>OZ018323.1:72722419-75349919 GCA_963969495.1 Ceratothoa steindachneri | reverse complement strand
GGACGGTTAATAAGTTTTGCGAATCGATAGGGCAAAACAGAGGAAGGTGGATGGCTGTTTGGGGGGGGTTAGGACAACTTATGACAAGTCAGGACCTGCAGCCGCACGCTCCTGCCTCGTGTATTTAAGAAGCAGTAGCTGATTGCAGATCGTCAGTCACAAATTTTTTAACAATGGAGAAGGTTGAGCACCGTGCAGTGATCAAATTTTTGATCAAGGATGGCAAGAATGCAAAAGAGATCCATGACCGCAAGGTTGCAGTGAACACCGACACCGCCCCTTCCTATGCAGCCATTGCTCGCTGGAATAGGGAGTTCAGCCATGCTCGTGAGTCCATTGAAAATGACCCCCGTCCAGGTCGCCCTGAGACGTGACCAACGAGGACAATGTGACCCGTGTGGAGAGGATCATCCTTGAAAATCGATGGATGAAGGGAGAAAATATCGAGCAAGAACTTGGAATATCATATGGAAGTGTTATCAACATCATCAACGACAATTTGGCCATGACCAAGGTCTCTACCCGCTGGGTCCCTAGAAACCTCACGCCCCATAATCGACTTCAACTTCGTCAAAGTCCACAAGGCCGGAGTTGCACAAGCTGCCCTGCGCGAGAGCGGATTCGAGGAGCTCAACCATCCCTCCTACAGTCCATATCGGGCCCCTAGATGCTAATTTTTATTCCGCCAGCTTAAGGCTGCACTGCGTGGACGCCAGTTTGCGGACGATAAAGATGTCCAGCTCGCCGTCCAGGGGTGGATTGAACAGCAGTCGGGAGATTTCTGGTTGTCGGGAATTCAAAGCCTCAGGGACAAGTGGCGCAAGTGCATTGAAGTCGAGGGTAGTTATATTGAAAAATAATAAAACACTTTTCCTCATACCTCGTTTCCTTATATCCGAATTGCAAAACTTATTGACCGTCCCTCGTAAAAAAACATTTTTAGAAGAAAAATAGAAGCTCCTGGATTCCCGCGAGTAGTGAACGGAGATAAAGAAAAAATGGCATATGTGAAGAGGGTGAATGATGCTGGGCGGATCAACATACAAATACACTATATCGAAGTGAATCCTGAAAAGCGTTTTTAAGCAAAGCTCTGATTTATTTTAACTGATATATTACATTCAAATTGTGATTTCATAAGCATTAACGCATTGTACAACGAATGTGAAATCAATTCTTTTCCTAAACTTCAAAGCGATAATAATAATACAAAAAAATAGCTCGTATTCCTGCGATTAGTTTTCTTCATTGATCTTATTTAGTTCATATATTACATTCAAAATGTGATTTTATAAGTATTAACGCATGGTACAACAAATGTGAAGTCAATATTTTTCTAAAACTTGAAGGATATGATGATAATAATAATGATAATAATAATAATAGTAATAATATTAATAATAATAATAATCAAAAAAATAAAAACAGCCCTTCAATCCTGCTCATATTTTCTTCCTCTACAGTCTCTGAACAATGTTCGCGCGGAGGATTCGGGGGTTGAAAACGATCATCTGTGGTTTCAACCATGATATTATAGAGCCATTCAAAAACGAGCAATATATTCTGAACTCCTTGAATTTAGTTGGCAATACGTTAATAGCGAAAGTGGAGAATGCTAACTAAACATGTAGAAGTTAACTCCCATCTTCAAATTGCCGCGTTCACAACCGCCAATGCTCAAATCAAGCTCTACGGCCTCTTAAGACTCGTTGGGTTAAAGGTCGTTGTACTGTAATACACACAGTTCCATCTTTCTTGCAAGGAAAGATGACAACCTCGATTTGGAGAATTCCTAGGTGGTCTCACCGATGAGATCAAAGATAGGTACGGTGCTGATATGTATGGCGATTCATTTTGCTCTACAGGTCTCAAATCCTATTCGTACGTATCCAAACGACGAATGGTGTGACGTATATACTTCGTGCTAAAAGGAAAACCATTAACCCTTAAACGAAGGATCCATTATGACTGTCATTTGTGTGTATGCTTCTGTATGTGTGTGCGTGTGTGAGTGTGTGTGTGGACTCAGATTAGTGCCTTCAATTCTACTACTATCCTCTATCAACTTAAAATTCTTGACTGAAATAGAGATAAAATTTATTTGAAAAGGAATTGATTGCTATAATGCAAGCCATCGATCTGAATTTTATCCAAAGTCCGCTAATGGTTAAGGATCACGCAGGCTTAATCAGGTCATAAAGAGTGTAGCGTATTTTGAAAAGAGATAAAGAAATTCATTCATTTCATGAAATCCACTTTTCGACAAGAGAGAGAAACGGTTTTAGCAACAGCTTAACGACGCGGGGAAAATTATGCCTAATAGGATATGGTTGACAGTGGGATATAAATAGGAATAAGAGAATACCTCCTTTTTAGGGGAACTTGGACTTTTCCCACCTTAAGCAAGATACATATATTGAGATCAAGGAAGAATGGCGACATCAAATCGGGTACAAATTGCGTACCCAGCAGCGCAGTGTCGGAATAAATTTTAAGTCACATTTCAGGTTTTGTAGAGCAGACCATTCAAAATTTGGAAATGAAGACGCAATAAATCTAAAAAAATCGCAACTCCCCCTTTTGGGGTGCCAAATTTTTCTTAAAAATAATCTTTTTCGTACCGTGAGGCTGGTTCTATTCATTTAATATAGTTCTTGTCTCTGAAGCTAGAAATAGGGAACTTTCGTAAAGGAAGAAAGTTGCACTTTAACTCCTTATGTATCTAGTTTTTAGGCAATTTTAGATTGAGGAATTCCTTGTTTGTAAACTACTTGGAAGGCACTATAAATTAATCGATGTATGGCGAATTTACGAGATATTTAAAGAGTATTTCCTATAGAGGGATATGGCTTCACCCTTTCGAATGTATGTTATAGATTCACTCATCACATGTATTATTTCTGTATTATACTAACAGGTCTTTCTATTATTCCTTTTCCGGGCTAAGATAAGTAAAAAAAACATAAATTCAATAAGTTACAGTGTCTTTGACTCCCCATCCACTTTCAGAACTTTCTCATTATGAGCTGCCAACAAAAAAAACTGGTTGAAAGATATATTTAGTATGTAAAAGAAAATAAATATAAGAGGAACAAAGATGTTATTCCAGAAGTATTCGAAGCCCCTAATGAGATTTGAAAAAAGCTACTATTTAAATTCAGCTGATCAAGCATGTTAAAACCAAATTTCTCCGATTTGGGAAAGAAACGTCTGTGGTATCAAAACGTGGAATGAATGCCACTGAGAGTAAGAAGTTTATCTCATCATTGGATCAACCTTTTGATATAGCAGGCTGCCAGTGTGCTTATCTCTTGGATTACAAGTGTGAAAAGAACAAGAAAGTGCCACGTCAACAGCATGAGTTTTTATTGATTAAAGAACTAGAAGTCACATAAAATTTGTAGGAGTGGATGTATAAACAAATCGAATGATTAAAAAAATGAAAATCAGAGAAGATCGAATTCAGAAAATATGAGAAGAATAAGGATCACAAAAAGGGAAGAGGGAAGAGAAAACTACAATTTCAGACGAAGCCTTGGATGAAGAAACCTCATCTTCTGACATTTGTGATGATGAATGGAAGAAAGTCTTTGCGAGAACAGAAAACAACATCATACCAATACCAACAATTCCAATGGAAGCCAATCGGTATTCTGTGTCGAATAGAGCTGCTGCTGCTGCATCTATTAGTAGTGCAGCTCTAAATTCAGAAGACCGCTCCCATGTAATTGACGATTACAAAGTCTAGAGGGCACGACAGAGGTTAAGAGAAATTTCCCTGAATTTGAATGTTAGGAAGATAAGAAAATTACTGTTTTACTTTTTGATTGAAGGAGAGACACAAAACTAACTAAAAGGAAGAAGAGGATCAAATGGTATGGGACAAAAGAAATTCAAGATCACTATGTGCTTGTATGAGAACCTAGTACTGTCTATTTAAATCATCTAACAATTGAATGATGGACAGGTGAAGGTATTCCAGACGGACTGATGAAATGGCTTTTATAAAATGATATTAAAGATGATTATATTATTAGTATTATTTTTATATGATGTTATAATTAGAGTATAATTATTAATAATAGTAATAGTAATAATATAGTCTTAGGAGTATTGATAATAATATTAGTAGTATCATTATTATTATTTTTTTATTATAAAAAATAAAAAGCGACACCAACACTTTACAGCCAAAGATAAGTCAATAGAATCCTAATCTTGACCGCACCGAAAACCAGCAATATCCAATGTGGAATAACTCTGCTCATGGCAAGAATTAAAGTTTCCATTCGGCCGAGTTGCATCCCAAAATTCTAGGATAGATAAACCAAGAGAGGATTTGGGTTAAGAAAACTTAGCTTTATAACTCGTATTTCTGTAAGGTCGTGTAGTAGTGTAATCGATTCTATTCTTAAAAAAATAGTTACTGTAGTGCTTTCGGCGACATTCCTTGGCGAGTAATTCCAAGTTTGCGCTATTTTATATGAAAATAAATTTTTAGTCGCGTGTGACTCTATATCTCACTATGTCAGTCGGTCGGTAGAACCACGTTTTGCTATTTTGGTTTGGCAATAACATCATAGCTACTTGGTCGATTCTAACGAAGTTTGAACCCCTTATGTTGTTTTACATTCTCTTTCGATTAATAGAATTGCCAAGGTCCTGCCTAGGTTAGCCCGGGAATAATTTTGATTTGGTAAAAACATTGTACTATTCGCCCGAGTCTAACGAAATTTGAAACCCTTATGTTGTTTTACATTCTCTTCCGAATGATATAATAATTGCCAAGGTCCTTCTAAAGTTAGCTGGGGAATTATTTGGCAATAACATCATAACTATTCAGCCAATTCTAACGAAATTTAAAACCTTTGTGTTGTTTTACACTCTCGTTCAAATGATATAATTGGCAAGTTCCTGTCAAAGTTAATCTTGGAATCATTAAAACTTTTGAAGGTGGTAAGGTCAAAAGTCATAATAAGTGAGAGGACTCGACTTATGGTCAACAGTCCTTGTTTATTATCCGTTTGACCTCTATACTTACCTAGCCCTATACTCCAGCAAAGGGAAGATATGATGTTAAAACTCTAAATAAATAAATATCGTAGGTCAAACTGGGATAGGCATTGTTTCTCAAGCTTCTACCATTGACCTCTTGCTAACTATAGACACGGAAAATAGTGTGCCCCAAGCGTCAGCAATTCTCCCGCCGAAACATCCGCTTATCACCTCTATTTCCAACCGAATCACACCAATTTGGTTATAACAATAAAACTACACTTGAATATGTGCCCCACTTTAAATATCGGTGCTTCAAACATTTCGGAACACTCAACTTTTCACGTTAATCAGCTCCCAAAACTCACTATTGAAATAAACAATACAGCTTTTAATTAAAAGTCAGAAAGTTTAAAATATATCAAATTTAACACAAACTAATGAACGCAAATTTAATTTCAGAGGGCTGCAATTCACAATGGAGGAAGAAGTTTTGTAAACATTCATACGTGATTTTGGTACCTAACTTTTTATTTCAATTCATCCTACATTTGGAACGGCCGTGTGTTTCTTTGGAACGTGTGTGTGTAGGGGGGGGGGGTCCCCTCCTTCCTTACAAGTAGCCTTCCCTTTCGCCTGTTCAACCTTATCCAAATAATAATTGAGAGGATTTTTTATGGCAATTTACTAATTCAAGTATCTCTACAGAGTGTCAAATCATGAACTAAAGGAAGTTTGAAGATAAGAAGAAGGGTCTGTAAGGCAAGGAGACACAAAGTGAAGTGGAAGCCGATCGTTGAACAGCCTAGGAGTAAAAATCGAGACAACACGATTGCCCATGCAGCACAAACGCCTACGCGGAACAAATAGTAAAGAGGCCGATCCCGAAAGAAGGGGTATCATGGATGAGATAGGGACACGGTAAGAAGGTAACGTTGCATTTAAGATATTTTACGTAAAAGTAGGACATTGAAGACAATGCTGGAAAGAATGAGTAGCTAGTTCAGCTCACGAAACAGAGTGGTTACCCGAGAGTTTTTTTTTAATTTGCCCATCTAGGCACTGTCTTCAAGCGCATAAGTTGCCGAAGTGAAAACCATAGCCTAGTAGTAGGGTATTTTAAAATTCGCCCAAATAAAGAGAAAAAATACCAGAAACTAAATTGAAAAAAGGAAGGAAGCACGTTCCGGCTTGGGGGACAGGCGCCCCTCTCCTCTTTGCAGGAACATGCGACATACTACAAAAAGAGTCAAATAGAATGGAGGAAGTCAGACTTCACCTAAACATCAGATAGTCCATAAGTCTGTAGTACAATGGAGAAACGGTAGCTACCATGCTTGTGACGATACTAGGCCAGATATCGTGTACGAAGATGACCCAGCATGAGACATTCAATAATAATGTTCACAACAGTCTCTGGGACAACGCAGTCCTCGCAGTAAGTTGCACGGGAGGACTCTATTAAATGGCGGTGCGACCAGCAAGGTTACCCAATTCAAAGACAAGAAAGTGACCTGAAGGCGTAGTAGCACTAGCTAGTAGGTCCATGGGAAGAGGCGAAGCGCACGCCACGCAAATTTAAGTTCCAGTCGGCCGTCAACATCTTCTTTGCCAAGAAGCCAAGAGAGCTGCAATGATTCCTGCCAATGTAGTCGGTGTGAGTAAGAGTGAAAGGATAATATGATCGACCACTCCTCAGTGAAAATTTAGTGCTATCTTCGGCGCACTCATTCCCCGCTATTTTCACAACTCGAGGAATCCAGCAAAAGATAACCTCAACATCCATCCGGCCCGTCACACCCGCGGCGTCATGGATAAAGCGAATCAGGATATGCCAATTTTAATTGCCACGAGAGCAATTAAGGCGCATTGTGAGTCGCTAAAGATCACAATTCGGTCTCCAAACCAGTAGAACGATTAATCCTCAGTACCGAGCGGTGTATTGCAACCAGCTCGACCGTGAATAGAAAAGCAGGGACTGGTACATCCCAGCTGACTTCAAACAGTTAGGATATAGCGTGGAAGCTAACACCCTCCTGTGACTTGGATCCATCCGTGTGCATTGGCACGGATCGAGTGTAACCCGAGGTGTCACTGCTCATTGAACTACACTGATGTCTCCAATGAGTTTTCTAGCTCTAAATCTAAAGGGCTTAATGTATGACTGAAGTGTTTGGCAGCATAGGTACCGTCGGGATCGGCTGTGCTGCAGTGAAAGCCGAGGGTGACAGGGAGGCACTTTCGTGTGTATAGGCGCATAATACACTCTCTACGGCGTAGAGCAAGTGGAATCTCTCCAGTCTCGATAAGTAAGCTCTCATTTGGGGAAGTTCAGAAGGAACCAATCGTAGACCGGAAACACTTGTGGTGGATCGATTCCTTCTTCTGAAATACACGCTCGGCTGCATATGCATAAATGGTATCCGTAATAAAGCTTCTAACCAACAAAGAATCGTAAAGAAGTTAGGCATCCACCGCCGAAATCAATGGTACATATGCCGTCGAGAGACGCCAGTCATACCCTAACCACTTTCGATTTGGAGTTAGAAAAATATCTGGAGACTTTAATTTAGTTATTAAGCTGGTGGCGCGTCTGGTTATTTCCTGATTTGTCCCACCTTTGAACTTTTCTTGCCAAACTTCTCCCAAAGCTTCCGCAGTTCCATGACCATTTCCTTCGATAATTTTGAAGCACAATTTATTTTACGCTGGATCCGTGCCATTGCAAACGGATAGTTTCAAGTCCCAGGAAGGGCTTGCTTTCACGCAAAATCCCCTCTGTTTGAAGTCAGTTGGAATTAATCAGGCCCTGCGGCTATCTTCCCGTTAGAGCTGGTTGCAATACCTCACTTGGCATGGCAAATAAAGCATTGTGCCCTGTTCGAAGACTGAATTGTGACTGGATTGTGATTTCGAGGCATTCAAATCGCGACACACTCTGATTTGTGGTATTCGTGACGCCACAGTTGTCGTGAGCAGAGTGGATGTCGACATTATTTTTTTGGAGGACATATAAGGATTGGGGGAATGAGCGCGCCGAGGAGGGCATCAAATAATCCGCCATTTTGGGGATCACAACACCAGTGTTTCGCTCTTCCTCACACTAACTAAATGGTAGTATTCAAGGCAGCCCTCCTTGCTGCTTGACAAAAAATATGAGAGATGGACGAGGGGAACCATTCCCCTCTAAATTTTCTGATTGACCTACCCTCCAATGCCCCGACGGTTAAGGTTGTTTTTCTGTTCTCTTAAATTTAGGCACACTAGGCGGACAGACCTCAATTTGATTCAGCGCTTCCTGCACATTACTGCGACGAATACGTTATCTGTACGCGTTATTCTGCTCATTTTGTGAATATCTTAGTCTGGATGATCTTCGAAAACGTAACCTGTTGGGTACCGTTAAAAGCGGGGTCGTTATCGCTTTTCTCTTGTACCGGGACAGGTCTGTGAAAAACAGAGTGTGAATATCTGATTTTTTAGGAGGAGCTTGGCCTACTCCAATTTATTTGACTCGCTTTGTTGTAGATTCCCTGCTCCGCTTCATGAAGATGAAAGCCTCCACTCCGATGCTGAATCTGTTTCCTTCTTTCATATGTGTTCCAACTATCGATACGCGTAACTTCCAACTATCGCTTCTAGTTCTATTGGTATGGTAGAGTAAAAATTTGGATTGAGTAGCTTCGAACTCCATCAGGATATCAAAACCTTCATTTCCTCCGTACCTTTTCATCATGTTTCCAACGAATGCAAATTGTTCGATTTGTCTCTTCTAGAATTTAATCTATTTCTTCCATATTAATTTGATTGCGCGATGCTGAATTCTTTCAACTATTATTGTCCTCTATATAGAGGCATAATATATATATATATATATATATATATATATATATATATATATTATATGTAAAATGTCTTTGAATTCTACTCTGTGGTTGGCAAAACAATAAATATCATCGCCATTAATTACATAGTACGTCAGGAAATCAATCTGTTTTTGAAATATAGATAGAATATTCGCTAATTTATAATGTACTGTGATGACAACCTCGAGCGATTAAGTAAGTAACGAAACAATCCTTCGACAATGAAATTTTGCCACATATAATTTTCTGTCCTAGATATCCACTGAGATACTAGAGAATCAGGGTTGAACTGAATCCTGTCGATTTTAATGCTACTACCTGCGGAGTGTGGACATGAAGACTGTAAGATGTCACTGTCTACTGAATTTGCTATGTAAGAAGTTACCACTGGCTCCTCTCTTCCTTCGCAGCGTAAAACGTTCGGGATGTTTCCTTTTAGTCCATCGTAGTCAATGGCAACACCCGCCGTTCCCCAAATTAATGTTTCTTGTTGCTTACTTAAAGCTAATAAAAGAAAACCAACAAGGGTATCTAGTCGAGAAAACATTTAAGGGGAATTATGTAAAGGAATTCAAGTGAATATGGAGGAAGAGAAAATGCGTGGAAGATATATAGCTTTAAATCCACCTGCGGACGTTCATGACTGGAGGGTATGCAATTGTATAGATGTCAGTTGCAGCTGGGTCTAAGCCTGACACACCCTTGGATCTCATTAAGGGAGGTCGCTACATGAAATCCCGGAGGAGGCGGAAACCATTTTAAGTCATGAAGAAGGGACATAGCAACAGTGAGGGAGAATTTCACCACCTCTCCTGAGCCAAACAGAAATTTAAATGTACATATTTTAGAAAGTGTCCGCTACAAAAGAGGCTCAAAATATTAATTTTAAGTAACTGTGACCTACCTTGAAAGGATCAAGTTACTGATGTTCACAATCTAACTTATCTTAACCTTAAGGTTTAAGTAACTTATTTCAGACTTAGTCCCCCATGTATTTTTAACTTTTCCCCTTACTTTTATTTATATCCTTTTCATCTATCCATTTTTCCATTAATTTTTGGCACAGAGAAGTGATTGCCCCAAATGGCTACAACTGCTCTGTTTATTTTCCCAATTCATAAATGGAACCGGTTGTCGATCAACACACTCGATCACTATTATGTTAAATTCCGTCTTTTTTAATGTATTCTTTCTAGCAATCATCTTTATACGACTCTTATTAATGGAAAATGAGAACAGATGTAACCATCAAAGAAATTTTGTATATGTATAAAGAGTGAAAAGGGGATGAAAATGGATTAACAGAAAACCAAAGGAAAAAAAAGAGTATAAACAATGTCAAATAATGGAATGCCAAACTAATCTTACCCTAAATACTGAGTTTAGAAAAGCTTAAAAAAGATTTGGACGAACTTAGAAACGAGGTGACTATTCCTTGAAAAGCTAGAACTCATAACCATTTGAAGGGTGAGACGAGACATGCAGATTAACGAGGTTTGCTCTAGCGTGAGCCAATAAGGCACTCGATCAGTCATTCAAGAACGATTGTGATAGAACGAGTTCAGAGCTGCATTCATTTCAACTTCTATCACATTTTACTTAAAACCATGAGGCTACTTACGTGCATCTTCGATTCGAGGCTTGGAGTCTTATCAACAGCTACCGGACGCCATTGTTTAAACAAGGAGGTTATCGTCCCCCCCCGTTCGCCCCCGTTCGCCCCCATAAGCCGACCTCGCCAGATCGAGTTAGGCTTATGGACAGATAAGGCATTTTTCTCCGGCCCAGCTGTGCGTTCCCTCGAAGCTTCCACCCCATTCTCCCCCACGCCAAGGAGATGTCCTGGCTATTTATATGGAAACTTTACGACTAAGATCAGATTGGAGATCCAGATTTTCGTCGCGAAACATCACCACGACCCTCTCTCCCTTTGTGCGCCAAGGGACCTCGACCTCGAGATTCACCATCACTTGTCCAGAAGGAGGACAATATTCCTTGAATGCCAAAGGTTCGAGCCTTTAGTGACGCCAAGTCCCCAAGGCATCCCCCCCTGTTGTTCAAGGAGAACAGCATTAGAACAGCCATTGTTCGTTTTGAGCCCTTCGCCAAGAAACGGTTCTCACCCCCCCCCCCTGTTGTTCAAGGAGAACAGCATTAGAACAGCCATTGTTCGTTTTGAGCCCTTCGCCAAGAAACGGTTCTCATCCCCCCCCTGTTGTACAAGGAGAACAACATTAGAACAGCCATTGTTCGTTTTGAGCCCTTCGCCAAGAAACGGTTCTCACCCCCCCCTGTTGTTCAAGGAGAACAACATTAGAACAGCCATTGTTCTTGAGCCCGTAGACAAGAGACGGTTCTCATCCCCCCCCCCTTTGTTCAGAAGAGAACAACCTAGAACAGCCATTGTTCGTCAAGCCGTTCGTCGAGTAACGGTTCTCCTTTCCAAGACGCCTCGTCAGGATCCTTTTATCCCCCCCCCCTTCGGCTGGAATTCGCCAGCGGACCGAATATTCCTTCAAGTACCTTCCACTGCACCCTAATGAAGTTACGTAAGCCAAGCGTCACCTTTTGAGTATTGATCCCTTATTTGTCAATTCTATCCTGTGCTTTAAATGCTTTATCGAACCATCCCATCTCTTTAACTCCATATTTGTTTTACCTTTTTTTAATCCCTTAAATCCTTGGATTAGCCCGAGTCTCCACGACCCTTTTCATTCTGTTATGTCAATATTTTCCGTTTTTGTGTATTGTTTAAAGTTATTATTAATAAAACTCTATTTTATTAATGATAGCAATATTATTATCCTTGAGCTCAGTTCCACTTCTTAAGCATTTTGAAGATACATAATATCGGCCGCCAGACAGTAAAACGCACTCTAAAGATAATTAAGGAAGTTCCCTCAACGAATAGTGTTATATATAGTATCGTCGGGAGTCATTCTACGACATATATATATACTATTTAATTTGGTATCAGGTGTGTAAGGTTTAACGCTATATCTTTGCAAACACTGGTCTCAGTCGAGTAAAGCATAGTGTTATTCGTTATAATAATAGAATATAGTAGTTCCCTTTTGTTTTAACGATTGCTATCCCCTTTTTTTTTGAAACTTAAGAAGCTGGAGTAGCTCAAGGAACGGTTATAATAATTTGTTTGTGTTTTTTCGTGATTTTAGTCAGTGGTTATTTAGATTGAGAAACCAAGTACGAATAGGTCAGTGCCCATATTTAGGTAGGCTAATTCTATAGAGGCATAATTCTTGTTGCGAGGAATTTTAGTTGGTTGACTTGTGCGCCCCCAAGTGCAAAGATGACTCCGTTCGAAATCTTTAAAGCGCAAGGAGAGTCCTGTGGACTTTCCGGAAAAGAACTAACTGAGTACATTCTAGAGGAGCAAAGAAAAAAGGAAGAAAGAGAAAGAGAGGAACGGATAAGACAAGCTGACCATCAGATTGAATTAGCTCGGATTGAAGCAGAATTTCAAAGAAAAATGGAAGTAATAGAAAGGGAAAGAGTAATCCGACGAGAAGAACGAGAAAAAAAAATCCAACGAGAAGAAAGAAGGACGGACTCGCGCTCCTTCCCAGGGAAGCTGACAAAGTTTCCGAGCCCCGTAAAACCCCAAAACTTCTTTCCCCAAAACCAACAACGGGACTCCAAACCTCCCGTTAAGACTTCTCCTCCATCTCTCTTCCCGAAGCGACCAACCAGATGCTTCACCTGTGGTGTAGGAAACCACATGAGCTGGAATTGCCCCCAAAATTCTAGGCTTAAAAGCGGACCAGCCCACCAAGTTTACCAGATTAATGCAACCCCGGCTCCCCCGGTGGTGCAGACCCAAGCAGAAACTTCTCCCCATCCGTCAGGCCACCAGGTAAATTTTTTGGGGGATAAAAGTTCAGCGGGAACTTTGAAATATGAGGAGGGCAGCGTGGACAGCTGTCGAGTATTGACTCTCGTCAGGGACACAGGATGTACATGCTTCATCGTGTCCGACGAACTCCTCCCAGTGGCCTCTAACCACGAAAAATTTGCGGTGGTACGTGACTACCTTGGGCGGGCGAACCGATTCCCCGTCGCTAGATGTTACCTGCAGTGTCAATATTATAATGGCTGGGCTGAAGTCATTGTAGCACCCATAAAATTCTGTTCCGTACTTATAGGACAGAGCCCCCAAGTAAGTTTCGACCATGTGTTTCAGGCCGCCCTTCCTCAAGGCCGAGATAAGAAAGAAGCCCAGGAGCCCGTCCCCATCAGAACCCCGATACCGTCCAATTTCTCGGAGACCCCTAACCAGGACTTTAGGACGGAAAATGAGGAGTGTGAATTACTAACACCTTTAGGTGATAAGGCCCAAGACAAGGACACGGAGACTGTCCCTGGACCCCAAGAAAAAAAGAACCCCCAACGTGCCCATGGAAATACCTTCGTAGAACTGGACGAAGCATCGGCGCTTGAAGAGGATTGCCCCGCGGAGTCCCTTAATGTAGTCCAGACAGTGTGCATCCAACCTGATGCCGATTACCCTCCTCCTTCCCTACCAGGCGAGTCTTTAGAACCCTCTGACCTGGATAGTGACGCGCAGCTGACACCACGTCAGAAGAGTCAGATACAAGAACTAATTAAATGGAATCACCATTTACCCGCCCTATTAGCTCTTTTCGAGCGACTGCGCGAAAATGGCCTCAACATTGGCCCCCGCAAATGCCATTTTGCTCACGAACCCATCAAATATTTGGGTTTCAAAATAGGACAAAGCAAGTCAGGTCCCCACGAGAACAAGATTAAGGCAATCGCCGACATGCCCCTCCCGATTACAAAGAAGCCATTAAGATCGATCCTAGGATCAGCTTCTCCCTATCAGCGATTCGTTCCGAATTTCGCTGCAATTTCGGCCCCCCTATGCCCCCTTCAGGAAAAGAATTTCTCCGATCGTTTACGTTGGAATGATGTCGCTGTTTCCCATTTTAATCAGCTCAAAAGTAAGTTCATTTCTGCCCCCATTTTTAAGTTGCCCAACCCGGAAAAATCCTTTGGGGTTAAGACCGACGTGATCAACGAGGGCATTGGAGGTGTACTCCTTCAATAAGTGGATGACAGAACGAGTCATCCAGTTGCATATGCTAGTCGTCAATTATTACCACGCGGAGAGAGATATGCCACTAGAGAAAAGATAGCTCTATCAATTATCTGGGTCATAGACAAATTCAAGCTGTACTTGATATGTAAAGAATTTCGAATAGGAACCGACCACCGTCCGTTAGCCTATATTAGGAATTTGAGACACTCAAACGGCCGCATCATGCGCTGGAGTTTACTCATGCAAGAGTATCAATTTAAAATAAATTATATCAAAGGTTCCGATAACCAGGTCGCTGACGCACTCAGTAGGAATGCGTTACCGAATAGCGTAGAACAATTGTATTCATAGGATTAGTATCTCCATGTAGGTATATACCGTCTTGTACGACTTAATTTAAGATTCTTTTGTAATATAATTAATTGATGTATATGTCTGAATTTTGTAACGCTCAATGTCTAATTTTTTTTTATGTATATATATTTGTTCTTATTAATTTACGTATAAATTATTTTGTCCCGTATGTACTAAGTTTATATCATTTCATTGTTCCATGCCTTTTTTTTTATTTGTATTAAAGGTTATTTTCCCCTGTAATCTAAAGATCAAAATAATCATGTATTGAGGTATAATAGTTAGGTGCAGGAAGATACGGTTGGTACAAGAAAACGAGTTCCCTACAACGTAGCTCTATCGTTGTCCCTTCTCTCTTTTTTTTTCGAAGTGACAACTTCCCCTGGAATGGAGGGGTGTGATAGAACGAGTTCAGAGCTGCATTCATTTCAACTTCTATCACATTTTACTTAAAACCATGAGGCTACCCACGTGCATCTTCGATTCGAGGCTTGGAGTCTTATCAACAGCTACCGGACGCCAATGTTTAAACAAGGAGGTTATCGTCCCCCCCCGTTCGCCCCCATACGCCGACCTCGCCAGATCGAGTTAGGCTTATGGACAGATAAGGCATTTTTCTCCGGCCCAGCTGTGCGTTCCCTCGAAGCTTCCACCCCATTCTCCCCCACGCCAAGGAGATGTCCTGGCTATTTATATGGAAACTTTACGACTAAGATCAGATTGGAGATCCAGATTTTCGTCGCGAAACATCACCACGACCCTCTCTCCCTTTGTGCGCCAGGGACCTCGACCTCGAGATTCACCATCACTTGTCCAGAAGGAGGACAATATTCCTTGAGTGCCAAAGGTTCGAGCCTTTAGTGACGCCAAGTCCCCAAGGCATCCCCCCCTGTTGTTCAAGGAGAACAGCATTAGAACAGCCATTGTTCGTTTTGAGCCCTTCGCCAAGAAACGGTTCTCATCCCCCCCCCCTGTTGTTCAAGGAGAACAGCATTAGAACAGCCATTGTTCGTTTTGAGCCCTTCGCCAAGAAACGGTTCTCATCCCCCCCCTGTTGTTCAAGGAGAACAACATTAGAACAGCCATTGTTCGTTTTGAGCCCTTCGCCAAGAAACGGTTCTCACCCCCCCTGTTGTTCAAGGAGAACAACATTAGAACAGCCATTGTTCTTGAGCCCGTAGACAAGAGACGGTTCTCATCCCCCCCCTTTGTTCAGAAGAGAACAACCTAGAACAGCCATTGTTCGTCAAGCCGTTCGTCGAGTAACGATTCTCCTTTCCAAGACGCCTCGTCAGGATCCTTTTATCCCCCCCCCTTCGGCTGGAACTCGCCAGCGGACTGAATATTCCTTCAAGTACCTTCCACTGCACCCTAATGAAGTTACGTAAGCCAAGCGTCACCTTTTGAGTATTGATCCCTTATTTGTCAATTCTATCCTGTGCTTTAAATGCTTTATCGAACCATCCCATCTCTTTAACTCCATATTTGTTTTACCTTTTTTTAATCCCTCAAATCCTTGGATTAGCCCGAGTCTCCACGACCCTTTCCATTCTGTTATGTCAATATTTTCCGTTTTTGTGTATTGTTTAAAGTTATTATTAATAAAACTCTATTTTATTAATGATAGCAATATTATTATCCTTGAGCTCAGTTCCACTTCTTAAGCATTTTGAAGATACATAATATCGGCCGCCAGACAGTAAAACGCACTCTAAAGATAATTAAGGAAGTTCCCTCAACGAATAGTGTTATATATAGTATCGTCGGGAGTTATTCTACGACAACGATATTTACTCGTGATTGACAAGGGCGCTAAAATGACCCTTCACGCTCCTTTGCAGATCAAAGAGCCTCACAAATCGGCGCAAGTAATGAAACGCCTTTAATGGATCCTCCTCGCCCAGTGTCTTTTAAGTATTTGAAATCACTCAGAATATATTGAAAGCTCACAATACCAACCTGGGCTAACCATGAAGTTAGGCCTCAACGGACTATTTAAAGGCTCAGGATTGGGTTAGTTTGAAGAGAAACTAAGCAACATCAAAGTACAGAATATTACGGGATGCATAAAATTGAGTTTAAACTTACCCCGTGATGCCAATTTCCGAAGATACACCGAGAATCATGACGCCATCGTTATTGTGTAGGTCCTGGATAAGGAAATCCTTGCCATTCAGGCTGGGGTCATATCTCTTTCGTGAAGGTAATGATTTGGTCCTTGTGGGCCTCTCCATACGTGGAAAATTTTATACATCAATATTATAAAAGGCACCCTCTACTCCTGTCCCTGAAGGCCAACGATCACAGTCGCTTCCGAGGCCATACAGAAACCTTCTCCGGATTCTACCTACCCCGGGCGCTTCCCTGGTAGAGTTGGCGGCACAGAAAGATTCACGCCAAGCCTCGGCTAAAAACAGTCCCACACCCTTCCACTCCGTGACTGTGCCCCGTAAGAAAAAGGGCAGTGCGGCTCCACCGAGACCTTAGGCTCACATGAGGTGAATACCCTGAGAATGGTCGTGTGGGGGTCTTAAGGAACTCCTAAAGCTATCCCCAGAGGTGTGGTCAGCACCAAAGGAGTTCCGGCTCCTACGGCCCGTCTCAAGCCGGCAGCCGGCAAATCTGAGACGAAGAACCTTACAAAAAAGGCAGCCTTGCCTCCAAAGCCACCCCCCAAGCAAAGACTTCGAGGCGGACATAGGAAAAAACACGCATAGTAAGCACAAACTCCTCAGATAAGAACTCAAAGGCGACATCGTCTGGTTTGGCCAAGAGCCCCTGTAGTTCTGCCTCTCTAAAGGGTACGGTCATTTTCGTGAGGGTCTTCTTTCGAAGAGTGCTCCTGCATCTCTCCAAGCTAGGCATTAAGGGCATATTCCTTAAAGAACATGAGCAGTGGATGCTCATGTCCTTCCATCCACCTTTACCTATGATAATTTATCGAACCCACCACGACCGCATATGGGCCGGACGGGAGGATGTGGGATTTACACTCGGCATGATGTCTCCCTTCTTCTATTTGCTATAAATAGCTTATTTAAAGCAGTGACAGTGCAGCTACACCCACATGGGAGGTATACTGTTATTTCTGCATATATTCGACCATCAGCTGACTTTGATGCGGGGGACTTCCATCCATCGTGACACGGTTACCGAAGCCCGTCTCTAACTATGAGATTTGAAAGGTAGATATCCCCTCTAGGGGAAATACAAGATCACTCCTAGGGGTCAGATCCATGCCAACCAGATTGACGAGTTGGAAATAAATGACATGAGTTTACGCATCACTGCCAAAGAACTGCTTCATTTTCCTTCCTTGTTCTGTCTCTCTGCTCTCCAGATAAAAAACCTGATTTCAGGGAGATGTGGATGGTAACCTTCGTGATAGTGATCACTTTTTAGTTCAAATATTTTTTTTTTGGCCACTGCAACCGAACAAACCGCCCGTTGCTGCCTACTGAGGATTTAAGTTACTTACAGGAGGCAGTTTACGGATCTGAAGCAGAGTGTATTGAGGAAGAATAAACCGATTCACCACAATCCGTTTGAGTTTAGGAACAGGAAACTCTATACAGAAATCGGGGTGGCTGTTGGGCTTATGGTGTCTGTGGTTCTACCTAGGACGCCACCTTGGAGGATAAAACCTTTGATATTTGCCTGAACGCCTCTGCTTCCAAAGTATCCACAACGTTGGGAGTATTGCGTTTTCCGTGAACACTGAGTCCTTAGAATCATAGGAGGCAAACCCACTGAAGGTGGTCGTGAGCCGTCTTCAGGAAGGCCTAAAGCTGTTACTTGAAATGAGTGCAGCACCAAAGGCGGTTCGCTTCCTATAGCCAGAGCAAAGGGTGAAACACTCGAATATGATTCGAATAACTCTCCAAAAGTAGGAGCCCAGCCTTCAAAGCTGCTCAGCCCAGCAATGGCTTTGAAACTGAGAGAGAAATTACTCGCATAACTAGCGCAACCTCCCCTAATAAGCACACTATAGCAAAACCGCATTGTTTGACCATCTGCTCTCAGAGGTCTGTCTCTATAAGTCATATGGTTATTCCCCTGACAGTCTTATTTCAAAGAGTGCTCCCCCATCTCCCTTCAAAGTTATTGCTGGGCTCTTCAGGCTAACTGAGGTGAGGTAGGGGCTGGTCTCATCCAGTTCCCTATTAGCTATCATTCTGCAGAATATCAATGGGCGCGCGCCCTATGCCCACTCTGCAAGGTATAAGGGTTTATCAATCCTAATACCACTGCATAGGGGGCGGGTGGAAGGATGCAAGATTTACAACCGGTATGATCTCTCCTTTCTTCTATTTGCTATAAATAACTTCTTCAATCTAGTGGCAGCGCAGCTATACCTGGATAGGAGGCATATTGTTATTTTTTTAGTATATGTATTCGACCGTCAGCCAAATTTGAGGAGGGAAACTTAAACCCTGTCCTGACATAGATCCTGAGGCCATTCTACTCTTGCAGATATAAATGGTATACATCTCTTCTGGGAGAACTAAAAGAGCAATCTCAGGGGTTAGGTCTTTGCTGACCTAATCGACGAGCGGAAAATAGATGTCCTAATTGCGGATGAGTTTACTCATCATTCCAGAAGAACCGTTTCATTTTCCCTACTCGATCTGTCTCTGTGTCCTCCGGGTAAACAGACTGATTTTTGCTGAAAGGTAGTCATTGACATTCATGGTAGTGACCACTTTCACGTTCAAATATCATTTTTTGGGCCACTATCGCCTAAAACCACGTCGCTAGCGCTGCTAATTGAAGACACTCGCGGGACGAGGTTTACTCATCCGCAGCCAAGCGTGTATTGCCGAAGGTGGAGTCGATCTATACCACCGGTCTCTGTCTGGCGAAGGGTGCCTTCCGCACGTCCGCTATTTACAGTTTATTCTTTAATGCCGGGGAGATGTCACTCGCTCTGAATCGAGCAGTGCATTATGCAATGCACGGTTCAGAGAGATAGGGGGTTTGCATATCGAATAGGTTTGCGGATCACCTATTATTATTATACCATGGGCAGTAGAAGAAGGAGCAGACGAAAGTTTAGAGAAAGTAACGGAGTAAAAATGTGGAATGGAAGGACGATGCAGGGAGAAAGGATGTTTTATAAAAGAGGAAGAAGGGATTAGTGGAAGAAGAATAGGCAGCCTAAGCTGGGATGGGACGGGACACGGCGGCCAGAAAAACACATCGCAGTTTTGGGGGCCAGGTCCGTGGGAACGGTCGCCGCGCAGTGGCAACCAACCTTAACTTTATAAAGAGGAAGCTAAGAAGTCAAATGGTGTACAAGTCTGTGATGCACGAACCCGTCGCGAGTATGATAGAACACAGGCTAGAACTGTTGAACCCCTTGGAGAGGTCGAAGTGTGGAAGCGTTTGATCGAGTGAGAAGGGAGGCGCAGTTGTTAAGGGAGGAGGGGAGGAAGGTGAACCCCTTGGAGAGGTCGAAGTGTGGAAGCGTTTGATGGAGTGAGAAGGGAGGCGCAGTTGTTAAGGGAGGAGGGGAGGAAGGTGACTCTCTTTAAGGTCGTAAACTACAAAAATTAAACTTAAATTAGCCTGAACTTAGGTTATTTGAGTAATTATAAAGCTTTAAAAAAACAAAGCACGCACAAAAATAACAAAAAGTAAAAAAGTAAAAACAAGATTAGGTATTGGAGACAGACCTGCTCCATCGGGGGCCCGTCCATGCTTTTGGATCTTGATCCTGTTTAATTTGCTTCGAAGCAAATGATAAAAATCCAAATATTTGAACGTATTTTACAAATTGGCTAAATCATGGATATTATAAAAAAAAAAATAAGATACAAAAATTAAATAGAAAACAAAAGGGAAATAAGGAACAAAATATCCAAGATCGAATCCTTTGCTGCCAAAGGCCCTTTGTAACAATCCTGAGATCACCGGGGTTGATCTTTTCTTTTGGCGGGGCTCTGTCGGATCATGGGGAGGAGACGATGTCTTGCCATGCACCTTTCACTATTCTAGCTTGTATTCTTGCCAACGCTTGGATTGTCCCAATTACGTTTGGAGGGGGTGGGTGTAAACATATTTTCATATGGTGGGCGTGCGTGTATGTGCTCGGGCCATGAAAGCAGCAGAACATACAAGCCACCCATCTTGATCAATATAATTGAGATATAAGGTATTTATCTATTATTATTATTCCTAACGAACGATAACTAAAGTGAAGAGGAAAATGTTCAATTAGATTGAGCGATTAGTACATCGCTGTATCGTTTCTCGCGCATTCCCTTGGTCAAACTCAACAAGAAGAGGCTCCCAAATCTCCCTTCCCTGGATGTTTCTTTAATTCTCAACAGGATCTTGATCTCCATGTTGCCAACTGTGTAAGAGAAATGGGTACTTAGTCAAGATGAAACTTAACCAGGCTAAGATCCTTCGCATAACATTACGACCAATGTAACTAGTTGTAACTGCAACTTAATAGAACTCGTTAGTGCCCAAATAGCTGTTTGCTATCAAACATCTCGCCTTCGCCTTTTCTTTCTTCCTAAGTTTTGGCGACCATTAGCTTAGAATAGTCTTCATTCGTTTTCCCCTAAAAACCTGTAGAATATTCACTACAAATTGGAATAATGAGTATTTGATAGAGTAATCCATTTTGACTTGCATTATAAACCAATCATTCCTAAGTACTCAATTTATGAAAAGAATTTCTTTGGTATGAAACTGGGCTATCAGATAAAAATGATATTGACTCTCCTCTAATCACTAAAAAAGAGAGACTATCTCGACCAAACTGCACCTTGCTTCATAATTTACTTATTCAGCCTTTAACTACAATTCTGCGAAATGACCTGCCATCTATGATACATATGTGTTCTCCATGGACTTCATCGGTTTTAGCGGCCAATGTGATAAATACTCTTCCACCTGCAACCTAATGGTGCTCTTAAGTGACAATGTCTAATTAAACTTAATATCTTTGTCAATACGAAATATAACCTCAACAACTTCAATAAAACCTCAAATAAGACAAGCTTTTAAATACTAGCCTGAAGATGGCTTGTATTATTCTATTATTTCTCCATTGAATAATTCCTCTTTATCCATCCCCAATTATGCCTCCAATGACTGTTGTTAATGTGCGAAAATACGAAAAATGAACCTCTATACTCATGTTGCAGACTTGTTTGTATACTCAAGTATTCAACTGGTAAAGATGCGATGAGGCATTAATAAACACTCATTTCACGTTGAGTTGTGGGTAAGATTAAGCATAACTTACGTGGGTAAGAGACCGATCTCATTTGGGGCCGAATCCACCTATGAGGTGAAATCCAAACTGAGACCTCCCAAGTTGGTAGCCATGTTGGTGAAATTTTTATCAAGCTCAGGACTTTACATAGGGGGCATGGAAGGGACTCACTATTTTTGCCGAGGTTGGAAAATGAGTTGTAATCTAACTCAAAATTTTGAAATGATAGTCAGCGCATTTTCCTATATAATCACACTTTTTTTTTTGCTTTTAGCAGTCATTAGGTATGTACTCACAGAAATCATTGAGACTTGTCTCTATGTTTTGGAATAAAGGAACCCTTACAACTTTCCTCTAATGCAAAGCCAAGATAGCTCCAGATAAAATGTACTAAAAACGAAACTGAGAAAAACAGGATAAGTTTTAAGCAACTATGGAAAGCCACAAATATTTATCTCTCTGGCAAATATTGTTTTCCCTGTTACTTTTTTCCTTGTTTGTTTTATTAAAGTCTCCGTCAAATAGACGAAGATGTTGAAGGATCTTAATAAAAAAAAAGCGGACAGATTTCAATATGACGGAAACAAATCTATTAGAGTTAGATTTACAATTTAGATTAATGATTATTATTATTATTTTCAATCCTCCCCCTAGCCGCAAGAAAAACCCGCTACTCAATGTGAACGAAAGAAAACACACATTAGATATGGTTATTTGTTGGTTATGAACGCGATATGAATAGATTTTGCTGCTACCATATCCCGTGGTTTGGTTCTCACGTTAAATATTTCTCCCCAGTTAATTAATAACCAAACAACAGGTGTGATTCGGTGGTAAAACCAAAGCTAATTATTAGTTTATAATGTTAACATTCTTTGTCAACTGATATACCTGCGATTTGCCGAAAGTGGCCCTCAACTTCACGGAGTGGAAGCCACTCATCACCTCGCCCACTTTCACACAGAGGAAAAAAATTAAGAATTCCGCAAGGCACTTTCTCATTTGAAATTACTGACACCCGGTTCGACTAAATGCCTGTATTAGGACGATAATCAGTAACAGACGTGGAAGTAATAATCATATCGAATAGAACCGTCTCAATTAATAAAAAAAAGATAGAAAACAAGGCGGAAAGTGAGCGATCGAAGCCCTTTAAAGGATAACCAGGCAAACATCGACGCGGACTCTATAAAATCCTCGCACGCGGAGAAAAGTCGCCAGCTGCGGCCATGAAATACAAACGAAAGAGCTTAGTCCAAATGGCGTTTGGGAAGCAAATAAGAACACTTGCAAAGGATCGCCGAGAGAGCACAATTGGTATAGGAATTCTCCTTCAAAATAAAAAACAACAACGGGATCTTGGCCAGAAAGTTTGTAAAGACAGATCTGTAAGGAAAGTGGTAAAGTTAGATGAAGCGAAAATAAGCGTAAGCCATACAACTGAAGAGCCTTCTGCCACATGGTTTCTATGCTATACGTGTAACTCCTAGACGGGAATGAAGAAGAAATGGAAGTGAAAGAAAGCATGCATGTTAAGCACCTCATTGGAGCAAAGAAGGAGTGGGTGACACTCACTGCCCCTCATGTTCGAAACGGGGTGAATGGACGAAAGCTGGTCGGCGATTAACGTGCGAATTAACTACCAACCGAGAAAATAGGTACGAAGAAGCTTTTAAATAAAATGACAGAAAAGATAAATAGTGATGGTCTACAAGGGGAAAAACACTGTTAATTTCACTTTATTTGCAAGTACCACGGCAAAAATGGTTCCATCCTGTTCGTTTTATTATGAATAAAACTGAACAAGGTCAGCTGACCAAAGTCGCTTGCTCTCACTTATTCTAATTTATCACCTTACGACTAACCCCTGGAGGACCTTGGCAATTATGTTTTTCGAAAGAGAATGTCAAACAACATAATGGTTTCAAATTTCGTTAGAATCGGCCGAATAGTTATGGTTATTGCCAAATAATTCCCGGGATAACTTTGTGAGGACCTTGGCAATTATATCATTCGAAAGAGAGTGTAAAGCAACAGAAGAGTTTCACATCTCTTTAGAATGGGCCAAATAGTTACAATGTTAATGCCAAAATAAAATAATTCCCGGGCTAACTTTGAGAATACCTTGGCTATTATATAATTCGAAAGAGAATATAAAACAAAATAAGGGTTTCAAATTTAGTTAAAATTGGCCGAATAGTTACCGATCAAACAAACAATCAACCGACATAGTTAGATATAGATTCGCACGCGACTAAAAACCATGCGTGATTCGAAGAACTTTCACTCTCAGGAAGATGCCAATCAGCCCTTGTTGAATGTCAAGCAGCTGGAAACCACTTTAGTTTACATTCGTGAAAGTCAATTCCCAAAAGAGTAATTTCAAATCAGTTGGACCCTTGATTTTAATACTCTCAGACCAAGACCATATTTATTTATGTTTTCATCGGAAGGGAAAAGCAAAAGCTCTTTTCATTTCTAGCCTTATAAGCAAGATAACCACACATTTGTCAGCATAGTAGAAGAAAACATCATGGTAACTTACTAGCAGATTTGTAATTCAGACCTATCGATTTATGGCAACTTTTATTTTCCGTATTACACAGAAGAATGCAAAAAGGGTGAATTTAGCCTCTGTTGAATAGCTTAATCTTAAGTCCATTCCAGAAATAAGGAAAGATTTAGTATTATCGGATTTGTTCTCAAGCGATGAATGGGACCCTATATCGCCGCTCGCTTACGGACAGACAATTCTTTGTAAACATTTCTTCAAATTCTAAAACGACAAATTTATGAAAACTTGGCCATCGTAAACAAAGAGAAATCCACCCTGATGAAGCATTTAAGTATTGCAAATGAGTTTGTAATAATTAATTGCAGTGATTCTTGAAGGACGATACACAATTTCAGCCGAGAAACTATTATTCTAGGATACTATTATGAAGATAAACACAGGTAAGGCCAGTTTTAGTACCAGGAATCGGAGACCTGGTAGTGTAAATGGCATTTATGTTTTTCAAGTATGCATAGCTTTACTGTAAAAAATCCTGATTGTGTTCCTTTCCTTGTCCCTATCAGATATATTGTCCTTACCTGCAGAGGCCGGTGGGAGAGGTGTGTGAAGAGAGCTTTCAACTCTAAAATACTAGATTTTTTCTCAATCTATTAGTTAGGCTTTACCCAAATAACTTATGAGGTACTCCAATTTCTTATGACCCCTTTCCCCACACACACAACCTACACAAACACACACACAACCCACAATATCTATCTATATATATATATATATATATATATATATATATATATATATATATATATATATATCTCTTAAAACCGATCGAATATATAAAATCGACGTTACAACCTTTCATATGAAAGAGAGAAATATCAACAATCGAAAAGGGCTTATCTATTTATGTGTTATTGGAAGCAGCGACCGGTTTCGTTTTTCCTTTCATTTCCCATAAACAAAAGGTGCACCAAATAAAAATACCTTAGCTTCGATAAAAGCCGGTGAAGCAGCGTATCGCATAGGCTCCAATTTGGTCTCATAACGGTTCAAAGAGGGACTTTAGGAGGGCATTGAGTTTCAATAAATGCATACTGGAAGCACCTTTCTTGCCTGGACTTGAAAATGTCGCAATTTCGTGCTATTTATTTATCAATCACAGAAGAAAACAGAATACAGTAACAAAGTACTCCGTCAATACCGATGGAATAGCTTTAAACTCAGGAAATCAGTTAAAAATAGATAGAGAAAAAATACATTTTTATAGAGGAGATAAACTAGTATACACGTGTGATACAAAACATTACGGTATGAAAATAATATAAACATGGAAGAGGACGGAATACAGAGACGAGAAAGTCAGAGTTGAGGAAGAAATATTGAGAGTGAAGAAGTAATAATTTTCGTTTTGTTACAGCGTAATAACTCAATTCATCTTACAATAAATTAAAGCCTATTCAATGAATTCTGGGTAAACATTCTAAGGGCGAGGAACGGGCAAAAGTGGAAGTTTGGTAAATTACCACAATCAAATTTTAAAAGATTTGGATTTTACTCATCATGTACCAACGTAAACAGCAAACGGAGAAAAGAATAAAAAAAAGACATGAAATTTTATTTGGGATAAATAAAATTTCATGTCTTTCCAATTGAATCTTCGATTCAATTAGAAACAATGTATGTACATACCCAATGGTATTTCCACAGATCGTTGATTGAATTCATGCAAGTCCGTGGGTTCATTTAGAAATTAATTTTGGGGTCTTTCAAATGCAATTTTATGTCCCCTATTTATTTATTCCTTCCCTCAAATACAAAGTTTGTAGTAGAACGCAGGAAATCAAAAGTAAAAACTTAAACCCCTACAGAGGGATGATTTTGTAGATATCGGCCAATTCTGGCATCCAATCAGAACATTGAACCCTCAGTTCATCTATTAAAAACGAGCAATTTTTTCAATAAAATTAATTTTTTCGGCCCCTTCCCCTACCTTTTGAGGTGAAGTGAGTAACATGGTGTTTTGAATCTGTTGGTTACATCTAATGCATGATGGTGACGGGGTGAGGTTCATTCTGTGTTCGAACTGTTGAAGTAATGGGGAATGTCCTGAACTCAGCTGGGAAAGGACTCCAATTGAGAACGATGTCACATCGGTAGATGGATCTCGTCTCACATGAGAAAACTAGCATGTCTATACCGCTCTTTCAAACCATATGAAGACTTCAGCAAGATTTGGGGTGAATTGGAGGCTCTCCAATGTGAAAAATAAAGCGGTGTTTCAGTAAGGGACTTTAACGTGTCGTAGCAGCTTCATGGCGTATCACAGCGGCATGTTAAAGACAAGTTTTCTATTGAATTTTACAATGATGGAGAAGACAAAGTCTTCCAATTGATTGAACTTATTCCAACCAGGTTTTTTTTTATGACCGCGAAAGGTCATTTTATTAAGCACCATTAATCATCTCTGTCAATTTTCCGTCAAATCCCTAAAAGAGAATTCAGTAATCTGTTAATTTTGCGGAGATGTCCACGAATTTGATCTTTTAAGGTGCCAAGAAATTAATCAAACTTTCTGCCGGAGATACCTTCGTTGGTTTTTGTTTATTACTTATAAATAGTTTTATCATTTGAGTAGCTTTATGCCCTTAAAAATGATCAGCGCTCACAGATCGACTGACAAAAGAGTCAAGGAAGAAACAAGGGTTAGGAACTGTCAAGGGCAGACCCCAACAAACCTCTTTCTACCATGACCAAATTTATGTCACATTGGCAATGGTTAGTCACCAGATGAAAGACATATTCGAGTGGATTTTCCAGTGGCCGGTATCTGTTCTTCCAGTTTCTACCACCTCCTACCCCAGGTCCTGCCTACATGACTCTAGAAGTTGGAGACTGAACGGATAAATCCCATCAACTTCGATCACAGCACCATTAGTGTCACATTTGCTTGGCTCCTGATTAGAGTGGTCGTTTTCAGTGAATGGTTCTTAGGAGTATTATACTAGTATAGTTACTTGACAATTGAAATTTAAGTGGCAGCGGATTGAGGTTCTGCATGAGCATAATGATGATTCTAAACATCTTAAAAATCGACATCTCTAATTCTTATTTTTTAGGATCATCTGGGAGAAGATGGCAAATTTTCATCAAATTCTACTCATGCAGTTAAGGTATTATTCCAACTTACATCCGCTCCCATTTTCGTGACGAAATCATGAAAATATATCGAATTGAACGATTCATTCTCAACAGACAGTCACCTTCGATATACATTTCTCACACCGTCACGTCACACATGCAAATAAGCGATGAGAGAATGAAGCATATACCTTTATGTAAACAAGGACCATGTAGAACTATCTACATTCTACACCGAAGCTAAGAGTTTCAACTCTACCTACCTTCCCAGGGTCCCAACGCAGCTGTTCCCACATCAGTTTATACCTATATATCAACACAACGTCTAGTGCGGCCCAGAGACTAGCTATACAGCAAGTCAGTGTGTCGAACTCTTAGGTTCGCTTCGTCTATTAAGAAAGCATTATAAGCGCGCACCAGCTCTTACTTACTCATGCTCATTATACTGGATTTCATCTATATTCCACGGTCCATTTTTTTACTCGTTCTTCATCCCAATGGTCCAGTTCTAGTCACAGCTTTCTTACAGAGATTATAGATGAAATGTAATCCATCAGCTATTGGCGAGAGGATAATTAATGATGACTTCTACCGCAACTTACGCATTATGTCACATCTGCTACGTGAAACTGTTTAAAAAAAATTACAAACAGAATAAAATAAGACTACAAAAACAACTTTTGGAAAAGAAGGAAGATTAGTTTAAAACACAGGCAATGATCCATGGATAACTAGACCCAGAAGAATCATTCTCTCAAATCAAAGACCCAGAGAATTAATTGTAGGGCGTAAGGTGGAAGGGAAGATGGTGGAATCGGAAACTCGAGGCGAAAAAAAATGAGAAGTTCGCCATTTTGAGAAAGACGCGGTGAAGTTGATGAGTAAGAATGGCAGATGTGATGGAAAACTGATAGAGAAAAAGTATGAAATTGAGTATAGCCAGTATACATAATTTGCAGCTCCGTTAAATTAGAGGATTTAGAAGCAATCGTGGGATGCATGGCGGAACAGGAGAAGTGTAGTACCTCCTGTAAGGCACGATTGAACTCCACGGAGTTGTGCCTCATAATTAGTCTCCCTCCTGTGTCTCAGGTATTACTTGTAGTTTCAAGTAACTGTCCTAGGACAGCGGCCACACCCTGGGCAACCACTTCAACCAGTGGACTAAACCAAGTGACGGTAACCACTGCCTATTGAGAGGTCTTGGTTGACCAAAGGCTAAGGGAACACACCTTGAAAGAAAATTAGGTGTGAAGTGCACACCAAGGCAGGTTCTGACAGACAGGAGGACCGGAAGCCCCTACAGGCACTGATTGTCATGCCCCCTATCCCTCCTTTGCCATCGGTATCCCTTTGATCAGCATTAAGTTAGTGTTGCAGGGACGCACGGACCCCTTTTACACTCTAAACTCTTCTTCTGCGCTGGTCTTTATCTCTCTACTCTCATGTCATCACCTCCAGTATTTGACCAATTCCGGCGGCGCTGGAGTGTTGGGCGACGGGAGCAGACATAGGATTATTCTGGAGGCTCTTAGCTCGAACTCTGCACGCCAAGGGCAAGGGGCTATTATGGTCGCTGGTGGTTGGGACTAGAGTGGCAACCACCCTCGGCAGACTCCTGTGTGACTAAGCAGGCCTATTCAGGGTCCGCGCTGCTCACCCCTGAAGAGGAGAGAGACCTAGAAAAGGTGGTCTCAACATCGACCACTCCTTTTTCTCGGGTTGGTTACCGCTCCTACCGAGTCATTCTATATGCGGTGAAAAAACTAAGAAGAAGCATCTGTCACTAAAACTGGCCACCTGGAATATCAGGACTCTACTAGACGCACCAACCCACTCAGGCCGACCTCAGAGAAGAACAGCTCTCGTTGCAGCAGAACTCAGAAGATACAAAATTGACATTGCGGAACTTCGCGAAACTCTGTTGGACGAGGGCACCACTTACATGTGGTTGGTTTTGCAATCAGTAATTACATCACAAAGAAACTCCCACAGTCTCCAGTTGGGAACAGTGAGAGACTGATGACAATCAGAGTCTCACTTGAAAGGAACAATTGCGCCACCATAATCAGTGCCTCCTTACCAACCATAAATGCGACACATCCTCCAGAATGACAAGATTATACTACTAGGAGATTTCGACGCTAGAGTTGGGAAGGACAGCCATATATTAGACAATATAATCGGAAAGCATGGCATAGGCAAGGTGAACGCCAATGGACTAAGGTTACTGAGCATTGCCGTGCACATGACCTCACTATCACCAATACTATCTTTCAACAAAAGATAAATATAAAACATACTGGTAGCACCCAGCCTCAAAATATTGGCATCTAATTGATTATGTAATAGTTAGACGAAAAGATGTCAAAGATGTTGTACATACACGAGCAATGAATAGTGCAGATTGCTGGACGAACTATCAAATGATAAGCTCTTCTCTTAAATTATCAAGTAAACAAACTACGCAGCACCAGAGCAGAGAAACTAACTGAGATGAGGGCATTAAATGATATGACAACTCCCTTAGATGATCTCTGGGAAGCTTTTAATATAGCAGTCTATGACGCTGCAGAAAAAAACCCTCGGTGTGACGACAATCTGGGTAACATAATCCCATTATTAGACACGATGCATAAGGCTCACAACGCATCATTAAACCATCCTAACTCACAAATGCTGAAACTAATCTAGCAAAGTGCACGGACAGAATTTCTTAGCAAGTTACGAAGGCTAAAAAATGAATGGTGTGCAATACAAGGGAAAGAAATAGAGAAACATGCAGATTGTCACGATATGCATAACTTCTATAATGCTGTGAAACGACTATATGGACCTCAGAACTTTACGTTCACCCAAGTAAGAACAACTGATGAGAACACACTTCTGAGAGACCAAAATGAAATCATACAAAGATAAGATGAGCATTGCAGTGCCCTACTTAACCAAGCAGCCCCCTTTGACAACAACTGAACGAAATCGAAGAACGAATCACAATGCTTGACATAGACCTTCCACCATCATTTACCGAACTACTTTGGTCAGTTAAAACACTCAAAGATGATAAATCCCCAGGACCAGATGGCCTAACTGCAGAGATACTAAAACACGGGGGCTATATACTCTACGAGACTTGTTTCGGTTTATCCAGGAGGTATGGGACAAGGAATATGTACCTTAACAATGGATAGATGCAAACATCATAACTATATATAGGAAGAAGGGTGACAAGTCATTGGGTGACAATAACAAGGCATCTCTTTACTATCTGATGCTGAAAAGTCTTCTCCGAAATAATGCTTCAAAGGCTAACAACTAACATTGCTGAACACCTAATGCCAGAATCACAGTGGGGTTTCCGCAAAGATCGCGGCACAATTGATATGATTTTTAGAGTGCGTCAACTCCAAGAAAAGCAAGAGAACAAAACAAGGAGATTTTAATGGCTTTCATCAATCTTAAAAAAGCTACAGATAATATAAATAGAGAAGCACTTTTGTAGGTAATGCGTATCTTCGGATGCCCTCCCAAATTCGTAAAGATAACGAAACAATTCAATGAAAAAATGAAAGCAAGAGGCACTATGGTAGGTCTGAAATCAAGGCCTTTTCTTGTTGGCTCTGGGGTTAGATAAAGCTGTGTGATAGCACCAGTCCTGTTTAATATGTACCTGGTATGTATCACAACGCTCCTTCATATATCCCTTCAAGAAAGAGGTGGCATTAACATCACCTTTAGATTAGATGGGAATCTCTTTAACATTAGAAGACTCCAAGTAAGAACTAAAACTTCACTAGACCATATGTTAGAATTGCAATATGCAGAGGATTGTGCTTTCGTAGCACATACCCTTAAGGCACTACAGAACGCACTAACAGCTATTACAGAGGACTACTCTAGACTTGGCCTATCAATGAACACCAAAAAGACTGAAATCATCTCGCAATGGTCAGTAAACATGCCACCTAAACCACCAATATTGAGAATACCTGAAGAGGAGCTAACAACTGTTCCTAATTTAAGTACCTCAGCAGCTACCTCTCCTGCAACATCAACTTAGAAGAGGAGATTCAACTTAGATTCAAACAAGCAGCAGCATCCTTTGGCTGCTTCTGCCCAAGGGTGTTCAAAAACAAATAGCTCACAATTAACACAAAAATTACCGTCTATAACTCTGTATGTCTTTTAACCCTACTATATGCCCGTGACTCATGGGTAACTTACGTAGAAACATTAAACCTATCGAGGCGTCTCACATCCGATGCCTTCAAAAGATCTTAGGCATCACATGCCAAGACAAGATCCCGAACACCACAATCATGGAGAGAACAAATAGCGCAAGCATTGAGGCAACTATTTCAAAACATAAACTTCGATGGCTGGACCACGTCTTCCGTATGCCTGAGGAGAAGCTTCCACGCTGAGTACTGAACGGGCAGTTACAATAGGGCAGGAGAACGGCGGGAGTACCTAAGCTGCGATACAGGGACCATATTAAAAGACACTTAAATATTGCAAAATAGACTCCATGAACCTGGAACATCTAGCAATCAACAGAGAGGACTGGATGAGACACATCCTTCAAAGAGTAGATGCACTAGAATCCGATCGGCGAAATTACCAGAGTGAGAAGCGTGCTCGAAGGCATCCAAGAAGGGACAATCCATCTTCCCCATTGGTCAAGACTACCAATGTGCTGACTGTAGTATGCGTTGCTCTTCCAGAATTGGCCTCTACAATCATCAGAGAAGCCATAGACGAAGACTGATGATGTGAGATGAGAGAACGTCGTCATCGAATCACAATGGCCTAACATAAGTAAGCAGGAGGCAAATGTGAGCATCGCTAGATTTAATGACAAAATCAAGATGGGTACCCGAATACAAGAGATGACCACCTTGTGATCAAATACCAAAGTTCAGGAAGGGTAATTTACACATATTTCGATTTGATGAATTAGAATGAAGAACGAAAACCAAGGAAAGCACCTCCCCAACTAGTTTTCAAAAGAAATGGTCAAAAGAACACTGTGGTGTTTAAGATTAACTATAGAAGATAGATATCACGAGTAGCTAAAAGATAAAAAACTTGGGATAAAAAAGACCGAAAGCCCCAAATGTCTGTCAGCTTCAGCTGAGATAAGATTGCTTGCCCTCTCAGTCCCAACGATCGCAAGAAGATCGCTCCTTAAATTTTTAAAAGGGGAGAGGAGGAGGGGGGCACAAAACTCACCACTACCAACAACTAGTAGCAATAGAAACCTCATCTGGATACCAAATAAATATCACTGAATAACTGATCCACTCCTGTGATTAATCGCAATAGCTCGTCTATTTTCCAACTGGCTAAATGTGTCTCTGCACACAAATGACGTCAAGGCGATAAAAAAACCGTCTTTTTGTGATCCGTTTTTAATTAGACGCAAAAATTTGGCCTTAATCGTGGTTCAGGGGCTCAAAATCCAATCTCGATAATTGAATCCCCTCAAGACTTTTCTTTTCATCCCTTCATGGGGTTTAAGTTGCGCAAATTCCAAGCCCTTCCCCCACCTATCCCTTTTAATTGATTGTTATGGCTGCCTTTTCCCCAACGACTCAAACACGGCCACGATCTTTCGCATGTATGTGGCACTAATACTCCCCTGATTGCACTCGGCGCACCTATATCGAAATTTAGGAACAACTTCCAAAAAGTTTAGTTTCTTATGGAATCTAACCGCAAAAAATGTGCTAAATATGGAGGAACACCACGTATTTTAACGAAACATTTTCAACCGTTTGTTATAATGTAAATTATTCAATTTAAAGGTTCTTCCATTCTGTTCAATAGATCTTCTTCCCGGCACTATGCCTGGACTTTTAGATAAAAGTTTGATCATACTAAACCAAAAACTTTAAACAAAGAACGAAAGTCCGTAAAAGTAACCGAAAGAACCAAATGAAAAAAGAATTTCGCCTATTATTAGGATATGGAAAATATACCCAGTAAAGAGAACATAACAGATATGAGAAGGAAAAAGCTTGCTATTAATAGGTAAATCAAACCTGAATGCGTAATCCAACGAGGATAGGCCCCCAACTAAAGAAGATGATGAACAGACTGACGAAACGGCGGGTTTTCTTTGTATGTGGGCCTCATTGAGACCTTTTTTCGTTCTTTGTTGGTAGCTGCTTGATCAGGTAACTAACGGAGTTAGGCATCTTCACATCGTATCTGTGGCTTCTTTTTTCACGGTCAATTGCGATTTTTTTGTTGTATTTTATTGTCTTTATTGTTATCTGCCTTTTTATACTTTTTAGATTTAGCCAAACAATAATCAGATACTTGTATATGTACTTTCTTGGCTTATTCCCTCGCAATAGATATTATAAAAAAAACTGCCTAAACAGATGTAAGTTCACCTTTTTCTGTAGAGACTGCAGAACTCTAGGCAACACACGGAACCCTGGTTCCCTATTCCATTTAATTTCCTTCGGTAAAACACCTCATATTTTAATGCGAGTAACCGTTGATAATGTAACTGTTTAATGGCTTGCGACTACTCATAACGGGTTTTGCAGATGTCATATTACACTTGTTTTTTATCATTCAAGAGGTTTACGTGTAATAGAAAAACGTTCAGCTAAACAACCTTAAAGTTCTACTTTTCCATCATGTTACATCAAAACGTTTTCTCCATTCTGCAGAGGTGTAGCTAGATGGAAGTGAAAAGAATCAAGATCTCTGTTCTTCTGCTCACGGGTCACAACAAGTTTGACCTCGCCAAAGACCCTTAACTACACCTGAATTCTCCAGCATACGAAATCATGCAGAAAATACTGGCCACCCTATTTCATTGGAACAATTTTCCATTCTCTCTGGGGCTCCTTTAGTCAACAATTTACTAAAAAATATTAGTCACTCTATATTAAAAAATAAAAAACCAACAATCAACAAGGCTGATTACACTTAGCCCCACCTATATCATAACTCTAGAACCTACCAATTTAATTTCAGGCTCCTTTAGCGTCCACTTTTTCATTCTTGGCAAGGAACGACTATCTGTATAAGGTAATGTGTATATTTTAGGGGGTATCATTAATGTATTCGGTTCTTTTTAATTTTATACTCTATCATATTTTAACACTAGTATCGCTTCTTTGGTGCTTTATTTGATGCGACCTAAGCTTGTTTGTTTTTAGTGTTTTTATTATTCTTGTTTGTTTTATTGTTAATGAAGATCCCTAAATTGAGTAGTTTCTTTGACTTTAATAGAATCACTAAAGATGTTCCGATGTGTGGAAGAAAATGTCTGACAGAAATAAATGTCCTTTTCCATCTACTCGTGGGTCTTCATTTTTCTGCTGAGATTAAGGTCTCCACGAACTAAACCAATTTCTACAATATATATATATATATATATATATATATATATATATATATATATATATATATATATATATATATATATATATATATATATATATATATATATATATATATATATATATATATATATATATATATATATATATATATATATATATATATTTATAGGGAGAACCGGGAGGGTCCGAACGATTTTCAAAAAATAATTGCAATAATACTATAAATAAAATTCTATGACTTTTTTTTAATTCGTATATTCTATCACCCCTTCTCTAACTTGTGCACAAATGATGTAGTCTTATACGAATAAATAAGAGCATTGATGATTTCCACAAAATTGCTAAAATATTCTACGGATGCTCCCGAGGAGGTGGGTGGTCCCGTACATTCAGATGGGAGGGTTCGTCCATATGTAGCATTCTAATTTTAGAAGTTCTAATGTTTTACTTAGAAGGAAATAATAACAGGAAATCAGCAGTAGTGTTTATTGCCATAAAAAATAAGAAAATATATATTTTTTTACATTCATATTAACTAAAAAAAAAGGAAAGAATCTTTTTCCACATTGACGTTGCAATTTTAGAACAGAAACCATTAGGACTATTTGATAGTATAATTTGGAAATGAAATGCCAAATTTTTATAAACCAGAAGATCTTTGAGTTTTCCGATTATGAGGAGTAGGAAGCACTCCCAAAATGTGTTGCTTATTTACCACAGACTCGTCCCGAATATCAGGATATCTGAATGTGTTCCCTGTGCTACAGTTTTAAGATCGTCGTAGACATGCTACATTAAAATCTCCGTTATCATCATTACTTTTCAGTTTGCCTACATAACAAACCTTGGCTTTCTTCTTGGTTCCAATTCAGTTTGAATATACGGATGTTTCTCATCTAGATAAATTCTTAAATATATGACTAATAAATTCCACGATGGTAATTTTAGAAATAAAAAAAGGCTTATTGACATTAGGTTTTAAAACTATCTTCCACAAAATATTACAAAATCTCCTATCTTCATATTATATAAACTATGCATGATTTAATCCTTTATATTTAGGAATTAAAACATACATATTTACGAATAGGCAAAAACGTGAGATCCAGAAAAAAAGTATTCAATTAGAAGTTTAAGATGAATAAAGAAGAAAAATTATAAATTAGTTTTAAGCGACGTTATATTTAATGGATTATTTATTGATTCAATTTGTAAACATATTTACTCAGCATTTTCAACGACATTTCTAGGTAAGTCATTTTGGAAGTTTATCTTATAAGGTAAGGAATTTTATGCTATCTTATGATAAATCATTTGTTTGCTAATTTGAAACTGTTATTACTAGTTGTTACTCGGTTTTATTGGTGAAGTATTGAGGCAAAATTATTTAATGAACTAAATTATTCAATTAGTTTGTCACTCAGATACCGAAATTTTGGTGAAAGTAAACTGAGTTGCTTCAGGAATTTAATTTTGTTACTCAATGCACGACGGGTTCCAATATTAAAATCTATTTATTTGAATCTATGAAGATCATAATTATACAGCATACTCAAAATGAGGTCTTACAAGTGTTATATATAAGAAAAGAATAATATATTTCGATTTAAATCCAAAATCTCTAGCCTTTCTGAGATTCTCATGACCTATGTGAAATTATCTTACACTTGCCAACGTTGAATTGCATCGTAAACTTTTCCAATCAATTTAATAGACCATCAAATCTTAATTTGCAACGTTTTCACTTTCTTTTATCTTGGTCAAACTTTTTGATCATTTTGTGAAAAAATTTGAGCAATTTATTTTACGAATAAGCGTCCGGATTGTGTCATTTATTAAGTTGCTTACCACCAGATCCCCCAAAACCTATCCATAACAATGAAATACAACATACATTTTACCAACAACCAAGGTAAGGGAGGAGAGCAAATTATTGGAAATTCTTAGGAACTATTGCTTCAATATTCATCATTTAGAAAATTGTACAATAGACCTGTTCAAAATGTCACATGTTGCAAACAATTTTGGGCCACATGTTGTTTTTGTTCCACTAAAAAAGTAAAAGATTTGTGGCAAATTTGATTTTAATCTAACATTGACTAGAGGTCTCCTACGAAGCAACAATTTTTCAAAAGCAAACAAAAAAAACAACAAAAAGTTAGCAAATATAAAAAAGAGGTTCTAATATATTTCCTTTCGCAAGCAAAGAAATACAGATAGAATGACACCACTGAGAACTGAAACAAGAGAAAAAACAGTTCCGAAAGGAACTGTTTGGGCTTCAGTAGGGCTGCCTTGGAGGTCGTGAGGCACTCCCTCCTGTCCTTGGCCACCACTTTCAGAAGGAACTGCTTCTGAGATTCTTCTCAGGTGATGACCGCGTTTAAAGTGGTCATCAAGGCCAGTCCCCGTTCGGCTCCTTCGTTGATCACCTTAACCTGTTCAATCGCCCTTTTCATCTTGCAGAACAGAGGTTCCCCTTCCAACTGGCGGCACTCAGCCAAAAGTGTGGCTAGTTCCTCTCCTTGTCCTGGGAACAGGAGATACAGCGCCTTTCTTGACCGGCAACTAAAGAAGCCTGGAAGAGGCTCGTTGGGATTGAAGGCCTTTACGTCCAGCCGTTTCAGTCCCTTACCTTCCCTCTTCATGTTCTGGACCATGAAGGCCTTCTTTTCCTTTGTAACCCTTTCGTCGAAGAGAGAGAGAGAGAGAGAGAGAGAGAGAGAGAGAGAGAAGCACCAAGTCTTCTGACACGTACGAGAGATGGCCCTCTAATGCCTTTTGGGCTACTTCAGTAACACGCTTCTTGGAGATTCCTCTGTAAAGTTCGCTTATGAAGAGAAGATTGTTGTAGGAGCATGGGAAGGAACCATGGCCTCATTCCACCGAATGACGTAAAGAAGGGCAACAAAGAGGGACACCTGTTCCATGGCTCGAAGTTCGTGAGAGGTCAACCGAAACTGAGAACTGAATAGGAAAATCTTGAGAGCATGGATTCTATTCGACATCCATCTCGCTTGATGAAACTCTCCTGGTGCCCTAATCTTGAAAGTCGTCCCAATATCGTACCCAAGAAGATGTAAGTGAGAACTAAGAGCTTCTTGTAGTCGTCTCTTGGATGGCTTTCTTGTTTGATGGCAATCTTAAGATCGCTTGAAGCTATCTCCCTTATATCAGACAGCTCGCCTGTCCGGAGAGGAAGGAGGCTTTCTTCATCCATGGAGGACGTCCAAGATTTCTGGTCGAGGAAGTGCCACTGGTCCCGGAACTGGACGAAGAGAGGGACGTTAGGCCCGCCAGATGGTCCATAACAGTGTTTGAAAACGTCCACAAGGATTACTTCCAGGATGTGGTGCCTGCACGCAAATCAGAGGAGATTCCTTCCCAGACCCACTTGAATCTTGATGTAGGCTCCTTCATTGGACCAATGTTTGAGGCAGTAGTGTCAAACACGATTCCTTGAATGCGTGCCGCCAGTCCAGCCTCTGATACCGCCTTGAGGACAGCCTCTAACATGTGATGCTTAGTGCTTTATGCATCTTGGCTGCTTTTAAGAGGTACTCCTTGTTCCCACTTGCAACGTGAATGGCCAGCCTCTCAACGTGTTCACATCCCCCAGCGAGGTCAAGCAGCTGATGGCATCCCAGTGAAGTAGCACAAGGCATATCCGTGGGAGTTCTATCTTCCCTGCATTGACCACTTCCTTTCGGTTCTTTCTCCTATGGCGCTGGATGGAACTCGTATAGAGCGTGATGTTGTAGATGTTCTGACTGATTGCCTTGGCGACGTCTCTTACTACTGCCATTGCAGCCAGATCTGAGACTTTGAAGTGGTCCAGTTTGGTGGTCACTTTTTTGACAGGATTATGGTAGACGTCTTTCCAGCTCTTCTCTTAGGAGTACTTAGGCACTTAAATTCAAATCGCTCCCTTCCGTTTTTCCGTGAGAAGATGAAGACGATGATGCCACCTGGCTCGAAGGTACAACACTTAAGGCTATCTTTTTGTCCATCTCCGCAAACTTTTTCCCCTTCACTTCCGTTTCTTCCTGCTTCCGCCTTTTCTTTTGGAGCCTCGCTGACACAGTGTCCAGTCCTATCATGGAGGAAGTCGATCGATTCTCTCTTTGGCTGATGAGGAAGGCCCTGTCTTTCTCGTTTGTGGTCTTCTCAAGGACTAGACTCTGCACCACATCGAACAAGTTATCAAGGTCCCCTTGAAAGATCTCCTCATTCATCCTTGCCGTTTTCGAAGTTCTTTCCCTGTGCTTCTGAAGACCCTATTAGGCCTCCACTAACTTGAGCAGTTCGCCTTGCTATAACGCAGTTTGGAGGTAGGGAGACCTGCCTTCTCCTAAATCCCCAGGACTCCCTACACGGTCTCCATCGCAGCCTCCGCCTTTTTTTCTTTTTCAGACCCTGGTGGAAGTAGAAGTTTAGGGGCTCTTTCCCCTTTGAGGGGAGAAGGCTCCCTGTTTATGTTTTCCTGCGGGTAACCGATCAACCACCACTCTTTGTAAATAGAAACCATCGCACCTGTGAACCGAAAAAATGGGAATATTGAAGTTATCTGTTCTGTTAGTGATCGCAACTGAAAATAATAACTTTCAATTCCCCCCAAAACAGGTAATGTTCGTAAAAATTTACCACCAAAGGAATGAAGAAGTTGGTGATCTTTAGACACCAAACAAACACTCCCAAAGGCCAATCCACTTGACTGACTGCCAACGTCACCTCAATAATGGACCAGGTGCCGGCCGCATGGAGGAAGCGGAGAATGTGTCGCTTTGGGGGACCTTTATATCTTATCCGATCAAGTTAAAATTTTATGTACACCTATACGACCTCAATTGGAACAAGAACAACATGTGGCCTGACGTCTCCCCCAACTTTTATATTTTCACAATATCAACTTGAACAGTCCTATTGTAAAAAGAGGTTTTATCAGATCAATAATAAATTGTTTAAGGTTGATCGGCTAGTCTTCATGTGGACCCGGCTCTTTAGGAAATTTTGGTTTCTAATTATAAAAAATAAGTGAATTATACGTCACATCAATATATACTAGTGTTTTCACAGAAAATTAATATTATATGTATCTTAGATGGTAAAAACATTCACAAATGAACACTTAATATTTTCGCCACGTGGCAGGATTGTCACTAAGGAATGCCTCCAAGGAAAAAGTCTCTAATTGATTTACGATTATTTATATAACTATAAAATTGATTTGGCTCGTGTTTTGATAATGAAACTAGATCCTTTTCACTTTTTCCTTTGATTGTTCTTATTTGGCGTGTGAAAAAGTGACGATAATTAAGGTGTTGCTTTCGATTCTCGAAGTTATTTCATATTTTAGAATTTTTATACAATCAATTACCTTCCTTTATCAACTTTTTATTTCACTATTTAGCCAAGAGATCTGTTTCTAGCACAAACTTTCGTTACTTATAGTAAAAAAGAACGCTGAGAATCATTATTTCCTCAGCTAGTCGTTTCCAAGATCAAAATTACGAGAAATGACATTCAAGAGGACATGAGAGTTCTTGCGAGCTTTGTTAGGAATCATATAAGCATCGTACTTCTGGAGTGTTTCGATAAAGTGTTTACACTCTTGTAGTGTCTCTACATTTTTCAAAATTAAATCTAAGGTATTCTGTTCGCGGTGTCCGCTTGTCTACAGTTTGAAGCAGGAAAATAACATTTATGAATTTTCTCAGACGATTTCCTACATTGTCACTCCATCATTTAGAAGAGCTACCTTCGTAAAATTTAATAAGTCTTCGCATATAACTCTTAATTTTATGGAAATATGGAAGAGTGGATTTCGAAAAGAATAATATCCTACTATTTTAACTTTCTTCCAATTAGTTTGTTTTATATATAAAATAACGCCTCCCTTAGACCTATCTTTGCTAAAAAAATTATAGATAGTTAAGTCAAATTCTCCAATATGGTTCCTTTTACACTCTCTATCGATGTTTCTCTAAATGTGATAATATAAAATTCCTTCTAACATGGAGTTTGTTACTCAGTTGGGCGCGTTTGTGAAAAGAGTTGCTAAGAGAAATTTTGAATGTATCTTAGTCTTACTTTTAGAAAATTGACTGCCCTTATTCTGGGATAAATGGATCTAAATGCTATTTTCCTTACTCATTTGCTTCGGCTGTCTTATGACTTGTCTGTGCCTAGCTAGGAATTTCTAGAAATTTATCAATAAAACATACATTTAGTACCTACATATATAATATAAACTGTCTCAGAGAGGTCCGCTATTGAATTAGTAAACTATATCGACCAGAACTTCAACTATGCCTACCAGATTTAAAAACCTCCTACATACGGTTGGTTTTCGTCCTCAGAATTCTTCTAGTTGCCCCTTATTAGTAGAGTTTTATAAAAGTTCTACTTTCCTTTGTTAACAAAATAAATATAAAATCTTTCTTTACAATAAAGTATCCGTTTCCCAAAAGTTTTAGGAGTTCAATTATATACTTATTTAAATGTCCTGGGTGTCACCAAGGCAAATACATCGGAAGCTCCGTGAGAACTCTGAAGGCAATATTCTCCTTTCATATGGGCATAAGTAATCGAACTGGCAAAATTACTTTTAACAAAGAAAATAAAACGAAAAGATATCAGGCTATAAACTGTAGACAGATTTTGAAATTTTAAATTTCCCTAAATGTACCTTACATTTTGAATCTTAGAAAAAATATACAAACTTAAATAGTGATTTGTCGTCCGTTTACCTCCTATTTAATTGAATATTTTTTATAGGCTGCGCAGTTTGGTTTTTGTAGGTGCAATTTTGAACATCCTGTAACCCGTGCTTTTGCTAGGTTTGTGATTTTCTACAGTGAGTTTTGGATAATTTTGCTTTAATTATCCATTCAAAATTAATTTTAAAACATTTTTCTATAAACATTAGATTCATAAATCAAAGCGCTGCTAATCTATCAGATTAGGGTAATTTTATACTCACTACCATTTAAATATTTTACGATATTTTCAGTATTTTTGCTGTAAATTTAAGCCCAATTTATAAATAATTTTAAAGGTAAAGTTTTTTTTAGCTATGTTCGTTTGAAGCCTCCATCCTTTCAGTTTAAAACCGTTGTTTGGTGTGCTACCATGGTCGTACTTAAAAAAATATTCAAAATTTACATTTCAAATTTATTTCAAATTTTGAATACTTCGATAAACTCACCTCACCGTCGCCAGGTTTCGACAGTCGGTAATTTTAAAATATTTACTCTTTCGCTATACGACTTATTTCTTGACGGGCAGTGACTGCAAGTCTAGAGGTCGAATTGCGCTGCTGAGTTGTAACCAGAGCTAACTATGGTTTTCATTACCACACAAGTTGCAACTTATTTCTTTTCCTTCTGTTTGGACTCAGAGCAAAGTAATTTGTATGTCTTCACAGCCCATTTGATTATGTTAGCGTACTTCTTTGATAGTTTATTAAGCATGGGAACTTTCCCTCCTTGGCCCGTTTAAATATGAGCAGGTCTGATGATGTCAAAGGTGTCTTGGAAGGTCGCGAATTAGATAGTTGGGTTCTCAGGATTCTTCTTCTTTTTTATTAATTTTCTACATCAGCACACTGAATTACTTCTTACCTGCAATAGACAAGAAAATACACTATAATATATGGTTTTGTGTTTTTAATAGTATAGACAAAAATGAAACAATATGAATGAAAAGAGAGTGTTTTGGTGTGTGTATAATAAAATCATAATTTTAAACGGTTATAATCTTATTAAATTTTAAAATTTAAACTATTAAAAACGCTAATAAACTTAATAAACGCTTTTGTAACTTACTTGCTTAGTAAATAAAACTACTTGCATTGTTTGTTACTCGTAAACTGTTTGCAATCTTAACTTCTTAGATGATCTTGAAGTATTCCTTCTTGGAAAATAGATTCCTCTTTGTTTGTTCGTATTTCACGAAGAGAATCTTTCTGAATTTTTCTTATATATTCTCGGCTATATTTGTATCAATAACAATCTGCTGGAACAACACACGCTACACGACACTCAACAGAGGTGACAAGTTGTTAGTTTTGCCTATCGACACGGCCGTAGACACTGCACGTTCCCAACATCCACGAAACCAAACTGTACTGAGACCTAACAGCTCTTAGCTTATCATCAACCATTTCCTACATTTCTAATTTGAAATTAGGGAGTAGAAAGAGACCACAGATAACAGTAATTACACGAAATCCATTAACACTTTAGAGATTACATGGAATTAGAGTCCTGGAGTCCTCTTTGGAATCGAAGATTGTCAGGATTATCGAGGACTATCAGAGCCTTCAGAGGCCTAAAATTCTAGGTAGTGACGAAGGCCTGTGGCTATTTCCCAATTCGATTGGAGGTTGTCATAGAGGTCACAGTCGGGCTCATCGAGTGCGATCGAAAGAGCCTGCCATTAATACAAACTAACACCATTTCCAAGAATATATTCACCAAAATAAAAACAGTTTTATTTTTTATGAGTCAGCTGAAATCAATCGAATACCTTCCGTACCCTGTATATATGTAAATATATATATATATATATATATATATATATATATATATATATATATATATATATATATATATATATATATATATATATATATATATATATATATATATATATATATATATATATATATATATATATATATATATATATGACTTGTTTTCATTGTTAAATATGCACTTTAGCGAAGGTTGTTTTGGTGTCGACTTTATTTGATTATTTTAAACTGGTTTACTACATGATCTAACCTGAAATATAACCCCAGAGATAGATGCATAATATGAGCACATCTTTATTTTAGCACCCCCCTTGTGGCACCTCGAATTAAAAATAAAAAACTTCTACGAATACTGCACTAAAAATGCTTTTATTTTTCGAAATAAGTTTTTAAACCTTGGAGATCGTCAGACTGGATTGTGAAATTTACTTAAGGATCAAGATGACAAACAATTGCAAGTGTAGTAACAAGAGGTAACAAGGTAAGAAAGTACCCTAGAAGACCTTAAGGTCCATTTAAAGAGGGTACCTTTGGACTAGCAGTCGAGCGGGCACATCTATGCCCAAATGCTTTACGTCCTTAAACAGCCACTTTTAAAGACCCTGTCTAGTCTTGATGGTAAACAGATTCACTGCTGACAACTTCCCCGGGACCTGCGTTCCAACTACTGCAGATACTTTACGTGAAATATTTTCACACAGATCGCGGTTGTAACGCTTCAGGTCAAGTTTAAAGCCGTGATTTCTTGTTCTGCTCTCAGCAAGTGTGAAAATATCCCTGTAGTCAACATTGTCGAACCCTCGAAGTATTTTGAAAACTTCGATGAGCTGACCACGCAGTCTACGGGTTTCCAATGAGAACAGATCTAATTCCCTTAATCTATCTTCATAAATTTTATGTTTGATAGAGAGAATCCGTTTGGTTGCCCTGGCTTGCACGCGTTCCAATCTCGCGATGTCTTTTCGAAATGAAGGACTCTAAAATTTTACGGCATACTCCAGGTGCGGTCGGACAAGTAAGTTGTACAAACACAGTACAATTTTCTTGTTCCCATATCCAAACTAACGCTTTATATAGCCTAGCATCCTTTGGGTATTTTTCTTCCCCTTAATGCACTGTTTCGAGAACTTGAGGTCACTAGTGATTGCTACCCCAAGTCCTTCTCAGTGTCAGTGGATTCAATAGCATGCCCTTAAGGATAATCTGAGATTGGGGATTTCAGTGGCCGATATGCATCACTTCGGATTTGTTCACTTTAAAAAGCATTTGCCACGTGCCTGGCCACTCCCCAATCTTCCCAAGATCTCCCTGCAGGCGAGCAGTATTTCCATCCTTTGCAACGTTCATATCAAGCTTGGTATCGTCGGCAAATTTAGAAATCTTTGCAACCATGTCACCGTACATGTCGTTGACGTAGATGATGAATAGTAGTGGCCCCAGGACAGAACCATGAGGCACCACGCTAGTAACAGGCACCCACTAAGAAGCCTGTACATTCATCACCACCCATTGCCGTCTGCCACTTAGCCAGTTCTCTATCCAGCCGGCTACTTTTCCATCTATGCTTAGCGTTCACACTTTCCGGAGAAGGCGGCGGTTTGCCTCCTTATCAAAGGCTTTCTGAAAGTCTAAGTACACCACATCCACCGCCTTGTCCCGATCGTGATCACTGAAGACGAAGAGGAAGAATTCCACAAGGTTCGTCAGGCATAACCGTTGCCTTCCGAAGCCGTGCTGGGAACTTCTAAGTAGCAGGTTTGACTCTAAATGCGACGTCATTTTCTCCATTATGATGCTTTCCATGAGTTTACCGACTATCGAAGTCAGACTGATAGGTCGGTAGTTCGACGGTTGGCTACGGTCTCTTTTCTTGAAGATAGGAGTTACCTCCGCTTCACGCTAGTCTCTAGGAACGCATTCGGTCCGGGTTGACATGTTAAAGATTGCGCTCAGGTGTCATGACACTTGATCGCGCTCTTATTTCAACACTTTAGGGAGAAACCCATTCGGGCCAGGTGATTTATTCGTCATTAGGTCACTGATATTCTTTTCTATTTCTCCTTCGGTGAATCCATATCCTCCAGCTATTCCCCCGAGTAGGAATCCCTTGGCTGGGGGATGGGACCACACTTTCTAGTAAACACTGAAGAGAAGTAGTCGTTGAGGAGATTAGCCTTTTCTGCAGCTCAGTGCTTTCGTCTCCCCTCCTCATTCCTCCTAGGGCTAATCGTTCAACGGATTGGTTTACGGCTGTTGACATATCCAAAAAACTCCTTGGGATTCTCTTTACAGAGTCTCGCCACTCGGAGTTCCTCAGACCTCTTAGCCGCCCTTATGCTGGACTTCACTCTCCTGGCTAGCCTCAGGTATTCGTCAAAGTCACCCGAGATCTTGGATTGCCCGTATACATTTCTCTTCTCCCTAAGCAGTTGGTCTATTTCTCGATTAAACCACTTTGGTTGAACAGAAGACCGACTCGGGAATTTCAGAGGGCTGAAATATGATTGAAGACTAATAAATGTGGTTTTCAAACTGTTCCACGAGTCTTCAACAGCATCGCACACTTTTAGCCTCGCGTCAGTCAGTTCAGCACGAAGACCTGCAAAGTCTGCTCCTCTCAAATCAAGTTTCTTCGATTTACTAATTGCAGGCCCTGCCTTCGGGACTTTGACTACAAATCTAATTAGTCGGTGGTCACTGCCACCGAGCTCTCCGCCAACAGCGAGGTCCTTAACGGTTATCCTCAGAGGTGAAAACCAAGTTGAGGATATTGTCTCCTCTCGTTGGCTCTCTCACCCATTGAATCAGGAACTCGTTGTTCACGAACTCCAGGAGTAGTGCTTTCTCGCCACAGGGTTCTCTTGTTTCCCAGTCAACTTGTGTGTTGAAATCCCCCCTGACGATACACACTCAGTCTTTTTCAAGTTTGCCCAACAGCTGGTACAGGGTCCTGTATCCACGACTCTGTTATGGCCACTATCTCAGGTTCTTATGTTGCTACGAGGCCACGAAGTTCAAGAAACTTGTTTTTGATAGACCTCGCATTAAACAGAAGAACCTTGAGGGAGTCCCCTACTGTAGGACTCCCTACGCTCTTCCGTTTCCTGCTTTCTTTCTCTGTGGCTGGGTAACTCCCCTTCTTGGGACCTCAGAAAAGGTCGTTCGTGGAGTAAACGGGTGTACTGGCGTACGTCCTCCTTTACTCGCGGCTTGACACTTCTTTGGGTCCGCTCCACAACATCCTAGATCATATTCGCGAGTACAGCTTTCCCTTTAAAGGAAAGATGCACTCCGTCCCTTTTGTACAGGGATATTTCTCCCGTAAAAGGTGTGGTAGGGGTCTACAATAAAGATTCCTTCCGCCGTACAAAGATCTCCTAGGTTGGTTTATGGAGAGTTCCTCGCGTAAGCATTGCGGGATGGACCTCGTCTTGGGAGTATCCCGACCACGACACGTCTGCGGGTTTTTAGCCCACAGTCGTCAACTCCACCCCATAACTGTGGTCAGAATCTTCCCACCGGTGCCTACTTTACCTTCTCGTAGGTAGAGATCGTTGCCACTTGCCATGTGGGCAACTACTGAGTTTTCAGAGATCTGAGATTTCTCAGCCTCAACCCTTATTTTTATGTTCCCCACTCCTGGAAGGCAGCTTACATTCACACTGGTGTGAAGGTGGGCCGCTAGCAAGGGTTGTAGATCCCGCGCTTGGGAGTGACCGACCACGATGACCCTCGTGCATTTGGCTTCAGAGGACAGAGGCTTCCCTTTCAGTATGGGCTCTTTCGATTCCTCTTTCTTCTCCACTTTTTTGTTTTTTCTTCTTCGTGTTTTCTTCCGTTTCTACTTTCTCTTCTATTTTATCGACTGTTTTTCCTTTCTTACTCTTCATTTTCTTGCTTTTGTCGCCCTAAGTTACCCCAGCAGCAGCGGGCTCTCGGATGTTGGATGGGTGGCCTGTCTCTATCGACGCGGTGCTTGAGGGCTAAACAGAGGAGCCATCTGCATCGTTGGGAGTTTTTTGTTGCTCTTTCTCTACCTTAATGGCTGTCATCTCTGCAATGCTGGCTTCGAGACGAGGGATTTGAGTTCATTGAGCTCTTGAAGTTCTGCCCTTAGGACGCAGTCCGTGCAAATAATTCCATGGTGGCATTTTGAGAAACACCCCTCCGGAAAATCTACGCACCACTTGACCTTTTGGTACTTCGAGCAGGTATTTTTTTAGTGCACCAGGTCCTTTCTTTCCAGTCATACTGAACACTTTATATCTCTGAATACTTTGTGACCACTCAATAAAAAAGAAAGGGGGTGGTGAGTTCGCCCCGCGTGAGTCGCTTTCCCCTATCCATTGGAGAGGTTTCGGATCTTTCAGAAGGCACGCTCTATGTGCTGCTGTTCGTCCGATCGAGTCATCAAACCTCAGCATGCCGTGGCTTCCAACCAAGCAGCACTGACGGTTCCCGAAGGGGCCACCGATTTCTCACCAGGTAAACAACCGAGCATGCCCCGTACTAAACTCATACTAGTTCCCTTCACGACGGCCAAGATCTCGGAGCAGCATTCAATGGATATCCAGCCACACCAAGAGACTCGACCCAATGCTTTTTATTGACCTGGCAACCAACCTGGGAACAAAGGGCCATCACCTCGGACCGATGCTACCAGAGGCAGCCGTCAACGGTCACTGGGAGTGTTCAATAATTACGCGCCAGGGAAGGGGTTAACTGGGCACTACCCTCATCCCATTCATCCTACCACAACGCCTAGGACACCTCCAGTCCTAGTCTCTCGCAACCAGTGAGCGTCGATTGGCGTTGTTTATAAAGGTTCCAAAGCCTCTCTTCTGACGCTTTAGGTAGCTGCCAGGTCCTTATATGTAGATAGAAGAAAAAAAGGGAAAGAGTGACACGATAGAAGTAGGCTTTTTTGTGTTTTTTTTCTTTTTGTATACGTCGGAGAAATAGGATCAAAGTAAAAAAGGAGAAGGATAGAGTAGAAAAAGAAAGAAATGACGCACTTAGTCTGGAACCTCGTTTCTGACCAAATCGACAAGGCAAGCTCTACCAGGGGTACCCAGAAGAGAGGTACTCCCGCCAACATAGCTCGAAAAGTCAAAGGTACACACTAGCTCTCTTCCCACGACAAGGGGGCGTCACCTCTCACTCTACTTTCTCTCTCTCTCGAGAGAGGACCAATCATCTTTGCGTGAAGGGAGTGGGGCACGATTGGCAAGAAGAACGATTATTCTCCGCTTAGCCAACATCAAATGAGCGGGTCGAACATTTGTTGGCCCACTGGAGAGCCACACGCTGGATATGGAGACCACTTTGCCACATTCCTGGAAGAAAAAGAGAATTTTGTGTGCTAATGGAAAGGTGAACAAGAGACAGCAGTGTTTTGCATATTTATGCAAATAAGCCAATTTACCACCAAAAGACATCTAGGTTCCTATGTGTGCTAAAGAAAATACATTGTTTTTGTTTCACATATTATAACCGAGTGAGTAGGCGTACAAGTCCATTGATTATCCATTACACTAACGAGAGCTCTCATTCAGACCTTCCTCTAAGAACATATTCTCTAATATATACATGAGGCTAATTTCAGGAACTCCTTCTTGTCAAAGCTCAACTTTGAATAGATCTAGATCCTCCTTTTCCAGACCCATTTAGCTTCTCTTTCCACAATTGAGAAGACGCAATTTGCACACAAATAGACAAAGGCACTAGCTCCACAAAGATCTTTCACACCCAACCAAGCCGGGAAAGTTAGGGAAGAAGATTAAATATATTTTAATCGCAGGGAACTTTATTAGGTATCATACTGTGAATTAGTGATGTATGGTCCTCTCTACTGTTTCATTACCACTAAATGTTGCGCATTTAGAAATAAATTTAAATACACAAGCATATAATGAAAATCAACTTAATTGCATTTTCTCAAAGATCCATTTAATCTAAATGTGTAAATTTATTTCACATAGTTGACATATACACCTTATTTTAATCTAAGTTCCATGTGGGACATTTTCAGCAATTGATATGGAAATATGGAGGTTAATTGGGCTATTGATCTTGTCTTCTATTTGATTAATAATTGCATAACAATGCATCTTTTAACCTTTCTCTCTACTTGATATATTATATTAGCATTACCATCATTAATCATTAATTTCTAATATAATAGAAGGACGAAATCGAATAATTCGCTAAAGAGAAGTTATGTTGCCGAACAATATTCAGTCTGCATCATGTCCAAGGAACCATTGGTCTGAGGTAGGCAAGGCATTGGAAGAACCCTCTCTTTTTTTTCATCTATTCATTCTATGTTTATATCTCTAAAGGTTTGAAGCGATCAGCCATTGAATTATCAAACGATTTGTTATGTTAAATGGCTTAAAATTGAATTTAGGCACCAAAGCAAGACATTTTACTTAGACAGCCTTTTTTTCCTTTATACCTTATTACACAATCAAATCACAATTTCAGCTCACATTTTCTGGCCCTAAAATCATTTCATTCTGAGTGTCATTTCAATGTTAGGTCTCTTTTTCATTCTTTCTGTTGTGAATGTAAATCTCCTTGTTGGTTGTAACTATTTGTTTCGTGTTTTTATTAAAATACAATTTCTTCTGTCGTATTAATTAACTGGAATCTCTTTTAATAAACAGAAAATATATTTCGAAAACAAGAAATTCTTCAAATATTGACTATTTCAAATGTGCTGTAAATATGTTGAATAAATTTATCTTTTTTAACTATCAAGAAACTTTTTGGAATAAAACTTTTAGGAAAAGTGGCAATTTACTTAAATTAGAAATTAAAAATTTACATTTGTTATATTTGCGACTTTATTTTCGAAGAGTTAACAAACTTTGAAGTGAAATTATTTAAGTAAATCTGTCTAAACCATTTTCTTAATTCACTATATGTGATGGAAAGAATGATTTAGTTAAGGACGCTATCTAAATTAAAATAAAAATTAGAGTACGTGTTTAATGAGGGAAATATCATTAGAATATAATTGCTTAAAATATGGTACTAGTAATAATTTTATATTTTAGCTTTGAGATAAAGAGCCTAAGGTGGCTGAAATAAAATTTCGTATCAAATAAAATCCTTATTGATTATTACATATAAATTACGAAACATGCCATTTATGAGATTATCCAAAATAATATGTCTACTCTGAAAGGAAGCGATAATTCAATTTTATTGCCTGATAGGAATAGGTCTAGAGTTTTGTGTCACCGATAAATATTATATTAATTTTTTTTATTGCTCAGCCGCTCTTTGACATTTAACACATCACGTGAAAGAATTTTTCTTACTATAAACGATAAACTCTTATGCAAATGTGAAAAAAATCATATTAATAGAGATGAAGAGTAAATTTTAACTTCATCTCCGACGAAACAAAAATAATAAGTGAAGGTCATGTTTTTCTTGTATCATTCTACGCAACAACTCTAGCCTTAGCTACTTAAGAATCTATTAATGCAAGAAACTGAAGTGATGGCTATAGTTACCTGACAGATAACACAATTCTTATCAGAGATGGTCACCTAAAATCATGCCTCATATTTTCCTGACCAAAACTTTACTAACTTCACCAAACAATAATAACGGGGCGACACTTTTATTGGTGGGGAAAAAATGGCAGGAATCCTAATATTTCCTTTCTTGAATTTGATACACCGCCAAATTGAATTCCAACCAGCTAGAGCAAGTTCTTGCAAATTTCTTTTTGAGAAGTGACTAAAAATCAGTCACAAAATCATTTGCCTCACCGCATTTGTCGAGACCCTCCTTTTGGAACTCAAGGACGAGAAATTTCAACCTAATTGGTCTCCTTATTTTTGGTCTACTTCACAATATTTCAGTGTCAACTCGCCTGCCGCCAGCGCTGTACTTCAGAACCATTACTCGATCATCATTTGTGGTATTATTACACACTACCCTATCGAGCTCGATTATGTTTCCCTTTCTTCATCTTTCAACCTGGAAGACATAATTGACTACCTCCATTTCTTTCGTGAAAACAGTTCAGATTTTCGTAGACTTCCCTCTTCAATAGAAGACAATCAAACCAACACTGCCTAGGCATTTTATTTGCTATAAACTATACGTTCTCTGATTGATAAATGGAAACTATGTTTGCTGTTCTATTTATAAATGTTTGAGAGGATGGATCGTGTTGGATCCGAAAAGGAAGGCTGTAGTCGTAGATACGTACTGACAAAGTTGGAGAGGGTTTGAGAACACTTTAAGTCATTAAATCCTGCCAAAGCGAAATCAAGGACTTGTTTTAAATTTGTTTTTATTTGAATGGAGAAGGATATTGTCCCCGAAGGGTGAGGATTCGACGTGGAATGGAATAATGAGGACTAATTGGGTTTTTCGGAGAAGATAGTTTCCTATTTTATTCTCATGCAATTCTCTTCCTAGCACTTTCTAGTCTCTAAGGGACTCTAGGATGAGTAATATTTTAATTTAGAAATTATGAAAATTTCATTCTTTCAATTACTGTTAGACTTGAGGTGAGAGAATGATGACTGGACTAGGTTTAAAATCAAGAACAACTCCCGTTTTTCTCCTTTTCAATACAATGCACTAAAATTCCACTTAATTGCTTTATCTACAAATTGAAATGACAAAAAAAAAGATACTCAATTTAAAATAAATTACAAGATATACAAAGTAACATATTTGGAATTCTAAAATGTGACAAGCATATTTTTTGTCCGATACATTTACGCCAACTAAACGCATAATTTGTCATTTATAAGCGGCTGAGGTCTTATTGGATCTTTTATACGTGTAAAAGTACATTTTCTCATAAGGATAAATTTACTATACAGGAAAGGTATACATTTTAGAATTTAGATTAGTCCATTTTATCATACGTGAAATAAAATTCGAACAGATGCAAAATTTTATATTGACAAATATAAAAGTACCGAAATTCGATTTCAAATTGATAATATACTCGTCCATATGAAGAAGTGCATTTTTATTATAATAATGGGGCAGACGGAGAGAGAAGAGGAAATTTGGAGTAAAGGCAATTTGAAACAAATGTCCGTTGCAAATACTTTCAACTTTGTATCTAAATCAGAACATCAGATATTTGTGTTATGATCATTAATGTGTAATATTATTAAATTTTAAAAAGGAAACAATTTTAATAATACTTCAAGAATTAAAATAGATATTAATATATCAATGTGTTTATATATTTTTTGCACATTAAGTGAAGTTAGGTATTTTATGGAGTGTATTTCTCATCCGTAGGAAGTCTAATAAATCTAGGCTTCCTCTAAGTCTTGAAAATTTACCTACATCACTCGATTTCTTTTCCATCTTATATTTACAATAGAAGGTATAAAACTTTTTATAGTTCCTCTTCTAAGTCAAAATCCAACCTTATCTCAAATAGTATCATTCCATGCTGCTCTCATTCTTTCATTTTTTCGTCTTAATTCTATTAAGCATCTTCATTGCAACACTTATAACTACTGGTTAGTAGTTACTAATCTGCTTTTAATCATTACTACCCAGTTTATGATAAAGAATTTTCCTGCTGTACAGTCAATAATCAGCTACCTATCTGCCCACCAGTAGATTATTGATTATCTTACCCATTTGCAATTATTTACCTTTTCTTCGGCAAACATTGGAATTAAATCGAACAGAGTCTTATACTGATGGAGCTGAGGGCCAAAACTTATCGTAGGCCCAATTTATTTTTTCATTGAATCATGATGAAATAGCTCATTAAAAACAATATAACAGAAATTCAACTAAAAGTAAAACGAGAATAAAACGAGAGTAAGCACTTATTGAAGGTTGAGATAATAAATGGAAGCAAGGCGTAAAAGACATTTTGACCTATGGAATCGACCAGGCCAGGCGATGACAATAATACCTCTATATCTATTCCTGTAGCAGAAAAAAAAATGAAATCGAAGGTAAGGGAAAAAAGGTTAGGAATATCATTAAAATTTTTGTATTAAAACTAGATTAACCAAACAAATGAAGTTAAACAGATGTGCCGTGGTACAACTACTCGTATATTATGTGGGAGGGGTGACCTAATTACCTACTGCAACGCGAACCGTTGGAGGACTGTTCGCAGAGATTTCACGACCGACTAGGAGGTCACACTTGAGTTGTTGGGTTTCAAATCCTTAATAATCAAACAGAGTGCATAAATGGTTGGCGAGGTTTTCTTGTTTAGTTAAAGATGAAACAACAAAAATATAATTTTATTTACACCTATCAAAATAAGAATTATAATAGACAAAAGGGAATTATTTAAATTTAAAGAATCTCTTGATAACTATTATGAGGAGGGATTCTTAAATGGAATTACTTGATTAATGTAACAAAGCTCAGATCAAAAGGGGGAACTTGACAATACTAATAATGGAAGGAGTTTCAGTCTTACGGGTCGATGACTTCGAGGAAGGTCCTTCTTGCGATGAGGCGAGTGGTGAACGATCCGATGAGGCAAGTCGGGCACGATCCGAATGAAGCAGGTGGGGCACGATCCGAACCAACATTGCGATGAAGATAGCCAAACTTGAAAACATTATGACATTTGAGATACATAATGACTAAAAAGCTAGATTGGCCAATCTATAGAAACAATAATTAAAGATCGTTTAGGTAGAAATATATAAATGTTAATTTTTATGTAATCGGAAATACCCTTTACTGACACACTGCGAAAAAGGGGCAGAACGGAACCGGGTTACGCTCAAAATGGAACAAATAAATTATCCGGAAAATAACTTTACCCAAAAAGACGGGGGGTAGGGGGTGGAGCTACCATGTCGTTTAAAGGAGTAGTTCAGTTAGAAATTTCTAATGCTTTCGTGAGACTGTGAGAGCCACGCATTGGTGATGGCTAGAAGATGGCGCAGAAGGAAGAAGAATGAGCCGTAGGCGGGTGTGATGAATTAAGCGCAGGATCCATGCTTGCGTTTAGTTGACACGCCGCTATGACCGGTCTCATAGAATCTATGTTTTGCGCCTTATGTCTCATATCAATGGGCTATAGCTTAGAGACCAATATGGTGATTTTCCTAGCCTTAACCTGCCTTGTTGCTGATCGGACTCTACCTATCCCGACGACCATGGTGGAGTTCCGCGACTCGGTCCTTCTTCCTACCTTGTCCGAGAGATTCAGCACGAATGATGACGATGTCACCTATTGTAGGAGTCAATCCTTAACTAGCTTTACATTGAGTCTAGCTCAATGTCACTAAGTATTATTTGTGCCATCTCGTCTATGCGGGTTGTCGAAGCCATTCCATCTCCTTTTGACGTATCGTTAAGGTGAACGGTGGCTCATAATCTGGATTTTCATCCGGAATATCAAGCTGCAGAGGAACCTTTCTCAAATTGGCTGAAATTTAGATCAGCATCCTATAGTTAAGTAAGTTTTCTACCTTCGAAGGGAGAGGGATCCTCTTATCCCAATGAGTGTGCCTTTAGTCAGGTTTACTACCCTTTCTACAAATCTCGTGAACCAGAGCGCCTTGGATGCATTAAAGTTCCATCTGATCCGTATACAATATTGAAATATATAGCAGCTGCCCTAAACTTCAGGCATTATCGCTATATACCGTTTTGGTTATAGAGAACCTTGCGGTAAACCTCTCACCATCGGGAACGAATTTCAAATGACTGACATGGGTAGCCGCGCAATTAAATAGAACGATATAAGCTTTTGCAACCCCCTTATTATATTTAACCTGAATAGCGCCAGTGTAATCTATACCTACGAGGAGAAGGGGATGCCATTGCCACCTAGAGATGGAAATGGAGAAGAATCTGGAAACTTCAATGTGTGAGCGCTCAATATAGTGTAGCCTGACACCTTTTTCAGACTTGTAGAGTTGCAGAAATTAGATTACATACAGATTCAGAAATATTTCAAATACGGAAGGTGTAAAACAAAAAAGTATTATTTTTCAAAAATTATTCATGCCCTGTTCAGAAGATAATTTCACTAGGCTAATCTGGCGCAAAAATGACATTATGATCTATTGGGATTAATTAAACCACTTGATATTCGCAAATGATATTTTACTTATATCTGATAAAAAAGCCATGATAAACCAACTAGATATTAACAGGATGGACATTACAATTGACAACCAGCAAAGAGATATGGTAAACAAATATATCTATCTCGCTCAACAGATTACAACGTCACCGGCAAAAGATGAAGAAATCCAAAGCTGAAACACTCTAGGCGGTGAGGCAATTATAATGTAAGCGACATCTTTAAAAGCAAAATGGTGGCATATTACCAATTATGACCTAAGGAGCAAAAACTTAGAACTTCACCACTAACTATACATTAAAACTTAGAACAGCCCCCAAAGTCTATGTACGCATTATGATGGGAATATCTTGGCTTTCCAGAAAATCTTTACTTGGATACGTGGATAAAGCAAACCACAATACAGTGAAAACTAGAAGAAACCTGCCATGGAGATAAAAAGGCAATAGGGCATTTTTCTAAGACGAGAATGGGAAAATAATTATCGATTGGACTCCACTTGATAAAATACGATCGAAAAGAGGTAAAAAAACAAGATGGAGAGAGGGTCTTAAAAAAATATAAGCAAAAAATTGAAAGCAAATTGCACAACATCGGCAAAATTCAGGTGGTGAAAAAGCATTTCTTTCAACAGTTCCAAGTAAAAGCCTGAAATGGTGATATTATATATACGCAGGGTTGTTACCGTATTTGCTCCCAATTTTCCAACTCATGAATTTACGGGGATTTTTTTATCATCGTTTTGGGTTAATTCTCTTTCTAAAAACAATATCAATTTTTACTTCATCTTTTTTTCAGAATAATTAACTATACAATTTTTTTAAATCTTCAAATTGTGGCAGGAACATGTATTGCTCCTTGGTATTCTTAAGGAAGTGTTGAAGCCCTATATTAGTTGAGTAGCTGAACCGTGGCCTTACCTGTGGCAGCAAGAATCTACCCTCTGCCAGACGAGTCGCAAGACCCTGCCCATGCTGTCGGAGAATTATTTCAATCACCCAGCACGTGACATTGCACCTACCAACTCTCCTGACTTTTATTTCCTCAACTTCTTTGTGTGAGGCGCGGTGGAAAGAAAGATCAACAAATCAGCCCGCATCAGGAAGGACGAGCTGAAAGCCAGGTTTACTAGGACCTTCAGGGCAATAAAGAGAAAATAGTGACTAAATCCCGTAGCCGGTTTCGAAATCGCCTAGGAAGCTGTCATCGAAACCACGAGTGAATTCATCGAAGGGATCAATAAAACATATCAGGAAGAAAAACTGATGCAAATTTGAAGACTGTATTTTAAAAAAATAAAGCACTTTATTTCTTTTCTGACAGTCATCATGCGAACGAAAACTGTCCTCACCGTATATATATATATATATATATATATATATATATATATATATATATATATATATATATGAAAATTAATGCAATATCGCAAGAAAAGATGAGGAATTAAACCACATTCTCCGAAGACAATTTAATTCAGAACAGTTTCGGTGTATCTCACACCCCTTTTCAACTGACACTGGATAGAAAATATAAGAAAAGTGCTTACAAACATAATACAGGGTCAGGTCGTGAAAGATCCCCTCTTTTTTCCCCCAATCCCCTACTTGTGGCTAATCAGGGAGTGGGGGGTTAGGCCTAAACATATTGAAGGGCTGACATTTTACTATTTTGTTTATTTGCTTTCTTATTACAGGATTAAAAAAAATTGACCCTCAGATAGATTAAATTAGGAACTGACGATATCAAGCTCGATTCTACGATTCTTTTCTTAACATAGTTAGCCGATTTAAATACCATTTTACTTCCATTGAAATCGATCGAATGATTCAAGTTTCTAACATGGCAAAATATTCCACTGCTTTCGCTGCCCACTCTAATATCTCTTTTGTGTTCATACAATCTCATGTCTAGATTTCTCCCCGTTTCCCTTATATAAACTTTATGGCAATCGTTGCATGGTATTGCATATACTCCTATGTTATGATGTTCTTTGGGTTTCTTGGCAATCATCAATTGGTTTAAGGAATTATTATATTTAAAGGCTAGATTAATACCCGCTTTTCCAAATATGTCCTTTAAACTATTTAATTTAGTATTAAATGGCAATGTTATACATTTTTTGAAGTCATTAGCCACAAGTAGGGGATTGGGGGAAAAAAGAGGGGATCTTTCACGACTTGACCCTGTGTTATGTTTGTAAGCACTTTTCTTATATTTTCAATCCAATGTCAGTTGAAAAAGGGTGTGAGATACACCGAAACTGTTCTGAATTAAATTGTCTTCGGAGAATGTGGTTTAATTCCTCATATATATATATATATATATATATATATATATATATATATATATATATATATATATCTGTGTGTGTGTGTGTGTGTGTGAGGTATCTTCACATTCAGGTATCACGTAGTTCATCTTAACCTGATATTTTTTTCATAAGAATGAAGAATTTATAAATTACCCTTTCTTCCTATTTTTTATTTTATTATTATTAATATTGTTGTTTCCTTCCCCTTGAGATGATTTTATATAAAATCAGCCTAGATGAATTACAATAACTATTTTATAAATCAAAGATGATGGCTATCCAAATCAATCCTGTACGTTGAGAAATATTTCTTTTTATCATATTGCTTATTTTCATAATGAATCAGCATGAAGGACGTTGTAAATTCCTATTGAAATTATTTAATTCAAATTATTTAATATTTTATTCTACACCTAAAGACATAGAATATGAAAAAGAACACTGTTTCCCATAATTTAACGCGGCAACTTTTACTTAGGATTCAATGACAATTTTGAACCTTAATATAGTCACTTTGGAAGCACTATCTTATTTTCAGTTTAAAAAATGTATATATACTATAGCCGGCTTTAGTAAAATGTACTCATTTTTCTTCATTAGAGAAGAGACACGAAATATTTTTAAACATCCTCATATCCTGATGAAGTCAATAATAAAAGAATTCATTAAGACTCTGTGAAAATAAAAAATAATATAATATTTCATCCAAAATTGCTTTTATATAGGCAATCGACCACCACAGGATCCATCATTTATATACATTTTTCATCACAATTCAGTACTTCCCGAAAATAGACATCTAATTATCAAAACACGTCTTTTTTTAAATCACTCGTTTAATTTCCTTAAAAATTGCATGGAAATTTCAATGACATTTTACAAGGATATTCTCTAATTTCATTTCATAGAACAGCGGCTAAAAATTTTAGGAAAAGAAATTTGAAATTAAAAGAAAGATGCGTTCAAACTAATATGATAATTACAAAACCATAAAAAAAATTTGAAGAAAATATTGCTAAAAAATTTTGTCGGTCCTTGATTTGAATGCCTTTAACACATTATTGGAGGTGGAAACCACCAAGTTGTTGCATTGTTTGCAGTCCGAGTCCTAAATTTCTCACCGCTTATCTTCCTTTTTTTTTCTTGGAGTTGAAAATCATGGCTTTGCCTTCCCAGACCCCTGACTAACCGTGTTTTTAATGTAAAAAGGATCAATGCCTACATGAAGACAAGCTCACCTCTCCATTTACGGAAAGAGGGCTCACATGGTACTCAAGTAAATTCTCGTATAATGCAGCGGTTGCTTTGTCTCATATAGAGATGACCGGAAAAGCCCTACCCTTCTATCATTACCCATACAATAGCGTAGCCACTTCCAAATTTAACCAACTTGTATGTGCATACTTGACTCAATATTTTACTTGTGAAATGCTTTGCCTGCTCGTTCCCATGCGATCTAAACAAATTAAGAGAGCTTTTGTCAAAGAAAAACTCTTCTCCAATTTTAGCACTCCATAGGATATGCTGGGTAGGAAAGGCTAACCCTATCTGGTTCAAAGTTTGTATACATATTATATACAAAATCTCGTTAGCCTTTCCTTTTTGCTATAGGAAATTCATGAAATTGTTAGTCTCAGATACGTTTTAGAATATACTATTATGCACAATTTAGTAGAACTCACAAAACTATTTATTTCAGAATACATAGTTTATAGTGGCACATCCAATTTTCTATTAGAAACACCATCCAGTGATATTTTGTAAGAAAGATTTTCTTATGAACTGTCCAGGCATAGATAACGAATACTTGATTGGTAGCTCAAAACCGGGCGATTCCATAGTCGGGCTAGCCAGGTAAAAACAAAATTCGTTCTCATTTCTTTATTTTTAAAGATATTACCGCCAAATTTGGCATGAAGCACCCTCGGACCAATATACTTCGAGCTGTTAAGTCAAACTTTTATTCAATGAAGAGATTCAGCGTGACGAACAAAAGTTTGACTTTTTAATAAAAAATAAAAACCTTATATTTATAACCGATGTTGGTTATATTCAATTCAATTTTATTTAATAAGGGTGTCTACAATGGGATTCTTAGATACTACAGGGTGTCTATTAATATCAAATTTTGAAATTCCCTAGGTTTTCCAGGTACTTAAAAAAAATAAATGGCAAAATTTCTAATTGAAACTGTAATGAAAAATGAGTATATTACATTTAACGACAATCATATTTCAAGGTATATTCTAATAAATGAAATAAAGTAGGTAGCATCAATTAAATAAAAAAAAAAATACATCTAGGGCTCACACCTGACCTATATAGCAAACATTCTATTTCTTATTAGGTATCATTTAGCTAGATCCCCACATTTTATTTCATTCTTTTTAACTTTAAAAATATTTTTCATATCCCATGGGTGAGTACCGACTATATTATTTTGAAATAGGTATAATAAAGTAATAGCTAGTAAGAATCTCAGGTGTGGACACCCTGTACTAGTTACCTATTTCATAGTTAACCTGGATTCTAATATCTACGCTACAAAATAAAGATACATAACAAATGTCAGTGGCTACGCACACTTAAATTGACTTAGGACTTTTCTCACTAGAAAGTTTCTTCTTCTTGTAGTCACTTTTGCTCCTGTTAGCTTTCTCGGGTGCATCCGGATTACCTCTTTTTATGCCTCTTCTTTTGAATTTTGCATGGGCATCAATGTTAGCTTTTGACACCATATTTTTGCCCATGACATGGAAGAGGGACCTGGCGATGGCAGGAACAACGGTGTTGACCAGTTTGCAACCCTTTTCACAGTCCAGCAGGCACATGCCTAAGTCATTGTTCATTATTTTCTTGTAGACACTCCCGAACACTTTTACGGAAGAGTAGGCCGCCAGGAACTTGGCCCTTCTTTCGCCTGGTGTTTTCATCGCCTTGAATTTTAACTTTGTAGTATTAATACAATATTCGTAGAAGTGAAAGGAAAAACAAAGTAATGGTACTGAGACACCATTCGAGAAGTATGTGCTGTATAAGCTCATATTGGAATATTTATAGGATTACCCGATAAGCAAGCCTATAATATATCGGCAAGATATGACCGATACTCATATATCGGCAAAGTGGCCGATATGGGGGATACTGACTACTTGACGATATTATTGGTGCAATCCTATCATAGATAGCGATAGTAAAAATATATCACATAATTTATAGGCTTGTGTCACGCCATATATTATGATTGTTCACTAATATTTTACAGGGTATTTTAACTTTAACCCACTCCTGGATACTTAAACACAACGTTTTTGTATAAGTACTCACGCTAACAGGCCTAAAACGGGAAGTATTTAAGTGCAATTACCGTGGGTGGCAGCGTCCCTCCCCTTATTTAACACACATTATAACTTATTCACTTAAATAGTAGCAGTCCACATATTCAATACCTACAAGTACTAGAGCTAACAGGCCTACAACGGCAAATAAATACAATTTTCCAAGATGGCGGGAGCATCTCACCCAGACTAAGTCCTAATAATGAATGGGATCACCGCCTGGTGGGCATAGTGGCAAATACCCGCGCTGAATGTCGCCCCACTATGGAAGCAGCTGACTGTGGAATTTGACGAAGCTACTAATCAAGTATTCGTTATCTATGGTGCAGGATGAAGGAACTTTCAAATGAAGATAAAAATTATATCGTGAAGGGAAGATTATTTGCATAAAAATTGAAAATAATGACTTTCAGGCCGGAAAGAAAATTTTATAACGGTCTATGCAATGAGGTAAAATAATCTGTTCCTAGACATACACCACAAAAAGTTTTGGTGTGGGTAAAGAGATATGAAAACTGAAATTCGGGATTTCATCTTCCCAGCGAATAAAAAGTAGCTTCAGATTGGAGGATGGATGAGCTCGAGGAAGGATTTTTCATATACGTCAGCTCAATCAAGCAAATTGTGAGAAGAAGGAGGAAGAGGAAGAGGAGGGGGAGAAAGAGGAGGAGGAGTAGGAGAAGAAGGGGGAGAAGGACGATGAAGAGGAGGAGGAGGAAGATGAGTATTGTTGAATGTGGCTGTATAAACAAAACAAAACAAGCAAACATAACATTTATTTTGGTAAAGTATATAAAACTCTTACATGGCATAAAGGTAGAGACATAAAATACACATTTAATAGTTATGCATAATATCCAGGACGCACAAAGCTTCAAGGAGCTGTGCAAGCGTGCCCCTTACAAAAAAAAGTTAGGTGTAAATTTTTCAATAATCTTTTAAAACTTTGAACATTATTAGCAATTACTACAGATTCTGGTAGTTGATTCCAAATCGGCACAACTCTACATGCGAAGGAATATTTTATACAATTTGTTCTAGCAAATTCAACATTTAGTTTAAAGGAATGTCCTCTTGTTGGTCTGTGGTTGAAAATAAACATGGAGTCGAAGTCTATTTCGACCAGCCTATGAATGATTTTATATAAATAGACTAAATCGGATTTTATTCCTCGTATTTCAAGTGATTCAATCTGGAGCAAATCGAGGCGCCAGAGATACGGCCTATCTCTCATATTTGCTATTTTTTGGGGGAAAATTTTCGCTGTACTCTCCCGATACATTCAATATCCTGAATCTGTGAGGGGCTCCATATTTGAGTGTTGCTTTCTAATAATGGCCTTATGTAGGTTTTGAAAATAAAGAGTCGGAACCACACATCAGAATTTACAAAAGCTCTTTTGAACTGATATAACCAGTTATGATAAGGAAATCACTAGCCATAATGAAACAAAATGCATCTAGTCATTCCTTCAAGATCTCTAAGTATTGTCGTATTTATAAATTCGTAGGAGATTTATTCTTCATCTGCCTTTTAACAGTTGTGACAGAAATAAAAAAATATGGCGTATCGTGAAAGTAGAATTTTACGCACCAACAGACTGTTCAAACGTTACTATAAACAAGAGTTCTTTTACCTAGTAGTATATGGAAGACCTTTTTAAAATTATGTTTTATCTAATTTTAGTGCAATGTATTTCTTAAAATTACTCATATGTCGTTTAAACTTGTTACAATTTTCTATTATGTCATTTGTTTATATATCTACATAATTTGTAAACTCGATGTCTTTGTACTAATAACACTATTTCTGCTAATGTTTGCCTTAGCTCTATGACGAGCGTTATACAAAAATGAAGGTATTTTATGATACTCGTAGATTCTATATTTCTAATATTGGCATATTTTCTCTAGACATACTACATTGTGTTTAGAAGGAGAGCGTTTTATAAGTCACAACTTGGTCAAGTGACGTGAGATGGTTGACCTCTTTTCTTCGTCAATTATCAGGACTCGCTCTCTTCATACAGATTTATTTTGCGTAAAATAATAATTTGACCGAATTCAATGCCTTGAAATATCAGATATTGTCATTATTAACTCTTCCACTTGACCACCTGCTTCCCGAGGAAACCGTCGAGCTTAACCTATTCAGCATCCTAATAAATAGGCAATACTCTCAGTATAAGTCTGCAATACACGTGGGTAGTGTTACCATACATACACTACAAATTTTTGCGTGTAACCTTTAAGCTATAATTTATCGTTTCTAGTTTTGGAAGCAGCCATTTTTCATATACAGATTACTTACTTTCTTCATAAGTAATTTTTATATGTTTCTATAAAAGAAAACTTGGATACTATCAAAGGGAATCTACATAGAATATTCTGTTTATTAATAATAATTTCAATAAAATAGTAATTTGCTTATTTTGTTCCTAGTCTTTGGAGCTGCTGTATCATTCTTTAATTTCCATTTGCAAATAACTATTTTTTTCTAAATTAAATTAACTCAAATAGAATATAATTAAATGACGACGATCTATTGAGCAAAATTATTTCTAGATAATGGAGATTTCACGCGGTCATACAGTGCGTGGCTCCTAGAAACTGTTAGCCACTTTCCAGCTTCATCATTCATGCTTCGAGGACGCAACTTCGGAAGTGGATTCAAACACTCTTACACTTTGTCTATTAATTTAAGTGAGAAAAAACTAAAAACGTTACTTTTAAAAAGGGCTGTTGCATTAGTCTAAGAATCGAGTTACCATCTGGGGGTGGACACGAATAGTTCCTCAGTCATCACCTATAAATTCGCACTGGGAGCTAATCATTTAAATAGTAGTCAAAATGTGCTTCAAAAAGATACGCAACTTGTTTATTCATTTGTTTTTATGTAAATTTGTGAAGTAACTGATTAAAACTTTTCCTATTACTTTTGATTAAGCCACTAATATACATATAGCGTAATTTTAATAGGATTTTTCTCTGATAGCCTCTTTCTAGGTTTATTGGTTCTTTTATCTTCATTTGTACAAATCAAGAAATATTCATCTCTTCTTCTCTGGACAGAATAAATGGAGCTCTTTTCCTTCGAATATTTATCCTTTAATCTTTTAACGATCAGTAAGGGTTTAGCAGCATTGTCTGGAAAGGATATTGGGTGTAGAAACATCGTTTATAAACAATTTTTCACCTCCTCACCTACCTCTGTAATATTGAATATTTCAATATATCTGATTCTATACATGTGTGTTAAGAAGGTATTTGCTATGTAAATTATTTAAGGATAATCGATTAAGATAATCTGCACTTTTACTCCTTGAATTCTTCAGGAAAGAGAAATTGAACAAATAGAGTGAGTAGCCCCGTATCAAACCAAAACAAGGCACAGAATTTTCTGGGGACAAAAAAGATTTGTAATGCGTATGTGAAACACTGATCTTTGTAACCTGAAATAAAAACTCGCTACTAAAAAGATTTTCTCACATTAGAAACAAAAAATGTCCGACATGTCGGCACTTTCCCGTCACCCTTCTCATAGAAAAGGGCGACAGGCAATACTTTAAATTGGAAGTGTATTTCCAAATGTTAGAAATGTTACTTTTGGTGACAATTTCTTTCACTTTTCTTTTCCTCATCCTCCTAACGTATATATTTTAGCTGTGCCTAAAAGGGGGAAGTTCGTTATCTTCACACTGTAATAGAAAAAGTTTTTACCTTTGTATGGAAATTTAAACTTTTGGAAATTTTATCTCTTCTGTTCAGCAAATTTTTGGGTCGTCTGAGAAAGAAATTTCTCCAGCAAATAATTTACTAAAGTTTAATACTTATAGGAATCTTAATCAAATTGATTTTATATATAGTATTATAAAGTATAATTAGTTCTTGTTGTTGCATATGTACATCATATAAATTTTAACGAGTCTTTGATAATTTGCTTAAAAGGTTTCAAATCTACTTTAAAAAATACACTGAATATTATCCTGATTTAATCTTCTTAAAACTAATGCTGTGTTTTTTTTTTTATTTAAAAACCTTTAACATAAGCCCTTACAGTTGATCCCACCGTTTCCTATACTTATGAAGGTATGACCAATAAGAATGCTTTGATTTGACTCATCTAATTAGAGTTGAATATATTCATTATATTCATTCATGAAATCAATTGTAAATTTATTTATATTAGCCAATTTTACCGATCTGGTACGTATGACTCTCAATCATGTTTCTTGATAAACTTAATTTAATTATTTAACAAATAGAGCACTAGAGGCCCTAGTTGCCCGTTGCTGATTTAATTCCTAGTAAATGCAATTCTTGGAAATTCATTATGACATTAATAAGGAGCGTCTACATAATTACATACTAGAGAAATATTTAATACCTAAACATTTATTTAGAATCTTTGCTTTAATTATTGATGTGAGAATATATTGGGAAATAGTTTAGATCAGGGATGGGGAGCCTTGTTGTGCATAAAGGCCATCTTACAATTCATCATCACTCATAAAGGCCGCATAGGAAAAAAAATTAAAGTTATTTTATCTCTTAAGTAATTTATTAGTAATCTAATAAAAAGACAGTTTTATAGAAATCGAAAGCATAATAATTTAAAATATTTCTATTTAAGTATGTAGTTTTTATACAAGTAGTATGTAAATGAAAAATATTGAAAACAGAATTTTCAAATATTTCAATTATGTAGGAAGTTTTCAAAATAATAAGTAAATGAATAATATCGAAAGTATGACATTTTCAAATTATTTTAATTAAGAAAGAAGGTTCTTTGTATGTAAGGAACAAGTAAAGAAACAATATCTTATAAAAAGATAGCATATAAACATCGAGAATATAACATTTTTAAATATTCAACATACAGTAAGCAAGCATGTACATTTTTTATAAAAATTAATGACTTCTTTGAGTTTGCTTCTTTAGAAATCACTTTAATATGATGCTCTAACAGTGGTTCTTAGTCTCAATAGGTCCTCCAAATGCTCGTCTGTCAACTGTGTTCTCAGTGAATTCTTGATTTGCGCCAATTACGAAAATGTGGATTCACAACAGTTTGTCGAAGAAAAACAGGAAAGCAGTCGTCGTGCATGTTCACGAAGACGAGGAAATTCTATCGAGTTTTTCCAAATTTCGACGGGATTTTCTCTCTTGTCAAACAGAAACTTCAGGATATTATCCTCAGACATTTCAATAAGCTCCATTTGTAACTCTTCAGGAGCCTCTGATACATCAACTAAGTGAGGTTGAAAAGCAAGTTTCAAGGTGATGTTATGCTCTTCAAAATCATTGAATCTTTTATTGTATTCTTCTATTAATATGTCTAAAACCGACTCATATTCTTCAAAATATTCATAGATATCTCAATTTTGACTCATTATCTTCGTAAGCTGGGAAAAGTGTTCTTCAAGTCCCAAAAGGGACTTGAAGAACACTTTTCCCAACAGTTTCTTTCTAAATGCCTGAATTTTTGCTACCTATCATAAATACATTTATTTCTGCCTTGCAATAAAATGTTAACTCCTTTTGTTTTGACATCACATCACATAAAAAGGCAACATCTCTGTAAAAATTTTGATCTGATAAATCACAATACTTGATGTTTTCTTTGAAAAAGTCAATAATTTTCCTTGAGAAAGACAAAATTTTTACCAATTCATCTCCTTACGTCATCCAGCGTACTTTTGAGAGACATGGGAAATATACACTAATTATTTCGTTATCCATCATCAGCATGTTTCAAAATTGACGATGCTTTGAGGCATTCACTCGAATATAGCCAGCATTGCTTATAATCTTTGGCAAAGTGTCATTTAAAGTTACAGTTTGAACAGAGATTTCGCTGATGTAAGAAATCAGTGCATTTGGATCTTGGGTTTCTCTTTTAAGATATTCAATTAATTCTCTATTTTTAATCATCATAGCTGGGGAAGCATCAGTTTAGACACTTACCAAATTAGTAAAATTTATTCCTATTTTATGACATTGCTCTTAGAAGTTGATAAAAATATCTATTCCCCGTGTTCTTCCTTTAAGGGTGCCTACAGCAAGCCATTCTTCATGAAATTGAAAATCATCTTTTAGGGCACAAATAAAATACAATAATTGTGCTGAATCAGTGGAATCTGTTGATTCATCCAAAGCTACTGAGTAATATATATTCTCTTTTTGTATTGTATTTTTCAATTGTTCTGTTACATTGCAGGCCAATCTGTGTTAGTCCTTCTTGAAAGAGGCACCTCATTATACTTATTATCTTTATCGGGATCTATACATTTTACTGCTTCTAAAATACATTCTTTTATGAGTTCTGCATCGCTGAATGGCTTGCCTTTTTTTCCAAGCAAATATGCATCTTTATAGCTTGCTTCTGTCGTAGCATTCCCTTGAATTAGCACAGACTGGAAAAATTGTCTTTCCTTCTGTTTTCAATCTTTCAGTTTCTGCAGTGCTATTTTAATTGTAAAAGTATTAGTGATTTCCATTTTGTAAACGCAATTTGTTGGGAGAATACTGTAAAAATGATACAATTTTCATAATATTTGCTCTAAAGCTGCACTTATGTTAGGAAACTAACAAAAATTACGCTTGAGTCTTTAAATCAATCAATAAATTTATGTAACTATAATATATAGAAATTTCATTACGCAAAAAAACAATCCGAATGTCCACTTTTTTCCACATACATTCAATGTATTTCCAGTCACAATTGAGGTTTAGATCTCACTGCTGCTAGATCTTTTTATTATTTTGGGATCTTCCTCGTGCAAGTTGACTTCAGGCATTCTTTATATCATTAATTGGTTTACATTTTCAGGTTGAGTGAAATATACATTATTCTTTAACTGTTTCCACAAGAAATAATTGGAAGTTGCTAAATGCAGTGAACTTGGGCCGCTCCCCAATTAAAAGATTCACAACTCTATGAGATTGCTGAAATTTTCTGTATATTTTAGTCTATCTGCAATCTATTTGTGTTTGAACATCTTGAATCCAATAGTCTATTAAATTGATTGTGATAATCCAGGTGTAGTTTCTGGAATTATTTGTTTTTATATATGTTCATTTTGATAGTTTTGTTTATGTTATTGTCATATAACAACGGACTAATATGGCTGCTACTCTCTATATATTCCTCCACAGAGACAGCGTTGGATATTATAGTTATTCAACTTGGCAGCTCTGCAAAAGCCACCTCATCGCCATTTGCATTATTGTAGTAAAAACAGAGGCTGGATGGAAAACCCCTTCTATAAATATTTTTCGACCAGAAAAATTAGTCTCGACTAGTTTAAGCGAGATGTGTATCTTATAAGGACACCAATCCAAATAAATTTTTAACCGAGTAATTGAATGATGGTTTGCATTAACATTCCATTCTTTCTGCTGATTAATCTACATTTTAGATAACTTTGCTTCTAAGAATTTCAATTATTATTAATGCAGTTGTTACTGACTACATGCATAAACGCCCGTTGATTAAAATTGGACTAATACTTTCCATTTTTTTATTCTGTACATAGTTTCCAATGACAATTTAATTCACTCTGCTTACCAGTGCAAGGAAGCCAAATAAATCTCGTTCTAGTTTATTTCTTTTAATCAACCTGCTTGTAACCACGATTATTCGTTCTTATTTAGTTAAATGTATGGAAGAATGGTTTTTAGCTTTTCGCAAAAAAAAGACTAATTATTTAAATATTTTCCTGTATTAAATTTTGGCATCAATATTTGCGAGGAAAAACAAACAAACAAATTATGAAATGTATGCCCAAAGTTTTTCCTCAGTTACCTTGCCTTTCACAAATATTTTATCATTATTAAAGCAAACCTAATTAAATCTTGACGACTTTTATAATAAAAAATAACCAAAAACTATATCATCTATTATCCTTTTAATTTCGGTAGACTTCTTCGTTCACAGCCGATATTTTGATAGTAGAAAGATTTATTTGCAAAATCCTTTCTCCTTCGCAATAAAGATTGATACACAATTTGTCTCCTAAACATAGAATATTCTTCATCGGAAACAGGAATATGTTGTTTAAAAAGATATTATAAACTAACAGCAGAGATTCCATTAATACTCAACATAACCAAACAAGGGAAGAAATAGATTTCTATTTATCTCTTATATTAACATTTTGTCCCTTGCTCGAGCAAACCCTAACGATTATATAATTTGATGAAGGAAAATCGGTTCTTAGTATTTTTACCGTTTGTCGCTCTTTTGGACGAGCATCTCTCTCCTGTTACATAAGACTCCATGTCAGTTTTTATTTATGAATAGCTAGGTATGATTTTCGATACATTTTATTCTCAACCTTTTTTTCTTTTAATTTTTTTATTGATTAATTGATATTTTTACTTGTTGTCACTGCACCTCTCTATACTTTTCATCCACTGAGTGAAAATGCCAATACTGATTACACAAATTTCCTTTTTCTTGTGATCTTCTAATTATGTAAGAAGTATTATCGATGAGAAAAGGTAGTACTTGAAATTATACAGAGACGTTCTTTCTTATCTCCACCGATATTCCAACCTTACTGAGAGAGGCTGCGATGTGAAAACAATTTTGCCGTAACAGGAACAGTAGAATGGTAGCAAACACAATGACCCTTTACAATTGACAGCGAAAAGACGTGTTGACAAATTAGCTCCCAACAAAAGGAAGAAATGTTACCATTTACAAAGTTTCGGAGTTGTTCATTTCTCTTTAAGTCAGTTACAACAATTTCAATTTAGTTTGTGTGTATCGAACTTTTAATTTAATTTAGCAACTTCCTTAAACATTCTACGAATAAATATACAATGTTTACTTGGTGCAAAATCTTTTATTCAAGTATATGTTTTTGCTCTCAAAATAAAGCCATATTTATAATGAAATATGCATTTTACACTGAACAGGGCGAAAATACCCCAAACAATTGAGGATAGGAATGCAGCTTAGACGAGTAGAAAAGATGTTTCTAATTCATTCGAAGAAAAAGCCACATCATATATCGTTAGTCGCCAGACGAAGGCTATTTCGGAGAACGTGGTTACGGATGCATTGGGGCCCTTGGTTCGGATTCTAAAATTATCCAGAGTTATTCATTAAAGGTGAGTGATCAGTTATAAATTCGTACTCAAAATAACTAGGAAGATAATTTTAATTGATTCCATTGATATTTTGTGTAACTTTTTGATTTTGCTTCAATATTTATCTGGGGTTAGCTTTCCAAATTAGAACTCTATAAATTGAAGGATATAGGCATAGATTTAATAAGAAAAATAATACTACATTTTGGGTATGGCGCTTTTCCAGACCATGAGCCTTAACACAGATTTTCCCTAACAACTAGAGTAAGAATGGAGAGGAGGTCGAGAGTATAGTAGCAAGCAGTTCATTCCACTTTCCTGGTGCAAATATAGAGAAACTCGATGGCCAATTAAACACAGAGAACTATATTGAAAAAGCTGAAATATTACAAAAATATATAAACAGGGATAGGCTCAGTCTGGAAGTCAAATAAGAGGGTTCTGCGGAAAATTCTTCCCTAAATAGGATTATAATATTAAAAATGGAGGAATACCCTAATTAAGAGTAATAAAAGAAGCTGTGTGGGACGAAGCTCCAGTGTTAGACTATTTCGAATGAAAGAAATCATGTTATTCAGTGCGAGTTTTTCAGTTATTATAATAAGGTAAAAACAGTTATTATAATATGGTAAAAATGAAAAAAAACAACATTTTTCATATTTTGTAATTAATCAACTACTTATGGCATGTTTAGAATTTGAATATGTAAACATTGTTGATACTGAAACTGATAGTGGTACAGGACCTCACCAGGAAGATGTTTGACAACCTGGCTCTACCTATGCGACTACTTTATGTTCAAGTCAACGGTAGTAGATAAGTCCGTTTTTAGCTTCATAGTGTCCCTGCCCAAGCTCTCTTAATAAAGGGGTACAAGATAAGCCTCAGTAATTTCAAGCAGCATATAAAGATGACCCACCAAGCTAAATTCATATCACCTACCCAATCATTTTTCATTTCATCATAATGGTCCATCCTCACATTCATCTAAACGCGCACGAAGGCGAGGCTCTTCCGTGGGTGGATACGGTTCTACAGGAATACCAAATCCTCTGAAAACACACAAGCAACACAACGATACTCCCATTCTTCACCTCAAAATCGAAGACTACTTTCCCTACAAGTTCACCTTCCAAGGATCAGTTAGGGGTTTGCCCCTGCGACACCATGGTAATGGATCTGGCTACTTGAGTACCCCTTAGGGTAATCAACGATTAGGCAAAGCCTGATAGAGGAAGAGTGTTTGAAGCTATCTTCGGGAAACTTAATGTGGCTGTGATAAATCTTATTGATGCCCCTACCAGCTACGTTGCCGATTATACTTTCAAGACTTTCTTCGAAACAAATGAAACAGACTATTTGTGTCGATGGATCTAATTATAAATATGAAAATAATTTAAATCCGGGCGAAAATAGTTTATGGTCAGAGAGGTTATTCTTTCATGACTTTCTCCGAATTAAATAAAACTCAGCCGACTAATGTAGTTTATAATTATGAGTCCATCGGAATTGTAAGAAATTAAAAAATAATTGAAATTATAGTAAAAATAGTTTATTGTCAAATAGGATATGGTTTATGACATGCTCCGAACTTTATGAAACTCACCCTATTTATATAACTTTTAACACTCAGTCCAAAGGTAAAGTTAGAAATATGAAAGAAATTTAAATTTTAGTGAAAATAGGTTATGGTCATATCAGTTTTGCTTTCATCACTTTCTTCAAATTAAATGAAAATCACCTTGAATATGTATTTTTTAACGCTAATTCATGGGTATATTACGAATTAAGAAAATAATTTAATCCTTCTATACAAAGGCGGTGTCGACACGGAAAAATACCTGGATGAAAATCCCAAACTACCACGTCCTCGTAATTAGGATAAGACGGTACCTCAATTGCAATCAGAAGGGAGCTTACTTTCAAAATGTTACCGGAGCGGGACGAGTCGTTCTTAACGTCGAAATTCCAACATTATGATTGGGACTCACAAGTGCAGCAGCATTCCAACCCACGAACAGGTCCATATGTGCCTGTTAACAACCTACTATATGTAACCGGTCACTCAAAGCCGTCTTAATAGGGGGCTTTCAATGCCAGACATAGGGCCTCGAGTTCACACTAGAAGAGATAAGAGGCGCAGAAACCTGAAGGTTGCCATGGACCGCGGAAGTCTCTAGAGAGTCGGACCAGAATTTCCGTCCTTTCTGCTTGAAAGATTCGCGACTTTCCCGGATATTATACTGAGAAGCACAAACTTTCCATTCAATCTGATCTATGTGCCTGACCCCACGGTTCCAAGCGATCATATATTGATCATGACCCCTATCTTCCTCGCACCCATTCTGTTTCCTATTGCTCATAGGAAAAGCTTTGCATTAGCTAAGTATGAGCGGTACAAACAAATGCTCAACAGCTACGAACCAGCCAAGGTAAACGAGGTTGTCCTTGGCGAAATCGACAAGGAAGTGAATAGGTTCTTGCACGTAATTATGGAGACGGACGAGAGATGCATTCCCTGCATCACAAATAAAATCCATCCACCACCCAAGTACAGAGATTACATGCGATATATCGCATGAAGAAGTTAGGCTAATTGGTCCCAACCAGGACCGCGCCAGAAGACTACGCTAGCTCAGAAAAGTTATCGAAACCCTGATCAACGAGCAATAACCTACAATATGGGAGAGCATAATTAACAAGCTCGACACGAAGCAAAACCATGGGAAATTCTTCAAAAATATCAAGAAAGTGAGATATGTGCTTTCGAGTGAGAAAATCAGGCTAAAAAAGAACCAGGAATTATTCAAGACCCAGTGAGACTTGAGAGAAGATTCAAAGGATAGTAGCGACAGGTGCATATTTGCCATCACACCTAAGGAGAACAAGGATTTCGACCAGGATATTATTATTATTATTAAAGTTCCAAGCCACAACCCCAACTGGAAGAGCAAATAGCTATAAGCCCAAGGGCCCCAGCGGGGAAAGAAACCTGGTATGGAAAAAACGAAACAAAGATTAAGAAAAACATAATAAATAAATAGAAAACCAAAAAAAAAAAAAAAAAAAAAAAAAAAATTAAATGCTATAATGTTAAAAATATTATGATATTATATATGTGTGGATAATGAATAAAATATTAAAGTTATAAGTTTCTGTTAATTAAAAATGTATTAGCACCCACTTTAAATTTCTGAAGTTCCAAGGACTCAACAACAACACTAGGAAGTTCATTCCACAGTTTAGTTGTGTTAGGAATGAAACTTCTTGAAAACTGTGTTGTGTTGAATCTCATAGGCGTAAAGGCCCTACTATTGGCATTTAGTACACCTCTGGTAACTCGTTGAGGGGCATATAAATTGGGCAGATCGTGATGCAGTGGATGATCTGCATTGTTAAAAATTTTATATAAGATGCATAAGGAGCTTATTGCTCGCCTGTGCCACAGATCAACTTTGAGGTCAGGAATTAAAAATTTTATTGCTCTCAAATTTTTATCTAATAAATTAAGATAAGAGTTGGCTGCCGAACTCCAAACAGGGGCGCAATATTCAAAACACGGAAGAATAAAAGCATTAAAACAATTTTTAAGAACAGTCTGCTCTCCAAATACTTTGTAAGATTTCCTCAAAATGCCAATTTTTTGAGCAATAGAGGAGGAAATAGATCGAATGTGATTCTCAAAAGTAAACCTAGAGTCAAGCACAACTCCAAGCAACTTAAAAGAATCACATATGGAGATGGGAATGTTATTTATTTATGAGGGTCAGGTGATTGATGAGCTAAATGCCATCATTAATCGCACGCACTCGCATATGCACGTAATCGAATAGTGGAGAATGGGATAACATGGCCGCTGTGAAGATTCTTTGAGCAGGTTCAAAGAGCGCTAGGCTGAACTGGGATTACCAAAAACTATCTGTTGAACGCCCCTCCATGCCTAGATCAAGGCAACACTAATGTGATGAATGCATCCCTGAACACTGGCTATTACTCTGACGGATACAAAATGGCAAAAATCATTTGTATCTAAAAGTGAAAAAAGCCACCGGAGCAGCCGATTGACTACAGGCCTATCTCCTCCTTTGAGATAATTGGCAAGATTTTCGAGAGATCCTAGAAAACGGGTTACAGAAGAAACTTGACTAGAAAGATGCCCATAACTCACAACAGCACAGGTTCCTTAAAAAATGCGGAACTTAAACCGCACTCGCCTTTATGATCGCAAAGATTTCAAGTGCGTGTGGGAAAAAAGTACATTGACATCATACACTGGGACGTGCAAAAAGCCTCCAAAAAGGTTTGGCGGACTGGCCTTCAACTAAATATTATGAACCTTCAGCTTAACTAGATCATGAAAATAATACTTTATGACATCATTTTAGAAAGGCGCACCCGGTTCATGATAGAGAGTCGCGAATGGTCCAAATTTCTCCTCGAAGCGTGGGTTCTTTAGGGCAGTGGTCTGAGATCCCTCCTTTATCTAATATACATGATGAATTTACCAACTCCGATAAAGGAGGACACGTTATATCTCCAGTTTGCAGCTGATAAAACTTAGGTGAACCCTTGTACATTCAAGAATCCCATGGCTCAGTCACTTTAAATTGCTAAAGAAATTCGTAACATAAATGAATACGAGAAAAGGGAAAGATGGTCACCAATAGCCGGAAGTTCAAGGTCCTCTCCCTTGGCCCTACAAAAACAGCGGACCTGACAATAGGGCATGAGATTTTCACCTATGGCAAAGAAGGAAATGGCCTTGGGCTCCACACCACCACCAACAGGTATAGTCACCACTCTACAAGCTTCACAGATTTTGAAATTTGAGCTCGAGCAGAATCAGGAAACTTTATCTTATTAATGGTCGAGCCTAACTCATCTACCCAGCAGGGTGACAAACCTTGAGCATAATACGCTTGAAACGCCTCCAACGGGTGCAAAATAAGGCGCCTCTGTATATAAACAAACGCACGAGGGCAGATAGAATCTCCCAAAGGAACTCCACTGCAGTGAAACCTTGACACCAATCAACCCGATGACCCAGAGATTGGCAAAAATGAAATGGGAGAGAATTTGAACGAAACCCCACCTGAATTTGCTCAGAGACAAGAAAAAGGCAATTTCCTAGCTCCCGACATTGCTCTGAGGAATACTTTACACGTTGCTCTTATAAAATCGACCCCTACATAAACAATAACACAACCAATACACAAAAAAATCACACTCACGAACAGAAATGTATGTGTATGAATGAGGAAAAAATGAAAAAAATAAATAAATAAAAATAAAATAAATACAATAAAATTTAATAATTAAAGAAGTAATTATTTAATAACTATCTATCTCATCTCTTTAGAAACTAGTATATACCTATAAATCTTTTTAAAAAAGGCGGAGAAAAAGAAATACATTATACATATGAATAATAAAAAAATCAATAATATATAAATAAATAAAGTTAAAATAAACGTTACAAGAATATGTATAAAAGGAATAGCTTGGATGCGTTACTACACAACTAGAGGTTCACACAAGAAATATGAATCACAGGATTTTATAAGTCAAAGATTAATAGAAAAACAACAACAACAGATAAACCTAAAAAGCGTAGCCCTCATCTTCAGGGCAAACTCTCAAATTTATTTTTTACACAATTTCTATCCTCTTACCTACCACATCAAACTTTCCTAACTAAATTTCATCTAAAAAAAAATCATATATTTTGAGGAGAAAGGCAGAAAAACACAAGCAGAGGTTTTCACTGATTCCAGCACCGGTACTCAATTTTCATCTCGGTATCAGGAAAGCCCGCAAGATAAACTCTGACGAGTTCTTTGTATCACTGATTCTGGAAGAGGCATAATGCAGAAAGCTGTGGAACAAATCATTATGGATCTGTTTGTAGTTAATATGCTACTACTCAGAGTTATACAATCCTACACATTAGACAAGATGATTAAAACTATAATTGGCAGTAAAAACTCCCTCCAGCAGAGTAAGCTGAGACCGCAAATCATTAATTTGAACACTGACTTGAAGCAGTAGTTGATGAATTAATTCTCATAGTTTTTCTACCTTTAACACCAAAACTAAGAATAACAATTTCTTGTTGCTTCTACTCCTTTACGGCAGGTCCATCTTTAATAATTTTACTAGTGATGTGAAATACCAATAGTTGAATACACGCTAAACCATGAAATCTATTTTGGGTTATTCAAATTAATTATTATTATTGGATTTTTTTCGAATTTCGAAGTTGTCGTGGTTATATTGATATCGCACCCAATAGTAATACTACGACAATTCCGTTTTAGCAAAGTTATATTTGAGTGATAATGTTACTATCTTCATGGAAAGTAACATATTGGATATATTCAAACATAAGCTATTTTGTATAGCAAAATAAATATTGACATTTTAAGAGTTAAAATTTTAAATCATACGATTTTTTAATTTTAAAATTTTTACGATGTTTTATGGATGGTCAACACAGCTGACAGATGGTTTGCTCACACGAAATCTTACCTTGAAAAGACATTCCGCTGGTTAGACTCCGCCACTGTGCAGAGGCATCATAGATTGCTCGCGTGCATCAGACCATCGGGTATCATAAATATGATGTGCTTGCACAAGCTATAGTCAACATCCACTATAAATTCCGATTTCAAAACAAAGTCACCGGGTTAGTTAGTTGTCGAAATTTTCTTCCTATTTGTGGGACAATGCCTGAGGAAGTTTTCCAAGCAGGAAAAATATTAGGATCGACCCTTAAATTAGTATTCCTTGGCAAAGAAAACGTAATTATAATTTGTCTCGAGCTGACCTTTCCAGAGGATTGCCTTCACTAATAACTGGCTTTTTTCATTTCGTGAAATTTGACCGTAATTTAGTACTCTGTCTAAATATAACAATTCAATTAACCTTGTTGAAACGGTTAATCCGGTATTTTTCCTAGGATAGAGCCTTCAGCCCCTTTATTAACTAGGATCCTTGCGTTTTCAGCTACGAAAACGTGGTTTGCCTGTCTTCTACTATAGCTCTTAAGTTAAAGTTTTGTTAGAAGTTAGAAATAAAAAGGTATTGATTTGTTTGGCTTAAGCAAGCCAAACATTTAAAAGTAGCTGCATTTAGAAACACCTGGTCAGTAAGACTATTATGTGTCCCCTTTTTTTGCCAAAAGAAAGCTGGTCCCTTTATATTGATAGTCCAAATGGGCATCGACAGTATGGGCCTGCCATTCTAAACGAAACACTTCATTTTCGATCGCGCTCCGTGTCCCTACGACCCCAAAGGCAAGAATTATACCGAAGGATCTAAGCCTCAGTCAATTGGCTCATCCTTGGTTTCAATACACTTCGTTTGGCACGAATGCTCTTTACAGTTAGTGTTACTACTAGAGGCTAAACTTCCTTTGGTTAAAGTCATTCGAATAACCAACCGGTCCCTGTTTCATCACTTAAAGCCTCGAACCCAAACCAGGTTGAGACAAATCATCTGTTGCATCCTTGCCAGTCATCCCTAACGGTGTATATACGTATCGAGGCTCGTTATAACCTCCTGAACACTTACTTAGAGTTCTCCCCTGTTCGCTTCGCCCGTGTGGTAATCGACCTGATTGGAACAATTCAACCCTCGTCCAGTGAAGGGCACAGCTTCGTGCTTATCTTCGTCGATTTCGCCATACGTTTTCTTGAAGCAGCACCCTTGAAGAAGATCGATATTATCACCTGCGCCAAGGCGCTCTCTTCTATCTTCTCCCGAGTTGGATTACCTAAGGAAGTATTATCTGATCGAGGCCGCCAATTTACCTCTGAATTAATGGAGTACGTCGGCAAGCTACTAATGGTAAAACTTCTTTTTAGCACCCCCTATCACCCCGCCGAAAACGGAATGTGCGAAAGGCTTAATGCCTTATTGAAGTCCATCCTGAAGAAGTTGTAAGCAGACCACCTCCGAGAGTGGCATAGATATTTTCCGGTAGCTTTGTTCGCTTACCGAGAAATCCCGCATCGCACATTACGATGTGCTCCTTTTGAATTGCTGTATGTTCAGAACGTCCGAGGCCCGCTGAGCATTTTAGAAAAACGGATTTTGAACCAAGAATTGGACCAAGAAATCAAATCTTCCTACGCATACGTATTAGAACTTCGGTAGAGGTTAGAAAAGTGTGCTGAAATCGCTTTTCAGAGCGCGGACACGAACTTAGACCAATAGAAAACGTATATTGACCAAAAGTATAAGGATCGTAGGTTCCAACACGGCGAGGAAGTTTTATTATTACTCCCCACCGAGAATAATAAACTCCTAAGTCAATGGAAGGGCCACTTTCCCGTCATCGAAATTAGCGGTCCCGTTGACTATCTCATTCGAACTCCCTCTGGGGTCAGGCTGTACCACGTGAACATGGTCAAGAGATACCACCGCCGAGCTTGCATCAATAATATCGTGGCCATTGATGAGGAGTTAGCCATGAAAGCAGACTAACCCATAGATCCGATAAATATGGTGCAAGTGGTGACTTGGGCGTTAGCCCACAGATACTTTCCAATTTGAAGAGTCAGCTACAGCAACTACCGAGTCACTTTGGAGACGTGTTCTGCAAGATTCCCGGCTGTGCCATTCAGTTTAAGCATGATATTATTTAAACTACCCAGGAGCCTATTCCTTCCAAGCCGTATCCCATGCCCATCTATTTAAGAAGGGTCTTCAACGCACAATTTACTAAATTGTAAAGTTAAAGATAATAAAATCCACTCAATATAGATACTCCTCCCCCATTGTGTTGGTAAAGAGGTCAGATGGATCACAACTTCTCGCATATTTGCCAAACGAACAAAACAACAATGGCCGCCTAATGTGCTAAAGTTTATACCTGCAGGAGTATCAATTTAAAATTATTTATATAAAATGGTCCGAGAATTGTGTTACAGATTGCCTGAGGAGGAACCAACTAGAGCCTACCCAAGCTAATCTAGAATAAATTTTGTGCTTTTAAATTTTAGCTTTGACTTGTTTCCTTTTGTTTAATATGTCGTATATACCGGACAATAAATTTCTGTTCACAAATTAAGAACGATCCGGTGACCCTTTGTATCGTTCGGATCAACTAATTCACTGTAATTTATACTTCCCTTTTGTATCTTTTTGTAGTGTGTTTTTTTAAATATTGTTTTAATGTTATTTGTTGTGTAGCTCTAGGTCGTTATTGACCTGAGGTCATCGACCACCGTTTGAACTAACGTTAGTCCTTGTAGCCAATGTATTCTTTATATCTGTCAAATTCACTTATTCCTTGTATTCCTGGACACTCTTTGTCGCTCCCACCACCCTGAGATTGGTAAAATTTGAGAGCTTTAATACCCATCCAGCGGTTCTCAGATTTCGCTATTTTTTTTTTAAGTAACATCTTTGAATTGGAGGAGTTGTCGAGCATAGAGGTTCATTGCCGCCATGTGCTACGTCAAAAGCACGAGGTCAGGCAACGCTAAGCGAGTCGTGGGAACCGTCCGAATATCAAACTGCTTTCAGCGATAAGAGAGGGATTGGAATGTTAAACGCGCGCCTCTGTCACCTCCCAGGGCGTAATCAAGAAACCACCGAGGGGGTATATTCCATCCATCAGTGCCGTGTTTGATCAAGGAGAGCTCCCCCCTTAGCCTGAGGCAGTAAAAACACCGGCTGGTCCCTATATATTGATAGTCCCAATTGGGCATCGAAAGAATATGCCTGCCATTCTCAACCAGATACTTCATTCTCGATCGCGCTCCGTTTCCCTACAAGCCCGAAGGTAAGAATTATGCCAAAGGATCTGAGCCTCAGACAATTAGCCCATCCTAGGTTTCGGTACATTTCGTTTGGCACGAATGTTCCCCCACTTAGTGTTACTACTAAAGGTTAAACTCCCTGTGGTTAAAGTCACTCGAATAACCAACCGTTCCCCGTTTCATCTCTTAAAGCCTCGAACCCAAACCAGGCTGAAACGAATCCTCTGTGGCATCTTGCTAGTCATCCTTAACTGTATACATACGTACCGAGGCTCGTTATAACCTCCAAAACACTCACCTGGAGCTCACCCGTGTTCGCTCCAACTAGCTTTGTTAGCTCGATTACTGTAAACATCGAGTATCCATTCAATTATTTCACTTTAATTATTTATTGTGTATTCTGTGTAAATTATTAAAGTTTATTTTTGTTTCCACCTTTTCATAGGCTTTATAGCCCTCAGCCTACATTAGTTTAGTAACGGCCAACCACACTCTATTGTTTGTTATTTAAATTCCTCATACTCATTTTGGGAAAGTTGTTCCCACCTCCCCCACTTCTTCTCCCATTTCTTTCGCGACCAGAATTGAGCCAACTCATTTCGGATAGAAGTAAACATATATGTTTGTGAGTCATTCTACGACAATTCCGATACTATTAAATGTGCTCGCAACTTTATATAATTGTTATATATGTAGTATTTAATAAGCTCGAATAGTAGCAGTAGTAGTGAGCTCAGAGTGGTTGGTCATATCAATAGGTAACAAATGAATTCAATGCACTTCTTTCCAAAATATATCATCTGTGTTTTGCCCCACAATATGGTGTCAGGGCCATCTTTCTGCACTTAACATCTTGAGAATTGCGTGCCCTTCCACCCCCAATCTAGCAGAAGAGTCTGTGGTTATATTACATTCACTCATTTTCATTTAATCTATTTTCATTTCATATACAGAACTTTAAATTTAATAACAAATACTCTCTTTGGACACAATGTGGTAGCTGGTTAGAAAATTCAATGAAACGGGAAGTGAGATTGAGAGACCCCATTCAGACCGATCAAAGCAACCGGAACCAAGGAACTGGTTATTACAAAGGTACGAGTAAGTTGCCTCACCCGTCTTTCTGTTTGTAGACCAGAGGACAGTGGCTGGTAACCTCGAAGTTACCAGGAGCCAATCCTCGTTGCGAAGGGGAAGTTATCCAGGTTATAGCTAGTATGTGTTTTGACAACCAGCGAAAGTAGAACACATTTGTCGTAGAATGACCCTTGGCTTTGATCACTCTACGCTTTGACACCCTTTTAGTAGCGGTATGCTTTAAGGGGCGTGAGTTACTTCTATGATGAAGTAGGCTTTGTTCTAAGAGTGCTATTTTAGTGGTTTAGTCCTTAAGGAAGAGCTATTTTTAAACACATAAGGATAAGAGGAAACACCAGAATCTACCAAAAATAAACATGTATTTTAAATTAAATATTACAAACCAACAGTAAAAGCATTTCTATATTTGGCATCAAAGAATTTTAAATGACAAAACATAAACAAGTAGGCTTTCAATAAACAAACCAATTGCCAATTAGTATTTTTATCACGACCCTATTTGTTTAGCATAAAACATTAAATTAATGTACTGTCATCTACAAACACATATGACCTAGGTTCAAGAATAATGGTTTCTACTCTCCTTTAAAACGTGGGACGTACTAAACTTCTACTATCGCAATAGAGATATAAATGTTATTGTAAACTTACAGGTAGGTATTAGGGATTGCTGGATGTCGCTGGAGGACTTATCTCTCGCTTTGAAGTGTTGCTTCGTCGCTGCTTGAATTTTCGAGGAGGGATTGCTTGTCGCCTGTGCCGGGTGATGATTCTTCAACGTAATTAAAGAACGGGAGCTCGTTGGGGCAGGGTTCTTCTCCTCTCACTCTTTCGGTGCTTGAGATGTGAGATTCACTCGAGTGTGAGCGGCTTTGCTTTTCTTCAGTCGGGTTTCTTTGCAGACGGAAAAGGCTTCTTCGGTATGGCACCGATATAAAACTTGACTAATTAGGTTAATACGGCCCTGAAAGGGGGGGGATCGATTTTCTCAATCTGATCCTATCGTTTCTCACGGAAATAGTCTTGTATGGCTGAAGGATCGATCTTTACGAACTAATCTTTCTTCTGGCGAATCGACTTCAAAAAATCTTCTTGTCTAGCAGATGGATCGATCTTCACGACCTAATCCTACTCTGGCGTATCGACTTCAGATAATCCTCTTCTCTTTCTTTGCGGGGCTTATTTATAGGCGGATTGCCGCCCCATCTAAAGGGGGAAGTGACCAGGCCACAGATGCAAAAGGGGGGGGGAGCGAATGGAGAGTTAGCATCTGGGGAGAGCGAGAATTCCTGAGGTGGCACTGGGGTGCTCAAGTCAGCTCGCAAATTATAGGCTCGCAACCGCACCGCTACTTGGCGTGCCTTCTGACTCGCACCGTTTTTTTTCCTAACCACGGGTTTATGGGTCTCGTAGGTCATGCGATCTTTAGAGCGTCGTTTAAGGACCTTAAGTGGTCGCCTTCAAACATATGTTAGCTCCAACTGCCCACAGCGGCGAGGAGATCACACATGGTAAGCATTTTCGCCGGCTACCTTTCCCACGCTTCTCCTCATGAAGGGAGGGGGGCTTGAATGTACCTATACTCCTCCAGGAGGCTTAATGTAGCCATTTCTCCACAACATTCATTACCCAAAAGATGGAACCACACGTTCAGAGTCACAGTTATGGTACATATATGAGTAACCTATAGGGGATAATGGTACTTAATGGAAGAGGCCCCAGAACAGATGAATGAGTGCCTATGTCGTGGTATGATATTAAGAAGTGAATGATAGTGATGTTGTGATTGGCTATGGGGGCAATAACTCGGGGTCAGCCATTTACCTTCGCATGTGTATGTTCAGCGTATCTGACAATGCGCCACCAATTCGTGACGTTAATAAATAAGCTTCTTCCCTGCTATGACAGTAATTTATTTTGTGAAATTATAAAAGCGTACAAACTATTTCAAACTTTAATATTTACCGACAAACTTTTATAAATTCAAGAGCGAATTGGGATTATCTTACTCGCGATCTCTAATTGGTCGTCGGTTTTAAAACCAATTTATCCTGTTGTGAACTTAAATTATGTTTCAGACGTAATTTTAGAGCGTTGGATTGCATTCATCGAGATGAAATTTCCTAAAATATTTCTATTAACCATCACAGTGTATATTCTTTAGTTACAGGTTCAGGTTGGATTATTCTTGGTTGCCTCAATTCAGGAACCTCGCAGCTTGCGTAGATGGAGATATTCTTGAAGGTTGGGTGAAAACTGGAACTGGCGTGGAGCGAGGGTGACAACGAGCTCGGTGTGAATGACAGTTGATAATTGATCCTGGATTCTCAGTGCCAGCTAGATAAGTATCCATTTATTGACTGTTTATCCCAATATGCTTCATTTGTATCATTATCCACACATCCTATAGGAGATACGTAAAATTTAGAATTTTTAGTGGGTAACACTATTGACTATAATAACATATCTAACCTTATTCTCTCCTATATAGGATTAACTTTGTTATAATTGATTAAGTTATAATTAATTAAGTTCATAACTAACCTGTTTTTTCCCTTTAGGTTGAAATATTAATTAAAATTAAAACAGATAGTCTGTAGTAATATGCGATGGTGTGAATAATGTATGGAGATGAAGATCTTGCAGTTCCTCTACTAACTAGACTTCTAGGTTTGTGAAACAAACATTTATGTAACTTATATCAATTCTTTGTTTGTGAAATGTACATGTGCTTATGTCAGAATGTGTTCATTACATGTATTATTTTATTTGTATACTTATGTTCTATAATTGTTTATTTCAGTGATATAAAGCCGAACTTTGGAACCTTCCTTAACCTTTGGGCTACTTCAAACTTAGAATAAATAGATTATATTTTTTACCCCTTCTCACACATGACTTCTCAAAATCATCGTTCAACATTACAAATTTCGTCTCAATAATTGACACTAACACCTTAGTCATCAATATACGTTAATACACTCAAAACGCATTCCTGACAATTTATTATCATTTAAACACCAATGTTCCGAATTTTGATTTTGTAATTCTCACAATTCCATCCATAAAGATATTATTAAACAGCTATTCTAAAATCGCGCCCTATTGTCATTGTCTTACACTAAACGTAAGTCAAATCTCTTACTACGGTCAACACCTACCTAAATGCATGCTTTACTTCAAATATAAACTCTCTTCACCCTATCTAGTTAGCAAGTATCCAATTCGTACATTGTTTTTACCAGCCATAATGCTGCCCATTATAAGCGATCATAAGCTTACTCCAGATGTATTAACCCAGTATAGACTTTACTTTATTTTGGTAGGTCTCTCTGTCGAAATATTCGATAAATAGCGCCCAACCCTAACTAAGTTAAAACCATCTCTGCTCATTTATTAAAATGTTTGAGTTATCCAGCTAAATGTCAAATAAGTATTTACCACCAGCTTTGCCAACAACAATTCTCGCTTTATAATATTGGCATTCATCTTTGTACCATTTGGTCTCATACAACTCTAATATGACAGCATTTTTACAATCTTAGGCACTCTTTTATTTTTAAATGCCTTACAACACACACAATATGCAGATCGATTCCATAACATAATCGTTACCACGTTTAGGATTTTACGAATATATTATTTGGTTCAGTGCCCTAATTTTTCAAAGTTTCACATCGCTAACGATCTTTCTTTCCATGAACGAATAGAGCACTCTCTTTAACCTCAGATGCTAATCGTATTCAGATTCTCGTTGTCTGACAATAGTAGAAAATTATTTCAGAATTTTCTAAAAAAGAGCGTTATTAAATTGGAAATGATTTCGTATTTAAATTGAACCACCTTTGCTTAAATAAGTTTCTGGACACGTCGTGGCGTGCCTCATTTGTATGATCTAGATAATTTCTTGAATTGTTGCTGAATAAAACATGTGTTAGTCGCTCAAGAGTTTGATTTTTTCTTGTTTTTTTTTATTTTATGTATTACAGCTTTGACTTGATCCTACAAGATTTAAATGAGATTTATATCAAGTGAAATTCCAACCCATTTTGCCTACAGCATGCTCTTACTTTCATAGCTAAATAACATGAGGGAGAGTTCAATTGAGAATACAAGTTCTTCCACTATACTCTTCTATTTGAGGGTGAAATAAGGCGAGTTTATGATACTTGGATGCAATAATTTTGGTCCAATATATCAGCAACATCCGCAGTCAACTGCTGCCATGCACTTATATTGCCATCGTCAAATGATTTCATGTGGATATTTCACGGTTTTCTTCGAATATTCTTCAAAAATTCTTCTGCATCTCTACAACGAAGAGTCTGGCTGCAATCATTAACTAAATGGATGGAATATTCACCGGAAAACACCACCACCAGAAGGAAATTGAAACGGGATCCCATTAGTATTCAACACAAGAACGACAAATAAACATTGTGACATCGAATGGCCGGCAACTGAAATTTTACATAATGCTTTATTATATTGGTAGGTGTTAAGTAATAACAGCAGAACTCCTATAATTATATAATAATAATAATAATAAAGTTTTTTACCTTTTTTCAGAAATCTGAAGTCTAGTAAGCACATAAATTTGCGAATTAATAACTTGGCTGCATCAAGTCTTCGTAATTCGTGTTTCTTCCTTGGATTAAGAGATCATTGGGAACTGTTTTCATTAAGTTTAATTAAAATACACAATGAAAGTTAGGTCTATTTAATGGACTGGGCGATACTCTTGGTCAAACAATCACAAAGACTGAGAGTGCAGCCCTGTGGAACAAATTATTTTCTTACTATTTTAAGTTTCTGTATATTTTTCAATGCCCTTTGAACTGGAAAATTTGAAAATCACAAATATTTTGACCTAGTATTTTGGGAAGCTTTGCTGCTTGAGCTTTAAATTTGCTGCCTCACACTTCCGTGAAATGCATTTACGCTTGTTTGTTCCCAAAGTTTCCCACCAAACTACCCCCAGCTACGATTCCTTTGCTACCTATTACATAGATTTATGTATCAAATTTTCAGTTGTATTGAAATTCACTCAGCGATTTATGTTTTCTTTTAAGGTGTTGAAGTTGAGCGAAAATTGAGGCATATTCATCGCACTTAATTGAGAAATATATTAGATTGACAAGAAATGTTATATTTAAAGGAAGGTAAAATAATGTTTAATACGCAAGAGTTACCACATTATTTGCAATGATATATGGAGCTCTCTAACCTAGTAAATACGGCGTTGGCTTTCTATCGTCGAGGTGTCGGGATCAATCCCCAGTATTTTAAGGAAGCTTTGCCACTTTTAGCTTTAAATTACCTGCGTCACACTTTAGTAAAATAAGTTTAAGCTCGTCCTTTTACATTAAAAATGTTCATTGCTGTATACAAAAATCCTTACAATATTATCTTCTCCTCTCTCACCGAAAAAGGGAGTAAGTAAAACGGTTTTCATGGACGGCAATGTTCTGCCCATACACCAAAGATGCAGAAAAGTTTTTAGATGCTATAAATATTTGCGTAATGAAATAGCCATCGCAGAGCCCTGAAAAAAAAACAGTAAAAACCAACAGCTGTTAGTAGGAGAGACCTAATAGCTCAGAAACCGACAAATGCTGGAGATCTTTAACAAAATTTGAAAGGAGAATGGAATATACTTCTGTCTGAACATTGTGACACCTTGGTAAATTCGGCCGCTAGAAGGGGTGCTCGAGTCATTCAGAATAAGGGCATGCATACTTCTTAGTAATATTTTGCTCAATAGTTTCTAAGATAATTTTGTTGTTTACTTGTTGTGGATGTATATATTCTTATCGTCTCTTGTTAGGTAAGCATCTTAACTTTAAATACACTATAATTTCCTCATAAAGTTTTTATACTCCGTTGTATGAAATAAAACAAAATCTAACAAAACCAAATTTCACAGTTAATTTTGTATGTGTAATTTTCTTTAGTTTTAGAAGGTATTGTACATGATCGTGGTCTCGATTTGGGATATGCATTTGTAGTATTGATGAGTATCTACTGTATTATTGCTGAAAGGAGTTCACCAGTTTATAGTTGCTAACAACCTTTCTGATACTTATGTTTTCTTGGACCATATTGCAATTTGTGGAAGAGCAAAACAATTGCTCACTTTGATTCTTGCTAGATGTATTGAATCAAATTAAGAGCGAGCTTATCATTCTAATATATATTTCTGAAAGTATGTTTGTATATATATATATATATATATATATATATATATATATATATATATATATATATATATATATATATATATATATATATATATATATATATATATATATATATATATATATATATATATATATATATATATATATATATATTAGGGCGTTTCTCCCCCACAAAAAATTTTGAAGTTTCACTCTAATCACAAATTTTTGTTCCATTAGGTATAAAAACAATGATTGCCAAATATCGTGCAATTCAATTAATATTTAGGGGTGCCCCTCAAAGGTTTAACATTTACCTTAATATTTATGGGAGAAAAACATTGCTTTTTGAATAGTTTTTGGTTAAAAGCTGGATCTCGGCAAAACTTCGTGTCATACTGGATGTTCTAATTATAAAAACGTTTTGTTTTTGTAAATTTTTTCATTATCTTAACAGGAAATGAGAAATCGCACAGAAAAATTTAAAAAAAGAAGAAAATATTCAGTAATGCATTAATATGAATTCAAGAATATTTTGTCTTTTTTTTAAATAAATGCATTGCGTATATTTTTCTTAAGTATTTGGGAATGCCCACAGCCGCTGTGTTAATTAAAATGCTATTTGCACGATTGCAATTGATTGTTAAATTGTAAGAGTTCAGCCATAGCAAATTGAATGGCTGCAACATTCAATTAATTTGCTATGTTACCAGGATACGGGACGTGGACCCACTCTTACTTGTATCCAACCAACCTCTTTCCCCAACCACCACCTATTGAAAGAGGATGATTATTTAAGACCTAGCGGGCCGGCTCCCGGCGGCCTGTAACTGAATATCTGTTATATTATTACTGCCACTCATGGATGCTTAAGCAAGGTTTTCTTCCGGCTGTCAGGGAACTTGAGTCTGTGCTCCGAAACTACTTTAAGCAAAAATTGAATCTGATCTTCATCTCGTGTTAAATGGTAATTACATTCTTGAACCAATGCGATCCCTCGTTCTGCATTGTCATTGACAACCTTGAGGTTAGAAATGACAGACGAGGCTGTCTTAAAATCAATGTTGCTTTCCGAAGTTTCTGGGTCAGAGCGTTAGAAGGAATGTGGCAGTCCCAGCTTTGCGAAAAGGGACATTGAGTTCTTGCTACAGAAATCTTCTAGCTTGGATGATGAAACAGAGTCCTCTTTCAAATTGATCCGCTTTAGGGGTTTCTTTGCACCTTCCTTATTTGATATGGCTTCAACCATGGCTGTCTTTGTATTTGTTGAAACCAGAGGATCAAACAAAGCCATTGCCACCAGTTCCTCTGACAGATACCAGAGGTGTCGACTTAACTTTGCAGCAGGGGCTTTAGCTATATTCTTGTTGTGGTAACCAGCCATAGCTTTCAGCATCTCAAGGTCTTACTGGGGAGCAACTGCTTCCAAAGGAGCCCGTATCCATGCCTTGACATACAGAAGTACAATGAAGATGCAGATCTCACGAAGTTCTTTTTTTCACGATGAGTCAACTTGAACTGTGTTGGCGCATCTACACTTTCAATAAGTAAATTGCTTTACTCATCCATCTGGGATGGTGCATTGGCCCAGGAGTTAACAAACGAAGCCCTCGTGGAGGAGTGCCTCCCAGGAAGATCAGAAACAACTCTACCAACTCACGGTAGTCATCTCGAAGACTAAGATTCTTATTCTTAGGAACATCTTCAAAGAAAGCTGTTAGGTTGTCTTTACTATTAATCAGAAACTGTTCCACCTCGGCACTGTCGGCTCCGGTGCTTATTGAACCTGGACCATGATCAATGGTGTGCCAATGTATTTTAAACCTCTTGAAAAGAAGTACTTCAGGGCCAGACGTTGGACTTATTGAGGCGGTTCACGCTGCTCCAAGGACGAGCTTAAGAACATGGTGGTGGCAGGCCAGATGCAAGAGAGCTTTCTTCAACCGTTTTTGCAGGATGACACAGGTTCCTGAAAATTTCCCTATATTGGTGGCTGTGGTGTCGAATCTCATCCCTACAATCTGATCTTTCAGGCCACAGTCTCTCAATGCTGATAAGACAGCATTTGCGTGATCGCTACCTGTTCCACTTCTGAGCTTAGGAACACACAAGAGCTGACTAGTACCAATACCGGTTATCAGAACTGGAAGCCTCTCCACATGCTAATTTGCAGTTAAATCTTTCATCAACATCCCATCCCAGTACACGATGAGTGGAACATCTTGAAGCTCGCCTTTAAGTTTGGGTGTAGCATGGGCTTGAGTAGAATGTTCTATTTTCTTCCGGTGAATGGAGCTCTAATTTATGTTTAAGTCTTCAACATTATTATCTAAGCTGGAAGCTGTCTCTGCAAGAATTTATGTTGCAGCTCTCAACGACGTTTTAGTCCGGTCAAGGACAGTAGCTAATGTCAGCGTCACAATATCCCCCACGCTCGCGCGCTTAGACGGAGGCGGAAAAGGCACAACAGCTTCCGAAGGCCTGCCGACGCCCTGCTCTTGATCACTATCTGTGTCATTAGACTCATTAGCTGATGAGGACGAACTGGAGAACCGCTTTGCTCATTAACGCCTCCTTTTCAACTGTTGCTCGCTGACGACGACGTTCTGCAGCAATGGAACGTGCTTCCGTCTTCTTCTCCTTCTGCTCCAATATTTTGTCAACTGATCCAAGGACGCCTCGTCAACAGTCTTCCCATTGTGCGAGGAGAAAATCTTTATCCTCTTGGATCTGCCTTATGTGGTGCAGTTGTCCTTCTTGAGTGTTTTTGGGGGCTTTTCCAGTTAGAAAACACCTTTTGTATTTTTTTTTATTACATGTTTTTTTGCCTGTACTGGAATATTCGCTTTTGCCCCAAACTCAAAAACGGTCTCGCTGGTGGCTTTTGACGATGTCAGAATTTCCTCTTTTAAGTTGAAATGCCGATGAAAAAAGTATGCAATCACTTGTCTCGTCTTAGGAAGCTTTGCTCCGCCAATCATAGGCTCGCTGTGACGTATCAAATAAAACTCGATTTTGCTTCTAATAGAGCTCGCCATCTGCAAACAGATACACGAAAAAATCATAAAGATAGTAACTATTTCAATTTGAACAGGTTTAAATACTTTTAAACAGAAGATGAACAACTAAATTAGAAATATACAATGTAATAGTGAACATACAAGTGCATAGAATTAGACACCGTGATATTAAACAAGTTCCTTGACTTACTGGGGGTATTAGAGAACGCACCATAGCACAACGACACACCATCAACGCTGAGAGCAGACTACCCTCGGTAGCCGCAGTGCAGCCGCCTCTACCACATTTCCTTGTCCCACCCCTCCCAAGTGCTAGGGAGGGGTGGAGTAAGGAAATGGTACGTTCATAAGCATCAAATGGCTTCAATGGTAGGTTCAAGAGAATGATTTCAATAATGCGTTCACAACTGTCCTCTTTGAGTGTGTTTTTGTGTAGACGATTCCTTTAAATAGTTTAAGTGAAATATTAAGGAAAATGGTCCATTGTTCAACCTTGCAGGGGCACCCCTCAATATTGTTTTAATTACACCAAATTTTACAAGGAGTGTTTCTGTGGGTATTAAAACAATTCTGGGTGGTTAGAGCTTGTATTATTCCAACTATAATTTTACACCCCTATACCTGAGAAACACCATAATATATATATATATATATATATATATATATATATATATATATATATATATATATATATATATATATATATATATATATATATATATATATATATATATATGCCAAATTTGTTGAAGACCATTGTGTATTTTGCCTTAATTAATTTGCTTTGGCAACTTTTTCTTTTTCTAACTATCTTTTTTATTCCATCTTGTAGATGATGGATCACTTGTCCAGTATTCCTCTCTTTTTTAAATGAATGTGTTTGGTAAAAACCAAACTGAATTGCAAATTTTTAGATCTTATTCGATCATCTTCGGATCATTTTGATAAGTTCTTGCCTCCTTTACCGATGTAATGAGTGGAGTGAGGATCTGACAGAGTGAAAGAAAACGATTTTTAAGGAGTATTTATTCCACCTAGGTCGAACGTAACGTTAGAGGAAATGGGACCACTCCGGTTAGAGGACTTTTAAAATAATTTTAATATGCGATTCCAGCTTGTCGCTGGACTTTTTAATGCAGGTTTATCTTTATTTATTAATATGGCTTCTAAGATGTTCAGCCTCGCTTTGTTGACCTCTTTTTTTTTAATAACGGTGTTATCAACCAGCATATCTCTCGTTAAGTTAATATTATGGACACTCTCCATATCATTTTTAGGCCGTCTGCTTTGTTGATGCATCGTTAAACGTCTCGAAAGTGTAGTGGTTTTCATGCCAATATATTTTGAGTTATTTTAAAGCTTACAGTTTTTATCGGGGCAGATGAACTCGTAAACTATATTGGTTGACTTGAGATTCAAAGAGTTTAGGCAAGTGTTGTTTTTAATCAGGAGATTTGTTGGATTTTGCTGTTTTATAATAAATGATGAGTTGGATTTTATCCGTTTGGTTTTTGACCTTGTTGTTACGGCTAATAATCTCCTTGATGTTTTTTTCATCTATTTTATAGGCCGTGGACATCCGGTGTCTCTAATTCACTTTGATGTTGATGACTTCTCCCTGATTACTTTCAGTTTTATCCGCATGTTTGCAATGGTTATTTAAAAATGAGTGGAGTTATTTGTCAATCATGCTGTTGTTAAAAATAATAATGGGAACTTCATTATTATCTTAGGAAATTTCTGGTATTCAACCTCATATTTGTTGTTAGATTCGACAGGCTCAAACCCGCACCTTCACCGTTCTATGGCTTTATTTGGGCTTCGTTTATTGGTTTGGGGATAAATGTTTTATGTTATATTTTGTTAAAGGGTTGAAGATTCTTTTAAGTACCTTATAGAGTTTTAAAGTTTAATACTTTATTCTGCAAGTAACGTCTCATTTGTTTTATTTGGTGCAAGGTATTCTCTTCGGTTCCTATTCTTTGTCTTTTCAGATATAGAATTGCATTTAATGGAAAATTGTGTGCGTTTTGTGTGTTAGAGTATGCTCGACCATACTTGAACATAACTGTGAAGCTTGCATCTGTGAAATATTTCTATAAAAATGAATCAACAACAATGCAGATTTGGATATGACAACAAGTTTAAAGATTATAGCTGTTATACAAAGGGGAAAAGATCTGGACGACCACCCTCTTCGTAAGAGATGGTCGAATGGGTTCATGAAAAGCTTGCGAAGTCGCAAGAAGTCCATAAGAGGGGCAAGTTTAGAAAGATAGATTCCATCGACGACAGTTTGGCCTATCCTGTGGGAACAATTGAGAATGAAACTAAAAGATGATGATGACAACCGAAAACACAAACAATTTCGTGTCGATATACCAGATAAACTTGAATGAGATGAGCTTAATGAACATCTTGTTTATAATGATTTTGCCAAATTTCTTCGGAAGGACAAAGTTTCCAATCATAATTTTTACATTTGGAACGAATAAAATACCCATGCCAGGGTTGAGGACGAAATGGACTAGCCAAAAGCGAAAGTATTCTGCGCCGTCTTTAAAAGATTTCTCTATTGCCAGTTTTCCTTAAAAGAAATGTGAGCGACGATGTTTATCTACAAATGCTTCAGAACTGGCTAATAGATTAACTTATTTAAAATAAAATCGTAAACTATTTTTCAGCAGGATGAGGTTCCCCTCAGTAGAAGAGAACTGTCTGGCTTATCTCAATAAGCATCTGTTAGGAAGATAGACCATACTTTCCTGCGATGAAGAAAATGTGCTGGTGTAATGGTCGCGCGAATTTTAGTCGCATGCGAGTCTAGTTGCGACAGAGACTACATCTAACGATGACTGTCTCTCTGTCGGTCATTCTCCGTTTTTTTTTTGTATGTGTGTGTGTGGGGGGGGGGGGGTAATGACATCATAACTATCGTATGCAAGGATATATTGGCTAGGCTATTGTAGTCTATTCTAGCTTGACTATACTTGGCTAGGCTACTCTAGGCGACGCTAGGCTAGGCTCTGGCATGAAATGCTACACCATACCTGGTTAGCTAGGTTACACTAGGCAATGCTATGCTATGCAAGGCTATACTAGGCTAGGCTATACTATAATATGCCAGGTGGGACTAGTGTCTACTAAGCTAGGCTAGGCTATACAAGGATACGATAGGCTAGGCTATACTAAGCTAAGGTAGGATAAACTAGGCTATATTATGCTAGGATATACAAGACTAGCTAGATTATACTAAGCTAGGCTAGGTTAGGCCCGTTACAGTAGGCTATCCTATTTTAGGCTAGGCTATCCTATGTTTGGCTAGGCTTCCCTATATTAGGCTAAAACAGGGTAGGTTATACTATGCTATGCTTGGCTATGATATACTATGCTATACTAGGTAAGTTTAGGCTATGCTATGCCAGACAATACTACCCTATGCTTGGCCATTCTCTTCTATTCTACACTAAAGTATGCGGCTATACTATGCTATGCTATACTATTCTGGGCTATGCTATGCTATATTATATTATGCTATGTTATACTATGTTATGTTATGCTATGTTGTGCTATATTATGCAATGCTGTGCTATGCTCTACTATGATATGCAATAACATTCTTTAATATACTATGCTCTAATCTGTTGTGGTATATTTTGCTATACTATGGAATACTGTGCTATTAGTATGTGTCAATCTTTTAAAAGTTCTAATTTCATAAATGAGGGGTGCTCAAAACTTCCAGCCCTACTTATCAATTCTAGTTATTTTTTTTATTTTAATACCAGGCAATGGCTTTGCCACTACCCACTACGGTGGGAGCTTGGCTACTAAGATTAATATTTAAAATCTAAAAAAAAGCAGCCATGGTTAAATTTTTATAGATTTTCTGAACTTCGCCAATTATAATAATTGTAAAAAGGAACTCTAAACTAAATTTCGCCCCCTTTCAAAGTATCACGTTGCTAAAATAGATTTATAGAAAAAGATATATAAAAATAAATTTTCTGAACTTCACAATTTTTAATTCTTTGGGTTTTAAAATAATCACAAAATTTCGATACTTATATTTATTTCTGAACTTCACCTTTTGTCTTTTGATATTATGAAAGAATTATAAGAAATAACTTTGATAAAAAAGCATAAGTCATAATCAAACTAAGATGAAATTATTATTCAAATACTCAAAAAAATCCCCTCCTTAAATTATAGTGTTAGGGATGATGGTTAGATCTATTTCACTTGTTTTCTTATTAGACTGTTTGAAACATATCCATCAGTGTACCGAAGATTATGTGGCCTTCAGTACTATCATTCCACCAGTGTGATTTGTCTTACAATTGCTTTTAAAATTAGCACAAGACTGGCGACATTCACACATTTGAACACTTAAATTGAAAATAGCAGAGTTGTTGCCATCTCAATTCCAAACTCTGGTTGACGTTCTCAAAATGTGTATGTGAGAAACTACCTATCAGCCAATCTTCCAAAGGATATTTACCCTAAAATGCTTGAAAAGTGGGAACGAGGGAACAATTCTATTCTAGCCACCGTTCTAAATTCAAGAGTCATATTCTTCAGTAGATCCAAAAGAACGTGGAGGAGGCCAAAGACATATCCCTTGAGAGAGGAGAGCTATAGGCCTAAGACACTTAATTACAAAATTAGACAACCTGTTGATATCCTCAGACGCAAGTCTAAAATTATTTTTGGCTATGAATTTGGCTGCTTTGGTTGCAAAAACGAAAATCAAATTAATTTAAATCCGCTATCGAGATGAACATCTCTGTGAAGGAACTTGCTTTCATTAAAGGTCAGGGAAAAATGATTAGTTCTTTTGGACCACATCATGTTTGCTTTCGAGATTAACTTGAATAAAATAAATAAGTCAATAATACGAGTAAAAGCGACAATGAGGTGAAGGAAGAAGAGTTGCTCACTAACTTATTTGAGTAAAACTAGTCAAGTTTGAAGAGTGAGACAAAGAAGATTTGTAACTCTAGTGACATTTTGCAAAGTTTGAATTACGAGTAATTGGAACTTTGGTAGAAGGACATTTATAGCTATCTTGCTTTAATTTTCATCCTCCGAGGAGATCACCAACGCACTTTCGACACAAATCATCCAACCTCTGTTCGCGAAAGACCAGAGGATTTACTCCTCCGAAGAGAAAGAGGATCCGAGCTTGGTTCACTATGAAAGACGTCGTTCCAAACGCAAAAGTTTTCTCATAACAATAAACAACTTAACTGTTCGAAAAATGCATACGATGATATTTAACAAAGAGAGAAAATCCCTACAAAGAGCTGCGGCATTTTGTGATATGATGATAAATGGTTATTGCATTAATGGTTTTCCATGGTTCAAATCACTTACAAGTAAGTGCCTTTGAATGGCTAAATGAGGCTTCTGCCACTAGATAGCACCACCCAGCGCCAAATCCAATGGCAGATTTGAAATCTCCAGGGTGAATAACCCTATGTTCCATGGTCATATGGGTCATTTTATGGCTCTAAATGGGTACAATTGACATTTACTCCTTTTGAAAAAAAGCGACACCTTGACCTGGCGATTTGCCGCAGGTAAAAAGGAATTAAACTCTTGTAACGTAGATACCCAGCTGTTTGAGTAAATGCCTTTGCGGGTTAAATTCGGTAGAGTAAAGATATGATTAGAAAGAGCGTTAGTGTCGATATACATAGCGATCAAGCAGATAGAACGAATAGGAAACGGTGAAAATCCATTTGGAAATAATATAATTATAACAGCTTCCGGTCAGAAAAACTTTAAAACTATAAGAAAATTTTGAAGCTTGAAATGCTTAACTATATTATATTTTTTACCAAAATTACTGATTCAATATAGTCATCCATAATTCTAAGTGTGATTTATGGCCGTAATGCCGAAGCCTTTTTGAGACTTATAGTGGTGCCGTTAATTTATTAGATGGGTTGGTTTTGGTTCCGATATCCTTATTTAACCACTCTTGGTTTGTTCACAAGCTATCCTCGGATAGTAAAGGTTAGAAAGCCTAGATCAAGGGTGTGTGATAGAAATTTAGGGTAAATATAGAAGTTTAAAGGGGCATTGAAGAATTTTACTAGCCCCTCTTTTCACTGTGATAAATTACTTTCACTGTGTTCTTAATGGGGTCCACCCCGGGTTTCCGCAATTGATCATCATTTCCAGAGATTTTAAATGAAAGAGTAGAATTAGTGTGAAACTTATAAAGAGTATTATGAGTGAGACGTTGCAAGTCCTTTAAATAGGAAGGGTATTTAAGCGGATGAGATTAAATAGCATTTTGAATGGACGAAATCAGAGTAAACAAATCAAAGTACTCCAAAGGCATCTACTCATTTTCTTGGTAGACAATATTTTACCACTAATTAATAGTTCCAACATCACATCTCCCATACCCAAGTAGAACGGTATTTTAAGTTTTTTTATATATGTTATAGCATGTGATTTTCAAATTCATATGATACTAAAACTACAGTCAAAACCTAGCCCTCTTTATGAACGTCTTAGCATTATAACTGTAAACGAAATCATGGCCAAGTAAGGTTAGATAATCTTGGGAATTCTTATAAAAAATGGGACGGGGACGGGTCAGACACAACTTCTCTTTGCACGCCTCACACATTCAGATATGTGAAGAGTAAGAGGTCCATTTTTCGCCATTTTTCTCGATTAATTGTTTAATTTGGCACAATATTGTTCCGTAAAGTCTATGCCCTTGTTTAAAGGCTTAAAAAATTGATCTAAGCCTTGGTAAAATTTGCTATCTTGTGGTAAGTGAATGCAAAGCATTTGAAATTTTTCAGATTATACAATCATTAGTATCCTTTCCACTGTTTGACGGGGTAAGGCAATTACCCAGGAATCTGAGTTTTTAAACATGGTTAAGGTTGAATTGATCTAAAATGTTTGCATCTTAAATGACTATTTTTAAATTATTAACTAATCAGTTAATGTTTTTAACCAACGAGATAGCGCAAATGGCGTCATAATAAAATATTTTGATTTGATATCCTCTCCTTGCTTGTGATAATCCATGGTAATCATAAATTAGAAATTGGTCCATGCCAGAGATAGATATCACGGTCAATTCCTTTTGTGATTACTCGTCTTGGAGAAAACTGTTTTCTTTAGGATGGAGTCGAGTTGCATTCGAAAAAGGTAATGAAGTTCGCTGGTGAAATATATGTCTATGTTGGGTTTATTTAATTTTTTCTTCATTAACTTATGTACACAGCTAGTGATGTGATATAGTTTGTTGGAATCTAAGAAACTTTAAATATCCTATATCGGTATAAATTAATTATTTTGGGTGACATAAAACGATATTAAATTATTATTGGAGTCAGTTAGACCATTTACTTCAGGTTTGACCAAAGATTCCTTGGTTAAACCTATCCAAGAGGGACCATGGAGCCAAAGGCTGTACTTTTTAATTGAATGCCTTAATGTAAATGCCATTGGTTATTACTACGGCAGGCGTTTCCAAGTTGTTCAAGCAATTTTAATAGATGTTGATTATATATTTTTTTCAAAATTCTTCTTTACAAAGACTAAATATAATTTTTATTTACTAAATCGATAAGAAGCCTAGACAAAACTTTACGCATCAAGTTGGATCTTACTTACTAGACTAGGAAGTGTGAGGTAATAATTCGAGGAAGAGGAGATGAGATTCTAAGATAGAAAGAGGCTCATAAGTTTTATATAGATCAAGGTTATCAAATAAAAAGGAGCTACCTTTGATTCAGATAAAATTAAGTTTGAATTAAGCTGATACGATACGTTACAATTTTCAGCATTTTTAATCCTGTAATAACAGAACTTGTTATTATTTGAATCTTAGTTGAATTTAATATGAAGAAAAGCGTTCAGCAAATATGTTTGATTGAAAACGAGAAAAGAGAGGAGATAGAGATATAAAAGGTATGTCTACTCCTGGGTAGACAGCATCGTTCATCAAAGGAAAGAAGTATATTTTAAACTTGTTGTTGAGAACAGGTCATAAATTCGTCTTGGTTTATTAAGCCGTATTTCTGATTGCTCCGTGTGACATACAAACATATTTCCTATAATCTGTGGAGACTACATTTATTTGCTCTATTATCTCTTCACATAACTCATTATAAGTATCCACTAGACTTTTCATCTATTTTCGGGTTGACTATGTTTATATTTTCCAAATCTTGTTATAATTTAAAGGAAGTTTAAATAGAATTTCCTCCAAATAAGATAATGAAATAAGATGAATTTTGTCTCACTTTCCTTGGATTTACAGAATTCTAAAGTTTTCAACTTGTCAATAATTTGTTTTTCCTCATCTTTGATGCCTATATTGAGTCCAGCATGGAAATTTATTCCATTAACAGATTCAACTCAGAATCGGAACTTGAAAATTATAATGGATGAAATTCTCAAGGGGATATATTCTTGGCAATGATGTCAACCAATTTGAAGGTTTTGCTCGACTGTTTTAAAGCCATTGAAGTAGTTTGATTCTTTTTTCTATCCATTCTCCATTTTAACCATATGAAGGTGGACCGGGTCGACATCGAATCACTACCCGAAAAGAAGCTTGTGTGATTTTCTTTTGTGTATCGGCTGAAGCTCCCCTCCCCCGTACCATGTTGGGACAGGAGGGGAGAATACCACATATAAACCCCTACAGGTTACTGGCGTCCCCTTCTTCTTGGTCCCAGCAATTTTGGTTGGGCCAGAGTGATAAGAAACGTCGAAGGCCGTGAGAAGAGGAGAGAGGAAGAAGATGAAAAGTGTGAAAAGTAAAGTTTAGCATGAGAGTAGGAGTGGCTCTCAGGTACAAGACTACTGCTAGCTGGAGATAGATGGTTATAATGGAATAACTCCTTATTGTTTGAATCTACTGATTAACGTGGAATCCGAACCAAGACTTGCTTTACATTATATAATCTCTCATTTGCCTCTTGTTCTACTAGTAAGAAAATCCAAATTGGGTAACTGTGTTAAATGAACCGACCAATCCGTTTGTTTTTATTCATTCTTTCATTCTTGGTTGTAATTCAGCATTCAGGCGGTTATGTGTAGGTATTATTTTGCTACACTGATATGTATGTAGTTCTGTTTCTCAATTTTTACACTTGAGCACTTTTTATTTCTTTTTTTCCTCTTCCTTCATGTTTGCTTTATTGTCTCACTTTAATATAGTTAGCACCTTTGTCTCAATTCACTAGAATAGGCAAATTTGATATGATTTATTCAACTTAAGTTGTCACTTCACTGATTTCCACTGAATTTATAAACATAGGTCATCTGATCACTTTGGCTATCAATTCGGTTACTCATTTGTTAGGGTTATATCTTAAGCGTATTGCTAGTTGATTTTATTATCTTTTTCAGTTATGGTTTATCTCATTCGAGTAAAATCCATAAGAGCTTGTCTTGGTGCGGTGATTTTCTTGTTATCTGTACAATTGCGCTTCCACCATTCTGTGCTGAGTTGATTTTATCTGCAAATTTAGGAGGAAGTTTTAAAGTTTCCTTTAATCTGGTTCTCTGAGTCATCATCTCAATATTTATGGTGTTTGGGATTAGATAGACGGCTTTGTTTTGAGCTTTCTGGAACTCTCTTTTACTTGATTTAGATAAGATAATAATAAAAATGGGTGGGTAGATTAGCGGCTACGTTACTTGAGCATGGTATTTTTTTATTTTGTTCCCTGCACTTAGTCCTTAAATAGTCGTATAAAATTCTATCCAGATTATTCTTCATCTCAAGGTTTAAGATCTTGTGTTGCATAACTCTGATTGAGATTTTATCAAAGGCTTTTACTAGATCTATAAGGACCACATTGTTCTATTTTTGTCCCTATTTGGTTTTCATGACCTTCTCTGTGAAGATACCAATTGCAATTGTGGTGTCTTTTTCTTTACGGAATTCGAACTGGTATTTATTTAAGAGATTGTTTTCAGTAACATATTCTATAAGTATACACAGGATATTTTCAAGTACATTTCAGCTAAAATTCAAAATAGATATGTGTGTATTGTAGCTAAGAAAAAGATCTGGAGCTTTGCCTGGTTTTAGAATGAAGATGAGTTTGGCCATTTTGAAGTCGTCTAGGAAGAATCCGCTGTTGAGTCACGCATTGAATATTTTCTTAAAAGATTCAAAGAAGTTTTCTGGTGCCTTGATGAGTGTGAATCTGTTGATTCTCGAAGGCACTGGCGCTCTTTGTTTGAATGAACTTATAGTGCATTGTAGTTTTTCGATGGTAATTCCGGACCCTTGTCCCTAATTCTCCTCCCTCCTTTATACTAGGAATGGTGTTGAAATTTTCTTTCTTGATGTTGCGAAGATTTTCGTGAACCATCTATTCTTTTGCTGGATTAAAGTATTCACTTTTCCAGTCTTATCAAAAATGCAGACTTCCAGTGGCGACTGAAATTACGTTCAAAGTTCTTTCATCTCTTATTTTTCCTCCTTGCTCATTTCGTAGTGCTGTTTTTATTCATGCTTGTCTTCCCCTTATTTTCTTTAGCCTCCAGTTTTTTCTAAGACTTTCATCTACCTCAATGTTTCTGATGAAGCTTCTCATTATTGTTCCTTGTTGTTATTCTCTGAGATGGCTCAACTCTTCTTTTGTTCTTATTAACACAGTTATTCATTCTCTGCTTGGTGCGAAAATTACAATTTGACTGTACACTCTGTTTCGTAGTTGCTCTTTTTCACTCATCTCTTCTGTCCATTTAGTTGAATGGGTGTGTAGTCTTTTGTTTTCGCTACATTCATGTTCTCTGCATTAATTGGAGCTCATTTTTTATCCTCAATTTCTTCCAGTTAAGATCCATTAAGATCGGATGTGACTATTAGTCTAAAATCTTATTTTTATTTTTCCCACCTTGCTCTATTATAGTACCTGTATCAAATTATGATTTAATTCCAGTAGTTACTCACTGCAGACTGCATAATAATGTTGTTAGGCATGTAGTAGCTGCATAATTTAATGTCTTGTTTTCTAGCAACTCTAACTTTGAGGGACGTAGATAAGTATGGGACTATTATTCGAATACAATTTTCTCCATAAATATTTTGATAATATTATCACTTTGAATTTTGTTCCGTTAGCTATTCACTCTTCACATTGCATTCAGGTCTCCCATTAATATCATTAGGAGCTCTGTGCTGAAAATCATAATCATATTCGGCATAGGTATGGATTTCTGTCTAGGTGGTTTGCATATAGTGGTATTATGATTGGTGTACTTCGGTTTCAATCCTAACAAACAAGTAGGCTTCATCTATATCCGAAGTTTCTTTGTACTCGTACTTTTCTTATTGCTATGGCCACCCCATCGAACGCTTCACCTGTTAGGTTAGCGATAAAGACGATATAATTTACTGCTCTTCTCTCTTGGCTTACTCCAAGTCAGATATTAAAATTATGTCAGAATCAATTTCCATGAAGATATTGTAAATGGTTGATTTTTTCCTATCCATCCATTTTTGTAATGCATTGCTCAATCGGGTCTTTGTTCACGAAGTACCGTTGGTCTTGGAAATGCTCCGATACATAAAGTGTCTTAATTCCAAATTTTCCAGATCGAAAATGAGTAAAGATGGTGTGGATAAGAGTCACGCAGTCTCCAGGATAAACGTAATTTTGTCCAAATAAGTAGTTTCTCCACCTTATGTTCATCTTCGTCGCCGGTTTTATCTTTTAAAGCCCATTGACACGTGCTTACCCTGGCATACGAAAGGCTTTGCTTATATAAATTTTGAATCTGAGCTCTGCAGCCTCAATCCTCTCAGTTGTATTCACAATAGTGCTATTTTTCGTAATTTGGGTTTCTTCTGTTGCGTTTGAGCTTGTTGCTTCCGGTTTCTGATACGTTCTTCCCCATAGTTTTGGACACATTCAGGTTGGGAATTTTTTATGATAGAGAGTTCTCGGGGGACTATTTGTTATTCATACCGTTTTATTCAATCTTGTCATTTATCTTTGATTTGGGCGTTTGGACTTCCCAAAATTCAAGACGTGAGCGTATAAGATAGGCATCAATACCTCACTTGATTCACCATTAGGTACCGTCAGATGCGCTTTGGTCTGTCTCATTCAGTGAAGGTGGCCTTCGGAACTCTAGCGTAGGTGGTGTTTCTTTTTTCTCATTTACGCTTCCCTTTTCTTTTCCTTTTCTTTCAAATATTTCTCTACGTTTATGGCAGGACATTGATCCTGGTTCTGTATGTCCCTCCGCAGTTGATGCACCTAATTTCAGTTTCCTTGCAATCTTTCCAGAAATGTACTGTTTTGCCGCATTTTTAACATATTTGGTCCTTTTTTGAAGCATATCTGGACATTGCTGTGCATGTTTCGTCCGTCTTTTAGGGTGGGAGATAGGGATTATCAGATTAAATAATATGAGTCCATTTTGTGCAAGTTTGTATGTCATTTTGGTTGTTGAACACTATCTTGAAGACATGTGTGCATACTTCCCAATTTTATGACTTCCTTTATCTAGGTTTTCTTAATGGTTCTTCTCAATTTCTGCTTTAAGTTCCTATTTTGCTTTTGGAGCCTACATAAGAGACAACCTTACTTTATACGAGGCTTTTGTTTGAAATCATTTGCGGTGATATTTTTGCATTAGTATTAGGTTCTATAGTGTTTCCAGTCCTTCGATGAAGACTAAACTTTTTATGTCTTTCCTGTATTGCAAGTGACGATGTATAAATTTTTGATGTCTATGAGCGTTATAAATAAAACTTTCAGATGTTTGTATATTGTCTCGCACAATTACATTTTGCCCGGTCTCGGTTATCTTTGTTCAAAGTTTCTTAGTGGCAGTCGAAGGCATTTGAACCAGCCTCTTTCCCATTTTCGGTTGGTATCTCAGAAATCCTCTTATTGACAACAACCCTAACGTCACCAACTACCCTTCATTTTATTCACAAGATGTAGTAGGGCATAGTGCTAATTTTGCTTTGTTAGATTTGTAAAATAATAAAGATAGATACATATCCAGATCCTACTCTCTATAACGGCCTATTGGTCACTAAATCTGTTTTATTGATAGGAAAACTCCTCGCTCACACTACTTAATTAGTTTTTTTACTATTTAGGCGCTCCTCTAAATTTTGGGCTCGTGATCCTAAGGAGACTCTACTTCGTGCTTCTTAATAAGCTTTCTTACGTGGTTCACTAGACCCTACTTAAGAGTAGCTCTGAGCGCAGAAGTGGTCGAGTTATAGTGTTTAAGTCGTTTTAATTGTATGAAAGAAAGGTTTATGAAGTTAGGGGAAAAATCTACGGATATTTCCCCCTTTATGGTAGCTAAAACTTTCACTGAAAACAAGAATCATCTCGAATTAGGTCAATGGATGCATACTATCCTTTTCTCTATTGAAAAACCTGTTCTTCGGCTTGCTGTGAAAAATTCACGTTTTTCTCCTGTCTTGTGCCTGCCAATGCATCCTTTCCAGTGATTATCTTTGCTGAGTGTATTGCGCAGAAAACCAACTGACTGAGCCATTTGGGACGAAATTGTGTGGAGATTGATGTTTTTGAGGAGTGACAAGAGACATTAATATAATTATTACCCGCCTCCCGTTCCCGACGGAAATTCACCTCAAAGGACTAGGAATATTATTCTGACAACGGCCAGCCTTGAATATCTCTCTTATTCTTTAGAATACAACACAACTGGCATCACAGCTGTTCCCTGAAGCCAAGAGCGCAACTAGTGAGCAGAGATCCCTTGATGCCCGTCTTTCGGCTTGTAGAGAAATTAAAACGTAACGCCACCCAAAGGGCCAAGCGGACATATATAATAAAATCCTTCTTCGGAGAGAGCGAGAAAAAGAACAAGAAATTGAGGTGCGTGAGAACGGTAGGCAGTTTACTAACAGTCAAACTGCCGAATGGCTCTGATCTTCCCGACCGGTGGGTAGTCAACTCGAGCTGTCCGTCCAAAGGAAGCCGCAAAAGGCCATTGGGCAGCTCTAATAAGAAACTGGCACCAACGAAATTTTATGAAGAAATCCATCTAACTGATGGTTTGAACAACTCGCTAGGCAAAACACCCAGTTAATCACCGAACTCAAAAGATCCGATTACCTACGAGGTCAGGAGGCCCGCAGTCAGAGCGCCAAAGAGTGGCGTGAGAACAAAGGACCACCGATGAGAAATAGTGGGACGGTGCCTCTCTTCGGAGAGAGCGAGAAAAAGAACAAGAAATTGAGGTGCGTGAGAACGGTAGGCAGTTTACTAACAGTCAAACTGCCGAATGGCTCTGATCTTCCCGACCGGTGGGTAGTCAACTCGAGCTGTCCGTCCAAAGGAAGCCGCAAAAGGCCATTGGGCAGCTCTAATAAGAAACTGGCACCAACGAAATTTTATGAAGAAATCCATCTAACTGATGGTTTGAACAACTCGCTAGGCAAAACACCCAGTTAATCACCGAACTCAAAAGATCCGATTACCTACGAGGTCAGGAGGCCCGCAGTCAGAGCGCCAAAGAGTGGCGTGAGAACAAAGGACCACCGATGAGAAATAGTGGGACGGTTGTCGGTGCCTCTCCTTGAGAAGCAGAACTGGGCTCCGCGGTGTCACCCCCTCCCCCTCGCGCTCCCTTCAGTGGCAATACCCCGTCCTCCTTAGTTGCAACGGTCCCCGAGATATAAATAAGCCCCGTGAGGAAGGAAAGTGATTATTCTTTTAGAGACGATAGAGGACTAGATTTTTGTGATCAGCCCCTCGCCCTGTTCCGGACTCGACTTCTAAGATCTAGAAGTTCGTCTCGTTTTCTTATCGGTGTCATACCGATTCATCTAACGCAGACTTAGCAAGAGGTCTAGTTGGTTTTAAATTCCTAATTGCCAAACAGGAATTTCAGGAGCAAGATAAAAGAAGTTATCAGCTCACCCTTGAGGGACTCTCAAGTTGAAATCTCATTAATTTTGAAAGAAGAAGAATTGATTCCCAAGTAAGTTTCCTTTAATTACTTTCGGGATCACTCCATATACCAAAACCCAGTTTGGTAACCCTGCAAAGTAGACGAGAGTACAAGAAGAATTCGAGAGCTAAAAGAAGAGTACTCCTTGAGTCAGAGAGCACAACTCCTCTCTCCATCTTTTAGACTTATAACCGGATCGATAAAATCATAAGATTTATCGACCTTGGTTTCAACTGTCACCGTAACAACCGCCTAATTTCCCCTCTTCGACGTTATAACGGGACACCTAATTTTCCCCTTCATCGTGAAGTTTTGAGCCTCCAGAAGACTTGTGGAAAAATCCAGTATAGCGACATCCGTCAACCCCTGTTCCGATCAAGGTCATGTAAGTCCGAATGACTATATATATTTGTTTTGGTTAATTAGGATTTTTAAAACTGTCTTAAGCTAAGGGAGAAATAATATTTCGTGACTTCTGTCATATTTTAGGTAGATTAGGGAGAGCAAATGGTTGTTTAACTTAGAGGCCTCTAGAAATTAGCTAGCTGGCAATTGGTTTGTTTACGTGAAGCCTACTATGTTTGGATCATAGCTCTCGTTAGGAGTAGGCCAATATTCGAATCGTGTGATCGAAGACCATGTTAAACTTAGAGAATTTCGTGTAAATATAAATATTTGAGTTAATTGATAAATTAAAAGATATATATTTTTGGTTAATTCTTGGTGTTTTACTGGATCCTTACGTGCTGAGCGACTCTTTCCTTAAAACTACTGATTAAACGCTGTGGTAATGTTATAATTCAGTAATTATACTGCTTTAGAATCCCGAGCCCACTCAGCCAATAGAGGAATTATTTCCCTTCATAAGGGGTGTCACACTGGCTCGCTAAAAGTCAGTAAATAAATAAATACTTTGACAAAGAGGTATTGTATCGGAATGAAGGTTAAACGGCTAACAGTTAAAGAATAATTCTCCGACAAAGTGGGGAGACAATTCGTCGACACGGATTATCACTATAAGGCTGATGTTTTATTAATGAGAAAAACTTAACTCATTTGCAAGGAAGAGCCTTTTATAGTACCCCGTAATATTTTCATTCGGTGCTGAATGGCATCTATTCTATGTAACCTGTTTCTTCTCCTAATTCGATCATTATATTGAGCGCAGGGTAGATTTGCCTATCTCCAAGATTTTTTTAAAGGGCTCATCTGGCAGCTGCTTGCTAGGGCAATAATCGCCGTAAGTACATTAAAGCATAGTACTAGACTAGATTAAAAAACAAAAAAACAAATATTAAAAATGCAAAAAAAAACATATACATACAAAGTAAAATAAACAAACAGGCAAACAAAGAAAACGATAAGGAAAAGGGCAAGAAGAAGGAAGCACACTTCCTAGTCGGAGGGAGGCCCGATTCCCCTCGGCATAGGAACACGCGACCTAAAACTAGGAGTTCCATAAAATAGATGAGGACAGCCTCCTCCAAATAGTGACATAGTCCACAATCTCTGTACACGAAACCAAGTTCTCCTTGGGCGTCTCCCTTATTCGTTGCCAGCAGACCGGAGGGCTGACTTGATTCTTACCATTTAGTCAGTTTGAGGAACAGCAAAACGCTGGTCTGGTCGCCCAGTCCTCTCGGACTCTTTGGCGCCCTCATGGGCCCGCTCATTTTTCCGCATTTCGCACATGTCCAATAACTTAGCAGAAGATAATCTCGACATTCACTCGGCTTGCGCAAACCGTGAACTCACGGATACCGCTAACTAGTTGATGTGGAGATTCAAATGCCCCGAAAGTACTTAAGGCAATTTGTGAGTGTTTAAATATCAAATTGTTGTTTCCGAAACGGCCACGACGCGTCATTTCTCGTACCGAGTGTTGTATTTCAACAATCTCGGCCGTGGAGATAGACGCAGATCCTAATAGAGCCTTTCTGACATCAACTATTGGGTTACGGCGTGAAAACCGATATCTTTTCTGCGAGAGGAAGACCTTTCGTCATCGGTGTGGGAATTGATTGCCTTGGTTGAAATGAAGGATTAACTTTTGTTCAACTAATACTTTCACTCGCATTCGCAGTGACCCGAAAAAGAGAATGACTCATATTTCCCACATGTTTTTATTTTGAATGCCGATGGAAGTTTAGATTGTGCAAGTGTATGTGGGTATCATTTACAAATTGGAATCTAATAAAGGAGATGTATATGATAAGATATTTCACAGTTATGAATTTTCTGAGTTTTGATAATTAAAAACCTCCAAAAGATTCAGACAACAACCCTAACTTCACCACCTACTCTTCATTTTAGTTGCAAGTTTTCACTCTCGTAGTTGATCAGAGGGCTGATAAATGTGGGTAAACTGGGTAAAATTTACAATGATGGGTATGGGAAAGCACTCTGTATGACAAAGGGACAAAAATGAAGAGACCACTCTTACAATAGTAACAAAGGTTTACTTATAAGCACCTTTCTATTCTTTGAGAGATGTTATAAGTTAAATATTTTAACATTGAATAGCGTCCATAGCACAATTTGGAGTTTTAAAAGAAGGCGGTGTTGAATTCGCCGTTTGATAGGTTATTGAAATAGGAATATTTGAATTTAGAAAAGTTTGGATGTTTGAATTAAATAGGAAGTTTGAAGATGGCTTGAAAGAATGTTATTGTATTTGAGTTCTCGAAGAATGGGGCATTGATAATTTTAGAGAAATGTCAATCAATGATTGCATTGCGATTCAAAAATGCGTCTTTAAAACCATGAGCAACCTCGGAATTTCCGATCAGAATTTTAGACAATGGTAAAAGTGCATTTTCGCAAGTAACTTTAAATAAGCGGATGTGGCCAAGTTTAAATAGTTTTATTTTGACCCGACAAGATTCTCATATTGGGAAAGTGCGATGCGAAAATTAGGTTTTCTGACGAAAAGGGAAAGGAGGCGGAGGGTACAAGAAAGAAATCCAACCTAGGCTAATTACAAGTTCTTGGAAATTCTATTGCAAGCCGTGTTGGAAATGGTGGAGATATGGGTAAGTGATATTTGTGTTTCAAGGAACAAAGTTTCTTTTAGATTTAACCTCGAAATCGTAGTAAAGTTGAAAAGACATTTCCCACTTGAGCCACGAATCATTCGCTAATTCTATACTAAATGAAAGATAAGTATGAATAAATTGTTCCTTTAATTTATTCAAAGAGACAAAGAGGGAATTTACTGTATCAAATTTGACTTGTAAATTATCATTTGAGTTCGATTCAGATTCTATCTCCAACTAGTCTTTATTAAGGAATTTTGTTACCTTTTTTTTAGCTCACGGCTCTTAATTTGCGCTAGTGAATACTTGCATTCACCAGGTAAGGACACGATGTTCTCGCATGCCATTTTGATTATAAAGGGAAATTAGAAAATTAATTGGAACTATGGAGGAAGTATTTTAAGAAACCTTAATAGTTGAAGATAAGTTGTAAGAAAAAACGACCAATAGACTTCACCTGAATAAACGCACTTTCTAGAAGCAAATTCAAATTGCCGATTGTATATAACAATGTTTTTCAATGTTTTTACTTCAATAGCCTCTCTAACCCTATAAACGTCCCCATGCACAATTTTTAACATTCTTCTTATTTCCTAGAAATCCCTTGTCTTTGCATGACTTTGAATAATTACAAGTCACCCAATTTGAGGCAATTAACACGATTCAAATGAGGGAAGAAAATTGACCTAGATTCGATAGAGCGATCTACCAGAGTAGTGATGATGGAAATATTAAAGAGTTTAAAATTTCAATCTTACAAAGGAATCCCAATGGTAGGCTATGCTATGTTATGCATGATATGCAAGCCTAGGCTAAGATCTAATAGTATAGTCTAGGCTAGGCAATAATATGATATAATATAGTATACTAACAAGGCTATGGTAGGTTAGAGTAAGGTAGGCTATGATATACTATACTATGCTATGGTAGTCTAGGCTAGAAAATGCAAACTTTGCTAGGATAGGATAGAATATACTAGGCTAGCTCCAGTAAACTAGGTTAAGCTAGACTATACTAGACTAGGGTAAGTTAAGCTAGGCTATTTTATACTCTGCTAGGCAGGCTAGGCTAGGATACACTCTGTTAGGCTCAGGTATACTATACTAAGTTAGGTTATTCTAATATATACTATGCTAGGCTATATATATACAGTTCTATACTAGGCTAGGCTAAGGTATACTAACTACTATAAGTTATTTTACACCATTCTATGCTAAAATATACTAAGCTGGGCTATACAAGGGTATGCTATGCTATGCAAGGCTATACTGGACTATAGTACACTAGAACAGGCTAGATTATAGTGTACTATGCTAAGCTAGCATAGAATAGGGTAGGCTAGGCTAAACTATGGTTGGGTGTGCTATGTCAAGATATACCATGCTAGAATAGAAAAGGATATACTATACTAAGCTAGGCTATACTATGCTAGTCTAGTTTATACTATGCTAGGCTAGGTTATACTATGCTTATTCTATACTATGCTAAGCTATATTAGGATAAGGTTGGCTATGGTAGCTAGGCTATACTATGCTAGGCTTTGCAAGGCTAAGCTAGCCAAAGCTATATGAAGATAGGCTAGACAATACTATGTTAAACTATTCTAAACTATACTAGGTTAGGCTCTGCTATACAATACTATTCTAGGCTAAGCTAAACTATGATAAGCCATACTATGCTATAATATGGTAAGCTTTACTATCCTATATAGGCTAGGTAATGTTAAGCTAGACTTTACTAGGGTTTCTAGGCTAAGATAGGCCATACTATACATTATTTCCTAGGCTAGGCTAGATAGTCTAGGCTAAGTCATACTATGCCAGGCTAAGCTATACTATGTAAGGCTAGGCTATACTATGCTAGCTACGCTAGAGTATGGTATGGTAAGTTCTACTATTTTCGGGAATCATAGGCTAGCCTTGGCTATACTAAACTCGGCTATCCGATCCTAGGCTAGGCTATATTATGACATAATCTAACCGGTAGACTATACTATACTATACTATGCTATGAAATACTATGATCAGCTAGGCTAGGCATGATTTACTAAGTTAGGCAATCTAGGCTAGTCTATACTATGCTAGGCTTTATTATACTAGGTGAGGTAATACTATGGTAGGCTATCCTACGGTAATCTAGGTTTTGTCAGCCTACTATTCGAGACTATACCATGCTATTCTATAAATTATTATACTTTTCTAGATAATACTAGGCTATACTAGGATATGCTATGCTAGGCTATACTATACAATACTATGTTATGATATAATATACTATGCCATGTTATACTATGCTAGAATATGATAAGCATCAGTATGCAATAATATACTATGTTATAATATGCTATAAATTATTATACTTTTCTAGATAATACTAGGCTATACTAGGATATGCTATGCTAGGCTATACTATACTATACTATGTTATGATATAATATACTATGCCATGTTATACTATGCTAGAATATGATAAGCATCAGTATGCAATAATATACTATGTTATAATATGCTATAATATGATAAGCATCAGCATGCAATAATATGCTATATTGTTATTGCATATGCAATGCTATACTATTCTAGACTATGCATTTAGGGTGTGACCATTTTTTCGCCTTTCCAATTCTATAAATGAGGTCTGACAAAAAGTTAAGGCCTGCCCTTTTAATTAAAAATTATATCATAGTCATCATCATCATCATCATCATCATCATCACTAACTATAATTTAAGAACGGGCTTTTTTGGAGTATTTGAATAATAATTTGATCTTTGTTTGGTTCTGACTTTATTATATTTTACATTTTTATCAAAGTAATTTCTAAGAATTTCTTTAGAGTTAGAAAAAACAAAATAGTTTTGTTTAGAAAAAATAAATATGATTATCCAATGCTTTAAAAGGAAATGAATTACAATTGGTGAAGTTCAGACAATTTATTAAAATTTAGGTAAGGCTGCTTTTTTATTTTATCTATAACATATGTAGAGGTAATGTAGAGGTATAAGAGTTTAGCAAAAACTTTTGTGAACCAGCAAGTGTATATATGTATCGAGGCCTCCCTCTTAGTGAGGAGAGCTAAGGTAATAATAACAAAAGACATCTGGGTTTAGCTTTGCCCCTCCGATGTTCTCCGGTAACATAGGAGAACGGGCAAAACGGTAAATTTTAGGATACAGATTCCTGACCTCAGCTCAAAAGGCAGGCCCTTCGAGGGTGTACTTATAAGCAACCTTTTCATAAGTGCAAACTTGCCGATTTCGTATTACGTGCTAGAGAAACAACAGACACAAGAAGAGAAACTCCAGTGACGTCCCATATGTGAGTCTCCAACACCTCATTTACCCCTTTGGGCAAATTGAAGTATAAAACAGGTTGACACGAGGAAAGGAGGCTTTTTGTTCGTTCCCACCGAAGAGACAAGAGAGTCACCGGTTGACAGAAGATTTTTCGAGTTTGGCAAGAAAACTCAAAAATCACCGGTACAAAGTTATTGCAAGTTGAAGAGAACTTGCTGTCCTTGTACAATTCCAAATTGTACCAAGGAAGCTCGGCGCCATTCGAGCCCCAAGATTATTGAATATCAATCTGCAAAGCTTGAGGCCTCCAAATCTTACTCTATCTGAGTTTGACTACTCCAAACTAGATATATTTCTCATCCCAAATCGAAATTATATAAGCGAGACCCAAATCGCTAGAAAAGAATATAAACATATTCCAACCTCTTCTGAAGGAAACCTTTGCAAGTTCATAAACGTCCGACAACCCACCCGCCTCATCGGCGTCTTTGTTTTGATTCTCTTACGCCAACTCGAAATTCCGTGTGACGTCACTCACCCACCTTCATTCGAAGTAACGCCATCTTTGGAGCAACCAGCAAACTACTCGAGCTACGCCTCTCTGGAACAAAATCCACGAAGATACTCTAACTGGAATCGGGTATTAATCTCCATTACCTTATGTAAGTAAAGAATAATCCTGTTGTTTATGTCCCCGTTCAGAAAAATTAGTTTATTAGATGTCTGGCTAATGACAAAGATATTAACTTAAATTTGTTCGCCCGTAAAATTCTATCTCGAATTGAGCCTCGAGAGCTCGGTAAGAAATCCCATTTTCTTTTTAGACGTGTATTAGATCAGTATGTTTTAATGTTATTTAGTGAGAGGGTTTATGTTCATTAAAGTCTATTCTTTTAGTAAAAGCTCTGTTTTAATCATCCTCGAACGAGTTGAAGTGGCAATATTTGATAAAGTGAAGAAAGAAACCACTTTTATCCATTCCCTAGAATAAAATAAAGTTTAGCACTCTTAGAAAACGATCCTCAAGCGATCATCGAGGCACGAACCTACGCCTCAAGTCAAAGTTTTTTTGGTTTATTAACCATAATAAAACAAATATATATATATATATATATATATATATATATATATATATATATATATATATATATATATATATATAAAGAAGAAGGAGCAAATGCAAGGGACATTAGAAGAAGACTAGAATCAAAGATTGCCTTCATTGTGCCGCCCTCTGCTCTCTTTGATTCTAATCTTCTTCTAATGTCCCTTTCTCTTACCTCTAAAAAACTCCTGTTTCTTGTCTCATTGCTCATTCGCGTCCAGTTTCTTTTTCTTGTATATATATATATATATATATATATATATATATATATATATATATATATATATATATATATATATATATATATAACCTCGGCTAACCCACGACACTATATTTTAGCAAGGTGATTTTTTTTGAAAGGAAGGAAATAGTTTAGAGTTCATTTTTAAAATTATTATAATTGGCGAGGTTCAAAAAATTTATAAAATTTAACCATGGCTGCTTTTTTTAAGATTTTAAATTTTAATCTTAGTAGCGAAGCGCAACCTCCTCCCTGGTGGAGTGACGAAGCCAATGCCTGATTTTAATATAAATTAGTTCTGCTTTTTAATGAGCTTTTGAAAGTTGTGACTTTTTACTCGTGGGCGACTCTACATACATCTCACTATGTCGGTCAGTCGGTCGGTCGGTCGGTGAACGTTTTCCTCTTTTTTTTAATAACATTTTAACAATTCAGGCAGTTCTAAGGAAATTGGAAACCCTCATTTTGTTTTACATTTTCTAACAAATGATATAATTGGCAAAGTCCTCCCATGTTAGCCCGGGAATTATACTATTTTTTAAATAACATCATAACTATTGGGCAGATTCTAACGAAATTTGAAAGGCTTATGTTGTTTTATATTCTCTTTCGAATGATATAATTGCCAAAGTCCTCCCAAGTTTATCTATGGAATTATTTTCTTTTGGCAACAACATCATAACTATTCGGCCGATTCTAACGAAATTTGAAACCTTTATGTTATTTTATGTTATATTTCGAATGATATAATTGCCAAAGTCACCCAAGGTTAGCCAGGAAATTAGTTTTGGCGGCAATATCATTATAACTATTCGGCCGATTTTAACGAAATTTGAAACCATTATATTGTTTAAATTCCCTTTCAAATAATATAATTACCAAAGTTACCCAAGGTTAACAAGGGAATTAAATTTGGGGGGCAATAACATTATAACTATTCGGCTGATTCTAACGAAATTTGAAACCCTTAAAGTGTTTACATTCTCTTTTGAATGAATAGAATTGCCAAAGTCCTCCCAAGGTTACTCTGGGAATTATTCTAAGTTTTCAAAGTCGTAACGATATAAATCAGAATAAGTGTGGGTACACGACTTTTTGGGAAACAGACCTTGTTTAATAAAAGCGTAGTCACAAATTATCTTGGCAAGATACATTATATATCTGCACAATAATATAATATTATATTATAATGCTCTGGGATTTTTGCCTACCTTATTCAGCAAAAGGCGGCCCATTTTTTACTTAACTCTATCATTCAGTTCCTTGTTTTGAACCACAACACACAAAGGAGCTAAATACTTGGGTATATGTACACTCCTTCAAGGGATAAGAGACAAAGCCGCTCATTTACAAAACTGATTAGGTATATCATGCTGTCTAGAGAATTACATAAAGTATATTTATTCTTATTGCTTTCTATATCGCGAAATGAAACTCGGCTTCTAACCTGAAAACGAATTAAGTCTCAACCCGGATTACTTACACAAATCCCTTCTTCTCTTAATTTTTTTAGATTGTTCAATTTCCTACTAATGATATTCTATGGTAGCCTAAGACTCATTAGTTATTTCTAATAATGAATATAACTTTAAAACCAACCCATTGGTGGATTAAGAGAGAATTTCAGCTTTAGCATCTAACAAATTTAGCCTAACGCTATTAGAGCGAAGCATCTCTTTGCATTGTGCTCGAAAAAGAAAACGAAAATAATTAAAGATCTGCTGGCTTAACCATTGACACCACGGAATGAGGAAATATTGGTCGTAATTTGAAAAAAAGTCCAATGGATGAAATGAACTCGGTGAATATAGTCTTTATGAAATGAAAAAGTAAGGTCTCTTTCAGCTTATTTTACCATCTAATCTTAACACAATTACTGAAAAATATATCTTTGAAATTAACCCTCTTGTTTTCTAAAAAAAAGAGGAAAGAAATAAATAACATACATTTAACCTGCAACAGCACGAACATTTGGAACAATTGTTGCCGATTTTGTGGGAGCTTGATCGTATAGTATTAGAGTTGTTCTTGTGCACAGGCTTCTATCACGAAATAATGAATGATTATTGCTATATTTAACGATAAGATTCTTGTTCCTTTTTTAATTGGGAGGTTGTATAGATTCCCAGTTCAGGAGTAAATCTGCGCTGCTTTTCTTGAGCTTATTTTTAGCGTTATTTGTCGCAACAAGCTAAGCCAAGCCAAAATTAGTTCACTTTTTTCTGAATATAGAAATTTTTTTTGATTTATACCAACTTTATAAATAGTTATTAATATAACTTTCCTCAACTTATGGATCGAACAACATACGAACTATTAAACCAACTTTGTTGGAAGATCTTCTGTCAGCTATAAATTGCATGAAGTTATATAGGAAAGCATAAACAACATATAAACTGTATGCAAAAATGTAAAAGGCGGATGTAGAATTCATATCATCAGTAATTTATGTGAACACTGATATAGCAAGGCGCTGATATAGCAATGGTTGCTCAATATGAATTCAACCAAATTTCTTAGGCAAGTAATTTGTGGTTTAATAATGTTATGCTATTATGAGCTTTGTTTCGCTTAAATATATAATATGTTCAACCCTTAATTTTTTTATTTCCTACAAATTGTTATTTCTTCTGAATAAGTACGAGTATCTTTGTTGCGTTATTTTATGTAGCTTTAGCACATCTTTACAAGACGTTGGGCTGATGATCGTTAGAATCCCGGTTAATTGCACAGGCCGTTTCCTTTTAATAGTGCAGGAGTTCCCCGAGCGGATAATGAAATTCACATAAAGCTCAGAAAAAGAATTGTTAAAAACACGAGGGAACTATGAATCTTCCGGATGCAAATGAATTTCTAACATCCCTCTACAGGAACGTGTGTATATGAAATCTCCTTTAGCATATTTTGTGGCGGAAGAGTGATGTGCTACGTATGGGAAAGGGAGGTGAGAAGGAAGAGAGAGTTGTGCTGCGAATCTGCTAGATGTTTAATGACGTGTGAAGATGAAGATTCCTGTGACGAACGGTCAGATTCAATGCGCTAGTAATAAGCGATAACCCCCTACGAACACCGATTGATTTCAGTGTCCGCTCTTGCTGGGATAGAACTCGCTATCTAGACAGTAGAAGTCAACACCTTGTTCACGGGGCTCACGGAGCTCCAAAACGTTTGTTTAAGCGCTATTTTAGCTTGTGGGTATTTGTTGAAAACCTGGTCGTCTGGTTTCCTAAATCTCGATCCAAATATCATGTTTCCTTAGGCATTTTTTCCGTTGTCAAGTTTTATTATTTCCTAAATTAACAAAAGCAAAAATCAGCTAGATCACCTAAGCCAGAGAAGGTTGTTACCCGGTTTCAGAAGGAAGTTGTGTAGGCAAGGAGCATGAAGGTGTTGAGAAGTCCAAAGAAGAGACTACTTGGCGCTCTCGAAAACAATATTCCATGCATCCCTTCTCGACGCGAGCACCTTCGAAAATGAGGAAAAAGCTCTTACTCATTCAAACCTTTGTCTAGACATATCTCATGGAATATAAACAAAATCTGGCATTAAGGTTGTATTAACCAATAGTCTCGAACTCATTGGCAAAAAACATTCCTCTTTTACTCAACTTAAAAATTGGAAAACATTTAGCTAACACACACGCGCCCACACACTCAAATATTTTATATATATATATATATATATATATATATATATATATATATATATATATATATATATATATATATATATCCAAAGAAGTACAGTAACGTACGTGTAACTATAGGGGTAAAACCAGAGTAATAGGACTAATTTATTATGCGAAACTAGTTTTCGACGGAAACATCCGTCATCGTCAGTTGCTGGTGGACAAGTGGAATACAGAAGTTGCTTAACGTACAAACACACAAATCAGTGGGGCTAAAGTGGATGATGCAGGACTGTAGCGGCATTTCTGATAAGCGAAAGTATGAATTTCTTGATTATTAAGGTATTAGTATTAAATTGGCCATCGAGAGTATTAAAATTGCAAATTTCTTTTATAAGTGCTGATTTAATTAAGCGTCGATGTACATAATTATGAGACTATAAACTATTTTAGCATTATCAGTATCAATTTGATGATTTTCATTGGACATATATAGAAATAAACTCGAAGAGAGGGTCACCACGTCCCAAATCGCATTTATGTTCATTTATTCTCCTGGAAAATCTGCTGCTTTCACCGATATATACCTTATTACATGATTTGCAGGGAACAAAATAAACTCCCTCTTCTTTATCAATCGATCTATTTTTGAATAAGCTATTTCTGATCGTATTCTCGTACTGAAAGGCAACATTGATTTTGTTGTTCCGTGCCAACTTTTTGAAATTGATTAACTGGGGGGAGTATGGGAAGGTACCATAATATTTGTCACATCTGTTTTGCTTATACTTATCTGAGGAGAACTAGATGGTTTTGGCTTTATAGTAACACTTTTCTAAGAACCAAAGGGGATATTGCAGCTTAATGAATGTTTGTATGTTTGTATTAATTTCGTCTTGCAAGAAACAAAGATCACAAATGCGATATGCTCACAGGAACATGGAAGAAACTACTAATTCTAATGCCTATATTCATTATTTATCGTGTCACGATGTATCCGTTAAAAGGTCTGCATTTAAGAGCAGCAAGAGCATCGTCGAAAGTAGGTAATATATTTGGAAATTATCTCGAGATTTTCAAGATAAACTGAATTGGGTAGGATGTCCAAATACGAATCCTTGACGCTTTGTACCTTGAGAAGACAAATAACTACTGTATAAATACACGTGCAGCTTCTGATGCAGTTAGAAGAACATCCAAACGATTGGGCCGAAGACCACGTTCCATTCTTCTTAGTGAAATAAATTGAAGTAGCCCAAAGGTAAAGGAAGGTTCAAGTTCGGCTTTATATCACTGAAATAAACAATTGCAGAACTTTATTATATAAAGAAAATAATACATGCAATGAACACACTCTCACATAAGCACACACAAATATAAGCACATGTACATTTCACAAACAACGATTAATATAAGTGGCATAATGTTGGTTTCACAAACCTAGGAGTCCAGTTAGTAAAGGAACTGCAAGATCTTCATCTCCATACATTATGCACACCACCGCACGTTACCACAGACTACACATGTTTTAATTTGATTTAAAATTCAACTTAGAGAAAGAAACAGGTTAATTATTAACTTAATTAATTACCTATAACTTAATAAACTATAACATTGACCAATACTTTTCTTCATAAAAATCATTTGTGCTTTTTTCTATCTTGTTCACGCAGTTTATTAAGTTCGATATTATTAGAATTCCATTATATAATATGAAAACCACCTTCAGCAATAATTTGAAAGGCATTTCTCTAAATAAACTCCATCCGTTTAGAATTAGCCATATATAAATGGTCTGTTATAAATTTATTCACTTAATTTTGATTTACTTGGCTGCTTGGAAGCTCACTAAATAATATACTATATATGACTAGTTGGCCATTCCTCTCCCATGAAAAACAAATTATTTTTTTTCAATTTTAAGAGCTAAGTATATTTTTACAAAAATTGCTTGATATCCTTTGTAAATTACTTCATTTACAGATGAGCAGTATTTATATATTTTGAGGGATCCAAAAGATATTATAAAATTTAATAATATTTCTACTTTTCAATGTGTCATTCATGGACTTGCTGCTATTGAAAGAATTCAGCGTGATTTTGTTTCAAAACATGTGTTCAATTCATTAATTACCTAATTCAAAACTTTTAAAGCTACTTTGGCATTATATGGACCTATTTCATTCTTATCCTCATACCACTGAAAATTTAATTATTTGTGATAGTCTTTAAATTAGAGGTTATAATTAAACCTTTTGACATGAATTTGATTAAAGGAGCTTATTACATCAGCAGCTGTTTTATATCAATAGATTAAACAATAAAAAGATGTTCTAAGCAATGATCTCTCTTAACTTCACTTCGATATGTTCAACTGCATGTTTAACAAGGGTTGTTATTGCTTTATTTTCTATGAAAGATATATCCATCTTTTGCTCATAATAATACTCCGAAGGAGATGCTTTTTGGAGATAGCAAATTTAGAAAGCTTGCATCATGCTTTGATCAATACCAAAATTTAAAATAGTATGAATAAGATTTGTTTGCGTGCCGTTATAGAGAGCTATAATATATCAGTTTTTAAAAGAAAGTGATATCCGATTTTAGGTATATATTAAAATGAAAAAACATGACAATTGAAATACTTAATCATAAGCATAAGTACCATTGCTTACTAGAACCTCATTCTATCTATCAATGAGCTTATAAATGCTTATAAGGGATACGCATCTTCTGTGTAGTTAGTCTAAGAGCAATAGAATAAACTATCTCTGCGAAGTAAGTTCAATCACCAATCTCTTCCGCAGCCAATGTCAAGTATCCGATGCGTTTTTGTTGGAAAACCCAAGATATTCCTAGTCATTTAAAATTAATAGCATTAATCAGTAACAGGATCTACAGATAGGAACAATGGTTTTTTGTACTGTATTTAAGGTTAGCACAATTTTTATAGACTTTGACAAAAACCAAAGATTCAATATCTATTTACCTTTCCCAGGGGCAATTATTTCTCTGACTGATATCGTAAAATCTTACCACATAAATCATAATTTTTGTTGTAACTAAGGAGCTGGGCATTAACTGATTTTTATTATCTTTTTGGTGCCTATTTCTACTTTTCATTATTATAATATTGGAGTGAGTCAACGCGTGCAAGTATCACTGATTGTAGTGAGGGTAAAAAAGTTTATTATATTAAGTACCAAGGCTTGCTTAGACCTGTTTATGTAGGGTAGGGCTTTACCGAAGAATATATTTTAAACAATACGTGTTGTGTTTATTTGCCCGTAGGTCGGGAAATTTGCCTCCCCCGAAGAGTGCAGTTGTTGGTTTATTTAAGCTAATTTTCATTCAAGGATCGACCCTTTATGTCTTTATTTTTTGCCCTTTCTTCTGCTTGATGTGGCCTAGCGGTGCCATTAAGAATTTTTCTAGTGCTCTGCTTTCTCTTCTTATTTTCTTTTCTCCTCTCCTGTCTTTTCATTTTTCATCCACATTACTGTAGTTGAGATACTTTAGGTATGTATATAAAATATTAAAAAATAATGATAAAATCTGCACAGTAAGAAAAGTTTGCATTAAATTTTTTTTCATTAAATCTTATACTTCCTTTTCTGTTTTTGTTTGTCATTATAGCACTAAATTTCAAAGTATTTTCCTTTCGGACACGAGAAACTACTATTCACCATTACTTTCTTTTTAGATGAGATTGGAAAGAATCATGTAAATTAAAATTTCTAGAAATAAAACTTCAATAACCTTTTAAATATTTAAACACTAGAACGGTGAAGTGGTCAAAATGACCGCTTTTTGAGATATAAATTAGCGCATCTTGCTTAATTCATGTTAATTCATATTCTATGAATACCTTTACTACAACAATAACCTTCGTGTACAGTCATCGGGGAAAACATAGACGAGAGTAAGAGAGAAACCGTCATCATCGGACCCGATGGAATACTTAAAGCACAGAAGCAACCTTTGTGTGGTATCATATGATTTGATATATCTTGGTATTTCACAAGATTTTCAGCGATATTATAAAACAACGAAGCGGTCCCTTTGACCACCTCTCATAAGAGCAATAATGTAGCGTTGTCCTGACATGTTCACTCTCTTTCAATGGTGTTTATTGCAATGCCACGGCGAATCATATTGTGCTGCGCTTCCAATCTACGAAATGTGTCCAAAGCGCTCTATTCAAAATGAAAACAAATCTTGTAAGTTTGAAAGCGATTTCAGAATTAAACTCCGAAGCCAGTGAAATTTCTATGGGCAGTGATGATGACAAAGATGATTATGTTCTTCAGGCAGAAAGTTCCTATTTTAAGTCATTTGAGGAAAGCGAGGGGCAGTCACGGAGTGATGCAGCTAATAATGCTGGTCATGTTACGGGTGAGTAAAATGAATATATACATTGTTTTTTACAATACGATGATTAGTGCATAAGTTATTGATGATATTTAGCAATTATTTTGTGACATATCGTAGGGCCATTATTATAATATTTTGCTGATAATCTCTAGTTAAAAAAGTGGAGACCTCCCTTTTTCACAAAATAATGGCACGGGGTCGTTTTATAGGAATTATGAAATACATCCATGTTGAAATGAAGTCTAACAGATCTGCAAGCCTAAAAAAGGACAAATTTGCGAAGGTATCTGAAATTTTGCATTGATTCACACCAAAGTGTATTATTTGCTACAAACCAGGTGAAAATATAACTGTTGATGAACAGATTTCCCCAACTTAATCAAGCTGCTCCTTTACCCAGGACAAATTTTAAATAAAATTTTGGATAGCTGCTGATAACAAGTCAAATATTTTTTTGCAAATTTCCATACATCGTTAAATGTGAAAAACGTCCATCAAACCAACCACTTTTAGAATATATAGTTATTAAGCTTGTCGAACCATATGTTGGCAAAGGAGTAAACGTTACGGTAGACAACTTTTTACTTCTCTGAGTTAATGGCATAAATTATAAGAAAAATAATATCCTCATTGGGCTAATAAATCGTGACTGAACGTGAGTGACAATTGGTATCAAGAATTTGCGAGAGGAAAGGTTTAATACTCATGTTTGGAAGTAAGACTATGCAAAGGTAACTGTCTTTTAATGAAAACAAAATAAAAATCTGATTCTTTTTAGCTGCTTACAGTGAATTATAGAATTCAAAGAAATATGAAGTGGATATCGTTGATCAGATAGCTCGAAAATATAGCACAAAAACTCGCTCAAGAAGGTTGTCCATTCAAGACTTCTACAATATTGTGTACTTAGCTGGAATCAATGGAGCTGTTTACTATTGGAAATTTACTGGTAAGAAAGTTACTCGTCGTAACTTTCTTCTGAAGTTAGCTTTAGAATTGCGAGGGGTTTTGAAAAAAGTGATGCCGAGCAAGAAATCAGGGAAGACGACATTGCAGAGTCAGACGTGATATTGTCCCGGAAAAAAACCCCAATGCCAATATAACTTGTGAAATTTGCCACAAATGTAAGAAAAATTGTATGTGGATCCTATACATTCAACATAATCAATAAATTTACTTGCAAGGATTGTTCTTCAACATAAAAAGTAACAGAACTAAAATTAGAATTTAGGAGTAAGCTATGAATTAAATGTTTTTTTTCTTCCGTGAAGCTTACCTTATGGTTTTTGAAGTAGTTTGTTTATCTGTTCTTATTGCACATGGTGATATAAACAGTAAAAATTTTAAGTAACGTTAAAAACATGTAAAATAATCACTTTCCTTCGATAAATGCTCTAAATGTATATTGGAAATAATAGTAGTTAGCAGTCAAAATGATCGCTCTCGCTTTTTTAGTGTTACAGTTATTAGAAACTCAATTTATAAAATTATGGCTCCATTTTTAATGATAAAATTAATTGCTTATTGGTACTCTTGATAATTTTCACTCAAACGATGTTTTTTATTCCTTCTATATATTTTTAAACTCAAGAAAATTAATTTATAATGTTTAATTTGCCAAATTTCTCCATTGTAAAAGATGTTTCCCTATTGTGGTATATAAAAATAGAGCTCTCTTTGCTCCTTATAAGTTAAGTAATTCTGATGAGAAAGAATTACACGGTTTGAGGAATATTAGAAGATGAGGAGGGATACTGAAGAGAATCTAATTTAGCTGTGATATTTTCTTTAATAAGGTCATGAACCGACAATTTTACTTATCATTTTAGCTTTTCTTCCCTTTCTAATACGTTTTCAAACCAAATCATTGGTTTTCATGTCCCCAGAAATAGTTTCATATGTCTTTAACGTTCAAGATATATGATGGTTTACTCATATAATTAAATGCTAATGAAAGAGATTCTACTGAATAAATCCTCATAAAATTGCCAAGAGTCGGAAACGACAGATGAAGCAATCAATGCCTTGCAAATTATAAGAATCTTTTATCACTGTGTGAAGGGGTTGCGGTTTTTATATCAATGATTTCCAAATTAAAAATATTTAATAAGACTTTAATAACTCTATTTAATAACATTAGCGGCTGGGAGGTGATCCGCGAAAGAAAAAGAAACCATATAAATGTAAAAAATAACTAAGTTAACTGGCAATGCACTAATAGTTTTTTATTTTATAATTTGAGTCAGAATTTGTTCTTCAAACTTCACTTGACAATAACTTGAATTTAGTCGCCTCCTCCACAGTCATTTTAAGAGTTGTCTTCCAATAATTCATAAATAATTATCTGTAATTTAGAGTTAAGGTTCAAAAAAATACCCTACCACAAAAATTGTAATGCGTTAATCCGAGACGCGCAAAATTATACATTGATGCCAAATATCTTATTTCCCCCAAAACGTTGATACTAGAAACATCAATTAATTTAGGAGATTCTAGGATATGTTGATCCCAAAATATACAGATATGTATTACTAGACTTAATAAAAAATTGTTTAAAACACACAAGCCCTTTAAATAGACACAAGAACATCAATCGGCATTTGAAGCCATTGGGAAACTCACCTCTCAACTCAATTTATAATGTTGGATAGACTAATCAATTTATATCCCATACAGTCCTCACCTTACGGTGCATTCGCAATACTAAATGGAAAAAGGTTTAAAAAGAGACATGAGCAAAATCTTCAACCTCATGATTTAACGCATCATTCTTAGCTATATAAATAGCACATGACTTACAAGTATATGAGAAATGGGATGGCCCCTTTAGTTAAGAAAGTTGAAGAACATGGATGTTTTGAAATCATTAACTTTAGCGTCCTTTATAGAAAAGAAAATTGGCAGATAACAAACCTGGCAATAGTAATAACATGCCATGCCACACCTGAACTCATAATAATATGAATCCCAAAGTTATTAACACTTCAAGCCCAGATCTATGTAAACTGGTGTAATTCATAAACAGTATTTATTCCCAGACGCTCATACAATCCCTCCAAACCTTCCAAAACAATAATTACCCTGGTCTCTCTCATCTGATGCTCGTTCTTTTAAGAATCGCCACCTAAAATTAGATTCAACTAATATATTATTAGATCCAACAATAATATTCCTCTTAAAGAATCAAGGTGTTCGTAAAATATCGTATTCAAAACAGAACCTAATTGCAGATACCTCATATTACAATTCTACCCCCTCTATACTACTTTGTATATTACCCTTGTTGTACTGATTTAGTTGCAAACCAAACGCTATTAGTACACACCTATTCCTGAATAAAGTTAATCAGTTATGGAATTTAAATTAGGTAACTTTGTTAATCACAAGCTATAATTCTTCAAATCACATACACTTCCAAAGAAATCATTTGCTCTTTAGTATCAAATCGCACTTTTGGATCTCCCAAGCCTGCTTACTTTGTTATGATTTTGGCAATACTCGTATTCCTTAAAGTGTCCCTTAGTCAATCTACCCATTTTGATATTTTATTTCTAGTAATTTGCCAATCTATATAACAAATCTTAAATTTGAGGTTTTCCAACTAACTGTTTATTGAATTGAATGAACACTTAGATGAATATTAAAAAGAAAGATCTTTCCAAATACAAATTATTACTCTTGTAGTTTCCCATCCTACAAGTGTCACTACGATTATTATTTTACAGCTAAAAGTAAAATTAATCGAATGTTGGAAATAACTAAAAATTCTGATACCTCAACAAACATCTCTCCCTACAGCAATATCTCAGGTTGAGACTTGACATTGACAACGAAAAATTAGGTCTTGTTAGAATCAATGGGACTTACCTTCGAGTGGTCTAAGTATCCTTTGCTGAATCCCTGTAACTATGTAACTATATAATAATTGCCATTTTAAAAATCATATTAGCCCTAGTGCTTTATGCATTGTATAATCCATTGCATAATTCAAGTATATTCAAGGTTCCATTAACATAAATTATTCATATATATAAATTCCTGCCCTGAATTTCTGATAATTTGCATACGATGAGAGCAAAAAAGACTTTCCTCTGTATTCTCTTTTATATATTCAAATTACGATGAAACGGTTCACCCTGAGTTATTAATGCACATTTGCTGACCTTCGAGTGGTCTAAGTATCCTTTGCTGAATCCCTGTAACTATGTAACTATATAATAATTGCCATTTTAAAAATCATATTAGCCCTAGTGCTTTATGCATTGTATAATCCATTGCATAATTCAAGTATATTCAAGGTTCCATTAACATAAATAATTCATATATATAAATTCCTGCCCTGAATTTCTGATAATTTGCATACGATGAGAGCAAAAAAGACTTTCCTCTGTATTCTCTCTTATATATTCAAATTACGATGAAACGGTTCACCCTGAGTTATTAATGCACATTTGCTGACACAAGGCTTGTTCTTCTGCTAAAGTAAAGTCCAAGGTCCTCATTATTTTTGGAGAAAGGATTTAACAACGAGTAAATGAGAGCAAAACAAGGCTTGACTTTGGTATTCTCCCATTTTTTGTAACGCGGAGTTACACAAGTTCGCGAATATTTTAGCCTCTTAGATGACGGGAGTGGTAACGGGGACGAGGATGTGTAAACTTTCGAGAATAGCTTTGATGGCGTCTTCAACTTGCATGTTAGTGAAAAGGATGTCCACTTTGATGCTGATGAACTTCATGTTCGGGAGATTACGATTCTTTGCCTTTCGTATAAAATATTATAAGTAGCCTACATATCATTTAGAAATATTTTCGACAAGTGAGTCAAGGAAAGGAGGAGTCTATTTTGATCGTTCAAAGGTCTAAGGAAGCGATGCATAAAATAATGGGATTGGAAAAGTTTGATATTACTTTCGTTTTAAGAAAACTCTAAAGTTAACGTTTCCTAGATTTAATTGTACAAATCGTGCTAATGGTCTTAATATTATTTATTAAGTACGGTATAACAACCTTGATTAATTTTTTTTTCGCTGTAGGTTCAAATTAATTTTTCCATCGAAGAGCGAACCTAAAGAAGGTAGGCTGACGTTTCCGCGAAGGTGTGGGTATAGAAAAGAGTTATTCATCCTGTCATGATATGACGAGGTGAGTAGTATAAAGTTATGTTATTTTAAAATTTATGAGTTCAAACGTTTATTTTCCTGCAACGAACAAAGAAAGAGAATTAAATAAAGATAATTTAGCTTTGCTTATATATATATATATATATATATATATATATATATATATATATATATATATATATATATATATATATATATATATATATATATATATATATATATATATATATATATATATATATATATATATATTATATATATATTTACATTTACGTTCTTTACTTAATGATTACTGTTTTAATTTAAAATAAAGTTATTTTATTTTCTTCTTTTTAGAATTTCACCGCTGATTAAAAAAAAAGTTTGGGAATTATTTCAAACAGAGGAAAAAAACTGAAATTGACGGTTGAATTATTTGTGTCTTAATTCTATAATTAATTGCCGTCTTCAAAGACCATTGGTTGACGTTCCTTCTTTAGTTTCAAAGTGTTGCAGGAGGAGGAAGTAGATTAATAATCGTGCATTGAATAGAAACAAATGTTTTGTATTTTGTCCTCCTAAATGGCGATTAAATGTTTCAATTAATTTAAAAAGTGAAGCTTCTCGCGAAAATTAACTCTTAAGAAAATTAAATGCTTTGAAGTAGTTTTCTAGCCTAAATGGAAATGAATTGTGTCCATTAATTTAAAAATAATGAAGACATCCCATTAAAATTGATTCGAATATAAAGAAAAGCACCAAAATTTAGCTTTCAAACTAGCCTTGAATTCATTGCCTTTCATTTACTCCTTTGCTCAAAATGGAAAATTAACTCTAACATATCTTAAGCGCTTTTACTTATTGTATAAGAGATATTAATTCATTAAGAGCCATTTAGGGATAAGTTAATTAACAAAGGGTTCGATAGCCCCTGTGGTACGGTCATTTATTATCACGAAAAACATTTTTCGTGCCTTACCCCCCTTTATTTGTAAAATTCTTTATGGTTTGATTTCCATTTAAATAATTTTATCTAATTTTTAGTCGCGTGCGAGTCAAGTTGCGAGTGACTCTACATCTCACTATGTCGGTCGGTTCCCATTTTGCTTATTTTATTTTGTAATAACATTGTAATTATTCGGCCGATTCTAACGAAATTTGAAAGTCTTGTGTTTTTTTACATTTTCATTCGAAGGATATGATGGCCAAAGTGCTCCTTAGGTTTGCCCGGGAATTATTTTGCTTTGGTGATAACATCATAACTTTTCGGCTAGGCTATAATATGCAATACTCTGCTAGGCAAGCCTAGAATAGGCTATGCTAGGGTATTATGACCTAGGCTATACCATGCCAAGCTATGCTAAAATATAATGTTAAAAGGTAAGATATACTACGCTAATTTAGGCTATAATATGCTATGCTAGGATAGCATATAGTATGTTAGGCTATACAATAATAAGCTATGCTTGACTAGGGTATAATAGAATAGAATAAGCTATACATGTCGAGGATAGTTAATACTAGGCTAGGTTATGCTATACTATGCTAGGCTAAGCTATAATAGGTTAGGCAGGGCATAAAATGCTATTCTTGGATAGCCTATGCTTTGGTATGCTAGGTTAGTCTTCGCTATACCAGGTTAGGATAAGCGAGGTTTTACTAGGGTAGGCTAGGCTATGTTATGCATGCTATGCAAGCTAGGCTAAGATATAATAGTCTAGTCTAGGCTAGGCAATATTTTGATATACTATACTATATCCTACTAACTAGGCTAAAGTAGGGTAGGCTATAATATACCCTACTAGGCTGTGCTAGTCTATGCTAACTAGACTAGAATAGTATAGAATATACTAGGCTAGGCTCCAGTGAACTATGCTCAGCTAGCCTATACTAAGATAGGCTATACTAGAATAGATGGAGCTAACCTAGGCTAGACTAAGTTTTAATATACCATTGTAGGCTGCGCTAAGCTTGGCTAGGTTATACTCTGCGAGGCTATACTTTGATAAGCTGGGCTATGCTAGGCTATGCTAGGCTATGCTAGGCTAGGCTAGGATATACTGTGATAGGAACAGGTATACTATACTAAGCTAGGTTATTCTAATATATACTATGCTAGGCTATATATGCAGGTCTATACTAGGCTATGCTAGGGTATACTAGGATACTCTATGGTATACTATACGATTCTAGGCCGTTTAATGTTATGCTATACTAGGCTGGGCTATAAAAGGGTATAATATGCTATGCAAGGCTATGTTGGACTATACTACGCTAAAATAAGCTAGATTATAGTGTACCATGCTAAGCTAGCATAGGCTAAGGGTAGGCTAGGCTAGACTATGTTTTGGTGTGTTATGCCAAGAGATACCATGTTAGAATAGGATAGGATATACTATGCTAAGCTAAGCTATACTATGCTAGACTAGTTTACACTATGCTAGGCTAGGTTATACTATACTTATACTATAGTATGCTAAGCTAGATTAGGGTAAGGTAGGCTATAATATCCTAGGCTTTGCAAGTCTAAGCTAGCCTAGGCTATAAGAGGAGAGGATAGGCAAAAATATGTTAAACTATTCTAAACTATACTAGGTTAGGTAGGCTATGCTATACTATACTATTCTATGCTAGGCTATACTATACTATGACAAGCTATACTATGGTAAGCTTTACTACCCTATATATATCGGGCTGTACCAGGCAATGTTAGGCTAGTTTTTGTTAGGTTAGGCTTTACTATGGTTTCTAGTCTAGGTTAGGCCATACTATACATTCTCATCTAGGCTAGGCTAGATTAGTCTATGCTAAGTCATACTATGCCATGCTAAGCTATACTATGTATATAAGGCTAGGCTATACTATGCTAACTTCGCTAGAGTATGGTATGATAATTTCTACTATTATAGGGTATCATAGGCTAGACTTAATTATACTAACCTAGGCTAGACTAGTCTCTCCGATGCTAGGCTAGGCTATATTATGGTAGGCTATGCTATGACATAATCTACTCTGTTATACTATGCTATGATATACTATTCTAGGCTAGGCAAGATATACCATGTTAGGCAATCTAGGCTAGTCTATACTATGCTAGGCTTTATTATGCTAGGTGAGGTAACCCTATGGTAGGCTATCTTACGGTATGCTAGGTTTTGCCAGGCTACTATTCGAGAATATACTTGGCTATGCTATATAATGTTGTCAATCGGGTTTTACGAAGACTCTTTCTTTGTATAAAACAGGTATAATGGTATATGCCTCAGCGCTAATGGAAGTTACACAAAATAGACTGAGCGCCTTTAAACCTATGTGAATTTCAAACTTATTCCACTGGACCTGGCCTACATGTGGTTTAAACCGTTTGTTGTTGTATAGCCATTTTTTACCCGCATCCTATAAATAACCCCACTTAGATTTAATGTAAGTTCCCTTAATAATGCGCATGATTATTCTGAGTTAAAGTTGTGTGTCAGTATGATTGGAATTGAAGAAGTATCACTAAGAAAATTTGCAACATATGTAGTCAGAGTAACGTATGCACCAAATTCATCTATCTTATAAGTTAACTACATAGTACAGTGTATACTGTCTGCCAATTTGTAGGACAGGAGGTCATTTATCTACTATATTTACCGATTTTTGTTAGTTTTTATACAATTAAGTTTGACGCACTACTATTTTCTTTCGTAATGTTTGATATTTTGTTTTTCAAATTTCGAATAAACGCACATACAACGAGAGTCTTTCTAACTTTCTCTTCTCATCTATCATGAACAATGGCCTGTAGTTGAAAAAGTGCATCACCTGCCAGATGGCATTTGCTAACAAGAGCATGAAGCTATTCAAGATGACGAATCAACACCTCGCCAGGTTCATCCGGGACTGGCCAGGAAGGATTTGGCTTATTTCAAAGTCCCAGAAATCCAGCTCAAGCAGTTGATATTGTATCATGAAACAGGAGTTATTTTTGCAAAAGAGCAAAATAGTCGAGGCCTGTACAAAATCTCCCTTCTTATAGCGAAGCAAAAGGAGCCACACATGATTTGAGTGACAGTTGTTAAACTTTGCATGGTAGAGGCTGCTCGTCCTGTCCTCGATCAAAACTTTGTCAATAAACTTAATCAGATAAGTGTCTTAGACAACACAGTTAAGCAGGGCATCGATAGGTTGTCTCAAGACATCAAACTATAGGTGACGGAGAAAATCCGACTCTCTCCCTTTTCTGCCATACAAATTGATGAGACTAGAGATATCGCACAAGATCAGCTGCCTTTAGTTTATGCTCAGTTGATCCCTGAAAATCAGGTGGAGGAGAAGTTCATCTTCTACAGTCTTCAGAAAGCAACTACCAAGGCTGATGATATTATGAACATGGTGACAATTTCTTCCAAGAAGATGTGCTCTCATGGGCAAAGTTAGTTGGTTTCTGCACGGACGGAGCTCCAGGCATGCCTGCCCTAAGTAAAGATTTGTGACTGGTCAAGAAAAAACCCCGTATGTCATTACATTACAATGCTTGATCTACCATGAAGCTTTTGCCTCCATGAAACCCTCTGTTTCTTTCAAATTCACTTTGAAAACTTTGATCCGTATCGTTGACCATATCAAATGAGGGCACTCAATCAAAAGATGTTTCCTCAATTGTTCTAAGACATGGATTTTACCGACCAAGACCTCTTCTACAAATGGGTTTGTTGGTTGTCGAATTGTAATGTTTTCGCTCGTATATTTGAGCTATCTAATTGATTGCAGGTATTTAAGTTTTTTCTGGCGGCACAATGGATGAAGAGAGAGCAGTTGCTAAATGACATTAGAGAGCCATTTAAGTGTAGTCTTACCTACTTGGCAGACGTGGTCGAAACTAAGAATGTCTCATCCGGCAAAAACAGGGAACAGGTACCACAATCATAATGCACTCAGATGAAATAACAACTTTCCTCGACAAGCTAGCTCTTTGGGAGAGGAAGTAGAGAGGGAAAAATTAGCTTCTTTCAAATGTCTAAATGAATTCGTCGGTGAAGATTGAATTGCAGAGGAGCTTTAACAAGAGATCGAAGAACACTGGGCAACAAAATGGAAATCACATGTCACTAATTTCGGTGCTTATGGTAGGTGAGGAAGAACTTCGCAATCAAAGAGTAATAATGTTTTCTTTGGGTCAAATTGCTACATTGGGGCATCGATTGTGATGAAGTAGGAGGTAACCCATTCAGTTTATCTATACTTTTTATTTGTTGAACATTTAGGTCTGCGGTAACCCTTTGCTTATTATTATTGAGTAGTTCATAATAAATAACTACTTTTTCATCCCAGAAATACAAAGCATAGCTATTGGGGACCGCATTTGTCTCGTTGGCATTTCAAGCCAAAAGAAGTGAAGTAATGCGGCACCAAACAACAAATATCCAATCATTAAAACAGCTTTGTCGCATTTTTTGGCCTGACAGTGAGCCTTATCATTTTGACAACCTAATAAAATAGCAATCGGTGAAATATTTGACTGTGAAGGGGCAGAAGAGAATTTCACGATTTTCATAAAGTGAAAGAGTAGATATGTCATTTAATATGTATCTAAATGTTTATTTTATTTTATCGCTACTATTCTTTATATGTTTTGGGAGAAAACAACGCAACTCCTTTGATAATAAAATAGACAAAAGCCTAAATTAATGGATGGGTTGGGCTCTTTCCTTATAATTCATGACACTATCTATTTGCTTCAAAATGATCGTTTTCTATTTATAAAATGCTTTTGAATTGATTAAAAAAAAATAAAACAATATTTGTGTTGCCCATGAAATTTTGGTCTTGACTGTCAAAACTGTTCAGGGAAAAGAGAGAATATGGTGAACAATCCATATATGTAGGTAAGATAGATTGAATTGCTACAATCATGATTTATTACATGAAATGAATAGAATGGACTAGTTTTTTGACGATCACTCTTTCTTTTTACTCCTGATTAGATTTTAATTTAGCAAATTAAATTCTACTTGGAAATGAAAAAAGAGAGAATCTTGCTTCACGGAGAGATTGAATAATGCCAACAAAAATGACAAACAGAAAAATCCAGGCAAAATGACGGCTGAAGTTTAAATGGGGAACAGCACCCCAATGAAAACATTATCACTAAATTATTCTGACTTTGAATAACTCTCTCAAATATTTCGTCTAATCCTAGGATAAATATCAAGAGTGTTAGATATTTATTGATTCCAAATTCTAACTGAAAAGAAACCTCTCATGTGTATATATGCCATTACTTACTCAAATCTACAGGAATTCTGAGACAATTTTCTTCGATCCTTTATATTCCGAAAACAAAATAAGTATCCTTTTTAACTATTTTTATTCACCTTTCTTTTGACTGGAAGTATTTTGTTTCTCTTCTCTTTAATTCCATCAGCTTGTCTTAATTATTGAAGTTAATGGTAATTGATTGGAATCAGAAATGCTCTTTCATGCCGATAATCAACCTTCAGAAAGTATTGTCATTTAACATATAAATTAAATAGTTTTCATCACTATTTGCTAAATTTAAGGCATCCGCAAAATTATTTTTGCGGATGACTATAAAACGGATGATATATAGAAACTATAATCTTTCAATATAACAATAAATAAACCAATATTTAAGATTAAAATGCATTTGTTCGGAAACTAAATTGGACATGCAGTCATGGCTAAAATTTGGAGACTATTATATATTTTTATTTCTTCATTCGTTTTTAAAACTTACGATGTAGGAAGAATTATTCTAATAATTAAATTATTACAAACTTATATAAAATTAAGCAATTCCAAAATAATAGGAAAAATATTTCTTCGCTGTAGGAGGTAAGTTTCAGTCCATGGAGCTTTTCTATGTCATCAAATGGATAAAATGATGACAGATATCAAGTAAATGAATGATTTTGTTTGAGTGCAATCCATTCGCCCGAAATGCATCAAAGGACTCCATCTTTAGGATCATTAATGACACTATAAAGATTGGGTACACTCCTGTGAAGAGGACTTATGGACGCTCAAATGTTTCAAATGAACGCCAAAATCGCCACATGGTAAGGTTCAGTTCAAGGATAAGGTTGCTTCCAAGGCCAAGCTTACTCAGGATTGGAAAGATGCATGCGTACATTATATAGCACGCAAGTGGAGAGGCGAAAACTTTTCGAGAAAGTCCTCAAGTCCTCAATGGTTGCGAAGCAGCCACAACACACCAAGAAGAACCTTATAGCTAGCCCCAACTTTTGTGGGAAATATAGCGAATCGACTGTTAAAGACTAATTCAAATTGATATTCTCTGATTAAGGTGCTTCATTAGAACTTTTCCTAACATTTCAGGACCAATTTGAGCAAGATAACTGCATTTTTCAGCATGATGGTGCAATTTGTCACAAAGCAAAAATAATAACAAAGTTTTAATAAGCTGAAAATAAGAAGGAACGTTTAAGATCTTGGCTCGAGAATTCGTCAAATTTGAACTCAATGGATAATTCGAGGGCAATAATCAAAGTAGCGTTTGATAAATAAAAGCCACCCGAGTGTGAGCAGTTGCGGGTGCTTTTTGAACCAAAATATAGCAATGTCATTCAAGATACCATCTCTAACTTGTTCTCCGAGCATGCAAAAACAACTTGAATTAGTCTGAAGAACAGGGTACATCATTAAAAAAATTGCCTGCGCCCATCATTTGAACTTTTTTTAATAAATTGGGTTTGAGCTTTAAATCTTTTTATTTGTCAACTTTAAATTCTTATACAAAGATAATAAAAACAAATACAACGTTTGATTAGTTCTTTTACTTTTCTTATATGAAAAATATATTAGTCTCAAACCTTATTAATATGACTACACAAATAATATAGCAGAATAATTGACAGGAGAGTGTGGGCTACAGCAATATGTTGGTTAAATATATGTAATTTCAACATCATACAATTTTGTGGTGTAAGGATAACTTATGACGTGGTTTACGACACAAATTGCGTCGTGGCGGCTGGGAAGCGCGGGTCGGCTAGTTCAAAGCCCACATGAATTTCGTCACGTAGCCACTCAAGGTGACGGGTATAAATAGGGACCCCCTGACTCGAAAAAGCAGAGCCGATCAGTTGTTGGTACTGCGAGGACCAATTGTTACTCAGCAAACCCCTGCCAACACTTTGTCGCCATTACCTATGCCGCTGCACCGATTGCAAGCTCCCGATTTACACGTCTCTGTTGCTCTCACCGGGAAGTCGGATACATTTGGGCTCGTTATGACTCTCTCCCGTTTCCAGGACAACGACCATCTGTGTATTGCCTCACTACTTCCGTGACGGGTATTTGGAGTATTTCTTTTCCTCTTGCGCCCCATTCTTAGGTTCTCGTTATCGAGACCTAGTTATTTCTAGAGGATGAAAGACTGGGCAGGAGGGGCGGATATATTCATTTACCGATTTTCCGGAATAGCAGTGCTTATTTTATAACGGCGTGTTATCGTTGGTGGTTTAATCGTGTGATATATATATATATATATATATATATATATATATATATATATATATATATATATATATATATATATGCCCCTATTTGTGCACTGTATTTATTTAATACATTTGTATTTAATGTGACCCGTTTGTGCACTGTAATTTTTTAATAAATTTAAATCGTTCATTGTATTATTATACACTCGGAAATATCTATGCACCTTCCTAGTGACCTCTCTTTATGTCTATTTTGGGCCGAGGGAACTTAGTTCCTCGTTTTGCCTTTACATTTTTTTCCGAATTACATTTCTTTTTTAAGGTTATTTTACAGAAACTAAATTTTATAGAATTTTAGCAGATAAAAAAAAACCCACAATAGTTTATCCATTTAAAGTTGGTTTACTAATATTTATGAATGCTAAATATAGAGAGTATAACACCATACCTACATATATAAGTAGGGTAAGACAAGAGTAATGAAACCAGAACTTGAAAAGAGTCTTCCAATATTCATAACTAATTACCCTTTTTCCAAGCATAGAATTACGCTACCATTTCCTCAATTGATAAAATCTTAACTTTCATTTAATCTATTACATCGAGTAAACCTAAAATGTAATGAAGAATCACCCACACATTCACATATTTCACTTAAAATGCTCTTTAGATATTTAAGCCGTTAATGAATCAAAAAGTAACCTCAAGTTCTAGGACCGAGATTAAAATCGTATAAAAAACTCTTACAAAGAATAAATCATTAAAGTAAATAAAATTATCACTTTTCTTCCACTCGTTGTAGATTTGTTCAGAGACCCAAAACAAGCACTTCCTCAAAGGGTCATTAAAGTCGTCTGTCTCAAAAATCAGTTTTCACTAATGAAAATGAAATTAAGATCTTGATTTTTTTAGGTTTTGATCTCTGATTTTTTCTTTCCTGCCACCGTTAACCAAAATTCATCGCAATGAATAATTTTTCTTTGGAAGTAATGCTCATTAACCTTTTAATTATTCTCTTTCCCTATAAATATTGATAATGTGAAAAGAAATATAGGATAAATGATAAATAAAGGAACATTAGGACGTAGAAGCATTCCAGCCCTTAGAAGTGGGGAGTTATACAGAATTTAGAAAAATATTATTATTAGAATTTTATTATTATCAATTTCACCTCCATCCTTTTCTATTGGTAGGTCTTCAACACCCAATAATGAAATCAAGATGAAAATCTACATGACAATCACAAACACGTGGGAGGCATGGGATGGTTCTCGATTGATGGAAGCACACCTCGAGACCCAAAGTAGAACAAAAGCTACTCTGTCAAAGGACTGTGGATTAGAAACACCGTCGGTGGAAGAGAGACGTGTTGCGTGGGATAAGGAATGAAGTGAAGCAAAAGCAGTGTTATGATTAGCTCTATATGAAGAAGTTTGTGGATATAACTGCATACCACTGATTCGGTGCCCCTCCTTGATTGACACACGTTTCCTACAAATTCAACTTCTCATTATCTGAGATAAGACATACAAACCCCAATATAACGGTGTCAAGAGACCAAGCGCTTTGTATCAAGGAAGAGAAGTGCCAGTAAACGTCTACAATTGCTAGAGATCTGTCATACGGACTTCACTACCGAATCTTAGATAATCATTTTCTGCTTAAATTGCTGGGGTTTTCTATTACAAAATATCACGCAGAACAGTTAGAAATCCACTTAAAGATCGGGGGATAAAAAGATAGAATACGAGAATGTAGGGGGAATCGATTAACCACCCTCACAACTGAGTCCCAGGTCCTTAACCCCAACGTCGTGGCATTTATTTTGGGCGGCGTAGCCCAACCACTTAACCTCCTTCCACTCTCTCCCCTTGCCTCGAGGAGATGCAGAAAGGCGGCCCAAGACCACATTATGCACTAATGATCACATGTCGGACCCCGGTGAGCCTAACTTGAGTAAAAACAGCAAGATTTCCCCTAAGAGTTGATATTCAATTTGACCTCTTATGCGAAATTAGAGGAGCGTCGGCCTAAAGCCTAAAGGTCCCCTTTAGAGCTAGCTGAAAGACGCTCTGAGAAAAACCGTTAGAGGATGAGACCTAATGAGCCGTCTTCATCCCCACCCCTCCTTCCCTTACCCCCAGTGGGGTGGTGAAGTATATAATACAATAACTTTGGAAAAACTGGGTAGATCATGTTAGTCATCAAGACAACTAAAACCGGCTAGAGGCCCTGCTACCAACGAAAGATACTTAGAAGAAGCTCATCAGGAGCCTTTTCCTGGTGGTCACACCGAACTTTTAGTTAACTTGGATTGAGAAGCAAGTTCAACTAACTCTCGTCAGAGAAGCCCCCCTATCCTGGTATACCCCCAAACCCAGAGACAGTCCTCGTCCTTGAGGAATATCCCAAAGTGAACTTCCTCAACCACACCCTTTCGTCAAAAGGGTAGATCGTGAGAGTCATCTAGACAACCATGTCTGATGAAGTTCCAGGCAAACCAACGAGAGGGACTTAGAAGAAGCTCATCCTAGAGTCAGTTCCTGGTGGTCACACCGAACGTGAAGTTAACTTGATTTTAGCAACAAGTTTAACTATCTCGAGTCAGAGAAGCTCTCTATCCTAGTGTACCCCCAAACTCAGAGATAGTCCTCGCCATTGAGGAATACCCCAAACTGAACTCCCTCAAGCATTCACCTTCGTCAAAGGATTCACTCTTTGGCTCATCGCTCGTCAGTGCGAATTATTCCCAGAGTAACCCGAGGATTGGAAGAAACACACTTTCCCTGTCCCGTGGTGGAACCATTTCATCCAGAATACGTGCTTAACTCCATCTGCCACACGCTCTAAATTCTTTTGTGGCTTTAAAGCATTCCCCCTTCAGACCCCATCTGAAACTGCCCGTCCACGCGCCGGCACGGAAACAACATTCTTAAGGCGACGTAAAATTAAGACCAAGGTCAGCCTCATACCCGATTGTTTGAGAATCTTGAAAGGTATTTAAAATCCCAGTATCTGTTTCGTGAAAATCAATTTGAGTTTAATATTAGAGTGAGCTTTGGGTCAACCATTACTGTTAATTCAATTGGGTAATTTAGTAAGCCTCACTTAAATTTGTTTAATACATTCCTGTGTAGTTTGTTGGTTAAATTTCGATTTTGGTCCATGTTTTTAATTAAAGTTCCAGTTTTCTTAGAGAGATTTTTTTTATTCAATCTTCGAAACGCTGAGCATGGCACTAGAAACCCTCAAAGATTAAAATAACGTAATAATCATAATCAAATATAGCACTCTTAGAGACAAAACTTTATCACGGAGTTTTAAAGTACGTAACCAACCTATACGTATGAACACTATCCCCCTTGCCCCGTCTATACCACGACAAAGAAAGAAACCATGAATATCTCTGGTCAATAAAAATAAACGTCTTTAGTGGAAGGAAAATCACTATGGTCTTAAGTTTTGTGATCCGATCAAACTAATTATCATGTATATAAGAAACATTATTATATCTTTATTTTACATGTAATTTATGTAATTCCATTTAAATATATATTGGAATAAAAATTTTACAAATTTAACTATATGTAAGTAATTTGCAGATTTGCAGGATTTTGGGGGTCTACTAATTCCAGTCCCAGTTCCTGGACATATATTTTATTACTGCACCAAGGTGAAGCGGAGGTGAAGTGTATCCAATACACTTACCGTAGCCACTTCCGGTAAATAAGAATAACCCCGGTGCTTCCCTTTTGATAAAAGATTAGGATAATGATCCCTGAGTGTGTCCTCAGTCAGTAAAAGCCAGTCATGGGTGGACTTGTGTAATATTGAGATTTAAGCCGAGTGGATTGCATATTAATTACCAAAGGATCGTCCAAAATAGTTAAACACGCAGATACAAAATAATCTTTAATATATGTACATGAATTAGAAATATGAAACAGCGTATATAGGTATAAATAGAATTAATCTTTGCACTGAATAAGTAAATCTTCATAATGTCGTGGGGATTAGGTTTGAAAATTACTCACTAGGATGCTTGCGACTTAATGGCATTAACGAATAAACTGGTGTAGTTGAGAGAGGGGATAATTTACTTTAGCGATAGCTTTGAGTTCGTAAGTATTTTTGAGAATGACGGTGAAGATCTTCTTCTTGTGACAATGATCACACTTAGTCCGGCCTTCCGAAGTTACTGAATGAGAAGGTAATCCTAGACCAATGATATAATGATCCTATGCCAGATCATGAAGGCGAACCAAACTGTGGCTCAAATCGGACATCTTCTTCCTTGAAGTGACCGTCTGATTATTTGGCTCTTGGAGTAGGTAGCCAAAATCGATACCTAGTTACGTCCAGAGTAATCCGCAGAGGGAGGTCCTGTGTAACCTCTGACTCTAGAGAGGGGGTCTACTAGAAGTTTGGCACCTACAAGTACCGTAACGGCAACACACCAATTCCCCGAGAAAATTCTTCCTCGCAACGGGCGAATTGTTTTTTTTGTGGGACGAGCTCTCCTCACAACGTAGGTCCAAGATCTTCTTCCTGACTCCAGAGAGAATTTTCCCTTTTTATTTCTCTCACGAGCAAAAATCGGGAGAGAGCACTGAATTCTTATAAAATCTGTATCGCTGCGCGAAAGACCTTTTCATCTGCTGCCAGACAGAGTAAATCTTTCACACCTTCGAGCTAACCTTTCTCCACGTCGCGGTTTACGACGGCGCGAAAACTCGGACCTTCGTCGGCTAGCAGGTGTCCCTAGAGGCCGACATTTTCCTTAGCGACCGGCCGCAAATTTGGTCGTCTCTTTGATGCGAAAAGGGGCCGAGCGAATTCGAGACGAAAGGCGAATTTGGAATACGTGAGGGACTCGCAGCTTGTGTCGGGGTATTTCTGCGTACCCTAATATACGTGGTATTTAGACTTCCACACATACCAACTGTTAAGCATAGAGCTGGTTTTCTTATAGTACGACGATACATATCTTCATTATCGCTAGGGAGATATTTTTATACTAAAGGAGAACCAACTCTACAGCTCCAACCACCAAGTTGTTACATCTTTTAGAGACATCTTTTGAGAAATTGGATCTCACATCTCCTATAATTGAAGTTATATTTCAGCAGTTATATTTCATGCAAAACTTCCAACCGATTAAGATAAATGGAGATCACCAATTTGGACTGGTTACTGCAGGAACAAATCTTAATTGAAATAAAACATTGTAGTGATTGCTTGGATAGCAATAAGAGGAGCCACAAGTACAAGTAAAACTGAATTCTGTGAAAAATTACAAACAGAGTCAGAAAAGATAGCACCATAAATTTGTAAATATTTGGCAATCAGCTTTTTCTTGATGTTACAGGTGCAGCGATTGGTCTTTTTCTCAACTCTGCCTCACGAATGTAATCCATAAGATTAAAATTCGGGAATTAGGAGGCCAGAAAGAAGCGCTGGTGAAGTCCTAGTAATATTTCGCCAGCAACTTCTAACTCTTTCCAGAGGGATGGCCTTGCACCAGCAAGCATCCTTCACTATGATTTAAACTCAGTCACCAGCCCCTCTACATGGCCCTTTGAATTGCGCCGAAGACCCTAGTAAAAGATGTGTGGCAACATGATATCACCCAAACTGGAGATACACCCAAAGACCATCACAGTTGTGGGGACCTTCGCATGGATTGTAGACAAGCCATCTCTTGTTTTGGGTGTTATGTAACTAGTCATGTGGGAAGTTTATTCACGTCTAAGAATAACCATATTGTCCACTGCTCAACCTGATTTTTTAGCTTGTTGAGGAGCTGTGTTGACTTCAGTGTCAGCTTCTTTTGCCTTGGCCGTTAGAATTTGTCCCTTGCGAATCTTGTACTACTGGTAGCGATGGTCCTCTTCCAAGACAGCTACATATTCACGACAACTACACCAATCTCTCTTTTCAAAGCACGGATTCCATTGCTCGGTTATTCCACTACCTTATTCTGAGGTTGTTGAATAAACTCCATTGTGCGGATGCCGTCAGAAGGAATGTTGTGTCCATTTCTGCGGGTCATGGCTTAGTAGTCTCCATTGCAGTTTTCCATGTCACGTCATACAGCCTTTACAGATTTAACAGCGCATTGATCAACAGTCAAAATATCGGCATTTGATACATGGTACGAATCTTCATGACAGTTAATATTTCCCAATATTCAGATGAATTCCATAACTACATATCAGCTAACATTTCTAAACTAAAGCTTTACTCTGGATTCTCCCCAAAGCTCTCAATTGTTCATCGATACGTCAAACTGTTTCTGATAAAAGAAGACAATAAAAATCGTCACATATAACCCAAAGACCCTTTTAATTACTATGAAAGTTTAACTCATAATCAGCAATCACAAATCATCTATCTTATCGTGCAAATAATGCCTTTACGCAATTTTATTTATGAAATTAAATATATTTCACTAAAATTAAATTTCGCCTTATATTCTTATTAAAATTGCTCTTTTTCTAAGACCTGTTTAGTCACTTTTGCCTCAATAATTCTCATCCTAAAATTTGCACAGAAATAATTCCCCAGGCCATAAAAAATATAGAAAAACATCACGGCAAAATTACTTGTTTATATTTATATAGTTGCCAAAGACAAACAAGGGTCAAATCCAACCTTTTCAGTATTGTAGCCAATATCATCCACTTCGAAGTTAGGCTCACAACCATCTGTTTGAAAGGAAGTAATATCAATATCTTTGTCCCTTCGATCAATGGAAATTACATGGGGATAAAGGTCTTTATTTTCTATAATGTTCCATTAAAAAAAGACCATAATAGGAATCGAAAATCACTTGGTATTTTTCAATATTTATTTTCCCTAATTCAAATTATTCGCTTTATGAAATCTTAATAAATTATAGTTTGTAGCTATCTATTTTCTGACTATTACCTCTTAATATAGTCATCATCTTATGAAATTTATTCCATGATAATACATTTTTTAAAAATCTAACATTATAAGAGGCTAGAAGGAAGGAAAAATCCTCTTTTATAAGTGAGCTTCGCAAAAATATTTCGGAAAGTTACTCAAACAATTATATTTTGCCCCATTTGATTCATTATATAAAATATTGGATTGAACCTATGAAAATATTTAATTCCTTTGTAGCCCGGAGGTTGACCTGAACCTCCTCATTCAAAATGGCTGTTAGATACCTTTGTTTGCTTTTATATGGTTCTGTTGCATCTCATATTGTCTATTCATTTAATTCCTATCTTATTTTCTCTATCGATAAGGGAAACGAACTTGACTCTTGTTTCACACAATACCCTATATAAGCAGTTTTGTTTGCTTATCAATCCACATTTATTCTTGTTTTTATCTCTCAGTGTCTGAATGATATATGCCGCTTTTGCACTTATTTAACAAGCCAGCTATCTATTAATTGTATTATTCTAGAATAATCTAAGGAGGCTTATGATGTTCAAGGCTTCCAAACTAGCTTTTCGTCAATATTTAAGAGCAGTGTGAAAGGCTCAATAAATTGAAACGGGTAAACAAAATTCGTGAATCTTTTTCGTGCGAATTAAGTTTACCTTCATTTGAAATATCTCTCGAGTAATTCGACTTTAACTAAATGAAATGTGCCCTTTCTTCTCAACACTCATTCAGTATTTTGCATTTATTCATATTTATGACCGTAGTAATTGGCAAATTGTGGAAACTACGATTTGTAAATATAATATATGATATCTATAACTCTATAATTTAAGATGGGGATATTTTAAAAATTTATAAATGTTTTTTTTTTTGCTTAGTTGACAAATAACTTCGGGTGTTTTAGAAATTCAAAAGAATAAAATAGTTAAAAAGATCAAGAAGAAGAAGAAGAAGAGGAAGATGAAGATGAAAAAGATGAAAATGAAGATGAAGATGGAAATGAAGTTGAAGATGACGAAGAAGATGAAGATGAAGAAAAAGAAATTGAAGATGTGGAAGAAGATGAGATTAATATGAATAAGAAGAGTAAGAAGAAAAAGAAGAAGAAGAAGAAGAAAAAGAAGAAGAAGAAGAAGAAGAAGAAGAAGAAGAAGATTAAGAAGAAGAACAAGGTGTTCAGGGTGTTAAAATAAAAAGCCTAAAAGGGGATTAAAAAACCGGATTAGATTAGCAAATAAGGCCGTAGGCCACATCCCCGCAGGGGTGCCTGTGTAACCAAGCTCTTCCTGTTAAGGAAGAGAACAGCGGCTTGTATTTATATAACAGAAATTGAGATAAAGTTCAAGGTAGTCATTGTATGTAAAAGAAAACCCAACCATTTGAAAATTTAGATTTTGATCAATCTTTGATTCATTTGTTTCTTCGTTGTTGAACGTGGCAAAAGACACTATAGTAAAATAATATAAGATTATTTGACAGATACTAAAAGCCACAAGGGCCTATCAAAGTTCCTCCGAGTCAATTTAAATTTTGGAAAGAAATGCCCATCATCAACAAATACTGCATCCATAGAATTGCAGCCGGAATACTGCTTTAAAGTATCACTAATCAAGGATGGTCAAAAGTAAAGCATATACCCACAATATATAGATTAATATTAAAATATGTACATTTTGCCCAACATCAAACTCACAACCTGCACAAACCTTTTAGCGCATTTAATTATTCATCCTGACCCTGAACAACATTAAATGTGGACTACTTCGAATAATCATGAGGTAAATAATTCGAGAAGTCCATAACTTCCTTGGTGAAAACATATTTTCGCAAATAGGACCAACAAAGTTGATTTTTAATCTGGAGGTGACGACCCCCACTACCATATTCAGTACTCCAAGTTATCCTCACATTCAAGGCGCCTCAGGAGGGGGAATAATCTTTTCTGCCCTGAACTGAATCTAACAGGTCTATATCATGTCCAACATGTTGGGATCACGCCTGCATACAAAACACAAGATGCTGCCCAAAATACGAGTTATAGATTGTAAGGATAACCTCATTACCTTTCCTACCTTCACTTCTGATGAATTCTTAAACTCTACCTGCTCTGTTTTGTGCCCCAACACACTGCTTTAAAAATCTCAGTGACCCATCCAAAACCACTCATAAGTCCCTTCTTCCTCTATTGAGTTCAGCTAATGCCGATCCAGTTAACAGATATATTCTATAATATCTCCTTCCACATGTATAACTTTGCATTATCGAAGGCTAAATATCACCGACCACTTATGTGCCCAGGATCATAAATCATTCAAATGACTCCCTACTCCGAGGTTTCTCTCAAGTTTCCTTACCGGGGCAGCCAATATTGTATCATCTTTGAAATTAACTGCTTCCTCACGATCATTACTGTATATCAGAAACATTAAATAGTACAGATACTTGAGTCACCCCTAAATTATTTTCACCCACTGTGATTTTAATATATTTAGTACCACTTTCTACCTCTCATACATCAGTAATTCCGATATTTAAAACAAACCCGCATACCCCAAGCATCCATAATTTGCACACTATTCTCCTATGTGGAACCCCACCAAAATCTAGAAATTCCAGCATATCTGCGAGATACGATTCACCGGTTCCGACCAATGGCGAAAATCAGTGATTAAACCACCACCTTTGAGATCTTTAAAATTTATCTTATCTCTCTTCCTTTCTAGTCCACATCTATTCTGATCTTCTTCACTTTCAAAGCGATTCGGATCTTCTCTTCACATCTCGAAAAATGGCAGCATGTTCGCTTCTTTCCTTATATTATGCAATTCTCCAAACTGCAATGATTCAATGCATATCTCTTCAAGAGTCACTATAATAATTCCAACCCCTTCATCAAATATCCCCTCAAGAGCCACTATAACAATTCCAGCCCCTTCATCAAATATCCTGGAATAATGTAGATCGGGGCCAGAGGCCCTGCTAACTATTAACTGAATTACAAGTCTACATATACATATGTACACCAATGCTAGTCAACACCTGTTTACCTGAAACAGCAGCATCTTATATTAAACCTTCTAGTTACATAAACTACTAGTCTTTGCTTAAACCTATCATAAAATCTTTTAATCATTAAGAAATAAAGATTTAAAAAATAGTTGATATTATAAGAACTACCGAAATACCAAAACTTTGAGTAAATATAAAAAGAAGAGACAATCATTTGGTTGGTTTGTATAACCGAATCAGAATTTTGCGCACCCTCCTCTTAATGTCTTATGAATTAATTAACTTTACATAGTTACTGCCTAAAGTCTGCTTCCGTATAAATGAGAAAAATTAAAAACAATAGGAATCCTTGATTAAATAGATTCCTAAAATTCCCATAAAATTTATTTATATTTTGCATCATTTATTTGCTCTGAAAAGAGGACAAAATACGAAGTCTGTATATGCTTGTTGCCTTTGCAGTACTTGAATCAATCGTATTCATGTGAAAATGGCGGCTCATTATAAAGATAAAATAGTCCGAAATGCTCAATCCGTTGAAATAAAAAAGAAAAACAAAATTGTGCAGTACGTGACACACCACGAAATTTATGTTGAAAAATGAGTCCGGCATTTTTGAGTGGAGAGTAAAAAAAACATTACAAAATAGAAATAAATATTTTTCAAGGAGGTGTTCCTAAAATTACACACCTAAGGATTTTAATGTTTTTGACTCACTCAGGTGCCCAGATTTTTTAAATGTTCCGCGTATAATAATTCTATCAACCCATTTCAGGCCCAACACGCAGTCTTGGAAGGGGCCCAGGTTAAAAAACCAAAGCAAAGATATTGCAAACTCCCACTAAAATATGTCATAGAAAAGACAAATTGTAAACTTTGAACCTACATTCATCGGATTCAAATCTAGTGAAAGCAAGATAAGTCTAGATTTGAAATAAGTGAAATATGACTTTGAAATAAATGAATTAGAAATAACGAGGGGTAATGGATATATGCTCTATATGAATCAGATTAAATTAAGAATAAAGTCACATTTCAGCATAATATAATCTTTTCTAAAATATGGATACCAAAATTAAACTGCGAATTGCCAATGTTGACGAACTAAATATTAATAATTAGCTCTATTCAGGCTCTTCGATTTATTGATAAATTTCTGCATATAAATTATGCAATCCAGAAGTTTAAACTTTGAGGTCGATATTAGCCATTATTTTATCCGTATTTAAAGGGGATTCTTATAATCATACAAAGATACACAAGAGAGAAGGATGTGAAAAAGCAAGAAATCAAATAAACGTTCAATAACGAAAACTAACTCATCTCTGCTCCTAAGGCATAGATAAATGTAAATAAGAAGGGAAAATGGGTGATAATTTAAAACGGAATGAATATTTTAAAAAAACAGGTCTAAATGGCCTACTTAAATGTCTATTATTTATTAAAAGAAAGAAAAACGAAAATTGCTTTATGCATATGTTAAAAATCATAATCCCAAAAGATGTAAACATAGAGACTGCTTATTTATCTCTTTATGTCTCCTCTGTATTCTTGAGATTGAATGAAAAGTACTGACCTATATATTAACTCCAGAAACTGAGGCATCTAATAATTTTTGTTATGATATTACATAACTTGAATATATGTGTACATGGCATATCTGCTAAATTTAGAAAAAGAGGGCCTAGTATTTGTTCCGACCTATTTATCAAAATCTATGAGGAGCCAAACCATGTTATACTAACGTCTATTGAATTTCTGCTCTTCTTCTAGAATACAGAATATTTACTTTAAATTGCTGTCCTTTCCTCAAAATTTCTTCTACCTAAGACCAAAGCCGTTTACATAGAATCACAATTTCTTCCTTTAAGCAGATAATATACCGGAGCAACATATTGTGTTCTTGGATGTGAAGAAGAAATCAGGAATAATTTACAATGTTAAATCTTATTCATCGATCTAGGAACAATTCCAGTGTATTAATTTTAAATATGGTCAGACATATAGTCTGTAAGAGTCTTTAAAACTAAGAAAAAAGATTAGCAATATGTTATTGAATAAATGACAATAGATATTGGTAATATATTGTGGGTTAATGATTTGTACAAATAAAATACTACTTAAACAGTAACTAGATGCAAGTATGTTATATTTCGATACCTACATAAGTGCAGAAACCAATTTAGACCATGACCAAAATTGACACACAAGACGATAGTCTATTTCCTGTATATCTAATGTTTTAAATTTGTATTATTTTTTCAATAAGCCACAAATTTGAATAAGTGAGAGATAAAAGAAAAATGCTGGTTGCCATTATCTCAGATATAATATTATTCATGGCTTTTTTCCTATGATTAGCCTTTCTAAAATATCGAAAATATTATTGAGCTGGAGTATACTGAGTACGTAAGAAACTCAACCAAATAAAGTTTTGTTGTTAGGTTTAATTATAACTGAACTTTCACCTTCATTTTTTTCTTCAATGAGTCTTTCGATATCTTTACCTACGGCGGTAGATCAGATGTTTTTCTCCAGGTGATGTTAATCACTCGAGTAAATTTACTCTTAACGAAAAAATTTAAATGCAGAAACGTATAGAAAATGAGATGGAAAGTAAGTTAAGACTGTATCTAAATAAATGGCAAATTTGAATAAGAGTAGTGCACCGGTTTTTGACTACTAAAGCCTGTACTACTGGTTTTTACCATTGTAATAGTGCTCCTTACATAACCAAACCTAACCTAACTAGAAGTAACCTAACCTTACCTAACTGTTTTATGACGAGTTATGTTTGGCATGGTTCTGTTAGGGATATATGATCGTTATGAGGGAATCGATACCCCCTACCTTCACAGGCGAGCCATGGGACGTTGGCCACAATATCCTGGTTGTGTAGACGCCATGGTTTAAACTCTTAACCACGTCGCTCTCGCCCCTCTTCCCGGTTAGAAGCTGAACGACCTTTCGAGACCACAGAAGGCAATAATCAGCTTAGGTCGGACTGGAGCCCCTAACATCGGTTTAAAACTCCAAGATCCCCCCCCCCTAACAGCGGGTATTCAATTTCACCTCAGAGGCGAAATTAGAGGAACGTCACCCGAAATCCCGGCCATCTGTACGACGCCCTGAGAAAAACCGTTGTAGGAGAAACATTCATGCGGCCTGTACACAAATCCTCCCCCTTCCTACCCCTACCCCAGTGGGGTTACAACGTATATATACCAAAAACGTGGGAAAAGCGAGGTAGAATACGTGACTCAGCAAGGCTACGAAGTTCCTGGCAAGAGGCCGGGCTACCAAGAGAAGGGACTACGAAGCAGCTTATCCTCGAGCTAGTTCCTGGTGATCACACCGAACTTTAAGTTAACTTGTTCAAGTTCAACTTACTCTCGTCAGAGAAACCCCCCCCACCTATCCTGGTGTAACCCAAAGCACCGAAATAGTCCTCGCCCTTGAGGAATACTGGGACCAAGAAGAAGAAGCTCATCCTCGAGCTATTTCCCGGTGGCCACACCGAACTTTAAGTTAACTTGATTTAAGAATCAAGTTCAACTTACTCTCGTCAGAGAAACCCCTTCCTTTCTCCTGGTGTAGCCCAAAGCACCGAGATAGTTCTCGCCCTTGAGGGAAACCAGAACTAAGATGAAGAAGCTTATTCTCGAGCCCGTTCCCGGTGGTCGCACCGAACTTTAAGTTAACTTGATTTAAGCTTCAAGTTTAACTTACTCTCGTCAGAGAACCCGCCCGACCCCTCCCACCTATCCTAGTGGCAGATCAAAGCAACGAGATAGTCCTCGCCCTTGAGGAATACCATAACTAAGAAGAAGATCCTCCTCGAGCTAGTTCTCGGTGGTCACACCGATATTTAAGTTAACTTGATTTAAGAATCAAGCTCAACTTACTCTCGTCAGAGAAATTCTTCTTATCCTTGTGCAGCCTTAAGCACAGAGATAGTCCTCGCCCTTGGGGAAGATCCCTGAATGCACTCCCTCCAGCACTCCCCTGAGTCAAAGTAGTCAAGTCTTGGCTCATCGCTAGTCAGTGCGAATGATTCCCCAGAATAATCCAAAGAGAAGAAAGGAACATTCTTTCCCTCTCCCGTGGTATATCATTTCCAGCCGGAGGCGTGTGGCTCTCCAATCTGCCACGCTCGCCAAAGTCCTCTGTGGCTTTAACGCTTTTTCGTCCGCACTAACCATCTTGACGAGCGGCACGCGTCTCCCAGAAAATAACATTCCTGAGGTAACGTAAGTCATTGAGTTCAAGGTCAGACTCAAACCCGTTTCAAGAGGGATCTTCAAAGGTATTTAAACTCTGGTATCCGTCCGGTAAAGGCAATCAGCATTTTTTTCATATTAAAGTGAGTGGTGGGTCAACCATCACTATAATGTCAAGTAGGTCAAGTTAGACAGCCTTACTTAAAAATTATTGAAGTCCTTATTGTGTATTTAGTGCGTAATATTGCTTGGGTTCATGTTTATTTTTTTGTGTTTTAATTAAAGTTTTAGTTTGTTTTAACAAACTTAAAATTCTATCCTCGAAACGCTAAGTATGGCACAAGGAACTTTCAAAGTTTAAAGAAGTCAATAATCAAGATAATAATAATTCCCTATATCATTAATCATGGATTTCTTTTGTGTAGTACGTAAACAACCCATACGTACGATCCCCTTCCATCACTCGGTCCTTCTTATACCACGACAATCGTCATTGTCTTCACAAATCGTATATTTTAGCCCAAAATTGCTTACTTTTCGCGGTAGCTTAGCTTACATAAATATGAAGCTAACTCGATAATAAGCCTACAAACGTCATAAAAATACATTTATGACCCCAAAATCGTGATAGTGCTGTTCTGTAAATTTACCTTTACTTTGGGTATTTCTACTACATCTTTGTTCGGAGCTAAAAAACATAACTAATATTGACATTAAGAATAAACTTGGGTGCGTAACTTAATCCGACTCATAGCATTTCAAGATGACATCGTAGCAGAATTATTCTAATTCAGCATCTGGTTGATGTACTGTCTATTTGTAACTTTATAACGTGTGATAGACCTTCTGCGCCATTGAAATATTACTCCTAGGACACTATTACAACGATAGAAAGCAATATTACATGCTTTAATAGCCTAACACGCGTGCCCTACTCTTATTTAAAATTAAGAAAAATTCTATCAAATAAATTGATTTTTTAAACAAAGCCTATTTTTTTCAAAAAGATTATTAGTTTTATAGCATTCGACAGAGAATGGAAAATCGTCATTGCCAAAACTATGCAAAGAACGGACAAAAGAAAATATTAATTATCAAACTATAAAAGAATAAAATTATTAAAGAGAAAAATTATTAAAAATTTTCAGGATATCAAACACTTGTTTACTGTTGGATTGATATTCTTATTTCTCCTTTGCTAAAATCTAATTCAAATATAATTGCCTTGAACTAAAATGTCCCTTAGATATTTAAGCTAAACAAGCACATTAAATTTGACTGGTAAGCTCTTGACCTCAAATTAGAATTCTAGAAACGGAAAAAAAATAATTAAAAAAGTTAGCCAATTTTTCTCTGAATCCCACAAAATAATTTTGGGAACAGAAAAAATTAAGGATAACGCCTCGCTCTCAATTTAGTTTTAGTTGGTCCTTTTTGCTGACAATACACATTTCTCTCTCACTTTCTGCTCCCACTTTTCCTTCACCTTATCTGATTATAATAATGTTTAATAAATCTTACAACAAATTCTAATAATGATGATAGATATGTAGTAGAATTCCAAAATAAACAACTGTTGAAAACATTATTGTCAGGGAAGAGAAATGGAATTAAACAGTTGATCTATGTCAGAAAAACACAAATGACAGCTTTATTAATCATGTGGTAAATAAATAAACAGTTCAGCTAATAAAAAATACACTAATATTAAAATTTTACAAACCAGTGCCGAAACCAATTTACCAAAATTGCGAATCAAGTATCTTTACTTTGAAATAAAAACTTGTAATATTTAATGAATAAGCTGATTCCTTTAGAAAAGCCTTAAAAATATTTTACAAGTTAAAGAACTTGAATCTCTTTTGATTTGATAAACAAGATACATATATATATATATATACAAAAGCATTAGAGGTTTGCTAAAGTGGAGAAGAGATAAGTAAACAATGCTATGATCTTGTAAGAATTCAACAAGGACTAATTTGCTATTTGAGACTATTAGAATATTTGAAGGAGGCTGGACTTTTTTTTATTCCACTTTATTGGTTTTGGGTGCATCCTCCCGCGCCGAAAGAGGCAGTCCTCCCTCTAATGACAGGTAATGCCTTTTCATTTTGCCTTTATGGAGAGTTTTTCTTGGTTTGTAGTTTCCGTATTTTAATTTTTTTTGTTCATTGTTCTCTTCGTTTCTTGAGCCCTTGGAAGCAGTCGCAAGATAAACTGTCCTCTTCCAATTCTATGCTCGGTATTTATGACCCCTCTTTTATGAGAAATAGAAGGCATTATCCGGATGATGCCACTTCCAAAAGCTCCTTATCTTATTTATCTCTGCTTCTTATTGTTCGAATTCAAATGAGTTCTTTGGACCGAAACTACTCTAAATAGTATTGGATATTTCCATATTATGGAAAACATATCAACATAGTTTTATTCTACATAATTTAATCAGATTTGATTGATTGTCTAGTTAATTAAACATAAAACATTTTAACTCTATTAATTCCTATTGCTAGTACTACTGCATCACTAGGTGAATAGGATTATTTAAAACTTTTATATCAGCCAAAAGGCCAAATTAGTAACCAAGTATAGGAATATTTACTACTATTCCTTATAATTTGAGAGATTTGCATTAACAACATGACTTATATATACATAAGTCCTTTGGCCATAGATTGGATGACTTTAAATCGTAAAGTCTTGAATAAACTAACATAAAAGGAATTATTTTATTTGTACTTTTTAGTGTCGTTACTCAGGCTTGAAAAATAAAAAGTTCAATATTGGTACAATTTGTTCTTTTGCCATTAAGAGCAGTCCCATTATTTCTAAAGTCTATTTTGAACCCAACACTTTTATTTTGTAGATAGGGCAGCGAATTTCTATATTTTCCCATTTGGAAAATAATATAAGATTATTATCATTTTTCGAAATAATTGAGAATATATAAAAGGTTGTAAGCTTCAATTTTATTCGGGGCATGATAGCAAATTGTAAATAGTATTTTTTAAAAGGGCATTGAAATGTTGTATAATTATATTTGTTTTTAGGAAACCTTCCAAAACATTTGAACTTTAATGAGAAAACCAAGAATTTAGTAGAATTTTACGAAGATTCAAGAATGTTCCAGACCTTGCGAAAACACCCCGCTGAAAACTCTTAGAATCTTTTAGCATACTAATTCATAAATATTTATACAGGGATTCACAGCTCTGGTATCATTTAAGTTCTATCTAGCACAGAAAACACACCAGAAGAGAAATGCCATCAAGAGGCTGCAACCATTCTCCAGATATCCGCGGTCAATTCATCATTCAAGAGCATATAAGTTTGGTGTAAGAGCATCTATGAGAATGTGTGAAAATTATATTGTATAATAGGGAATGCCAGTTGGAGACAAAGACATAAATTTGGCACCACGTTTTGCTTTTCAACACTGCAAGAAAACTTTAGAAAGTAATAAACTAGTTTGTAGTAAAGAGTAAAATATTAAATTAAATATCACAAATATTTAAGCTCTTATCTTTGTTTGTAAGCCATGTGATTTATAAAGTATATTTTTGACCTATACTGGATGGTAAAGAAAAAAAAGAAGAACAATGAAGTTTGCCATCCTAAGTATCTGGCGTGAACCCCCGGATCACTCAATCATGCAATTGCTGTTTTGCATGGTGCACCCTGCCAAACGTCCAAGTGGCCGGAAATCACCTGCTATTTCCTATCCTAATTATCCATCCACAATTGCAACGCTACCATAGAGTGCTGATTTTCCTGTACCTACTCCTTTAGAAAGGAATAAGCCACCCTCAGAAGAAAGCATAATTAGGAAGGAGAAACGATCACTGAAAATATAAATAAACCACAGTGTCATATATATGAATGCTTAGAGGAATCCATACTATCTAAGCCAATGAAACCTCAATGACCATGTTAGAGATCGTGGCTTGTCAGAGTCAAATGCCGACCCTTTGATTTCCAGGCTCAAAAAGTGCAATTTGGTGGATGAAAATATAGAACTTGTTGAGAACTTAGTGAAAGCTATGACCAAATGGTCTGCATGATGTCCTTGTAGGTATATATCCTTGATTCCCTTGTTGACACGTTCAGGGAGAATATGGAGCATAAGCAGAAAAGCAAGAGGAACGGTTCCATTAAGATATACTGAACTTTTAATAAAGACAATAATAAGAAGTCGATAAAAGCATGATAGGAGACTACATTTGGAGTCTTGTACGGGAAAGTGATTTACATTACACACGTAATTCGAGGAAAAGAGTTCGTTTCCAACTATTTTGTGTTTTCATATATTTCCTGTGGAAGTTTCAATAAAATTGTATAAATTTAATTGTTTTTAGTCGCCAGCTACTTTACATTTCACTATGTCGGTCGGTCTGTTCCCGTTTTGCTTTTTTTATGTTTTTGAAATAACATTATAACTATTCGGCCAGTGGTAACGAACTTGGAAACCCTTATGTTGTTTTACATTCTCTTACGAATGTTATAATTGCCAAAGTCCTCCCAAGGTTAGCCTGGGAATTATTTTGTTTTGGCAATAACATTATAACTATTCGGCCGATACTTTACTAGACTAAACTAGGATATATTATGCTATACTCTGCTAGGCATGTCGAGAATAAGCTATACTATGCTACGCAATTATAGGCTAGGCTATACTATGCTACGCAATTATAGGCTAGGCTATACTATGCTAAGCTATGCTAAGATATAATGTAAAAGGGTAAGATATACTGTGCTAATTTAAGCTATAAAATGATATGCTAGGATAGCATATAGTATGATAGACTAGATAATACTAAGCTATGCTTGACTAGGATAAAATAGGTTACTGTAGGCTATACTTGTCTAAGATTGCTAATGCTAGGCTAGGTTATACTATGCTAGGCTAGCTAAAATAGGCTCGACAGGGCTATACTATGGTAATCTATAGTAGGCTAAAGTATAAAAGGCTAGGAAGGGCTACGCTCTGCTATGCTACTCAATGCAAGGTAATACAATATTAGGTTCGATAGGCTAGCTCACCAAGGTTATAATAGGCTAAACTATGCAAGGTTATTCTAGTCTAGGGTATGTATGCTACACTAGTCTAGGATATACTAGGTTAAGCTATATTATGATACGCTTTTAGGATATTAATTCATAAATATTTATACAAGGATTCACAACTATATCTACCACAGTGAACACATCAGAAAAGAAATGGCATCCAGAGGATGCAACCCTAGACTAAGTTATTCTAGTCTAGGGTATTGTGGTAGAATGGACTCTCGACGATATACCATATATAACTATTCGTTGAGGGAAATTCTTTAATTATCTTTAGAGTGCGTGGATGTCTGGCTGGCCGATATTATGTATCTTCGATATGCTTAAGAAGTGGAACTTAGCTCAAGGATAATAATATTGCTATCATTAATAAAATAGAGTTTTATTAATAATAACTATCAACAACACACAAAACGGAAAATATTGACATAAACAGAGAATGGAAAGGGTCGTGGGGACACGAGCTAATCCGAGGATTAAAAGATTTAAAAAGGTAAAAAGAATATGAAGTTAAAGGGAGGTGATGGCTCGCTAAACCATTTAAGGCACAGGATAGAATTGACAAAAGGGTTAAATACTCAAAAGAAACGTTCGGCTTACGTAATTTATACTTGTTGTGCAGAGGAAGGCAACGTGAAGGAATTTTCGGTCCGCTGGCCAGTTCCAGCCGAAGGAGGGGGAGGAAAATTAAATGATCCTGACATGGCGTCTTGGGAATTAGAACCGTTTCTTGACGAACGGCTTGACGAACAATGGCTGTTCTACGTTGTTCTCTTCTGAACAACAGGGGGGGTGAGATCCGTTTCTTGTCTACGGGCTCAAGAACAATGGCTGTTCTAATGTTGTTCTCTTCTGAACAACAAGGGGGAAGGGTGAGAACCGTTTCTTAGCGAACGGGCTCAAACGAACAATGGCTGTTCTACGTTGTTCTCTTCTGAACAACAAGGAGGGGGAGGGGGGGTGAGAACCGTTTCTTGTCAACGGGCTTGAACGAACAATGGCTGTTTTTACGTTGTTCTCTTTCTGAACAACAGGGGAAGAGTGAGAACCGTTTCTTGGCGAACGGGCTCAAACGAACAATGGCTGTTCTAACGTTGTTCCCTTTCTGAACAACAGGGGGGGGAACCGTTTCTTGTCAACGGGCTCAAAAGAACAATAGCTGTTCTAATGTTGTTCTCTTTCTGAACAACAAGGGGGAAGACTTGTGGACTTGGCGTCACTAGGGCTCAAACCTTGGCACTCAAGGGATATTGTCCTTCTTCTGGACAAGTGATGGTGAATCTCGAGGTCGAGGTCCCTTGGCGCACAAGATAAACCTCCTTGTTTAAACATTGACTCAGGTGGCTGCGATAAGGCCCCAGCTTCAAAGCGAAGATGCACGTGGGGAGCATCATGGTTTTAAATAACATGTGATAGTGGTTGAAATTAACGCGGCCTTAACCCGTTCTATCACATCCCTCCATTCCGGGGGAAGTTGTCACTTCGAAAAAAAAGAGAAAACGGACAACGATAGAGCTCCGTTGTGGCAAACTCGTTTTCTTGTACCAACCGTACCTTCATGCACCTAACTAGTATTACCTCAATACATATAATTATTTTGATCTTTAGATTACAGGGGAAAATAACCTTTAGTACAAACTTAATCACACAAAAAAAAGGGCGTTGAACAATGAAATGATAAAAAATTAGTACATACGGGACAAAATAATTTATACGTAAATTAATGGGTACAAATATATATACATACAAAAAAAAATAGACATTGAGCGTTACAAAATTCAGACATATACATTAACTAATTATATTACAAGAGAATCTAATTTAAGTCGTACAAGACGGTATATACCTACATGGAGATACTAATCCTATGAATACAATTACTCTACGCTATTCGGTAACGCATTCCTACTGAGTGCGTCAGCGACCTGGTTATCGGAACCTTTTATATAATTTATCTTAAATTGATATTCTTGCAAGATTAAACTCCAGCGCATGATTCGGCCGTTAGAGTGTCGCACATTCCTAATATAGGCTAACGGACGGTGGTCGGCTCCTATCTGAAATTCTTTTCCTATCAAGTTTCTTTTGAATTTGTCTATAAACCAGATAATTGATAGAGCTTCCTTCTCTATAGGGGCATATCTCTTTTCGCGTGGTAATAATTGACGACTAGCATATGCAACTGGATGACTCGTTCCGTCATCCTCGTATTGAAGGAGTAAACCTCCAATGCCCTCGTCGGACGCGTCGGTCTTGATCCTAAAGGAATTTTCCGGGTTGTGCAACTTCAAAATGGGGGCAGAAATGAGCTTACTCTTGAGCTCATTAAAATGGGAAACAGTGACATCATTCCAACGTAAACGATCGGGGGAATTCTTAATTTGAAGGGGACTGAGGGGGGCCGAAATTGCAGCGAAATTCGGAACAAATCGCTTATAGTTAGAAGCTGCTCCTAGGAACGATCTTAATTGCTTCTTTGTAATCGGGAGGGGCATGTCGGCGATTGACTTAATCTTATCCTCTTGGGGACCAAACTTGCTTTGTCCTATTTTGAAACCCAAATATTTTATGGTTTCGTGGGAAAAATGGCATTTGCTGGGGCCAATGGTGAGGCCATTTTCGCGCAGTCGCTCGAAAAGAGCTAATAGGGTAGTTAAATGGTGACTTCATTCAAATAGTTCTTGTAGCTGACTCTTTTGATGTGGTGTCAGCTGCGCGTCAATATCCAGGTCAGAGGGTTCCAAAGATTCGCCTGGTAGGAAAGGAAGAGGGTAATCAGCATCATGTTGGATGCACACTGTTTGGATTACATTAAGGGATCTTCTTCAAGCGCCGATGTTTCGTCCAGTGCTACGAACGTATCTCCATGGGTGCGTTGGGGGTACTTTTTTTCTTTGGGTCCACGGAGAGTCTCCGTGTCCTTGTCTTGGGCCTTATCACCTAAGGGTGAAAGTAATTCACACTCTTTTTTTGCAATCCTAAGGTCCTGGTTAAGGATCTCCGAGAATTCGGACGGTATCGGGGTTCTGATGAGGACGGGCTCCTGGGCTTCTTTCTTAGCTCGGCCTCGAGGAAGGGCAGCCTGAGACACAGGCTTTGGACTCACTTGGGGGCTCTGTCCTATAAGTACGGAACAGAATTGTATGGGTGCTGAAATGACTTCAGCCCAGCCATCATAATATTGACACTGCAGGTAATATCTAACGACGGGGAATTGGTTCGCCGCAAATTTTTCGTGGTTAGGGTCCACTGGGGAGAGGAGTTCGTTGGACACGATGAAACACGTACATCCTGTGTCCCTGATGAGAGTCGATACTCGGCAGCCGTTCACGCTGCCCTCCTCAAATTTCAAAGTTCCCGATGAACTTTTATCGAAAATAAAATTTACCTGGTGGTCTGACGGAGGGGGAGAAGTTGCTGCTTGGGTCTGCACCACCGAAGAAGCCGGGCTGGCATTAATCTGGTGAACTTGGTGGGCTGGTCCGCTTTTAAGCCTAGAATTTTGGGGGCAATTCCAGCTCATGTGGTTTTCTACAATACAGGTGAAGCATATGATTGGTCGCTTCGGGAAGGGAGATGGAGGAGAAATCTTAACGGGAGGTTTGGAGTCCCGTTGTTGGTTTTGGAGAAAGAAGTTTTGGGGTTTTACGGGGCTTGGAAACTTTGTCAGCTTTCCTGTGAAGGGGCACGAATCCCTTCTTCTTTCCTTGTAGGGGGATTGGTGAGAAGTTCGATTCTCCTTTGGGTATAAATTATGGCTTGCGGCATAGACATCCGCTTCTTCGGTACATTCTTTAACGGTCTGGCACTGACGATCCTTGACAAACGCGCGGATCTCCGTCGGAAGAGACACTAAAGATTGATCCCGCAACACGAAGTTTGTTACGGACTCGTAGTTCGGATCCACCCTTGAGGATTCTAACCAAAATTTAAAATTCCTCTGAAGAATGTATCTGAATTGACGGAACGTCTGTCCGGGTTTAATACGACCTCCTCGAAATTCTTGGCGGTAGAAATCGGGAGTCATATTATGAGCGGCCAATAACTCAGCTTTTAAGGTGCTGTAGTTAATTGTACACTCAGATGGTGAAGATATAAAAATTTCGCGCAATTTACAATTTAACAAGGGAAGTAATCTGACCACACCTTCAGCCTCCAGATCCATGTTATTGATTTCGAGGATATTTTCGAAGTGGGCTTAAAATTCTCTGAAATCCTCTCCATTTTTGAAATTGGGGAGCTTTAGTGAGCGATTGGAGGGGGGGGGGATCTTCGGAACGGGAACTGGCTGACTGTATCTCTGCTTCAACACGAGCTAATTCAATCTGATGGTGAAGCTCAGCTTGTCTTTTCCGTTCCTCTCTTTCTTCTCGTTGAAATTCTCTTTCTCTTTCTTCTCGTTGGATTTCTCCTTTTTCTCGTTGGATTTCTCTTTCTTCTCGTTGGATTTCTCTTTCTCTTTCTTTTCGTTTGATTTCTCTCTCTCTTTCTTTTTCTTTCTCTTCTCGCTCTTTCCTTTGCTCCTCTTGAACGTACTCAATTAGTTCTTTTCCGGAGAGTCCCAAGGATTCTCCTTGCGCTTTAGAGATTTCGAAATGGGTCATCTTTGCACTTGGGGGCGCAATAGTCAACCAACTAAATTTCCTTGCAACAAGAATTATGCCTTCTAGAGAATTTAGCCTACCTAAATATGGGCACTGACCTATTCGTACTTGGTTTTTCGATCTAAATAACCACTGACTAAAATCACAAAAAAAAACACAAATTAATTATTATAACAGTTCCTTGAGCTACTCCAGCTTCTTAAGTTTCGAAAAAGGTGATAGCAATCGTTAAAACAAAAGGGAACTACTATACTCTATTATTATAACGAATAACACTATGCTTTACTCGACTGAGACCAGTGTTTGCAAAGATATAGCTTTAAACCTTACACACCTGATACCAAATTTAAATAGTATATATATATATATATATGTCGTAGAATGGACTCTCGATGATATACCATATATAACTATTCGTTGAGGGAACTTCTTTAATTATCTTTAGAGTGCGTGGATGTCTGGTTGGCCGATATTATGTATCTTCGATATGCTTAAGAAGTGGAACTGAGCTCAAGGATAATAATATTGCTCTTATTAATAAAATAGAGTTTTATTAATAATCACAATAAACAACACACAAAACGGAAAATATTGACATAAACAGAGAATGGAAAGGGTCGTGGGGACTCGAGATAATCCGAGGATTAAAAGATTTAAAACGGTTAAACGAATATAAAGTTAAAGGGAGGTGATGGTTCGCTAAACCATTTAAAGCACCAGCCGAAGGGGGGGGGGAATTAAATGATCCTGACGTGGCGTCTTGGGAATTAAAACCGTTTTTTGACGAACGGCTTGACGAACAATGGCTGTTCTACGTTGTTCTCTTCTGAACAACAGGAAGGAGGGGGGGGGGGGGGTGAGAACCGTCTCTTGTTTACGGGCTCAAGAACAATGGCTGTTTTAATGTTGTTCTCTTCTGAACAACAAGGGGGAAGGGTAAGAACCGTTTCTTGGTGAACGGGCTCAAACGAACAATAGCTGTTTTACGTTGTTCTCTTCTGAACAAAAGGGGGGGGGGGGGTGAGAACCGTTTCTTGTCAACGGGCTCGAACGAACAATAGCTGTTCTAACGTTGTTTTCTTTCTGAACAACAGGTTAAGGGGGAGAACCGTTTCTTGGCGAACTGGCTCAAACGAACAATGGCTGTTCTAACGTTGTTCTCTTTCTGAACAACAGGGGGGACGGGGGAGAACCGTTTCTTGTCAAAGGCTCAAAAGAACAATGGATGCTCTAATGTTGTTCTCTTTTTGAACAAGGAGGGGGAAGCCTTGTGGACTTGACGTCACGAAGGCTCAAACCTTGGCACTCAAGGGATATTGTCCTTCTTCTGGACAAGTGATGGTGAATCTCGAGGTCGAGGTCCCTTGGCGCTCAAGGTGAGAGAGGGTCGTAGTGATGTTTCGCGACGAAAATCTGGATTTCCAATCTGATCTTAGTGGTAAAGTTTCCATCTAAATAGTCGAGACACTCCCTTGGCGTGGGGGACAATGGAGTGGGAGCTTCGAGGAAATGCACAGCCGAGCCTGAGAACAAGCCTTATCTGCCCATAAGCCTAACTCAATCTGGCGTGATCGGCGGATGGGGCGAACGGGGGAGGGGGAATGATAAACCTCCTTGTTTAAACATTGACTCAGGTGGCTGCGATAACGCGCCCAGCTTTAAAGTCAAGATGCACGTGGGGAGCATCGTGGTTTTAAATAACATGTGATAGTGGTTGAAATTAACGCGGCCTCAACCCGTTCTATCATAGGTATGTTATGCTATAATATCTGGGATATGTTAGGCTAGGCTATCATATGATACTCTTGGTTATATTATTTTAGGTGTGGTTATGCTAGGATAGGCTATACCAAGCTAGCCTATAGTATGCTATGCTATGCTAGGCTATCGTATGCAAGGATATATTGATTAGGCTGCTAGGGCATAGAAGCCTATTCTAAATTGGCTATACTGGGTTAAGCTTATTTAGGCGACGGTAGGCTTGGCTCTGGCATGCAATAGTAAGCTATACCTGGTTAGGCTAGACTATGATATAGTAAGGTAGGCTACACTAGGCAATCCTATGCTAGGCAAGGCTATACCAGGCTAAGCTGGGCTATACTACAATATGCTAGGTTAGACTAGGGTCTACTAAGCTAGGCTAGGCTATACTACGATATAGCTAAGCTAAGGTATGTTAAAGTAAGCTATACTATGCTAGTTTAAACTAGGATAGCTAGATTATACATAGCAAGGCTTGGTCAGGCCCGTCAAAGCTAGGCCATTCTACTTTAGGCTAGGCTATCTTATGTTTGGCTAGGCTTGGCTATACTATGGTAAAATAGTGTAAGATAAACCATACTATGCTTGGCTATGATATGCCATGCAATACTAGGCAAGTTCAGGTTAGGCTATACTATGTAATTTTAGGATAGGTTGGATTGTGCTGTGCTATGCTATGATATATGTACTTTGCTATAATATACTATACTATGTTATACCTGGTTATGTTATACTATGCTGTGCTATATTATGCAATGATGTGCTATATGCTATACTATGATATTCAGTAATACTCTATAAAGGGAATCCTTTTATGCTGGTCTCGTTTACCGTCACAGAAAACTGAATATTAATTTAATATAACAGTGCTTTCTCAGATAAATACATTAAAAAAATGGAAAAAATTCCAAGGCAATTTGGTGCTATTAATTTATTTGCAATATTTATCAACTGACTCTACTTCAAGTCTACTTCTACTGTGGCCCCCAAAACACATTTCAAAGGAACCATTTTATGGTAGTCCCATTTCCCGTCATAGAAAACTGAATAGTATTTAAATATAACAGCGCTGTCTTAGCTAAATACCTTCAAAAGATGGAAAAAATCAAAGAAAAATTGGTGCGGAAATGTATTTGTTAACCCACGTACGCATAGAGCCCATTTAAACGGGCGAAAACGTTAGCTTTTAGAAACATTCATTTTGTCTAGGTTTACCAGAGAATTTACATTCTTTTGTTGCCGGATTTAAAGAAAACTTTTCTCAGTTGATGAATATTCTAACACACTGTAAACAACAAGTAAATGAAGGTAAATGAGAGCCCGAAAAGGTCACATTGGGATTCAGACAAAGTTTCGCCTCGCCGATGAGACTACAATCACCTGCCGATGCGTCGGACCCTGGAACCCTTCCCTTGGGACGTAGGGGGAAAACCTCATTCAAGCCCACAAATAAATCTTCCGACGCCAAAGTTGGAAGCATCCTTTCGCAGCCTCCCCGCCCCGTCAGTATCCCTCGCCGGCCCACCCCGTCAATAATCGCTGTCTTTCTGTCCCTGTCAGTACTTGCCGTCTGCACTTTCCCGTGCATACCCTCTATGCGCGTCCAGTTGGACTCTCGACAATTCACTGGCAGAACTCCTCAAGTTCCGGGTATTCTCCTTTAATTCGCGTGAGTTTACCCTTTACTCGTTGTTACACGCTCCTCGAACGCAATGCGCCGAGTCTCGAATCGGTGTTCTAAACTCGAAGGCAAGATCTAATTTCATTCCGTTAGTAATCTTTGTCAAGAGACTATTATTTGAACTTTACGCCAAGCCAAGGATTACTCCCCAAGGATTATTCAGACAAAATATTAGAGGTAACAGCAACGCGCAACTCTCCTGTGCAAGTGCTCTCTCTACTACACCTCCCCCCGACTTCCCCAGTGTACGCTTCCATCGTCGGCTCCGTGTACGATTATAGTCATTCGAGCGACCCTTCCTTCAGTATTTTTCCTTTGTCTGTACGGCGACCGTCCCTACCGAGTACCCCCCACCCGAAGCTTTTAAATCGCTGATATTCGTGTACGTCTAATGTGTTATATAGCTTGTTTCACAACCCCTTTTAATTTATGTAAAAAGAATATTAATTTGCATATTAGTAAAGTTATTTTTGTACTCGTTTTTCTATTGTCCCGGAACTTACAAGATAGCGGACTATTTGGCCAACCGAAAATTCGGCTAATTTTTAATCTGTCGGTATTATAAGTCTTCCACGCATATAGCCGTCATCTCTCTCGGCTGAGGAACGCAGGAAGGGTTGAACTCGACCTTATTCTACGACATATATAGTAATATCTATTATATGTTGAACTGGCGTCATGTTTATTGGGGTTAATCTTGGTCAATTAATTGATTAAAATTTTATCAATCTATTGGTTAACCTTGGTTAAATTGTTAATTGTTGGCTAATCTTGGTTCGGGTTCTGGAGTTTAAAAGGTAAGGAATAACCAATGAATACCTACTTGCGAAGTGTATTTGTTCCCGTTCCTATTTATTTTTTTTTTGTGAATTGGTTATAAAGTGACCGTGTTTAACTATTATTTATATTCCCTAACTAAATATAATTGTGGTCCGTCAAGGCCTCATCACATGCCGTAAGTTGAATGTACAGTATAGTAAAAATAGTATTATTCTTCGCATTGCTGTGCTAGGAGTGCTTTAACTCTGTCTTAATCACAGTGAGGCATTTAGGTAAAAACTCGCCCCCAAAATTCTCTCGCGAATGTTTCACCCCTTATTGTTCGTCTTTTCGTTTGTTTAGCAAAACCATTCACACTCCCGGGAGTTTGTGTGTAAAGAAATCTACAATTTCTCCATATTCATTGTCGTGCGTTAATTTAATTCTTGTTGTTGTCCCCGTCGCGTAAATCCAGCATCATGTCGTGGTTTGAAATTTTCGAGACCAAAAGTGAGTCACTTGGACTAAATGACAATGATCTAATAGCCTACATCCAGGAAGAAGAAAGATGAGAAAGTGTCGAAAGAAGAGGAGAAAAGCAACGAAAAGAAATAGAAAAGGAACGAGAAGAAAGAGAAAAGGAACGAGAAGAAATAGAAAAGAAACGAGAAGGAAGAGAGAGAATTCGCTTTCACGAACTGGAGAGCAGAGATAGGAACGAGACGCTCTCCATAAAATCCTCAAGTTCTAGACTAGACGTAACGCATTCTGCGACCATAAAACTCCCCGTCTTTAAAGAAGGAGAAGAATTCGGGTCTTATCTTACCCACGTCGAAAAGATCTTCGAGATGGAGAGCGTAGCACAATCATGGCCCCTGCTGAGCTCCCAAATCAGAGATAATTTATCATCTCTCCCATCAGAGGCAACAAATGATTACTCACCGTTAAAAGCCGAGTTGCTCGCCATTTTTAACATGACCCCGGACTTCTACCGAGTTAAGTTTAGGCACTGTCACATTCAACCAAACCAGACCTTCTGACAGTTCGGCTACTCCCTACAGCGTCATTTTAACTTTTGTATTGACGCGTCCAAGGTGCCTCATCAATACGACGCCATGGTCGATTTATTACTCAAATACCAATTTCTTGCGCCGTTCCCTTCGAAAATCAGATCCTTCGTGAAGGACCGTACCCTCAAAGAATGCATCGATGAGGCACATGTCTACGTGGCTAGCCGCAACTGATATCCGAAAGAAGGGAAGTAATCATAACTTCCATATCCTAAATCCAAACCTAATAATGAGAATAAGTTCGTTAAGCTCACTGGACCCAACAAATTCAAGCCTCTCTTGTCGTCGGACTACCGTGATGTTAAGCTCTTTGATCTCAATTTTCCTGCTTCGTCTTTCCCCAGGAGGACCATTGTGTGCTATGCCTGTGGATGTCAGGTTCACATGAGTAGCAATTGCCCTGAAAACTCTACGTTTAGAAGCACCTCCCCTTCTCACCAGGTACACCAGGTCAGTGCCACTACTACGCCCCCACCGTCGCAAAATGAAGCCCCTCTTTCTCGAACCCACCGAATACTGCTGGTCACCAGGTAAACATTTTGTTCGATAAAAGTACCCCGGGGCTCTCCAATTTGAAAATGGAGCCTTGAATGGGTGCCAAATCTCCACCTTCGTCCGTAATGCTGGGTGCACGTGCATTATTGTATCCGATGCACTACTCCCCCCTGTGGCTTCCGAAAACGAGAAGTTTTACCTAGTGCATGATAGGTCGGGGCGCACCAATAAATTCCCCATTGTTTACTGCTACATTGAATGTGTGTATTTTACTGGTTGGGCTGAAGTCATGGCACCCCCATCAAGTTTTGCTCTGTCCTAATTGGTCTTTCTTCTAGGTTTTTTCCGGCCCCGTGTCTCAACCCGTTACTATCCTTTCCAGCGCGAAGAAGGAACTAAAAGCCCTTACACCTCTGGGAATCCCCATGATCCCCCTAATTCTAGAGTGTGATCAGCCATAACTTTGCGAAAAGCTGGAAAGAATGTGAGTCTCTTCATCCATTGTGGTCAAAAGCGCAGAACAAAACGCGCGAAAACATCAGAGGGAATAAGGCAATTTCCTTACTCATCAAGGACGACCTTCTCTATCACGTGTGCACCGAGGAAAACGACACCGAGTCCGCACACTATTTTTACCACGCTCCTACTTCCTTCCAATCCTACAAGCAGCTCACGATAGTCTATTTGCTGGTCACTTCCGCCACACGAAGACCGTTTTAAGGATCTTCAGATATTTTTATTGGCCTGGCGCGATCGACGAAATACTGCGATATTCTCCTTCATGTTACATTTGCCAAAGGACAACATTGAAAGGACGAGTCAGACCTACACCTTTTCAGTAGGGACCTTTAATCTCTGTACCAATCGACCTGATCGGACCGATCCACCGCGCGTCGAGTGAAGGCAATAGTTACGTTTTAACGCTGGTCAATTTTGTAATCCGATTCCATCGAGGCTGTGCCCCTCAAGAAAATCCATAGCATCTTCTGCGCCGAAGCCCTTATTTCCATCTTTTCCCGTGTGGGCCTACCCAAAGAAATCCTCTAGGATCGTGGTCATCAATTCACATCCAAATTAATGGAGTGCGTTGGTAAATTATTGATTATCAATTCCCTGTTTACCATCCTTATCACCCGTGGGAAGGAATATGAGAGAGGCTAAATAGAAGCCTCAAGGCCATTCTCAGGAAGTTGTGGGCAGATCAGCCAACTGAATGGCACCGATTCCTTCCGTAGCCCTCTTTGCCTACCGTGAAATCCACCATCGTACATTAGGATTCGCCCCCTTTGAACTTTTATATGGCAGGAATGTCAGAGGCCCCATGAGTATCCTCAAGGAACTATATTCCAACCAGAAATTGGATCAAAATATCCAGACTTCTTACTCATATTTTCCTGATTTAAGAAGAAGGTTGGAAAGTGCGCCGAAATTGCGTCTCAGAACACCGATATCAATTTTGACAAGTATAAGACATACTTCGATTGCAAGTTCAAAGAAAGGAAATTTAACTCCGGAGAAGTTTTGCTTCTTCTCCTCACGGACAAAAACAAATTGTTTAGCCAGTGGAAGGGCCCCTACCACATCGTCAAGAAGCGTGGCCCCGTAGATTACCTTATTGAACCCCTCAGAAAGTAAACTTTTTCTTGTTAATATACTTAAGCGGTAACACCGGCGCGCGAGCATCAACCACATAGTTGTAATCGACGAAGAATCCCCCATGGAATCTGACTACCCCCTGGACCCCTTTTGCGTAATTCAAATCGCCTGACTGGAGCAGGACAAGCAATACCCTTTGCATATCTTGCCCGACTTTAATAATTCCCAGCCTGCGGAAATTAAGATATGCGACCAGCTATCATCTTTTCAAAAGGATCAACTGCAAGCACTCCGGGGTCGTTTGATGAGGTTATCAATGAGATCGCAGGTTGTGCTACCCACTTTGAGCACAATATCCAACTTACCATCCTGGAACTCATCCGTTCCAAACCATACCTCCGGGAAGCATTCAATAATGAAGTTGATAAACTTCTAAAGTGTCAGATCATTGAACCTTTGCAGTCGAGCTGTTGTTCCCTGGTTGTCATGGCAAAAAAGAGCAATAGTTTTTATCCTATGTGCATCGATTTTAGAAAGGTAAATTCGGTTACTGTATTCGATAAGAACCTTCACCTTTTTGAAAAGGCTAAGTTCATCTCCAATTTGGATTTATGCAAGCCTATTATCAGGTCCTCCTGAGGAAAGAAGTGAAGAAATTTTCTGTTCTCCCCACAGAAAAGGTGTTTATGCAGTTCCGACGGCTCCCTTTTGGTCTAATGACGGCTTGCAGCAATTATAACCGAATAATGATGATGAATTTAGAAGGCTTATCCAAGGTCACCTTCTATTTTTATAATGTTTATGTGGCCACCCAAGATTGTGATCAATACTTGACCACCCTTAAAGCCTTTCTGTACCGACTCTGAGAACACAATTGAAAATTGGCCCCAGCTAGTGCTACTAAACTTTTAGCACTATCGATTACTTCGTCTTCCATATCGGGAATAATCAGTTAGTCCCCAGCAAGAAAAGATCCGGGCCATCGTGGACATGCCTTTGCCCCCCTATGCGACCTATTAAAGAAGAAGGCCCCCGAAGGCATCGAGTGGACGCCATTTTCGATTCACAGCTTTAACCAACTCAAGGAGAAGTTGGCATCCGCTCCTATCCCCCACCTCCCTAACCCGGACAAACTGTTTGGTATTCACACCGCCACCAGTAAGGCCGGTAGGAAATGTGCCCTTCTCCAGTATGAGAATAACGTCGAAAGTTCCCCATCGCTTATGAAAGCAGAAAATTGCTCGCGCGCGAGAAAAAATATGCTGTAAATGAAAGAGAAGCACTCGCTATCATTTCCGAAATCAGTATTTTACAATGTATTTAGTAGGGAGTGAAATTGTAGTGGAAACGGACCACAAACCCCTATCATACCTACGTAACGTCAAGAATAATAACGGTCGGTTAATGCGTTGAGGCTTGTTCCTTCAGGAATTCCAAATTTGCATTTTGTATTTAAAAAGCACCGATAACTGTATGACTGAGAGTTTAAGTAGAAACCCGTTAGATCCTTTTCCAAACTAATTCCGAGCCATTTCCTTTTTTTATCCGTGTATTAATTTTTTCCTAAAATAAATTTGTATATTCAACCATATAAAAAAAGAAACGCGTATCCTTAATAAATGTATATATATATAATATATATATATATATATATATATATATATATATATATATATATATATATATATATATATATATATATATATATATATATATATATTAGGATGATTACTTTTTTACAACCTCATATCCCTGTTTCATAATTTGATGAACTTTAATTAAAGATTATATAAAATCTTACTTTCAAGGTGATTTGATAAAAAAACACGCACAAAATTATTTTACAAATTTTATTTGTCAGCTTTTTTGTCCAGTTTTTGAAGTCACTGGCAGCATATACAAGATTGAACACAAGCTTATGAGTCACATAAATATATAACATTATATAGGGTCATCAAACACAAAAGAAAGTAAATTAGTTACAATAATGTCATTGGACAGGATGAATCTCAGTGATAGGTTGTCCATGTTGCGGCAGACCCGTGCAAGTCTTGCATAACTTTGACCGCACGTTCACAGCACTGATTGCTTCGGGCAATATTGATTGGAGATTCATCTGTCTTCCAGTGGGTTTTCAAGCATTTGAGACCTGTTGAATATTCGTTCAGAGCTGCAGATAGTTCATAAAAATCTTCAGCGCGGAACAAGTGGGTGCTGAACCAATGGTTAGCCATAAGTAAGAAATGAATGAACAGATTTTACTCAGCCTGCTCCGGGTGTCAGGCATCAGAATGAACGCAAGAAGGGCTTGAATGGCACGAGAGTTTGAACGTGCATTGCTGATGTTTGGGATTTTTTGAAACTTTACAAAGGAAACCTCATTCATCTCAGTGAAGTGACGGAAGACACGCGTGAGGGAATAGAAAAACTTCATGTCGTCTCTCTAGCCGCCTGTTTCCTTAATCTCAGTTTTACCGTTGCAGAAGGCTGCTTTCAATTTATCATTATTGCTCATCAAATCCTGGACAAAGAAGTACTCTATGTTTGGTGATTTAGTTGACCCATGGAGCTCCTTGTCCATTACAACGTGAAGAATCCGATCCAGGACATTGTGCTGGCAACTGATGAACTTGGATTTGGGGTGACCTTTATCTTCGAACATTTGCTGCAGTCGAACAAAAACGCCTGTCTTTTTGACGGTATTCACACTTGTTGAGTCAGCGACAAGCATAAAAATTGATCCCCACAAGTTTATCTCCTCTAACACACCCTGGAGCCCTTTTGCAATTGTTACAGCTTTCCTATCCTTCAATTTCAGCGCAGCCAACTTTATTTCTTTCGCTTCATTCTTGAGGACCATGACCTGATATTCAAAGTCCTCAATGCGTTTGCTGTCAAAGTGTAAGCTCCACTTTTCCAAATGAAGCGTGCTCATCAAGTGCTTTTTCACCTGAGCAGCTCTCGTGTAGATAGCCTTGTGGATTGCTGACTGCCTTTGGGTTGGGATTTCAATGCCCTCACCAGAAAGCTGGTGACATAATTTTGCTGCTCTGGGGGACGTCAGCTTCGAGCTTTTAGCAAGGAGTCTTGCTAAGCCTGTTGGGTTATGCTTCCTTTTCCTTGTTGATGCTGCATTTTTATCCTCCCAAGAACTGTCTCCGCTGTTATTGGATGAGTCCGTGCTAGTTTCGGAACAATCAGGTGGTGCTGAGCTGGAAAGTGGGGACACAGTCGCTTCCATTGCTTTCTTTTGCTTAGATGCGTGGATGGTCTTGGCACTATCAGGTTTACCAGTGGAATAACCAACCTGGCCTTTGGTCAAAGTTTGCTGTTTATAGAGGTTCTCATCTTCTTTGCACAACCAGTTGCCTTTCACCTTGGTCACGTAAAACAGTTCATTCAAAGAATTAAAGTTTTGTTTCTTCCCGCAGTACTCATAGTCTTTCAGAAGGTTTTCTAGTTTTGCCCAAATGGCTTGATCAGATACATGCGGGAAGTTAGATGTTTTGCTCCATAGGGCTTTTAGCTCCATAACAATTAGGCCGATCCTCTCCCTCCGTTCTTTCCCAGTGGATTCAAGAAATTTGAAGCGTCCAACGACGTGGATTTTCAGGGGCATGCGACTCCGTTCACTTAAGGGTGGTTCATAAACTGCCACGTTGCCTCTTCTTGATGGTGCTTGAAACTGGTCTAAGTTATTTGTCCAGGTTTTTTTGTTCTTCTCCGTGTTAAAAAAGCTCTTCTTGAGCGACATGTTTTGTACTCAGCAACTGAAATAGAAAATAAACCTAAATATTAAATAGGTAACAAAGTAAAGAAACTTTTATTGAGCTTTTATATATTTTATTAAAAAACAAGCAAATTACAATTATAAAAAATAAGAGAGAAGGCAGACACTAATAAAAGATTATATGCTATTATATTATATAATTAGTGAGAGTTAAATGTAGCTTACAAAATAATACCAGGATCTCTTTACAATAAACGCTGGAGAATACACAACAATCATAATAAGGCAATAATAATATCAACGCCGTTAAAACTGAACTAGTAACTACCCGCTTTAAACATCTCGCTTATATAGTGCACGCGAAATGGCTCAAGAAAATTCTGGAACTCTACAGAAATCGCCCAAACGATGACGTAATGATTTTCTGGAAAATTCTATACAATTCTATGCTACATAAATTATTGCACAAGTCTGTTTGGTGACTTATATATTTAATATAAATATTTTAACACATATAAAATGCTAAAATGGCCTATATTACATTTCAAAGTGGTTTGTGCGTGACATTTTGCAATATTTCAATGGAATAAAAGTAATTTTTGTCATTAATAGGCAAAAGTTCATTCATTCGTGCTACAGGAAATAATTTTTAGTAAAAAAAGTCCAAAAGTCATCACCTTAATATATATATATATATATATATATATATATATATATATATATATATATATATATTGTTTATCTGTGTACAATGAATTCATTTGTATAATCGTAAGATAAACTCACCGTCGGGCGAGTGAGCCCTGCTCAATGGTATCCTAGAAAAAATACCTTTTCGCAACCATGCCGTAGCATTATATAACCTTGTGTATATGTATGTTGTAACCCCTCCCCCCCCACTAGCTCAACTATTTTGTAATTTAGCTCCATTTTTGAAAATTTATACTAGGTATTCTCAACACTATCCGCTATTGTCATGTTACGTTAATTTATAGTCCCTCCTTCCTTATTAATCATTTTTCAAGCTCACCCCTTCCCTGAAGTTCCATCTGGGGAAGGAGGAGTGTCAGATATCAGAGGGAGAGAGATAACAGAGAGCTGGTCGACCCTTTTTTTCTCCGCTAATGTAAGTGCGAAATCAAAATACGCCGTTTTGCCTGAAAGTCGGCCATCGAAGAAAGCCGCGATAAGCTTGAGAGCCCGTAAAGGTCCTATTGGGGGTCGGACAAAGTTTCACCTAGCCAGGTTAGAAACCTTCCCGCGACCATGCTAATAGGGCGAGACTACCCTCGCTTGCCGATGCGTCGGACCCTGGAACCTTTCCCCTTCGGACGGAGGGAGAAAACCCATTCGACCCACACTATAAATCTTCCGGCGCCAGAGTTGGAAGTGAGTATCCGCCGCTTGCCTGCCCCGTCAGTATCCGCTTTCTGCCCTCCCGCGTCAGTACCAGCCGTCTTTACTTCCCTGTTTGTACCAGCTATTCGCGTATCGTTGGACTTCGCACAATTCCTTGCAGAACCTCTCAAGCTCCAGGTATTCTCGTTTAATTCGCGTGGGTGTACCCCGTACTCGTTGTTAACTGCTCCTCGAACGCAACGCGCTCATTCTCGACTCAGTGTTCTAAGAGCGAAGGCAAGATCTAAGTTCATCCCGTTAGTAATAATTATCAATAGACTATTATTTGAGCTTTGCGCCAAGGCAAGGATTACTCCCTCGGACCAAATCTTACAGGTAACAGCAACGCGCAACTCTCCTATTCAAGTCCTCTTTCTACTACCTCCCCACCCCAGTGTACGCTTCTCTCATCGCCTACGTGTACGCTCAGGGTCATTCCAAGCGACACTTCGGTCAGTATTGTTCGTTTGTGTGTACAGCGACCGAACCTTCCAAGTCTTCCCCCCCTTTAAGTTGCTTTGACTCGTGCACGTTTAATGTGTTATATAGCTTGTTTTAAAACCCATTTTATCCTTTGTAAAAAGTATATTAATTTACATATTAATAAAGTTATTTTTGTACCCGTTTTTTACTGTCCCGGAACCTACAAGATAGGCGACTATTTTGCTAACCTAAAATTCGGTTAATTTGCAATCTGTCTTTGTTATAAGTCTCCCACGCACACATCCATCTTTTCTTCCGGCTAAGAAATGCAGGAAGGGTTGAACTGGAACCGATTTGAAGACACTTTTCTAAGTAGTTTCATCAAGAATTCTATTGAATTTAAGTCTGGAATCTCTGCTAGTATCTCTATAGGGTTAAACTCCATTTCTCTAAAATATTTGAGTGTGGATAAGTGTATGAGATGTGATTGTATGGCTGAAATATAACTTCTTTTATGGATAGATGGCTCTAATATCTGCAAAAACAATGTGGTTATTTATATAATAAATTCTTCCCTGAGGTAAAACATCTTTCTTTGATTCTAATGAAGAAAGGCAACACCATACAATTAAAAAATCACCTCTATACTTCACACTTTCAACCACACAAGCCGTGTGAATTGCCTTTCTAATTCTTGGTATCCTCAAGAGTACACTACTGAAAATAAGTAAAACAGTTATAAGCTATTGAATATATGTTCAAGATATGTATAAATGGAATTGCATAAATTTCATGTAAAAATCAATACAATAGTCATTCCTACATACCTGATAATGATTTTAATCTGACCAGACAATTTTATACCATTTTTTTGCAATCTTTATCTCATTGAAGTCGTTTGTGTTTATGTTTACTTCAGAGACTCCTAACTTTTTTCTCGCCTCGCTTCCAATTAGCCATTATTCTGACCATATTCTTATGACTATTTTTGGTGATATTTTAAAACTTCTGCTTCACTGAACTCTCCCGCAAGTGTCGAATTAGTTTATCTGCGATTTTCTTATGAAACCTAATTGATAAATCTGTCTTCCTTAGAGGTTGTGAGACGTTTTTTGCCAATTTTCTCCTTTGTCACGGACTAAACGTATGCTGTTTGATGTCGTTTTACAGTAGTTTGGGACGTATATCTGGAACATTTTATGTTTTTTAGCAATTTCTACTTGTGATATCTCTTGGTCACGGAGAAATTGGATTGTGCTTTTTGTTCCTCTTTAGGTTCTTTAATTTTAGTCATATAACTTATTTATAACGTGGTTAAATACACAATTGTTAGAAGTTCAAGTTGAAATATATGAAAAAATGATTAAATCCCAATTTTAGAAGACATGCTATTTATTAAGTTGCTAATTAATTCAAACATATTACCAAAACATATAATAATATCATACATATATAAATACCATGAAAAATTCTCTTAATTTTTATCTAATCTGTTAAATCTATAAATCTATTGGGAGTGCTTTATACTTTTGGCCAAGGAGGTATACTGAGGGCATAAAGTAAATGAAATGAAATTGTTTTGTTTGGCTCTATTTATTTTCGTCATTGACTTTACTAAATAATTTAACTAAACCTGCCCAAGAGCCTAAGCTTAAATAAGATTATTTTGGGAATGTAAGTATTCAAGGTAATTTACTGAACAGAAAATTTTCGTCGGACTAAGGATATAAATTTACAATTTTCTGAAAGTGGTATCCGAATAATGCTTCCAACATACTACGGCGTTTAAGATTTAAGGATCTAATGCCCTCTTATCTTTAGCTGGAACTTCATTGAGTTCAAATTAATGGATAAAGCACACAAATCAAGATAAGTAAATGTGGAATGACCAGAAAGCTAATAGTTTGTTTTGAACTTCCATTGATACAAAGGTCTTTCCTATGATCAAGGGTAAATGGCAGAGTAAGTTACCCGTTTTGGAAGGTTTAAGGGACGAGTTAATATTTAAATCATTGTAATATGAGGCATGAAAGGCTTTGTCAGAAAGCTACCAAATAAAGGGATTTTTCTCAGTTCTTTATCTCTATTATTGGCACTATACCTGTACGGCCCAAATAAAGTAAATATTAACTAAATTGATGATATCTTGTATTATTAATTGCAGGTTATTAGTGGAAAGAATTTATTTATATATAGTTAAATATTAATTCCCCCCTCCCTGTTGACAAATAGCTGTTTATTCCTGGCATTTACCAACCTGATACTTATCATCCTGGTACCTACCAGCATTTAACCTACCAGCTGTTACATATCCGGTAGTTTCTTGATAACACCAAGCATCAAGTAGATAACCGTATTTATGCGATAGATAACGGCACCTTTCCGGTATATGTCCCGTAGCTCCAATATCCTCTGTGTTATTATTTAAGACCAGTACCTTTGTGAACCAGTTACTAGTGAGGTAGATTAAATTTAAATGTGGGCACGATGTGTGGTTTCAACACGATGGGGCGACACCACACACAGCGAGAGAAACAATGGCAACACGCAGAGCAGCCTTCCCTGGTCGGTTAATTTCACGTTTAGGTGACGTTTCTTGGCTACCACGATCACCTGATTTTAGCCCTCCAGATTTTTTCCTTTGGGGAGACCTTAAAGAAAAGGTATGCATTAATAAACCTAATAATCTTGAATAATTGAAACAAAACATCATTGAAGAAATCGACAAAACATTCCTGATGTTTTGGAAAATGTCATGGAAAATATGGTGCAAAGAATCCGCCTTTGTTTTAACAATAATGGAGAACATTTGAAGCATATTATATTTAAATAATAAAAATCCAAGATCTCTTCTTTCATTTTATTTATCATCCAATTTATAACTTAATTAGTTTTTGTGTTATTAATTTTTAGAAATGTGAAGTAACTTTTGGGCCACCCGTTACATATATATATATATATATATATATATATATATATATATATATATATATATATATATATATATATATATATATGAGGAATTAAACTACATTCTCCGAAGACAATTTAATTCAGAACAGTTTCGGTGTATCTCACACCCTTTTTCAACTGACACTGGGCAGAAAATATAAGAGAAATGCATATAAGCATAACACAAGATCCCCTTTTTTTCCCCCAATCCCCTACTTGTGGCTAATCGGGGGGGTGGGGTAGGCCTAAACATATTGAAGGGCTGACATTTTACTATTTTGTTTATTTGCGATCTTATTACAGGATTAAAAGAAAATTGACCCTCAGATAGATTTAAATTAGGAACTGACGATATCAAGCTCGATTCTACGATTCTTCTCTTAACATAGTCAGCCGATTTAAATAACATTTTACTTTCATTGAAATCGATCGTATGATTCTTGTCTCTAACATGGCAACAAATTCCACTACTTTCGCTGCCCACTCTAATATCTCTTTTGTGTTCGTACAATCTCTTGTCTAGATTTCTCCCCGTTTCCCCTATATAAACTTTATGGCAATCGTTGCATGGTACTGCATATACTCCTATGTTATGATGTTCTTTGGGTTTCCTGGCCATCATCCATTGGTTTAAGGAATTATTATATTTAAAGGCTAGATTAATACCCGCTTTTCCAAATATTTCCTTTAAACTATTTAAAGGACATATTTGGAAAAGCGGGTATTAATCTAGCCTTTAAATATAATACTAACGAGATTTGTTCGGTCGGTCGGTTGGCTAGTTAACGTATTGAAGTGTTCAATAATTCCATTTCTGTTCATTCCCTGAAGATGACCTAACACGGTCGAAAGACGTCTAGGAATAAAGAATGTAATTCGCGGATGTTTTTTCTCTCCTCGAAGACTCCGTTAAAAAACTTGTAAGAAATATTAAGAAAATACAAGTTAAAATTAATAACACCGCCACAGCTGTGGACTTCAATAGAACCTGCATATATATATATATATATATATATATATATATATATATATATATAGGTGTACATATGTTTGTTTGCGCTATATTTCATTTCATTATTATAGAGCGAAATATGTGCATACTAATATTAGTATCTGTATTCTCATGAATGTTCGCCACCGTGATGTTTTGCTCTCATCCGTTTAGGCCTAACAGATCACTGTAGCCGCGTGCCTACACATCTTATTTGTAAAAAATAAAGTTACCTAAATAGAGTTGTTTTACTTAAGTATTTATTTTATAATTATATTAGCCTGTGTTTGAAGATTAAAGGAAAATGAAGGGTAAACATTACCGGCATATGTCATATGGGTAAACATTACCCCTACTTTTCATACGAAGCGAACTTTATGGATTAATTTTATGTCTTTGTTTTATAAAGAACCAAAACGGTAGAAATACCTTGAAAAGGTTAAACATCTATTGCCATATATAGTATTTATTTAGCGGTATTCACTAGTTAACTAGCCGTCGGATGCTTTAGAATGTTAAAGGGTTAAATGTATCCTCTCTCTCTGAACCTGAACCTAATCTAACCTCCCCTACTCTAGTTTAATTTAGGTTCTGATTTAGACATTACATTAAAAAATGGGGGAGGGGAGGATGTTAAAGTGATTTTGTTAAATATAATCTAACATTATTGACACAATGATTTTCAGTCACGGGCGACTCTACATCTCACTATGTCGGTCGGTCGGTCCCCGTTTTGCTTTATTTATTTTGTTAATCACATTGTAACTATTCTACTGATTTTAACGAAATTTGAAACCCTAATGTTATTTTACATTTTCTTTCGAATAATATAATTGCCAACGTCCTCCCAAGGTTAGCCCGAGAATTATTATTTTGTTTTGGCAATAACATCATAACTATTCGGCCGATTCTTACGAAATCGAAACTTTTATGCTGTTTTACATTCTCCTTCGAATGATATAACATCCAGGTTCCTCCTAAGGTTAGTCTTTGAACTATTAAAAGTTTTTCAGGTCATAAATCAGAATTAAGAGCACGCGTTTTTTCTGGTCAGCGGACCTTGTTAAGGTATATTAGGTTAATCTAACCAAATTCTACAATTTGCTTCACAGGTAAAATTAAAAACTACCACTTTAACCATTACGAGTTGCCAATTTAACATTCTTTCTCATAAAAGGCGATGGCGAAAGGATGTTTAAATTATCGACGAAAAGTTATTCAATTTATTTATCGTTCAAAGTCGCTTAGGTTAAAGAAAATTTATTTCCATTGAATAACACCAAAGAACAGGAATTGGTCTTGGCGATAAACGAAACGTGAAGGCCAATTACTTTCTTTGATATTGTATCATCAAACAATATTAAGAATAAAGCATTTTTTTAAAATATACTGGAAACCAACTCACTCCGATCGATAAGAACACGCGTCCTCCAACCATTCATTTTCGGTGAAAAAAAGGTGTTATCATGGTTATGTATTTACTAGCACTTGGTGTTTGTGATCCAACTTTTAGTGATGAGGAATTTCAACACATTAATTCTTTCGCAAATTGTGATACTTATAGTAAATACATTCCAAATGTAATTTAACTAGTCCCTTCTGGTTCCAATGATGTTAATATTATCTCAGTTCATCTTAGTCATAAAATACCTAAATCCGTAAAGTATGTGCTGCGTATATGAAATCTCCTGTGCAGACTTTCCCCTAAATTACCTAGTTATAAGTATTCATTTTAATAAAAGATTTAAACACTATTAAGGTGATCTTTAATTGTTCAACTTTAATACCTTATTAGTGAAAAAATCTAGAAAAAGATCGTAGCATTTATTTTAAATATTCTAAACCTCTGATAAATATAAATGGAAAAAAATGCCTTTGAAGAAAAAAAGACCTATTATAATAAAGATCTTATACGATTTAATATTATTAACAAATCCAATTATTAAAGTAGTTCCTATCTGGGGATGATTATTTTATCTTTGTAAGCCTCATTGTTTTACGAGAGTGGCCTATTTGGACGTATGTTCAGTATCGTTTAGATTCTTTTGTTCAGCATAAGTTGTTGCCTTTCTAAATTCTAAGTATTCAACTTAATTTCTTTCCCGCGTAATTTCGTAATTATACACAGGAAAGAAACCACAGTATATATATATATATATATATATATATATATATATATATATATATATATATATATTATGTTATCCTTGCCCAATAAGATGACTGGGACTTACCCTTCACTAGCTATCACTCACATTTCCGGCACTCCATGCCTTCGCCATCACCAGAACTTCTCGCTTCCGGACAAAATATATGGAACAGATACAACTGCTAAACATATCTCAAGAAAGACTATAAACATTTACTTTTATGCTCCTAAAATGGACAACAATAGGACTTTTAAAGAAGGCTTTCAAACAAACAGTAGCTAGTATCGTGATGTCGCAAAGCTCAACCCATTAATTAATTCACCGTAAAGCTTCTTGTTTTAAAATATAAAAAACACAAATTTAACTCTTGATATATACAATTTATTAGTCATTTATTTCCACCTGTTTATTATTACAGTGTTAAATATACTCCCGTGTATTCCGGAAAGGATCGACCGATTTCAACCATATGTCTATTCAGGCACAGCACATCATCCATCCAGACTCCATCCAATATCGCGCCCTGATTGAAATTCAAGATTCAAAAACTGATGAAATCGTCAAGCCTATACTGCTAAGTTATTTCTAAATTGATTGTATTTATTATTTTAATAAATGTTTCGTTGTAATGATATAATTTCTCTTGACTTGAGTGGAAAAGGGGAAAGTTCGATTAATTTATAGCAGATTGGGTTATTGAGCATATACCTTGGCATGTGTTATTATAATTTCCTGTTCACTTACGAAGCCTGCGTGTCACTCTTAGGCAAAATAATGGAATTTAAGAGAAGAATTAGGCAAGTAACGTGACTTTCAATTATGTAACTTTAATACCTTATTAATAAAAAAGAGAATAAAAATTTGCTCTCCTGGCCGCCGTGCTAGTTAGCCTCTTCTCCTTCTTTCAGACAGCCTGTGTTTCTCCCCTACTTCCTCACTTCCCCTACAACCTCTCCCACAACTTTCTCTGGTCGGTCTCTATTTTCACAAGGTAGATGCTGACCACCTTCTCCTCAACAAACTATTCCGAATCAGAGTTGAGGGACAATGTTCTCTAACCTCTGGGATGGTGGGTTTTCAACAACCTTCTTCATCCCCACCCATACATTCCTCACATTATTTTCTTTCTAACTTTATTATCTATCTTTTTCCTCCGTGCCCAAGGTGGAGATGCCATGCCGAGGGGCTGCGAGGTCACCAGGCGGGAAGGGTAGCCTAAACTGGCGGCACCTGTCTCTGCCAACTCCATATGCACCCCCGAGGTGCGGGCTACTGCGAGGGGTGATTAGCGTATGCACCCTGTGTAAACTATAGGGTAAATATTCCCGATGATGATAGCAAATATAAAACTTCTCCCTTACCTTCCCCTCGTCCATTGTCGGAGCCGCCCTGGGGCAGCTACACTAAAAAATGACGGTCCTCCCCCCTTGTGTTTTTGCAGGCGAACTCCTCTCCTTTGCCTACGGGTGTAGGGGACTCCCCTTCACCCCCTTCTTTGGAGTCGCTCTCGTGTTCCTCTCTCTTACCAGTGGCAGCCCCCCCGTTTACTTTCCCAGAGAGCTGCCAAGAAATCTAGCAGGCAGCTCATAACCGAACGCTCCCCGTTGAAGCGGCTCGGTAAGGTAAACCCGCTTAGGGGTAGAGTGAAGACAGGGCTAACCGACCGCTTCCCTCAAATGACCTTTTGGCTCGGATATTACCTTTAGCCAGGGTCAAGGCACGTGCAACATCATCTAACCTGATTAGAGGAACTGCTGTCAATAGGACCTGTGATGTTATGGTAGGGGGAAGGGGGGGCATATGCAGGTCCCCCCCGAGTTAGACATGGTCCTTGAAGCAACACAGCTCCAGAGAGTAGGACCTTCCATGGGGAAAAATCTGGGCTTGGTGCCAAACACCGAACCTGAGTCCACTCGTGTAAATGTTCATCATCAGACGGCTCGGGTCTCTAAGGTAGTACATGGGGGAAAATCTGGGCTTGGTGCCAAACACCGAACCTGAGTCCACTCGTGTAAATGTTCATCATCAGACGGCTCGGGTCTCTAAGGTAGTACAAGGAGGGGAGTGATCTCCTCCTCCGGCTGGTGTCCCTGTGGCTTCTGGGACCTTTTTTCTCCATCTCGAAGAATTACCTTGCTGAGGCCAGTGCATCTGGCCTGGGGGCTCCTGCCGGCGGAGGGAAAAAGCAGTTCCTTCCCTGTTCTCCTCTCCCCCAAATAAAAAAAAAATCAAGAAAAAGAACAAAAGGACTCGGGACACTTCTCCATCCACGGGAGATGCAGGGAAGGGTGGGTCTGCTGACACTTCGGTAAGCATCAAAACCAAGATAGGCACGTCCAACCCCTCTGCCCACTACCTGGGTGCAGAGTCCCTGACTAAGACCAAAAGTGCTAGTGCGCAGAGCGGAGCCTCGAAAACATCGTGGCCCCTCATTCAGAGACTACCCGGCGTTTTAGAGCCCGCTGACTTCAAACGATTCATGGTTATTCGCTTCACTGATGGCAGTATATTGGCTAAGGGCACCATAATCCATCAGAGGATAGCTTTAGCTAGTGTGATTGGTAGAGAGCTGAATGTGACCACATTTCTAGGACGGGAGCCTTCTGTCGAATGTGTCGGATCCCTTTGAGGCGGCCAAGATTAGTGCTCTTCGGACACTTGATGGCACTCCCGTAAGTGTTACGCCGCAGTCTACCATAAACATTGTTAAATGAGTAGTTTAATCGAGAGAACTCGTGGACTACTCGATATATAACATGACCCTAGAGCTGGCCGAGCACAGGGCGGTCAAGGTTGCACGTGTGATGAGAAAAGAGTGAGGTTCCTCGACACCCACCCCTAACCTCTTCGTCACGTTCGATTGTGACAAGCTCCCTAAGTTGGGGCATGCCGGTTAGTACCGCTACCGTGTGAAGGCATTCGTGCCACTGCCGTGGAAATGCTATTACTGTAACCGCCTTGGCCATGTTAATAACTCATGTAGATTTGCAAAGTCGGGGTTACCTGTACTCTGAGTAAATTGCTTCAAGACTGCATACGATAAGTCCAAATCATGTGTGGCAATGTGTTTTAATTGCGTATAGACGCACCCCTCTTCTTTCAAGCAATATGGTGCTTATCTCATTGAGAAAAAAATCCTGTCCGTTCAGGCACAGGATCATCTCTCCTTCTGAGAGGCTAAGGACTTGGTCCTGGTACGCACGGCGCTGCCTGAAATATCCTATGCCTCAATAGTAAGAAAGACACCCTCTGCTCCTGGCCCTTTCAGGCCTCCGAGCACGGTCGTTTCGGTTTCAATTTGGAACCCTTCTGTGGTTTCTACTCACCCAAGGTGCTCCTCTGGTAAAGCTAGCGCCACAAAGGGTCTACACCCAACCCCGGCTAAAATCAGGGCGCTCCCCCCTGTTCTCCCAGCGTGACCGTTTCCCTTAAGGCGAAACGGCCATGCGCCTCCAACGTGTCGTTAGCCTCACATGAGGCAACACTCCTAAAGTTTGTCGCTAGGCCGTCTTCTGGGGTTACTATAGCTTTCCCCCGAAAGGAGGAAAACACTAAAGGAACCTAAACTCCTTCCCCCACACCCATTAGCAAGTTTGGTGATTCGGAGGCTGTGAGTCCTGTAAAAGGAGGGATCACCACCTCCGAAGCCCCACCGCTCGCCTAAATTTTGAGGCGAAGGAAGGAAAAGTCCCCAAAGGCAACAGCACCCGGAGTTCAGCCTCCAGAAAGCGTACAACCATTCCCGTGAGGATCTTCTCTTCAAAGAGGGCCCTCGCATCTACTCCTAATTAGGCATGGAAGGCATATTCATTCAATGGAATTTGCCGCGGACTCTGGGCCAACTGGAAGGAGCTGCAGAGGCTCGTCTCCTCCCGTTCTCCGTTAGCTATCTTTTTGCAGGAGACCATCTTAGTTAGGCGCGTGGCCCCTGTCAACCCATCCCGTGGTATAAAGACTTTGCGATTCCACCACCACAGGATGGTTTCCGTGCAAGAGGATGCACGATTTACACCCAGCATGATGTCTACATTCTTCTCTTTTCTTTAGAAACCACTTTTCTGGCAGTAGCTGTGCACCTACACCTGGATAGGATGTATGGTGTTATTTCCGCCTATATTTCACCGTTATTGACTTAGACGCGAGGAACTTCCAACTTCCGCCGGGTAGTGGAACGGTTGCCGAGGCCCTTTCTCTTGCTCAGAGATCTCAACGGTAGACACCCCTTCTGGGGAGACTACTCAATTAATCCTAGGGGTCAAGTCCTTGCCGATCTGATCGACGAGTTTGAGATGGGTGTCCTAAATGTGGATGAGTTTACGCATTACTGCCCGAGAAGCGCTTTATTTTCCTGCCTCGATCTATCTTTGTGCTCTCAGGATGAACAGCCTGATTTTGATTGGTAGTCAATGACCTCCATCGTAGTGATTACTTTCCTATTTAAATATCATTTTATGGGACGCTGCAGCTCAAAAGCCCACCTCGGTGATGCTTGGCGCGTGCGCGGTGGTCTGCATTTCAGGAAATGGCTAAATTTTCTATCTCAGTCAGGTAGTTTAGTTCCGGAGATGATGCCGTTGAGTTCTTATCCGGCAACCTCATCGCCGATGAATTAACTAAAATTCCTAGATGGTCTGGCCGTTTTGAACGCCGACCACTCTCATGGTGGTCAGCCGAGTGTGAGAAGGTCCTCAATCCATTTGACTCGCTTCCACACCTTTGCTAGAGGGCTCTTCCAGTTAAGTGAAAACACTTATGCCCGCTAAGAAGAGCGGCCGGCGTGCTTCGAAATATAACGGAACCTAGCCCTAGCCCGACAAAATTCACCGACAGGGAAATCGTTCGGGCGGCGCTTATAGCGAACTATAAGCGCCCCCGAACGATTTCACTGCATTTAATTCACGTTTTGATGTCGTGGAAAGCTGCCGAATGGACTTTACCTCCAGAGGCAAAGTATTAAACCACAAGTTTAATCTGAGCGAGTTGCGTTTCGCTCTCGCTTTATGCACAGACACCGCCCCTGGTCAGGACGATGTCCCATACACCATGCTTTAACACCTGGGGGAGCAAGACATGGCCTTTCTGTTAGATTTGTTCAAAAAATCTGGGTAGAGGCTCTTCTCCCTGATTCCTGGAAAATCGCTACTCTTTCGCAAACCGGAGAGAGATCACTTATTACCGGCCGGGTTTCGCCCAATCTCTCTAAACTCTGGTGTGTGCAAGTTGATCGAGAAATTAGTATATTTTAGATTAGCCTTTTTGCTAGACAGCAGAGACCATCTGTCTTCTGAACAGAGCTGCTTTGGCAAGTTCCGCTCCACATCAGATGCTCTGCTCCGACTGGAAAATGCCGTCTGCGAGACCTTCCACGGTGTTTTTAGACCTGGAGAAGGCTTATGGTACCGCATGGTGCTACGGTATCATGGAGACTCTCAAGACGATGGAGTCGAGGGGACACTTCCCAATCTTTATATCTGAATTTTTGCGAAATCGTGGATTCTGCGTACGGGTGGGGGGAGCCCTCTCAGGACCAATGAAGCAGGAAGAGGGTGTCCCGCGAAGGAGTTTCCTCATTTTCAGACTCTTTGCACTGAGCATCAACGGCATCACATCGCTGCTGCTGGAAAATGTTCTCGCTACGCTCTATGTGAACGACCTTTCGATCTTTTTTGGCGCTGCCCAGATGGCAACTCTGGAACGTCGACTCAAACAGGCATTGAACCGCGTCTCTCGCTATCCCGAAGCGCACAGCTTTTGGTTTTCCATGGCTAAAACTAATGTGGTGCACTTCTGTCGCCATTCTCGGCTCCAACCTGACCCAGACTTGTTTCCCAATAGGGTACGCCTAGAAGTGTTTGAATCGCACCCTTTGCTTGGTCTTGTATTTGCGCGACACCTCACCTGAGAGGCTTATATTCGCAGCCTTAGGGGTTTTTGTACCAGCACCATCTACTACAGATGTGAGATTTATGCATCCGAAGCTGAGCGTGTATTCCGGAAGGTGTACTTGATCCACCACACCAGCCTTCACCTGGCAGCCTTGAGCTGGCGGAATAAAAAGTAGTCGCTAGGGTCCAGATCTGAACTGGAGGGAGGATCGTTGAACTTCTCGAATCCGCACACGTGCAGGGCAGCTTGTGCAACTCTGTCCTTGTGGACTTTGACGACGATTAAGTCAATCATGGGGCGTGAGGTTTATAGGGACCCAATGGGCAGAGACCTTGGTCATGGCCAAATTGTCATGGATGATGTTGAAAACACTTCCATGTGATATTCCAAGTTCTCGCTCGATTTCTTCGACCTTCACCCGTAGATTTTCGAGGATCATCCTCTCCACACAGGCCACATTGTCCTCGTTGGTCACGTCTGACGGGCGTCTTGGACGGGGGTCATCTGTAAGGAACTCACGACCATGACAGAACTCCCTATTCTAGCGAGCAATGGCTGCATAGGAAGGAGCAGTATCGGTGTACACTGCAACCATGCTTTCATGGATCACTTTTGCATTCTTGCCTTCCTCGGTCAAAAGTTTGATCACTGCGCGGTGCTCAACCTTCTCCATTGTTTAAATATTTGTGACTGGCGATCTGCGTTCAGCTACTGCTTCTTAAATAGACGAGGCATGAGCGTGCGGTTGCAGGTTCTGACTTGTCATAACTTGTCCTAACACCCCCACAAACAGCTATCCCCCTTTCTCTGTTTTGCCCTACCGATTCGCAAAACTTATTGACCGCCCCTCGTAGAACTATTCCACCCTCACGTTTGCCACAAGAGCACCCTTTTGAAAAAGAAGTGTGTTGTCATATTAATTGCGCAACTGAGTAGGAAGGCTTATCTTCCAGACGAGGGCCAGAGGGAACTAAAGGTTTTCTACGTCTGATATACATGTGTTATGGCAGTCTTTGGTGTGCTAGCGTAAATCAGGAACAAAACAGAACATATAATAGTTCATAAAGGTCGCACAAATAAACAAGGTAAACAATAAATAATTTTCTTCTTTAAACACATTGTCTGTAACGCACAAACGACCAAACTTTATAATTTTGTTACACTGTAACAAAGGAAAGGTTTTTTAATGACGTTAAGTTTCATCAACGGGCACTTTAGTGAAAAGCCTATTGAAATAGAAAATTAGCAAGGGCTTATTGGATAGAACAATTTCTTTGATTTTGTTAATAAAATCGCCAGAATGAATAATGTGAGCATCACAAACATTAGCATCTAATTTCAATATGATGATCGCTACAGGAAATATCGTGAAGCAAATTATAAGTGTGGAATTTAAAGTAATACAAATGATATGACATATTAGTGAAGTAGTTACGAAAGAAGTTCAACTCTTTATCGAGAATAAAATATGACGCTAACAAGAGATAAGAACGGTGTAAAGAGTTGTAATGGAATTCATTTTGAAAAGATACTCACAACACCAGAGAAATTGAGGTTTGTGTAGATTGAGGTACAGAGTTTATTTTCCGATTTATCAATAATGATGTCAGGGAATATGGTGGCATTATTGATTTTGTACTTAAAAGTGTAATTAATGATTAAATTATGTAAATTAATAGGGTTGAGAAGTTGGGCAGCCTTTTGAGGAATGGTAATAATTGTAAAGTTATCATCTGCAAATTTGAGAAAAAAGGACGCTCGTATAAAAGTGGATAACTGATGAAAATATTTCACTCTAATTGAGTGATATATATATATATATATATATATATATATATATATATATATATATATATATATATATATATATATATATATATATATATATATATATATATATATATTTTTTAAAGAAAACCAAGGATTGAGTCAATAAAATTATGGGAATTGCAGCTAGATAATTCTATGATCCCGGTGATTTACGTTTCAGAGTAAACTATTAATACTTGTCCTTATATACGAACTCCCCTTGATTCCAGATTTGTGCATGACTAATGTTCCTTTTAGGAAACTTTTAAACATGCTGAGAAATTAGTCAAATAGATTCATTTAGTTAATCCAAGCATTAATTTCACTGTTCAATAGGGAATTGCTATGGTCCTTCTCTTCCCTGACCTCCTTATTAATAAATCTCAGAGTTTTGTCTAATTGAAGATAATTCAAGGTTAACTAGAGGAATGTTGTTTCGACAAATCATAACCACCTCGTTCTAACCGAAACTTTTAGTTTATTAACTTCTGCATTCTCTTCTCTAGAATTAAAAATTCATAAATCTTTATACAATAAATAAATGAATACATATGTAAATGATAACTCAAAGTCCCTTTAATTGTCTACTAAATTAACGAATAGACTTTCAGCCATGCAAGAAAACTATCCCAACACAGATTTCTTCTTGACTATTCCCACTAATAAGTAACATTTATCTTAAAAACTACAACGGTAAAGCTCAGTTCCCTTTTCTACTTTTGTCGTCTGTGTATTTTATTGGTCTATGCTTGTATATTGTAACTTTTGTATTTTATTGGTCTATGCTTGTATATTGTAACTTTTGTATTTTAAATGTGTTTTAGTTTGTTCAGTTTGGTTTAGTTTCTTATCAATGTTAATACTTGTTTGTTTGAATTGATTTTAGCTTCATTTTGTTCAAGATTATATATATTTATCACTTTTACTACTTTTAAATACCTTTCCCCAGTGTGAATTAAAGGCTTTTTAAATCTAAGATTTTTATGAGTTGTATAGTCATACAAGGTCTGCTGACCAAAAAGTCGGGTGCTCTTACTTATTCTGATTTATGACCCCACGAACTTCAAAACTTTCAATTATTCCAGGACTAACCTTGAAGGGCCTGGGTAATTTTATCATTCGAATGAGCATGTGAAACAATATAAGGATTTAAAATTTCGTTAGAATCGGCCGAATAGTTATGATGTTATTGTCAAAACAAAATAATTCCTGAGCTAAGTTTAAGATGATTTTGGCAATTATATCATTCGAAAAAGAACGTAAAACAACATATGGGTTCCAAATTTTGTTAGTAACGGCCAAAAAGTTATGATGTTATTGCCAAAACAAAGAAAATACCGTACTAACCTTGTGAGAACATTGTTAATTATATCCTTCGAAAGAAAAAGTAAAACAACATAGAGGTTTCAAATTTCGTTAGAATGGGCCGAATAGTTATGATGTTATCGCCAAAACAAAATAATTCCCTGGCTAACCTTGGGAGGACTTTGGCAATTATATAATTCGAAAGAAAATGTAAGACAACATAGGAATGAAAAATTTCGTTAGAATTGGCATAGAGAGATGTACAGTCGCCAGCGAGTAATAATTCTTTATACTTTTTACCTATTTACTTGTTTACAAAAAAACTAACCAATTGTATTTTGTCAGATTTCTTTAGTATTCTCATTAGATCGCTAGTTGCTGAACATGGGCTCTGTTGAGTACCAATATTTCCGTTAAATAGAAACTTTCGAACATTTTATATCTATATACGAGGGGTGGTCAATAAGTTTTGCAATTTGGATATAAGGAAACGAGATATGAGGAAAAGGGTTTCAATATTTTTTCAATATAACTACCCTCGACTTCAATGCACTTGCGCCACTTGTCCTTGAGGCTTCGAATTCCCGACAACCAGAAATCTCCCGACTGCTGTTCAATCCACTCCTGGACGACAAGCTGGACATCTTCATCGTCCCCAAACCGTCGTCCACACAGTGCAGCCTTCAACTGGCGGAATAAAAAGTAGTCGCTAGGGGCCAGATCTGGACTGTAGGGGGGATGGTTGAGCTCCTCGAATCTGCACTCGCGCAGGGTAGCTTGTGCAACTCTGGCCTTGTGGACTTTGATGACGTTGAAATCGATCATGGGGCGTGAGGTTTTTAGGGACCCAACGGGCAGAGACCTTGGTCATGGCAAAATTGTCGTGGATGATGTTGATAACACTTCCATGTGATATTCCAAGTTCTGCCTCGATTTCTTCGACCTTCAGCTGTAGATTTTCGAGGATCATCCTCTCCACACAGGCCTCATTGTCCTCGTTGGTCACGTCTGACGGGCGTCTTGGACGCCGGTCATCTTCAAGGGACTCACGACCATGGTGGAAATCCATATTTCAGCGAGCAATGGTTGCATAGGAAGGGGCGGTGTCGGTGTACACTGCAATGTTCATGGATCTTTTTTGCATTCTTGCCTTCCTTGGTCAAAAATTTGATCACTGCTTCTTAAATAGACGAGGCAGGAGCGTTAGGCTGCAGGTCCTGACTTGTCATAACTTGTCTTAACACCTCTACAAACAGCCATTCCCCTTCTTTTGTTTTGCCCTACCGAGTTGAAAAACTTATTGACCTCCCCTCGTATATACATCTTCATAAGTGCCCAGTAGTCAAAATTTGTGACCCAAGTATATGTTAAGGCCACGAACTTTGGCTTCTGCCTAAACTGTTTTTTTAGGTGTCCTTAACGTTACAAGAGATCAGTCTTCAATCACTTAGTTAACAGGGCAATTTCCCATTCATCTTCTTGGACGGCTGTTGATCACGGACTTAAGAGGGTTCCCCGAGTTCTCGTTTACAACGGTTACCCACAAGAATCCATCGACTCCACTATGAAAGAGAAAATGAACTTGGCTGCTGGCCCTGATGTCAGGTCTCTCCGAAGAAAAGTAATATCGACCTTTATTACAAGGCCAATATTAACACCGGCTACCATGAAGACGAAAAGGCTCTCAAAGTCATTCTAAATCGTAACGTCACCCCAACCGAGCCTAATACGGATATTCATCTAATTATATACTAAAAGACCAAGAAAACAAGTAGTTTGTATCATGAAGAACAGATGTCTCCGTCTGTGATCGAATTGCCTAAGGCGGTCGCGCCTCGCTTCTATCACATATTAAGACTCATGCTTCCCAAGTGCATCCTGCGAGAGAGAGAGTAGAATGGCATTCTTATCGCCCACCATTTCCGAGTATCATCTTTCCCCGCTTCAAGTTTAATGAAGGAGGTTCAATCCCCCGTTTGCCTCCAGGCGTCGATCTGGCCAGATTGAATTAGGCTTATTGGAAGATAAGATTTTTCCAAGCGCTACCGGGACATTCCATGAAAGTCCCGCATTGTCCACTAACCCTCGGGGCTGGTTCCGGCTATTTATGCGATAGAATTTCGCGCTTGAATCAGATCTCGATTATCTTCGCGAGGCAACACGCCGATCCGGTCTCACTTGTGCACCTAGGAACTCTACACCGAGAACCCCCTTATTTTCCAGAAGAGGACAATATCTTGAGTGCCATTGTTCGTGCCCTCGAGACGCCAAGTCAACAGGGCCCTCTCTGTTGTTCAGAAAAAGAACAACTTTAGAACAGTCATTGTTCTTCAAGCCCGTTCGACAAAAAACGGTTCTAGTTCTCATGATATCACGTCGGTGGTAATTTAATTCCCCCCTTTTAACGTTTCTCAAGAGAACGCTTGGTCACATCAATAACCTCAATTGTTCATCCAGAACATCTCTGGTATCCTGTCTCCAGGATCGCTCCTACTTCCGAGTCCCACTTTGCTCTCACTCCTCGAAGTCAGTCCTTTCCCTCCCTCGTTAAGGACAACCCCCCCCCAAAACCCCTCATCCTGGGAAAGAAATCGCCAGTCAGACCGAATTCATTCCTTAAAATCGCCTTTCTAGGCACGACAACCTTATAAATACGTAAGCTACGAATTGCATTTAACTATTTAACTTTGCGCTAACGTAACTCCGTGCTTTAATACGGATTTAGCCACCCCTTTCCTTTCTTGTTTGTTTTGTCATTTTAAATCCCTGCAAATCTTAATTCTCCGCTTAGTTAAATTTATCCCATTACCTTTTTTTCATTTTATGTGTATCTCACATTTTAATCCCCGGTCATGTTAATATTTTCCATGTGTTGTTTGTTAGATTAATTAATAAAATTCTATTTTATTAATGTTCGCAATATTATTTATCCTTGGGCTCCGTTCCACTTCTTAAGTATATTGAATATAAATAAGCCCTCTCCAAGCCTATTTATTAACGTAGAGTTTTTTTCGACCATCTGATTAAACTCTGCACTCGAATATAGAATAATCCCCACAAAGAATAGATATATAGTATATCGTCGGGAGCCTATTATACGACATATATATATATTCTATTTAAATATGGTGTCAAGTGTGTAAGGTGTAACGCTATATCTTTGCAAACACTAGTCTCAGTCGAGTGAAGCATAGTGTTATACGTAATAAGAATAGAGTATATTAAATCCCCTTTGTTTTAACGATTGCTATCTCCTTTTGAAAACTTAAGAAGCTAGAGTGGCTCAAGGAAGTGGTATAACAATTTGTTCTTGTGTTTTTTTGTGTGTTTATTTTAGTCATTGGTTATCTAGGTCCAGAAACCAATTTGGAATAGGTCAGTGCCCATATTTAGGTAGACCAATTCTCTAGAAGGCACACTTCTTACCGTAAAGAAATATAGTTGGTTGACTACTGCCTACCAAGAGCAAATATGACTCAGTTTGAAATCTTCAAAGCGCAAGAGAATCCTTGGGATTTTCCAAAAGTGAATTGGTTGAGTACATCCAAGAGGATCAACGAACAGAAAGAGAAAAGTTAAGAGAAGAAAGGCAAAGAGAAGGAAAAATTCAACGAGAAGAGAGAGAAAGAGAAATTCAACGAGAAGGGAAAGAAAAAGAAAGAAAGGGACGAAGAATGTAAGTCGAGCTTCACCATGAGCTTGCAATGGAATGCGTACAAGCTGAAACACAATTAGTGAGTGCACGTTCAGAAGCCCCGTGCAATCCCCCACTTGAGGTCCTCAATTTCAGGAATGGAGAAGATTTCGGAGCATTTATATCGCACTTCGAAAAGATCCTTGAAATCAACAACCTGGACTTGGAGGCCGAAGGCGTTGTGAGGTTATTGCCCCTCTTAAATTCTAAATTTCGCGACATCTTTATTTCTCTACCATCGGAGTGTACAATTGACTACAGTACATTAAAAGCTGAATTATTGGCCGCTCATAATATGACTCCCGATTTCTACAGACAGGAATTTCCAGGAGGTCATACTCAACCCGGACAGAGGTTCCGTCAATTCGGATCCATTCTCAAGAGGAATTTTAAATTCTGGTTAGAATCCTCAAAAGTTACTCCTGACTACGAGTCCTTAACAAACTTCGTTTTGCGGGATCAATCTTTGGTGTCTCTCCCGACGGAGATCCGTGCGTTCGTCAAGGATCGTTGGTGCCAGTCCTTTAAAAAATGTACCGAAGAAGCGGATGTCTATGCTGCCAGCCATAATTTGTACCCCAAGGAGAATAGAAATTCTCATCAATCGCCTACCAGGAAAGAAGGAAGGATTCGCGCCCCTTCACAGGAAAGCCAACGAAGTTTCCGGGCCCCGTAAAACCCCGAAACTTCTTCCCCTCAAACCAGCAAAGGGACATCAAACCTCCCGTTAAGATTTCTCCACCATCACTCTTCCCGAAGCGACCGATCATACGCTTCACCTGTGGTGTAGAAAACTACACGGGCTGGAATTGCACCCAAAATTCTAGGCTTAAAAACGGACCAACCCATCAAGTACACCAGATTAAGGCCACACCGGCTTCCCTGGTTGTGCAGACTCAAGGATCAACTTCTTCCCCTCCGTCAGGGCACCACGTAAATTTTATTTTTGATAAAAGTTCCCCGGGAACTTTAAAATTTGATGAGGGCAGCGTGAACGGCTGCCGAGTATCTACCCTCGTCAGGGACACAAGGTGCACTTGTTTCATCGTGTCCGACGAGCTCCTCCCCCCCCCCAGTGGATCCTAGCCACGATAAATTTGCGGTAGTACATGACTACCTTGAGCGGGCAAACGGATTCCTCTTCGTTAAATGTTACCTTCAGTGTTAGTATTTTGATGGCTGGGCTGAAGTAATTTCGGCACCTATAAAGTTTTGTTCAGTACTTATAGGGCAGATCCCTCAAGTTAGCTCCGACCCTGTGCCCCAGGCCGCCATTACTCGAGCCAGAGCGAAGAAGGAAGCACAGGAGCCCGTCCCCCTCAGAACCCCGATACCGTCCGAATTCTCGGAGATCCTTAACCAGAATTTTAGGTTCGCAGAAAAAGGAGTGCGAGACACTAACACCCTTATGGGATAAGGCCCAAAACAATGACAAGAGACTGTCTGTGGACCCAAAATATTAAGGTATCTAAAGCAAGGTGGTCTACTCTACCGATCCACCGAGGACAGTTATAACGCCGTTAACACTGCCTTATGCCTTCCACGATCACATGTACCTATAGTGCTAAAAATAGCTCATGACAGCATATTTTCCGGTCACTTTAGTCATACCAAAACGGGCCAGCGTATCTTTAAATATTTTTACTGGCCGGGTGCTGCAGCTGACATCTCAAAGTATTGTCAATCATGCGATGTGTGTCAAAAGACGTCCGCTAGGGGGCGTGTCAAACCTGATCCCTTACAAAGTGGACCGGTCATCACTGAACCCTTCTCCAGAGTTGCCATCAACCTGGTTTGCCCTATCCACCCCTCTTCAAGCGAAGGCCACAGCTACATTTTTACTTTGGTTGATTTTGCTACCTGTTTTCCCGAGGCAGTCCCCCTTCCCCGAATCGATAGTATTTCTTGCGCCGAGGCCCTCATTTCGATCTTTTCAAGGGTAGGCGTCCCTAAGGAAATGCTTCCCTGAAGCAGTACCGTTGAAGAAGATTGATAGTATCACCTGCGCCGAGTCGGAGTACCTAAGGAGGAATCCGATCGAGGCCACCAACTTACCTCTGAATTAATGGAATAGGTTAGCAACGGCCAACCGCACTCTATTGTTGTTATTTAAATTACTCCTGACTCATTTTGGGAGGGTTGTTTCCCCCCTCCCCTACTTCAACTCCCAGTTTTGTCTCGACCGGAATTGAGCCAAGGTCACTCTTTTTACATTGCCCACCCATTTCGGGTAGAAGTAAAAATATATGTTTGTGGGTCATTCGACGACAGAGAGAAAATATCATTTTATGTGCTGGTTTTGAGGCTGATATTATAAGAGAATTTGGAAAATTCAAACGAAAAATAGGGAAAGATAATTTTCCTATTGATAAAGAAACCGGCCGGTGGAGATGTATTTTCCTTTTAAAAATCCATTGTTCTAATACAGAGTGCATTTGTAGGGAATTTTCTAGTAGACTCCAGCAATTGAATAAAAGTAAATGATTTTTCATCGGGAATTTTTTTTTATCTTATTGCAAAAAATTCCGTGCTGGGGTGAAAATCTAACCAAACACGCACTCAGCCAGAGAGCAACCAGATATTTTCAAAATTATGAAAAAATAAATTTTTTGGAAGAAAAGATATTCCGTTTATCTTTTCTTTCTTTGTGTTTGCTTCGATGCACAACTCTGCAAGGATTTTTCGCAATTAGGAAAATTCCTTTTTACAAAGAAAAAATATTCCCTTCTTCTCTTTCCTTGCGGTTTAATTTATTTATTTTCATCATACTCTCACGTTCATTAGTGATATAAATATATATTTAAGTGTCATTAAATTGTGCTTAAAATTACAGTAAAGAGCGCAATTTTCATCTACCGTAACAAATCTGGGTAAAGTTGGCTCAAAACTATTTCGAGCCAAAAGAGAGTAAGCAAATTCTCCCTTTGTAAATATTGTCCTTCTGACAGTTCATGTTACTCTAATACGTAATTGTTTTGAATTACTCATCATAATACACTGAAAATAACGGAATATTTTAATTATTGCCATTTGTTACTATTTAAATTATGCATGGGCTTTAATTCCATCAAGATCGGCAATTTTTCTTCTCAATCGCAAAACAAGAATTTTCATACCAAAGTTGACGTTTACAAATTTTCAACATATTTTTATACAATTCTATGTTTTTACTGCTAATGAGCACTTCTTTTCTTATTTAAATCATATCATTATATTCTTTATATGTTCTTCTTGATACAGTGAATAATGTGGGCATAAAACAGCTTAATAAAGCTATCATTAAACAACTTGCAGAAAATAATTAAAATTTCATACAACTCTAAGAAACATTTTTTTTATCTTCTTAAAACAAAATATATTTCAGTACAACCTAAGAGAACAAAACACAGGGTATTTCTAGTGCCCCAATCCCCCGGGTAATCTACACTTAAAATAATATGATGAAATCTTTATAAAAAATACCACGAACGAACGACGTGATAAACCTGAACGAGCATAACTTTCTAACCGATAACGAATTATTCCAGTAAATCTCCGGGTCCTGAGTTAATCTATCTGGCGCATTTAAATAAATTTCGAAACTTGTTAGTGGGACCGCCAACGAAATTTATTAACAAATATTTAGAAAAAGGTGTCGTACCATTAGATTTTAAGCTAGCATGTATAACTCATAGTTTTAAAAAGGAAAAAAGACAACTTCCGACCAATTATCGACACATAAGTTTGACATCCATCGTAGGTAAATTATCGAAATAGGTCATTCGCGATAGGGTGATCGATCAATTCGAAGCGCATAATATCAGTAATAATAGTCAACACGGCTTTAGACAGAAACGTTCATGTTTAACTAATCTTTTACAATTTTATGACAGCATGATTAAAAGCTATGGCGAAATTAGATATTTGGACATAGTTTAACCTGACTTCACTAAAGCATTCGATACTGATCCTTATAGGCAATGAGTAAACTTTTTACTCATGGAATTATTTGAAACCACATACAATGGATAGAGTCGTCGCTTAGTAATCGTTAAGCAGAAAGTGGTTTTAAACGGTTACTTTTCGGTGTTAAAAAGTGTAACCAAGGCCTGCCCCAGAGGTTTGTGTTGGGACCATTGTTTTCTCTTATTTATATAAATGATATGGACATTGGCCTACTTGGTAAATTATCCAAATTTGCGAACGACACAAAAATTAAGGTAAAATTTTGAATGAAAACCATAGCAAATTAATTCAGGGGGATTTTACTAAAATTTTCGAATAGTCTAATTTAGATAAGTTTAGAATTTTGCACATAGATCAAAATAACCTAAGTTTTAACTATCAAATGCGTGGTAAAAATCTTATCTCCATGAACAAAGAAAAAGCTTTAGAGGTGCTGTTTCAAAAGGTTTTAATTTTAATAAAGAGTGTAACGAAGAGTGTAAGAATGCGAACCGAATGCTTGAATTTATTGCGAGAAGTTTTCAGTGAAACGCCAAGATATTATCATACATCTATATAAAAGTCTAGGATAGACCTCACCTGGAATAGGTGAGACAATTGTTGTCACCTTATACTGATGTATACATCAATAAAATGGAAAGAATTCAAAGACACCCAACTAAACTAATTCCCTCGATGAGAAATACGTCATATATCGGAAGTTTAAATATATTAAAACTACCAACTCACGAAACTAAACGATTGGGAGGCGAACTTACAGAAGTATTCAAAATTCTAAAGAAAATTGAAAACGTAAATTCCCCCCAAATTTTAACCTTAGTAATTAATTTCACGTAACAACGCTTTTAAACTGAAAGGACGACGGAGGTTTCAAATGAACACAGCTAAAAATTACTTCACCTTTAAAATCATCGATAAATGGAATCCACTCGCCGCGGAGGTAGTAAATGCTAGTAGTGTGAATAGTTTTAAAAAGAAAAATTGGCAATTATTTTAAGAATAATAATATTGATTAAATACGGAACCTTGTTATAATTAAAATATCATATGAGTAAATATCGTAACAACCATTTCTACAAGAGGACTACTAACAGATTATTATTAAATGAGACTGTACTTAGAGTGAACTAAATGGTCTTTGCTAGCTTTCTGTAACTATGTAACCTTTTTCAGATCCATGCTTACTTTTTACACCCAAAAGACAGGAAAATCTTTTATAGAAATTCTTCTCCGTCTAAATTTTCTTTAATAATTTTATTGCGCCTCACTCGTTTTTAGGATCCAGTAGCTTTTCGTCTTGCTTAAAATTAAAATTTAAATGTATTTAGGTAATAACTTAGATAAAACTTTCGAATACACAAAAATAGAAATTTCCCTAATTTTAATAGATTTTCTGAACTTCACCATTTGTAATTGTTTTAAAAAGTTTTAAAACATTCGATTATCATATTTCTTTTTTCTGAACGTCACCATTTTGTTTTTAAAAAATCCAAATTAAAATATGCTCTTCCGATATATTAATGCCAACACATTTGGCCATGGCTAAATCCATATCAAGAAATTTTCTATTGGTAAATAGGTACATACAAACTTTTTTTTTAAAGGGAAAAAATGCGGAGAAATCTTTTCTAGTTATCCTCATCATCATCATCATCATCATCATCATCATGACTATCTCTATAATTTAAGAAGGCGATTTTTTTGAGTATTTGAATAATAATTTCATCTTAGTTTGGTTAAGACTTATGTTTTTTTTATCAGTCATTTCTAATAATTCTTTTATAATATAAAAAAAAAAAAATGGTGAAGTTCAGAAATAAATATAAGTATCGAAATTTTGTGAATTTTTTAAAACCTAAACAATTACAAATGGTGAAGTTCAGAAATTTAATTTTATATATCTTCTTCAATCTATTCAATAACTAGCAACGTGATATTTTGAAAGGGGGGAAATTATTATAATTATTATAATTGGCGAAGTTCAGAAAATATATAAAAATTGAACCATGGCTGATTGTTTTAGATTTTAAATTTTAATCTTAGTAGCGAAGCCATTGTCTGGTAGAAGCATAGTGTTATGCATAAGCATTTTTAGGATCTATAGTCAAATTAAGAAAGCAAATTTTGTTAACATTTTAATCTGTGATCGATAAATTGTTTATATTTTATGATTTAGATAAAATATGAGATAATAAGTATGTTAGTGCTGTACTTTCAGATTGAAGTTAAATAAAATATATTGACAGCATTCGTGGTCTCCTACAGCATTTAGCAAAGAAAGGAAATATTTTCTGCAGTTAGCGGTCATCTAAAGTATCGAAAACAGTGATTTTTATAAAAAAAAGTAGATTATAGGAAATTGCGATATGCTACAAATTCAAAGGAAGAGCTTTTTGTGAATAATAAGAGATTCTTCTCGGTCATGGAAGTTTGGCAGCAGAGAGTTTGTTTTCCTTAATTTAAATTCTTCAAATTTAACCGATTAGAATAAAATAACCAAATCATGTAATATAACATATAATATTTATAATCATATCCTTTTATGCAATTTTATTCACAGTTTGTGTATTTTTACTTCCTTCCTTGAAAATACTGATTTTATTCGTTTGGTTTTCTCTAAAACCTGATTTCCCTAGTTTTCCAGTATTTAGCCATCTTAGGAAGTGAAAAAGTTACTAGAAATTGTACAATAATTTGGAATTTGTACTAGTTCAAATTATAGTTTACTTCAAGCAACTTAGCTAGACACAAACGATGAGATACCCGTCAGACAATACATTATTTAACCCGCATGCGACCATGAGTGTCCTTTCGAAATAAAATAGGTAACAGTTGATATTTTTCCCATTAAACATGACGCTACAAACTGTGAAAAAGATATTGAATTTATTTTACCCTATATCAATGCAACTACATCGTCATATATCATATTATTTTTCAGTAAAATAGTACTCCATATTAATGTGAACCTTTAGTGAAAAACTCGAGGAATCTTCTGAAAAATCTCAACTTTTGTTCAATGTTTGTAACAGTCAGGTTTTGACTTTTAGAAGAGTAGAACAAAGGAAAATAGTCTGTTGACTCCAATTTTAATCCAAATCCTGCGAGGTGGATTAACTATTACTGCAGTTTTCTAGTTGTGAGGATTACGCAACACTGGCTCGAATATTTACAAAGTTATGCAGTGATAACTCTAGCAAACCCATGTTACTGAAATTATTCAACTCAACTATGCTCAAACTTTTGAATAAGTTTGTCTCAATGCTTCTTAAAAAGAAGGAGCTTAGTGTCATCTGCGATTATGTTTTATTCAAATTGAAATTGAAATTACTTACTGTAAAATGATCGAGACCTGGTTAGGTACATGAAGGTGTAATTCTCTTTCCTTTATGCCCATCTACCATATGTATATGATAGATGGATAAAATGAAATAGAATAGAAATTCTATATCTATACCATCCAAGAAAACAAAGCCAAAGAGCTTTAGCTTCATCTTACTCAATGATTCTTGACAGATTGACATAAAATGTTCACCTCAGTGGAGTAAACCACTTTAATCGATTGCCAAATGTATGGAATGATTGAGCTAAAATCTGAACAAGAGGTACATCCTTGGAAGTAAAAGATTATAATTTATGCTAATTTCTGCCACTCAACGAATCACTTGCCCCATAGAATGAAAATACGCCATTGTGTTTGAAAACTCATAGAAGGTGCTGGAGATCCACATTGTTCATGAAGTCTAAAGTTGGAGATGAGGAACCTTTAAAATGGGGCACTCAATTATGTAAGGTAAAAATTCACCTTGAGTATCATCGTAACCTCTTTAGCTAAGTTCATAATTGTGCTTAGCGAGCAACTTACTTTATTTGAAAGATCCGCTGATAAATACAATGTCACCTAGTGAAATATATGTTTTGTCCTTATCCAAAGTTTTTGGACATAGTATGTGTATTAGGTATTACTTGAAAAGTGGCCGAGTCTAAGTGTCAATTTCAATTCGATCTTTGTATTGACATGCCACAAAACCTTGGATTGTTTTTTATACGTTATATTCATCCTAAATTAAATAGGTTATCAATTAAGAGATGAATTTAAGCCTATTGTTAAACGGAAAGTTTGGCCTCATATATTTAACCCAATATATGGACATACGTATATGATCCACCAAATCCGTCTGCAAACTAATGGTTGAGGTGATGTGTATTAATCTGCCTTTTTCACAGATCAAACATTTGTAAATACTACCAATATTAAAACCGGATTAAAGGAGCAAGACAACTTAATTTATGTGCAACCTAAAATATTATTCGATCTTAAGAAGACCATAATTTCTAGCTGGTTTGTAATCCTGCACAATATTTTAATATAGAGCTAAAATAATCCTTCCCAGCGTAATTGACAAAAATAAACTGTGAATTTAAAACAATTTCTAGACGAAATAATACAAATGCAACAATTATGAATATAAGGAGTAAAATGGCGGGTAAAGGTAAAATTAGCCATATGGGAGCTATACTGATGATATATGGTGTCTTTGTCACATTAGCTTTAATAGCAATCTAGACAATTTGATTTACTGTGTATTTGCAAAGCAAATATTGTCAGATATAGTGCCTCAAACTTGACCAGACCAAATACATGGGAACTAAAATAATTCGTGCCAGGAATATAAAATCCATTGTAAATTTAAGGGAAAGGAAAAGTTAAAAATATGCAGTGTGAGAAATAGCTGAAACAATGTAAATGTATAAAAATGCAAGTGTTATGCATAAACATTTTTTTATTAATGAAATAATAGGTTAGGTTAGATGGATAACTTCGTTAGTGACGCAAGGCCTCGTTTATCTACACCAATTTCCAGCCCACCCACAGCATGTCCGATTAAAAGCGTAGATTTCCGGTCAAGGTTTTTGATGTCCCTTGGTTAAAGAGATAGAAAACGAAAGAGAGACGAAGTGAGATAGAGAGAGAAGCTCCTTTGTGTGTATCCATAGAAGAGTGGCCTTATTTCTGCGACTTTTTCTTTTCCGAAGGAAGAAACTTTCCTTGAGAATACATGTCCTTTCAAGAACTGGACACACCAGACTAAAATATTTTGGAGAATAAAACCAGTTTGTCAACAGGTGTGTGATTTTATTCGTTGCGCCGTTCAACTACTTTCCTAAGCCATTTCCTTCGAACTGCAAAAGAATAGAAGTTACGTCTGCCTTAAGTCACTCCTCTATCACACATGGATTCCTAAATAAGGGTCACCTCTTTCCGATCATCACAATCATCTGCAAGCGAAACTCCTCCAAATAAACCTCTCTGAAGAACAGGCATATTTGACAAGCGTTTCTCTTATAAATTCACCATGATCAAAATAAAATTAAGATACTTTGTCCTATATCCCTAACATTAATATAGGGTGAAACGCATATTTACCAATTTCTATAATCCGTTTTGAAACGAAGAAAGTGAAAAGATATAGTTAGTAAAAAAATATTAAATTATTTCTTTTACTAATTTGACGGACGAACCTAGTTCGTATTTACAGATCATTGAGCACTCCTATCTGCGATTGAGCCCACTAAACATCACCATTCCCAAGGCAAATGCCGCAGGCTCGATTGTTTTCTGCGTTATGCCACCAATATTCACTATGTTATGTGGAATACTAGGCAATAAATAATCATCGCTCTAGATTAGTCATCATCGGAATTGAGCAACCTCAAAAGATAAACCTAGATTATCATGGAATTGCAGTTTCTTAGAACAGCGCTCTAAACCTCACTAAAATACTTGAACGTCTCGGTTTACTCAAGTTTCGAGACATGCCAGATTCTCATAATCTGGGCTGAATAGCAGAAGATTTGGAGAGGCGAGTGATTTACTTTCATCTTAAGATTATCAAATTTTCCAATCCATTTCTTCAGACGCCGAGACGACGATAATTAATTAATGCCTCGGTCTCGCCTGGAATTCAAAATCATGGTCGCCGCTCGGCGTTTAACTAAACTCTCATCAGAGAGCGAAATTCGTCAAAGCCTACTTTTCTAATTGCCCGACGTGTTTCAGAAATGTTTATCTTATAAATAAACTAAACTACATAACATTTAATTAACTCCGAACGTTATCATTAAAGTTAAGTGTGATTAAAAAGAGTTAGCATTTTTTATAATTATAGTGTTTTAAAATGCCTAATTTCAACAAGATATGTATTCATTGCAGTAGGGGGGATATAGATCTCATTTATAGTTTCCGTTGAATTCAATAGTTTAATCGTTCATGTCCTAACATTTACATATGCGAATTCGATTAACCTTTTGCATTTCGAATGAATTTTCATGAGTATTCTCGTGCGTCTACGTTCGTTTCAGCCTTTTAATTATAGGAGGATTATTTTGTTTTGTGGATGGATAATATTGGATCAGAGAATGTATCTTGTACACTATTTACTTGAAGAATTAACGTTTGAGCAATATTTTATATGCATCACATATGATGGATGGGACAGGCAAAGGGTAAATATTATTTAAATAAGCATTTACAGATTTTCCGAATAAGGCACAAAATACAATCTCTTTTCTCCTAAATTAACTTAGTGCAGTAAATTCCATTTTTCATTTCGAAAGTGCACAAAAAAAGCAAATAGTTTCTAATAGGATACGATTTAATGTCTTTAGTACCAGTGGTGCATACAAATATAATTCATCGCCTAAAAGATTTGACAAATGATCTACACCCCATAAAGCTATGATTTAGGTTATATTATTTATCCTAACTTAACCAAACCTACTCTAAAGTCCACCTTGCGACTTGCGTCTTTATGCTAATTTCGTCAACGATTGAAATTTCCTAAATGAAGTCTTGGGTTGACAGTAGAAGATCCAATTCTTAACAAGGGCTTGTTCTTAAACCTTTCGTAATTTGCGTTGCCATTTCCCATCAAACCCACCTCGGTTTCTTTAATAACATACCACTAAAATTTTTTTTTTTTAGTACAGCTTTACTGGGACTTTCACAGGTAGAGGAAGAACAACTGTCTGGAAAGTGTTGGCATAGAACTTTCTCATGAAAAGAATAGAATATCTAAAATTATTCGTGGCAAAGTAATTTATTATAATTATTATAATTTATTAAAAATTTAACGTGTTATGCTATTAGCCAAGATCTATTAAAGTAAAAAAATTTTTTTCACGAATGATGCTGGATGTATAGAAAATGCTTTCAAAATTTTCAGTTAATATTTTCCAACTATTTCGTTCACCCAGAACTAAAAATATACATAAAACCTTTTTCATTTTCTGGGACATTCATACAAATGTTATTTTAACACTTCTAGGGAAATTTATATATATATATATATATATATATATATATATATATATATATATGTAAATTTAGCATTCAAATCTAATTAATAAATTACTCTGTGACGAGAATAAATTATTTTTATGTAGCATCACCATCAATACGATAAAATCCCTTTTCTTCCTTTAAATTTTGAGATGACCACCACCATGGAAAAGTCCAAAAACTATAAATCCAAGGTGCTCCAGAGGGAGATCAGCTAGCAAAAAAAAAAAATACGATAGAGACAAAAGAAGACTAAAAATTAAATACGAGAGTAAAAATAATAATAACGCACAAAAAACGGAAATCATGTGATGTCAGCAGATAATAAGAATGAGTTAGCTCCCCTCTTAAATGTTAAGAGATCAGTAGACTCCAAAGCAGCACTAGGCAAACCATTCCCATTCACGGTTGCAGCGACAATAAAACTTCTAGCACCTGGTTAGTACAATACCTGATACTAGAAAATGTCACACTATTAGCACTGGCTTCCTGCCTTGTATTACGAGCTAAAACAGCTAGATCGGGTGAGGAAAAATGCAAAGGATGTTTATAACTGTGGTACATTTTATGCAACAAGCTTAAAGAACTCACTTTACGCCTATGGCACAGGTCAATATTAATACTTGGTAAAATAAACTTGACCTAAGACATAACTCTATCCAAGAGCTTAAGAGGAAAATCTGCACCTGAGGAACACACAGTAGAGCAGTAATCCAAACAGAGAAGAAGGAAGGAATTAAAATACTTAGGTATAATAGCTTCGTCTCCAAACATTTTAATACATCTCCTCAAGATACCAACCTTATGGGAAGCAGAGGACGCAATATTACGTATGTGCCTCTAAAAAGTCAATTTCTTGTCCAAAGTAACCCCCAAATGCTTAAAATAGTTACTGGTATTTAATACTGTTCCATCAATATGCACATCAGGATGCATGGGAAAAAAAGTTCTGGTCTTAGCAACTATCCTATTCTGAATTTTAGAATGGTTAAGCTTCATGCCTTAGAGCTTACACTACTCAAAGATACGTGCTACGTCTCTTTTTATGGAATCTTCTACTACCTTCCTCAGGCAGGAAGAAGGAACAACAACGAAAAGAGTTGCATCATCAGCATATGCAATCAGTTTGTTTTCCAAACCAAGACACATGTCACCTGTATAAATAATAAATAGCGAGGGACCAATAACACTACCCTGAAGAACACCTGAGATTACATTTATAACACTCCTCTAATGGCCATCAACACAGATCCTCTGGGTTCTGGCAAGCAAGAATTCACTTGAAATATTAAGAAAAGAGCCACCAATTCCTGATAATCCCAATAATGCCCTGCAAACAGTTCATACGAGAGTAGATCATTTGTGTACAGCGTTGCTTCGGGTAAATGTCAGTCATATTTTCTCTTCCCAAATTCTCTGCAAACAGTCCATACGAGAGTAGGTCCTAATCCCTGTTCTTTCTCTCATTGCAGACCCCAAATTCACTTTCGGGCATAGTCATGTAACTTACATAATTACAATTAAATATTTAAATACAAACATATACACCCGTGAACATACCATTCTCGTGACATGATTTCAAAATATTAACTTTTAAAACGCACCAATATCTTGTATTTAATTTAAACTTAAATCAATTATGTATCCTTCATTATTATCTGTATAGAATTCAAATTGTATACCTTAAATATCATCTGCGTTACTGGATTTAATTTTTGTATAAAAAAATTCAATCCAATGCATTCTTGTAAAATTTAATATATTCTATTTTTGCTTCTCTGTTTGTTCATTACATTCCCTTTGCTTGAGAGTTCCAATCTGCGTTAGGCTTAAACCATACAATCAGTCATTATTGCTTCAATCCAAGCCAAAAACAAAATTATCCACGTAATCACTATCGCATCGCTATCTAAGGCAAAAGCATTTATGTAATAGTTAGCCACACTGCATAAATAGGATCCATCACAGAAAAAAATTCCTTTCGATTTTTCAACAAAATGGATAACATACCATTTAAGAGGAGATAGTGTGACAGCAATCTCGTTCGAAAGTGTCAGTTTTTATTAATAATGTCTACAAATTAGCTAAGAGTTTTGCCATGATGAGATAAAACAAAGCGGGAAGAATTAGTGGGCGTATCTTTTCATTTTTATTATTTTTTAGCAAAGCAGTTACTTAATTATTGCCATACGTGCTCTATGACCTTCCAAAAATTCAGACACAAAACAATTTTTGTAACATAAAAACAGTCATATTACATTGCCTCTCGATATTTCTGAGTTGACTCTTTAACTTACCTACTTTAACAGCTTGGATACGACCAAAACAAGAGGTGATTTAGCTGTGACTAAGAATCTGTAAAAGTAAATATATTTACCCCCAGATCACGGGAGTAATTTACTTAGATGTGAATGTTTATTTTCGTAAAAACGCTTAAAACCCCCAACAAAGGCGTCCGTCAACAAAACGTTAAGCAATCATGCAATAACAGTGGCGAAGATGAAAGGAGAGAGAGGGTTTCCAACTTCAACTCAAATGAAACCATACATAATAAGAGGCCAATTTTCCGTTGCCTCTGATATTCTTCAACTAAAGCACTCTGAATGTTTTAGCCACTTAGAACTCTATTTCCACCAGTCTTTACCGTTGAGTAAACTGGCCGCATAATAAGTGCAAGTCTCATCAAAACACAATAGTTTAGCTTCATACCACTTTTTCATTAGCCTTAACCTCAGGACATACAAAAGCATGCATCTACTAGGGATCCAAACCTTCTCGGTTGGTCTAAACTAAGAAGAATACTACTACCCTCCTGCCAGGAGGAGGTTTACCAGAGTTCGCTTAGCTCTTCAAAAGTACCCCACGTGAATTCAGTTATAAGCACGACAAAATTATAGCACCTGTCTTGGACCACAATCATTAACCCAAGGATGAACCTTTTACTACAATTAGTTACACATTCTCGATCTTATTCTCAATCAATGAGTTTATATGGCTGCATAACGAACAGTAAACAATATATTCTTATTTTTTGTCATAAGTTGGTGTAACATCGCAAATTTGGGGAAACATGCGTGATGTGTTCCTCCCTGCAACTTTTAACATCAGGGACAAACTTGACTCGCCTTTCCATTTACCGCTTAGTCTCCTGGTGGACCCAGGAATATAGAGGCAATATTCGAAACAAGGATAAAATCGAGACGATACTTCTTTTATCCTTCTCTGGGGGGCAGCATCGATATTCACTCTGATCGCGATCGTGCCCACAGAACTATCAAACAAGTAAAACCGACTTTCTTACAAGTGAATATCTCTAGCAGCTCTGTTGCAACCCCTTCGGGTGCCTTATAGTAAATGTATTATATGTACATCACATGGTGCCCCTAATTATACGCTTTCATGGCATCCAAGTGAATAGCAATGGAACCCTGCCAAACATTCTTACGACTTCTTCATATATACCAATGGCTTACGAGCTACCAATGACCTCGCAAAAGATCTCGTGATGACATTATGGACCAACCTATAAACCCTGCTCCTACCACGAACAACATCTATTTGTGCAACTTAACTAGTGGACATCATCGACTCCTTTGGCGTCATTATGTTCCTTCCAAAAGTCTCTACTTTATCAATTAAAATCTAGAATTACCCTTCCTGTTATCACGAGATATTTTTTTTCTAATCTCATAGTCTGTTTTTTTACCATTCACTCCATCTCCTACAATATTACCAGCAGAAAACAATAACTCCCTGGGACTCAGCCAACTTTAGCATAGTGTTAAACATTAATTTTCTTTGAGAAAATTGTCAATATAAATATATTGCAAGCTTTCGAATGGCAATTTGTACTGTATATGGCAATTGCAATATCTGATCTAGGGTATAGGTCCTATCTCTCTGTCGGTACCCTAGAAAGAACATAACTTCAAAGATTGTTGAAGCAGAAATATTGCTTAATCAACACCACTGCAGAAAGGGGAGGGAGCGAATGAGTATCTAAAGAAAAATATCGTCTCTTTTATGCGAATTTGAAGGGATTTACTCATGCAAAGCTTTTGCGTTTAGGAGCAAAGGTTTAAGGCAATACTGAAGAAGAAAAAAGAAATAAACAAATCGAATGATTGGATGATCTCGAATAAAAGAATAATAGAGTATAGTTATATGTTGTTCCGCCTATGGGTAGCTAGTTGCAGTTGGGTGATTATTCTGTCTCCAGAGTGCATTTATCATGAAAGCTGAATTAATATTTTGGGTAAACAAGTTCTTCAAACTTTTACTGGATGGCTGAAAGTCAGAGCCAATAATTCTTATTCAAGAAAGGTAATTTGCATCTCCTAAACCATTGACCATTAATATCCTAAAATCGATAATAAAAAGATCCGAGTTTAAATTGTAATGAAAAATAGTGGTGTATATTTTAATAATAATTCAAAGGAAACTTTTTCATTAGACAAGCGTTTTTTAATATTTAGACAATATAAAATTAGATACCATGCATTCTGTATTAAGTGATAATGATATCCTTAAGCGTGCTTGATAACTTTCCTACAAAGTCATTTTGCGAAAGGTTAGCAATGGTTTTAATAAATGATAGTATTTTATATGATTTAAACTTATATTAACATAGTACTAAAATCGTCTAAAAAAATTTGTCACTTAATTTTTATAGCTCAATGTTTATAGTAGAAAAAGTATTCTAATTCTTTTCTCCCATTAACTTTGTCTAAATCCAATTATAGTAGTTTTTCCCTATATACATCGCGTGATTAAATAGAAGTCATGTGGAGTTTAAACCTCTAGTATTTACTTCATAGTGCATTCTATTATTTCTTATTTTTTTCCCTCGTATGTTTATAATAATCACAATTAAGTAAGATTGGGTATCATAAATTTTCTTCCATAAACTTAAAAATTAAAACTCCCTTGAGTAGTCTACCAGGTCTCGGTTTACTTTTCATATTTATTAAGATAGTAGTTTCAAGTATTCCTTCTCTCCCACATGAAAATGTAAGACCATAGAACAAACATTAATCTCAATTTTCTATGATTCTTCAAAAACTTATCTCATAATATTACATATATCGTTACTTAATCTTATTTTCATTATTTATTTTTACCGGTGTATTTTTTTTGATTAATCATTGAGAAAGTATTTTCTTCAGTTAATTTTTCCTTTCATATACCTTGCCTTCTAAGCAAGTTAAAAGCGATTCTAATGGGAAATACAATGTTAAAATCCTTAATATAATTTGTCTACATCCATTATGGGAGTCAATATTGCATTTTTATTGTAAAAAAAATATATTTAATCCATATTATTTATAAAATATTTATTGAAAGAGCTCATATTACAATGAGCAAGGTCTGCTGACCAAAGGCGCGTGCTCTCAGTTATTCTGATTAATGACCTTAAGACCTTCAAAGGTTTTAATAATTCTTGGACTAACCTCGGGAGGACTTTGGTAATTATCTCATTCGAAAGATAATGTAAAACAACAAAAAGGTTTCAAATTTAGTTACAATCGGTCGAATAGGTACGATGTTATTGCCAAAGCAAAATAATTCCTCGACAAACCTTGAAAGGACATTGGCAAATATATCAATCAAAAGGGGATTTAAAATAACATAAGGGGTTTAAATCTTTTGAGAATCATCTGAATACTAACTATGTTATTACCCCCCCAAAAAAAGAGCAAAATAATTACCGAGGGACAGACAGACATAGTGAGATATAGAGTCGCACGCGACCATAAACTTCAAAGCTCTTCTAAAAAGGTAGCTACCATCGGATAGACAATTTAGTTGGGGCACTTTAAACACAAACTTTAGTTTCAGAAAATTAACATAAAAAGATATAATATACGATGTATCTTACATTTAGTACTTATTACTCTTATTAAAATTTTCTCACAGATTACAACTTGATTCCGGTAAAATAAAAATAAGACACGTTCCGCATAATGAAAAACTAGCCCTCCCCATATTTCGGTTAACGCTAAAATTGTGATTATTTACCAAGTGAACCATTTTGTAAATCCGATTGAATAGATGGTCAGAGTAATACACTGATTACGTTCAAATAAATATGATGTTAATCGCCTAGGACAGAAAGGCCAATGTTGTAAGGTTCTTGAAACACGTTATAAGGTAAGGATTTTTTTCCTATTTCTCTCTTATGTTGAGTGATAGCCCAAGTCTAGTTCATAAACACAGGTTACTAGTTCGAGTATTGGGGAGAGTAAATTTTTAAATTCACTATTTTATGGAGAGCTTCATCTATGCTCTATGCATTTTACCCCAGAACAAAGACTAGAAATAATCATTTTGTTTACAACAACTTAAAAATATTAGATCACATTATAATGATTTTTCTGTTATAAAACTCTTTCGGACAATACTTTTAAAAAATAATTGCTTTCATTTCTACGAGAGCTCTGAAGAAAATATGGGAATAAATTAAAAACATAAATTTTCTTCGAAAAATTGAAACTTAGGTGTAACGTAGTGTAAGATTTTCATTGCACTTATTTCACTTCCGTTACCCGAGTCCCAATTGGCGCCTTCACAATAAATCTAAAAATTCCTTTTCTTGACCATTAATTCTCACTGATCATTGATTCCTTCATTTGAGTGCTCATTCGGCTATTGAGAAAAGAGAAACGGTAACACAAATAATGTGGAGCGGATGGTTACATGCGAGATTCGTCACATGAATCGAAAAATACCAAAACAACTTTAAATGCCTTACATATCAAACTTCATTTACAAAATATTATTTCTATTTAGTTTTTTTATTGATATACTCATAAACTCAATACCCAGCTAGTGTCTGATGTCTTCTGCAATAAACCATTCAACTTAATTTCAATAAATCTAGCAACAATCAATGATTATTATTTGTTTACTTTAGTACGTGAACCAAAGCCTTTCTTTACTTGAACCAATTATAGATTTTTTAACTTAAGAACATTTAAAATCACCGTAAAGCTGTATGAATAATTATCATTCCGTGATTTTATGCTAATATCGTTACATTATACCGGGTGTTTAAAAAAGATTGATATCATTTTGCAATCTTATATCTTTGCCAGTTCCAGGTCTAATAACCTCAAATTTTAAGAGCATGTCTGGAAACAGGTCAAGGTTTTATGTTTAATGTTTAATGTTTTTATCTTTACAGGTATATAAATGCAATTTACTGGAAGAGAAAAGGCGTTTTTGTGTGTTGGAGTATGCTGAACACAGTCGAGAGAGTTCTCTAAACAGTCATCAATGGCAATGCAGATTTGGATATGACACAAAAATTCAAAGAGAAAGGCTGTTTGCAGGGCAAAAGGATCTGGACGACCAATAACAAGCTGCAACTAGTTCAGGCCATAACCGTAGATGACTACGAAAACGCAAACAATTTTGTGTTTATATGCAAGAGAAACTTGAAGAAGAAAAGTAACAAGGAGTAACAAGGAAAGGAAGTAGCCTAGAAGACCTTACGGTCCATTCAAAGAGGGTACCTTTGGACTAGCAATCGAGCGGGCACATGGCTGCTAAATTGTTTTGCGTGCCTAAACGGCCACTTTTCAAGACTTTGTCTACTTTTGACTTGAACTGGTCAACAGATTCACTGTTGACAACTTCCACTGGAAGTGCGATCCACTTACCGCAGATACTGTAAGTGAAATAATTTCCACACAGATTGCGGTTGTAACGCTTCAGTTCAAGTTTGAAGCCGTGATTGCGCGTTCTGTTATCACTCAGTGTTAAAATATCTCGGTAGTCAACATTGTCGAACCCTCAAAGTATATTTAAAACTTGGATAAACTGACCACGCAGTCTACGGGCTTCCAGCGAGAACAGATCTAATTCCCTTAGTCTATCCTCATAACTTTTATATCAGATAGAGGGAATCAGCTTGGTTGCCCTGGTTGTACGCGTTCCAACCTTGCGATATCCTTTCGAAACGAAGGACTCCAAAATTGTACGGCATACTCCAGGTGCGGCCGAACGAGTTGTACATACAAAGTACTATCTCCTTGTTACGGTATCCAAACTGCCGCTTTATGTAGCCTAACATCCTTTGGGCTTTCTTCTCTGCCTCGATGCACTGTTTCGAGAACTTGAGGTCGCTAGTGATAGTTACACCCAAGTCCTTCTCAGTGTCACTCGATTCAAGAGCAGTGCCCTTAAAAATGTACTTAGGTTTGGGATTTCGTTGGCCGATATGCATTACTTTGCATTTCTCCACGTTGAAAGGCATTTGCCACTTGTCCGACCACTCCCCAATCCTTTGAAAATCCTCTTGGAGGCGGGCAGTGTTCCCCTCCTTTGCCACATTGATACCAAGCTTGGTGTCGTCGGCAAATTTGGAGATTTTGGCAACCATGTCTCCGTTCATGTCGTTGACATAGAAAATAAACAGTAGTGGTCCCAGGACGGAACCTTGAGGGATACCGCTAGATACTGGCGCCAATTCAGAGGCCCGTCCATTCACCACTACTCTTCACCGTCTGTCACTTAGCCAACTCTCTATCCAACCTGCTACCTTGCCGTCTATTCCCTGCGCACGCACTTTCCGGAAAAGGCGGCGGTGTCGTACCTTGTCAAAGGCATTTTGTAAGTCAAGGTACACAACATCCACCGCTTTATCCCGATTATGCTCACTGAACACGAAGTGGAAGAATTCCACAAGGTTCATCAGGCATGACCGTTGCCTTCGGAAGCCGTGCTGAGGACTTTTCAGTAGCAGGTTTGACTCTAAATAAGAGGTTATATTGTCCACTATCATGCTTTCCATGAGTTTGCCGACTATCGAAGTCAAACTGATGAGAAGGTAGTTTGACGGATGGCTGAGGTCTCTTTTCTTGAAGATCGGAGTCACCTACGCCTCACGCCAGTCTCTAGGAACGCATCCGGTCCGGATTGACATGTTAAAGATAGCGCACAGATGTCGTGATACTTCATCGCACACTTCCTTAAAAACCTTGGATAGAAATCCGTCCGGTCCAGGGGACTTATTCGCCTTTAGGTCAGCGATCTTTTTCTTTATTTCTCCTTTGGTGAAGTCCATTTCCTCCAGCTTTTCCCCTGAGTAGGAATTTTTGGGCTGGGACATGGGACCACACTCTTTAGTAAACACTGAAGAGAAGTAGTCATTGAGCAGGTTAGCATTTTCTGCATCTGAGTGAGTTTATGCACCCTCCTCCTCCACTAAGGGCCCAATCCTACGATGGATTGGTTTACGGCTATTTACATAGCCGAAGAACTGCTTGGGATTCTCCTTGCAGAGTCTTGCCACTCGGAGTTGCTCAATACGCTTAGCCGCCCTTATGTTGGACTTCACTCTTCTGGCTAGCTTCCGGTACTCGTCAAAGGCACCCGAGATCTTTGATCGCCGGTACGCATTTCTCTTCTCCCTAAGCAGTTGGCCGATTTCTCGATTAAACCACTTTAGTTGAACAGAAGACTGACGGACGCATTTCAGAGGGATGCAACTTGATTGAAGACTAATGGAACTTATTTTTGAAGTTGTTCCACGAATCCTTAACATCTGGGCTTACATGAGTCAGCCCAGCACGAAGGCTTGCAAAATTTCCTCTTTTCAAGTCAAGTTTCCTTGATTGACTGGCAACAGACCTTACCTTTGACCTCTTGACGGTAAATCTAACTAGCTGGTGATCACTGCCACCGGGCTCTACGCCTACAAAGAGATCATCAACGATATCATCCTCAGAGTTGAAGACTAAGTCGAGGATATTGTCTCCTCTCGTCAGTTCTCTGACCCATTGAGTGAGGAACTCGTTGTTGACAAACTCCAGGAGTATCACGCTCTCGCTACAGGCTGCTCTGGTTTTTCAGTCAACTTGTCTGTTGAAGTCGCCCATAAAGATGCACACTCTGCCTTGAACAAGCTCACCCAGCAGCTGGTACAGTTCCCTATCCTTCTTAACGGGTTAGGAAGGGGGTCCGTAAAGCAGCAGGGTCCTGTATCTGACAGGAACTATCTCTAGGTCGACGCCTAGGAGCTCGTGATCGGATATAATGTTGGAGTTCGTAGATTTGATTGTATCCTTAACATACAAAATTACACCGCCACCATCTCTGTCTGTCCTATCTTTGTGGAAGAGTTGGTAGCCAGGAACCGTGAATTTGCCTTCAAAGTCTCGGTTTGAGGTTTTTATCCACGATTTTGTTATGGCTACCGTTTCGTGTTCTTCCGTCGCTACGAGGCCATGGAACTCCGGAAACTTGTTCCTGATTGACCTCGAATTGGAAAGAAGAACTTTCATGGAGTCCCAACTGTAGGACTCCCTACGCTCTTCCGTTTCCCGGCTTGTTTTTTGGCGAGGAGGCACCCTCTTTGCGACCTCTTAGAGGTTCGTTCCTGGAGTGACACGGGCGTACTGGCGTTCGTCCGCCCGCACTCTGGGCCGGATACTCCTTTGGGTCCTCTCTACGACATCCTGGATGATGTTCGACAGAAAGGCCTTTTCTTTAATGGAAAGATGTACTCCATCCCTTTGGTAGAGATCATTTCTACCATAAAAGGTGCGGTACGGGTCTACAAAAAGACCCCCTCTGCTGTACACAAATCTGCCAGGCACCGGTTTAAAGAGACGTTTATCGAGTGAGCGGTCCGTGTTGGACCTCCCTTCGGGAAAATCCCGAATACAACAAGCTTGCGGGTTTTGAGCCCACAGTCGACCACATCACCCATGACCATGTGAAGGATTTTATTTGTAGGGCCTACCCTACCTCCTCTCAGGTAGAGGTCGTTTCCACTGACCCTCAGAGCAAGACTGAGCTCTCAGAAATCTGTGATTTCTCAGCTTCTACTCTGATGTGGTGGTTACTACATCCTGGTAGGCAGCTTACCTTCACACTAGTGCGAAGGCGAGCCGCTAGCAGGGGATGCAGACCCCGTGCTTGAGAATCATCAATAAGGGTCACTCTTGCACATTTGTCTGCAGACGACTTAGTCTTTCCTTTTGGAAGCGACTTGCCGCTTTCCTCTTGTATTGCTACATTTTTCTTCTTCTTCTTCTTCTTCTTCTTCTTCTTATTTTTCTTGTCTTCCTTTGTTTTCTCTTCTTCTCTTTCCACTTTCCCTTGCGCACCAGTAAGCTCGAATACTCCTACAACGGAGCGAGATGCATTGAGGTTGTTTTTCTTGTTTTTCTTGTTTTTCTCATTGGCTTCTCCACATGGTTGAATTGGGACTGCAAATGCAGTTTCAGGTGTCACATCGGTGGAACCACCCAAGTCAGAGGGACTTTGGTCTCGAGCTTGATGAGACTGGGCCTCTAGTTTTAATGCTAGCTCTAGGATTTTCTCGGACCTCTCCTTTAAGGATGCAGTCGGTGCATATACTTCTCGGGTGGCATTTCGAAAAACATCCTTCCGGAAAGTCCACGCACCACTTATCCTTCTAGCATATCGCACATGTATATTTAAGTGCAGCTGGACCTTTTTTCACTGTCATTTTGAAAACTCTCTCTCTCTCAAAACTTTGCGACCAATCAATAGTAAAAAAGGGGGTTGGTGAGTTCTCCCCGCGTGAGTCGCCCTCGCCTATCCATCAGAGAAGTTTCGGATCTTTCAGAAGGCACGCTCCATGTGCTGCTGTTCGTCTGACCGAGTCGTTAAACATTGGGGTGCCGTGGCTCCCAACCAAGCAGCACTGACTGTCCCCGAAAGGGCCATCGATTTCTCACCAGGTGAACAAAGGAGCACGCCCCGTACTAAACTCCAACTAGTTCCCTTCATGAGGGCCAAGATCTCGGAGCAGCGTTCAATGGATATCCCGCCACACCAAGAGACTTGACGCAAGGCTTTTTATTAGCCTGACAACCAACCTTGAATCAAAGGGCCGTCACCTCGGAACGATGCTACCAGAGGCACCCGTCAACGGTCACTGGGAATCGTCAATAATTACGTGCCAGGGAAGGGGTTAACGGGGCACTACTCTCATCCCATTCATCGTGCCCCAACGCCTAAAACACCTCTAGTCCTAGTCTCTCGCAACCAGTAAACGTCGATTGGCGTTGTTGATAGAGGTTCCTAAGCCTCTCTTCTGACGCGTAAGGTAGCTGCCAGGTCCTTATATTTAGAAAGATTGAAAAAAGGGTGAGAATGACTTGATAGTAGTAGGGTTTTTTATATATTTTTTTCTTTTTATATAATAATTTGAAGAGATAGGATAAAAGTGAAAAAGGAGAAGGATAGAGTAGAAAAAGGAATGACGCACTTAGTCTGGAACCTCGTTTCCGACCAAATCGACAAGGAAAGTACGACCAGGGGTACCCAAAAGAGAGGTACTTCCGCCGACATAGTTCGAAAAGTCAAAGGTACACACAAGCTCTCTTCCCACGACAAGGGGGCGTCACCTCTCCCTCTACGAGAGAGAGACATTTTATACGAATGGCAAAGTCAATAAGCATAATGTTCGCATTTGGAGCAAAGAAAATCTCCATACTACAGTTGAACACGTGAGGGTCTCACCAAAGTGAATGTATTCTGCACCATCTCCAAGAACCATTTTTATGGCCCGTTTTTCTTTGAGGGAAATGTGACCGACCATGTCTATCTGCAAATGCTTCAGAATTGGCTAATGGATGAGCTCATTGGAAATGAACAAGAAGACTTCACTTTTCAACTGGATGGGGCTCCGCATCACTGGAAGCTCACTGTGCGGGTTTCTCTCAACGACAATTTGTGAGGGAGATCATCGGGCGTGCTGATGACGAAGACGATGTGCTGTTGAAATGGCCGCCACGTTCAACCTGACCTGTCACCTTGCGTTTCTTATCTCTGTGGCTATGTGAATGGAGTGGTCTATGTCCACCCTCTTCCTGCACATCTAGAGGAACTCAAGCACAGAATTAATACCGCACTGGAAACTGTTACCAAAGGCATGCTGCAGCGTGTTTGGGAGGAGCTGGACTACCGACTTGACGTGTGCCGTGTCTCAGGTGGTTCGCATATTGAACATTTGTGAAATCGTTCATGGAATCCACATACCTTTGATTTTCTCATTCAAATTTGGAAACCTCAATCGCATGTTGTTTAACATTACGCCTGTTTAGTTTCATTTGCCTTGACTCTGTAGTTTTTGTGATATTTACATCTCAAATGATAGCACTTTTGTTTTAAACTTCCTGTATATAAAGGGTAAATGTTTCTTTACAGTGACTTGAGCTATTACTTTTATTTCTATTGGTAATTACTACAATAATACCACCTAATTTGTGAAGTCAGAAAAATGTAAATGTAAGCCAATGATTAATAATTACAACATTTTATTAAATTTCTGTAACGAAAAGACCAGGTTGAAGGCCAAGAAACCAGAATATCATTGTGTTGCTTTGATTATAATAATAGTTTATTCCAATGCCTTAATTCTTTTTCTTAAACACTGTCTACATTTATGTTGTAAATATATATGAAATAGGAAATGTTATTTTAAGGATTTTATAATACTCCTGGAAATAATTTGTAATACTAACAATAGGTATTTATTCTTTATTTAATTCCTCTGTCTGTTCATCTTTTTTTCTGACTGAAAGAACACAGAAAAATATTCGAAATTTCTATCATTCATAAACAATCATTAAATGAATTATTTCTTTCTTATGTGTGAATAATTTTATTTTCGTATTATAATCTAGTACCCAAACTAGTAAAGAAATATTTGGTAGGAAAAATTCAAAGTATTGAATTTGAGGTTGCCTAGAATATATCATGCGTTGGTCAAATTTCTTATTTATGGATATTGCATAACTTAAATTGGTAAATACGTCATATTTTGTATAGTTCTTCCCTTTGATTTTGTCCATACTTTATAACTTTTAGACAACTATCAATTCATATGTGAGACATAAGCTAGGGTCATTCTCATTAGAATGTTCCTCAATGTTCACATGGGTCTACAAAATATTCGGAATACACCCCAATTGATTCAATGCAAAATCGATTTTTAATCATGTGTTAGCCATCGTAGAACCTTTAAAATTAATATAGTTGTAAAGATATCAACGCAATACTAAATATTTAAAACAGTGTATAGCAAAGAAAAAAAAAGTTACTAAGGATAGCCAAAAGCAGCAAATTCTTCTTTGTATGCAAGTTTATGAAAAACGTTTATATATAGTTGATAGATAAATTGGCATAAATTTTCGCACTTTGCTTATTTTGCAACGAAGACTAGTCAATACCCAAATTTGTATAATAACACCTATTTTTCTTTATTAAACTATGTAAAAATTCATGACCAGATACATGAAATATCTGTACCAACACGTTATATAATTCTTTTGATCTGCTAAGTTTATTTTATTAAAAATAATAATATAATACTCCCAAATAAAAGGCTCGATAAAAGCAGAAAGAGATAGTAACTTGACAGACTGAACTAAGAAATCAAAAAAAGATATAAAGATTCCAAATCTCTACAGGAACAAATGGTCTTTAAATCTATTTTTATTCCATTTGAAAAGAGGTTAAAGAGTTCAACATCATATATATTAAATCTCATATTTACCTTCAGAAGCCTACTAAATGAAATTATAGAGTGTATTATCGAATCACTCTTTTAAACAGTAATTCGAGTTATTATGAAGATTTCCTATTAGATGTTGTGCTGTATTATGGTCCAATTTCACTCTTCTTTCAAATTAGGCTCAATACTTTCCCCTTCAGCAATTACAAAATCTCAGCCTTTATAAAAATTCATATGCTTCTCTATCTACTTGATTTTAGTGCTGTGTAAAAATGCTATGCGACCTTTTCATAATTAACAAAATACTTTTCTTTATATTCTACTTATAAAGAAACTAATTCAAGATAAACGTCATCTAAAATCAGAGAAAAGTCACAACCTGAGAAATTCTATCTTTTAAACTTTGCAAAAGATTGTTTTCAACTTTGCTCTGTTCATTTTCTTAGTCAAATTATCTAGATAATTTGAAAAAATTATAACTCCGTATTCCAAAACTTTAATCAAAATGAGTAATGCATTAAAGAAGAGTGCAATTTAAGAGGAGAGCAGAATGCTTAATTAGACTTCTAATTGAGCTTAGTGTTATTATAGGGAGAAAACAAGTGAGTCATTGATAATAATTAAGGATTTATGTTAATATTTTGATTTTCGATTGACTATGTTAGACCAAATATAATCACTGCGCAAGGAGACTCGAAATTGAATTTAGCCACACTCCAGAATATAACGATATCTATTCATTGCCAGCACAAATGATAAAAATACCTACATGGTAGTTTTATTGATTAAAATGCAGATTCTTTCCTGTCATATATGTTTTCTTTTGCAATGCTACCTTTAGCTTTCCAACTCATGCTTCTCACTTTTGCAGATATACAGCCGCGGCCAAACGTTTTCTGAGGCCTACGTGGAAGTTGCTTATTACTTGGGTATGTCTAATAATATGTTATTTTGCTTTGTGTATATAGAAAACAAAAGAAATTACAAGCTTACTTATAACCTTTAACAAATTTCTAAGATGGCGATGGTATTGAAATGTCGGAAATCCTGGTATCACTATGCGGTATGCTACAGTCAAAGTGTCTTAATATATCACATCTTATTTATTGATTAATATGATATTCTATATCAAGAGGATCTGAAGAAGATATGATAATGATATGAAGAAGTTAGAGCCAGCAGGAGGCCAGGGGAGAATTGGAAACAACAGTGAAAAATGCCAATAGTATAGATTGGTGGTTACCCTATAATAGTATAGGGCTCAATGTGAAGTACAGGGGTGTTTTTTTTATTTCCTATGGTAGCACTGTGAATTTGTAAGTGATTACAAGCTACCTTCATCCAGAGTCTTCTCAGAAATGCCCAGAATGTTATTTTGCAGCAAAACAATGACACATGTCATAAGTCACAGTGGTTCCGAGAAAACAATGTCAAGTGATGGACTGGCCACTTTAGTCTGCGGAAAAGAATCCACTGGTGAACGTTTGAAATAATTTGAAAGAAGAAATGAGATGTCGTTAGCCAGACTATCAAGAACAACTGAGGAGGGGAATAACATCAAACCCCTCAGGTATCACAATCTTGTGGAGAGCACATTTATAAAAAAAATGAATGCTTTCATCAATGCCGAGGTATTTTTGTAATATTCAAAGAGCTTCATTTGGTTACATGTTTTCACACATTTCATAATTCTTTAAATATTTTGATTTTTGAGGCATATATAACTTATAGCCATTGCTTCCTCGTTAGGTGTCTGGCCAAAAGTCGCGTGCTCTTACTTATAATAATCTTGAGAGGACCTTGGCAATTATATCATTAGAAAGGAATGTAAAACAACATAATGGTTTTAAATTTCGTTAGACTCGACCGAAGATTTATGATGTTATTGCTAAATAATTCCTTGGCTAATCATAGATGTTCGTAGTGTGAGTGGTGTAGGTGGTGGTGGTGTAGGTGGAGTAAGTGGTTGTGATGTACGTGATGGTGGTTTAGGTGTAATATTGTAGGTAGTAGTGTAGATAGTGCAGGTGGTAGTAGTTTAGGTAGTGATGGTGGTGGTGTCGATGTAGGTAGTGTAGGTGTATTTCGTGCACGTGTTGTAGTTAGTGGTGGTTTAGATGTTGGTAGTGTAGGTGGCAGTGGTGTAGTTGTAATGGTGTAGGTGGTGTAAGTTGTGGTTTTAGGTGGTGATGGTTTAGGGGGTGGTATTGTTGGTGTCAGAAGTTATGAAGTGGTGATGTAGGTGGTGTAGTTGTGATGGTGTAGGTGTGGTAAGTGGTGTTTTCTGGTGGGGTAGTTGCTATATGTGGTAGTGGTGTACGTGAAGGTGGTATAGTCGCTATATGTGGTGGTGCTGTAAGTGGGGGTGATTGTGGATGGTGTAGGTGTATGTGGTGGTGGTGTAGTTGGTGGTCATGTTGGTGATGGTGGTGAAGGTTTTGTTGGTGGTAGTTTAGGTTGTGATATATGTAGTATAGTTGTGGTGGTGATGTTGGCGGTGAAGGTGTTGGTGTAGGTGGTTCTGCTGTACGTAGTGTAGATGGATTTGGTGCAGGTGGTGTAGGTGGTAGTAGTTTAGGTGGTGTTGGTTTTGTTCGCGGTGGTGGATGTGGTGATGATGTAGGTGGTCAAGCTAGTAACGGTGTAGCTGTGATGGTGTAGGTGGTGTAGTTGGAGGTGGTGCAGGTAGTGTGGGTGGTGTTAATGTAGATTCTGTTGGCTAAGTCGTTGTAAGAGTTGGTAGTGTAGTTAGTGGTAGTGTTGCTAGCAGTGCCCTATGCGGTCGTGGTGTAGCTGGGGTAGTTGTGATGGAGTAGGTGGTATAAAGGGGGTTTTAGGTGGTCTAGGTGGTGTAAGGGGAGGTTTTAGGTGGTGTATGTGGTGGTGGTGTAGTTGGTGTAGGTGGTGGTGGTGTACGAGGAGGTTTTAGGTGGTGTGGTTGTTGTAGGTGGTGGTTGTGTGGTTGGCGTAGGTTGTGGTGGTGTAAGTGATGTGGTGGATCTCGGGTATGTGCTGGTGATGCAGGTGGTGGCAGTGCAGTTGTTTGTGGTGGTGTAGGTTGTGCTTGTAGTGGGTTAGGTCGTGGAATAGGTCTTTGTAATTCAGGTTGAATAGGTGGTCGTGTTGGTGGTGTCAGCGGTGCTGTTGTATTGTGGGTTTTTTGGTGAAGCTGGAGTAGGTGCATTTAGTGTATGTGGTGGTGGTTTAGGTAGTGGTGGTGTATGTGGTGATGGCGTAGGTGGGAGCGTTGTAGATGTGATGATGTAGGTGGTAGTTTAATTGGTGCAGGTGTAGTTCGTGTTGGTGTAGGTACAGGTAGTGCATATGCTGGTAAAGTAGGTGGTAGTACTGTAGGCGGTGTATGTGGTGGTATAGGTGGTATAGTTTGTGCTGATGGTGGGTTAGGTCGAGGTATAGGTTTTATTAATTTAGGTTGTATAGATGGTGGGGATGGTGGTATTGGCGGTGTAGTTGCTGGTGCTGTAGATTGTTCTATTATAGGTGGTGTAGGTGGATTTGTTGCACGTAGTGGTGGTTTAGGTGGTGGTGGTGTAGGTTGCTGTTGTGTAGGTTGCTGTGGTGTTTGTGGCTATGACGTAGGTGAGAGCGTGGTAGATGTGATGTTGTAGGTATATGTAGTAAAGGTGTTGGTGGTGTAGGTGGTTGTACTGTAGGTGGTGTTGATGTAGCTGTTTTAGGAGATGGTGGTATGACTGGCGGCAGTGTATTTGGTGGTGATGTAGTTGTGATGGTGTAGGTGGGTTAGGGGTGGTTTTAGGTGGTATAAGTGGTGGTTTTAGGTGGTGTAGGTGTTGGTAGCCTAGTTGGTGTATGTGGTGGCGATGTTGGCGTTCGTAGTGCAGCTGGTGTATGTGGTGTAGGTTTTGCTGGTGATGTAGGTGGTGTAGGTTGCGCTAGTGGTGGTTTAGGTTGTGGTGGAAGTGGGAGGTGTCGGCGGCGTAGTCTGGGGGGTTGCTGGTGTAGTTGGGGGTGGTGTAAGAGGGGGTGGTGTAGGTTGTTCTGGTGTGGGTGGTGTTGGTGTAGGTGGATCTGGTCACGTCGTTTAGGTGGTGTTGTTTTAGTGGTGATGGTGTATGTGGTGATGCTGAAGGTGGTGGTAAAGGTGGGAGTGGTGTAGATTGTGTAGGTGTGGTAGTGTAGGTGGTCTAAGTGGTGGTGTTAGGTGGGGTAGGTGGTAGTGGTGTTAATGGTATAGGTGGTGGTGGTGGTGTAGGTAGTGTAGACATTGGTGGTGTTGGTGTAGGTGTTGGTAGTATATGCCGTGTATATGTACTTGTTGTATGAGGTGGTGGGTTTAGGTAGTGTAGGTAGTGGTGGTGTAGTTGGTGTAGTTGTAGATGTAGGTGGTGGTGGTATGGTTGGTGTATATGATGGGGGTGGTGGAGATGGTGTAGTTGTAAGTGTAGATGGCCGTGTTTGTATATGGTGTAGGTGTTGGCGTAGGTGATCTATGCTGTGGTGGTGTAGGTGGTGGTGTTGTAGGCGGTGTTAGTGTAGGTTCTGGTGGTCTAGGTGTTGTAGGTGATGGTGTTGAAACTGGTGATGTTGTAGGTGTTGGCGTAGTGGGTGGTGTAGGTGGTGCGAGTGTTGGTGTGTAGGTGTTGTAGGTAGTGGTGATGTAGCTTCTAAAGAAGTAAACACAAAGATAGTAGTACAATGCTATTATAAAAAGCCGTAAGCTCTCGTCAAGGTTCTCTACAGCAGAGCGGCGAAAATCCATAATCATGTAGCATATCAATCTTTATGTCCTAGAGACACCTGTGAGCTCTCATACATTGGGTATATTACGAATAATATTGCATCACGAGCACACCAACACCGATATAAAAGCAGTAAAATACATGAACATCTTAATGGAACCCACAGCCGGAATAAAATTCCAACATTGCCGAAAATTTCAAATCCATCTACAGATCAACAAATGAAGAAAACTTGAGAATTGCTGAGGCAATTCTCAAGTTCCTCAATAACGCTAGCCTCTGAACGGTTACCTGCCTGCGTATATGATAAGTCTATCCCACTATTCTATTCATACCTGAACACTTTGTATAAAAAGGTGGATCAATTTTATTTTACTTAGTATGTTCTGAAGATACGATAAGTGTAATTGTTAAACGTCAACTCATAATGAATAAATCCATAATAGAAGCCAGTTGCATTTTTCTATCTAGAATCATCTTAATACGCTTCACCAAAGGATGAATAGACTGAAACAAGGGCGACGAATAGATAGATCATCTCTAGAGAGAAAGGTTTTATTGATCTATAATTGGTCTTAAACATTTTAGCTGACTAAATCATCTATCCTCTTATATTCTTAACTTATTTTCTAACTGATAGGTAAATATAGGAAAGATAGAATTCTATTTTTAATTTTATTCATTATGAATATAAAATTATCAACCTTATAAGCTGATGCTATTATGAACGAATGGTGGTACGATGTCATTAAACTACATCTCTCACATTTTCTTGCAACTTTCGTCAAATTAATTCTTCAGTTATATTTCTATTTTTTTACATCCTGCGCATTTATTTGAATACCAATCAACTAACAATACTAATCAATTTCAATTTCCTACACTTATTCGAACAATGAAACATATTGCTAAAATAATGGAGAAAACAATTATTTGAATCGCAAACAAATGAATTTCAATATCTGAGGGAGGATTCATCAGGTAAAAATTAATCCGTTTTTGACATTTGTTGGTGTTGTATCACGAATTTATCAAGTATCTATGTGTATTTATTTAAAATAATTTAATATACTTTAAAAGACTCCTATCTCCGAAAGTTTTAGACTTCTCATTATAAGCTATTTTTTTGGGCCGTTTTCAATCACACATACATTCAGAGAAGGCGGGTCTACAAACGAGTGAAGATGAGAAAAGTAGGGAAGCTTGGCCCTTACGAGCTATGTCGTCTAAAGGGGAGGTTGGGCTATCCTCGCGAGTCTTTTCCTCCCTCCGCCTCTAAACCTTAGGTTGGCGCTTCAGAGGAGGGGGAGCTCTCTTTTGGGGTATCCACCATCTCGATCAACCCAGCTTGCAACTAGGGTTGGGCGGAGGAGCCGAAACTCCTTTTTGGTGTTCTCCTTACGGAGGGTAGCTTTAGGAACCCCGGAAGATGCACTGGCGACCAACTTCATGGGTGTTGCCTCCTGTGAGTCTAACGACTCGGTGAAGACGCGTGGCTGTTTCGCCTTGCGGGAAACGGTCATGCTGGGGGAAGGGGGGGGATCCCTGGTTTTAGCCGGGGCTGGGTGTGAACCCTTTGTGCCGCAAGCTTTACCAGGGAAGCTCCCGGGTTGAGTGGAACCCACAGAAGGGCTCCCAATAGGTGCGAAAACAACCGTGCTTGTTGGCCTGGATGGGCCAGGAGCAGAGGATGTCATTCTTAGCATTGAGTCTTAAGATGTCCCAGGCAGAGACGGGCGCGCCAGGACCAATTCCTTAGCTTCACGGAATGAGAGACGATCCTGGGCCTGAACGGCCAGGATTTCTTTCTCAAGGAGACACGCACCACATTGCTTCGAAAAGCGGGATGCGGCTCTTAACAGTATCTTCGAGGAGAGAGAAAATAGCCACAAAGGACATATTTTATTCCTAGACGTCTTTCGACCGGAGTGGGTTATCTTCAGGAAAATATGGTAGTAACTCTTATAATTTTGATAATAAGAGTTACTACCATATTTCTCGAAAGATGACCAACTGCGGTTGAAAGAAGTCTAGGAATAAAATATGTGCTTTATGGCTATTTTCTCTCTCCTCGAAGATCCTGTTAAGACACTTGCAAGGAAAATCAAGAAATTGCAAGTCAAAATCAATAACGCTGATGCAGCTGTTGACATTAATAACGCATATATATATATATATATATATATATATATATATATATATATATATATATATATATATATATATAACACGTAGTATCGTAAGGGCCGAGTTGGTGTACGTATGTATAGGTTTGTTACGTATTTCAAAAAGTCCTTGATTGTGTTTTCTCTAAGAGTGCTATATTTTATTATTATTACGTTATTTTAATATTTAGGGATTTCTAGTGCCATTCTCAGCGTTTCTAGGATTGAGTTAAATACTTCTGAGAAAATGGTTTGCACGTGGTGTAGTCCACGGAAGTCTCGGATGGTCATGAGATGAATACGTCACGGAGCCGGGTACAAAGTAGAGGCACTAATCTGGTGATCCTATCTGTCTCTATGTCCTAGTGATTCAACTCGAATATCTTCTCGAAGTGTGTCAGGAACGAACACTGGTATTCGTTTTCTTGATAAGCTGGGAGTTTCATCGCAGCTATCTGTGTAGCCTTAGCTCGGAATCCCACGGAACTGGCTTCCGCCTGATCCTTGCTCATTTTCCTTTCATTAATTCGTACTTGTTCTCTCTCTTCTGCTTCCCTTTCGGCTTGCGCCTTTTCTCTTTCCGTTTCCCTTTCGGCTTGCGCCTTTTCTCTTTCCGCTTTCCTTTGTAATTTTCTTTCTTCTGCTTCCCTTTCTGCTTGCTCTCGTTTGTCTTCTCGTTCCCGGACGTAGGTAACTAGTTCCTTGCCTTTTAGTCCCATAGCTTAGGCTTGTTGGTGGAATCTTTGAACGATTTCATTTTACCTCTGTCTGTTCGTCCAAGAACTCACTGATATGACATAGGTACTTATGCAACCTAGAACAAGTAACGCGCTGCCTAACTCACTCTTATCTAAACACTTTCTGCTTATTGGAATACCACCTCCAAAACCACAAAAGTACATACGTATATATATATATATATATATATATATATATATATATATATATATATATATATATATATTTATATATATATAGAATCTGGACATTCCACGACATTTATCAGCCACAATCTCCCACAGTGACCCTCTTTTAACCCTATCGAAAGCCTTTTCAAAGCTAATGTATAAGACAAATCTATCTACTCCCCATTTCCAACTCTTTTCCAGAATCATCTTCATTGTAAAGGTCAGGTTAGAAGATCTTCTGCAAGGTCTAAATCCATGTTATGGTTCTCCCATGATGTGTTCTACAAACCTCTTAACTTCTGTTCTAGGTTTACATTCATATATTTTACCTGTGTGTGAAAGCAGTGATATGCCTCTGTAATTTTTGCATGAAGCTTTCTCTCCATTTTTCCATATTGGACATATGACCCTTTTTGCGTTTTCAGGAATTTGGTCTGTGACATACCCCTTAATGACCATCTCCAACATTACACCTAAGGCACGTGGTCCTGCCGCCTTGATGATCTCCATAGGTGTTTCCTCCTCGCGTACTTTTTTTCCTGTCCTCATCATTGCCCTAGCTGTTTTCAGTTCATTTTCTTCAGTTGTATCACCGGCATGCACTCTGGTTGCTTCGGGTTACTTTTGTCTCCCTACACAGTTCTGCAGTTTCACCAAATATTCCTGTCATATTTCTGCTATTTCCTCTGGTTTCCCTCCTAGGTTGTCATTTTAATCTTTAATAGCATATGTCTGATTCACTGCACATTTCAGGCGACACCTTTTGGCTATGCTAAATAAGAGCTTTTTTCTTCCCTTCATATCACGAAGTCCTGAGTAGTTCTCCCGAATGAAGATTCGTACGCATCACAGAAATTACAGATTCGAGAAACAGACTCAGAATCCCGTTATTTGATAAACTTTCCCGGATCGCTAACCGCCAGGCCAGGGGTCAATCATCTTCACAATCCCCCAATCCGAGCGAGCCAGGAAAACTTGAACTCCGAAGGCTAGAAGAGGATACTCCTTCGAAACGTCCAACACCGTACTCTCCATTGTCAGTTGCCTACGTGCTGAGGCAAGAGGCCCTCAAGTCTTCCCGGAAACAAGCACCGCCTGCTCCCACTACTCAACCAAACACCAGTCTATGACCATCTGACCACATTGCCTTCGAAGGGATGGACTGAGAAGAAGAGTCCTCATTCTCCGAGATTACCTGAACTCTTCTGCATTAAAGGTGAGAGATTGTGAAAAAATTAACGTACTCCTAGCTCTTTTCAGATTCCAATCCCTATTCAGATGGGAAGAATTCATACGTCTCCACGCAAGACTCAGTCTATACCACAACGTGAGCGCCCACGGTTGGAGTGTGGCGGTTCTAGACGCCAGGGAGCAGGCGGCCGTTGCAACCGTAATCCATATGAGTGAGTCAGCTATACATGGTCCTTGAGTACAACAGATTACAGTCACCAGACCTACACCCCTACCATGCTATGGATAGTGGTGGCAACAACCTACCACAATGGGCTCAAAAGGCGCATCGGCACCTTTACCAGTGACTCGCTGCCGTCCGACCTTTCCTAGACAAAGTCGTTAGCAGCATCGATTGGAGATGGCTAGTTAGGGTTAACCAAGCGCGTCGTTGTCGCCACACAGCGTTCCCCAGAATTGGACTGACGAGAGCGCTACCATAGACAGCGACGCCGTAAGTATCTCAGAATCAGATACGTCTCATTCTTCCCCCAGGGTCACACTCCATCGCTTGTTCAGCTCCAGCTCTTCTGACACAGAACCACTCAATTCGTCAACAGAGCGTTCTCCCGTTGTTTGTCTCTATCAGTGAGGTAATTGACATTAATCTGGAAGACAACTCCGTAATCGAAATACCTCCTTCTCACCACCTCCAGCCCCGCCACGTCAACACCTGGTGGATACCTCAGGGTTCTTTGAAAACGCTACACAGGACCTTGGTTCTCTCCAAATCGCCGACCCAGAAGCCTTCTCCCCGTGCCCAATTCCATAATCGCCATTCCCCTTCCAGGCAGAGCCATCCCCCTCGGTCATCGAAATTGACCCTCCTCTAGGCGACATGTATGACACTCAATCAGAGCACCTCTTTGAGCACTGGAATCTTCTTTTATATCCGATGGGCTCAAAAGGCTCATCGGCACCTTTACCAGTGACTCGCTGCCGTCCGACCTTTCCTCGACAAAGTCGTTAGCAGCATCGATTGGAGATGGCTGGTTAGGGTTAACCAAGCGCGTCGTTGTCGCCACACAGCGTTCCCCAGAATTGGACTGACGAGAGCGCTACCATGGACAGCGACGCCGTAAGTATCTCAGAATCAGATACGTCTCATTCTTCCCTCAGGGTCACACTTCATCGCTTGTTCAGCTCCAGCTCTTCTGACACAGAACCACTCAATTCGTCAACAGAGCGTTCTCCCGTTGTTTGTCTCTATCAGTGAGGTAATTGACATTAATCTGGAAGACAACTCCGTAATCGAAATACCTCCTTCTCACCACCTCCAGCCCCGCCACGTCAACACCTGGTGGATACCTCAGGGTTCTTTGAAAACGCTACACAGGACCTTGGTTCTCTCCAAATCGCCGACCCAGAAGCCTTCTCCCCGTGCCCAATTCCATAATCGCCATTCCCCTTCCAGGCAGAGCCATCCCCCTCGGTCATCGAAATTGACCCTCCTCTAGGCGACATGTATGACACTCAATCAGAGTACCTCTTTGAGCACTGGAATCTTCTTTTATATCCGATGAGTGGCCTACCTAATATATTCCACCCAGAGGTCGAATCCGGGACGAAAACAAAGGCAACAAACAACGATGAAGGACCAGAGGCCGGTGACTGGACGAAGTTAGTCCTGGCCTGTAAGCCCAGTGCCGCGGCTTCCCCGAAACTCATCTAGATCTCCATCCCTGGCCTCCTTCGCCCATGCTTGCCAGTTAGGCACTTCCCGAAATCCCTTCAGGGAAACGTAATCAAGATCTTCCTCAGTCCAGAGTACCATCATTGGCGCTCTTCTAACCGCCACATTATCCCCCTAGTGCAACAATTACTCGACTTCGGTGTCGTAGAAAGACACGATAAAGTGACTTACGCCCATAAATTTTTCGTTGTGCCTAAACCAAATGGATCAGCCAGAGTTGTGTACGACATGAGTTCCCTCACCTCGGAGTTCTACCTTCCCCCCTTCGTTTAAACTGCCGAGTGTCAAGAAAGTGTTGTGTGAGGCCCCCCTTCCCCGATAGTTTTGACGCAAAATCTGGTCTAAAAGATGGATTTTATTATCTCAATATACACCCGAAAGCCAGTAGACTTTTGCGGGTCTCCGTGTGCGGTGAAAAATAAAGATTTAAAAGACTTTCAATGGGCTTTGCTGGTAGTCCTAATTTAATGCAAATGGCGCTTTCCGCCTAGGTAAACGCGATCAACAAAGAATTTAGATGCCGTGCTCATGTGTATTTAGATGATATCCTTATTATAGGTAAAATACAGTGTTAAGAAGTGCGCTCAAAAGATTCTACTTCACTAAACGTGAACTTGAAAAAAAGCGAAATCTCTCCCACTAAGAGGTTTACTTACCTAAGTGTTTACATTGACCTGGGAAAAAAGAGAGTGGCCCTTTCTGGAGCTATGTGTGTTCTCAAGATCGCTTCTCAACATCTTCTAAGTCGCAAGGCGTGGCTCTGAATCGCCGGCCTCATCAACTTCGTTCGTCCATTTAAGGCAACCAGAGGCAAAAGGGCATCTGCGCCACTTTTAATGTATTCTAGTTATAAGCTGGATGTAAAAGGCGTATCCCTCCTCTTTATGTTAGCATAGGTTTTAGTGCAAGTTTCGACCTTTTCGACCGTAAGCAAAGGAACCAGATTCGCGTGGTTTTTAGCACATAGCCGCCGAGCAACCTTTGTGTTAGAGAGGCAAAAAGACCTCTGTGCGCGTCCTTCCTGCCCAATCAGCTGATCCCCGATGGACACACCAGCCCGCTCAGTCAGTCAGTGAGCGCGTGGGAGCCCCAGTCTGTCTCTGCCCGCTTGTGTGTATGATGCAAAAAAAATTTAAGTTTTGTTCCTTCTTTGATACCATATTATTTACGATAAAATAGTGGATAACAGTGCAAACATGAGTCCAAACGACAGTGATAGTGATGTGGTGGCTCGTAGAAGAAACCGTAATCGGGTGAGGAGTGTAGAAAATGGAAAAGAGTGCAAATAAAAGAGAAACGCAACACCCGTGAGGAATAACACTACTGAAGGAGGAAAAGAAATGGACGCTTGCTCTGTTGGAATTCTATGCAAGTGTCCTCGTAAATGTTACGATTTGGTTGGACGTGACCGTGTGAAAGTGATTTTTAAGAACTATTGGGATTTGGGAGAACATGATAAACAATCTGCTTACATAGCTAGTCGCGTTACGTCTTGTGATGTGAAAAGATCCGAAATAAAGGGCCAAGTAAGGTGTTACGCACCTTGAAATACGTTGTTCGTCACAACAACAGACTTTATCGTGTGCCGTACAGCCTTCATTAACATGCACGGTATAACAGTGAAGCGGTACGTTATGCCGTAGACAACATGTTAAGTTCTGGCACTGTACAGCCAGACTGAGGTGGTATACATGTGCCGAAAAATAAAACGAGTAAAGAGAAAAAAGTCCCCATTAGGGAACACATTCGGAGCCTACGTACTGTATCGAGTCATTACAGCAGGGCAGAGTCCAAACCGGAAATACCTCCCTCAGGTTTAAACAAACGGACGCTGTACAGTATGTATAATAAATGGTTGGTTGATGAGAATGAGGTGAGGAAAATTTTAGTGAATTTTTGGCAAAAGGAACACCTTTTCAATGCGGAGTTCAACATTGGGTTCGAACCCATCAAGAGTGACTCGTGCAATACATGTGATAAACTAAATGTTGAAATTAATGGCCTTGACCTGTTACTGAAGAGGCCCAAATTAGGGCTCTAAAAGTTCATTTATTAGTGCAAAAGACTAGGGCAGGTGTTGTTCAGAAATTATTGAAACAAATCGCTAAGGAGAATAAGCCACACGAAGCAGTAATATGCATGGACTTTCAGCAAACATTGCCTATTCTAAAGCTGTCGTGAGGACTACAGTACTATCAATGAAAAATGTGGACCTATAACTTTGGAGTACATAGTGTGAAGTGACATCCTGTGTGGAACATTATATCAACCATGTTCTTGGCCCGAACATAACAGAACTAGTAATTTTCTCAGACAACTGTTCCTGTCAAAACAAGAACAAGAATGTAGTTTTTTCATGTTCAAGGCACATTGACTCGGGACGCTGTTCTGAAATAGAACACTACTTTATGATTCAGTCTGGGCGATTGTCTGGAATAAAACAGTACTTCATGATTCCGGAACATTCGTACCTTCCATGTGACCGGGATTTAGGTGTTATTGAAAAGGAAGTGAGACCCATAGATGTGTACACTACACCACAGTATGTTCAACTTATTGAACAGGCCAACCGTTTGAGGCCGTTCCATGTAGTACTCATGAACAGGAACAGGTTTTACGTCTATAGTGTTTTGAACAGTAAGGTGACCTGGGCGAAGTTGAAGGGTGCTGAGTTAATTGAATCACGAGTCTTGTCTTACTAGAGCACATGCTAGGGTGTGTTTAAGGTCCAAGATTCGTATGGAGGTATGGTTACTTTTACAGTTCCCTTGGAGAAAAAACAGCATAGATGGCACCTACTCCACTTCCCCTTAAGACGAATACGGGGCTAGTGGTTCTCAGGAATAAAAAACTTGCTGACTTGAATGTGCTAAAAAACTACGTACTACCGAAATATCAATAATTCTTCAACACTCTGAATGCTGAGAAGGATCAGGCACAAGCTCTGGCAACAGGTGCGGGGAGGGCGCGTGGTGACGAGGAATCGGACAGAGATATTTCCTTGACGATGACCCCGATGACCCTGCCGCATAACCCAGCCCCCGTATTCTCAAATTATACAGCTCTTAAGATGTTTGTGAGTTGGAATATTAAATTTATTAAGAGTAAAATAGTATACATAAAACAGCATGTAATGCAACAATAACTCTAATTTCACAACAAAAAATGAAAAAAATAAATAATTAATTTTTTAAAAATACTAAATGGGCTGTAATATGCAGTTATTTACTATTTTCCTTATAATAACGTCTCATCTCACACTATTATTATGCTATTATTGTGTTCCCAAATATTTATTATCATGTACACTTATGAAGTGCACTTATTATTGTAACGTACACTTTTCTGTGATCGAGTGGGTTTACATTTATGGATTTTTTTTCAATGTATTGCAAACTTCTTCAAGATCATTTTGCTGTATAATATGTATATACTCCACCAATTTGTGTTTTTATCGTAAAATCGAAATTACAAAACTTTAAACGACTGTACCGAAAAAACATACATATGTCGCGGATGCTACAAACAGCATAGTGACCTTCGCTACGACACTACTTTGCCCTTCTGATATCCTTGGTGACCAACAAGTGGTTCTTCCTTCTTCCTCCCTAGCCACCCTGTTTGAAATCCTCTCTGACGCAAGCCTTATCGGCTACGCTGTGGCCTCTTAGGAACATGCGGCAGCCTGGCCCCTGGATGCCTGAGGTGGCTTCTATATTTGAAAGTAAAACAATGCCATGTGGGTGGCCGTTTTACTCTTTCTACGGGCCGGCTGTACTGTAACAACACTCCTACAATTTGGGACACAGTAAGAGGAAAAGTTTACTTCTCCCTGCTATCCAACCCCTCCGACCCCCTCCGCAGTACCCTTCCAAAAATTTAGCGCAGGGCTTTCTGGAATATTTCATATGTTCGCAGCAAAAGAAACAAAGCTGATGGAGCCTCAAGGGCCTTCGGCCAAGTCTCTTTAGCCTGGCTGATCGCAGCATCTTCAGCAACTATATAAGGTGCCGCTGGCCAGCCAGGCGCTATGGCCGTTTTGGACCTCGTAACAACAAGAACTGCTCAGAACCTGCCTCTCCTTTTCCGCGCTGTCCTCCTTCTCCTGAGTGTTTTCCTTGCTGCCTCCTTGGGTTCCCTTTCCTATGTTAATGGAGGTTTTCTGACCTCCCCTCCTGTAATTCCAAATCCTATTGTTAACGAGACTTTTGCATAGTCCCTCCTTTGTAATACATACTCTACTTTCTCTTCTCAAGGGAGATTTTTCATATCTACTCGTTTGTATTCTTAATAAACGGAAAGCCCTCTCTCTTGCGGAACAGGGGACTACGTTTTTCTTTTAATGATCATTTTACTCTCGCTGATTCGTTTCTAGCATCTACATAGACAACCCTGTCTTCTTGACTTCTGGTTTTCACCCATTTCCTAAACTTTTTCATTTTATCTCTAACTGTCTCTTTCAGTCTTTATGTCCACCAGGGAGGGTTTTTTCCCCCGGTAAACACCTGTGCAACCGAGCGTTTCTTCAGCGGCGATGGTAAGACTGTTCTTTAGTTCTGTCTATTTCTCTTCAACTGTTTGATCTTCAACTATATTGTTTTTGAGAGGTCCATTTACGTTGTTTGTTTACCTATTTCTGTAACTGGGATAGTTTAGTTTTTCTGTTTTGTAGTTTTTCATTTTACAATTCGACAGTTTATGATATTTAATCTTTTCTTTAATAGCTTGCTATATGTCTTGTTTTATCCAAGGTCTTCCTTTAGGTTTATAGTATTTTCGTTGTTTGTATGTTATAAATTTTTTTCTATGTTAAAGAAAGACCGTATAAAAGTTTGATAAATTTCTCTCACGCTTTCTATAGATAGTTTACTTTTAAAATTTAAACTATTTAAATTTTATCTGAAGAGATCTAAGAGTTTGTTCATATACGGTCTGATGGAGGAAGTTCTCATTTATAAACTTAAATAAACTTTCATTGTCTCGATATGTTATTGCATTTTCAAAAATAACAGACTGCCAAGTTGATATATCATTGGATTAGGATACTAAAATTTATAGCACCTCCATTAAACAATGAAATATAGATTGGTCTTTATATAGACGTCCCTTTGCGAAATTCACTGCTATTTCTCCATCACTTCAAATAAATGAGTCACCACCGAATAGCAAAAGACTAAATGGTGCTCCGGAACTGAGTCAAGTGCTTTCAGATTCAAATTAAAATATTTGTTTATTATTTATTCAGGTCTATTATTAAATCAAGTCTAACTTTAGTGCATATGGTAAAAAAATGTTTATGATATTCCTATTTATAGGAAAAAATTAAAATATAGTGTTCAACACTCTCGGAATAACTATTGTTTAGAAATACTCGTATATATTATTAGGTTTAATGTTTTAATTGCATCTATGAGTGCTCGATTTATAAATGCAAATATCTAAGCCAGATAAAAAGGTGTATGAATTCATATTGCGAGGGTATTTAACTCGGCCAGCGAGTTGAAATTCATAGTTTAGTCTACCTGTGCAAATGTAATGCATTAGAAAGCGGATAAATATATTATGGCCTCGTTCATACAAGATTAAAATTCAACCAGATTTAAGGCTGCTAACTTGAAAACAATGATTCTCTCCAATTTTATTTTCATTATGTCTTTCTTATATCTACCCTTCTATTATGCCTCCCTAAAATATCATTGAACTGCTTAATTAAAAAGATGTCTTTAATAGCATAGTTTAGCAAGAGTATATTCAGATAACAGTTAAAAAGATAAAACGCAGGGAGAAATGAGCCCATACGACTGAATTCAACGGTGAAATGAATCCAATTGTAAAATCACAGGTAATATCAAATAGACACCAATATATATACAGTTCTGATAAAGTTTACTGACATTTTTTTACTTTGGGGTTTAATATATAGTTAGCTGGTAGGAGAGAAATAAATTAATCGGAAGATTTGTGGAGAAATGTGTAAAAATAGTTAGTATTAGTCACTTGAAAGAGCAAATAAAGAGCAGCAAGATATACTTTATCTAATCTATATAAAAATATTATGAAGCAAACTATTAAAAACAACCCTTTATACAGTTTACAAGCCATCGCTTAGCGATACTAAAATACTTAAGAAGTTAAAGGAGGCAAAAGTAATGGCTATTTTCAAAAGAGGCAGAAATAATGATCCTTAAGAAATTTGGTCCTTCTCCCTTAGTTTGACCGTCTATAAACATTGGAGTTCATTGTTAGATAAAGGAATGTGGATAATCTGGTGTGAAATAAGTTCATAAATTAATCCTAATACGAATTTTGACGCAGAAGTTTTTTCTTTACAAAGAAATAATGATCGTATTGATAGCATTGTTCAAAATCTTAAAATTAAGTTGTTGTCAATGGATACATTTCATCTTGGACATCAGTTACAAGCGGCGTTATTTATGGATCTATCTGTTCACGCAATGTTTTTTTGTAATAATATATGTTGCGATTCATTTTTTCCCTTTCCTCAGCATTTATACTTTTCAGGATTCTATAAAACCTTTTCTTTCAATCTCGTAAAATCAATTAATTAAATTGCGTCTGACAGCGATAAAAGACTCATGAAATAATTCAATTTTTGCTATCAAATACAACGCGAGCAAGAATTTCTTACCTGCAAGAAATAGAATAATCGAATCCACATATAACATATAATGATATCCAGACATTTAGAGCTTCCTATCACAATCAAGCAATTACACTTTCCACGTCAGTAATTAAAGCCCGTGATTGGACGAAAGCAGGCCATATTAATTAAAATAGACAAAGGGCATTCTTAGGAATCCAAACTCTTTGTAAGGATAGAAAGTGAAATTATTACTATTGCTATCATCGTAGCATAACCACTATACTCATCAACATTAGCTCACCTCCGTGAAGCAAACTATTCAAATAATTTTACTCGTGCATAAAATCCTATTGACAGATTCTTGATTATTGTGGCTTCTCATTTACTGTGAACCAGAAATCTCAGTGGTTTGCAACAAAAAAAAACAAGTAATTTAATTAGTTTTCAGTCGCTTACTACTCTCAACAATCGTACATACAAACACTGATTTTGTTTCTTAATCTGTAAGAATTTTATTTTATAAGAAAATATACTCACGGAAAAGACAATTTCTTTTATTTTCCTTGCGTTTTGGAATCGGAAATAGGCTTTGAGTTTCCTAATATTACCCCCAACCCGTAATACAGTATATTATTGATCTTTATTTCTATTTATCGAGTCAAATTTCTAAGTTTGCTGATGAGGCAAAACTATGTACTGCGTAATGTTTCCAAAAAGTCGGAGAGAGGAGTCAAATTATCAGAATGATGGCAGATAAAAATTCAATATCCATAAATGCGAAATAAATACACATAGATCATGAGAATCTATGAAGACATTACAATATTGGTGTGCAAATTTTAAATGCGGGAAACATTGGAAAAGTATTTAGGTACCATAATCTTGAATGATATGAAAGTTCAAAACAATGCATTGTAGCGTTATAAAAGACAATTAGGGTTCTAGGAAACTTATATAGCTAGACATTTTTAATTTAAATCCAAAGATATTAGTCTTCCGTTTAATAGATCAGTTTTAAACATGATACTCTTAGTCTTTCGCTCTCCAGTTTCCCTAATAAAATTATATGTATATAACCAAAAATGTCAAAATTGGACTCGTTACTCCAAAGAGCTCTTTCCCATCATCAATCGCCCAGGTTTCATTCCTTTTAACCAAAGCTAACCTCGTTTCCCTATACATGTTCCCAACGGAGGTTTATTTGCTGTCACTTGACTGTAAAAATCACCTAATTTAACTCTTACTCTTCATCTTTTTAGTATAGACTTTCCGTCGGCGCTGTTTAATTGCCGAGATATTTCTGGAGCATTAAGGGGTCTGGTGGTAGACATGTCCGAGTCAATTTATCTTGTGACTTTGAGGTCTTTCCGAACTTTCCTCTCCGTTGTCAATTATCGTGTACTGACCCGTATTATAAGTTTTTTTAATAGTTTTGTGATTTCGCTTCCTCATGTGCGAAAAATTATGATTCATTACCGTGAAAAAGAGATTTTGGGCACTTGGGACCTTTCTGTATTGTTATCCTGGATAGTAAATCTTGCCAAAAAATATAAATCTTTGCCCTTTTTCAGGATGTTGCTTCCCTTTATGAGAGTTACTTTAGTCACAGTAGTAATAAAACTATTATGGATTTCTTGAAAATTCGTAAGTTTTCTGGTAAAAGGTAGCTTAAAACTATTTGATGAGACAATAATGAGGGTATTTTATCATATTAGTGCGAATAACTATTGTAAATATTTGAAGACTAAATATTAGATAGTTTTGCTTCATTTTCTGCCAAACTTGATGAAATAAAAGAAGGCAACAATAATTCGGTTTTGCAAGATACTGTTAGTATCAGACTTCGCAGGTTGAAGGTGTGTGAGCTATTATCTTTTGCTGTTACTGACAAAATAAATCAACCAGTGTGTATTTTGCTTAGCTATACATAATAGTAACCGTTTTTCCTTGCAGTGTAATAGATAAAAAGAAAGTGAGTAGCTATGGGTAAATTCAGTAAGTTGAGTCCTTGGAAATTTGGACAGATCAAAGTTCGATTAAGTTACAGTGCACTAAAACAGAAAGATATTGCAAAGAAATTGGGAGTCTCCTCTCAAACAGTAAACAATTTAAGGAGAAAAATTGAAAACGGTCTTAATTTGGATTCAGCAAGGTTGGGGAAATTTGGTCGAAAAGTAAAACAAACCAAGAACAGACAGGAAAATAAAACAAATGGCTATTAAAGACAAAAGCAAATTTTGTAGGAAGATTTCAAACGAATTATTCGCAGATGACATTAGTCTTTCTCGAATAACAGTAAATAGGAGGTTACTAGAAAGTGAATTACAAGCCTACCGTTCAAGGAAAGAAGCCTAGGCTTACCAAAACCATAATACAGGCAAGTCAATTCTGGGCAAATGCTCATGCTGATTGGACCTCAGAGCAATGGGAACAGGTAAGAGTGGTACATTTATCAGTTAGTTTATTTATTAAGTATAAAAAAACATTGTACATACTGTAGTAGGTACATTCTGATTTACATACTATCTACGTGTTCATGTTGATTGAAATAATTTCAAGTCATTATTCGTTTGGCTGTTTAACTGCTGCCACTCGCATCACAGGTCGTTTCAGTATTGCTATAGTAATTTATATTGTTGCAGGTTGTGTTTTTCGGATGAGTCAACTATTGCAGTACTCTATGACTGTGCAGAGAGTAAGGAGGCGGTGAGGTGAGGAGTTTATGCCAGGGTCTCTTAAAAAGAATGTAAAACATTCACAGAAAAGCAATTTCTGTACATGGAAAAAGTCATATGAAGATTTGTGAAGGTATAATGAATCAATATTAGTATATTGAAGTACTGAAAAACCGTTTGGTACTTGAGAATGGTTCGGTGACAGATCATGCATACTTCAGCAAGACTCGGCTCCTTGTTACATGACGCGATCAGTGAAGACATGGTGTGCACAAAATGGCATTAAACTGCTATAATCGCCTAGAAATTAATTATATATTGAGAGTTTAGGGTATATTTTGAAAAAATTAAATACACAAAGTTCCCATAAAACCAAAGCAAAGCTCATAGAACGTCTTATCTATGTTTGGTTTGACTCTGACAGAATCAAGCAATTATGCGGAACTTTAAGCATTGGCATGCCAGAGCGTTTTGAAAGCATTTAAATCGTCTAAAGGAGGTCAAACTAAGTAATAATCAATGTAAGAAAGGATTTTTTTGCCATAAATATGAAAATAAATTGATTACTTGTTTCTTATCCAAGATAAATTACGAATTTCCAAGAAATCCATAATAATTTTATCGTAACTGTATATTGTCTCTTAAATCAGCTCTACCCTACCCTGGACCACTTGACCTTTTGCAAATAGATCTAGGTTAACACACACCGGTAACTCTGGTCTACCACTAAATGGATAGCTAGAAAATGTCAACCTTTTATTGTGAGCTTGTATTTAATTAACATTAAAAGATTTATATTCTAATAGTACTAATTTATTTATAATGTAAAATTTCAACCTTTTATTTATAGGTGGATTGTCATTAAGCGTTGATTTCTAACGAAAAATTGTTAGCCTTGCTAGTTAAAATTATTATACATGAACCTAGTTAAAAGAATTGGATGAAAATCATAAGGAAAAGTTAAGCAATGTCAGAGGCGGTTATCGTCAATGAATCTTCTAACTTATGTTTTAATGTAATCGGGCCAGATTCTTTGAAAAAGGGAAACCTTTTTTCCAAAGGTTTGTATTTGCTCTACATAAATTTAAAATAAATATAAAGAATCATCAATTTAAGCACAAGAGTTGCCAGAAGCTAGAAGAGCCAAGAGCCAAAGGAACACTAAATATTTAGGCTTGTGCTTGAGACTTACTCAAAACATGCAAGTAAATAATAGGAAAGTATTTTGTTAACTGCTAGGCATATCATTCATGAAATATGTGAAGAGATTCCTAAATTAATCCTTCTAAGTTAAAAATACTTACTTCTGTGTTTGAAGTGGTGTGTATAGAATACTAATAAAGGTTTATTGCTTTTTTATTAGTTAAATCATAACTATTTAATTAAGTTCACTTTTAATGAATCATGCATGATATTCATATGCTCATATGATCGATATTTCTTGTAATCAATTTTATACTCGTGTTTCATTGGGTTAAAAAGTAGCTCTGAGGCCATGTAAACTTTATTATAATGGCCTTTAATGATCATTTCCTAGTTTAGAATTGTAAAATAAATGAAGATACTCGATGTTAATATAAATATAAGAGAGGAATGTAAAGGGGAGACAAAGCAATAGAGAGAGCGCGAAGGAGAGAGTGAGGGGACGGTTTTAAGATAAATAAAAACTGGCAGTTGATTTTGAATAGCATATAATTGGCCATACCCGAGACATTTAGGGGAAATCTCTTAATCTTCTTTGAAATCATCAGATTAGTTGTTCATATAAATCGCTACTACCATGTCAAATTGTCGCGAGGAAGAAAAGGCGAAAATATTTTGACACCCAAAGATTTGCAATTTTTTGCTTTCAAATGCGACCTTTTCATTTTACCAATTTTTGAAGGAATAGGGATAAGAGAATTTGGAACTTATGACGCGAATCCTATCTGGATTCTCAAAAAAGTAATTCCGTCCCTTGGGGAAACAGTTCAGTGGGAATGCATGGTTTGTGCCTCCATCTGTGTGAATGTAGGCATGTGTATCATTCTGTCCCAATTCAGCAATTTTCATTCATCTCCTAAACGGAAGTAAAACTTTTAAACTGAAAAAGAATCACCAGCATTTGCTAAGCGTTGAGCTTTTCTTTAGAGTCTGAATGAGCGAAGTTCTACTTCAAGCAACAGGAAATCTCACCCAAATACTGGGCCATTTTGGTCGAAATCGTCCATTAATAGAGTTTTGTTTCTTTAGCTCTAGAAAGTAAAGCTAATGAAGTTGCGTATCCAATTTTGGTGAAGGTTATAAGTTTCTCCGGAAAAAATGCGAGCAAGTTCTAAGGTCTTTCGAAAGGTAACTTTCTAATCAAAAGGAAGTTTTAGAGTCCTTCTTGAATTTGAGACCTCTCTATGGAATAATTGTACTTCATTTGGGAGAGGTAGGCGAGAAGTATTCTGAACAACTTATGGTACCATTGTCTAAAGTTAAACAAACTAACGATGACATCTTTTCCCACTCATCATATAAATATAAGGTTCTATTCTGGCTTAGTTTATAGGGAAAAATAAATATATTTTCTAAATGCGAAGAAACCTCGGAAGTCAGAAAAAGAATGCAACAAGAGTAGTCTCATTGTCTCTAATGATTGTTTACAGCTCTCCAAAATTATTTATACGTGCCAAATCGTCTGAATTGATTTTACGCCAGAGAGATCTGGGACCAATTGGAAAGTAAAAGGAATTCTTTGGTAGAGAATAGTGTGAAAGAAGCCGTCTTTAGTACGCTCGTTTCTGCCAGAGTTAGTTATAAGATAAAATTATTTAGATGTTTAAGCTTGGAAAAGAGTTTTGCTTGTGCAATAAAAAATGTTCTATAAGATATAGAACGGTATCAATCAGCTTTAGTAAGCCTCGTTAATGCTTGCAAAACACAAAATGCTCTCTAGGTCTTCTCTCTTTTGAAAAGTATTTAAAAATATAGCACCCATGATTACGGAGATTGTCGGGTACCACCATTTTCTTTTTAGAAAATTACTCCATTTCGATTTAGAGTTTTTAAGTGGTTAGATTGCAGGCTGCACGTTCAAGAATCTAAAGATGTACCGGCTGTATAAGTTAGGGGAAGATTCAGGTTCTGGTTTTGCATATTGGGCTTATCATAGAGAATGAGTAGTTAAAAGATTGCTACAAACAAGGTTGGCTGACTTAAGTTACGCGCTCTCACTTATTCTGATTTATGACCTTACGACCTTCAAAACTTTCAAAAATTCCTGAAATAACCTTAGTAAAAGTTTGTGTATTAGATCATTCGAAAGAGAATGTAAAACAAGGCATGGGTTTCAAATTTCATTAGAATCGGCCTAATAATTATGATGTTATTACCAAAACAAAAGTAATTCCCGACCTAAACTTGCGAAGACCTTGTCAATTATAACTTTTGAAAGGGAATGTAAAACAAAGTAAGGCTTTCAAATTTAGTTATAATCGGCCGAATATTTATGATGTTATTGCAAAAAACAAATTAATTCCAGGGCTAAACTTGGGAGGACCTTGGCAATTATATCATTAGAAAGAGAATGTAAAACAATATAAGGGTTTCAAATTTCGTTAGAATCTGCAGAATAATTACAATGCTATCATCAAAAAAAAAGAAGCAAACCGGGGACCGACGGACCGACATGGTGAATTATACTCTAGAGTCGCCCGTGACTAGACTCGTACGCGAGTAAAAATTTATGTTGGTGAACCTGCGCTCTCAGAGTAGCTTGATTTTCCCGAAGAGTATGAATAGGACATTTGTACAACGGTTCTTTGAAAGCACATCATTTGATGGCAAGGTTGAGAGAAATACAACAGAAAGTGGATTTGTGTTTGAAATTATCTCTCTCCTTAAGTCGCGGGGACAGTGATGTTGCTTAGAATTCCAAGGTGGCTGCTTGCAGTTAGCTTACTGGTTTGTTGAAGATTTGAGATGCATTGCGAGCAGGCTTCATTTTTCGCTCGCCTGGTATATCACCCCGTCATCATTTGCACGGGTGCGTGGCCAATCTCTAGCTCATAAAGACTGCACGACTTTGTACAATTTATATATAGGTCTATATTGAGTATATCTTCCTTTTGAGCTTTGAAAGCGGCGAAGAACCTCAATATCTGGTCAAGGTCATAACTGAGACAACAATTTAGAATATAGCGAGAGAGTAGAACAGAAGAGTGAGGGAGATGCTAGAAAATAGCAAAGTGATGTGGCTACTTTCATTCATTATCTTTTAAATATTGGGTAAAACTGAGTCATTAATTAACACTGATAATATTCACCTGAATCAGGATATAAGTTACTTCAATATCATTGACTACTGATAACGCTGTGAAACATAAATTTCCTAACTAAATATTTTTTTACCCATGTATAAAAAACTGTAGATAAATTTAATATATACTATTATGATATATGTTACAGCCGTTAAAATTAGGAGTAAATAGGATATAAAGATCTACTACAAAAAAATTCATTTTAATTTAACCCTTTAGTGACTGGTCTTAGTTCCCATGGTCATAATTGATTGAAATTTGACTTAGAAAGTCTTGTTGTGTCCACTATTAATATGATATTGTCAATACTCTGAAAAAAAATTATTTACAGTAGGTTTTGAACATGTTCCCAACATGAGAACGTTAGACACTTCAGGTGTACCTTTTAGGGAAAAAAGGTTTGAAAAAAAAGAATAATTGGTTTTATATATATTTAAATCCATTCCCAAACTACTTCAACATTTTTATAATGTATATGTAGCTATCATATATATATATATATATATATATATATATATATATATATATATATATATATATATATATATATATATATGTGACATATATTGTATAATATATTTTATATATATATATATATATATATATATATATATATATATATATATATATATATTTCATATGATCTGTACTTATAAAAAAGACCTTTTTGAGCTACTTTTCCTGACGAAATAGATATAATAAAATTATAAAATCAATATAGAGTAGATATGTGTAACTAATAAACAAAAATAATCCTTTTAATTCATAATAATGCTCATTAAACTGTTTATCTCTCTCTCTCTGTATATATATATATATATATATATATATATATATATATATATATATATATATATAGGTATGTATAATTAAAATATGTCGTGCAACTTGGTGGGAGACAAAATCAAATTTTTATGTATAATTTATGCCTATGAAACCAAATAGTAAATGTAAATATACATAAGAATTCATAACCACTAATAAACTAAAACACTCTTTTTGCTTTAACACTAAAGTTATAATGATGAATTTAGTTAAATGTCGTCCATAAAAAAAGAGCTGTGCATATCAAATCCTATTTGATAGTTATTTACTGTTCATGATAAATGTCACTGCATCCCATCTTATGCATTCTTTTGCTGCACTTTTGGCACTACAGCTTGGTGTTCTTTGAACATACTATAAATCTACCTTGCAAAGCTGGTACCAGAATGTGATTGGTTCCATCAAATCTTGAGCCTATGCATGCCGGGGCATTTGCCCCACCGCGCCGTTTTCGTTCTTTTTTCCATTTTTAGGAGCGTTCTCACTATTTCTTTTCTGAACTCTAGGTGAGTCATAAAGGTGGAAGGGTTTACATGCGATAAAATTGGTATGCTGCTATCACAGGCATATTTAGAATGTGTGAAAACAAATTCCACCACCATTTTCTAGATCATAAGCGTGGTCGGTAAGAAGATAGTAAACTATCAAAGACATCTACTCCACCCATTCATTTATTGTACATGCTAACTAAAGGAGGTCGCGTAACAGCTTTTTCTTTTCCTGTCTCACTCTTCTATTTACTTTTTGGATAGGAGTTATGTTGTAGTAATTGTTATCAACATTAACAACTGAACTCTCATTCCATTTGACGCAAATAACTGATCCATCTGATTTGAAATCATAAAATCCTCTCTCTCTCTCTTTTTCATTTCCTCGTTGCTCGGGAGGGGACATTGTGCCCTGTCCTGTTTTCTCAAACTGTTCCGCAAGGACGAAATCATTTCTGAGTTAAGTTACTTAGGAGTTTGTGCTTGGTAAAAAAAAATGATAAAAAGGAATTACAGGCTTTGAATAGTTTTGAACAATTTCCAACACTTGATCAACTACACCGATACCCTAAAGGTAATGATGCACTTATTATTTTCCGCAATAAATAGATAAATTGTATTAATAGCCATTAGTGCTACACATCATCCAAATTTTAAAGCTAAAGAGAACGGACTCTTCCTTTATGAATTGTTTGGGACTATGCAATCCTCTGTAAGGGACCATAGACTTATCAATACTAAGCATTCATGAAATACCCCAAATTGCTGACCTTATTTACGAAGCATCTCTAAAAGTGGCTGCACTTTAATTACTTTTGACTCAGGTAATTTGTTGTTATCAGAGATGTGGATATACCTTTTTATTGTTTTAAATATACCCCTGGTCATTGTTTTTGAATATATTAAATCTTCCATATCTTCACTAGTAGATTAATATGAATTTTCAGAAGGTAAAGAATGATAACCACTCAAAAGAACCAAAACTATAAAATTCCTAATTTCTACTTCACTTACGTTGAAAGCTGGAACATTCTTATACCGTCTTGCAAATAAATTTGTTTATTCAGTAAAGAAACTTATCATGTCATCGGAAAAAATTAAAGAAAATATGGAAAACATCTTTTCCGAGATAGTTTTCGCCAACCTTTTGAGGTCCACTATGATGATTTAGAGATTCTTATCACTTCTTCTCCACCTAATTGTAGCAGCAGGCGACCCACCTTCCTCAGCTGAATCTTCATCACTACACGCATGAACTTCCAACTCTCCAACTACTTCTTCAGGGAAGTTTGCTGATACAGATCATCATCGAGATCTTCTTCATCGCTGCCAATTGCCCCATTGCCAGATTCAGGTGGAATAATCACAATATCTGTGTTACTCCTTTCCTCAGCATATTATCTTGCAATCTGCAGAAATCGAAATGGTGAAGTCCCTCTCCTCATTCTGTAAAAAACACAAACAGTATAAATGTATGAGTCCATAGCTCAGTGGGTAAGCATTTTATTGCTGCATTGACAGAAATTCAAGTTTGAGATAATTATGTACTTTAGTGAATATTGACATGTTGAGCACGGGATCGTCACTTTTTGTTATGCACATACACATATGTGTGTTTAGACATATGTGCATACACACAAGCGTATAGAGACGTGTCCACACACAAGCATGCATCTGGTCAGGCATTAATGTACTGCATCAATATATTAGTAGTTTTTTTGTTTTGGTACACTTAATTGGAAACCTATATAATAAAAATCAATTCTGCCTATAAAGACAATGTAAACGGAGTAAAACTAACGAAATAAAACGATGTAGAATCCATGAAAAGGAGGCGCACTAAACGTGTTTACTCAATGTATTCCGAGTTTCAAATGACTAATATCAAATAAAACCTGTGGATTGCGCTAAGATACAGATTGAACGTGTTATAATTTGTGCAGCGTGATCGAAATATAGAGAAACAAAGGTTCCAGTAGTGTCCAACGTTCCCATTTTGGGAACATTATATTTTTACCTATATTTTTCTAGACAAGATTACCCGTGGATCTTAGAATTTTTAATAATTATTTGTAAAATCATTTTCTAAATTATAATATTAAATAATAGAAAGGTATTAAAATTTTCACGTTTTTTTTTTATTATATTTATAATATTTAGAGATAATTGTAATTTTTGTATATATCTGATAACCCATGATGTGGTTACTAATATTTTATTTTTTATAAATATAAAAAAAGATTTTGAATAAAACATAGTTTTACATTTTGAAATGCTCAATTACTGAATTAAACTGAACATTGCACTTAAAAGTCATTTAGAAGTATGTTCCCAAAATGGAAACTTTGGACACTAAACGGTTTAAATATTGGTTTGCTCCCAGGTACAGTCGCTATTTATTCATTCTTTGTTTACTAAGCTTTGATGTAAAATTGAAACCAGAACTCTTCATAGAATATTATCACCAATAAAAAGGTAACTTGGACCGAGAGTTCTTGTGGCAGATCATGCAATATAAGTTTCTTCTCGACTTGGCTATATAGTATAAATTGGAAGCTAATAATATGACAACAATATTAAAATAACAGTAATGTTATTTAGAAGCAGAATCCTTTTCTTGACCTTATACTTTATTTTGAAAAAGCATTTTTATTTATGCTTATGAAAATATTTCTTAAGCTATTAATATGGTTTTAAAAATTGTGACAATAGGAGATAGAAAATTTTATAGCATGTTTTTGTGTTTGTGGCAATATTATTCTGAAATATGGAAAATAAATATTACTAAAACGATTTTCCTCAATTGATTTTATCGTGTTAGTTTTCTACTATATCTTACTTTATGCTCCACCAAAATATTAACATATGCCATTTGTTTCGGTGCTTTTCCCAAATTATGTACCTTAGAAAAGAAATTTTTAAATTCATTTTCCTCATTTACATTTAATATAGTTTTCGTGCTTTCGTTGAATTTATATATATGTATATCCGCTTTCGTTCTAGAACTTTAATTATACTGAATTTATGAAGATTTATTTTTGTTTCAAAAATCAGCGTAAATCATGTTTTCGAAACATAAACCATAAAAATTTATGAAATGGACTGACGTAAAGATGGATCTATTCTACTAAATTATTTTTACTGATAATACTTATGCAGAAGTATTTTCAAGATAAAACTCGGCATGCAATTATCAAGAGATGTCAACCTAATTCCAAATTACAAGGGCAAGAGAGGTAAAAAGGTAGAAACAGATTTCTTTATCATTAATTTATTTGCTAACTGCTCTAGTTTGAAGAAATGAGAAGTGAAGATAGCACAAGAATACTATCTATTCACGCAAGCACTATCAATAAATATTTTTGAACTATTTTAGAATTGTATTCCCTTCTTTGAGCATGAATAAATCAATTTATTGTTAAGTGTTTGAGGGTCCTGATGAAAAAAAAATACTCATGGAGTTAAAGATACTCGAAAATTATTCTTGTCATTCTCAAGATTATTCAATTGTAAAAATATTAGAACATTTTTAAATATCTACATTTCATATGTGTCAGAAAGAGACGGAAAATCCCACGTGTACATATAGCGCCTTGAAACTGGTCACTTCCGGCTCAGATAACGAGAGCGTTCGATGCAGGGTGAGTTGAAAAACATATCGGAAACTCAGCGCGACCGTGAGAATCTTCACAGGACGCAGCCCGTCTGATAAGGCCCGCTCCCTTCCGGCACCCTGGGCGAGGCACTTCCGCTGAGGCCACATAAATAGTCAGACAAGGGCCACCAGAATTGAATACTGTTGCCAGTACAGTCATGGGTGCAGTTGCGGATAGCACTATCTTGCATCCGCCATCCTGTGACCGCCAGCCTCGTGAAGTAACGAGCCGCTCTCAACTCTGTTTCGCTCGCAGCCGAAGACAAGGGTTTTTGCCAGATGGAATTGCGGTCAGATGTTTAAATAGGACTCCCTATATTGATATTAACAACAACAGGAACATTTGTAAGTATTAAATCAAAAATATTACGGATCTGTGTTTTGGCCTTCGAATTAAATACCACAACCAGATTAGGTAGAGAAGTCAATTGCTTTCAAACCAAGACGATCAGTAGGATGAAAAGTTCAAATACTTTCTATGATTCGCATTAAAATCACACACGAACAGAAATAAAGGTTTCCTATCATTATCTTGTATTGATGCCATGCTCTTCAGTAAAGAGTCAAATACATCATCATTGGCATCAAAGTTTAGATTGGATGGAAAATAAGTTACAATTAATATTGTAGCAGAATGAAGTCAAATGACGACCACGTGCCCTTCTGCAGCCACGTGGATCACGGCATAGAGCTGTGAAAGCATGGCTGAACATGGGCAAGGAGTCCACCGACGCCGTTATCACATGACTCAGCTGTATTTATCTAGGGACCGGTACCATCGCCCCCCCCCCCCTCCAGCCACCTCTCCGCTAGCATTCAGGCTTTCCGCTCGTTGGACATTCCAACCAACGTTTTCACGATTCCCCCTTACCCCGAAGGAGTCGCCGACTTTTCTCCAAATTCGCGCGCGCGTCTGGAGCCACCTCACCAGGCGCCTACATAACGCTCGACTGAGTTTAGCGAGCAGCACTGTTAGAATTCCACCTACTCCGGCGAAAGAACTAAAGGACGCTCTCAAGCGGCCATTTCGATTCGAATTGAAGGCTAAATCGATCCACGAGCTCAGCTCTAGTCAATCGGCAAGTATCCACATCCGCGAACTCTGCCATAGTCAATCGGCAAGCTTCGACATCAGTGAACTCTGCCATAATCAATCGGCAAGTACTTGACAAGGATTCCCGACTCCGAAGGATCGACACATGCTCCCTCGTCTGAAGTAAGAGGTAACCGACTTCTTTCGTCGCATTAATCGTACCCCAGCTGGCTCTTTTTCGGCAACGAGCACGTAAGGTAATCGTAACCGTTTCTGTTTGCAGATCGATCTTGAATCTGGCTTACCCAATTGATCCATTATTTGTGTGAACGCCCCAGTTTAAAATCCCCCATTAAATCACCAAACTGAATCTGACCTCTTTAATCCCTTAATTAACCTACCTGTATCTCGTGTGGACCTTTAACACCAACTTTTGTGTATATATAAATATCATTTTATTGTTAGTAAAGATATATTTTCGTCATTGTTTTCCTTTGCAAACCCAGCGCGTATAAGCTACATGTTAATCTTTGGCCAACTTGCACTCTGAAATATTCGTCTAAAAGGACCCCCCAAGTAAATAATAAACCATCCCCACTGGACTCATAACAATTTCCAATTTCGCTAACGGTATTCAACCAACTTCGGTTCCAAGCCCCAAAATACCTAGGTATATATACGAGTATATATATATACGAGGTGCGGTCAATAGGTTTTGCACCTAAGATATAAGCAAACGAGATATGAGGAAAAGTGTTTTATTATTTTTCAATATAACTACCCTTGACTTCAATGCACTTGTGCCACTTGTCCCTGAGGCTTCGAATTCCCGACAACCAGAAATCTCCAGACTTCTGCTCAATCCACTCCTGGACGACGAGCTGGACATCTTCATCGTCCCCAAACCGTCGTCCACGCAGTGCAGCCTTAAGATGGCGAAATAAAAGGTAGTCGCTAGGGGCCAGAGCTGGACTGTAGGCAGGATGGTTGAGCTCCTTGAATCCGCACTCGCGAAAGGCAGCTTTTGCAACTCTGGCCTTGTGGACTTTGACGACGTTGAAGTCGATCATGGGGCGTGAGGTTTCTAGGGATCTAACGGGCAGAGACCTTGTTTATGGCCAAATTGTCGTAAATGATGTTGATAACACTTCCATGTGAAATTCAAAGTTCTCGCTCGATTTCTTCGACCTTCACCCATCGATTTTCGAGGATCATCCTCTCCACACGGGCCACATTGTCCTCGTTGGTCACGTCTGATGGGCATCATATTCAAGGGACTCATGATCATGGCGGAACTCCCTATTTAGCGAGCAATGGTTGCATAGGAAGGGGCGAGGGCGGTATACACTGCAGCCATGCGTTCCTGGATCTCTTTTGCATTCTTGCCTTTCTTGGTCAAAAATTTGATCACTCCACGGTGCTCAACCTTCTCCATTGTTGAAAAATTTGTGACTGACGATTTGCGATCAGCTACTGCTTCTTAAATAGACGAGGCAGGAGTGTGCGGCTGCAGGTTCTGACTTGTCATAACTTGTCCTGACACCCCCACAACCAGCCATCCCCCTTCCTCTGTTTTGCCCTACCGATTCGCAAAAATTATTGACCGCGCCTTGTATATATATATATATATATATATATATATATATATATATATATATATATAGAGAGAGAGAGAGAGAGATAGAGAGAGAGAGAGAGAGGAGACTGAGAGAAAGAGAGAGAGAGGCTAGCCACTCCACGACAACTATACCTATCATATACTTTCACAACTAAAGCCTCATCACAAGTACATTCATATATGTGCTTCCGAGAGGCAAGAAATCCATTTTCTAATGTAAACTGCCGTTTCCAACCCCTCTGACGATCATAACGATTCAATAGATGAGGCTGTTTAGAACCCAGCATTATCAGATCTTTAGAGGATCTAAAGTTTGTTACCAAAGTCTCAGAACAAAGTAAGATGTCAAATTTTCTGGGAGTTACAATCAAATCATTTAAATTTGCATAGAGCCCACAAATATTACTCTTTAGCATTTGCACTGCCAAGGCCTGCAGGTAGTGGGTCCAGGGTTTATCTCCACATCACCAGCCAGCAAAATCATTAAAATCACCAAAACCTGACACCAGACTTGAAGACCATCATGATCCATGAACGAATAAATTGCCACCCTATATTGAATAATAAAAAAATGTCTGCATAGAAGAAGATACTCCAGTAGCTTGATGCAGTACTCAGGTTATAAAGGAAAAAGTGCCTGCAGGGTAAAAAAATAACTGGATTATGACCATTTACTTATAGAGAGCCACGGTAGTGGCTATCCATAAGTAAATGGTGGGTTTTCGTCTTTTGAAGTGTACACACATCCGTTTTGAACCATAGTGGTTTTATTCTTTCTTGTATCTTCATGCACGTTTTTTCGTAAAAACCTTGCGGGTTCTCAGGCCAGTATACCTAAAATTCGTAAACATACCTCCACAACTACAGACGAAGGAATGGAAATACAATCATAAAGATCAGAAGAATCATCACCAGAAGTCTCTTGCCTCCCAAGATCAATATTCACGCACAAGTTACGTCCTACAGCCTGTTCCTCGTATGACTCGATTCTCGCAAATTTCCACAGAGGAAGTCCTTGTAAACCGGAAATTAACAAAAGTTTGCCGTTAAGCCAGGCTGCTAGGGCACTAACTTTCTAAGCGGCGGGCTGTTCGTAAGTAACACCTGATGCATACCCGGTCAATCCGCCTTCCGCTTTCAGAGCCTATAAATTCGTCAACATACTATGAATTAATAATCCAACACTCTAAAAGAGCCCTCTCCCCTAAATACGGCTTCCATTCATACACGGCCTACCAGCCTCCTCCGTTCTATGGATTTAGAGGAGTGGGCGCTCGAAGCGGAGCGCCACGTGGAAGCCGGCCTTGCACAAGCCGAGCTCGCAAATAGGTGAGCTCTCGCCTCTTGGAATCATCGCTGGAGTCTTATCTTCGCTGCAGCCTGAGGTGTCCAAGCTTTCTCTTGCGCCACCTGTTCTGAGGGTCGTAGCAATTGGCTCTCTGCTTATCGTGCGAACGCCGCCACCTGGTTGGTCATCTCTGCCTGCAACTCTCGGAAGGATTCTCCAATCAAGCCTACTAGACTGTCTATCTTCAATCATCATCGTGGGAATTCTCATAGTGCACAAATAATTAATTGAAACGTGATAGTGATATTTTTAATCTAGGTTTGTCTCCCCTTGGCCCTGTGGAAAATAATTTTATTGAATATGATCTGTTGTGTGCTAGGCTAAAATTCTTAGAATTATTATTGTCTCCTCCACGTGCTACATTTTCGCAGACATAAATATTAATGAAAGTGATCAAGTTGCCCTCTTAATAAACGAGAAGGAATTTATTCCCCAACATAGGGCCCTTAATATAAATGTTAATAATCATGCCTTAAATAATCTTCAAACTTGTTTTGAAAATTGTGCCAGGGCTTTAGTTGCTTTAAACATAGTGGAACAACCATTGCAAATCGACGACACTTCTAGGATTGCTCCTCTTCCTGCCCTGGAAGACGTTGAAAACTAGGCCTCTTCAAGAGTAGAATCTTCGGCCACCTCTACTTAATCTTTTGAAATCCTTGATCTCATGAGTGCCCCCATTCCCTGACCTTCTTGGACCCAAGAAGACCAAGAGACAAACTAAAACAACGGTAACAACAATAACAATGGCAATAATGGTAACCAGAATAATAATAGGAATAATAGAAACGATAATAATGATGATAATGATCAGAAAATAGTCTTTTGTTCAATTGATCTGTTAAATCCTAGAAAACAACAAGTATTTTAGTAAACATATCACGGCTGGTAATCTTGATACTGGCTCCTTAAAAGCTGTCCCCGACTCTAACAATTTAATTAAAGCCTACCAAAATTAAAGTATAATTTTTTTCCAAGGGGTTATGTAAACCACAACTCCACTACTGAGAAGTTACTACCTATTATTAGTTAAATGGTAGATGCAAGCATTCTCAAAGAATCCAACTACATCAGATTCAGACATAGATTGTTTCTACTTAATAAAAATCCCATATTTATGAGACCCATCTACGATATGAGCCCACTTACAAGTAAATTTAAGACACCAAAGTTTTATTTCCCAAATGTAGTTAAAGTATTTAAAGATTTAAAACCAAATAACATTGCTATAAAACACAATCTTAGAAATGGCTTCTACCACATAAAAGTTTAGATTTACCAATCTAAACTTTACATGATCCCCATTTATTATGCAGACTATAATGTAAACAATTTGTTTCTAGTTATGTTTATCTGGATGATTTCCTTATTATAGCTTCTATAGACAATGTATTAAACTTTCTTAACGACTTTTTAGATTCAAGGCTCATAATCAATTAAGAGAAATTGAAATTACTCCCTGTACATTCCTAAACTATTTGAGCATAGATATTAATATTATAAAACATTTTGTTCAACTTACTTAGTTCCTTAAAGACAAATTGAAAAAGTCCTTACTCTTTTTTGGCGGCTCAGATTAGCTGGCCTATTAAACTTTATTGTGCCAATCGTAAAACTCTCAATTTTCTGGGAACAACTGGCCTACTGCAATTTCTTTGAACGTTCTGTTAATGTAAAGGTATCTGGTCTGGTCAAGCTTTTGTAAGTTAGCGCCATTACTTTAGGGGACTGAATTAGGGATAATCGATCCCAAAAGAAGGGTAAACGTAGAACTAAATAATAAAATTAAGTCATCTTGCAAGCCTGATCCAATATTTACTAGTTACATTTGGGTTATTGGCATATGATAAGCCTGGTATTACCTTGTCGGCAGCTTCTCTAGTAAGGTGACAGTTTTGTTACTAGTGTTTATAATAATTTAGTTGTTTAGTGGGCGTAAGGACTTAATTTTATAGTTTAAATCTAAACTAGAGTTAATACACAAGTCCAACCGATCGAGTATGTTATCTACTTCGCCAATTATTAATATGTCATCAAGATAGGTGTAGGCCCAGTCATTTGTTTCATTTGCCAATTCGTTAACTATAGCCGACATTATAGACTGTATTATATAGGAGGGCCCTGCAAAGCTCATTGGTAATTTTACAAAACGACAAAATATTCAAGATTTTAATGCCAAAAGATCGGCGTGCCAATGAAAAGAGAAGGACATGGTAAAACCATGCGCTAAGGTCCATTTTAATCCAATACTCATTACTTTTACATTGTTCGAATACCTTGTGAACATTGGGTAATTGAAATTTTGGAAGAGAAAAATTTGGAGTTAATTTGGACATATCATTTCCTATGTCATACCATGTCCTACTTCGGTACACAAAATAGCTTATGTGTTCTTATACGATTAGTAGCTTGTTCAATTATAGCAAGTTTCTGCATTTTCAGTACTATTTTTAAGAAATTTTATGCTAGTACTCTCTTTACAATAATAGCTTCTGAGTACAAAGTTCATCAGTGTACAGGGAGCTCGTACAGGTTTCTCTCAATTGATAAAGAGGCTTGGATCTAAAATTCGTTAAGCAAGTTTAATACATCTTTTAAGGCACCTATAATAAGGAAATCATCAAGATACACAAAACTGGACACTCCATGCTTACATCTAAGTGCGTTACAAATTGTATAATTATACTCTGCATATTGAATGGGAATCCTGAAAATCCCATAGGAATGGATTAAGATTATAATGACAATAATAATAATACTATAAAAAGTCCAACAATTATGCTCATATATTCTTCTCTATCTCTTCCTTTGAAGTCTCTAGGGAAGGTTCGCTCAGAGGATTAGCGTTTTGAATAAGGCCACTTGTAGTTCGAATCATAAAGTTATAGAGCGAATGCTTACCATGTAGAATTTGACTCCCACATAGCAAATCTTCCAATTGCAGTATTCTCAAAACCTTATGCTCAATTCAAGCTCTAAGCCTCTTAGAATCGTTGTGCAAACGGCTGTTTTCATTTGGCACAGATAGTGCCATATTCTTTACTAAGAAAGACGAGCCGCAATTTCGACTTGGAGAAATTCTAGGTCATCTCACCGATGAGATCAAAGATGTATACGGTGCCGATGCGTATTGAGATTCATTCTACTCGATATGTATGCAAACGAGTCGGGTGAACCATATACTTTGTTCTAAAGGCTTAACCATTAACCCTCAAAGGAAAGATAAACCTTCGATAATTGCAAAGCGTATTTGGAGCTCAGGAGGGTAGGGAAGAAGCTGATAACAATATCTTAATAAAATGCTTGGGTTTCAGAGCCGATGAAAACGACATAGTGAAAAAGATGTCAAGAGAAATGAGTTCAGAAAGACATTTAGAAAAAAAGAGGCGAGGTTTCGGGAAGTTATCCGAACCATAAATTTTGGTTTCAAAGGGAGCTCACCTACCAATTAAAATTTAGTTAATCATCATCACTAACTATAATTTAAGAAGGGGATTTTTTTTGTGTATTTGAATAATAATTTCATCTTAGTTTGGTTATGACTTATGTTTATTTATCCAAGTTATTTTTAATAATTCTTCTATTATATCAAAAAACAAAATGGTGAAGTTCAGAAATAAATATAAGTATAGAAATTTTGTCAAATTTTTAAAACCCAAAGAATTATAAATGGCGAATTTCAGAAAATTTATTTTTATATTTCTTCTATAACTATATTTTATCAAAGTGATATTTTGAAAGCGGGGACATTTAGTGCAAAGTTCCTTTTAAAAATTATTATAATTGGCGAAGTTCAGAAAATTTATAAAAAATTAACCATGGCTGTTTTTTTTAAGATTCTAAATTTTAATCTTAGTAGCGAAACGCAAGCTCCTTCCGGGAGGGGGGAGTGAGAATCCATTGCCCGGTATACATATAACGTCTTTATATCAATTATTTAAACTCTACGTTCATAATTTTTTCATCATTTATAATATTATCTGTTTAATATGAATTAAATATAGATGACAAAATACGAGTTTTAATTTATCTAATAAAGGTAAAATAATACTTTATGTCTACTCCCAACTTTTTAATTTGTGTATAAAATAACTAAACACATATTCTTTAGTATGTGAGAATGAGAAGTCTTTCCTTCTCCCTTGTCAATCTTTGTTTTCACTGTATATGTGAACATGTGGGTATATCACTAGATAAAGCGAAATTATAGGGATTTTGTATCAAATAGAAGGATGTTGCCTACTTTCGCACCTTCTTTTACCATATTAGAATATAACATGCAGAAAAGGTTGTACATTCATAGGAGAGGCAGCCTACGAAGAAAAGCCTACCATTAGCGTAGTTATTTAAAGTTTTACTAATGATTCAATCTTTTAAAATATTGGATATTTTTATGTAATTCTTTTCTACTATTGTAGTTGAGAGGTGGTTGGGCTCACTATTTAAACAAAATTCACTGCGATCAATAGGATTATCATGAATTAATCGAATCAACCATAGATAAATAGTTAAGACTTGATTTAAGACCCGATCCGCCTAAATCTTCGGTGGCAAAATAGCTAATGAGACTGTGTGTGACGGGGTTTGGGTGGACAATAGTCCAATAACGTCTGAAACATAAACATGTTTAGTGACAAATGCGTAAACAAATGCGGTTAGTATGAGATAAGTAGACTTTATCTATGTTTGAATATTCCTTACGCCGTAGCATCGATAAGCAAATTTCAGCAAAGCAACATGCATATTTAATGTTCTATACAGTTGATTACACATATTTCAAAGGTTGATTTTTTTTATTTTAGAAATATTTTAAACACCCGTTTTTGAGCTCAAAGTTTCATTTTTTAACATTTTCGATCCAGAAAGATATACACCATCAGAGTTGTTGGGTTAATGTTATGAAGGGCTTATAAATACATTGAAATTGAGTTTAAACTGAAGAATAATGTCAAACAAGTTAAGAGTGCAACTTATATTCTCTAAGTAATATGTAGATACTAATTATCAACTAACACTTTAAAATCATGCTTTGTCTCAAACGATGGCATGAAGTTACGGGAATTTAGTACAGCCCAAATGTAACCATATCTTGCTTCTTTACCATACACTTTGCTAGAAGCTTCCGTCAACATTCGCACACACCGCTCCATACCTTGAAAATGCCATGGAAAGTCAATAGAGAGTGGTTCGTTGAAAATATTTTGCAGACCCGCATTAGATAGATGCATTGTAAGGGGCAGTGCAAAGGTACACTTCTCTTGAGGGCCCCGTAAGGGGCACAGCGATTTGCTTTCCTGGCTGCTGTGCTGACAGGACTTACCGCCCCATCCGGCCCCAGCTTAGCCTCTTCTCCTTCTCTTTGACACCCTGTCTTCTTGCCCTGCTTTCCTACTTTCCATACAACTTCTCCGACAACTTCATCTTGTCGGCCTCTAATTTCACAGGGTAGACGCAGACCAGCTTCTTCTCACCCAACTATTCCGGATCGGGGATGAAGGGGGATGGACAACGCCCCTTCACAATGAGCTCTAGTTTGGAATTCTGTGTTTTTTAACAACCTGCTTCCCCCCCACCTTCATATTGTTCACATCACCTTTCTTTTTCCTTTCACTATCTAGAATTTTTTACGCCGTGCCTAAGGTGGAGCCACCATGACGATGGTCTGCCAGGTCACTAGGCGGGAGGAGGGGCCTCAAATGGCGATAGTTTGTTCTGCCGGCCCCGTATTCACCCCTTGAAAAGGGGGCTATTGCGTGAGCTATTGAGCGTGTGAATCCCGTGAATCACATAGGGTCACCATGCCCAATGATGAGTCCATAAAAAATTCTTTTCTCCATTTAACTTCCCCTCTACCAACACCAAAGCCGCCCTTATGGCAGCTACACTAAAAAGATGGAGCCCCCTCCCTGTGCCCTCTCAGGGTACCCTCCAAATTTTTTCTACCCAAGATGAGGCTTACTCCTCTCCTTTGCCTACGGGTGCAGGAGACTCACCCCATTCTCTGTCACTCTTTTCCAGCGGCAGTCCCAGTTTACTTTCTAAGGGGACTGCCAAGAAAGCAAGCAGGTGGCCCATAATTGACCGATCCCGGTGGGGGTCGCTCGATAGGGCCAACCCCATTAGGAGAGCAAAGGGCGGCAGGACACGTCGGCCCGTGCCCCTTAATGTCCTGCAGGCGTGGGTGACTAGTTTTTAGGGGGTCAGTGTACCTGCCCCCCTCTCTTCCTCGACGGATGCCGGCTCACAGGCATTTGAATGTAAAAAAGGAACCTCTGATGTGATTAGTGATGTCTTAGGGGTGGGGGAGTGGGGGTTAGCCACATGGAGGCCCCCCTTGAGATGGACTTGGTCCCTCAGGTGACCCACTCTCAGATGGTATGAGCTTGCATGGGGCGAATCTGGGCTCGGTGCCAAACACTAAACCCAAGTCAGCTCGGGCTCCCAAGGCATTACAAGGAGAGGAGGGATCTCTTTCCCAGGCTGGTGCCCCTATGACAGCGAAGACCTTCTCCATTTTGGAGTAGCATCTTGCTGATGCCGGTCCATCTGGCTTAGAGGCTCAAAAGAAAAGACAGACGAACAAGGCTAAAATGACTAAGGGCTCTTCTCCCTTCCCGAGGGCCACGATGACAGACGGGCCTGCTACCGTTTCGGCCGCACCCTGCTTCTTCAAAGCAATGAAGTGCGTATCTCCTGAACAAGCAAATCCTGGTCGTTCAGGCCCAGGCTCATCTCTCATTTCGCGAAGCTAAGGACGTGGTCCTGGCGTGCCCGGCGCTGCCTGGGACGTCCTATGCCTCAATGTTAAAAAAGACACACTCTGACCCTGGCTACTCTAGGATTATCAGCACGGTCATTTGCGCACCCATTAAGCACTTTTCCGCGGAGTTTACTCACCCCGGACGTCCCCTGGTAAAGCTGGCGCCACAATGGGTTCATACCCAGCTTCGGCTAAAAGCAGGGCTCCTTCCTCACCCCAGTATGACCCTTTCCCGTAAGGCGAAACGGTCGCCCGCCTCTACAGATTCGTTAAGCTCACAGGAGGCAACACCCCTAAAGTTGGTCGAGAAGCCATCTTCCGGGATTCCTAAATCTGCATCCTGAAAGGAGGACAGTACGAAAGGAGCTTCCGCTCCTACACCTACACCCGGTGGTAGGCTGGGTGGCTCGGAAATTGGGGATCCTCCAAAAGAGGGAACCCCTCCTCCAAAGCCCCCCTCCTCCACGCCTGCTTTAGGTTTCGCTTTGATCTAGATACCTGCTTTTAGGCAGTAGCTGTGCAGCTACACCTGGATAGGAGGTAACCGTTATTTCCACGTACATTCAACCGACAACCGTCTTTGACGCAGGGAACTTCCGCCACGTCGTGGCACGGTTGTCGAGGCCCTTTCTCTTATTTGGAGATCTGAACGGTAGAAACCCACGTAGGGGAGACTAATCGATTAATCTCAAGGGGGGGGAGTAATATTCTCCCCAGTCCCAAACTTGGGTGCCCCTAGGTCTGGATCTGGGGCCGGCTCTATTTCCCATCCGCACTGGTGGAATGGAAACTCAAGCTTCTTTTATCGAGCGATGTTAAACCAAATAGGTTATGTTTGGCGGCGAGCGGGAGACTTGGTTCGGGCGGTTCGACTCTCCACTGAGATTGACGTCATTGTGGGCAAATGTGTCGGTCAAGACTAATGACTCTTTCCCACCTGCAGGGTCGCCTAATAGAGGAGTGGTCGCACATTGTCTAAATGTTGGTGAGTTTACACATCACTGCCCATAAACCGCTTCATTTTCCCTCCTCGATCTATCTTTGTGCTCTCCAGATGCACAGCCTGATTTTTGGTGTGGGTTAGTCGATGAGTTTCATGGTAGTGATCACTTTCCATTCAAATATCATTTTGGGGGCTACTGCCGCTTGAAAGCCCACTACAGTGGTGGTTGGCACGGCCGCGGTGGTCTGCATTTTGAACATTTGATAGAAATATTCCAAATATTTACCTATTATTTTCTAGGTTAATCGTTATTTTCCTAGGTCAGGTTAGATTTCCTGACCTCCATTTGCTTACTTTGACTCGAAAGGGAACGTGGCAAGCCCGCAGGACACTCTGCGATTGGGCCTTGTCCTGCATAAGGCACTTTAAGCGTGGTTTACACTAATCGAGTAACAGTGACTATTTTTCCTTGGCTGAATTAAATCAACTAACTAGTAGGTTCTGGATATCAAACTGGATGAAACAAAATAATCTTTACTACCGTACAAACAAAAATAAAAATAATGGATACAACATAGAAACACAAAAAAACTAAATGGGCAAAAGGTTTACCAACGGCATCTCCATGCGGGAGCCGTCAGCACATACACACAAACTTACACCTCCGATAAAAGGGAAACTACTATTCCGGGCGGATCTGCCGCCCGAGGATTTTTGTACCCGAGACAAAGGCTTGGGAAAGGGGGGATGAGCGTCAAGCTCAATTGCTTTTCAACGGCACGGTTGGGTTTGCACTTGGCCGATTACTACTAGACCTGCTTAAAGTTATGAAGGAGAATACAACCTGTCTTCTAACAACCACTGCTAGCCTCGAAAGGAGGGATCGAGGGATTATTTCGCCGTGGAGAAGCTGAGTCAAATACATCAGTATGGAAGTCTTCTCGTTCGTTGTTCTTATTTCATCTTATTTAATTTTATTATCTCTGGGCTATTGGAGTAAGGGAGGCCGAGAGAAAGAATTCTTGTGTGTCGCATCCTCTTTGGCAAAATACTAATCTTACCCCAGGCCAACGCTTATCTATTTATGCGGGCCCACCGGAAGTGAATGTTACCGAGGCGCCGGAAGTGGATTTTACTTTATCTAGATAGAGTCACCAGGAGTAAAATTAGACCTTCACGCCATCTCGCGGAACCTCTCGTTGTTATAATTAGGCTCACTATAGTGTGTCTTATCAAACGGATAAATAATATTGCAAGCATTAATAAAATAGAATTTTATTAATTAATCTAATCAAACTAACACATGGAAAATATTTGCATGACCGGGGATTAAAATGGGAAATACACATGAAATCAAAAAGGTTATGAGATAAATTTGACTAAGAAGAGGATTAAGATTTGGAGGGATTTAAAATGACAAAACAAACAAGAAGGGAAAGCGGCGGCTAAATCCGAGTTAAAGCACGGAGTTACGTTGGTACAAGTTAAATAGTTAAATGCAATTCGTAGCTTACGTATTTATAAGGTCGTCGTGCAGAGGAAGGCGATTTGAAGGAAGGCTTCTGTCCGATTGGCGATTTCTTTCCCAGGATAAGGGGTTTTTAGAGGGAGTTGTCCTTAACGAGGGAGGAAGGACTGACTTCGAGGAGTAAGAGCGAAGTGGGGCTCCAGAAGTACGAGCGATCTTTGAGACAGGATACCGGAGATGTTCTGGATGAACAATTGGGGTTATTGGTGTAACCAAGCGTTCTCTTGAAGAACGTTAAAAGGGGGGAATTAAATTACCACTGACGTGATATCAGGGGAGCGAGAACCGTTTCTTGTCTAACTGACTCGAAGAACAATGACTGTTCTAAAGTTGTTCTCTTTCTGAACACTTGTCAATTATCACTAACGTGATATCAGAGGAGCGAGAACCGTTTCTTGTCGAACGAAATCGAAGAACAATGACTGTTCTAAAGTTTTTCTCTCCTGAACAACAGAGGGGCCCTGTTGACTTGGCGTCTCGAGGGGCATGAACCTTGGCACTCAAAGATATTGTCCTCTTCTGGACAATAAGGGGGTTCTCGGGGTAGAGTTCCTAGGTGCACAAGGGAGACCGGGTCAGCGTGATGCCTCGCGAAGATAATTGGGATCTGATTCAAATGCGAAATTCTATCGTATAAATAGCCGGAGCCAGCCCCTCGGGGTAGGGGACAATGGGACACTTCCATGGAATGTTCCGGTAACGCTTGGAAAAATCTTATTTTCCCAAAAGCTTAATTCAATCTGGCCACATCGACGCCTGGAGGCAAACGGGGGATTGAACCTCCTTGATTAAACTTGAAGCGGGGGAAGAAAATCGGGAAATGTTGGGCGATAAGGACGCCATGCTACTCTCTTCTCGCAGGGTGCACGTGGGAAGCATGAGTTTCAATATGTGATAGAAGCAAGGCGCGGTCGCCTTAGGCAATTCTATCACACTCTATGATCTCCATTTCTCTCATCTTTGACAGTGATCATATTTTAGAGTCGAAATAACCTACGATCAAATTTTAAAAATCATAGCTTAATCAATAAACAGTCGAAAAATCAGAATAGTGTTCACATGTTCCGTTGCTTAATATCGTACTTTCTAACTATACCCAAAATAAGCTAGTAAAAGAATATAATTTGTATATGCAATAGTATATTATAAAATATTTTATGAAACCTAGCAGTACATAATGAATACAAGAAGAAACTATTGTTTAATCTCATACATGCGCATTTTATAAGATAAACCTTTCAAAACAGTTTTGACTTAGAATTGTCTCATCATAATCGTACGTATATTATCACCATAAGATCCATTGAAACTTGAATTTTCACCACAACTTCGTCAATATGCATCAAGGTTGTAAAGATTTTATGTCGATGTTGTTTAAAAAGTGCTGGTAATTTGTAACTTGGCCTAACTTGCATAGAGAATTTGAACAGGAAGACTCATACTTCCTTAGACTTGCTGTGTAAATCAAAAGTGATAAATAAATCCCCCCTGCACTTCCATTTCGCCTAAGTATTTGCCCTTCCTCTAAAAACTACATAGCATAATAGTATTGCTTCAGCAATAATCTTCCTGCTGTTTCTTTTTTTTACGACACTCCTTGTTCATTTCCTCATTTTCACTTACAAACTATAAGTTTGGTGACTAAGGCTTAGAATGAACGTTTTAAATAATTATACAAATTTCAAGCAATTTACCATACATTTAGATTTTTTTTCATCCAACCTATCTTGCTATTTCGAACGATTCTGAAGTACCATGGGCTAAAACACACTTGTACCGCCTATAACCATGTATTTCCTATAAGCGTTTTATCTGACAGCTGATTAACTAATGTCAGCTGTAAGTAGAAAGTTTTTCACTGATTGCATCGCATTTTGCATTACATTGCGCCAAAATCCGGATCAACTTGCTGTTTGAAGGTTGTAAAGCATTACCTTACTCACTGGTTCTCGTTTGGGAATTTTTTATTATTGGATCGATTTCTATGCCCTCTTTATTCGTCATTCTAGGTAATAGATCCTACTCACAACACACTAATTTTGCTGCCGAAGGTGCTGCATGGATACTGTGTTAAACTAAATCAACCACCAATTGAACAAATCGGTGATAAAAGCGACACTTACCAAGCCCTTACGAAAGAACAGCTTCTCCCACCTTATATTGTAGTTAGAAATAAGCAAAATTATATTTTTACTTAGGATTGTTTATTTGTTTAATTTCTTACTTTATTTTTACATTGTATACATTTAACCAAGTATTGAATGCATTAGCTTTTATATAATCACATACGTAACTCATATATGAATATTAAAATTGTGATATTGTTTTTTAACCATTGGGAGTTGTTTGTAACTAATCTATGAGATTTTGACGCTTTATTTTGTAAATTCTCACCGAAGAACTCGTTTGGAAATTTCTATGTATAACCATAGATTAATTTGCCCATTCATTGTAATCTTTGTCATTTCAGATCTCCATATTTTGGGAGTAGAATTGGGAAGAAGTGTTTCTTCGGTAGTAAAAGAAAGAGAGGACGTATATTTTAACTGCAGAGTTAGCTCCAATCTGCCAATGTATAAAATTTAATTGTTTGACAAGGTAAAGCTAGTCGTAGTTATAAGTGACAGTAGATGTTTAGCAAGAATACATATGTTCTAATTCTGTTATTAGAAATATATCTGATAAATAGATTTTAGAGCGTAACCTATACAATTTAATAAAATTATAACTGCCAACTTTATTAATAAAATACTAACAAGGAAGGAAGGGCTTTTTCAATTTTCTAAGAAAAATTATCAAAAGAGCTTCGTTATAATTCATGTATTAGATGAAAAATACAGTAAGTAACCACGAACCGGCTCGCGAATTTTGTTTTTAGTAACTTAAATCATATATAATTTCAGCATTAGAACTCATGTTGTGAAAAAATGGTTAGTTCTCTTTTTCGGGCGAAACCTTTTACATAACGAGAAAAAATTGTTTGAGGAAAAGTGCGACATTTAATAAAAAAAAATCATTTGTGTCGAATACACTTGGCACAAAAGGATGTCCACATCAATCAATGCATGGCTAAAGTGAAATGTGTAAAGATTTTGAAAACATAAAATAAAGATAGGAAGACTATTTTGTGTTATGAGAAAGTGAAAAACCTTTTGTTTGAAACGGGATAAAATTATTAAAATTTTAACGAAAGAATGATGAACAATTAACCAATTTGTTTTTAGATCGGTGTAAAGAACAAAATCTAAGTAAGCTTTAGTTAAAAACTGTTTCAGTGTTTACTTTACATTAATCGCCCCAAATTTAAAAAAAAGAGAAATGAATTAAACGTTTATATCCATTTTCTGCTAATTCTTTATGTGATGTGGTTTTAGTATTTTTATACAACCACTTCTCTTATTCCTTCTCCTAAAAAGAAGTATTTTATTATTAAACGCTTGAGATTCTATATTTACTAGTCAATTTCAAGGTAATCTCTATTTTTTAATCAATTTTTAAGGTATTTATCTATATTTTCTAATCAATTTCAAGATATTTATGGTCAATTGGAAGGTTCAGCGTAACACTCTCATATATTCTGTTCGGGTTTTTTAAAATGAAGTTTTCTTATGCTTTTGTTTCTTATCTTTATCAATTTTTCTTATTTCTTAGCGGTTTGCCATATAACTTTTCGAGGTCTGCAAAGTGAATCGACAACAGGTTTTCGGTGTAATAAACATTTCTGTATAGTTTTTATTATTTAGAAATGCCCCTAGTATTTTCTGCAACCTTCTTTCAATTCTCATTTGTTACTTATCGATCTATTTTTGTCGTCTACTGTGTACTCTGTTCATCATAGTCATTCCATTCTAAAGTCAATGCTGCTGAAAATCAAAAATATTGTCATATACCATTTTCACTTAACCTCCTCCTAATAATCATTGACAGAAGTCAGCAAATCACTTCTCCTATTCTTTTTATTTTATACTATACAAGATGGATAAAAGGATATGCTATTAAGTCCAAAACAACTAAAAAACAAACCTCCAAAACACGCATGTCTCTGTTATATGAATAACAATTCAAAAGGTTGGCTATATTCAATAGTGTCTTTATGAATTTATATGGAAGTTAACAGTTTTATAAAGTTGGTATTCCTCTAAAATATATGGATAACTTTACATAAGCATTTCAGCTTAGAAAAATCTGCCTAACTTTATATTATGATTGCATGAAAGGGGCTGAGAAATCAAGTTTAGTCTACCCATCATCAACCAATATGACGTCATATCATTGGAGCCATGCCACCTCTAAATCTCTAAAAAAACGACAGAAAATTGTTGGCTTGACGATTTTCTTTAAAAATACCCACAACTGGAAAGGCAAATGACCAACCACAGGTATCCGGTGGGAAGGAGTGATAAATTTAAAAACATATATCAATAACATTTTTAATGACACTAAATTGGAGACGAAGCTTAAGGTAAAATATAATGGTCCTCCTCTGTTAGTTACCGTTTTATCTACTGATAACATCGGGTTGTTTGTTCCAGTTTTAAGTTATAAAGCAAAATACATATATCTAATTCTATCTAGACGAGATGGTTAATTTCTCTTTTTCCTACTTCCTTGTGCTGTGTGATAGTAGAAAATTGTAAAGATATTGACTTTCCGGCTATAATTGATTATAAGAACATTAATGGATGAAAATCGTTTTTATTGATTTTTATATAAAAGCTCCCCTTCAACTTGCTGCTGAATCAAAATAAAAAATTGTTATTTTCTCATTTTCCTAATTCGTGGTGCTTGGCGATAGTAGTAAATGGTCAATTTATTGCCTTCCACGTTATAATTGAGTACCATTGCATTAGAGAACATGAGAATAAATAATCCCAATAAAATGTGTATATATTTAATTTATCTCAATAAACACTAAAATACTTTGTACTGATGTTTACTAAGTAGTATATATTGTTATATCGTATAAATAAGAGTAATTTAATATATTTTTTAATATTTCAATATCGCCATTTTCAGTTACTGTGTCTGTTTTTCTTCTGAACTTCACCATTGGTCAGATATCCCGTTGTATGGCTACAATACTCCGCCCCATTTTTCATCAGACACTATTATTTCGGATGTGAGTATCATTATAAAGAAAGGAATTTAAATTTGATATTTAAAGAAACATAATTTACATGTTCCCAAAATGGGAACGTTGGCATGTTGCCTCATACAAATCTATGTGCTCGTAAGAGGTAACGTGAGAGTGTGGCTATACAGGCTGAGACATGTTGGCTCCTGCTGTAGCCTGGTACAACTGCGCAAATTATAAGTTCACTGTCCCTGCCTCTACTCTCACTAGGTGTTCACTCATTCTCAGGCATGGACGTGACGTCATTCCACACGTAATTTTTACTGTAATAAAATGTTGTTTTCATTATGTCAGTATTCTCTTATTGTATTGTTTCATTTTATTGTGAGTGCGCACGCGCGCGCGTGTGCGTGTGTGCACGCACATTTACCGTTCAATTATGGTCACTGATACTATACGTGTCGAGGTTTAGTGAGTGGGTAATCCCAGTCTCACTTCCTAGGCATATATTATAATCCTGCACCAAGGTGAAGCGGAGGTGAAGTGTATCCAATACACTTACCGTAGCCACTTCCGGTGAATAAGAATAACCCCGGTGCGTCCCTTTTGATCAAAATTATGATAATGATTACCTGAGTGTATCCTCAGTCAGTAAAAACCAGTCATGGGTGGACTTGTGTAATATTAAGATTTAAGCCGAGTGAATTTCTTATTAATTGCCAAAGTATCGTCCAAAATAGTTAAACACACAGATACAAAAATAATCTTTAATATACAGGAATTAGAAATATGAAACAGCGTATATAGGTTTTTAATAGGATTAATCTTCGCACTGGATAAGTAAGTCTATATAATGTCTTGGGGATTACACTTGAATTCTACGTACTAAGATGCTTGCGTCTTAATTTCACCCGACAGAACGAATTGAATAATATTATGGAATTTAGCACTGAATTAATCACTTTAAATAATCAGGTTATGAGCTCGGGATAGAAATTATAGTTACCGGTTAAACTGGTAAAGTTAGGGGAGGGGGTCATTCACTTTAACGATACCTTGGAGTTCGAAAGAATTTGCAGGGTGAAGGTGAATGTCTTCTTCTTCCGACGATGTTCACCGTTAGCCCAGTCGTCCGAGGTTACCGAATGGTGGGTAACCCTAGACCGGCATTCTGATGTAATGATCCTAGGCCGGATCGCGACGACGCATCAGACTGTGACTACAATCAGAATTCTTCTCCTTGAAGTGACTGTCCAATTATTTAGCTCCTTAAGTGGGTAGCCAAAACTGATTATTTAGCTACGTCTAGGGTAAGCGCAGAGGGAGGTCCTGTGTAACCTCTGACTCTGAAGAGGGGGGAGGGCTCTGCAAGAAGTTTTGGCACCTACAATTACCGTGACGGCAACAACCAATTACTCTAAGGTACTTTCTTGCAACGGGTGAACTGTTTCCTTTGTGAAACTAGCTCCATACAAAACGTAGGTCAAAGATATTCTGCCTGGCTCGATGGAGAATTTTCCCTTTTATTTCCCTCATGAGCAAAAATCGAGAGAGAGCACCAGATTTTCATAAAATTATTATCGCTTCGCGAAAGACCTTTTCATATGTTGTCAGACAGAGTAAATACATCACACCTTCAAGCTATCCTTGTTCCACGTCGCGGTTTACGACGGCGCGAAAACTCGGCCCTTCTTCGGCCCGGGTATCTTTAGCGGCAGACATTTTCCTAAGCGGCCGGCCGCAAATTTGGTCGTCTCTTTGGTGCGAAAAGGGGCTGAGAGATGGAGGGAATGCTAGGCGAAAGGGGAATTTGGAATACGGGAGGGACACGCAGCTTGTGTCGGGGTATTTTTGCGTACACTAATGTACGTGGTATTTAGACATCTACAATACGAGATTATACATGACGATGTTATCAGCTTCATTAGTTCAGTTTTTTCTATGCTGATCTCTTCTTATATACATGTATTACGTTTTTTTCAGTCCTAGAAGACAATTGACTTAATTCATACATCTTGAAGCACCGAGCGATGCTGTTGAGAAGAGCAAAAGTCAGAAAGTGGACGTGGTGCTGCTGCCTTTTGTCTCTAGATCTCAGGATATTAATAGTGATGAAGAGGATGATGATTAGATTTTAGACAAGGGTTGGATTCTAAATGAAAGTAGTGGTGAGGTAGAAGTTCACGAGGAGATAGAAGAGGAAGATATTGCTGAGGAGAATGAAAATTAGGAAATTCGGAGATAGAAGAAGATTGAGAGGTTACCTCTACAAACACGGTGCATGCCGCAGAAGGTGGGAGACGATCATTTTGGCAAGGAGCCTTTTGAAATATTCAATTTGTTCTTTGGCTCTAAAATTATCCATCACATAACTAAACAAACAAATTTGTATGCCCGTAGAGACAAATATGTATCAAACTTTCATGTCAATGAGGAAGAAATGAGTAAATTCCTGAAACTATTGCTTATAATGGATACCACAGTCTGCAATACGAAAATGATTATTAGTCATCAAGTAAAGATTTGGTTGCACCTGTATTTGCCAAAACAATGAGCATGGAAAAGTTTCGTACCATCAAAAGATACCTACAAATTGCTGATAACTCAAAAATCTAACAGCTTCTAAGATCGCCAAGATCTTGCTCTTAATCGAAATGATAAGAAGTAATTGCCAAAAGCTTAGTATATTTAACGAAATACTAAACATTGATGAATCTATGATTCTGTATCATGGTCATCACTCTACTAAGCAGTTCATAAGGAACAAACCAATAAGATTACGTTATAAAATGTGGATGCTATGTAGAGTAGATGGATATCCATACAATTTTTCAATCTATTGTGGCAAAAAGGGTGACTCGCAGACTCCCCAACTGGGGTCACATTTCGTGATGTCAATGTTGCAGCCAGTTGAAAATGCTGACTACTATGGATTGTTCTTTGACACTTTCTTCACAAGCCATGCATTGCTGAAGGAACTAGCTGCCAAAGGGTTTCAAGCCTGTGGAACGGTTCGAAATAACAGAACAGGCAAATGTCCTGCTCCATCAAAGAAAGAGGTCAAAAAGAAAAGGAGAGGCTATTTCGACTACAAATTAGATGGTTCAGTATTGTGTGTGAAGTGAAATAACAACTCTAGTGTGACAGTTGCCAGCAACTGCTATGGTATGGCTCTAATTTACAAAGTACAATGCCATACGAGGAAGGAGAATAACAAGTTATTTGACCAGCCACATGTCATTCACATGTACAACAAGAGAATGAGAGGGGTTTATGTATGTGATAGAATGTTGTCATCTTACAGACCGCGGTTGCGTTCAAAGAAATGGTGGTGGAACTTTTTCTCAAACATGCTGAATCTGGCAGTGGCGGCTGCTTTCAGATTTTATCAATATACTGGTGGATTGGCAGGTATGTCACACATAATGTTCAGGAGAGAAATTGCTCGAGCAATGATAAAGTTTCAAGAAAAGAGGAAGAGGCTTGGATAACCCTCCGCACAGCCCGCGAAAGTAGTAAGGTAAGACGGAGTTAATCACTTTTTTGACTCAGACACTGACGGGAGATGCTGCCCCTCTGTATGAAGAACACACGACTGCAGTGCACAAAAGGTAGAAAGAGACCCTACAAGGTGTGTAAATTAGTGACAAATCAAAATAAATTGAATAAATCTGTTATTCATATAACACTTACTCTTTTCTTAACTGTAGTATAGGATTTGCATGTTTTTCTAAGAATAATGTGTTTAATACCATATAAAGGCAATAAAATTAAAAAGAAATGATGAAGATTTCTTTTCATATCCAATGGGTAAGTTTGTATTATATATTAAGACAACGTTCCCATTTTGGAAACATGAAAAATTTATATGACAATAGTATTGTAACGTAAAAACAAAAGTTGGAGTGTCATCAACGAACATCTGGGAGCTGTTCCTCCAAAACTGAAAGAAAGACATTCAGGGGAAGATAGGTCAGCCAGTAAAGGGTTAACGCGCTGCTGAAGAAATATCATCATTTTAAATTTCCAAAATGCTTTGTTCATGATCCATATTTTGCAATCACCATAACTGGTATTCGACTCTTTAACAGTACGATAAAATTTTAAAGGTATATAAGATTTGTGTAGAATGGGTGTGATACCCGGAGCATGGCCTTCCCCAGATCATAAAGAAAATAACAGGATATAGAATAGTTAAACGAAGTGAATGTATGGGTCATGTGTAGAAAGCTATAGTTTCAATGATCCGTATTCCAAACGAGGCTGGTTTTAATTCAGGGGCAGGTCATTGGGGTGCTTTCGTATTAATATTAATGAAAACGATTTCTATCACGAAACACAATGAAGTAGTAAAATAAGACCCATTATATCACATGGTTTGTAGCCTATGTTAAATTAGAAACTTGCATTGTCAAGGAGATAACTTTTCATAAAAGACTTCCATGAGCATGTCTATTCACATTACAATTTCAAACTAGATAATCGTAGTCAGCAATATGGTCTCTACCTCAATTTAAGTATTCCCATATTTGTTGCTGTAGATTTAGGGGGGAAGGGGCATTTATTATAACTATATTTATTTATCCATATATAATTCTTGGTTTTTCTCTTTATCGAATCTATTTACTTCTTTCTTGACTGAAATTCCTTTTTTCTTTAATTTGCCCCTTCAAACATTTGCCTTCATTAATCTTGACTTCCGTATTTTTCTTGGCTGGGTGGTTCTTAATCTTCGTTTTTCTTTCTTGATATATCTTCATTTTCGTCCAATTAAATTGAGTTGATTTCTTGGTCCTAGTTAAGTTGGTCCTTCAAGCATTTCCAAGGACTTCCGTTTTTTTCTTGAGATTTATCCGTAAGAGGTTTTGGACTGTTGAGTTTCGAACGCGGTACCATTGGATTTAAACGCCAACACTCTAGCCTCACGACACGGTTTTAGTCCGTTTCGGGTTGGTAATTTTATCAGCTATTTATATTATCGATTGGAAGGAATTTCTCTGATATATTTTCGCACCCCTACAGATTCACAGCTGTCATAATATCCTTTTTAAACTTTAGCCAAAACTGCCTATTCAAAGCAATGTTTGCTAAGCGAACTTATGAATTTTGTTTAGTTTGCCGTATTCCAAAAATACAAAATTATATTAGTGTTTTGAAGAAAGTGATTTGAAAATAATGGGAATGCGGAAGAAAGGAAATTATTACACAGTTTTGCTTACTAGTGAAAGAAGGGTATTTAAGATGACTTGTGATTCTGGTGTGTGTGAGTGCGTCATGCATAGGAAATTTTTGTCCGTTGTTGAACTCTTTATGGATGAGATCGTAGAGCATATATCATGGCATTACCATAAAGAGTAAATTTATAATAGAAAATATAATTTTGGGGGTAGTGGACCAAATAAGAATTTGGGAGGAATCAATAAATTTAGTGTTGTTGGTGAATGGATACCGAATTTGTCTAAAGGTGTAATTTTGTCGATAATATGCTTTTGTTTAATTTTTAGCCGTAATCTATTAAAAAAAATAAATTACACCACATTTAAATTTAAACGAAAGGGATAATATCTACCTTTGTGGAAGGTGAACAATTAGAGTTAGAATGGTGCAAACAACGCAGGAAAGTTCGTTGATAATGTTGAATTACACTGAAAGCAAAGCAAAGGAGACTAAGATATTTTCATTACAGACGGATTGTTCTTTAACTTTTTGACTTTCTGTTTCACAACTGAGAAAAGTGGTTGTGGCCTAATCTAAGCGCAACCTACAATCAAATTTCGATGAAATGATATTTGTAGAAATTGTGATGCACATATGTTTCTGCAGCATATAGAAAACAACTACTTATTCATTCAATCAAATTATTTATACATATATGTATATGTTTCTAGTTGTTGAATAAATATGCCATCCGAACGTAACATCTTACACAGGGGAAAGTTCAGTCTACCGGATATTGAAAAAGTATTATTACAAGCGTTAAGAAGCTCTTATCAAGGGACACAGTGATTGTTTTGATGCAATTAGACCTGAAAGCCGTGTACACGTTGTGAAGGAAGTCCTTCCACAGGCTAACATATACGAGGTCGACGTTGCTGTGGCGGACGTGGTAGTCCTTGCCTTCGATATGCGTCCACACCTTGTGGTAAATGTGATTGATTTAGGGCAACTGCGGCGAAATAAAATCCTTGGATTATTAGTTCATATTCAACTCCATCTACTCTTGCATGGTCTTGGCCGAGTGGGGCAAGCAAGCGTTTTGGCGAAAGACTTAGTCCACCTTCTTTGTGATTATTCTCACCCAGTGCAGGAATTTAGAGGCAAATATGTCTCAGCAATCGGTAGCAGTGAGCCGGTAACCTGCTGCGGACCTCAACGGCGCATCTTTTTACTAGTCGAGGCGACGACTCAAGCATCATCACAAGGCCAGTTTCTTGGTCGTGGAAACGTAGCGGAGTTTGGAGACGTGCTAACAGAAGCTTACCATGCAGTCCTTCTGCTTGTTGAAGAATGGATCAGCCTTTAAGGTTTTTTTCTAAAGAAAATGAAAATTCGACTCTCATGATGCTTCAAGTTGTTTAAAAGTCGAGGAAAGCGCCTACGACCTAGTTCTCGCATAGGCTCAGTCAGCAGTGCCCTTTTCATGCATCTCAAGCTCTTGGCAGCTTCTTCCTTGACGATCATGTTCACTATTGCCACCAAGTTATCCCATTTCTTCGTGAGCGCATTCATTTCTAGCCTTGGGGAACTTTGGAAGGCATTTCTCATTTACGTTGATAACTTGAGGTGTGCCTGAACGATGTCGATCTTTGAGGTCTTTTACATTCTTGAACCTCTCTGCGTTTCTGTCAACGGTAACCGGCTGACATCAAGCCGCTTGGCGATGTCACAAAAAGGAGAAGAGTAGATATCTTGATTCTTTTCAATTGCATATCGTCACACTTACACACATTGAAAATAACATTTTAAAGATACATGATCAAAAGCTACAGCTTAAATTTTGTTTGACGCAACTTTTTTCGATCACACACGTAAATCTCTAGAAAGAGCAAATAAGCGATTGTAAGAGAACTTTTTTAAAACCCGGTATTGCAACATAATCATAAGGAGTCAACATATAAGTTAAAACTATGAAAAATGTACTTTCTTATTTGGAAAACAATTCTCTTTAACAAAGAGATCTTTTCTCTAAATTATATTTTTCAAAAATATTATGTTAGGTCCGGTCCGGTCCGGTTAGGTAAAGTTATTCAACCATATTTTAAAATAATATATTTATTTGAAAAACACAAGGAATTAAATAACTGAACCTATCTTAACATTCTCATTTAGTAAAAAATTGAATATAAAAAATCCTTTGACAAAAAAGAAATTGCCATCGATAATTAATGTCTTTTTTTAGTAATCATTGACTAAACGTTTCTTAATAAGATTTGTCTTATGAAAATAAATGATATTATGATGGCATTCAGACCATCAGTCTGTCACCTACGGTTTATCTATCTCTGAAAACGGGCTTTTGGTCTAAACGATTTAAATAGTTTGTTGTGCATATGTATGTCCTGATAATTTACTGTTGGTCTATGTTTTGTTCAGATTCATGCTTATTTTCTAGCCCTAAAGGCAAGAAAATAACTTTTATCGGAATTCTTTTTAATTGAGGTAAAACAAACCGTAGGACATTTTCCCCGATCTAAATTTGATCTAATATTTACTCTTGGTTTATTGTGTATTAAGGGCTGGTAGCTTTTTCCTCGGGCTCTCTCCTCGGGTAGCTCTTTCCAGATAAACTTTGATAAAGCGTTTGATTATACGCTAAACATTTTATGTTTTTTCTCATATTTTATGAATTTCACAAATGGTAATTCTTTTTTTTTAATTCACAAACATTCGAAAATCATATTTATTTTACGAAACTTTGGTTTCTGTAAAATTTGAATAATTAAAGCAACAAAGGTGGTCTTTCTTAAACTTTAACAAAAATTCTAAGGGAATATTCCAAAGTTTTCACGTTAATATATAACGTTATTAATTAGTTCTATTACCTCACAGGAATTATTTTTTTAATAGATTTAAAAAAAGTTCTAAAGATGTATGTGTTTTAGCTAAGTGATGGCAATATTTTACTTCGAAATCCAAACTTCCTTAACAAAGGAGATCGTCCATTTCACCTTAAAGAATACATATATCGAAAAGCAATTAATAAGCAAAATGAACCCATTTCAGAGATTATCTCATGGACACAGCATGGAATAAAACCATATGCGCAGTTGTTTTAGGGCGATTCCGATATCTTCCAAATTCAGCCAATCTATTTCCTTTCTCCAATTTGAGCTGTTAAAAAAACATCGATTGTTTTAATCTATATTAGGTACATGATTGTAGGGGAATCGTCACCCCTTTTCCCCCGTTCACTCATGGTGCAGTCACAAGGCGGTTACCACAAAGACATCCGCCCCAGGCATCGGTGGGTCAAGTGCGTAACCGCAGCGTCACACCTTTCGGCGCCATGAAAGACCCTTTAGGTCAGAATGCAAGATCTCCCCCAAAGGAGTGAGATTAAATTTCACGTCAAATAAGAAATTGGAGACGTGTTTCTCCCAAGCTTGAAGGCTAACGAGGAGCCGATGTAAGACTCGGTGGGAAAAACCATTGGGCATAAGAACTCTCCCTGGGCCGTCATTAAGCCCCTCCACCCCTTACTACTCCCCCAGTGGGGTGACAAGGTATAAATGAGGAACACTGAGGAAAATCGAGGTAGTATACGTCAGACTCCAGGTGACGAAGTCCTCGATTAAAACCGAGCTAGCTAGACTTGATTGGTAGTGTACTTGGCTCGCCAGACCAAGAAGTACCCTGCAAGAGAGGCAGGGCTACCTACCTTAAGAGGCTAAGAAGCAGCTCATCTTCGAGCTAGTCCCTAGTTATCAAACCAAACAATAAGTTAACTTTGTTAAGTTCAACTTACTCTCACCAGAGAGACTCCTCATATCCTGGTACACCTTAAACACCAGGGGTATTCCTCGTCCTTGAGGAATTAAAAAAAAAGAAGGAAAAGGCTTCCCATCGAGTCCGTTGCTCGGTGGCCACACCGAACTCATAAATTAACTTGGTTGAGTAACCAAGTTCAACTTATTCTCGTCAGAGAAATCCACTGGAAGTGCGTTCCACATACCGCAGATACTGTAAGTGAAAAAATTTCCACACAGATTGCGGTTGTAACGCTTCAGTTCAAGTTTGAAGCCGTGATTGCGCGTTCTGTTCTCACTCAGTGTGAAAATATCCCGGTACTCAACATTGTCGAACCCTCGAAGTATTTTGAAAACTTCGATGAGCTGACCACGCTGTCTACGGGTTTCTAGCGATAACAGATCTAATTCCCTTAGTCTATCCTCATAACTTTTATGTCGGATAGAGGGAATCAGCTTGGTTGCCCTGGCTTGTACGCGTTCCAATCTCGCGATGTCCTTTCGCAATGAAGGACTCCAAAATTGTACGGCATACTCCAGGTGCGGTCGGACAAGTGAGTTGTACAGGCACAGTACAATCTCCTGGTTCAGATAACTAAACTGGCGCTTAATATAGCCTAGCATCCTTTGGGCCTTTTTCTCCGCCTCGATGCACTGCTTCGAGAACTTGAGGTCACTAGTGATAGTAACACCCAAGTCCTTCTCAGTGTCACTCGATTCAAGAGCAGTGCCCTTAAGGATATACTGAGATTGGGGGTTTCTGTGGCCGATATGCATCACTTTGCATTTGCCCACGTTAAAAGGCATTTGCCAGGTGTCCGACCACTCCCCAATCTTCCTAAGATCTTCCTGCAGGCGGGCAGTATTTCCATCCTTTGCAACGTTCATACCAAGCTTGGTATCGTCGGCAAATTTGGAAATCTTGGCAACTATGTTACCGTCCATGTCGTTGACGTAGATGATGAATAGTAGTGGTCCCAGGACAGAACCTTGAGGCACCCCGCTAGTAACGGGCAACCACTCAGAAGACTGTCCATTTACCACCACCCGTTGCCGTCTTCCACTTAGCCAGTTCTCGATCCAGCCGGCTACCTTTCCGTCTATGCCAAGCGCTCGCACTTTCCGGAGAAGGCGGCGGTGTGGTACCTTATAAAAAGGCTTTCTGAAAGTCTAGGTAGACCACATCCACCGCCTTGTCCCGATCGTGCTCACTGAAAACGAAATGGAAGAATTCTACAAGGTTCGTCAGGCATGACCGTTGCCTTCGGAAGCCGTGCTGGGAACTCCTCAGTAGTAGGTTTGACTCTAAATACGACGTCACTTTGTCCACCATGATGCTTTCCATGAGTTAACCGACTATCGAAGTCAGACTGATAGGTCAGTAGTTCGACGGTTGGTTACGGTCTCCTTTTTTGAAGATAGGAGTCACCTCCGCCTCACGCCAGTCTCTAGGAACGCATTTGGTCCGGATTGACATGTTAAAGATAGCGCACAGATGTCGTGATACTTAATTGCACACTTCCTTTAACACTTTAGGTAGAAACCCGTCCGGGCCAGGGGACTTTTTCGTCTTTAGGTCAGCGATCTTTTTCTTTATTTCTCCTTCGGTGAAGTCCATTGCCTCCAGCTTTTCTCCCGAGTAGGAATCGGTCGGCTGGGGAATGGGACCACACTCTTCAGTAAACACTGAAGAGAAGTGGTTGTTGAGGAGGTTGGCATTTTCTGCATCTGAATGCTTTAATGTCCCCTCCTCATTCCTCAAAGGCCAATCGTTCGACGGATTGGTTTACGGCTGTTCACATATCCAAAAAACTCCTTGGGATTCTCTTTACAGAGTCTCGCCACTCGGAGTTCCTCAGACCGCTTTCCTGCCCTTATGCTGGACTTCACTCTCCTGGCTAGCCTCCGGTATTCGTCAAAGTCACCCGAGATCTTCGATTGCCGGTACACATTTCTCTTCTCCCTAAGCAGTTGCCCGATTTCTCGATTAAACCACTTTGGTTAAACAGAAGACCGACGGGGGCATTTCAGAGGGATAAAACGCGTTTGAAGACTCATGAATGTGGTTTTGAAACTGTTCCAAGAGTCTTCAACAGCATCGCACTCCTCTAGCCTCGCGTCAGTCAGTCCCGCGCGTAGACCTGCAAAGTCTGCTCTTCTCAAATCGAGTTTCCTTGATTTAATAGTTGCAGGCTCTGCCTTGGGGACTTTGACTACAAATCTAATTAGTCGGTGGTCACTGCCACCGAGCTCTTCGCCAACAGAGAGGTCCTCAACGATGTCATCCTCAGAGGTGAAAACCAAGTCGAGGATATTGTCTCCTCTCGTTGGCTCTCTCACCCACTGAGTGAGGAACTCGTTGTTCGTGAACTCCAGGAGTAGTGCGTTCTTGCCACAGGGTTCTCTGGTTTCCCAGTCAACTTGTGTGTTGAAATCACCCATGACGATACACACTCTGTCTTTCACAAGTTCTCCTAGTAGCTGGTACAGATCTCTGTCCTTTTCAACGAGTTGGGCAGGAGGTCTATAAAGCACCATGGTCCTGTATTTGGCAGGACCTATCTCTAGGTCAACACCTAGTAGTTCATGGTCGGATACGATGTTGCAATCCGTCGAGTTGAGAGTATCCTTGACATACAACATTACACCGCCACCCTCTCTGTCTGGCCTATCTTTCAAGAAGAGCTGGTAACCGGCAATCGTGAATTCACCTTCAAAATCTCGGCTTGAGGTTTTTATCCACGACTCCGTTATGGCCACCATCTCCGGTTCTTCTGTTGCTACGAGGCCACGAAGTTCTAGAAACTTGTTTCTGATAGACCTCGCATTAAACAGAAGAACTTTGAGGGAGTCCCCGACTGTAGGACTCCCTACGCTCTTCCGTTTCCCGCTTTCTTTCTCGTTGGCGGGATCACTCCACTCTTTGTGACTTCAGAAAAGGTCGTTCCTGGAGTAACACGGGTGTACTGGCGTACGTCCTCCTTTACTCGGGGTCTGACACTTCTTTGGGTCCGCTCCACAACATCCTGGATCATGTTTGCGAGTACAGCTTTCCCTTTAAAGGAAAGATGCACTCCGTCCCTTTTGTACAGGTCATTTCTCCCGTAAAAGGTGCGGTAGGCGTCTACAAAAAAGACTCCTTCCGCCGTACAAAGATCTCCCAGGCGTTGATTTATGGAGACGTTCCTCGCATGAGCATTGCGGAATGGACCTCGTCTTGTGAGTATCCCTACCACGACACGTCTGCGGGTTTTTAGCCCACAGTCGTCAACTCCTCCCATACCTGTGGTCAGGATCTTCCCGCTGGTGCCTACATTGCTTCCTCGTAGGTAGAGATCGTTGCCACTTGCCATGAGGGCAACTACTGAGTTCTCAGAGATCTGAGATTTCTCAGCCTCCACCCTTATTTCTCCGTTCCCCTTTCCTGGAAGGCAGCTTACCTTCACACTGGTGCGAAGGCAGGCCGCTAGCAAGGGTTGTAGATCCAGCGCTTGGGAGTCACCGATCACGATGACCCTCGCGCATTTGGGTTCAGAGGACAGAGGCTTTCCTTTCAGTTTGGGCTCTTTCGATTCCTCTTTCTTTCCCACTTTTTTGGGTTTTTTCTTCTTTTTCTTCTTTGTTTTTTCTTCCGTTTCTACTTTCTCTTCTGTTTTTCCTTTCTTACTCTTCCTTTTCTTCTTTTTGACGCCCTGAGTAACCCCAGCAGCTGCTGGCTCTGGGACGTCGGATGGTTGGCCTATCTCTATCGATGCGGTGCATGAGGGCCCAACAGAGGAGCCATCCGCGTCGTTGGGAGTTTCTTGTTGCTGTTGCTGTCCATTGGTGGCTTTAATCTCTGAAATGATGGCTTCGAGATGACGGATTTGAGTCACATGCTCAGACTCGAGGATTTTCACCTTTTCTTCCAGCCGTCGAGTTTTTTCCTCAGAAGATTTAAAAAGTTCCTTAAGCTCCTGAAGTTCTGCCCTAAGGACGCAGTCCGTGCAGATACTTCCAGGGTGGCATTTTGAGAAACACCCCTCCGGAAAATCTACGCACCACTTGTCCTTTTGGCATGTCGAGCAGGTATACTTTAACGCACAAGGTCCTTTCTTTCTTGTCATGCTGAACACTTTATAACTCTGAATACTTTGTGACCACTCAATAAAAAAGTAAGGGGGTGGTGAGTTCGCCCCGCGTGAGTCGCTCCCGCCTATCGATCAGAGAGGTTTCGGATCTTTCAGAAGGCACGCTCCTTGTGCTGCTGTTCATCCGACCGAGTCATCAAACCTCGGCGTGCCGTGGCTCCCAACCAAGCAGCACTGACGGTCCCCGAAGGGGCCATCGATTTCTCACCAGGTGAACAACGGAGCACACCCCATACTAAACTCCTACTAGTTCCCTTCACGACGGCCAAGATCTCGGAGCAGCGTTCAGTGGATATCCCGCCACACCTAGAGACTCGACCCAAGGCTTTTTATTGGCCTGGCAACCAACATGGGAACAAAGGGCCGTCACCACGGACCAATGCTACCAGAGGCACCCGTCAACGGTCACTGGGAATGGTCAATAATTATGCGCCAGGAAAGGGGTTACCGGGGCACTACCCTCATCCCATTCATCGTGCCCCAACGCCTAAGACCCCTCAAGTCCTAGTCTCTCGCAACCAGTGAGCGTCGATTGGCGTTGTTTATAGAGGTTCCAAAGCCTATCTTCTGACGCGTGAGGTAGCTGCCAGGTCCTTATATGTAGATAGATGAAAAGATTGCACGCACTCGAAAGAACACCTATCGAGAATCTGATAGAGGCCGAGGAAGCTGGAGCTCGGCCTGGACCTAAGAAAGGATCATCAAGGGAAACCCAGCCAAATGGGGTAACGATGGAAGAAGTAGAAAGTAGGGATGAGGTACCAGCAGGAGTACCTAAAGGAAAACCTACGAGGAGAACCCAGCCAAATGGGGTCATCAGGGAAGAAGTAGAAGGTAGTGTAGAGGTACGAGCAGGTGTACCTGAGGAACTACCTGCGAAGAGAAGTGAGTTAAACAAGTTGACAAGGAAGGAGGAAAGAGGTGCTATTGCGATACACCCAGGTAAGACTAGTCAAATGGTAGACGCGGATGAGTATCCCCTCCCCCTAGTAGTCTCCTCCCCGAACGGAACGTCCACAGAGTTACCGCTAAATCGCCAAGTCGTAGTGAGCGCGACGCCCATTAACGACTTTGCAGGAAAAAGTTTTTTCGATCCCCAAAGATCGAACCCAGACACGATCTTTCCGTGTACCTGGTTAAAGGAGAGCTATGGGACTCAAGTTCTTATCAATTATGCCCCGCTGCAACAGGTCACTCTAGCAATAATGTTCAGTTTAAAGATAGTCAAGTACCATATGATGGGTAATTGGAGTAGGTTGAAATACCGCTACCCTTTAGTAACATACTGGGGTAGACTCAATAACCCGAACGGCCGACTCAGGCGTGGTAAAGTATTGGTATTAGAGCATCATTTTAGTATTAGCTACATCAAAGGAGCCGATAAAGTACAGCTGCTCTATAGGCGGAGACGAAATACTATTGAGGGTTATTTCAGGACCTAATGGGCGTGAAACCATGTTTTCATTTGTTGTTCGTGTTAATAGTTATCGGTAGGATTTAAGTTCTCAAAAACTTAGAAATGTAAGGAAGTAGCTTGTTTTTTTTTGTGGATAATCGATGAATTAAGGTTTTGTTATTTTCATGTAAAATTGTATTGCGAGTAGGTCTAGTTCGACACATTGCCTGTGTAAACGCGCGCGAGGGCGCTCAAGTGTAAGGAAACTTAATGTAAGAGAGGGCTCAAGAAATACAACTTTGCTAATCTCGACTGGGTTGAGTAAGTTGTTTTGAGTTCCCGGGAGTCCCCCCCCCCCATTAAGTTCTTCGATGGGAGGTGTGTAGGGGAATCTTCATCCCATCCCCCCCCCATCGTTCACTCGTGGTGCAGTTACAAGGCGGTTACCGCAAAGACATCCACCCCAGGCATCGGCGGGTCAAGTGCGTAACCGCAGTGTCGCACCTTTCGGCGCCATGAAAGACACTAAAGGTCAGAATGCAAGATCTCCTCCAGGAGAGTGAGATTCAATTTCACGTCAAATAAGAAATTGGAGACGTGTTTCTCCCAAGCTCGAAGGCTAACGAGGAGCCGATGTAAGACTCGGTATGAAAAACCGTTGGGTATAAGAACTCTCCTGGGGCCGTCCTCAAACCCCTTCCCCGCTGAGGAAAATTGAGGTAGTATACGTCAGACTCCAGGTAACGAAGTCCTCGATTGAAACCGAGCTACCTAGACTGGATTGGTAGTGTACTTGGCTCGCCAGACCAAGAAGTACCCTGCAAGAGAGGCAGGGCTACCTACCTTAAGGGGCTAAGAAGCAGCTCATCCTCGAGCTAGTCACTGGTTATCAAACCAAACGATAAGTTAACTTTGTTAAGTTTAACTTACTCTCGCCAGAGAGACTCCTACTATCCTGGTGCACCTTAAACACCAGGGGTATTCTTCGTCCTTAAGGAATTAAGGAAAGAAGAAGGAAAAGGCTTCCCATCGAGCCCGTTGCTCGGTGGCCACACCGAACTCATAAATTAACTTGGTTGAGTAACCAAGTTCAACTTATTCTCGTCAGAGAAATCCCCCTCCGTTATACTCGCCCTTGAAGAAGGCTGGAACTAAGAAGAAGCTCATCCTCGAGCTAGTTCCTGGTTACCAAACCGAACTTGAAGTAACTTATTTTTCGTCAGAGAACCCCCCCCCCCTTTCTCATCGATCCTCGCACTTGAAGAAGCCTCTCCTCGAGTTCAGTCCTCGTCCATGAGGAAATAAGTAACAAAATGGAAAAGCTCCCCCTCGAGCTTGTTACTCGGTGGTCACACCGCGCTCCAAGTTAACTTGGTATAAGAACCAAGTTCGACTCCCTCTCGCCAGAGAGACCAGGACTACCTTGGTGCCGCATAGAGCACTGGAATTGTTCTCGTCCTCGAAGAACCCCCCCCCCCTGGAATACCGTGTGGACCCCTTTAGCTGCTACCCTCGCCAAAACGACCGTCTCAACTCGCCCGTCTACATCTGGCCAGACGGCACGCGTCGTGAGTCAATAACATTTCTGAGGCCTTTAAATTCCAGTAGACTCCGTAAGCCTAATTCTTATATTATTGTTGTGTGTAGAAAAATTAACCAATTATTGAGGGTCAAACTTATTGAATTAATTCTTGTTTATGATTATATTCAGAGTATTGCTGTAGTTAATGTTTAGATGTTGTGTATTCAATGGTTAAAGTTAAAATATAAGTTTATTTTGGGATTATTGTGCGTTTCTCTATATCCTTACGTGTTTCCAACGGCTCTATTCTTTAAGATATTATTATAATATCAATATATATTAGACACTTAGCACTCTTAGAACAAAAAGGAGGGGGCATTCTACGACAATGATAAAGAAAATTGTTATCTTAATGGTGTATGTAGAGCATGGATTAGAAAAAAAATAGATATATTAAGTCATTCTTTTGAAAGATATAATGTAGAGGAGTTAATTTATTGTTTTCAAATGTCTTGAAGATGTAGAAAATAAATCCTGTAAGGAAATCATTAAATATTATCGAGGTACCATGAGTAACTATAAGATCATAGACAATTTATGTATAATGCATAATATCACTTAATTATTATGTAGAATGATAGATATTGTATTGAAAAACACCTATAATTCCAGTATTAAGTTTGTTTCCAGTTTATATATCATTGACAAGTTCCTTACTTCTTTCAACATTTTTAATAATAAACTTTAATTGATCTATTAAAGTTTTCTCAACTTAAAGGTAGAGCTAAAAATAGGTTTCGTATACTATTTGATGCTAAAGTTTTCTATTCTAAAATTTGATACATTTCTCTTTAGCTAACATATTAATATAATAATTCATAAAATGTTATTACTAGAAAATGAAAAAATAATTCCTCGAAACATATTAATATAACCTTTCTGTTAAATATTGTAAGTAAAAAATTAACAAGTTTATTCAATTAAATTCGTATTTCAAATGCCCCTGAATTTAAAGTGTGCCAGTAGTTATTTTTATTAAATGATAAGTAAATGAAATTTGATATTAAATTCAAATGGCCAAAGAAGGTAAACATAAGTAGTATTGAAGGTTGAGGCCCGAGTCTACACACTAGTAGACACACACACAAAAATGCAAACACGTACACACATACACGAGCATACAAGTCCATGACATTTCCAATGCCCCCCCCCCCCCCACATCGCTTATTGGTTTATCGCCCAAAAGTTCCCCAAAACGTCCACACTCCTTCCTCATCTACGAGTTTCTAATATTCATGTATTGTCTCGTTTAATTCCACATTAGTAAATACTTGAAAATAATTAGGAGTGTGTAATGAGGCGAGGAGATAATCATCGCTATTCAACCATTTTAGTTACTTTTTATCAAGCAAAGGTTGCTGCTGTCTTGGAGAAATTTATTGTTTCATTCTTCATTAGGAAAGGTAGGAAAATTAATCGAAATATTATGATGCCTACACCATATTTAACATATCTTCTATCTACAGTTTTGTTTTTTTTAGTCAAAATACTTGAAAAATTATTTTGATTGCTTAATTAGGCAAGAAGATAAACAGCGCTTTTCAAAAAAGTATATTGACCATAATGGATTTTCTTCGGCAAACACACACACAAACACAAGCATACACAGCTATGACTATTTCTAATACAGCCGACATCCCCCCTTCATCTGTAGAGATATAGAAACCCATTCGAAACCTTCCTCATTTATTAGAGAAATTTGTATCTTGCTGTGAAGACCTTTTTCCTCATTGTTGAGCAGATCGAACTTGGAGTTTTTAACTAAATATAAGAATATGAAGCCATTTACAGAGGATGAAAGGAGTTCATGTGGCGAGATCACTGATATTCCTGAACATTTCACCGTTTCAGAGTTTATAGGTTTGTTTAGAGAGTAAGTAATTTCCTTTTGTGCAACTTGTTTTTTTTTAAAGTCACGTTTGTTATATTGATTTGTTTTACCTTTAAAATTAAAGATGCATAGATTTTCTACAGATTAATAAATCGAAAAAAACAGATTTAATTCGTACCAACCAGATTATATAATGGCATATAATATATACAATTCAGTAAATAGACTACACAATTGCACATATCCAACTAACAATTAATATTTATTGAGTGTATAATATAAATTTTCTTTACATTCTACTACAAGTATTCCTTACAAAGATTTCTTCTTTTCTTTGATGATTATAAGAATCACATTGTTCAATAAAAGCTCGATATGATATACCCATCGTCATCTGCTGAATAAAATAGACACAAAATAAGCCGCAATCGCCTCCAAAGTAACTCTGAAATCTGAATGGATTGACGATAATAATTTTATTCATTTTTAGTAAGTTTTTACGAATATAAACATCGTTTTGGAACCCTAGACATAGCGTATCAAAATAATACACAAATTTCTAGCAAAGCCACAGCAATCCAATGCGACCCAGGTCAATAGCTTCCTTCCAGATTAATGATATAAGCTGCTGAAAGTATTAAAGGTAGACATATCTTAGAGGAGTCTCTCACAAAATAGCAATACAAAACTTGTTTTGTAGTTTTATTTCGATACAATAGTTTTTCTATTTCTATTGCATTTATTTTATTAAGAATAAACTATGGAATTTTGGGTCATTTGAACGGTAAACAAATCGAGTTCTGTCTTCGAACAGATATAACTTGTTGGATTAAGAGCATTCATTTTTCACGTGTATGTTGTACAGCCGATGATAACTTCTCTGAAAACAAATATGGTGCTTGTTTATGTTATGAGAATAAATATGCCCATCCTTTTCATCATCTATTTCCAACTTTTTTATATTCTTCAACTTCTTATTCATCCATTTTCACTTATTTATTACACTCAATTCTTTTCAGATTTCCTCTTATTATCACTCTCAGATTTTAAATTTCTTCTAATATATCGTCTAGTATCTTTAGTAATATTATTTTTCGTTCTTCTCAGCTGATCTTTCAAAGCTTCCTTTGTGATCTTTCCATTCATAATATCCTAAACGGTATTGAAACCAGCGGAAATGGCATTCTTTCCTAGATAGCGAGCAACACTCTTTAGGTAGGACGTTACATTTGGAAATAGAGAGGAGAATAGGGATCCAATACCATGTCCTCTATAAACTCTTAACCCCCTAAATACGTTGGGCAATTCAACATTTTTGAGAATTATTTTTTAATGTCTGCTCTTTATGCGTATTATTAATATCAAATGACAAAGAAAGAATGGAAAACTTTCACCTTCAGCCGTTTTATATAGATATAAAGTGATCTCAAGTTCCCAGAGCTTAGATTCAGTTAGTGTGGATTACCAAATGTTAAAATTAATGAACCATCATTGAAAGGAAGCTGAATAATTCTCAGCCCCTCGACTCTGTCCCGCCTACTAACTGATAGTATACAAAGTTAAAGTAAATGTAAATTGACCTCGGATGAGATATAAGAGCAGAAAAATCTATATTAAACGATATACAATGATTAAATTTGGGAATTTCATCTCTGATAGATCCTTTCATTATACTAGAAAATTCTTCTGACAAATGAAATAATAGATTTTCTTTCCTTTTCACATTGAACAATGACCGTGAAGTGAGCATTAACACATATTCAGTAGATATTTTCTGTTGCGTTTCGCCAGATTGAAACTGGTAATCTAGAGATGATAATTTCTGTCTCATTTTCAGATTCATTTTCTCTATAAGTGCTTTTTCATTTTTATAATATCCAGCATTTATCCATATCTCATCATAAGCATAGTTAATTCCTTTTATTTTTGTTTCTTTTGCTCTTGCCAATATAGTATATGATGCATTGTTATTCAGTTCCGTCATGTTCCTATAGACTTTGAATGCACGTGTAGTCTTAGTAATATAATAGATATGCATGCCCTGTAAATTGAAATTCAGAAAACCTTAATTCATACTGACTGTGGTCTGTTTTAGTGGGTTAGTGTAATTAAATTCTATAGTCAGACCTGGTATTTTGAGGTTAAACATCTATGGAGGATGAGAAGGAAGGGTGACATAAAAACACTCTGACTCCATCTTCACAACTGATAAAAACCTTCCTCCTTTCGTACCTTTATATAAATTCACAAATGCATGTGATGAAGCTTGGTAGGTGATATCACATACCTTGACGTATGAGTTGAACGAATTTGGGTAACCTCGCAATTTTCTTGTTTTTTCCTTGCCCTTTCGCTTTAACTATACTCTCCACTACATATTTCTTACGGGAGGCAAACTTTACTTCCTCTTGTTTTTTTTCATAAACCACACGTTCAATATGTTCTTCATTTAAATCTTCAATATAATACAAGTCTAATACATTTGAAATTCTATATATCATGTAAATTTATTCACTCTATCTTACCTCGTATTCTTTTAAAAAATTACTGGAAACGCGTGATATTCCAACATAATCACCGATCTTATATAGAAACCATTTTCCTACCTTCAGCTCTTTGATTCGGTATAGCAACATTATTTATAACTTTGAACGGTGTGCTCCCATTTATTCTATGTCTAAAATTATTATAATCCATTGCAAAATCATCTAACACGTCGATGTATTTCCTTGTATTATTAAAGGTAAAATATCTCAAAATTCTTTCCTCTATTGTTCTTTGTACACCCAGAGATTTGGAAGATATGTAGATCTAACTGTAATGCTCAAATTTAAAAGTTTTAATTATGGTGTACATTACATACTTTTTGTAATTGACGTATATTCTGGATATCTCCGGCTATAAATTAAGACACATTTCACATACACATTTTACAAAAATAACTATCTATACTTCCTATGACTGATTTTTTCATCTATTTAGATAGAGTGGGGAACGTATAAAATAGATACGCGTATCATTTCATTGTATGCCTCACTCTAAAACATATACTCTTTCGACTTCAGTTGGAAATATTCCTGTCCGTAGGATTAATCGTACAAGAATTCTCGGACTGAAGTCGCAGAGAAAATAACCATAGGGATTGGAGACTGCTTCTTTATATATTGGTCGTTGGACCGCTACTACCACACAATAAAGAGTGATCGAATTCTCGGTATAAAATACAAGGTTATCATCCTCTGGGAGTGTGAATTTGAATCCATGATGCAAACCATTCCAGGAGGATGTGAGACAGTTAAGAGAATTTCCCTGATGTAGTGAAGGGTGTATTTAATGTGGTGAGTGCACTTTTTTGACGAAGATGTAACCCGTTCATATTATATTACTCACCAACCAAAGGTGTGAAAATCAATTACGTCGATTTTGGCTCCTTATATCCTTGCTGCAGGAAAAACAATCCATATCCCGTAGGATCACTTCGATGTTGCGTATCTGTGCGAGATATTCCGTATATCCAAGAATTCCCCGTGGGTGTGAATAAGACATTTTCGGTATCGTGGAAGTTGATATTCCCTTTCCTAATGATCTTTATATTCCAATACTCCCTCAATCCCTAGGTGGTAAATTTACTTTCACACTCTGCAACAGATGCACTCAGCAAAACTCACGCGAGTGCGATCACTCTGAAAAGCAATGTATGATTTGTGGAGTTTACACAACCCCGGAACTAAAACTTTCTCTGGAAAAATGTATAAGATCAAGAAAATTGACGATTTTGTTAGTTAGGAAAGAGGGATGGGTTTTTCGCAGAGTATATTAAAAACTTTCTGGAATAAAAAATAGACTCTTTAGGATTCCCAAGAAGAGTGAAAGGAGACAATGAGTAAATGGAATATGTGAAGGGGGTAAATAAGGCCGAGGGGATAAACATACAAATAGACAACATCGAAAGGAATTCTGAAGAGCGTTTTAGATTAAAGCTCTGTCTAAATAGGTAAGGATATCTTCCAGCGATTAAGTTTTACTGCATTGATATATTACATTCAAATTGTAATTTTAAATATATGTATATTAACACATTAGACAACGCATATGAAGTCAATAATTTCTAAAACTTGAAGGCGATAATAATAATAATGATTATACAAATAAACATCCCATTAATCTTTACCATATTTTCTATCTTTACAGTATCTGGGGAAAAGTTCGCTCATAGCATTCGCGTTATGAAAACGGTTATCTTTGGTTCGGAAAATGATGTTACAGTTATATTAAAAAACGTTGATTACATTGTGAATTTTTTGATGCAGTTGGCAATGCATCCATAGGGAATTTGTAGAATGCTGAACATGACAGAATATCTCGCACAGATACGCAACGTCTAGGTAATCCTAGAGGATATGGATTATAGCTAATGTTCCAATTGCAGCATTCACATCTATCTATGCTCGAAACAAGGTTTATGGCCTCTTAGAGTCGTTTGGCGAACCTTGTTTGTACTGTGACACACACAGTGTCATACTTATTGCTAGGACAGATGATCCAAAACCTCGACTTTGAGTATTCCTAGGTGATCTTACAGATGATATCAAAGATGTGTACGGTGCCGATGCATATTGAGATTCATTCTGTTTCACGGGTCCCAAATCCTATTCGGTACGTATCTAAACGACGAAAGGGGTGAAGTATATACTTCGTGCTAAAGGATTAACCATTAACACTCAGACGAAGGATATAATAACCTACAATACTATAAAACGCCTATTTAGAGTTGATGATGATAGATAGAATGCTAATAGTCATATCTCTGTACCATTCATGGGTTTCAGAGCAGAGGAACACGGTGGAGTGAAATACTCAGTTTGCCTCTTCAATCTTGGTTTTCATCATATCGTGAACTGATGGAAATACCATGAGTGAAAGCGAAATAACAGCGGTTTTGTGTCAAATATAGCGATTAAATCTTCTAAATCCATAAACTAGAGATTTTCAAGTACTTCTTTTCCGTTATTGTAGTTTAATGGTGGTTGGACTGATCCACAATACCTAATTCAATCTGATCTATTGGGTGTTGATGAATATTTTGACAAAGATGATCGAAGAAATCAACCGTAATTGAATAGTCTGGGCTAAATTTATAATGTGATCCAAATACATCTTCGGTTGCAAAATAGATGATAAGTCTGGGTGTGACACGGTGTGAATAGATGATCATCTTATAACGTGTGCCGCACAGAGAGGTTTAGCGACAACTAAACCGGGGCGGAGGGGAGTTTGAGCCCATTAAAAAAGGTCGTCTGTGTTTGTATGTATGTGGAGACGGATTCCTTCGACTAACGATCATTGACATAGGAGGAGCGGGAAGGGAGACTGAACTGGAAACATTTTGGCGACAAAACAATAATTGGCGTTTAATAAAAAAATGTCATGGGGCTTGTATACCCGTGTAGGTGTTTGTATGTGCGTTTTAGTGTGTGCATGTATGTAGATTTGGGCCTCAACCTTCAATACTAATTAGATATCCAATAGAAACCAAATAATGTAACAATAGGAACTATGAAATATGACAATAAGGAATTAGTTTCGGATAGAGAAAAGGTGGCCAATGTATTAAATAAATTTTGTGAATCGATATTTATGAACGAAGCTGAACATAATATACCACGCACGAACGACATGGGAAACTTCAACGAGCATAATCTATTAACCGATATCTAATTCTTCGAAAAAGAAATAGATTTTTATATCAGTAAATCTGTAGCATTCAAATTGCCAGAAGAGTAGGCCTGTGGCACCCGAATTGCAGGATAGGTAGGCCCAGTGAGGTACCCCCGCAAATGGGTGCTCGTTGGATAGATAAAATCCTGAAATTCAGCACACACATTAATTAATTAGGTAATATGCAATGTAAAATAGAGAAATACTTATATAAAAACTGTACATTTATTAGGAAAAGCATCAGAGAGGCAAGCGAATAAGTGGTTTCCCACGTGGCCACACACATACATATACACACAAAGAAGCAGCTGCGAGAGGAAAAGATACCAATGCTTCATAACAAGAGGAGCCGAGCAAATGCAGAGTGACATATGCTTTGACCAGTTGAGTTCTTGTGGTAGTCTTAAAGGGACTCCTTCTTTGTGTATCTTAGGTATCTTTTTGTATATTACAGTTTTTATGGCACATCTCGAAGATAAAATGTTTTCTACTAATTTAAATTAGAAATCCTCCTTCTATCGCCGTTTGTTGATGATTCATTTGCAATTTTCGATAACTCTGCACATAGCCAACTTTTCTTAAATCTTTTTAACAATTTACACCCAAACATCAAATTCACCATGGAAGTACAATCAAATAATAATATGCCTTTCCTTGGTCTTCTAGTAACCCGTGATACTGAGCAGCAAAAAATTCAAAAAGCAATTTACCGAAAAAAGACTTGCACAGGACTAAGCTTAAATTACTTTAGTATATGTGATTTTAAATACAAAATATGCACAATAAAAAACTTACTTCATAGAAGTTTCTGTCTAACATCCACCTACCATTCAATTCATAATGAATTTATTTTTCTTAAAATATATTTTATATACCATTTATATCCTTCTGACCTGTATGATAGAGTTTTAAAAAGACTGCTTGACAAACTCATTGACCCCCCTCAACCTAAAAGTTCCCAAAATGCCGATATATCTAATAATTTCAGAGGTGGGTTTTTTTAAACGATAATTTGAAAAGAAAAATCTTATTCATTTTTAAAGATATTTTCCACAAGGCAACCCCAAGTAGTTTTTTTAAACAAATTATCAATAGGAAGTTTCTTAAGCACAAAAGATCCTATCTCGTTAGAATTCCGCAGTGATGCTCTTTATTTATTTAAATCTCCCAGTTGTACTGTAGCCTCTTACATTTGCAGCACTGTTAGGTCTTTTGGAGCTAGGCTCTCTGCTCACATGGGGATTAGCTTTCGCACAGGCAAAATATTAAGTAAAAAGGAATAGTCTTTTACTAGGGAACACGCCATAAATGGTAAAACTGGCATTTATATTGCTAATTTTAAAGTATTAGCCTTTAATAACAATCAACAGTGCCTAAGAACACTTAAAACTTTATATATCAAATATTGCAAACCTACACTCAATAAAGATTTAAGTGCAATATCTTTATTAATTAACTGATTTTGAATTATTGTTTGGTTAGTTGTTTTTTTTTTCTTCTCTCTCGAGAGTCACTGTAACTTATAAATATTAGCCCCTTATTAAACCCACCAATCACTCTTTAGGTTGGATTGACTTTAGTAAGTAACAAAATTAACCCATTTTTCTATTAAATGTGTTTTTTTACTTTTACAGTTTAAAAAAAATTTAAAACAAAGTTTGAATTTATTATTAAATTTGATTGTCTTAACTATTTTTTAAGCAAATTTAACTACTCTTATTGTTTTTAATTAATTTTGGCAAATTTCTAAAATAAATTTTGCATTTATTAACTACTCTTTCGAGCAAATTTAATTATTGCCGGGTCATACTTTAGATTCTAAAGCTTGTTGATATTTGTAATTTGTCGCCCTTTAAAGCGATTCCATTTGACCACTATTCTTTCATGTTTTCTTCATATTCATTAAGTTTGTATTCTAGACTGAGATGAAAACTTGTAGTTTTCGAAACGTAGTAAAAATTAAAAGATGTTACATCCGTTTCTGGAGGCTCTAGGATTTATCCTCAGTATCAAATGCAGGCTTTACGGCCAAGCTCCATAAAAATATACATATGTATAAATATATATATAATATTGTAAAATAATAATGTTTAGAATTCGCCCATGTAAAATAATAATGTCAAACAATAATAGAGTAATAAGACAAGAGTGCGTTGCAAGGCATGATAGGTTCCACCATGAAGCCTCTATAAAGCCTTGTAACGGCATCAGGGGGTAAAACAATAATCCGAATGTCTTGACACACGCACTCTGGGAGACGAGTTACGTTTGCTAGACACCCATCATTCCTCTACTTTTGAATCCAGTTGAAGTCATTGCATTGCCACGGTTTATTATAATAGAAGAAAAAGAGGCAAAAATGTCTCCAAGCCTTGATATTTTGTAACCCTCCTGTGAACCAAAGTGTATATATATATATATATATATATATATATATATCATGCATCATAATTACAACATTTGTGATATCTTAGGGGTTGGTCAAAAGCCTCAATCGTTAGGTAAATATATAACATGTATTATAATTGCGCAAAATAGTATACTGATAGAGGCTAATTTTAAGACCCGTATTGTTCATTAAAAATATAAATATATGTTATTGAATATCAAAGATATGTAAGAGTAGCATTCTTAATACAACAGATTGCATAGCGCAAGTCGATACTTAGTAGGTATTTATCTATGTTACTTCATAACTCAGAAGGACTCTTTTGTGGCATTCAAATTGCAAGGAAAGTAGGACTGTGGGACTCAAATTGCAGGATAAGTAGGCCCAGTGAAAAACTCAACAAATGGCTATTCGGTGGATCGATGAAATCCTTAAATTGAGCACACACATTAATTAATTAGATAATAGGTAATGCAATAAGTAGTAAACCAATGTAAAATAAAGAAATACTCATATCGCAATTGTACATTTATTAGAAAAAGTATGAGAGGCAAGTGACTAACTGGTTTCCCACGTGACCACACACATACATATACATACATAGGAGCAGCTGCGAGACGAAAATATGGCAATGCTTGATATCGAAGGGAGCCAAGAAAATACAGAGCCATATATGCTTTGACCAGTTGAGTTCTCGTGAGAGTGTGCAACGAAAGATAAACTGTCGTATCTTGATAGGGTTTGGCAGGCCGGTTTAAAAATGTGCAAAGCTATTGTAGGAACTCTCACCTCTCTGGTAACTCCGGCCAATGGTCAACGAAGTCTAACAAATATATTTCTGATCATTAGCTCTGCCCCGCGCCTTAAGAAGGAAAAAAAAGGTTCACGCCCTCTTAATCAAGGAAACTATAAGTAAACGACGTAAATATTATGTGAAGGAATTAGTTGAGTTATTTGTTTGGTCGGATAGACTCAAGTGACGGGGGTCATCTTCAAGGGACTCACGACCATGGTGGAACTCCCTATTTCAGCGAGCAATGGTTGCATAGGAAGGGATCGTGTCGCTGTACACTGCAACAATGCGTTCATGGATCTCCTTTGCATTCTTGCCTTTCTTGGTAAAAAATTTGATCACTGGGCGGTGCTTAACCTTTTCTATTGTTCAGAAATTTGTGACTGAAGATCCGCAATCAGCAACTGCTTCTTAAATAGACGAGGCAGGATCGTGGGGCTGCAGGTCATAACTTGTCCTAACGCCCCCACAAACAGCCATCCCCCTTCTTCTGTTTTGCCCCACCGATTCGCAAAACTTGTTGACCGCCCTTTGTACATAAGAAACGCTATTATGAATTGATAAACGTTGACCAAACTTGAAGAAGTATTTCAACGATCCGTTAGATCTTAATCAACAATCGTTTCTCCAACAGAAAATTGTCAAACTATAGAAGAATATTCTCAAATCGAAGTTTGAATTAGGGGAGGAAAAAGAAAAGGAAAAACTAATACTAGTCTAGTACAAAAACCAAATGATGTATGAGAACAAAACAGCCGAAATATTTGATAAAGATATTATATAAAGCAACACTATCGAAGAAAATTATAATTAGTTATCTAACAATATAATATAAAATATAAAAGTCAACAACCTATTAACGAGAAACAACTTCTGTGAAAAACCTTTCATCCTTAAGGTTACAAATATATTGTAGAAATTCAAAAACATCAATGAGGACTTTAAGAATCATAAAAACAATCCATATATTGGTATTACCAAAACTACCAAAAGCCGACGCTACACAATGCACTTGCAAGTAGGGGGATTTAAAGCCGACTAGAACGAACAAAACAACGAAAGAATTTCAAGAATTATTCTAGTTGTAAACTCTACTATTTTCAGAAGAAACTCGCATTTTCGTGCCATGAAGATTCTAGAGGCTCTTCTTATGAACATTATGGTGCCAAACCTTAACACCCAGTCACTAGATGGGAACAAGTACTGAACCATAATTTGAATTAGTTTTTTAATACGGAGAAATAAAATGATTCTCATTCAGTCGATTTTAAATTTCCAGCCAAATACCGAAAATACATTCACCAGGTAGAACATTCCAAAACAAAACGTTGTATTTAACACACACTATATATATACATATATATTAAATGCACCCGTCTGTTATTACCTGCAGGATAGAGGGGGTAAAATGCATCAGTGTCTTCAATATGAGGTTTATCTTTACGCTGAAAAAACGTTTACTGTTTATGCTCTCCATTGGCTCCTTTCCAGTAGCATCTACCTCACCTTTTTTCCCCATCCTTTATCTTAAGAGTCTAGATTTATATTGGAAAGTTCAACGTTGATATATGCTGTTGACCCGGGCTTTATAGATGGCCAGAATGATGCTTGAACTCTCCTTTCATCACTTGATGCATTTTCCACACACTAGTGCTTTTGTTTAATAATTTTAGAATTTGTAGGCTCGTTATAGAGATTAAGTAATAAAATGAGATATATACTATATTCCAGTCCGGCTTCCCTCTGAATTCTCCATAAGATTGTTCAAATTTCGTATCGAAAACATGGAAGATACCTCAAATTATTTCTTCCACTATTCCTCACCAAAACCTACTAGCAATTATAAATTCTCCCATCCTTTACTATTGTCCTACTTTATGCGATACATAAACTCTTCTTATCTCGGCTCCTTGATCTAAAAAATAATTCTTCCTAATCCCCAGCAAAAATAACAAGAAGACTACGCCCCTCGAACAAAGACTAGGTAACCTTCACGAGCATGAATATTTTTCTAGTTCCGCAACTAGCCAGGTCATAGGCCTCTTTGTCTTCAAAATGATCATATTTTTGAGATGCTCCAGATTAACAGAAATCTCACCTCTATCGAAGGAATTCAGACATTATAACTTTATTTTCACGATTTAAAGTCCCATTCTTCTAGCAGCATAGATTCTCTCCTAGTGTCGGAAACCTTTTTAAAAATATGCCTATATCTTCCTGCTCTAAATTTCCGAATCCTTTGCAATTCAGAATTTTTCACTAACGCTCTTTAAAAAGAAATATAGTGCGTCTTAAGTCTCCGTTATTGCAAATAACTGATCGACGTTTGAATTTGTTTCTCATTATTCTATTTTCCGGTGCCCAGAAAGGTCACTTGAAACAATGTTTCTTTTCGATTTTAGCAATGATTGACCAGAAATGGCTGATTAACTTCAGCAGAAGCGACGTCAGTCGAGCGTATTTTAGGGTCCAACGAGTCCCCATTTCAGTTTTCTCGAGACCCTGCCAAGTTGAAAACAGTAGGATAGGGGAGCAGTTGAATAAAGAGTACATAGTGCCAACAGTAAAGCATGGGAAATGCTCTGTAATGGTAATGAGATACATGTCTTCTTCCGGGAGGAGGTTAATCTATACGTTTGTGATGGACAATGAATCCAGAGAAGTACCAAAATTTTATTAGAGCGTACATGCTCAACTAATCTCATCCGGTGACCTCTTCGAAATACCATAAATGTGATATTCCAATAGGAGAATACTCCATGTCAAAGGTTTGCGTCCACCATACAGTTGTTCAAGGAAAAGAATCTAACAATGATTGATTGGTGACCTCAGTCTAAGAATATGAACCCACTGGAAAACCTCTGGTAGAGATTGAAAGAAGCCGTCAAACGTCGGCAGCCAGCTAAAAAGAGCAATAAATGGCACTCATCTTTGAGGAGTGGGCCAGCATGACACAACTCAAGTGTCACACCCACATGAAAAGCACACCTGGAAGAATAAATGTGCTCACCATTGCTAAGGGTCTCTGGACACGCTCCTGAGCTTCCTGTATCAATTTGGTTTTGCTGTAACCTTCAGAACTTCATCTGATTTCCTGTTACATGTTGCATTTTGTAAATTCCTATTGATTGTTTGGCGCAAATATAACATATTTCTATTCTTTTCTCCTTATTCATATTTATATGTAAATCAAACTTGACCACCCCGCATTAATAGAATTTCGTAAAATGTCAGAGATGCCTGAAATCATTTGGCCGATATTGTACTTCCATAAATCGAGCGAAATCGACTTCATCTGGGGTCTATAATGCACTTCTACACTTGTCCAACTAATTTAAAGAAATCCAACGTACGATTACTATTGAAAGCCATTAGCTTTAGTAACCTTCGCCCTTCGGTCTCTATTTAACTAGATCTTACCTCATAACCGCCGTTGCAACTCGTATCACGGTAGAAAGCTCTCCGTTTCTTCCTAAGATATTGCACCAATTCAACAGACTTCTCAAGAAATCATTACTGCTCAACCACCTGCCCTGAGAGATTCCTCATTTTACATCCATGTATACAATTCCCACATAAAACGACCCCCTCTCTATGTTCATGGATAGTTTGAGGGTGGAGAAGATGCAGGTGTAACCCTGAAGTCGTCCAAGTTTAACGTCGCTAAATTCTTTTTCATTATACTTGTCTCAAAAATACTAGGCTCATTACTAGCATCATATCACTATCTACAATTACTCACGAAATTACTAATCATCAGGCTCCTATCATAAACTTAATTCCCTATTGACCAGCCCCCTATTATACAACTTAATGCTTACATTTTCATAAAATCCGAAGCACAAAACGCTTTCCATTTAAAAAGACCCCTAACCAAACATACAAGAACTATCTAAACGTCTTAGCCACTAACCCCTATCATAAGCGTCACCCACAATACATCCTCACCAAGCCCCTCCAACTTCCGTAGGCCCATCCCACTAAATCCTACCTCCTTCGCTACTCCTTCCCAAGATTCTGTACACTCTATTAGAAAAACCTTCCTCTTGATTTCTTCGGTCACTTTTGATCATACTACTTCCCCTTTGTCTTTACTTCTCTATTTCACCTTCCTCACCTGAACTTACCACTCCCACTCATACCACTTGCACCGCTCTCCTACTAATTAGAAGATCTTACATATCCACCCTGAATTCTAATGACCACAGACTCTTCCTTTTTATCGTGGGATAGCTAAACCATATGGTTTAAGTAGTTATCATTTTAAGCAACCGAACTATGAATTAAGGTACAGAAAGTACCTTTATTTATGAATCTCTTGCTCTCTATTTTGCCTCTTTCTCCTAATCCCTTAGAATTTCGGTAAGTTACTGTCAAACAGAGAAAATCCATACTTTCTAACTTCCAATTGACCTACATATTTGAGTGTATGTCAGACAAAAAAGATCTCCATTTACAGTGCCTCCTAAAGTCCCCGAAGGGCTAACTTTGCGTTGTCATCTTCATCCGGCTGTCAGGCCATTTTGCTCGCTTCATTCACGTGTATGCCTTCTCTGTGTGCAATTTCTTTGAAAGTCTCTTCCCAATTTTCCACATCTATAATATTACTAACTAATCTCATTCTTCTATGTAATTCTATTCGTAACTTGATTACCAAATAACCTTTAATCTTTGTTTCGTTAAGGAAATATCACTACCATGGGCTGCTCCTTGGGCGAATGCTGCTCGACATTACTCGCAGGAACTCTCCTATCACAAATCGCTGAGCTGCCCATTCAACGAATCTCTTTCCTGTATTGATCTCTTCCTATTTTATGAAGCGCTAGGTTAATCATTGTTAATAAAATCTCATAATAATTTCGGATGCGGCCAGATTCTATGATTTCTCTCTCTCAGACAACCTAGCCCACGAGATGCCACTATTGAGCGCAAACCAGGAAGGTTACGTTTCCGGCATGGCCTTCTACGATAGAGTCTATGAATCCACAAGGTTAATGAGTAATAGTCTACCAAACCTATGCCTTTCAAAATCCATACTCTTCTATTCATCAATCTTCCGGATCATTCCATAGTCTAGTGATCCTATGGTGCACTCCTGATTATATTGAAGAAGTCCGCTCTTTCTACAATGCAACTCGCAGATGCAAAGAGACTAATTTTTAACAGAATAAAGTCAAGATGAAATGTGCTTATTGTGTCGGATCCTTTTATCAAAGAGTGCTCCCAACGACTTCTGCCCACGAGTCCGTAGCATAAAGAAAAGTCTGTGCCGTCGTGTCAGCTTATGCCCATGAACGCTGCCTCATTTCTGTCGGAAGAAGGGCTACCTGACTCAAGAATACTCCTTAAATTTGTCTTAATCTCGCCGTTCCAATAAGATACCTCAGGCTTGCTACCTTCTTACCGTCATCGTTAGAGATTAAGTTGATAAATGCTCTTTTCAATAGAAAATTAGTGACACGCTGTTTTCTTTGTCTATCTATTCCTCCTGGCTATACTGATATCCTTCTCTGCAACCAAAAATCTTGACGTATATTCGCTTCACTTTACGAGGGATTATTTTACCCTTTCTCATAAAGGCCGGTTCCTCCTAGGTTGGTGCGCAAAATCCGTGGTGTATTTCTTCAAGTTAGACGGTAGATCCAAACTAACAGATCGATTATCTTATGGTCAAAACCGTACATTTATGGAGAGAAAGTTGGCGTCGCACCTATACAAACTATGAGCTCTCACACTTCCCTTTCCTTCATTTCTTCAGTTTTATCACTCCCCTTCTCTGCATTAGGATCGACGATTATATAGTATAATCTTGCCCTAGTTTCACGATAACTATTTTTTTACACGCTGCACCTTTAAAAACTACCTGTCACTCAAGACCATTTTACGATACAGTGGCGTAATGCCTTCTTTATTCCTCAAGGTGGAAGTTTCTTTCTACTATCATATAGCGTGATCTGCTGATCGACCCTGTTAATTGAAAGAATGGTAACCTGCTCCTTGCCAATAATGTAAAAATGCTCTACCTGTTTACTGACTACTAGGCATGTTTGCTGTAATTTTGCTTTGTTATAGATTACCTTATCTGCTTTAGGAAAGACCCTGATGCAGTATTGTCCCATCATAATTTAACGTTTCCTTCTTCTCTACCTACCATCTCTCTAATTTCTCTGGTTTACATTCCTTTGTACCTTATATAATACTGCCCATATTTAATTTTCAGAATTTTTCGAGCGTAAGTTGTGTATTCGTTTTTGTTCCCACTACTTTATTCTCTTTTCTGTGGAAAAATGATTCGCTAATTTCGGTCCTCTGTGTCTTCTTTTTTTTTAGATAAACATGGTCATCTATTCTCTTCTCATTCTATCAACTCTCCAATTTACACTGTCTACCTCTTGATATTTTAATACATAATATATCTTCACGGTATCACTAAAGAGGTTGAACTTGTCATTAAGGCGATGTTTAGGTTGGCTACCTCACATGGATTCTCTCTCTCCCTTCCCAAGTTTCCTTTACTAATTGTATTTACATCACTCCAAAAATGTCTGTTATTCGATTTTCTATAATGTATCAAATCCACGCCGTTGGAGCACTCAATAGCTCTTAGAACATATGTCACATACTACATGATGCCCTGACCACTGCAAGTTAAACCGCTTTTTCTTCGCATTGGTCCAGTTAAATTTGAACTTTGGCTGCGCGGTAATTTTCATCTTCCAAGACGCTTTGTCACCTCGACCAAAACTCTGAACTAGGATCTTAGTTTCGCCTAAGAAGAATTAAGTTCGTCTTTCCAGGTCAAACTTCGTTTCCAACAGATGTTTTTACTATTATTCTCGCTTTTACTCAATATCGAATTCACAAAACACCACTTCTGCCTTTCAAGGACAGTAGCCCTTCTATTATACGCCCTCCCAAATCGCTTTCTCGTAAACCAAACAGATTTCTTTCTTTAGCGTTTCTTTGTGAAAACTGAATGCCGCAAAAAATGCACCTCCTCTCTCATCGCTTAGGATTCCTTGAAACAGACTAAACTTCTACTTTGAGAGTTCCGTAACCATCAGTCTACCACTGACTTGGTAAATCTTTCTTCGGATATTGCTTACATTCAACCCATATCACTTCTGCTTTCCTCTTTGTGGGGACTGTGATCGGTGCTCTTCCGTTTCTACCTTTACACCGATTGTTCTTCATAATTGAAAGATATATTGGAGTCTCTCAATAATGAATGTCTACCTCTTTTCACCTTAAAATTAGTATCTCGACACTTTAAGAGCCCCGAGATCCACTGCTCTTGCATGAACTTATCTTTTTATTTTAAAAGCTTTTCACAATCTGGAAGGTTCCCTTTCATTTCGAGGTGCGGGCAATTAAATAACTAATAAAAATGCTGAGATAGCCTTTCCTGAGTCAAGCCTAGTCCCATTTTCATTCATTGATCTACACTTAGAGGTGCAGATATTCCTTAATCCACAATATTTTTACACCTAGCAAACACGGATACTCACCAAACTTCACCGCATTACACCCCGCTGTAGACCTAGGAATCAAATTTCGCGAGTTGTTATTAGGAAGCTGACTCCACTTGTAAATCTGACCATACTCGAATCACGATCGCAGGATGCGGTTTAAATCTATTAGTAATCCATCATCGGTCACCGCTTTTTCTCTTGCGTCGCACCATGACTTAAATCAATAGCGTGAAATATTTACTGACAGCTTCTGGATCTCCATAAGTCTTGTTTTGTGTTTCCAATGTTCGATTGGTTTTCTCTTGCTGAGTTAGTTGTAAGCATCTTGTTTTTCCCTCGCCTCCTCACGCCTCCCTGGCCGATTGTTGCACGAAAGTTAATCGCTTGTCACTCCCTCTCTCTCGAGCAATCAATGCGTTTCAGTCACTTATTTTTTTCATCCATATTTGAGTACTTTTTTCATCTCTGAAACAACAACATAACGGTTACTAAAATATCGAAAGAAAGTAGACAAAATATTATCTTCAATTAATAGAAGCTGGAATCGTTTCCTTTTTATAAGAGAGTAAACTGGGAATTAAGGTGTAAATTTGAACTAAGAAGAACTACTTACATCTTGATCCAAATATATGCAATAGATAAGGATAATATGAGGAAATCAACTTATCAGAATAACTAAGGCGGAAAAGAGAAAATTGTTTTGCGCGGATGAATAATCGGAAAGTTCGTTAGGGTAATTATGCATAGTTTATCATTTATCCAAATGGAATTTGGTCGCAGGTATATCCTACTATTAAATTTGGTTTAGTTTTAACTTGAAACGACTCTTTATTTGAATTTATCAAAAACACAGCAAATACATTACTAATAAAATCATAGTGTGCCAACTAACAGAAATGTCTGACTATAATCAGCCGAAAAATCCGGAAGGTTCGAGGGTTATTTACAGTATATTTTTATGTCGTCAATTGTTTGCTGCTCAGAATCAAGGGCATAGTGAACTTATACGAATTCGCTCGATTCATAATAAGAGCGCTCCCAAAACAAGTATTAAGAAAGATATATACACTTTCTTTTGTTTCTACATTTGTATGGACGTACGTACAGTTTCAAAGACTATAGTCTTTCCAATTCTACGCTACATAACTATATTTATATGAGTTCCACTTCGTGATTATAGAAATGCGCAAAAACAATAAAGGTTCCCAAGGAGACTGTATTTTCAAGAAGTTTTGATTTAGAACAAAGAAAAAGAAGAAAAATCAACATAATTAAGGAGATGTATTCAAACATTATATATTTTTTGAAAATTACCCGGATTGTAAAAAATATCAGATTCACCAACAAACTATTAACTTGCTTTGAAATAAGTTAGATAATAAAAAGGTATCTTTGTTAAAGGTTGATAATTATAAGTTGCTAATAAAATTTCAGGGCGAGTCATGAAGTACTTTCTATAGTAGAGTTTTTAAATTATTATTGTTTAACCGGATAGTAAATAAGGTTTAGGGTAAAAGTAGTTTGGAGAAACTATGAAAACTTTTTACCCTTTCAGAGTATAAATGCTTCTGTATTTAAAGAAAGCCGAAATATTTTACCCGGAGTGATTATATTTTATAAAACTTGACACACGAAGAATGAATATATATTAAATTATTTGAGAATTTGTAACAAATAAAACACTATATAGCGAGTTCCTTAGAAACGTTAGCAAAATAATCTAGCAGCTTTCACAAATAGACCCGGATGAATAAATAGGTAACAGTTTGTAAGCGGGACTTATTAAGATTAGAAACTACGGAAGATAAACAAAGAATACAGAATGAAAGACTTATATAAAGGTCGTCTCTCTATAAAAACGGCGATTTAAGGAACTTGTATCAGACAATTAAAGTCTACAAGGATAATGAAATAAAATTTTAATTTAATCTCTTTCAATACGTAAATAATTTACGAAAATCATTTTATTTTTAATATTAAAGTTTAGTCTAAAAATTAATAAGTAAAAATAACGATTGCAGTTAATTATGATTTGCTCTCAATAGATCATTCCAATATGTCGTACATGTTGATGATTGATGACTTATAAATTTGTTTCCCACAGCAGAATTGGTATACAAATTAAATCGTTAATAAATTTCTCCCAAGAAAGATTTCTTTGAACAATTGTAGTAACATGAGTCCAGAAAGTGGATCTCGACTGAGCTGGGCAAAGAAAATCAGTAGCGACATTGCCAAATTAACAAGGGACTGAGAAACCCCGGTAATTTATCTGGGAAAGTCTGTGTTCATTATTTTTAATTTGAGATGATGTCGAAGGCGATATATAAATAAAGAGTAGTATAATTTTTTTAAATAAATCAATACTTTAGAAGACATTATGAATAACACCATTACAATTTTAGTATCGATTCAACTATTTATGCCTAAAGAGTTGTTTTGGTAGAGCAACTAACAAAATATGTAATAGTGCCCATTCACGCAAGCACTTTTGAATGAGAAATAGAGGAATAACCAGATAATTCCTATAGAGTGATATATGGAAAGTTATATAACAAAACTTACTATTTAAATATATTTTTAATTTTTATATTGCTTGTAATTAGCATTCGTACATATGGAACTTCTCCTTAAGAATATTCTTTTAAAAAATTGTCATAATAATCTTCCCTAACTTGTACGGAATTATAGCCTACATTAAAAAGATTAAAGCGTTTCGATTTCCGTGTGTTTTCTCTTTACAAACTATAATAAATTTCTATAATCTTATATAACTTTGATATTTATCTGAGGTGTTAGAGATTTTTAATCCTTTTAATTATTCCTGTGTTGTTTTCTCATAGAGCTTAAATCATAAGACAAGTTTCGAGTAGACGAAAGTAGTATAGAGAGATAGGCCAATCGGAGTCTCCGAAAAAGAAGAAAAATAGCAAACACAAAATAGAATACTTTCAAGAAATAAAATACATAACAAACCTCAAAAAAATCAATCATCTTCTAACAACTAAACATAAAGTTACAGCAGATCTGTAAAGTCTGGAATATAGAGTAATAATGATGATCGACGAATCATCAGAAGTAAACAACTCTTTCTCACCAATGCAAACTACACAAATTTTGCAAGGCGCCAGAACGATCTCAACATACAGAATCTCAGCTGTTTTCATCCATTCAACCATTGCGAAATCCAACTCACAAAATAAAAGTCAACAATTGGAAACATGGTTAATTCATCACAATTGTTACACTTTATCCGTAAACCTTATATTACCTGACACCTTCCCAACACTGTCTTATTTACCCTCTCCAAACTGATAGAGCTCCACATCATAAGCCATATCCTTTTACAAATTCCTGTATAACTTGAACAACATTGTTTCCAACCACTACACTTCAAAACCTGTCTTCTTATTGACCTCATGTACTAAAATTTGATGTCATTTACTGTTTTAATTTGTTTTGGATTAAGTCCAAAACTAACATTTTTCTTTATTTTATTAAGTATTAATTTGTTTTAAATAAATTTAGCGAAGTTAAAATATTAGATTTATTGCTGACGTTAATGTATGACAGTGAATATCTTGCCGTAGTTCCTCTACTAACTGGACTCCTAGGTTTGTGAAACCAACATTATGCCATTAATACAGGGTGGGGCTGAAAGGTTGCCCCGATTTCAAAGGTTAATAAAAAAAAATACATGATCATAGAAGGAAAACTTTGTATAAATAATAAGTAGATTATATGCCATTGTAATTCAAGTTGATTTGAAAATTGTATCACTTACGTGACGACTGCCAATTTCGATTTAGTTTTGAAGTCTCTCTCCAAAGTTCACCATAGCCCTTTCAACCATGTCCCGTGGAATTGCATTGATTTCCAAAGCTTTGTTGCTTTTAGATTTTCTACAGTTGCTGGCCAATGTTGATACACTCGTAATTTGAGATGCCTCCATAGAAAAAAAATCACAAGGGGCTAAATCCGGGGAACGAGGGGGCCACCCAATATCGACTAGCAGAGGAACAAGATGACCCGGAAACATGTCACGGAAGACTCCGAGTGAACGTCAAGAGGTATGCGATGTGGCACCATCTTGTTGGAACCATACATCATCCGGATTATAAGCGGCGAGTAACCGGAGATCGGAACAGCTGTTGGGAAGATGGTCTGGCGAATGTTCCGACACAAAGTTATGCGGATTTCATAATCCCTCTCTCTTAGCTTCTGTACAACCATCATCTTGTAGGGATGCATGTGACCAGTGTAAGATTCTGAGAAAACTTCGAACGGACATGTGTAAGCAGATGCCTGTTTTTGTGTAGAACGTCTGGGAGACTGCTGTATTGAAGCTGTCACAGCGGCAACATTTTCTGGCCCTGGAGCGGTCCTAGGACGGCCAGGACTTTTCTTGCTTAAAACCGATGATGTTGTCTAAAGATCGAAACCCATCGACAAATTGTTTTTCCATCCGGTTCGGGATCATGACGACGAAGCGCGCAGTGTATTCGGAAGAAACGTTGCGTCGTTACGACGGACTCACCATTCTAAGAAACGCTTCCACAATAAATAGACGATACTCTCCACTCCAGGCCATGGTGGGTACTAACTGAAAGAGAAATAAATGGCATTTAATTTACTTCATAGAGATACAAAGTTTTTTCTTGTATCGTAAATATGTTTGTTTTTTATTAACCATTGAAATCGAGGCAACCTTTCTACCCCACCCTGTACATTGCCATTAATAACACCGTCTAACAAAATTCAACTTTTTGTCGACTACAAAGATTAGAATAACATTTTTAATTTAGTTTTATGTATAGATTTAAAAAATATAAGTCATTTTTATCGAAATGACTCTAGTTTTTTGTAAGTTACCTATTACAATTTTTGCCAAATTTTGAAGATTTTAACAAATTTCATTCTTTTGCTTCTTATTTTCAGGTTATGTAACTAAATAAAATTTTAAATAAAAGAATTTTTTTTAATTAAAATGCCAAGAGAACAGTTTAAAAAATAGGCCAGATAAATTCTGCTACATATGTGGTTCAGTAACATTTTTAAAAAATCAAAGAAAACTTTCTTCTCTAGTGGAAAAACTATATAATTTGTATTTTGGATGTAAAATTGGTGACCAAGATAAACCATGGGCATCACATATCTGTTGCACGACATGCTTTAATTCTTTATCAAAATGGTCTAAAGGAAAAATCAAAAGCCCTTAATTTGGTGTTACAATGGTATGGCGAGAGCTCCAAGATTATGCCACTGACTGCTATTTCTGTTTGGTAGACATACAAAGTGAGTAATTGTTTATTGTGCACTGTACCTATATTTTGAAGTAGTATAATGTAATATCATCTCTCAAAAATCATAAAATTAATTAAGTTTAGAGCCACTTTATTGTAATCACACATATGTACATAACTTTAAATTTTATGCATATGATTTCGACTTTTAGGTAAAACAACAAAGTTTGCTTCAGCTGTGGCATATCACAACCTCAGATCTGCTATTCGGCCTATACCTCACTCAAAAGACATTCCAGTACCTGAACCACCTGCATAAATTATTTTATCTAATTCTGATGAATCAGATAAGGAATCATGCGAACCAGAAACTGAAATTTATGTTGCTGAAACTGTTGATACTTTCCAAAACCTTTCTCACAACTTGATCTAAATGATCTTGTAAGGGATCTAAACTTAACAAAGCAACAGAGTGAATTACTGGCCTCGAGACTGAAAGAAACCTATTTAGTAGCAAAAGATGTTCGAATTACTAAGTTTCGCATTCGATCAAACAATTTATGTTAATGTAATAATATTCCACATCTCTTTGAAGAATTAGATATACATTATGAACCCAGTCAATGGAGACTTTTCCTTGACGCCTTTTTATATAGTAGTAAAACCGTGTTTCTGCATGATGGAAATAAACTAACATCAATACCAGTAGCTCACTCTGGTGTTTTGAAAGAAACTTATGAGAATTTAGATTTCCTTTTAAATACAGTGAACATAAATGGTTGATTTGTGCGGACCTTAAGGTAGTAGCCATTTTAAATAGCTTGAAGATAGGCTACATAAAATTCATGTGTTTTTCTAGCAGTAGGACAGTATAACTCGAGGAAAACATTACATACGCTCAGAATGGCCTTTAAGAGAAGAGACAAAAGTAGGTTGTCATAAGGCTGTACGTGAACCATTCGTTCCTAAGAAAAACATAATTTTGCCACCACTTCACATAAAATTAGGTTTAATGAAACAATTTGCGAAAGCCTTAAAGCATGACCAGCAATCCTTCTTATATTTAAAAACAAAATTTCCAAAGATAAGTGATGCTAAAATTAAAGAAGGAATCTTTGTTGGGCCTCAGATTCTACAACTTATGGTAGATAGTGAGTTTGAGGCAAAATTGAGCAAGCCAGAATTTGAAGCCTGGCATAGTTTTAAAGGTGTGTGTAATGGTCTCCTAGGAAGGAACAAATCAGAAAGTTACCACCTTCTTGTTCAGACTTTGATTAGGTGTTATAATGATTTGATCTAGCATATCACTAAAGGTGCATTCTTTGCATTCCCATCTGTCTTTTTTTTTCCAGAGAATCGTTATAAAGGAAAATGGAGTCCTGCAATGCTTGCTGACTTCTTTTGGACTGTTCACAGGGAGAGACAAGATGTTTCACATAAAAAGAAACGTAATTAAAAATATATGACTATTGTATAGATTTCAGCAATTTTGAAAAAATCTTAAATCTTCAATATTTTTTTAAAATATACTTTTATAATTCCACACTCTGAAATGTATTAAAAGGACTTATTAATTTCTTTTGATGAATAAGCTTTTTGTTTCCACTTATGTCTGTACTTTTTGTCAAATAAAGTAAAAATAATAACAAATATTTCACACCTCTATATATTGAATAATCTAATATTAATAAAAAAATAAATGTGCAGTTTACAAAAAACTTAAGTCACTTCATGAAAAATAAAGGTCAATTTCGTAATCTACGCAAAAAACTACAATATAAAACTACTTTCTCATTTCTGTAGCAAAATCATTGTTGGACAGTGAAATTCTTTGTTTGCGAAATGTATATGTGCCTATATTTGTGTTTGTGCTTATGCAAGACTGTGTTTATTATATGTATTATTTTCTTTATATTCTTATGTTGTGTGTTTATTTCAGTGAAATAAAGCCACCGTTTGGAGAATTCATTCCTTTGGGCCCCTTCAATTTATTTCACTAAAAAGAATGGAATGTGGTCTTATTCCTGATGGTTTGGATGTTCTAACAACTGCACCGGAAGATGCATGTGTATTTAAACATTGGTTGTTTGGATTCTCGAGGCACAAAGCGTCAATTGTGGGTACAAGCGATTCGTATTTAGGGCTTCTAGCCAATATAATTTCTCCTGAAAATTTCTAGATAATTTCCTAATGTATTACCTACTTTAGACGATGCTATTGCTGCTCTCCAAAGTGCCTTCATTCAACATGCGAATGAGTCGTGGCGGAACACAAGCTCGCGACTTTTAAACAATCAAATGGTGAAATGATTCTTGAATAATTACCTGTTCTTTAGACATTCAGTTTGTATTGCAATTTCATGGCTGTGAATGCCGAAACGTATAAAAACGAGTATATTCTAGATGCTTTTATTACTAGGCTTTTATCTTAAAAAATCCGAGCAAGGCTTCTAGAAAACAAAACTCTTACATTATCTTCAGCAGTTGATCAAGTGAGAGCGTTAGAGATTGCCCCAAGGGATTTAGATGATTATGCATCATTCCATTCTGGTCGTTTAGCTTCAGTAGAATCGTATGAGCTGTATGCTGAAATGGACTGTTCTAATCCTAATCCTGATGGTTAGAATTGTCTTGCAGCTCCTTCACTTCGAAACCCTAAATAAATATTATTGCGGAAATTCTCGCACCAGAACAGTGCTCGCTGTCCGGCAAGTGATGATACTTCCTTCAAATGCATGAAGAGAGGATATTTTTCGAATGTATGTAAGTCATCTAAATATGAAGTCTCAGCATTAACCTCTAGTCACGTTCTCACTAGTCTTCCATCAATTTTAAAGTCCTCTCTAGAAGTAGAGGTGAATGGCTGTGTTCTCACGGCTCTTCTAGATAACGGCAGTTCCGAGGACTTTATTTTTAAAAGATGTTACAAACTCCTTTAATTTCCATCTTAAACTTTATGAAGGCACTATTTCTATGCCCTCTACAAATTTAACATCTGCTATCAATGAATATTGTGAGGTTAGTATAAAAGTCAGAAGCCGTGAGTACCGGACTATACGTATGATCGTTTCGCATGAATGTTTCCCTCACATTATTTTAGGAATCCCTTTCCTAAGTAAACGTTCCTCCTTTAAGCTAAATTTTGGAGGTCCTCATCTTGACCTCTAAGTGAGCTTTCTGGCTTCTATGATTACGGATTGTCTAAGAGTTTTCACCAACTTATCATCTGATTTCAGATCAGTCCTTGCGAAGTCACGACGATTTTAAAAGGTCTGATTCTGAATGTATTCGTTCTGAAGTAGGATACATGCTCAAGGAAGACATCATCAAACCGAGGACTTCCCCCTGGCGAGCACAAGTTCATGTTGTGTCGAATCAATAAAAGAAAAGTTTATTAGTTGACTATTCTCAGAAGATTATCAAATTTACCTACTTGGATGCGTATCCATTACCCAATATGTACTGTTTCTCATTGTCTTCCTCTTCAATCAGAGCATCAAATTTGCACTACTTTTGAGGCGAATGGGTGGCTTTTTGAATTTAAACTATTAAGTTTTAGTCTTACCAACAGTGTTACCTGCTTCCAGAGAAATATCGACGATTTCATCCGCAAAAATAATATTAATGACACGTATGCTTACCTAGAAGATGTTACTTTCTTTCGGCAGCACACAAGCGGTACAGGATAAAAACCTAACTTAGTTTCTCGAAACTGCTGAGAAAGATAAAATCACCTTAAATAAAAACAATTGCATCTTTTCAACTAATACTATATGAACTTTAGCCAGATCCTTTACGCCTTGCTACTCTCAAGAATCTATCCGTATCAACCAGTTAAGAATCATTATCTCGATTAGTCGGATTCTAAGCATACGACTCGCGGTGGATTCCAAAGTTTTTTCCACAAAATCGTTTCTAATTAATTGCCAGCTTCCACTTTCTAAAGAGGATACAAATGCGATCGAGGGATTAAAATCAGCCTTTTGTAACGCTGTTAGAGCAAAAATAGATGAAAAGGTACCATTTACACTGGTAACTGATTGCTCAAATAGCGCCGTTGGGACCACTCTGATTTAAAATGGACCACCCTTTTTCGAGATCGTTAAATTCTTCTGAGAGAAATCGCTGGTATGTTGTAAAAGACGCCTATGCTTTTGTTGAAGCGATTAAAACGAGGCGTCATTTTCTTCTCAGTCGTAACAAAATATTTTTTGCACAAGAATGGAGTAGCAATGATTCGTTCAACACCTTACCATCCTACCGGGAATGTACAAATGGAAAGATATGTAGGAATTGTATGCAAAAATTTTAGTTTGTCGTTGTAGTCTAGAAACCTGAGCATTAACCATTGGGAACACGTCCTTCCGGATGCTCTTGATTCCTTGTATTCATTGTATTGTACTTCAACAAACACAGCTCCTCACAAAAGGGTTTTTCATTTTCTCGAAAGACCACGACGGGAATGAGTATACCTAGGTAGCTTGCTTCATCTGGTAAAGTAATGTTAAAACAATATGTTTGGAATAAGGACGATCCATTAGTACGTGAAATGGAACTAATCGAAACCAATTCTAAATATGCACGCGTCAGATTTCCATGATTTAGCCCCAGCCGAAGAAAGTGAGTTAAACTAGATCAAAAATATTCCTAATCTTAATTCCGATACAAAATCCCCCTTTTCATTTCTTGATGCTCCTGTAAGGGAGAAGCTAAACGAGATCATAATTCATCATGTCATGATGTTCTTACTCAAGTTGCTCTCCTTGAAGCCACCCCTGAAAATATTCCTCGTCGATTTCCTCATTATAGAAAGCTTGTTGTCTGTTCTATTGAAAACGATACATCTCATGATTGTTATAATTTGTTTGGGATCAAGTTAATAACAAACGTGTTTTTCATTCCTTTATTAGCTATTACTTTGTTCAAAGTATATTAAGCGAAGTACTAAATATCACATAAGAGTATGAAATAGATTTATTGCTGCCAATAATGTATGAAAGTAAAGATCTTGCAGTTACTTAACTAACTGGACTCAGAGGTTTGTGAAACAAAAATTATGCCACTTATACATTGCCATTAATAATTCTTTGTTTGTGAAACGTACATGTGCCTATATTTGTGTGTGTGCTTATGCGAGAATGTGATGCATATGGGCCACCAAAAACCCCAATCTCAGTATATTCTTAAAGGCACTGCTATTGAATCCACCGACACTGAGAAGGACTTGGGTGTAACAATCACTAGTGAACTCAAGTTCTCGAAACAGTGCATTGAGGCGGAGAAAAAGGCCCAAAGGATGCTAGACTACATAAAGCGCCAGTTTGTATATCGGAATAATGAGATTGTACTGTGTTTGTACAAGTCACTTGTTCGACCGCACCTGGAGTATGCCGTAGAATTTTGGAGTCATTCATTTCGAAAGGACATCGCGAGATTAGAACGCGTGCAAGCCAGGGCAACCAAATGATCCCTTCTATCAGACATAAAAGTTATAAAGATAGATAAGGGAATTAGAACTGTTCTCGTTGGAAATCCATAGACTGCGTAGTCAGCTCATCGAAGTTTTCAAAATACTTCGAGGGTTCGACAATGTTTACTACAGGGATATTTTCACACTTGCTGAGAGCAGAACAAGAAATCACGGCTTTGAACTTTAACTAATGCCTTACAACTGCAATCTGTTCGTAAAAAATTTCGCCTACAGTAACTGCGGTAGTTGGAACGCACTTCCAGTGAAAGTTGTCAACAGTGAATCTGTTGACCAGTTCAAGTCAAGACTAAACAGGTTCTTGAAAAGTGGCCGTTTAAGGACGTAAAGCATTTGAGAAGAGATGTGCCCGCTCGAGTGCTTGTCCAAAGGTACCCTCATTGAATTGACCGTTAGGGCTTCTAGAATACTTTCTTTCCTTGTTACTCCTGGTTACTCTTTGTTATTATTTACTTTGTATTATTATTTTGTGTGCTTATTTCACCTCGTAAGGGGCGCGGTGATTTGCCTTCCTGGCCGCCGTGCTGAGTAGACTAGGCACCCCTTCCGGCCCCAGTTTAGCCTCTTCTTCTTCTTTCAGAAATCCTTTATTTCTCCCCTACTACCTCACTTCCCTTCCACCCTTTCGTACAACTTTCTCTGGTCGGCCTCTATTTCCTTAAGGTAGATGCTGACCTTTTTCTCAGCCACGCATCCCGGATCGGAGATCAGAGGGAAGGGGACAATGTTTCCTGTCCCCTGAGCTCCGGTTTGGGATGGTGGGTTTTCAATAACCTGCTTAATTCTCACCCATAACTTCCTCATATCCCCTTTGCTTCCCATTTCACCATCTATTTCTTTTATTATGTAGTGCCCAAGGTGGAGACGCAATGCTGAAGGGCTGCCAGATCACCAGGTCGAAGGGGTGGCCTTAAATGGCGGTACCTGGCTCTGCCAGCCCCATACGCACCCCTTGCAAAGCAGGTTACTGCGAGGGGTGATGAGCGTTTGCTTCCGGTAAGAAAAAGAGGCTTACCATGCCCAATAAAGGGAAAACTAACAATTTTCTCTCAATTTCCACCTCTCTATTGTCGGAGCCGCCCTCGGGCAGCTCCACAGGGGACCCTACAAATATCTCTAACCAGAGAGAAGGCTTACTCCTCTTCTTCGACTACGGGGGTAGGGGACTTCCCCTTACCCCTTCTCTGGAGGTGCTTTTGGGCACTTCACTCTTCCCAGCCGCAGCCCCCCCCCTTCTTTCCAAGGGGAAGGCCAAGAAAGCCAGCAGGTAACCCATAGCCTACCGCTTCCCATTGAAGCGGCTCAGTATGGCAAACCCCCTTAGTGGGGAGAGGGAAGCCAGGCCCCTTAGGTTGCTTTCCACAAAAGACCTGCTGGCTAGAATATTAAACCTAGTGGGGGTCAAGGCCTGTGCCTCCCCTGACTCGACTAATGACACTGCTGCTAATAGGACCTGTGTTGTCCTGGTGGGGAGGATGGCCACTGAGGCCCCACCCGAGATAGACATGGTCCGTGAGGCAACCCAGCCTCAGACGGTAGGGCCTTCCATGGGAGCGAATCCGGGCTCGGCGCCAAGAATCGAACTCGAGTCCGATCCTATGTAAGGTCCTCCTTAAACGGCTAGGGTTTCCAAGGCAGTAAAATGAGTGGAGGGATCTCCTCCTCCGACTGGTGTCCCTGCGACTGCCAAGGCCTTCTACATCTCGGAGAAAGACCTTGTTGAGGCCGGTCCATCTGGCCTGGGGGATCTTGCTGGCGGTAGGGAGAAGAGGGTTAATTTCCCGCAATCCTTTCCAAAAAGAAAAAAAAAGACTAAAAAGACTCGGGGCTCCTCTCCATCCCCGGGGGCTGCAGGGACGGATAGGTCTGCTACCATTTCGGTAAGCAACAAACCGAAGATCGGAACATACAGCCCTTCTACGCCCCCAAGTGCAGAGCCCCTGACTATGTCCAAAGGTGCACAGGTTAGGGCCTCGATAACATCGGGTCTCTTCATTCAGAGATTACCCGGTATTTATATCTGAATTTTTTTCAAAATCGTCGATTCCGCGTACGGGTGGGGGAGCCCTCTCCGGCCCAATGGAGCAACAAGAGTGGTTCCTGCAGTGAAGTAGATTCAGTTTCACACTCTCTGCCCTGAGTATCAACGGCATCAGCTCGGTGCTGCCGGAAGATGTTTTCGCTATGCTCTACGTGGACGACCTTTCAATCTTCTTTTGGCGCGGCCCAGATGCCAACTCTGGAGCTTCGACTCCAACAGGCATTGAACCGCGTCTTTGGCTATGCCGAAGCGCACACGTTTCGGTTTTTCTAGGCCAAGACTTAGGTGGTGCACATCTGCCGCCATCCATAGCTTCACCCTCACCCAGACTTATTTCTAAATGGGGTAGGCCTGGAAGTGGTTGAATCACACCGTTTCCCTGGTCTTGTATTTGACCCAAGCCTCACCTGGGAGGATAATATTCGCAGCCTTAGGATCTCTTGTACCTCCGCAATGAATATTATCCGTTCCGTAACATTTAGCGCTTGGGGCATTCATAGGACTACTGCCTTACTTTTATCGATCCTTTGTTTGTTCGAAGCTCGACTACGAATGCGAGTTTTATGCATCCGCAGCCGAGCGTGTATTGCGGAAGGTGGACTCGATCCACCACACCGGCATTCGCTTGGCGACCGGTGCCTTGCGCACTTCTCCCATTGAGAGCCTACTAGTCGATGCTGATGAGATGCCACTCACTCTATGTTATGAAAAGTCCATTATTCACTGTACGCGCGAGCCCGGCGCCTCCCTCAGTAGTCAACAGCTCTCACTGCATCCACAGCTGATTTCGACGATGCCTTTGCCGCCAAGAGACGCTAGTCATACCCTAGGCCCTTTGGGTTTAGGGCCAGGAAACTCCGTCGAGAGCTAGGTATAGCTCTTGGGCCGTTGGCGTCCCTTGTTTTTCCCAGGACGCCATCCTGAAGGGTACCACATTTGGCTATTTGTCTCCACGCCTCTCCTCCTAAAGCTTGTCCAGCGCCGGGAGTATTGCGTTCGACCTTTTTGGAGCACACCTCGTGTCACGCTGGAACAGTACCAGTGTATACGGATGGTTTAAAGTCCCAATAGGGGCTCGGCTCCACGCCTTATCCCCTCTGTTTGAAGTCAGTGGTGGTCTGCCAGACGCTTCGTCTGTCTTCACGGCTGAGCTGGTGGCAATACACCACTCGGTACGGGAGATTACGAGACGTTCCCGGTTCTTAGACCGGAGTGCGATCTATAGCGTCTCACAAAGCGCCTTGAGTGCTTTATGGGCATTGGAATCTCTGCATCCCCTGATTCACAATATCCTTGACCCCACGGTTTTAGCAAGTCGGGTTGATGTCGAGATTATCTTGTGCTGGGTTCCTGGACATGTAGCAATTGCTGGGCATGAGCGCGCCAAAGAGTCTGCTAGGACTCTGCAACCGGACCAGCGTTTCACTCTTCCTCACACCGACTACATAGCAGGAATACGGTCAGTTCTCTAGGCTCCTTGGCCAAGAAGATGGGAGACGGTCTTAGGAAACTTAAAGTTGCTTGTCATTGCGCCGCGTCTGTTCCCATGGACCTACACCCTATTTCCGTGAATGTTTTAGGTTGCTTTCTGTCCTCTCCGAATTTGGCACACTCGCGGGACGCAGTACAATTTGATAGGGCGCTTGCTAGTGCCCTACTGTGAAGACTGCGTTGTCCCCCAGACTGTTCGGCGCATTTTTGTTAGATGTCCCAGTCTGGGTGATCTCTGTGCACGTTACCTCTCTCTGTACCATGATGGGCGGGGTCGGTACCACCCGTTGCTTGTACTCGGGACGAGTTCGTGCACATTGACTGGTAGCCTCTTGGGGGGAGGCAGGCCTTCTCCCCTTTATTTAACTAGGTTTCGTTTTTTTGTTATTGTTGTTTTCTTTGTAGTTCGCATGCTCCTGCGCTGAGGGAAGAGGGACCTCCCTTCGACGCCGGAGCTTGCTTCCTAATTTTTGCCCTCTGCCCTTTTTATTGTTGTCGTGTTTTCATATTCTTATTTTAAAGTATCTTAGTGCTAGGCTGTCATGATTTCGGCGACTCAGGCCCAAGTGGAGAGTCGCCTGATAGGCTCCTATAATTTTAAAAAAAGTGTTTTTTTCAGTTAAATAAAGCCAATTTTTGGACAATTCTTTCCTTTGGGTTCCTTCATTGACTAAAGTTAACTTTATAGAATCTACCTTGTAACACTAGACATTAGTAAATCTTTTGATCTCATCCCCCGCTAGTTCTTCACTGACAAAATACAAATAGGCCGAAAGTAAAATGATGGTGGGCAAGAATTTGAGGCTTAGTTACCACAAAGCGACATTTGCTTGCCAGACATCAAACAATAAATTTTTCACCCTTTCGCTACACTTATGGCTTCTGCTATCCTTCTTTTCTTTATAATCTGCTTATAAGACATATCCACAATCTACATAACCCAGATACACACACTCATACACAGAAGAGATAACTCTTACATGCACAACCCAAAGCAAAGACACATCTCCTGCATCTATATCTCAAAACACTACGCACTTTGTTCAACACAGAAGAAAAATCACCACAACCAATTCAGAAGCCTCCTTCTCAATCAACGATATATTTGAACACCAATACACGCCACATTTCAACATTAAAAACTCTCCAATAAAATACTTCTTCAAACCAAAATTCTTGGCGTCACTTGCCATACGTCAAAGATATTCGAATATAATATAATAAATAAAATACAAATATATTACCAGAATTAACGCCTTTAATTCACTCTAATTCACAGAATTTGGAATAAACAATTAAATCCCATCACAATTTATATAAAATTCATATTCACAGGAATTCCCTAAGCTACCCACCCTGTTTGGCATTCCAAAGTCTGAAATGATTGCTCCATAATCCTTATTGAGCTAAACACTAAAAGCTCCCAGACACTGCTGCGCTACTACACTTACAGTCCATCTAGATCTTTAAACCAAATTCATCAAAGTCAAAGATCACCTTTAAATGAGAGGAACTCAAATACTAGACGCGCCTCTACAAATCTAGAGCAACCACTACATTATATCAGAGAATAGAACCCCTAATCCCACAAAAAGAATAAAGAAACACAATTTATATCTCAGTAGAGATAAACTTGCAGCGCTTTCACCCCCCCAAACGGAAAAGTGTCTCCACAGAATTTACTCAATGCTTTGTTCAATCACATTGATACAACAGCCTGCTGCCTACATGCCCACTGTCATACTCTTCTGAAATATGCCCTTTCTCGCGGACTTAATTTACCTGTCTGCGTCGTATATATCTTCACCAGGCTCGTTCCAAGTTCCAAAAAGAGGCTACATCTGACCAAGGAAAGTGCCGGCTCAGAAAAGAAAACGATTAGAGACATGATGGAAAACTGAAATGCCCATAATAGTATATAGCTATAAATAAGATACACTCCCTGAGTGCTTCGTTGGAAAACTTTGCACACTCAATATCTCTCAGCTGTGTGGCCAAACATTTTCAGTATATTCGACGACAAAAGCAAATATTATCTTGAAATATAGCTTGATACGCGACACAGTTTAAAATATTTTACAATCTCTTGGTGCTTCTCTGACCCAAACGCAAGCAGGCCGTCTTCAGATAGGTAATTTTCTTGTCACTCCTCATATTCATCTCGACATCTTTATTTAAACAACTCCATTTTCTTTTCCTGTGATTCTCCATAGACGAGGCCTATGCCCAATAAGTCAATGATGTATAACAACCCTTTGATAAGTTTACCGTTTACTCTCACCAAAATCTTCTTATCATACAAAATACGGCACATTTTCTTTCAATTTCTCGAAATATTGAAAATTGTGTTCCCTGTTACTTAAACCTATTCACTTATTGAATTTATCTTGTTCAAATCTTACTTCACTCACTTGATCTTCACACTTGAATGCCGAATACTCAATTTTCTTCCCTATTAATTTTGCTCTTTCTTTTCCCAATGGTCTGTCTCCATTTCACATTCAATAGCACTTGCAGTTCGGAAGTTCAAAATATTGATACTTATATCAGAACCAAGATTAATATATCGAATAGAAGTAAAAGGGAAAAGACCAAAATGTCGAAAATGGTTCAAAATAAGTCTAGGGTGTCATGAGGGTTATCAAAAAAGGTTGTCTGGGCAGCTTCCATTTTCCTAAGTTTCTTATGATGGGAAAACGCATGATCGACTCTGAGTAATTAGTATAAAGGGAGGAACAACAAATTGATATGTCGAATTGTGTGAAAGAGGAAAGTGAGAATTCACTCGTACCTATTTTTGTCTCAAGGTCCTCATTTGTCGTAAGTGAAAGTCCTCAATGCATAAGACAATTCAATGGTCTTTAAGAACCACGTTGAATGGAGTTTTTAATGCTCTTAAAGACCATCCTGAAATAAATCTATTTATTTACTTAGCGTTTCTTGCAAAATAATTGAACTCGTTTCCTATCCCAATAACATTAATTTCTCTCGGCTGGTACTATTTATATAGGCATCTTGTAGGTGTATTCAAGGCAATTCTCCGATTGAGGTGTTGCGAAAGTAGCGCCCAATCTCATCCTCCATCTGTGCCTCATCTCCGGCTGGAGAAGGATCAAATTTCCTCCTCGTCAATCTTTTTTTTTTTTTAGAAAAATGGACATTCGAGATAAGTGATCACGGAAGAGCCTGGAAATTGGAAAGCTAATATAATACATGTCTTACATGCATGGCAATGAGCACTTTTTTTCTAAACTAAAAAAAAAATCGAAGATCACACATAAAATTCTACCAATAGGCAAGATCTGATTTTAAAATCAATAAGATTTGTTGCGAAGTTATTAGAAGCACATCCTGTAATCTAGGTGAAACTATTAAGTACCAGTTTTTTAATAAGGCAACTATTCTTTTCTAGGATCTATGATTCGCATTCACAAATGATCCACATTAGATTACCAATTCCTGATGGAGAAATTTCAAATAAATGTGTTTCCTCCAATATTTATAATTTATTTAGTATTTTCTCGAATATTTTGCTAATTATAGAAGCTATTACAAGTTACAGTCATCAGTACCTAATATATTTTGTGACGAATTCCTAATGCAGTTATCAAGAGTGTTTCAGATAAATATGTTCTCAAGGGCTGTAATTAATCTTTTATCCTCGGGACTAACCCAGAAATATTTATCAGTCGTTACATACCACCTATTCTTTTCTAATTATCTACTTTTTGCTTTCTCACACTTTATTTCTCTTTGGTTATCGTATCCGAGTTGAACTGCTTACTTTTGGTTACGCAGGATTCCTTCTCAATTTTGATTAAAAGTAAAAAGTAGGTGTGATTCCGCGTTTTTGCTCTATTTAAAATATTCGTAGCTGTATCTTAAATTTGATTACTTGTGCATTATTAGCTAAAGAATTTTCCTATTTATTTTAACACGTTTTGAAAATAAACTTCACAAACTAATTAACATCTTTTATTGTGGCAATGCACTATGTTATAAGTTCATTCGTGAAATAAAAACAAGATTACCTTTCATAATTATTTGTCTCATTATTTTAGTGAGTATAAATAAATACAGCTCTGCGTTTTTCCCACAAAAAACTTTCCTTCTCGAATTTAATACCTCTCTGAAGAGTTTGTTTTGATATGAAGCCCTTAAATCTAACAAAGTTTTCCGATTGAGAGTTTATATCAATTTAAAACATTTTTAAATTTTTTCCACATAACTTACCTAATTTATTAGTATCAAAAGAAAAACGTAGAGAAACGTCTGTACGTATTTTAACCGTTACGTATGCGTTATAAACATAATGTCCTTTTGCTTTCTTCCTGAAAACCATTTGAAAAGCTACTTCTCTTTTGGAAAGTGGAAGCACCCAGGAGAGTAGTATATAAGAGGCGCTGTTAATGCTCATAGTGCGGAGAGAATCGTCGTTGGCAACTTCCCATTAAAACGGAGAGCGATGATCTTCTGGAGATACAATTGGATTGTCTTGTGGGAATGTTGTTCCACATAATGAAGTTGTCGGAAGTTTAAGAATAAAAAGAATAAAGATATTTTAACTAAAAATAAAATAATTTAACTTAAACCAAATATTAAAATTGGAAAAATGCGTGAGGTGCGATGTTTTTAGTATCTAAGTTATATCGCAAATGAGAGTGATACAGATGTGGTAGAATGTGATTACATGGTTTAAAACGGAACTAAATTCTCATACGAGATCAGAGCTTTAGAAACTCAATAATTTTGATTGTGAACTATGGCTAGAGTGGTAAAGATGTGGCAGAATGTGATTACATGGTTTAAAAAGGAAATAAATTCTCACACGTGATCAGAGCTTTATAGACTCAATAAGATTGATTGTGAAATATGGCTAGAAGCTGACGAGAGTTGGGTGGTGTAGACGTTAGTAACTGGGATTGAAACTATGGTAGAGAACAAGTAAGAAGGATCTATCGAGAGACTAGTGGAAATAGGGAATTTGAGAGGGATATTTGTGTGCGAAAGATAGGTATAGTGAGGAAATAAGGGGTAAAATGTAGTTATTTAGAGATTAATGGAAATAGACTTGTGAAGATAATATAGAAGAGCAGATGTCAGAGAGTAGGAAAGGTTAGAAGACAACGCTAAAGTCAGGTTAATATTGAGATGAAGTGTTTAACCCTTTTTCGGGCACCTATAGAAATAAATGAAATTCGAAAATGAAATTTTAGTATATTATTGTTCAAGTAATTCTAAGATATATTTGTACCAGAAACATTTTTAATTTTATTGGACTATAACATTGCAATGTTGCACCAAAGTTGTGGCTCGTACGGATGCCTCGCCTGTAACACGGGTAACCAGTGCGGACTGTAAGGACGGGTCTCGCGGCCATCTGAGGTTCATGTATGTAATTATTTTTTTTTTAATTTTACCATTACCAATCTATTTCTACCTCTATCAAGACAGTGTGTACACCATATATGAGTTTCAAGTCAGAAAACTAGTATTTTTAATGAATTTATATCATCTTCGGCTTGTCTAGACAGCATGTAAATCATAGATTTACCTTTGCACGTATAAACAAACATATAAATATTGAGGAAGATAATATGAAAGAAAAAACTACTGTGTGCTATGGATATTTAATATAAAAATTACAAAAATATTGTAAAAAAATATATTATCTATGGACAAATGACACAAAACAGCAGAAATAACAATATTTATAATGAAAAAAGCAATGAACTCTATATATATATACAATGAAAAAGACGATAATAAATAGAACAAGAAAAACAAACTGACACAAAAAAGCTAAAATAACTATACAATGAAAAAGACAATAACGAAGTATGACAAGAAACACAAACTGACACGAAAAAGATAAAATAACTAGTTGGAGGAGTTGGAAAGTAAATCTTATAGGATCGTGTAAGTTGGCACTTGTGACAGTACTAATCAGGAAGATAGAGACGGAGAGAGAGAGTTACTGCGAGAAGAAGGTACAGACTGAGGTGAGTTGCTAGTACTCGAAGAAGTAGCGCAATGAAACTTCTTGAAACAGTTCCTGGTATGAGACAAACACAAAGTTACCTGACATAGGATGCCCATTCAGCGTGTCCAAAAAACATCGTCCTTCTTGGAGCAGTGGTTGCAGCTCTGCATATTCTTGACGAACACCGGCTAGTGTGGGTCCTTATAGTCATGTAGGGGTGCGAAGATGTATCACAGAGAAAGTTTCTCCTAACGCGAGAATATAAATAGCCCATTAAATTACCAATTCACAATGGACTCGCCGTAGCGTGACGGCAGAGTGCTGGCCTTTGGATTCAAAGACCCGCGATTGATCCTTAGTCCAGAAGAAGTAACCAGATTCGATATAGAAAATCAACATGAATGAGATAAATAAGAAAAACTATAATAAAATGCCCCCCCCATAACTGGTGACCCTCAAAAGGCCGAACAATCTTCTGATCTTCGTTACAACTGCACCTGCTCTCCTACTAGAGATTAAGAAAAGGTGCTGCTGGGAACTCAGGAGATGCGGGATGGAGATGAAATATTACTCATTGATTTAAGAGACTTCGTTCGCTCTCCTCAATCCCACTGAATTAACTCCGCTCATCGATCAGACTCGGAGGCAGGGGAGGGAGAGCTACTACTCTCCTCGAATAAGAAAGCCAAGACTAGTCTCTCCCCAATCCTCAAATTCGCTCGCGTTCTAGAAAGGGACCTGTGTAGGGGTGCGAAGATGTATCAGAGAGAAAATTCCTTCTAACGCGAGAATATAAATAGCCCATTAAATTACCAACTCACAACGGATTTGCCGTAACGTGACGGCAGAGTGCTGGCCTTTGAATTCAAAGACCTGCGATCGATCCTCAGTCCACAATTTTTACCAAGAAAATTCACGAAGAAAACAAAGACCACGGAAAACGCTTTAAGGACAACTCAAGAAGATGCAAGATAAATGGATTGCCTCCCGAAGAAAACGGAACTCAAGGAAAATGACTTCAAGGGCTAACTCATCAAATCAACAAGAAATCATCACGTCATCAAGAATTAAGAAGCAATCATCACGTGATCAAGAACTTGGAAGGAATCATCACATCAAGATAAATGCAAGTTATTATGAAGATACGACCTGAAATAAATAATAAAATAAAATATGCCCTTCGTCCCTCATAACTGGTGACCCTCAAAAGGCCGAACAATCTTCTTATCTTCGTTACAACTGCACCTGCTCAACTACTAGAGATTAAGAAAAGAGGCTGCTGGGAAACTTCAGGAGATCCGGGAAGGAGATGCTATTATTACTCATTGATTAAGAGACAAAATGCTATTATTACTAATTGATTAAGAGACAAGGCTTCGTTCGCTCTTCTCAATCCCACTCAATTAACTCTACTCATCCCGCAGACTCGGAGGCTAGGGAGGGAGAGCTACTAGTAATCCTTGATTAAGAAATCCAAGACTAGTCTCTCCCCAATCCTCAAATTCGCTCCGCGTTCTAGAAAGGGACCTGTGTAAGGGCGCGAAGATGTATCAGAATGGAAAATTCCTTCCAGCGCGAGAATATAAATAGCCCATTAAATTGCCAAGTCAAGAGGGACTTGCGGTAGCGTGACGGCAGAGTGCTGGCCTCTGGATTCAAAGACCCAGGATCGAAACTTCCAAAGTCCACAATTTTTCCGAAGAAAATTCTCGAAGAAAACGGAAATCAAGGAAAAGCCTTAAAGACAACTCAATAAGACTCAAGATAAATGGATCGCCTCCAGAAGAAAACGGAACTCAAGGAAAATGACTTCCAGGAGTAACTCATCTTAACTCATCAATTCAACAATAAATCATCACGTCATCAAGAAGAAATCCTCACGTCATTAAGAAGAAATCATTACGTCATCAAGAATTAAGAAGAAATCATCACGTGATCAAGAATTTAGAAGGAATTATCACATCGAGATAAATGCAAGTTAATATGAAGATACATTAAGAAAAAGAAAATCGAAGATCAAGAACTAACCCAGCCAACTTAAAGAAGAAGGAATCTCAGCCTACAATAATAATAAGAGTCAGATAAATGGAATACAAATGTTTCAAGGGGCAACTTCATCTCAAGAAGTAATAAATAGATTCGAATATAGAAATCTAAAGATGGAGCATGATATTGATAAATAAATATAAATAATTAAATATGTCCCATCCCCATAGTCATACCAGACGTTATCAGGTGGTGTCTCTGCTTTATGCCTCTTCTTTAGTGGCACCACTTCAGGAACCTGATCTAAAGAGAGGGGTGTCACTCTTTGTGTGGCTGGGTTTTTTTGACCCCTGATGGCCTTTAAGGTCATGACCTTCTCTTTCAAAGCCCCTGAGTCTCTCTTGTAGAGCAACCAGGCATTGCAGATGCAGAGATCTATAACATACCCGAAGAGCTTCATATACCACCTTCGTGCCCTCATCGGTGTCTTGTGCAGATCTCAGCATATCAGACTTGTCAATGCCACCCATCATCTGATTGTAGTCGTTGATAACAAGAGTACAAGGGATGAGTCAGTTCTTCTTCAGGCCCCTGTCAAACCGTTTTTGCTGTATTCATGAGTACCACACCAACATCTGTAGACAGTAGCGTCACTACTATCTGCAGAATACCATCTGCAGATAGAAACTCATAGGAACCCCTCGGCGTCTTCTTTTTTTATCTCCTTGACAGATAGCGTTGGTGCACTCTCAATCCTGTTTATCTTGGCAGTACAAACATACCTTGTGCCAAACTTCTCTCCCAGGTACTTCACCAAGTCTATGCTTGTAAACCAGTTGTCTGTATAAATGACAGACACTTTGCCTTTCGTCAAAGTCTTGTTCAGTGTCATAACACACCGGGTGCTAACTGTCGTGGGTAAATCCATCGAAAGTTCAACGGCAGAACAACTTATACCCCTGCTTGTGAGGCTTGTTATTGATATACTTACGAAGACTACCTGCTCTATTGCCCTTGTAGGCCACCATTACTTCGTCTATAGATTGATGAGCTGTCTCTTCTACTTTCAGGAACTGCCAGGTTATTGCTGCAAATATGGGTCTCACTTTGATGAAGTGATCTGTCGATGATCGGGCATTGTCGTTGTTGTTGAACTGTAGCAAAGACTTATTAAGCCGAAACCTTTTCGCTGACATGTAGTTTACCACCTGAGGAACTCTAGTGCTTGTTGCTCAGTAATCCTCTAAGCTTGACAGGCAGGTGTCGCCCATGTAAATGAGGATCCCGATGAATATGAGGAGTTCATGGCAATCAATGTAGAATGTCGTTTTGACATCCCTCTGCCTCTGTATTGCATAGAAGTTTGACTGGAAGACAATTTCCTCTAAGATGAAAATGGGAACAGTTCCCATACGTATTCAATTCTGCGAGCTGACAGAGAGGGTTAGACCATGGAGGAGTGGTGGCAGGTGAGGATTACTGATATCTTCTCTCTTCCAATTCCATTCTAGACGGGTCTTCTTTAAGCTGGAGCCCTTAGATGACTTTTTCCTGAGAGGTTGCTCCTCCTCCTTTTCTTCGGGGTCACACTCATCAGGGAGGGGTTGTAGCTCGACCATGACCTGAGTACCGTTTGAGAGAGGTGTAAATTAAGTAGTATATGAACAGAAGATAATCAAAATACAAAATATATATCTGCCGTGGAATCACCTCTTTATTGGGTCAAAGGCCTTCTATCAGCCCTACTGATGGAACACGGCAGGTTCTGTAAATTGGAAGTAGCTTCTCTAGAGAAGCAGGGCCTAAAAAACTAAAAAAAGAACACTTACATTTATGAAAATGTGATGATTGTAATAATATTATTATTATTGTCATCATCGTCATCATATAGATGAAAATAGTGATGATTACATCTATCAATAAACATATCTGGTAAGAATAAATGTTCCTTTAAAAAATCCTTATGCGTTGCAGAGACAATGAAAACAAATAGTGCTCTTGTACTCACTTGTTCCACTTCCTCAAGGTGTGCTGTCTTCAGGGATATCGAATTCCAGGAAGAAATCAGGATCCACGAAATCGTCGTAATATACTTCAGAGATGCCATCCTCGCCGTCATCTACCTCAATGTCACTCTCGATGGCAATCTTAACCACCACCCACTTAGGTCTAAAGGTTCTTTCACTACGGTGGTAAAATACAGATGAATTCTTCTGAATAAAGAAAAATACAATTACCATCGATATTCCCTAATCATATAATATCAAATGCAATCACTTTCCTATCAAAATCGTAATATAATTAATTAGCTAATATCTTCCTATAATTTTTTTATCTGATGTTAATTTTTCTCAAAAATGTTAAGTAAATCAACGTATTCATAATTTAACAAACTAAATCAGATGTAACTAATGTAATATGACCACAAACAATGATAAATTATCATAAATTGATCCGAATTATCAACAAAATAATCCTAATAATTATCCAATAAATCGCGGTACCTACATTAAAGTATAGTACAATTTATGTTAAATAAATAAAACACTTCAAGTAGAACTTACTCTAACTATTAACAATGATATTATATCCATTATATGTATATTCACAATCACCTATTTTATAATGAATTAATGATATTTTTTAATAGAAGGAATACCCGATAAGCAGCCCGCGCAAGCAGCTTTTAGTTAGCCGGGGCGGGTGGCGGTGTGTCCCTGCCGGGACTTGAATTGCTCCCAACATGACCGACAATAGGCCCGCGCAGGCTGCCGATTATGTATCACCGTATTTTTCACTAACTTCTAATAAATTCACGCACTTCAAATTATAAATCCATAAAGCACAATCACTTACCTAGGTTTTGTAAAAGAATCAAACACCTACCTTTCAAAATGTAAGTTTAGTGCCGCGAAATGTAGGAACAACTACAGCACTTGTTGACGCCTTGACTGTTCAGACAATACTGATCGCTCTGAGGCCTACTCACGCCACCTCGCTCTTCCAATGATCTTCTGATTGGCTATTTAGAGAGCCGAGGAGCGCTGCTATTTGTTGAAAATCAAACATTGAATTTCTTAAGTGACTCCCACGTGATATAGCCATTGGAAACCTTGAGAAAATGTGGTCCGGACCAGCCACCTGCTCCAAAATGTGATAACCTTCTCCGTATGAGTAGTGTCTCGCAAGAATCGAATGAACGTCAAGAAGTCGAGCTTCTAAATATGTCGCTTAGGTCTGTAACTATTCGCTCATATTTAAGATTGGAAAACGTATAACTCGAAATCCTTAAGCGCCATCAAAATAGCCTTGCGGAAATCCTTAGTATAATGCAACCAACCTCATAGTTTAACATGGTATTAATGGTTTGGTTTGGGAAAATCCAGAGTCGGTTAATTTAATCCTATGGCCAGCATATAATATTCGTCCAATGGTTCAAATCTGTCTTACTAATTCTAAAGATTATCTACAGAGATTTAGGTCTCGTTCCTCGGATTTGATTTTTAACCACATTATTTACAAAGAATTACATCCCTTTGTACATATTTCCGAAAATGACCGCATAATTAATTGGAATTAGTTAAAATTGATTTATCGCTTCAATGTCGCTATAAAAAGAAATATTGTTGAATGTTCATTTGTAAGTAATTCCAATAAGCTTAATATTTCCTCTGGCCTTTTTAAAATTGCTAGTGTGATAAAAAAAATTTAAGAAATTAGTTTTGACTTATGTTCTTAGTTTTGTCTGAAAATATTCATAGTTATGTATAGGTACCCAATTTGTGAATTTAATTATTTAATTAGTTTCTGCCGGAAACTAGTCCTGTATAATGAAAGGCTAGGCAAGCGAAGCCAGTATATAAAGGCGAACAAAAGACTAAACAAAATTAAAACAGAGGAAATGAACTGGAAAACATAAATATCTGCTTGGATCCGGGGGACAATTTCTAATCCTCATGAAGGACTGGTTTCGGTGGTTTATAGATGAGTTTATCAACATTATTCGAGATATATTTGTGCTTGGTTGAAATCAATTCTATGGTCGGAATTTTGCCTGTGCGCAAGAGACTTGAGAAAATGGCACCCTTCTTATATCTGCTCGGTGTTCTTTTATCCTCTAACTAAATTGATCGGACTCCCTGATGGATGACAAATTGCAATTTTGGCAGGAGATTAGTTATACACTTGCGTCCTGGTTGGTTGGACGCAGTTTGGTCAAAGATTTTATATAGTATTTGAATATTTCAAAATAATGTTTATGTCATTCCCGTTCACATGTGATTTTAAAATCAGATGCGAACGGAAATGACATTAATATTCATCTTTCATTTGTTTTCCTATTTCATGTCCCCAGCTACAATGGTTATTGAGATATTGCTTTCTCAAAAACTGTCCAATTTTGAGAGGGCCGCCTTGTATGTACATATATGTATATATCGTTTAACCGAACATCAAAATGAAATTCATAAAAAACAAAGCATCAGGCCTAGTTCCCTAAAATAATCATGAAGAAACTGAAATTTAATGCAATAACTAATTTTTGTAAATTGGAAGTGAAATCTAAAAAGTATAATCAGATTAAAGCTGAGATCTTTGTTCTTTTTAATAATATTAATTACCCATAATTTTCAGGAATTAAGAGAAACTCAATCGGAATCTAGAAAGCGATCCTGAAGTTAAAATCTCACAAATGACATTAAGCTAGGAGCTGAGGGAGATGTGTCTGCATAGAGTGATATCTCAGAACCTTACTCTACTGTCCACAGGCAGATGTCACCTCGATTACTAAGCAGATCTTTGACTGAAACCTTTATATTTAGATACAATACCCTTCAGCTTTTATCACTAATTCCCAGCCTCCTATCAACATACAGGCGCTCCAGTATGTCATTAATGTTCAGAAAATATAGAAAATTAAGGGTAGACCACGGTTCAAGTCCTTATATATTAAACAGTTGAATCGATTATATGAGAACATCGAGCTCAGATGAAAAGCACAAGCAGCGAAGTAACCTTAAAGGAAAAATAGAAGCATTTTGATGGAATTAGACAGCCAGTTCGATATAGTTGCTTCAGATGCAATGCTAAAAATACCTAACAACACACTGTTATCCAGGGAGAAAAAAAAATGAGGATATTGAGTTCTAAAGAGAGCAAAAGGCTAAAATCAAAAATTATATGTCTGGTCATGAAAGGAGTTTTGGACAAATATCTCAGGAACAAGCATCAATGAATGAAGACTGCAGCAGAAAGAAGAATGCAAAACTAATTATTTTGAACATGACAAAAAGGTAAAGGTTATACTACATTACTATATTTACCATGTGCCTTAAAATTACAGTCACAACATTTAATACTTGTTTATAGGTAAAGAAGAAAAATAAGCAGTTGCTTATGTAGATGACATTATCTGATGTGATTAAACTCACAACGACGCTAACACAAACTTTAACACTTATTAGCATAATCTTCATCCTTTATGTTCTCACCATCACGACACTGTGAGTATAATGAATTTGACATTTCAAAGGAAGGTAATGGAATTTGAAATCATCTGCTTTACGGCTAATCCTCTTGTGAATTTAACAATAAATTTACTGCCATAATTTCTGCAACCTTGAATGCTGCAGGAGTACTTTGCCTAAATTGTTCATCTAAACATCAAAAACACGTTGCAACAGAATGTTCTGCAGTTTTAATAACAGCCAGTCACATGTCATGTTTTATGAAACCCCTACACTTTACGCTGCGTTACACTGGAATGCAATGTTGCTCAAAGATGTCTTGGGCAGAAAAGCAAGAAGTTCCTCAGAGATATTTGCTGTGCTACTGTGTGCTCCAACTTCAAACATTGGAGGAAAGTTGCTATGAGTACCGTCATCAACTATTATCTGGCACATATACTGCCTAGTAACGATGGAGTTCACGGAAGAGCAGCCAAACTGCTATAGAAAGTGCAAAAAAATAGGATTTTCATCTGGTCTGTCGCGAACACATCCTGGAAGTCCATCTAATGGCAGTGTGGGAGAAGCTCTTTTGGACTGTAAATGAGCTATATAATCTCTAATTTGATATGTCAAAGGTGTCTGGATGGATTGCTTTAGGAAAAACAAAAGATGCTTACTAGCAAAGGAAAAAGGCTGAAGGTAAAGTCAAAGAACAATGAAGAAATTCCCTACGACTTTCCAATATCAGAAAGGCTTCCAAGAGCTGACAACAGGACAATGGCTAAAATAAATTATTGTTCTTGGAGGAACGGGTCTTCCAAGTATTTTCTGGGAGTTAACGAATCGCCATTTATTAGGCCTGGTAGATGGCCAGAAATATTTACTCAACGGAAATCCTGATGTTGCATATCACCTTTAGTAAATGATGTCACTGTCTTATGCAGATGCTGAGAGAAATCATCTACGTCTAATCCAGAACATGTTGAAGTACAAGAAACCTGACACAGAGTGACTTTAATAATGTCATAACAGATGATGACGAGCACAGGTACTCTCTTTTTTAAGCCTCGGAGTTCAATATATGCAGCTTTGACAGCTTCAACTAACAAACTCTCAAAAACTGACTTTAAAAATTATTATGAAATTATTTATTATGTAGTAAATTTACTTGTTGATCGATAAGCTTGTGAAAAAATGTTAATTCTAAATTTCTTATATAAGAAAAACGTTCCAATTCCGCTTAAACTTGAGAATACGAATTATGTGATAATCTTAAAAACTTTGTTTGTACTAAAGTGCTATTTTTTGCTCCAAAACTATATTAATTACATCAGTTAAAATGAGAATTATATATATGTTAATTTAGTACCAATTTTATTGCTATATATTGTTTAGATCAAAAGATATAGTAAAAAAAATGATTCATGGAAAGAACTTGAGAAACTTATGGAAATAAGAAAAGTCGATTTTTGACGGCGTATGATACCCGGTGAATAATTTGTAGTGTAATGCTTTTTTTATATTTTATTTATAATATTTTATTTACAAAATAAGAGGGCATAGCCTTCGTAAACCTTTCATAATTTGATTTGATAGATTTAATCTGTATATTTATTATTATTTATATTGTTTTTGAATGCTTGTGTAAATAGTTGTCTAATAGATACATAAGGTAATTTTTTTATTCCAATTACTTCAAAAGGTAGTGCTTTAAATTTCAACGCCGACATATTGGTGCTGCTGGATAAATATTTTAGCTAATCTTCTATTTTCATTATTTCCAGTTTTCATTGATCGGTCTTTCATGGCAATTTTAAATAGAAACACTTGGATCTTTAGCATTAAATCTATTGGACGCCTGTGCTTCCTCCTTCGAGTATATCGGATAACTAATATGATATTGTTTTGTACTCTTTGTAGGCAAATTATCTGTGTTTTTTCCTTGTGATTCGGGTTACATGCTTCTTTACCCTAATTTTAGGCTATCTAAATATTAAAAGAGTAGGACCAATTATCTTTTAGTTAAGCAATTATATAACTAATTTATACTATATATTTCTTTTGGTCTTAGAATGGAGTCCTAATATAATGATGTTTCTTTCTAAGTTGTAGGCTATATCAAACCGTCAATCAAGACATCCGCTAAAATATGTCTGAAAACTGGATTATTTTTAACTTATTTCTATTTGTTAACATTTTCCAGTTTTTAATATAGGCTTGACCGACAGAAAATAGTAACATGATATGGAAAGGTACCTAATAACAAGTAATAGTGCCACGAGCCTGGATAACAGCTGCAAATCGACGTGGCATGGACAGGAGGATAAAGTTGTTGATAAGTGATACCTCAATGTTTAGACACACTAGCATCAAAGAATTGGGCAATTCTACCAGATTGCGTGGATGCAGACCTTGATGTTTGAAATGTTGTTACGCCAGGTAGTCCCAGTTATTTTCGATGGGGTTGAGATCCGATGATTGTGCCAGCCAATCCAGATTTGTGATTGTTTCTGAAGGTTCATCATGTCATTTAGTCACAGTTCTAACCGGGTGAACGCGGGACTTTTCTTCACGGATGGAAGGAATTAGAACGGTAAAATATGCGTTAAGATAAAGTGAAAAAGGCGAAACCTATTCCTCTAGAAGCTCAATGTAGGCATATTGTTTAACCAAAGAACCCGTTTCCGCATAATTAAAACACTGCTACTACATCACAACTGATTCAAGCTTAAACAACACCACCATCACGCATTCGTTCTTGAAAGCTTCATAAAGTCTAGGGAGAAAATTACGCCCCTATCATTTTATTATACGAGGGGCGGTCAATAAGTTTTGCAATTCGGATATAAGGAAAGGAGATATGAGGAAAAGTGTTTTATTATTTTTTAAAAAAATACCCTCGACTTCAATGCACTTGCGCCACTTGTCCCTGAGGATTGGAATTCCCGACAACCAGAAATATCCCGACTGCTGTTCAATCCACTCTTAGACGGCGAGCTGGACATCTTCATCGTCCCCAAACCAGCGTCCACACAGTTCAGCCTTGAGCTGGCGGGATAAAAAGTAGTCGCTATGGGCCAGATCTGGACTGTAAGAGGGATGGGTGAGCTCCTTGAATCTGCACTCGAGCAGGGCAGCTTGTGCAACTCTGGCCTTGTGGACGACGTTGAAGTCGATAATGGGACGTGAGGTTTCTAGGGACCCAACGGGCAGAGACCTTGTTCATGGTCAAATTGTCGTGGATGATGTTGATAACACTTCCAAGTTCTCGTTCGATTTCTTGGACCTTCACCCGTCGATTTTCGAGGATCCTCCTCTCCACACGGGCCACATTGTTCTCGTTGGTCACGTCTGACGGGCGTCCTGGACGGGGTTCATCTTCAAGGGAATCACGACCATGGCGGAACTCCCTATTGCAGCGAACAATGGTTGCATAGGAAGAGGCGGTGTCGGTGTACACTGCAACCATGCGTTCATGGATCTCTTTTGCAATCTTGCCTTCCTTAGTCAAAAATGTGATCAGTGCGCGGTGCTTAACCTTCTCTATTGTTGAAAAATTTGTGACTGACGATCTGCGATCAGCTACTGCTTCTTAAATAGAAGAGGCAAGAGCGTGCAGCAGCAGGTCCTGACTTGTCATAACTTGTCCTAACACCCCCACAAACAGCCATCCCCCTTCCTCTGTTTGCCCTACCGATTCGCAAAATTTATTAACGGACCTTCGTAGGTAGAAAAGTGATTCATCTGACCAGATAACAGTGAATTTATATTTATATTCTCGATCTCAGTGGCCATATGTCTCGCTACAAATGTTTGCTCTCTATTGATGAAAGGAAATTACTTGTAAAACAGTCTCAGTAAATTGAACATAGGTTGAATGATCGAATAGTGTGTGAGGCATAGCTTTACTATTCATCAAGTAAAGTTAAAGTGTGCTCAGACAACTATCATGTGGTATACTCATGATATTAGTTCAATTTCCTGCCCCTTATAGTCCCAGTATAAGATATAACCTTGGCAGTTCCTTACATAATCCCAAATTATCCTTTATAGAATAAGTTTAATACTTAGCTGGACTAGTTTTTATTGTATTCTTCTGCGCTAAATCTTGTTAAATTCGTTTTATACATAACTACAAACTGAAAAACAAAGAGTTATGTAAAACAAATAACCTACATCATTAGTAAAGATAAGGAATCTATAAGTTACTATAATAAAAATCCATCATTTCATTTTTTAATGGGTGACTTTTACTTAATCTACTTTTTTATTTCTCTAGTTGTGATTTGGATGAAGAAGGTAGAGATCGTTATTAAGATTGACTTATTAATTCCCCACAATGGTCTATCCAGGTCGTACATGCCATTGATGCATAAAATCAATTTGAATGTTTGAAACAATATCGTTTTTTTTTAGTTACTCAGGCAGAGATAGTCGTTTAGGTGGGAAAATTGGGACCGGCTCGAGTAGCAATATTTCTATCAAGCAATAATTCAAAATTGTGTCCTTAAATTTAAATATCGGCTATACTGACGTGCCGTATACCTTTCGTTCAAATAAGTTGTGAAAACAGTTCTTCAGTGCACAAAGATGCTTAGATTTTGTACATAGATAAGTAATCGGACTGGTGGTTGATATTTGGAATACATTACTAGGGGGAGCTATAAAGGTTTTAATTTTCTGGCTAAGTAGGATTCGGATAATTCTGCATCAGCTTATATTTAATTACTGTTGTAATATTGATAGCTGCTCAATTAAATAGTTCACTGCAGTAGTTTATCAAGAGTACAACGTACTAGGGAAATAATTTGAGGCATATGTAGCGAGCATTATTTTCATATTCACTCATTAGGAGACTTCATGTTTAAGTTTGCTGAAAAAATAACATATTAGTTAACTATTCTTTTTCATATACATTAAGGATCATACTTACCACAGTTAATTTACATGGGATATGATCCATTATAAAGGCTAATATTTGATGCCTAAGTGAATTTTGGCGTTTATTGAGAACTTATTTCTTTTATTTTTCTTATTGCTTGAGAGAAGTGGAGTTTCTATGGAATCTGATTTGCGTCTTAATAATTTTTGAAGAAAGGTGTCCTCAACTTGTTCAGGAAAGTAATCTTCGCATTCCCAAGCTTCGAACATTTTGCGAATGGATATCTCTTAGATGTATCAATACGGAGGTAGATTTTCTTCTAACTATAAAGATTTCCTGTTTCATTAGGAGTGATTGAAATTGACCGAGAACTATTACCATTATCTGAGCGATAATTTTTACATGCGTAGTGTTTTGGGGATCGGTTGTTGGTATCGATTTTTCCTGTATTAGGGTTTTGTTTCCGGTGGGCTTCTTTTGTATGAAGCCTTGATTTTTGTTTTTTTTCAAGGTGCTATCTGGCGACTGCCCACTTGGGCATAAGTCGCCGCAAACAAACAGCCCAGTTCTAGGCTACCTTAAAATAAAATTTTGACACAGAAACAAAAATAAAAAGGGGATAACAATCAGGGAGCAAGATCCGGCGTCGGGGAGAGGTCCACCTAACCTCGCCGCAGGAGCCTGCGACCTACAAAAAACAAACAACAATAGCAAAAAAAAAACAAGTTAAATACAAGAGAGAAGGCCGGCCTCCCCCCAAAAGTCAACAAGTCCACCAATCATGGTGCACGCACTCGTCCCAAGTACAAGGGACAGGCAGTAGCGAACTCGCCCATCCCGGTACCGGGACAGGTAACGTGCGCGAAGATCACCCAGACTGGGACATTCAACAAGAATGTGCCGAACAGTCTGGGTGGGGGACGACAAAGTCGTCGCAATAGGGCACACGCGAGCGCTCAATCAAATAACGATGCGTCACACGATTGTGTCCGATTTGGAGACGACAAAAAGCGACCTGAATCCATCGCTGGCATTGGTGGATAGGTCCATGGGAACAGTCGCGGCGCAATGGCACGCAACTTTAAGTTCCCTTCGACCGTCTCCCATCTTTTTTGCCAGGCAGTCCGAAGAGCTGCCCGTATTCCTGCCATGTAGTCGGTGTGAGAAAGAGCAAAACGCGGGTCCGGTCGCAGAGTCCTCGCGGACTCTTTTGCGCCCTCATCAGCGCGCTCATTCCTCGCAATTCCTACATTTCCAGGAACCCAGCAGAATATAATCTTGACATCCACCCAGCTCGCCAAAACCGTGGCGTCACGGATATCGCGAACCAGGGGATGCGCAGATTCAAATGCCCCGAGAGCATTCAGGGCGCTTTGTGAGTCGCTATCCGGGCACGTGGCGTAATCTCCCGTACCGAGTGGTGTATTGCCACCAGCTTGGCCGTGAAGACAGACGCAGCGCCTGGCAGAGCCCCGCTGACTTCAAACAGAGGGGATACAGCATGGAAGCCGACCCCCTCTTGGGACTGGGAGCCATCCGTATACACTGACACGTTTCCAGCTTGACACGAGGTGTACTCCAGAAAGGTCAAACGCAATACTCCTGGCGCAGTACAAGCTTTGGGAGTAGAGGCGTGGCGACAAATGTGGTACCCTCCAGGGTGGCGTCCTGGGCAGAACCAGGGGCGCCACCGGCCCGAGAGCTATATCTAGCTCTCGAAGGAGTTTCCTGGCCCTAAACCCGAAGGGCTTAGGGTATGACTGGCGTCTTTCGGCGGCCGTCTCACACTCGGGCGACCACCATGGGAGTGGTCGGCGTGCAAAACGGCCAGACGTCCTAGGAATAGTAGTCAGGCCCACGGCGATGAGGTTGCCGGAGAAGAACTCAACGGCCTCATCTACCGACCTAAACTCCTTGACTGAGATAGAAAATTCAGTAATTTCCTGAAATGCAGGCCCCCGCCCCCGCGCCGAGCACCACAAAGGAAGGCTCTCAGGCAGCAGTTGACCTGAAAATGATATTTGAATGGAAAAGTGATCACTAACATGGAGGTCATCGAACAACCCCCAATCAAAATCAGGCTGTGCATCCGAAGAGCACAAAGATAGGTCAAGGCAGAAAATGAAACGGTTCTCGGACAATGATGCGTAAGCTCATCCACGTTTAGAACACACATCTAAAGCTCTTCGATCAGATCGGCAAGGACTTGTCCCCTGGGATTTATGGAGTAATCTCCATAGAGAGGATGCCTGCCGTTCAGATCTCAAAGCAAGAGATAGGGCTTTAGCAACCGTGCCACAACGCGGCGAAAGTTCCCCGCGTCGAAGTAAGGTGACGGTGGAATGTACGCAGAAATGATTGTATACCTCCTATCCAGGTGCAGCTGCACAGCCACTGCCTTAAAGGAGGTATCTAAAGAGAAAGGAAGAACGAAGACATCATGCCGGGTGTAAACCACGCATCCCCTAGCCCGGCCATCCCGCGGTAGTGGGGTCGCAAGACCCTTATACCCCAAGAGGGCGGGCAGGAGGAACGCGCCTAGCATAGTCTCCTGCAAAAAGATAGCTAACGGAGAACGGGAAGAGACGAGACTCCGCAGCTCCTCCCAGTTGGTCCAGAGTCCACTGCAATTTCTTTGAAGGAATATGCCCTCCAGGCCTAGCTCGGAGGAGACGCGGGGGCCCTCCTCGAACTGAAGACCCTCACGGGAATGGCCATACGCTTCCCGGGAGCAGAACCCCGGGCGCTGTTGGCCGGACAAAGCGCTGAAGGCGCTGTCGCCTTCGAGGACTTATTGGGGGAGGTTGGGCTTGCCATGCGAATCTTTTCCTCCCTCCGCATCGAAACCTTAGGCGGGCGTTGCGGCTTTGGAGGCGGGGGGGGCTTTCTTTTCGAGGAACCACCGTCTGCGAGCCGCTTGCTCCACCTCAGGGCGTGGGCAAAGGAGCCGAAGCTTCTTTGTTGCTGTTCTCCTTTCGGGGGACAGCGTTAGGAACAGCTGAAGATGGCCTAGCGACCATCTTCAAGGGTGTTGCCTCCCGTGAGTCTAACGACTCGGTGGAAGCACGTGGCCGTTTCGCCTTACGGGAAACGGTCACGCTGGGGGAAGAGGGAGAGCCCTGGTTTTACCCGGGGCTGGGTAGGAACCCTTTTTGCCGCCAGCTTTACCAGGGGAGCGCCCGGGTTGAGTAGAGCCCGCAGAAGGGCTCCGAATGGAGGCGGAAACAACCGTGCTCGTTGGCCTGGATGATCCAGGAGCAGAGGGTGCCTTTCTAACTATTGAGGCATATTACATCCCAGGAAGAGCCGGGCGCGCTAGGACCAAGTCCTTAGCCTCGCGGAATGAAAGTCACTCCTGGGTCTGAACGGCCAGGATCTCTTTCTCAAGGAGATATGCACCACATTGCTTCGAAGCAGCGGGGTGTGGCTCTTTGCAATTGACACACTTGGCCACACACGATTTGGACTTATCGTATGCGGCCTTTGAGCAATTTACACAAACCTTGGGTGACCCCGACTGTGCACGTCTACAAGAACGATTCGTATGGCCGAATCGGTGAGAGTAATAGCACCGCTGCGTCAGTGGCACGAATGCCTTCACGCGGTAGCGGTACCAACCGGCACGCACCGACTCAGGGAGCTTGTCATAGTCGAACGTGAAGAAGAGTGTAGGGGTGGGTCTCGAGGCCCCTCCCTTTTTTCTCATCACACGTTCGAGCTTGACCGCCCCATGGTCGGCCAGCTCTAGGGTGATGTCCTTAATGGAGTAGTCAACGAGTTCCCTCGCATAAACTACTTCTTTCACAAAGTTCATGGTGGAGTGTGGTGTCACACTCACTAGGTTGCCATGAAGTGTCCCAAGAGCATCTATCTTAAATGCCTCGGCGGGATTTGCCGCATTCGCCAGAAGGGTCTCGTCAGAGAAACGGGTCACCTTCGACTCTCTACCAATTGCACTAGCTAATCCTCTCCTCTGATGGATCATGTTGCCCTTGGCCAACATGGTGCATTCAGTGGAGTGAATAACGAGGAAGTGTTTGAAGCCAGCGGGCTCAAAAACGCCAGGTAACCTCTGAATCAGGGGCCCTGATGTCATCAAGGCTGTGCCCTGTGCACATTTAGTCTTAGTCGGGGGCTCCGCAACCGGGGGGGGGCAGAGGGGCCGGATGTACCGATCTTGGCTTGGTTGCTTGCCAAAGTGGCAGCATACCCATCCGTCCCTGTAGCCCCCACGGATAAAGAGGAGCCCCGAGTCTTTTTTGTCTTTTTAGAGTCCCCAGGCCAGGTCCTTTTCCGAAATGGAGAAGGTCCTGGTAGACGTGGGGACACCGGTTGGAGGAGATCCCTCTCGTACTTGTACTGCCGCGGAGGCCCCAGCCGTTTGAGGAGGACCTTGCATAGGGGCGGATTCAGGTTCGGTGTTTGGCGCTGAGCCCGGATTTCCCCCAATGGAAGGCCCTAACCTCTGAGGCTGGGTTTCCTCAAGGACCATGTGTATCACAGGAGGGGCCTCCAGTTGTTCATCCCCTCCCAGGACATCGCAGGTCCCCTTGGCAGCGTCACTAGTCTTTTGTGGGACGGCACAGGTCTTGACCCCGGCAAGGCTTAAAATTCTTCCCAGCAGGTCTTTTGAGGGAAGCGACCGAAGGGACCTGGTTTCCCTCTCCCCCCTAAGGGGGTTTGCCCTACCAAGCCACTTACACGAGGGGCGGGCGGCAATGGGCTGCCTGATGGCTTTCTTGGCAGTCCCCTTAGAAAGAAAAGGAGGGACTGCCACTGGAAATAGGGAGGTGCCCGAAAGCACCTCTAGAGAAGGGGGTGAGGGGGATTCCCCTACACCCGTAAGCGTAGGAGATGAGTAAGCCTCTTCTCCAGTTAAAGAAGTATGAAAGGTCCCCTGCGCAAGCACAAGGGGAGGGGGGTACCTCTATTTTATCGTGGATCTGCCCGAGGGCGGCTCCGTTGATGTCACAGGAAAAGTTGGGGCTTGTTTTTTTTATATTCATCATTGGGCATGGTGACCCTCTTTTTTACACGGGACGCAATAGCTCACTACCTCTCATAGTTGCCCGCACTGCAAGAGGTGCTTGCAGGCCTTGTGGCCTGGCAGTCCATCGGCATGGCGGCTCCACCTTAGACACGGCGTAAAATTGATAGAATGTGAAGAGGAGAGGAAAAGGGATGTGAGGAAGGTATGGGTGGGGATGAAGCAGATTGATAAAAAACTCTCATTCCAAACCGGAGCTCAACGGTTAGGGAACTTGGTCCCCTCCCCCCTCAGCTCCGATCCGGGACTGTTGGCTTGAGAAGAAGGTCAGCATCTACCCTGTGAAATTAGAGGCTGACCAGCGAAAGTTGTGGGAGAGGTTGTATGAAAAGAGAGGAAACAAGTGTTTCGATGGAAGGAAGAGAGGCTAAGCTGAGGCCGGACGGGGTGCTGAGTCCCGTCAGCACGGCGGCCAGGATGGCAAATCGCCGCGCCCCTTATGAAGCCTTGAGATCTTTGGGAGCATGTGAGGAAACTTGAGAGGTCACTCTGAGGCGCGGAGGTCTATTGGATACTGACACGTAGTTGACGGAGATAATGAACGTCCCCCAAGCGCGCCTGATGTACTGTTAATGAGGCTGCTGATTGCTATACAAACCGCCTTGGGTACAATTTGTTTGAATGTGAGGGAGTGGGGAGTCGTACTGACCTGAAATGAAGAATTCGGCGAATGAAAATTCAAAACTTAATTTAAAATTATCATCCTCATCATCATCATCACTAACTCTATAATTTAAGAAGGGTATTTTTTTGAGTATTTGAATAATAACTTTATCTTAGTTTGGTTATGACTTATGTTTTTTTATCAAAGTAAATAAAATTTATTTTTATATATCTTCTATCTATTATCCTATATTTTAGCAACGTGATATTTTGAAAGGGGCAAATTTCGTTTAGAGTTCCTTCTTAAAAGTATTATAATTGGAGTTCAGAAAATGTAGGAAAATTTAACCATGGCTTTTTTTTTAGATTTTAAATTTTAATTTAGTAGCGAAGCACAAGCTCCCCCGTATGGGAGAGTGGCGAAGCCATTGCCTGGTGTGTTCTATAATTTTCCGTTCCTAAGTTTTTCAAATGTATATACTTCTTTCTTTTTTTTTAAAGAAATACAGTGATTTTTTTCCAACGTGTGAAAGACATGACTAGAAATTTTCTATATATGTTTGCTAGACATTTTTGCTTGTCACATCAAAGTAGAATGTGTGAAATAATATTTCAAGACCACTGCATTAGGATAATATACTAAGGAAGTAAACTTAATTTTGCTTTGATTAAAAGAGTAAGGTTTAGAGAAGAAGTGCTTGCACACTGGCGAATTAAATCTAATGTGCATTGCCAATATTACATGTTAATCAATATCTTCACGAGTTTGTTCAATTCATCAAGAAGAATGACATAGTCCCATATACAAATACATAAATGGAATTTGCCAAAAAAGAATGAATTCAAAACTTACGGAAAGTTCACCAGTCTAAGTAAAAAGTTTAAAAACAAAAATGCGGATGACAAACACCAACCACATCTTAGAAAAATGGAGGTAAATATCAAGTTAAACATTGAGTTTACATATACCTATTTGCCTCCTAAACTTCTTTAGTGTTCAGCTCAACTATTGCTTATCGCTGATATAAATTAACAGGCCTCAAGAATATTCGAGATGACATTTATCTACGGACTATATTGTTTCTAAGAAGTCGAAGGAGGAAGGAGCCGGTCTCTTTTGAGCATTGATTTCCCCGAGGAAGGATTTGGTATAAAGATATCTCATTCGATGTAAGCAGTTTCATGCAAGGCTGAAAAAAGTTTACAAACGACTTTGTCAGAAGTTCCTATTCTATGTAAGACATCTTTTGTAGAATATTACAGATGGATTTATATTAAAACACACAAGGAAACTAACTTAAAATCATTGGTTTATTTATTTTGATTAAAATATGTTAGATATTCAATTAAAATTTCTTCCTCTTTTTCACCCTATTTATTGTTCACATTTATTTAGTAATCAAGATAAGGCTGACTCGCTAGCATTAGTCGACATTGAGAAATGGGTCGACAAAAATTGCCATAAACACTCTCATTGCTTTATTCTTTTAGATTTCAGATGTGCATGAAAGTTAGGTCATTTTTAGTAGCCAATATGGATGAATTAAAATAAGGTTTAAACAATAGAATTCATTTCCCAAAGTAGTCGACTTTCGTTCTAGGGAGCGTTAGCTAAATAAATGAAAAATAATCTAAAGCTCTTGAATAAAAAACTTATGCTTTTATGATAAAAATTGGTAGCGTCTCAATTCGAGTGCATCTTTATTATACAATAGTTCATATCGAACCTAACTATATAAAGATAAAGAAATGGTGATGATGGAAAGGAGACTAATCAGACGAATATCATGGGTGAGGCAGTAACTTCAATGCTAGAATATTCAGTGATTTTCACACTACTGATCCGATGTACCATCGTGCATTGCCTTGCATAAACGCAACTCCTTTGCGCAGGACCAGTGTAGATGCCTTCTAATAAGTTCATCTTCAACCTTTCTCATTAATCTTTTACCTTTTTCACCCCTAGAAAATCAGATTGGAAGTGAAAGTTACTTTCTCTAATATTACTAAATTCATTTTTCACCATTATTTGTCTGCGTTCTATATACTCTTAATACTATCGTTTATATTTCAACTTAGAGAAATTAGTCATAACAAAGTTTGTTGATTAAACTTTTAATTGCGCCAACTTCTCTTAATTAAAACTTTAAAAAAATGCACCTGTTTATTAATGACCGCATATTTAGCCAGAAAATATTTAAATGTTTTAGTTTATTAATCTGAAACAGTCAATAATATGGAGAAGAATTTTGCTTCTCTCCAAAAAGAATTAATTCATTTACTTCTGTTTCATCTTACATGTGAATAAAAGGAATAAATGAATTTCTCAGGCGATGAGACCAATTAATTAGCATTACCATGATACATATATCGAAAATTCAGCAAATGCCAGATTTGTCTTTTCATTTGAAAAAGACGCAATCTTTGAAAAATATTTTGCATATATAGCTAAAAATAACACCTAAATAGACAATATTTAAAAAGCTTCCGTCTTAACCCTTTAACACGGACTACTCTTCTCTATCATCTAAATTGGCTTGTTTTTATAGATATTCCCAATTTTTATCTAAAACTGATAATTAAGCAAGTTTTTCAATTTTGCTCCTCAAATAAGGAAATATGGCACGCCCATTTAAATTGGTTCTATGGAGCAATTCCTCTTGGTGTGACTCTCAATTTTCATCACTGTGCATTTATATGATAAAATTTATTGATAAATCTGTATTACATGAAAGAATTATGCTTTAAACAATCTCATCTAATATATATTTGTATTAGAGAGAGTATTTTTAAAACATAAATTGTATATATAATGAAATTATTACAAGAACCTGCCGGATAAATACATATAAAGTAACAGTTAATAATATGATTTATCGGGGAATGGTTACCACCCCCGTCCACTCTTGGTGCAGTCACAAGGCAGTTACCGCAAAGACATCCGTCGAAGGCATCGGCGGATCAGTGTTTCACCGCAGTGTGGCACAACTCAGTGCCATGAAAGACCCTAAAGGTCAAAATGTAAGATCTCCCACAGGAGAGTGAGATCCAGTTTCACGTCAAATAAGAAATTGGAGACGTGTTTCTCCCAATCTCGAAGGCTAACGAGGAGCCGATGTTTGACTTCGTGGGAAAAACCGTTTTGAAAAAGAACTCTCCTGGGGCCGTCCTCAAACCCCTCTCCCCCTTACCACTCCCCCAGTGGGGTGACGAGGTATAAATGAGGAACTCTGAGGAAAATCGTGGTAGTATACGTCAGTCTCTAGGTGACGAAGTCTTCGGATCAAACCGAACTACCAAGACTGGAGAGGTAGAGTACTTGGCTCGCCAGAACAAGAAGTACCGTGCAAGAGAGGCAGGGCTACCTACCTTAAGGGGCTAAGAAGAAGCTCATCCTCGAGCTAAGTCCCTGGTTATCAAACCAAACGATAAGTGAACTTTGGTAAGTTCAACTTACTCTCGCCAAAGAGACTCCTCATATCCTGGTGCACCTTAAACACCAGGGGTATTCCTCGTCCTTGAGGAATTGAGAAAATAAGAAGGAAAAGGCTCCCCCTCGAGCCCGTTATTCGGTGGCCACACCGAACTCTTAAGTTAACTTGGTAAGGAACCAAGTTCAAATTATTCTCGCCAGAGAAATCCCCCTCCGTTATCCTCGCCCTTGAAGAAGACCCTTACCGAGTTTAGTCCTCGTCCATAAGGAAATAAGTAACGAAGGAGAAAAGCTCCCCCTCGAGCTCGTTACTCGGTGATCACACCGCACTCCAAGTTAACTTGATTTAAGAACCAAGTTCGACTCACTCTCACCAGAGAGACCACGACTGCCTGGGTGTTGCATAAAGCACCGTATTGGTTTTTGTCCTTGAAGAACCCCCCCCCGGAAGAACGTGTGGACCCCCCAGCTGCTACCCTCGCCAAAACGACCGTGTAATTTCGCCCATCTTCATCGGGACACACGGCACGCTCGTGAGTCAATAACATTTCAGAGGACTTTAAACTCCACATGAGTCCGTAAGCCTAATTCTTATATTATTGTTGTGTGTAGAGAAAACGTTAACCAATTCTGGTGGGTAAACTAATTTAATTCATTCTCGTTTATAATAATATTTAGAGTATTGCTGTAGTTAATGTCTAAATGTTATGTATTCATTTGATAAAGGTAAAATATAAGTTTATTTTGTGAATTAGTGGGCGTTTATTTTATATCCTTACGTGTGTCGTAACGGCTCTGTTCTTTAAGATATTCTTATAATATCAATATATTAGACACACTTAGCACTCTTAGAGATAGAACAAAAAAAGGGGGGGAATTCTACGACATGATTCATATCAGTTAAAACAAAATTCCAGGAAAATTTACTCGTATATATTTTAAAGCATAAATTTATGAAACTGCTAAATTATGACTGTTTATTATATGCGGGTAATAATAAGACGTTGGACACAGGCTTTAATACCACGTGATTGAAAAATTCACATTCCTTTTTCTTTGTGTAATACTCAACAAAGCACTGGATGTGAAGTCCCGCATCACATTCAGAGCACTTAGGCTTCACATTCTTCTTACATCCACCATACCGCCGTTGAGTATTTCCCATCACAAAATATTGGTCCGTTTTTTCGTAGCCTAAATGCTCGGGTAAAGTTAGGGGCAAAAGGCAACGAGGTTTCTCTGATAGTTTTAGTTGAAGATTAAAGATTTCCATCAGAAACTCTAGCTGTGACACCTTGTCAATCTCTCTGTAGAGAATTCACCCATTTAGAATATGAGCCATTCAGGAAAGAGTGGAAAAGAGGACAGTAACACACTCGCTTCCTAAATAAAAGCCTATAGTTTCCCCTAGACTGATCAAGATAAATCATCCGATGCCATCTAAAAAATTACCTAATCTATACTACTTTTGAACCTGCCACACGATCAGCAAACTACATAGATCATAAGTACAGCTCATAACTTACAGTTGTTTTCAATGATTTCTTAGCCTGATGTATTAGCGTAAATACTTGATCATCAAATAACCAACTCGCTCTAAGCCGACACACATTAATCACTAGGATATCCTCCTTTATTTTTTGCGCTATAACTCAGATTTTTAAATACACCTTAGTTACAAAATTGCATCCTTTTTCCCCTTATTTTTGCTTTCAAATTTCAGCAATTTCTCATAATAGATTGGAACTACCACAGCAATTTCAGTTGCCGTTAATGTTTCTTTTTTAAAGTCTTTGCAAACAATTGGATAACTCAAATTTATTACAAATTATGCCTTCCAGGTTTTCGGCATAAAGTTAACAACGTCTTGCATCTTTAGTGGTTCTATAGTATGATACAACACCTGAGTGATATATTGAAGCCAATTATACCAACATACACTTCATTTTCACTACCATCATTGTAGCTCATCAAATTAATCTGATATATTTTTAACTTACTCCTAGTTCACATTACTCTTCCCTTATTATATTTTACCATTCACACTGCTATGCTTGTCTTTGGTTTTATCCTAATCCAATACCTTTCAAAAAATTCATGCTTCTCCTTTCAAAATCGTTATTGGCATTTCTTTACACGCTTAATCTACATCATTATTCTGGCAAACTACTTGTTTTTCTGCTTTAATTAATTTTTATATGCACCCATGTGTATTTTCATTACATACTAGCCGAACATGAAGCGTCTGTAAGTAGTCCTTTAATTTTCTCCCTTGCAGGTCTTAAATCACGGTTAAATAATTCAGCTGTGCTAATTATCTTAAATTAGCAAGTAGACTATCAGCCTCTAGACTATTCATTATCATTTCCATCGTCTTGTTCCCCATTTCATCTATCTCCCAAGTTCATACATGCTTCATTTCCTGTTCTATCTAACCAACAGATATTCTCTTACCTCTGGTGTGATCCAACTTTATTTTCTGCTGATTCTCCCTTCAAGTGAAATTCGCTACTTGCGTACATCGGACAGCTATCATATGAAACATATCGTTGTTTACCAACGTGTGTTAAATTATGTAAATTTATTTGCTTATAGTGAATATCAATCACAAGAATATCGTATTAAAAAATCGACCACTCTCCTTTCATTCTCATTTTTTACAGATACTCTAAAAATCATGTCATCTTATCAACTATTCGGTAATAATATCTTAAGATCCATCAAGCGATACCTCTTGGCAACGGCTCCAATTTTCCCCTAAATGTGGTCATTTGAAATTCGATTATCTTTCCTGCATCCGAGAGAAAAGCTGAGGTAATGCATCCACCTTCAAATTCCCCAAAACTCTTTCTCTCACCCTATACCTATACCCATTTTATTTCCAACACAGTCTAGATTTACAAGTTGGTATGGAATAAATAACCTGATATAGGAAATGGGAGACTGAAACTTTGTCAATTACCTCCATTCTTTCAAAATTCTCGTAAAATTTCTTTATTAGAAAACTAAATTGGGATGGTAATCAGTTTTATTGGTGTCAGATAAATCTTTTAATGCTTTCATTTTATGTTGATGGTGAAATAATTTTCTTCAATAAAACCGATCGGAAATTGACATTTGCTGTTAATATTCTGAGTTTTTGAGAGTCCTTTATGATCTTACTTGTATCGGGGTAAATTATTTTTCTTTTTCCCGAAAAAAATTAGACATTTTTACCTATCATAGCTTTTCATGCTAACATTACTATTTTACGCATCATTTGAATATTTTAATATTCATTCTAGTATTTATGTTTTGGTGTTTTTCTCTAACATACTTCCTCTCTGATTAAACATTTTCGCTATAGATTATCCTGATTTCCTAGTAAATTAATTAGAATCGAAAGTGAAATCTGTCACTAAACTACCACACGAGAAAGCGACAAAGTCGCACCGAAACGCAAAGCGTTATTACATTGGAGAAAAGCTTTATTGTTCTCATGATTAATGTATCGAGATTTAGTAAGATTAAACATCAGTTACCAAGGTAAATTAATGGCAACTTTGAACAGAAGGGAGAGAAGATTTGCGAAACACCTTAACATTAAGAATGCAATCTTGACTTTTAACGAAGACTCGTAAAGAGACAAATTAATACATATTTTTCTCTTCTTATTTTGCCCGAAAATAAAAAATTGCCTACATAAGATTCGGTTTATTGACTCAAATATATTTGATTTTTTATTCTACAGCGTTTTATAAGCACGATATATTTTCCCTTGATAAGAAAAATTCAACTTTGCAATATATATATTTACTCTACATATGATAAACAAGACTAGGGTCAAAGAATACGATTTTTCTTGCATTTAATCTAGAGAAATATTTTACTTAATACACGGAATGACATCAACCCCTAAACCTACAGGATAGCAAAGTGTTCACTTGAATCATTTTTTGAAGTCGAAAAGAAATATATAATTTTAATCTTATATTAACACGTGGTATATAATTCTACCTTAAATCAAATCATCTTATGCTTTTATTGTTATCCAAATATATGATTTATTTCCAATGGTTAATAAGTCGGATAAGTTTAATACTTTCGACTAAGTGTAATGCATAAAATAGGAAAAAAACCTGCAAGAACATTACCACCAACTAATGTGATTGAATAATTTACAAATATAAGAGGCAGAAGTTGCAAGCAAATAGACAATTAAATTTGGATTTTTGGATTCGTTTCCCTGGCCGTGAAATGATAAGTGGAAAAGACAGCATCAAGCTGGAAATCAGATTTGTTGCGACTGAGGGAAATAATTGACTTTTCTCTTCTATTTTCAATTAGATTTGCGACATTTTTTGTCTCTTAAAGGAATTGGAGGGTAGGAAGAAGTTCATTTGGTGAGCGGCTTAAAAATCTGCAATTTTGAATAGAGAAATTTGCGCAACCGAACATGTTCCTTGTTATTTAAGCGATCTCCACTAAGACATTATGATGGGGCCACTCGGTTAGTTATTATTAAGTTAAGCTCTGATGTTTCCGAAAGAAAATACCGTTTTCCTCTAGGGACGGTTAATAAGCAATATCTTGTATGTATATTTGGTTCTCTGATGAGAGCCAGATTGGAGTGTGGTCCAAATGCTAAATCGACCTGCGGATCAGATCCCACTATAAGCTTTTAATTGGAAGCTAGATATGTTTCAGGTTTAGTGATATGAAAATCTACAAACCACAAAAAATGACCAGGATTTCTTTCCTTTTCTTTAGTTTCTACTGTTTTTTTCTTAACAATGTGGAGTCTTCTGGTCCCCAGCATTTTACTAAATTTATATTACCTACAGGCTACAAAAAAGCAGTATAATAGATATTCTATGTACCTTTCTATCACGGCACGAAAAGAAAATAAAAGTACATAAATTTGGAAAAAAGAAACGAAGTTTATGCACAGGACAAACAACTGGTGAGTTAGGATCGATTTGACTCCACGATACCATTTACATTATGGTACTATTTTTCTATACAGCTGTAAAATGTGTGTTATATTTCATAATTAGTAATGAAATATCTATATTATAACAATAATATAACAATATATATATATATATAATAAATAAAATCTAGCAGTAAGTCTAAGCATGATTTTTATTTCATTTATTTTCAGAACCTGGCTACCACTTCAGTGAGAAGGATAAGAAACAGATTAGGATATTGAAACTCAAATAATGAATATGAGTTTGGAAGATGGTTTTGATAATGACTTGCTATTGGAGGAGCTTTACGATAGCGACGAGGGAGATACATACTTTCCCACTTTATCTTCAAATCTTCCAAAATTGAGGAAGATTTGGATGATGAGAGTAGAAGGAAGATGTGGCAAGCAAAGCGACAACGAAGATCTAGTACGCCAGCACCCTCTCGTGCCCAAGCTCAATGAAGTTTACATAAAGCTGTACACGAAAGCTGCGCTCTACTGAAAATCCAGAAACCCGAAATTGAATGTTCCAGTAGGTTCATCTGGAGCACAACGCCCGTTCAACCAAGATTTATTTTTTTTTCAAGGGGCTATCTGGCGACTGCCCACTTGGGCATAAGTCGCCGCAAACAAACAGCCCAGTTCTAGGCTTCTTTAAAATAAAAAAATTAACAGAAACAACAATAAAAAGAGGATAATGATCAGGGAGAAAGCTCCAGCGTCGGGGGGAGGTCCCCCTCCCCCCGGCGCAGGAGCCTACGAACTAAAAAAAAAACAAACAAAAACAAACAACAATAACAAAAACAAGTTCAATACAAGGGAGAAGGCTAGGCCTTCCCCCAAATGTCAACAAGTCCACAAGTCAATGTGCACGAATCTGTACGAGTACAAGGGACAGGCGGTAGCGACCCCGCCCATCCCGGTACCGGGACAGGTAACGTGCGCGAAGATCACCCAGACTGGGACATTCGACAAGAATGTGCCGAACAGTCTGGAGGACGACGCAGACGTCGCAATAGGGCACAGGCGAGCGCTCCATCAAATAGCGATGCGTCACACGAGTGTGTCCGATTCGAACCCGACAGAAAGCGACCTGAAGCCGTCGCGGCATTGGATGATAGGTCAATGGGAACAGACACGGCACAATGGCACGCAACTTTAAGTTCCCTTCGACCGTCTCCAATCTTCTTTGCCAAGCAGTCCGAAGAGCTGCCAGTATTCCTGCCATGTAGTCGGTGTGAGGAAGAGCGAAACGCTGGTCCGGTCGCAGGGTCCTCGCAGACTCTTTGGCGCACTCATCGGCGCGCTTATTCCTTGCAATTCCTACATGTCCAGGAACCCAGCGGAAGATAATCTCGATATCTGCCCGGCTCGCCAAAACCGTGGCGTCACGGATATCGCGAACCAGGCAATGCGGAGATTCCAATGCGCCGAGAGCACTCAAGGCGCTTTGTGAGTTGCTATAGATCACAATCCGGTCTCCGAACCGGGCACGTCGCGTAATCTCCCGTACTAAGTGGTGTATTGCCACTAGCTCGGCCGTGAAAACAGACGCAACTTCAAGTCCCAAGAGGGGATACGGAGTGGAAGCCAACCCCCTCTTAGGACTTGGAGCCATCCCTATACACTAGCACGGTTCCAGCTTGACACGAGGTGTGCTCCAAAGAGGTCGAACGCAATACTTACGGCACAGTACAAGCTTTGGGAGCAGAGGCGTGGCGAAAAATAGCCAAATGTGGTATCCTCCAGGGTGGCGTCCTGGGCAGAACCAGGGGCGCCACTGGCCCGAGAGCTATATCTACCTCTCGAAGGAGTTTCCTGGCCCTAAACCCAAATGGCTTAGAGTATGACGGGCGTCTCCTGGCAGCATAGGCACCATCGAGATCAGCTGCGGATGCAGTGAGAGCTTTTGGCGACTGAGGGAGGCGCCGGGCTCGCGCGTACAGGCGAGTGATGCACTGCACGTGGCGCAGAGCGAGTGGCATCTCCCCAGCATCGACCAACAGGCTCTCAATGGGGGAAGTGCGGAAGGCCTTGGTCGCAAGGAGAAGGCTAGTGTGGTGGATCGAATCCACCTTCCGCAGTAAACGCTCTGCTGCGGATGCATAAAACTCGCATCCGTAGTCGAGCTTTGAACGAACAAAGGATCGATAAAAAAATAAGGCAGTAGCCCTATCAGCGCCCCAAGCGCTGAACGTCAAAGAACGGAGAATGTCCATGGCGCGGGTACAAGAGACCCTAAGGCTGCGATATGAGCCTTCCAGGTGTGGCGTCGGTCGAATACAAGACCAAGGAAACGGTGCGACTCAACCACATCCAGGCGCACCCCATTAAGAAACAAATCTGGGTCAGGGTGAAGCCATGGATGGCGGCAGAAGTGCACCACCTTAGTCCTGGCCAAAGAAAACAGAAACATGTGCGCTTTGGCATAGCGAGAGACGCGGTTTAATGCCTGTTGGAGTTGACGCTCCAGAGTTGGCATCTGGGCCGCGCCAAAAGAGATCGAAAGGTCGTCCACGTAGAGCGTGGAGAGAACATCTTCCGGCAGCACCGAGGTGATGCCGTTGATGCTCAGGGCAAAGACTATGACACTGAGGACACTTCTCTGCGGGACACCCTCTTGCTGCTTCTTTGGGGTGGAGAGGGCTCCCCCCACCCGTACGCGAAATCGACGATCTCGCAAAAATTCAAATATAAACATTTGGGGGCGTCCCCTCACCCCCATCTTGTGGAGAGTCTTCATGATACCGTATCGCCATGCGGTATCATAGGCCTTCTCCAGATCGAAAAACACCGTGGCATAGTGCTGTCTACGAAGGAAAGCCTCGCAGACGGCATTTTCCAGTCGGAGCAGAGCATTCGACGTGGAGTGAAACTTACGGAAGCCACACTGTGCGAATGACAGATGGCCTCCGCTGTCCAGGAAAAAGGCTAATCTAACATTTAAATATTTCTCCATCAACTTGCACACGCAGAAGTTTAGAGAGATTGGGCGGAGACCAGTCGGAGTAGAGTGATCTCTCTCCGGTTTGCGAAAGGCCAGCACAGTAGCGATTCGCCAGGAGTCTGGGAGAAGACCTTCCACCCAGATCCTGTTGAACAAATCTAACAGAAAGGCCATGCCTCGCTCACCCACGTGTCGAAGCATGGTGTATGGAACATCGTCCGGACCATGGGCGTTGTCCGCGCACGAAGGGAAAGCGGAACGCAACTCACTCACAGTAAACTTGTCGTTGAGGGGCTTGCCGCCTCTGGAGGTAAAGTCTAGTTGATGGCCTTCCGCGACATCACGAGGAGCATTGAATGCTGGCGGAGCAGCATCCCGCCTAGAAAATGCGGAAAAGTGGTGGCTAAGGATTCTGCCACGGACGCGGGGTCCGAGATTGCGGTCCCATTCTCCTGGAGGACGGGAGGGGGTCCTGCGAGAACTTGCCCCGAATCCTTTTGACCTGCTTCCACACCTCAGATAAAGGGGTCTTCCCGTTAAGTAAAGACACGTATGCCCGCCAAGAAGAGCGGCGGGCGTGCTTCGAAATATACCGGAACCTAGGTCTAGCCGGACGAAATTCACCCACAGTAAAATCGTTCGGGCGGCGCTTATAGCGCATGTAGGCATAACGCTTCTGTTTTAGGGCCGTTTCACACTTGGCCGACCACCTTGGCAGTGGTTGGCGTGCAAAAAGGTCAGAAGTCTTAGGAATAGTAGTCAGGCACACGGCGATAACGGTTGCCAGAAAAGGACTCAACGGCCTCATCTACCGACCCAAACTCCTCGACTGAGATAGAGAATTCAGTCATTTCCTGAAATACAAGCCAAGCACCACCAAGGTGGTCACTCAGGTGGCAGTTGCCCTGAAAATGATATTTGAATTTGAAAGTTATCACTACCATGCAGGTCATCGACCACCCCCAAATCAAAATCAGGCTGTGCATCCGAAGAGCACATAGATAGTTCAAGGCAAGAAAATGAAGCGGTTCTCGGACAGTGATGCGTTAACTTATCCACCTTTAGGACACCCATCTCAAGCTCTTCGATTAGATTGGCAAGGACTTGTCCCCTGGAATTTATGAAGTAATCTCCCCAGAGAGGATGCCTACCGTTCAGATCTCCAAGCAAGAGATAGGGCCTCGGCAAACCGTGCCACGACGCGGCGGAAGTCCCCCGCGTCGAAGTAAGGTGACGGTGGAATGTACGCAGAAATGATAGTATACCTCCTATCCAGGTGCAGCTGCACAGCCACTGCCTTAAAGGAGGTATCTAAAGAGAAAGGAAGAACGAAGACATCATGCCGGGTGTAAACCACGCATCCCCCAGCCCGGCCATCCCGCGGTGGTGGGGTCGCACGACCCTTATACCCCGGGAGGGCGGGCAGGGGCACGCGCCTAGCATGGTCTCCTGCAAAAAGATAGCTAACGGGGAACGGTCCGAGACGAGCCTCCGCAGCTCCTCCCAGTTGGTCCAGAGTCCACGGCAATTCCATTGAAGTAAATATGCCCTCCAGGTCTAGCTCGGAGGAGACGCGGGGGCCCGCCTCGTACTGAAGATCCTCACGGCAATGGCCGTACGCTTCCTGGGGGCAGAACCCCGGGCGCTGTTGGCCGGACAAAGCGCTGAAGGCGCTGTCGCCTTCGAGGACTTATTGGGGGAGGTTGGGCTCGCCATGCGAATCTTTTCCTCCCTCTCCCTCAAAACCCTAGGCGGGCGTTGCGGCTTCGGAGGCGGGGGGCCCTCTTTTCGAGGAACCACCGTTTTCCAGACACTCGCTCCACCTCGAGGCGTGGGCGAAAGAGCCGAAGCTCCTTTGTTGCGTCCCTCCTTTTGGGGGACAGCGTTAGGAACCCCGGTTATGGCTTAGCGACCATCTCCAGGGGTGTTGCCTCCTGTGAGTCTAACGACTCGGTGGAGGCGCGTGGCCGTTTCGCCCTACGGGAAACGGTCACGCTAGGGCAAGAGGGAAGAGCCCTGTTTTTAGCTGGGGCTGGGTATGAACCCTTTTTGCCGCTAGCTTTACCAGGGGAGCGCCCGGGTTAAGTAGAGCCCCCTGAAGGGCTCCGAATGGGCGCAGAAACAACCGTGCTCGTTACCCTGGGTGGGCCTGGAGCAGAGGGTGCCTTTCTAACTATTGAGGCTTATGACGTCCCAGGCAGAGCCAGGCGCGCCAGGAACAAGTCCATAGCCTCGCGGAATGAGAGTCGCTCCTGGGCCTTAACGGCAAGGATTTCTTTCTCAAGAAGATATGCACCACATTGCTTCGAAGAAGCGGGTGCGGCTCTCCGCAATTGACACTTTTAGACACATACGATTTGGACTTATCGTGGCGACCTTGGAGCAATTTACACATACTTCGGGTGACCCCGACTTTGCACGTCTACATGAGCGATTCGTGTTGCCGAAGCGGTGACAGTAATAGCACCACCGCGTCAGTGGCACGAATGCCTTCACGCGGTAGCGGTAGCAACCGGCACGCACCGACTCAGGTAGCTTGTCACAGTCGAACGTGACGAAGATTGTAGGGGTGGGTCTCGAGACCCCTCCCTGTTTTCTCATCACAGGTTCGACCTTGACTTCCGCATAGTCGGCCAGCTCTAGGGTAATGTCCTCAATGGAGTAGTCAACGAGTTCCCTCGCCTAAACTACTCCTTTTACAAAGTTCATGGTAGAGTGCGGAGCCACACTCACCGGGTCGCCATGAAGTGTTCGAGAGCACTTATCTTGGCCATGTCGGCGGGATTTGCAGCCTCGGCGGGATTCGCCGCATTCGCCAGAAGGCTTCCGTCCGAGAAACAGGTCACCTTCGGCTCTCTACCAATTGCACTAGCTAATCCTATCCTCTGATGGATCATGTTGCCATTGGGCAACATGGTGCCATCAGTGGAGCGAATAAAGAGGAAGCGCTTGAAGCCAGCGGGCTCGAAAACGCAAGGTAACCTCTGAATCAGGGGCCCTGATGTCATCGAGGCTCCGTCCTGTGCACTTTTGGTCTTAGTCGGGGGCTCTGAAACCGAAGGTGCAGAGGGGCAAGATGGGCCGATCTTAGCTTGGTCGCTTGCCAAAGTGGCAGCAGACCCATCCGTCCCCGTAGCCCTTCTGAATGGAGAGGAGACCCGAGTCTTTTTTGTCTTTTTAGTCTTTTCCTTTTTCTTTTTGGGAGAGGAGGGCGGGGAATAAACCCGTTCTCACCTCACCCCATCTCTGCCGGAATGAGCCCCCAGGCCAGATGGCCCGGCCTCAGCCAGGTCATTCTCCAAAATGGAGAAGGTCCTGGTAGTCTTTGGGGCACCGGTCGGAGGAGATCCCTCCCCTCCTTGTAATGCTTCGGAGACCACAGCTGTTTGAGGAGGACCTTGCATAGGGGCGGATTAGGGTTCGGTGCTTGGCGCCGAGATCGGATTCCCCCCCATGGAAGGCCCTACCGTCTGAGGCTGGGTTTCCTCAAGGACCATGTCTATCTCAGGGGGCGCCTCCAGTTGGCCATCCCCCCCCCCAAGAGATCCCAGGTCCCGTTGGCAGTATTGTCACTAGTCTTGTGTGGGGAGGCATGGGCCTTGACCCCGGCAAGATTCAATATTCTTGCCAGAAGGTCTTTTGAAAGAAGCGACCGAAGGGGCCTGGCTTCCCTCTCCCCCCTAAGGGGGTTTGTCCCTCCGCCTGCTTCGATGTGAAGTAGCTGGTTAAGGGCTGCCTGCTGGCTTTCTTGGCAGTCCCCTTGGAAAGAACAGAGGGGACTGCCGCTGGTAAAAGGGCGGTGCCCGAAAGCACCTCCAGAGAAGGGGGTGAGGGGGAGTCCCCTGCACCCGTAAGCGAAGGAGAGGAATAAGCCTCCTCTCCGGTTAGAGAGATATGGAGGGTCCCCTGAGCAAGCACAGGGGACCTCCATTTTTTTCGGTAGAGCTGCCCGAGGGCGGCTCCGTTGGTGACATAGGGAGAATTAAGGGGAGATTTTTTTGTTTCTCATCATTGGGCATGATGACCCTCTATATTTCACGGGATGCACTCGCTTATCACCTCTTGCAGTTGCCCGCATTGCAAGAGGTGCTTACAGGCCTGGCAGAGCCAGGCGCCACCATTTGGGACTATCCCTCCTGCCTAGTGGCCTGGCAGTCCATCGGCATGGCGGCTCCACCTTGAACACGGCGTAAAATGATAGATTGTGAAGAGGAGAGGAAAAGGAATGCGAGGAAGGTATGGGTGGGGATAAGGCAGGTTGTTAAAAAAACCCCACCCGAACCGGAGCTCAGTGGTTAGGGAACATTGTCTTCTCCCCCCTCAGCCCCCTTAGCTTGAGAAGAAGGTCAGCATCTACCCTGTGAAATTAGAGGCTGACCAGAGAAAGTTGTGGGGGAGGTTGTATGAAAAGCGGTGAGGTAGGGGAGAAATACAGGCTATCTGAAGGAAGAAAGAGAGGCTAAGCTTGGGCTGGAACCAGTAGTGGTAATATCAGTCCAAAAGGTGCAGCAAGAATGGTAAATACACATCAGAACGGCTTCGAACTGTTCATTGATGAATATATGCTTGATGGAGTAGTTACGCATACAAATGAATTCATCACTTAGGCCTCTGTCAACTACCAAGCAACTGCTACAGCAAAAACTATACACACGTGCAAAAAGAAAATCAAGGCTCTTTTTGGTGTTTTGAATTTTAGTGGTTCCTGAAAAGGTAACCATCTGACTGCACAGGAGATGTTCAACCCAAAGACCGGAAATCCATTCTTTCAAGCTCCCATGCACACGGAACCTAATATTGACACAAATGGGAGGCCAGAGGTGATAAACTTTCACAATAGCTCTAAAGGTAGTCTGGACACATTTGATTTAATCTATGCAACGTATAGTTGCAGCCGGAGAACCCAAAGATGGCCTCTCTGCATGTTCTATGGAATAATAAATGCAGCAACCATCAATTCATTCATTATCCACTTATGGTACCAAGAAAGTAGAAAGTAAAAGGTTGGAATGCGTCTGCAATTCATGCCTGATTAGCTCTGCTGCTTATTCGTCTTGGAGTGAACAAAGACTTACACAGCCGCGATTGTCAAGAGACCTCAAGAAAACGATTGCAAATGTGCTCAACCGAAATCTCCCTTCCGAGATAATGGTTTCCCTGTTAGATGTCATGAAGCGTTGGGCACACTGACCAAAAAATGAAGGCAGAAAGACGAGAGTGGTTTTCTCCGAGTGCAAAAAGTCAGTCTGTGGGGTACATTCTTCCCCATTGTGCCTTGACTGTATGCGAACTGATAAGAAATAAGGCCTGTAGTTTGTAAGGAAAAGGAAATATTTCATTTTAATTATTTTTCTTTTTTTATTGCCGTTTGAACAATAGCTGATAAAATAAAGCCAAAATTAGTGAACAGTGATCAAAAAACAATAATTTTATGTAAAAGGAAAACTTTTGTCAATAAGAAAATTAAAAAAAAAGAGGAAAAACTTTCTCTGGTGAGTACAATTTTATACGCTTTTTTATCATTTCATACAATTTACAACACTAAGTAGAATAACTATTTATGATAGTTATATATATATATATATATATATATATATATATATATATATATATATATATTTACATTTACAGACGCAGACGTGTACATATATGTTATATTTCTGCGATGCATAGTTAAAAGTTTTCAAAAAATCATCGCGGGATTTATTAGCACACTTTATGACATTCCAGAAAAATCGAGAATAACGGACATACAAAATCAAATTCTGTGTCCTGGAAACGTCTCCATACAAATTTTAACCGATATTTTCGCAACTTTACGTCCGAAGCAGCAAAAGTGGGGATAATGATTTATTACTTACACAAAAATGGACAGACTTCAAGATTAAACAAAGTCTGCTGTCCAAAAAGTCGCGTGCCCTCACTTACTCTGATTTAATGTCCTTACAACTTTGAAAACTTTCAATAATTCCCGGAGTAACCTTGGGAAGACCTTGCAAATTCTATCATTCGAAAAGAAATGTAAACACCTTAAGGGTTTCGTTTCGTTAGAATCAGCCGAATAGTTATGATGTTATTGCTCCCCAACAACTAATTCCCTGGCTAACCTTGGAACCACTTTGTCAATTATATTATTTGAAAGGGAATATAAAACAATATAATGGTTTCAAATTTCATTAGAATCAGACGAATAGCTACGATGTTATTGCCCCCAAAATCTAATTCCCGGGCTAACCTTAGGAAGATCTTAGCAATTATATAATTCGAACGAGAATGTAAAACAACATAATAGGTTCAAATATCGTTGGAATCGGCCAAATAGTTATGATGTTATTGCCCAAAGGTTTATTCCCTGGCTAACCATGGGAGGAATTTAGCAATTATATCATTCGAAATAGAATGTAAAACACTAAAAGGGTTTCAAATTTCGTTAGAATCACCGAATAGTTATTATTTATTGCCAAAACAATATTATTCCCGGGCTAGCATGAGAGGACTTTACCAATTGTATCACTTGAAAGAGAATGTGAAACAACATAAGGGTTTCTAATTTCGTTAGCATTGGCTGAATTGTTATAATGTTATTAAAAATAATGCAAAACGTACACCGACCGACATAGTGAGATGTAGTCTCCCGCGACTAAGAAGTCAAAACTTTTTAAAACCTTATTAAAAAGCAGAACTAAATTATACTAAAATATATATTTTTTTAATTTAAATGGCGAGCCTTAACTTTTTGTCACACCTCAATTATTGAGTGTAAAGGCGAAAAAAATGCCCACACCGTAATTGCATAGTCTAGAATAGTATAGCATAGCACATTGCAGGATAGTATAACATAGCATATTATTGCATAGTGGTGCTTATCATATTATAGCATAGAATAACATGGCATAGTATTTTATAGCATAACATATTGGGTTGAGGAATAAGTTCTTGCGGTTTTGTTAAATTTATTCATCACCATTAACTATTTTAGACAAACTTCCTTTTTAATTGATAAAAATATGCAATTTTATCAATAATGTATTCTCCGTTGTTATTTACCACTGCTTCCCAAAGTTCAACTACTTTTTCGATGCCTCTACAATAAAAACCTCTGGATTTTGACTCGAAGAATTCGTCTAACAAGGTTCTTAATTCCACATCAGTATTGAACGAAACGCCGCGCAAATTGTTGGAGAGCGATCGGACAGATGAAAATGAGATGGAACCAAGTCTGGCGAATATCGAGGATGCGGCAGAATTTCCCAATTAAACGTTTAGATGGCGTCTTTTGTTATATTTGCAATGTGAGGACGAGCATTGTCGTGTTGCAGAAGAATTCCATAACGTCGATGAGGTCGCTTTTCACCAATAGCTTCGGCGAGTAGATACATTTGTTGAACGTAGAGTTCTGCATTGACAATCTAGTTGTTCACAAGAAGCTCATCAAGAATGATGCCTTCCCAATCCCACAACACACACGGCATCGTCTTTCGTTGAAGAAGTCCTTGCTTTAATCGGGAAAGTGTGTTTTTATTGGGGCTAAGCCATTGTTTTCGATGGTTCATGTTGACATAAACACACCACTTTTCGTCGCCAGTGATGATACGGTAAAAAAATCTGTCTTTAAATCTACGAGTAGCCTTGTGACAAGCAAGCAAACCTGCGGCAATCGTGGAGGGTTGAAGTTTATTGCTTTCGCTCATAGCGTGCGGAACACATGCACCGAGTTTTTGAACTTTTGCCATCGATTGAAGGTGATTAACTACAGTTTTCTGATCATACGCCAATTGTATAGCCAATTCTCTAGTCGATTGACGAGAATTTTTATGAATAAGGTCGTTCAATCGATCTTCATCCAACTTGGCTGCGTTTGCATTGTTCCCGTCTCGATTGAAAAGGAATAACAACAAGTGACGAAAATGCGCCTTTCTTTCAACTTGACATTTCAATTTGAGGGTACAGAACAAAAATTAAATTAACACAACTTTTAAATAAACCGCAATGACTTATTACTCGACTTCAAGACGTAGCCTAAGCAAAAGCCAAAGCTTTGCAAATTTTGCTCTCATTATTTATTATTGTTTCTTAATATGTGCAAAATTAAAATTACGTCAACAAAACTTACAATAAACTCAGCATTAAAAAAACCGCAAGAACTTATTTTCAACCTAATAGTATAGTATAGCATAGCATAGTAAAACATAGTATTGTAAAGTATAATATATTATATGTTATAGTATCTCCTAGCATAGTATAGCTTAGCATAGCATATCCTAGTATAGCCTATTACTGTCTAGAAGAGTACAACATTTCATTTTATAGCCTAGCCTAGTAGTCTCGAATAGTAGCCTAGCGCAACCTAGCTTACCGTAGGATAGCCTACCATAGTATTACCTCATCTAGCATAATAAATCCTAGCATAGTATAGACAAACCTAGATTGCCTAACATAATAAACACTGCATAACCTAGCCTGACATAGTATATCATAGCAATGTATAATATAGCATAGTATATCAGAGTAGAGTATGTCATAGCATAGCCTACCAAAGTATATCTTAGCATCGAATAGACTAGTCTAGTGTAGCCTAGCCTAGCCTATCCTACGATTTTCTATAATAGTAGAACTTGCCATACTATACTCTAGTGTAGCTAGCATATTATTACCTAGCCTTTCAAAGTATAGCTTAGCCTGGCATAATATGACTTAGCCTAGACTAATCTAGCCTATCCTTACAGAGAATGTATAGTATGCTTTATCTTAGCCTAGGAACAATAGTAAAGCCTAGCATAACATAGTCTAGCCTAACAAAATGTAGCCTAGTACAGCCTAGCATACATAGGATAGTAAAGCTTACCATAATATAGCATAGTATAGCTTATCATAGTATAGCCTAGCCTAAAATAGTATAGTATAGCATAGCCTAACTTAGTGTACTTTAGAATAGTTTAACATAGTATTGCCTAGCCTATCCTCATATAGCCTAGGTTAGCCTAACCTTGCTAAGCCTAGCATAGTATAGCCTATCTAACATAGCCTACCTCACCTTAATCCATCTTAGCATAGTATAGTATAAGCATAGTATAATCTAACCTAACATAGTATAAACTAGTCTAGCAGAGTATAATTTAGCTTATCATAGTATATCCCCTCTTATTCTAGCATAGTATATCGTGGCATAACACACCCAACCATAGTATAGCCTAGCTCAACCTATTCTAGGCTAGCTTAGCATGGTACACTACAATATATCCTAGTCTAGCCTAGTATAGTCGAGCATATACTTGCCTAGAATAGCATACCCTTGTATAGCCCAGCCTAGCATATAATTAGCCTAGTATACCTTAGCCTAGTCTAGTATAGAACTGCATATATAGCCTAGCATAGTATATATTAGAATAACCTAGTTTAGTATAGTATACCTGAGCCTAGTAAAGTGTATCATGGCCTAGCCTAGCCTGCTTAGCAGATTATAACCTAGCCTAGCTTAGCGCAGCCTAAAATTATATATTCAAATTAAGTCTAGCCTAGCTTATCTTACCTTAGTCTAGTATAGCCTATCTTAGTAGACCCTAGCTTAACCTAGTTCAGTGGAGCCTAGCCTAGTATATTCTATCCTATCCTAGCCTAGTTAGCATATTCTAGCCTACACTAGCATAGCCTAGCCTAGTATATTCTATCCTATCCTAGCCTAGTTAGCATATTCTAGCCTACACTAGCCTAGCCTAGCCTACTATAGTATATCGTAGCCTACTTTACTCTAACCTATCCTAGCTTTGTTAGTATAGTAGAGTATATCATAGTATTGCCTACCCTAGACTGAACTATTAGATAAATGCCTAGGCTTGCATAGCATGCATAATATAACCTAGTATGCCCTAGCAAAGCCTCGCTTATCCTACCCTGGTATAGCGAATAATAGCTTAGTGTAGCATAGCTTAGTATTTCATAGCCTAACCTAGCATACAATAGCGTATCCTAACTTAGTATAGCCTTGCATCACTACCTAGCCTAGTATAGCTTAACTTAGCGCGTATAACATAACTTAGCCTAACATTAACTATCCTAGATATGTATAGCCTATACTATACTATTATATCATAGTCAAGCATAGCTTATTATTTTTTAGCCTAACATACTATATGCAATCCTAGCATACCATATTATATCCTAAATTAGTGTAATATTATATCTTACCCTTGTGCATTATATCTTAGCATAGCTTAGCATGGTATAGCCTAGCATAGCATAGCCTATTCTAGGCTTGCCTTGCAGAGTATAGCCTAACCTAGTCTAGTCTACAGAGTATGAGCCCAAAAGTTATTATGTCATTGCTAAAACAAAATAATTCCAAAGATAACCTTGATTTTACTTTGGATACTATATCATTCTAAAAAAGAATGTAAAACAACATAAGGGTTTTGAATTTCGATAGAATCAGCCAAATAGTTATGATTTTACTGGGAAAACAAAATAATTCCTGGGCTAACCTTGCAAGGACTTTGGCAATTAAACCATTCGAAAGAGAATGTAAAACAACATAAGAGTTTTGAATTTCATTAGAATCGGCTGAATAATTATGATGTTATTGCCAAAACAAAATAATTCCCGAGCTAACCTTGGGAGGATTTTGGCAATTATAGCATTGGAAAGAGAATGTAAAACAACATTATGGTTTGGAATTTTCTTATAATAAGCCGAATAGTTACAATGTTATTACAAAAAAAAAGCAAAACGGGGATTGACCGACCAGCATAGTGAGATGTAGACTCGCTCGCGAACTGACTCGCACGCGACTAAAAATGTGGCAAAGGATAGAATGAAAATCTGTTCATGATTCAATGATAATTCTAACCTTATATATACGGCTCTAATTATTCCATACAGCTGTAAGAAGCTATGAGTTGAAGTTATAGCTGCACCTGTAGTTAACATTTCAGAGATTAAAATGAAGAGATTTTTTCATTGGTACAGAAAACTTTAGATTGGGTTTCTCTATAACCAAAAATTTTCATATATTAATCGGATAAATAACATAAAATCATCCACAAATGCCTGGTATTTATATATCTGCTCAATATTCTATATAGAAAGAATTCCCCTGCTTTCGAAATGACTACCCTTAGGTGTTATTTGAGCTTTAGTGATACTAATCTTTCCCAGCCAAACAAATACAAAGAAATAAAACAATTCCTTAAGAAATTTGGGAAGCAAAACACTGACATTTTGCCTGTGAAATAGGTTTCGACGATAATTGAATTAATGACAAAGTGATGACATACATAAGTTGCTGATTTCATTTTGCTGGCTTTCTAATCTAGGCTATATTTGATCCAATAGGATAAATTCTGGAGCCATTCGACTACAAAGTATATATATACTTCAATTTCATTTATTGTTTAAATTTGTTAATTGAGGATGGATCGAGTATTACAAAGTTTGGAACCTTAGGGGGTTAGACCTGAAAAGCGCATTTGTCTTTATTCGAGATTTAGTTGTTCAATCAGTGTAATAATGGGAAACTTCAATAAAGACTTCGCTGTCTTTAATAAAAAAAGGATTATTCCTAATTTGGGGTCATGGGGTATTTTCTCACTGGTCAATAATTATTTGGCTAGTTTTATCTAAATGTTCTTTTATAAAGATGAATTTTATATATGTTGATATTATTTAACATAATATCACGTAATATACTCTAGGTCGCTTATAAAATTCTTGCTGCAAGATAGGAAGGAATTTGTCAGCTATTGAAAAAGATTTTCTTGGTAGTACTTCAGCATGTCTAGAGAATTACTATTCTAAACGACAAAAGAATTCCCATTTGATCCTTCCTAGAAGTTTTCGAAAATTGGTCATTTAAAACTTTTGAATATACCTTCATCAAGCTATCACGTTATTAAGTCACTTTGGTCCATGCGATTTCCTTCCTACCTTCGTTCCAAGATGTCTAGTTATTTTGTTTATCTAATTGGAGGTATCGGAAAGCAATTTTGCATTTTCAAGTCAAGACTTTGGGTTACGCTACATAGAACTTATTAGGCTTAAATGGGACATTCAATGTTCAGATATCAGATATATCAATGTCCTAAATGGAATCATGAAAAACAAGCAATTGAAAACATAGTGCGGATCTTGATGAAGCTCTTAATCTCCCGTAGATTTGAAAATAAAGTGAGTTTTCTTCGGGAAAAAAAGCTTTTTGTTCAACAATAGGCAACATATTGCTGCGAATCATAAATAAAAACCATACCGCCTTTTATTCAGGCTGTTTGCATCCTGTACCAGTAGCGGAACACTCATAACCAATCATTTACATGGATTTTCTCTTCTAAAAATTCACAGTTATTAAGCTTAGAATCAAACATTTTGTTGCAAGAGAAGCAAATAAGTTCAATTGTGTTTTTAATTGAAAGTTTTTTTTTCATATTTTTATTTATTTATTAAAATACAATACAATCAAAGATTACTAACAAAAACTAAAAATAATTACAAATACTTATATATCGGAGATACGAGGGGCGGTCAATAAGCTTTGCAATTCGGAGATAAGGAAACGAGATATGAGGAAAAGTGTTTGATTTTTTTTCAATATAACTACCCTCGACTTCAATGCACTTGCGCAACTTGTCCCTGAGGCTTCGAATTCCCGACAACCAGAAATCTCCCGACTGATGTTCAATCCACTCCTGGACGGCGAGCTGGACATCTTCATCGTCCCCAAACCGGAGTCTACGCAGTGCAGCCGGCGGAATAAAAAGTAGTCGCTAAGGGCCAGATCTGGACTGTAGTGGGGATGGTTGAGCTCCTAGAATCCGTACTCGCTCAGGGCAGCTTATGACACTCTGGCCTTGTGGACTTTGACGACGTTGAAGTCGATCATGGGGCGTGAGGTTTCTAGGGACCCAACGGGCAGAGACCTTGGTCATGGCAAAATTGTCGTGGATGATGTTAATACCACTTCCATGTGATATTCCAAGTTCTTGCTCGATTTCTTCGACCTTCACCCGTCGATTTTCGAAGGGCATCTTTAAGGGCTCACGGCCATGGCGGAACTTCCGATTCCAGCGAGCAATGGTTGCATAGAAAGAGGCGGTGTCGGTGTGCACTGCAACCATGCGTTCATAGATCTCTTTTGCATTCTTGCCTTTCTTGGTCAACAATTTGATCACTGCGTGGTGCTCAACCTTCCCCATTGTTGAAAAAATTGTGACTGACGATCTGCAATCAGCTACTGCTTATTAAATAGATGAGGCAGGAGCGTGCGGCTGCAGGTCCTGACTTGTCATAACTTGTCCTACCATCCCACAAACAGCCATCGCCCTTCCTCTATTTTGCCCTATCGATTCGCAAAACTTATTGACCGCCCCCCGCGTAGTTATTTAAAGAAAGGGAGAGGAAAAAGTAAAAAATTGCAGGGAGTGAGGTTTTGACCATAATTTGAATAGAATTTTAGATTTAGAGAAGAGATGCCCCTCGTAAATATCTCTATAATTGTCAATAAAATATCGCGCATGAGGAGTAATGTATATAGATTCATACGTTCATAAATTTATTGATAGTATGTTTTACAGTTATATTATTTCAATAATATATTTTTGGCGTATCTTGTTCAAATTTTCAATATGTCCTACTTTATCGAGACAGATTGAGCTTATTACAAAGTTTAGTTTACATGACTCTTCCCCAAGTTTACCATCCTTCGCAATTCTCTTACTCTTACAAAGTTATTTATCCCCAGGAAAAGTGAGAGTCCACGCTTTAAGCGAGTTAACCATTATTGGTATCCATAAATACCTCATTCCCATAGAAAAGAATGTGTTTGATCATTATAGGGTCCGCCACCCCTATAAAATGGTTTAAAATTTGAGAAGATATATTTCAGTAACTACATAAACTTGTAACTCTAAACATAACCAAATGAACAGTAATTCTTTTCTCTTTTAATATTTTTTTCGTCTTGGACATAACAAATCTTATGCCCAAAAATGTCTTCTAAAATAATCTGAAAATTTGTTGCCCATTTCTATTTATTTCTTTATCCTAATTCTAATTGAAGATTTTGTCTTGCAGCCCTCATCAAAATTTGATAGGAAGAAACTGATGAAAATATTGTACAATCCTTACGTAAAGAAAAAAGCTTAATGGAGAAATTGAAATAAGAAAGAAGAACTGTACCACACTTTTTACTAAAAAAGGAAGTAGAAATACACTAATAGCATTCAGTAGCCTTTGTAAAGTGGTAGAGCAAAAGTTATTATGATAGAAAAAGTAAGTGAAATAGATTTAATTCACGAGGGAAAAACGGGAACAAGTAAAAGTGAACACAATGTTGAGAAGGGAGACATGAGTTCCAGTTGAGCAGTGCATGCTTTAAGGAAGATTGAAAGAAAGACGTTTTCATCTAAGTAAATCTATTGCCTAAAATTTGGTTCAAACCTTTTGTTAAATTTCTTTTTAGAAAAAAAGATTTATGGTTGAAACAATACCAAAAATGATGATCTTGTTCTTGTAGCAATGCCGACAAAACCCCATGTGCCCCTGAACTATTGCGTAAAAAAAAACCCACTTTCAAATTCAATAAATGTTTCCCTTGAGGGTTATATAAGAACGACATACATATTTTGTGTGGAACGAAAAAATTGAAAAGAACTTAAATTTTTTCTTTAATGATATTTTATCATCAATGTTGTGAAGGATTATGCAGGCGAGAAGGATATTCTGTTCCTTTAAGTTAGATCGCCAATTAATACAGCCAAGTATACATTACCATTTCTTATTAACAGGGTTCATAATTTCAACGGGTCAGGTAATTGACCTCACGAAAAGCAAGATTTAACCTAGATACGCCGGATTTATCTTTTTCTTAACTTTTCAGAACTGACATAATATTTTATGTAAAATGGGTCCTAGTAAAACACTGAGGTGGGTAGAAATAATCTTTATTCCATAAATTCTGCAAAATTGCTGTCATAAATGTAGGACGTTGGGAAAAAGCAAGAGCAAAAATCACACAATTTGTTTGTTATAAACTATGTAAGAATGTTTGACAATATATTGTAAAACATCTTTCACTCGAAACATCGCACGCACTTGACAAAGAGACCTACAAACGCTACACTCTACAGGCTCTACCTACGGCCAACTTTCCGTCTCCCTAAAATCCATAAACCTAATGTACCCATTTGACCTATTTTAGCAACCTATAACCTCTCTAATTATAAAACCGACAAATTCATTGCTCCACTTATTACCCTCCTTGCCACAAACAATAAACTGTCAAAAATTCTCTACACCTAAAGGAAGAAATTACAAAACAAAATTCCAACTTATATATGGCTAGTTTTGACATATCCTCCTTATATACCAGTGTCTCACTTCTAGAAACAATTAATATTTTTCTTTTTCGCGCATTCCCTTCCCCCAATTCTCTCTTTCACGTTTTTACTGAGAAACAAATAAGAAAATAGTACCTACATTTTCTCACGAAAACTATTTCTCATTTAATGGAAACTTTTTTCACCAAATAGATGACCCTGCAATGGAAAGTCCTATTGCCGCCCCTTTTGCAAATCTCTTTAGGGGTAACTTAAAAGAACAAGCACTTGACAAATACCTATTACATTTCCGTCCTATCTTTACAGGAGATACTTAGACGACACCATCGTTCTTATCCGCCCTAAAAGTTCATCTTATAAATTCCTAGACTACATAAACCAGTTACATCCAAATACCAAATACACAAAAGAAAAGGAAGACAACGACTCCATTCATTTCTTAGATCTACTATGAATACGTACAACCGACGGTTTCTCCTCTTCCATTCACTAAACACCTACACATACGGGCTCTGAACTCCATTTTCTTAGTCAGTGTACCCCTAAAATCAAATTAAACTCTATCAAAACCTTACTTTCTCGCGCTTACAATCTCGCCTCATTATACCTCAATTTTTACAACGAGGTCACTTTCCTCACTAACTATTTCCAACAAAACGGATATACTTAAATATTTTATCAATAAAATATTTAAGCCGAAATATCCCTAATACAACGTCCCTAAAGAGAAGATTTTTTTACCCCTTCCTTATATAGGAGCCCTCAATTTACTTCTCTGGGATACACTCTCACCTTTTCTTAAAAATTCATTTCCTGCAACACATTTTATACCAATTTTTCAAAACACACGCAAACTACAACATCTTTTCAAAATTTAAGACAAAATACCAACGTTGCTTCGATGCTCCATCATATATGAAATCACCTGCTCGAGATGTAATTCCCAGGTATATTTGGGATCGACACAGGGCACACTACATGCCCGTATTTGCGCACATTTAGGCATCAGCAACAGAACTGGAGCCCCACTTACTACTGCCGAATTCTCCCATATCCGAATGCACTACGAAAACAGACATCCACACCATGAACTCAACTTAAATAATTTTTCAATTAAAGATGCAGCAATCACTGAAAACAAACTTCGTACAATGGAATCTCTTTATATTAGATTTACAAACCCCACTTTAAACACCGACATAAGCTCATTTCCACTTTTACTACAACTATAATCACCCACGAATTACACACGCTAAATCTAGTCCACCCCAAAACAACCCATATTTTTCAAATATTTCCATTTCTCCCTTATTTACAACGAAGACACCCAAATGTAATTAATCTCACTTTTATTTTATAAACAAAAACATATTTCCCATACCCTATTAGTTAAAAGCCCTGCATTTTTATAACTTGAATATTACCATTTCTGCTGCTTTCCATTTCCAGGACTAACCTTGGAAAGACCTTGGTAATTATATTATTCGAAAGAGAATGTAAAACAAAATAAGGGTTTCAAATTTCGTTAAAATTAGCTAAATAGCTACAATGTTATTGCCAAAACAAAACAAAACCGGGAGCGACAGACCGAGGACTGATCGACCGATCGACCGACCGACAGATGACTGACCGACTACCGGCCAACATAGTGAGATATAGAATCGCACGTGAATAAAAATGTAGGGAATTGCAGTAAGGGAAGAATTATCATAAGAAGTTAAATTTCCCTTTACACAAAGCAAACTGATTTCTGGGACACATGGCAAAGTGTTTTTGTATTTAAATACGTCGAAATTACTTTTCTCTTATATAATGTGGGTCTCAAATCCGATTTATAACGTTGGTTTCTTGATCAGTATAAAAATTCATAGACTTTATAATGCGCTCTATTTGGAGAGGAAGAAACTATGCACGATCTTACAAATAAATCCAATATAGTAAAATTAAGGTATCTTAAATTGCTTTGCCTCTTATAAAGTATGTTTGAGTGGTTAGTACATATATCATATTTTATAAACTACTAAACGTTATTCCTAATAGAGAGTATTAGTTGCTAATTCAGTTAGCTAACCGTGCTACCAATAGAACTAACGAATTCAAACTTATCAACGAAAGATTTCACACTGCGCTATCAAAATAGAATTGATAAATATTACTTTAATATATAAATTAAAATAATACAACCTCGCGTATAGCAGATATAAAATTTATATCGCTTTGTTTCACTCACTTCTAGTTTTCTCTGCCCTCCTTTCCTTTCTTGGAACTCCTTCGAGTGGAATTTATGGTATTTGCTGCCTCATCATTCTCTATCACACTTCTTCGTAATAACTTGTGGAATTTCCAAATGGAAATGAGCAATGGAAATGACCAAATGTCGTCATGCATTAATATATCAAGGGCTATCACTGAATGGCTCTCTCGTTTTTTCAATAGTATACAACAAAATGGACTCGTTTATGGGAACTTAGTTTTTTTTTTAAAGTTAATAAATGAAATATTTAGGTGTTTCGTCGCAGAGTTGCTATGATAAATTAGAATTACTACAACTTTTATCTCTCTATCATTTCGGGTCAAATTCCCTTCGCCAAACTCTCCCAGCCAGGATTCCTTCCGAATCCAAAATATTGCAGTTATTCCACTGGTCAAAGCTGAGGCAATTTTCGCTTTGCCTCTTCTTCTCTTCTCAAGATTTAGATACTCCATAAGTTTCATGGGTTAATTAATTTTATCATGGAGTCTTTTACTGTTCCTGTAATGTCATATACTAGATAATTACGCAAATTAACATAAGACAGAGATGAGTAAGAGATAGGGGCAGATTATAGGTAAGACTTTTCATATACCGTATTTTATAAATCCTTTAGGATAAAGAGCGGAATATTTTTATTTCAGTGAAAATGAAACTCTATAATGAAATGTAGCAAAACTTTGCTAAAAAAGGACCTCAAGGAAAATTATTATTTTTAGTGAGTAGTTCTATCTTATCAGTGCTATATTTAATTGTTCATAGCTCATATTTTCCTTTCTTTTTACACTTTGACATTCAATATACTTTCGTTTCCATCGTTTTCTTTCAAAGAGAAACTTAAACAAAACACCTGAACACGACATAGCCCAAATTCCCAGTCATTCTGTTCGTCCTTTGACCGCGCTTGATAAAAGTCCTTTCAGCCTTCTCTAAGCAGATGGAAATTTTGCCCTTTCAATACGGTACAGGTCTCAAATTTTAATCTCAGTATAAGAAATTTTCAATAGGGTAACTTTACTAGCGGTTATAGTAATTAAGTTGAAGGTAACTGACGCGTAACTGATAACATTTGTCCGATTTCAAAGAATTTGTTTGTGACGCAAAAAAGTTAAGAGAGTGGCCAAAGATTTTGCCGTCACCTAAGCCTTTACTTATTCTCTTGATATTTCTATAAATATATTAGTGTATGTAGGTTGCATATGTGCTCAATACATCTCTGGCAAGGAGAATAAAAGTAGAAGCTCACTTATAACTTCCATATACTTTTCATATAATACATTATATTTTCTGAAAAATATGATATTCAATATCGATGAATCTGATAAGGATATGATAAGGACGAAAACACCTAACTAGACCGCTTAGGAAACAGGTCTGTTACGCAAGCTGGACGAGGACGGCTTCAGATGTCGATAAAACGCACGGACGGTCGGAGGGTCACATTCTGGTGTTGAAGAGATTCAGAGAAAGTTGAAACTGACCATGCTCTGGATGTCTCAGAGTCAGTACGCAACCTGACGACAGGACTTTGCCTCCCATGAGCATTCGGAATCTGAATAAAACTGCAGTCACTTTGAACAATAAATGAACAAAGGCTACGGGTTAATGCATCCGATAGAACAGTATGTCGCAGACTGTATGCATAGGGCCTGAAGTCATATAAAGCCCGCCAGAAGAAGCTGGTCATTCTTTGCAGAAGAAACGTCGGCTGGCTTGGGCACGTGCTCACCACAACTGGATCTTGCGTCAGTAGGGAGATGTCTTATGGTCTGATGAATCGACACTTGGTAAGCACAATTTTTGTAGTTTACGCGACCACAATTCTACATCAGGCTAATTTTTAGAATTTACATAAGTAAATTCGAAATTCTTGGATTTAACTTAGGCTCAATTATTCACAAATTTTAGGTGATTTATGAAGATATTTCTTTGATTTTACACCAGCACATTTAATCAATTTTACCTGAGCACAGTTGCATAATGCTATATGGGCACATTTATTGAATGTTACATGGCCAGAATTCTGGGATTGAATGTGAGACCATTCTTTTATTTGATGGAAGAACAAGTATTTTGGAATGGATCTGAACACAATTCTTGAATTTTACGTATGATTATGCAAATTTTATTTACAGGGTAAACTCCAAAAGACGGGCCTGCACACATTATTGTTATATATCCATCATTCATTCATTCACTAATCACTTTTACTTTAAAGGAAATGAAAGAAGCAATGCCTGTGAGCTTAAGTAAATCTCAATGGAAGCTCCAGCAAAGAATATACTGCGTCAAACATTACTACAAGTCAGGCTCGTTCAACAAATTGCAGGACACTTTCGTGCATCAGTTCGAATGTGAAAAATCCCCCCTCCAAGCGCAGTATTCAGGACTAGGTGGACCACTTCGAGAACTATGGGACAGTGCAGAAACTCAATGCTGAGAGTCATAACCGTCCAAGACATTCAGAACGCCCCAGGAAGCGTACAGCTAAGCTAGTAGAGAGCGTGGGAGAGTCAGTTCAGCAGAGTTCAAAACGCTCTCTGTGCAAGCGAAGTCAGTCCATCGGTATATCCCGTAAGACTTGCAGGAGACTGCTAGTAATGGATGTAAAGGACTACCCATACATAATAGAAACGAAGCAGAGCCTGAAAACCTCATGTCACCGTCCATGTCGTTGACGTAGATGATGAATAGTAGTAGTCCCAGGACAGAACCTTGAGGCACCCCGCTAGTAAGGGGAACCCACTGAGAAGCCTGTCTATTTAGCACCACCCTTTGCCGTCTGCCACTTAGCCAGTTCTCTATCCAGCCTGCTGCTTTTCCGTCTATGCTCAGCGCTCGCACTTTCCGGAGAAGGCGGTGGTGTGGTACCTTATCAAAAGATTTCTGAAAGTCTAAGTAGACCACATCCACCGCCTTGTGCCGATCCTGCTCACTAAAGATGAAGTGGAAAAATTCGACAAGGTTCGTCATGCATGACCGTTGTCTTTGGAAGCCGTTCTGGGAACTCCTAAGTAGCAGGTTTGACTCTAAATGCGACGTCATTTTTTTCACCATGATGCTTTCCATGAGTTTACCGACTATCGAAGTCAGACTGATGGGTCGGTAGTTCGACGGTTGGCTACAGTCTCCTTTCTTAAAGATAGGAGTCACTTCCGCTTGACCCCAGTCTCTAGGAACGCATTTGGTCCGGATTGACATGTTGAAGATTGCGCTTAGGTGTCGTGACACTTGATCGCGCACTTCTTTCAACACTTTAAGTAGAAACCCATCCTGGCCAGGTGACTTATTCGTCATTAGATCAGTGATCTTCGTTTCTGTTTCTTCTTCGGTGAAGTCCATATTCTCCAGCTTTTTCCCCGAGTAGGAATCCGCTGGCTGGGGGATGGGACTAAATTCTTCAGTAAACACTGAAGAGAAGTAGTCGTTAAGGAGGTTAGCATTTTCTGCATCTGAGTGCTTTAATGTCCCCTTCTCATTCGTCAAAGGGCCAATCGTTAAACAGATTAGTTTACGGCTGTTTACATATTCAAAGAACTCCTTGTGATTCTCTTTACAAAGTCTCGCCACTCGGAGTTCCTCAGACCGCTTAGACGCCCTTATGCTGGACTTCACTCTACTGGCTAGCCTCCGGTATTCGTCAAAGTTACCCAAAGTCTTTGATTGCCGGTACACATTTATCTTCTCCCTAAGCAGTTGGTCGATTTCTCAATTAAACCACTTATGTTGAACAGAAGACCAACGGAGGCATTTCAGAGGGATGAAACGCTATTAAAGACTCATAAATGTGGTTTGGAAACTTTTGCACGAGTCTTCAACAGCCTCGCACACTTCTAGCCTCGCTTTAGTTAATCCAGCACCAAGACCTGCAAAGTCTGCTCTCCTCAAATCAAGTTTCCTCGATTTACAAGTTGCAGACCCTGCCTTGGGGACTTTGACTACAAATATAATTAGTCTGTGGTCACTGCCACCGATCTCTTCGCCAACAGTAAGGTCCTCAACGATGTCATCCTCAGAGGTGGAAACAAAGTTGAGGATATTGTCTCCTCTCGTTGGTTCTCTCACCCGTTGAATCAGGAACTCGTTGTTAGTGAACTCCATGAGTAGTGCGTTCTCACCACAGGGTTCTCTGGTTTCCCAGTCAACTTGTGTGTTTAAATCACCCATGACGATACACACTCTGTCTTTTACAAGTTCGCCTAACAGCTGGTACACACTCCTGCCCTGTTATAATAGTTGGGCAGGGGGTCTGTAATGCACTAGGCTCATGTATATGGCAGGACCTATTTCTAGCTCAACACCTAGTAGTTCATGGTCGGATACGATGCTGCAATCCGTCGAGTTGAGAGTATCTTTGACATACAACATCAAACCGCGACCCTCTCTGCCTGGCCTATCTTTCAGGAAGAGCTGGTAACCGGAAATCGTGAATTCACCTTAAAAATCTCGGCTTGAGGTTTTTATCCACAACTCCGTTATGGCCAGCATCTCAGGTTTTTCTGTTGCTACGAGGCCACAAATTTCAAGAAACCTGTTTCTGATAGACCTCGCATCAAACAGAGGAACCTTGAGGGAGTTCCCGACTGTAGGAGTCCCTACCTCTTCCGTTTTCCGCTTTGTTTCTCTGTGGCGGGGTCACTCCCCTCTTTGCGACCTTAGAAAAGGTCGTTCCTGGAGTAATACGGGTGTACTGGCGTACCTCTTCCTTTACTCGGGGCCTCACACTTCTTTAAGTTCGCCCCACAGCATCCTGGATCATGTTTGCGAGTACAGCTTTCCCTTTAAAGGAAATATGCAGTCCGACCCTTCTGTACAGGTCGTTTCTCCCGTAAAGGGTGCGGTAGGGGTCTACAAAATAGACTTTTTCTTCTGTACAAAGATCTCTCAGGCGTTATTTTATGGAGACATTCCTCGTGTAAGCATTGCGGGATGGACCTCGTCTTGGGAATATCCCGACCACGACACGTCTGAGGGTTTTCAGCCCACAGTCGTCAACTGCTCCCATAACCGTGGTTAGAATATTCCCGCTGGCACTGACTTTATCTCCTCGTAGGTAGAGATCGTTGCCACTTGCCATGAGGGAAACTACTGAACTCTCAGAGATCTGGAATTTCTCAGCCTCTACCCTTATTTCTCTGTTCCCCCTTCCTGGAAGGCAGCTTAACTTCACACTGGTGCGAAGGCAGGCCGCTAGCAAGGTTTGTATATTCCGCGCTTGGGAGTCACCGATCACGATGACCCTCGCGCATCTGGACTCAGAGGACAGAGGCTTCCCTTTCAGTAGAGGATCTTTTGATTCATCTTTCTTTCCCACTTTTTTTTTCTTCTTCGTGTTTTCTTCCGTTTATACTTTCTCTCCTGTTTTATCTACTGTTTCTGCTGTCTTTCCTTTCTTTGTCTTCCTTTTCTTCTTTTTGATGCCCTGAATAACCCCAGCAGCAGCTGGCTCTGGGACGTCGGATAGGTACCCCCTCTCTCTCGACGCGGTGCTTGAGAGCTCAACAGAGGAGCAGCCCGCGTCGTTGGGATTTTACTGTTTCTCTATCTTGCTTGGTGGCTGTCATGTCTGCAATGCTGAATTGGAGACGACGGATTTGCCTCGCTTTCTCAGATTTGAAGATCCTCACTTTTTCTGCCAGCCATCGTGATTTTTTCTCAGAAGATTTGAACAGTTCTTTAAGCGCCTGCAGTTCTGCCCTTAGAACGTAGTCCGTGCGGATACTTCCAGGGTAGCATTTTGAGAAACACTCCTCCTGAAAATCTACGCACCACTTGTCCTTTTGGCATGTGGAACACGTATATTTTAGCGCACCATGTCCTTTCTTTCCAGTCATGCTGAACACTATATATCTCCGAATACTTTGTGACCACTTTATAAAAAAGAAGAGGGGTGGTGAGTTCGCCCCAAGTGAGTCGCTTGCGCCTATCCGGTAGCTAACTTATTCGCACTTTTGTTTTTGTGTGGGAATTTATTCTCTTTCATCTGCGAAACATTCACTCCGGATATAGGAAACCATGTACATTTTCTTAAGTATTATGTTGCTTAATTTAACTTTCATTACAATGTTACGTATGCCATTCAGTGGTAATTTGAGTTTATTCCACTTCTTGGCGGTTTGCACTATGCGAATTATACATTGATCCATCGCTTAATAATCAATTAAACTTTGAATATTGTTGTGTTAAACAAATTAATAATTACAATTCTAAATTGATTCTAATTTAGTAGTAAGCTGAATACTTAGGAAATATTTCCAAGATTATATTCAATTAATTTAGGCTCAATGATGCCCTGTCGTTATGAATTAAAATAAAAATCGAATTAAATTTCTATTCACCCCAAAACTTTCGAATATGTTTGGCTAAAACTTTCACGAGCAATCAGGATTTTATACACAAAAAATCATACATTATTTCTCTCTTAGTGAATCAAAGCGAATATTAAGGAGTTAAATATACACGTAAAATTTGTTAAAATAATTGCGATTTTAATAGTACCCTTTCGATTAATATAAACAGGAAAGAAATTAATTGATTTATACTCGGCAAATTCGACTTGAAGCAAACATGAAGTAAGTGACAGTTATCCTAAGAAGAGTCGGACTGACTTTCATGGCTTTAAAGTCTCCCCTATCCATTCAGTGAATGTGGACATATTTTAGAGCCATTTGAAAGTAATAAAATTCCTTTCAAAATGTTATTTTTTGAAAAAATCTTAATCACAGACAAGAAAAATGCATATAAGTATTTCAAGTTAATTAATGCATTCATTCACAAAACTTGAAGAAATTAAGAAAATATAATAAATATCGAATGGAAACAACTGAGGAGATAAAGAAAAACAATAAGAAATATCAAGGTAAAAAATTATGAAATTAGTTACCTCATCATTCATGAATTCAAGGACCCTGATGGCCATTTAAATATTCGCTGAGGTTCTGATTTTATTGTTGAGAATGAAAATGTTCTTTTGAAAGTTGCGCAACCTTATTGTCCGAAAGGCATCAAGTTCTCGTCTCTTTAGACTACTTCGTCATTTTAACATCCATACATTTGTACTTTCTCTCACTTAATACTTTGCATTTTTATGGGAAGTCACAGAAATGGAAAGATAGTGAAAAGTAGTTTGATAGGAAGAGAAAGCGAAGGATGAACAACATCAATAATATATAGAAGAGACATATTTGACATATCTTTTACCTCATTATTTTACTAACCCTATACGTCTGTCTTTCAGGGTTTCCTTCTTCCATACCCAGGAAATATAATCTCAAGCGAAGCTAATTTAAACTTAGAAAGCCAAGTTTAAAAACTTTCGCCTTATAAACCTAAGAGCCAATCAATGCCAAACCGAATTTTGAGGATTATTCGAGTAATTTCCTTCGTCCCAAATAGAATATTATTGCATTAATATCTCAAAAAGTTAGGCTTATTTAATGTTTGCAGAATTTGTTAATATGGTCTCATGGTATGGCCTGCTATATTACTTACGTGTAGATATCAATTAGAGAACATGGAGATACCCTTGATTCGGAATCCACGTTAATCATAGGCTCCCCAGTGAGAAATAAAGGCATCTTAAAACAGGGCAGATGGGAGGTAATACCACGAGCCTAAGATGAAATTACATATACGATCTTCACATTTATCGTACTATATTATCCCTTCCACATTATTTATGAGGGTTTATCCAAGGAAAAATCAATATTTTACAGTCCAATAGTAAAAAAAAAGTAATATTTATTGTTCATCCGCCCCATTTTGTTCTCTTCTCAAACGATTGTACCAACCATACCACTTTATAAATACCATTGTTTTATCCTCAAATCTTTCGTTTGGATTAATCCTATAAAACAAGTAATGATTCTGAAGTATAATTTATTCTTTGTAAATTCAACAAATGGCCCTCGATCTATATGAGAGATCGTTAGGAAAGTATTTATGAAAATAAAGGTCATGTAGGTGAGCCAGTCATAAAATCAGTATTTTTATTCACTTCCAGAATCATAACAATGAAATAGAGTATCTCAATTTAAAATAATTCGCTATTGCACTAATATTCTTAAAAGAAATATCATCACGTCAATTTTAATTAAAAAAGTTCCCAATACAACCTTTTGGATGGGCAGGTTAAATAAAACCACTGTATCTAAAACCTGATATTAAACAACACAGTAAATGATATCAGAGCCATGTGATAGCCTTTATTTTTTAAGTATCTATCACAATTTCTGTTTTTTTAGTATCAACTGGGAATGGCAAAATGACGTTAATTTCTTCAACAATAAAATTTACTGCCCGTTTGAATGTCTTTCCTCGAAAAGGCATCGAAAGGGATTTTGGTAAACTCCTCTAAAAGTTCAAGCCTTTGGGATTTAAATTTATAAAACAGCGAAAAAGAACTTTTGTAATAACGGGAAATTCAGGGCCATTAATACACGCTGCCATCAATAAATCTTGTGTTTAAATGTTTTTTAAAGTTTTTATTAATTTCTATTTTTTAATGTTATGGTTATTCTGTGTCCTCTTTCTTTACAACGAACAGATGACCTATATAAACACTTTCTTACCTTCCCCTCTTGCAGTTTTTGATACTGTTTTAATCAGAGAAAATAGATGTGTAATAGTAGTAATTGATCAACCATTTTTCCCTTCTTATTATGGCATAATTCCCATTTTTAAGGCAAAATAAACTAGGGCATCTTTTGTAAAATATTAGTAAAAAGAGATGCAAACAAAGTGATGAGTTGAGGAATTGAAAATGTGTAGAAAATATTTATCAGTAAATCCACCTTAGGTGTTGTGGTCGGAATGACACAAAACATGATTGCCTATTTTACTGCTACGCGTCTTTCGGATTAAAAACTAAGACGATAATGCGTAACCTTCTTTAAGTTATTTTATTGCATTTAAATTTGAACCAGTATATATTACAGTCCCTTGCTGGCGTGGATGATAAGCCTCATATACTTATGCAAAATACCAGTACAAGTTACTTTAGTTATTTTAAACACAAAAATGGATTACTATTGCAGTTCTAAGAATATTTTCGAATAAATATTAAAATTTCTTAGTATTTATTTTTATCTTAATTTCGTTACACTTTACATTAAAAAATCATTTATCCTAGCATGTGCCAGGAAAATATGATTATCTTTCAAGTAATAATTCATAGACAAAATCTGGAGGCTAAAATTTGGAGCTACATCTTCCTTCTAAGCTGCTTTGCTTATCTCGTAACTTCTCTTGACGGGAATATCAATCTTTCTCAAATAAAGCATAATAAACTGAGGATTAATGACAAAGATGCGCTCATACAAATATAGAGATGTGCTTTACCGATATCAAGCTCATTAAAAGGCATTTCTGTATCATTAAACCCTGTGGAGACTTTTGCGAAAAGTCGCCTTATAAATGGATTTGATTCTGATTTTTAGACAAATTCTTATTCAAAAATTCAAGTGGCAGCTTTAGGATGGGTATTTTTAGTATATATTAATACAATAAACAAGAGGAGCGGCTCCGCCACTTTTTCTCACAGGAGGAGTTTGCGCTTCATAGGCAGACATTCAATGTGTGCCTAGGGCCAAGGTAGGTTTCCTTTTCAGGATCGAATTAGGCAGTTATATTTTCTATAGTGTCAAATTCTTCTGAGATATATTTAATACTTTTTCTTTTCTATATCTTTTTTCCTGTAGAAAAGTTTCGATAAGTTTGTGGTTAACTTCTTTTTGATCTTCTATTTTGATAGCTTAATCTATATTATCTTCTAAAATTTTATTAATAATCTCGTATCCCCAAACTTCTTCGTATACAATATTTTCATAATTCATTTTATTCAAACCTTTCTCATCTTTATTCTAATATTCAGGAATTAAAAAGTATATGACGAGAAAAAATTATAACATAAATTATCTGGATAAAGCTGCAAATATACGAAGAGTCATACCTAATGCCTGTTTTTCAAATCCAGAGCAACTCTTTGAAATAACTTTGATAAAAACTCGGAATATATAAAAAACCAGCCCTGCGTTTCCATCTCTAAATAATCTCTTAGTAAAAAATTTGATAAAATAATTCAATATACCATAAACCACCCCTTTTTTCTTCCTATTCGAATTTAGCAACATTTTTTTGGTGTAAAACTTTAAGAAAGTTTCCAGTACACATCTCTTAATAATTTTCTCATGGTCTATTCTTTTCACATCTATTTCCTATTTGTGAGGCCTAACGGCCAGTAAAAACCTTTATAGGAATTTCTTTTTAATACGGAAAAAACAATGCTAATAAGTCTCTTTTTCTTTCTAAATTTTCTTCGATAATTTCATTTAGCTTTACTCGTTTTTAGGAGGCAGGAAGCTATTTCCTCCTAATCAAGATGATAATTTTAAATCTATTTCCGAAGTAACTTTGATAAGACTTTCGAATATACGCTAAATAAAATAAAAGAACAGCCCTGCCTAAATTTTAATAAATGTTCTGAACTTAAAAAATTTGAAATTCTTTTTGTTAAAAAAAAATTCCAAATCATTGGAGAATCATATTTATTTTTTCTGAATCTTGCCACTTTGTGCTTTTAAACTTTAAAGAATCCGTAGAAATAACTAAAAATATACTTTAGTCATAACCGAACTAAGAGTAAAAAGTAACTATTATCATTCAGACCCTCAAAAAATCTTGTTCTTAAAATATAGTGTTATGGAGGATTACCACGTGTGTTTCTGAAAAATCAATCATATATTTTATTATGTTAAATGATTGATGCTGAATATTACATTATATTTTTCCATTTTCTATAAAATAATACTTAGACACGGTATAAGAAATGATTTCATTTACTGAAGAAACTAAGAAACTAAACGGGATAAATAAAACATACAAAAACATGAGAGAAATTATTTAATTTTAAATAAACATCACTTATTATTTGAAAAATCCTCAATTCTCAACTCTAGCGACCTTTATCGAAAGAGTTTGTCAGATTCTTGCGTTATTTATTTCAGAAATTTCGTCTTATTTGTACTCATATTTTTCGTTGAGTAGAGAGTCTTACTTGGTTCATCGAACATTCATGACTCCACTCTATCTTTCGTGATTCATCCAACATGCTTACACATATCAAGATTGGATGATTTACATATTCATTCCTCGTATCAAAATATTATTCTTATTGCTTTATCTGTTATTTGCTGGCGAGAGTTTGATTCAGAGATTAGTCCATAAAAGTGAGATAGGCTCTACAGCCCTAAAAACATACTCAATGGATTTCCAAAGCAAAATCTCAAGTTCAATTATGAGTTCGTAATTGGTTCTTTCTTCTTTGTTCGTTGCATGTCTAAAGAGAGGAGCTGAAAAAAAGAATTACCTATGCTGAATATCTCACTATTCCTCGATAGTTTATTAGGTGTAGTTTCTAAATACCCATTATTCCACGAATGTACTTTTTTGGAGGCATAAACGAAAGTTTCATCAATAAAAAAAGAGTAAAGGAAATTGTTAAGTGTCCTCTCCTAAAAATGACGCTAAAACCACAGACGATCATCATTAATAAGATCCGTCTCTTAATTATTTCATGCCAAACTCTCAAGCATTAGCTAAATCTAATTTGATGCACACCATTGTCGACCGTTTATTTTATCACCACAAATATCAATCTGCTTGGATACTTTAGATGTTCACATTTTTCGTGAATTTTGGTCCAATTTCTTTGGAAAAATTCTTCCAATCAGTTTCGTTTCATTGCCACGCAGCTTGAACTTATTAAACATGTAGCAGCTTCTCTTGCCTCGCAAAATTGGTGGATCAAAAAACGGCAAATAAATAGTTTTAGATTTCTGGCTCGTAAAGGAAGGAAAATGCAATGATTTCTCGGGGTAAGAAGTAATAATAATTAGAACCACAAATTAAAATAAAAAATAATAAAAGGTATTAAATTTAAAAGAAAACACATATCTGCTTACGATTACTTTTATTGCTAGCGGGACTATCATGACTTGACAAATTTTATTTTTATTAAAATTAGTCGAGTGATCGATTTAGTATTTTCAGCCAGTAATATATTCTAGTGAAATTAGTAGCTTAAAAAATAGAGTAGTTATTTCCTAACTACTCCAGCAAATTCCTAACATTAACTATCTAAATTAATCCATGGACTAGACCTTCCTTTCAAATTTGAGCGTCAACTAGGGATGTCAAGATTGACGTTAATTTCCTCACCTATAAAATTAACTGCCAGTTTGAATGGTTTTCCTCGAAAAGGCATCAAAAGGGATTTTGGTAAACTCCTTTAAAAGTTGAGGCCTTTGGGATTTAGATAAAACAATATATTTGTATTTATATAACAGCGAAAAAGAACTTTTGTAATAACGGAAAATTAACTACTATTAATACACGCTGCCATTAATAAATTTTGTGTTCAAATGTGTTTTTAAAGTTCTTTATTAATTTGCCTTCGTAAAAGTTATCGTTGTTCAGTGTCTATATTTCTCTCTTACCCGGAGATGACCTATATATGCACTTTCTTACTTTCTCCTCTTCCAGGTTTTGATAGCGTTTTAATTAGATAGAGCCCTTTATTCCTCACTAAAGGCCTTTAAAAAGTATCGGAAATGCAATATTTTTTATAGTAATTAGGTGATTGGTTTTAATTTTATTTTTACGTTAGATTTTGCTACTCATTCACTGAGGTTTAAAGTAAATTATTGTAGGAAGACTCAAAACACAACTCTCGTAATAAAGACGATATTTAATTGAAGATTAAATATACCTAACACATAGGAAAAGATGTTATTTCTACTTAGAGGATTTCAAGACGTCATTTTAAATTAACGAAGAAATTATTGCTAGGTTCTTTTTCGTCATGGAAAATGCCTGTTAAATTTGATCTAAAATAGATTCATTTAAAATTTCAATCTCTCGTCATTCTAAATAAATCTCCAAATCGTTACGGCAAGTGAATTCAAACTAAAGGGTCATTTTCTGGGGTTAATCAAAGGTAAATGATCTTTACTAAGACCCTTTAGAGCTGAGAATAGTCACTGATGCGATATATTTAAACGAAGATATCATCATTTAAGCTTTAGATATTCAGGTAAAAGATTTTCAGAGGCATTAAACAACCCGTCAAGTTCAAGAGAAAGAGGTTAGAAACAATTTAGGAATTTATAAAAGCATAATTTCACTAAAAGTTTCTCGACGACCAAAGAACCATTAAAATGTAATATTATGCGAGTTTCCTGAGGCAAATTAAATAAAAAATTATCGAAAGAAGATGCGGATTGCGTGATAAAATATGAAATTCCTTAGAGATGATGCTTTCTAGCCTTCTTCAAGAGCCAAAGGAGCTGTTGCACATGATGCCCAGGCAAACACCTGTATTATGCATGCTATAATTCTGATTTAGCACCTTCAATCCTTATGTTTTTTCCCAAAACAAAGCCACATCAAATGCATAAATCTCAAGTGACTAAAAACCGGTATAATATAGATTCTATTTCTAAATTATCCAACTAGAGTTTCAGATAATTTGGTGTGCATAATTATGCACCTAACTACTATTATTAAAATTGCATGTAGGTAATATTCTATGGGCGTATAGATATCTTCTATTTACGTTTCTTGTATTTAAATACACGCTATCGGCAGGCTTATGAGGGAGAGGCTGTTTTTAATCTAAATATTTTAATTTTATTTAGAAGCCAATATCCCAATTGATATTAAATGGAGGCCATACTGCTTTATCTAATAAGCAAGCTTTTTTGTCATTACAAGGGCGTTTTATTTTCCTTCTCCTAAAATGCCTCTGGTATTTGTCCGGGGTGATAAAATTAATACAATGCCATACAATTACCTTGAGTAAGTGTTGAAAATGTCGTACTCTTTCTCCAATACAAAGATTGATTCTTCTTAGTTAATTTGTAAGCATTTTTTTCTATTTTCATTTTGACTCGTTTCCACGGTAAAAGGATTATTTTAATTTTCAAAGTGGGATTTTTTCACTGCGGACAGAGATTTGCCAAACACTAGTTATTTAATTCCCTTTCCTTGGCTTTGTAAATATTTTGGCGCTTCTCCTAATTCAGCTTTTTTTCTTTAATCACTTCCTGCTTTTTTTAATTTTCAATGAGAAATTCGCTTGGTAGAATTCTGCCATATGTGTAAAATAATTATGTATGAATCACACTACAGCAAAATTTGGTAAGAAGCAGGCTAAAGCGGCCTGCATTTTTCTTACTGCACTGAGTAAATATGTTTTCGTGGAAGTATCCATTTCAATATTACCTTTTTAATAATTAATAGGACAGTCCGGATTTTATTCAAATTTCCTTTCACTCAGCTTTTCTTTATAACCAAACAAAAGAAACGCGTCTTTACCGATGACAAAAAAATTCTCATTGGGTCTATGATAGTCTACATTGGCCAGTATTCCTTAGATAAGCCCGTTATGTCTTTTTCTTACGACTTTCAATGCACGAGCACGAGATGGGAATAAATCTTTCAATTACACTGGCTAGATGAAGGAAAATAATCAGTAGGAGTACAGGTAGAAGATTCATATCTCAATACTAGAGTCCAAGCAACCTTTATGGCTCCCAAAAGTAAAGCATCATGGAATTATTTTAAAAAAACTAGTCATTTCGTAAATTTTAGGTAACTTTCATTAAGTTATCTCTCAATTAACTCATAGAGGTTCATGCGTCTTTATTCATTTTTCTGTTTAAAGAATTTTGGTTATTTTTTTATATAATCAGTGATATGGCACAAAATCTTTGTATTATCATGTCAAGAGCATAGAATCACGATATATACAAGGAATCATGTTTAGAGTAGACATGTTATCTTCAGATATAATTTTCAAATGCAACACGTGCAAGGAAGAGCTGTATGTGTAGCTTGACTGAGCTAGTGTTTCCAAATGTCAGACGTGTTTTAGTATGTTTACTAATAGTGCTTCTGATTCTACTTGATGGACATATTTTTAGACCCAATACTGTTGATAATGCAAAGCAAAGGCTACAGCTAAAGAGGATCTATCACTAGAACCTCAAAGGTATAGCCAAAATCCATTATTCGCTGTGGTCTAGCGATTGATTTGGTTACCTAATGAAATGATACCAGGAATTTAAGTCTTGTGTTTAACAATATACAACATTTTGCTTTAAATCATAATTGAAAAAATATCGCCTTTTATTCAAGCTGCTTACTAGCTTTACAGTAAGGAAACAGTTACAACCAAAAATGATGTTGAGACTCCAATCATGTAAATGAGTTTTCTTCTAAAGATTCAGTTATTTCTTAACTTGGGAATCAAGCATCTTGTTGCACGATAGGTAAATATTATTGCTCATATGTTTTGAACTAATAATTTTTTAACATATAGTCAACTAAGATACAACAAGAAAAATATATTACTTTGTAGTAACCTCTATATTATAGAAAATATATCCAATGACTCTTATATTAGAGATAATTATTTTAAAGAAAGCCGGGCGAAAGGTTTTAACATTAGTATACTCACTTGTGCATGACTGTGAATTAACTAATAACACGGCTGAATTCAATACTTGAAAAAATTGGAAATATCAAGGTATGATCCATGGAATTCACGCCTGGAGCTCCGTTTGTTTAGTTATCAATCTGAGGGCGATGAAGAGCTCAACAAAGAATTGAATAGGAAGAGAAATCTCGTATATATCGCGGAGATTCTGATCATCATCAACAACGATTCCAGCAAGTCAAAGTAAACAATAGCTAAGAATAATGGATTATCAGTCCTTCATCAGACAAATAATGCATATAACATCCACTACTACTCATAGATGATAAAAAAGGACGAGATTCTTCAGTAGAAGATGCAAATCACGCGAAAGTAACCTGCAGTAAGGCTTATGAACTAACTAAATTATCGGCTCAAACCTGGTATACTTAGGTTCTAAATAAGCGAGACGATTTTCTGTCCAGAACAGTTGGTGAACTCGTTAAACAACTGGTGGCTTGCTCTTCTTCCAAAGATATACCAGACATTTTTTATTTTTTTTAATTCTATAAAGCCCATCTGGCAACTGCCCACTTGGGCATATGTCGCCGAAAAACACGACAGCCTAGAACTAGGCTACTTTAAAATAAAAATATGAAAAATATGAAAACAATGATATAAATTGAAAAAACTTAACAATCAGGAAGCAATCTCCGGCAGCGGGTGGAGGTCCCCCTCACCCCGGTGCAGGAGAGTGCAACCTACAAACAAAACAATAACAAAAAAGAACCTTGAAATAAAGGGGAGAAGCCCGGCCTCCCCCCAAAAGTCAACAAGTCCACAAGTCAATGTGCACAAATCTGTCCCGAGTACAAGAGACAGGCGGTAGTGACCCCGCCCATCCCGGTACCGGGACAGGCATCGTGGGCGAAGATCACCCAGACTGGGACATTCGACAAGAATGCGCCGAACAGTCTGGGGGACGACGCAGTGGTTGCACTGGGCCGCAGGCGAGCGCTACATCAAACATCAATGCGTCACACGAGTGTGTCCGATTCGGAGACGACAAAAAGCAACCTAAAGCCGCCGCGGCATTGGGAGAGAGGTCCATGGAAACAGTCGCAGCGCAATGGCACGCAACTTTAAGTTCCCTTCGACCGTCTCCCATCTTCTTTGCCAAGCAGTCCGAAGAGCTGCCCGTATTCCTGCCATGTAGTCGGTGTGAGGAAAAGCGAAACGCTGGTCCAGGCGCAGAGTCCTTGCGGACTCTTTGGCGCCCTCATCGGCACGCTCATTCCCCGCAATTCCTACATGTCCAGGAACCCAGCAGAAGATAATCTTGACATCTGCCCGGCTCGCCAAAACCGTGGCGTCACGGATATCGCGAACCAGGGGATGCGGAGATTCCAATGCCCCGAGAGCACTCAGGGCGCTTTGTGAGTCGCTATAGATCACAATCCGGTCTCTGAACCGGGCACGTTGCGTAATCTCCCGTACAGACTGGTGTATTGTCACCAGCTCAGCCGTGAAGACAGACGCAGCGCCTGGTAGAGCCCCGCTGACTTCAAACAGAGGGGATACGGCGTGGAAGCCAACCCCCTCTTGGGACTTGGAATCATCCGTATACACTGGCACGGTTCCAGCGTGACACGATGTGTGCTCTAAAAGGTTGAACGCAATACTTCCGGCGCCGTACAAGCTTTGGTAGCAGAGGCGTGGCGACAAATAGCCAAATATGGTACCCTCCAGGGTGGCGTCCTGGGCAGAACCAGGGGCGCCACCAGCCCGAGAGCTATATCTACCTCTCGAAGGAGTTTCATGGCCCTAACTTCCAAGGGCTTAAGGTATGACTGGCGTCTCTCGGCGGCATAGGCACCATCGAGATCAGCTGAGAATGCAGTGAGAGCTATTGGCGACTGAGGGAGGCGCCGGGCTCGTGCGTACAGGCGAGTGATGCACTGCACGCGGCGCAGAGCGAGTAGCATCTTACCAGTATCGACCAACAGGCTCTCAATGGGGGAAGTGCGGAAGGTACCGGTCGCAAGGCGGAGGCCGTTGTGGTGGATCGAATCTACCTTCCGCAATAAACGCTCGGCTGCGGATGCATAAAACTCGCATCCGTAGTCGAGCTTCGAACGAACAAAGGATCGATAAAAAAGTAGGGCAGTAGCCCTATCAGCGCTCCAGGCGCTGAACGTCACGGAACGGAGAATGTCCATGGCGCGGGTACAAGAGACCCTAAGGCTGCGAATATGAGCCTCCTAGGTGAGGTGTCGGTCGTATAATAGACCAAACTAACGGTGCAACTCAACCACATCCAGGCGCACCCCATTGAGAAACAAATCTGGGTCGGGGTGAAGCCGTGGATGGTGGCAGAAGTGCACCACCTTAGTCTTGGCCAAAGAAAACAGAAACCTGTGCGCTTCGGCATAGCTAAAGACGCGGTTCAATCCCTTTTGGATTCGACGCTCCAGAGTTGGCATCTGGGCCGCGCCAAAAGAGATCGAAAGGTCGTCCACGTAGAGCGTAGCGAGAACATCTTCCGAAAGCACCAAGGTGATGCCGTTGATGCTCAGGGCAAAGAGTGTGACACTGAGGACACTTCCCTGCGGGACACCCTCTTTTTGCTCCTTTGGGCCGGAGAGGGCTCCCCCCATCCGTACGTGGAATCGACGATCTCGCCAAAATTCAGATATAAACATTGGGAGGCGTCCCCTCGCCCCCATCGTGTGGAGAGTCTCTATGATACCGTATTGCCCTGCGGTATCATAGCCTTCTCCAGATCGAAAATCACCGTGGCGTAGTGCTGTCTACGAAGAAAAGCCTTACAGACGTCATTTTCCAGTCGGAGCAGAGCATTGGACATAGAGTGCGGTGACACACTCACCGGGGTGCCATGAAGCGTCCGGAAGAGCACTTATCTTGGCCGCCTCGGCGGGATTCGCCGCATTCGCCAGAAGGCTCTCGTCCGAGAAACGGGTCACCTTTGGCTCTCTACCAATTGCACCAGTTAATCCTCTCCTCTAATGGATCATGTTGCTCTTGGACAACATGGTGCCATCAGTGGAGCGAATATCGAGAAAGCGTTTGAAGCCAGCGGGTTCGAAAACGTCAGGTAACCTCTGAATCAAGGGCCCCTGTGCACTTTTGGTCTTTGTCTTGGTCAGGAGCTCCGTACCTGGGGGGGCAGAAGGGCCGGATGTGCCGATCTTGGCTTGGTTGCTTGCCAGAGTGTCAGCAGACACATCCATCCCCGCAGCCCGCGCGGATGGAGAGGAGCCCTGAGTCTTTTTAGTCTTTCTTGTCTTCTTTTTATTTTTAGGAGAGGAGGGCGGAGAATGAACCCGCTTTTCACCTCCGCAGGTAGAAGCCCCTAGGCCAGATGTACCGGCCTCAGCCAGGTCCTTCTCCGAAATGAAGAAAGTCCTGGTGGTCGTAGGGGCATCATCTGGAGGAGATCCCTCCCCTCCTTGTACTGCCTCAGAATCCTCAGCCGTTTGAGGAGGACCTTGCATAGTGGTGGATTCAGGTTTTGTGCTTAGCGCCGAGCCCGGATTCCCCCCCATGGAAGGCCCTACCGTCTGAGGCTGGTTTTCCTTAAGGAACATGTCTATCACAGGAGGGGCCTCCAGTTAGCCATCTCCTCCCAGGACATCGCAGGTCCCCTTGGCAGCGTCATGAGTCTTTTGTGGGGGGGCACAGGCCTTAACCCTGGTAAGGTTTAATATTCTTGCCAGCAGGTCTTTAGGGTGAAGCAACCGAAGGGGCCTGGCTTCTCTCTCCCGCCTAAGGGGGTTTGCCCTACCAAGCTGCTTACACGAGGGGCGGTCGGCAATTGGCTGCCTGCTGGCTTTCTTGGCAGTTCCCTTAGAAAGCGTAGGAGAGGAGTAAGCATTCTCTCCGGTTAAAGAAGTATGGAGGGTCTCCTGCGCAAGCACAAGGGAGGCGACCTCCATTTTCTCAGTGGAGCTGCCCGAGGGCGGCTTCGTCGCTGTTTCAGGAGAAGTTGACGGTTGAGTTTTTTTGGGTTTTTTCATACATGGGCATGGTGACCCTCTTTTTTATACGGGACGCAATAGCTCATCACCTCTTGCAGTTGCCCGCACTGCAAGAGGAACTTACAGGCCTAGCAGAGCCAGGCGCCACCATTTCGGACCACCCCTTCCGCCTGGTGGCCTGGCAGTCTATCAGCATGGCGGCTTCACCTTGGATACGGCGTAAAATTGATAGAATTTGAAGAAGAGAGGAAAAAGGGTTATGGACCGTTGTCCCCTTATCCCTCAGCCCCGATCCAGGACGGTTAGCTTAAGAAGAAGATCAGCATCTACCCTGTAAAATTAGAGGCTGATCAGAGAAAGTTATGGGAGAGGTTGTATGAAAAGCTAGGAAACAAGTGTTCTGAAGGAAGGAGAATAGGCTAAGCTGGGGTCGGACGGGGGCTGGATCCGGTCAGCACAGCGAACAGGATGTCAAATCACCGCGCCCCCTACGGGGGAAAGGGAGATTAACAAAGCAAGCGGTGCTGCATGATAATGTTGCCTAGAGCATAAATCCAGTGGTTTCTGATTGTTTAGGTGTTAATCAGAGGACGGTGGAATAGATCAGAAAAGAGATGAATAAGTCAGACTGCGATTACGAGAGTACGGCGGCTAAGAAACCACCTAATCCTTCTGAAAGGCAAAAATCCAGATATTTGTCTTGGAGTTCTAGTTTATCATTGGCAGCCATCCCAGCAACTCATTGAAGTTTATAGCTAGTGGCAAAAGAGTTCTGTCTCAAATCATGCAGTTAGTGCATGAAGAAATCCGAAGATGATGAAGGACAAGCGATAGAAAGGGGCTGCATAGCTTATTAAAAAACTTAAGAATCCACTTATATCTGCAATACTTTGGTTCTTCTCTACCGAGAAGAATTTTTTTCAGATCAATAGGGTAATCTTGCAAAACAACCACTAGCTTGTTCTTCCCACCAAAGATGTACTGAATCTCTTTACGACCAAAATACGCGTGCACATTATGATCTCTGAGGTGGTATATAGCGAGGGCTGTATGCTCCCTTTTTATCTTTCCTAAGAGCCTCAAACTCAATAGAAAAAGTTAAAGTGGCTTGGAGGATTTGGTGTTGTCAATGATTCAGAATTTGCCTGCTGGACGAGCACCAAACAAATAAGAGTACTCCTGGCTGTCAGACAAACAAGCTCTTTGATCACATCACTCCAAAATTCTGGCCCGCTTAACTCAAAAGAATGCAATTTCCTGAACAAATATGTGTGGAACGTAGTTGATAGAAAGAGAGATAGAGATCAACAAGAATTCACGCACCACAAAGCTGAAGCTTATGTGATGTATCACTAGAGTTTTCACAAAGTTAATTAGCGGAACCATCGAGAGGCCAGTAGAAGATTTAAAATCTGCCTGGTTGCCGTAGTTGAGACACTGTGATTTCATTGACTAAAATATATTTTAGAATTCCTCAGATCTTGAAACTTTAATTTAAGCAAATATATCTTTAAAAATAAATATATCTGTTCAAGTTATAAAAAAACTTACACATCATACCCTGTATTTATTTCTTGATATTAATTTTAAATTAATATTTTTTAGGCCAGATCCCTCAAGATGTGATTAAGATAATCTAATAAGAATATTGTATAGTCACTACGCGAATAAAAGAGTCTAATTGATATTTTAAAAAACAAACAAACTGTGGCACACTTTTTACCCCCCCAAATTAAAGAAACTGACAGGAGTCAGCGAGCGACCATCATGATGTGGTCGATAAAATGCCAGAAAACATTGAAAAATTAAATGAAATAGTTTTAAGTCAAGAAAGAGAACCGAGAAAAAGTAAAAGTGAACAGAAAGTTAAGAAAGAAATCAGCATTAAAGGAAATAATTATAAAAATCATGGATTTACAATATTTAAGAGATTTAAAGTTACTGCTTTCTCTGAGACTCAGATAAATACTTTTAAATCTATGTAAAATTATCGCGAAAAATACGGTTAAACGAGTCTATGAAAAAAATGTTCGATAAGAAACTATTTATGGTCGAAACACGACGGAATAACTCAAAAGATCATCTTGTTCGTGCAGCATTGTTGACAAAAATTCATGTTACCCAAAAGGACTGAGTCATTAAACTCACATTTCATATTCAATAAGTGTTTACCATATACTCGTATTTGGTTCGATGTTAAAATGAATTAAATTTAATTCTTTAATAAAATTTCGTCTTCAATATTGGTAAAGATCAAGAAGAAGAGAACTTATTTTGTGTTCTTATAAAAGAGATCGCCAATTGATGCATCCAATAAAACAGTAGCAGTTCTCAATAAAACTGGGCCTAGTTTTAAAGATTCAAATAACTGGCCACAATACAACCAAGAGAACCAAACTTTTGTGGTCTACGTAAATAATTGGCCTATCATGGTCACGAAATACGTGATGTGAACGGATTCAGTCAGAATTGGAAAATTTCTTACAGGAGAGAGATATTACAGGATTTGGTTGACTGTAATGGAAGAAATTTTAGACAACCTATTTATAATTACAAAAATTCAATTAAAGGCTGCAGTTTTACAAGATAATCAATAAAAAATTGAAGAATTAAATATAAATGTTTTGGTCCTCGATTGACTCCACATCGGGAAGTATACATCATTCCGAGCTCGCATTTAGCTAATCATCCTTTTTAAATCTGCCCTGTTTGTTTCATCCACAAAGGCAGCTGCATCAAATTTAGCTTTTAAACACCCATTGAATCATACCTGCGCTCCTCTCCTATACCCTCTTTTCTTCTCACAGACAACACATTAATTTTCCTATGCTCACCCCCCACAGACTTGTAACGATCGGCTCACTCTTGGCCCCACAGGCCAGATAAACTTCCTTACCACCACATGGTATAACTAATACTTTTGCATTCCTCCCTTAAAGATCAACCTATGATTTCATTTCATATCAATTGCTTTCCAAATAGTAATTCCTTATCTGAACTCGTAAGCAAAATCCAGCTTGTTACTAAAAAATCGCTTCACCTACTTGGAAAATTTGGGCAGAACCTGAAAATTATTGTAAGTTCGGAACCTAAGTAACTTTAATATATTATGGTATCCACCTAAAAAATTATCTAAGCTGGAATCCCCATCAGGTAACGACCCATATCCAATGAGTTTAACTTTGTTTAATCACGTAAGGTAATTTACTATTTCGATTGTTCTTAGCTCTGATATTAAAGGCTGTTTTCTGTATATTTTCCATTTCGGTTTCAATCATCATAAAAGGAATCGATAATTTATCACAAAGTATTAGTGTTTTAAAACTTGCCTTAAAAAGGAGACCATTAGGTTTGGCCACGAACTGTATAAAATTGGTATTTATAAATGCCTTTTCTCCTACTAGGACCTGATGAAGATGTCCTTCACTCTCTTCATTCTTACCTAGGAAAATTTGGTCCCTAGCTGAATACTAGCAAATTTTAAAGAATCTACCTATTTAAACAGGAAAAATGGGAGCTTCAAAGGCTTGTCTATTGACTATTGGTATCTACCTCAATCAAATTTGTAAGCAGCAACTTTTATTGGGGTCACTTGACCCAGATGGTATTCAGAAACACAAGAGCTTTTCGAAATATTAAGAAGCGTTTCTCCCACTGGAATTGTCGACAACTTACTAAAAACATTATTAATTCATTACTCTCCATAAAAATTCAAATTATTACAGTGTTATAACAATTATGTCCAATATATAAGAAGATCCATTTACTATTATTCTTAATAAATATTTATTTTTAGCTGATGTGTTCTATCCCCATTTGAAAAGGGACCTGGGAACCAGGCAAGGGAAAATAAATGGATTAGACAATAAATTTAAATAACTAAGAATTGTTACTCTATTGGATTCTGTTGACCTACTCTTTAAGAGTCATATATTTCAAGCCTTTTTATCTCAGATCTTTTGAACTTACCCGAAGTCCATCTTTTCAATACTGAGCCTCAAAAAACTTGCCATACTCGACAGGGTTCTTCTAGACAGGAAAGGATTCTTCCAGAGTTCTCATATTTCGTGTATCTGGAGGTTTTGTCACAGTTCCGCTTCTGTCGCACATATGGTTCACGTTGGCCAGATGAGTATATGTCGGTATTGGACCTAATGTTACGTTACTCCGATGTGTATATCATGGTAAGGGTGGTTGGGAATGATGTGACAACGGTACACCCTGCTACAACGGAACAGTTTAGGAGCGGTACCGCCTCCCTGCCACATTGCCAGCAAGAGGACAAGCGGATAGAAATCTTGCACTATTTTCGCCTTTCTCTATTTTCTTTACTGATCTTTCATTACCAACTTTATCTGTGATACAGCTTCATTACTATTCCTTTTCAAATTTTGAGCAAAATCCTTGTTTAAATATGGGTGATTACTGCACCGGGCCTTGTCAGCACGATCTTTTTATGAGACGAGAGAGATGTTTGTCTCCTCAGTTGATATTCCGTGAAATGACTTGAGGAGTTTCTATATAAATCTTTGTTGTATAAATTAGTGGTAAAATATATTGATGTGACAAAGATTGAAGATTAACTCCAAAATGGAATACGCATGGTGAGGATTGTAGAAAAACATGTTCTTATTCCTCAAAAAGATCTTTAAGGACATCAAAAGGCCTAATGGATCAACATTATCTTTGTTTTCCCGATATTTTTTGGCTATCATTTGTGTTTCTATAGCTGTAAATTAATACAAACAATTATATTTTCTATTAATGCTATTTAATAGTAAAAAAATGGTGACGTGACCCTTTTCCAAAAGGATTACGATCTTCATAAAATACAATGAGATTCATAATGATTTAATCCGGAACTAATATTACTGTAACAAAGAATTCCGCAACTTCTCCATATATATTTTGCCTTTTCGTATCCACATCTAGCAAATATGGTGCTTTTATTTATTTATTTTCTATTTTCATTTTTCGGATATCCAGAGAGATTTACTGCCCCAATAGGAAAAACTATAACCGATTTCTTATTTGAAATCCTGCACCAGAAATAAAATATTGTGCTAGACACACTTTTATTGTCAAATGTCGTGATCAAAAATCTATTTTTTTCATATAAATCACTTTTCACTGTTTCCTCAATCATTCTCCAGTATTCATCTTTTTTATGGTAAATGGGACATTTTTGAAGACCATTCTTTCATTTTTCTCCATCTTCTGAAAAAGAGAGAGAGAGAGAGAGAGTAAATATTGTAGGTTTATGTAATTTCAGGTAGATCGTTTGGAAAGCCATCTCCAAGTAATAATCATTTGAAATTTTCATCCAATCATTTCCTGTTATTGAATTGATTTGTTATCAACTATATCGCCCAAACTATTGAGAAAGAAACCAGACTAATGTGATAAAACACTATGTTATTTAGGAAAAGAAAAGTAAAAGCAAACTTTCTATCCTTAAAAGATGCTTTCTGTGTGAAACGAGATAAACATAACTAATATATTCACTACGTGGATGCTGAATTCCTTTATAAATGAACGCGAAATTGGTTAGAGAAAATCTTTCCTCTTTAGAAAGGGTGTAGAATCGCAAATGACTTGTGTACAAACCCTTATTTTCAAATCACAAATGATTCTACGTCGGAAGTTCCTAGAAAGGTCTAAATAACTTGTACAGCGTGACTACAGTACCATCCATGTTCTTAAAAGTTTGCAAAAAAACGTAATATTAAATACAATAAGGAAGACAAACAATTGTCATTTTTTAACTTATTTGGGGGAAATAAACTAAGTAAAATTAGGAAACGCCATTGATGAGGTAAGTAGAGATGTTTTCAAACCTAAAATAAATCATATAAAGCTAAGGTTTGAAGAATTAGTGTGTAAATGAATTATATTTTAACGATTTTATGTAGTAATGAAAAGTTTAACGTAATTCTCTTTGTTAATTCTTCTGTTATTATAGCTTATTCCAGAAGTTGTAGTTGTAGTTGTAGTTGTCGTGAAAAATTTATGTACGAGAGATTATAGATTCAAATCTTCCGAATGTCTTCTCCTTTTGAACACGCTGATTAATGGGACGTCCACACTTCTACACATCAAATAGATCAGCTCTATTAAAGCGAAATCTTCCAATTTTATTTCCCTTCTTGACAAAAGGTGTAATTTATATCAATAACGGTGTAGGTTCTTTGCTAATATTCATTTCCATCTAATAAATCCAACGCAAGTCTAGGAACAATTTTTTCTATCGTAGACTTGAATTCACCATTAATTTTGATCCTTTTTTTACAAGCTGGGTCAATTTGCTTGTGGAGCTGATCCATATGACGGAAGTTAATATCCAGCCCCCTGTCACCTTTAGGTAAAAGATAACTGATTACATAAAAGAATATTTAATAAAAAAGAGATTTAGAGAGAAAAATGAATAATGCTATGCATTCTCTATGTGCATTGAGCGGCAGCTTATTTAGAAGCCGACTTAAAGAAGGCTAGTTGAGACTGATGGTGAATTCTTTGTTGATGGTGAGAGGGAAAATTATATTTTCATCATTATCATCACTTCAACAGGAACTTAGGTTATGTAGTGATGCGTCAATACGAAAGGATAAAATTAAACATGGATGGCACATTAAATTATAAACCACGTTACACATCCCATTTTTAGCTACACAATCTATTACATAGTCTTAACTATAGGACATCAAGTACGTAAAAGGGCAAATTTATCTAAGAACTCCTATTATATACGCTTCTCACCGAATATTCTACTAAAATGCACCACTTTATCCCAAACATTTATTCGCGGAGTCAATCTATCATATTTTCAGCCGATCCATCCTACTGCTTCCGTTAAAACAACTCTGATACACTTTTTTACTAACTTTCTTTGCACAATAAATTATTTGCACAAAAGTTGCATTGATCCCAAAAAGGGGTTCTGAAACCTCGTGGTTATAAATTCGAAATATTTGATCGGTGAGTCAAGGCTGAATTTGTCAAAGCAACCATTTTCCAGAACTATTGCATAAACAAGTTTTCAACACGTTCTCGTCGACTCAGTCATTCCCTTCCATAGAACTAATAAAAATTTTTCCAAAAACTTTACTTTCTTTCAACTATCAAATAAATGATGATAGAAGTTCCTGAATTCTTAAAATATGTAAATATTCTCTCTCCCTTTAATAATTTTCTGGTAATAGATCTTTTTCCTTATTCATCCAAAGGGAACTGTTACAACTATGAAGAGAGAAGTGTGCGGCTGGTTTAAAAATGTTCGTCTTAATGTTATCATAGCTGCATCTCGACTAATTTTTATATTATTCAAGGTAAATATCCCCCCACAAATTCACCTCGTTTAATTTACCACACTAATTACATAGAATTAAAATTGATTTTAAATAAATAATTTCCGACCTCTGACCTCATTAAAATTATAACAAGAGAATGAATTACGTTCTTTATTCAGTTTTGTAATTTAATGAAATCAGTTCCAAAGGATACCAACTACCTTTTCATTATGCAAAGAAGAGGATATAATTGTTTTTTTAAATGAGATGAAAAGAGAAAGTTAAAAGAGTGATTTCTTTAAAGGTCTAAATTTGAAACTTGAAACATAACATCTGAATTGGGATTAACAAGACACTTTTACAATTGATACTAAATGCTTATTAACGCTGTTATAATTCTATAATTGCCATATACTTATGTAGTTAACTATTTAGGCAACATTTTTTAGTAATTAATATTAAAGATATTAAAACGACATGCCGGTTAATTTTAAAGAATGTACCGGGAATAAACTTAAGCAATAACATAATTCACACAATACTTTGTGTATACGATAAACTTAATGATTGTAGTTGAGTCCTTGAATGTGTCTGACACCTTAAACTACCCCAAAATTTCTATTTGTTATTCTGGTCAATTTTGGTTATTCCCTTTTCAGGAGGGAAGTCACCCTTAATCATATTAAATTGATTTTATGCATTTTAATTTGCCTCCAGCATTCTTGTAAAATCGGATAATTACAGAGATTTCACATGCAGAGTTACAAAGATTTAAATTAATTACCAACCATTTAAAAAATTCAGATCGACAAATTATGTAGTCTCTGTGTCCAAAACCCGATCATAAACAATATACTAAACGACCCAACAACCATTGATTTAGCTTTTTTTATTAAGTAACTATCACAAATCCTGCCTTTTGAGCGACCAGTGAAGAGCTCATTTAGATCAAATGAAGTCAAACCAAATCATTAACGCTTTGTGGCCCCAATTCAAGATAACTTCCTAATCTATATAAATTATACTCCACCCCTCCCTTAAATGGCATCACCTGAAAAGTTATTGAAAAGCCTTTATCAAATTGCTTTAAAAGTCAAGAAATTCACAATTCAGATAAAAAAATACGAGTACATTCAAAATAACAAAGGCGCGAAAAAGAAAGCTTCTAATAAAAAAAATAAGGGCCATTAATACAAGCTGCCATCAAGAAATTTACTATTTAATTGTGATTTTCAGAGTCCTTTATTATTTTCCGTCCTTAAAATTATGGTAGTTCTGTGTCCTTTTTTAACTAGCAGGATATGAACTATATTAGATATTCCTACTCTTCCCTATTGCCGTTATTGGTAGCATTTTAGTCACATATATTTGATATATTTATATTACCATTCTTCGATCTACCAATACAATAAAGTTCTTTAAGCTTCAGTTCACTTGTAGCTCTGGAAGTGCCTGTCTGAGTATATACAGTGGGGTGAAATAAGTACTCGAATACCTTCGAAATTCAATTTTAATATAGTTCCAACCCATCAAACTTCATGAAATTTTCACAATAAATGCATATTAATGTAAAGTTAAAAGTTTTGTTTACAAAGAGGCATGAAACAGAATTAATATTCAGGGAAATAGAAATTAATAAGAACAGGGATGAAAAAAGTATTCGTACAAATGATTTTGGTGATTGATACTTAGTTGCATAACCTTTGTTGTCTTTCACCGGCATCAATCGTTTCCTGTAGTTCTCCGCTAGTATGCTGCAACAATCCTTTATTATTTCGGCCCATTTTTCTTTGCAAATTACCTCCAACTTTTGATGTTTGTGGAACCTCTCAAATGAATCTTGCTCTTCAATGTTTGCCACATGTTATCTAATGAGTTCAAATCTGGATACTCACTAGGCCATTCTAGAAAGTTTATACTGATTTTACGAAACCATTGCGACTAGCTTCTGATCATTATCTCTTTGAAAGATCCATCCCTACCTAAGTCCAAGCTTCTCTACAGAAACGAAAAGATGTTTTACTAAATTCTTTGTGTAGATTTCCGAATTCATGGTCCCATCTATGATCTGGATAGAGCTGGTACCCTTAGTAGAGAAACACCTCTGCACCATGATGATACTTCCCACAAACTTAATGGTAGTGATTTTGTTCTTACTGCCACAGTTAAGGTGAAACAATTCTATTTTGTCTCATATGACCACAGTACATTATCCCAGCCCTCAGTAAGTTTCTCCAAATGCTTACGTTCGAACTTCAACCTTGCAGTTCTCTGTCTCTGCTTGAGCAGAGGTGTCTTCCTTGGACTGCGAGACTTAAAATTATGCTAATTCAATTTATTACTGAGGGTTTGCTTTGTGATCCACATTCCTGCCGCCAGTAGGTCATCTTGAAGTTCCTTATGGGTCGTCATAGGGGTAATTCTAACCTTCCTGAGTATTACACGAGAAGCCTTGGGGAAAATCTTCCGTGGAGCACCTGAACGTTGAAGGTTGAATATGGTTCCCACTTTTTTTCAGTTCAGAATGAGAGAGCCAATGGTGCTGAAAGGTATTATAGGCTACTCGGATATCTTTCGGTAGCTCAGTCTATCAGTATGGAGCTTCAGAGTCGCCTTTTTCTGGTCATTGGTGAGTTCTTTATTCCTCGCCATGATAACATTACTGCGGGAACGTCAACTGCTGAATGACATTTCAATCTTTCCTGGGCTCTTGATGACTGCGGTACATATTATTAGAACTCTTAAGATGCTTCTTTACACCGTCACAGCTAAAAGTATGTCTCTAATCTGCTTTTGAAAATTAATTTCGTTAGGATTATGGTTCTATACGAATACTTTTATCACTCTTGTTTTCATTAATTTCAATTTTACTGAATATCGATTCTGTTTCATGCCTTTTTATGCACAGAACTTTTAACTTTACATTAATATACATTTATTGTGTAAATTTTATGATGTTTAATGGGTTGGAAGTCTATTAAAATTGAACTTTAATGGTGTACAAATATTTATTTCACTCTATTGTATGTACATATTTATTTAAGAATAAACCATTTAGGCAGAGAAGTAAAATATACACCATTTTTACACATTAAATACAACATATGTATAATTAGCAGCGATGTTCTTATATTTAAATTGAGACCATATTATTTTTTTCCCTCAATTTGCAATCAATATCTTTGTTAATCTTCACTTCTCTAGTTTGGGCGTTCTTATTTTGCCCCAATTTTCATTTTTAAGCAAAAACAAACGAAGACATCTCTCCTAAAATGTTACCCCGTAAGGGGTGCGGCAATTTGACTTCCTGGCCGCTGTGCTGACGGGACTTACTTCCCATCCGGCACCAGCTTAAGCTCTTCTCCTTCTTTCAGGCAGCCTGTATATTTCTCCCCTACTTCGTCACTTTCCTAGAACCGTTCCCACAACTTTCTCTGGTCGGCCTCTATTCTCACAGGGTAGATACCGACCTTCATCACAGGCAACTATCCCGGATCGGAGCTTAAAAGGAAGGGGACAATGTTCCTTAACCCCTGAGTTTTGATGGCGGGTTAAACAACCTGCTTCATCCCCACCCATACCTTCCTCACATTTCATTTCCTTCTCACCTCACTATCTATTTTTTTTACGCGGTGCCTAACGTGGAGCCGCCATGCCGAGTGGGTACCAGGTCACCAGGCAGGAGGAGTGGCCTAAAATGGCGGTACCTGGCTCTGCCAGCCCCATACGCATCCCTCGCAGAACGAGGCACTGCGAGGGGTAACTAGCGTTTGCTTCCCGCAGAAGAAATAGGGTCCCCATGCCAAATGATGAAAATCTAATAAAAAAACATCTTCCCGTTTCCCCCTCACGATCGACGGAGCCACCCTCAAGCAGCTTCACTGAAAAAATGAAGCCCCCGCCCGTGTGATCTCGCAGGGAACCCTCCAAATATCTTTAACCGGAGAGGAGGCTTACTCCTATCCTTTGCTATAGGGTGTAGGGGACTCACCCTCCCCCCATTTCTGGAGGTACCTACGGGCGCATCCCTCTTTCCAACGGCAGTCTCCCCCTTTACTTTCCAAGGGGAATGGCAAGAAAGCCAGCAGGCAGCCCATAGCTGACCGCTTCTCATTGATGCGGCTCGGTAGGGAAAACACCCTTAGGGGAAGAGGAAAGACAGGCCCCATCGGTCGCTTTCTCAAAAGACCTGCTGCCTTGAATATTAAACCTAGTGGGAGGCAAGGCCTGTGTCTCCTCATACTCGACTAGTGAAACCGCTGCCAATATGTCCTATGATGCCCTGTGGGGAGATGACCAAATGGAGCCCCTGACCCGAAATAGACATGGTCCTTGAGGCAACCCAGCCTCAGACGAAAGGGCTACCCATGGGGACGAATTCCGGCTCAGCGTCAAGCAACAAACTCGAGTCCGCCAGTATGCAAGGTCCTCCTAAACGGCTGGAGTCTACAAGGCAGGACAAGGAGGGGAGGAATCTCCTCCTCCGGCTGCTGTACCTGCGACCGCCAGGACTTTCTCCATCTCAGAGAAAGACCTTGTTGAGGCCAGTCCATCCGTTCTGAAGGCTCCTGCCGGCGGAGGGGAGAAGCGAGTTCATTCACTGTCCTCCTCTCCTAAAAAGAAGAAAACAAGGAAACGACTAAAAAGACTCGAGACTGCTCTCCATCTGCGCGGGATGCAGTAACGAATGGGTCTGCTGCCACTTCGGTAAGTGACCAAGCCAAGATCGGCACATCCGGCCCCTCTGCCGCCACCTTCCGGGTGCAGAGCCCCTAACTAAGACCAAAGGTGCTAGTGCGCAGAGTGGAGCCTCGATTACATCGGGGGCTATCATTCAAAGACTACCATGCGTTTTCTAGCCTGCTGGCTTCAAACGCTTCCTAGTTATTCGCTCCACTGCTGGCAGCATGTTTGCTAAGGCTAACATGATCCATGCAAGGAGAGCTTTAGCTAGGGTGATTGATAGAGAGCCGAAGGTGACTTGTTTTCCTGCCGGGATTCTTTTGGCAAATGTCCTCCATAGAGGACATTACCTTAGACCTGTCCGACTATGGGGCGGTCAAGTTCTTGCGTGTGATAAGAAAACAGGGAGGGGGCTCGAGACCCACCCTTAAACTATGTCACGTTTGACTGTGAGAAGGTCCCTGAGTCGGTGCGTGCCGGTTGGTATTGCTACCGCGTGAAAGCATTCGTGCCACTGCCATGGATGTACTATTACTGCCACCGCTTCGGCCCTACTAATCGCTTCTGTCGACGTGCAAATTCGGAGTTAGCCGAAACCTGTGTTAGTTGCTTCAAAACCACACACGATAAGTCCAAATAGTGTGTGGCCAAGTGTGCCAATTGCGGAGAGCCGCACCCCACTTCTTAGAAGAAATGTGGTTCGTATCTCCTTGAGAAGGAAATCCTGGCCTTTCAGGCCTAGGATCGTCTCTTATTTCGCGACGCTAAGGACTTGGTCCTGGCGCACCTGGCGCTACCCAGGAGGTACTATGCCTCAATGTTGAAAAAGACACGCTCTGCTCAAAGGCCCCTTAAGGGCTACGAGTACGGTCGTTTACGCGCCCATTCGGCACCTTTCTTCGGGCTCTAACCACCTCGGGCGCTCTCCTGGTAAAGCTGGCGGCACAAACGCTCCACACCCATCCCCGGCTAAAACCAAGGCTCCCTCCTTCAGCGAGCGGGACCGTTTCTCTTAAGGTGAAACAGCCACGCGCCTCCACCGAGTCATTAGACTCACGAAAGGCGACACCCTGAAGTTGGTCGCCATGCCATGTTCCGCGGTTCCTAAAACCACCCCCCGAAAGAAGGACAGCAACAAAGGAAGTAGCTGGGTGGCTCAAAGACTGCAGATACGCAAAAAGAGGGCCGCCTCCACCTCCGAAGCCGCCCCTTCCGCCTAAGGTTTCGAAGCGGAGGGAGGAAAAGATTCTTATGGCGAGCCCAACCTCCCACAATAAGTCCTCGAAGGCGATAGCGTATTGTCCGACCAACAGCGCCCGGGGTTCTGCCTCTAGGAAGCGTGTGGCCATTCCGATGAGGGCATTCACTTCAAAGCGGGCCCCCGCATCTCCTCCGAGCTAGGCCTTGAGGGCATATTCCTTCATTGGAATTGCCGCGGGCTAATTGGGAGGAGCTGCGGAGGCTCGTCTACTTCCGTTCCTCGTTAGCTATCTGTTTGCAGGAGTCCATGTTGTGCGCATGCCCCCTGCTAACCCTCCTGGAGTATAAGGGTTTAGCAATCCCACCACCACAGGATGGGGGCCGGGCGGGAAGATATTCGATTTACACCAAGCATGATGTCTCCGTTCTTCTCTTCGCTTTAGATACCTCATTTCAGGCAGTTGCTGTGCAGCTGTACATTGAAAGGAGGTATACTGTTTTTGCCGCGTACATTCCACCTTCAGCTGACTTCGACGCGGGGAACTTCTGCCGCGTCGGTGCACGGTTGCCGAGGCCCTTTCTCTTGCTCGGAGATCGAACGTTAGACAGCCCCTCTGAAAAGACTACTCTATTAATCTCCGCGGTCAAATCCTGGCCGACCTGATCGACAAGCTTGAGATGGGTGTCCTAAATGTGGATAAGTTTAGGCATCACTGTCAGAGAAACACTTCATTTTTCTGCCTTGATCTATCTTTTTGCTCTCCTGATGCACAGCCTGATTTTGTTTTGTGGCTGGTCGATGACCTCCATGGTAGTGTTTACTTTCCCATTCTAATATCATTTTCTTGGCCGCTGCTACCCGGAATCCCGCCCAGGTGGTGCTTGGCACTGGCGCGGTGGCCTGCATTTCAGGAAGTGACTGAATTTTCTATCTCAGTCGAGGAGTTTAGGTCGGTAGATGCGGCCGTTGAGTTATTCTCCGGCAACCTCATCGCCGCGGGCCTAACTACAATTCGTACAAATTCTCATCGTTTTGCACGCCGACCACTTCCGTGGTAGTTAGCCGAATATCAGACGACCCTTAAGCAGAAGCGTTATGCCAACATGCGCTATAAGCGCTGCCCGAACGATTTCACTGTTGGTGAACTTCGTTGGGCTAGGGTTAGGCTCTTGTTTATTTCAAATCACACCCACTACTCTTCTTGGCGGGTGTATGTGTCTTCACCTAACGGCTAGGCCCATCTAGCAGAGGTGTGGAAAGGAGTCAAAAGAATTCTAGGCAAGTTCTCGCAGGACCATCCTCCCGTTCTCCAGGAGAATGGAACCGCATTCTCGGACTCCGCGTCCGTGGCATAATCCTTTGCGACCGCTTTCTGTGCATTCTCTAGCCAGCTTGCTGCTCCGCCAGCATTCACTGCACGTATTGATGTCGCTGAGGGCCGCCGGATGGCCTTTACCTCCAGAGTCGGAAAACCATTCAACGACAGGTTTACTCTGAGTGAGTTGCATTCCGCTCTTGCTTCGTGCGTGGACACCGCACATGGTCCGGACGCCATTCTTTGAAACCTGGTTGAGTGAGGCATGGATTTTCGTTTAGATTTGTTTAACAGGATCTGGGCGGTGGATCTCCTCCCGGATTCCTGGTGAATCGCAAACCGGGGAGAGATCACTCTACTCCAGCCGGTTTCCGCCCAATCTCTCTAAATTCTTGCGTGTACAAGTTGATGGAAAAATTGGTAAATGTCAGATTAGGCTTTTTTATGGACAGCGGAGGCCGTTTGTCTTTTGCACAGTGCGGCTTTCGCAAGTTAGACTCCACGTCTGCTGCTCTGCTCTGACCAGAAAATGTCGTCTGCGAGGCCTTCCTTCGTGGACACCACTACGCTACGGTGTTTTTCGTCTGGAGAAGGCCTATGATACCGAATGGCGATACCGCATCATCGAGACTCTCCACAGGATGGGGGCGAGGGTAGGCCTACCAATCTTTATATGTGAAATTTTGCAAGATCGTCTATTCCGCGTATAGATGGAAGGAGCCTTCTCCGACCCAATGGAGCATGCAGAGGGTCCCAGCAAGGAAGTATCCTTAGTGTCGCACTCTTTGCTCTGAGTATCAACGGCATCACCTCGGTGCTGCCGTATTTTTTCTCGCTACGATCTACGTGGACGATCTTGGGACCTTTTTTCGCGGCCTAGATGCCAACTATGGAGCGTCGGCTCCAACAGGCATTGAATCGCGTCTTCCGCTATGCCATACAACACAGGTTTCGGTTTTTCTTGTCGAAGAATATGGGGGTGCACTTCTGCCGCCATTCATGGCTCCACCCTGACCCAGACTTGTTTCTTAATTGGGGTACGGCTGGAAGTGGTTGAATCGCACCGTTTCCTTGGTCTTGCATTTGCCTGACGTCTCACCTGTGAGGCTCATATCCGTAGACTTAGGGTCTCTTGTAACCGGGCTATGGATATTCTCCGTTCCGTGACGTTCAGCGCTTGGGACGCGGATAGGGTTACTCGCTTAATTTTTTATCGATCCTTTGTTCGTTCGAAGCTCGACTACGGATGCGAGTTTTATGTATCCGCAGCTGAGCGTGTATAGCGGAAGGTGGACTCGATCCACCACACTGGCTATCACCTAGCGACCGGTGCCGCTTGCGCTTTCCACATTAAGAACCTACTATTAGATGCTGGGGAGATGCCACTCGCTTTACGCCGTGCACATTGCATGATTATCCTTTACTTGAGACCCCGACGCCTCCCTCAGTCCCTATCAGCTCTCACTGCATCCGCAGCTGAATTTGACGGTGCCTATGCTGCCGAGAGACGCCAGTCATAGCCTAAACTCTTAAGGTTTATGGCTAGGAAACTCCTTCGAGAGCTAAGTATAGCTTTCGGGCCGGCGGCGTCCAAGGTTCTGCCCAGGAGGCCACCCTGGAGGGTACCACCTTTGACTATTTTTCGCTACGCCTCTGCCTCCAAAGCTTGTCCAGCGCTGGGAGTATTACGTTTGACCTTTTTGAGCACACCTTGTATTACGCTGGAACCGTGCGACTCTATACGGTTGATTCCATGTCCCAAGATAGGGTCGGCTTCCACGCCGTATCTCCTCTGTTTAAAGTCAGCGGGGCTGTTCCAAGTGCTGCGTCTGTCTTCACAGCTGAGCTGGTGGCAATACACCACTCGGAACGGGAGATTACGCGACGTTCCCGGTTTGGAGACCGGATTGTGATCTATAGTGACTCAAAAAACACTGAGTGCTCTCCGTGACGCGATGGTTTTGGCAAGCTGGGCGGTTGTCGCAAATATCTTCTGCCGTGTTCATGACATATAGGAATTGTGGGGAATGAGCGCACGATAAGGGCACCAAAGAATCCACGAGGACTTTCCGACCTTACCAGTGTTTCGCTCTTCCTCACACGGACTACATAGCAGGAATACGGGCAGCTCTTCGGGCTGCTTGGCAGAGAAGATGGGAGACGGTCGAAGGGAACTTAAAGTTGCGTGCCATTGCACCACGACTGTTCCATGCACCTACCTACCAAACCCCGACGGCTTCAGGTTGCTTTCTGTCGTCTCCGAATTGGACAAATTCGCGGGACGCACCGCCATTTGATGGAACGCTCGCTAGCACCCTACTGTGATAAGGGCGTTGTCCCCCAGACTATTCGGCCCATTCTTGTTGAATGTCCCAGTCAGTGCGATCTCCGCGCACGTTTCCTGTCCCGGTACTGTGATGGGCAGGGTCACTATCGCCTGTTCCTTGTACTCGGGACGAGTTCATTCACATTGACTGGTGGATCTATCCTCCCCCTGACGCTGGAGCTTGCTTCCTTCTTGTTGCAATTTTCCCGTTTATTGTTGTTGTTATTTTTGGCATATTCTTATTTTAAAGTAGCCTAGTGCTAGGCTGTCGTCAGTGCGGCGACTTGTGCCAAAGTGGGTAGTCGTCAGATAGGCTCCTATAATTATAACAAAAATCGTAAAATGTTATTAAGGAGTTGAGGATTTCAAAATGTGGGGAAAAATGTCGCTTGCTAGGCGGAGCGGATTAGGGTCTTCCAATTATGCTAGATACCAGTAGGAAGGTGTCTAACCATTGGCATTGTTACCAAATTAATTGCATGACAAAATAATTTCTAATTTACCTTAGTAATTTTAAACACATGCTCAGATTCTTTAACCCAAAAAGTTTATAGCCAAGGATAGAAGATGCGTCGACTCAAAACTTTATTTACAAATGTTTGATAAATGAATCGACTTGAAAATGCTGATATATTCGAAAACTATATTATCATAGAAAGAACCTAAAAAAAATGCTTACAACTATGATAGGTCGAGCTAAGGAAAGGCCTTTTGTAATCTGTAAAAATATTTAGAGTATGGAAGACACAAGAACAAATATGTACACAAAAATAACGCACGTGTGATATTCCTATCTATGAGACCACGTGAAAGAAGGTTGAGCCACAGAGGGAAGCACTCACCGGTAACGTAACTACAATGTACCTACGCGCATTGACTGACCATATATATATATATATATATATATATATATATATATATATATATATATATATATATATATATATAAAGGCTTATACAAAAATAAAGGGGCACTCACGACCACCAATTTCAGGCCTAGTATGGGCCACACAAAAACAAGGACAGCACACACGGTTGTCCTACCAAAGATGCACGAGAGGCACAACAGTCGCGGTAAACCCGCCCTAAAGTACAAAACGTGTACAACTCTGCCGGTTGTCTTACACTAAGTCAATTCCTCACAATAACCTTAACTCAGGGTAACCTTGACTCAGGGTAAACTTAACTCAGGGTAACCTTAACTCAGGGAAACCTTAACTCAGGGAAACCTTAACTCAGGGTAACCTTAACTCAGGGTAACCTTAACTCAGGGTAACCTTAACTCAGGGTTACCTCAACTCAGGGTAACCTTAACTCAGGGTTACCTTAATTCAGGGTTACCTTAACTCAAGGTACCCTTAACTCAGGGTACCCTTAACTCAGGGTACCCTTAACTCAGGGTAACCTTAACTCACGATAGCCTTGAATCAGGATGGCCTTAAATTAAATTAGCTTTAAATAGCAATAGCCTTAAATAGCAATAGCCTTCCGAGACGCACGAAACCGGAAAATAAGTGCACGAAATCCACTCTGCTCCCGAACACAACTTTCTTCTCCAAGCACAAAAAAAAATGGTCTCTCTTCTGTAAAGAATGAAGGCCTCGACATTGAATTCCCCGGAACAATAACAAATATGGATCGTTTAAAATCCCAATTCTACATCAAGATACAATGAAAATGCCCAACTCCAGACATCAAATACTTTCTTTCATGACAAAAACGCAATAATCTTAATCCAATTTAATATTCAGTAAAATAATTAGGAGGGAAACTGGCCGATCAAAGCGAACAAAAATTTTTAGAATTCCTTTGGATGACGTGTCAGCCTCAATTAAGCGAACGTAGGTCCCACCATATCACGTCACAGCCCTAGTCCGAAAATAAAGGCAAATTACACAGGCCTGCGTTTGAAATTTTTTTTTTATGTTCCCCAGGATTACTTTGTGATTTCTTAATGAATCCAACCTCCTGAGCTCAAAAATGAATGTATATTTGTTCAATCAGGTCAGATTTTCTCAGTACAGCATACACCGTTTTCATTGAGATTACCTCATATTTTCTGAATTTTAAAAAAAAAAACTTTCTCTATCTAATAATGCATTATTACTGTTATATCATATAAACAGGAATACACCTATGTAAACTATAATTCTTTTAATAAACAAAAAATAAAAGAATGCAACATAATAAAGAAAATAATTATAATTTCGAAGAACAGACGCCCTTGACGATTTTCGTTTGTGCCTGTCATCTGGTGCATCATGCTTCAAACACCAACATTAGTCAGCAAGCATGTTTCCGTTCCATTTACACTGGTACCTGGATTCCATTGTTTTTATAACCTGGTGGAATCTTTGCCCCTGTTCTTTACTGTAATCTCCGCAGTTGTCGGGAAAATCATCCAGATGGGACTGTAAAAAGTGTATCTTTATAGACATTCTAGCTCCCAAATGTTTGAGACTTGTTAAGAGCTGATTGACCAGGGCAACATATTCTTCCAGGCTTTTTTTATTGCCTAGAAAATTGTTAACTAGAGCTTTGAAAGCTTTCCAGGCATCTTTTTCTATGTCCTTCATTGATGCATCAAATTACTGATCAAGTTCCTGATTTGAAGTCCATCAAAAATTCCCCCATGGAGCTTAGCGTCACTGATTTGTGGAAATTTTTGAAGAAGAAATTTAAAAGCTTGGCCTACCTTATTAAGGGTTTTGACATAATTTTGTATTATGCCAAGCTTTATATGCAGTGGAGGGAGGAGTATCTTTTGAGGAGGCACTAAAGGTTCAGCTATCACATTGTTTGATCTAATTCTAAATGCTTCTCGTTGAGGCCAAACCTTCTTCTCATAGTGCATACTATCTGCACGACTGTCCCATAAACATACGAAACAGGGATGCTTCGCGTAGCCTGTTTGCGTCCCAAGTGTAAGAGACACTACCTGAAAAAATTTTAGCACGGTAAGTAAATTCAGTGTAATATTTCTAAAAACAAATTCAAAGTAATATTTCTTAAAACAATAAGAACATGAATATGTACTGAAAAATCCTGTATGCCGATGCATTAAATCATCGTATTGGAACTAATTGGATATATGTACATCTTATTTTGAGTTTATTGAGTTGTGTTGTATACCTTCTCAATAAGGATAAGTTCCCCATTAACCCAATAGGATGCATTAACCTATAGGGACACACTTCAACAAAAAATATAACTAAAATATGACTCATGATTTCCAGATTTGCATTCTTGTAAAATGTAAGTTGACCAAAAGGTGTATACAAGTATTAACAATTCAAAATGAAAATGTCAATATCAAAAAGCTTAGAAATGCAAAGTGTAAAATGATCTTACCTTTAAGTCACCACATATCCTCCACTTATAGCTAGAGTAATTTATTGCATCCAGCAATTTTTATATATTTTCATAACTTTCAGTAAGTTGGATTGAATGGCCTATAGGAACGCAAGCTATCTTGTTACCAATATTTAGTAACACAGCTTTTAAACTTCTACTGGAGGAATCTATGAACAGTCTCCATTCTAATGGGTTGTAGGGAATTCCAAGGGCCTCAACAAGTCCTTTAATATTGGCGCAGTATACTAAAGAGCTGGAAGAATGCTGTAAAAAATAGCTTCGAAACTCTTGTTCTCTATTTCTGTACCCCTTCTAAATGTTGTTTCTTAAGCGTGAAGATTACTTTCACGAAGTCGAGAGCCAAGAAGTTGTGTATCGCCTTTGAAACCTTCAGATCCTTGGTCAGGTCATTTAACTAACCTTGAGTAAATGGTCTTGCGACCATATCATGTGTGGAAACCTGATAAGACTCAGATGTTTTCTAATCTTGGTCAACTTCTATATTAATCTCTTCATGTACCTCTATATGTTCAGGGGGAGAAGGTATAGGAATTCCTGGGCAATGCGGCAGGGGTTTGATGGCAGAAGGAACATCCGGATATGCCACACTATGTTTATTCTTCTTATTTATACATGTGGAAAATATAATTGCATATTACATAAAGGAATTGATTTGGAGTTGCAGATAGTACATAAATGTTTAGTAAAGGATATGTTCATGCTGAAGTGAACTATGTTAGCTTTTAATTTTATGCTAAGTCTTTGCATAATAATGACATTTTCAGGAGCCAGTATAATACAAAAAGCTTAAATACTTGATACAATGCTCACCTTTAAGATTTGTCATGCAAAAATAGCAGTCCGTAGTGTGCTCCTTGCCATCTCTCCACACCATGGGAACACCAAAAGAGAGGGACTTCTGTTCGCCCTGACTCCAGCGTCTTAAACTTATGTACCATCCCTTGCAGCAGATATGTGGTGCAAAACTTTTATATTGATCTCTTAGCCTTACTCCAAATTATGCATGATACAAAGATTTAATTACAGGAGGGATTGTACTTTGCTGCTCGGGAAAAGTCACTTTGCCGCAAACATAGCAAAATCTGTCGGAGCTATTTTTAAATTTTCTGTTCATTTTTAACTCAACCACTATTATTATTATTATTCTTATTATTATAATGCTAAGCAATTTTTAACCTGCAAATTATAAACCTATTTGCATAATTACTTAAAATGTACACAAAATTTACTGCGAATAGAGCAGTGCAAAAATTATTGAAATTTGATGTAATATAGGAGATGTATAAACTATAAAATTATTATCACCTCCTGTATCGCAAAAACTGGAGGTGATAGAGAAAAACGGATGACAGATTAGGATTTAGGAGGTCAATTTTATTAAGAAACACTATAGAAAACCTAAGGTACATTTTTGACGCAGACCAGTGTTATCAGATATTACGTGTGTGACACCTTTCTATGACCTTTTTTTGAATAAAAAGATTTATAGTGTTAAAATTTTTATTTATCCTCAGAATTCTTTTCAAACTTTGGATTAAAAGTCATTTATCATCACAAGTGTCAGGAAAATAGGATATATTGTTTAAGTAGTAGTAGGCAAAATAGCAAAATAGGAAGCTAAAACTGCTTTGCTTAACTTTTAACCTACTTTAATAGGGGTATTTTTAATTTTATTGCATTTGCCCACAGATAAGTTCACCAGAAAAAAAAATATTAACGTAATTTAAATTATTTCAGTACCTTTTAGTTCAGATACGAATACGATTTATTCTTATCTGAAATTTATGAATATACTATGGACTGCATCTTTAAAACTCATTCAAGTCTTATGGCGGCAAACGCTTTTTTGAGTCCTTTTAAATTATAACTACTATCGTTTTTAAATACTATGATGTGATATTCGGTTGATATTAGCCATAGACGATTCCTTTTTCGAAACATTTTGTTGAATTGTTGTGCTCTCTAGTAGATTATGGAATTTAGATTTATCAACAATAATCTTTTTAATTCGAAAGTTTTTGAATTAGGAATGTTAGTTGATTAGCTGAGAAGCTCATTGTACGAAATACTTTTTTGGGGAGTGATCGATATATATTGAGTCGTGTTGAAATGAACAAATGAGCAATAAAGTTATCAATATTCTGTTATAAGCCAACAAATTTACAATAATTGATATTCATCAATGTGTGATGAATGGAAATGAATTAAATTCCTTAATTAAATCAGTGAAAAATGTGAGAGACTGATATATTTGATAATATAATAAAGGAATGGGAAAATAAAGATAAGGTAGGTGTATATTAGGAAAGGTTGCTCCTCAATTTTCTCGGTTCTGACGTAGATGATGGAAGTTAAGGAAATTTTGGACCGAGATTCAAGTTAGATTGGAATTTTCAATGACGTGAAATAAGCTAATGAAACGTGAGGTTTCATGGAATGTATCTTTCTGATGACAAAATTACAGTCAAATTGGGTCAAATTATTCGATAGATTGTTTCCTTGGTCGACAAGAGAACTATGATACAGGAGAAATTTAAGAATTTGTTATGAATTTATAAGGAATACCTTTTGAAATGGTTTATCAAACTTATTCCAAAATATTAAGTAGTTTTCAAAATTCTTATAATTTTTAAGGAGCCCTAAATCCTAAATTCAATGGATTTAAGTAAATAAGGTGGACTATACGAGGGGCAGTCAATAAGTTTTGCAATTCGGATATAAGGAAACGAGATATGAGAAAAAGTGTTTGATTATTTTTCAATATAACTACCCACAACTTCAATGCACTTGCGTCACTTGTCCCGGAGGCTTTGAATTCCCGATAACCAGAAATCTCCCGCCTGCTGTTCAATCTACTCCTGGACGGCGAGCTGGACATCTTCATCGTCCCCAAACCAGCGTCCACGCAGTGAAGCCTTGGGCTGGAGGAATAAAAAGTAGTCGCTAGGGGCCAGATCTGGACTGTAGGGGGGATGGTTGAGCTCCTCGAATCCGCACTCGGGCAGGGCAGCTTGTGCAACTCTGGCCTTCTGGATAGGGGCATTTTCATAGAGGAGCAGGACACTGCGTGTCAACTTGCCGCGCCGCTTCAGATGGAAGCACTTTTACAACCCAGCCAGTTCCTCGGCGTAATATTGGCCTGTGATGGTCATTCCACGAGGCGCATCGTCCACCATCAACACTCCCTCTCAAACCCAGAAGACGGTGGCCATAATCTTCCCGGCTGAGGGTTTGTTCTTGGAACTTGATGGGAGTCGGAGAGCCCCTGTGCTTCTAGGCCATGCTTTTGAGCCTGGTCTCAGGATCAGAGTGATGGGCCCATGTTTTATCACCTATCAGGATGCGTGACTCGAATCCCGCCGTTTTTGGTTGTACAGGAGCAGCACCTCCTCCGAACTTTGACGAGGTTTATGTCAATCATGGGGCGTGAGGTTTTGTTAAGTTTCTAGGGACCCAACGGGCAAGACCTTGGCCATGGCTAAATTGTCGTGGATGATGTTGATAACACTTCTATGGGATATTCCAAGTTCTCGCTCAATTTCTTCGACGTTCACTCATCGATTTTCTAGGATCATCTTCTCCACACGGGCCACATTGTCCTCGTTGGTCACGTCTGACGGGCGTCCTGGACGGAAGTCATCTTCAAGGAACTCACGACCATGGCGAAAGGCCCTATTCCAGCGAGAAATGGTTGCGTAGGAAGGGATGGTGTCGGTGTACACTGCAACTATGCGTTCATGGATCTCTTTTGCATTCGTGCCTTCCTTGGGCAAAAATTTGATCACTGCGCGGAGCTTAACCTTCTTCATTGTGGAAAAATATGTGACTGGCGATCTGCGATTAGCTATTGCTTCTTAAATAGACGAGAAAGGAGCGTGCGGCTACAGGTCCTGAATTGTCATAACTTGTCCTAACACCCCACAAACAGCCATCCCCCTTCCTCTGTTTTGCCCTACCAATTCGCAAAACTTATTGACCGCCCCTCGTATGCTACCTATTTTAACTTTTTATTTATTTTTTGTTGATGTTACTATTTACATATGTTTCACTTACTCGAGTGTTTTTCCTTTACTACAGGAGACGGAGCTTAAATGCCTAGAGAATGCAACAACTCTCCAGACAGTTTCTGTTATATATGTAGATCAGTTATATTAAGACACTTGAGAGACACTTGACTAAACATGTGAAGAAACTTTATTAGCTCTACTTTAGAGGTAAAGTTGGTGACCAGAACATAAGCTGGGCACCTCACATAAGTTGTGTTGGGTGTACAAGTTGCCTTGTTCATGTTTGGCATACCAAAGGTCTCGATGGAGCCAAAATACCATTCAACAGATTGCTACTTCTGCTACTTTAAAGGGTGTCATTCAATGTGTTTTCTATCCTGGTCTTTAATATATGTTCAATAGATGTATCAATTAAAAAGATCAAAGTACATACTCTATTACACGTCGCCTATTTCTGCAGCTGATCACAGCCAGTAATATCCAATTTTAGTCTGATTTTATTTTATTTAACTGCAGGTCGCAACAGGAAAGGCAGGAAATCTTTCATGTATCCAAATCTTCAGTCTGTTATTCGCCCAGTTCGTCATTCAAGTGCTAGTCCTGCATGAAAGCAGCCCTCTGAACTACCAAGTGATGCTACGAGTAACTCAGACGATTCAGACTCTTAAGATAGACAATATGTGGCACCTATACCACTATCACCTACACCATGACAACCTACACCACCATAACCATCACTAAAATGACCTACGCCACGTATACAAACATCACTAACACCAACACCAGCACCGCCACCTACACCACCAACACCTACACCACTACCAGTTACACCGCACCCACCTACGCCACGACCATCTGCACCACCAACAACACCACTTATACCACCTACACCACCACTCACACCACTAATACCTTCACCTAAACCACCATAACCTACACCTACAACACCACCGTATACATCTACACCGCCTACACTACCACTACAACATACACCACCACCAACTACACCACTTACACCTGCATGGGCTACACCTACACTGGCTACACCACCACCTACACCTATACCAGTTACACCACTACCTATAAAAGCACTACCAGCACGCTCACGTCAGCTACGTCACTTAAACCAGCACTACCACCATCACATACACTATCACCACCTACACCACTTCCACCATCACCTACACCGACACCCCCTACGCAGCTAAACCACCACACCTTACACTTCTACCACCTTCACATACACCGGCACCAAGTAAACCGACGCTACCTACACCTATACTGCCTGCACAACAACCACCTATACTGCCTACACCTACATCGCCTACACAACCACCACCTTCACCAACACCAACAACATCACCACCACATACAGCACAACAACCCAAACCGACACCAGCTACACCACCACAAAAAACAACAACTACACCACTGCAAACACCAGCAACATCACCTATATCACCACCACCTACACCACCACCAACTACACCACAAACATCAATATCACTCCAATCTGCAATACCATGACCTTTATCTACACCACGTATACCTACACAACCTACACCAGCATGACCACCTACACCTACATCACAACCAGAAACATCACCAATACCTTCAATAATACCAGTAGGTCGTATTGGTAGTGGTTTAGGTGATGATTCGAAAGAGAATGTAAAACTACATAAGGGTTTCAAATTTTGTTAAAATCGGCTGAATAGTTACCTTGTCATTACAAAAACCCCCAAAAGCAAAACGGGGACCGACCCACCGTCCGACCAACCGAACGTCCTACCGACTGACATAGTGAGATGTAGAGTTACCCGCGACCTGACTCGCATGCGACTAAAAGTGCAAGAAAACGTGCTCAAAAATCAGCGAAATTCCAACATCCATAACTCTGTTATATTTTGAGCTAGTAAGTTATATCTAGTCTCATAATATTTGTGAAACATTAGGGATCATGATACTGGGAAAGGTATTTGGATATCTTGACCCTAAAAAGTAAGAGAAACCAAACATTTTACACGTTGTGATTATTTTTTGGTAATGCTATTTCTTGAATTATGATGCAGATAAGCATAAAAAACATAATATTAACAATAACATAAGTAAATATTTGGCAAAGGTTTCAGAATCCTAAGTGACGCTCGCGCCACCGCACTCCTATAAACCAGCCACCAGCCATAAACACCCAGCAACCAGGCATCTTCTGTTATCTTTTGAGCAATTTCTTTCTTCATTACTTTTATGTTAATATTTTTTGAAGGCAACAAGAATCGTTTGTGGATACACTGCATAGTAAAATACCATTATTTTGACATAGAAATATTTCTAATTGACACAATACTCAGTCCCGGACTGTGTAGACTGGTTGGTCAGCCCTTCTAATTAGGAATATTCGGCTCAAAACAAGTTCCTGCCTGAATGCACGGTCGAGATGACTCGTTACCGTAAATGAATTTTAATCCTTACATATTGTGGAGGAAAGGTCGCTCATTCACTTGCAGACGAAAGTAGACAGGTCAAAGAAGTCCTATACTCTGGCGGTGTAAAGGAGAGACCTGTTTATAGGTAAACGGGGCTATCAAATCTATTTATTGGTAAGGAAGGCTAAGGTGGTGGTACTATAAAATTTAATCTTACTTCAAATGTTCGTTTTGTTATCAACTTGTCGGCTGCGTTAAAGTAACCGGATAGAATACTTGGATGCAGCAGGATCATTAGGTAGGAAGCAAAGGCCCAAAAGGATTATCGAAAGGGCCATCAGGCATCCCTGTCTACGGGCCATTATGGAGCTCTTTAAAGACTTCTGTGGGCTATTTACGCCATTCCCTTTGTGTTTGGTCGGTACGCCGCGGTGCGCAGACGATGAAAACTAACGAGGGCTGATAATTCCGTGAAAAATTCGGACTCGAATTGGTCTCGTCTGTCGGTTACCACGTATAATGGGACTCCAAATCTGAAAATCCATCTCTCAAACAAGTCCAAGGCAACCGTTTTATCACTTGTGTTCGGAATTGGTCATGCCTAGATCCATCTTGTAGCCCGGTCAATGCACGACCGGAGATACCGTCTAAGCGACGGGTAAGATAACCGATGCAACGTGTACGATGGCAGTGGTCCGACGATGTCAATCTGCACGGTCTCAAATCTTGACAAGGGTATATTACTGGGCAGGATTGGCGATTTTGTGTGGCGATCGATCTTGGAGGAGTGACATGATAGGCACTCCCGTACCCATGAGCAAATGTCTCTATCCATTAGTGGGGAATAAAATCGGACTAATTTAAAGATAAAAGGTTGTCGTAAAAAAATCGGTTACACAATAATTAATATATTGCAAAATCAAAAAAATAACCTACCTTCGGCTAATTTAACTATAGAACTATTTTAGTAATATATTATCATATTAAGGAATCTAATCAATATTCTGCATTCTGATTGGTCATCGTTGGTCATGTAACTCTATTCAAAGCCGCTTATTAAGTTTAGATAATATAACTAAAATACAAGCAAGGAACAATTCTTTTTTAGTGGAACATCATATTAAATGAGTACAAATATCAGAAGTGCCTATCATTGCCTTCACTATGAGAAATAGAAGCGATTCTGGTGCGAATATACCCATCTCTTTTAAATTAAACAAGTAAAAACTTATTTTTATAGATGTTTCTTTGTTTAGCCTAATAGATACACTTACTCTCTTATTGTAGATGTTGAGGGTTTCCCAGGTATAGTGAATGCAGTGCGATGGTGACTAATCATTGTTTTTAACAGTATTTCATTTCAGTTTAACTGACAAACAAAGGAAGCCAATGTATTTCTCATAAATGATAAATAATGGAAGCTGAGATCTAAATGTAAATTTAGTGGATTCCTTAGGTAAACTTTAAGTTAATAATTGAGCTCCCTAAAAATCGCAACGCGTAATACTTTCCATGATGAGGATTTAAAGGACAAAAACGATTGTTCTTATGTAATGGTGATTTGATGGCAATTAATTGACTATTAATAGTAAATTATTTTTCTTCAAGGAAGATCTAACTTCCATGTAACTCAACTTATGTCATAGAAATTCTTGAGACCAGATATGTTATTTTTTCTTTTTAATCCTTAAAGCAGAACAGCATAAATTATAAGACATTTTAAGGTAGTCTCTGTATAAATATCGCTGCAATTTTTTTTCAGGCGAACAAATTTGACATACACTAAATAATTTAAGAAAATTGTTCAACTGCTTCAACAGATGTTTACTTTTCATTAATAATTTCTTTCTTGCTAGCTTAATTGAATTTTATAAAACAAATTCTAAATTCATAAGTATTAACATTTGTTTAGAAATACGACTGGAAAATATAAAGCAATTAAGTAGCTGTAGAGAAGCGGGATTAAAATGAGCGATATTTACGAGATGTTGAACCTCACTGTGAGCATATCTGGTGAGGGGCAGCCCGTCCCGATCACCTGTGACGAAAACCTTTAACAAGAAGAGTATTAGCAAGATCAGGCACAAGCCAAGGAGAAGTACCAGAAACTTGTTTTGGAGGCCAAAGTCAGCCATCTGACTGGGAAAATTGCTGAAATACGAGTATGATCTAAATCTTCGTCCATTTAAATTACTAAAGCTTATCTACTTTTCATCTATGAAAAAAACAGAGTCGAAAGAGCAAAGGGCTCCTGCAAAAGCTCTTGGTGACTCATAGCTTTTAATTCTATGGACGGATGAGAATTTATTGACTACCCAGGCCACCAAAAAATTACCCACAATGATCGTGTTTGAATAAAAAAGTATGAGATTCCGTTTAAATAGCGGACACCTTTGGGGAAACAGAGAAGCTATTTCGGTGACGGTGTGGGCGGCTGTAAAATCAGCGGGCCAAAGCAAGGATCTCATCTTCTTTGAAGATGGAAGTGATTGCAATAATTTTTATAAACGACAATAAAAATTCAAGACTCGTGCCAGACAAATTAAAACAGGTTTGGGTCAAAGGAACTTTAACATGAGTTTTTTAGATTAGAAACCCATTGACCTTAGAGAATAGCTGATGCTTGAACAGAAGACCTGTACCAAATCTCATTAAAGTGTGTAAGTTCTGAAGTGCAAACTGAAAAATCTCAACAAGGAGATGTCAGCTGAAACATCGAGGGCTATTTTCGTTCAGGTCATACTGATTTGTCGTATCATCGAGACTAAAAGCGGTCACAGTACATATTGGTTAAATCATCTTGTACCATATAAATTTTCTTTCGTTTTAGTATAAGCATTATGTAATATATGTAGCATTGTGTTCAGAAATTAATTAAATAAATATTAATCTGCAATTCGTGTTTCTACTCTATAAAAAAGCTCTAAAAGTAGAACGAGCTTTTCATTTGTAGGATTCCTAAATTCTAGGAAGGAAAATATTATTTTACTGAAGAGGCAGTGAGGAAACTAATACTTTATTAATATTATCGGTTTTATCTTTTTAATTCACACTATTCCGTTGAACTCAGTCATATATTTTATTTTTTTTCATAAGAAGTCATTTTTACTTTGATAGCAAATACGTTTCCCTCGTTTACTGGAAAATTTCTATATTATTTTACAAAATTATTTCATTAATAAATTTGCCAATATTCTTCTAAATTGCACTAGCTCTTTCGCTGTAGGCAAAGTCAAATCAATTTGAACTGAGAGCAGAGATAACCATTTTAGTCACATTCTGCGCGAGAAAGTCTACCTTTAATTGTTCCTTGCAATTTCGTGCCTTTTTCGCCAGGAGCAACTTCTGATCAGCCATTTGCCTCTCAATCTTCTTCTTCTATAGGCGTATGACAAAAAGTCCATTTCCCTTGGATTTCGTCATTTGTGTGATTTTCTCGTCCTATAATGGCTTATGTGACAGGTATTGCCATTTTGTTTGTGGAATAATTTTTTCCTCTCTCACATTTTGATCCAGGTATGAAGTAATAATCATTGTTTGTTTAATTCGAATCGATCTGTTTTTAGAACGTTGACAGTATTTTGTTATCCTACTTCAAGTAAATTTTTTTTTCTGCTCAATTAATTTATAATACTACGGACGTTAAATGCATAATAAATGGTCTTAAATAAGTTAAGGTAAATTAAATTTGAAAGAATTTTAATAGAGCCAATAACACAACCCTACACAATGAAACATCCCTCACCACGCATGCCAGTCAATTAACAGTAATTAACTTTATCTTCATTAATCGCGATGAAAAGCGTGATCAGTCTATGTAGCTCTCATCTTGGCAATTTTTAATCATATATTGTTCCTGGAGACACTCAAACTGATAATTGTTATATTTGTATTCTGACGTGCAGAAATTACTTTGCAAATAAAATACACTGCCCTATGTTCTTTTTTGTTTTGTCTTGTTTATTTCTCTTCTTATATTTTTGCTACGATAATTAGAGAGATATTACCAATACTATTTATAAATGTAAAACTTTTTCTGAGGTATGATGTAAATACTTTGAGTAATCTAGAGTATTAATAAACTAAGTTATTCTTGTAGGAAAGATTCGTTATACATTCATACATATCACATCTGCTATAACTTAGGATGATGAGTATCTTTCAAGATGATTTTTAAATTAAAATACGGATGTAGAAGTTTCTGACAATTTCGAGTAAATTTTATGAAAGAAGAACAATAAATTTCGCCAAATTTGCATACTAAACTTACAACGACTACTTAGGCTTCAAATTAGGATCAAGGACAATGCCCTTAGATTTAATGTATTCTACACTGCATGGTGGTTACGACATAGAACAAAGAAAATAGAAACAATGTTATCTTTTTAGTCCTTCAACATTGTGGTCACAGGAATAATACATTTATCGCTTGACTGATACTTTTACATAACAAACCTACATAGTCTAAAATTCAATTTGGTTTGGTTTATTGGTGTTTTCAATTTATATACCTTGTGATTTGTAATGAGAATTAACATTTTAAACCCTCTTTTGATTAATAAAAGAAATAAAAATATCAACACTAAGTATAGAGCCATAATCTCTATGAAAAAACCAGTACAGCTATATTCGAATGAGATTTGTGAATATGCAACTTATTTTAGGCAAATATGGGTTCATGAATTAGAATAATAATAGTAAAAGCCACCTTGCGGATTTGAGATATCTGTCAATCTTCAGAGACTGACGATTTTTCATCGTCACTTCTAGAATGTTGTTGGCAGTTGGCCTCAAGAACTTGAAGTAAGTTGCATCGTTTTTAGTCTTTTTCTTGGGCTGCTCAATAAAATTTAATGCGTAATCATGGCTTAAGTTTTTGTGACTACTATATTTTTTCAGATAAAAACTTAATAGAACTAAGCAAACGGTGAATTTATCCATAGTATCTTTTTACCGTATTTTGATGTGGAATATACAAAAATTTAGAGCGCATGAAAATCTAAGTAGTCTCTTTTTCTTAAAAACTGGTTCAATTCGTTATAGCATAGAATAGATAAAATCTTATATGATATAGAGTCATATTCCTTCATTTTTGTTCCGCTTCCTGAAGTTAGCGAAGTTAATAGACTTCGCGAGTAATAAGTTGCTGGATTAGGTTCACCTTTTCAGTGCCCAACATATGCTATAGTTACCTGGAGGACGGATTTCACGTCATTTATTAGCTCCTTAGTGAAATGGAAAAGGAACCTTAAATGAGCGTTTGGGTGCAATAATGAAACGAAATTATTTTTTCTTCCATCAGTTTTCATCTCTTCTGTTTTTCATTATGTAATAATTTGGTCTTTTTCGAAAATTTTACCTATATACCAGTATTTCCACGTTTCTTTCGAAAGTCTGCTCTAAATTTAAGCACCAATCAAATTCTATATCATGAAGTTCTCATTACCATTTTGATATGACTGAGCGTTTTAATTTTTGTTGGATTGTAATATATGAAGGAATTACCTGTTTGATATTATAAGTATCAAGCTTTTAAGCTGACGAATATTCTTATAATTTCTATTGTGAAATGTGATATGTTATTATACTAAAAATCATCATCAATGAATATTTGTCGTTCTTCGCTTTATATCATATTATCTGACGATTCATCAAATAAGTATTGCTTTTTCTTTCTAAATTAGTGAGTTAAATGATATTCTGTTTAATCATTTTAAGTCTATATATCTTTAACATCTATCGTAGGAAAATTAATGGAATCCGTCATTCGTAATAGATAACCAATCATTGAAAGCGCATAATCTCATAAATGATAGTCAACACGGCTTTAGACAGAAACGTTCATGTTTAACTACTCTTTTAGAATTTTATGACAGCATGAATAAAAGCTATGACGAAAGTAGATCTTTGGACATAGTTTACTTAGACTTCGCTAAGGCATTTGACACCCTTCCACATAAGCGAGTACTCACTAAACTTTTTGCTCAGGAAATTAGGGGAAACCTCCTAAGTAATCCTGAGCAGAAAATAGTTTTAAAAGGTAAATTTTCGTTTTGGAAAAATGTAACTAGTGGCGTGCTCCAGAAGTCTGTATCGGGACCATTGTTGTTCCTTATTTATGTAAATGATATGGAAACTGGCCTACTTGGTAAATTATCCAAATTTGCAGACAATACAAAAATTGGCGTTAAAATTTTAAATGAGAACGATAGCAATTTAATTCAGCGGGATCGAGATAAAATCTTCGAATGGTCTAATAAATGGAACATGAAATTTAATTTAACAATTGTAGAGTTTTCAACGTATTTCGAAATATACCAAGTCTTTAGTATCAAATAGCTGGTAAAATTCTTATCTCCTTGGGCCCAAAAAAAGTTTTAGGAGTGCGGGTTTCAAAGGATCTTAAGTTTTACAAATAGTGTGACGAAGCGTGTAAGAAGGCGAACCAAATTCTGAGATTTATTTCGATAAGTTTTCACTTCCAAAACCAAGATACAATTTTGGTCACATTATACACATGTAAACATCAAAGAAGTGGAAAGAATTCAACGACAGGCAAATGAACTAGTTCCCTCGATTAGAAATAAGTCGTATATCGAAAGGTTAAATATATTAAGCCTAGCGTCTTTCGAAACTAGGCGATTGCGAGGTGAGCTTATCAAAGTATTGAAAATTTAAACAAATTTCCAAACGTAAATTATGAATTTTTATATAAGTACGACCATGTTATCACACGTAACAACGTTTTTAAACTATAAGGAAGAAGGTTTCAAACGAACTTAACTAAAAAAAATTTCACATTTAAAATCCTCGATTAATGTAACGCACTCCCCGCAGAAGTAATAAATACCAGTAGTGAAAACAGTAAAAAAAAATTGACAGGTATTTTACGAGTAATTATATTGTTTAAATACGGAACACTGTTGTGGATAGATGTCACGTAAGTAAGCATCGTGCGACAATGTCAAAAGGAAGAATATTAGCATATTAATATAGAATGGGACTGGTCTTTAAGTGTACTAAGTAGTCCTTGCTGGTTCCCTGTAACTATGTATGTAACTAAGTTCATGAAATTTATTGTATTTAAAATTGGCCGTAGCCAACGTCTTCAACCGTGCATAGCCAGTTCCGAAAACACAAAGATTCTTACCAAATCTTCTCCATAGTTTGCCTATCCTAAGCCAAAGTTACTAGCATTCTATTTATTAGCCACCCAAACCAAGTGGGCATGAAGATAAATCAGGGTAAATGTATTGTTTTGGATAATTTTAACTGATACCGGCATTATAAACTCCAGTGGTGCTGTCAAATGCACTGTATATCTTTGAAATTGGAAGCTGTTTTACTTTATAGTTCACTAATATATGAGTAATATTCTATTCTATGTATCGTCTGGAATTTTTACGCGGCGATATTAAATATTTATGTATTATGTAAGCATGGAAATAATCCCTCTTGCATAAATCATCACAATCACACAAGTTATTGAGTGGATGTTATAACGAATGAATCGGAATGCACATTTTAAAGATCGAAAGAGATAAGCACATGGAGCATTTACTGTCCTTATCCAAGACGATGTTAATTAAATCAGCTAAGAAAATCTTTAAATTATAATTTTTTCTTCGTCAAAAAGAAAATAGAATGAGAATGGGTTATGGGATTAAATTAAAAAAAAGTTAATTTGGTTACATAATCTTCAACAAGGAAAGTTTTTCCCATACAAACGTTCAACAAAGCTTGTACCTAGTGAACAGTTGTAGAATTCTTAGCAGGTCACGATTTGCGTCTTTCCTGCTGTACGACAACATAAAGCCATGGAGAGTCAAAAAAATTCTAAAGACATCGAGGAACCTAAACACATAGAGAGGCTATCAACAAACGTGTCTAATTTTCGTCATAAGTCTGTTGGCTACTCTTTCCAAGCTAAAAAAGGCTCTTAGAATTTATCTAATCATTGTCTTCATTTCCTCCTCCGCATTATAAAGTTTTACTTCAAACGTAAAATTGATAATACAAATACGTCAAATTCTTTTACTATTATTTATAGTTAAAGGATAAAAGTCCTTGTTACAAGGATACCAGCAAGCAAAATATTGAGTGTAATATGTCCTTATATGAAGACGCAAAAAAACGGAGATTTCTTGAAATTGCGTGAGAATGATTCCAGCCTCTGTGAACAAGTGGGTAAAATTTAAAACACGCTAGGAACAAATACATACTTTGGTATATTCGCGTTTAGTTCGGATTTATTTCACACCATTAGAAAATTACTGCTTTCCGAAAGACAAGACACTTCAGAGAAATACACATGGAAAGTTTTCTAGAGGGCAGTGGTTCCAAATTTTATATTAGTAAACACGTTTAGCGATTTAAAGAATTATATATGTTGTCCGCACAGATCTTGGAGTATATATTGTGGTGCTTATTTGTGCCAGTAGTAGCAAGGTACGCAATTTTATAATGTTTCTGAGTGATGTGAAAGTTGCTTAATTCATGGAAAATCTCTTGTCAGTGATATCTAGATTTGAGGAAAACTAAAGATAAAGTGTTGGAGCCATAAAGCAAAGTAATGCTATTTTCTACAGCCATCCATTTCTATACTTTTATAGATAATATGATTGAGTGGACAACAACCTTATGACAGCCCTTTTAGCTAAGCCTGTACTGTCCATCATATATACAGGGATTTTCTAGGTTCTCACTAAGGAACTAAGTTCCACATAATCGGGTCCTTTTTATTGCTCATTCAAAATATGATTACTTTATTCAATTATTAACTCAACATTCTCTAAATATTTATAATAAATATTGCAATAAATTAATCATGAAAGAGGTAAAAAATTTAATTGTTGCTTGAGAATTGATTTTCATACAAGTAAAAAAACCCCGAGATTTGTAGTCAATAGTTACAGGGCCTAAATGAAAGGTTATCCTCCAAAAATATGTTACAGAATATAGTAACGGGTCATGAATGCTTATCAGACTTGAGCGATAACTGGGGCACCATATGATCAGCAACGTCCATTTGCTCGTTTGCTTTATTCTAGAAAACTACGAAGTTTTTTTGGGTGGGTGTTCTCTACTACAACTGACCTGTGGCGAGACCTGAGGCTGCAGATATTCTTTCATCGTTTGCATTCATCGGAACACATTCCTCATCGTCGGTAACAAGTAACTATGATGGAGTACATAGAAGCGTTCACGTTTTGGGCATATGCTGGAAGTTCTGCCTTTTTCACTTTACCAACAAACATTTGCCATTTTGCTAAACACTTACACAAATTGACTGAAAAACAAAACGAAAGTTGTAATATTTCTATCTTTCGTTAAGTAGGCTATTGTGAGCGTGATCACAACACTATCGGCTGCTCTTTGATTATGAGGTTTGGAAACATCCTTTGATAAATATAACATAGCATTTAAAATATCACCCTCCTCGGCCGCAGTCTTTTGTCGACTCGGAGCAAAAGGGCTCCCCCCATCTCAATGTGAGTGTGTTTAGCAGGCTTGCTTGAAACAGAAACAACTTTTATATTACCATATTTTATTTATTTATTTTATTTTTCCTAATCTGTTTTCTTTATCTGTTTTTCTCTCAATAAAAAGGTTTGTGGGCAAATCGGGCTCTAACCGTGGAGGTGAGGGAGTGTCGCCCTAAACAGAAAGCGCCGTATTAGATATGTAGGTGGCCGGGCTGTGATGAACTTCCTATTTCGTTTTTAGCAATACCTCAGGGGGCGAAATTCCTGAGTCTATTGGTCGTATCCAGTTACCCCATTTAAAGCGCTTTACTGTGTGCTGATGCTGTAATAGTCTCAACTATGTCGGGTTCCTACGTTTTCCAACATTCCACTTGTATATGTATAAAAATAAAACTGACTCTAATACTGCAAACGATCTGGTGACGAATCCTAACTAATCAGCAATCCCTGCTACTCCCTTTAAATGAAACATAGACCCCTGATATCGTGCCACCATCTTTGACGGAATCAATAATACCCATCTCTTCCTAGTTCTCCCTCACACTCCCCTCCTTTCTCACCATTTAGCTTCACAGAAAAGTTTATTCCACAAAAGCTGGAGGAGGGTACCCACGTATTTGTAAGAGAGACAACGATACGTAATACTTTCTCCCCTCCATATAAATGCCCAGACCAGTTCGTACATAGGCTGAAATATAACTACAAATTCACGGGAGCAGAAGAAACATTACTCACTACATGCTCAATATAAAAGAAACAAACATGGAAAACAACACGGATAACACTCACATGCGATCCAAGATACGAGTACATATATCTCCTACACAAGACACTCCGATGAAATTAAGAACAAAATGGACAAAATACACCTGAACATTCATATTGAAAATCCTTAGTCTCGTTTATAACTGAATTCCTTAATTAAATTTCATTGCTCTGTCATAAAGAAAAGATATTTTGATATGTTTAAAAAACTTAGACGCATTTTGAGGAATCAACTCACATGTTATCTCCATATCACAATTAATATTAACATATTTATTATATTATTAAAAATAATTATATTTGTTTGAATATCATAATTATTATTGTTCTATGCACTCGCTTGTTATCATTTTTATAGCTTTGTTGGTAATTATTTTTTGAATGCCATCAATTGTCTCAGATATATATTAGTATTTTTAATACACTGATTTTTTCAAAATATTTTAGTTATTGTCATAGCAAGGTTTATCTATGATATTCAATCACTCATTCATGTATACCACAACTAAGAATAATATAGAATATTATTTATCATTTTCTGTATACATTATATTCATTTTATGTATTAATAACTAAGGAATTTAGTTTTAAATGCGATTTAAGTGTCGAAGTGATTAATCGGGCATTTGAAGTAACTCATCGGTTCATCTCTTCTATAAATACAGCTTACAATTATAATGGGTCTTTTCTGTTTGGCGGAAGGCGTATCTTTTGCACCAAATTTTCGACAATAATGCAGTTTTGAGTGCTGAATATTTTTTTTTTCATTTCTTTTTAGGAGAAATGAAAAGGAAATATCCAAAATAACATATTTTAACCTGTAAACTTTGGTTTGTCCAATACATCTTGAAAAAAACAAAAAGAAATGAAACGCACTTAAACTGCATATGATTTCCCAATATTATTATTCACTCCCTTTATTATTTCTTCCAACATTCATTTGTATTTAGATATAAGAATCCCATAATATTTTTTTAAACAAATTTTCATTTCTATTGCGTTTTCGACACATAAATTCACATAAGTAGGAATCGACCATCTCATGGTGGGTACTGCCGTGTTCCAATATGTTTCACCTTTTTGGAATAAATTCAAGGAGACTGCTCGTGGGGGGGTTTAGCACTGCGGGGAGACTCCCTACGATGATCCTGAGTTTCAATCAATTGGGCGGTTCTGGGGGGGACAGACCCCCAGTATATAATCATAATTGTTTATAGAATAATGTTCTAAGCTAGTGGTCATTTCTCCAGAAATAAATGTTATATTCGTATTCTGCACTCAAAACTGCATTATTAGTGAAAATTTGGTACAAAACAACCGCCTGCCGCCAAACAGAAAAGATCCATTATTATTCTCTCAGGACTTTTCCTCACTTGTCGTTCTACTTATCATAATATGGAGTGATATATATCATTTCCTTTGCTCCATAGGAGAGTAACACCCTCTGGCACTGAATTTTCGGGCACCGCTATACTGAGGAAATCATCTAAACTTCTCCCTTTCCAACAAAAACCTGAGACAGATTCGTCCTGCGAAGCTTGCCTAAGGTAAGGAGATAACCATTTTTCTTAATATGATTCCTAATGTAAGACAACAGAATGTAGTTAAACAATACTTTTCAACAAATACAAAGATATTCATCGGGAGCCTCTTTAGACTAATATCCTTTTTGTATTGTGATGTCACTATGACACACTGATTAATTAAATGGAGAATTCAAGGCCCGCATCCTACTGTTGAAATATAAAAAAACAAACTCAGGGCTTTTAAAATATTTCTGCATAATCATTCATATCTATAATATTTTTACGTCATTTCAATGTTGGTAAAATACCATACGCAAGATTTATTCGAACGATAAAACTCCACCTATGATCAAAACCATAATAATCAAGATTCTTAAAGGTTAGAAATTAGACTCAGATAAAACTGAAACAATTATTTATGTGGGGTTTTATTACATGTTAAATCTTTTAGCCCTTAAAAATCCTCTACATAAATATGCGGCCTGTGCTACTCGTACAAACTCTTTTATCCGTGCTTATATACAAGGTCTCCTATACTTACTGTTTAGAGCAAGAAAAATGGAATGTTTGTTTGGTTACCATTACATTTTATCAGTATTCTTTTACTTCATAATTAAACAGTTTTTTCTTTAATTTGTCCTTCATATATTATCTTTATAATGAACGAAAGTGACTTCGAAGCATTTAGTTGTCTGATATTGTTTTAGTTTTCTCCTGTTATGATATTCATTAGTTTATTAGTAATACACTTTAGCCGGCAAAATCCTACACGGAGATGGACACAGATATTCCATGCAATTAAATTTAAGCCTCTAGAAGAAGAAGAACTCGCCTCTATGAGATGATCATTAATTAATCATGACTGATTTAATATTAAATTATTTCGATTTAAACCCATTTAAACTGAAATTCAATTAAATTGTTATGCAAATCAAAATAGATGCACAAAAGAAATAGTTTTTTAGGGCTAACTTAAGAATATATGCGCGCAAACGTGCATCATTTATACAGGGATTTAAAATCACATTTAATGTATAAAATTCACATTTACTAAACATTGTGTCTACTTCTTTAATTAAGGAGTTTATACTTTTCTTGATAAATTCATTCAATGTGAATAAAATATCGTTTTACACCTCCTTCTTATCAAATTAACTTTGCCATTTTAGGTGATCTAGTGACGTAAAGAAATGGAAATCACATACTGCAAAGTCTGGTGATTATAAAGAATGAGGAACAATTTCACAACTCAACGCATTAATATTTTCTCGGGTCAAATGTTCGACGCGTTGGCCTTCATTATCATGTGAGAGAAGGACACTATTTCAATTGACCATTGAACATTTATATTCATTTAAACGTTGCAATTTTTGAACATGTAAAGCATACACATTTAATTAAAGAAAGGCCAAGGGGTGCGCGACCCATCATAGAAACTTTCGAGGGCAACCGTTTCAAAGAGGACGGACGTAATGTAAGGATTGGTAATTTTAACTTGAGCAGCATTGTGCGAAGTTCTAGAGAGATAGTTGAATGGTAGGTAAGAAAAAACATATATATGTATGCTATAGTGCAGGAAAGAAGAAGGCGAGGACACATGAGTATATCATTTGATTCATGATTTAAATTATTGTATAACTCAGCAGATGAATGAGTGGAATTGGCAGAATCCTGAGAGCGTGATATGAGAAAATCTGGTAGATAGTGAGAAAAAGCGCTGTAAACTGAAACTTGTTAATGTGAATTTCGGAGAAGGAATATAAATATAGTAAATACCTATCGACAGCAAATATGCTGTGAGTAAAAATCAAAATCATTTTGGGGAGAGAGAACAGGATAAAGTGCAAAATTCATAACAGAGTGGTTTAAATGGACGTCTTAGTATAAATAAAATAGAGATATACAGAAAAGTTTTAAGAAGAAAATTGGGGAAAAAGAAAAACGAAAGAGAGAGAATTTCTGAATTCGCACTTACAATAGATATGATAACACCAATAATGAAAAAATGTGAATTGAGAATAAGTTTTTCTAGGGTTCATTTTTACGTTAATCACGAATATAATATCAGTTTCTGTCTATGACATTCCAGTTTCTCGTAAATTACCATCTTACTTACGTTACTATAAAAGTTATAAACGAAATTTAGTAAAGTTTTAACGAGGTTTTTCCAAGTTATTTTTCAACCTAACCTATGAAATTTATGAAAGTATTCTGAATATTTCGTTAGTTATTTGGGTCCAAATCCGTGTTAATTCTTGATAATTTTATAAATTACTATAAATGATTCCTATTTTACTTTTTTTTTTAATATTTGTTGCTGCAGCTATTTATATATTATTTTTCAAATACCACATTGTTTTTTCTTTACAGAAGATGGCTAAAATGACTAGAGAATACAAAGCTTCCCAAGACAGTTTTTGTTATATATGTTTTTCCTCATACAACATAATACACAACATTGCAGAGAGTGGCAAACGCGGGACTAAACAGTACGAGCTGCGGGCAATAAGTTTTGAAATTCGGATATAAGGAAACGAGATATGAGAAAAAGTGTTTTATTATTTTTCAATATAACTACACTCGACTTCAATGCACTTGCGTCACTTGTCCCGGAGGCTTCGAATATCACCCGACTGCTGTCCACTCCACTCCTGGACGGCGAGCTGGAGATCTTCATCGTCCCCAAACCGGCCTCCACACAGTGAAGCCTTGAGATGGCAGAATAAAAAGTAGATGCTAGGGGCCAGATCTGGACTGTAGGGGAGATGGTTGAGCTCCTTGAATCCGCACTCGCGCAGGGCAGCTTCGGAAACTTAGGCCTTGTGGACTTTGACGACGTTGAAGTCGATCATGGGGCGTCAGGGCAAATTATCGTGAATGATGTTGATAACACTTCCATGTGATATTGCAAGATCTCGCTTGATATCTTCGACCTTCACCCGTCGATTTTCGAGGATAATACTCTCCACACGGGCCACATTGTCCTCGTTGGTCACGTCTGACGGGCGTCCTGGACGATGTTCATCTTCAAGGGACTCACAACCATGGCGGAACTCCCTATTCCAGCGAGCAATGGTTGCATAGGAAGGGGCGGTGTCGGTGTACACTGCAACCTTGCGTTCATGGATCTCTTTTGCATTCTTGCCTTTCTTGGTCAAAAATTTAATCACTGCACGGTGCTCAACCTTCTCCATTGTTGAAAAATTGTGACTGAGGATCTGCGATCAGCTACTGCTTCTTAAATAGGTGAGGCACGAGCATGCGGCTGCAGGTCCTGAATTGTCATAACTTGTCCTAACACCCCCACAAACAGCCATCCCCCTTCCTCTGTTTTGCTTTCCTGATTCGCCAAGTTGTATGTCAATGTTACAAATAACATAACTCTATGAGTGTATCTTTATATATTTCACAAAATATTACTATAGCAGGTCTTTTCCTCTATTATTATTGTTTTGAAATTCTGTGTCAGTTATAACGGACGCTCAGCACAATATAAGTGAGTATAAATATAAATTGTGCTACAACAGACAATATATATGAAGAAGATAGAGCTTGCTCTAATCCTATTGATTTTTTTAACCTCTTCTTCACTAAAGATTTTATCAATATGCTTGTTGAACAAACTAATATATATGCTCTTCAAAATAATTTAATTCTTGATATGAGCAATTCTGAATTATTGGTATATTTTGGTGGACTATTATTGTCATCTCACAACCCTCTTTCAAATAAGAAAAACTATTGGTCATCAGATGACAATATACCAAGGATATTATTAAATAGCATTAGGAGAGACAGGTTTGAAAATATTCTAAGGAATGTATATTTAGTTGACAAGACAACCAATACAAAAATGATCGTGCATTGAAACTTCGACCATTATTTCAGCATTGCAAACTAAAGTTTTAGACCATAGGGGATTGGAAAAACATATGACCATGGATGAAAGTGTGTTACCATAAAATGGTTAACATTGTTCAAAGCGATTTCTTAAAAGGAAACCCATCAGATTTGGGTTCAAAATATGAGCACATTCTTCTAAGCATGGTACTTCGATTTTTTCGAATTGTATACAGAGAAAAGTGCCACATAAACGCAACCAGGTTAAAAAAATTTAGTGTTGGTGGACATGTTGTTCAATAAACTAATAAAATATGATATATATAGCTGATTTATGTATATATAGTTGTAAATATAAAACATTTAAATCATTTATACAGGAATATTTTTCTTTGCATTTGTATTACTTATAAAATGAATTTCTGATGTAATGTGCAAATGGAAATACTAATTTTGATTATTATTAAAAATGTGTTTTATTATCATCATTTTTCAAATATAATTATTTTAAAAATATGTAATCATTAGTAACATCATAAATTTTTCGAATGGTACTAATTATTCCAATAATTTATTTAAACTTTACAAGCATGTGATATTGAGGATGGGATCCGCCGATCGTCCGGTATAACTGACAGGTTGTAAATCCGTAAATTCTTGAGATATTGAAAAAATACTTCTACAGAATATTACGTATTGTATTCTTATTATTATACTCTTATTAATTTCTCTACTTTATTACGTCTAGAAAGACTGTCCTGGGCTCGCCTCTTTTCATCCGTCTTCGTGGAGATTCTACGCCGTCCGTTAATGAGTCTCTACTGTAGCCCCCCCCGTCCCCTGGAAGTTGGAGTAATCGGAAACCCGTTGGAGTTCCCTGAACCCTCATACCCTGAGTTTGTTCTACGAAGACCATGGCAACTGGTCTTCCGCTCCCTTCAATCATCCGAGGTAATCCAGAATCCTACCCTCGTAAGTTACTTCATTCTCTCAAGTACTAAGAAGACACCATAATCGCATAACGAAAAGATTTAGTAATCTTACTCCTCTTATTTGAACCGTCAAATTAATTAATAATTCCCGGATCCAGCTTCCATTAATTTCCTGCCCGCTATAAATTTCATTGTCACGCTAACCTTTGTGCTAATTTCCATTATTATTCTTGTCTCAATATTTAATCATTTATGTTTTATTAAAGCTTATTTTTTAAGAGGTTTTTCCTTAAATAATCCTTGAGTTGAATCTGGCAAACGAGTTCCCCTTTCGAATAGCCAACCAGTAATTAAGTCGCACTCTTACTTTAAGAGGCCATTGCCTTCCCTTCGCTGCATACCTGCCTAGGTCCAGGGCCGAGATTTGCCGGTCTGACTCAATGACGTATGTTCCCATATTAAACCGTGGGACATACTGTGTCGTTCCTCGACACTAACAACATGCTGATTCATTATATATTCATGAATTAATTACAATGGACACATTTAATCTGGCTTTGGGAGCGAAATACATTTATGGTATCGTGGAAATTGGTATCAATTGCATAATTATTAAATCAGCAATTTACAAGAAAATGTTAATTGATTGGAAATTCTTCTTATCAAATTCGAATTCAGCAAATTCAACTTCATAATGAAATTCACATAAGATTTATGTTTTCTTCTTCAAACTGAAACTTGTTATAGTTATTTTTTAATGTCTTCTTGAAAAAGAGAAAATATACAACAAATTTGATGAAATAAAAAAGAGTTAGATTGAGTTGCTGTTGCTTACAAGAAAATATCTTAAGGAAGTAAAATATTGTAAAGTGAGGGAAGGGCGGGAATCTGTGCAGGCCACATAAATTGTAGCGGTAGACTATTTGATGAGGGAGGAAATAGAAAGAAAAAGAAACTTGACCCAATGATCGAATGATGGAAATTGAATGATGAGGAACTTGAAACCCAATTTAAAGAAAGATTTTTGATGATGATAAAAAATAAAGAATGAGGTTACCATCTGGTTGGAAGAGAATACTAAGGCATATACAAAATATCTAAACCTAGAGAAAAGCAATTAAAGACAGCCCAATTGAACAAAGGACTAAGAAGGTAATATCATTAGAAATAAAAAGACAATAAGAAATTGATGCAGGAATTATTTTGTAAAATCCATTAAATAAAGTAAATTTGAGAAGATTATAATGAGTGGAGGGGATACAAAATGATAAGGAAAAGATAGAATTATGTAGGCACGTAGTAAAGGAGAATGGAAAGACGAAAAGCAGTTGGGCCGGATGGAATACAAGGCGAAGTATGCAGGAGCTTGCGCGAAGAGGGCGTAAATATCAAATGAGATGTAATTACTGTCATTGGGCTTTGTAAAAGTTCTGTTACAAACAGGTTTTTTATCTTTTGGTAGGTTTATGTTTGTGATACAAAAGGTTCCGTCGACAAAGTTAAAGTTCTACTTTTCCAACAATTCTATTAAACGTCTTTTCATTGGTGTGCAGGTGCGTCGAGATGGAAATGAAAAGAAGAGAAATCTCTTCTCACCTTCAGCGTGGGCCACAACAAGTTTGCCATTGATAAGAGGATCAAAGTTAACGGGATGACCCTCAACACAGTCACAGAGAGGTTTAAGAATGAGGGAGACCTCAAAGTACGGCCTTGATTAAGTGATCTCAAGTTATCGACCGTCTGGCTGTGAGAAAGGCCTTCGAAAGTGCATCAAAGCTCATAATGAATGCACTTGCGGAGAGAAAGAACATCATGCTAGGCACAGTATCTTAGGCCATCAAAGTTGAGAGTGGCAAGGGCTTAAAGTGCATGGTAAGGCCTTTGCGCACCGACTGTATGCGAGAATAACTTTGGAAACGTTGTCGATGACTTCTCAATGACTTTAAAATTCAAGGCAATCGAATTGCATTTTTCTATACAAAAGTCTTGGCGTTCGATCCGGTCCTCTAAAAGTAGGAATACCGCGTGCTAAGCTTCATCATGGCTGACTCAAAAGTCCGTTACGTGTCCCCAAACAAGCACCCAGCCTTCATCGTGATGCTCTGCGTCGTAGCTTCAAATTGTGAGAAGATACCGCCGCTGTGTTTCGCGGCTTTTTACAGGCCTACCACATTTGACTACAGGGACATTTTCTTAACACAATTCCTGCCCTGGGTGAGAAGGATCACGTAAAAGGTGGAGTACCTCTTTCAGGACGTCGGTGCTTCATAAACACTAATGTGGCTGGGAGTGAATATGAACTTTGAGGAGAAGAAATTTTACCCGCCGCTGTCTTCCGACCTTAATCCTTTCAAACTCAGCGCGTGAGCACATGTTGAGAGCAAGTACTCCAAGGTCCAGTGCAGGTAGCTCGACGAGCTGAAGTATTTCGTCAACCCGTTGTGGGCCAGTATTACGAAGGACTTGGTCCGCAACATATGCGCGGCCCTTAGGTCTCTCCTGGAGCGCGTGCTGGCAACGAATGGCGGCCTAATTCATTAATATTACAGAAGAAACATATTTATAGGGTAAAAGAATAAAAACTTGTATAAACTCACCAAACCTCTATTGTGCCATTTGTTCAGAGCGTCGTAATTAGTGTAACAGGACTTTTTCAATACAAGGTTTATACCACCAAGTGAGAAAACTGAGAGCTTGGAGTAATAGTCAATTAGTTTAAATTTATAATGAAAATGGATAGATTTAAGACTGTGGTGATAATTCGGTTAATTAAATTAAATGTCTATTCAATGAATATTAATAAAAAATAATTGAAAATAATTAAGAAGAGAGTTAAGAGTGAGTTAGTAGCCGTTTAAATTTATGCTAAGAAGAGGAACAACGAATACTATATTTGTATTAATACAGATCATAGAGAAATAGCATTTGCGAATCTATAGAAAGGTTATGATTTGGTACTCAGAGCAAGTATGTATGTGTATGAAAGAAATGGGTGCTTCGAAAAGTATTGAAATTACAAAAGGACATCTATGAAGGAGTAATCTCCCAAATCAAAAGCAGTGCAGATATTACCGAGTAGTTTAGGGAGAAAGGTGGATTGCATCGGGATTCTCATTAAAGAGAATCTAGAATTTACCTTATCTGGGTTTGTTATGATGGACATCAAGATGCAAGCTCCATGGTGTATGCTCTTTAGAAGAGACTTATACTTTTTTACACTTCATTGCGGAAGACATTATAGTGATTGGCTACAGTATAGAATATTTAAATAGAAACATAAAGTAGTGGAAGCTAAATAAATGAAAAGTAATAGGAAGAAACGTGATTTCTTGTGTTTAAGTAGAGAGCGTCATTCAGTGTATCAAGTCATGGACAAGATAAGTTGAAGAGAGTGAAAGCATTTAAGTAACTTGGATCTCGTTCATTAGAGGTGGAAAGTTGAAAAGTGAAATAAACCTCTCGATTCAATGAGCATACAGAGTTTTATGTGATAATAATATCAAAGCAAAGAAAAAAGACAAAACATTTAACAATGTTTCCAGACCTGAAATGACCTATGGGTTATAGACATAATCTATGAAGAGGACACCGGAAGGGAAAATGTATGGTGCTGAGATTAGAATGTTGTGATTAGGCGATTAAGAGTAAACGAGGTTGAAGTATTAAATAAATTAATACATAAGAGATTGCAAGGGGAGAGCATGTTGTTAAAAGAGATAAGACTACATACGTTGCCAACAGACGGATGAATATGGAGGTCTTGGGAGAATGAGAAGAAGGGCATGATTTTGCTAGAGGGATAAGATTACAAGGTCTGCACGGAAAAAACTTTACCGGAAAATGATATTGTTTATGACAGGGAGATGAAGCGGGTGAAAAGAAACAGCGACCCCTCATGGATATGGGCAAAGCTTTCAGTAAAAGAAGAGGAATAAAAAGATGGATTTGGTTAGACATCAAGTAATATTCATAGGTTAAAAGCATTGTGATTTACACAGTTCAAGTGTATTTTAGAAAAAGCTTTAAAAAAGGCAAAGTTATTGCCTGATACCTGCCAAATATGCATCGCTACAGTTATCTATAAACAGCTTGCAGGAATTTGCAATAATTTAAACAATTTGAAAATCATTTCTTTGAATATTATAAAGCATTCCTTCACAACATATATACGGTTAATATAATACATGTAGGTCCCCAGGACACATCATCGGAACGCTTTAGTGAAAATTCCATGTTCTGCGATGGGAAATGTGATTGTTAAAATAGCCAATATTAAACTTCCTTTTGGTGCTGTTTGATGTCTATTGGATGAAGTCACTTACTGGCGTGGATGAGAAGCGTCCTAGAGAGTGCTCGGTGTATTGTCAAGGATACTTACCATAGCTATGTTAAGGACATAAATCTGGCCATTCTTATCTTACTAAAGGGACAATTCAATAGTGATTAAAAGTATGCAGAGTCTAAAAGCAACTTAGAGAAAGAGAAGGCCAGATGCTCTTCACTAGTGAAACAAGGATGGACTCATTCTGTGTGCTCTTTTCTCTTATTAATAATACCTCATCGTGGAATAAATCATATATTTAAAAGAGATCCTAAATACATAAGAGAATTGTCTATTTGATTTTGATATCTTTATCAGATGGCATATTAATTAATTTGCTCAAGGAGAATAAATAGACCTTTAACTACTTCAAATTTGAGAATCTTTCATGGAAATTCACTCCAGTATATTTATTTCTACAAATTTCAATTAACTTTGTATTAATGTTGTACTACTTTGCGATCCATTCAGTAAGGCCAAATCTGATATTACTCTTATGTTGTTTAACTTTACCACTAAGAGGTTTATCAGATTGTCCTAAGTGAATTTTATTAATATTTGTAGTTAATGAAATACACGGCTACGATTTTGATACTATTATTGTGAATTGATTATAATTTACCTTAATATTTTTTATATGGGACGACATACTTACATACATCCAATTATTTTAATAAATGTAGTAAATTGCTCATACTGTTTCAGTTTCCATTTTTCTTTGTTATATAGAGCTTGTATAAAATGATCGTCTGACACGGGTCATATAATCTCCAATAAAATGTTTTGAGTAACATAGTAAACCCCAATATTATAAATTTGTTAACGTCGTCGTCAAAAAAGTATGGACTTGCCACTCTTAAAACGAACAATAACAAAGAATCTCTCAAATTTCTAACATATATATAATAATCAAGGAATTAATGAATGAGGGAAATAATTAATGGCGTTTAGTTGGTAAAATAGTTAAAAATCTATTTTCTTATCTAGTTGATTTGATATTGAGATGTTAACGTTTTATTGATATTCGCATATAAGATATATTAAACTTTATTCGTACTTTTTTATCTACAACTCCTCATCCCATCATTCCATGAAATACTAAAAAACTAATAACACTTTGTATAAAAAAGTCTATTTTCTTCAACAATAAATAATAAAGCGAAAATTCGGTATGGATATAAGAAACTGTATCAAGTTTTAGCTATTCTATACATGGAACCATTTGAAACTCATCTTTCACTAACTATGGCATAAACCTCCCTAAGATGGTTTGCGTATATTGATGAGGCAATCTTTCTCTGGCACAAATATGAAGACCTTAATTAACACCTTCATGTGACTGTTAAATAATTTTATTCACTCTATCTACTTCGCCAGTGATGCTTTACAAAATGATTTATTCATTCAATACTTCTACGATATTCATATAAATGTAGAAATAAGTGATTGAATTACTCATTTTTTGCATTGTAAGAGTCGTAAGTCTAAAATTCTTTGATGAGGAAGTTAACACAGTTTATAATATCTGTTTTAAACTTTCCTACCCAAACATCTTTTGGGATGATTGTATGAACAGTCAAAAATGTTCATTTTCTAAAATTTCTAATAAAGAAAAATAGAAACTAGAAACTCAATGGCGACTATATTTGCCTTTTTTGTTAATTTACCACATTTATTAAAATGATTCGATATAAATATTGCATTCGCATATCATTATGAGATGCATATATGTAGTTTTATAAAGTTCAAATCTGATTCATACCGCGATAGGATGAAATTCTAAAAAATATATCCAGAGCCTTTAGGTGTCCTTCTCTCTCAACCTTTGTTGTTATTGAATAAAAAAATATAATTTCAATATTTTGAGAACGATGAAGGCTTCTATTTGTTCTTTTTTCTGGTATTTCGAACTTCACTAACGTAAATCATCAAATTAATTTTATTTCTTACGAGAGCTTCGTTTTAGGCTCTGCTTTGTATTGCTGATAAACGGAGTTGTTGATGATTTTTATGAAGGATTTTATTTTTAAAAGTTTATTTAAATACGAATACTAAAATTTTAATGAAATCAAATAATATCAAAACTGTGAATTTAATCGATCCAGGCGTATTTTACAATAAGCAATCAATTGAATGCTGGGTTAAAATCAGTAAATGCTTCTTCTGATTGGACTATTGTAAATCAAGTAAACACATAGAAAATTTTATATTCTCATAATAAATTCGTAAATATCAAGTCAATTAGCTCTAATTTGCTTAACTATGAAAAATTATACTACTCCTAGAAATAAATAGCAGAGTGGGATCCCAAACTATAGTGCGTTTGAAAAGACAAGGACCAAGGTCAATTTATGCATATCGGAACCGTCTGTCTCAAACCCAGTATTGGAAGTATAGAGGGCAATCTGAGCCACCTCGTTGAGTTCGCGTAACTTGATTTAAATATGAATTTAGACATTAAGGCAAAACCCCTAGTAAATGAACAGCGAGCCAGGCAATAATAATAATAAATGAAAAACACTGAAGGATATATTCTGAGTGAACACTATTAAGAGTACATACCCTGATCAATTAATTCAACATTGCGCTTCAGAAGTTGTGGAAAATTAACGACCCAATTTGTAAGTAACTCAAGGTCGTTTGCTAAAACAAATGTGAAATGTTAATTTATGCCCCCAATTTTTTTTTAAATATTTTACATTTTAGCCTTTTGCATATAATACTCGTAAATTTAGAAATAATTGTGAAGCTACACTAAATCTGATAAAAGTGCATTTCACATTTTTCTTAGCATACGGCCGTTATAGTTTCACAAAAAAGAAACTACAATACCATGATTAGAAAATTTATATCAATCCCAGAAGCAAAGTACTCTACTTTCTTTAAAAGTGGCAACTAGAAGAATATGGTTCTAATTAAAGCAGGAAAAAAGCAGAAAGATTGATATTTTATTTAACTTTTCCTTAAATAAATAATAGATAAATAACATTGACGTAAATACAAAATAGTTTCAGCAAATTTGCTATAAACATATTTTATATGTGTATATTTTTCTTATTTAAATCTTTTTATATCAGTTCAAACAACGACAAAATCAGACTACATCAAAATATGTTGAAATAACAACTAATTGCTCGTTCTTATTTTCCAGAAAATCCATAGATATTTTATCCTTTTTTACCTTTCTTATTAACGAAATTTGGTTTTACTATTATGCCCTAAGCCAAATCTCATTATTTGAATATTTCTCTTGATAAGACATCTGATTCAATTTTTGTGTCCCTAATAGAATTTATACATTTTTAAATACTCAGTTTGAACGAGATCCCTACTTTTATCTCTTTAAAAACATATACATAGATTACACTTCTAATCTTATCATATGTAAATCAAATTTGCATAATAGTTCGAAAACTTAAGATCCTTTTCATGATCTCAAATGCATTTGAGCTCATAAAAGGACAGAAAATCCGCATATAGACAGGAGTGAATTCCATCTACCATTCAAGTAGATATAGGTCATTTAGAGTCCAGGCCAATTAGTTTGAAATTAAAAGTATTTATATCTTTAGAATTATCATTTTTAGAATAAAATTAAATATTTTGAATGACTCACCATTACACTATTATAATTTTAAATAAATTAATATGGAATGAAAAACTCATTTTTATATCGTGGATATTTTTCAATATAAGATACTGCAAAATTCTGCTTGCAAATTCGTTAAACACATAATTTGCTAGTCCAATCTCGATAACGTTACAACTGTAACGTAGAGTAAATGTCGAGGTTTAGTGAGTGTGTAATCCCAGTCCCACTTCTTAGTCATATATTATAATCCTGTACCAAGGTGATGTGGAGGTGAAGTGTAGCTAATACACTTACCGTAGCCACATCCAGTGAATAAGAATAACCCCGGTGCGTCCCTTTTGAGCAAAATTGAGATAATGATCCCCTGAGTGTATTCTCACTCAGTAAAAGCCAGTCATGGGTGGACTTGTGTAATATTGAGATTTAAGCCGAGTGGTTGGCTTATTAATTGCCAAAAGATCGTCCAAAATAGTTAAACACACAGATACAAAAATAATCTTTAATATACATGAATTAGAAATATGAAGCAGCGTATATAGGTATAAATAGGATTAATCTTCGCACTGGATAAGTAAGTCTATATAATGTCGTGGGGATTACACTTGAATTCAACGTACTCGGATGCTTGCGTCTTAATTGCGCCCGACAGAATGAATTGAATAATATTATTGAATTAAGCATTGAATTAATCACTTGAAATAATCAGGTTATGAGCTCGGGATGGAAATTCTAGTTAACGGTTAAACTGGTGAAGTTAGGGAAGGGAATCATTCACTTTAACAATACCTTGGAGTTCGAAAGAATTTGGAGGGTGAAGGTGAATGTCTTTTTCTTTTGACCGTGTTCACACTTAGCCCGGTCGTCCGAGGTTACCGAATGTTGGGTAATCCTAGACCGGCGTCCTGATGTAATGATCCTAGACCGGATCTCGAAGACGAGTCAGACTGTGACTCAATTCGGAATTCTTCTCCTCGAAGTGTTCGTTCCGATTATTGGCTCGTAGAGTGGGTAGCCAAAATGATTACCTAGCTGCGTCTAGGGTAATCTTTAGAGTGAGATCCTGTGTAACCTCTGACTCTGAAGGGGAAAAGGGTCTGCTAGAAGTTTGGCACCTACAAGTACCGTGGCGACAACAACCAATTCCCCGAAGTTTTCCTTATTGTAACGGGCGAACTGTTTCCTTTGTGAGACTAGCTCCTCACACAACGTAGGTCCAAGATCTTCTGCCTGGCTCCAGGGAGAATTTTCCCTTTTATTTCCCTCAGCAGCAAAAATCGAGAGAGATCAACAGATTCTCATAAAATTATTATCGCTGCGCGAAACACCTTTTCATCTGCTGCCAGACAGAGTAAATCCTTCACACTTTCAAGCTATCCTTGCTCCACGTCGCGGTTTACTAAGGCGCGAAAACTTGACCCTTTGTCGGCTCAGGTCTCTTTAGTGGCAGAGATTTTCCTGAGCGGCCTGCCGAAAATTTGGTCGTCTCTTTAGTGCGGAAAGGGGCGGAGGGAATGCGAGGTGAAAGGCGAATTTGGAATACGAGAGGGGCACGCAGCTTGTGTTGGGGTATTTCTGCGTACACTAATGTACGTGGTATTTAGACTTCGACAGTAAACTTTCCATACCTAAAAATACTTCCCTAAAAGTAATACATTACCATATAATCCACGAATATAAAATAAAACAGAATATCTTATAAAAATCTAGCACCTAGCAGCATAAGAGGTAGCAAGAAATACATAAAAACTATTAGTAGAGTCTAACTCAAAACCGAGGAAAGAGATACAGATAAATCGATCAACTCAAGAATAAACAGCTCCATCTCACTAAACGGACAAACCTTCTCATACAACACTAGTTAAAATAAAATTTGTAACAGAAAATCTGAGATGTCATACAGAACTGCAAACAACCCCCCCCCCCATCACCAAGGTAATAAAACAATTTCTAACCGCACAATTCCCTATAGACCTCGTGTCCCAAGCTATATGATACGAAATATCTTTCCTTTATTTTGGCGTTGACAGAATATGAAATATTCATTTAACGCACCTAGGTACAATAAATATCGATGCTCTCTTGCAAATATTCAACCTCTCTATTACTCCTCACTTTATTACAAATGTCTATCATTCTGCCTCATAATACCTATTCCCATGAAAAATTACCACCCCTACGATCCCCTCATCATACCTTCCTATCTTTTATGCTTTGCTTCTTAAAATATCATTGTATGTCTACAACTAAGCAAAATTAATTAACACATCAAGCCTGATGTTCTACCAAGATGGATTCCGTTAGATTCAGTCATCAAGCACAGTATTCACTGACATCTCCATGCTGATGCAAGAAGGCTTTAAACGACCCAATATAAGTATGCAAGAGATTATTAGCAGTCACAAACATAATCAAATACTTGAACACCTGAATTACATCACGTAGTTGTGGAAGTATTCATCTCTTCTTTATCTTTTCCAACCTTTTCCTTTATGACTTCCTACCTAAAAATTCCAACATCACAGCCAGCGGCGCCGAATCTGTAAGTTTAAATGACAAGAGTCTTACGCTTACTGTAACAGAACATAATAACAGTCACACCTTCAAAATCTTCTGCGCATAACTAACCAAAATTCAGATTAGGTGTAGAACATGGATGGTTGTAATTTAAATGAGGTTAATATTGAAAATGATATTGGTGCCTAAATTTGGAGGGACCTATAAACTTTTAAGCATTTTACTATAAAATCCTCAAAATCTAATTAAGATCCGGAGTACATAGAGAGGAGTTGTACATTTAAATTAAAATATATTTCTCTTCTTTTATATGAGATAACTTTTATATCATATTCAGAGTAAGCAGCTCAATCTTGCTCTCTTCATATTCACAACGACATAGGAAATTAAAGAATGTTAACTCATGAGAGAAAAAATTGAAATTCTACCAATGTATTCCAGAATTACCAAACTCAAATAAGGATCGGAAGTATTGGGTTAGTCACTTCTTACAGAATATAATGTGTACGAAATTCAATCTTGCTCTACTTATATCCATAAGTAAATAGCAACTTTAGAGACTATAAAAATTAATTCCTGAATTTCAGATAATTAATTTTTAAAATAATGAGAGAGAGAAAGAGAGCTAAAAGGAGCTAAAAGGAAAATAAGTACCCTAGAAGACCTTGCGGTCCATACAAGGAAGGTACTTTTGGCTCAATCTTCGAAGGTGTCCGTTGGCAACCTCGAAGATCATTCGCGAGGATCTTAACGGCGATTTCGCAAGACTTTGTTTAGTCTTAACTTGAACTGGTCAACAGATTCACTGTTGACAACTTCCGTCAAAAGTGCGTTCCAACTACCGCAGATTTTGTACGTGAAGAATTTCCCACACAGATCACGGTGGTATCGCTTCAGTTCAAGTTTAAAGCCGTGATTTCTTGTTTTTCCCTCGCTGAGCTGGAAAATATCCCCGTAGTCCGGTCTGTCGAAGCCTCGAAGTATTTTAAATACTTCGATAGGCTGACCACGTAGTCTCCGGGTCTCCAGCGAGAACATATCTAATTCCCTTAATCTATCTTCATAACTTTTATGTCTGATAGAGGGAATCAGTTTGGTTGCCCTGGCTTGCACGCGTTCCAATCTCGCGATGTCCTTTCTAAATGAAGGACTCCAAAATTGTACGGCATACTCCAGGTGCGGTCGGACAAGGGAGTGTTACAGACACAGTACTATCTCCTTGTTCCGATATCCAAACTGTCGCTTTATATACCCTAACATCCTTTGGACTTTCTTTTCCACCTCAATACACTGTTTCAAGAACTTGAGGTCACTCGTGATAGTTACACCTAAGTCCTTCTCAGTGTCGGTGGATTCAAGAGCAGTGCCCTTAAGGATATAGGGTGATTGAGGATTTCGGTGGCCGATATGCATCACTTTGCATTTGTTTACGTTGAAAGGCATTTGCCACGTATCAGACCACTTCCCAATCTTCCCATGATTTTCCTGCAGGCTTGCAGTATTTCCATCCTTTGGAACGTTCATACCAAGCTTGTAAGACGATAGACACGGGCCGGCATCTATGACTCGAGTATCAACTTAGTCCTAGTCTAGAGTACTCCCTCGTTCATTTCTCAGCGAGGTTGAAGAAGAAGGAATTTTGCAAGTGGAAATTTGCAGCGGCCCGCTAACTTGTCGTATCCAAAGCCTCCAGTGAATTAGGCTATACGTGAGTCTCCCCGTCATTTGCACTTTCTTCCCCTTTCCTAGAAGCAAACACCGTACATCCTCTCTCGAACTCTCGTTCCCTTCGAGCCATTTTTATCCCCCCACACGTTTGGTACCCCGGGTCTCATCTTATTTATTGTCATTTATTTACTTTTGCTAATAATATTTTCTTTGTACATAGTAAAGTTATTTTTATACAATCAAGTTCTCTAAAAACCACAACATCTAACAATTGATTATCTAGGCCAACCGCACTTGATTTTGTTTATTTAACCATCTCACTGTGATCTGTATCCCAATTTCTGGCGTGCTTCCTTCGCACGTCAACGCAGAATCAATCCTTGACTAGCATCGACGCTCGACTCTACGACATTATATTATGGTGTCAGGTGTTTAGGGTCACCCTACGACATCCATATTATATTCTGGTGTCAGGCTTTTAGGGTAACCTGCAGTATCTGATCTCATTTCTTTTACCCTTGTGACAGATTCTAAAGGGTGTTATTTATGTATATTAGATGTTCTGGTTGTAGAAACTGTAGAAAAGACCTTACGCTTTTCCGCATTTTCCCTTTTGCGTGCGTATTTTGTATTGGATTTTGTGACCGTGTGAAACTTGAACCCTTTTCAAGCCTCATAAAACGTCTGGAGTATTGTAAATGAGTTAATTTTATTTCCATTTTTTGTATTGTGTTTGTCGTTTTCTTCATTGTGTATTGGGCAACACAGGCTCTCGCTAAATTCCAGAGTGAATATTTCGAGTATAATTAAAAATTCGAGCCGTGCGAAATAATTATCGCTGTGTTTGTTTGTTTTTTTAAGTGAAGAATCGTAGGTCCACCAAGTTATCCAGCACTCCCGCTCTGCATCTAAATTATCCCCCGCTTTTTTGTGGTGCTTTCCCTGAAAGTTGGTTGAATGCGATAAAATGTCCTCATTTTTTAACACGTTTAAGTTATAAGGAGAGTCACTATGGAGGCCTATGGAGTGGTTCAATTGTTGTCCTTGCTAAATTCCCAACTCCGAGATATATTCATATCACTTCCATCGAAGGCAACAATTGGTTATTAGACCTTAAAGTTGGAGTTACTGGTGGCATATAACATAAGCCCCAGACTTTTTCCGATCCAAATTCAGACATGCCCGCCTTCAGTCAGGCCAAATATACCGTTAGTTTGGGTACACCTTCCAGCGTCACCTAAACCTTTGGCTCGATGCTTCTAAAGCCCCGTATGCCTACGATGCCCGCGTTAACTTCTTCCTGGGAGACAAGCTGTTGGCTGCACTCCTGGCTGAAGTCAAATCTTTCGTAAAAGACAGACGGTGCCTCACATTCAAGAAGCGCACAGAAGAGGCCGACGTTTATTCAGCAAGCCACAACCTTTATCCGAAAGAAGGGAAGAAAACGACCCCCCCACTTTCCCCTAAACCTAAGCCAAACAAAGGTAAATTCAACCTACCAAATGGAAGCAAGTTTTCCAAGATAGCTGGGCCCTCGAAACTGAAACCATTCTTTTCGTCCGAACCCCAGGATGTAAATTCGTTCTCTTCAAGCCCCCTTAATTTATCTTTCCTCAGGACACCCATCATTTGTTTTTCCTGCGGTATGGAGGTCCACGTGATAACGAACCGCCCTCAGAACTCTCAATTCAAGAATAACTCTTCTCACCAGGTCCACCAGGCTTGTGCCACGTCTGCGCCTCAGTTAACACCATCGGAATATTCTCCTCTTCCAAGCACCTCAAGTCCCGGTGGCCACCAAGTAAACTTCTTGTTTGATAAAAATACCCCTAGATGTCTTAAGTTCAAATCCGAAAAGATTAATGGCAACTGTGTCTTCACTCTTGTGAGAGATACCGAGTGCACCTGCATAGTGGTGTCGGACAAGCTGTTTCCCTCGGTAGCCACGGACCAGAATAAATTTGCCGTCGTACACAACTTCTTGGGGCGCAACAGTCGGTTTCCCATCGTTAAGTACTACATCGATTGTGCGTACTTCACTGGCTGGGCAGAAGCAGTAGCGGCACCTATTAAATTCTGCAACGTCCTCTTTGGCCAGTGCCTACGAGTCTCATCCATCTCCGTGGCCCAACCCGTGGTTACCCGTTCGCAAGTTGTAAAAGATTCGAAGATCCTCTCGCCTCTAGAAACATCACGTTGTTCAGAAATTATGGAGGTCATGACTGAAGACTTCGTACGGAACCTAAAGAACTGCGATTCTATCCGACTCCTGTGGGCAAACTCTCAGTCGAAAGAGCAAGAAGCCACCTGAGGAGACAAGGTGATCTCCTACCAAGTTACGGACAACATACTATACCATGCGTGCGAAAAAATGTAAACCTCCGACGCGAGTATTGTGTGTCCCGCGCTCTCACGTTGGACACATTTTAACCACAACCCATAACAGCTTATTTTAATCTATTTTAGCCACAGGAACACCACCCAAAAGATCTTCAAATATTTTGGGGGGCTAGACGCCCATGAAAAAAAATACTTTGCTACTGCAGTTCTTGCGACATCTGCCAAAAGACTCCAGCCAAAGGGTGAATTAAGCTTGCACCGTTGCAGAGAGGTCCCTTAATCTCAGAGCCGTTTTCCCGCGTCAGAAATGATCTCATCGGTTCGATACACCCCCAGTCCAGTGAAAGTCACAGTCACGTTCTAACTATAATGGATTTTGTCACCTGGTTCCCTAAGGCCATGCCGTTGAATAATATAGACATCATCTCCTGCGTGGAAGCACTAATCTCTATCTTCTCTCGCGATAGATTACCCAGAGAAATCCTGTCTGATCGTGGCTGCCAATTCGCGTCGCAACTGATGGAATACGTCGGCAAGTTCCTGAACATAAAGACATTTTTTCCATAACTTTTCACCTAACTGGTAACGGGATATGTGAGAGGCTCAACAGCTCCTTCAAATCCATCTTCAATAAACTGCGCCGAACAACTCTGATAATGGCACCGTTTCTTGCCGGTAGCCCTTTTCGAATATCGGGAAATCCCCCATCGCTCCATTTGAGCTTCTGTATTGGTATAATGTAAGAGGGCCCCTCAGCATTCTAAATGAGCTCTTCTTCAATTCAAAATTAGACCTGGAGATTCAATCTTCCTACGCTTACCTCCTAGCCCTGAGGCAAAGGTTAGGAAATTGCGCAGAGATCGAGCATCAGAACTCAGAGACAAAGTTGGACAAGTGTAAAACCTACTTGGACTGTAAGTCTCAATAACGAATTTTAAATACGGTGACGAAGTCATTTTACTACTCCATACGGAAACCACAAGCTTTTGTGCCAATGGAAGGGCCCCTTCCCAGTAATCGAGAGATGCGAGCCGATCTACTACTTGATCCAAACCCTGTCTTGCACTAAGCTATTCCACGTGAACATGCTTAAAATGTACCATCGACGCGCATGCGCCAACCAACTTGTGGCTCTGGATGAAGAATCCGTCTTTAGTCCAGCTACCCACGTGACCTCTTGGTCGTGGTACAAGTCGCCTGTGTGCAACAAGACGCGGAATATCCTATTCACGTCTTGCCAGATACCCCCGAGTCCCCATCGACCGAGTTGAGTATTAACCCTCAGCTTTCGATCCCTCAGAAGACCCAGTTACAAGCGATACTCACCCAATTCACTGATGCAATCTCGGATACCACTGGTTGTACTATCCAGTTCGAGCACAATATTCTGCTCACCATCCAGGAACCTGTTTGTTCGAAGCCGTACACCCTCCCTATTTACTTAGGAAAGCGTTGAATGAGGAGTTAGACAAACTTATAAAGATGAGTATTCTGATTCCCTTCATCGATCAGAATTTGCACATGTTTGAAACTGTCCATAAACCCCTCTCTTACCTACAGAACGTTTAGAACAATAATGATCGCCTCATGAGGTGGAGCATCTCGCTCCAGGAATTCCAATATAGAATTGTATAAATTGAGGGTTCCAAAAATTGCCAGGAGGACAGCTTAAGCAGAAATCCCGTGGATTTGTCTCCAGAGTAATTTTCCCTTAATTAATTGTAAGGTTAAATGGATTACTTTTCTACATATTCCCTAATAATTATTGTAGTTTTGTGTAATGGCTTATACGAATATGTGCGATTATTTTTTGCATTATTGTGTATATATTTTTGATGAGTTACCCTGTTCGTATAGACCATTTTTTTGTATTGTCGGACCATTATTTTTTTTAATATCCTTGTATGTAAGCCCCTGATTATCGAGACTATGTTGACCCCGGCTATTGATAACTATTTCTGTCTGTCTTATTCTATTATTATATTTTTTTAATTGATGTTGTTCGATAATAGGAATACCGAGCGTTTCCCGAGTCCCCTTTATTTTTGCAGAGTACCCGGTACCATCCCGTTTGTATTTGTGTCTCTATGGGAAACTTAGGCGTGTAATTAGCTTATATTAGTCTGATGTCACTTTATTCGGAAGCTGCATCTTGTGAGGAAAGGACATGTCAGAGAGAGAAGGTTATCCTCTCCCCAAAACCCAACGTCTACCCGTGGCGCCTGAGAAAGATGTACCAGCACGGCTAGACAGCCCCAAGGAAGCAGCTAGAATTTCGCGCAACCACGTGATCCGTTTGGGTTCTCTTTTTCTCTACTCCACATCGCCTGATCGGCGCCAGGCTTACGGCATCGGGAACTTTCGCACGAGGATGTGATGCCCGTCCAGAATCCCCCTCTCTCCCCATCGCTGGCGCGCCAAGTCTAATGAGATTCCCGTCCCACTTTTGCAAGTAGAACTTTGCAGCGCCCCGCTTACTCATCGTATCTAAAGCCTCCAGTCAATTAGGCTTCACGTTAATCTCCCCGTGAGTTGCACTCCCCCCCACCCGGTTGGTATCCCGGATCTCATCTTATTTTTTGTCATTCATTTACTTTTGCTAATAATATTTTCTTTGCATATAGTAAAGTTATTTTTCTATAATCAGTTTCTCTTAACTCAGAACCTTTAAGATTTCATTATTTAGGCCAACCGCACTCGAAATGATTATTTATACCTCGCACTGGGATCTATAACACAATTTTCTGGCATCCTGCGTTCGCACGTCAACGCAGAGTCAATCTTCAGCTAGCATCAACGTTCGACTATACGACAGTAACCTAGGTCAATTCAACTTAGACTACTGTAAATAATGCTTGTAGGTAATGGCAAAATTTTAAAGAAATTCGCCATGGAAAAGTTTCACTGTCCTAAGTTAAATAAGTGAAAATTTTGTGTTACATTTAAAATAAAATTGAAGATTCTCGAATAATATTGAAAGCCTAGAGGAAAAAGGATCAAAGGGGGAGACCGGTGCTAAAGCGGACTCTTTATCTTTGATGAGGGAAACTGCCTGGCTCTCTCTCTCTCCGTCCTTCTAGGGGTCACCGGTCATAGAGCCTACCTCCTTGGGAGAGAAGCGCTACATAACCGGTGACAAGACGTACTTCTTTAGGTCTACATACTAGAAACGGTCAATAAGTTTTGCGAATCGGTAGGGTAAAACAGAGGAAGGGGATGGCCGTTTGTGGGGGTTTTAGGACAAGTTATGACAAGTCAGGACCTGCAGCCGCACGCTCCTGCCTTGTCTATTTAAGAAGCAGTAGCTGATCGCAGATCGTAAGTCACAAATTTCAAACAATGGAGAAGGTTGAGCACCGCGCAGTTATCAAATTTTTCACCAAGGAAGGCAAGAATGGAAAGGAGATCCATGAAGGCATGGTTGCAGTGTACGCCAACACCACCCCTTCCTATGCAACCATTGCTCGCTGGAATAGGGAGTTCCGCCATGGTCGTGAGTCCCTTGAAGTTGACTCCCGTCCAGGACGCCCGTCAGACGTGACCAGCGAGGACAATGTGGCCTGTGTGGAGAGGATGATACTCGAAAATCGACGAGTGAAGGTCGAAGAAATCAGTGAGAACTTGGAATATCATATGGAAGTGTTATTAACATCATCCACGACAATTTGGCCATTACCAAGGTCTCTGCCCGTTGGGTCCCTAGAAACCTCACGCCCCATGATCAACTTCATCGTCTTCAAAGTCCACAAGGCCAGAGTTGCACAAGCTGCCCTGCGCGAGTGCGGATTCGAGGAGCTCATCCCCCGTCCCCCACTACATTCCTGATCTGGCCTCTAGCGACTACTTTTTCTTTCGCCGCCTAAAGGTTGCACTGCGTGGACGCCGGTTTAAGGACGATGAAGATGTCCAGCTCGACGTCCCGGAATGGATTGAACAGCAGTCAGGAGATTTCTGGTTGTCTGGAATTCGAAGCCTCAGGAACAAGTGGTGCAAGTGCATTGAAGTCGAGGGTAGTCATATTGAAAAATAATAAAACATTTTTCCTCATATCTTGTTTCCTTATATCCGAATTGCAAAACCTATTGAGAGCTCCTCGCATATAATATAATCGAAACACTCAGATTATAATAAATGGTAAATATTGACTGACTGCTGAATGCTGACTCTTGACTGGCTCTTAGTGTAAATTTAGTAATATATATTTGTCTTGGAAACAATGGGCGTGGCCTTGACTTGTCCGTGGTGGCAGACCAGTGGTCTAGTTCCTTCGTTATTTCCACCTCTTGGTTGAAATTTCTAATGGCTCTGTGTATCTGTTGTGGCTACATATTTCCTAATAGGCGAATGTTTGTTTGTGTGCGATCCTCATATTTAACCATGTTGTCAATTTGATATCTTTGTTTTTACAGGCGGGTCTTAGTGACCTCTTTTCTCCGATCGATTTGTACAGTTTAACACTTATATAGTTTCATTTCCTAACTCTATTCGGTTTCCTATCCATTAAGCTTGCCATATTTTCCCTTAATTTACACACATAGCAATTTTTAGAATTTGATAAATCCACCGACCGTCCATTTGTGGAGTTCCTCGCTGGGCCTATAAAATCGTGTAATTTGGGTGCCAGAGGCCTACCTACTTTATAAAAGGAGCCCTACATATTATTCGACTATATAAGTTACGTATGTAGTACAATACTGTTCTTCATAAATGCCAAAGTACATTTTACTAGTGAAAACTCTCATGCGGAAAAATTGATTCCTGAACATAGCAATATATCATACGGAGACAGGTCTACATGGCCACTCATTAAAGTCTTGAAAGTAGTAATGTATTTAATAATAAAAAATATAATATAACATTATAGAGGATGTTAAACTGGTTACTAGAAATAACGGTTTAAAGCAAGATACAACAGTCCAACAGGCGATAGCACAGAAACTCTTTTCTTATTAAATAGCAGATGCTTGAAATGACTTGCTAAAGAATGCCTTTACGAGTAATAGTTAAATATGTTTAAGAATTTAGATACATATTTACAAGGAGCCAGCAAGGACTACTTATTTTACTCAAAGGCCAGTCCCATTCTATACTAATATGCCTGTAGTCCTCCCTTGGACATTGTCGCCACTTTGCTCACTCACGTAACATTTATTCCAGAAAAAGTCTCTGATGTTTAAACAATATAATTATTCGTAAGATAACTTTCAATTTTGTTTTTAAAACTATTCACACTACTAGCATTTACTAGCTCCGCGGAGAGTGCGTTCCATTCATCGATGATTTTAAAGGTGAACCTTTTTCTAGCATGTTCGTTTGAAACCTTCGTCCTTTCAGTTTAAAACCCTTGTTACGTGTGATATCATGTTCACAATTAATTTCTTTTTAATAATTTACGTTTTATTTAAATTTTTGAATACTTCGATAAGCTCACCTTACGTAAAATCACCTAGTATCGATAGTCAGTAGTTTTAATATATCTAATCTTTCGATATACGACATATTTCTAATCGTGGAAATTAGTTTAGTTGCCCGCCGTTGAATTTTTTTCATTTTATTGATGTTTACATGTGTATAAGGTGACCGTAATTGTATCGCGTATTCTAAGTGTGACCTTACCTAACTTTTATATATGTAAAGGTATGATTATATTTTGGTGTTTGTAGTGAAAACTTTTCGCAATAAATCCAAGCATTCGGTTCGCCTTCTTACACGCTTCCTTACACTGTTTGATAAATTTAAGAGACTTTGAAACCCGTACCATAAATATTTTACTATGTCCTCGGAGATAAGATTTTTACCACCAATTTCCAAGTTAAAAGTTGGGTTATTTCGACCTACGTGCGAAATTCTCCACTTGTTTAAATTGAATTTCATGTTCCATTTATTAGAGCATTCGGAGATTTTATCTAGATCCCGCTGAATTAATTTTCTATCCTTGTATCGTTGTCATTTAAATTTTTCCTGCAATTTTTTTGTCGTCTACAAATTGAGATGAGTTACCAAATAGGCCAGTGTCCATATCATTTACATATATAAGGAAAAACAATGGTCCAACACAGACCCCTGGGGCACGCTACTAGTTACATTTTTCCACTCCGAAAATTTACCGTTTAAAAGTACTTTCTGCTTACTAGTACATGGCCACTACTGTATTCATTGTAGGAGGTTTCCCCTAACTGCATGAACATGTATTGTAGGATGCACAGCTTCAAGGATGGCTATGGAATTTGCAAGTCAAGTCTTTTAACAGGCGGTTTACTATTAATCTGTTGGTACAAGATGACAAAGTTTCCCTATTAAGGCCCCAGGATACTCGATCGGTGATAGGAAGCCTATTTAAATCAGGAATAAGAAGAAAAAAAGCTTGTAATTTGCAAATAAATGTTGATGATAAGTCATTTCTTTAAAAAAAGGGACATACATTTCTAAGTCACTTTCTTGATTTACATATTGGATTATTCTTTTGCAATTTTCTGGACAAGCAAGTTATCTAACCACAGAAGCTAGGTGTATAAATACATTAAGAGAACGGAATGACTAACAATTAAAGATCCTAAGATCTACTCGAGATTAGCTGAAGAAATAGAAAAGGATGGATTCAGAAGTGAAAGATGGCTAAAAGAAGGGAAAGAGTGATGAAGTATTAGTTTTACAACTATGCATGTTTTTTAAGTTTTATTTTAAAGTGAAATTTATTGATTCTATTTTTAAACGTATTTACTAAAGTGTTTTAGTCGGCATTCCTAGCAAAGCTATTCTATATCTGTGCTATTTTAGAACAAAATTTATTTTAAGATATTTCGGGTTAAATTCTTTCGTTTTTAGATTGCAACCTTTATGTCTAGTTGCCGTTCGCTTATCTAGCTCAAATATTAAATACAAATTTATATTATTAAAATTCTATACTGTTTTTAATTCTCTAAGTAAATTAGTCGTGCTGATGTCGATTTTTTATTGAAAGTAATTTGAGCTTTCCTATCCTTTCTTCTTACGATCTATTTGGAAATTTAAGAATTCATTTTGTTCTCAAACCTGGATGCTTCCATCGTACGATATTCCCTTGCATATATGGCGAACATAATTAATTAATTAAAGCTCATTTGTTTAAACAAAAGTATCAAGCTATGTTTCTTAGAACTCTATTGTACTCTTATGATGCTATAGTGCATTGTTCCCAAAATTTCAGATCACTCGACATTAAGAGACCGAAACTACTTTCTATTTTGAATGTATTTAAATTCTGCTCATCTTTCTATATATACTGGGTTGCAACAAATAAGTAAACGCTCAAAAAAGTTTATTTAAATTACTTCATATCATATCTTTTGTGTATCATACACCTATATAATTAACAGTTATTTATTACATTTAAGAGATAGGATAATATCATTCTGCAAATGTATATAACATTATAAAACAAAGTAAACATAAGATTTGATGTATGGATTTGCCCATAGATAGAGAGGGCCTATCCAAAACAGCTATGACTTTTGCTAGGCGTTATTTTGAGACTTGACTAAGTCCTTGGCACCATTATGCTCGTATTTCTTCTTATTTCTGATAACGCATTCGTTTAAATGGACTAAAATTGTAAGCTTCCTCTTGTAGACTTATTCCTTCAGTATTCACTAAAAAATTGAGTCAGATTCAAGTCAACGGATTAACTAGATCAAAATAGAAAATAAATATTGTTCTGTAGGAACCAGTCACCTGTTGTTGACTTCGCGTGTTCCTTGGAACATTGTCTTGCTAGTACATCTAAGCATCCCAGACTTTTATATAAGTGATGCTGAATTATTAGCCAATATTGTTAAGTGCTTTGATATATTCATTGTTTCCTCAGTTAGATGAAAAGCACCAGTCCCATTAAAAGAAAAGCAACCCTATACCATAGCACTGCCTCCTCCAAGCTTAAGTTTTCGGATATTGTTCTTTCGATCATAGGAAGTTCGAACACAGTGCTAGTTACCTTCCTTTTTCAAATCTGTTGTAAGATCTTCACTTTAAACCCTGATTACATAATTTACAACTTTAAGACCGTCAGAGGATAAATGAGGTTGGGAAAAAAACATACCTAAGTAAACTATTGTTAGAACCTAACGAATCATTATAGATCTTGTTAGAACTTTCGACCAAAATATTCTGTAAACAAACTAATTTAGAAGTATTTTCCATTAATATCTAAATAATTGTTTCCATCCTTAATTTATCTTTCCTCCAATAAAATGCAATCTACTCTCTAGTCTCACAATTTTTCATTATCTTGCATTAAGACATTAAAAGACGTTGTTTGAAGCATTACCACTTATTTTAAAGGGTTTGATAGGAAATAATACATAATAAATTCTAGTTTAGAGAGTTTACATTATAGAAAGAAGGGCTCGAAAAAAGATTTCTGAGGAGTAGCCCTAGTTGCCGATGCCCATTTCCGTGTGATTTTAGCTTTATTAACAATCATTCAAGTAGAACTACAACTACAATATAGCGAAACCGCGTCAAAAATCTGGTCTGTTTCAATTATAAAATTATTTACCTGTAAATGCACCACCATCCTATCCCTAAGAATCATCTCTAAGCTTACCAAAAACCAAATAATAGAAAAGGGGCTATAAATTAGAGGATCAGTTATTATGCCTGTTTAAAAATTGATGTTCTATTTTAATCTTTAATCTGCTTATGAACTATTTTTTTACTATAAGACTTTTGACTTTTTTTAAATTATAGAAAAAGTTTTAAGAAGTTCGCTTTCTAACTATATTATGAACATCAGATACATATCATCGGTATCCAGGAAAATGGAAATTATTATTTAAATAATATAAAAACTAATTTCACTTTCCGCTACGTCAAAAGTTGACAGAGTATTGTCTTGGCCAACATTTATTACAACTTTTATTACAAGAAGTCTTTGACTCTTCGACAGTAATAACTTTATCACAAGAAATTTTTTAAACTTTGACAGTAATATCTTTCACTCAGTGTCCATTTACCCCCTTAACTCTTATCCCGCTTCATTACTAAGGACACTTTCGGCACCCTTTATGACGCGATGCACTCTTAAATTGGATCAATATTATTTGCATATCGATAAAATCTCTTTGGTTTTTGTATAGCTCCTTTTGTATTTAATAATTAACTATCCGCAATAAAAGTTCGTCTTTCTCTAAGTAAGGCAAAAAGTGTTTAAAAAAATAATACCACACTCTTCTATTTCTCTTGGTGCCCTATAAACCACGACGAAATTTGTTTAATTAATATATATCTTGGCTAAATCTTTCTATCATGGCTAGTTCATTTATGAAAATATGTATAAAATATGTTCTCCATAATTTCCTGGATCTAGCGATATTAAAACTTATCGCCAATAAGTAAAATTATCCAATATTTTCATCTTTAGCACTTTCAATCAATGTTTCTCTAATTGAAAGATGCTCAAAATCTTATGGCGCCTTGTTTCTCTAAATTCAAGTTAAATAGGTATTACCTTATTTTGTGCAATCATATTACATTTTTGCGAACAAAATTTTCTTATATGCTCTACCGTATCTGATATTTTCCGTATTTAATCTATTAAAGAATTTTTTAAATGGCTTCCCAGTATACCCCGTTCTGGTTCAAATTCTCTATCCATAATAGCTTAATGCGCTCTCACAGATAGTGTAAAGAATACTACGAAAAATATTAACATTATATTTTGTAACTCTCTTAGTTTTATGAAGCGCCCTTTCTCTGAAAATATTTAGTGTTCAGCCGTTCATCTTAACACTCATCAAGAGATTAACGAAACAAGAGACAATTTGTGGCGTTGAACTCAGGCATGATTAAATTTTGAATGTCTGAAAGACGATAGCTACTTGATTGAACTTGTCCCTATTAATTAAATTCGGTGAATGTACACATTTCATGTAAAATTGTTGTTTTATTGATGTGCGGTTTTTTTATAGACCTCTAAACGGAGCATGAGTTTGATATTGCAAATAAAATGGAAAAGGGTTGCACTTGTGTATTTTAATTTTAACCTAATAAATAAATTAAGAAAGAGTAAAGAAGTAAAATGTTTAATATACATTTCTTTACATAATATTCTCAATCCGCATAAAAGATTTTCTTATGCACTTTGAATAAATTTAAGTTCTTTGAATTTTATGATTTGCCATTAGGACCCTTTCGTATCTGGAGAAAGCTTTCCGAGAAAATATATTGAAAATTCAATTTCTATTCCGAACATTAGCTTTTATCTAAACAATGCATACTCCACTGGGTGACAACACGACCTGAAAGCTCGTTATAATGGTAATCATTTCAATGGCATAATTTTACTTTGGTATAGAAACTGAAATATATTTTCAGCACCATTCATTGAGATATGCAAACAGAAAATGATGATAACAATTTCATTTTTTATAGTTTTCATTTGCGCCTTGACTTTATCCTCTTTCTTCTCTCTAAGCTGCTTAGGTAAATAATGAGACTCAAAATCTTAAACATCTAACGATAAATTGAATATTTCTACAAATGTTTCTTCATCTATATTACATAATTATTTTCGGGCGTAGAGTAAGCAAATTGTTGCAGCGCAAATGTAAAGGATTTAGGGTAATACTTCAGATTCTGGGCGCACAGTAGGTGGCGCTGTTAGTAGGCTACAATTTTGGGATACAATATATCTCTTATAACGTCAGACGGTAGCTTCAGATGTGACCAATCATGGCGTTATATTTTTTCGTTGTTTTAGGAATTTGTAACTTTTAGTCTGTATTATTTACTAAATATCTGCGCCTCTGCTCGTTTATATTTTTTTCTAAGTTAGGTAAGGTTTCTTGATGTATTTTATTGTTTTTTCTTTTGTTTTCATATTTTTTGTTTGCTGCGAACGATAACAACAGCTTCTTACTGGCAACGTCGTAGCTTATAAATAGGATCCGTTTTGCAAATGTTTTTGTTTTGTTTTGTTATGGCGTTTTTGTGCTCTCCATGTGCTTCTTCGTTATTTGAATTCGGCTTTATTTTGTATAATCGCGAAAAACTTTTTGATTATCTAGAGGCGCCTAAACTAATCAAGAAACGTATAAAAGTAAGTATTGTTTGTTATTAGGTTAGATTTTTCTGCCAGTAAAAAGCTGTTGGGGGAAAAAAGCGGTAAATTCAAGGGGACTGCTCGTAGGGGAGATATCACTTGCGGAGGGACCACCCTGCGATGATCCATATTTTCAAACAATTGGAAGGGGGGCTGGGGGGGCGCAGCCCCCAGTATATACTCATATACCAAAAAATATAACACCGTAATTTTTCACATCTGACGCTACCGTCTGACGTAATAAGACATATATCGTAGCCCAAAATTGTAGCCTAAAAATAGCGCTACCTACCGTTCGCCCCGAAACTGAAGTGTTAGCGTATTTAGTACCCTCTCCCTTCCAAAGCTCGCAGTTTACCCTACTGACTCTAATACATGCAGGGGAGATATTCTTTCCATAATTTTTCAGTTTCTTTAGCTTCGCCACCTTCTTTAAAATCTCTTAATATGTAGAAACCTTAGTTGTTTTATACTTTTGTTGATATTTCGTTTTAAATTAGAGGTAAATCAAACTCTTGTCATAATTAGAGTCGAAATTATGAGAAAAGAAGTGTACTTCGAGATAGTTGATTGTCGCTAGAATAGTTGATCTTTAAATTAAAATATCATTAATTTTAAAAACAATAATAATAGTTAATAATATGTCTACTCATTGATTTTTTAAATATTTTTAGGTGTTTTTTTTTTAATTGGTGTATGATGATATTTTATGAAACGAAATTATTCAATTATTACTTACTGCAAAGCGAGTTTACCTTGGTAAGTCACCGTCAGAAGGGATCTCAAATTTTAAATCAAATCTTCCTAATAAAACGAAAGCTAAAGGGGGCATTACCACAGGAAAGCTTTTGGAAACAGATCGACATCCAGAAGATTCTATCTCGTACAGAGGAGTTTCGATTTATTGCTGTCTCGGATTCCTTGAGAAGACGTGGAGTAACTTTAAATGCTCGTTAGATCGTGTTTGTCAATCAACTCTCGCTTAAAGGTTAATTTATTTCCGCGGTACCCAACTTGGTACAGTCCATTTTTTGTGTTCTCCGTCTCTGCCTCCTTCATTTCTTTGCTCAACACTAACTCGCTTTCATTTCGCTGACGCAACAAAGCTTTGCACATCGGTATTAACCTACATTTCCAATTGACGTATGTGTTGTGATCGGAATGGTATTGCTGTAATCCGTCAAAAGTGAAAACCGTCAAATAAAAATTCGATTTAACAAGAAAAAAAATGAAGTAAACAAGAATGTAGCTCTTACCATGTCACTTACCTCAATAAGTGTACTCATTGTTTTCTAAGTGAATGTCTTTTATCAAAATTTTAAGTCCGAATCAGGGTACTTGGTACAAATTCTTTTTACTACCAATGCAAATATGGCTCAATTATTACATCCCGGTTTAATAAAGTATCGCACATGCTTTACTGAGTTATGTAACACTCGCTTTTCCTTAAAATACTATGTGACATCCCCTATTAATATATATAACTATAAACCTTTTTAATAACTCTATACCACATAAGATGAGGATAGATGCTCCTTAGCTTTATACAGGGTGTCCCATAATCAACGACCTTTTTGCTCCTGTCTAAAACTAATCAGGGGAATTTATGCTTATCGTACAGTGTAATAGAAAGCTTTTCCATAGTTCATAGACAAACGGATGAAGTTGGAGTAAATGGAAATTGGTGGAAATGAAAAGGACAATGAAGAATAGTTTCCATTTCACTTATACAGACCTAGTGGCTTTTTTCGACTCGTCGTGATATGAACCTTCAACCCCAGTCTCAGAATCATTTTCACCACTTTTTTAAGACCCTCTTGTCAGAATCTTACTAGAAGAGACACCCACATTGTTAATATTTAGAAATAAAAAATGATTTTAACTTACTGATATTTTAAGGGTACACAATTTTGTATTTTAAAGGTATAAAAATTACAATATTTTTATTATTATTAAGCAATTAAGAGAAAAATGATGAATTAGCAGTACAATGCCTCTTTAATTTTCTTGAATAATGGAAAAATAAGGGAAACTTTGCATCAGCCGCGTTCTTTATTGACTATTTATAAGTAGTTGCTTCTTCAGAGGCTTTGATATCGAGGTTTGGCTGGGCGCTGCTTTGAAATCACGGAAAAGCAATTTTGTTCCAAAGATAGAAGTCATCGGAGTGACTTAGTGTCGAATCAGTTCCATTCATTTGTGTAACTTGATAAAAGAGTAAAAACCAAATGATCTTGATGAAATTTTGCAGAGGAATGTAATACCCTTATGTTCTTTAAATCCATTTTGACATTTGGAAAGATAAAATCTATTATGATTTTCTCTCTCCAATAAGACTTTAGAGAAAACAAATATCATTTAGGTTTTTGAACTAGTGAAACATCCAAAGTGACAATTGTTCAATACTTGAGATATCATATTTAGACTCCTTTTTCCGGCTAAATATTAGCTTTATTCTCATCAACCCTTCAGCGTTTGGTTTCATGTTTATCGTATACTTCACCCTTTAAAAATCTAATTTATACTGAAATCAGTATTCTTCCTTCTTCCTCAGATCAAAAACATAGGAGAGAAAATCTAATGAATTTGGCTTACAAATATCTGTATTTGCAGGTGAGTGCTGTCAAAATATGGGTTATTATTATTTTCAGTTTGGTTGGGATTATTTATCTAATAACGAGAAGATAAATCCGATTAATTCCAATACATACATGATTTCTCTATGCTTTCCCATTTCTTTAATATTATCTTTAGAAATTTTGCTATTTGGTAATTAAGGACAAAAGCAAAACATGTAACTGACTCATTTCATACCTCGTGATTTCCTAATTCATTTGCTTTAGCAATTTTGATATTTTTAAACGCCTAGAAACCAACAGAAAACTGGTGGAAACCAATGACCTCACTAATAGCACAAAAGTTAAAAGAAAAAATCAAAAGCGATAAAATTCAAGATAGAGGGGCACAAAACATATGTGCTTACCTTTAATAATAGGGTGTTTTTAGATTTTTTTCATTTAATTAGCCAATCTAAAAACTGTGCAAGCTCTCGTTCTATTGTCAACAAATTTTGCCAGAACATTAAAGTGACCGTAAAATTCTTCTCAAAAGTTTTATCAATCTTTTGCCATTGAAAGAATTTGATTTGGTCAAAAAAACTAAATGCGAAAACCAACGGGTTATCTTCGCCCAAACGTCGCTTTACTATTTTTGTTATTTTAAGATTTTGTCATAGACGTAACCGAATCTATCACCGCTGGACCGCTCAATACAGTAATATTCAGATAACATCTATAAACATAATACTAGCAGATACAATAATATATCTGAATACAAAAGTATATGTAAATGAAGGGACAACCACAACACCAACCGTAAGTGTCTTGAAAAGTGACATAAACTGTGGGGAAGTTAAGAGACGTGAATATTTTTGTTAAATTAGGGTAGCAAGGTAAAACAAGAAATTACATAAAGCAACATTAATAAAGTGTGCTAACACTCTCGTAAATTTCATCTATTAAAGGGGGCAGATGTCCTTGTTAGGAGTCAATATAATGATCCATTGCAGTCTGGTAATGAAACACAGGAGTACTTTGCCTCCTATACAAATGGCATATTTTTTGGTAGGCTAGATTTTCTACCTGCGTAAATAGCTAACATTATTTAAATAAATAATAAAAAAATATATACCACCTCAACTTCTCAAAAATATGGTATAAAAAGGACATTCCACTTCAGTCGATATTCACAGGTAACTGAAGACTCGTGTTGTATAAAATAAATATGTACAACGCTAATACTACCAATTCTGCGAATTACATGGGGTTGATTGATGTGAAACTTGTATGGTAGTGAATGAATGAAAATTTGATTGCCCCTTCATATCTCATTTGAAATTTCTTTCGTTTTTAAAGAAGGCCAAGAAAACATTGGAATGGACATCTTTACAGTACGCACCGAATTGAGCACACATATAAGCAAATGGCGTCTTAGAAAGAACGAAATGTGTTTTAACAGTTTTAAGCATAAAAGTGAAGAAAGTATATATATATTCCTACACATAAATATTCTATCAATATTACTCCGATTTTCAGAAGGAGCTCACAACCCTAGGATCTACATATGTAATAAGGCATGATGGAGGCTTTGTATTTTCTTTACATGGATATTTCTATTAATATATTGAACTGTTCTATTGAATCTTTGGATGAAATGAAATAAATCACAATTTCATGATATAAGAGTAATCTCTTTCGCAAATCTGAGATTTTCCGGCTTTTCCGGATCAAGCGATAGATCAATAGGATTGAAAAAATATTTGTGTGGCTATTTTTGAAAGCTATTACCTCATCTTCTTAATTCAAGTAAGACAGCAAATGCTAAATTTTCAACAAAAAACAAATTATTCAACAATGTTTTGAAAGCAACATTTAAGGTATATTGCACTATGTAAAAAAAATTACACTTTTTTATTGTTCCTGGGTTAAAAGTGTTATTTCTCAGTTGTTCGTAAGTAATTTAAATTAAAGTCTATTTTAATCACAAAAGTTTGATTTTGTAAGTAGGGCGCTGAAATTCAAAATTTGCCTATTTGGAAAATAAAAGGCTAAGATATTATTGATTTTGGAAAATATATATAAAAATAAAAGGCTGTAGGCTTTATTTTTTTCAAATCATAGTAGGAAATCGTAAATCGAATTTTAAAAATCATTGGACTATTGTAGATTAATATTTATCTCAGCAAAATTCTAAAGCTTTCTAGATTAAATGAGGAATTTCTAGAAATTAGTAGAATTTTATGAAATTTCCTCAATATTCCAGAACTTGTCGCAAAAGTATCCCTTGGAAACTTGTAGATACTTCTGGAATATAATGGAATATCAGTTCAGAAATATTTATACATCGATTCTCACATCTGCTATCATTTAAGCTCTAGCTATTATAGTGAACACATCAGATGAGGAATGGCATCAGAAAGCTGCAAAGATTCTCCAGATATATTCTCGTATTTGCTGCCATCAAAATGGTAGCAAAATGTTTCGGTGTTAAAGCATTTATGAGAATTGGTGAAGCTTAAAAAGCTTTCCTTTGCATCCCAGGTTTTAACCAATATAAACTCTGGGCATCTCATCTTGCTTGTTAACACTGCAAGAAAACTTTGGAAAGTAAGACAATTGTTTGTTGTAAAGAGTAAATTATTAAATCTCACAAGTACTTACGATATTTGGTTTGTTTTTATGGCAAAATGTAATATAGTGTATTTTTTAAAAACTTTTACAGAATAGAATAGAGGGGAAAGAAGAGCTGTAAAGTTTGCCATTGCACGAATTTGTCGTGAACCCAATGACCTTTCAACAACTGCTCCTTCCGCTTGTTGCACCCATGAAAACGGCGATGTGGTAAAAATGCTCCTGCCATTTCCTATTTCAAAATCATACGTCTCACGAAATGAATAAACCACCTTCAAAGATAGCAATAATTCCAAAGCTGTAAGGATCAGTGAAGATTTAGAATACAATGTCAGACATATGGATTTTGAGTGGAATCCATATTATTCAAACCATAAAGACCTTAATAATCATGTCAGAGTTCTTGGCTTGTCAAAGATAAAGGCTAAGCTACTGATTACCAGGCTCAAAGAGTGGGATTTTCTGGTTGAAACTGTGCAAGTAACAAGCAAATGTAAACGTCATAATTATTTCTCAAGATTATTTACTTATCAAACTGAGCTATGCTACTGCACTGATATATTTGGTCTATTTAATAAAATTAGAATTACATGTAATCCCTAGAAGGAGAGGCACTTCTTTGACAGCTTCTCAATAAGCATTACAGTTATACTTCACCATAATTAGAAAATACATCCATCTCTTCCTTTGGCTCATTCAGTATATGTATCTGAAGAGGAATACAACAATGACAAGCTCCTGCCTCAATCTTTTAATTAAAGAGAGTATAGCACGTAAGAGGATACTTCAAAAAGGTAGCCTTTTGACGATTCGCCAGGGAAGTTTTAACAAGTTTCCACTTCATCTCTATTTTTTGGAGCGATGCCAGGCAAGCGCACTAACCCCTATAGTCAGAATTGGCAAATATTGACTTCATTTATTTGCGAATCATTTCGGATCTATATCAATCTTATTGACATACTTTCAAATCAAACCTTGTTTCAAAGTTATTATGATGATTATTATTATTAATAATATCATCATTCTTAATTTTATTATTATTAACAAATCTGATCTAAAAATCTCCTGACATAAGATCTGGATAAACTACCCTGTATACCATATTGTGCCCAGGGTTTCTGTATATAATCTCCAGAGAAATGCTCAGCTAAGTTTTGCATTTGACATATTCACGTTACAGAGGATATATGTATAATGGCACCCACGTGATTTAAAGAGAATATTCTGGGAAGTAAAACACACGACCGTTGCCCACATATACATCCGTTGTTCTAACAAATGTTAATCTCCACCACTTTAAACAAATAGACACAATATAACTTAAGGTAAAGAGTCCATTCAGTAACGGCGACTCCGCCTGTTTTACACTGGCGTCCTTGCCAAGATATTCTGATCGCCATCCGACTTCGTCATCCTGTTTTGCGATCGCTTTCACTTGCGTAGAGTAACATCGTCTAACAAAGAAGTTAAAAGAGACAGTGGTACGCCTTCTTCATCCCCCTATCCATTCGGTGTATTGTCTTCAAGCTACTTTTAATTGAAAATAATTCCGAAACATCCAAGGAAACAGAAGAAACGACCGGAAGGCAGTCAACACTATTCAGCCTGATGTAAACACTTCCACTCTCTCCTGTATCTGTAAAACTGTTCATTTTTTAAGCGAGGTATGCTTGGATTTTTCATAAGAGTTCTATAGTTGAATGAAACAGAATGCAGAAAGATCGATTGTAATATAAATTGGTATATACTCCCAAATCGGTTTAAAAATTCAGCTTAGAGGTAAACTCTTGTTATTTATCACTTAATTATGATTGATCAGCCTCGTAACTTCGGTTAGAGAAGTATTTTGTTAAGCGAAGATTGTAAGTAACTTTTTTATAAATATTGCAACACCCAAGTGATTTGATTTTATCTTTTGTCCGTTTGAAAGATTTCATTTGAGTCTGTTAGGATTTATTTAAGTAAAGCTACTGAATTAGGTTGCAGTACCCTCACTAATTTCAGTGTCAAAACGAATGAATGTGTGATCATTCACAGACGATAGTTTTGCTAATCCTAGGAAGGAATTTATTTTCGCCTGTGATAGAGAATTCAATTTGTTTCCGATTGTCAGGCTGTTTTAAGAAATATGAACTACCTAAACAGATATGATTGATCCAACTCCGCTAAGTCATACTGTGAAAAGCGAATTGCTTGATATCTTCAATGTAAACAGGGCTAGTAAATCTACCCCGATCTGTTGTTCCTTTTTAAGAAAAGGAACAATTTGCCTAAATTTAAAATAGAAGTAAAAATGTACAATTATATAAAATATAACAAGCCTTAATTGTCCATTATAAATTTCTTTCACGTAAAATCGAAGGCCTCTGAGTAAAATCTGAAATTCCAGAAAACGACGCAGCATTTGATTAAATTAGGGCAAATATTTACCAAAAGCCACCAAAAGGTTGTAGGCAAACGTTGAAATAGAATACTTTCTTAGCATATCAAAGAATAAAGTTAAGAGGAAATGGTCAGAATTAGATTATAGTTCGGAGGATTTGAGAGAAGGAATTGATATTGACATAGTTCAGTAACATCGTTTGATGGGAGGTCGCCACTAAACATCTTATCCCTACTACAGCTACAGCGAGGTAACACTCATTTCATTCTAAAATTCAATCCCACGCTCTTTCATTTTAGGGGTAAATGTACGTATCCATCATATATTTGGATCTGTCGCGGGAAGCGATTCCTGTGTAAAAGGAAATGCACTTCCTACCACCCAAACTAGGCAATACTCACGAGATACCAAATCTTATCACCAACTTAATACACTTAGAATGCCAATTTAAGGTAACAGGCAGGAAACCCCATTTGATACTTACCTATAAGCTCCTTTTGATTAGATTAGACGAATGCGGTGACCCTCCTAAAAGTTTGTTGGCTTCTAATCGCGTGATGACCTAAGAACTATTTTCCTTTTAATAACTGTTTCCCAAGAATAATAAAAGGATTCTCCGACTGAAATGTAGGCAGAATTTTGAATTGTGATCCAAGACTTTTGCTTATATAATTTTAGATCAATTCCTATACTTTGGCGCTTGCTGATACTTCTGTGATTTCTGCTAATTGAACAACTGAATGAAATAAATTGATTTCCTGGAAAATTGTCTATTTTTGACTGTCTACTTTGTACTCTGTTTCACTTTCTCATAGTTTTGACTAGATTAAGTAATCTCTCTTCCATTGTCCTTAATTGTCTCGAATTCCATTTTCATCCGTCACTTCAAAGATTATTCGATTTATCATTTTTCTTTGCCTCAGTTACTTTGGATGATATGTGTTCGTTCACTGCTTCATTCTCAGATTCAGCCATTATTTTCTTCGTAATATTTAATTGGGAAAATTACGAGAAGTTTTGCTCAATTTGTAAATCTTATTTAAGCTTCAATTATAGAGTGAAGCCGGTCGTTATTCTATTTTAAACAAAATACTCGTATGAGCACTGACTCCTTTATTCATTTGGGTCTCTTTTCACACTCACTATAACTCAATTTTCGTCTTTAATCTCAGTTAATATATTTTATTTCCGTTATTATTCGTTGTTTCGAAAGGAAATGTTATCTTAGATTTTTTTTATCATCCCAATGAACACATTTCCTGATAGAATATTTTTGTTTTTGTCTTTCTTCTTTGCTTTATGTGAGTCAATTTGTTCCTTAATACTTCCCCTTTATACGCTTATTCTAACATATTCATCTATTCTATTCTAGTTTTAATACGCACTTTTAGATATATTATTCACTATTCTCTAATCCCTTCTACCCATTCCATATGCACCACTTTCTTTATTCTTCCTTTTATGGATTTAACTGTTATCTCTTTCAATTTTCTTCTTTCATTTCGTTCTTATGTTTATTATATCTACCCTTTCTACCAAGCTTGTGACATTTAGGATTTCCAAGTAAATTAAGTAGCGCGTTTTCATCTTTAGAATCTTGTCATGCTATTTGCTCCATCCTGCATCTCCTCTCAATGTTTATACCGCTACATACATATTAGGGGATAAAACAGGCCTCGTTACCTTTTCCTGGATTTTCTGATTCATAGAAATCAGATTTTTCTCAACTTGTGTACATCATATCAATCTAAAAGAAATTCCAATCATTTTTAGAACTTCGAAGACTTTCTCTCCGTTATAAATGCTTATGTCTAGATACTTATATCCCTCCTCCACTTTAGCTCCTTCATTTTCTAGGAACAATATACGATTCATACATTCACTAAGGATCACCACCTTGTATTTGCTTACACTATATTTTTCCTTCCATTTATTCCCATAATCTTCTGCGCCATATGGAATTTCTTGCAGATCTTTCCCAATGTCATTCATTATCATGTTATCATCTGCGAATCATAGAGGGTTAATAGTTCTATCACCTATCCCTAATTCTTCATTGGTACGTTTCAAACTTTCTAGTATTTCATCAATGAATAGAATACAAAGCTGTGGGGACAAAGTGCATCTCTATCACTCTCTCTCACTCCCATATATTTTAGCATCCATTCAGTTTCCACCCGTTTCAAAATGATCAGACCTGTTTGCTACGATATTCACTAGAAATAACATCCAGAACATTTACATCCTTACCTTCTTGTTTCAACTACTCTATCGATGAAGCTTAGTGAAAGTTTTTGGAACCCTCCGAGTCCATTTTTCTGGCTTGATTCTGCATTTTATGGATTTTTACGCGTCATATTTTCGCAAAGTTCGTTCGTTTTTCTGAACTTTTACTCAGGTATTCTCCCTTTTATTATTTATTTTATTTCATTTTTTTTTCATTCCATCATCAGAAAACGATTCAGTGTTAGTTGATGATTTTTCTTTATTTGGAAGGATCTAATATTAACTCATCATTGTATTTATCTCCTTATTTTCTGCCCCCATAGTGTTTGATTAAATTTTTTTTAGCAAAAACCTGTCTCTTGCAGTTATTTTGAGCTTCATAGCACTTTTGAGGGCCCCTCACAGCGAAGCGGTTGACAACATGAGGATAACCTGAAAGAGCTAAATTTGTAGGCGTTCCTTGTTCTTGAGCCTCTCTGCAACTCTGTGCATAGTCATCCGGTTGACGCCTAATGGCCCGAATGCAGGAGATCAGAGATCCTGATTTTTTTCCTTTCCATCTCAATACATCTGGACACAATGGAAAAGTAGAACTTTAATTTGACTTGACGGAATTTGTTTTATCAAACATGTAAACCTGTCGAATGAAAATAAAAGAGTCTAAAAGAACTTTTGCAAAATCGTCTAAAAGGATCTCTCTCGAATTTCAGTATGATTCCAGGTTTGTTTACGCACGACTCTTTTATTATAATATTTCACCCTATCAAATCCTCAAATAGCAAAATCTTCTTGTAATAATGACTATGTACAAGCCTTCTTTCATCTATTATATAATGTATATCATTCGATCTGTTCTTCATTTCATGAATGAGGCCTGTTTAATAAAATGAAAGCGCTCCAAAATATAATATCTATTTCCTGCTTAAATAACACAAAAATAAGATTAATGTCGCTAATTGGGCAGGAATGGATAATTTAACGCTGTTGAAAATCATATTTTCGACAAAAGGACTACATAGAAATTGCCCAGCCGAAAGGTTGAAAGTGTGACTCTCGCAAATTAATATTGTCTCTAATTATTATTTTACCAAAATAGCGACTATTTATCAATTATCTGTGCCTGTTGGAAATTTATTAGATGGCTTAAACTTTAAATATGTTAAAAATGGTTGATCTAGTAGCTTTGGTTCGCCTGACATTACCTTTATATTCGTATTTCCTCTTTAGTTGTATATTTAAATTTTTAGGAAAAAGAAGTTTTCATGGTAATTGTACAAAATGAATTCTTAACAACCGTGAAATATCTTTAATAAAATCATACCAGTGAAGGAAATGGTAAAGATTCTACCGTTTCTTTCTCCAGTTACCTCTCGCCTTTCACAAACCCGTTAAAACTGACGCCGTAGAGCCCACATTCTTTATGTTTTTTATCAATTAAAAATGAGTTTTCCTTCTCTCATTTTAAGTTAATGTGTAATGGAAGGAATAAGAGAAGGACAGAGAAGTGCGCTCGAGAGAGAACTAAGTTATTTCTGGAATTCACTGTAGGACAGCGGTTTCAGTACCAGTTTACACTCGGAACCATACAGTAAAAACAGCCTTAAGATTATAAGAGCCGCCTGTATTTGTCTTTCATTAAATGCAGTTTACAAATTAGCACTTTCTCTTCATTTGGGGTAACTTGTCAGATACAGTATCATTAGGTCAAAAGAGTAAGATTCCGCTATTGTTACATTAGAAGGCTATGTTATAGATCACGTTAGATCACATAAAGAAAGGGAAGGTAAAAAGAAACTATGCAACATAAAAAGGATGTTCTGTATTCAGTTATATGCAAATGCAATATTTTCTTCAGCTAAACTAGGGTTAAATATTGAAAAAATAAATGAATGATCATTAACTAGAATACAATATCAGAAGTAGAACGAAATACATCATAGTTCAAAGGAATTTGCGTAATATATAACATAGATTTAAAGTTAAAACAACTTATCATATTTCTTGGTCATATTACATAAATTATAAATATATATTGGTTTGAAAATGATTAATTTTTCTGACTAAAAGAAACAATTTTTTCATCCCTTTAAATTTAAAAGATCATGAATTGAATTTAATTAGTTATTAGACAAATATAATGGAGACCCTTTTCACATATAAATTTGTCTCCTATTGGAACGCTTTTCCATCTAATGCAATTCAGATTACATCAATCAACATGTTTAAATTAAATTTTATATACACCCATTCAATTAATTCTAACCATAAATTTGCAAAGTTCTTGATTTTTAAAAAGTTTCAAAGTACTTCCTTACCTCTCTTCCTCGCTTAACCCACGATTAGCCATAGAGAAGATGAATGGATCATTTCTAATCTCGTTTCTTAAATTATAATTCTATGAATTATAGTTTAGAGGCTTTTAGTTTACTCTTAAATGTGTGTAATGGTATCGGCCATAGGAAGTTTAGTAATGAAAATCGGATGCTAGTAAAAAACCTGGGAGAAGATCTTCTTTCTGGATTATATCGAACTGGATTCTGGCCACTGAAAAAATCGGAAAAACGATTGCGAAATTTGTGAACTGATTCACTCACCTATAGACGGAAATTGTTCAATGAACCACATTACTAAAGAAGTGATGCGCAAAGTAAAAGTTGAATGACGTGATAGGAATCATTTAGTTAAGTAAAATATACATCGAGAGTTGGAACACAATTTGGTTTAATACCAATTATTTGGAAAACTCTATAAAAAACATCACTTTAAATTTAAGTGTAAAATAAAAGAAAGGTATATATTAATGCCGTACATAAAAGAACACAAAAAATGAATAAATATTGAGTGTACTCTGAGACCACTGTATCAAATGTATTAATCTACCAGAGCGCAAATTAATTTAGGCATAATTATGAGGAAGATAAAAGAAAGAATTGAAGGAGCATCTTATCTCTGCAAACACGTCAAATATTCAAATTGGATGCAGTGAATTTAATGGAGATTCAACTTGCCAAAATAATTTAAGAGAGTTATCTAATGTTATGGAAAGAGGTAAAAAATACTGATGATTTAAACGAAAGTTGTGAATTTACAAATTAAGGCATTTTTTAACATTTGTTTGCTCATATGATAAATTACATCATAGTTTTGAATCAAATTTGAGTCTATACGACAATTTACTTAGTTCTACGATACAAGAGCTAATTAGCAGTAATTACGAAAGTATAGTTTCAAAATTACAATGATGGAACCTTTATTGCTGTTTCTTTCAATATTTTAAGTGCTTGGTAGATGGCTTCAATACCGATTTATTCCACCTTTTTGAAAAAAACCCGACACTAATTGAGTTGAATAAATAAATTCGGGAAAAGGCCCTCAAATCGAAAATCATCCCCCAAAATTCAGGTAACAAATTTTAAAAATTAAATCGCTTGCAAAATTAGAGCAGAGAATTCTCGATTTAACAAATATGAGACTATTTGTGAATTTCTCCTGGCTTAGTTTGCATAAGAGTGATCAAATATTTTAGAAAAATATGAATTATATTATCTTCCAAACAAATCTTCGGTTATTCTTTCTTTAAGTAAGGGTAAATCATTTCTAAAATTAATTGGTAAACTCAATCAAAAAAGAATTGAATATTGATTTAAAATGGTAAATAAATGTAATGGATATGTTTGCCATTTTAAATTATTTTAATTCCTTGAAATCAAAAGACGAGAAAATATTAAAGGATCCCCAAAATGTACTGACGCTATCGTAGTAGATGTGATGATGGTTAGGTAATGCGTTTGCATGAGTGAGAAGGAGGAGAAAATGAGATCCAATAATTAAGCTATAACACTGGCTTGAATGGACAGGGAAAAAAATCTATTTATTTACTTTGTTATTATCAGCTTAAGATGGACTTATCCTTATTGATTTATCTTAAAGCTTAAAATACACTGGCCTATATATAGTCCCTTTTGGCTGAATGCCATCTGACACGGTTAGTTTCTACTGCCTAGCCCATTTCTCAAGAGGTATCAGTATGATGTAGCCGATTATACGGATTTAAAAAATTACCTTAACTATATTATTTTATTTATATTACCATTTATTGATAAATAAATATCAGTAAAAAACAAAAAAGCATATAGAAATAATAAAAAAAACAGCTTAACTGACATGGGACTACCTGCATTAACGGATATTCGTCGCTTATCGAATACTTTTCCTTAATAAGATTTTCTGCGGTGCTCTATTTACAGTAGGACCGTTTTAGTACTCTAACAGTAATCTGTCAACATGTGATTATCCTCCCCCTCTTTTGTTTCGCTTTTCTATAGATTGTACATTTTAGGTGCAAACTTTCGCTTTGCTCATTAATTGCATCACGTACATTTTCAAGAAAATCATCAAGATAAAAAAGTGAACTTGAATTCTCATACTGCAAACCATACTATGGAAATACTGAAGCAGTTTCCATAAGAACTTTGTAGCTTTGCTTACATAGTTTCCAGTGAAATCTTTTACAGCAGATATTTAAGAACCAATGCTTTATTTTCTTTAATCAAAAAGCAGTTAGTGGTCCGTAGACAAGATAGTTTGTAGTTTATTATAATTGAGGCTTGGAATATGGACAAATGTATGCAAAGAGTCACCCACTTTGGGGTAGTCAAGTTGAATCAAGTTCTTCAAAGTCCTCACCAGAATCCTCTGGGTCACCATAAATTATTATTTCTCGTCATCGCGCAATTGAATCTCTCGAGAAACTACCACAGATATTTTATCTGAATAAGAGAAAGTGCGATTTACAGAATCCTTTCTCGGGTAAAACAGTATTTGATTGTTTTTTATTAATGTTACCTAAATTAATGAGAACCCAAAACGAACAGTAAAATATGTGTAATTTTGACGCTATCTCTGAAATTGTAATTTTAAATTTGCTCTTCTTACTTTACTCCATTGTCGTAAATTTTCAACACGACTTGCCATGATGTCCATTTTCTTTAATTAAAGTTAGAAATATACACAATCAAAAAATTTATTTTATGCCTCCATTGTTTTATAGCACTAAAGCCATGAAATATATTGAGCAAAAACTTATGAGTGCTATTAATTACTTTATATGTGCTACAGCCATGATCTATAACAATAAAAATAACTGACTACAGGAAGTTGAATACGGGGAGCACTGCCAGTGACACAGCACCAAGAGTCGCACACAGTAGTAAGTCACATCATGATCAATTTTGTGTGGATAAAACTTTGAACAAAAACTAGTATTTATATAAACTGTTGTGCAAATAAGTTGGAACAGTGATAGAAAAACGCCAAATTTCACTATTCATGTAGAGGGAGTTTTTCTTTACATGTCCTAAATTTGAAGTTTGATAAAATCAAGAATAATTTTTAGATCATAATAAAACTTTTTGATTTGTTAATAATAGTTAAAGGGTCTTTGATACTTAACGGACTAATCGATTTATTTATTTTTGTAGAGGTTATGCCAGTTTTAGTGAAGCATTGATTTTAACAACATTTGCTGAACTTTCAGATATTTATCAACTATTAAAACCAATTTTATTTTAACTAATTTTACTTGCTTAAAATTAATAAAAAACTAAGACTAGTAATCAGTTTGCATAACTAACATAATAACTTAATTTATTTGAAGATTCTTGTTTTCAAGTGCTGACCATTCTTCTCATAACATTCATTTACTCTTGACAAAGTTGTTCTCATCACTTTTAGCAGAAGTTCTTCATAGTTTTATTAATTTTTTCAGAGATAATTTTTTAGTTCTTGGATACTTCTTGGGTGTTAGGGTAAACACGATCTTTAAATATCCCCATAAAAAATCAAAAGGTGTTAGATCGGGGGATCTTCGAGTTCATTTGAATTCGCTGTTTAGAGAAATGATTTTTCTCTGAAGTTTCGTCTTAGCAACTGCATTGTTTCATTCTTTGTATGTGATGTTGCACCATGTTGCTGGAAAAACAGTTGTCGCCTATTTTAAAGCCTTCGAAAGTTTGTTAAAAAAATAATCTTCAAGCATGTGTCGGTACCCTACGCCATTCACATCGACTGAATTCTGAGGTAACAAATTTACTAGCATCATAGTCATTCGTAGATAATAAAAGGAGAAAACCTTTCTATCGAAACTCAATATTAAGAAAATTTTCAAACTGAAAACATGGAAGCTCCTGGCAATGATTGGACGAAAAAAAGATTTGCTAAAACATTCTTCAGATGCAACTGTTCAGTGTTTTCAATACAACGACGGATGAGACGTGAAGGAGCTCAAGGCGAGCGCTATGCAGACTAATTAAAAAATTTCGAGACACCGGTAGTGTACAAGATGGACGAAAAGGCCGTGTAGGCAGAAAAGGCGTAGAACAGCAGTAGTTTTTGCAAGATGCAGCTCTTTATGGTGTATAGCTTTTGGGTTGTAATCCAACAATATTCTGTTGTTCTGCCGATTATTGTATCTGCTGAGATGAAAGTGTGATTCGTCAGACATTATCACATACGGTACATCAACTTCCCCAAATTTTCGTCTAAATTCTCTGCATACAATTTTATTTTTGCGAAATCGTTGTCTTCTAATTTTTGCACAACCTGAATCTTGTATGGCTTAAGTTTAATTTTTCACTTCATTACATTTTATGTTGCACTTTTTTACAATCACACTTGTTCTGATCTTTTTGTCAATGATTTTTGCGGTGACCGTTCGACGTTTTGACGCAATTCTTCAATTTTATGTTGTTCTGCGCCTTTTCTTTTAACACAGCCTTTTCGTCCATCTTGTACACTACCAGTGTCTCGAAATTTTTTAATTAGTCTGCATATCGCTTGTTTTGAGCTCCTTCACGTCTCATCCGTCGTTGTATTGAAATCACTGAACAGTTGCATCTGAAGAATGTTTCAGCAAATATTTTTTTCGTCCAATCATTTCCAAGAGCTTCCATGTTTTCAGTTTGAAAATTTTTTAATATTGAGTTTGTATAGAAAAGTTTTCTTCTTTTATTATCTACGAATGACTATGATTCTAGTAAATTTGTTACCTCAGAATTTTCGCAAAAGTTTTGCTAAGAGTCGAGCATTCCATGAATCACTTTTTTTAACAAACCTTTTCACGCTTTCCGTTTCTTGCAAAAAATGACCGATTTACTAAAACTGGCCTAAATTCTAAAATAAGAAATAAATCAACTAGCAATCTTAGAACAAAGAAGGTGCAACTATTATCAACAATATCTCATACTTTCATTATGATAACAAAATTATTCTTGATTTTATTAAACTTCAAACGTGGGACATGTAAAAAAAAACTCCCTGTATTATTCTCAAAATTATAGCATGCATATCCACTTAATGTTCACGATTAATAAGAAATATATACTCCCTCAGCAATCAGATATGGCATGGATTCCACCAATTTTGTACTTTCTCATTGAGATACCACGCTGGTATAACAACACAGATCAGCTTTTCCATTGTGGAACAGTCCTTTGTTATGGTTCTCCGCTTGATGATTACCCACAGATTCTCAATTGCATTAAACTCTGGTGAATTTTCAGGCCATTTCAGTTCCGTAACTTCTCGGCCTGGACGAATTATTGCATTTTTTTTGAGGCTTGTTATGGGTCGTTGTCCTGTTGGAAGATGACATCACCGTTTAGTCTTTAAGAAGTGTCGGCAATAGATGCTTCCCTAATGTTGCTTAGGACTTGTCGAAATGCATCAGTCGTTCGGGTCCATTTCCCTTGAAAGTACCCCCAAACATCTTAGGCAGGGGTTTGTGGGCTTGCTGGATGTGTATGCCCTGCTCTTACTGGTTCTCCTGCACTGCGCCTCACGACTTGTGATCGGATATCATGGACTTCGAAGTGTTTCTCGTCAGTCAATATCACCTTTTTCTAATCATTTTGGGTCCATTCTTTGTATTTATTGAGTCGAACGATTCACCTTCTTGCCAGTGGTGAGTAGAGCCTCTTGAAGGATCTTCGCGCAGTTCTACCGGCTTCAAGAAGACTTCGGCGAATAGATAACGAGTAGATTTAGATACCAGCAGCTAAATAATCAGTCTGTAAGTCTTTGCTGGTGTTTCACAGGTCTTTTACACTATTGCGTAGCAATATTTTGTCATTGTGTGCATTTGTTTTTCTTTTTCAACCACATCGTCCAAGTTTTCCCACTTCTAAATCACCGGTGACTTCGTTCTTCTTTATGATTAGAACCACAGTCGACTTTGACAGCCTCAACTTACTGACTCTCTCCAGAACCGACACACCAGCATCTTTACAGAGTGCTACAATCTTTCCTGTCTTCCTGGGAGTAACGTCCATCCGGCGAGCTAGCCTGTTAATAACTGTACTCATTGCAGTCTTTGTTTTTTTGTTGTCCTTGGCAACTGAGGTTTGCCTAGTGTCACCATTTGGCTAAATTTATATGGTTGCCAATAACAAAATATAGGTCTGTAACATACGAGATACTCTGAATAAATGATCGATCACTCAAGAATCACCTGTAACAGCCGTGTGTTAGAAAAATTGAAAATTCTTGATTTGTTCCAATTAATTTAATAATTCACATTTTTTTAAGAAAATAAAACGTTTGGAAAATTAATATGATTATTGAAATTTATGGATGATTTTGAAAAAAACAACAAAAAACGGTACAGTTCAGAAGAAAATTATGTTTGTAATTCTTTAAAAACTAAAGAGTTACAAATGATGAAGTTTTATCGAAGTTCTTTTGAGAAAAAACTTTCCTTTTAAACTTAAGCCGGTGGGAAAATCTAATAGACATTAAAGCCCGATAAACCTGATGAAAATTATGAGAGCAAATTTTGATCGAAAAAAGCAGCCTTCCGGGTAGTTTTTTTTCTGTATTTCAAATTTATTCCGAGGAATCTTTCCTTCCTGTAAGGTTTAGAAAATAAGCCTGGATCTGGAAAACCAGACCAAGAGTAAATTTTTAGGAAACAAGAGGAGCGTCTTCGCCCTTCCACCTTATAGGAAAAACTTTGGCTTCACAGGCAGACCTTAGTTCTGTGGTCTACGTCCTATACGACTCTGGCAGCGGAATGTTGCTCTAAATATTTGTACAAATGTTTCCAGTACATATCTTTTAATAATTTCCTGGTTGTCTATGTTTATTCAGATGATCATATTTAGTTTTTTTTTAAAATTCTTCATATATAATTATTTTTTTTAATTCCAGAATTAAAATATACTATTCTCATCTATGTTGACTGACTTCAGCAACACGTTTTGTAAATAAATCCATAGCGATATTTAAATAACATGATCAAGATTTAGAATTTCTTAATTGCTTAAACACCATCCACCCTAATATTAGAACTACAATGGAAACTATAGTAATAAAACCTTGCCATTTTTAGATATTTTAGTAAGTGGTTAAGATTAAACTCTTTTATTTGCTTAGACTTGAAATATAAAATCTCCTCTTTTGAGACCCCTTTTCACCACGCATACCATCTTTGTTCATCTTACATTCTGATAGACAAAGAATTTCAGTACCTCAGATCCTTTGTTTTGCACAATAGTTTTCCATCGAATATTGTTGAATAATCAATCCACACATTTTTAATTGCAGTGTAGCAACCAGGACACCCAGAGATAACGGTGGCAAAAGACAGACATTAGTTGATTATGCCTTAGCTGGGTATTTACAATAAATTCCTTAGCCGAAAATTACACCCATTGTTAAAGAACTATTTTTTTCAAATAAAATTTAAAATTGCCTTTGTTAATAAAATAAATATAAAATCTTTCTTCGAACAGGAGGATCCTGTTTCAAAGAGTATTAGCAATTCGATAATATATGTACTTATTTAAATATCCTGGGTACTCCAATAGTAAATTCATTGGGAGCTCCGTGAGAACTCTGAATGCAAGATTATCCTCTCATATGAGCATAAGTAATCGGACTGGAAACATATTTCGAACCCAAGAAAACTCAGCGATCGGTGCTCACGCAATAGAATGTAAACGCGATATCTCTTTTAAAGATTTTGAAATTTTAAATTCGCATCAATCACCGATTACACTTCGAATCTTGGAAAAAATATATATATTAAAGAGCTCTCCCTAGACTTAAAAAGTGATTTGTCGCAGGTTCCCCTACTACTTTCCCTAATTGTTTTTGTATATGGCCTGCGGAGAGCAATTTGGCGTTTGTCGGTTCAACTTGGAACATTGTGTAACTCTCAGTAGGGCTAGGTTTGTGATTTACTAAGGCCAGTTTCTGGATAATTTTGCCTTAATTCTTCGTTTAATATTGATTTTAAAAATTTTATAAGATTATATTTAACAATCCAAACGCTCCTTACTTTTGAAATTGTAGTCATTTTGCAACCACTGATTTTAATTTTGGGGGGAACTTTCCGGTCTTTTTCCTTAGTATTTGGAAAATTATACTTTAATTCTTCATTTAAAATTAATTTTAAAATATTTTTAATATATATGTTAGATTACTAAAATAAAACGCTTGTAACTTATGTAATTGGAGTAATTTTAGAGTCACTAAGGTATTTAAATATTTTTAAAATCTTCCTTCTTTTTATTTTAAATTTAAACTCCATTTCTAAAAATTGTCTAATTATAAGTTTTCTATTCAAAGCTAAAACTAGCTATCAAAGTTGGACCTTTATAATGGTGCACAACAATGATTAATATTTTGTTCGTATAATTACTTTGTAGCCCTGAGAAATCTGACCATATTGTGGTCGAAACGTCGCCGCTATAACACCAGCTATTTTCCTCGCCTTGGGATTTCTGTCCAATATTATATATATATATATATATATATATATATATATATATATATATATATATACATATATACTCATAACTACAGTAACGTACATGTAAATGCAGGAATGAAACCACCGTGTTAGGGTCGTTTTATTTGCGAAAGCTGGTTTCGACGGAGAAATCTGCCATCTTTAAACACTCGTAAACTAATGAATTCAGAGATGCTCAAATTTGGGGCTCACAAATTTAAAAGGCGGAATGTAATTAGGGGTGGCGGTATGGGGGAGCAGCGGCATTTCTCAGTAGAGGAAAAACAAATCTCGAGCTTATCAAGGGATTAGTTTTGAACTGCCCATCGAAACTATTAAAGTTTAAAATTTTCCTCAGAGGAGCTGATGCTATTAGACGCCGATGTAGATCATTGTGACAATTATAAATTATTTTGGCACTAACAATGTAAATTGAATGGTTTTCATTTTAAAGGGGGAAAAACAAACTGGAAGAAAGACTTTCACGGTGCATGTCCCATTTGTGTTCTTTTATTCTCTTGAAAAATCTGCTACTTTCGTCAATGTATACTTGATAACAAATTTTGCATGGAATATAAAAAAAAATCCCTGTTCTTTATCGGTGGATATATTTTTAGATAGACTATGTCAGATCGTCGTTTCGTATTGAAATGTAACATTGATTCTTTGCGCACGGGCGACTTTTTTAAATTAATTAACTGGAGCAAGATGGGAATGTAATATAATTATTATTACGTACAGATCTTGCTGTACGTTTGAAAGTCTTGGGCATCCAGAAGACATCGAAACAGGAAACTTTTATAGTCATTATTGTTCATAAAGTCTATATTTATTGTTCCTAGCAACAATTATTACGGGCTCTGCTTTGCAAAGAATCATTTCTGTAATTAAATTTTTTTAAAAAATTTACTTTTACAAGGAAATATTGCGAAATATTTAGATTATAATTATATATCACTATTAATTTAACCCATATCTGTGATTTTCCTCTCTTGATCAAATAACAAAGCTGAAGGGACTGAAACTCACCTCCTACAGGAGGTAGAGAGATTCAGGGAAAAAAATCAAAGTAAATTAGATTGGGCCGATTTTCTCATGCCTTAATATACCATCATCCCCTTTAATTCTTCTCAAAGAACGCGAACTCTGGAAGAGACTTCCTTGAGACTCGTTCAGGGGCACACACCCCCGCACGTGAAAAGGTTGTCAGTCTTACAAATCGAATTTTAAATGTAGCCATCCTAAGGATATTTTAGCTATGTGCCAACGAGACGATGGAAGGAAGCTCTGGTTTCACGTGAGGTAGTGAAGCTTTTCACCGAAATCAATGTGGAATCGATGATTTACTGAAATGTGATGGACACCTAGCTGACATTTGTCGGCAGGTGGCTCCAATCATTGGAGAGATTTCGAATGGTTAAATATAAAAGGATTTAAACATAAATAAAAATAGAGACAAGTGTAAAAGATAATAAAGCACGACAGCACGATCAAACACCGTTAAAGTTCTTTTCCAAAAATCAGAAATTGCTAAAATAGCAATGGAAAGTGACATTCTAGCATTAACCGTAAGGATAATATCCTCTTAAATTGAAAATAAAGATGTTAGCCCTGTAATCGCGTTTATTAAATCTTTCCATTCAAAACACAACACAAGGAACTGCTTCAATGGCCAACCACGATGCTTAGTGTGCGGCGCAATTGGACACGCTGGCTACGATTGACGAAAGGGCAGTAAAACATGCACAAACCCTTCAAAAGCCTCACTGAGCACTAACAAAGGGTTATCCAACCAAGAAGCAAATAGAGATACAGAAAAAGGAAGTCGTTAGAGAACAAAAAAATAAAAGAGTATCAGAGGCTTATACAAAAAATAAGTAAAAAACGGAATCTGTAGCGGCAATACAAACCCAATTATTAATAAAGAAGACAGATACAAAGAAAATCCAAGCGATCCTACGCAAATTACCACTAACATATGTACCTTACAAAAACACAAACATTAAACTGCCCCCTCGCAACCGACATTAAAAATTCATGTAACTGAAAGGGAGACCGAAGACAAATCCTTTTAAATTTTGGGGAGAGCAGCTTGATGTACAGTATATCTTTTTTAGGAATCAAAGGGTAATGTGGCTTTTTTTGTGAATTTAAAATTCCAATGACTTCTAAGGAGATGTTGCTTTTACATTTTATTAAAGGATTTCTTATCACTGAATTTTATTTGGTTTGAATTCTTTTAAAATTTTATTTGACAAATGCATTACTAAAAATGCTCGTAATTTTTGACAAGGACTTTATTACAAATACTTCAGTCATGACACTATTACATAACGTCTGTCATTTTTCACTGTTATCTTAGGGTTGGCGGTTGACACACTGTTTAAAAACTGAGGGATTAAATCTTATCCAATATATCATGAGAAACCAATGTAAAAATAGAACGATTTGTGGTATTGAACTTCCTTGGCCATAAAATTTTATGATGATCAAAGATTTGATACGCGGTGAAGACGGTCTTAATGGATAGACTTTTGTATTTTAAATCAATGCAACTAATAATGTTTAATCTTAACTCTCGACTCAGGTTTCATAATCATTAGCTTGTTTTTTTTCTTATTAAAATATCTTAAAATGGAAGGGTCTTATCACTTACCCTTATCAATGTATATCTAATACCAGCGGGATGGTGTTTAAAAAAAATAAGATATTCTAATGCTGTTAGCTGTGCAAGGAGCTAAAGGGGCTGTCGCCTTTGAGGACGTATTGCCGAAGTTTGGGCTCGCTAGGCAAGTCTTTCCTCCCCTCTCATTGAAATCTTTGGCGGATGAAGGTTACTCTTTTAACGCTCTTGCGTCACCAAGTCGCCTGGGGTAGCCTTAGTTTGAGGCGTAGATGCCAAGGTTATTTTGGTACGGTCCCCTTTTCAGGAAAGAGCTTTAAAAGTCCACGAAGAAGCCTCAAGATCACTTTCGACAGGATTGTCTAATATCAGTCTTACGAATCGGTGAAGGCGTCGGACGTTTCGTCTTGCGAGAAAACAGTCAGGTGGGAAGGGCGAGTCTTGGTTCGAGCCAAGGATGGGTGTAAACCTTCTATACCGCTATCTCTTTCACAGGAGCGCCTTGACATTTAGGCGCCGAAGGGTTACGAAAAGGTATGGAGGTGACCGTGCTCATATATCTGTATGTGAAAGGAGCGGAGGGCGGCCTTTTTTAAGATTGAGGCAGAAGACATAACAAGTAGGGCTGGACACGCCAGGAACAAATCATAAACTTCGCCAAAAGAGAGACGAACCGCAGACTGAATGGTCAAGATTTCCTTCTTCAAAAGATATGCGCCACATTTCTTCCAGGAAGTAGAATGTGGGTCTTTGCAATCGAAACACATACATACACCATAAAGACTAGTAGTGTACGACTTTGGAATAACACACAATGAATTTAAGTAAAATCGGATTTGAAATTTCAAATGAGGTATTAATATGGTCGAAGCAGCAGTGCCATTATTGGTTCATCCGCAGCGGATGTGGCACGAAAGATCAGAACGGTCACGATACCAAATAGCACACACCAACTCAGTGAGTCTGTCCTGAACGAATGTGACGAAGAGTGTATGGGAAGGTCACGCGGCTTCAGCCCCGCGATCTTTAGTCAGCCAACTCTTAGGTGCTATATTCTGAGGCGTAGTCAAATGGTTTCCTCGTACAAACCACCTCTGTCATGGTAGAGTATGGCATCACTATCACCCGTTAACCATTAAGTGTTCATAGGGAACTAATTATAACCGCCTCAGAAGGATCCGCCGAATATGCCAGAAGGCTACCATCCGAGAAACGGATCACCTTCCGCCTTCTAACAGTCAGCCTAGCTACTTATGTATTATAGTAGAACATAGTGGTTTTGGTCAACCTGCTTCTATTATTTGATGCTAAGGGGCCCTTAACTCTAGGTAACCTTTGAATGAGGGACCCATACGTAATCAAAGCTTTGCTATAAATACTAGCAAATTTGGTCTTTCTCTGGGACTCACCGTCCGATTGAACCACGGGGCCGGACGTGCCGTGTTTGTTTTTTTTTGCTAACCAAAGTAGCAGTGGATTTGTCAATCTCCATAGCCTCCGTAAAGGAACAGGAACTCGTTGTCATTTTCCCTTTCTTCTTCTTGCTCTTTTCTTTTTTCTATAATATGGCAGGGACTGAACATAATTCTCACCTCCAATGAAAGGGCACCTAAGCTTTTTTTGCCCAGCCTATGGCACGCCAAGAATTTTACTGGGGCCATCATGCTAACCCGCATTAAAAAGAAAGGCGGAGACAGGATGCTGCTCGCATTAACGTGATAACTCACGAGTGTACTAGGTATATCCATAAGTCCCAAGAGACGATGTCGGATTTTAAGCCTCTAACGAGGTTGTGGTCCGTAATCTGATCCTAACGGGACGTACAGGGCCTAAACTGACGAGACATTTGTCTTACCTAGTTCTTAGCGGGTCCTTGGGAAAGCAAAGGGGACACGTCGATGGTGGAGGTTCACCTGGAAGCTACTCTGTAACAGAAGTATGCTGCCATTGTTGACTCCGAAGATTACAAAGGGTTAATCCCTTTGCCGCAGTAAAAAGGATTTAGGTTAGCTCTTTCCTGGTCAGAGTGGAGCTGACTTAGTCCAAAATTTCGAAACTCTTGTACAAAACCCTTTCTCACATACGGGGGATCATAAATTTGTGACAGGTAAACAAAAAAGAAGGGGTTGGTGTGTCCAGCTGTTTTCGCCTATGCTGTCTCGCGTTTTCTGACTTTTCTGGGTGAAACCTGGGTGTATTAACAGTAATGTTTGCAACCAGCACAGGGTTTCACACACATCAGAAGTTTTCCAGTGGCTGGTCCTACTCTAAAGGTAACAGCTCTCAATAAGCAGCCATAGAGGAAGGCCAGCAGAGCGGATAACATTACATAATCACACATACTGATCCACTACCTGACGGCCAAGATCTGATGATCTTTTATGGCAGACCCAGGAATCAGATCCGAAACCTTTAATTGGTCTGTAAGAAAACAAGCCAGTGAAACCTGCCAGACACAAATATTACAACATTTTTCACCCAATAACGTCTTCAGAGAGGTGATAATCCTATATACCGTAGGGTAGTGTTTATTGGGCGAAAACCGATCTTCACATTATTCTCAGCCCAAAGCCCAGTGTTCCTCTTGTCCTTGTCTTTTGCGACCTGAGAACATTAAATGGCGTTGTTTATAGAGGTTTAAAAGACTCTTTTATGATAGAGTACCAGGTAACTGGGCACTCCTTAACCCTAGACAGAGGGTTGAAGTGATTTCAATTCCCCCAAGTAACGTGGTTTACCTAACTTCTACACAGGTCGGGACGACCGAATCTAATAGCCTACACAAGGTATCCATCCCTCTGTGGTAACAGAAATGAGGAGAATTAGGACAGAAAAGAATAATGTTGATGTTAGCGGAAGAAGGAGGAGAGGATAAGCTATGATGGACGAGGCGCTGAGTCCCGTTAGCAATGCGGCAAGGAAAATGCATCACCGTGCCCCTTACGATTATGAGTGATCTCACCGTTTGTGATGCCACAATGACTTCAGTAGAAAGCTTTCTAGAGAGGTTACATGTTGCCCTCAGCCAAATATCTCTACAGAAATGCGCAGAATGTAATTTTCTAGCAGAAAAATGCCAAAGGTCACAAGTCAGCGACCATCATAGAGTGGTGACAGACTGGCCACATCAGTCTGCATATATGAATATATATACACAAAAATATCTGACATGAAATAAATCAAGCCGTAAGGCGTAGCCAAATAGCTTCCAAAGAGTACCTGAATGAATTCATTACCAAGAAGTGGAACGGAAACTCGCCCCTCAGATGTTGCACTTTTGTGGAGAACATACCTCGAAGAATAAATGTTCTGATCACTTTCACGGGACTTCAACACGCTACTGAGCTTCCTAAATTATTTTGATGTTTCAATCAATTTCACGGAGCTTAATTACTGATGTAACATCTTTTGGCAAACTTTGTAATTTGTAATTCATATTGATTTTGGGGGGCCTTCAAAATGCCATCACTTTCGTGTGAAAGTGGCATTGAGTATACAGAGAAAAACTAGCTTTAATCCTCGATGATCTGACCTGAAGGATGGTGAAATTCAATGAAAATATTTACATGTATTCTCAGAAATTATGATTTCTCTCTTTTAGGTTATATAACCTCATAAAAATAAATGGAAATGACTACTCTTTATTCATGTAACAACCTCCAATGTAATCATTCATGATAATAAACCGCTCTAACCATTGGATTGTTAATCAAGTTTCTCGAAATTCATTACAAATGTATTCGCCATATGAAAAGTTTTACGAAACTTTATTATGAAATGCAGAACATGTCATATAAATTTATGAAATACACTTTTACAATTTTTACATAATTCTTATAAATATATTGCTTCAAACTGTTACTCCTAGACATTTATTTAAGTTAAAACCAGAATTCGCTGCATATTTTTTAAGAAATTGAGCGCAATTTTTTTCATCATTTCTCATTGGGTTTCTGTCACTCGTTTTTTTTTTTAAATTTCATTTCCTAAGTTGATTTACCCTGGCAAAAACTGAGAAACCAAAGAGTGATTTTAAATACAAAAAGAAAATTGTCGGATCTTTGATGGTGGTAGGCAAAAATACTTCTGGGACATGATCAAGTTGAGGCTATTTAGCAAATTAAAGTAATTTCCCGAAATTAGTGAGATCTGCAGTAAAGGAAGCTGAGATGAGCAAGCTAATTATTTTTGATAGAACCATGACTATTATAGCTGCCATAAGAGATCGTTGCTGATGGAAACATTGAGTAACATCATTGCACGCAAAAAATCGGAAGGTCTCCTATCAGCAAGCACTACCTGCATCCGAAACTGCTGAATACATTTGCCTTTGGAGGTGGTATTATGAGTTAGTAACGCTTAATAGAGTGCTTCATATTGTCCCATAGCTAAATGGGTTCAGGAATAAGTTCTCGCGGTTTTATCAAATTTATTCATTACAATTAACAATTTTAGAAAAACTTCATTTTTAATTGATAGGAATATACAATTTAATCAATAATGTATTCTCCGTTGCTATTTACGACTTCTTCCCAACGTTCATCATATCTTTCGATGCCTCTGCGATAAAAATCTCTGGATTTTGACTCGAAGAATTCGTCTAACCAGGTTCTTAATTCCATATCAGTATTTAACAAAACGCTGCGCAAATTGTGGAGAGCGATCGGAAAAGATGGAAATCAGATGGAGCCAAGTCTGGCGAATATGGAGGATGCGGTAGGATTTCCCAATTAAGCATTTGGATGGCGTCTTTTGTCATATTGCCAAGGTGAGGACGAGCATTGTCGTGTTGCAGAAGGACTCCATAACGTCGATGATGTCGTTTTGCACCAATAGCTTCGTCTAGTCGATACATTTGTTGAACGTAGAGTTCTGCATTGACAATCTCGTTGCTCGCAAGGAGCTCATAAAGAATGATGCCTTCACAATCCCACCACACACACAGCATCGTCTTTCGTGGATGAAGTCTTTGCTTTAATCGCAGAAGTGTTTTTTATTGGGGCTAAGACATTGTTTTCGATGGTTCATGTTGACAGAAACACACTACTTTTCGTCGCTAGTGATGATGCAGGGAGGAAATCTGTCCTTATATCCACGAGTAACCTTTTCACGAGCAAGCAAGCCGGCTGCAATCGTGGAACGTTTAAGTTTGTTGCTTTCGCTCAAAGCGACGGAACTCATGCACCGAGTTTTTGAACTTTCCCCATCAAATGAATGTGATTCACTACAATTTTCTTATCACACGCCAATTGTACAGCAATTCCATAGTCGATTGACGATGATTTTCATGAAGAAGGTCGTTCAATCGATCTTCATCCAACTTAATGGGGCGACCAGAACGTTCTTCATCATTAAGATTGAAATGACCGTTTTTGAAACGAGAAATCCACCATTGAGCTGTCTTGTCTGATAAAGCATTTTCTCCGTACACAGAACAAATTCTTTGTCACCCATTCTGTGCAATCTTTTTATGAAACATTTTGAAATGTCGCTACTCCCCTCTGGAACCCCAACCCCAAATTTTGTATGGTACAGACATGTTGATGACGTCATATCCATGTGGCCTTTAAATCAACTTGAATCTTTTGACAATTTCTTAAACAACCTCAATAACCTACAGCTACCATAAAATTCCAATTTGAATGGAAAAATAATAATTGTTTACCTTTCCTCGATGTTGAAATTGTAAGAGTAAATGACCGAACTACCTTCTCTTTATACCATAAAACCACTAATTCAAATGCGTAGACCCATTTTTACTCCTGTCATGATATAAAAATTAAAAAAGCCATTGTAATGTCTATGTTTTTGAGAGGTTTTAGAATCTGTGACCCATGTTTCTTGTCCGAAGAAATTACTTTAATCACCTGTACATTTATAGAATTAAAATCTCCCCTCCGTATCATCAATGAATGCTTATCCAAGGCCAAGTCAAACTTCTATTGCTCGAAAGTAGGAACCCAGATACTAAAAGAAACTGCCTCTCCCTTCCATTTTCTCCATTACTGAAAGGTTTAAATAGTATCCTTTCCCCTAACCGCACCACTTTTAAATACCCTTTGACCATTAAAAAATCATTCTCTACCATCAAACCTAAAGAAGAAACCAACGAAGCAGGAGTATATTTAATCCCCTGTAAAGAAATTAATTGCCCTTTATTTTACATTGGCGAAACAGGAAGAAACCTGGATAAGAGAATGTACGAACACAGAGAAGAAATTAGACAGGGGAACATAGCCTCTAGTCTTTTCACGCATAGTGACAACGTTAATCACCCGATAGACTTCCCACAGGCCAAACTAATCTACCTATGTAAGGACTTCCACAAAAGAAAGGTCAATAAATTCACCCTTATAGATGAAATCCCCAACTTTAACCTTTCGGAAGGGCAATCTAAATGCAGCCCCTACGTCAAAGATCTAATCTTAAAAGATATCCTTAATGAACTCAAATTCACGCTCCCTGATTAGGAACTTCAATTGGATCTCTGTAAACTATATATATATTGTACGCTTGGTGTGACGGCATGTATTCTTAGTGTTCGACTGAGGCTGGCAGGACAAGCTCCATGCCGAAACTGGTCTCGAGATAATAAACTACTACGCTCCCCCACAGTGATTTTATTTACATATATATATATATATATATATATATATATATATATATATATATATATATATATATATGTATATATATATATGCCTCCTCTTTTCTTTTATTGCTAACCTCACATCTTCATCTCCCCTTTGAATCTCATTTTCCACATAGATTTTTTTTATTTGATTTTCAGGCTTTTTCGGAGTCTTTATTATTTGTACTTACTCGTAACTAGCATAAATGAGTTTTGTTTGTATTTATCTCTTTAATTGTGACTTATGCTCCTCTATTTCATACATGTGCCGCTAATTCATTTTATGATTGATTAAATGTCTTGTATATGACGTTCTCTCTCCTCACCCTTTTGACTATATTTCACATTTATCTGTTGTTTCCCTTATAACTTGGTAATGAACTTGGAATAGAATTTGAAATTAATTAGTATTTTTCTTTCATTTTTATTTTGGTGTTTATTACATTTATTACTCAATCAATCAATATTTTAAAAAATTTCAAATGAATCTATATAAATAAACATATATTCACCTTGTTTGACATAAAGAAAGTGGAACGGGCTCAGCAGGAAAATTTAGCATGAATCTAACTGGTCGTAAAAGTTCAACATTGTCAAAAAAGAAGAATAGTTACTGTATAAATGTATAAAGGAAATACTATTATATGTAGTAAGTACAAATATCTTCTAATTTAAGTGAAGGGCAGAAATACCATAAAGTCAATTTTAGATTCCGGAAATTAAAGTATAACTATGCAAAAAGGGAATAAAAGCATAACACAGAGACTTAGGGAACGATCCGATTAGAAAATATTATTATATTCATGAAAATTCAATGAAAATAATTAATTAGAATGAATTTTTAAGAAAATATTACCATCATGCATTTGAAACATACATTATAGGGTGAGGCATCAGAGGGAATACAAAAGAAAGCAGATTATTCTTTTTGATCGCTTGTTTCTATTTATTTTAAAGGTTAATTGGCAGTTACATTTACAATAGTTATCAACGATCGCAGGTTAGTTGCTTAGGTACTTAAATTATATTTAAGGAGACTGCTGTTTAATTTGATTTAAGTGAGGTCTTCTTAATATTTATGAAATAGATTCTCAAATTCTAAGTGCCTGTTCATTTATACATGTAGCCAGTATCTTAAAGTTTTCTATATTAATATCCTTTTAAAATGTTATGATAGGAATGCGATTGGGGAATTTTCTCTTTGCAATAGAGTGTCACTGGTCTCTTGCTGATACCTAAATAAGCTAAACACTTCTAATCTAACATACTGTAAGTGTAGTGCTGCCAATGAAGTTTTCGTATATGATATCCTTGCACAAGCCTAAAGGGTGTTTTTCTTTTGCTCTAAAAAAAACCCTACATATTGTTCATTGGTTTGTGAAAATTGGTTGCATATTAAAATGATAAAAATGAGTCATGAAGATTTGGGTAAGGTTAGATTGAGATATTTATTCAGATGTCCTTTATTGGGCAATAAGAGGTAGTGTTTTTCTTTTGGAGCAGTAATGGGTTTACTAAGTGGCTTGTCTATTCTGTTTACTAATGTTTTAATGGTGTTCTCAACATATCCAATAGGAAATGAAATGTTAGCAAAATATTTGGTTAAGAATTTAAATTTGGAAGCGTCCGTAAAGTTTTTATGGAGATTATTTCATATTTCTCTACTATTTAGATTCATTATCGGCGGATAAATTGTTTGGATTTTAAAAGAACTCAAGAAACTTATGCAACATTTTAATACTTTTGACTAATACAAAACTAAAAAAAAAACTTCTTTCTTAATGTGAAAACAAACCTAATATTTTAAAATAATAGAAATAGCTGTTGGTTATTAGTTCGAAAGAAATTTTGCTAAAGAATCCACGCCTTTTGGCTTTTGAATAATTGCCTCCTCACAGAAGAGTTGTTGACCTTTTGATTTGGTTAATTTATATTACATAGTTTAGAGGCAATTTTGTTAATACTTATCCCTGTACTTTGGGTTAAATTCGCTTTAAGCCGAATTGTATGTTTGGTTCTGAATAGTAAGAAGCGGATTCTGTGTTTAAAACGTTTCAAAGGGTATAAAATTTGAAAAGGGATTACACTAGTTAAACCCAGAACAACTTCTGACGCTAACACAACTAAATTATGTATTTTGTAAGAGTTTAATATAATTAAGGATGCATTGTTATAAATAACAAACAATGAGGAAGTATTATTTTATTGTATATTAAAATTGACAAACGGATTACAACTGGGAAACCCAAGAGGTGTTTGCAAGTAAAAAATGGTTGCTACTGGAGAGAAAGTAATCAAGAAAATAAACCATTAAATAAGGATTATGACTTAAATATGAAAGATTTAGGGATGTAAGTAAAGAATTATCATTCCTTGAGCGTATAAAGAAATAATTAAGTTTAGAGAAGAAAATATAGATGTGGGCACTATTCAAATCACAACGTATATTTAAAAATATATAAACTCCTGCATTATTTGTATTTTAAGGAATCGTTTCACCCTAGGAAAAAACAAAATTCTCACTGTTTATTGCAACCACACAAACACAACTAATGCTGTTCCCACATTTGCTGAATTAACTAAGTGCCCAACATATTGCAAAAGATCTTACGTCTCCTCGAATATTAGTAAAACAGATTAATCAAAAACAATAAAATTGAGGTATAGAGCAGAGGAAAGGTTTAGGTATTTTTATATATAATTTATAACACTAAAACCTAATTATATTTTGTTTCATTAAATAAGTACTATTTATCAAACAAAGATTTGTTTGCATTCTTTCTCTCACAAACTGTTCCTCTTACTCTCTCTTTCAAAACCTCTTTCTCAAATATTCTCCTACAATCTGTCTCACACCCTGCTAAACTCACGCAAACAATCTCTTAGACATCTACATTCTCTCAAACTTACACTCACTAAACAAATCAACAACAGATACATCCTTCTTATGCAAGGTTAGGTTTCAATTACCTTATCCTGGGTACTTCTCTCCGATCTTAGTTGTTCCTAGGTCCTTATAATACACCAATATAGAAATTAGTGCAAACAATATTTGTTTTGACAGTCTTTTTCATATTTAGCAATGTTTGCTCTTATTGTTGTCATTATGTACTTATTTTTCTTCTCTGGGGCCAAACCATCACTTTTTTCTTCACTATATAAAAAAGCGCTAGATTAAATAACAGTTTGCTTTATTTAGTAACTAAAATATGTCAATTAAAGAGACCTATAATACTTAAGGTCACCTATTTTATAAATTGATATTGAGCGAGAGGAGTTTGTACTACTCATAGATCACCATTGTCTGACATGTTTTCTGGTAATGTGATTTACCTTCGTGCTAGCTTCCATATTCTAAGTTGTTTTTCCTGCATCAAATCTAATTGTACCTTTCTAACGTTTCTTCCAACAATGAGATGATTAAAAAGATAATTACTACATTTGGGATATACAGTGAAAAGGTGAAAAAGAAAAATCTATATTATCATTTAAGTAGGGGCGGGAGGGGCAAACTTTATTGAAGACCATTGTGTATTTTGCCTTAATTAATTTCCTTTGGCAACTTTCTCTTCTTCTAACTATCTTTTTTTTATTTCATCGTGTATATGGTGGATCACTTGTCCAGTTAGAAGAAGAGAAAGTTACCAAAGAAAATTAATTAAGGAAAAATACACAATGGGCTTCAACAAAATTTGCATTCAAGAAAGACTGCTACCCAACTACACTAATATATATATATATATATATATATATATATATATATATATATATATATTTATATATATATATATTTATATATATATATATATATATATATATATATATATATATATACCGTAAATCGTTTTAGTACTTTAGATTTTGTCAGGAAAAACAGAAAACTGTTTTTAAAATGGAGATCGAATCTGAAAATGGAAAACTATAAAAAAATAGTTGATTCTTTTAGGGAAGAAAAGTATGTGGTTATGATACCACTGATTAGCTAATTTCACTCTGCATTGCGTTCCTCGAGGGACGCTCTTAATCTGCGCAAAACAAATGCCTGAATCCACTGTACTAATCCGACTGCATATCATCGATGTAGATGTTGAACTTAACTGAGAATTAGAATAAAACAAAAATACTTGCAATCTGCTAGAAAAGAATAATGGAGAAATAGGTGGCAAAATATGAAGTAGGGAAGAAAAAGCATATATGTAATTAGATTATGTTTCCTAGCTACTGGGCTAGCAATAAGGTTAATCATTAAAGTCTCAGGTTGCCCCAGGATGAATGTTTGCAACGAAATAATATTTCTATGATATACCTTTTGGAAAAACTATAATGAAGCGACAAGAAAAAATAGAACGATTTGGCTATAATTTCCTGGAGACATCTTAGCGGAAAGATGGCGTTCCTTTTTTTTATCAATGATAGGAACATTTGGCGAAATCAAACGAGCTTTGAGGAAAGTTTTTCTCGATTATGGATGGATGTGAAGGGGGGAAAGTCCCCCCTAAACTCTGACTTTGAGACGAAATGGCCACGAACTTTTCCAATCTTCAAGTTGAAACTAAATGTAAAAAAGCCTTTCTTTGAGAGCAGTGCAATTAAACCCCAGTCAAATGCATCATTCTTAATGCGATAATTTTATCACCTTTATTTTAAAAATAGAAGCTCAATGGATTTACCTCTTTAAAAATGGGTGAGTAAAAATGGTGCAAATTAGGAGATGGCAAAATTTACATACCTTGAATAGTCCACATTGAAGGAAATTGAGGTGAACGAGAGTAGAAAGGCAACCAATGCTTTTGATATTTTTAAATGGATTAAGAGGAATTTTAGTTTTGTTTACAAATGACGTATTCTTTCCAATATAAAACTATTAATTCTTCACTCTTTTGGAAAGAACACGATTATATATCCAAAGGTTGGAAACAGTTATGAAAATATGATTCGCTATTTTAATATGGCAGAAATTAACATAATGGTTTATAAAAAACTATTAATTAAGAAAAATAAATAAATACATAACTACATAATTTAATATTAGCAAGGGCACTCGTTTCCACTTCAAGACAAGCCGATGTCGAAGAGAAACACTACAAGATTAAAAATTACAATTTCTTACTCTATACCATATTATATATTCTTCTTTATTTAATCACGGAATTATGTTTGCACACATATCTACATGTCTACCGAGATGGAAGTAATCTATTCTGATGTTGGATTTCTGAGTGCTGAAACACACATACATTCATGCATGTATGTTACTCTGTTGTTAATGAATTCTTACTGAAGTTTTTGTAGTTATGTGAAAGAAAGTTGAACAGAGTTACACTCGTACTCAATATGCAGACACAGCATGAGTTATGAATGAGAAAAACATGCTTATATTTATTTATATTTGAAGTTCCTCGATCAATTAGACCAGCACATTCACTGTATAAATTGCTCTTCAAAAATAAATGAAAAGAAAACCTTTAACACACACAATTTTAAATATTTTAAAGATTTAAAAATGACTACATTATTTGTACCCGTAATCCAATCTTCTCTCTTTTTTTGGTAAAAATATCCTTCACAATTTATTGAAATTGTAATTTAGAATATGCTCTATTTTATAAAATATTTACTTTGTAATGCAAATTAAAGCAAGTGTTGAAAGCTTTCATATGACATTCTATTCGTTGTGAACCTTTTATTTCTTTTCAAAGCTTAATATGAACTCCCCAGAAACAGCTGTATCAGGACCTGTTAAAATTAATTGCTAACGCCTCACAATTTTAGGAAACGATTTTCCAGTTTGTTCAAATGCATAGGAAATTTATGCCTAAAGTACAAATAATATCAATTTAAAGAATTATATATTAAATTTAATGCATTAATTCACAAATTTAGAAATAATTAAAAAATATTTAATAGCTTTAATCTTATAATTTTGTTCGTTTTTAACTGACATCCAAGATGGCACATGTAAGAATTAGATCAAGGTATCCATTTGTCTTTTAATTGATTCAGAAGCGACGACTCTTTATTCTGACGGTAATGTAGCAGTAAATAAAGTTACTCCTATATTGTTCAGTCTTACGAAATTACTCCTAGCATTATGCATGGATGCATTACGTGACTTTAAATTGTAGTTTGCATTAAGTGGCTACACATTAGAGGATTTGAGACAATTTGTCTCACTTCCATATCTATGTAGTTTAATTAAAATATTACGCATATTACAGCATGGCTGATGTAACTTTCAAACCTAACAAATTATACACTACTTGAATGGAAATCATGGACTATACCACTGGTGGCATTTCGACAACTTCCCTTACAGCAACTTCCTGTATGTATGGGGCGTAGTTGAGAAAGAGAGAGCCCAACCAGTTCCCGTGTACCACAAGAGTGGTCCAGGGTAACATTAGTTTTGAATCAGTTAAATAGTAAGACCTTGGAGAAGGCCTTCGTTATTTTCCGACGCCGTATGGAGACCGTAATTGAGGCTGACGGCGATTTCATTGAATAAAATAAATAATACAATACTTCATGTCTTTAACGTGTAACTTTAGTAAATATCTCTTTAATAAATGAAATTTTTGTGCTATTGTATTCTATATTAAATTTAAAGTACAAATAACCCACACTACCCTGTAGAATCTAAAATAGGTCACAGAGTTTAATGCTTTGTTAAAATCGAGGCAGACCATTTAACAGGTTTTTGGAGCTCAGAATTGGATATCATTTTTAAAACATTAACCAATTTAGTTAAATTGTAGTGAATATTTTTAAAAATGTTTATTACCCTTTTTTACTCATTGGTCGTCCAGTTACAGACAACTTTACTATTTTGTTAACAACTGATCTGAAGTAGCAGAGTCTCTTGGATCCGATATTTTATATATTAACGTTAATCCTGGAAACTTAAATAGAACTTAGTCAATATCTGAAATTTATTTCACCGAACATTAAATTTAATATGGAAATAAATCTGGACCGCATTTAAGTTGTAAAGTTTACTAATTTAATTCCAAATTGTAATTTTTATATTTAATAATCATTTTGGACTTTCTAAAATTATTAAATACTCAATGGTAGGAAGATATAGCCAAATAATAACTCTCAACCGGGGTGAATCGAGGGAGTTTACCACTTAGTTACGAGTAAGAGCTACATGGAAAGTCATGCTAATAAAATTCATCAAGAGCTTTTTCCACGTCCCTTGTCTATGAACACTCGGACCTTAACTAATATTTTAATTCGTAGGTATCTAGTGTAGCACTGCGGCCCTATTCTGAGTAAGAATTACACTGGATATTTGAGAATGAAAATGTTACTTAGTATGCGACCGCGCAGGGTGAAACAGGTAAAAGAGCTTTAACCGTTTGTATTTGCCTGTCTTTCTATGTACATCTTAACTGAGTTTTGGTTGGGTTTAATTAATGTTAAGGTGGCTCAATGGTAACCCCTGCACTGCGAAATCGTGGGGTACCTGGTTTGAATCCCGATGAAAGCATTTTTTTTTATATTTGTCGTGATTTTCAAGCCCTGGAGCTTTACTCTTGGATCAGAGTTGTAAAATAATAACAAATATGGCTAAATTAATGAAGTGTAATTAGTATCTCGTAATATCTTTTTTTAAAAATATTTTTAAATTTAAAAAAGGGTTCTTTCCAAAGTAAAAGGGTGTAACCACTGTTGCTCTGTATGGAAGTGGCCTGAAATGCAAGTAGATAGTTTCAAGGGTATTTAAGACATCATTGACCTCGATCTTTACGATCATCAATAAATTTAAAAATACTGTTTACTATCTTGTGAAGAAGAATTATGAAAACAAAAGAGTCTATTTTCATAGATTGGGTTCCCTAGAGTGCAAAGCTTACTCAAGTTTGGAATTTAGCAGGTGTGAACGCTTTAGCACGCACCGTGTGGCGGAGGTTTGCACAAAGGTCTCAAGTCGAGAAGGTCTACGCAGAACCCACATCTTATCAAAAAAAACCTTAATAATAAGCTCTCATTTTGTAGACATTGTAAAAATGTACTGTTGAAGATTTTAGCACAGAGATTCTCTGAATAAAAGCGACGCTTAGCTTAATTTATCTTGATCCAACTAAATTATGTATTTCTAGTTAAAATATTCGGTTGATGAACTAAGTAAGACGCGATATTTCTACCTTTTTCCCAAAATATTTAATAGATTACTTGAAAAGCCGACAAAAGCATATAAACTTAAGATTTGCTGCAATAGTTTAACACTATTGTTTAGATTCCTCACATTAAATTCGGGTTACTTACATGAATCGCAAAATACAAGTTATTATTTGAAGGAGATAATAATAAGTCATTAAAGAATCGAAAAGTGACAGTATTTTTTAAAATTCTGACCATTTTACCTCATAAATGTTCACCCACTCATCGAAGACACGTCGTACCATGTCAAGAAATCTTTATCTTCATTCAGCTCTGATTCTGAATTTCCTAGGATTGAAAACTTTATCTTCTCTACATACAGAACTGCTGTTATATGACTCCACAGGTAAAAATCTAGAGGTCTGAAGTCAGGGCTAGGTGGAAGCCATTAGAAAAATCCCTGTCCACCAAACCAATGCCTAGGTTATATATTTGTCCAGATATTAATTGACTTCAAAATTACAGTATAATAAGCAAGGAATTCGTCTTATTGAGAACAGGTTTAATATTTATTCCTCCTCTGGTTTCAGAATACTTAGAAACGCTTGGAAATTAAACATCTTCACATACCTTTCTCCTGTGACAATGATGTCAAAAAAGATTGAACCTTCCAGTCTGTACTTAAAAAGACCACACCACACACAATTATAGGTTCATTTCCCTCATTTTATGAATATCAGAAAGTGACAGTTCTAAAACGACCAGTAAATCGTTTTTTGGTGATTAAGTTCGCAGAACACGTAAAGGTTTCTCACAAAGAGAAAAGAGGCCGTTGGAAAGAGAGGATCACAGTCCACTTCTGACAAAGCCCAGTCACAAAAGTCTCTCGTCGGTCTGTGTTTCCCTCGGTTAGTTTCTGCAATAGTTGTGACTTAAAATGGGGACATTTCTTAAAATTCAGGACTCGGTTAATGGTGCTTATAATGAATCCGATTTCAGCGGACATTCGTCGCAGCGATTTCTTTGGACTCATTGCAAAGTGTCTCCATATAGAAGTACGTTTTGCTCCGTTTCCAAGAGACTTTGCTGGCTCTAGCGGAAGTTTCCGCACACCCTTGCTGCATTTATGAATTAAACAATCACTCGTGCAACAGTGGTGTCAGAAATCAGGTTTCCATGTAAATACTGAAGATTAAACTCGTCCGGGATGTCTGTTGTTTCAATGCATTGCTATTGGGGCAATACCATTGTTGAATTTTATTACAAACCAGGTAATATTGATAAAAATTGACTCTTTGCTCCTCTGTGGCTTGCCTTACATGAAACTGCATAGAATGTTAAGAAAAAAGGATATTGATTAGAAAGAAGATAAAATTTCAAATTGATAAAAAGTGTGAACAGTATTAATGTTTTGTGAGAAAAGAGTACGAAATGAGAAAACCTATTGAAAAATATGATTTAAATTATTGATTATTATCCAGATTAAGTTAATTTGAAAATACTCCAAATCACCAAACACTATAAACTTGTGCTACTATTAAATGATAAAATATTTAAATATTAGTATATAAAGTGCCTAAATCAATTTCATGCGTAGGGTCTTTAAAAAAATACCTCGAATCGTAAAGTAGTATAAAGTAACTTCCATTCTCCGTTTTTTTGTTGAAATTACAAAATGGACGTCAACTGCTTTGGCAGAAGTTTTTTTTGCCAAAGTCAGCAGCATTTGGTAATAAGTAAGAAGTCATCAATTAGTAATAGGTCTTCCCGTAAGGGTTTTCTGAATTTTGTTTATTTTCTATAATAATTTTGGGAAGAACTTAGGGCCTACCCGAGTTTTTTATACACACGGTGCATAATAAATGTGAAATTTACAAAAAAAAGTACTTTAAAGTTTCAATTCAAAATAAAATAAACATCTTTTTGAAAATAGAGAAATTTATTTTTAATAGGATTTCTTTTTTTAACAAATCCTCCTTAGCCAGGAACCACAACAGAGACCACATCAGAGTAAAAAATTGAAGGATGTATCGTTATATTTTGTATAAAATTTTGTAAGTTTAAAAAATCTAATTAGAAAATTTTCTTCTTTCCAATGATATAATTATTTGTTAGAACAATTAATTTTTTAGAAATGATGGAATTTTAGTTTAGAGCTATAATAATTCCCCCACCAGATATCGTAGTCCATCATTTTTCACCCTAAAATGGTCGCTGTAAAAGTTTTTTTAACCCCAAAGTGTTGAGGTCATAGCTATCACCATTATCTTTCCTGGTATTCGGTGCTGGACGGCACAATGTGCTCTAAATATCAACTGTCACAAATCGGAAATCAGAAAGAGTGTAGAAGACGTGGTAATATTAAATTGGTGTTTAGGTCAACATGAGAGAGAGTACGTTTCTCTAGTTTGAGACTATAGAGTTAACAATTATTAATACTTTCTTTACTGGTGTCAGACCTAGAAAGGCACAAGGGACTGTCATCTGTTCTAGTGTTGTCCAAGCTAAAATTGCCATCTCCGTATGCACTGGAAATGGAAGGACATAATACTTGCCCAGATCACATATGAAACTGACTAAACATAGCAATCCCTTGAAAATATCAAATTAAATTAATTTAAAACATAACTGTTTCATAAATAATTGACCTCTTACCTTGCACAGGGAAAAATATAAGAAAGCACTTCAGAAAATGGGAACAAAATCAATTTTATTTGTTAATTTGCCTACCATTCAATTTGTGTTTTCACTCTTACTAAAGAGTACTGCAAATATTTCTATACAAGCACAAACTGAAAAATATTGAACTGTTGATTTTTGTCTTAATAATTCTGCCACATTTTGTAGGTTATATTTTAGACCAATTTCACCATAATCTTTTACCATATGCTGAGGTTTTAGTGGTGATACTCGCTAGTAGTTTTATAATAAAAATAGTAGTTTGGTCTCGCCAACGAGCACAATTCTCTTCTGGAGAAAGCATAAAGGATGATAGACAAAAGGAAGGGGAAACATAGATAAAAATGCAAAGCGATATTGAAGGCAGCCATGTAAAAAAAATTCTTATTTGAGTGTACTCCACTGGCGGCCACTGGCAAGGCAACTGAAGCTGAAAACTAAAAAGAGGGAAACATAAGAAAAAGTTATTTGAATTAAATATATATAAAATACTAACAAAGAAAAAAGACAATTAAAATGTTCCTTTGGGGAAACCCGCCTAACTCCGGTTCCCAAGCTTATGATCAATATAATTTAAAGAATACTTAAAAAGTTTGGATGCGCCCCACCTAATATGAGAAGTTAATGAGACCAAAACTTGTTGTGCAAGCACTAGCCCCTAATCTTCTAGTTACTGCAATAAACCTCCCGCAAACTCAGTCGGAAATTCAATCAAAAAGTAGCACATTCTGAGGTGCCAACAATCATCGCAGTATTGTTAATGGGAGCGCTTCCTCAGATGCCGCTGTCTCCCTAATTCTTGTAATCACTCATATACGGACGAAACGCCGGTCGGGTAGCTGAGTCTGCAATCATAGCCTCTCCATCCTTAAGCAATCTCCAGATTTTAAGGAAAATAACCCGTGCTGCCGTAGTTACTTGCAATAAAAGCTTACGGAGATTCAAATGTCTCAATGGCACTTAGCGCTGATTGCGAATGACTAAGCAATACAAAAACGGTTTCCGAACAGGGACAGGTACGTACTATCCCAAAGGTAGTGATTTAATAGAAACAGCATAACTATGGGGATTGGTGCAGCCTCATTAATGGTTCTGCCTCTTCGCTGAAGGAGGAAACCGAGTTTATGCCAATTACGCCTTCGTAAATCGAGTCTTCCGGGTACACAGGCACGGCTGCAGTGTAACATGACATATGTTTTACTAAATGCGAACCCAATATTTCCGTTGTTTTGAAAGCTTTGTAAAAGCTTTGTGTGACCTTTCTTGATAAAGCGAGATTCTCAGAATGCAAAGAAAGCATCCACAAACGACTTCATCATGTCCATAAGGTTCAGGATGGTGGTCTCACATTCCAAGGATAACGGGACAAGGCTCCCAGATAAACCTATCATGTATTCTTTTAACAAGCTTCCATATACCTCTCAGGGAGTGAAGATATGTAAACTCGTTAGAAATAGCTGCGAGGTCCCTTAAAACTAGACAGAATCTGGCCCCGGTCGACTAAATACACAATGAGCACACTGAGTAAAATGTCATCGACGGTGCTTATAGAAATATATATACTTGCTTGAACACCATCCAAGCGGTCGGTATATGTACACAAGGAGCGGAGATTGGAGAAAGAGAAGCTAGCTTTTCCACCAGTTCCGCTAGTCAACCTAGTATCTTGGACCTAGCAAATGGGGACCTTCATTACTCTCATAAGGGTAGGGGAATTAAGAAGAGTTACGTACCCGCAATGTATTAAGTCCGATAAGTTTGTTCACTTCCCGTAACTTTACAACTACGACGGCAAATTGTTATTAAGGATTCTTATACTGCAGGTTACTTCCTTAGTTTCCGCTAAAATATATAAATTAAATCCAAATAAATCAATTTTTATCTAATACTTGAAATATCCAATATCATCGAACGATTAAATGCTGATTTTTTAGGGTTTTTTTTCCTTTTGTCTGACATTTCCCAATTCCGACGGAGAGGATATGGCGTTTCGTCCCTGCCATTTGTGCCGCTTTTCCACTCTTGTTAGCTTCTTCTTTTCCCGCCTAGCCCCCTCCTCCTGATAGCGATTTTGTCTGCATTCCCTCCTTCGCCAGACTCTTCCTTCTTCTCCCTCTCTAATTTTCTTCTTCTTCTATTGGTAGATGAGAGAAGGGTCGAATCGAGAGTCACCCTTGAGGATGACCGCACGGAAGAGAAAGAAGAGTTCGAAGACCTCACCGTTGCGGATCTAGCGAGGAGCCCCTGAGTGATAGGCGCGTGGGACCCCAAGCCTTACTACTGCTCAGGCGAGGATGAGCTCATACTCGAATGGTTTCACGAGAGTCTTGTCATCCTTAAATCGTGGTAGTGGAAGAGAATGCCTTAAGGCATTCACTTCATGCCCAAAGGATTCCCAACCATTTCCTCTATTTCTAATGAAAGACTACCTGATATACATTTGAAAATGAAGGATTAATTAGATTTTATTTCGATTTCATTTCTCCTTCATGTCGGGTCGGACGAAATTTTAAATCTCATCTCATTTCCTTTAAACCTCCTTCATTTCCTTCAAACCTCCAAATTCAATTAACGATGCACGTGGACCAGAAAATTGTAGTAAGTTTCACTTTGTTTCTTTGTCTCAACTTTTTCTTCTCCTTTTCTCTCCAATTTTAGGTTCGGTTGGGGGCATTTTCTTCAGCAAAGATCTAAGATATATTCCGGATATTAAAATTTAGCAACATAAACTAAAATCCTATTATTTAATTTAATAATTAACACGTGTAATTTGTACAAAAGATCTATTTATTAAAATCTATGAATACCTGGGTTAAGGTTAAGTTATTGCACGTAAAATTTAGACCACAGAGCCGCAAAGCAAAAGATTATAATTTCTGCTATTCAAAAAACATGGAAAAACGGGACTTGTTTGATCGCCTCAAATGGTCAGCGAAGTTCGAAGATTAAAACTCGTTGTTTTTTCCAACCAATTTTAGGGCGAGAGAAAATCAGGGATTGAACTTGGAAAAACTTTCGCCCAATCTCGTTTTGACGACATTAAATTCGAGGAAGATGATTTAAAGGACTTTGTTTCCTCTGGTGATTCTTCGAGGGCAAAAAAATCACTTTTGCAGGATTCTTTGCCGAAGCAAAGGAATGACAAAAATTAGGAAATTGGGCTCCCTTACTTTAAGGGGAGGGGCTCATATCAATGCGGGCAAAGGTTGCCATCTATGCATTCACTCACAGGAAGAGAGAGCTAATTTGGTACTGATCGCTAGTTCAACGAGACTACCTGCGTGTTGCATCTAGTTATGCTTTTGAGAGATCTGTGTTCTTCCGGGAGGAAGAATATCAACCAGTTTCTTCTTAACATCCTGGGATACACACTTTTCACGCAATTTCTTTTTCCCTAACATTTCCACTTTAATATAAATCGGTGTGGATTAGGGGAAGTAAAAAATGGGAAAGATGTACCCTTGCCGGAACAGAGTTGTGAAAGTGGTTGTTGGGCTCTTCACCTCTCACATCGACACTCTCACTCATATGCCAAGAAAAGCATCTGATTCCAAACGCTGAAGATCTACAGCCAGCTCAGGAATTCGCCCAAACACAAAGTGGTTTCGCCTCGAGCTAAATGCAAGGCAGTGAGGCAGCATCCACAGACACGAACTGTGGTTGACGAACAAGTTAGGCCTATATTGCGTGAGAGAGATCAACCTCAGGGTATTTCCTCAAAGAGGATCCATACATATAAAGAGCGAAGCGACGCAAAAGAAAATGGAAACAGCAGGTTTTTGATCAATCCTTTCTGCCTGCACTCCGTCCAAAATTTCCCAACTCATCGGCTGCATCGCGAAACATTTAGTTCTCGATCTCATTTAACCGAACTCAGATGGGTAAAGAAACTCTTTTAACTAGAACGGAATAACTAACCTCTAAAACACGAAGTGAACAGGGGAAAATATACAAAAGTCCAAACTAAATGCAAAAAAGGAATCACGTAACATAAAGATCAGTCGGACAGTAATCGTTATAAAAGTGCTGGTTTAAGCGAATGACCACGTGAATAACATAGTTCAATCTCAAAATAAAAGTTTGACACAATATTTCTACGACTGAGGATTTTCCAATTTTGTTCCTACAAAATAGAGAGTAAAAAGCCTTTCCGCTCATAAATGCCTTTCAACTTGCGGAAAATTGACTCGAAATTTCAGGCAAAGAAACCAAGCAATCTTGAGTTTGTCCGATTTCACTGATCCTATAATTGTTTGCACAAAACATGAAGATGAAAGATCTAAAATATATATATATATATATATATATATATATATATATATATATATATATATATATATATATATATATATATATATATATATATATATATATATATATATATATATATATATATATATATATATATATATATATATATATATATATATATATATATATATATATATATATATATATATATATATATATATATATATATATATATATATATATATATATATATATATATATATATATATATATATATATATGGAATCAAGCTCTATCGTTCTCTTGAAAACACTTCACTACCCGAACATGGGTGAAAAGTTCACCGAAACGTTGTATCAAGAAATGAAATGAATTTCCCTTTATAAGTCCTTTCGTTCATCTTTCAATATATATATATATATATATATATATCATTTGCGCAAGAGAATGATGAAAATACAATACATCTAACTTTACCGCAGGAAGGAGAAAACGGAATAATTTTTCTTCGGAAATAGTTATTTTTTACTTCGAAAAAATCCGAGCTGTATGTGTGTGTGTGGGGTGCAACAAAGCCCACAGGGAAAATTAATACGAAGATTCCAACTACTTTCGAACTTTATATCCAGTTCTTAATCAAGCAATAACAAAAGTATTGAAAATTGTAATATTTATAAAGATGATACAGGGGAGAGGGAACGTCCACAAAAAAGCAAAATAACAATCAACAAAATGAATTAATATGAAATGGAAACCTTAGGAGGAGAGGAGATAAATACAAACTAAGATCATTAAATAAGGTAAATTCAAACGACTAAAGGTTGACAAGTGGATTAAAATACCGCCTAAGCAATTAGAGAGGGAGAAAATCTGAACGAGGGATTAACTTAAGAGTTCAGGATTTAAAAACCAAGGTAGAATAAATACAAATTTTCTAAAGACTTGGCACAAATGGAAATAAATACACAGGCATAAAAATAAGGCTACATAGATGTACACAAAACAAAATTAAATAGTTTATTAAGATTAATATAATTATTTAGTCTGAAATTGAAAATTTTGACATTGTGAATACAATTTATAAAATAACCATCGAGTTTATATAAGACAAGACTTAAATTAAAATTTGGAAATTTACTAATAAAGGTCGATTTAATGATATTTCGTGAAATTGTATCGTTATTATGACAGATGAAATTAGCAGAATTCGAATCAATATTGTGATTAGGATATAACATACGAGTATGAACAAAAAAGGAGCTGCTTTCTTCACCAGGACGGACATTATATTTATGCTAAGAAATTCATTTTTTTAAACATTTACCTGTTTAGCCAAAGTTATATTTCCAACAATCGATATAGTTTACGCAATATATGTACATTACCAATCGGGGAAGGGGCGTTCTTGACTAATAGTTTAGAGATAGTATTATTATAGTTAAATACTACACAAATGACTAGAGATTTTAAAATATGAGGGAGAGAAGCAAAGGATGGATTAAAAGGAAGTACAAGAGTATTCTTGTTATTAAAAGGCGCGCGAGGTTCAAAACGATAAAAAGACTTTAAGGAGAGCAAAGTTTATGGCCGATGTCAAAAATTTTGGAAACTTCAGAACCGAAAAATTCAGGACTAACCACACGAAGTGGACGGAGAAACATTGAAATAAAAATAGATCTTTTGACTTTAGTATGGGGAGAGGAGTAAAAGTGAATATAAGAAGAAGAATTAGTTGCTCTCTTATATTCACTTTTACTTCTCTCACTATATTAAAGTCAGATGATCTCTTTATATATCAATGTTTATCCGTGCAATTCGTGTGGTTAGATGTTTCTTTCCCTGGCTCGAGAAACAGGTTTGATCCCCAACACGAAGAGATTTAAATAATTTTGTAATTTTTATTGAGCTCACACCAATCGTAGCACAGCACCGGGTGTGGCATAACTCATGTGTACAAGTAGTTCCATCCCCTTACTTCATCACTCGCTTAACGAAGCAGAACACCACTGTGTTTTCTATCATCACTTTTGCACATATAAAATATGACACTTCCGCCTCCTCAGCCGGCCGAAGTGGTTTCAAACAGAGATTTCCAAACGATAGCTATTTGTAGCAAAACACTGTACTGCAGTTCTTTCATTCCAATTTTGCACAACAAGGACTCTTACCTTGTGTTTATTATCTTGTTAATGATTTTAATAATGACTTTTATGTGTAATTTATCCGCCACTCAAGAGAATAGACAAAAATAACTGGTAGCACGATAAATGAAATTATTAATACATAAGTACTTCTAGGGTCTGATTTGATACGGTCGTAATAATATATATATATCAATGATATTAAGTTGCAGGTAACCAGGAGATCGGTGGAAATGTGCTTGAAAAGTGATGAAAGCAGAATAAATCTTGAAACCCATCAGTAATCAGGTACGTTGCAAATGAACTTCATTGTAGGTAAGTGTTAACTTTTCACACTTGATCCCAAATAAATATTAAAACATTTCCAAATCATTGTCGAAGGAAAAGACTGCTGGGAAAGGTATTATCCAAAGAATAAAAGCTTCAAATCTTCAAAGAGGCCTCCCCCCCAGAATTGCATACAAATCACGTACATTCATATATGGAACGCCTTATGCTTGTTATTGATGCTAAGAGGGGGAACATAATAGATATTAGTTTTATTTTGCCATTATTTGTTTTTTCTGAATTTTCCAATAAATTACTCTTTGTCATTTCTCTAAGCACTTTTATTTTACTAATTTGCATTGATATGTATTCAACATGGAGTAGGACACCTATTTATTACTTATCCATTATGCAAGTAATTTTGAGTCCCGAGAATATCTAAAAATTATGAATCATAATATAGGTTTTGCCTATAATGATTTATGCATTAATATACCCCTTTACAATTTCTATTTCGTCTTACATTCAAATTTGCAGTCTGATCCTGGTTTGGAGATATATTTTTCAGGAGAACTGTAACACATCTCTACATAAAGCAGCAGCTGTATTCCAGACAAGTCAGCTACCGCTCCACAACGAAGAAAAGATCGCAAAATAAGAATACTCCTCCTCAAGATCCACAGAGATACTGAGCAGTAAGGCCATGTTCTTTTATTATCCTAACACTTTCTCGCAATGGCAAAGAAGGATTTTGCACTGGCTCCATCTTAGATGGGCATAACTACCAAGCTGATTTTTTGGCGTAGGATTTTATAAATTTAAATTAATTTGCAACCCATTGGAATTAACTAGAATCTATTATCATTTCACCAAGTTCACATAATTTGTACGTGACACTGAGTGGTTTATTTTGGGGGCAAACTTAATTTGTATCTTTATTAACATATATCGTAGTATTCACTTAATACTTTGGAAATTATACCTAAATGATTTTTTTAATCATCCTTAGATCCATATATATATATAAATATATATATATATATATATATATATATATATATATATATATATATATATATATAATATATATATATATATATATATATATATATATATATATATATATATATATATATATATATATATATATATATATATATATATATATATACAGGTATTGGACAAAATAATGGAAACATTAATTGAATTACTGACTTTGAGTCCCTTCCTCCTTAGCAGTATATATAGATTCAATACGCTGACAAATCGTTTCATACAGTTTTGGGCTGTATCTATACGAATTTATCTGTTTTCCGGTGAAAGCTGCTCTAGCTCCTTCGTAGACGCTTTTTAGATGGAATATATCCCATAGTTTTTGCTCCAATTTACACAAAAAAAACTTGATCATGGCAAGATCTGGGAATTATGGAAACCACTATGTGTTCAATGTCATTTTCAGGCATTTTAAATAAGTTTTAAAACTTTTTTGGTGTGAATGGGTGCATTAGTTTATGTTTCCATTATTTTGTCCACCCTCTGTATATATATATATATATATATATATATATATATAAATATATATATTGATATAAAATTTCGAAGAACCCCACCGAAGACATCAATAAAAAGGTGAACCAAATTATAGAAGGGATCAACAAACAACCCGGAAGTATACAAATGAAGCCCTTGATGCGCTTATGGGACAGCGAAGACCAACAGGGCCGGAAACACCCTCAAGCCCATAATTAGTCAAGTTCTTACCCCTACCTATCGGTTGAGTAAATTCCTAAACAAAATATTAACTCCATACGTGCCTAACAAATATAGATTCAAATCCTCGGCGGATTTTATCGATATCATTCGATCCACCACTCCATAAGGAAATAAAAGCGTCCATGGATGTAGAATCATTATTCATGGATGTACCAGTCCCCGAAACGATAGACATAATATTAAAAGACGTCTATGACCAAAATTATTGCCCCCAGTTTGAATACCAAGGGCGGACATGAGGAAACTCCTACGTAAGCCAAGTTGATGGAGTCGCTATGGGTCTCCTTTGTGATTGCTCTTTGCTAACTTCTATATGGGAGCGGTCTAAGAAAGGGGTTTCTCAAGAGTACCCAAGCCCCACATTTCCTACAGGTATATAGAGGACATTTACATTAGTTTACAAACATAAGAGGAAATAGATAAGCTGGAAAGAGCCTTTAAAGAATTTTCTTCCCTCAATTACACTATGGACAAAAGCCCAAACAAGCAATTACCATTTTTGGATATCCTCACTACCAATATTATTGAGACAATAATGACAAAAAGTACATGTTAAAGCCACCAACCCGGTACTTTACATGAATGCAGACAGTGAATGCCCTAAACGTTACCGAACAAGCGTAATCACATCATATATTAACCGTGCCTTCACTTATTGCACTGCATTGAGAAATACAGGCATCAATAAGAATTAAAATGTACCCATCGTACCTGTTAGAATCCCAGTAGAGCCAAAATAGAGACAAGGATAACATTATAGAACTCTTTTACAAGAACACTATGAGCACAGAACACCATGCAGACGAAAAAGCAATTAAGGAGGATAGTAATCGAGGAATCAAACTTACGAATACCGAAAAAAGATGAGTCTAACCGTCTACTATCAAAATAGATGGACATCAAATCTTTTAATGAAAAATAACCCTAAATCTCCACCTCAACCCAAACAAAGGACCCACATGATACATGAGTAACATGTACTTAGGAGGCTGTGAGTTCTTACCTAACTCATATATCGAAATGACCGAAACTACACTCAAGAGAATAATATCATACCACCTCAACAATAGTGCACCTAAAAACATCCACAAAAAATACATGGAACTCACTTTAACTGTAAATGATGGAAGAAAACACCAAAATTTTAGATTATGCCCCTAACAGACACCAATCACTTCAATTTGAAGTAATATATATTCAAGAAAACTAACCAAGACTAAATATATAATCGAATTTTGATGAAATCCTGCCAACCGCAAGAAGGGTAAATCGAAGGAACGGGAATACATATTTAGGACTGCTGCCTCTTGCCGCTAATTAGCTCTGGCAAGCAGCTTATCCATCCCCTCTCTCCTGTTACTTGCACTTGTTCGACCAGTTCCTACCTACACTTCCTCTGCCTGCTTATTCGCCTATACGTGTCTACATTCCAGTCGTCAGTTTATTAGCACACTTTTATAATATATATATATTGGAATAAATGCATTAATTTCACATTCTAACTCTGAGGATGATACTTGTTGTATCGAAACGCGTCAGTATATTAAAAGAAAGTGCTAACGTTCATTAATTTCCTTCCACATTTACACAAGACAATCAAGATAGATTAATTGATGATAATTCCAGGTCAAGGGAAGTAGTGTCGAATACCGTTAATATGAAGAGGGAAATAATTAAAGGGCTTACTTATATTGGAGTTAAATACTAGTAAGTCATCTGGCCCAGACAACATTCATTCTATCATTCTAAGTTACTCAAAAAAGGTGTAGATAGTATTGCAGTAGCTGTTGAGAAGATATATACTAGATCACTAGAGTTTGAAGAAATACCTAATGATTGGAAATAAGCGAATGTATGCTAATTTTTTAAAAGATAAGTGAAGAGGACCCAAATAAATTTAGGCGAGTAACCCTAACTTCTATCGTTTGTAAATTTCCTGAGAAGATAGTTAAGAAGGAGATTTGAAACCACCTAGAGCGTGGTAGGTTAATAAATGATGCTCAGCATGGGTTTAGAAGAGGTAGGTCGTGTTTAACAAATTTACTGGATTTTATGGATTATGTTACTAAACAATTACATAAGAGAAAGAATGTTGATGTAATTTACTTAGATTTTAGCAAAGTTTTTGATAACGTTCCACATAGGAGACTAGTTCACAAATTAAAAATGCATGGGATATGTGGTAAAGTTTGGAATTGGATAACTGAATGGCTGAAAGACAAGAAACAGAGAGTTGTGCTGAATGGGGTGAGGTCCCAGTGAAGGGACGTTATTAGTGGCGTAGCTCAGGGATCCGCTCTAGGCCCTTTATTATTCATAGTTTATATAAATAATCTTGGCGTGGCTGTAAATAGCAAAGTATCAATTTTTGCTGATGACACTAAATTGGCAGCTGTAGCCAAAGAAGTTGGGGTTAGCTTTAAAGTGCAGAGTAAATTAAATAAGTTATTAACTTGGGCTCAGAAGTGGCAGAAGACTTTTTACCTTAAAAAATGCAAAGTTCTTAACATGGGAAGGGATAATAGGGAATTTAGCTATGAAATGGGTGGGCATTGGCTGAATTCAGTTGAGGATGAGAAGGACTTAGGCGTAGTAGTAGATAGGTCACTGAAGTTTTTAAAGCAGTGTATTGAGGCAAATAATAGAGCAAATAGGGTGTTAGGATACATTAAGAGAAATGTTAGCTACAAGAGTAAAATAGTTATCCTTAAACTCTACAATTCGTATGTTGGGACACATTTAGAGTATTTACTGTATACATGCATGGTCACCACCTTTTAGACATGACATCAACCTGCTAGAATCAGTAGAAAGGAGGGCAACAAAAATAATACCTTCCCTGAAGCACCTTGAATATGAAGATAGACTAAGGGCACTAAATATGTTCTCATTTGAGAGAAGATGTGTGAGGGGAGATATGATTGAGCTTTTTAAAATCTTTTCTGAAATGGATAAGTTGGATTTTAGCAAGTTATTTAAGTGGTAAGGTAATAAAAAGACTACGGGTCACCACTTAAAAAATAAAAAAAAACAAACAGAGGTGCAAGTTCGATGTTAGAAAATATTTTTTCACCAATAGAGTGGTAGATTACTGGAATAGTTTGCCATCTGAGACGGTAGACAGTCCAAATTTGAATGTATTCAAATGCAGATTAGATAATTATATGGGGAGGGAGGGTTAACTTTGGGCGGTATTCTGGACTCATTCCTATGGATGCATTTTTTATTATTGTTTATTACGATTGATTTAGATTTTGACTAGTCTTGATGATGATGCTTTTTGTTTTTGACACATTCCTGTGTATGTTTCTAATTGTATATTGTAGATACATGATCTGACATAATCCTATAGATTTTTAAATTGTGTATTGTAGATGCATAATCTGACACAATCCTATGGATGCATTTTGTGGATGGGCCTGACAGATGCGGATGACCTTTAATAGGCCCTTGTGACATATGTCATCCGTGAAATTATATTAATGTATGTTAACGTAATTATTTAATCTCAGTCTCTAATGAACCTTAGTAAACTTATTCACGGGTTGAACAATGAAGAAAAGTCGAGCATAAGAAAAATCGAGAAGATTAAAAAGAAAACCATTAACACGAGACTAGCGGTCGCTTTCAATAAAACTTGCTATAACGAGAATATACTCCCTAATTCACACATATATATATATATATATATATATATATATATATATGTATATATATCGGTGAGGATTACATCCTTACCGATAATTACACTCCAATTATACTATATTATTATTATAATAATAATAATATGATAATAATGATAGTAATAGTCATAATGATAATAATATTAATAATAAAAAATTAATTTTAATAATAATAATAATAATAACAGTAATGATAATAATAATTAAAAGATTATCAGAGCACATGAAATAAGAGCACAGAAACTCACACAAAACTACATTATCTTCCGAAGCTAAAAGTTCAGTATCTGAGGCAGTTATTCCATTTTCCAACCCTCTTGTTGCTGACCCAGCCTCCCTGCTTCAGCTAACACTATGGCAACAACAAACAATCCTTCCTCTTAAGTAGCAAAATTCTTTAATACTACCGAGTAATTTCCTGTGGTTTCACCGGTTTTTTTTTGCAAAAGATAGTTTCTTAGGTAAATCCTGTCTGGCTCTACCTCTAATCACCGGGAATTATTTACTATTGCTTAATACTAAGGAAGAAATATCCTTCATCTTTAAAATGCATTCACATTGACACAGTTGCCAAAATTTCCGCCCCATTAACCTTATGATAAAGTTAACTGGATAGTTGTTGTAAAACTCATCTCACTGTGTTCAATGATCTCTATAACCATCTGGTCAATTGTAAAAATCTTAAAAAAATAAGTATATAATTCAAATATAACTGGACCATTATTATAAAACTCCTCCTAATATGTTTAATATTTTATGTAGCCACACCCACTTGAATTGAGCATATAAAAAAATCTAAAAGTTCTTGTGAGAGACAAGGGACTTTCCGACATAAATCCACGACCTTGAAGTTGTCTCATTACGAGCATCGTGCCTTTGCCAATCGTATAAGACGTGGTTACCACCTCTAAAGTGGCGTAATCTTCCTCAACAGTCATATCAAAAGACATACTGAGCATCATGCCTCCTGCAGTGGTAAAAGACGACGTTACCAGCCGTTAACTGGCGTAATCTCCCATACCAGTCGTTATATATACAATAAGGAAAATTGTCGAATAAAATTTTGTGAATTTATTTTAAATGAATTGAGATAAAATTTTCATAATAAAGGGCACGACGTTTGAAAGCAGGGGTAATTTTAGATTAATATATCATTAAAGCCATTCGTGCAACTGCACCGTAGAACTTTTACTTTTTCCTCTGTTTTACTAAAATAGATCAATTCATTTAAAAACTAAAAGCATAATTTACACATCTTTCCCCATTAGTGACGCTAAAATAATGCTTCGGATATTATGTACATAACTTGAAAGTGATTTTTGAAGACAAATGATTCCATTTTACAAAAATATTGTAATATAAATAAAATGCTTGAAGCCAGAGCAGTTGAGATATGGCACTATTTACACAAAATCCTTCATCTTACTTGATACTTAGGGTTATTTATGAAACCACGAAAAGGTATTTGTGAATTTTGTCCTTGTTTAAACAAACGCGATTTTCTTAGATAAAAATCTCTATAAAAGATAAGATTTTCATCACGTTACCTAAAAAAAACGAACAAAATAAGAAAATTGAAACGTCATTTTGGTGATTAATTTCATGTGTAGATTTCGAAAATCATACTTGTTTTACTCTGTACCACGAGATTTAGGTAATCCAGTCAGTATGTTAAAGTCGATGTCACAGTTTCCAAGTAAATTCTATGTAAAGTTTATTAATTCAATTTAGTGTGGCTTTTACTGATAAAAGATCGAATATATCTTAAATAATATAGATTATATTTAACTTTCAGGTTTTATTAATTGTAATTAAGCAACAATGCTGAGAAAATGCAAAATTGTCGGGAAAACTTTTGTTACAGATCTCGTTCGATGACACTGAAACATCTTAATTCTTACGACTTTCAAATGTTGTGTAGAAAAATATATAGTGGGACCCACTAAAATAGTAATATTCCCGCCTATAAGATATTACTTCGGGAGAGAAAGCGAGATGCTAGTCTCCCACCCACCGACTTCACCGTTTTTGGACTTTCCGCCCGGTCGCTGAGAAATTAACACCGAGGCATGACGCTGTGATTGAAGGCTATCTCCCTACCGTCTTAATCTTCCCTCTCCCCGAGTTGGGAGATTATTTTTCTATTTGTAGGTTTACCAATTGCCCTTTTTTGTGATCCCATCGAGACAACTTTTATGGCTCCAGCCGCTGGTTGTTCCTCCAGACCCGCTGATCCTGGCCTCTTACACTTTCCTGTAAGGACACGCTCTGTTGCCCCGGCCGATAAAGAAGATTCGAGAAGGTCCCTCTCCCTGGTTTGGAGAAATCCGGTTATATATGCGCCCTCCCTAGGATTACCCCTCAGATTCGGTTAGACGACGCTTCCCAGAACGGAGGTTCGCTTGAACGACGCTCTCGCCCGAGAAGTATTTAGTGACGAACGTAGGCCACATAAAAGCTGGACATCACACTCGTAACTTCAGGTCAGGGAGAAAAGGCTCTTGAGGCAAAGTCAGCCTTTCTCAACCGCCTTCGAATCAAGGTTTGGAGATGCCGTCCTCCTAAGTTCTCCTGGTGATCTCTTGAGGACAAGAGACCCAATAGCTCGCTCAATCCAAGTTTGGAGAAGTCCACACTTCCCCCATCCAAAGTTCGTCCGGCGACTTCTTGAGGACAAGAGGCCCGCATTTCACTAAATCAGAGATTGGAGAACGTATCATCACACTCTTCGGGTTCCCGTCTAGAACCGTGAGTAATCAAGGTCACCAAGGCCCTCCCCCCACCAAGTTCGCCCCGCTTTACTCTCGAGGTTCGAAGGAACTGAATCTCTCACCATCCCAAATCTTCCATTATAATCATTTAATTACCCTGGTTATCCAATCAGTATTCGAAACCTAATTCCCTCTTATTCGTGTATACATATATAGGTATATATATTTATTGTGTACCCTTTATCTAGTGTATAAAATCTATTTTTGTCGTTATGTTTGGAATATTCCTTGGTTACGCGGCTGCATCTAACTATTTAAATCGCACTCTTAGAACAACAACTTTTGTTGCCTTGCTTAGCCAACCTTATAGCCTGTGTGCGTATATTTCCGTACACTTTGCCATATTTCGACATAAAGATATATATATATATATATATATATATATATATATATATATATATATATATATATATATATATATATATATATATATATATAATTTAGCGTCAGGCTTGGGGTATTTGGAAGAATTCGCCATACATGATTTTGAAGCACTAAGTTTAATTAATAGCAGCTGCATTGCCAAGAATATTTGAAGACCAATATATTAAGACCATTTTTTTTTTATTGACTGGTACTAACCAATGATTAGCTCATTCTTCTGTGGTATGTTTACAATTTTCCTAGTTCCTTTAAAGAGGATACTAGCTAAGCGGTAGGTAATAGAAACCGCCATGCTTGTGTCGGGATTCAAATGCCATCGTTAGTTAGTTGTTGAGGGTTCGCCCGATTTTTACTAGGAATTTTTAATAATTTTGTCGTTAGTAAAGTTCTATTTTTCTAGGTAATGCTTCAATTGCTCTGGTAGCTTTTTCGTGTGCAAAGGTCGAAAGTAGCATATCCGGGATGTCTTCATTTGATCGTTTTCATAAGCAAGGGCAAATCTTAGTCTTATGTGGGAAAGATCTAATCGCTTAGGTCTAGGAAGAGGAACGTAACGAATTTGCGAGAAAAAAAAACAGAGAAAAGCAGAAGAGAAAAAAAAGACAACCGCAGAGAGAAGCAGCAGAGAAAGAAAGAATTAGGCAGCACGAGAGAGAGATAAGCCATAAACAAGTCAAAATAAACTCCGTAGGATCTTGAAATGAACTGGGTCAAGTGCCCTGACTAAAACTCCCAGCATAAGAAGATGTTTGCCCCTATTTAACGCACTTCGAGAAAATCTTTGAAGTCAACAATTGGGACTTGGTATCAGATGATGTCACCCGGCCCTTTTCCTTCCTGAACCCTCGTCTTCGGGACATATTAGTTTCACTTTCTTCAGAGGTCACCCTTAATTATTCCTCGCTAAAGATAAACCTTTTTTCTGATATTCACATGAATCCAGAATTTTATAGGATTAGATTCCGCTCTGCACGAATACAGCCAGGCTAAACCTACAAACAATTTGGATTCACGCTTCGGCGTGACTTCCAATTTTGGCTGGATTCCACTCAAGTATCTAATGATTATGAGTCGCCAATCGAATTCATTATAAGAGAACTAAGTGCCTTCATGGCGGACAGAAGAGCGCCCACTTTCAAGGAGTGTGTGGAAGAAGCAGACCTTCACGGTTCCAGTCACGATGTCTACCCCAAGGTGGTCAAGAAGAACCATCCCCGTCCCCCAAACAAAGTTTGGGTTTAACAGAAGCTAATCCGAGGCCAACAACGGCTTTGTAAATTGCAAGCGCTGAGCAAGTACAGGCCTCACCCGCTACGAGAACAAAAGGACATAAAGCCTCCAGTACTCCCGCTCATGCCTAGCAACTACCCCCGCAGACCAATTATATTCTAGACGTGCGCCACCTAAGCACTTAAGTTAAAATTGCCGCAAAAATTCTCAACTGAGGACCTCACCAGCGCCCACTGCTTCCAATCCCCCGGATCAAGAGGTAAATTTCCTGTTCTACAAGAGTTTTCCCGGTGGGCTCCAGTTTGAAAATGGCGCAGTAAATGGTTGCCGAGTGTCAACATTGGTTAGGGATACAGGTCCCAACTGTATAGTAGTATCCCGTAAACAGGTTCGCATTGGTACATGACATTTAGGTTCCCAGTAGAACGGTGCCATATTGAGTGCCAGTACTTCAACGGATGGGCCGATATAGTCGCAGCACCGATAGAATTCTGCTCCGTCCTTATCGAACAGAGCGCACAGTTCTCCCGGTCGTTACCAGGGCTCAGGCGGAGAAAGAGTTTCGCTTCCGGTACCCATATCGTCCCCAGACATCGACCTCGCTACCAACGTTAAATTTGCTGAGGCGCAGAAGAATTGCCTCATATTACAACCCCTGTGGGAAAAAGCAAGGAAGAATGAGACTGAAACGGTGCGAGGCAATCGGAAGATCGAATACACCGTGAAAGACGTGTTATTATACCGTTCTTCTGTTGAACCGAAGAGTCCCTCGACAACGCGTTGTGTGCGCCAGGAAAGTATATCGAACCGGTTCTAAATATAGCTCACAATGGCTTAATGGCCGAACATTTCGGCCATAACAAAACGGCCCAGCGAGTATTCAAATATTTATTTTGGCCAGGGCAGCAAAGAAATTATCGAAATGTGAAAGTCCTGTGACCTTTGCCAGAAGGTCACTTCTAGAGGGCGTATAGCCCCCGCCCCCTTACAAAAGATCCCGAGAGTGTCTAAGCCCTTCTACCGGGTCTCACCGTCCTAATTGGCCCAATTCGTCCCCCGTCTAGCGAGGGAAATTCAACGACCTCTCTCCCAAGAAGAGTGAGTGACGGTCGCAAGCCACGGAAGAGCTGGACATCACCCCCTGTGTCTTCGGGTTAAGAAGAAGAGTCTCGTGAGGCAACGTCAGCCTTTCTCATCCTCCTTCGGATCAAGGATTGGAGAAGCCGTTCACCGAAGTTCAACTGGTGACCTTTTACGAAAAGAGTCCCATTAGCTCCCTCAAGCTGAGTGTGGAGAAATCATCTCCCCCGCCCCTTTCGAAGTTTGTTCGGTGATCTCCTGAGGCCAGGAGGCCCGCATCTGGTGACCTCTTACGATAAGAGGCCCATTAGCTCGCTCAAGCCAAGCCGAGTGTGGAGAAGTCATCTTCCCCCAATTTTCGAAGTTCGTTCGGTGTCCTCTTGAGAACAGGAGGCCCGCATCTTGCAAATGCCACAGAACCCACTGTGGGTTCTGTGACTACCCCCCCGTGAGTAATCAAGGTCACCAAGACCTCCCCCTAGTTGCCCCACATTACCCTGGAGTTTCAAAGGAAGTAAATCATTCATCACCATCAATTTCCCATTATAACTATTCCCTAACCACGGTTATCTAACTAGTATTCGGAGTTTAAATCCGTCTCATTCATGTACCTTTTTATATATATTTATTGTTGTCCTCTTTTAGTTCGTGTGTATTCAAAGTCTATTTTTGTCATTGTGTTTGTTGTATTTCTTGGTTATACAGCTGCCGCTATCTACTTGAATTTCACTTTTAGAAACAATAACAGTTGTCGCCTTGCTTGGCCTTCCTTAGAGACAGCGTGCACATATTTACGTACACTTGGCCATACATCGACATAAACATATTTGGCGTCAGGTTTTGGGGTCTCTCCTACCTGATTTTTGAAGCACTAAGTTTAAATGATAACAGCTGCATTACCAAGAACATTAGAACATCAATATTTTAGGACAATTTTTCTTTTATTAACGGGTAACAACAAATTTTAAGCCCATTCTTGTGTGGTGTGTTCACAGTTTTTCTAGTTCTTTAAAAGAGGATATTATCTAATCGGTAATACCTACCGTCTTTTTTTTTCGTGTCGTGAGACAGATTCTCTCATTATTTATTTATTTATATTGGGGTGTGTGAGTTTGCCTGATCTTTTTAGGAATTTTAATAATTTCTTTTGTAGAATTTATATTTGGTTTTGGGTAAAGCTTCAATAGCTCTGTCAGCTTTTTCGTGTGCAAAACCCGGCAATAGCGTATCCGGGATGTCTTTCTTCGATCATTTTCATAAACAAGGGCAGATCCTAGACTTATCTGGGAAAGATTTAATTGCTTACGTCCAGGAAGAGGAACGTAGCGAACGTGCAGATAGAAAAGCACATAGAGAAGGAGAAGAAGAAGCAAGAAAATCACAGAGAGAAGCAGAAGCAGAAGAGAGAGAGAAAGAAGTAGACAGCATGAGAGAGAGATAGGTCGTGACCAAGTCGAAATAAGCTCCGTATCATCTCGAAATAAACAGGCTGAAGCGCCTCATTAAAACTTCCCGCATACAATGAGGGAGAAGATTTTTGCTCCTATTTAACGCCCTTTGAGAAGATCTTCGAAGTTAACAATTGGTACTAAGAAGCAAATGGCGTCGCTCGGTTACTTCGAATGTTAAATTCCCCTCTTCTCATCATATTCGTCTTGCTTCCTTCCGAGGCTACCCTTGATTATTCGACCATAAAGGCAGAACTTCTTCCTGCCATTAACATGAATCTCGAATTTTATAGGATGAAGTTCCGCTCCGCACGAATACAGCCAGGCCAAACTCACAGGCAATTTGGATTCACGCTTCGGCGTAATTTCCAATTCTGGCTGGATTCCGCCCAAGTAGCAACTGGTTATGAGTTACTAATTGATTTCATCCTAAGGGATCAACTGATGTTAACCATCGCTCACGAACTAAGGGCCTTTATAGCGGACAGAAGAGCGTCCACTTTCAAGGAGTGTGTAGAAGAAGCCGAACTTCACGCTTCCAGTCACGACGTCTACTCCAAGGAGGTCAAGAAGGATCATCCCTCCTCCCCCAAACACAAGTTTCGCTTTAACTGAAGCCTACCCAAGGGTATCAATTACTTCATAAAAGTGTAGGCGCCGAGCAAGTTCAGGCCTCACCCACTGAGAGAACAAAAGGACGTGAAGCCCCCGTTACTTCCCTCCACGCCTAGCAATTACCTCCGTAGGCAAATTGTTTGCTTTACGTGTGGCACCCCTGGGCACCTAAGTTATAATTGACCCCCAAATTCTCAACTGAGGTCCTCGTCGATTACTAGGTCCAACAAATCTACGATGCCCTCTCGCCCAATCCACCAGCCGCATCGCCAGCGGCCCCTGCTCCCTACCCCCCCCAAATCAACAGGTAAATTTCCTGATCAACAAGAGTTCCCCCGGTGGGCCCAGTTTGAAAACAGAGCATTAAATGGCTGCCGAGTGTCAACCTTTGTTCTAGATACAGGTTGCACCTGTATAGTAGTTTCTGATAAGCTACTACCCCCCATAAGTCCCAAGAATAACAAATTGGCTTTGGTGAACGACTTTTTCGGTAGTGCTACTAGGTTTTCAGTGGTATGGTGTCATATTGAGTGTCAGTACTTCACCAAATGGGCCGACGTAGTCGTGGCCCCAATGAAATCCTGCTCCGTCCTCATTGGACCGAACGCGCAGCTCTCCCAAAACCCAATTTCCCAGCCGGTCGTTACCAGAGCCCAGACCGAGAAGGATGAATCGCTTGGGGTACTCCAATTGTCCCCAGACATCGACCTCTCCACCAAGGTTCTAGCTGATGAGGCGCCGAAGAATTGCCCCCCATTACAACCCCTGTGAGAAGAAGAAAGGAAGAAGGAGCCTGAAACGGACGGTCCGAGACGATCTGAAGATCTAATACACCGTAAAGGACGCGTTAGTATACCTTTCTTCTGTTGAGCCGGAGAACCCCCCGACCAACGCATTGTGTGTGCCGAGAACGAATATTGAACCCGTTCTAAAGATGGCTCAAGTTGTCCTAATGGCCGGACATTTCGGCCATAACAAAACGACACCGCGAGTTTTTAAATATTTTTTGGGGGGCCAGGAGCGGCCAAAGAAATTATCGACTTGTTAAAGTCCTTTGACCTTTTCCAGAAGTTCACCTCTAAAGGGCATATAGCCCATGCCCCCGTCCCAAAGATCCCGAGAGTGCCCAAGCCCTTTCCCCGGGTCTCAATAGGCCTAATAGCCCTAATTAGTCCCCGGTCTAGCGAGGGAAACATCTACCCCTTTGCCCCCATGCTTCTAGGCCAAACGTAGCGCGTAGAAGCTGACCATAAGTATCCCCCGCCGCCTCTTCCTTTCCCTAAAGTGGAGCCTCACTCCGACTTGAACCTAAACCCCAATCTTGCCCCTACTGAGAGGGCTCATTTCCTTGCCTTATTGGAAGACTCTCCCGAGTCATTATATCGTTATTTTGGGCTGAATTTCGCTGCTATAGCCCGCATCTGGTGGCCCCTTACGAAAAGAGGCCAATTAGCTCGCTCAAGCCAAGTGTGGAGAAGTCATCTCCCCCTCACCCTTTGAAGTTCGTTCTTTCGGTGAACTCGTAAACGCAAGTTCGAGAAGAGTAGCCCCGCTCGTTGTGGGTTATGTGGCTACCCCCCGTGAGTAATCAATGTCACCAAGAGCTTCCTCTAGTTGCCCCACTTTACTCTCGAGTTCCAAAGGAAGTAAATCATTCATTACCCTCAATCTCCCACTATAACTATTCCCTAACCACGGTTACCTAACTAGTATTCGGAGTTTGAGACCGTCTCATTTATATACCTTTTTTTATATATTTATTGTTGTTCCCTTGTAGTTTTTGTGTATTAAAAGTCTATTTTGCCATTATGTTTGCTGTATTTCTTGGTTACGCAGCTGCCGCTATCTACTTAAATCCCACTCTTAGAAACAATAACAGTTTTCGCCTTGCTTGGCTTTCCTTAGCACCTGTATCGCCCATTCACGTACACTTGGCCATACCTCGACAATATATATATATATATATATATATATATATATATATATATATATATATATATATATATATATATATATATATGTATATATATATTGTGTACCATTTATGTAGTATATATTAAAATCTCTTTTTGTAGTTGTGTTCGGAATATTCCTTGGTCACGCAGCTGCAGCTAACTATTTAAATCGCACTCTTAGAACAATAACCTTTGTTGTCTTGCTTAGCCAACTTTTGAGAATGTGTGCGTATATTCTTGTACACTTGAACATACCTTAACATAGTGAAATGGAATGAGTTGAGTTTGGTTGTTAGTTGTTCGGGGACCAGCCACCTCCTGTCTTCTTTATCTTTGATTGTATTTATTTATTCACGTTTTAGTTTGTGTGAAGGCTCACTCGTCTCTATTATTCTTTATTATTTATCTTCTTTCTTGTTTTTCTATCTTGCAGTTACTTTTCTTTATTTGTACTTTCTTACATTTTTCATTAATTTCTGTGTTAAATGTACATATGTACCAAGTCCTGTTTTCATCTTCGATGAGTATTGATTCTAATATATCTCATATTTGCCACCTCTTTTATACACTGCGATATTGAAGAAAAGTTACATCTTATTCCAGCATCTAATCTTAATGACCGGTTCGTGTTTTCTTTCCCTATAAACACCTACGAAACATTGATGAATCGTTTATTGGATCTGTTTCTACGATAATATTAAAGCACTCTTACTCTTATATTCGTTTGGACTGAGTTTAAGTTACATACCCGATTAATTAAAGTTCTTTATTGATTGATTTATCTACAGAATACAAGCTGTACTGCTACACATAAAAAACACTATGCTTTTTATTTCAGTGGTGCACCCACTTGTTTTAAGTCCTATAAAACTTTTCCTTTCATCCTATAAAGCATAAAATATAATAACCAAAAATGATTATTTGTGAAGAATTGAAAGTTCTTGATATTTTTACGTGATTTCATTTTTTTTCTATTCCAAGTACATACATGTGTATTCCTTGTTCGTGAGAACTAGATCAGAAGAATATACACGACGAGAATGATCACCGTGAGCTTCATTAACACTAGAATCTCACAACGATTTTAATGAAACAGTAGTGAAGAAAGAGAACATCAGTTTACCACTAAAACCAGGATATCCTTGCTCATATTTTCCATCACCTTATCTTGCAGTCATTGGATGAATTTCAGCGTACGAACGCTGGACATGGATTCGTTGTCTCAGTTGCAGCTGCCCATGTCATGTCTTACAGCCTTTACAATGTAAACGTTGCATTTGACCTCTATTCACAATGCCGGGAGTTTGATACCAGGCGCAAATCATTACCATACATGTAAGGCCTTTACATAATTCAGATAACATCCATTCCTCCATGTCAGGTAACCTTTAATATAATAAAACTCTCCTCTGTATCCTATCCAACACAGTTTTCTGTTCACAGATACACCAACCTGTTCTTGAGAAGACGAGACATTAAAAATCCTAAGACTTAGACTAAACACAGTATATATATATATATATATATATATATATATATATATATATATATATATATATATATATATATATATATATATATATATAAATATATATATATATATATAAATATATATATATATATATATATATATATATATATATATATATATATATATATATATATATATATATATATATATATATATATATATATATATATATATATATATATATATATATATATATATATATATATATATATATATATATATATATATATATATATATATATATATATATATATATATATATATATATATAAATATATATATATATATATAAATATATATATATATATATATATATATATATATATATATATATATATATATATATATATATATATATATATATATATATATATATATATATATATATATATATATATATATATATATATATATATATATATATATATATATATATATATATATATATATATATATATATATATATATATCGTGGTAGGAAGTCATGTTGTATACAAGATTTGTTAAATTCGACAGCAATGGCTGCCTGGTTGATCTTGCGCTGTAGCTTTGTAATTTTTCAAAGGCTTTCCTTTCAGAAGGCGAAAGTTGGGAAAAAATGCTGGAAAGCGGCATATCTTTTTCAAATGTCATCTTTTGGGCAAACAAGAATTTACAAAAATGGGTTATATATATGCATTATTATCTTAACATAAGAGTATGTTTAAGGAGCAATCAGAAGTGACAACAATTAGAAAGCTAGAATAATCTTTTAATTAAAAAAGAAAAATTATTTGATCTTGACATAAGAATATTTGTTTGGACTAATCAAATTTTAGAAATTTTATAAGGATAAAACAATGTTTAGATCGATGAAATAAAAGCGTATACAAAAATTAAATGATCAGATAAGTAGGCAAGGTAAACAGAGTCGGATTATGATGTAATGCAGCCGGTATTATGAACTAGCGTGGTGAGCAAACTGGTTTCTGGCTTGAGCAAGATGTTTTTTATGGTTTTCGTTTCCATATAAAGACGGCTTCAGCCATGGGTAGTCGTCGTTGATCACTCTCCGGGAGAGCGAAGGTTGTATTTCTACTTTATATTTCTCGGGTGAAAGACGTCTGATGCTTTGCAGTGTGAAGTTTAATTGCTCCGTCTTCGAGATGCGCTGTTAGTCGCCGAGACAGGATTGTAAAAGTTATCCTAATGTAAGAGGAAGTGCGATGCTCTCCGTCACCGACGTTACATTTATATTCGTAAAAGAGATTACACTCCTGCAAGTGGCCGGTAACGGGAAGATAGCTATTTTTTATGAACGAGGTTGCTAGTTTTCTTCAGTCTGTAACAAATTAATAATTCAATTTGGCTTACTTGATTGGTGAGGATAACATGCCGGGGTATGATAGCTTTAAGCACTTTTTTTTCTCCTTATGTTCTGTGTTTATGAAGAATAGGTCACCTCACTGGACAATACGTATATATATATATCTGGGAAATTTCACGAAAGTTAGCGCGTAATAGCTATACATATGAATATGTTTCCTTCCGTGGTAGATATTCATATATAGAATATATATATATATATATATATATATATATATATATATATATATATATATATATATATATATATATATATATATATATATATATATATATATGTATCTATTGGTTTTGAGAAAAGAGATTAAAGCCACTAAAATATGTATATATACAGTTACATATACATATTTCCTCTAATGTACGTACGCGTCCTTCGCTACGTAAAAGTACGTTCACATCGTAAGAGTAATCCGTTGATTACGAGGTATAAGAGTGCGATTTACTACAGCGGCTAATAGCATTTAATGAGTTTAACAAGTTGCAGTTCAAGGGTATATTTAAAGAGTGAAAAACAAAATATAATTTTAATAAGTCACTAGTTAACATATATATACATACGGGAAATATAGGTAATGTAAGTAAGGACAATTCTTACTAAATATTGATTAATTGGCAATCGAGTAACGTTAATTACTCGTTAATCAGTTTTTAAATGGGATAATATAAATCAGTTATACAGAGGGAATATTTATTTGCCGGAAAGTGGGTCGATTAACGAGAGATAAAAGCAAGGGTCGTTTTACCTTAAAGGGGTGACCTCTAGGAAGGGAAATTCTTTAGCGAATTGGCGCGTGGAAATAGAGACGGACCTTGGACGTGACTCTCTGCCGAAAATCCTGACGTTTACGAGGATAAAGTGGGGGGGATGGGAGGAAGACGAATGATGGCACCTCTGCTCCAGAGAAATGCAACCTCCGAAAATCAAGACTCTGACGCGGCTCGGCGCGAAATCTCACGCGGGAAACGGGATATCCTTGAGGGGAGGAGGGGGGGGGGGGGGGGGGTACAGATGAGACAAGAGGAATCCCGGCTAATCCTTCGGGGACAAAAACGATTTGACACTTGCTCTGATCAGAGTAAGGCTTCACAAAAGAGATGGGTCTGCCTGGTGAGACCCAAACTCGATGGTATAAGCGAATAACAGGGACTTGGGACAACAGATACATTTTCTGAATCGAAAGCGAGGGGTTCTTAAACTCAATCTCCAGATATTCGAAAATCCAGAGTATTTATATGACGGCCATTTTAGGGTGTTTCTCTCGTTGGCAGACTCACATGACTGGCTGACCACTTCCAGCGGCCAGAGGGATAAGCGTTTGTCTCCTGACCCAAGTCTTACTGGATTTTAGGATGTAGGCGGAAAACTTTCGGCTAGCCGCATCCCGACTGCGGAGATTAGCATTTTCTCGGTGAGGTAAAAGATTTTAGCACACCGAACTTAATTAACTGCACCTATGAGGCAGCTGACGGGTATTGAAATTCTTTCTTCCTTTTTTGCTTTGGGTTCAGAGATTACTTCACGTGGAGTTATACTTAGAAGACAGAGAGAGGGAAGGAATTAATGGAATAAATGAAGAAGATATTCTTCTCTGCTTCCCTTTCTCTTACATACTTAGTTTTTAAATTTTCTGCTTTGGGTTGTGGTATGAATCCATCTTCAGCTTAGTTACTCTTTTCTATTTCTGTATCAACCGCTGTCCTGTTTGAAAAATGAGAGAACGCTGTATTTATGAGAGCTTTCTTTACGGAGATTTTTTTAGCGGTCAAAACATTCGGACGATCCACTCATGTCAACGCCAAGATTTGTTAATTTAACGTAAACTTGAGACGTAAAATGTGTTTGTTGAGACTGGACTACGACGTCGAGAAATGATAACGTGGATTTGTTTTCTGTTTCATGAGTGAAGATGAGGGATGACTTTTCCTTGAAAGTTGAATATGGGTATGGACCAGGCTAGAGTTATCTAAATTGATGAATATGTCATCAATATATCGAGCAAAGATCGGTGGTTTCAAGGAAGGATTGTTCTTGCAAATGGCATCATCCACTTTTGCCATGTAGAAGTTTGAGAATAGAACACCCAGTGGAGATCCAATCGCCACTCCGTAGACTTGTACGTACATACGACTCTTTGGGTCGTAGATTGGCGCCTCTTTGGTATAAGACTTGAAGAGTTGTCGTAGAATCTTTTAAGAGATTTTTAGCGGTTATTATCCTCGTGTGGTAGATTTGTGGCAAATGAGCTCGATGGTTTCATCCAGCGGAACTTTGGTAAACATGGATTCAACGTCCATTGATCCCTGCGGATCTCCACTGGGTGTATGAAAAGTCCAAGCTGAGTGGGAAAAAATAATGAAAGAAATCTTTCAGAAATTTGGGTAAATCCATGACACAAAGAATAAGGGCTCTAGTTAAAGTAAAATTGGGTCAAAATAATTATTAATTAATTCAAAATAATACTAATTAATTCATTTGCCAAAAATGTTTAGTTACATTATATGAACGATTGCATATGGTGCTTTATATTTTGGCCAAGGGTGTATAATGCTATCCGAAAGCTAAGCACTATATATGTGTGCTTTCTATTATTAAAAATTATTATATTTACTTTTCTTGATTAAATCTTACCTTTTGAAAAACATCCTTTTTCTGCAATCCCGAAGTATCATTAGCCCCAAAATATTCGTGTTTTTTTTTAGTTAACACGGATTGAACTGAAAAACAACAAAAAATAGCTTCCTTCAGTTTCAGAATTTTTTTCTAAATATAGACAGGGATATATAGAGCTTTTACAGTGAATTCTATAAATTCTAATTAAAAAATACATCCACGTTCTTAGGAACCTTTATTGCGAAAATTATTGAAAAGAGAGAAAGGGAAATTATTCAAAAGACAAGGTCCAGAGAAATTGGTTGTGGTAGTAGTTCTAAATCAAGGTTTCGCAGTTTATATCATACCACACAAGCTACATGAGCTTACACGTTATTTTGAAGAAGGAGAAATCCATTGAAAATTACACCAACGTAGAACGAATGTATCAGTGCAGGTGTATTGAATATACATTTGGTTGCAGAAGGAGGTATTCACATTAGCAGTGCAACATAAATTTCTGTAATTAAAACAAACCCCATAACTTTGTGGTCTATTTCTACTCAGTGAAAAATAACTATTACAAGCAAAACACTCAATTTGGTTATCTATGTTGTATTCCTGATTGCTCCCCCTGGTGAATTTTACTTATAGCATTAGGTAGTAAATAATATTTTTTTCTATTTCCATAGTTTCATATACAACTTTTCCATAATGTTTGATCGAGGTACTCCAATACCAATTTATTTACCCTCCCTATCTCGGCTTCTTTATGCCTGAAATTTTAACTTTATCTGGGAAGCTGTGGAATATATGGATAAAATACATTTTTAATTAAACTTCTAAAATAGGTTTGCAAATATAAAAAAATAAGTGAAATGGTTCTTATGACCGGTCCTGCAACAGTTGCATTGGAATTTAACACGACAATGTAGCCAAGCTTATTAAAAATTTTCAAAAAACTCGATGTATCGCACATCAAAAGAAAAAGGGTTAAAGAAGAACGGTCACTGAGGAAGGTAGAATGGTTTTAGTACTATCACTAATTAGAAGGAGTCCCAATAGAAGTATGCAAACCTTTGGCCCAACCAGTAGTTAAAATAAAATAACAAAACCGCCAACCAAAGTTTTGCTTTGAATCTCATGAGAAAATGCTATTAAATAAAATGATGAAAAGGAAGATCATTTAAAGGAACCTCGTTTAAGTTAACGCTTTAGGTATTAGGGTAAAGGACTGTTCTCTGCTGAATCTGTGTGGAATGCCCTTCTAATTATAACAAGAATAAGGTGTCCAAATTACGAAAAATAACACAAAATTTATTGTATGATCTGGTCAACTAGATTGTTCTGACATTATTAACGCGTAGAGGAAAGCAATATTGTGAACGACTCAAAGCAGTATTAAATATATTAAAGAACTGACCACCACTCTATGGTTATTTACTTTAGCGTCTTCTTATGACAAGTTGCCTTTTGTTAGTTCTGAGTCAGTGACTTTATAGCGATCTTGACTTACTTATCCAAGAATTTCTTATGAACCAACTAACTCATTCAAATGGGTCTCAACGTGACGATTGTATGTGTGGGTGAAAGGGAAGTAGTGTGCTTACCAAGTGTCGATTCATCAGCCCATAAGACACCTCCCTACTGACGCAAGATCCAGTTGTGGTGGGCACGTGCCCAAGCCAGCCGACGTTTCATCTGCAAAGAATGATCAGCATCTTCTGGCAGGCTTTATATGACTTCAGGCCCTATGCATACAGTCTGCGACAGACTGTTCTAACGGATGCATTAACCCGTAGCCTCTGTTCATTCATTTTTCAAAGTGACTGCAGTTTTATTCAGATTCCGAATGCTCATGGGAGGCAAAGTCCTGTCGTCACGTTGCGTACTGACTCTGAGACATCCAGAGCATGGTCAGTTCCAACTTTCTCTGAATCTCTTCAACACCAGAATGCGACCCTCCGACCGTCCGTGCGTTTTATCGACATCTGAAGCCGTCCTCGTCCAGCTTGCGTAACAGACCTGTTTCCTAAGCGGTCTAGTTAGGTGTTTTCGTCCTTTTCATATCCTTATCAGATTCATCGATATTGAATATCATATTGTTCAGAAAATATAATGTATTATATGAAAAGTATATGAAAGTTATAAGTAAGCTTCTACTTTTATTCTCCTTGCCAGAGATGTATTGAGCACATATGCAACCTACATACACTAATATATTTATAGAAATATCAAGAGAATAAGTAAAGGCTTAGGTGACGGCAAAATCTTTGGCCACTCTCCTAACTTTTTTGCGTCACAAACGAATTCTTTGAAATCGGACAAATGTTATCAGTTACGCGACAGTTACCTTCAACTTAATTACTATAACCGCTAGTAAAGTTACCCTATTGAAAATTTCTTATACTGAGATTAAAATTTGAGACCTGTACCGTATTGAAAGGGCAAAATTTCCATCTGCTTAGAGGAGGCTGAAAGGACTTTTATCAAGCGCGGTCAAAGGACGAACAGAATGACTGGGAATTTGGGCTATGTCGTGCTTCAGGTGTTTTGTTTAAGTTTCTCTTTGAAAGAAAACGATGGAAACGAAAGTATATTGAATGTCAAAGTGTAAAAAGAAAGGAAAATATGAGCTATGAACAATTAAATATAGCATTGATAAGATAGAACTACTCAATAAAAATAATAATTTTCCTGAAATAAAAATATTCCGCTCTTTATCCTAAAGGATTTATAAAATACGGTATATGAAAGGTCTTACCTATAATCTGCCCCTATCTCTTACTCATCTCTGCCTTATGTTAATTTGCCTAATTATCTAGTATCTGACATTACAGGAACAGTAAAAGACTCCATGATAAAATTAATTAACCCATAAAACTTATGGAGTATCTAAATCTTGAGAAGAGAAGAAGAGGCAAAGCGAAAATTGCCTCATTGTTGACAAATGTAATAACTGCAATATTTTGGATCCCGAAGAAATCCTGGCTGGGAGACTTTGGCGAAGGGAATTTGACCCGAAATGATCGAGAGATAAAAGTTGGAGTAATTCTAATTTATCATAGCAACTCTGCGACGAAAGACCTAAATATTTCCTTTATTAACTTTAAATAAACGAGCCCATTTTGTTGTATACTATTGAAAAAACGAGAGAGCCATTCAGTGATAGCCCTTGATATATTAATGCATGACGACATTTGGTCATTTCCATTGCTCATTCCCCTTTGGAAATTCCACAAGTTATTACGAAGAAGTGTGATAGAGAATGATGAGGCAGCAAATACCATAAATTCCACTCGAAGGAGTTCCAAGAAAGGAAAGGAGGGCAGAGAAAACTAGAAGTGAGTGGAACAAAGCGATATAAATTTTATATCTGCTATACGCGAGGTTGTATTATTTTAATTTATATATTAAAGTAATATTTATCAATTCTATTTTGATAGCGCAGTGTGAAATCTTTCGTTGATAAGTTTGAATTCGTTAGTTCTATTGGCAGCACGGTTAGCTAACTGAATTAGCAACTAATACTCTCTATTAGGAATAACGTTTAGTAGTTTATAAAATATGATATATGTACTAACCACTCAAACATACTTTATAAGAGGCAAAGCAATTTAAGATACCTTAATTTTACTATATTGGATTTATTTATAAGATCGTGTATTAATTTTTTCCTCTCCAAATAGAACGCATTATAAAGTCTATGAATTTTTATACCGATCGAGAAACGAACGTTATAAATCGGATTTGAGACCCACATTATATAAGAGAAAAGTAATTTCGACGTATTTAAATACAAAAACACTTTGCCCTGTGTCCCAGAAATCAGTTTGCTTCGTGTAAAGGGTAATTTAACTTCTTATGATAATTCTTCCCTAACTGCAATTCCCCACATTTTTATTCACGTGCGATTCTATATCTCACTATGTTGGCCGGTAGTCGGTCAGTCGATCGGTCGATCGGCCCTTGGTCTGTCGCTTCCGGTTTTGTTTTGTTTTGGTAATAACATTGTAACTATTCGGCTAATTTTAACGAAATTTGAAACCCTTATTTTGTTTTACATTCTCTTTCGAATGATATAATTACCAATGTCTTTCCAAGGTTAATCCTGGAAATGGAAAGCAGCAGATGTGGTAATATTCAAGTTATAAAAATGCAGGGCTTTTAACTAACAGGGGATGGGAAATATGTTTTTGTTTATAAAATAAAAGTGAGATTAATTACATTTGGGTGTCTTCGTTGTAAATAAGGGAGAAATGGAAATATATGAAAAATATGGGTTGTTTTGGGGGGGAGTGGATTTGGCGTGTGTAATTCTTGGGTGATTATAGCTGTAGTGAAAGTGGAAATGAGCTTATGTCGGTGTTTAAAGTGGGGTTTGTAAATCTAATATAAAGAGATTCCATTGTACGAAGTTTGTTTTCAGTGATTGCTGCATCTTTAATTGAAAAATTATTTAAGTTGAGTTCATGGTGTGAATGTCTGTTTTCGTAGTGTATTCGGATATGGGAGAATTCGGCAGTAGTGAGCGGGGCTCCAGTTCTGTTGCTGATGCCTAAATGTGCGCAAATACGGGTATGTAGTGTGCCCTGTGTCGATCCCAAATATACCTGGGAATTACATCTCGAGCTGGTGATTTCCTATATGATGGAGGATCGAAGCAGCGTTGGTATTTTGTCTTTAATGTTTAAAAGATGTTGTAATTTGCGTGTGTTTTGAAAAATTGGCATAAATTGTGTTGCAAGAAATGAAGTTTTAAGAAAGGGTGAGAGTTTGGCTCAGATAAGTGAAATGAGGGGTCCTATATAAGCGAGAGATACAAAAACCTTCTCTTTAGGGTAGTTGTTTGAGGGATCTTTCGGGTTAAATATGTTTTGGGTAAAAGTTCTAAGAGTTTGGTCGTATAAGTTTAAGGGATATATATATATATATATATATATATATATATGATTTTCACATGAATTTATTATTCAAATTTTACAAACTTCATCTCTCAAATTGGCCTAAATTTGATATTTAGGGGTTTAATTTAAAAGTGGTCGATTTACCCAGGTTTAAGAGAAAATAGCGGCGAAATTTCACCCTAAACTATTCTATTCCTAAGATTAATTCGGTCATTGGTAGTTTTATTTCTTTGGCAAAGGTCAGAAATGCGTTAATACACTTGAATTAATCTACATAGTGTATCTTAAAGTACGAATTTCGTTCATCTATCTTTCATTTATCAATTTGCATCATTTGTGCGATTCACTGTGTAACAAAATATGACTTTTGTCTTGATCTTGGGTTAAAAATGTTATTTGACCATTTTTTGTAGCTTTATTAAATAAAAGAGAGAAATTTAATCCCCAAACTTGGTATTTGTGGCTATGACATTGAATATTTAAATTAGCCCATTTGTGGTAAGTAACATTATTTTGATGTAAATAATAAAAATATCTAAGAATTTCCAAGGGCTATGTTATTTATCAGTTATGGTATAAACATGATATAATGTATTTAAAAAGTTATAGAAACAGTAATACAGTAGTAATAGCTATTATTTCCTTTATATTTTGTTTTTTTGCGACCTGGACCACAATGGCAGTTCTGTTACATCCCACATAGTTTCACCACTAATTTGGTGAAAAATAAACTGTAGAGCTTTCTAAAACTTACGAGAATTTTTTATATGTATGTTTGAAGAATTTCTATAACATTCTGGAAACATAGATGACTGCATAACTACAAAGAATGTCTACTTAACAGATCAGTTAATTTAGCTCTAGCCGTCACAGCGCAGACAGAGATCGTCACTCGTCATTGATAGAAGCATTAATCACATATTGTATTAAGCGGTTGTAAGCATCTGACAGACACATTTTGCTATGTCTGGGGCGAATTTATTAATGCAAGAGCAAAGAAGTACTCTGTAGAGAGATCTGCTAATATGTGTGAGGCCTACAAGGCATATTTCTGCATGCGAGTTGGAGATCAAGACAAACCTTGGCACCTCATTTCACCTGCGAGCTCTGCAAAAGAGCACTGGAAAGTAATATATATATATATATATATATATATATATATATATATATATATATATATATATATATATATATATAAAGTGTTTTGTTTATTTGAATACTGGATTTTTTTTACATTACTATTAGCCCTAAGAGAAAAGTATTTGTATATTTATAATTATGTTTTCATTTTGTGTTTTTTACAGGACGGTACAGAGGAGAAAAGAGCTATGAATTTCACAATCCCACGAATTTGGAGGGAACCAACGGACCACTCAGGAAATTGTTCATCTGCATGATAAACCATTCCAAACGTCAATCAGGCAAAAATGCGCCTGCTATCATGTATCCAGATCTTCAGTGATTCATTGCTCCGCAGTGCCACACAGTTTTGATCTCCCCGTACCTACTCCTCCAAAAAGAGACCAGCAGTTTTTCGAAAGAAAAAGCAGTTCAGAACAGGCAGAAGTCATTAAACCAGATTGCACAGGCTCAACTGAGGAAAGAAATCCATACTACCCCAACCAAGTAATCTCAACGACCTTGTCACAGATCTTGGTTTCAAAAAGTCCAATGCCATGCTTTTAAATTCGAGACTCAAGCAGTGAGATTTCATAGACGACAGTCTGCAGATATCGGGTCAGAGGAAGCGTCATTGGTGTTTTTCAAGCTTTTTTTACACGTCAAGATGAGCTTTGCTTTTGTCACAATGTAAGTGGTCTATTTGGAGAAATAGTAATCGCCTGTAACTTCAACGAGTAGCGCCTTTTCATTGACAGCTCATCCAGGAGTCAGAAAGCAGTGCTGCTTCAGAACGAGAACATGTATCCATCTCTTCCCATTGCTTATTCGGTCAAGTTCAAAGATGAATGGCAATATCTTGCTAGATGCATTGAAGTATGAAAAGTACGTTTTAGGAGGTTATCAGAGAGTTCAAAATGTTGATGGGTCTCCAAGACGGGTTTACCAAGTTTCATCGTTATCTTTACCTTTAAGACAGCAAGGTCACCGTGGCCTACTGCCATCAGCGGGATTCGCCACAACTGACTAAGTCTAATGTAAGGAGAAACAACGTGAAATGGGAGCCTTTGTTAGAACCCAAAAAGTAATGTTTTATTTCTCTGCACTTAAAATTGGACATTATGGAACAATTCTTCTGAGCTCTAGATAAGGAGTAGGCTGCTTTCAAGTATCTCCAAGATTTCTTTCCTAAGCTATCTGCGGCAAAGTTGGATGACGGGGTCTTCGTCGGTCCACAAATAAAAAAGATCATGGAGTCCAAAGAGTTTCCTGAGAAGCTCACTAGGACGAAAAAAGCAGCGTGTTACAGCTTTATCGCAGTACTTCTGGGCTTCCTAGGTAATAACAAAACCCAAAACTATGTAGAGCTTGTTGAGAACTCGGGGAGAAACTACGGCAAGATAGGTTGCAGGATGTCCTTAAAAGTCTATTTTCTTTAAGCTCATCTTGAAAAATTTATGGAGAACATGGGACCATACTCCGAGGAGCATGGCGAACCCTTTTACCAGGGTCTACAAGAGTTTGAACGGCGCTATCAGGGATCGTATAATGAAATTATGATAAGGGACTATATTTTGGGGCTGATTTGTGAAAGTAATTTAAACTATAAGCTTAAATCACGGAAAAATACTCATTTTTAATATTTTAATGGTCTTACTTATGTAATTCTAGAATAAATAAATGCTATTTTTGTATTATGTCGTTTTATTTCTACTTTATGGAAATAAAAGTTCAAATTTGCCACTTCTTCCAGAGAGAATAGGTAAATTTCATATAAATATCATTATCCTGGACACAAAAGCAAAGTTGGAAATAAATAAAGGTTGCTAACCAAAAACAAAAGAAAATTTAAAACTCTTCGTCGATATATCAGATTAATTCTATGAACAACGAAAGTATCCCCAACCAACTCGATTGCAAGAAGGTTAATAAAAAGTGATGAAGTTAGGGGACTGAAAATTTTTGGATGTTACAAAGCTTAAATAGCTAAACGAGAAAACTACTTGAAGCACCAAGGATACATCCGTGTAAAAGCACCGGAGGTCGTTATCGGGGTATCACTGGGTCTTTATAGTTAAGACGAGAGGTTGACATACTGATTACGGACGGATTATTCATGTTGACTGCTGATTGTCTCGAAAATTTTACTAAGTCAGTAAAGTTTTAGCATTAAAAGGTGCTACAGAAGTGCTGAGGATGGTTCAAAATTCTCCAAGGACAATTTTACATCTCAAGTATACAACTAAATTTTATCATATGATGGCTGCGTTGCCTCCCGAGACAGTCGATCGTCTCCCAGCTGCGGTCATCTCGTCACAGAATTACTTGCTCCTACGAACAAAAGTCGTAGGACCTTTTGAGAGGACGAAACCTGAGCTCTTCGAGAAGTTAATCGCGTCTTCTCAGCAGACCGGACGACCTTCATGGTCTTCACCCATTCACATGGTGCAGAAAACGACCCCGGCGAGTATAGAGTTGTGGATGACTTTCGATCTCTCAATGCGATAACCAAATCAGACAGATATCTTCTGCCAAGGATTCAGAGCATGGTAGACCATATCCATAGCAAGACAGTTTTCTCCCGTCTGGATTTAGTCCGAGCCTACCACCAGATTCCAATAAATCCAGCGGACATTGATAAGACTGCTGTCTACACTCCCTTTTGGCTGTAGGATTTTTTAAGGCTACCTTTTGGTCTAAAGAATGCTAGTTGCACTTTCCAACGCCATATGGACAATTTATTTCACAGTTTGGCGTTCATTTTCGTGTATTTCCACGATATTTTAATATTTTCCGAAAATATAAACTAGAATGTGGACCATTTTGATCTAGTCTTCAAAATATTGGCAGAAAACAACCTTCGAATTTCTATAGGAAAGTGCGAGTTCAAGAAGGAAGAAATCGATTTCTTGGGCCACCATGTCTCAGCTGCAGGACTGTGCCCTCCAACAAGGAAGGTATCCGAGATCACCGAAATGTCCTTACCAACTGATTGCAAAGTACTTCGTCGATATTTAGGCATGTTAGGTTTGTATAGACGTATGATGCGTAATTTTGCTACGATCGCTGCCCCTCTGACTGAACTCGCATGGCTTCAACCTAAGACTCGCCAATTTTTCTGAAATGACGCTGCACGGGAAGCATTTGATGCTAGTAAGGAGGCCCTGGCGAACTCCATTAAGTCACGCCAACCATTACCTAATGACTTTCCGCACCAGTGGTGACAGACAGCTCCCAATTTACATTTGGTGATACCCTCCATTAGATGGTGGATGGGTCTTCCCGACCCGTGGCATTCTTCTCCGGGAAGTTAAGTGAAACACAGCGAGCGTACTCTACTTATGACAGGGAACTCTTAGCTGTGTATCTTGCTGTGCTTCACTTCAGGCATATGATCGAAGGTCACCAAGTGACTTTATACACGGACCACAATCCCCTAGTCTCTGCCTACTCCTCGCCACTACGTACTAAACGGACAGGCAACAACGGAACTGGACAGCAGTCTTGGAGTATGCCTGCCAATGACATAGCTTATGTACGTGGTGAGGACAATGTGGTTGCTGACTGCCTATCTCGAAATGTCAATTCAGTCCAGGTGGACTCATTTGATATCAGTTCTTTTGCAGCAGCACAAGAGCATGACGAATAATTGAAGTCGTCGCGATCTGGAGTAAAGGCATTTCCCTTTCCCAGAGATTCTGATACTCTGGTGTGAGGTAACATCTAAATACCCACGACCGTTTGTATCTTCACCTTACAGATCAGCTATTTTCAAGCAACTTCATAATATATCACATCCAAGGATTAAGGCATCGCTTCGGTTGGTTAAAGCGAGGTATTTATGGTCCAATATGGACAAGGTTATACGTTTGGGGACTCGTGAATGCCTCTTCTGCCAATCTGTTAAAGTAAATCGCCACATTAAGTCCCCAGTCTTGCCTATTAACATGCCCACTTCGAGGTTTGAAACAGTTCACATTGATATAGTTGGTCCACTCCGACCGTGCTCCCTGCCTGGGCAGTCATAATCCCTCTCATAACCGGTACCTGCTGTCATGCATAGGCAGAGCCACCAGGTGGATTGAAGCAATACCGATTTCAGAGATCATTGCTGCAACGGTTGCTTTAGCCTTAGGCAGCTAGATATCCAGGTTTGGCGTTCCCTTATACGTAATCACCGAGAGAGGAGCAAAATTTGAGTCAAAACTGTTTGAATAATTATCGGCTTTCGTTGGTTTCCATCGCCTACGAACCACGGCGTACAGACCTACCACTAACAGGGTCTTGCAATGGTCACATCGGACTTTGAAGAGCTCTATAATGGCTCGCCGTCAAGGTTAGTTGATGGCCCTACCAATTGTTCTTCTGGGCATCCGGTCCTTGCCTAATGGTTCTGGTTTTTCACCCTTTACAGTGGTCACAGGGACGACCTTTATTTGCCCATCGCCCTTGGTTGCCTCTTCTTCATCCAAAGCCGATTCGAAATTCATCTCTGAACTAGCGAAGACCATGTCGCAGATCGATTTCACACAAACCTCTGAAGGTAATCTGCCCTCGGTACCGAAAACGTTTGTACCCAAAGAATTAAGTGACGCCACGCATGTGTGAGTTCGTCTTGATCGCATTCGGAAGCCACTAGGAGCGTCGGACGTAACAACAATGTTTTTAAGTTAGCATTCCCGGATGGCCATCAGAATACGGTGTCTATAGATAGAATTAATTCAGTTATATTTCCTAATATATATAATGAGAGAAATAGAAACTGTTGGCGACCATCAAACAATCAACCCATTGTAAATAGTCCTTCATAATTAGATGCCCGCAGCAAAATGAGGAAATATCATGGGAAGGTAGTGGCAGAAATTATAGTTACGTGGAATCTGTTTATACTCGTTCCGGTAGACACGTAAAATTTGCAAGAAATCCCTAATGCCATTATTTTTGAGTACGTCATAGCATATTAAGATATGTTTGTATATATATATATATATATATATATATATATATATATATATATATATATATATATATATATATATATATATATATTTGTTTACAATTGTAAGGCGTAGATATTATTTATGTATTAAACACTCCGTGTTCTCGGGAAGTAGTACTGTGGGGATCGAACCAGTAAAATCTTCGAATGAAAATTTAAGCGGTTCACACATTGAACCTTATAAATGGGAAGACAAACTCCTCGGTATGTATTGTTCTCTTTCGTAAATGGAAAGATGGACTTCCTGCTTTGTATTATTCTCTTTCGTAAATGTGAAGATAGACTTCTAAGTTTGTAACATTCTCTCTTTTGTATATAGAAAGTTAAACTTCCCTGTATGAAGTATTTTCTCTTGTAAATAAAGGAACGAAAATCCAAGTGTACTCGGTCGGTAAAGGATCTTCTGAAACCGTTGCCTCCTGCTCTGGGTAGTAAGGTAAAGGGCCAATGTGATGGACACTTTTGGAACACAAATCGTCCGGGTAACAGAGAGCGACATTGTTGAGTTGCTGCTACATAGAGCTTCTGTTATTCTCCTTGTAAGACCTCGTAGGGTAGAGTTCACGCCATCGTAGTCTATTCTAGAGCCTTGACCTCCTTTACCTAGAATACACATTTGGTAGCGTAGCTGGATCCAAGCTCTGATTAGGCGCATAAAATTTCAGAAATTTGGACATTGGACATTGGACATTGGAAATAACAAGTTAGGAAGTATAGATTACTAGAGCAAAAGTAAGAGAGTATACTGGTGAAAGGGTTTTAACAAGGATATTAAAGGTAAGTTTAGTATATGTTTGAAGGGGGTATATTTCCCTGGTAGAAGGGTATCTCAAAGAAAAGTAGATAGTATAGTAAAAATATAGCACGCATGAGCAGGGATGAATAGATCCCTGGTCAAAGGGTAGCTCTGGCAATGTTAGACTCATCTTGTGCTTTTTGGGGGGTCTAAATTGGTGGCATTCAAGCCTGGGTAGTAACTAGTAAAACTCGCTACTACGGTGGGTCAAATTTCGGTGAAAAGTTGTGGTAAATTGTGTTGTCATAATCAGTAAGTGTGTTACATGTTATGGTTGATGTTGCCGTTTGGATAAGGTATTGTTCAAGTTTTGGCTAGGTTTTGAGACTACGCTCGTAATGTAGCGTAGATGTAGCAAGGAGTTTTTTATTCTCGGTCCACCTTTGCTCCTTGGGGGGAGGACGGAGGAGTTTCCCCTTGCCGGATCTCTTCTTACAGAGCTCTGTCTCCGTGAGAACAACGTAAGTGTAAGTTGAGAATTGAACAAGGTCGCGGAAGAGAGCCTGCTTTACCAGATATTCAGGTATGTCAACCTCGTAGTCACATTTGTATTGTCCGGCCCTAAGGCCATCGACAATATCTTCTGGGTCTGCGTCGTCAGGAAACTAGTTCACTTCGGCAGCATATACTCTGAGGTTTATCATCCTCGAGTAGTACATATACCTGGTAGCCCGATTCTTTGTAGACGAATGCTTCACCTTCTTATGCCTCACAGCAGCACCTTAAAAATTCGGAAAATGGATTTCAGCCTTGTTTAATGCAAACGGTTTGAGCGTTACTAAATTTTTAAATATATCTTGACGTTGATTGAACAATTATTGCAGTGCTTATGTCTAAAAGCTGATTGGTCGAATTTTGTAGAATTATGAGTAAATAGCATGCCTATTTATATAGGAGTATTTTTGTGGAAAAAACAGTTAGCAATCATTATAATTCAAGAAGAAAGATGTTGCCATATCCGTTTGCTATTTCGAGGCTTGTTCCAGCTGTTTATCAAGCAATAAAGAATGCGGCTATATATTTTACTTTATTAAGGGAAGCTCGTTGATCACATAACCCAGCCTGCTACATCGAGAAGAGTGCCCCCTTTCGCACATTTTACATAAAAGAGACATATAACTTCAAAATACACCATACTTATAAAGTAATATGTTTTAAGATAGAGAAAAAAATATTCGGAGATGGAGTCTGCAAAAATTGGACATTCTGATTTTTGGTGTAAAGACTGGCCGTTATTTTTTTTTTTAGTCAAGACGGTCTGAGGTAGCATAAAAATGGCCGGCTTCTCTGCAAACGAGTTTTGCATTGCGAAACAACTAAAATCGAGACTCATCGGCCCAAATACGTGTCCGCCAGTAATCCAGAATCCGAATAATAAGGAAACTAACCAAAGTGTGGCGCTATATCCGGTATCGTTGTTTCAACAAGTCATTCCGCAGGGTCTTCTGCTCTTATATCACATGGAAGGTAAAGAAAGCTGCACTGGCTTGATGGTGCATCATCTTTAACGAATATCTCATTTCTGTTTGCATTAAAAATTCTCGCCAGACGTCGCTGCTTTTCACGATGGGCGGGGATGACTTCCATCAAGCAGTTTCGGTGGACTCGGGATACTGTCCGATGAGGGATGTTAAATGGCAGTTCAGTTTTAACTCCGATCATTCACGTCACCTCGGCGTGAGCGCCAGATTGCGAAGAATGGCCGATTTTGGGTGGATTCAGTGCTTGGTGGGGCTTAAATGGGGGAAGGAGATGAGTAGCATTTTTGTGGGTTTGATTTTGCGGCTACCACAATTTGTGAGACATCAATTATTGATACGGTGATGAAATTTTAAAGGAAAAAAACAATCAAAAAATAATTTTTATGTTCCGGAAAGTCAATGGAGAGAAGTTCGTAAATAAGAGAATTTAGGAGATGTGAAACTTTAGCAACAGTTCATTCCTCAATTAGACAAAGAGAGAATAATTAGTGGCAGTGAAGAAAGAGAGGGCACACAATTCTCCTCGGCCTCACCCAAATTCCCTGACGAATGTTTTAGTATACAAGTCTTTAAACACCACTGTCAACTCGACCTGTTTTCTTTACTAAATCTCTTCCGACCTCCAAAAACCTTAATATCTGGTTCTTTCCCTTTGGTACATATATCTACCTCATAGTCTTTGGTGCTGCATGAGTGAATCTGCCTTCTCAACCTATGCCACTAAGATGTGGAATGAACTGCCGACTACTTTTTTATACTCTCCATCTCCTGATGGCTTCATGAGCGCCTTGAAGACCCATCCTTTTGCTCAAGCCTTCTCTCATTGTCAAGGAGGAGCTGTACAAAAGCTCCCTCTTCTGAAGAGCTCCATATTTATGCATTAATATTATCATAGGAAAGTAATGCGGGAATCTACTCCATAACAGTTTTTATGGAAAAGGTTTTAGAAATTGGTGAAGTTAGGGGGAGTGAAACGGTGAGAAAATTTGCAATCACAAGCATATTTGTTAGCATTTGATTTAAGCAGGAGGTTAAATCATTTTTGGTAACCTATTCTCTCTCATCAAGGAATGAAAATGCCACTCCAATGTCAAAATTATACAATTGATTTCGGTTACTTAATTCATGCCATGAAAACCAACGGTAAGGACAACGTCACTCTCATGGGCGAGGCCACACTCACCCTGAGGGGAAATGTTAGCCATTCCCCCTAATGCATTACCATAAAGTAAAGCACTGACACCGGATATCACTAGTAGACAAGGAATCAGAAAAAATAACAAGGGCACTCGTATTAGGGGCAAGGTCCCTAGGGATGTACAATGAAAATAGAAGGCGAAGATGCAAATGGCGTATGAAAAGCAAAATGTTTTTTATTCATTCCCTAAAAAAAGAATCCGGTGTAACTAACGAGGATATTTTAGGTAAAAGGCAGATGTAGGAGTAGGAGGGATTGAGTGAACAAAGAGAAGGAGTTAAATGGTGATACGAAGGCAAAATTGAATCTCATTAACCACCAAAACTGGGACAGGATGAGGTAATTGATTATAAACTTCCAACCACACATTTTTATAAGGTTTTTAGGATGTCATTAAAAACCCACCACAAAAAACCGATGGAATAATCGTTAGAAACCTGGTGAAAATGTAATTCTTAAGTTAGTGGAAATGAAAATTCAGCTACCACTTCCATGGGGTGTGACAAGTTCGCACTTGAGTGTAATTGCCTAGGTTTCGACTTTTATTTAAAAGTGTAGTTTATGTATGTACATGCATAAATACTTCCGGGGCTTCTTCATTCTGTGTTTCTGCTTTTATTTAGAAAAAACAAACACATGGCCATAGAAAACTAGTTATTAAGTGTAGGCATTAATGGGATCCACTACTCCGTTTGCACTCTCACTTCCATTTTCTCATCTAAAACTTTTTCTTTGGACTGTCAATGGATTTCTTCTTATCCTCTCACTCTCCTTTTCTCTCTAAATTTCTATCTATTCCCTAAAATCTCACTTCGTATTAAGATTTCGGCTCCAATGAATACACGGCCAATTTAAGCCTTCGCCTTACGAGCGCAGCAGAGGGGGAAGGGGTGATTTATTCGAGCCGCATTCGACGAGGGCGTCTTTTGGGACTTTCATCTGGGCGATTCTCTGCTGGCGCCGCAATGTTATCATGTACATTAAAACCCATCCATAGCTTCACTTTTTTAGGTCAATTTTATGTAATATAATTGACTTGAAGTGGTTGGAGATTACCTTTTATTCTGATCATCGTAGGTTATTTAGAAGCAAAGAAACTGAAGTTAGAATAGATTTGATCAAATCCCAATGTATGCAATGATTTTTATACTTATGAAGAGTTTAGTCCTCGGGTAAGATGTGAGGATTATTATTTCACATGTACTAAAAATGCACAAAAAGAGTGATATGAGAAAAAGCTTCTCTACTTGATCTGTTGAACTTCAGAAATTTATATAGTGTTTATTATCTCTTTTCATGATATATGCCCTTCTTTACACGAGTGAATACCAACAGAGTACAAAAAAAGCTAGAAAACCAATAAGCGATAAAGAGAACAATCTGACTTCAGAAAAGGACTTATAAATATTGACAATCTACATACTTCAGAGTAAAATATTCCACTATACATGGGATTGTGGAGTACACCAAAGCATTTTATTCAACAGAAACCCCAGTGATCTTAAGAGACTTGAAGAAATATGTGACATACTCCGTCTACATAAATATCATACAGTGAATATACTTGTCGTAGAATTCTTTCTGCTAGAACCCTACTGACCTCCTCTGACACCTCTTTTATTTAGTTAGTGTCGTAGAATGCCCCTCCTTTTTGTTCTATTCTAAGAGTGCTAAGAGTGTCTAATATATTGATATTATAAGAATATCTTAATGAACTGAGCCTTTACCAAACACGTCAGGATATAAAAGAAACGCCCACTAATTCACAAAATAAACTTATATTTTATCTTTAACCATTGAATACACAACCTTTATACTTTAACTACAGCAATACTCTAAATATTATTATAAACAAGAATTAATTAAATTAGTTGACCCACAAAATTAAGTTCACGTTTTCTCTAGACAAAACAATAATATTAGAATTAGGCTTACGGACTCGTGGAGTTTAAAGGGCCTCAGAAATATTTACTCTTGACGCGTGTAGATGGGCGGAATTCCACGGTCGTCTTGGCGAGGGTAGCAGCTGGGGGGTCCACACGTTCTTCCGGGGGGGGGGAAGGGTTCTTCAAGGACGAGAACCAATACGGTGCTCTATGCAACACCCAGGTAGTCGTGGTCTCTCTGGCGAGAGTGAGTTGAACTTGGTTCTTGAATCAAGCTTACTTGGAGTGCGGTGTGATCACCGAGTAACGAGCTCGAGGAGGAGCTTTTCCTTCGTTACTAATTTCCTTATGGACGAGGACTGAACTCGGGGAGGGTCTTCTTCACGGGCGAGGATGACGGAGGGGGGTTTCTCTGGCGAGAATAAGTTACTTACAGTTTGGTGTGGCCACCGAATAACGGGCTCGAGGGGGAGCCTTTTCCTTCTTCTTCTTAATTCCTCAAAGACGAGGAATACCTCTGGTGTTTAATGTGCACCAGGATATGAGGAATCTCTCTGGCGAGAGTAAGTCGAACTTACCAAAGTTCACTTATTGTTTGGTTTGACAACCAGGGACTTAGCTCAAGGATGAGCTTTTTCTTAGTCCCTTAAGGTAGGTAGCCCTGCCTCTCTTGCAGGGTGCTTCTTGGTCTGGCGACACAAGTAAACTACCTCTCCAGTCTCGGTAGCTCGGTTGGGGATCCGAGGACTTCGTCACCTAGAGACTGACGTATACTACCAATCCAGTCTAGGTAGCCCGGTTTGGGATCCGAGGACTTCGTCACCTGGCCTGACGTATACTACCAATCCAGTCTAGGTAGCCCGGTTGGGGATCCGAGGACTTCGTCACCTGGCCTGACGTATACTACCTATCCAGTCTAAGGTAGCCCGGTTTTGGAACCGAGGACTTCGTCACCTGGCCTGACGTATACTACCGCGATTTTCCTCAGAGTTCCTCATTTATACCTCGCATCCCCACTGGGGGTGGTAAGGGGGGGAGAGGGGCTTGAGGACGGCCCCAGGAGAGTTCTTTTTTTCAAACGGTCTTTCCCACGAAGTCAAACATCGGCTCCTCGTTAACCATCGAGGTTGGGAGAAAACCGTCTCCAATTTCTTTGTTCGACCTGAAACTGGATCTCACTCTCCTGGGGGAAGATCTTACCTTTTTGACCTTTAGGGTCTTACATGGCAACGAGTTATGCCACCCTCTGGTCAAACTTTCGACTCGCCGATGCCTGGGGCGGATGTCCTTGCGGTAACCACCGCCTTGGGACTGCATCACGAGTGAACGATGGGGGGGGTGACCTCTTTCATGGCACGGTCTGGGGCAGTGCTGCGGTCACGCTGGACCCGCCGATGCCTTCGGCCGGATGTCTTTGCGGTGACCGCCTTGGAACTGCACCAAGAGTGAACGAGGGGGGGGGGGAAGTGACCATTCCCTTACACACCTCCCACCGAAGAAAATAATGGGGGGGCGGGGGATGCTCCTGGGAACTCAAAACAACTTACTCAACCTAGTCGAGCTTAGCAAAGTTGTATTTCTTTGAGCCCTCCCTTACATTAAGTTTCCTTACATATGAGCGCCCACGCGCGCGTTTACACAGGCAATGTGTCGAGCTAGACACTCGATTTACAATTTTACATGAACATAACAAAACCTTAATTCATCGATTACCCATAAAAAAAAACAACAAAACAAGCTACTTCCTTACATTTCTAAGTTTTTGAGAACTTAATTCCTACCGATAAATATTTACACGAACAACAACTGAAAACATGGTTTCACGCTCATTAGGTGCTGAAATAACCCTCAATGGTATTTCGTCTCCGCCTATAGAGCAGCTGTCCTTTATCGGCTCCTTTGAGGTAGCTAATACTAAAATGGTGCTCTGTGACCATTATTCTACCGCGCCTGAGTCGGCCGTCCTGGTTATTGAGTCTACCCAAGTATGTTACTAAATGGTAGTGGTATTTCAACCTACTCGACTTACTCATATTATGGTACTTGACTACCTTTAAATTGAACATTAAGGCTTGAGCGGCCTGTTGTAGCGGGGCATAATTGATGGGAGCGTAGGTCCCATAGCTTTCCTTTAACCAGGTACACGGGAAGATCGTGTCTGGGTTCGATCTTTGGGGATCGAGAAAATTTTTCCCCGCGAGGTCGTTAATGGGCTTGGCGCTCACTATGACTTGGCGATTTAGCGGTAACTCCGTGGACGTTCCGTTCGGGGAGGAGACTACTAGGGGTAGGGGATACTCATCCGCGTCTACCATTTGATTAGTCTTACCTGGGTGCATAGCCATAGCACCTCTTTCCTCCTTCCTTGTCAACTCATTTGACTCACTTCTCTTAGTGGGTAGTTCCTCAGGTACACCTGCTCGTACCTCTACTCTACCTTCTTCTTCTTCCCTGATAACCCCATTTGGCTGGGTTCTCCTCGTAGGGTTTCCTTTAGGTACTCCTGCTGGTACCTCATCCCTACTTCCTACTTCTTCCATCGTTACCCCAATTGGCTGGGTTTCCCTCGATGGTCCTTTCTTAGGTCCAGGCCGGGCTCCAACTTCCTCGGCCTCTATGAGATTCTCGATAGATGCTCTTTCGAGTGCGAGCAATCTTTCCTTTTCTTCTCTCTCTTCTCTTTCCGCTTGAGCACGTTCTATTTCCCTCTTCATTCTCCTTTCATCTATTTCTTTTTTAATCTTTATTCTCCTCTCTTTTGACTCTTTTTCCATCTGCATTCTCCTTTCCTCGGCTTCTTGTTCTGCTTTCGCTACTTCGTTTTCCCGTTGAATTCTTCTTTCTTCATCTTCCAGCTTTATCTTCAGTCTTCTTTCTTCATCTTCCATTTCTGTCCTTATTCTGAATTCTCGTGCTTCTCTTTTCAATAGTATTATTCTTTCACTTGCTTTACCTCCTCTCAGCATTCTTCTTTCCTCTGTTTCTATTTTCCGCTGTATTCGGGATTCTTCACTTTTCCGGTTCATCCATATTTCCATTAATTCATGTTCTCTTTTATCCTCTCTTATTATATCCTCTTTTTCTCTCTCAAACTTTATTAATTCTTGTTCTTTTTCTATATCCCAAATTCTTTCTTCTTCTACACAATCTATTCTTAATTCTGCCATGACGTAGTCATGCATTTCTGTGCCTTCAAGTCCCAGACTTTGGGCTTGTTGGTAAAATCTTTTGACTGGATCCATTTCGTGTTGGTCCGTCGATTTTTCCTTTCTGTATTTTCAGATAATTATGCCGCCAATCACCAGGTAGCGCTCAGCATAACTTACCCTTAATCCCACTACTATGCTGATTGAAATATCACTCCCGACAACAAATTTACCACTTGACCTGCCAATTACCTTTATATTGTTACCACCCCTAACTCTACCAATTTTCCTCTCGTCAATTATTCTCTTATTCCTGATCTTCCTTTACGTGTTGGCTCTTTCCTAATTAGACACTGCTGGGTTCTTTCTAATAATAACCTACAAAACCTCTAGACCTGACACCACTTTTATAATATGTCGTAGAATTCTTTCTGCTAGAACCCTACTGACCTCCTCTGACACCTCTTTTATTTAGTTAGTGTCGTAGAATGCCCCTCCTTTTTGTTCTATTCTAAGAGTGCTAAGAGTGTCTAATATATTGATATTATAAGAATATCTTAATGAACTGAGCCTTTACCAAACACGTCAGGATATAAAAGAAACGCCCACTAATTCACAAAATAAACTTATATTTTATCTTTAACCATTGAATACACAACCTTTATACTTTAACTACAGCAATACTCTAAATATTATTATAAACAAGAATTAATTAAATTAGTTGACCCACAAAATTAAGTTCACGTTTTCTCTAGACAAAACAATAATATTAGAATTAGGCTTACGGACTCGTGGAGTTTAAAGGGCCTCAGAAATATTTACTCTTGACGCGTGTAGATGGGCGGAATTCCACGGTCGTCTTGGCGAGGGTAGCAGCTGGGGGGTCCACACGTTCTTCCGGGGGGGGGAAGGGTTCTTCAAGGACGAGAACCAATACGGTGCTCTATGCAACACCCAGGTAGTCGTGGTCTCTCTGGCGAGAGTGAGTTGAACTTGGTTCTTGAATCAAGCTTACTTGGAGTGCGGTGTGATCACCGAGTAACGAGCTCGAGGAGGAGCTTTTCCTTCGTTACTAATTTCCTTATGGACGAGGACTGAACTCGGGGAGGGTCTTCTTCACGGGCGAGGATGACGGAGGGGGGTTTCTCTGGCGAGAATAAGTTACTTACAGTTTGGTGTGGCCACCGAATAACGGGCTCGAGGGGGAGCCTTTTCCTTCTTCTTCTTAATTCCTCAAAGACGAGGAATACCTCTGGAGTTTAATGTGCACCAGGATATGAGGAATCTCTCTGGCGAGAGTAAGTCGAACTTACCAAAGTTCACTTATTGTTTGGTTTGACAACCAGGGACTTAGCTCAAGGATGAGCTTTTTCTTAGTCCCTTAAGGTAGGTAGCCCTGCCTCTCTTGCAGGGTGCTTCTTGGTCTGGCGACACAAGTAAACTACCTCTCCAGTCTCGGTAGCTCGGTTGGGGATCCGAGGACTTCGTCACCTAGAGACTGACGTATACTACCAATCCAGTCTAGGTAGCCCGGTTTGGGATCCGAGGACTTCGTCACCTGGCCTGACGTATACTACCAATCCAGTCTAGGTAGCCCGGTTGGGGATCCGAGGACTTCGTCACCTGGCCTGACGTATACTACCTATCCAGTCTAAGGTAGCCCGGTTTTGGAACCGAGGACTTCGTCACCTGGCCTGACGTATACTACCGCGATTTTCCTCAGAGTTCCTCATTTATACCTCGCACCCCCACTGGGGGTGGTAAGGGGGGGAGAGGGGCTTGAGGACGGCCCCAGGAGAGTTCTTTTTTTCAAACGGTCTTTCCCACGAAGTCAAACATCGGCTCCTCGTTAACCATCGAGGTTGGGAGAAAACCGTCTCCAATTTCTTTGTTCGACCTGAAACTGGATCTCACTCTCCTGGGGGAAGATCTTACCTTTTTGACCTTTAGGGTCTTACATGGCAACGAGTTATGCCACCCTCTGGTCAAACTTTCGACTCGCCGATGCCTGGGGCGGATGTCCTTGCGGTAACCACCGCCTTGGGACTGCATCACGAGTGAACGATGGGGGGGGTGACCTCTTTCATGGCACGGTCTGGGGCAGTGCTGCGGTCACGCTGGACCCGCCGATGCCTTCGGCCGGATGTCTTTGCGGTGACCGCCTTGGAACTGCACCAAGAGTGAACGAGGGGGGGGGGGAAGTGACCATTCCCTTACAATACTCAAACATCAGATTCTACATTAGATTGCATAAAATTTAACATCTTTCAATTACAGAAAGGAGTAAGCCACTGATATAATATATTTCAAAAATCGTTTACTTCCCCTCCATAATAACTCTTCGGGAGGCTAACCTGACAAAAGGTATAATATCGATGGAGAATATCACACATACCAGAAATTTGAAGATGATATTGTGCTCTTAACTGATAAGTTGGAATAGATTCAAACAACACTTCAAGAACCTAACCTGAAAACCAAAGAATCTGCCTAAAAATCAATCTTGGAAAAACTAATGTCATGACAAACCAACCAGAGGTCGACATGATAGACATTCCAAATGACACCAAGCAAACTATAATAATACACCAATATATCTATCATGTACAAGAAATTAGAATTTCACAGGGAAAAAGATCTATTAATCGAACGCAGATTAACTTTTGGCTGGAAGTCATTTGGAGTGACAGTCATCATCTTCAAAAGCAAAATAACTATGTTGCTGGAAAGAAAAGTATATAAGCCACGCATAATTCCAACAGCAACATATAGAGAAGAGACTTATAACCTGACCAAAAACACATATTAAAACTCTGATCAAAACAAAGAACCAATGAACGAATTATGATTGGGATAACTTAACGTGATAAAATATAGTCACTTCGGAATATATTACAAAATTTAAGAAACCCCCATTGGAGTTATGTAGGCAGGGAATGTGACTAGATTCAAAGAAATTAGATCAAACAAAAATTACCGTTTGGACATCACTTGATGAGATAAAACGAAAAGAAAACCAAATTAAGGCAAAAGTTGGAAACCCCAAAAATTAGAATGATGAAAAAGTTTCATCTAAAAAGTGACAGGGAGGCAAATGCTTAAGAAGATTATATATATATATATATATATATATATATATATATATATATATATATATATATATATATATATATATATTATAGGAGAGCAGAAGAGTTGCGCGTTGCCAGAAGTATACGTATTCTTAGGATAAATAAGCAGGCTAAATTTAGGAACTTCATTATTATATATTAACTTCTTGGTACCGACGTTTCGGGTAGGAACTCATTCTCAAAGATATGACATTATAAATATACACAAAATTAAGAATTTTTTAGAGAAGTTATCAGATATTTCTAAATTAATTATATAGGAAATGGGAAGCAGCAGAAGTGGTAATCATCATCATCATCACTAACTCTATAATTTAAGAAGGTGATTTTTTTTAGTATTTGAATAATAATTTCATCTTAGTTTGGTAATGACTGATGTTAGTATATTTTAAATTTTTATCCAGGTAATTTCTATGAATTTCTTTAGAGTTTGTAAATACAAAATGGTTAAGTTCCGAAAAAAAAAATGATTATCCAATACTTAAGTATGTTTTAAAAGAAAATTAATTACAATTGGTCAAGTTCCGAAAATTTATGAAAATTTAACCATGGCTGCTTTTTTTTAGATTTTAAATTTTCATCTTAGTAGCGAAGCGCAAGCTCTCACAGTAGGGGGGAGTGGCGAAGCCATTGCCTGGTATTCAAATTATAAAAATGCAAGAATTTTAACTATTAGGTAATAAGAGATATGTTTTTGTTTTTAAAATAAAACTAAGATTAATCAGTTTTAGGTGTCTTCGTTGTAAAAAAGGGAGATAATAGAAATATTTAAAAATAGGGGTTTGTCGTAGAATGACTCCCGACGATACCACATATTACACTATTCGTTGAGGGAACTTCCTTAATTATCTTTAGAGTGCGTTTACTGTCTGGCGGCCGATATTATGTATCTTCAAAATGCTTAAGAAGTGGAACTGAGCTCAAGGATAATAATATTGCTATCATTAATAAAATAGAGTTTTATTAATAATAACTATAAACAAAACACAAAAACGGAAAATATTGACATAAACAGAATGGAAAGGGTCGTGGAGACTCGGGCTAATCCAAGGATTTAAGGGATTAAAAAAGGTAAAACAAATATAGAGTTAAAGAGATGGGATGGTTCGATAAACCATTTAAAGCACAGGATAGAATTGACAAAAGGGATCAATACTCAAAAGGTGACGTTTGGCTTACGTAACTTTTCATTAGGGTGCAGTGGAAGGTACTTGAAGGAATATTCGGTCCGCTGGCGAGTTCCAGCCGAAGGGGGGGGGGGGGATAAAAGGATCCTGACGAGGCGTCTTGGAAAGGAGAACCATTACTCGACGAACGGCTTGAAGAACAATGGCTGTTCTACTTTGTTCTCTTCTGAACAAAGGGGGGAATGAGAACCGTCTCTTGTCTACGGGCTCAAGAACAATGGCTGTTCTAATGCTGTTCTCCCTTGAACAACAGGGGGGGAAGAGAACCGTTTCTTGGCGAAGGGCTCAAAACGAACAATGGCTGTTCCAATGCTGTTCTCCCTTGAACAACAGGGGGGGGGGGAAGAGAACCGTTGTTTGGCGAAGGGCTCAAAACGAACAATGGCTGTTCTAATGCTGTTCTCCTTGAACAACAGGAGGGGGAAGCCTTGGGACTTGGCGTCGGAAAGGCTCGAACCTTTGGCACTCAAGGAATATTGTCCTCCTTCTGGACAAGTGATGGTGAATCTCGAGGTCGAGGTCCCTTGGCGCACAAAGGGAGAGAGGGTCGTGGTGATGTTTCGCGACGAAAATCTGGATCTCCAATCTGATCTTAGTGGTAAAGTTTCCATATAAATAGCCAGGACATCTCCTTGGCGTGGGGGAAAATGGAGTGAAAGCTTGGAGGGAACGCACAGCCGGGCCGGGGAACAATGCCTTATCTGTTCATAAGCCTAACTCGATCTGGCGAGGTCGGCGTATGGGGGCGAACGGGGGGACGATAACCTCCTTGTTTAAACATTGGCATCCGGTAGCTGAGATAAGACTCCAAGCCTCAAATCGAAGATGCACGTGGGCAGCATCGTGGTTTTTAATAATATGGGATAGGAGTTGAAATTAACTCGTTCTATCACACCCCTCCATTCCGGGGGGAAGTTGTCGCTTCGAAAAAAAAAGAGAGAAGGGACAACGATAGAGCTCCATTGTGGGGAACTCGTTTTCTTGTACCAACCGTACCTTCCTGCACCTAACTAGTATTACCTCAATACATATGAATATTTTGATCTTTAGATTACAGGGGAAAATAACCTTTAATACAACTTAATCAGAGAAAAAAAAAGGGCATGGAACAATGAAATGATATAAGCTTAGGACATACGGGACAAAATAATTTATACGTAAATTAATAAGAACAAATATATATACATACAAAAAATTAGACATTGAGCGTTACAAAATTCAGACATATACATTAATTAATAATATTACAAAAGAATCTTAAATTAAGTCGTACAAGACGGTATATACCTACATGGAGATACTAATCCTATGAATACAATTATTCTACGCTATTCGGTAACGCATTTCTACTGAGGGCGTCAGCCACCTGGTTATCGGAACCTTTTATCTAATTTATTTTAAACTGATACTCTTGCAAGAGTAAACTCCAGCGCATGATGCGGCCGTTTGAGTGTCTCAAATTCCTAATATAGGCTAACGGACGGTGGTCGGTTCCTATTTGAAATTCTTTACATATCAAGTACAGCTTGAATTTGTCTATGACCCAGATAATTGATAGAGCTATCTTTTCTCTAGTGGCATATCTCTTTTCGCGTGGTAATAATTGACGACTAGCATATGCAACTGGATGACTCGTTCTGTCATCCACGTATTGAAGGAGTACACCTCCAATGCCCTCGTTGATCACGTCGGTCTTAACCCCAAAGGATTTTTCCGGGTTGGGCAATTTAAAAATGGGGGCAGAAATGAACTTACTTTTGAGCTGATTAAAATGGGAAACAGCGACATCATTCCAACGTAAACGATCGGAGAAATTCTTTTCCTGAAGGGGGCATAGGGGGGCTGAAATTGCAGCGAAATTCGGAACAAATCGCTGATAGGGAGAAGCTGATCCTAGGATCGATCTTAATGGCTTCTTTGTAATCGGGAGGGGCAGGTCGGCGATTGCCTTAATCTTGTTCTCTTGGGGACCTAACTTGCTTTGTCCTATTTTGAAACTTAAATATTTAATGGGTTCGTGGGCAAACTGGCATTTGCTGGGGCCAATGGTGAGGCCATTTCCACGCAGTTGCTCGAAAAGAGCTAATAGGGTGGGTAAATGGTGATTCCATTTAATTAGTTCTTGGAGCTGACTCTTCTGACGTGGTGTCAGCTGCGCGTCACTATCCAGGTCAGAGGGTTCCAAAGACTCGCCTGGTAGGGAAGGAGGAGAGTAATCGGCATCAGGTTGGATGCACACTGTCTGGATTACCTTAAGGGACTCCGCGGGGCAATCCTCTTCAAGCGCCGATGCTTCGTCCAGTTCTACGAAGGTATCTCCATGGGCGCGTTGGGGGTTCTTTTTTTCTTGGGGTCCAGGGACAGTCTCCGTGTCCTTGTCTGGGGCCTTATCACCTAAGGGTGTTAGTGATTCACATTCCTCTTTTGCCGTCCTAAAGTCCTGGTTAGGGGTCTCCGAGAAATCGGACGGTATCGGGGTTCTGATGGGGACGGGCTCCGGGGCTTCTTTTTTATCTCGGCCTTGAGGAAGGGCGGCCTGAAACACAGGGTCGAAACTTACTTGGGGGCTCTGTCCTATAAGTACGGAACAGAATTTTATGGGTGCTACAATGACTTCAGCCCAGCCATTATAATATTGACACTGCAGGTAACATCTAGCGACGGGGAATCGGTTCGCCCGCCCAAGTTGGTCATGTACCACCGCAATTTTTTCGTGGTTAGAGGCCACTGGGAGGAGTTCGTCGGACACGATGAAGCACGTACATCCTGTATCCCTGACGAGAGTCAATACTCGGCAGCTGTCCACGCTGCCCTCCTCATATTTCAAAGTTCCCGATGAACTTTTACCAAAAACAAAATTTACCTGGTGGCCTGACGGAGGGGGAGAAGTTTCTGCTTGGGTCTGCACCACCGGGGGAGCCGGGGTCGCATTAATCTGGTGAACTTGGTGGGCTGGTCCGCTTTTAAGCCTAGAATTTTGGGGGCAATTCCAGCTCATGTGGTTTTCTACACCACAGGTGAAGCATATGGTTGGTCGCTTCGGGAAGAGAGATGGAGGAGAAGTCTTAACGGGAGGTTTGGAGTCCCGTTGTTGGTTTTGGGGAAAGAAGTTTTGGGGTTTTACGGGGCTCGGAAACTTTGTCAGCTTCCCTGGGAAGGAGCGCGAGTCCGTCCTTCTTTCTTCTCGTTGGATTTCTTTTTCTCGTTCTTCTCGTTGTATTTTTCCTTCTCGTTCTTCTCGTTGGATTACTCTTTCCCGTTCCTCTCTTTCTCTTTCTTTTTCTACCTTTTTTCTTTGAACTTCTGCTTTAATCCGAGCTAATTCAATCTGAAGCTCAGCTTGTCTTATCCGTTCCTCTCTTTCTCTTTCTTCTCGTTGTATTTCTCTTTCTTCCTCTTTTCTTTGCTCCTCTTGAATGTACTCAATTAGTTCTTTTCCGGAGAGTCCACAGGACTCTCCTTGCGCTTTAAAGATTGCAAACTGAGTCATCTTTGCACTTGGGGGCGCACTAGTCAAACAACTAAAATTCCTCGCAACAAGAATTATGCTTCTATAGAATTAGCCTACCTAAATATGGGCACCGAACCATTCGTACTTGGTTTCTCAATCTAAATAACCACTGACTAAAATCACAAAAAAAACACAAACAAATTATTATAACCGTTCCTTGAGCTACTCCAGCTTCTTAAGTTTAAAAAAAAGGGGGGATAGCAATCGTTAAAACAAAAGGGAACTACTATATTCTATTATTATAACGAATAACACTATGCTTTACTCGACTGAGACCAGTGTTTGCAAAGATATAGCGTTAAACCTTACACACCTGATACCAAATTTAAATAGTAAATATATATATGTCGTAGAATGACACCCGACGATACCATATATTACACTATTCGTTGAGGGAACTTCCTTAATTATCTTTAGAGTGCGTTTACTGTCTGGCGGCCGATATTATGTATCTTCAAAATGCTTAAGAAGTGGAACTGAGCTCAAGGATAATAATATTGCTATCATTAATAAAATAGAGTTTTATTAATAATAACTATAAACAAAACACAAAAACGGAAAATATTGACATAAACAGAATGGAAAGAGTCGTGGAGACTCGGGCTAATCCAAGGATTTAAGGGATTAAAAAAGGAAAAACAAATATAGAGTTAAAGAGATGGGATGGTTCGATAAACAATTTAAAGCACAGGATAGAATTGACAAAAGGGATCAATACTCAAAAGGTGACGTTTGGCTTACGTAACTTTTCATTAGGGTGCAGTGGAAGGTACTTGAAGGAATATTCGGTCCGCTGGCGAGTTCCAGCCGAAGGGGGGGGGGGATAAAAGGATCCTGACGAGGCGTCTTGGAAAGGAGAACCGTTACTCGACGAACGGCTTGAAGAACAATGGCTGTTCTACTTTGTTCTCTTCTGAACAAAGGGGGGAATGAGAACCGTCTCTTGTCTACGGGCTCAAGAACAATGGCTGTTCTAATGCTGTTCTCCCTTGAACAACAGGGGGGGAAGAGAACCGTTTCTTGGCGAAGGGCTCAAAACGAACAATGGCTGTTCTAATGCTGTTCTCCCTTGAACAACAGGGGGGGGGGGGAAGATAACCATTTCTTGGCGAAGGGCTCAAAACGAACAATGGCTGTTCTAATGCTGTTCTCCTTGAACAACGGGGGGGGGGAAGCCTTGGGACTTGGCGTCGGAAAGGCTCGAACCTTTGGCACTCAAGGAATATTGTCCTCCTTCTGGACAAGTGATGGTGAATCTCGAGGTCGAGGTCCCTTGGCGCACAAAGGGAGAGAGGGTCGTGGTGATGTTTCGCGACGAAAATCTGGATCTCCAATCTGATCTTAGTGGTAAAGTTTCCATATAAATAGCCAGGACATCTCCTTGGCGTGGGGGAAAATGGAGTGAAAGCTTGGAAGGAACGCACAGCCGGGCCGGGGAACAATGCCTTATCTGTTCATAAGCCTAACTCGATCTGGCGAGGTCGGCGTATGGGGGCGAACGGGGGGACGATAACCTCCTTGTTTAAACATTGGCATCCGGTAGCTGAGATAAGACTCCAAGCCTCGAATCGAAGATGCACGTGGGCAGCATCGTGGTTTTTAATAATATGGGATAGGAGTTGAAATTAACTCGTTCTATCACAGGGTTGTTTTGGGGGGAAGTGGACTTGGTGTGCGTAATTAGTGGGTAATATAGTTGTAGTAAAAATGGAAATGAGCTTGTGTTAGAGTTTAAAATGGGGTTTTTAAATCTAATATAGGCAAGCCTAGAATAGGCTATACTATGCTAGGCTATTATAGTCTAGTGTGTTAAGCTATGCTAAGATATAATTTACATGAGTAAGATATACTATGATAATTTAGGATATATAATGATATGCTAGGAGAGCATATAGTATGTTAGGCTAGACATACTAAGCTATGCTTTACTAGCGTATAATTTGATAGTATAGGCTATACTTGTCTAGGATAGTTAATGCTAGGCTAGGTTATACTATGCTAGGCTAGGCTAAGCTATGATAAGATAAACTAGGCTAGACAAAGCTATATTAGACTAGACAGGGCTATACTATGCTAAGTTAGGCTAAAGTATAATAAGCCTAGGGAGGGCTATGCTAGGCTATGTTAGGCTATGCTAGGTAATAATATGTAAGGCTACGATAGGCTAGCTAACTAAGGCAGTAATAGCCTAAGCTATGCAAGACTATTCTAGTCTAGGGTGTGGTATGCTATACTAGTTTAAGATATACTAGTCTAGACTATAATATGATACGCATAGCTATATTATGTTAGCTGTGGTTATGCTAGGAAAGGCTATACCAACCTAGCCTATAGTAGGCTAAGCTAGGCTATCGCATGCAGGGATATATTGTCTATGCTATATTAGCTTATTCTAGCTTTTATATAATAGGCTAAGATACTCTAATCGATGTTAGGTTAGGGTCGGGCATGCAATAATAAGTCATACCTGTTTAGGCTAGGCTATAATAAGCTAGACTACACTCGTCAATCATACGCTTGGCTAAGCTAGGCCATACTATAATAGGCTAGGTTAGACTAGGGTCTACAAAGCTAGGCTAGGCTATACTAGGATACAATAGGCTTTGCTATACTAAGCTAAAGTAGAATAAAGTAGGTTATATTATGCTAGGTTATACTAGGCTATATAGATTGTAATAAGCTATCCTAGGTGAGGCCCGGCAAAACTAGGCTATTCTATTTTAGGCTAGGCTCTCGTATGTTTGGCTAGGCTTTGCTATACTAGGCTAAAACAGGGTAGGTTATACTATGCTATGCTTGGCTAACATATGCTCTGATATACTAGGCAAGTTTAGGCTAGATTATTCTAGCTATACCAGGTTATGCTATTCCAAACTTTATTGAGTCATGCTAGGCTAGGCTATTATCTACTATGCTATGCATAAGTACGTGGTTATACTATGCTATTTCATGCTAGGCAAGACTATGCTCTTCTATACTATTCGTGTTATACTATGCTATACTATGCTATAATATACTCTACTATGTTATGTTTTACTACGCTGAGCTATATTATGCAATGCTGTGCTATTCTATATTATGATATACAATAATATGCTATAATATACTATGCTCTAGTCTTCTATCGTATATTTATGCCATACTATGGAATACTGTGCTGTTAGAGTGTGTCAATCTTTTCAAAGTTCTAATTACATAAATGAGGTTTGCTCAAAATTTGAAGACCTACTTATGAATTCTTGTTATTTTTTTCTTTTAATAGAATTTTTGGTTTTACATAATTATCTACTTTAAAAATTTTGAATTATTCTTCTCATCTTGGGCAATTAAATGACTATTATTTTATTAATAATTATATCTATATCACTTTTTTTTTCACCGTTTGAAACATATTCATTAGTGTGCAAAAGATTTATTTACCTTCAGTACCACTATCCTACCAGTTAGATTTGACATACAATTGCTTTTAAAATTAGGACAAGACATTTGAACATGTCAGAATGAGATTGATAACCCCACGTGGGATGATCTAGAACGGCCGTGAGACACACGTATACATACAGCTCCCTGGAACTGGTGTTCTTCCGGTGCAGATAATGAGAGCGTTCGAAGCAGGGTGAGCTCTAAACAGATCAGAAACCCCGCGCGAACTTGAGAGTCCACGCATGACGCGCCTTGTCGGATAAGACCCGCTCCTTCCCGGTGCCTCAGGCGAGACAATTCCGCTTAGGCCACATAAATACTCAGACAATGGCCGACAGAAACCAGTACAGTTGTGAGTACAGTTGTGGATAGCAATACCATGCAGACTCCGTGCATAGCACCCAAAATCTCGTGCCCGCCATCCCCGTGATGTGACGAGCAGCCCTCGACTCTTTCTCGCTTGCAGCCGAAGACAAGGGTTCTCGCCAGATAGATGCTAGTAAACAAACAAATCAGATCCGTTCTCGCCTGGCGTACTCCCTCGTTCATCTTCATCGAGTTTAAACAAAGTGTTTGCAATCAAACATGGCAAAACCCAGTCGTCACCAGGCCTCAGCCCATCCGATTTACGTGAATCTCCCTCGGAACTCAGGCTACCCGTTTTCCCTCCAGATTTCGTTCCTACCTCCAGTGAACGAGCCTCATTGAGTCCCGTTATATCTCGATACTTTGTGACTTTGATTTTGTACTTCCGTATTCCCCCCTTAATTTTTTGTTGTTTATCCATTGAAAAATTACTTATATTCCTTGTTTTTGTATAGAGTAAAGTATTTTTCTATAACCAGTTTCTCGCAACCGAGAACCCCAAGAAGTTGTTTAATTTAGGCCAACTATCGCACTTAGTTTGTTATTATGTTCCTACGCGCTCAGGCACCCCAATTATTCCCAATATTTTGACTTCCCCTCCCCCTGCTCAGTCAGTACAAGGTAACTCAACGACCTTGACTCTACGTCAGAACACCTAAATTGAAAATAGCAGAGTTGTTGCTATCTCAATTCTAAACTCTGGTTGACGTTCTGAAATGTGGATGTAAGAAACTACCCAGCAGCCAATCATGCAAAGAATATTTACCCTAAAGTCCTTGAAAAGTGGGAAGAAGGAAATAGTTCTTTTCTAGCCCCCGTTGCAAATTCAATAGTCACAATCTTAAATAGATCCAAAAGAACTGTGAGCAAGACAAAACCATATCACGTGGGAGAGGAGAGTTACAGGCCTAAGACACTTTTATCACAAAACTAGACAACCTGTTGATATACTCAGGCGCAAGTGTAAAATTGTTTTTTTTTGCGATGAATTTGGCTGCCTGGTTGCAAAAACGAAACTCAAATTAATTTAAATCCTTATGGAGATGAAGATCTCTGTGAACCAACTTGCTTTCATTAAAGGTCAAAGAGGAATTATTTCTCCTTTTGGAGCACATCAGGTTTGCTTTCGAGATTAACTTCAGTAAAATAGATAAGTCAATAAGTTAAAGTGACAAGTGAAGGAAGAAGAGTTGCTTACTATTATTAGGCCAATGTTTTAATGTCATCAAGTGAAATAATTTCATCTCCTAAAGAAAATGAAGATCAAATAGCTGATGCTCAAGATGGCAAGGAATGAATTTATGAAGTGAATTTAAAAATACCAACCACATCTTCAAATTGCATTAAAAAGCAACCCTGGAATTATTATTTTAGACAATAACATCATAACTATTTGATTGATTCTAACGAAATTTGAAAATCTTATATTGCTTTACCTTCTCTTTCAAATCATATAATTGCCAAAGTCCTCTCAAGGTTGGCCCGGGAATTTTATTAAGTTTTGGCAATAAAAACATAACTATTCGGCCGATTCTAACGAAATTTGAAACCCTTAACGTGTTACATTCTCTTTCGAATGATAAAATTGCCAAAGACCTCCCAAAGATTATCTCGCGAATTATTTAAAACTTTGTAGGTCGTAAAATCATAAATCAGAATAACAGGACATGCGACTTTTTGGTCAGCATACCTTGTTGCATTTTCTTGACGCTTGCTTTAAGTGATTGTTTCTCTCTGATGTTTTATTTGTCTTTTTCTTTTCTTAGGTTTCTATTTCTCTGAGAATAATTATTTGTGGTTATCTTTTTCATTTTGTTTTTGAGATGTTGTTGAAATTTTATTTTGTCTGTTATGATCTACATACTTACCCAATGTCGATACTTCTTACCTTTTACTTCTTGTTTCCTTTCGTTCACTGAGATTGCCTTCTTAGTTTAGTTTATCTTAGTGGGTTAAGTTCTCATTTTCGGGTTTTTCGGTCTTTTTTGTTCGTTGGTTATTAGTTTGTTCGAGATTCATTCCATCTTGTTTTGCATAATAAGTAACAACTATATTTCCAAGCTTGCTGGTGCTGCTTAGGAAACTTGCATGGCATGGACTTCGTTGATTTTCTTCACTGAATGCTCTGATATCGTCGGTGGGATTAGAGGTTGCTTTTTCTTTCATTGCTACTGATCTTTCTTTTAATAGTATGTTGAGCAGTTTGATATTAACCGCTTTTTGTAGATTTTCCTGCTTCCTCATTTCCCTTATGCGAGTGCCGGTGACAATGTGCAAGAATTTGTTCTGGATACTTTGCAACTCTTTTCGTACCGTTTCTGAGACACTGATAAGTGTGACTAAAGGGTAAATGACGGTTGATCTTACTAGAACCATTATCTTCCTCTTAGTTTTTGTGCTTAAATTTCTAAATGTCTCGATGGCTCTGATTGCCAATTTCGCTATCTGGATTCGATCTCAGACGTGCCTCCTGTATCCGGTAGAATTAATCTTCAACCCGAGTACATTGCACTCATCCGTTCAGGGATACCGTGTATTCCCCAACCTTACATTTGTTGTTTTTTTCTACCTAACGGGACGATCTTGAAATTGTTACTGTTGGTTCGGATCTTCTATTTTGTTTCGTAGACCTTGATGTTTTTAATTTTCTCGGCATTTATGCGAGCTTGCAGTGGCGCTTTGCGATACCCACTAACGATCAGTTGACTGATATCATCGGTGAATGGAATGTTCAGGTTCCAGGGCTGACATGCCCGGCTCGGGCATGTCAGTTGTGTATATCGAGTAAAGGGGTGGAGAGAATCACCCTCCCCGAGGTAATCCTAACAGCAACGGAAACGAGGGCCTGTCCATGTTGCCCATACCGATGCGCTGATCTTTCCATGACGAAGTCAAAAAAGATCTTCTGTAGTCTTGGGTTGAAACTCAAAGCAAACTTCAAGGAAATGCAACAAGGTCTGCTGACCATAAAGTCGCGTGCCCTCACTTATTCTGATTTAACCATACTTTACAAAATGCCTTTGATACGTCTCTGGGTATGATGTCGATATAGCTCCGATTTTCCAACGATGGTGCATTTTTTTCTGTGACAACATTTATTGCCATCTCGGTGCTTCTCTTCTTTCTGAAGCCAATTTGATATTTGTGCAAAAGCGAATTTTCCTTCAACTGTTCAACGAGTCTTTTATTCAAAATCTTCTCTAAGAATTTGGCCCAAATTTCCAGTAGGAATATTGGGTGATAACTCTTTTTTTTATAATCAGGTGTCTACCAGGCTTGGCTATAAATATCCTCTTAGGCGTTTTGTTTGCGTCAGAAAAGTAGCCTACATTTAAGCAGGCATTGAAGATATTGAGCATATCTTCCTGGACGCATCTTAGTGGTTTAACGAAGTTGAGTTTTGTCAGTCCCGACCGACCAGGTGCTTTTTGCTTAAAGGAGTAGAGCGCGCTTTATAAATTCTTCTAGCATCACTCTATCGTCTTATTTCCTGATTACTTGGTGAGTCCGATGGGTCCTTTCTATGATCTTATTAAGCTCGTCTATTATTTAATTCTCAAAATCAATATAGAAGCCTTAATTTTACTTTTCGCTGATTTTTAAAGTTTGTTCTCAGTGTTTTCCTAAAATCTCCTCTATTTCACTTTCTTCTGATTTTAACTCTCCATTGGCTTCTTTGAGCTTCATTTTTGTTTTCTAGGGCATTTCTTTCAGTCTTTTGATTCTCACCCAGAGTTCCTTAGGAGATGCTTCGCTATACAGGTCTTCCATAGCTTCGTTCCATTTTAGGTCTTGATGCACAAAAATCAGTATTTTTAATTTCACCTTTATTTTTCTTGTATGGTACATTATATAACAGGAAGTTCCTATGATGATGCTTCTTTGATATAACTCGTTCAGTTCACGGTGTAAATCTTTTCAATCATGGGTAAATTTTTACGCTGATATCATTCGGTCAGCGGTTTTTGGAAGGGACTCTCTATCCACCTTCAACAACTGGTCCTCCAACCTTTCGATTTCCACATCAATCTCTTCGAGAGTTGCTTCGCCCAAATTTACTGGATAATAGTTTCTGAGCAAGTGCTCATAATTATCTCAATTCACCCTGTTATAATCCTTCCTTGCATGGGCTGGAATTAATCTAGGATTAACGTCAATATGTATGTTAATCCAAATGTAGTCATTTCAAGGAATTACTTCAGGAGTCATATGATAATTGAGAGGGATGAGGAAAGTCGCCAAGAACCGGAAACCAGAATGCCAATTTGAATGGTGGTCAACCGGCAATGTTACACCTATACGGGTCAACCCATACTCTACCTTGAAGTATAAACACAGGCAGTTTACTGGTATAAAATTACGACGGCCGATTAAAGATAGGCGACGGTGAGTAGTGCATGCACAAGTTCCAAGGAGGGCACAAGAAATCCTCAGAAGGGTGCTCATTAGGTGTTGAAGGAGTCGTCCAATAGCGTAGAGGAAGGATTCAACACGTTCTTTGGGAAAGCTCAATTGGTGTTAAAGGAGGGCCCACGCCAAATAGGGTGGAGAGGTTGACGGGCGGCAAAAGAATTAATTGGTTGTTAAGGAGGGGATGATTAGGTGGTCATTGAGAACCCATACCTCAATGATAGCTAACAACAGAGAGTAAAAGTGTCATGAGCCAGGGAGGAAAGCCTCAATCAGTGCTCAAAGGGTTTTATACACAGTCCTGCTTCCGTAGGTTTCTCTCTCTCTAACTCGGTAGCAGGGCACTCTGTGTAACCTTTTACGCATGAAAACTTAGGGTAGTACGTGCCCTCTTGGATGGAATGCCTATGATGGACGCCCAGACACTAGTTTCAGATACACTCTGATGGGAAGTACGAAAGTTTTTGGCGTGCTTCCGCCTCGCTCCGTCTAAACGCTCGTTATTTTTCCTTTACTCAACAGCTCTCTCCTAAACAGGTAGTCGGAGTAGCTATTCTAACCAGGACATAGTGCAAATAAGGGAAACCCCGTCACTGGGACCTACGGAATTTGTTGTTGCCCTTTCACCTAGCTCCCTGTGTAAACATTCGTTTTTTCTACCATGATTCGCTGGTCGGTATACCTGACAATTAGCGGGATAGCCATTTAGAGCCTATCTTGAGGTCGAGATTGTCCCGGAAGTGATCTCACCACTGAAAGAAGGATCTTCCAAATGGAGGAAGATTTGCTTGGTTCGCCACCCACCAAACCTGAGCTTGGCCCCTCTGAAAGCTCCTAATCAGGCAGAAAGTTCTTGCCGAGCAGCTAAGTCCGGCATTGTGGGCCCTTCTTGGGGGAGGAAGAAGCCTGTTCACTTCTTCTCAACAAATGAATAGGAAAGGCAGGAAGAAATCAAAGAGGACGAGAGATTCATCTCCCTCCGCTGATCCTCTGAAGGAGGACAGGTCGTCTGCTGCTTCAGCAAGCGACCAGGCCAAGAGGGGCACAAAAGGCTCTGAGCCACCTTCCGGCTGGGAGGCACATACCAAAATCGAAGTGCGCTAATTTGAGTATTAATTACGCCACGGTCCCTCATTCAAAGATTAACTAGTGTTATTGAACCCGCTTGCTCAATGTGTCCAACTGCCACAACCTCCATCAGAGAAGATCTTTAGCTCGTTTGACTGGTATAGAGTCGAAGATGACCAGTTTCTCGGAACCTATCCTTCTGTCGAATGCGTAGGAAATTTCCGAGGCGTAGATGTTTAGTCTCCTAGGAGATTTAATGGCTTATCAGTACATATAACGCCGCACTAATCATGAATGTCTTGAAAAGTATTTTAAACTAGGGAACTCGTAAACTCCTTCTTAGAAGACATTACTGAAAAGCTGTCTGACCAAAGACCAATCTAGGTGGAGTGTGATGAGAAAACAGTAAGCCACATCGAGACCTATAAATACACCTTATGTCACGTTTGATTTTGACAGGCTCCTTTAGTCGGTAACTGCTGGTTTACATCGATACCGTATGAAAGCATTCGTGCCACTGCTGCAGAGGTGCTAGTAGTGCCACCATTTTGCGCATACGAATCGCAATTTCGGATTCACCCAAAGTTTGTGTAAATTTTCCCATACGATAAGTTGTTATCGTATTTGTCAAACTGTCTCAATTGAGTAGAGCCGCTTGCTACTTCCTCAAAGCCATGTAGCACGTATGTCATGGAGAACGAAATCTTGCCTATTAGTCTGCAGGATGTCTCTCATTTATCGATTATAATACTTGTTTCAGGCGTGCTAATTTCCACCTGAGACATTTTGCGCATCGTTATTAATAAAAGTAACTTCTGCTCCTGGCCTCTCAACCCAATTTCTCAAACGTCCTGTGTGTTCATGCTGATGGAGAAATTGGTAAATAGATTAGCCTGTTTTATGAACAGCGGGCTTCATCTATCTTCATACAAAACAGCCTCCGCAAGTTCATTTCCATTAGAATTGCTGTCTGCCAGGCGTTCTTTCGTAGATCCCACAACGCTATGATCGTCCACTAGGCCTAAGGTTGGGAGAGCTTTATTCGGTCAAATGGAACAGGAAGCGGGCGTTCCACAAGGAAGAGTGTTTAGTACCATACACTTTGGCTTGAGCATCAAGAGTATCACCTTGGTTCTACTGGAATATATTCTCACTATACTCTACTTAGACGACCTTACTCTCTCTTTTGTTGCGTCAGACATGGCAACTCTGAAGCGTCAAATCCACAAAGCATAGAACCAAATCTCTCTTTCTATTCCAAAGGTACAGGTTTTGGGTTTACTTGCCCCAATATTAAGGTGGGCAATTCTGCGGCCACCAATGTCTGTACCACGACGTGAAATTGTTCGTAAACAGGTTTTTCCTGAAGGGGGTGGATTAGCACCGTTTCCTTGATCTTGTTTTCGAACGAGGTCTAAACTTGGTGGCAAAAATATTCGCAGCATTATTGAATCTTCTACTTGTTCCATAGAAATTCTTGGTTCTGTTAACTACGTTCGGAGCTTGACGAAGTACGCTAGATATACACATCTGCAGCGATCGTGTATTGCGTAAAATGGTCTCGATCAACCACACCTTTATCCGTCTAGCGACCTGTGCCTCTTGTTAATTACTCATTGAGAGATGAATTCTCGATGTCACTGGCTCTATCCCGTACATAGTGCATTATGCGAATATGTGCTCAAGTCTGGCGTATCTCTCACTCGCACGCGCCTATCACCCCTTCCGCGGCCGATCGACTCAGTGCCTATGCCGCCAAGAAGTACCAGTCATAACTTCACCTTTTTTGGTTTATAATTATGAAATTAGCACTAGAGAGATCGGGGTAGCTTTCGGACAGGAGACACCTCTTATTCTACCAAAGACGCTACCCTGGACGCTGTCAACTTTGACTATCACTTACCATGCCACTGATTAGAAATCTTCTAAAGCACCATGCAAATTCGACCATTTTGTAGCAAACTATGTGTCACGCTATATCTATACCAGGTCACAAGTGGGAAGAACGTACTCTACGCCGTATCGACTCTGATTGAGTTAAAGGGATTCATGCCGCCCTCTTCACGGGCAAAGTCGTTGGTATATAACGCTCGATAAGATTGATAACCCGTTTTCCCAGCTAAGGTGAGCAGATTGTGATCATTATTGACTCGCAAAGCCGTCAGAATGTTTTCATGGCACTGAAAACTCTACATCCTCTGGCTCCAGGTATCCGTGACGCCACGTTTGCGACAAGCCAAAGGATGTCGAGATTATCTTCTGCTTGGTTCCTGGACATATGGCAATTTCGGGGAAAGTAAAATTAATTTAGATGGGTCTTTTAGGTGACAATTTTAACAGTAACTCTTTTAAAATTTATCCCAAGCATGTTGGAGGCAGCGTCATAGTATGGGAATGTTTTCAACAGTAGGAGTTTATGCTCTAATGCAAATAATCGGTAAGGTATAAGCAAATGTGCCTCTAAATCTCCTACAACACTACCTTAAGCATCTCTGAACAAGCCAGCAATATTTATGCAGGACAATGCACCATGCCTTACTGCAAAGCGATTAAACTACTATTTCGAACAAGAAAATATATAAGTAATGAAGTAGCCTGCTCAGAGCTCTGATCTGAACCCAGATTGAATCTCTGGGAGAACAATAGATCAGCCTTAAAGTTCAACGCATTTATGGACAAAAATTAAGCAGAAATGGAACAAAATACTAGCAGGATTTTGCTAGAAACTGGTGAGATTCTGTGTTCATCGTTGCTTTAAGTAAAAGAAAATTAAGGATTTCCAGTGTATTTGATGCTAGGCAAATCTGTAAATGATCGTTCCCTTATTTTTCATTTGGTATAATTTCTTGAATATACGATTAGATGATATGAAATCCTCATGAAATATATTAAATGCTTGCCTCTATGTACCATGGAAATTTCATTTCACCTACTCATCGTAATTTTGTAAATATTTTAATTTGGAAAATCGTTCTTATTTTGCTCGGTAGTGTATATATATAAGAATATATATATATATATATATATATATATATATATATATATATATATATATATATATATATATATATATATTGTGATTAAAGTAAAAACACAAATAAAAATATATAGAATTAATTGATACTATCCAGTGTAATTTTGAAAAATAATAGAAAGCAGTGAAGTTATAACATAAACTGACTTGAATATCGAATATTAAATGGAAATGTAGTAAACAATAAAATAACCTATTATATTAAACTTTAAAAAACAACAAAAAATCTTTAAACAAATTAGAATGAATTAAACAGAGTGACTAACCTTTATCGTGGGAGTTGAGAAATGACTAACTAATGATATAAAAACTACTAAGGAAATTTGTTCGGTTGGTCGGTTGACTAGTTTATCTATTGAAGTGTTGGTTGGTTATATAGTGAATAGTTTAATTGAGGAGAAGTAATAATATAGGTTTAGGTTTATTTTATTGATGTACAGTGACTCTAAGATTTTCAAATCGAGAGAAGTTAAGGCTGAAAATAAGATGGTAAATGAATCAGAATTAAGAGGATGATGTTGATACTCATAGTATTGCCTGATGAAAGAGGCTTCAGGTTTAGAGATGGGAATACCAGCCCTATGAGACAAACCTAAGTGCTTTGCGATCCTGCATTTGAGTTGTAAGCTAGTTTGCCCTACATAACGACTGTGGCAGGTCGTACATGTATAATTGTAAATTATACAGGATCGCAAGCCCAAATGGATTGGCTCCCTATGGAGAAAAATGGAATTTAACGATACAGGCTTGGAATTTATACAAATAAATTGGCATTGAGGGAAATGATTGTTAAGGGTAGAGAGAAGGACTTTGTTAAATTCTAATGTAAAATGCTCGAGATAGGATAGTCTAATGAAAACCTTCTGTTTGGAAACAGTCGTAAGAAAGGGTCGAGGATAATATATTTTGGAGAGAAATTTGGATACTAACTAATCTAAGATGAAATCGGGGTAATAATTAAATTTAAAGAAATCCCTTAAATAAGTCAGTACTTCATGAAAGGATATCCATTTAGAGCATTTATGGTAGGCTTTAAAAATTCGGTTTTTAATAGTAAATAATTTAAACTAACTGGAAGAGCTACTAAAAAAGATGTGTACCTAATCTAGTGGTGGTAGGTTTTCTGTAAATGGATGTATTGTAAGACGAACCTGTTTGGACAACGTTGATAGCCAAGAATAAGATTTGTTGTCCTTTTCTGTTGCCATAAAAAATCTTATGTTAGGATGTTGTTAATCAATATAATTGAGAAATAATGGTACATGATCAATGTGCTTATTTATTATCCAGTATTAAAAGCCGAATATATATACGAGGGGCGGTCAATAAGTTTTGCAATTCGGATATAAGGAAACGAGATATGAGGAAAAGTGTTTTATTATTTTTTAATATAACTACCCTCGACTTCAATGCACTTGCACCACTTGTCCCTGAGGCTTCGAATTCCCGACAACCAGAAATCTCCCGACTGCTGTTCAATCCACTTCTGGACAGCGAGTTGGACATCTTCATCATCCACAAACTGGCATCCACGCAGTGTAGCCTTGAGCTGACGGAATAAAAAGTAGTCTCTAGTGACCAGATCTGGACTGTAAGGGGAATGGTTGAGCTCATAATAATTTCATCTTAGTTTAGTTATGACATGTTTTTTTATCAAATTTATTTCTAATAATTCTTTTATAATATCAAAAAACAAAATGGTGAAGTTCAGAAATAAATATAATTATTGAAATTTTGTAAATTTTTTAAAACCCAAAGAATTACAAATTGTGAAGTTGAGAAAATATATTTTTATATATCTTCTATAACTATATTTTAGCCATGTGATATTTTGAAAGGGGTTGAATTTAGTTTAGAGTTCCTTTTTAAAATTATTATAATTGTCGAAGTTCAGAAAATTTATAAAAATTTACCCATGGCTGCTTTATTTTGATTTTAAATTTTAATCTTAGTAGCGAAACGCAAGCTCCCCCCGTAGGGGAGGGTGGCGAAGACATTGCCTGGTCTTTCTTTATAAGATATCTGCGAGCCAAGGGAAAACAATGACCTATAAGAATTGTTTGGATATTTTGGGAAGATTACCGTGACAAGTAAAAGAATGAATCCAGATGTAATATTACTAATAAAATTAACTGTCAAACGATCATATTATCATCATATTATCATTCATTGGGGTTTCACATAGTATGAATATAACAAAGAAACATGATAGGGATAGAAAACAGAAATAAAATTGAAGATCAATTATTACTATTCATATAATTACATTTTTTTAATGTAAATATTTTATTATGGAATCCCCTGCTAGTTCACCATACATCTTGGTGTATTCCAATTTCTGCCACACACAATGAAGTAAAGAGGTCGATCAAATTAACTAAAAAAGCCCGACATCGCCCATCATTCTAAAAACTCGTCACCATCGACGGCAAACTTCCTATTTACTTCCAGAAAATCAAGCTCCTGAAATTGCCCGAAAATCAATACAGACACTTCTAAACATACGCGAAATAAATACCAATTCATTAGGTTTAAGACTGAAGTGAGTTCAAAGACAAACGTTAGTGATCACTCATTATCAGAGTCTATGGATAAAAAATCCCGGATAGTACTGGGAAGATAAGAAACCAAAAATCGATTGCTCCGTATAAACCAAATGATTTTATCAGCTCTGGTTTCCAGCTGGTATCGACCATACATGAAGGAAGGAAAATTACTGTAAAAGAAAGTTGCAACGTTCCAATTCTAATGAACTCTGATCCCATCCAGAAAAGGTGCGCAACAGCAGACTGAGGTTGAACAAAGGACCTTTAGACAAGTGCGAAACGAAGGTTGGATTGAACAAAGGGATGCGTCCAAAAGGACATCATTAAATAACTTTAATTAACAACGTAGCTCTTGGCCAAGTCACAAAAGGAGAACCTCATCTAGGAATGCGATCGTAACAAATTCGAATGAAATTCTCACCGCTAAATTAAAGGACGCACTTCTTTCATTCAAAAATATTAATTGAAATTCTGCTACGCACGATTAAGAAGAGAATAATATATTATTATATCATTGAGCTCGAAAGAAATATAGGAGGATGAAAAAAATACTTGAGAGAGAACCTAATGATATTTTAATAAGCAGAATAAAATTTTTAAAGTAATATATATTGTCTAGTAAATCCTTAATGATTCAAACTACATTCTTCAGCGCCACCAAACCAAATGTTGGATTCTCGGAAGACTTTCTTTAATTAACAACTCTCAAGAAAACGAGGTAAAAAGACTTGTGCTCTGGTTGACCAAAGAATTTATCATCGATGCCACATTAATCCTTCAATCAACTAATTGAGATATCAATGTATGCAAAGACGCCGCCCCTCCTTCTCCGAAAAGGGTGCAATTTTTTAGCGTTTGCATTCATGCACCCTTTCTTTTCCTATTAGAGACACAGTTTTACTTTTCAATATTTCCTATCATTTTCTACCTAATTCAGCGAAGCGTGCCATCACGGAAACATGAGGTCACGAGGCCAAGCAGTGCCTAGCCGGTCATTACGTCAAACATCATGACATATTCGAAAACAATCTATATTTTACCTTAACACTTTTTCAATTTGTCGTCAACACCTTCTTTATAGATTTATGCTTAAAAACTTTCAAAGTAATTCACCGATCGGGATGTTTCCTTTTAAATATGGGTTAAAATAGGGAGGAGTAGCTTAGGCACGTGTCGCGAATAACCTTTTCATTAAGACATCGGAGGCGCAAAGCCAACAGCGCGTCGTTCAGCGCCGATAATCCTTCAGAGCTCAGCCTACGAGCGCTACCCTTATATATATATATATTTATGTATATATATTTATATATATATATATATATATATATATATATATATATATATATATATATATATATATATATATAGTACAAGAAAGAGAAATTTGACGCGAATGAGCAATGAGACAAGAAACAGGAGTTTTTTAGAGGTAAGAGAAAGGGACATTAGAAGAAGACTAGAATCATAGAGAGCAGAGGGCGGCACAATGAAGGCAATCCTTTACCGAGAAGACAGAGATAACGCCAGGGGAAAAATTTTTGAAATTCCAGGCCGGGACACGAACCCGGGTCTGCTGATTGCCGGTCAGATGCTCTACCGCTGAGCTACCAGGCACAGTGACTCTACTTCGCCCAAAGCGTTACCCCATCAAACCCAGTATCTCTCTAAGCTAGGAACCTCCAGGGAATTTTTATACCACATCTTCTTACCCGCTCACAATTTAAAGGCTCATCCACAAGTCACATACAAAGAAGGAGGAGCAAATGCAAGTTCTGCGGGTGATAACAATCACCACAGGGCTTTCGCCATATTTATTTTCTGCCTTTCAAAACAATTTTGAAGACAGAAATAGAGGTGCAGAAACCTTGCATTGCAGACTATATTACAATATAGTACAAGAAACAGAAATTTGACGCGAATGAGCAATGAGACAAGAAACAGGAGTTTTTTAGAGGTAAGAGAAAGGGACATTAGAACAAGACTAGAATCATAGAGAGCAGAGGGCAGCACAATGAAGGCAATCCTTTACCGAGAGAATGATGAAAATGAATCCATTAAACCACATTGAAAGAGAAACGGAATAATTTTTTATTATATGTTTTATTAAAGACCAGGTCTAGTTGAACCTTGATTAGCTTTTTTCTTTGCTTTTCTAATTTCCTTATTATTCTTATTTCGTCTTGCGAAAGGTTATAGATAAGTGTTCCGATATTCATGGTTTATTTTAGCTAACTGAGTTTTCAATCACGTTGGACCATGTTTAGAGCGAATTAATTTTACACTGGTAAAACATTTAAAGGCATTTCATTTATATACTAAAGATAATTTAGATAATGAAAAAAGGGGTGAATGTGGTTGACAGGAAGTAATTAGAAAAGTTACATTTGGGAATGGGATTTCGGTCATTATTGACCGTTAATCCGTACGTAAAGAGTTTTAATGTTCGCTGGGTGGCGGTCAAGTGGGCATTAATCTTCGGTTTTTCGTCGTGGATTAGGATCGCTTCCAGAATATGAAGGCACGTGTGGTCACTTCTCCTTTTAATAATGGTGTTTTGTACTAAAATTTCTCGTGTTAGTTGAATTCCATGTTGCATGTAATGCTTGTTGATGGCGCCGTTTTGCAGATGCATGGTGAGTCTCCGAGATAGGGATGTGGTTGTCATTCCAATGTATTTATTTGATTTATGAAGCTTGCAATCTTCATGATGACAGGTGAATTCATAAATTGGAAGTTTTCAATTCTTTTTTCGTAATTTCGTCGTTGATAATGAGGTGATTACTTATTTTTGGGGTTTTATAATATATTGTGACTTACGGATTAACGGTCAATAATGAACGAAATCCCATTCCCAAATGTACATTTCGTAACTACTTCCTGTCAACCACATTCCCCCTTCTTTTCATTATCTAAATTATCTTTAGTATATAAATGTAATTAATGCCTTTAAATGATTAGCCAGTGTAAAATTAATTCGCTCCGAAGATGGTCAAACGTGACCGAAAGCTTAGCCAGCTAAAATAAACCATAAATATCGGAACACTTATATATAACCTTTCGCAAGACGAAAAAAAGAATAATAAGGAAAGTAGAAAAGCAAAGAAAAAAGACAATCAAGGTTCAACTAGACCTGGTCTTTAATAAAACATGCATAAAAGAAAAACTCTTCCCTAAATATTCAATTATTTATATATATATATATATATATATATATATATATATATATATATATATATATATATATATATATATATATATAATATATATATATATATATTTATAACCTTGGCCAAATTTATGGGGCTGGTATGTATAAAAAAGTGAAGTATATGATTAAAACTCATTTATTTCATACTTGACAGAATACAAACAAACATTTTTGCATATATAATTCGCTTTTATATCACTGTATGAACAGTTAGCAAGCGCGAAGTTCGACCAGATTGAGACAGTCTTCAAAAATTTACTCGACAGTCCAGGCACTCATTCATTCCTTACAATGAGGTTCATGAGAACGTTTTATCAAATTGTGATGCCTCGCACAAGTGTACACGATTAAGAAACGACAGACATTTATATGAAACCCTTACTGAAGTAAGAGTTTAGCCCACAAGAATATTTGCGGCACAATGGCACGAAATGTTAACTCCTCTTGCCATTTATTCGGTGTGGGGAAGAACAAAGCGTTTGGGTAGTTGCTTAGTCCATGCAAATTATTTAGCACATTTGTTTTCGTAAATATTAGATGCCAAGTATCAAACTCGAGGAAATATCTGATACTTCCACGCTCTCAGTTCTGATGACTTTACTGAAACTGCTAACTAGAAAGTGACGAGATTCTAAATAAATCAATAGCCGCTCTCTAAATATAAGACGGCGCGTAATCATAGGCCCTGAGTAGCTTATTGACACTACTGTAATTGTGCAAAGAAGACAGAGCGAACACCAAGAAAAGAGCCACTCGCCTCGCAAATACGGGGGAAGCCGAGGAAGCCTGCAAACTCTTCGGATTTGCAGCCATCTTTGTACATTGGCTCCCAACCAGCATGACGCAACGTGTGCTCTAAAAATAGAAAAGTATTACTCCAAGTGCCTTCAAAGCTTTGGGTGGTGTGTTGTAGTAAAGTTCAGATATTGTGCCTTCCAGAAGCTGTCGCGCAGCCCTCAAGGCAACTATAGTTTCTGTCTCTGGAGGAAATGAGAGCTGTTGTTGGAATTGTCAATGGCTTAGCTTGCAAGTATAAGTACATAGTGCAGGAAGTAATTTATAGAGATTGGAATATCCAAATTATCGATAAGGAGGATTTCTACAGTGGATATGTTAAGTCCCCAATATTTAAACAAGACCAGTGTAGTGGATCAAGTCCCACTTCCGTCTTTCACGTTCTGCTAGTATTGCTTAGATTATCATCCATACTTTAGATTAGAAAAAACAAAAGATCTGTAAAAAATCTTTAAGAAAGCCCTGTCACCTTCAAAGCGTTGAATAATATGGTAAAAATAATGTTAAAAACAATGAAAAAAGAGAATAGAAGCCAAAATGTGAACTTTCAGGCGATTCCGCAGGCAAAACCAAGACCAACTAAACGCTGCGGTTCTGTAAAATTTAGTTTACCCTCTATTATAACAAGACCGTTCAGATTAAATCCGTCGCTCGCGGCAGAAATGCACCATCTTAGTATTTGCAAAAGAAAATAAAACCTATGCGCTTTCGTATAGCAAGATATAAGGTTTAGATCCAAATGGAGTCGAGGTTGCAGTGGATAATGTCCGGAGGGCTTAAATAAAGTTGAGGCAAGAATATGAAGCAATTCTCGGAAAGAGATTAGTGAATTTATCCACATTTAGGACACCCGGTACCTTCATCTCTTTTATCAGGTATGGCAGGACCAGCACCATATATAGGAGTAATTGTGTATTCACTCTAGATGGCTACCTACCTATCAAATTAACGACCAGAAGAAAGATCCTCTGCACCCATGCCACTTCCTGGCTGAAATCAGCCAAACAGATGAAGGGTGCCTATAAACTGAAAGTGTAGAATACCTTCTCTCCAGGTGTAACTGGTCTGCCAACTCCTAGCAGTAAGGATTTAAAGCATAAAAGAGAAATGTGATATCATTTTGGTTGTGAATTAAACATCAAACAATACGGCTATGATTTTGTGAGGTTAGGCCGCCAAGTCTCTTTATCCCGATAGGGTTGTCATAAAACAGGCAATCAACATGTTATCGTGGAGATAAACAGCGTATGGAGATAGATAAGAAAACATTCTCTTCTGCACCTTCTCTGAATTCCCTCAGCGTCCAAGTGAGTTACTGATCAATATTGAGAGAGTTGTTGATATTTTCCAGGAACTAAAGACCAGTAGAGGGTTGACACAGGAATCCGGGAGTTCTTAGCTGCGTAAAGAGCTGAAAGCTTGTCTCTGGGAAAGGTATAACTCGCAAAACGATAGCCAATGGACGCTGTGGTTACACTGCTCTTAAGCCTTGTTGGGCAAGGATAAGCTGCGTTTTTTGTAACCTGAAATGAGTATGAAGTCAGAGGTCACTCAAGACTCGACAGGAACAAGGACATACTCTTTACAAAAGAAATTAACTCTCCAGCCTAAAGACCAGAACCTCTTTCTTAAGTAAATACAAGCCAGATAGCATCCCTGAGCGCGTGTATTCCTTTGGGAGGTCCCTTCTTGATAATTATGATAAGGATGAATTCTCAAATAAAATTAATTAATTAGCGTTACTATGCTCAGATCAAAAGAGGGAACTTGACAATAGTAATAATTGAGGGGGTTTCAATCTTACGGGTCGGTGGCTTCGAGGAAGGTCATACTTGTGATGAGGCGAGTGGGGCACGATCTGAACCAACCTTCCGATGAATAGCGATGAAGATAGGCAATCTTCAAGGATGACGTTCGATGGGGAAATGTAGGATTACTCTTAATTTAACTGTGAGAGGTAATCGATGGAGATTTCTTCGGATTGATTAAACGAAGGGAGACTGTTGCGCAACTTTGAAGTATTGCCATTTTCAGAAGATACCAATTGACTGGAGTACAATCACGGCGGAGAAAGTCTTGCTGTGTGATGAACGCTCACGGAACTTCAACTTGAGGCGATGAGGATGACTTTGAGGTGCGGACTCATCGATCTCAAGTCAAAAACGGGTATTTGTCTGAGTGATCCAAAAGGGGGAAAGGGAGATTAGAAGCAGGGATAGAGGGAGCTCCAGACATCTTAATCTGTGAGACGGACGAAAATTTAATTGTTAGTAGCAAGGCGCGAAAAAAAACAAGCGGATCGTTCTCTCCACGTCGTCGGGATGAGGGATCTGGACCAATTCGCAGGATTGGGCGATAATTTCCCAATACGCCCAGGAGTCTAAACTTCTCGAAAGATCTCGAACAGGAAGGTACGTTTTCCATCGCGGGATACAATTGCACGTGGTCTCCAAATAACGTGAGTTAGTCAAAGGTTGTTCCTTTATAGTATAACCTCTTGAAACTCTTTAAACGATTATTATGATTTATTTATTTTTCAAAACAAAGTTCGTCTTGTCGTAAGAAGTCCTCGCATTTCTGCTTTGCCCAACATTTTGGATAATATGCCAAGAATAAAGTCTATGCCTTACTCTCAGATGATCTTAATTTCACTTCCAATCATTTTTGACGTACTTGTAACAGGTCTAAGGATCTTCTGAACCGGGCAGAGTGTGACCGAAATGAGAGAGATTTCCAGTGGTCGTCAATTCCTTAAAGTTTCTTATTACTGACTACACTATAGATTTGAACACAATTATTTCTACTTCTTCTTCCCCTCTGCTGTTCCATCCTCGAGGTCGCCATACTTGATGAGTCATTCCGGTAATATACTCAGCCATTTAGGTTTTTGCCGAGACTTTATGGATGAATGATCTTCCTGACTCAAATCCTCCCTATTTATCCGCGAATGGGACAAACACTCAATTGGGCTGGCTTTCTTCCTCCAGTGACTAGGTACGAGTAAATTATCTCAATTACATGTGTCTGCATTGAAGCTTGATTCATGTAGTTCCTCAACATTGATTAACACTGAGGTGGAAATTTGGTATTACCTTCCCCATTGACCGATGTACTTTTTTGACTTAGAGAATAATGCTGTTGAGATTGCAATGCCGAAGATAGGGTTTTTAGAAGGTTTCACACTATCCTTGTCTAGATCAAATTATAAATAGAACAAGCCATTGCTTTGCCACTTTTTCCTGGTCAGAGCTTGCGCTTCGTTGCGCTCACTAAAAGGCCTTTGGGCTGATAGCCCCCCGGCTTATTTGGCCATTTTTCCCCCATTTCATTACGCTTTTATTTACTCTTTGTTTAAACACCAATTTAATTCGATTAAAAGTAAAAGCAAACACAATTAATTATAATAAATACTTTATTTAATAATTATTAACTCACCTAAGAGTGAAGTTAATTAATTCTGTATTTCTTTCTTCAAACTGCTTCATTCTTTTAACAACCAGGAATTCTTCAATTATTTTTATCTTTCTTCTATTTCTTATTCCTATTTTTCTTCTTCTTATCTTTATTATTATTATTATTATTATTATTATTATTATTATTATTATTATTATTATTATTATTATTATTATTATTATTATTATTATTACTATACTCCATCCATATTCTTCTCTTCCTCTTCTCCTCCGGCTCCTATTTATTCTCTTACGTGTCTTTCATTTCTCTCTTTGATTTTGTCTCCCCCTTTTTTATTTGCACTTCCTTCTGCCATCTTTTTTTTCTTTTTCCTTGTTTCCTATCCATCTTCTCTTCCTTTCCTTCTCAACTGCTCCTCTTTCTTATTCTTATCTATTTTTCTCCTGCTCTCCAATCTTTTCTTCTCTTCCTCCTATACATTTTATGCTTCTCCTCATCCTCTTGTTGTTGTTGTTGTTCTTCTTCTTAATTTTCATCTTTTTCTCTTACTCTTCCTATTTTTCATTCCTTTTTATCCTCATCCGATTCTAAATCTTCTCCATATACTCCTCCTTCTCTTCCATTTTCACTTCTTTCTTCTCTTCTTCTTCTTCTTTCATCATTCTTCTTTATCTCCTCCTCCTCACCTGCTTTCTCTTTTTATTCTCCTAATCCTCCTCTTCTCCTCGTGAATTTCTTTCTATTTAACCGCTCCCAAAATTCCCGTTCTTAAAAGTTTATTTTAGGGACAAAAGGAGCGGCTTCTCCATTCCTCATTAAGATCATAAAGCGGTGTGTGTATATGTATATAAGGAGAGATGGGTGGATGATATATATATATATATATATATATATATATATATATATATATATATATATATATATATATATATATATATATATACTCTGGTTGATGGGAATGTTAAGCCTAGATTTTAACCAACCAATGCTTTATAAGAATGAGGAATGAGAATAGAGGAGTCATGTGTTAGATTCTAATAGAGTAAAAATGAGAAAAGGCAACCGACATTTTCAGAGAAAAATAAGGGTGGTATATTTCTATATTTATTTATAAATTAACGAGAAAGATATAGAAGTCTAACAAAGAGCAAAGATAAAATTGGAAATACACAGAATGAGAATAATGAATTTGATCGAATAGAAATGTAGGTTTAGAGTAATTATATATTCGAATAAATTTTTATATAAATTTGAGTTAGAAATTATCGAATCAACCAAAAGGTCGTGGGCAGAGAGAAAATTGAGGTCCAAAATATGAACGTCAACATCAACAACAATAAACGTCCATCAGAAAACTACGGAGTCGGAGAGGCAATTGAAGGATACGCCTTCCATAGGTCCGTATTTCCGAGGAATTGGCGGCCTTAAGGCCAAGATCAGTGGAGGAACAAGCCTTATCGTCCAGAGATGCTGAAATAACACTACATTGAGCATCAGTGTCTACTAAATATGAAAAGCCAGAAAGCGGGACGTAAATGTGAAACGGTGGATCAACCCGAGTAAGTTGAAGGAAGGGCAGAGGTGATAGACCCATTGATCACTTGCATTTTTAGTTTAAAGTAGAATTAAAAATATTAGGATGAGAAGATTAAGGATGGAATGGAGCATCAGATTGAGAAGAGTAAATTGGTTGTTGAGGAGATGAAAGTAGTGGATGAGCGTTAGAAGAAGGAGGTACTGGTAGTACATTTGTGCAGAGCTGTAAGCAATTTACAGCTTGTGCAACATATTTGTTGTGGTACCAGCACCAATTAGTTGGTTGGATTAAAGTAACACTAGGAGTAGTACGACAGTAAGAAGGACGAAATTGTGAAGAACCAGCATGTGATTGACAATAGGATGAGTGGCAATGTTGGCAATGCTTTATACAGTGTACGGCGTTACCACCAAACTTCTCATGGTACCAGCATAGGCTCTTTGGTTGAGAGTGGGAAAGATTAGGTGGGGAGGGATAGGCAGAAGGAGGATGAGTAAATCAATGCCGCGCCTCACCTCTTGTGCTGGAATGTCCTCGTTGGTTTCATATTTGAGAGGACGAACAGCGCCCGTCGTTCCGTTCACCCTTGGGACTGTGCTCTCGCGCGGTCCCACTTTGGAGTTTTAGATGTTTTAGGTTCCCTTCGATCATCTCCAACGTGGCTTTTAAGTCCCGCGCCGAAGGAGAAGAGGCGTTACACTAGTCCAGCCAGTTGTCTGCAGACTCCGTAGATAACCTTACTTGTGAAATGTTTAGATTAGGGGGACTTGTTTTTTTGCGGAAGGTCCCCCAATTAACGTAGGGATTTATTTATATAATTTTGGCAGATGCGGCCAATTGGTCCACATTGATGTGCTCCCCGATCATAATAAGGGGCCTAATGTGGTCGGGAATCCCACAAATAAAGATATCTGTTATCAGAGGATCAAAATGCTCACAGGTTGCCCCTTTAGATCTGATTAACTCTTTTAGGAATTTGAAGAAACACGCGGGGTGGCGGTCACCCAACTCTTGCGTATTTAAGAGCTCGCGTAAATCCTCAACATGGAATCTTCCGAACTCCACCTTAAATGCATGCTTCAAATCTCCCCATACATCTCTCCTCCTACTTGGGAGCAATATCCCTCGAAACAAAGCAAAAATACACATAGGGACTCTTTGCATGATGTATATTATGCGTTCTTGGTCGGATATTGGTTGATAAGCCATAAGAACTTCGTAAATTTCCAACCACGTGATAGGGCTGGACGCATCAAAAGCGGGAAGCATGATGGGAGGGTGGTTGGTGCCCCAGGCGCTGACATCCTGATTGCTAACCCCTGGATGGCTAATTACTGCCTGCGAGCTACTCGGTGATGAAGACGAAAAAGAGAGGCATGCTTGCACAGACGAAGGAAGGGTGGCTGTAGTGGTTGAAAAAGCACAATTCCTACTGCTCCGAGGGAAACTATCCATCCTACGAGTTTTTATTAAGAGGTTTGTGGTCTGAAATTATTCCGGTTAGAAATAAATTTCGAGAAGATTTAATAAGAAATTGAGTACTAAGGAGAATAAAAAAAAGTTAATTCAAGGTTTAAGTAAAATCAAAAAGGACAAACTCAAACTTTCCTCGAGCGACTGAAATGAAGGGCGGAGCCGGTTTAGTTCAAGTTTGGGAGAGTAACCAACACGTACAAAGAATATATTTCACGTAACTGGACGGCAAAATATATCTTAAAACGGGTCTGAGGGCACCAATAAAGCGGTGTATATGTATATATGGATAGATGGGTGGATGATATTTATAAATATATATATATATATATATATATATATATATATATATATATATATATATATATATTATATATAGTCTAGGTTGATGGGAATGTTAAGCCTAAATCTTCACCAACCAATGCTTTATAAGAATGAGGAATGGGAATAGAAGAGACATGTGTTAGATTCTAATAGAGTAAAAATGAGAAAAGGCACCGGCAATTTCAGGGGAAACTAAGAGTAGTATATTTCTATATTTATTTATAAATTAACGAGAAAGTTATAGAATTTAAACAAAGAGTAAGGAGAAAATGGGAAATGCACAGAATGAGAATAATGAATTTGATCGAATATAAATGTAAGTTTAGAGTAATTATATATTCGAATAAATATTTATTTAGTTAGTAATTATGGAATAATATATTGGATATCTTTAATATGAGATTTGGTCGATATAATTTACAGGATGTATGATATATTTAATGGATGGATGGATGGACTTGGGAATAGATTTGGATACAGATTAATTGCTCGAATTATAATCTCAACGGCACTGGAAATGAAGAGAAAAGAGGGAATTACATTTTGAATAGTTAAGATATTCGATTGAGTTGAATAATGTTAATGTTAATTTACTGACCTTTGTCTGAAGATAACGAGAACACGAGTGTACTATATTTGTGAGCGAACATTGGGGCGAGGTAAGTTGATGCTGATTGGTCGGTTTAAAATAGGTCAGACAAGGATTTGGATTGTTTGAAATAGATATCGTGCAACGTATAGGATAATTATTATCGGACGATACGTAGGGTAAATTTTGTTGGAAATCGTACGAGTTATATATGATTGGAATTGTCGTACATGAATATGAATTAATGGAAGCGACATGAGTAATATCTAAGACAGAGAATTATACATTTGTAGGAGCTAGATAGGATGTTAACTGCTACCTCTACTCGTTGGTAGGTGCAAGTAGATATTTGTTCGTGAAAAAGATTAAATTTAAAATCTATTTTAGAAATAACTTTGGAATATACCAAAAAATGGAATAAAAAAGCAGCTTGGTTAGATTTTTATAAATTTTCTAAACTTCACCTATTACGTATAATAATAAAACTAATGATAATAATAATAATAATAATAATAATAATAATAATAATAATAATAATAATAATAATAATAATAATAATAATAATAATAATAATAATAATAATAATAATAATAATATTTTGATTTTAGAAATCTGCAAACACATACCAGATCATTGATTAACTATTTAAAAAAACTTTTACCCAACCCATGGTCATGGAATAATGAGGACGCTTATATTTAGAGGAGATACATATATAAAGGGTCTTTCAATAAGGTCGCTCAATTTTTAAATGTAAATAAAACAAGTTGTGTGTGATATATGCACTCAATTTATTTTAAATTTGACAGTACATTTTATGGCATTAAGTGTGGAATATGAGGTTGTTCAAATGTCTGCGGCAGCTTCACTTGATGGAACGTATTCAGGAGGCCCAATTTTCAATGACTTTGTCGCATAAATCTGGCTGAATTTACTGGATGGTGTTCGTTATGTTGACTTTGAGGACATCAACTGTTTCCGGATTATTCGCATCGACCTGAAATTTAAGGTAGCCCCAAAGAAAGTAGTCTAATGATGTTAAATCGCATGATCTCGGTGGCCAGTTGACGTCGCCGCCGCGCGAGATAGCCCTGCCCTGAAATTGCTGGTGCAAAATGTCTATCGTGGCGTGCGCAGTGTGGCGCGTAGCGCCGTTCTGTTGGAACCACATGTCTTCAGTATCCATATCAGGCATATAATCCAGTTAAGGCTACAAGAAGTTTCTTATCATCGATCTGTAGGTCTCGCTGTTGACGCTTATTGCAATCCCATCTTCTTTCTCAAAACATACATACTGATGATTCTGTTAGACCAAATATGCACCAAACAGAGACTTTGTTGGGATACAATTGGTGTTGGTGTATTTCATGTGGATTGTTTTCGTCCGAAATCTGAAAATTTTGCTTGTTCACAAATCTATTCCTCCAAAAATGGGCCTCGTCGCTGAAGATGATTTTGGGGTGGAAATTTGGGGCAACTCGCAACTGCTCTCTAGCCCAATTAGCGAACACACGGCTTTGTCTATGGTCGTGTACCTTAAGTTCATGGGTAAGTTGGATTTTGTACGGGTGTAGACCCAAGTCCCTGAGCATAATTCGCCAAACGGGAGTCGCAGAATGGCCAAGTTCTTGTGAACGACCAGAAATTGACTGCCTCGGATTTTCCCGTAGACTCTTATTTACGGCAGCTATGTTTTCAGCAGATCTTGCATTTCAGCGACGTAGAGGTGTTGGCTGATTGTTGATCGACCATTTTTCCTTGAATTTGGCCACCAAGCGTCAAACAGTGGACTCGGCATTACGATTGTAAGGAGGATAGAAATCACGTAATGCGCTGAACGTTTGTCGAACGGAGCACTGAATTTAATAATAACATTTGATGATTTTTACAAGCTGTTCAACGCTATAACCTTCCATCGTGACTTGCCGAGTACTATTGAACAGTTCATAGTAAGGTTTTCAGATGCTACTTTAACAACATGGCCAATATCGACTGACAAAGCTCGAGCGTCCTTGTTGAAAGACCCCATAATTGAAACCTTTTACTTTTTTTCAGACCAAATGCTCGATTCATGAGACATTGGCCGTAGACCTGCGAAGCGCAAGTTCCTTCTGTATGGAATTGCACAGCCGCTCCTCTTGCTATATAAATATAAGGTACCGTATTATAACAAAATGTGGTCAAGAGAAGCTCTGAAAAGAAACGGAACCTGAAGAGCGGAATTTAAACTTTGGAAGAAAATCAAAGGTAACACCTGGAAGACGCAGAGCTACTAGATTAGTCAGTTGAGATCGTCCACGCTAACCTCACCTACCTGTTAGTGCATGTCCCGTCTGTGATCAAATCCCTGGCGATAGAATCGGTCTGATAAGCAACATAATGATAATAATAATAATGATATGTATTTATAATGCGCCCTTTAAGGCTGTCAACTCTCCCAGAGCGCAGGTTGTGTATCGAGTGTCGAGAATGTTTACAGGGGATGAAGGCAATTTGGAAGAGATGAGTCTTCAGGAGACGTTTAAAAGTAGCAAGGAACGGAGAGGATCTGAATTCAGCATTAAAAGCATTCCAGAGTCTAAGAGCACAAAATGAGAAGGAACGGTTACCCATCGAGCAAACGACAGAACGAGGAGTGTTCAGGCGGGGAGCGAGGTTAGACCGTGTTTCCCGAGGAGTTTGACGACGGGAGAGGGCAGACGAGCGAAAACGTGTAGCCTTGAGGTATAGGGCCTTTTAGGGTATGAAAATAATTTTATAGTGGGTACGGAAGCGAATAGGCAATTTGTAGCTCCTGTAACAGAGGCATCGAAGGAGAGAACCGGGGCAGCGAAGGAGGAGCCGGGCAGCATAGTTTTGAACTAGTTGTAAGGGGCGAAGCGACGAAGAAGGGAGATTCACTAGAAGAGAATTGCAGTAGTCTAAGCGTGAGATGACGAAGGTAGGAATAGCAATCTCAAGGCTTCGTCGATCAAAATGGAATCGAACACGTGAAAAGTTGAGGAGGAAACCGAGAGAAGACTTACAGATACGATGGAATTTGCTTTAAACGAGAGTTGCTCGTCGAAAATAACACCATATTATTGACGGATCAGAGAAGGCGAAATTGGTTTCCCCAAGGTTAAGGGAGGGCAAGAAAGCTTTAAATTTCTCCACCATCGAAGCGGTACCAACAAGGAGAACTTCAGTCTTATCGTGGTTACGTTTGAGAAATTTGGCAGACAGCCATTGGTTTATGGAGGTGTAGGCTGAAAGGAGCTTGGTATTTGATTGAGAGAAGGACAAAGGGAATGAGGAAAGGTATATTTGAGTGTCATCAGCATAAAGGTGGAAAGACAGCCCAAAAACTCGAAGAAGTGAGCCAAGAGGAAGTAATTAGATGGGAAAGAGGAGGGGACCAAGGACTGAGCCCTGAGGCACCTCAAGATGAATGGGCGCTGCCTCAGAGAAGAGGTCATCGAGCGAGACCAACTGAGTGCTGGAAGAGAGGTATAAACGGAACCAATCAAATGCAGTGCCCGAGAGACCAAGGAAAATAAGAAGACGATCGAGGAGGAAAGTGTTGTCGATGGTGTCGAAAGCAGAGGAGGGGCCTAGGAGGAATAGAATGGACGAAAAACCCCTATCGACTACTTTATGTAAACCGTCTGAAACATTAAGAAGAGCAGTTTCAGCAAAGTGCTTTGCTTTGAACCCGCTATAATACATTTCATCGATATTGCAGTTACAAATATTGTCATTAAGGCGAGAGAAAACCACTCTCTTGAAGATCTTAGAGAGGAATGGAAGCTGTGAGATTGGGCGATAGCTAGATGGTTCAGAGGGGTTAAGGTGTGGTTTTCCTGAGGTGAAGAACTGTTCTCGATAATTGAGTAAAATCTTTTGTTAATAAATCAATAAAAGTGAAAATACCAAAATAAAAGTACAAATATTCGAATATATGGTAATATGCAACGAACACCTCTATGGAGAACATTTAAGGAATCAGGAGATATTGAAACAACGAGTGACAAGTGTGGCACTTACAAGAAGAAAATAAAGCTGATGGTGGTGTATGTGTAGGTATAGGTGGCGTATGTGTAGATGGTGTTGTTTAGGTGGAGGCAGTGTAGGTGTTTGTGTTGTAGGAGTTGTAGGTGGTGATTTTATAGGTAGTGGAAGTGTAGGAGGTGGTTTAGATGGCCTTTGTGGTGATCTAGGTGGTGGTTGTGGTGTAAGTGTAGATTGTGGTGGTGGTGTTGGTGTATTATCATGTGGCGGTAGTGTAGGTGGTAGTGGTGTAGGTGGTGGTGGTGTAGGTGGCATATGTTGGTTACTTGGTGTAGGAGGTGTAAGTGATGGTGGTGTAGGTGGTTTACTTGCTGCTGGTGTAGGTGGTTTAGATGTAGGTGGTGTAGCTCTGGGTGGTGTAGTTGTACGTTGTAATGTTTTAGGGGTGGTGTTGTAGGTGGTAGTGAGGTAGGTGTAGGTAGTTCAGGTGGTGTTGGCAGGAATGGTTTAGGTGGTGCTTGTGTAGGTGATTGTGATGTAGCTGGTCATGGTTTAGGTGGTGTGGGCGTAGGTTGTTTATGTGTTTTTTGTGGTGTTGTAGGTGGTGGTGATGTTGGTGTCGGTGGTGGTTTAGGATGGATATGGACGAATAGTTATAATGTCATTGCAAAACGGGCATCGACGGACTGACCGAGATGAAGAGTCGCCCACAACTAGACTCGCACGCGACTAAAAATTTGATCATTGATGGTCAAAGAGATAGGTCGTAAAAGTTCCCTGCATTCTATGGTTGTGTTGGTAAACTTTTTAAACATGCAATAACTCCTCTCACCCTATATAGGATTATAAACCCATTAAATTAGGTAATACATAGCTCTTTCTATATAACATTCTATGTCTAAATCTTATTTTGAATGACCCATAGCTCCTCCTACATAAGTCTTGTATAATATAGTGCTTTATTATCTGTAGCTTGATGACATCATATGAGAATATCCTGTAATCTAAAAAACAATCTAAATTTATACAATGTCGGCATTGTTTTATTTGTTGTGGAAAGGGACGAAGAGTAACCATCATTTAATACTAGTTGTTTAAGTAAATGATTTTGAGCTCACCCATGGGTGTTCAGGGTGATTCCAGTAATAATGAAGTACTGTGTTCTCACTACCCCCCCATTTCTGAGCCAAACCCTATTTTTTTACACCATGAATCAAGGTCAAAACCTAAACCATAAGCCTCTCTTTTAACTAGAAGAGTCGCACACTCATCCACATTGAACATAACACGTTTATTATCATTGCCAAACCTAGTCTCGAAAATAAAGAAAACCGGCAACACTGCTTTCGTATAATCTAGTTTACTCGTAAATAGATGGTTCAATGAGCTAGAAGAATACTTACAGCGAGAACACATATTAGTCCCGACCGACCAATGTAAAATCACAACAGGAACAAAAAGGGTTTGTTGATGAATCAGAGAAAAATGCCCATCTAGCTATTGAGTATCAAGCCTCTAAAGAGGCACACTGCCATCATAGCAAACAAATCACTGAAGAGGATCTGGTTTGACTAGCTGCGGTATTTGCTTTAAAGTCGAATACAGACAAGAAAGTTGACATTTACAATTTTACTTTCAGAGTACATAAGGCAGTTGAAAAGCCTAAGCGCAGTAGAAGTCAGACTGAGCTTCTGATGTAGCAATTTTCAAAAATTATCTAAATTTAGAGCCACCCCAACAATTTACACAAACCCACCACTACATTTTGCCCCCTCCCCCCAAAGATTTCCCAATGAAATCAAGTTATTTGAGGTCATTGACTTAGGCGAACCCGGAGAGGCTGAACACGAGACTTTTAGCCAATCTCACAAGAGCCAAATAGCTTTATTAACCAGGCTCCATCCACTCGATATATACATGCCCATGCCCTTGCCCATGCCCTCGCTCAGCGATCCCGAGCTCGACACAATATCATGAATGAAAAAGGTAGAACTGAAAGGGTGAAAATGCTAAACGTTAAAACATTACGAAGAGAGAATTATATTTTAACTGTAACCAACTTTGGCACAGAATGATCCGTTGCACAGATAGTCCTACGTAGATGACATTATTTTTGCGGCCTTGAAAATGAAGTCCTATATATTGTGCCGCATGCCGCAAGAAAGCCACAGTTGCGGTGAAGTTAAGAGATGTGACGTTTATCCTAGTTCCTCCTCGTAATCAACGGAAGAGATCGTACTTTTCAGAGTTTATTCCATCAACTTTCTTCCCACTCGAATCTACTTCTTTAGTTTTGGATTTATCAGTACTAGTTAGCTGCGAGAGTTTATAAATAATACTCTCATGTTCCTTGCCGTTGAGGCAAGGAACATGAGAGTATTATTTATAAACTCTCGCAGCCAACTAGTACTGATAAATCCAAAACTAAAGAAGTAGATTCGAGTGGGAAGAAAGTTGATGGAATAAACTCTGAACAGTACGATCTCTTCCGTTGATTACGAGGAGGAACTAGGATATTCTGAGGTTGATTCGAATGTTGGTTATCCGTATTATATTGAGGCATTCTTTGTGAACGGACCTCAACATTCGAAGGACTCTCTCAGTATAAGAGACCACCCCTCTGTTATAATATTGCCTATTAAACCTTTGCGCGAATTGGTAGCAAGATGCCGAGCAAGACGCATCCGCCCAGTATTATGTCATATACCAGAACGGCTACTTCTTAGGGAAAGGACTAATTAAAAAAAATGATAAACCAGTATCCAGGCTGAATTAAATATTACCACATCTCATTCGATATTACCTAATGCTCAAGGGGGCAATATCCGTATTTTCAGAAAATTAGTTCTATTTACATTTAGAAGATACTGTTTACAAAGGCTCAGGCAAAATTGTAGATGACCAAGTTTTCTTTTCATCTAATGTACTATTTGGGGTCGATTTAATATACGAAGATACTTGGGAATTATGCCACGCTAGTGAGCCATTTAGAAGTTGAGGAAAAATACATGTGTTTAACTATGCCAATGATGATAGTCAGGAGCAAAATTTGGATCACATAATCACATCAAGAACGAGAGGTAAGATACATATAGAAAATTATTTAAGGTCGAAGATGCAACCGAATTGAGCGACGTTTCTTCATGATCTTTACTGGACATAGTGGGCCCACAATGCCCTAGTAGTGAAAATGGCATTCTTCTAACTTCTATCATCTAACTTCTATTGCCGTGAACAAGCTAGCAGTTCATTAGTGAAACGAGCAAAACAGATTAGAAGTGTAAGTTCCTAAAAGCGTAGAAATTCGGCTTCCAAAAATAGTCTGATTTTGTAAAAGATAAATAGAGGATAAGTGAAGCAGCTACAGAACCTGAAACTGTGCAATATGTCAGAGAAAAGGGCTGCTTAAATAGATATTGTTTGTGACAGAAACCCTCTGTCATAGCAAGGAAGGGTTAGTCCTTGCCGAAGTGGTAAACAATGCATCACAGATAATTTAGTTAACAACTCAACACAAGTGGTGTAAGCCCCAAATAAGCAAACACTTATAGACAAAAGAAGATTGCAAGAGAAATATCAGTTTCCAGAAAGGAAATTGATCTTATAGGGCAAAGGTTGTAAGTTATTGCTTTAACAGGGGATACATGAGGGCGACTAAACTAGTGCCTTTCATAATTAAATTTAAACTCGGGAAGACCTCAAAAAGGGCAGCTAGCCCTTGATCTTAACCTGTGATCCAATTATCCAAAAGGAATTTCGGCGCTTAAACAACTGAACCATTCCCTGGTAATTCCCATACAAGACATGAATGAAACAATTTAAATTAGGTCAACTCCGGAGTCCAGACCATAAACAGCGTTTACTACAAATTTTGTGCACAATTAATTCAACGTTCCACCATATAGTCACCTAATTGGATCTGTGTCATGGTACAACCACTCTATACCATCCACTACTATAGTATGTGGGTGGTGACTTAATCACCAACTGCAACGCGAACCGTTGAAGGAATTATCGCAGGAAGTAACAACCGACTAAGAGGTCACACTTGAGGCGTGATTCAAATCCTTAATAATCAAAAAAGTGCATAAATGGTTGGCGAGATGTACTTGAATAGGCCGAGAGTATCGTTCAGGTTTAGTTAAAGATGAAACAAAGATAAAAGTAAGAACAATAATAGGCAAAAGAGAATTATTTAAATTAAAATAGTCTCTTGATAATTATTATAAGAAAGGATTCTCAAATGGAATTAATTGATTAGAGTTACTAGGCTCAGATAAAGGGGGAACTTGAAAATACTAATAAGGCAGGGGCTTTCAGTCTTACGGGTCGATGACTTCGAGTAAGGTCCTTCTTGCGATGAGGCGAGTGGGGAACGATCCAATGAGGCAAGTGGGGCACGGTCCGAATAAGGCAGAAGGGGCACGATCTGAACCAACCTTCCGATGAAGATAGCCAAACTTCAAAGATGACGTTGGACGTGGAATGTGGGAATTCTGGTAATTCCACTAGAAGAGGAATCCTATTTTACTCAAAGATAATCGATGGAGATTTTCTTCGGTTCGATTAAACGAAGGGAGAATGTTGCACAAATTCAAAGGCTTACCGTTCACAGAAGCTACCAATTGACTAGGGTAGAATTACGGCTGAAAAAGTCTGCTGTCTTATGAACGCTAACGTGACGAGACGATAAGGACGGGCCTGACGGGCGGGCTGGATTCTTCGAACTACAGAATAACCCTTGCATTTGTGTGTCCGATTCTGAGGGAAGGGGAAATTTAGAGGAAGGAGTTACAAGCTCCAGACATCTTAATCCGAAAGCGGAGTCTATTCATCATTTAGCAGCGAGGTGCGAGACAGAACGACTCTTTCTCGACCCGTCACCTGAGGGGGGAGGGGGGGCTTGGGAGTCGAAAATTCGTGAATGTTCGAACAGAAAATGATGTCGTCCACAGCGGTATACCACCTCACGTGGTGGTTAGAGGTTATTGTTTACAACCTGCTATCTACTATAAGTAAAATAACCTATATTTTTTATAACTATTAGACTTCGGGGCTCTAACTTCTCTAGAAGATATCATAATTTCAATAATGACCTACCAACATATTTTACCATGCGCTAGCATGTTTTCGATAAAATGAGGGAAGCAAACCGAAAATTAAAAAAAAATCTAGTAGGCATGGAACCTCACTGGCGTAGCAACAGAACAAACCCTATCCTGCAAATAAAGCTGCCCTGCAAAAAATATCACTTGCTAAAAGCCCAAATTATTCTGTTAGGCAAAAGTTTTTTTATTTGTTTTGTACTATGCAACTTGAATTCTGGTTTCTCCAAAATTGCCAAAACAGGACTGGCCTGTTCCCAAAATATGCCACATTCACATGGGGTCTCTCATAACAACAATCTTTTGAAAGTCTCATTTTAGTTCACTTAACCCGAGAACCCATATTACACTACCATAACGACTACACACAAAACTTCATCCAAGCTACTAATCGCAGTATCCTTGGTGTAGCAGGATGGCCCTTTTCTGATCACTCCACACTTTGAAACCACTTTTAAATGTCGTGGTATGCTTCGTGGTACGTGAGGTACTTCTTTGATGAAGTAGGCTTTGATCTAAGAGTGCTTATTCGGTAGTTTTGTTCTTAAGGAAGAGCTATTTCAATACGTAAGGATAAGAGGAAACACAGGGTTTATACCAAAATAAGCATATATTTTAAATGAAACATTTAACTATGACAAACAAACAGTTAGCACATTTCTATCTTTGTCTCAATGCTAAACTCGACTATTCCTTTTGGTATCTAGGACTATCGCACGGATGTGATGACAAAAATAAACAAATTGGCTACACGTAAACACACCAATTGCCGATTAGTATTTTTATCGCAACTCTATTTGATTAGCGTTAAACATCAAATTAACGTGCGCTCGTCTACAAGCAAATATAACCGGGGTTCACGAAAAAGAGTTTCAACTCCCCTTAAAACGTGAGACGTACTAAACTTCTACTATCGCCATATGAATATAAAGGTTATTTCTAACTTACATGACAGGAGGTATTAGGGATTGCCGGATGTCGCTGGAGGGCTTATCTATCACTTTGGAGTGTTGTCTTGGCCGATTCTTGAATTTTGTAGAGGTAGTATGGCGGGAGAGAGATGAGACGATGTAACTTCTAATTTAAGAACGGGAGCTCGTTGGAGCTGGGTTCTTCTCCTTTCACTCTTACAGAGCTTGAGATGTGAGAGTCACTCGAGTGTGAGCGGGTTTATCTTTCTTCAGTCAGACTTTTCTCCAGTCTGTCAAGGATTCTTCGGTATGGCATCGATATCAAGATTGACTATTTATGTTAATTCAGCCCGGGAAGGGGGGATCGATTTCCTCAATCTGATCCTATCGTTTCTTACAGAAATAGTCCTGTATGGCTGAAGGATCAATCTTCACGAACTGATCCTTCTTCTTTCGTATTGACTTCTAATCTTCTTGTCTGGCTGAAGGATCGATCTTCACGAATTTATCCTTCTTCTTTCGTATCTACTTCAGATCTTCTTGTCTGGCTGAAGGATCGATCTTAACTAACTGATACTTCTTATTACATATCGACTTCTGATCTTCTTGTCTGTCTGAAAAAAACGATCTACAAACTAATCCTTATTCTTCCGTATCGACTTCTGATCTTCTTCTCTGGCTGAAGGATCAATCTTCATGAACTGATCCTTCTTCTTTTGTATCGACTTCTGATCTTCTTGTCTGTTTTAAGGATCGATCTTTACGAACTGATCCTTCTTCTTCGGTATCGACTTCTAAATCCCTTCTCTTTCTTTTCGGGGCTTATTTATAGGCGGATCATTGCCCCATCTAAAGGGGAAAGGGAGCAGGCCACAGGGAGGGGAACGCGAATCGTGATAGCGAGAAGTGCAGCGGTTGGCACTGGGGTGCCTAAGTCGGCTCGCTAATTAGAAAGACTCTCAACCGCACCGCTACTTGGCGTGCCTTTTGACTAGCACTGCTTTTTTTTCATAACCGCGGGTTTATGGGTCTCGTAGGCAATTGGATCGTTAGAGCGTCGTTTAAGGGCCTTATGTGGTTGCCCTAAAACAGATGTTAGCTCCAACTGCTCAACGCGGCGGGGAGATCAAACAAGGTAGGCAGTTACGGCTATTCGCCGGCTACCGCTCCCACGCTTCTCCTCATGGGGGGTTTTAATGTGCTTATACTCCTCCGGGATGCTTAATGTAGGCATTTCTCTACACTTGGCATGGGAGCCGATTCATAGATAAAACTATAGAACTAAAGATCGTAAAAGAGAATATGTGGATTATTTAAAGAACTGCTCCCCAACCCCTTGTCTATAAATTTAAAAACAAACTGCTAGAAGATATACTGAGTCGTTGGGTATTAAAAATGCAAGAATACCATTTGAAAGGTGAATATAGTCCAGGAAACTCCGAACCATCCCAGATGGCTTATCATCAATTAAACCCATCAGCAAAACACTTGCCTCAGAACCATTTAACGGCCCGCTCTACCTACAGGCAATAAAATGACATATTCGTTAAATTAATGGCAAATTCCAACACACTTCTAGCCAAGAAATAGCAAATCGACGACAACCGTGCATGCTTCATAGACACAAGTGGCCGACCATAAAATAGGAATTGCATCCAATTTAATTGATAAATGCAGTGCCATAGGACAGGATAGACCACTCTTCAGATATCTGGCTGCAGAGAGAGCCGGAAAGCAGTTGTATGTAATAAAATACATTCAGAACATGCTTATTAGGAGCAACACTAACTTAACGAAAGGTCTTTATTATGTATTACGCATGAAGGAAACTTTCTAAAACAATACACCTGCAGATGTATCGTATTCCACAACAACGTTGGAAAAGGACCAGTGTGGATATTTTGGGACAAATACATATTAAAATTCATAGACCATTTTACCCGTTATAATGAATTGGTACCGGTTCGAGATCAAATAATCGAAACAGTTGTCAAGCCCTTAACATATCACATCATAAATACCCGTAGCAGACAGGCAGTGATGTTCTTTGATAAAGATGGCAGAAACTAGACTTGAATTTACGTAGTAAAAAAAACAAATACAAAAGATTTTACCTCGGGATATAAGGGTTTTGCAACTTCACCAGCACAGGATAGGGGCCGGGAAGTAGGATGCGCCATTTACACCCGGAATGATGTCTCCGTTCTTCTCTTTAATTTAGATACCTCATTTCAGGAAGTAGCTGTAGAGTTGCACCTGGATAGGAAGTATGCTGTTATTTTGGCGTACATTCCAAGTCGTGGCACGGTTTTCCCTCTCTGAGAAGACTACTCGATCAATCCCAGGAGTCAGATCCTTGCCGACCGGATCAACGAGCTGGAGATGGGTGTCCTAAATGTGGATGAGTTTACGCATCCTTGCCCCAGAAGCGCTTTATTTTCCTGCCTCGATTTATCCTTGTGCTTTCCGGATGCATCGCCTGATTTTGGATAGAGGGTGGTAGATGACCTCCAGAGTGGTGATGAGTTTCCCATTCAAAAATCATTTTCTGGGCTGCTTCCGTCCAACAGCCCACCCCGGTGGTTCTTGGCGTGGGCGTGGTGGTCCGCATTTCAGGAAATGACTGAATTCTTTGTCTCAGTCGAGGAGTTTGAGTTATTAGATGAGGCCGTTGAGTTTTTTCAGGCAACCTAATCGCCGTGGACGTAGCTGCTAGAAATATTATATGAGATGTAGACAGCGCAGACAAAACTCTTAAATGTTTATTAAGGCCAAGTCCTATTTTATTAACATGTTTCGTATTAGTTGTTCAAACCGTTTACAAATTATTTTTACTAGTAAGTTCTATTCGTACTTGTGATGTTTTGTTCATTATTAGGCAAGGTTCGCCTTTTTGATAGGTAGGTTTAGCTATATTTTAACTCAACAATAATATTTGCTGCTTATTATAATGGAGCATATGGATAAATTACAACGTTACCACGCTAATGTATTGCTAATGTTAGATTCAGGCTTTTCCTTCTTTAAACTCTGGTTTCATATGCTTACCAAACTACATCAAGTAAATAGTATCAATAATTTTGAGGCATCAATCTCTCAGATCTGAACAAATAGGATGGATGGCATTCACAGATGGAGAGTAACAGTAGCTAAGCCGAACAAATAGAAAATGAAAATAACTAAATCAAAACATGTTTAAATACTACAATTATTTGATGGTTCATTTTTTTCCGAGTTGATGATTAAGTAGCGCTACCAGACAAGGAAGAAATGAACATGAACAGTAGAATGTATGTGAAGACGATCCAAATTACTTTTGTGAACAAATGATGAAAGATTTTAGGGAAAAATGTGTCCCCTAGAAAAAGAAATCCGGTTGTAATTACAAAACCGCGAGTTATAGCTATTAACAAGGGTTTGTTACGAAAGTTTTAATCAAGTATAGATCATTATGTTCGGGAATTTCTCGTTTTGGTACCCAAGATCAAAGATTAACTAGCATTAATGTATCGTAAATTTTTAAATGGCACTTCTTGTGACTATGTATACACTTTACGACATTCTCTCATTGGATTACTTTCATGAGCCGAGAAGAATTGTTTACCTTGCACGAGCTTACACATTTCAACTCACCCACATACGGTGGAAACTATCAATTAAGAAATCCATCTTCATAACTCAGCAAGTTCCAATGTGAATACAAACTTAACTTAAAGTACTGTACATTAAAGCATGCGCCCTCATCGCATTCTATTTTTAAACTCACTCATCCAATATTCTAACCATGGTAATTGCCATACAGAAGCACCTGTAAAGAAGCACCTATTGGTACACCATAACCCTTCCAATATCTGATCTTTACCCTATGATTCTGCTAACTTTATTCCAATTATCATTGCTCTCTATAACTATAACATACAATTTCTTTCAATAGTTAAATATCTAATTGCCTCTAAGTGTAGGGTTTTCGGAAACCTCTCATCCATTACAATATATGTTTTCTCTAATTACGTAAGCTTTACTTAATAACTCCTCTCATATTCAACATTATTAAACACCAAGCCCTTTTCCCTTTCCTCCGATATTACGCATTCAATGGAGAGCAGAGCAATTTGTCCCAACATCTCGTCTAAGTAGGATAAAGGTTCAGTCATAACGCTGCTAGAAGACATATTAGCACACCACATCCATGAATACAATTCCTATAAATTATATTCTATTTCTCAATCTGTCTTATATATATATACGCGATCTTTCATACACAGTGCGTACTATTAAATTTAATTTTGATCTATTTGAAATCTATTCCATTGTTAAATCAGAACTGCATCTCTCCCAATATTGTCCATATTTTTTCCACTATACTAACTTTAATTCGTTAGTTTATCGTTACACGTGTGCTTCATGGAGTCAAAGCTAAGAAAACTGCCAATTCTAGGTGCTTTAGCTCTTAATCTTACTCTTTTACTCAATAACAATACAATACCTATCAATTAAAAAATCCATCTTCGTAATTCAGCAGGCAGGGTTATGATAGCTGGCTGACATTTGTTAATTCTTACCCTGCTAGCAGATCTGGTCAGGATTCTCATGTGTGACTTACCCTTGAAAAGTGACTGCTACTTGAGTAATTGGGAAGATTTCGTCACTAAAGATCTATTCTTGGTAATTGACGGTTATATGTAGATAAATAGAAAAAATCTCTAAAATTAGCAGCCTGGATAAGAATTAAATATAAAATAAGGAGGGTATGGAAAATATACAGAGGCACTGCTAATAAAATCTTTTTAACAAATTAAATATCCAAATGTTTTTTACAACTCTAATTTTCTCACTACTAACTTTCGGTGTAGAAAATGAAGTAGACAAATATCTCGATTCAATAAATGGACATTTGATAAAGATCAAATAATCAGCCAAGCGTGACCTAGACGCCTGCCTATTTAATCTCTCTCTTCCGCTCAAGGGTGACAGTCAGGCAAGCCGCGAGTCTTTTTAATGTAAATGATAAATATTGAGTTTAAAAACGAACTGGCATTTGAATGAGCAAAAATCAATGTTATCATATGCACGATCATTAGACGCTCTGATTTCTAAGACCATGCCAGACTATCGAATAGAACAGACATGATATTAATCCCGCTCATACCATATCGCGAGTTCTATATGAGAATATTTTGTGAGGTGAACTACAGCTGATATATGAACGAAAATATAGTTCCGCATTTTATCATAAATTTCTAAAAGAAAAAATTAAAATATTGTGACGAATATAAAATGACGGTGATATATTCAATTTATTCGTGTAAAACGTGGAGGGTAGAAAATTAATAAAAACTAAAAATATATTCCTTGAAATTTAGGTCTGCATCCATATTTGTATGAAAGATGTCATAAAAGATTATCACACCTGGTAATTTGATTGACTTTTTGCATATTTTAAGGCCTTTGAGAAGTGGTTGCTCTACTGTATATTTAAAATATATTACGCGAGTGGATGGATGAAAGTAGAAGCAAATTAAGTGGGCATAGAAATTAAAAAATAACGTTATTGGCAACGTTATTGGCACACGGAGGATATAATGACTGGGATAATAAGTTTAACACTTAATGTCAATATTTTCATGATCATAGTGATACATCTCTTGATCGGTAAGCAAATGGCAAAAAGTAAACAATATACTTGTCTGCAACAATATTTTTTATCAACGCACACTATTATTTGAAACAAAAAAGAGAAATAAAGACAATTTAGGATCTTTAAGGAAAATGATGGAAGAAAATAAGGGTAACATTAATACTAAAGGCTCATTTTTATGGACATTCATTTAGTTGCTCTTAATTTATTGATACTAGCTTTTAATGAATGAAACCCCACATAGAGGGCTTATACCATTGTTTCCCATCATGTTTGCTCCATGCCCAACCTCAGATTCTAAAAATTTCCTGTCCCCGCTGATGTAAGAGATTAAACTATGTATATTCTGTAGAAGTAAAGTTTATTAATCTAATAAATCCTTAAATAATATCTAATTCTTCAAACAAAATAATATAATTAATAAAAAAAATCATTGAAACAAAGTAAAATCGACAATCAGTGAAAATATGTTAAGTATAATATATCAAGCTTAATTAAATAATCAATAATGAAGATGTTTAGCGCAAAATCCATTTATTCGAGGCATGAAATTTGTTAAATTTAACCTTAAATCTTCTCGTTTTGTGATATCAAGAATATTTCATTGTTTCAGTAACAGGTCAGTTACAGCACTGAAACCACATTATACGAAATATGAGAACAGAAAAGGCAATAGAAGTTTTATTACTAAATCTGTTGCATTTGAGTATTTCGTCTCTATCTCATTACAGAGACAAATCATACTCCCTTTTATTTTAAAAAGAGTTTGAGCAGAACAATCAATTTGTATTTTTTGACCGCTCTTTTTAATAATGCATGGCTACTTCCTAGTGGTGCACTAGTAATGTTTGAGTTATCCAAGCTGGAAAATGAACTTTTTTTTAGGTCAAAAAAATCTCCTACTTTCAATCGCCACTCTCTATTTTCACCATAGCTTTTATCCCAGGTCACCTTGTATGGCCCACACGGTCTGTTGTGAGCTGTTTATCTATGTAACTTCGCTTGACTTGATAAATCTGGAAAAAAAAAAATAAAGCTCAATATATAGGCCATCTTTCTCTACTGTTAGCAGAATCTTCAAATTAACTTTTGTCTGTAATTATGGCAGGTAAAATTAGTAGTGGATTGGTTTCATTATCCAGTACTGGTTTCATTGATAAATCTCAGTTTGTGTACGTGATCTTTGATTTGTTTTCTTTTTAAAATCAAAAATCTTTGTCAAACTAAAGAAACAATCATTGAAGTGATTTCCGGCCCGCACTCAACCCATGGGGCCTGATAACGAAATGCCTATTCTTTTACTTTTCATCCAAACTATTAACGTTGTTTTGCACTGTCACACCAAATAGATGGTGTCCAGGCAAACTTTTGGTCTCCTAACACAGTTAAAATAACACTTGTTGGCAAGTTTAATCTTTGTTGTTTTGTTTAAACGTTGTGGCTTATGCGTATATTGTTATCAGAAAAAGATGAAGTTGTATGGGTGATATATACAAGCATGTTTACTTAATACCATTTTTAATTACCATACATTATCTGGAGAAACTTAGAAATTAATGAATATTATGTGAAAAATATAAAGAGTTCTCCGTAGCATAAAATAAATGTTATTAAACACAATTTCCCACAACCTGTTACTCCCTCTTTAGAAAAGATCTTGAACTACCATTCTTCTTAACTGTCACGTATTTACTGGCCCTTGGACCGTTGCCCTTTAGTATGCTCTTAACTCAGTGTTGCCAACGCTGGATAAACTTTATTTATCAAAATTCTTGGAATTTTTCTATAGGCAAAAAATTACTTCAACCTTGTAATCAAGTTTTTTATTTCTCAAATTAAGCCAATTTCCCCCACAAATCTGGACGTGGTAGAAGTTTTTTCTTAATTTGTTAGTATTTATACGAAGTCTAGACTCAATAGAAAAATATAATTATATACTTCAAATCACCATGCCGAATTTAGCTAAGAGCACGTATTTCTTCTTGTGTAACAAAATCTTTGTTGCATTTTGAAGTTGGCAAATTACAAACTTTTTTTCCAAAGAGAAACTTTTGCTAGGAAAATACTTTGGTTTCATAATAAGTTTGACTAAAAATTGTTCGCATAATGTCAATAAGTCTAAGAGCCTACCTACACTTCGAACCTGACTTTCTACCATTTGAGAAAATATGATGAAGTAAAGAATATCAAATCTAAAAAGGCACCAGTCTTCTTTCTGGCATCGCATTTCTCTTGGTATGCAAAAGTAAACACTCCAGATTTTCAAGCAAGGAAGAATCTTTGAGATTAATAGCATGTCTTATTTCCCAGATTCCAAGATTTTCTTAACATATTATGGCAGTGAGGAAGTAAAGTACATAGCTGTGTGGTCCCGTTTATAATTTATTACTGAAGGAATAAATACACTTCTCACGGTTCTCGGTGGATGTCAATAACAGAGTGAATCGAATTAATGATTTCTTTAGTTAACGATGAGAAATTTAGAAGAGACACGAAAATAATTTTTCTGCTTTTAAAATAAAATAGGAAAAGGATTTGTATTAAATGGGTTCTGATTTCTACATCAATATCAGATGACCTGTATGCCAATGGTCCTGTCAATGAGACTATGTGTATACATATCATGGACTAATTCAATGAGAATAGCTCTAACATTTAAACACGTAAAGACTAGTAAATACATTTTGATGTTCTTGCTAATTGAATCATTTACCCGGAGATGACCAGTGTAATTTATGCCTGTAAGATTAAAGGGCCTAACAAATTTCACTCTCTGTATGGCAAGATTAGTCATCTTAGGATATTGGAAAGATAGTAAATGGAATTTATGGCAAATCATGCAATGATAAAGAACAAGTTGTTTGAACTCTTCTGATAAACAACCCAATGAAGTGACTGGCCAAAAAAGAGGAACACTAGAGAGCCATACTGGACCTTAAAGCCGTAATTCTTCCTTAGACTAGATGAAATTGAATGACTCTCCATTGATTTGAAGTCAAAGGGTGGTTTATGTTGCCCAGACTTAAAATTAAAAGAGGGCTTGTTTGTTTTCCAATTGAATTCATTCCTAGAGTTAGCTGAAAAATGTTGACTTTCAGAAGCAATTTTACAAGTATTCGAAGTCCTAAGTAGAGTTTTGATTATGTCATTTTAATGTTCAAACATATTTAACACTGATGGATAATTCTAATTTATTTTAGGCACCAATTATCTTTTAAACGAGGAAGGTAGTTTATATATATATATATATATATATATATATATATATATATATATATATATATATATATATATATATATATAAATATAAAGGGTCTTTTCAATAAGGTCGCTCAATTTTTAAACGTAAATAAAACAAGTTGTGTGTGATATAGGCCCTTTATTTATTTTAAATTTGAAAGTACATTTTATGGCATTGAGTGTGAAACATGACTTCGTTCAAATGTCCGCCGCGTCTTTTCTTCGCTGGGTGGAACGTATTCTGGAGGCCTAATTTTCGATGACTTTGTCGCATAAATCTGGCTGAATTTGATGGATGGTGTTCGTTATGTTGACTTTGAGGACATCAACTGTTACCGGATTATTCGCATAGACCTGCGATTTAAGGTAGACCCAAAGAAAGTAGTCTAATGGCGTTAAATTGCATGATCTCGGTGGCCAGTTGACGTCGCGGTCGCACGAGATGAGACTGCCCTGAAATCGCTCGTGCAACATTTCTATCGTAGCATTTGGTACGTAGCGCCGTACTGTTGGAACCACATGTCGTCAGTATCCATATCACCTATATAATCCAGTTAAAGCTACAAGAAGTTGCTTATCATCGATCTGTAGGTCTCGCCGTTGACGGTTATGGCAATCCATCTTCGTTCTCTAAAAATACGGACTGATGATTCCGTTAGACGAAAGTCCGCACCAAACAGTGATTTGTTGGGATGCAATTAGTGTTGGTGTATCTCATGTGGATTGTTTTCGTCCGAAATCCGAAAGTTTTTCTCGTTCACAAATCCAATCATCCCAAAATGAGCCTCGTCGCTGAAAATGATGTTTTGGGGAAATTTGGGTCAGCTTCCAACTGATCTAAAGCCCAATCAGCGAACACACGGGTAAGTTGGATTTTGTACGGGTGCAGACCTAAGTCCTTACGCATAATTCGCAAAACTGTAGTCGCAGAAAGGCCAAGTTCTTATGAACGACGAGAAATTGACTATCTCGGATTTTCCCGTAGACTCTCATTTACGGCAGCTATGTTTTCAGCCGACCTTGCGTTTCGGCAACGTACGGGTGTTGGCTGTATGTTGATCAATCATTTTGCCTTGAATTTGGCCACCAAGCGTTGAACAGTGGACTCGGCATGACGATTGTGGCGATGATAGAAATCACGTAATGGGCGGAACGTTTGTCGAACGGAGCACTAAATCTGATAATAACATTTGATGATTTACACACACTGTTCTTCGCTATAAGCTACCATCGTGACTTGCCAAGTACTACTAAATAGTTCACTGTAAGGTTGCCAGATTTCGCTTTAACAACATGGGTACTAGCGCCTGACAATGCACGAGCGTCCTTGTTGAAAGACCTTTTATATATATATATATATATATATATATATATATATATATATATATATATATATATATATATATATATATATATACATATATATATATATATATATATATATATTTTATATATATATATATATATATATATATATATATATATATATATATATACATATAGTGACATTATTAGACAACTGATCTACTTCAGGTTCAGCGTTGTTACTCCCTTCGAACTGGAAAACGACAATCAATGATAGCCTCTAACCAGCCAAATATCTGGTTTCAAAATTACCCCTTTATGCCAGATTCTTTAACCTTCATAGAAAACCATTATTATTAATATAATAACAATGCGCAATCATAGCCAAATAAATTCGAGAGATGGAAAAAATCCCAAGACAAATTAGTGCGGTTAATGTAATTGCATCATTAGAAAACTGATCTATTTCAGGTCCAGCGTGACACCCTTCGTCCTCAAACTGGGAGACCACAATTAAGGATAGATTCTAACCTTCCAAAAAACTGGTTAGATGCTGTTATTATATAAATAATGACTTTTTTTCTGAAGATATACGAGATTTTTAGAGAATTCTAATTAATATATTATTAACTGACGGAAATTTTGAGTATATTTCATTTTTATAAACTAGATAAGACATTTACTAATGCTTTATATTTAATTTAGTGGTTTTACATAATTTTAATCCGTAATATTGAAACACATAATAATATGTTTCCTTATTATAAAATATTTTAATTTCTTTCAATACAGCCAACTTTAATCTATTGACATGCTAAGAAAATATATGATAAATAAAACTTTTATCTTAATTGTACTATGTAATCCGGCCACGAATGATTTCATCTTTCTTGTTTGCTCTTCTGATTTTTTGTGATTATCTTACATGCTTGTGAAAGCTAACATTTCCTAACCCTGAGAAGTTCACTAATGTTCACTCAAGCGCGCTCACGTTCTCTCTCTCTCTCTCGCTCTCTCTCTCTCTCTCTCTATTTCTCTCTATCTTGTCCTATAGCTTATATGAGATGCCAGAGAGATAAGGAATATTTTAAAAAATAGTAAACACTAGGTTAGTTAATGATAAAGTTAATAACTCTGTTTTCTAACCCCCTTTGCCCTCGACACCTTCGTAATAAAATATAATTTTGCTTAATTATGTAAGAGTGAAAAGTTAAATAAAATTCCAGAAGTTATGAATATTGAGATATTAAATGATTCAATCATGAACAAATTAATTATTACACCGTTTAAAATGAAAATTAAACTCGATATTGTACTTCAAAATAAATCATTAATTGCGTATTCATGAAGTTGAAAACATTTGCAGAAGATAAACCATTGCTTTAAAGTAGTATATAAAACTAACTTTCGTGAATTTATAGTCAATAAAGAACATCTTTCTCTCTAATTAGTCTCTTTTCAACGTGTTCATGTTATTAAACGATTTCATGCAAGAAATCATTTAAAAGTGATAGAAGTATAATTTTGAAAATATTTCTAATTTTTAGTTTATCTAGTGATTAATGTAGTATATCAGTTGATATGTAAAAGAAAATTAAAGCTTTGTGAGAATGTTATCTAATGACGGGCGTACTTATAATGATTAATTTCAATAAATAAAATGAAGAAAAAATTAAATGTGCAAAGACTATAGTGAAAAGGGAACTGGAAAATTGCTTTGATTATTCGAATTGCCATTGAGGAAGTCATTGTTTAGATTTTATTTTTATTTTTGATAAGAGCTCATCTGGTGACTGCCTACTTGGGCATTAGTCGCCGTATTAAAAACCGGCCTAGTACTAGGCTACTTTAAAATCAAATTCAAAAAGATAAAAAACAACCCCCCCAAAAAATTGGGAAAAGAAAGCGAGCAATAAGCAAGCTCCTGCGTCTAAGGGAGGCCCCATCGGCGCAGGAACGTGCTAGCTATAAGGGAAAAAAACAAAAGCAAAAAACAAAAAAAAAACTGGATAAATAATAGGAAGATGGCTGGCCTCCCCCCAAAAGTCAACAGGTCCACCAGTTAATGTGCACGCACTCGTCCCGAGTACAAGGGATAGGCGGTAGCGAACCCGCCCATCCCGGTACCGGGACGAGTAAGGTGCGCGAAGATCGCCGAGGCTGGAACATTCGACAGGAATGTGCCGAAGAGTCTGGGGGACGACGCATTCATCACAAGAGGGCGCACGCGAGCGCTCCATCAATTAGCGATGCGTCACACGAGTGTGTCCGATTCAGAGACGACAGAAAGCGACCTGAAACCGTCGCGGCATTGGAGGATAGGTCCATGAGAACATTTGTGGCGTAATGGCACGCAACTTTAAGTCCCCTTCAACCGTCTTCCATATTAGTTGCCAAGCAGTCCGAAGAGCTGCCCGTATTCATTCCATGTAGTCGGTGTGAGGAAAAGCGAAACGCTCCGGGCACAGAGTTCTCGCAGACTCTTTGGCGCGCTCATTCCCCGCAATTCCTACATGTCTAGGAACCCAGCAAAAGATAATTTCGACATCCGTCCGGCTCGCCAAAGCCGTGGCGTGACGCATATCGCGAACCAGGGGATGCGGAGATTCCAGTGCCCCGAGAGCACTCAGGGCACTTTGTGAGGCGCTATAGATTTCAATCCGGTCTCTGAACCGGCCATGTCGCGTAATCTCCCGTACCGAGTGGTGTATTGCCACCAGCTCAGCCGTGAAGACAGACACAGCGCCTGGCAGAGCCCCGCTGACTTCAAACAGAGGAGATATGGCGTGAAAGCCGACCCCCTCTTAGGACTTTGAGCCATCCGTATACACTGGCACTGTTCCAGTGTGTCACGAAGAGTGCTTAAAAAGGTAGAACGCAATACTCCTTTCGCTGTACAAGCTTTGGGAGCAGAGGCGTGGCGACAAATAGCAAAATGTGGTACCGTTCAGGGTTGCGCCCTAGGCAGAATCAGGGGCGCCACCGGCCCAAGAGCTATACCTAGCTCTCAAAGGAGTTTCGTGGAACTAAACTTAAAGGGCTTAGTGTATGACTGGCATCTTTCGGCGGCATTGGCACCGTCAAGATCAGTTGCGGATGCAGTGAGAGCTGTTGGTGAAAAAGAGAGGCACCGGGCTCGCGCGTACAGGAGAGTGATGCACTGCACGCGGAGTAGAGCGAGTGGCATCTCCCCAGCATCGAACAACAGGCTCTCAATGGGGGAAGTGCGGAAGGCACCGGTCGCAAGTCAAAGGCCGGTGTGGTGGATCAAGTCCACCTTCCACAATAAACGCTCGGCTGCGATTGCGATTACACCACATTCAGGCGCACCCCATTAAGAAACAAATCTGGATCGGAGTGAAGCCATGGATGGCGCCCCAAGTGCACCACCTTAGTCTTGGCCAAATAAAACTTAAACCTGTCCGCTTAAGCATAGCAAGAGACGCAGTTCAACTGGTGTTGGATTCGACGCTCCAGAGTTTGCATCTGGGCTGCGCCTAAAAGAGATCAAAAGGTCGTCCACGTAGAGCGTACCGAGTACATCTTCCGGAAGCACTGAGGTGATGCCGTTGATGATCAGGGCAAAGAGTGTGACACTGAGGACACTTCCTTCCGGGAAACCATCTTCGTGCTCCTTTGGGTCGTAGAGGCCTTCCCCCACCCGTACACTGAATCGACGATCGCGAAAAAATTCAGGTATGAATATTGGGAGGCGTCGTCTCGCCCCCATAGTGTGGAGAGTCTCCATGAGACCGTATCACCATGTGGTATAAGAGGCCTTCTCCAGATTGAAAAACACCGTGGTGTAGTGCTGTCTACAAAGGAAGGCCTCGCAGACCGCATTTCCAGTTTGAACAGAGCATCCCACGTGGAGTGGAACTTTTGGAAGCCACACTGTGCAGAAGACAGGTTGCCTCCGCTTTCAAAGAAAAAGGCTAATGATACATTCACCAATATCTCTATCAACTTGCACACGCAAGAGGTTAGAGAGGTCCGGTGGAAACCGGCTGGAGTAGAGTGATCTCTACTCCGGGATGCTGGCGGAGCAGCATCCCGGCTAGAGAATGAGGAGAAGGCCGTCGAGAAGGATTCCACCACGGACGCAAGGGTTCGAGATTGCGGTCCCATTTTCCTGCAGAACGGGAGGGGGATACTGTACGAACTTAGCTGTATCCTTTTTACTCTCCTCAACACCTCTGCCAGAGGCGTCTTCCTGTTAAGTGAAGACACGAATAGCGGCGGGCGTGCTTAGAAATACACCGAAACCTAGCCCTAGCCCGACGAAGTTCACCGACAGTCAAATCGTTCGGGAGGCGCTTATAGCGCATGTAGGCATAACCCTTTAGTTTTAGAGCCGTCCCACACTCGGCCGACCACCATGGGACTTGTCGGCGTGCAAAACGGTTAGACGTTCTTGGAATAGTAGTCAGGCCCGCGGCGATGAGGTTGCCGGAGGAGAACTCAACGGCCTCCTCTACCGACCTAAACTCCTTGACTGAGATAGAGCATTCAGTCATTTCCTGAAATGCAGGCCACCGCGCCCGCGCCATGCACCACCAAGGTGGGCTCTCAGGCAATAGTTGTCCTGAAAATGATATTTGAATGGGAAAGTAATCACTACCAATGAAAATCAGGCTGTGCATAAAAATAGCACAAAAATAGATCAAGGCAAGAAAATGAAGCGGTTCTCGGGCAGTGATGCGTAAACTCATCCACATTAGGACATATATCTCCAGGTGTTCGATCAGATAGGCAAGGACTTGTCGCCTGGGATTTATTGAGTAATCTCCCCAGAGAGGATGCCTGCCGTTCAGATCTCCAAGCAAGAGAAAGGGCATCAGCAACCGTGCGACGACGCGGCGGAAGTCCCCCACATCAAAGTCAGCTGACGGTAGTATGTACGCAGAAATGATAGTATACCTCCTATCTAGGTGAAGTCTGAACAGCCACTGCCTGAAAGAAGGTATCTAAAGTGAAAAGAAGAACGGAAACATCATGCCGGGTGTAAACCACGCTTTCCCCATCCCGGCCATCTTGTGGTGGTGGGGTTGCAAGACCCTTATACCTCTGGAGGGCAAGCAGGGGGCACGCGCCTAGCATGGTGTCCTGCAGGAAAAATAGCTAACGAGGAACGGGACGAGACGAGACTCCGCAGCTCCTCCCAGTTGACCTGGAGTCCCCGTAATCCTTTTGAAGGAATATGCCATCCAGTCCTCACTCGATGGAGAGGCGGGGGCCCTCCTCAAACAGAAGACCCTCCCGGGAATGGCCGTACGCTTCCCGTAGGCAGAACTCCGGGCGCTGTTGGTGGGACAAAGCGCTGAATGCGCTGTCGCCTTCGAGGACATATGGGGGGGGGGGGCTCGCCCGTCATGCGAGTCCTTTCCTCCCTCCGCCTTGAAATCTTAGGCGGGCATTGTGGCTTCGGAGGGGGGGAGCCCTCTTTACGACCAACCACCGTCTCCAAGCTACTCAGCCCACAAATAGGCGTGGGCGAAGGAGCCGAAGCTCCTTTGTTGCTGTCCTCTTTTTGGAGGACAGCTTTAGGAACCCCTGAAGATAGCCTGGCGGCCAACTCCGAGGGTGTTGCTTCCTGTGAGTCTAACGACTCAGTGGAGGCGAGTGGCCGTTTAGCCTTACGGGAAACTGTAACGCTTAGGGTAGAGGGAGAGCCATGGTTTTAGCCGGGGCTGGCTGTGAACCCTTTTTGCTGCCAGCTTTACCAGTGGAGTCCCTGGGTTTAGTAGAACCCGCAGAAGGGCTCCGAATGGGCGCGGAAACAACCGTGCTCGTGGGCCTGGATGTGCCAGGCGCAGAGGGTGCCTTCCTGACTATTGAGGCATCAGACGTCCCAGGCAAATCCGGGCGCGCCAGGAACAAGCCCTTAGCCTGGTGGAATGAGAGTATATCCTGGGCCTGAACGGCCATGATTTCTTTTTCAAGGAGATATGAACCACATTGCTTCGAAGAAGCGGGGTGATGCTCTCCGCAATTGACACACTTGGCCACACATCGTGTACGGCCTTGGAGCAATTTACACATACTTAGGGTGACCCTGACTTTGCACGTCTACAAGAACGACTCGTTTGTCCGATGCGGTGACAGTAATAGCACTGCTACGGCCGTGGCACGAATGCCTTTACGCGGTAGTGGTACCACCCGGCACGCACCGACTCAGGGAGCTTGTCACAGTCAAACGTGATGAAGAGTGTAGGGGTGGGTCTCGGGGCCCCTCCCTCTTTTCTCATCACACGTTCGACATTAACCGCCCCATGGCCGGCCAGCTCTATGGTCGGCCAACTCTAAGGTGATTTCCTCTATGGACTAGTCAACGAGTTCCCTCGCATAAACTACTCCTTTCACAAAGTTCATGGTAGAGTGCAGCGTCACACTCAGCGGCGTTGCATGAAGTTTCCGAAGAGCACTTATCTTGGCCACCTTGGCGGGATTCGCCGCATTCGCCAGAAGCCTCCCGTCAAGGAAACGGGTCGCCTTCCGCTCTCTTCCAATTATACTAGCTAAAACTCTACTCTGTTTGATCATGTTGCCCTTGGCCAACATGCTGCCATCAGTGGAGCGAAGAACGAGAAAGCGTTTGAAGCAAGCATGTTCGAAAACGACAGGTAACCACTGAATGAGGGGCCCCGATGTTATCGAGGCTCAGCCCTGTGCACTTTAGTTTTTAGTCATAGTCAAGGGCTCCGCACCCGGGAGGTAGAGGGGCCGGATGTGCCGATCTTGGCTTGGTCGCTTGCCAACGTGGCAGCAGACCCATCCTTCCCCGCAGCCGCCACGGATGGAGAGGAGCCCCAAGTATTTCTAGTCTTTTTTTCTTATTTTTTGGGGGTGGAAAGGGTGGCTGCGAACGCACCCTCTTCTCCATAGCACCAGCAGGAGCAAACCCAGGGCAGAATGACTGGCCTCAGCAAGGTCTTACTCTGAGATAGAGAAGGTCCTGGCAGTCGCAGGGGCACCGGCGGAGGATCAGATCTACCACTCTTTTTACTGCCTTGGAAACCCTAGCCGTTGAAGGAGGACCTTGCATAGGACCGGACGCGAGTTCGGCGATTGGCGCCGAGCCCGGATTCCCCCCCATTTAACGCCTTAGCGGCTGAGGCTTGGTTGCCTCAAGGACCATGTCTATCTCTTTGTATGTATATCCAAAGACTAACCAGAGCCGATGTTTTTAAATTACAAGTTGGCGCTCTACTCATCTGAACTATAGTCCAATCGTTGCAAAAGAGGTTTATAACAATGTTTCTGTGTTGTATTTAAATTCATAAGTAATACAAAAACAAAAATGCATTCACTAAAACAACCTCCATAGAGAAAATCTTAGTAGCTAAATATATGGCTTAAATTATACAAGATAGGTTATTAATTAAAAGGTTAAATACAGCAATATATGTGCAAGCCTTAGCGTCATAGTTTTTATAGAGCTTTACTACCTTTTAAAATTAATATCACAATGCAGCAGAAAATTATCCAAAGTCGCTAAGGATTTCAAACCAAAATACCGAGTTTACACAATTTAAAAATACCATTTAATCTTCGCAACAAATAGGGTAAAGTGTAGAACACCAATTTTACTCTAAACAAACACATTATAGAATCTAGGCATAATTATAGATATATATGAAGAGTTTCGAGTCCATATTTTTGGTCTGGCGTTGACGAAAATGTAGTTTGGAACCAATTCTGAGAGTTAATAGCAGTGCAAGCAGGTGATGAAACCTGTAAAACATACAGGATGCGGTGAGAAATCTGTCACCAAAGTTCAATAATTAAGAAAATAACACAGTCATCTAGATCATTTATCGAGATATATTTTCCAAATTTACATCTTAAAAACTTGAAGGAGTATAATATTCATCTTATCCAATAAACTTTCCGTCCACCTCACCTACGGCCTCCAATTTGGATCAGAACCTGCTGCAGGCTTTCTTGACGGTCGTTATGTTTAGCTGGGTTAAAACTGTGGTGATCATGTACGTAAGCTCTACTTTTGTTGAGGAATATGTCTTTTTGGTCTCTCTTGTAACCAAATCCAAAACATTATAGACTGTAGTTTTAAATTATGGGGAGTGAGGAGACCAGCTGATCGGAGTAGTACGATCTAAGAAAATTTTTGACACTAAAGACTGTGTTCTCCTGCTTCTGAGACGTACTAAAATTTCACCTACTACACATGCGACTAAAATCAAGGCAACACTAAATCCTTCTGGCACTTGACACACCCTTCGGTAAGATAACTGTAGCATAAAGTGGCCATCGCTAATGACTACTTCAAACAACTTTACGTGGGCCGAAAACTTGGTCCTCATAACTTTCGGTAAATCTTTAAAAGGCAACAATCCACCGTATGTTTTAAGAGTACGGCATCTCCTCCTGGCACAAATTATTTTTCTCTGAGCGGAAACAAAGCATTCTATACCCATTACATGGCTATAGACGTGCTTGCTTTGTTGGGATCGTTGTCAATGATTGCATGCATCTTCGCAACAAAGTCGAGACTTATTTTCGTATAAGAACGCTTTAAGCATCGCTTTTGAGCCACCTTAACCTTTTGACCATACCTAATCTGTCTCATTTACCTCTTTCTGATCTTTTGTACCTCCACAGATTAGCAGATTAACAGTTCGAGCTCCCGCCGTAAAGCCTAACCACTATAGCTAGCCTTTTCTTCAAAATTGTTTGATTAAAGTAAGCCATGTACTGCTTCCATAAGCGAAGATGCAAATCTGAGTCTAGCAGGATATGAATAAGAGATAAACGATGCCATACAACACACATGTGCAAAATTCCTAGGTGCCAACCTCGATGAATTACACAACGCAACTTTTTTAATGTTTTTCCCTGCTTATTATTCAATTCAGTGCTCGTCTCTGTCTAAACAACGTCCTAGAAGGATCCTCCTAACGAGCTGATCCACTTTCTGGATAAAATCATCCTCTCTTTTCCTTATTCACTGCAATAGTGAGTTTTCTTAGCAGCCACAGGGCAAGGTCAAGTTAATGTCATATGCTTCTTCCACGCCTCCTGAGCGATGTGCATTAACAGCTTCAAGTTGTCGACAATAGCATTTTTGATCATCACAATACAGACTGAATAAACGATCAACATTTTCTCCACTCCTTAGGCCACTATTTTCGTCTAGCCTCTCTCTCTCTCTCTCTCTCTCTCTCTCTCTCTCTCTCTCTATATATATATATATATATATATATATATATATATATATATATATATATATATATATATATATATATATATATTTATATATATATATATATATATTAATATATATATACAGAAGTTATTAAAAAGTTCGTACAAGAACTGAATTAGAATAAAGCAAAAAGAATTATCAATTTTTGTAATCAAAAGAAGCTTCAAAGAGGTCGAAACCCTTTGCAATTAAACTGAGGACTCTGAGAATTAACCAAAGTTAAAATAACTTCTTAACCATCACCAATTGTAGAAAACTTTGGCCTTCCATACTTTTTTAAGGATTGGGGACAAAATGTTCTAATGACCTAGCCACGTCCTTTTTCTTGCCGGCCTTAGAAAAAGCATGAAGAGCACATTTTTGTCTTTGTTTTGATTAAGTTAAGAAAGTTAATTTAACTTGGTTTAATTGCCAGAGTCTTTACTTTATAAATATGATTTAAATGGATGGTGGCATCGCTTTCAAAAATGTTTTGACCTCATTGAAGCTTAGTTTGAAAAATATAATTTATAATTATTATTGTTTTAGATTCAATTAATTTAACACAAACTATTTGAAGAGCCATCATATATATCTATAATCCATTATAGATAAGTCCCTATATTTTAATTTTCTTGAGATTAGTGCACGCAGGACAATCTAGCTCTTTTATTTTATACATGCTATAGAATCAGTTTGGCACAAAACTTAAATATAAAACGCACTTATAATCACAAATAAACTAACTGTCAGACGTATAGCACATAAGGCTGGCTGACAAGTGAATTAGGACCAAATTCCGCCGGCGGAAATTTGCGGCGGGCGTTAGGTTCACATTAATCAATAACACTTCCCATTAATTAGGAACAAATCATTCATAAATCACTAGTCGTTAATAAAAACGTACGGCAAAAGCTCTTACTTATTAGCTATTTTCTATTTTGAAACATTTTCTCTCGAATATTTAATGAAGTTAGAGATGTAGGGTGTGAGATATTTATGTGTTTAGACACCATTAGGTTAAGATAGTGAGCAGATCTCAGACCTAACTCAGAGGGATAACAATAAGCATAGGGGGAAAAAGTTAGAGAGAAGCTTAATGTTGAATAAAAGTGTTAGTATATTCTATACTGTACTTATAAATGTATCTGTCAGACACAAGATCATCACGGCAATTCCCAACATGCAATTATTCTGTCGAATTATTTATCAATTTGACTCATGCATCCCTTTATTTCCTCTCTTTAAGTTAAAATGTAGTTAGCGATCATTATTTATTAAAAGGGGAGAAGAAAATTCGAGTTTTTTATTATTCTCTTAAAATCCAAATTTTTAAAGTCTTAATAACGCAAAATAATGTTTGAAGCTATCTCATCCCACCAGCAGTTATACACTCAATCTTATACTGGTAGTGAAACCTTTACCAAGTAATATTTACCTACATACTTATTTTGAAACTGAGGAAACCTGAAAAATTTCGTTTAAAGTTCAATACTCCCTCCTTCTGCCTAACACAGAGAGTAATCTTATCCTTTGGCCACTCAGTGTATTCACCTCCCACACATATTGAATTCCACTTACATACTCTTAAACATTTTCTCTCTTATTCAGATAGAGTACCAGGTAAAGAATAACCCCTCTTACCATCTACTTATCACTTTATTACATTTCACGCCATGGTTCTTACTAAGTGACTAATAACTTTAATTTATATTTTAAAAGTTAGTAGAGTATGAATAAAAATCAATAATCTAATACTTTTGAATCTAGATTCAAAACGTAACCTAAGAAATGGAATCATAACAGCAAATAAGAAACATTTTGCTCTCAGAAAGCTAGAAGAACTTGCCTTGATAACTGCGAAATACCGCCTACTCCGTCTATAATTTATTCCATTTCCTGACTGTTTGTTACACAAGCTTCTCTTCTCTTTCTACCCTCACTGATTGCTTTATTTATCAATAGAACGGGATAAGGATTTGCAATTTCAGGTTTAAGAATTTGTTAAAAAAGTTCATTGGAAAAGACCAGGTGAAAATATAGTTTTTATCATTAATCTTATAAAAAGGGGAAAACACACATTAATTATTAACTATGCCATGCTCTAAGTTTGGTTATAAATACATACACTTTCCTTTATTAAGAATGTAAGTTATCTGTTTGCAAAAAGAAATAATATTGCTATAGCTTTAGCTTTTATTAAACTACTAGCCTCATTCAGAAAGAAGACTGTTTATTTTGATAAAAGCTAAAACGCTAGGAATCTTATTTTCTTTTCTTTGTGAGTAATAACATCCTTGGTCTAACACGATTAAAGTGAGCTTCTGACTAGCATTAAGTATGAAAGAATTCGGGCTAAGAGCCTTGTTAGAGCGACCGTTGGACATAAAAGTCGTTTCCGAAATTACGCTCGAGCAAGGTTAATGGCAACTCGGGAACCATAAAGCTAAGGTTGAGTCCCGTTCATACCTCATATAACTTTTAGTGAGGCTATTATTAAATAAAAAACTTCATGAATTTTGATTTCCATTATAACAATGGTCAGGTATGTGTTATTAAAAGCATTTTAAAATTAGCAAATAGTCTGGCTTATCAATTTATAGCAGTGGCTTCCTATTGTTTAAAAGGCGAAGAAATAGATATACGTAAATTTATGTTTTGATCCCTTAAACATATCTTATAAATGGCTTAGTTTAAGGACCAAAATAAATAGTAAACTTATTTAGGCATGGTAACAATAAAAGGCGGCTGTTATCATGTCATTATACAATACACAGTTTACAAAAACGGTGTAACATTTAAGTTAAATTAGGGAAAGGAAATTTAATGATTCTAACCCTCAACTTCAAAATAATAAATTATCGATTAATGTTAGAGCCAGATGGGTTAGTTTTCTATTAAAATGAATCATCGAGTGCCGTGGGAGAGTCAGATACTAGGACTATGTGCAGATTGATTGATATTTAAGTTATAATATTAGAATTTACAATTTTCCCTTGTTATCACTTTTGAGGGCAAAAGGGGCAGGGTAGGGTGAACTGTTCTTTGTTTTTAACTTTTATTTTCTTAATGCTTTTGAATTGATAATGTTCGTGATGTCATAGGTGGGGTTCAGTGAGATAGAGAGAGAAATGTGCGAGAGTATACGGCTAAGGTGAAGAAGGTGATTGCCTGAGTCCGTGGCTAGAAGTTAGTTGTTAGTGTACTAAATAATGACTAGTCAGTATCACTTGTATCTTAGACACTCGGCTGAAAAAGGATTCAGATTAAAATATGTATATAAAATAAAAATAAAAATATAGAATTAATACATTTATCTACAAAACATGAATATCAATATAATTGTGACAATTAAACACACGCATGAGAAATTAAACAACTTTTAACATTCTAATTTATTCATATCTTGAAAATTATTAATGAGCCAATTCCTCCGAAAATAAAGATAAAGTTTTCGGTAATGTTTCACATCCTTTGGTCCCTTGAGTTATCGTTTGTACCAGTTTTTTGGTTATTTAAATCGAATGTATGTCAGTGTGGCTCATGGTGTGTGAATTCAGCAAGTGGCATTCATCTTCGTAGAATGAAGTGAACATTCTTTTAAAATGAAATGGAACTGTCGAGATATGCCTGTGGAGACTAGCTCGGCGCTCAGAATCGTACACAAGCACGGGCAGCCAGCTGAACAAAAGCGATTGAGATATGTCTGGGGCGATTAATAAAGAGTCAGACTTACAGTTGACCGGGTTTAGACTAATGGCTTGCCAAGTGGTGCTCCTTCGAGTTCATTCCCTCACACGCCTCCCCTTTCGAAGATGACGTTTTCCTGATGTGAAGAGGAGGGAAAAGGGCATTCCCAAACATGGGAGGAGTCGCATATAGGAAAATTTTGACCTGAGTCTACAGGTACCCAATAAGAGTGGACATTTAAATTCAAGTCGAAACAGTGGTCACTAAATGAATGAATTACTTCCGCGTAATCCCTGGCGCAGGATATAATAAAAAAGGGTATGGTCGTCAACCAACGCAAAAAAACACACAAAGTAAATGAGAGTTACAAAAAAAATCAAAAGATTCATTCATAAAAGGGTAGTGGAACGATATATCAATAAAAATAAAGAAAAATACCCTACAAAAAAGATAGACACGCAAAGGACAAATATTTAAAGAAAACAAAATTTTACATGAGAACTAAGGAACATAAACATACACAGTTAAGTCAGTTTTAGAACTATAAAAACAAAACGAGTTCATAGAGCCGATTATGTACACAGGAGTACAATGCCTAACACATTTTACTTCACAAGGGGAGGATCCTCAAGCCGATTCCTACTTAGACAGTCTGCAACACAGTTTTCTCTACTTTTAATGTAAGTTATTGGGAACTCGTATTCCAGTAGAAGTAAAATCCAACGCATAAGCCTTCCGTTCTGGCTTTTAAAATTCTTTAAGTAAGCCAACGGGCGATGATGATCGGTTTCAATCACGAATTCATTACCTAAAAAATATGTTTGGAATTTCTGTACACTCTATACGATCGCTAGAGCTTCAAATTCTATGACCACATAGTTCCTTTCGCGTGACGAGAGCATCCGGCTAGCATACGCAATGAGGTCACTGTTTCGCTATTCTCCATACTGGCTCAAGAAGCAACCCATGCCTTCATTACAAGCGTCCGTTCCTATCCCAAAAGGTTTGTTCGTGTTCGTGAGTCTCGGTATAGGAGATGATGTTAGTTTTTCCTTCACTGCTAAAGTTAAACGGTCGCTTTATGGGTTCCATTCGAGGGGGCCTGGAAACGTATCTTTAGTAGGGAGCTAATGGGGGACGCTAAGGCGGCAAAATTCGGGACAAAACGTCGTTAAAAGGATGTGACCCTAGAAAAGAGCGTAATTGCTTTTAGTACGAGGGAGGGGCATGTCGGCGATGGCCTTTACCTTTTTTTTCTGAGGGGCCATTTGATTTTCAACAATGTGGAAACCGAGGTATTTAATAGTGCTATAGGCGAAATGGCACTTTCTAGGGCCTATAGTGAGGCCGTGATCACGAAGCCTATTGAGGAGCGAGTGGAGGGAGATAAAATGCTGGTCCCATGTACGTGTGGCCACGTAAACGTTATCGAAATAGAAGGAAATGTTACTCAGCCCATTCAGTATCTTGCGAATCATTCGATTATAGTTACTAAAGGCAGTAACTAAACCAAAAGGTAGGCGCTTAAACTGCATGAGGCCCTTTTCTGTGTTAAATGCCGTTTATTTTGGGGCACTATCCTTAAGGGGGATTCGATAGTAGTCCTTACACAAGTCTATGTCTGAAATAAACTTGGCCTCTTAAATTAGATGTAGGCTCTGCTCTATCAAAGTGATAGGCTCAGCGTCAAAAACTGTTACGAAGTTTAGCCTTCTAAAGTCTAGGCACAGGCGGAAAGATTGATCCTGCTTTCTGACCATAACAATGAAAGAGCAATAATTCGACGTGGAAGGTTCAATTATTCCTGATTTTAGCAAGTTTTTCACTTCGGCGTTAAAAGTAAAGCGCAAGTGTACAGGTGAAGGGAAGAGCTTAGATATAATAGGCTCCAGGGTAGGTAGGGCTATATAATGCTCAAAATACAAAGAGCAACCAGGCTTCTCAGAAATTACATCGGGAATTATGTCAGCAAAAGAGACAATTGCTTCTTCTGAGTGGGTTTAAATCTAATTCCGGGGTGGAGTTTACACGGTAACCGGAGAGTGAAGGTAGAAAGTAGTGTTCATCCGCTTCGACACCTAAGGTTTAGACTAAATTAAGAGGCTCAAATGAATAAGAGGCTTCCATTACTGCATTTTCGTCAAGGCCAATTATAATATTAATGCAGACGCAGCGGGGATAGCGCTTAAGCATATTTACATGAAACACTTTGTTCCCTGAGTGGGTCTATATTACGTAATCTATGAGACCACGTGCTCTAGGATTGGGAAAGGGCCTTTCTATTGGGACAAGAGCTTGCTCGTATTTGTGGCTAGGATGAGCAGCACCTCTTCACTGGGCTTGAATCACCTCTCTTTAGACCTAACGTCAAAATAGTTTCTATATTCTTTTAAATTTAGGTACGAATTTTTGTACGCTATATCGGCGCTTTCTTCCAAGTGGTTCCTAAGATGTAGCATATAAGAATACGAGGGCTTAATCTCCTCATCCAGGCGGAGATTAGAAAAATGTTCATTAAAAATGCTTATTGGTCTGCGTACATTTCGACCATACAAGAGCTCAAAGGAGGCAAATCTCAAAGTACGGTGGGGGATTTCTCTGCAGGCAAACAGAGCAACCGGTAGGTATTGATGCCATCCTTGGAGCTGAGCATGGCGAAATCTTTTTCGGGATGATCTTCAGAATGACATTCAACTTTACACAGACGCCGTTAGCGGCAGGGTGAAAAGGAGAGGTGAACAAGGGCTTGATCGTAAGTAGCTTTCCGACGTGTTCCATTAGCTCAGAGGTGAAATGTCTACCTCCGATGGACAAGATCACCTTCTGGATGCCGATACAGAAAAAGATAGAAATAAGGGCATCCGCAAATGTCACGCTATCTATTTTATTATGGGGGACTGCCCCGGATAATATCATTGCAAAGTCAAGAATAGTGAGCACGTACGAGTGTCATTCGGTAGACGGGGGGTGAATTGGGCCATTTAGATCTATGGTCACTCTAAGAAAGGCTTCCAGACAATTGGGGTCTTCTGGAGGGGGGCAGGTGGTATTAGTCCTTTTGCTGTAGTCTTCTGAAAAATTTCACACGATCTGCAAAGCCCGGCAATTTTCTTAGCAGCACCGGGCCCCCCAAAATAACGTAAGATTATCTGAGCCATTTTATTGTAATTGTAATAACCAGCCATCAATCCATCATGTGGGAGTCGGAGGACTTGAGGAACATGGGAACGGGGGATACACAATGAACGAGTGGGGATTTTATCCTCAATCGAACTGGAGCGATTAATGATTCCGTCACTAATGAGGTGGCCGACTTCTATTTGACCATAGGCAGATCCACGTTCGTCACTTCTCGCTTTTGCCAACCAGGACTGGAGAGTTAAGCATTCCTTTTAAGCGATTGAAAAAATCTAGTTTTGAAGGGGTTTACACTATGCGTCATAAAGGGTTTCTAAATACACAGGGGGAAGGGGTGTCCTTAAGTGCATTGGCCTTCGTAATGACAGGCTGTGAGACGGGTCAGAGGAGAGCTGCGGGCTTTGGCCGATCAACACGGCCCAAACAGTGAAATATCTGCATTAGAAAGAGCAGCGGACCACGGAGAACCGATTTGTACGTCCCAAAAAGTCATAGACTACTGCAAATTTATCATGGTTGGGGTCCACTGGAGGGAGTAACTTTTCAGAGACGACGAAGCAAGTACATCCGGTGTCTCTTACAAGGGTTTACACTCTGCAACCATTAACACTTCTATTTCCAAACTCAAGCCCACCGGGGGTGCTTTGTCGAACAGGAAATCAACTTGCTGTGTCGGGGGAATGGTTGTTGTGGAGGTTTCTGGTGTTTTAGGGCGAGCGAGAAGATGAGAGAGAGATGCACTTATTTGGTGGATTTCATGACTAGGAGTAGAACGAAATTGGGAGCTTGGGAGACAGTGTGTTCTCACGTGAACGGGAACACCGTAGAAAAAACAAATTATGGGCCTAATCGGGTAATCCGACACTGGGGGATTTTGTATAAGGGGTTTAATATCCCTCGATTCTGGTGGGGTTGGTACTTAGTTTAAACGGACCAGGTACCTTCGAAAACTTTGGGGAACTCTTCGGGGGAAATTTGGAGAGGTTATTTTTAATTTTGGTGGATGGGGGATGAGACTTCTTGGGATCTTCCATGTATTGATGCTGGCTTGATAAGGGCAGACAGCTCACCCAAAGCCGCTTGAGATATGTCTGGGGCGATTAATAAAGAGTTCGATTTACGGTTACCGGGTTTAGACTAATGGCTTCCCAAGTTGCAGTTCAAAGGATATATAAAGACAATAACCCGAAATATAATTTTATGTGCATGGCCATACAAGATCGCTTTAACTTCCAGCACGGGGAAATTGGATGGGAGGGTGGAGACACAAAGTCACAGGTCTTCGAAAAGATAGGTTAGGGAGTCCTGACGAGAAGGACACGATGATGAGGTTAGATTAGTTCATGATGAAGAATGAGATTTCCTCTGCTACAGAGAGACGTAATCTCAACTAGAGACGATTCTGCATATCAGCAGGGAGTCTAACTCTCGAAATAATGGAAATCTTCAAGGGATTATGAAGATGAGAGGGCCTCACTACTCTTCGGTAAGAATGGGGCTAGATAGATTTCATCTTAATATGGGCCAAAGCTTAACGAATGTAGATCTGCTGGCGAAATCTTCGACGAACTACGACGACGGTTTACAGGTGTTCACGAGTGTAGAGAAATAAAAAAAGGCAACGGCACCCATAGGACCAAGTGAAAAATATATTAAAATCCCTATTCAGTGAGAGCGAGAGAAAATAACAAGAAATTAAGGTTCCGGAGAACGGTAGGCGTTTTACTAACAGTCAAACTGCCGAATGGCTCTGATCTCCCTGCCGGGTGGGTAGTCAACTCGAGCTGCACATCCCAAGGAAGCCTCAAAAGGCCATTAAGCATCTTTAATAAGAAACTGGCCCCTGCGAAATTGAGGAAGAAATCCACCTAACTGACGGTATGAACAACTCGCTAGGCAAAATATCCATTTAATCACCAACCTCAAAAGATCCGATTACCTACGAGGTCAGGAGGCCCGCGGTTAGAGCACCAGCGGGGTAAAAACAAAAGATCGCCGAGGAGAAATAGTGGGACGGTTGTCGGTGCTTCTTATTGAGAAGCTGACCTGGGCTCCGCGGTGTCACCCCCGCCCCCCTTAGTTGGGGCGGTCCCCGGGCTATAAATAAGCCCCGTAAGGAAGAAAACAGGTTATTCTGTTAGAGAGGATAGAGGACTAGATTTTTGTGATCAGTCCCTCGCACAGTTCCGGACTCGACTTCTAAGATTTAGATGTTCGTCTTGTTTTCTTATCTGTGTCATACTGATTTATCCCTTGCTTACATAGCAAAAGATCTGACTGATTCAAATTCCTAAGTGCCAAACAGGAATTTCGGGAGCAATATAAAAGAAGTTATCAGCTCACCCTCAAGGCACTTTCAAGTCGGAATCTCATTAATTTTGAAAAAAGAAAAATTGCTTGCCAAGTAAGTTTCCTTTAATTACTTTCGAAATCACCTTATATACAAAAACCCAGTTTGGTAACTCTGCGAAATAAACAAGGGTACAAGAAGAACTCGAGAGCTACAAAGAAGAGTACTCCGTGAGTCAGAGAGCAACACCCCTCTCTCTATGTTTTAGACCTATAACCGGATCGATAAAATTATAAGAAGAGATCTACATCGGTTTCTACTGTCACCGTCGCAACTCTCTCATCCTTCCCCTTCATCGTGAAGTCTTGAGCCTCCCAAAGGCTCGTGGAAAAATCTAGTATAGCAAAATCCGTCAACACTTGTTCCGATCAAGGTCATGTAAGGCCGAATGACTATATATATTCATTTTGGTTAATTAGGATTTTTAAAACTGTGAGAGTAAATGGTGGTTTAACTCTGTAACTTAGAGGCTTCCAGAAATTAGCTATCTGGAAATTAGTTTGTTTACGTGGAGCCTACTATGTTTTAAACAGAGCTCTCGTCAGGAGTAGGCCAATATTCGAATCGTGCTAACCATGTTAAACTGAGAGAAGTTTGTGTAAATATAAATATTTGACTTAATAGATAATGTAAAAGATATATATTTTTGGTTAATTCTTGGTGTTTTACTGGATCCTTACGTGCCGACCGTCTCTTTCCTTAAAATTGATTAAACGCTGTGGTACTCTCATAATTCAGTATTTAGACGAATCCGAAGTCCACTCAGCCAATAAAAGAATTATTTCCCTTCCTAAGTGGGGTCAGACTGGTTAGTTAAAAGTCAGTAATTAAATAAATACTTCGACAAAAAGGTATTGTATTGGAGTAAATATTAAACGGCCAACAGTCGAACAATAAGTCTCCGACAAAAGTGGGGGTACAATTCTTCGACAACGAGAAACAGACGGCTGTCTGAACGGAGTGGATAACGGGCTTCGAATCTCCTCGAGAGATGATGAGCTTCGTGTTAAATACCCGGGTGGCCGATCCGATAGACGCCTCAGTGCCTTGCGGGCCCTGGAGAAGTCTTAGCTCCAGTCTAAGCAAACACATTTCATGATAACGCCTCGTTCCAGGCGATGAAACTTACCTCGTGATATGGGTGTAGGGCTAATGTGGCTGCACACGATGTTATCGCAGGGGAGGGAGAGGGGGGAGCGCACTAAAGTAAACACCGCTGTGAAGAGTGATTAAGCGAGGCACCGATTCTTTTTCGAACTTTCTAAAATTCTCATGCTGGCGAACGTGGTCTTGAAAGAATAGAGGGGTATTTCCAAGAGGGATTCCTCTCACAGCGGTCCTGCGAGGGCATTCCTTCACATATCAGGATGAGCAAAATTTGATTAGGAACAAGGATAAGCCTTGCTGGCTCAAGATTTCTTTTGCCATTTGTTTGGAGAAAATTTGCGCTAACTTGGACATTAGTAGGGCTATAAAATTGGTTAAGAACTTTGGATAGCTTTTTATATTTCTCACAAACACTTGGGAACCAGTTCTTAGGACCTTAGGGACAAGAGTTTTTTGTTTGATTGACGGAGAGATTCAGTTAATAAAGGGGGCGCAAGTGTTCCATTTATCTTAAAGGTCTTATGAAAATTCACTTATACTTTTAAAGATAACAGTAGAAGTTAAAAAGCTACACAATAATTGCAAGGAGCAGCCTTAGTTTGTAAACGATGAGCAAGTAAAACATACCACATTAACTTATTTTAGCCTTGTTTTCGATTTGAACCAGTAATCAAGCACTTTTGGCTTTTCCCATCAACAACGCGACGATGCCATTTCATGTGCGTTCTATCATGAAGTAAAGATATGTTTTGCCTATGGACTTTGTGAATTCGGATAAAAGTTGCTACCATAGAGCGAGAAATCCTTATATGCATAATCACATATCTTGAGCAACTATTATTTTCACAAATTGACTCCATATATCGACGATGGATTTGAGATAGGAAAAGCCATAAAATTGATGGTAAGGAACTCAAATGTCTATGAGAATGATAAAAAACAACATATGTATTGACAATTGATTGTAAGGTGGCTGTGTTAATTTTTCGTGTGTATTTGCTGGCAGGACATGCAAAATATGCAAGTACGAGCGAGATACTTTGAAATGATTACGCATGGATGGCCAGACATTTAGTTACATGAGATAGTGTCGCTTTGTCACCTGAGGGGGCTAACCTATGTAGAAGGTTAAAAACTTGTTCTTCAAATGACTCAGAAACAAGGTCTTAAAAGCTTACCAAGTAAAGTGTCAATCAGAAGGGTTCCATCAGACCTATGGGCAGCTTTTTAGTTGTGGCAATTGCGAAGTAATCAATCAATTTGAAGAGCTTGAGAATGGGAGATTGAAGCGTTATGTATTCAGACGCCACTGTTCAATGGGATGAGGATATTTTCTGCTGGAAAACAAATCGAAGCCACTTTCTACGTGCACTCATGAGAGAAATCATTCACATGCGTACGCGCGGCTTTTAAGAGAGTATCAACAGGCAGGATTCCAGCCGCGTTTGTCCACATTAATCTGATTAGAAATTGATTAATGAAGTGCATTCAACTAGCAAAAAATTAATGGGGTTAGCACTGGCATAATGAAAAGCGGGATAGTGTGGTTTGTGGTCTTAAATGAACGTTACATCACACCTTGTGTTAGGTGAAATATCTTTTTACACAAAAAATCCTGCACACAGTTCTCACTAAATTATAGACATTCCTTTCTCTACATCTGTTAATTAGAGAGAACTTAATGAGGCCTATTATTTTCCTTGCAGCTGTTTAAGGGCTACAATTGGCGGGACTGTTCATGGATGATCTAATTCAACTTTGTTAGTGATCATGGATTTTGGCAGTAATATAGAAGTAGTTTACTCTTTAAGACCAATTTAAGGAGACGTTTCTTTGTGTGCTCCATTGAAAATTTGTTAAGGTGTTCTATGGTGGTGGTACCATTATTGACATGCTTACGGTACAAGTTAAAAAAAATAAGAAATATCTATGTGATTTAGATCGTCGACGATGGATAGGGATTGATGTAATAGAGGATTTCGGGGTTGGGTGAATAAATTAGCATATGATCAATGAGAGAATATATATATAGATAAAAGGAACATAATATCTATCAGCCTTTGTGACTATTTAAACATGAAAGTCACAAACTAACCCGTAGGTGAAACAATTCTTTGAATTCAGGTGCAAAGGAGAAGCTCCCGTGGATCGTGATTGTCGTATACATAATAACCTCTCTGTCCAACTTTGCAAATTCTTACTTTGCAGCTATTAGTTGTAAAAGCAGCAGACAGTATCACGGAGTGTGGGCAGGCAGAGTAGGTGTTGGTATATTGTGTTTGACAGTGTTTGGGTTTGCGTTATCTGGTTACCAGCAATTCTTCGAAGAAGTGCAGTCAAAGCAGAACACGAGGAGTTTTGTGATTTGTAGTGAATAATAGGATGAACAACATAAAGATTGACTAAAAATTTTTGAGTCAACTCCATTGGCCATTATTAAAGTTGACTCTCTCTGTTATCAAAGGCATCACCCATCCCATGACTCATTCCTAAATGATGCCGCTCGCCTAGCTTTGGTTGACTCGAACCGATTCGATGATATTTAATTCTACCTACACCACAGCTTGGACGCACATATTTGCACCCTTGATGTCTTGTACTCTTGTAATCTATATTTTTCGTTCTACGGAGTTCAACATGTCGATACTGTTAGGGCAACATTAATATTATTTATCACTCATTTTTTCGTTCAAAACATGACTACCGGTACTTAAAAGTCTGTTGTTAATGGTGGGTTTAATCCATCTCCCATTGGAACCTAGTGCATTCCGCATATCCCCTTTAAAAAGCCTTTTAGTTAATGCAAGAGACATACTACGTGTTCTACTTCGTGCACAGTTCATGATGCGTTTGCACGCAGGAGTTTGGCTTCGTATCCAGTTGATATCAGCCCGCATTTCATCCGCATCCTGTCCAAAATGCTGTGGAGCAACGTCAATTAAGTCCTAGAGATTTGGAACGGAGCGATGATAGTTAGGCCCAAGAGATCATCCTGCTGGATTTAACCGTATGTTTGACACTACTCTCCTTCTTGGAAAGCACTACAGGTCATGGATTATTTATTGTCTTATAATTTAAGGGGGCATGCATCTTTTCACAATGCAACTGTGTCGGTTTAAATTGATGAATTCAAATCTCAAAGTAGTGTTGGCTTACATGATAGTTCCGATAGTTACCACTCGATGAAGTCAGTTTTAATTTAACTGGTTTAATTTAACTGAATCTACGGAAGATTAAGCACCGTGATGGGTTAGATGAATGTTTCTAAACTTTTGGGACTAAAAGAGTGCAACATGGACTAATGTGGCATTGGAATTATCACATCCTCTGTCTACACTATCACCCACTTTATGACTGCTGTAACTCGGAAAGAGGTTTAAATTATCTTCTTTTGTGTTGGTGTTCATGTAGGAGTTGTTGCTAATGCAAGGGTTGATGAGTTTGCAAGGCTGTTTGCATAGAGTGAGCTACCAGAATGACGTTTTGTTCTTGCCTCCTCTGACAACATGGTCGATAAAAACAGCACTACAGGTAGCATGACAAAGAGACGGGAGACGGTTCTCTATAATTTAAAGTTGGGTGCCATTGTGCCTCTTCCATTTTTCTTAGCAATTCTTAAGTGATTTAAAGTTACTAAGTTCATTTTTTCTTTCCCATTTTGGTACCATTTTGAGTTCGTAGCAGATTTCTTGGGGAACCTATATAGTGCTCCAATTCCTTGAAATAAGAAGCAACACTAGAAATGAAGAATGATTTACCGTGGACACGATACATGACTAGTATATCTTCCACAATTTTAAAACAAGTCGAACGGAGCTTAAACAGAGAATATCACTTTATCCAATTCCTCGACAGTTCATTCTTTATATTTCTTCACAACCCTTCTCGACTTGAGACCTCTGTCTAAAAGTATACGTCTCACTCTGAAAACTAAATCATTCCTATCTGCCTTTACCAATTGTGAGCAAACTTGGCACTGAAGGAAACGCGGTCCTTTCGCTGGGACATTAACAAGCTGGGATCTTGTCGTTCATTTGAAGCTCTTTGAGATTCGTAATACGTCACAGGAGTGTATGCATTATTTTAGTCATAAAAGATCCTAATGATAGTGCTCATTAATGCAATACCATTAACACCTATTTCTTTGCATCTCATGGCACTTTGTTCAAGAGCAACATTGGTTGCACGTTGTTCTTGGGAAAGAACCCTTTTCTGAATTAGAAAAAAAATCAAACATTTATTAAAAAAAAAACATTTCTAAATAGATTTTAAATACACCAAATCATTAATTAAACCCAAATTTGTCATCAGTTTGCTAATTTGATCTAATAGCAAGACTCCGAGGCCTGCAATATACCTCCTAACACCAACAAGAAGTGAGCGGCTTTTATGATCCAGCAAAGGCATGCACTGTTTTTTCCGATTTCTTTTGAAATGCTAAAATTTAAAAAAATGAACCTGCTATAATTTAAATTTTACAATATTTATTATTATTGCGCACATTTTAAAATTAATGAAGAAAACTTTATCTTAGCCTAAAATATTTGCCCATGACTATATTATGACATTAAGAAGCCACCTGTCACAAGTCCCACGTTGATCCAAGCGAAATTCAATTGATATTTTCTAAATTCTTTTTTTCCAATTTAAATCTTATTCTGATTAATGTAGAACACAAGATTCAAAGGGTTATGCATTTCTTCTCACTTTGCTTTGTTGGCCTACTTTAGAAAGGAAAGTCTCTACAAAAGTGCAGAAATTTCAATGAAAAATGTTTTTAAATATATGCATTGTATTTATGCCACTTTATCCAGTAAATGTGCAATTAGGCAAGAACTATCAAGTTCATATTCGCAAATATTATCTCTACAAACAAACAAAGCCGCACTCATGTCAAATAGATCTATTGTGTCCATATTACGGAATTAGGCACCTACTCCATCATTAACCCCAAAACATAGTCATTTATTAACTCACCTCTTCTACCTTGAAAAATTATTCATACTGCCGTAACGAGACTCCTTTCTGATTGCTAATAATTACCATATAGTGATATCATCTCTTAGCACAGACTTCAAGCGAAAGAACCAGAAAGTTCAGCAACCAACCCTAAAGACAACATATAAAGACACTATCATAGACTGTCTGTTCTCACTTCATAACCAGGCATGCTTGACCGCTGTACTTCTTTTACCAGATTACTATTCTCTAAGAGGAACCGAGAAGTAACCATTTCCTTTCCCCTTGACGTTAATATATTTCGTTTAAAAAATCACCTCTAACGGCAAAGTTTTAAAAATCTCCTGCTGTTTGTTATCTGCTGGCATCCTTTCTTATACTACATGACAATCCCCTGAAGGCGAAATTTCAACCTGCAAATCAATTGCCTCCTGTGTGTTCCTGTCTTCATTGATTTAACGGGAAGTTCCCTCGAACACACCTATATCCGTTAAAAATCTTACCGTGTTTTTCTTTTGCGGTGATCAAATACGCGTTCATTTTTCTGTATTTTTTATGTAACTCGCACTGAACTATGGGGAGTCGAACTGCTCCACCCCGGTTAATGCAAGCGTTACCTCGTGATCCAAATTCCACATATGTTTTGGGAATTTGTGGTCAAATCGCGATTATTGTAGCTTTTATTTGTATGTTAAGGAGTTGTTGCCCTCAGGATATATAAAACATGTATATATATATATAATATTGAGGATAAATCCCAGAGCCACGAGAAACGGATGTAGCGTCTTTGAATTTTTCACAACGTTTCGAAAACTACAAGTTTTCATCTTCAGGCTAGAATAAGATTACAAAGTTAATACATATGAAGAAAACTTGAAAAGGCCAACAAGATATTATTTTAAAGGGTGACCAATTATAAAATATCAGTAAAATGTACTATAAGTTAAAATTTTAAATATGACTTGACAACAGTTAAGCAATATTAGCGATGACAGATCAATTTTATATAGATTGTTAACGACCAGGTTTTTTTTAGCTTATCAAAAGCTTTTGACCCAATAAATTAGGAAATTTTAGTATATGATGATAAAGACCACCTTGCAATAGATCATGATGACACATTTATATAACAGAAAGCATTATGTTAATTTAAATAGTTGTATATCAAGTTAAGGTGGCATTAATTATGGCATATTCAGAAACAGTATCTTTAGCAATTCTTAACCTTTTTGCGCGAATGATTTTCCAAATGCCATGAAATTTATATTATTTAATATGCAGATTAAACATTTTTAAAAGCGATGGGATATAATTAATCGATGATCAATGAAATGGGTAATGTTGATTCCTCGTAATTATATATTTGGCTAAATGCTAATAAACTACTTCTCAATTAAGGAAATTATAACCAGATAGTCTAAAACCAGTGATTAAGGCCCTGTTACAGCTTTGTGTACATGTCTCAGTGATACCCTTAGTTTATCATTTTTTTCTGCAAGGTGAAACCGATGCCATAAATTAGAATCAATAAATATGAAGAGGAGTAAAACATACAATATTTACTCATCGCTGCTTCAATAACGGTCTGCTTATATTTATTTACATTTATTTAAATAGAACTAAACCCTCGTTTTACAATTTTTTCCTTTACTAAGACCAAACAAATGCCAATTTCTTTTGCAAAATAGCGCAAGATGCATCAAGGGCGTGAATTACGGAGTAAGACAAACTAAGATTAATAGAGACTATGATGATCTGTTTAGTAGTTAGGTATCTCTAACAAGAACAAATTCATGAGGAAGTAGATAAAATAAAGTTCATATAAAAAGTAATAAATTGCGAAAACCGAAAAGATAAAGGTGGGAAATATATCACGTACGTAAGTGGAAATGCTAGAATCAGAAGGCGTGCAATAGGAACTGATCTAGTGTAAGATATTAAGATGAAAATAATAAAGGGTGTTCCAATAACTTGGACCGATTTTAAATGAGAGTTAAGTTTAGGCGTCTAATGATTTTTTTCTATTTCTTTCAGATTTAACAACGTCAGTCTTTGGCAATTACAACCATGGAAAGATTAACAATCGAACAATGTGTTAAAGTTATCGAAGCCATTACCTAAATGGACGCTCAAACAGAAACGCATTTCGGGCACTTCGCGATTTTTTTGGTCAACATACTCGAATAACCGAGAGTGCAATTGGGAAAATTGTTCGTAAATTCAACAAACGGGATCGGTGGCAGATATGAAAACGCCATTGCGTGCTCGTTTACGCCGTTCAGCTGAAAACATTGCTGCAATACGTGAGAATGTGGCCAAAGATCCAGACCCGTCTATTCGTTATCGCGCTCAGGAATTCAACCTCTTCACAACAACGTTACATTGAATTTTGACAAAACATTTGTCTTTACACGCTTACAAAATTCAATTGACACAACAACTGAAGACTGCTGACCATTTAAAGCGCCGTACATTCGTGAATTAGGTGCACGAGCAAAGAAAAGCCGATGATGATTTTTCGCAAAAAAATCATCTTTAGTGATGAAGCCCATTTTCATCTTGGTGGATTCGTTAATAAGCAGAACTTTCACATTTGTGCTGATAAAAATCCCAGGAAGATTGTTGAAAAGCCACTGTATCCAAAAAAGTCACTGTTTGCTGTGCATTTTTTGCTAGCGGAAGCATTGGGCCGTACTTCTTCGAAAATGATGCCGGGAATTCTGTTATGGTGAAAGGCGAGCGATACGGTGCTATGATAACCAACCTTTTATGTCCTGAATTGAATTCTATGGATGTGGAAGATTTGTGGTTTCAACAAGACGGCGCCACATGCCATACAGCCAATGCAACAATCGCTTTATTGAATGAGAAGTTCCCAGGTCGCATCATCTCTCAAAACAGCGAGGTCAATTAGCCACCACGATCGTGTGACTTAACGCCTTTAGATTTCTTCCTTTACGATCATCCTAAAAGTAAGGTCTATGCCAGCAAGTTAACAACAATTCAACAGCTGAAGGATGAGATAATAAGGCATATTGGTGAGATCGAGGAGCAACTATTCAGAGACGTCATCAAAAATTTTGACCATCGATTGGAGGTGTGCCGCCGAAGCCTTGGCGGACATTTAGGCGATATTATTTTTCACACATAATTGCCATGACTCAAATAACATGATCCAATATTGAAATCAACAAATTTTGACGAATAACACTGTTTCATTTACTGCTAACTTTGATCCGTCTTAATTTAACACCCTTTATAATACCAAGCAGAAAACTCCCTTGAGCGCTGTATATGGAGGTGTATTATGAATTTAAAAGAAGAGTTACCACAAAAAAGAAAGCCAGAAAAAATCCACACCTCGCGTATACAATTTGAAAGAAGAGTCACCACAAAAAAGAAAGCCAGAAAAAATCATAATACTGAATGTACATGACACATAGAAGCAAAGAAAAAGGAGTAGGTTAGAAAGAGGAAGAGAGATCATTCATTTGAATATATTTGGGGGTATGGTATAAGGATGCAAAAAATCTCTTACTATGAATAACGGCTTGAAATTAACTGGAAAATTTAACCTTAGATAACTGGTTGAAATTTAGCATTTTAAATTTTGTTGATTTGAAAACTGGGATTTTTTGTTTATCTCTGTCTTTTTTGTCTGCCTCTCTATTGTATTTATACTATGTGCAATAAACGCGTATTACCTTTTATGTATCGCACTTGCCCTTATTAATCAAATTTTGCCTACATTAAACTAGAAATTAGAAAAGTTATCAAAGCCAAGAACGTCCTTGATTATTTTTAGATTTGTTTTTTAAGATTTGATTCGAAAACTGTAGTCCATTTGTAGGTTAATATTTTTTAGGTCTTCTGGTTTAAAAAGAGCACATTGGAGATTTTATTCCTAAAGATCAGCAAAGACCCTTTGTTCCACTCAAATCTTATCCAAGAAAGGAAAGGAATTAGAAAAACAAGATAAAAATCAACGGAATTGCCATAAATTATAATTTATCGCTTTTCCGTTGATTTTTATCTTGTATATAATTGCGTATAATTGTTATATAATTATATAACAATTATACGCAATGTTACCAAACAGAAACCAGTATAACTTCAGTAGTCACTTTTTCCAGGCTTGCTTGTCACATTCAACACCTTAAAATAGCTAGTGTAGAAATTTATCCCTAGCAATGACACTAGTATTGGACTTTTTTTCTTCTGGTAAAATGTTCATTGTCATTTATCATTGGAGAATTTTGACTTCTGATAAATTATCTGCTCGATATCAATATAATTATTTCTTTTTACCGACATAAATAAACTAGGAATTTTCGCTGCGTTAAAAGTTTAATTTAATAAATGCGAATGCATGTTATTAAATATGTCTTATAATAAGGGAATCGAAGCTTACACTACTAACAAATTTACTTATTAACTTTACTTATTTACGTTATTTCCCTTTATTTCTATATAGTCAAAAAAGTTTAAGGAAAGTTTTATTCAAGATTTCCTTATCCCTTAGCATTGACTAAATTAATATAAACATACAAAGATTGATCTAAATAACGAAAGAAAGTTACTATTTAATATTTTCTCAATTTTCCGTCATCTTCATAAGTTTCTCGCGATTCTCTAAATCCCTAAGCAACATGAGCGATGGGATTTGCATAAATATATTTGATCGTTTGGGGTTTTGTAGGAATTTTGGTTCAAAGGGATTTACATGCATCTTTGCCCAAGCACTTACGGTGAAAATCGTCTTAACCTTCATTTTTATCTTTTCAAGTCATTATATTTTATATTTTCTAATATTTATCACTTATTTCATAGAGTAAAAGACTCTTTTAGAGAGGTACAAATTTTTCCCCGGAAAACTTTCACAAACAGTAATTATTCTAAGAGTTGTAACAATCCTTTTTATCCCACGAAGGGTAAATTTAATGCTTAATCGTTTCATTATTAAAATCAGTTAGGATTTTGATTACTAAGGCATTAAATAATTCTATTTTATTTGAAACTAAGATTCCAAACCTTATCTTAAAAATATTGAAATAATTTTTTTTCTTTGGTAATTTTTTTAACGGATGGTCTATGGGAAACATAAATTAAAACAGTGTGACAAAAGACTACGTGCACTAATCAAAGGTAAAAAGAGGACAGGTTGGTGAGAGTGAGGAATAATTTAAATTAAAAAAGCAAAAATTAGTATTGCAAATCGCGCACCGATAATCTTGACACCATGGAAACATACAGTGATCCTCTAGCGAACTTCGCGTAGCCAATATTATCAATCTACAAAGGTAAAATGCTTCGCCCCTTTTGAGTAAAATTTAGTAAAGATTTATCTTTATTGTGAATTTTTAAACCAAGATTTTTTAATCAGTTTCATCCATATCAAGCAACTTCTCATAATTTAAAAAAAACAAACCTAAATCCAATTTTTAATGTCTATAGGTGAATAAATTCCACTATCTATACCGGAAATTCTCTGATTTAATCTAATAAATATCAACACCATATAAGTAAGAAAGATAAATAATGCTGTATTCAGTCGGCCTTTAAAAAATGCTGACTAAAGTTGACTCATAAATCAGACCTACTCAAATCCTTCCAGCCATATTGATCAAACATAGTTCTATACAAAATGAAGGTCTATATTTGTGTGAGATACTCATGAATCAAAAATATAGGCCACAATTTTAATTATGAGCAGTGAGAGATAAATGAACACTCTCCATTACCAGAAAGTGGAAATTTTATATTAATTTGGAAAAAGGAAGTGACCGTCGAAACGGATTCTTCTCTCCAACTCAATTAACCTTTGATAAATGAAGGGAAGGAAAATTAATTTAACTCTATTTTTAATTAGTTTTTATATAATTAATGCCAATACGTAGAAGAAATGTTACACAATATATTTGACCTATCGTGAAATATGTTCTCATTTTGGAGGCATCTGGCTAGAAATGTACTAGTATATCATGTGCGGAAATTAGAGAAAGTAAAAATATTAAGGGTATCAGAAAAGTAATCTCGAACTTTTAAATAAATATTTTAGACTCTAAAATATTAAATTAAAAACTATATATTATAATATGATGATACACAAGTGAAATTTTACTTTTCCCTTGTTTTGTTCCAAAAACCATGGAAAGAGAGCATAAAATCATATTCAATATCCTTAAAGAATATGGTAATTGCGATTCATACAGGTATGAAGTAGAAATTTTATAAGGATGGTTAACCCCATGTTAGCTATAAATAATAATATCAAGTAACCCCAAAGTTCCTGGCGTTTTTTTCCCCAAAAAAGAGAAACTAAAATTTCCTAAATTTATTTGTTACCTAATATAAAATAGGTTCTTGGGACTTCAAAAGTATTTCTATGCTTTTTTAATAAAATTCAGACTTTGAAAAGAAAAAACTTTGGTCTTTATTTACTATAGCCTTATAAAATGATCTTGTATTTGCAATGTGATTGTGCAAAGGCAAATAATGGGATGTATATGATGCAGGACAGCGGAGAGTTCAAGGTAAACTTATCAGAAAGCATCCGAAGTAAGTCAACTGCATATGATTTGTATTTATATAAACTAATGGATGTCAACAGATCGCAAGCGTAGTGCCATATGTATTCTTTAAATTAACACATTTTCACATTAGAAAATAAGATTTACAATAAAAGACTCTTTGGTAGGAGCACAATCAAAAAGACACTTCAATATGTTTTGCTTTAAAGTTTAGGGAGTTTTATTCAAGAGACAGGGAATGACATTTTTTGGGGGGGTAGAGGGTAGGCAGAGGTGACAAAGGTATTTGGGATGAGATAGAAGCTCTCAATATAGTGTAACCAAAAAAGCTTTCACTACTACTTTAAAAAAATCCTAAGGCTTGAAAAGAGCTGGATGCTTTCAGATAAAATCACCTTGAACTTTTCGTTGTTATGCGCCGTATACCGTTGTTTATTTTGTCTTTACAAAAACTGATTGGCAATAAAAGATTCTTTCATAAGAACACACCTAAAATGGACTTCAACAGTTTTGTGCTTTAAAGTCTAAGTTTTATTAAAGAGATATAAATAGATTTTTTAAGTTTCCACCTTGCATATTCATCGCCAGATGTTGAAAATTTTAAATTATATAGTCAAAATATATTAGCCTTGAAGTTCACAATTCAAGTTGAAGAAATTATCTGAAGCATAATTTCCTCTTTGACTGCCACTTGACTGCCTTTGGCATAAGTATGCGGATAGAAGGTGAATCAACATTGAAACAAAATTGCAAATCTAGTATATTTTGAATCAAATTGATCATATCTACCTCTTGATGTCCAACTTTTGTAATTAACCTACAGATATGATAAAATAATTTTTCTATAGAGAATATAATGGATCGTGAAAACATTTTATTTTACCTCTATATAATCGATACCAGATTTTCAAATTACTTTACACCATCTCTGTGATGAGTGCCATTTTCCCAAAGAATTATTCAAAATAGTAAAAATGCTTCAGCTTTTATATTGCCACATAATTCTTCGCAAAATTGGAACTGATTCCTCATTTTATCACCATCAATAATAAGAATGAATACAATGCGCAAAGCTTTGTTTTTAATATCTGTTAACTCATATGTATTCCACAATAAGGAGGCAAAAAACATCATTTGACAGCAGAACTTTGTGTTTTTCGTTTTCTGTTGATCTCCGAACAACGTATTAACATTACTTTTCCAAGAAGGCAAAGGAATTGATTCGGGTAACGTATGATAACCATTTTTTTAAGTGCCCTTAGGTCCTTTATTTCATAAAGAGGAAATTGAGGATTTTCAGAAACAGTCATTCTACTTTAAATAAAATGATTTTCATTAGTCTAATACATTGGAATTTTGAAATACGAGTATTTAGTTTTAAATCCTGTGTTTACTACTATACTGGAAAGCATCCCTTAGCTTGACCTTTGATATTCACATAACAACCATAGTGGGAAAAGATGATCTTTCAAACGAAACCTCTAATTCTACATGTCAGAATGTTTTAGTCTAAAATTATATAAAAAACATAAAAGAAGATTTCTTTGAACTTTCCCTTGGAGAGAGAGAGAGGCACACGCTACTGACGAGAATGGAAAAAGAGACGAGGCGTTAAGTATTCTCAAGCTTTAATTTTACTCCCTAGAATCATATACAAAGTCACAAAACGTAAAAAATACAAAATCTCTCCCTCTCTTGATAATTTAAGGAAATAATGGCTTCGATATGCGAATATTTTCGAACAAATAACTATTTAGAATAAAATTATAAATAATTCTTAATTAAGCTTCAGAGTAAATTTAATTTGAAGTGAGAACGCAGCTTGAGTCCCGTTTTAGCCATAAAATTTTCCGACACTTTTGTTAGTTTTTTTAATCATTTAATGAAAGATTTGATATTGAAAGATATCCCCAATAAATAAAGGATGCAATTATCAGCTGATAGAAATGTAAAACCTCAGATAATTCTATCGTTTTCTGCTGTTTGATGTAAATTCGTATTAAAAAAAAACCTTGAAATGACAATAAACAAAAGTGATTCGATCATTGAGCGCCTAATTCAAGTATAAGAAATTTTTAATGGGGTAATTAGCTTCACAACAATATTGAAAATAATTATTAGAAAGTAAACATTAAAGAAAAACAAAAAAATGTCGCCTGAAAAAAGAATAACCATATTTTTGGAAAAAATTTACAACTTTATGAATTAAAAAATTATATGAAGGAATGTTAACTTAAGAAAACTTTAAGAATATTAAGAAATGTAACAATTACAACTAATATGATCACAAATAACTATAAAAATATATTAAAGTACTTGTCAAATATTTCCTGAATTAGGACTGAAAACAGTAAAGCAACTGAAGTTGAGTGGCCCTGTGGTCGATGCAGATCAACTTGTGATGCGTCATTTTTTCTTGTGGTGGTATTATATTAAGCGCCATTATCAAAATTAAGAACATTTTAACACATAGCAATATTGGCTAGAAATATCACCTCAAATATTCTAGAAGGTTATTGATTTTGTTATTGCCATAAATGTGACTTAACAAAAAAACAACTAATAACGTAGGGGCGTGAACTTGATCCGCGGTGATTAGAAAATTCACCTAGCATTCAGTTACGACCAACGTTTAAGAACCCTTGCTCTACTGCTTGCGCACCTATCTCGCATCCACTTACCAGAACGCTGCTTAAGACATAAAGCGAGCACTCTCCCTTGAAACAGAATGTACCAGCATCAGTTCAATTTCCCAACTGTATATACATACACTAATGAATTCAATGAACTAAATTCGAGTAAACACAAAAAAAGCCTGTAAAATTATAGTTTTGATAATAGCATAGAATCATTCTTTAATGTTTAACAAAATAAAAATAGAGACGGTCAAATGTTACTGATCATCAGGTCATCTAGGAAAGGTTGAGGTTCTACGCCTTTTGTCGTAGCGGCAGAGATGAGTTGACATTCTGTAATCCAAAGTGCGACGTAGAAAATCTGGTGTAGTTAGGATGGACAAATAAAATATTCTTGGCATTTGTTTGGGCGAAGAGGCCTGATTTTTTAATACCTGATCATTAGTTTGTAAGTAACCATTGATTTATAGCATATGCGTAGCAGAATCCAAGCGAAAAAAAGCTTGGCCACTTATGTTAATTTTGTTTGGGAACAATAATATGGAAAATTTTCGTTATTTGTTTAGTAAGTAGGAAAGAGCTCTTTTTGTGAGTCAAACATTTTATTTTTCCCTTTATCCAGGTCATGGTTAGTGCACATGGGATGGACCAGAGTAATATTTAATAAATATTCCAAAACTTCTAAAAGCTTCATTCTCTCTCTCTCCCTCTCTTTCTCCCCCCTCTCTCTCTCTCTCTCTCTCTCTCTCTCTCTCTCTTTCTCTCTGGATCTTTTTTGACAAATTTTCAGTTGGTTTTCGTTTTAATGAATTATATCTCTATGTTTAAATTTGAAAATACCTCGCTTAGTGATCGAAATCTTGCCCCTCCGTTGGATTTACGCTGTTTGTGGAATTAGCAAGCGCGAAATTGGTGCCCACTATCACCATATTCTCACTGGTTGTCCGGGATTCTATTTTATTTCTAGACATTTTTGTTTTTAACTTTACTACTTCGCAAACCTCTTTTACAAAACATTTTAGCGAAGTCTCGTTGTTATATTTTTCAGCTATAATACTATATTTAACCTTATTTCAATACTATATTTTAATTCTATATTTTTAGTTTCAGAATAATCATGTTTTTTTAATTATTCAAATATTTAAATAAATTGAAATGTTTTCAAATTAAATATGATTATGGAATGTTTTAGAAATTTTTAAAAGAAAACTGATCAGAAATTTGAAGTTAAGAAAAATAATCCGCATTTATTAACATTATTTCATGATTAACTTTTGTTTTTTTCGAATATTCAGTTGTTTAATCGAAATTTTTTCTTAAATAGATTTCCTCTTTTATCGCCTCCTATTTTCGTATCACCTGTTGAAAGTACTTTTTTCTTTATTGATTCTTAGTTCATTAGGTTAGTTACTCTTTGAACTTCCAAACATGGTGACTATCAATTCGATTTATGAAAATTACTTACTTAACACTAGATTAGCGAAGCGGTCAAAATGACAACTTTTTTCGATTTAAATTCACCCTTCTTGCTTAATTAGTGCTAGCTTGCCATATTATTCCATGAATGCCTTTAGTACACCATTAACATTTGCCTGGTATCACATGACTCAATAAGTCTTGGTATTTTATCAGATATTCAGCGATAGTCCTTAAACAGCGAAACGGTCAATTTGACCGCCTCTCATAAGAGCAATGATGGAGTGTTGTCACGACTTGTCCCAAAATGTTCAATCTCACTTTAGGGTGTTTAATACTCTATCCTAGTGAATCATTTGTGCTGCGCTTCCAAGATACGAACCTGCGTGCAAAACGATCTCTAACAAATGAAAAATAAAATTGGAAGTTTGAAAGACACTTCAGAATCAAACAGCAGGAAGTCACTTTTTTTTATATATCTAATCTGGCGACTGCCTTCTAGGGTATAAGTTGCCCTACTCGAGCTAGCCTAAATCTAGGCTATATTAAAAAAAAAAAAAAAAGCAAATTGAAAAAATATGGAGCGAGCTCCGTCGACGGGGTAAGGCCCACCCTTCCCCGCCAAAAAAGACCGCAATCCATAGTTGAATATCAAATAACGGGGAAAAGGCCTGCCTCCTCCAAAAAGTGTATAAGTCCAGAAGTCGGTGTACATAAACTCATCCCAAGTACAAGGGACAGGCAGCAGCAACCCTGCCCATCCCGGTACAGGGACAAGTAACGTGCGCGAAGATCACCCAGACTGAAACATTCGACAAGAATGTGCCGAACAGTCTGGGGGACGACACATTCGTCACAATAGGGCGCAGGCGAGCGCTCTATCAAATGGCAATGCGTAAAACGAGTGTGCCCGATTCGGAGACGACAGAAAGCAATCTAAAGCCGTCGCGACATTGGGGGAGAGGTCCATGGGAACACTCGCGGCGTAATTGCACGCAACTTTAAATTTCCATGGACTGTCTCCCAACTTCTTTGCCAAGCAGTCCGAAGAGCTGCCCGTATTCCTGCCGATGTAGTCGGTGTGAGGAAGAGCCAAACACTGGTCAAGTCGCCCGATCCTAGCGGATTCTTTGGCACCCTAATGGGCCACCTCAATCCCCGTGATTCCTACATGTCCAGGAACCCAGCAGAAGATAATCTTGACATCCACCTGGTTTACCAAAACCATAGCATCATGGATATCGCCAACCAGGGGATGCGGTGATTCCAATGCCCCGAGAGAACTCAGGGCGCTTTGTGAGTCGCTTTAGATCACAATCCGGTCTCCGAACCGGGCACGTCGCGTAATCTCCCGTACCGAGTGGTGTATTGCCACGAGCTCAACCGTGAAGACAGACGCAGCGCCTGGCAGAGACCTGCTGACTTCAAACAGAGGGGATACGGCGTGGAAGCCTACCCTCTTTTTGGACTTGGAGCCATCCGTATACACTGGCACGGTTCTAACGTGACACAAGGTGTGCTCCAAAATGATCGAACTCAAGCAATACTCCTAGCGCTGTACAAGCTTTGAGAGCAGAGGCGTGGCGACAAATAGCCAAATGTGGTACCCGCCTAGGTGGCGTCTTGAGCAGAACCAGGGGCACCACCGGCCCGAGAGCTATACCTAGCTCTCGAAGGAGTTTCCGGGCCCTAAACTCAGAGGGCTTAGGGTATGACTGGTGTTTCTCGGCGGCATAAGCACCTTGAACTCAGCTGCGGATGCAGTGAGAGCTGTTGGCGATTAAGGAAGGCGCCAGGCTCCCGCCTACAGGCAAATGCTGCACTGTACACTGCGCAGAGCGAGTTGCATCTTCTAAGGATCGACCAACAGGCCTTTAATGGGAAAAGTGCGGAAGGCACTGGTCGCCAGGCGAAGGCCGGTGTGGTAGTTCGAGTCCACCTTCCGCAATACACGCCATTTGAGGAGGACTTTGCACAGGGGAGGACTCAAGTTCAGTGCTCGGCGCCGAGCCCTGATTCCCTCCCATGGAAGGCCCTACCCTTTGAGGCTGGGTTGCTTCAAGGGCCATTTCTATTTTTAAGGGGCTCTCCAGTTGGCCATCCCCCCCCCCCAGAACATTTCAGGTCCTACTGGCAGCAGTGTCTTTAGTCTTGTCTTGGGAGGCACAGGCCTTGAACCCTGCAAGGTTTAATATTCTTGCCCGCAGTTCTTCAGAGGGAAGCGACCGAAGGGGCCTGGCTTTCCTCTTCCCCCTAAGGGGGTTTGTCCTACCGATCCGTTTCAATGGGGAGCGGTCGGCTATGGGCTGCCTGCTTGCTTTCTTAGCAGTCCCTTTGGAAAGAAAAGAGGGGACTTCCGCTGGTAAGAGGGAGGTGCCCGAAGGCATCTCCAGACAAGGGGGTGAGGGGGAGTCCCCTACTCCCGTAGGCGAAAAAAAGGAATAAGCCTCCTCTTCGGTTAGAGAAATTTGGAGGGTCTCCTGCGCAAGCACAAAGGGGGGCCCTTTATTATTTCTGTGGAGCTGCCCGAGGGCAGCTCTGTCGATAAACAATGGGAATTTGAAGGGAGATTTTTGATTTGTCATCATTGGGCATGGTGACCCTCTTTTTCTTACGGGATGTAATAGCTCATCACCCCTCGCAGTAGCCCACTTTGCAAGCGGTGCGTACAGGCCTGGCCGAGCCAGGTGCCACCATTTAAGTCCACCCCTCCGGCCTGGTGACCTGGCAGCCCTTCAGCATAGCGGCTCCACCTTGTGCGCGGAGTAAAATTGAGAGTGGGCGAAAAGAAAAGGAAAAGGGATGTGAGGAAGGTATGGGTAGGGATTAAGCAGGTTGTTAAAAAAACATCATCCCAAACCGGAGCTCAGGGGTTAGGAAACATTGTCCACTCTCCTTTCAGCTTCGATCCGGGATGGTTGGATGAGAAGAAGGTCAGCATCTACCCTGTTAAATTAGTGGTTGACCAGAGAAAGTTGTGGGAGAGGTCGTATGAAATGCGACGAAACTGAAGGGAAAAACAAGTGTTTTGAAGAAACAAGAAGAAGCTAAGCTGGGGCCGGACGGGGCACTGAGTCCCGTAAGCATGGCGGCCAGGTTTGCAAATCCCCGCGCACTTTACGGGGGCAGGAAGTCACATATCTGTGGACAATGAAGATAGCGAATAATTATAGGTTACTTTTTCAGGCGCATATTTTATATTAGCGACTTATTCTTATGCTTGTTTTATTTTCAGAGGTTATTAGAGGCTTAGTATTCGGAAGAAAAATGTGATGTGAAATTACTGCTTTGATAGAAGTTGGTTCAGTTCGGACTGCGTATGATGGCACAGAATGGGAAGTTAGCGAATTCGACAATAGAACTAACGACAAATTGCTCAAAATAATTTTGGAGTGCGTTTAGATTGCTAATTGATGTCTTTATTTAGAAATATACATATTCAAATGTTGACTCAAACAGAAGATCATAGATGATTAAAATTAGTTCATGGACTGTATCACTGGCAAAATTTTGGCCATTGTTGGCATAATCTTTGCGCAAAAATTATTAGCCAGGAGACAACCTGCTGTTTATCTCTAGTCAAAAGAGTGGCGACCTCTGCTTTTCAAGAAGCAATAGGACCAGATCGTTTTTAGATAAATTATGAGATACCTCCGTTTTGAGAGAAAGTCTAACAGATTAAAATGGTTGAAAACAGACAAAGTTGCTCTGTTATCTGAAAATTGGAATCGATTAACACAAAAGTTGATTACTTGCAATTTCATGGACAGTTGTTCCCTACTAAATCAAGGTGCACCTTTACCCACTAAGTCAGGAATTATTTTTTCATAAGTTTGTATAAATGCTGATAACAAGTCAGAATACTTTTTAAAAGGATTTACATACCTCGGTAAAGATAAAAACCTATCAAATCAACCCCTCTCAGAATATGAGGTTGGCAAAGGAAGAAAGTTACGTCATACAACTCTTTTACTCCTCTGAATTTACTTATGCTATATTTTTTGCCATTGAATCGTGCTTGGAAGGATGCACTAATTGGCCTAAAAAATTTGCGGGAAAGAAGATTCCACACTAATGTTTTGAAAAAAGACCAAGCAACGCTAAATGTCTATCCATGAAATCCAAATAAAAATGTGATTCTTCTGAGTATCACACATTGCGGTGTTAAAGTAGAAGATGATTTGAAAAGAACTCCTGATAGCTTGACTTTATAAATTCAACGAAATATAGATGAATATTTTTGATCAGATGGCTCTCAAGAAGGTTGCCTATTCAAATCTAGTACAATATGTTAGACTTCGCTGCAATCAATGCAGCTCTTCTCTATCGGAAGGTACTGGTAAGAAAATTACTCGTCGCAACTTTCTTCTGCAGTTAGCTTTAGAATTGTGACGGGTTTTTAACAAAAGTGACGCCAAGCAAGAAATCGGTTACGACGACAAAGAGAGACGTGATATTGTTCCAGAAAAATATAATGCCAATATTGCCTGTAAAATTTGCCAGAAATGTAAAAAATTCAAATGTGGATCCTGTAAATTCAACCTAATAAAGAAAATTAGTTGCAAGAAGTCTTCTCCAACATAAAAAAGGCACATATATAAAACTAGAATTTAGAATTAAATGCGAGGTTTTCTGCGAATTATACTTGATGGCTTTATTTATTTCAAAAGTTGAAAGAACATTGTTTATCCTTTCGTCTTTCATGTGGCCATATAAATACTTTACTTTTTATTTAAATAAGGTTAATAACATATAAATAGTATCGATTTCTTTCAATAAATACTATTAATATTAAATTGAAAATAATAGTAGATGGCGGTTAAAATGACCGCTCTCGCTCTTTTAGGTATTTAAATGTTTCCGCTCTTCTAGTATTACTGGGTTGCTTAAATCAATACATGTTTCCTCTCATAGATCAGATACAAAAGTTACTCCTTTTTTCTTATAAATAGAGCATTTCTTTAGCTGTGGCTTATTAAAAATGATTTTTTTGGTTATTTTTGTAACTAGAAATAATTTTAATGATAATTGGACAAAATTTGGGATGGCATCAAATTTTATTTGTCTTTTGATTCGAGATCTTTGACTAGTTATTTGTAACTCGCGGACTAAGGTTTGGAGGAAAAGGTCGAAAGGATGAGCAAAAATTCTGATTTCAGTGGAACAACGTTGGGCATGAAATTAATTCTAATTGGTGTCAATTCTGGTTTTTATGTTTTTTTATAAGTATATTTCTTGGGAGTGGATAAAAGAAAGCTTTACTTTTAGTCATTTTTGACTAACTTAGGTGAGTTTTTGGTTAATATCTTTTATTTGAACCTTATTGTATATATTTAGGAATTTTGGTGAGGCGTCTAGTGAGAGATGTAGATTTAAATTATTAAGTATTAGTCACTCCCTGAATTTGGAAGGAGTTGAGAGAAGGTTGATTTTGCCTACAAATCGGAAAATATAGTAATTCCCCTGTACAAATCTTTGATTCGACCTCATTTAGATTACGCAGTTCAGTTTTGGAATCCATATTTGCGGAAAGATATAGAAATGTTGGAGAGAGTGCAACATCGTGCTACAAAAATGATACATAAAGTACGTCAAAAGTTCTACGAAGACAGACTTAAAGCACTCAATCTGCAATCAGTTGAGAGGAGAAGGTTAAGAGGAGAACTCATACAAGTCTTTAAGATCGTAAGCAATTTTGATAAAGTAAAAATTAAAATCCTTTTTGAGTTGGACGCTTCTTCAAGAACCGGAAGCCATGGATACAAACTTAATAAACGAAGATTTGAAACAAATATCGCAATGAATTTTCTGTCAAACAAGGTGGTTTCCTTGTGCAACGAGTTGCCAGAGATCGTTGTTAAATAAAACATCATAAACATGTTTAAGAACCACTTAGATGCACACTTTAACTGCATAGGCGTGGTTTGAAGGAGAGCTGGCCAAGAAGTGGACTACACCGTCTTTGCCGGCTTTGACATCTTATAATCTTATATTCTTAGTATCATATGAAAGGACAAACAGGAATTCACTGTACTATCAAACTTTATTCATTTCACTTTCTAAGAAAGTTAATATATATTGTATTTACGAGGGGTTTTAAAAAAGTTTGTAAAATAAAAGTAAAACAAAAAGAACTATAAATTTTATTTTTCAATAAGACTTACATTGAGGTCAAAACAATTTTGCAACCAATTATACCATTTATTTAAACCAACGTTAAGATAGCTCCTTTACTATCATCAACAAGGAGTAGATGCTGTGTCTTTATGGTCTTTATAAGATTTGAAAAAAAGGGAAATTAGGATGACCTAGCCCCATCTTAGCTTTTTTTCCAAAAGAAGCATTAATGACACACGTTTTTCTTTTGTTTTAAGTTGAGACAATTCTCAGAGTAAATATTATGTGTTTCTCTTAAATGGAGCGCATGTTGAAAAGTAAATTATATACTTCTTTATGTTTTATTTTTTTATTTTCCTATGAACATTTTGGAGACCTCTTTTCTATCTTGCCTAGAAGAAAACTCATACGTGATAAATCCAAAATTTTGGGTGATTTATAAGACTTTGTTACAATTTGAAGCTTGTGGCCAAATCTTTAACAGGTTGAAATGGGCCAAGTCGGAATGTTTTCTGTCCCATTACTTCCATGGCGGTCAACTGCAAAACACGAGAGAACTGATACGTATACTAGTAGCGGAAGATATCTCATACACTTTCATAGTACCCTTCCTAACAAAGGTTTTAAGGTTGCACTCGTTCCAGAGAAGCTGATGCACATAATCGTTTACTTTCAAAGTTGTGATAAATTTGCAAAACATTGAATGTATCCTGAGGCTCTGAGGGTCTATTTTTTGATTGGAGATGTTCCAACTTCAGTAGTAAAGGTTAATTGATCTGCATCAACATAATTTCTGAGGACAGTTTCATCTCCAGCTGTATTTGTTCTATTCAATGTTATGTTTTTCAGTTATTTTTCTATCCATATAAATTGGAAAGACCTATGTATTTGCTTCTAAGTCCACTCCATCACTAATCCCACTTACATTAATTTTAGTTTTCTCTAATTTACACGCTCATTTGGAATGTGATCGATGTCAACTTCAGATCTAAATACGTGGTTGTCATTCAGTAAGCGAGTTCAGAGGGTTGCAGCTTAATTTGATAAAATAGAACTTTTAAAAACTCCATAGTAAACATAGAGAAAACTTCAGGAGGTTGTAGCTTAGAGAAGGCCCCTTGCTAGGCTGCCAAACATCATCTCCTCTTTGAAAATATTAATAACATAAAAACTAACCAGGGTTCCTTTTATGTATTTTTTATTCACTTGTTTAAAATATATTTAATTGTGTATTTTGAGGTAAAAAGAAAGGAGCACTGACCTCAGATATAGATGGATTGGTTGTAAGTCCAGTCTATTTCTGGAATGCACTTTTAAGGCCTATTATTGATAGCCGATCTCCTAATATGCTCTTTCTTCAAGCGGTAGCTTTATTGATGCATGGCAAACACAGATGATCTGTTCTTGTACACATATGACATACTTACAATTTAATCTTGAATCAGTGCAAGGCAATATATCCAGAGAACAGGTACATGCAGATATATCAATAATTTTCTCCAGTTTTCCATTCACATTTTCTTGCCTTTTGTTTAGGCATGTTTACAATTAATATCTTTCAGAGTCATAAGTAGTTCTGTAACTTTACTGTAAATGGATTTATCATAAATTAAACACAACGTAGAACTCCCTGAATAACAGAAGGTTTTTAAGTCATTGCTAACTCGGTAGATTATGGCCCCAAAATATGCATCAGGGTTACTGGAATGAAGGCAATATTAGTATTGAATCAGTTACCTATAAGTGCCCGAATCAAGTAATAATAAATTAAAATGACCACCCACAACCTGTTGTTCACTTTACTTTCGTGTCGCAAGTGATTTTTCAGCTTAGGAATTTTCTAAAACCAAAAACTAAAAATGAATAAAAATGTTCTGTTACGACATTAGACACTAAATTTTTAATTACATTAATAATTATATCATAAACTCTCACAATTACAAGAACGCTTAAATCATGTACATCATGATAATAAATCAATTATGACACTTTTAGCACATTAACAATAACCACATAAATTAAAAGAACGATATTTGAATAAAATAATAAGAAAAAAGCTCACCCAATCACCGAAGAAAATAAGACGGGTGTAGAAAACACTGAAAATAAGAGGCGTGCACGGTACAACATGCCAGCCGAGATTGACGCGGATTGCCTGGATAGAGGCTGTCATGAGGTAATATGCAGACCTGGCCATGACGTGGTACCAGGAAATAAAAATCCCGGGGCAAATCGAAATTAATATCCAAGTAAATAAAAATAAATAGATAAATAATTGAAAGTATATATAATAATGGAAAAAAGATGCACTAATAAATTAATTAATTTAAATGATGACAATTATAATATAAGAAAAATCATATAATTAAATCTAAATCCTAAAAGACTTATTTCATCAAATATCCTATTTTTGTTTTAAAAAATATACATAAAATAAAAATGTACTGAATCAATTAACATTTTGGTGCCAATTTCCATATATACTAGCGCCCATAATATAATGGTCAGTAATAACAAGTGTATTTACATAATTATTATAGATGTTTAACAAAATGTTGAGGCTATATATTATACGGATATTTAGATATATCTAATATCAATCTTTCGCAAAAATTCCAAGTGAAATTTTTTCTTCTAAATTCCAGCGGCCAAAAGTTAACGGTCACTTAAAAATAACAATATAAAATAGAACAAGAACCAAAAAACCCCCCTTACTATTAATACATTGTGAACTTTCCTTTAATACCAATGATCTCCTTACATTTGTTATCACATGACTGAATTGATTTCCCACAAAATGATGGATTATATTGTTCCATTTATTTTCCAATAATTCTTAGAGTTCATCTTGGTTCTTTGAAGTTCTCTTTCGCGCTCAATCTCGAATAATCGGCCAAACGTTTGTATAGGGTTGAAATCGGGACTTTGCGGTGGCCAGTCCATTAGATCAACCCTTTTATCACTGAAATAATCTTTCACTCTCTTCGCAGTGTGGCAGGGATCGTTTTCCTGTACGAAGATAGGAGCTTAAATGACGAAGATCGAAGATGTGGAAGGGCATGCTGTCTAAGAATCTGTTTGTAGATTTAAATATTGACAGCCCCTTGCCGGCGAATTTGTGGAGGAGGACCAAGATGAGAGATCACTTTCCATATCATTACACTGCCTCCTCCAAATTTCACACTTTTCTTCACACATGCACGAGATAACCTTCGCCACATCTTCGTCGGACGTACATCCAGCCATTGCAACCAATCACATTAAACTTCGATCCACCGCTAAAATAAACCTGCAACCTCTGTTCTTATCCATAAGCGTAACAAAGACGGGCTCTTTGATTCTTCTTGGTGATCAGAGGTCTCTTTGAAAGAGCGCGAGCAAGTGCCCCAGAACCTCGTAAACTCCAGGAAAGTGTTTTGCGTGATACGTTGACATCGGAAGTTGAGTTGAACTCGCGGGCGCGGGATATCTCAACAGAACTATTAAACTTAACACGTAGTGATATTCTAAACATAATACGATTCTCTCTTGGTCAAGTCTTAAGAGATCTATCTGATTTGAGTTTAGCATCTTTCAATCCTGATGACATAGAACGAGTTACAATTCGTTGCACAACAATTCTAGACCATCCTACAGTAAATGCCCTCAAAGAGTTTGATTTGCTCTCTTTGTAAAGGTACATTGTAGAAGTCTAAATACCGCGTAAAAAGTGTACGCAGAAACACTCCGACACCAAGCTGCGTGCCCTCTCATATCCCTAAAATGCACCTCTCGCCTCTAATTCTCCGTCACTTTTTTTCGCAGTGCCGTAAACTCAGAGATGGCTCGAAGGCGTGAAAGAAATACTGTCGGCCCAAAGATGAAAGAAAAGGTCTTTCGCGTGACGATACTGAATTTGCGAGAATTCGATTCTCTCTCTTGATTCTGCTCGTGAGAGAAATAAAAGGAAGACTTCTCCCTGGAATCAGGCAGAATCTCTTGGACCTACGTCGAGTTTGTGTGGAACTTGATCCACATTGGAAAATGTTCGCCCGCTGCAAGGAAAGAACTTCTCGGAGAATTGTTTTTTGCCGTCACGGTACTTATAGGTGCCAAACTTCTCGCAGCCTCCCCCCTGCCTTCAGAGTCTGAGGTTACACAGGACCTCCCTTTGCGCATTACCTTAGATGTAGCTAGGTAATCGGTTTTGGCTACCCACTCCAGGAGCCGAATAATCAGACAAGTACTTCAAGGAAGAGGTCCAATTTGAGTCACTGTTTGGCTCACCTTCGTGATCCGGCATAGGATCAGCATATAACCGGTCTAGGATTACCCTCTCATTCAGTAACCTCTGACGGCCGGGCTAGGGGCGATCATCGTCTCCAGAAAAAAGATCTTCAACCACCTCCTCATAAATACTTCCGAACTCAAAGGTATCGTTAATTGAATTATCACCTCCCCTAACTTCACCAGTTTATTAGTGAACTAGAATTCTCATCCCGAGCCCTTCCCCTTAAATATTAGAAGTGCTTACTTAATTTAGTGTTTAACTCATTCATAATATTCCCTTCGTTCTGTCTGGTGTCATTAAGACGCAAACATCCCAGTGAGTATTCTGCAAGTAATCTACACGACATTTTGTAGACTTATTTATTCAGTGCAATATTAATCTTATTTATATTTATATACACTATTGCTTATTTAAAATTCATGTACATTGAAGATTATTTTTTTATCTGTGTTTTTAACTAATTTGGACGATCCTTTGGCAATTATTAAGCAATCCACTTGGCTTAAATCTCAATATTCCACCGACCCACCCATGGTTGGCTTTTATTGAGTGGGCAACACACTCAGGGGATCATCATCTTAGTTTTGATCAAAGGGGTACGCACCGGGGTTATTCTTATTCACCGGAAGTGGCTAAGGTAGGTGTATTGGATACGCTTGACCTCCGCTTCACCTCAGTGCGGTAATAAAATATATGTCCAGGCAGTGGGACTGGGATTACCCACTCACTAAACCTCGACACACATAATCATTTGTTTTTCATCACAGGAAACCGGCCATCTCTCAGAAGCCGCCATGTAGCCAGTTGAATGTTCCAATAATGTTTGATCATAAGAGTGTATGTGTTAGCCCATCAACAGGCTCCTAAACACAAATACCTCGTTTGGTAGTTCATTTTCTTCTAAGTGCCCCTTAGCTTTTGGCCGATGCACTATGGAAGATAGTTTGTTTATTTCCTCATCCTCATAACTTACTAAATATTTATTTTAATCACTTGAATTTTTCACAAAAGATAGATATTAGATATATCTAAATATAATCTCAAACCTTTGTTAAACTTCTATAATAAATATTGAAATACACGTGTTCTTACTTACCCTTATATTATGACCAATAGTATATATATATATATATATATATATATATATATATTTATATATATATATATATATATATATATATATATATATATATATATTATTTAGGGCGATTATGTGAATGCAATCTAATCGCAAGGAAAAATTATGTAATAATAATTATATTACATTCCCATGTTCACCCCCATAATTAATTAATTTTAAAAAGTTGGCACTGCCAATATCATCGATGTTCCCTTTGAATAGGAAAAAAGGATCTAAAATAGTCTCTCGAAAAATAGATACACCAATAAAGAACACGGGGTGGCATTTGAACCGTGCACACTGAGGAAACGAGTAACCTGCCCAGCTTTGAATTTTTCAAATTAGGAAATTACTATTTCCGAAGAAAGATTATTCTGTTTTCTCTTTCCAGCGGTGTATTGGATATATATATATATATATATATATATATATATATATATATATATATATATTTATGTCCCATATTTATCTAAATCTCTATTACTACAGTATATATATATTTCCTATTTACCCGGTTAACATCTCAAAAACATCTATTCTTGTGATGCTCTATCTCGAATTTCTTATTGGGATCGTTTCTTTAAAAAGCATTTGTAATTTTTCGGTAAAAGCATTTGCAACATCTCCAATTTAATTCAAACTATCTATATTTAATTCAGGTTAAGGATTCAGAGCTCTCTAGGCAAACAGAGCCATTTACCAGGTTAAGCGGCATATGATAACTACTATGAATTGGCCTAAGCCTGAATCCAATAGAGTGCTAACAAAACCAGTCACACAACTTCGAGCCGGTGCTTATGATGTATCCCGTTAGTTTGATTATCGGAAATAATCACTTACTTGTTGTTACAAATCTCTCCAATGCAACCGCGACTCAGTGCAAAGAAAGTTATTTATTGTTATAGTGATCAGATAGCACAGGTAAGTACAATACAAATAAATTGATCTTTGGTTAGTAAAGCTAATCATAAACATATTTGCATTTAGATCTTAGGAAAGGTCAGATAGATTATCTTCTTAGTTACCTACCAAAGGTAGAAAAGTTTTTTAAATAACGGAAAAGCGCGTTATATAAAGAACAAATTTATACGTTTACTTTCCTGCAGACAGTGATCAGAAAACTTCCTAAAGCGATAGCATATGTTTTATTAAATTTATCTGTCAATTAATTGACATCCATTGACTCCTTAATATATATACATACTCTTAAACCAATTTTGTCAAAAAAGAAGACATTTATTTAACATTTCTTCAAACAAATTTCAGAAAAACTGCACCTAATTCATTTTAATATATATTATTTTTAATTTAGAATAAATCTATATTTAATTTAATAAATATTAAAAGTAGTTCCATAGTACTAAATGAAAACTACTTTAAATTTTGCTCTATATAAAAAACAAAATATATAATGGTTAAAAAATGTAGGAAAAAGATTTGATAAAGAAAAGCAACTAGCTTAAATTTCAGATTCTATTTTTAATTTTTAACTAATCATAAGACTAGATATATAAAGTTTAGCCCAATTAACTTTTCATAATATGGTGGCAGATAGAATCCATGTCATAAAAAACGAGTGATGATCTTCTTATTTCTAAATAAGTAAATGAAAAAATATCATAATAAGCTAAAGCAAGTATCTTCACTTTGTCGATTAAAAGTTTTGAAATAACATAAAACTAAAAATATCTGTTTACGGTAAAGCAAATAGACAAACATTTTACTCACTAGCGAACTATATATAAATGAAAAGAAATACACAATCTGTAAGAAGAAAACTTTTCACAAATATAATTTTTACTTACAGCTTTCAGATACTTTCTTCCATCATCAGTCTAAGAGTAATAACAGAAATGTCTAAAGGTCTCCACATTATATATCAGGTATGAATGGACAGAGAAAAAGTATAAAAAAATCTAATAAAATTTTCACGTCCTAAATATATATATACAATGTAGATGTATATAAAAATAAATATACTTATGTAGTGATGTGATCTAATATCTATAAAATTAGCTATTAAATCTTCCATAGACAACTCAAGCTGTTAAGGTTTAATATGTAGGTCGTTATTCGAGGTAGAAGCTTCAATTTCTTTCTTGATTAGCAATGATTTGCATAGAGAGAACGTCACTGCATGTGATGAATATTTTAATAAATTTCTGAAAAATATACAAACTGGGTTTAGTGACTTAATAGAGATGAATATCTCACTTTGAATGATGATTGTTTTTGAAATATTTTTGGCTGATGTAGTTCTTCATATGCATGAGTGCCGAATTAAATTGAGAGTAATCAAGAAGTTTACGCTAGATTTTCTTTTCAATGATCTTTTAAATCTGGAAATCAAAGTTAGTAGTTCTCTACCACTTAGTACTCATGTTGCTATCATGTACAAATTATTTTCTTGCTTTCACTGCCTCTGGATTCTTACTCCATCTGCTTCCACTCTAACCACAAAAGCTTTAAGATTACTATTCTTGCTGTCGTTACTTACTGCCTTGATTACTCCAATCCCCTTTCTGTTGCATCACAAGCTTCCAGTATTCAATCTCTCCAGTTTGTCCAATACTTTTAAACCCGTCTTATGATCCTCCATGGACGTTTATCTCTAGTCAACCCCCTACATCTTGAGTTTCACTGTTAGGCAATTCACTTCCCAATCACCTTCACGATCAATCAGCTTACATACAGACTCTTAAAGACGCAACACTCCTTTGCCTCCCTGCCACATTTACTCTATTACGGCCCTTGAGAACATTCGACTCATGCTCTACGCCCTTACTACTTGTTTTACCTAGTCTTATGTGCTTCATGGGTCATCTTTCTACCTCGACGTTTGCGCCTAGTTTGTGGAATTATCAGACCTCCATTCAACAGGGCCTTCGAGATAGCCGTGAAGACTCATCAGAAAGTTCCTTAGTGGGTTGAGAAAAGCTTAGGAAACGACTATTAGGCTTCGAAGAGCGATATAAAAATTCCTTAAATTAATATATTATGTCATTACTAAAAACCATTTTTTAACAATGTGTTGTTGGTTTTTATCAACGCTACTACCGGTAGAAAAGGACATGGTCTGCTACAGTCCCGCTTATTAGCATCTTTGTGTATTGGCCTCATAATTAAAACTTGCATTCAAGGCATTCCAGAATAAAGGACCCTATCTGGACTTTGTATCCTTTAACAATATTAGAGAGTAGAGAGTATTGACTCTCTCCCTACCCAAAATACAGGCACAACATGCATTAGGTATATAATGAAGGTTAGATGTTAAATAATTATTTATTCTCTTGATAACTATTATCCTATGTATGGGAAATTCTCGGGATGAACAATTTTGCGATTATTTTCATTATTTAATTAATAAGGAATTATAATGCTCTGATATAGATTTTATTAATTACATTTTTTACCGTAGAAAGTATCAAAACTCGAAATAATTAAGCATATGAATGGATTCGACCATAGAATATGAAATCAGTCTCAAGACTAATAAAGATTCTTTGCAATTTGGCTCGAGTCTTAATATTTTCACGACACTCATCAATTTTGACCTTTACGACATCTGCCATTCAATTCTCCTAGCTCATCTCATCAAGGAATCCATTTATCTACTTAGCTCTTAAAGAAAAAGGTAATTGGGGCCCATAGAACCGATTTCAATTATCTTCCTTAACAATGATGCCTCACGAAAGAATTCGCCTTCACGTAGGAGCGTTATAACGTTAGTGAGTAGGAAGATTATTTATTTAAGAACGTTTAAAACCAACCTGAAAACTGTTGTAATTACTGATTGGAATAAGTTGATTCTATTAATTGCTAGTAACCAGGAATTACTAAGAAAATTATCGGTTACAATTTTACATATGTTGGGAAAAAAATATATATCGCTTATCCATTCGTCTCTAACAGTATTCAACATTCTCCCGTGCAACAACCTTCTTATTACCTCAACTTACCCTGTTTTTTTATCAATCGTTCCTCCCTTTATTTCTCATCATTGATTTGCTCTCGCTACGAGCAGCACACTTTCATTCATGTTTCTTAGACCTTCTTCGTTCAATTCCTTCGAATTTATTAAAGTTTATTGCTTCCAAAAGGTTGCACCATCGCTAAATCTTATAATCTAAATCTCATGCATCCCTACCACAATCTCTTATCTGACATTATTAATATTACAACAATGCACCTAATAGAGGCGTTTATCACATATCTTAATATATCAATGCATACAGCTTTCTCGATTTTTATCTTTTTGCCCTTCATACACACGCGATTGTACAGTTACTCGTATATTAGGACCGCATACTTTCATGGATACCACGTACACATTCAATCCGTTAGCAAACATAAACCCTCTTAATTACTCCGAAACTTCGATTAATTTCAGAATGCTTATTTTCCCCTATATGCGTCATTCATACCACTTTTGTTCAGATATACCTTATATACTTACAAAAAAATTGAGTCTCCTGAGGGAAAATACCCCGGAAAGGAATATTACAATGCAACCTATTGCTATCACCAGAAATTAGTACTTTGTACTGTCTGCATTTATTTCAGTCCAATCCATCTCGCATTTCCATTCAAATGGAAAGACATTTTTTTTACCTAATATTATTGCCTTGTAAGACCTTATTTGGAGTATCTGATGCAATTCTGGTATCCATAACTGCGGAAGGAGATTCTTATCTTGGACCATGTCCAGCGTCGAGCGAGGAACTTTGTTCCTAAGCTAAGAAATTGAAGAGTATGAAGAAACCTGAGGCATCTTAATTTTATTTCACTAGAAGATCGGCATCTACGTGGTCAATTTATTGATGACTTTAAAAACGAAGCGAATTTACTATTATAAATTAAGAGTCAATATTTGACCTGAATAACCAAGGAGACTGATAAAAGAATGCTTTCAAGATATTAATAAAAATATTTAACCCGGGGATGGTACAAAGGCAATTATAAAATAAGAAATACTTGGAATAGCTTACATAGAGATGTAGTAAAGAGCATTTGAGTCAATATGATTAAGAAAGGAACACATAAATAGAACATAAAAATATGATTACAGAAATAAGTGTCGTAAATCAAATTTTTATTCATATTTTCTCTTTCTTTACTTGTCCCTCATATCCGAGTTCCGCACTTTTCGTTTTTGGTCAACTAACAGTAAGTAGATAGTCGGCTCTTTGTTGGTTTTTCATTGTCTATTTATAAAGTATGAGATTATTTTACGTGACGTAAGATTTAACTCACAAAACAGATCTTTTCACTCAATCGAACAATTTACCACCTTTTCGAAACATTCTTTGAACACGCAAAACTGGGTTCCAAAATGGTATATACCCTAGTATTATTATTCCATTCCGTTCATACGCACCTGCCCCGATACAAACGCGCGATCCCAAAGTTCAGTTCATACTTGATACCCACCTTGCTATTACTTCCGTTATCTATTTTACCACATTAACAACTTAAAATCTTCGAATGGATTTTGTGAAGATAGTCTTAAAACTTATTACCATCTATCTTTATTTTATTTCATTTTTGTAATATTTTCCTTTTAACTGACTCTTAAAACCCTATGACCAAATACTTTGAACATCTTGATTGTTAAACACAATTACAACCACTTCTTTTCTTAATATTTATATGCATATTCTTATGCAGCTCTCATGTTCTTATCCTAGAATACCTCATGATAATTCTGAGCATTACTACTCCTTTAAACTCCTATTCTTTCGTCTCATAATTTATCGCAATCCACGATCACAGTCTTTTGATTCCTCATCATTTTCTTGTCAAATAAGGCCAGCATCAGGGAACGAAACTTTCCCTTTTAAAGCAATCAATATAAACCTCGCCCTCCTCCTCCTCAACCTCTATTTGGCTGAGGGCCTTGGCGATGGGTCAATATAAGGTAGTATCTTGCTCCCTTTCCTGCCCACCCACCCTTGCTCCTAGGAGTAAGAGAGGATTAGCGGCAAAGAGGTAGAAAATCTGAGAGGCTGGTTATTCTCTCCCAAAACTTTTCCTCTTTTCACCATTAAACATAACGCTCAAATTACATACAACCATTAGATTCATAGCGGGAAATGAAGAAGTTACTTGAACTAACGACTGCCTTTTCTGCATAATATATGTGTTTATGTAGTGGCAAGAGCCTTAATTTCAAGAAAGGGGTTCCAAGCACAGCAGCCATTATCCAGGTTATTTGCCTCTTAAAACATGCGCCAGTAAATTGTGTTGGTATTCCATAATTAAATACATAAAGGGATAAAACCTGTTAGGTATAAAGTTTGATAAATAGATGAGAAAATGTAATTAATTTCAATGATCCGATAATACAAAAGTTAATTTTATATATTACTTCGATCAATGAATGAGTTATCAGACAAGTGCTAACCAGAATTGGCAAGTTGACAGAAATTATGTTGGTCAGAGAATTCCCTTTTCTATTATTTAGCCAAGACGAAATAAATAAAGATTATACAAGTTATCAATTAGTATTTTTTTCACCTATTCGGTATGCTATTTATGATATACTTGGGTAAATTAAGTAATTTTATCTTCATTCGTTTCTCTTTTTTTCTACTTGCTGTTGCCTTCTATATTTCTTTATTTCATTCGTTTTACTTATACTTTTTTCTTCCGTTCTCTCTTTATTTTCCTTTTTATTTAGTTCTAAATCATTATTCCTATATATTTTTTTCGTATTTTTTTTTGTTCTTTTTCTTTCGTTTTCTCTCTTTCTTTCTGTCCCCTTTTTAATTTCAAAGTTATTCTTTCAATTTTGTAATTTACTTTTCTTTCTCGACTTATTTTTATTTTCTATCTGCACTTCTTCCCTTACCCGATGTAAAACTGATATACTTAGAAAAATTAAATCATTTTATCTAAATTCGTTTCTGTTTCTTTTTTCTACTTGCTGTTGCCTTCTATTTTTCTTTATTTCATTCGTTTTACTTTTACTTTTTTCTTCCACTCTCTCTTTATTTTCCTTTATATACAGCTGCAAATCATTATTCCTATATATTTTTTTAAGTTCTTTTCTTTCGTTTCCTCTCTTTCTTTCTGTCCCCTTTTTAATTTCGATGTTGTTCTTTCAATTTTGTAATTTACTTTTCTTTTTCGACTTCTTTTTATTTTCTATCTAAACTTCTTCCCTTACCCGATGCAAAATTAAGTATTATTAACCAAATTTGGGCCAATTTTCTTGTTTTCCAATTTCAAGCACGAGTACATCTATGTTTGCTTTGTTGACTCTGACCTTCGTAGCCTCTACAAATTGAATCAATTGATTCCAGATTTTGTAATCATTTTAGTTTTTCTCCTAAATAGTAGTTTTAAGCCACAATTTGTTTTTTCTAATGAATTTGATAAAAGCGAATGAAATATGTCCATAAGTCAGACAACTTCCTTCACCCACTATATGAGTTGACTATTAATTTCCGCCTAAGGTTTGCCATATCAGTGAAATAACTGCCCAAATTCTTCACTAGGGGGAGGATAAGAAGTCCCTTTAACGGGTATAGAAAAGAGGAGAGATGCCTGTGCGAACTAATGCTGTGTCAGTCACAGCTATTTTGTGGCTTCTGCCTTCCATGCATCAAATTAAGCATCTATCTCGATCCGCTCTAGCTCCCTACGACTCCAAATTCTGTTTTGTTTGTTTTCTCTTGAAATCTATCTTGGTTTACAGATACGGAAATCAACTTTCTTATCCACTAAACTTCGAAGATTCGAAGACGAAAAAAAGATTATCTATAATTATATAACCCTGTCTAAAAGGGCTAATGATTGATTTTATTAGTGTCATTGTATTATTGATGAAAGATTGATAAAGTTGGATCTCATCTGACTAATGCTGTGGCAACTCAAAATCATTTAGATAAATAATTACGAGCCACCATTGAATTATACCAAGCAGTGCCTCCTGAATCTCACAACAATCTGTGTATGAGGACCAGCGACCAACTTTATAAAATACACACGCTGATAATTTGCATCATTAATATAATAATATTAATTTCCTTTTGTTTACATCGTAATATAATCTGGTAGTCGAAAAAGAGAATTCGGTGGAGAGGTGTCAATTTGATTCGCATATATTAGTTAGGGGCAAATTATTTTCTCCCTATGAAATCGCTTATCAGGTCAATGTTCTTAAATTTTAGTCAGTTGAGGTCAATCGCGACACAGGTGGTAACACCGCTTTGAATTGTAGCGAAGTTAAGCAACATCGAGTGTTGAAAGTTATGGATGGATTTACGACCATTGTGTGTCATTCGCCTAGGATGAATTCTTAATGGGTGCAGATTCCCAGGCTAGTGAATCACTATCAGGCCTTATTCACCATTTGACGTGAAATTACCCGCTGTAGATTTAGTTTGCACCGTTTTGATGGGAACCATTATTAAATGGGCAAAAATCTAAATGAAATATTGTGAGAGTGAGAATGAGAGTCATATATGTACCAGGTTTTGTAAAGTTTCTGTTACACTCTGATTTTTTATTTTTTAAGAGGTTTACTCATGTGTTCTAAAAGAAATCCGACAAACAAACTTAAAGTTTTAATTTGTCAGCACGTGGCATCAGAACTTCTTTTATATTAGGTGCAAGTGCATTGAGAGGGAAGTGAAAAAAATTAAGATGTTGTCTGTCATCGCTAAGCGGCTCATCGTCAGCTGGATGAAAGTCCCCAGAGTCACAGAGACGCTCAAGGACAGAAAAGAACTTAGAAATGTATCTATTCAAGGTAACTCGGAAGAAGAGCTCGAAAGCTCTTCTTCATCCCACTTATGATAAAGAAGAACATCCTGGCGGCCAGGCTATCCAGAGCCAGCAAAGATTGATTACATTAACCAATCCGAGGAAGGAGACGTCATACGGGACATAATAAGCGGCCCCCTGATATCATGGCACCAATAAATAATAATCAAGTTAAACAGGACATCGAAAGGTGCAGTAACGCTGACAACGGTCACCACTGCAATGGGGATAACGAAAGGATGGAATTTATCACCCCCAAGATGAACCCGCTGTAACAAGCCAGAGCTTCCCCAGATGCGCGCCTATGTAGATATCACACCTCCGGTCAAATGTACAGCAGTTACCCAAGTTAACTACATAGTAAAATCCATGCAAAGGAAGCCCTACGTATTTACCTAAAAGAGGATACAAGTTTAGCTGTGTTTCCGCTTCGACCTTCTTCCCCTTGCCCTTTAGCTACTGGAAAACGACAGCATTAAAGAAGGATTTCCTATCAACTGTGCCTATAGAATATTTGGAGTTCCAAAACTCAAGAGCTCAGTTCGAATAGTCTACTTACGGCCTGAGCCCCGCAGTTAACGCCTTGTCACTACTAGCCTTCAAGTTGCCATCTATCGATAATGTCCTGCCGAATGTTCTACCAGATGACAAAGCCTGTATATTGGATCTTAAAGATGTATTTTATCACATTTTCATTTATAAGCGACGGCTGCAAGTTCCCATGGGCTTCGCATGAACTCCCTTGCTGATGCAATGCGCGCTAGCCGGAGTCATAATTTACTAGACCGCATGAACCAGCTGACACACCTATACGTATTTGGATGACGTATTCCATCTAGGACCTCCCTTCGCCATCTAAATATGCATCTTCCTAATGCAAAAAGAGCTTGATTAAGCTAAATCACTAAAAGTGCATTCATACTCGATGTATTTACCTCCCTTACCTATATAGGATTACAAAGGGACTTTACTAGTAAGAAAGTGGCCTTCAACAGCGATTTATCTTTAAAAATAACGTGTTACTTCCTATTTATGTGACAATAATGTCTAAAAGTGCCAGTTAAGATTAGCAGGAGTTCTTAATTTCATTATCCAAGTATTGAAAATCTCCTTTATTTGGATTCAGTTTTCTTACCTTTAAATAACTTGTTCCAATCACAGGACATACGACCCGTCTTACAATTTTTAGCCAGAAAGTGGCTTAGATTGAGGTGCCACAATGCCTCACACTTGGTAGGATAATGCGATGACTGTTTATCATGATTTGGCATTGTCTTTCCAGGAGCCTCCCTAGCCGGTCAAACAAGAAACCTATAACGTACAAACATCTCTATTCTGGAAGCTCCGGTCAACCTCTCTCGCTAAAGCGAGATAGGTTGTACGATCAATATGAATGTCTGCCTGCGAAGCGCAAGCTACTTTTGTTATATAAAAAGTACACTTAAAGGAAAATATAGCTATGAATATTATCTATTTGTATATCATAAGAATTCTGAAAGTTCGATTTTGCCTTTAGACCTTAAAAATAACTATGTATATGAAAATACCTAGACTAATAGTAAATTATTTGGAGATATATGTAATGGAAACTTTTAAAATGTTTTGAGTCTAAACCCCTAGATAAGTTCTAAGTAGGGAGGGACTTTTGTAAACAGAAGCTCCTCCTCTATAGAGCGAGGACTAAGCCACTCTTCTCCTTCCCAGATAATTTACTATTTCGCTCTCTGCGAGATCGTAGGTGATAACGTCGCAGGGAATCGATGCGCCGATGAGGGGCAAAGAAGTCCTCTCGATGAGGCGATTTAGAGAAGAGACCGTCTTTACATAGAGCAACTGTAACAGGACCTGCCGTTCAATGATCGCACTGTACAGTCACAGCCGGCGCTGCAGTTCCACCAATTCCTCATCCATCTCCTAAACCTTCAAGGGCTGGCTCCGAGCGCCACAACAAGGTACACCGCCTCAGCCCACGTGCTAAACCACGTGATAGAATGTTGTTTACAATGCACCACCAAGCTAGGCGGAGGAGCTGCCTCTAGCATCTAACGGCTAGCTGGTTGGAGGATAACCAACTGCCAACTGCTAAGTGTAGGGGAGTAAACCTTCGAAATCAGGAGTGGAGCCCCAAAAGCTCACCACTGCGCTATTCTCACTAACTATGGCAGTCCATGCAACCAAACTGGTGCCAAACGTAGTCCTCTGTATTCCATTGGATGACACCTGCGAGGCAAAGAGTGGAATGTTGAGGACTGGGCAACCCAGAATCTCCATACACTTCGCTTAAGCCTGCCCAATGGCACAATCTCCATTTTCTTCCGAGACAGAATGATCCCAACAACGTATGAGTTTAATTAAAGACCGAAAAGTTTGAGCGAGTGTCGGGTGAATTTTTGCATATTCAAACCATTTATCAAAGTTATATTTTGGAGTTGGTTGAGAATTTGAAAAAACATTCATTAAGAATGGTTTTTCGTTTATTTGAAGCTTTTACCCAAACAACTTATAAGAGGTACCATTTTTTTAAGATAATATTTACTCCCTGAATATAAGAATGAATGAAATAATTTTTGAAATATGGTATACAAAGAAATATTTAAAGGGGAGATATTTAATAAAATTTTAAAAGAAAATAAAGATTAATATTACAAAAGAGAAGATAAAAAAGAAATAGGCCACATACAAAAGGCCTGCCTCCGATGTGCAAGCTCATCCTTTAACAAGAAGTGGTGAAACCGTTCTTCAATTAAAGCACCATCCTCAACTCTAAAATAAGTTGATTCAAGAAGTCTTTTGAATAAAGACGTATAGGTTTTTATCCAGTGAGACTCAAATGGTTTGCTTGTAGAAGAGGACACGGGATTTTTTGTTTAAAATAATGGAACATCTTATGACGCGTAATATACAATATATTTCCTTAATTAATAGACCTATGAAAGTAAAAGTGGAATCCCAACCAGTTAAAACGCTAAGGAATATATTACATGCCCTTAATAGCTTAAGAGAGAAAATATGAGATTTAGAAACGGAGAAAATAAGGAAGAAGCCGTTGGAATTACGAAGGCTGCTTGAATCAACCTTTTTTGTGGTTGATGATGGTGTCTGAGTCGATGACCTTCGTGGTTCTGATAGCGATAGCGATGAGTGCTTGATGACACAGATTTGAATCCACTCCTTTATTTCACTTTTATATAGCGGTTCAAAAAGTCTTTCCATTATTCTCCGTTTCTTAATGTCGTATTTTCTTTCTTAACCTTTTACAGGTCGCGTAATATAGTCTTTAGCGTTTTAACTGGTTAGGATTCTACTTTTCATTTCCTAGGGCAATTAAAGAAATCTATTGTATCACGCATCATGTGATTTTCCTTTACTCTATTCAATGGAATTCTGGACTACAGTTTGTGCAGGTGAGTTAATAATAGTGATTTGCTCTTCGTGCAGCAAGGACTTTCCTGACTAGGCCTGCGGGAGAAAGCTTGTCAAGCATGTAAATCGGAGGGCTACAAATGGCGCAAAGTGGGCTGTCGCAGCAAGTTCTTTTACACTTCTGCATTAAGTGGCATCGTAAGCGCACAAGTGGTCCAGTTCCTTCTAGAAAAAGCAGGCACCAGACCATGATACCTTCTCTACCAACCTTTATACTCCTTTTGGCACAATTGCTAGATAATCTATCGCCTCTTTCACTATGAACGAACACTCTGCTAGTGGATTTAAACAAATTTAACTTGGATTCGTCACTGATATATGGTTGACTCCATTTTCATCAATACATATAACGTGGTCACTGTAAAATAAATGAAGAGGTGTCTTGTTTTTTCCACTGAAAAATGTCTTTCCAGCGGACGTGCGTGCATAAAATTTTCGTTCTTCAGCCAAAATGAAAATTTCTGCCTGAGATAGGTTTGCTAGCTATATTAAAATAAAAATCAGAACACCTTAAAATTTTGAACACAATAACACCCCCTATATCCTACGCATATGGAAAAAATAACGCAATGCTTTACAATAAAAAATATATATTTAAATAGAAGATTATTAGTATATTCTAATCTACTCACCTTTTTAGTTATATTTTGCTGATGTATATGCTTCCATTAATAAAGCTTTATCTTCTACATTATTTTATAAAACTCTGTACAGTTTAAATCAAAGTTCTATTTACATCGTAAAATCGATTGTACCGACGTTGCATCTAACTTATTTCTTTCTTTAGTCCACTACGAATTTATTAAAGAGAAGATCCGTTCAACATTCTCATTATGAGAAGGCACTTCTGAACTTTGCTCTTCAAGTTTTATTTCAGTAAACCAAAAAGACAATCTTTCATGACACAGTTTGCTTTCCCCCTCCTCACATCATGAATAATCTATTGATCAACAACCTTCTTAAGGGTTTTCCACTAACCGAAGAGAGCATTATCATCAATTTTAATTCTTTTAGGTTTTAGAGCTATGCATGTTGTTTTCAAATGCAGCAAGGCTGATAAGACCTCTTGCAGAAATGAAGTCCATTTCATGAGATATTGATAACACGTAGCATATAATTGTCTACATCTAGTCTAAATTTAGCTTCAAGTTTACGGGAAATGTTGGATCTTTTAAGTATAGCACTGAGACTGAGTGGAATATATTTTTCGTTATGTCTTGTTTGGATGCACTCTAAAAGATCCTTCAAGCATGAAAGTTTTTCAAATACGCTATTTGCTTTATTTTCATTTTTCATTATCTTATTGCTAAGAACATATTGAAGCTGTGTATAAGAATTAAATAGGCTTCACTTAATGGTTCATTAAAAAAGTGGCAGAGAATTTTAGGGGGCTTTTCTTCGGAGTTAATATATGATTTTAGAACTTCAAGTAAGCTAAGAATTCGCTCAACTGTATTTGTTAGAGAGGGCCAACGGGTTTTAGAATGTGTAGGGAACTGATAAATATTAAGCTACAAGAAATTCACAAAACTCTTTTAATTGTTCAATTCTAAAAGTATACGTACTAAAGTATGAGAACAACTTTATGACAATGCTTTCAATATCAACAGAAAGAGTGTCATTTGCTGTTTATGCAGCATGGGAAACAACGTGAGCTGGACATCCAACTCCCTCCTGAGAATTATTCATGTTTTCTATTAAATTTGTGTAGACATTATTTTAAGCTTTCTGCATGCACCCTTCAAATTTTGTGTTCATATTATCATCACCGAATTCAACACATTTTTCTTATCGACTCCTAAATTAGTAATAGATTTTACACCAAAGATAGCGATTGTTTCTGATGTCTCATTGGAAAGAAATTCTACTTTTAAAAGCTTTACCTGTAAAGCCTTTTCACACGTTAAATAATGAAATATTAAGACGAATATTTTTTCCGCATTGTGGTTAATTGAATCAGTAGATATTCCATAAAATGGATACTTTTTAGAGCATTAACTACCTCATGAATTGCTTGTGGGGCTAATACATTTTTAAGAAGTGCAGTAGCTTTTGTTCTGGCATTTAAAATCTTATCGCAAATTTCTAATTGGAAAATATATGAGGCAAGAGTTTATTTACAGCAGTCTTTTGAGTTACAAAATAGCAAATGTAAGTTCTTAGTTAGGCAATTTGCTATTTTGTAACTTTCTTTGGTAGATGTCAAACTCAAACATCTCTTATGATTAATTGCTTCTAAATGTTTTATTATATCGGCTTACCTACCATTTTCAATAAAAAAGGAACAATTAGAAAATTAACAATATGCATTATTCACAGTTTTACCTATTTAAATAAAGCTCCATTGTTTTGAGATTTCATCACGATATTTACATTTTCTTCTTGGCATTTTGCAGTGCAAATAAAAGAAATATTAAAAAAAACATTAGTAAAATACAATTCAATTTATAATGTACCATCTTATATAGCACGAGTGAATGCTCTAATTAACTAGCTATTTACTTATTCACAAACTCCAATTATTAGGTGGGCCGCGGAAATTTCATCGATATGCTCTCAGGTCAGAACTGAGTAAATAATTCCGACTGCCCCGGAGCCGAAATCGGAGGCCGCTAAGGCGCCAAAGCAATTACAAACAGACAGCATTAAAGTAAAATGAACGATGATCAAACACGTTTGCTACATAAAGGGAACAAGTATATGACTGGACACAAATGCGATTATTTATGCTGTAGCCTGGTCCAGATGTTAATTTACAGTAAAGCGAATCTGTGAAGAGTGTTATTAAGATAATATTTATGAAATCGTAATAATTTTCATGGTTAAAGGAATATTTCTGATAAGCTTTTAGTTGACTGAACATTTTTCATAATTCAGGACAGTTAAGCGTCCTAACAGAGTTGATTTAGGACACAGGACAAAATCATGCCAAATCAGAACATGTCCTGAATTTTAAGAATGCTTTAAACCCTATATGGAGATAATAATCATTCACCATAAGTAGCATGTACCTTTAGATTATCGTATACCATATTTGGAAAGCTTAGATTGTCTCTGTCAAACATTATGGAAAGTTTTGTTATATAGATACAAATAATCAGATCTCTTTGGAGGGTAATGTATTTTTTAATCTAAAAATTAGATTTGTCGAAGTATGGCCAAGTGTACGGGAATATGCACACACAGGCTTTAAGATAGGCCAAGCAAGGCGACAACTATTATTGTTTTAAAAGTTCGATTTAAATAGATAGCTGCAGCTGCGTGACCAAGGAATATACCAAACAGAACGCCAAAAAAAATAGATTTTAATATGTAAGGATGTGAAAATGTATGAGAGAAATTCCTTCCAACTCGATAATATAAATGGCCGATAAAATTACCCACCGAAAACGGACTAAGGCTAGTCGTATGGCTAAAGTATTGGAATTCAAATCAAGAGGTACCGCGTTCGAAACTCCAGAATCCCAAAACTTTTATGAAGATCCCACAAGAAAGAAAACGGAAGAAAACGCTTGAAGGAACAACTCAACAAGAATCAATAAGCACAAAGAAATCAGCCCCCAAGATAAATGGAAGAAAATGATGACGGAAGGGGTAGAGATGACTTCTCCAAACTCGGCTTGAGCGAGCTAACGGGCCTCTTGTCCTCAAAAGTTCACCGAAGATGACCTCTAAGAAAGAAAACGGAAGAAAACGCTTGAAGGAACAACTCAACAAGAATCAAGAAGCACAAAGAAATCAGCCCCCAAGATAAATGGAAGAAAATGATGACGGAAGGGGTAGAGATGACTTCTCCAAACTCGGCTTGAGCGAGCTAACGGGCCTCTTGTCCTCAAAAGGTCAGCAGAAAAACCTCTAAGGAGGTCTTCTCCGATACTTGATCCGAAGGTGGTTTACAAAGGCTGACATTGACTCAGGAGACTTTTCCCTGACCAGAAGATACGGGTGTGATGTCCAGCTCTTTTGTGGCTTGTGACCGTCACTAATACTTCTCTGGAGGGAGCTTCGTTGAATTGAACTCCTTTTAGGGTGGTGTCGTCTAACCAAATCTGCCTGTAACCATGAAGAGGTAGCATATATACCCGGAGTTTTCCACCCAGGGAGAGCGAGAGGCCTTCTTGAACCCTCGTTATTGGCCGTGGCAAACAGAGCGTCTCCTTGCAGGGAAGTGTCAAAGGAACGGATCAGAGGGCCAGACGGACGACCAGAATGGAGCTATAAAGCTGCGGCGAACCTACAAAGTAATCTCCTCACCCGAGGGATTTGGGGAGAGGGGGGGATATTGAGACGGCAGGGAGGTAGCCTTCATTTTCAGGCTCATACCTCGGTGTTAATTTTTGCTGTGGCCTGGCGGCAAGTCCAAGAAGGGTGAAGTCGGATGGGGGGGAGTAACGGCTTGCTTTCTCTCCTGAAGTAATATCTTAGGAGGTGGGGAAATAATATTATCCTAGGGGATACCTCTACAAATATATATATATATATATATATATATATATATATATATATATATATATATATATATAATATGAAAAACAAAAATATCAATATGTAAAATTAATTAACAAAAAATGAACGCACAAATCTGAACAAATTGCCGAATGGGGCTGACCTGTATCGTTGGATTTGGGATATCAACTGACTAGCGCTAGAAAACTTATAAAGAATAATATTCTGTTTGTCCAGTGGTGGATAATGGTTGGTTATTTATATGGTGAGTAATTTATTTTAAAAAGAAAAATTAGTTAAATTAGTGTTTATTTTATTGATAAAGAATGACTCTAAGATTTTCAAATCCAAACATGTTGAGGGCTGAAGACAAGATGCTTTGAGATTCTGAGTTAATAGGATGTTCGTACTCATGAAAGTATCCTAATGCATGAGGCTTCTGCTCTAGAAATGCAAATGAGAGTACTGTGAGTCAAAATCAAGTGCTTGGTACCCTGCATTTTTTTGCTACCCAATTTGACCCAAACAAGCAAGTATGTAAGGTCTTGCATCTCTAATTATTAACTCGACAGGATCTCATGACCAAAGGAATTGACTCCTTATGGTAATAAACGTAATGAAATGAAACGGGGTTAGATTTAGTAGAAAAAACATGAGCATCGTCTAAAAGGGTAGGTGAGGGTAGAATTTGGTAGGTTAATGAACATGGATTTTAAATGTTTGAGATAGGGCAATTTTAGAAAAGCCTTTGGCTAATTTGATGAGAAATATGGAGAATAAATGATCAAAACTGAAATCTAGACACTAAATGAAATGAAAGAAATCCTTTAAAAATGTTATTTCTTCATGAAGTCTAAGCAGTTTGAGCAAATAATGTAAGCTTTGTAAATTCTACTTTTAATGCTAGTTAACTCAATGAGATTAAGAGAGCTGCTGAAAAAATGACCACGAAATTTGATGTCTGTGGGTTTTTATATTCCTTTTAGGAATCAGCATTCAAAGGAAAATATCAATTATAAGTATATATATATATATATATATATATATATATATATATATATATATGTGTGTGTATGTGTGATGAAGTAGCTTTTCTTCTATACATATTTTGTTAAAGATAAAGTTTATTTCGACTTTACCAATTTTACTTTAGCGCATTCTAACTCTTTGAAGATTAAAAATCAACTGAGGAAGATCCATTTTATTTGGTCCTATATAAAGTATTCAAATATTTTACCAATTTTAGCCGTGAGCTTTTGCCTTTCTCCAGGCCTCTTCATACCGAAGTCTTGGTTATTGTTGAGGTAGCATTGATGAAAAGTTTCTATTCGCATTGTTTTTGTCTACGTTCTCTGATGCCTTTTATAGGTCGAAGTCAGAGTACGGTTCACTTTGCCTTTAAAAGAAAACTTCCATCCTCGCTCCTAGCTTGCTAGCTGTGTGTTCAGGTATGTGTCTATCTCTTTGATAAGAAAAGCCTGTAGAATCTTTAGGCGGTGGAGATTGAGTTACTTCTGAGGATGGTAGTGTTTTCAACTAGGTGTTTTCTTGTAATTTTTTCATGCGAAATTAAAACACGCTACAGTGAAGAACACAATTAACATATTAAAGAAAAGATCGTTATTGAACACACAGGGAAACAACTCAAGGAAATAATTGCACCTTTATGCTAAAAAAAAGAGAACCGTGCTCTGACGTCGACCTATAAAAGGAATCAGAGAACATAGACGAAAACAATGCTCCACTTCCTTCCTTTAACTTCGATCCATCCCCTAAAAGTTACTTTAACTCTCTAAAATCCTTTCGAAATGTCGAAACCAATGGGATATAAAGCAAGCCTCATTTGTGATCTCGTCTCTTCTGAAAAGTTTGCCATTCTTGGCTTAGCCGAAAAGTGATTAGATAAAAAAGTAAATTTTGGGTGCTGCTATTAGTAACTAGAGGATGGAGATGTGGGGAGAAGAGTTCTTTTATCACTGTCAAATACACTCTCCCCTAAATAATTAAAAACAATCGTTGAATACTTTCGTATCTCCGCTAGCAACTATGCATATGAACAGCACTCATAGAATAGCCATCGTTTACCGATTCCCATAAGTTAGCTGTCTCCTTGATTCTTAGATCCATCCCCTTGGGAACCTCATATATTTATTGAAATATTAACTTCCTCTGAACAGGTACTCACATTTGCCACTTCGAAACATTTTATACATTTCTCTTTCTCTAATTCCTCTTGTGAACCACTCACACAAATGAAAATACACTTGTCTTAGTATCCTCCTCTACTCTGATATCCTAAGAGCAACTGAATCATCCACTGCTATTTCTGACTACTCCATCGGTCAGTTCTTTACCTATCTTCTCCTTGAAAACAATGTTCAAACTTACTCTAGTACAAAGTGTTATCATCATCGGCTCTGATCAAGTGACTAATGACAGGTGACAAGTGATTTGCTTGTATCATCTCTCTTGAATACAACATAGAACTAATATCCTTGTCACAGATTGTCTATTCGTGTCTAAATGCCCATGCCTCACCTTTGCCTTACCTCCATTCACCAACAACATGCTTCGTTTTCCTCACCCACTACTTTGAAAGATACAACCGAGAAGTGCATAAAATAGAAGTTTGTGCTGCCCGTGCTCGTATTTCAGAAATAAATACACCTCTCTGTCATACTTCCTTGCTACTTAATCACAAATTGCCTTCCTAAAGTTACTGTTTTCTATGTATTTTACTGGGAGTTTCGAGTAATCTAGCTCCTAGGATGTTCACATAACCTCCCTTGGTGGCTTCAAACGTGCTTTACATTCTAATACTTATTTTCTGCCTTTTATTTTTAATCGTTAGACGAGCACTCTACGAAGGATCATAGGATTAAAGAAAACCGTACAACAATATTTATTATTGTAAAAATGGAGAGAATAGAAAAACACAAAGTGAAATGTAAAGAGAAACATAAAAGGAGTCATTTTAATACCGTGTGTAGCAAATTCTTTTCAAAGGAAAAAGGATATTGCAAATTTCTAAGGCCTTAGTTGTGTGGATTGATGATTAGTGTTACTTTGTGTGTATTTCAGCTCTTTGTTTAGAGGAAACGAATGGATATTAAGTTATAGACTTAACTTAGATTTATTCTCCAGCTGATGATGAACCTTATTTTTATAGGAGAAATGAGGAATCACTAACTGCCCCATTTAAGTGCAGTATTGTAAACATAGGTTTGTTATAATAGAGCCGAAGAGGATGATAAAATACTAACATGTTATCTTCTTATTAAGTTAGCTGTTAAATATATAAAAATATTTTTTAAAACCTACCTCAAAATTAAAATATTCAATGGTAAAAATAAATATTAATAGAACCATGTCTTAACTAACAAACACAAATGTATCATAAATGAAATAACATAACACTTTCTAATTTCAAAATAATTTTCGCATCAGTTAACGATTTTAAATTTGATTGAAATTTTAAACGGTGACTCAGTTGACTTGGAATGCAGCCATTTGGTTTGAGCATTAACTTAAAAAATCAAGAAAGCTCACTGGATAGGTTCGAAATCACTCCATTTTTCACCATCATTACTTTGATAAAAATTGATAAGATTTTATCCCGTTTGCTATCACTCTCTGTCTTCTTTTATTCCGATCTTTATTTGCCCTTATATTAAGATGAAAGCACTTGTGATTCAGTCTTACCTATATAGATCTATACGATAAAATACTATCACAAAACAAACTCAAAGAAGAGGGTAAGATGATTTTCAAATATATACAGGGCCACCCTCCCAAAACCAGCCCCAAATTTCGATAGGCCTCTTTTCTTAATTTTGTCCAAGGATTAAATGAAGTTTTGGTGATAACTAGTTTATTGATTTTAAAAACATCATATCAAAACATGAGAGTCTTTAAAATTTTCTTCCTTATTCTAGAGCACGTATTCGAAATGACCTCCATTTAGCTCTTGAAGCGCAGCAAAAAGTTGTCTATGATGTCCTTACAAACCACCCGACTAATGGCTCTGATCTCCTCCATGATGGTTTCCTTGAGGTTCGTGATGATCCTGGGTCTCCTTGCGTACACTCAATCTTTTAGGTAGCCCCAGTGAAAAATAACTGGAGGGCTAAGGTCTGGGCTGTGAGGTGCCCCCACAAAATCAGTCTTAAGACTGATCCCGTGGTCACCAAAGTTCTCTTTCAGCCAATCTCAGAACAGGTTTGAGGGGTGAAAGCTTGCTTCATCTTGCTGGAACCAGAACTTCCCTATAAGCGACGGGAACAGGGTCTGCAGCTCCCTCTTAAAGGTTTTGAGGACTTCAACATACCACTCCTTGCCGATTGTCACTGTCGCGCGAGATTCTTCGAAGAATAATGGTTCGATGATGCCTCTAGCTGATATTGCAGTCCATACCGTGAACTTAGGGGAGTGCATAGGCTTAACGGCTACCTCATTTGGTCTCAACCTCTCCCTGAAGACATTTGTCTTTGAGTTTACCTTTCCTTCAAACGGAATTGAGCTCCATCTGAGGTCTAAAGGAGTTTAAGGAAAATTGGGGTCTCCTGAATCTTGTTCAGTATTTACCCTGCACTAGCCTTTCTCTGATCCTTGTCTGAGGGTCTATGGGTCTGCTTCGTCTGTATTTTGTATGGATAAGCCTTTACATCCATTACTAGCACTCTCCTGCAAGTCTCACGGGATATACTGAGGGACTGAATTCGCTTGTGCACAGAGCGTTTTGGACTCTGCTGAACTAACTCTCACATGTTCTCGACGAACTAGGATGTATGCTTCTTGGGGTTTCCTTAATGGCTTGTAAGGTTACTACTGGCTGCATTGATCTCTTCCACTGTCCCATAGTTCTCCAAGTTTTACAAGTAGTCATGAATTCTGCTATTGGAGGGTTCTTATTCGCATTCGATCTTATGCAAGAAAGTGTCCTGCACTTTCTTGAACGATCCTGACTTGTAGTAATGTTTGGCGCAGTATATTATTTGCTAGAGCTCCCATTGACATCTAGTTGTGTCCACGGGCGTTGCTTATGTCATGTCCTGCAAAGTAAGGGGTATTAGTAAATGAATGAAAGATATATCACCAAAAGTGTGTGCAGGCCAGTTTGTTTTCGGTGACCTGTACCAAAAGTTCTGAAGAAATTCCTTAAGATTTAAAAATAGTCTGAAATATTCAAAAAGTTTCCCTCATCAAGGGGGAAAATGCATGAAATGGGTTATCAAACTTTACAAACAATAATTTTTGAAAAAAATTTAGGTGCCTTGAACTCATGATATGATCTTTTCAAAATAATGCACTTTCACTTCTCAAAAGCCAAATAAGAGTAAACATTTTAAGTTTAATTGGAAAGCGTTTCTTCATTCTTTATATACAGTGCTTAGAATAGCTCTTTCGGGCTATTCGGTGCAGAATAAAATCGGTAACTTGGAAATAGTTGATACTCAGAGAGAATGAGGCGCCTCAAACTAATATTACAAGAAGATTCGTATTTATTTAAGTAAGCATTGAATTTTTCCAAATACTAAAAGGATTCAATACTATAAATTAGGAATCAATATTTAAGCTAGAGAAATAAGTGGGACATATAAATAACTAGTATAACTTATCAAATAAATGTTTAAGACTAAAATTACACAAAGTTTGAATAACTAGCATACGGATGTCACTGAAAACTTTAGACTAAATGTGTCTATTAATTCTTTATTTACATTTATGCCATATTTATTTTATCTGCCCTTTACTATTGCCCCCACACCTTACCCTTCTTTCTTGAACTATTCTCAAGTGAACCTTAGGGACTTAGGCTGGGTCATATCACTATATTTCTGTAATTGGGCAATATATAGTTATATATTCCTCGAAATGGATGTTGTTTCAATGTGAAAACAAAGAAAATTATAAGAAATAGTATAATAGAACATTCTTCAACCGAATTACGCATTTTTGACATGGGTACAGATTCTCTGTTGCAATTTCCTAACAAAAGTTTATAAGTTAGAAAACCTCTGACCACTTTAACATCTTCCTCAAATAAAACCATTTTAACATTATCCGCCACAATATTTCTGCAAATGACGTTTTTTCTCCAAAGTAAAGCAGTAACAACAAATTACAATCTAATGTTAGTTATTTAGAAACACTTCCGGAGCCAGTTTGTATTCTGCAATAGAGTATCAGTTCTAGTAGGGGACAGTATCTTGCAGTGCACATATGTTCATAGTTTAAAGGGCATTCAGGTGCTATAATTTAACTTTTTCCACTCATTCTATACATTATATTTAACTTAAATTTTCTGCCATGATTTCGTTAATTAACCCCTCTGATTAGAGATGCCAGCGTGGTAAATGCAATATCTTTCATTTACTTATTTAAAAAATAACTAAAATTTTAAATTCTTTTAATTTTTCTTCATGGATTTTACCTACTTTGGTTTATTTAGTTCCTTCATCATAATACGTATTTACAGCGTTCTTCACAACAGATAAAACTGATGATTTAACTTGCATACATATATGGTGTGGAAAGCATTTTTTTGTGTTGAATGAAATGAGGCATTGTGAATGATCAGCCCCTTGATTTGCAGACTTATTGGTGAAATTAGTATATATTTGATTAAAATTCTTTTTAACAGCCACGTTCTTCGAATTATAAATCTTACGTCAGCTCCTGGAAAATGGATTTAAATTTAAAAGCAAATATGGAAACCTTTCTCTGCTAAATATATGAAATCTTAAACGAGACGACAATCTAGCATCTCTTCCTTAATCTTGGGTAGTTGCAGGTCTCTGATAAAGTTTTGGCCACTCTGTAATACAGCACTGTCATCCTTCTCTGCTTATTCATCCCTACTTTTCCCATCTGATTCGAAGGATACTGAAGCTGGTCTATCAGGAACAGGTAGACCTTCTACATGTGGGACTGGGCGAATAGCTAATGTAATGTTGGGATATTCTAAAGACTCCTTTTACTTCTTTGACAAGCCCTTTTGAACTGGAGGTACCATGCAGAAATAACGATTGTTGGTATGGTCTGTTGGCTCACACCACCTAAGTAGTACGACATAATGCATTCCTTTACTTTGCCTGTTCAACTATTGGCGAAGGTTACTAGCACAATTTTTGCAGTATATGTAAAGATCACAGTTTTTAACCTGGTCACTAATCTTGCATCTAAAATATAGGTGATATATCTTTCTAACCATCGTAGTTAAACGGCGCTTCTGTGATGCAAAGTCATCCTACCACAAATGTAGCAGAAGTTGTCTGTCTTATTCACAGAAGTGCGAGTCATTTGAAAAAAGAAGCCAACAAACAATTCGAAGCTAAACGAAAAAATTCTTCATAAATTTATTATTATAATACAGAGCATGATAGCTTAGCAAAACTATTTATATAACTCAGTAGGAAAATAAAATTAATATAAAATGCCTCACATGTATATCAATACCTTTCTTAATGAATATTTATTATAAGTTTAAAAAGTGTTTGACTCGGAAAATCACCTACTTTTCTCCTCAAAATCTAAACTTGCACAGCACAACCACACTCTAGGACTGCTGAAACAATGCTGAAAGGCCTGTTAGAACCTGTTGTTACAAGAAGGCTTATCTTGAAAAATAGAGCTAACAAAACATTTTAAACAAGATATTCTACTCAATTCCATCGACAACAGAGTGTGCGAGCATTTCGACGTCAAGGCTTTTATGGTCCGCCAGAGTAACGTCGACGAGCTCAAGTCTTCTGGCAACATCGTGGGCGCTAGCATGAGGGAGGACTTTGTCGAGAACGTGTGTGCAGCCTTTAGGTCTCGCCTGGAGCGTGTGCTCGCTACCAAGGCTGGCACATTGATTTATATTGCAATGAAAACAAATATCTGTTTATTAAACCAGTGAAAATTCGACTAGCGCAAATTTTGTTCATTGTTGTGGGCGTCGTAATGAGTGTATCAGTCTTTTGCAATTTCCTGTAAATAACCGAATATGACCTAAATTATGAAAAACTAAAATGACCATTAATTGACAGTGAAACCAAGAACCAATGAGATATTAGTGAAATAGTGAACTACATTATTAAATCCATTATCACCGCGACACAAATCCATTATAGTTATATGAAAATAAAAGAGTGCTCCAGAATTAGGATAGCAAAGTTTTTCGAATGTTTAAAAATTCTTCAATACCCACAAGCCAATACATCAGGACGAAACATGAGAAAAAAAATCATCCATTACATACGTAACACTACACAACTAAGTAATAAATTAACAAATACACATATAACTGTGTTAAGGCTATGAAACACCCAAGATTGAAAGGAAGATTAAATGATAACAGAATTGATTGGCTACACGACAACTATAAAAAAGTGACACATAACACTACAATAACATATATAAAGAACGCTTTAATGAAATCGATCAACTTAGATCAAGTTCTTATCTATTACTATACAATGCCGGCAAAACAAATCGGATAACGAGGAGGATTTTAACTATTTTTTATACATAATCAATATTTAAAAGTATCTGTACCTTATCTATGTACATTCTTACCTTATACTAGTAGTTCGCCATATGTGCTTTGCTCTTGATGACTTGTTTGATACATTCTGACATCGATTGGATCAAATTTTTTACATTTCTTGTGATATCTCAGTCCACTAGACCTTTTTGATATCTTCTGTGAGGCAAAGGATGAAGCCAGTAATGTGACATCCGACTTTATTTTTTAAAATAAGCAGTCAATTCTCGATCTGATTTTGTTTACCATTCATTTTGTGTTCTTACGAAGAAAAAATAAATTGCTCCATATTTAGAGGGTGTTTCTTTGTTTTGATAGTGTATTTAGGATCCATCCTATCTGAGCAACGGTGGCGGTGCAGCAATTTCGGACATCTTATGGACGTTAAAAAGGATGATTCGTCACTAAAGAGAACTGTTTTTTAATCATCAACAGTCTAATTGGTTTGCATTTTGCAAAACCTAACTCGTTTTTCGCGCATTTCGGGTACTCAGGAAAAGTTTCTTGAAAGCATGCCGGTATTGCAATCCGAGCTTCTTTTGCAGTCGATGTCGCATTGTGCGCTCAGATACATCTTTAAGCAAATTATGAAGCTCACACTTAATTACATTTATTATTATTGCTAGTTTTGTTAACAGAATACGTTTTATTAATATATGACTATGTAAATTCGTCTTTCTACATCTCTCATTACTACTCTTTCGGACTGGAGTACCAGAAATATCGTCACTTACGAGTATATGGCGAGAAACCCATAAGTTCACAGTACTTTGAGATATCTAGCAATGTTTTGCAATTTATCGTTGTGATTTTACATCCTTATGTGATGAAACAATATCACCTATTTTTTTACCTGATAGTTGTTTATTCGCACCCATTATAGGCTTTGTTAAAATACAGTGCTGCTATTAACAAGAGTTGTTATATAGAGAAAACAAAGTATGCACTAGAACTTGACGACACGTCTACTTATAACTGCTGCTAGAAGCCAACTGAAGCAACATAGGACCAACAAGCTGCCTGACTGCGCTACAAAACGTAGTTTACTCCAAGTCTATGGCTACATTAGAACATATGTTAAGCTATCTGAAATATATAAAAAATACATGTGTTATGGATGGTTAGCGGATTTATTTGCCTGCAATTTATTTTCATTTTCAACCCTCTTTAATATCCTCATCCTCTTCTACTCCTACTTGGTTACCAACGTTTCTTCTCTTTTCGGCCCAACATACATAGTGGGAGCTGTGAGAGGAGGGCAACAGGGTACCGAGGCGAATCGAAGGAGAGACTTCTCTCCTTCTACGTCAAAAGAACGGAAGGGGAGAAAGCCGCCAGCTGATTCTATATCTCCCACACTAATAACAAAATTGGTAGAGATAAAAGAAACGCTTGTTTAAATTTGCTTTTGTTTATAGTCACTCTTTGTTTGTTTGTCCTTGCTACCTTGTTGGTACTTAGTTATATTTTATTATTCTCTTTTGTTCATTTTATTTAAATTTAGCTTATCATATCAACTCCTGTATAGGAGTTTTCTGCTGTTTCGATTTTCATCAGGCTCCCTGTAGACAATGTTGAGTAGCCCTCTCTGGAAATTTCAAGAGATTTCTTATTTTTTCATGGCCTATTATAGGAGCCAACTACGCTCAATATTTTTGGCTACTTAATGTATGACCATATTGATGGGATTCGGATTACTTGCGGGTTGTGAGAGTTCGAGCAGGAGTCAGTCAGTTCAGTGTTTGTCTATGATCCAAACAATTGCTTTAACGCAGGTACGCATAGATCCCATTTAAATGGGCGAAAATTTTGTTTAAATATAAAAGAGAATTTACGTTTTTTTCAGGTTGTAAAGAAAACGTAACTTTTCTCAGCTGATGATTAATATTCTAACCCACTCTGTAAACAACAAGTAAATGAAGGAAGGAAGGAGACCTACTTCCTTGCTTCTACCAAAACGTCTGGACTTAGGTAAGTTATTGTCTAAACATTTCTGCATATGGAACTTCCTATAGTGAGTAAAAATGACACGTAAAGACTTGTTTTAATGTGTGAAATTATTGATTTGAGGGGAGACCACATTTTCTTACTTTTATCAGTTAAAATAGGATGCTCATTTAAATGGGCTCCATGAAACTCAGTCAGTTGACTGCAGCCTAAATGCAATACTTAAATAAAAATACTTGTACACTCTCAACGCTTATGTTACTTTATTTGGAAAATATTCTGATATATTTTTATCATTAAGGATCAGTATATATATGAATATTTATTTACGATCCTAAAAAATGTTTATTACTAATGTATATAATAACTGTGGCTTTTTAATATTACAATGTATTATCGGTTAAAAGACCTGATACTTTTTTCTTGCTTTCCTTCTTATATGTTTTCCCCTTCAGATGTCGAAGAGATGTTGAAGAAGGAGTCAGCTTCCTGTTTTCATTAAGTAACGAAGAGAATTGTACAGGCCTCAAAATTGTTTCGGAGACTCCAGAAGATTGGGTAGAATCTGATGTATACGACGCATTTGAGGATATACTCGTAGCTGTTGTGGAGCAAGAAAACGTCTCATTCCTGGGAACAACACTTCTGGCACAACTCCTTCATATAAATCTTACAAACCGAGACAGTTGCATTGAGCCTTCTTATGCATGGGGAGTATAAATTTTTTTAAGAGCAGTAGTAGTATGGTTGGCCCACTGAGGAGAAAGAAGAAAAGACACTTGAAGCCTGTTTATAAGTCAAAGAAATGTGAATTTCAGATTTGTGATGAAGGTGATTCTCTAAAATTGCATGAATTTCTTTACCCATCTCTTGTAGAAAAATGGGAAGATGAAGTATTAAGACCTGCGAAAATATTCAAATACTTTTGGTACAAAAAATTGATTGAGGTGATCAAGACAAAGACAAACGGTTATTAGCTCGTTAAATTTTGGAAAGATTTATGTGTTACTCTACATGAATTGCTTAATGTATGTACTTGGCATTTTTCTTCTCTCAGGTCATAACCAAGTTCCAAACCGACGGATATATTGAGCGGAGCAGGCGGACAAATGAAATCTGGCTGTAACTTACTGCGAAATGACAATAAACAGCTTTAATGAGATCGTGCGAAGCCTTCACATTGTGGAAAACTCAAAGAAGCCTTCTGATGATAAGATCTTTAAGATTTGAACTCTTTTTAAAGCTTTTTAACAAGCTCTTCAGGGATATGGCTCAACCACTTCTTAAGACATGGGCTATTGATGAAGCCATGGAACTGTAGGGGTGCAAATATGTATAAGAGAAATACTTCCTTCCAAAAGCGAGAATATAAATAGTTCCTTAAATTGCCAAGTTTAGGACGGACTTCGCCGTAGCGTGACGGCAGAGTGCTGGCCTCTGGATTCAAAAGACCCGCGATCGATTCCCAAGTCCACAATTTTTACGAAGAAGATCCCAGAAGAAAACGGAAAAACGCTTTATGGACGACTCAAGAGAAAACCGATGTCAAGGAAAACGGAAAGAAACGACTTCAAGGGCTAACTCATCTCAACACATCAAGAAATCATCAAGAATCAAGAAGAAATAATCACGTCATCAAATCATCACGTTATCAAGAATTTGGAAGGAATCATCACATCAAGATAGACTGCAAGTTAATATGAAGATACTTTCAAGAAAGAATTACCAAGATCAAGAATTAACCTTGCCAAATTGAAGTAGAAGGAATCTCAGTTAACAAGAATACTAAGAGTCATATTACGGAAGACAAAATGTTTGAAGCGGCAACTTCATTCAAAGAAGAAATAAATAGATTCAATAAAGAGAAAATTAAGATGAATGATATTGAACTCATAAGATGAACAGATGATATAATAAAGCCCCCCCTCCTATAACTGGTGACCCTCAAAAGGCCCAACAATCTTCGGATCTTCTTTACAACTGCACCTGCTCTCCTACTAGAGATTAAGAAAAGGTGCTGCAAGGAACTTTAGGAGATCCGGGAAGGAGATGCTATATTACTCATTGATTAAGAGACTTCGCCACACTCTCCTCAATCCCACTGAATCAACTCCACTCATCCCGCAGACTCGTAGGCCAGGGAGGGAGAGATACTAGTAATGCTCGATTAAGAAATCCAATAGTAGTCTTTCCTCAATCCTCAAATTCGCTCCGCGTTCTAGAAAGGGACCTGTGTAGGAGGGCGAAGAAGTATAAGAGAAAAACTTCCTTTCAAAAGCGAGAATATAAATAGCCCATTAAATTACCAAGTCAGGACGGACTTCGCCGTAGCGTGACGGCAGAGTGCTGGCCTCTGGATTCAAAAGACCCGCGATCGATTCCCAAGTCCACAATTTTTACGAAGAAGATCCCAGAAGAAAACGGAAAAACGCTTTATGGACGAGTCAAGAGAAAACCGATGTCAAGGAAAACGGAAAGAAAATGACTTCAAGGGCTAACTCATCTCAACTCATCAAGAAATCATCAAGAATCAAGAAGAAATAATCATGTCATCAAATCATCACGTCATCAAGAATTTGGAAGGAATCATCATATCAAGATATATGTAAGTTAAATGGAAGATTCATCAAGGAAGAAAGAATTACGAAGAGTCAGATAAATGGAGTCAATGTTTGAAGGGGCATCTTCAGTCAAGAAATAATACATAGATAGGAATACAGAAATCTCAAGAGGAAGAATAATATTGTTAAATAAGAAAAGCTTATAAAAAGATGCCCCTCCTCCTCCATAGAACCATATTATGGGTAACATAGATTCAAACAATTCATTAGAGGAAAGCCTGTGAGATTTGGCTGCAAGTTTGTGTCTATGCTTTCATAAACGACTGTTAATGAATTTCCGCTTGCAAGATGTAAATGAATCTGAGTTTGAGGAAAGAATGCCTGTGGGTGAATCTGTTGTCCATGCATTGTCCAAAGTAACAGTACCTAAGATTAGCAGTGTATAATATGTTGACAACTTTTATAGAACACTGGTTCTTCTTCACTCTTTCCAGGAAGTTATTATTAGTTTGACAGGTACAATTGGTAAGGATAGAGTGAAGGATGTCCCAGTGTCAGACTTCAAGAAACAAGAGAGAGAGGAGGCACAGCGGTTTCAGGAAAAATATATGGCTGCAAGTTTGTGTCTATGCTTTCATGAACGACTGTTAATGAATTTCCGCTTGCAAGATGTAAAAGACTCTGAGTTTGAGGAAAGAATGCCTGTGGGTGAATCTGTTGCCCATGCATTGTCCAAAGTAACAGTACCTAAGATTATCAATGTATAATATGTTGACAACTTTTATAGAACACTGGTTCTTCTTCACTCTTTCCAGGAAGTTATTATTAGTCTGACAGGTACAATTGGTAAGGATAGAGTGAAAGATATCCCAGTTCAGACATCAAGAAACAAGAGAGAGGGGAGGCAGAGCGGTTTCAGGAAAAAAAGAATATTGCTATTTGTGCATGGAATAACAACTAGCGATGTTAGGGTGGCAACAGACAGAAGTGATACTATATCTCTTTCAATGAGCACTGCACCTCCAGTCATGTGTTGAGTATCACACAAAGAATTACATAACGTAATTTTTCTTTACAGTCATAATTTATCAGTTTCATAAATTTAAGCTTCAAAATATATGAGAGTAAACTTTACTGGAATATTGTTTAAACTGGCCTGAATCCTATTATAGACTGCTACTTTATATTTATGCAGCAAATTCTTATAATAATTTTACTATCTACACAGTTTTTTTTGTTAAAAATACTCTCTCTAACACAAATATATATTAAATTAGATGGTTCAACACATAATTTCCTAATTTAATCCAGATCCATCAATAAATGATGATGAAAATAGTGATAAAAATTGAGTCACAACATGAGGAGGTGCTCCATAGATTCCCTTTAAGTGGGCGTGCCATAATTTCTTATTGGAGCAACAAAATTGAAAAATGACAAAAACATAATTTTCAGTTTTATATCAAAGTTGTGAAGTTTTATAAAAACAAACCAATTTGGATAATAGAGAAGGGTATTCCGTATTAAAGGGTTAATTTGAAACCTCTGGAGATCTAACATCCATGATTTTGTTTGTATGCAGTGTTACTACAGGGCACAATAGGGTAAACCTCACAAAGATTAAATTGAGCTTTCTTTAATTTCTTGGATTCAGCTTCCTTAATCTGTAGAGTGGGCCGAGTTGCTGTTTGGCAAGTATTATACGTTCCGTTCCGTGGATTGCGTATCCTAATATTTTTGCATACTTAGTTAGCATATTCGTATTACTTTCCTCTTAATATAAAACAATGCGATTTTTTTCTTTACTGGGAGAATTGTAAACTCTTTATCAACCGCCAGGTTGATTTTTGCACCAAATTCTCCAATGGGTACATATCTAGCGAATTCTTGCGGCAAGGTCCCAAAAGTTTGATCGTATTTTAATTCAAGTGCTGAAATATTAATTTTTATTTTTCAATTGGTGCACCATCATGATGAAAATACAGTTATTATCCACAAATTTGTCGTAAACCTTTGGAAAAAGGGGCTGATGAAGTACGTTTTGGTACAATTTTGATTTCCTGGCACTGTTCTTAGACAAATTGTTACTTTCCTCGTCCCGGTATATAAAAAGAAGCTTTAAACATGAAGGGTTTCCGAAAGCTTTGCTGTGTGCACGGAACAGGACTCAAAAATATATCTATAAATCTTCTCTGACAATAGATCTTCCAGAAGCTGAAAACAAACAGAATAGAGCTATTTTTTAGAGAATATCAGTGTGGCTTATTCTTCTACAGTCTAGTCTTGATATTTCTTAAAAAAATGGAGCCTATCCGTAGGTTGAACTTTATTGAGATGAAGTCTCTTCGCAGACCATCAGGACTTGAGACATTTGTCCAAAAGTCCTCTCCTTCCTGAGCCCACTAGAACCTACTCACCTGCCTCCTTCCTATCGAGAGCAAGCTTAGCACACTGGGAAACTAGGACCTTGAGCTTAAACTTACTATAATGTGATGTCAGAATTCAATAGAAGTCCTTGTCTGAGCAGAAAACTTCTTCACAGGAATGTAACAAGGCTTTATAACGTAATTAATAATACCAAAGGTGTCCTGATTGACGGAAGACCCTTAACACGTACTCAGTGAGTTTTCCTGTCACTTTTGATGGAGAACAACAATGGTGTCACGGATTTCTTTGGAAAAAAACATTTTTAAAATTGAAAAAGATTCAACGATTTATTTTTACACAAAATTTTAGCAAACTAGATAACAATTATACAAAATCATTCTTTTAACTCCTATTTGATTTCAGTATATCCCTTTGATCTAATCTCAAATGTCTAAAGACTTAAACTCGCATTCTAAGGAATAGGTCGGCCAAATGTCCTTCGAACAGAAATTCATATTCGACTCCAACCGCTCTTGCACGGTCTTGGCCGTGTGGGCCGAGGCGCTGACTGTCCTGATGAACGACTTAGTCCACATTCTTCGTAATCTTTCTCACAGGACTTTCATTACAAAGATCTCTTTGTAATTGAGAGCCGTCCGCCTGTGGCAGGAGGCAAATTAACTAACTCGTTCCATCTTCATGCCTTTCAAAGTGACGATTCCGAGCGTCATTACAGAAGCCGGCTGTTTGGGTGTAGACACATAGCTGAGCTCGCACATGTCGTGGCCGAAGCTTACCACGCGTTCCTTCTGCTTATCGATTAGCTGATCGATCTTGAATTTTGTATCAGAAAAAAATATACTTTGTGTGTCGTAACTCTCCAAGTCGTTCAGAAGGCAAGAAATGCCCTTGCGCCTTGTTCTCGCAAATGGTAGGTGAGCAGAGGCCTTTGCACGAACCTCAACCTCTTGTTTTCCTCCGCTCTGACAGCACTGGAGGCTGTAGTCAACTAGACGTTCTTTTTCTCGCGAAGGCAGTCATATAGAGCTTCGCAGCAATTTTTCAGGCCTGTCTTACACCTAAACGTTTGACAACCTAAGATATCCTCGAACGACGTCGATCATTGTGGTCTTCCGCGTTCCTGTGCCTGTCCACGACTCTGTGGACGGTTATCCGGCTGACTTTAAGCTGCTGAGGCATTAAGGGACTTGTGAGACGTGCGCCGAAGAGAAAATATTCGGATTCTTTTCACTTCTATCTCTACACATCTGCACACAAAGGAAAAAGCGTTATTATGACGCATGCTCGAAAAGTAGAAAGTTGAGGGTTTTTTAATAATCCTTTTCTATCACATAAGTAAACCTCTCGAGATACAAAAAAACGAGTGCAAAAGAGGTTTTAAAAAATCCGTTATATTTAATGGTTCCGGGTAAATCGCTAGATTGTAAACGGGAAAAAAAGGAAAATCATTTGTATAGCAAATAAACCACTCTGTTCTCATGAAAAGTTACATACAAATAAAACAATATATACCGGGTTTTATTATTCTCGCCTTTTTCAATAAATATTTTAATGTATCAGTGAACAGTCAACGGCGTTGAAAAGCATACAGAATATAGTTTTCCTTGAGAAAGGTTTAGCGACTATGGAGAAATTAAAGCTATCTGAATATTAGAAAAAATTTACCTGCATTATGATAAGTCGCACTGGATATCAAAAGGTCGACATAATAACTGGTGCTCAATGTTTTGTTAATATTGTAAAAGCTGTAAGAGGGAACAATGCCTGCTTAAGCTGGAATTCAACTAACAAATGCAAAACAAGAGGATGAAAATCTCCATCAACTGAATCCGGGTTTAAACGAGAGAGATTACCACTATGAATGAAGGAATTTGCTATCACTTATTTAAGAAGTGCAGGAGACAAGATCCCATAATAACCCCAAAGAAAAATACTTGACTAAGTCAAAGAAGTTTCTTGACAATCTGAGGCATTCAGAGGAGCCGAATACTATTGGATTCATCTCAGGTGAAAGAAAATGTTACGAAGAGCAGATGCACAACACGCAGAACAACAGTTGGATGGCCTACAATCTATGCGCAACTTCCTTCATTTCATTAAGACCAATTTCTCTCAAGCTCTCACGGCATGTGGGGAGTTCTCCAGGCAGGGTGGGTCTTAGATTCAATTCAGACTGCTATGTTTAGCTGCTGGAGATTGTGTCCAAACCCTGGCTGGATAGAGTTGCTGCTGCGAGGCCATACCGTTAGAAAGAGTCACAAATATTGTCGAGGGATTTCTACCGCTCCACTAGAAGAATTTCTTGTTTCTCTGATCCCTCAATTTTAATCCAATGGATTACTATATGTGGGGGGCGGTTGAAAATGATACAAATGTCCTGCTTGAACGCTTAAGCCTAAGCTGGTGAGCAAGTTCAAGGAGGTGTTCTAAGAAATTATCAGTCATACAGTGAGGAACGCATGCGCTAGGTTCCAGGGTCATATTGAGGCCATAGTAGAAGTTGAGGGTGGTTACTATGACTAAAGTGTTATCTCCTAGCCACAATCTAGTTGATATTTTTTAAAATATTTAAAATCTATTCATAATTAATACGAAATATTTCGGAGATGTGTAATTTTATGCAAACTGTCAAATTTCGGCCGTACAACCTGTATATCGGCAAAATCATTAGAAATAGCGACCATCTGCCTTTACGTCTTAGAATAACAGCATGTCCGAATTCTAATATGAATTTTGAAAAATTGACTGAAACTTAAGTACCCGAGGGCTGCGTTTCCAACACATACAAACACTGCATGTCATGTTATGCGCACACTTAGAAAATGCCATTTGAATAAACCTTAATTTTTCCAGTAAACTTCAAAGCGATCGTCTAAGTCTCTATCATTTCTCTTTATTTGTTTTACATCTATTCAAGCGGAGAAACCGGTATTTAAAACATAGGAATATTTTTGGGAACATACAATGTTCAAACAGTTATCAAACACTTTTCACGAAATAACCATTATTGGAAAGCTTCATGCTTTCAGTTATCAACCATAACAAAGCATTATTTCTGATGCTAGGTTTTATTTCTGGAATACTAAATTTCATTTTTTGAGCGTAATTTAAATTTAGGAGCATTATCCTTGCTTTTTTGTCTTATTGATCCCTGGAGTTTTTCATTTGTATCAACTTGGAGCATCAAGTTCAAGGCACCACGCGCTCTAGGAAGGTACTTGCCGTTAATAAAGATCTGAATTCAAAGCTACATATTATTATTTATTCTCCCGAAAAAACTCATAAAAAAAATTAAAATATTAAATTACGTAATATATTTAAATGGAAATTATAAATTAGAAGTATTTTCAAAGAAATTCCATTTATTCTCAAAAGTTCTCTTTATGTTGTTTCCACACCCTTTTGCATTTTTACCTATTTTATTCGCCCTATCAACCCTATATATTCTCAGATTAAAGTTAAACCATTTTAAATTGCAAATTGTTGTTGTTTCTAAGGATGTGTCTCATCTTTTATTTGTTTTTCCCTTTGAATCTAACACTGCAGATGCCATTGTTTGCGTTTTTTCCACATGATTGCGCAAAAGTTTCATCAATAATCGTCGAAGAGCAAATAGGAAGCTCCCCAATTTCCTGGTCATTGAGCATACGAGCAAATGGTTGTCTCACTCATCGCGAAAAAGTGAATTGAATTTAACGCTGCATGATTTGTTTCCTGTGTTGAATTTTAGAGAAAGATTGTCACATTAGTTTGCTTAAATGTAAATTCAGCATTTAAGTGAGTATAATTTATTTTCGCCAAAATTAAACTAATCGATTAATATAATTGAGTAAATATCAAAATAATGATGAGAAAAACGAAAGGATAAATGACCCTATAGAAAACTCACAATTGTAAACAATGTGCAGTGAGGGAACTTAGTGGATATTTAAAGAACAAGGCTATTAAAAAACGCATAAGGCTTTAGTAAACCAATCTGAAACAGCCAAATATGATCTTACTTAAAAACATTTGGCATGATTATTTCCCATTGCATTCTGTGAATATAAAGAAACTTCCCGACTACATGAAAGAGAGGCAGTAATGGGCAGATTTTATGCTAATTTGGTGCAGTAAATCCAATTAATTCAAGCAAATGCCTGAATCAATGGCATAAATGGGATGTGAATTGCATGTAAGATAAGAGAAAGATGGGAGAGGTCTTAAATGTGTTTAAAGATGGAAGAGCATTCATGTATCGATTACACTAGGTTTGTTACCTGGAGTTGCAGGGGTAAAATATTACAATTATAATAAATTAGATTATTTGTACAAAAGTAATTATCTTAAATTGATTTAAAATATCTAATTTTAACCCATGGTCTCCAAAAGCGAACACACACACAACTTTCTCAAGTATATAAATGTATTACATACAAATGAAGGAAATTTGAGTATGTGTGTTGTAGAGTGGAGGGACGGCGATGGGATAGGAACCGTTTTGTTATGATGTAAAAAAAAGGGGTTTGTTAAATTTGGCTTTTGATACAGGGTTGCCGTATGAATGTAGGGGCTCGATAATTATGTGGGTTAATTTGAAATTTAAAACGCCTAAATATGATTCTAAGAGCTATATGAATACTGCAATGAAAGAAGTGAGAATCTGGAGTAAATTATATCGTGTAAGAATAATAGTGATAATGGTTATCAATTGATGGTGGTTGGAGATATGGACTGATAAAGCTATGATTAGATGAGGAAAGGAGTAAAGTGGGCTTGATTTTACAGCTCGCGAGTAGGTGAGAGAAGAACGTTCGTATTCGCTCTACATGTTGAGATATTCTTGGTTGTCAAATTTACGTTCTGTTTGCTACAAATATGTGCACAAGTTTACATTGTTTGTCATTATTTAAAGAGCAATTGAAAAGAGGTCTTATTATGCAGAAATATTAAGGAGAAGTTTGTACAGAAAGTAGTACAGTTAGAAAAAACGTTGATGTGTGAAAGATGAATCACTGCATACAAACTTCATGGAATGAGGCCGGCAAGGGAAACTGTTGGGTCCTTTAGGGGAGGCAAACTTCCAAATCTCACCTTAAATCAATTTGCTGGTGCCTAAAAGATTAAATTAACGAGAGAAAGAAAAAAATAGTGGAAAGGAGAGGGATGTGGAGCCACATACACACAGACACCCTTCTCTTCTCATGAATGAATGAGTGGATGAAAGCTGCTTAGCAACTTTCCTGAGGCAATACAGGGTGACTCCCCCAAAACGGGCCTGCACACACATTTTGTGATATATCCTTCATTCATTCATTCACTAATGACCCTTAACTTGCATGACATGACAGAAGCAACGCCGCTGAACATAATAAGATCTAAATAGGATATCCATCAAAGAATATACTGCGTCAAACATTACTACAAGACAGGCTCGTTCAAGAAAGTGCAGGACACTTTCGTTCATCAGTTCGAATGTGAAAAAGCCCTCTCCAAGAGAAGAATTCAGGACTTAGTGGACCATTTTTAGAACTATGGGACAGTGGAAAACCTCTATGCAGCAAGTGACAATCATCCATGTTATCCAGGATACCTCAGGAAGCGTACAGCTGAGCTGATAGGAGCGTGAGAGAGTCAGTTCAGCAGAGTCCAAAACGCTCTGTGCGCAATCGAAGTCAGTCTCTCCGTATATCCCGTGAAACTAGCAGGAGAGTGATAGTAATGAATGTAAAGGCCTACTCATATAGAATAGAGAAGAAGCAGAGCCGTAGAGCCTCCGACAAGGAAAAGAGAAAGGCTATGGCTTGTAGAATACTGAAAAAGATTAAGGAGACCTAAACTTTCCTTAACCTCATTTAGATCACAGCTGAAGCTCACTTCCATCTTGAAGGAAATGTAAAATCGAAGACAAATGTCTTCTGGGGGACCTCCAGACCAAATGAGAAAGCCACCAAGCCTCTTTACTCCACTAAGTGCATAGTATGGACTGCAATCTCACCCAGATGCATCCTCGGACCATTATTCTTTGATGAATCTGGAGCCAGAGTGACAGTCACCAAGGAGCGGAATGTTGAGGTCCTTAAAACATTGAAAAAGGAGCTGCGGACCCTTTTCCCGTCGCTTATGGGAAAGTTCTGGTTCCAGCCAGATGGTGCAGGCTCTTACACTTCAAAACTGTCCCAAGATTGGCTGAAAGAAAACTTTGGTGGCCGTGGAATCAGTCTCAAGACTTATTTTGAGTGGGCACTTCATAGCCTAGACTTTAGCCCTCCAGATTTCTTTCTCTGGGGCTACCTAAAAGATTAAGTGTACGCAGGGAGACCCAGGACCATCATGGAACTCAAGAAAGCAATCAGGGAGGAGATCAGAGCCATTAGTCGGTTGGTTTGTAAGGACGTCATGGACGACTTTGTGCTGCGCCTCAAGAAATGCACAGAGCTAAATGGAGGTCATCTCGAACACGTGCTCTGAATAAAGAAGAAAAGTCCAAAGACTCTCATGTTTTGATATGATGTTTTTGAACACAATAAACTAGTTATTACCAGAGTTTCATTCAAACCTTGCAGAATCAAGAAATGAGGCCTATCAAAATTTGGGGCCCGTTTTTTGGGGGGGAGGTCACCCTGTATTATGCCCTGGAGCTGAAATATTACACTACCATAGAAAAATAAAAAAATAAATTTCTCCAACTTATTTTTTTTAATAATTTAGGTTAAATACAATTTCTGCACTGTTTCCTTCCATAAACCAGAACAAAATATTATGCGTAAAGTAATGAGAATTTGAAGAATAGATGCGTCTCAAACTAGGCTACGATAATTATAAATGCAGTCAAAAATAGAAAGCATCATTGTCTCATAGAGAATTATGTAAACAAGTTATTGATATGAAGTTATCAGGCTTTTCTTCTGAATAACATTAGTACATCTACACCAGTCAATTATTTTCAACTTGTTGCATAGTTTGCGCGTGAACTTATTCCAATCTTTACCAGAGATCTTCGAAATTCGTTTGCTTCCGAGCAAAAAATTTATCACCGAGTTTAAATCATGGTTTTGCGTATTTAGTTCATAACGTCAATATTTTCAGCAACCATCTACTGTTTTACTGACTTAATAGGCTGGAACCGAACATTTTCTTGCAGGAAAACAAGTTTGCCTGCTTCCTATGATGGAAGAGATGGAAGTGCATGTACATGAAGTAGATTTTTCTATACCGTTCGTTACTTTGACGCATTGAAGGATAAAGGGACAGGCATCAGCGCTCGAGAAGATGCCCAACACCATACTGTTATCACTTCTAAATCATGTGTGATTCCATCTTTTTCATTTACGATGAATTACATGTTATCTCTAATCCGATGAGAACAAAATAATTTTCCCTTCGTCAATAAAGAGCTCACTATTTTCAGTAGTCTACTGGATATGGTCAGGAGCAACGCCAACAGCCGCTTAATTTTTTTTTTAGTTATGAGTGACTCCTCAGCAGGTTGGTGCAGTATGAGCTCCATCTTTGTCGAGCGATATTAGGCAGTCTGGAGATAGACATTTACCTTAAAGTTGTAGGTGATTTAACCTGAAATACCAAATTAGTCAATCATCGACTTTTGTTGCACTGTGTGGTGTAATTTAGGGATGTAATCACACATTTTTAACGAATTGCAAAGATTAGAAATGTTCTTTCACTCTACTACTGCTCACATACTTTCTTAAGGATTTGTCTATCTTAACTTAACTCGTTCTTTGGATTTCAGAGTAATATTATTGATAGCGGATTACAATAGACAAAGTCAATTTTTTCTACGCAATTTTAATCAATGATTACTTGCACACTGAAAGTAGTGTTATTTTTGTCTAGTTTTCAAACCATGATTTCTTCGAATAAAAATTTCTTTTCTAATAATTTTTTAGGCGCTGTTATGGTGAATGAAATTTAGAAAATACCAGGAGCAAATTTAACAGAATGTTCTCTTTAATTTTCATGCAATTTAAAAAAATATTTTCTAGGAAAATGTAATTTGGGAATTTAATTTGTAATTTTGGATGGCACTTATCGTGAGATGAAACTCGTAAAGAGTGGAAAGAAAATAGAGTAAAGGGAAATAGTCTAGATTGATTGAGGTATTAGGGCAGTACAAGGTGCGTTCCTCCAGGTACCAGGTGAAACATTCTACACAGGCCACACCTTCTCATCTTGCGGTTAGAAGAGAAAGTGAAAATACGAGTGTAGTTAATCTGCTCCTTATGAGAAAAAGAACGCACGGGGAAGAGGGTTACCCTTTTTAAACATTTATAATTGGTAAATAGTGAGACAGATCTTCCTCCCACCCCAGTTCATGCAGTCAAGCACCATCTGGAACGGCCTCCTGACTTCAATGACTGCAGTTGTGCATCTTTCCTGACCCACTTTGTCCAAGAGTTGCGCTTTATATCTCCAACGATTTTCATACAGTTCGCCCTCACCACCATCCCTACTGATTTTATTGGACTTTATGGCACGAAGGGGTATCATTTGTGTAGTTCGGCACCTGTTACCTGGTGACCGTCACGTCTTTTAATCCTAGTTCCAACAAGGATACCTGGCCTGGCCTTGGAAACCTTTTCCGTTCCCTAGGCCCTTTATGTATTCTCTTTTCTAAGACTATCCTCTCCTTTGCCTTGGATTATGTCTTTTTATATCTAGTTTTAGGGACTGTCAACTGTAGCAATAGCAGAAAGGGGCTTTGACCCTTTTATAAACAGTGCCCTATATCACCTGTATGCTGCAAGAGAATAGGCTTCAGGGGACCTAGTTGTGACATATGCCAATTTTTAGCAAGATCATTTTTGGCACTCAATAACCATTCCTCTGTGTTTAATGGGCTCACCTCACCCCTGCACCCATTCGCAGTTAGTACCTTGCTGACTGACACGCCAAGTAAAAGCATCTTTTTTGCGTCTCTAAGGCTTTCATAGATCTACAGATTCTGCCCGTTATGTGGACGTTGTATAACATATAAAGAGATTCTACTCGTTAACACATACTCCAGCGGCTGTTCAATTTCATTTGGCGGCATTTAGGCTTTGATTTCCTTCATGAATCTTTAAGTCATGACGAGTCTCGCATAGGCTGGAAGACGTCGCATTATTGAACACAAGTTTGAAACAGCTGAAAGGTCCGAAAATCCTTTTACGTTATGCATTTTTCTCATAGACTTACCTATTGTAAGCTTCATGAGCAACAGATTACCTCCTTCACAATTGTTTCTTTGGAAGCCGGTGCGACAGCCACTCATAATTGTGAGCCGATAACAGGCAACTCGCCTGAAGAGAAATCGTTCTAGACTTACTAAGTAAAGAAAGGGAATGGTCAAATGGAGGTCCCTGCCAAGGTAAAGACTAGCCTCATGCGCCCTCAACCCAGACACCATGGTCACTTCTGAGATAAGAGAGTAACTCTCCTAAACGAAAGATCAAACAACACTTGAAACATACCCACATCATGATGCAGGCGACATCAAATTTAACTGGGTTTTGTTGGTTAATGTGAGATTCAGTGTTTCACATATACGACCCCTTAATGCTTCTTCCAATATAATCATAATAAATTACATTTTCTTTCATCGTTAAAAGAAATCTTTTCCTCTTGTTAGGACTTTACAGGTCATGCTCCGTAACAAAGGCCAACCTACTGCTCTATTCATTTTACTTATAAGGGGTTTCTTAGCAAAGGACTTTACTTTGAGTCATGCTTCTCTCTATCGACGTAAGACAGTCTCCCGAGTCACATTTAGGTTAAAATTTTTGAAAACCAGAAGTAAAGTGCCGGCTGTTATCTCATATTAGTCCTTTATTAACGTACCTTGTATCGTGCAAACTCCCCTAGAAGTGGTTTTCGATGGCAATCCGTTTTCTTCAACCAACGCACGAACAACTTCATCATGGTGGTTTATTATGCGAGAAATCACACTTTTTGCCGATTACAATGTCTCAAAGGATTTTTTTACCTTAACTCATCTTGATATCCTTATAAATAAGTAAAGCTATCCGTAGCTGTCTACAGAACACGTGTGAGAGTGTTGCCATACATATGTTACGAATATTTGCGTGCAACCTTAAAGATATAAAATTATCGTTCTCTAATTTTTGACGCAACCTCTCCTCGAATAGACATCACTTTCCTCATAAATAAGTAATTCCAAGATGTAGATTAAAATCGATGAAACGTGGAGCATGTATAAGCAAAGCAGACTTTAATTGATTTGTTGAAATAAAAATATAATAAATGATCGTTTCTGTTCCAGTAAATTTTGAAAGGTGCTCACTAAAAATAAAGTTAATAGACGCCATTAATCCTTTCTTTATCTATGTGAAATCAACTCCAGAATTTTTGCTGCAAATGAGATTGTGAAAAGCAGTTGATAGAGAATGTGGTGAAGTAAGGCAGAGAAAAGCTGGGTAAATTACCAAGGACAAGATGCTTATTGAATTTTATATATTGAAAGGGTATACAATTCCCTAGACCTTCGTTTATTCTCCATTCAAGTACAGAATATAAGAAGATGCTATACAGGTTCTAAATTGAGAATCTTCTTTTGGCTTAGAATCCTTTTGAGAAGAATAAATTGCTTTATGAATTACTTCTAGTTGATTTGAGGCTCAACTGAAGAATAAACACCTTAAAGCCCTGAAATTAACTCATTCTTTAGTTGGGTTAAATTCAAATAGCCATTCTTGACCATTTATGGTTTAAAGATTTTGTTTTATTTCACTTCAGTTTTCAGTTGTCATCAGAGAGTAAAAAGAAAAAACTGAAACTCAAAAATATTTTATGTGCTTTCCATAACGATATCACTCAACCTTTATTTAAGCAAGAAGATCCCATGATCGACCTTAATTATTTACAGGTAAGGATGTTATTACTAAGTGAAATGCAATGTCATTGTCATAATGTTTTTTAACTTGACCAACATTCTACATAGATGCGTGGGTAAATATGTATATTTGGTGTTGCAGAAACAACGTTAGGTTAGGTTATTTTATTTGCATTATAATTCTAAAAATATATTAAACAAGAAGATTAAAAAATATGAGTACATTCCTAAGTTGGAATTGAAGTGCGAATTCTTCCGATGATATGGTTCAGATAAGAAATTATTCAGTTGATCATGGTTTAATTATCCATATGTTGATGGTTTACAGGAGAGGAGCCAAAGTATAGAAAAGTGTATCTGATTTATCTATTTTGTCAATTTTAAAGAACGTGTAAAATTTCGAATCAATTTCAGCGAAAAACCTATCACGATAGTTTTGAATCCGCCACTGTGATGACCTCATCAAGTTTCTTTATTCTCTAAGGCCACCAACTAGAAGGTGATGTGAGATAACATTAAGACGTTTGTGTCCCCTTCAGACCTCCCTGTCTCATTTCTAATGCCTGACGAAGGATTTTCCTTTATTGATATTTTCTAAAAACTAGCAACATGATTCGGCCTCTTTGATATTGCTCTATAATTTTAAAGGGAAAAGTAACACTCGCAGTTCATTTCCTTATGGCGGTGTCTCTCGACCAAAAAATGTACCAAACATAGAAATCAGAGTAACAAACACAGGATATCTAGATGGTACCAGTTGCTGGTCCTAGATGAGATGGAATGGGCAGGGAATATGGTAGCACTATTTAATTACTACCAGCTATTGAGTGTTTTGGACATTTATGTAGCTAAAGGATAACCACCCATCTAACGTCAAGGGAGGAGGGAAATGGAAGCCCCATAAAGCTAGTGCAAGAAAGTGATGTGTTACGTGTGAATATAAGGTGGGAATGACAAGGGTGTTGTATATTGGCTATTTACGTTTTGAGGGGGAACCTTCTAAAGAACATGTACGTGACTCACCTCCTGCCTCTCACGATTTGCCTATTTCATACAGCACTATATGTGTGGTTGTGTGTGAAAGGGGGACTGCTCGAACGCTTGAGCATGCAGCCACTGTCAGAGCGAGTAACTCTTCCATTAACAGGCGGCTAAACACCGAACTACAGGGTGCTTTAAAACGGGGGCAAAATTTCTAGTAGAGCAGGTTCCTATTCCATCTCGTCGGCCTTTAACCACAAGCGTCTGGATGAAATTGTGGACCGTTGATGCCGTCGACTAGGAATGGGAATTGGAATTTATCGAAACTGAAATGAATAATAAAGACAACTAAACATTACGGCGCCTTTTCAGTGTACGTCCTTCAACCTTACATAGGTTAGGTTAGGTTACATAAGTTTATTTTGTGTTTAGTTCGTAAGTTGCGTCATCCGTCCATGGGCAGCGCGGTCAAGATCCTTCGACAGGCTAATGAAAAGCACATAAAAATCAGTAGGACAATCGCTAGTAACCCTGAAGCCAGCTAAGCCCGGCCTACGTTGGCTGGAGGTATAGAGTAGAATTGTTTTTTGATCCCCTCTCTGGGTTCCGCGTCAGGTGTATTTGCCTATGAGCACCCCATTCTGGGTCATTAGTACTCTATGCATGAGTATGTGGATGTGATTCCATTTATAGAAGATACGAGTACTCTATCGTTAGGTGTCCATAATACATGGGAGAGTAGGTAAGATGTGAAGAGAGAAAGAATAAATAGTGGTGTTATGATTGCTTATATGCGTGATGACGCGCGTGCCCCAAGTTAACCTTTAAAAGTTTAAGTTTCCGTGTATCCGACAATGGGCGCCACGTCATGACGCAAGTGAATGTTTTGTGTCAGCGTTCGTTGGGATCAAACGCGTGCTTCAACTCTATTAATCCAACGTAGGATACACTATGCCTACGGTTGAGTAGATGGCATGCAAAAAAGAGAACGAGGTGGTAGACCACCCAATGAAGGAACATCCACTTGTCCATTTATTCCTAAATGTGAGGTTTTGATGTGTATGACCGAGGTAACGAGAAGTGGTAACCCCATGAGGTCGATACATGGCAATCCTACGCCACCTGGGCCTATTTAGTGGAACTGAGAAGAGATTCGAATGATACTGTGTAGTCATCGCTTTGCTATCCACTCAGTTCTCTCGTTGGCTCCCCTCCAAGTACCAGCCACATTATCAACCTCCAATCTTTCCATTAGCGCGAGTTGAAGCCACTTGACCCGTGCAAATCAGAAGAATTCCTACCTGAACGTGTAAATAATGATAATGTATATTTAAATCAAGTTTACATAACTAACGGCTCCGTGTACATACATGGAAATAACAACCATCGTCACTTTCTCATCTCATATTTTCCCTAAACTCTTTTACGGATATTCTTTTGCAAAGAATATCATAAACTTCAAATAAAAAAATTTAGATCTCTTTCGCTATGTCATATTTCATATGCATTTCCACTATTTATTATGGCTGTTACTTGGTTGTTAGAAGTTTGGATGCGTTCATGGTAACATAAATTGCCATTTAATTTTCCATTAGACGATGGTACAATAAGTTTTCACATGAAATATTACCTTTCCTTTCTCGATAATAAAATAAAAAATGGTCACTTTTATACTCTTTTAAGGGTTTCAAGAGAGTTATTAGAGGCCAATCACCTACGCAGGATGGGATCTAGTTTTTGCAATTTCTCTCCAGTCTCAGTCCTTTTTTTCTTTTACATTCTTTTCAATTTATTTGCTTCTTTTGTCTATATCTCCTACTTCTCTACTTAATAATTGAAATTGTCTTTTTAAAATTTGTTTCTAATTTTCGCCAGAAAAAAATCACTTTTTTAATTTTCAAGATAGAATCCATAAGATTTATTTGTGGAGGAAGATTTTACCCCTTTTGGTCATAAACATTTTTCCTCCTGGAAAAAAAGAGAATCAAGTTTACTTTATTGATATAAAAATTTGAAGCACATTGCATGAGAGGGTCAAAATCCCTCGGCGTCATTTTAATTAACCCCCTTTCTTGGATAAAACCTTCTCAAGGGCAGGCGTGTGTTTCCCCTGTTATTTTGGTCTGTCCCCTGATTTGGGATAAATTAGGAAATAGAAAGTTTTTCATTTTAAATAAATTCATAAATCATCTCAACTATTGGTCGTTACAACTTATTACAGCAACCGTGGTTAACACTAGAACGTCCAAGCGGTCAATTTAAACGCATTTACATTTTTAAATGCACGTACTCGTATCTCATATATTTTTTCATCAACAAAATTGCTATTAATCGAATTTTCCTGATATATGATGAAGTGTATTGACCCGAAATATTTCAAAAATTACTTAAATAGCTTTTGTTATTTGACATGCAAACCCGAAACGACAGAGTGGTCAATTTGACCGCAGGTTTTTTTCGGTACAGAGACTTGTAGGAACATGCTAATTCCTGTTGAAACGCGTCAATGCTGATACAAAGGGTTTCGTGACAGCTTCTCATTCATTGCTTGCTCTACTGGCGTGCTGCAAACATGTCTAAACAAATAACCTTTTTTGATGGTGAAATTCTGAATGTTTAGAGAACAATTCTCCAATCTGACTCTAAAACTGACACCAATGAAGAGGAGTATACACCAAATATTAGCCGAAGTTCATCGTCTGAGTCTGAAGATGATGCATTGCCAAATAGTGAAAGTTTGGAAAGAGGTGGAAGAATTTCAAAAATACCTCCATACATGTAGGACCTTCGTCACTGGTTACTGATAATTTGGGTGAGTAAAATATATTATATTCAATATCAGCTCACACCTATACATAAGGGAGCAGATATTTGTTTGTCTGTTTGTCCGATTTTGCCATAAATATAAACTTATGTGTACATATATGGGTATCTAGTAATATATAGGTACCTATATATACCACCAGATCAGGTCATGCGTATACAGTATAGAGATATATATGTATATGGTATATATAAAGTTATACGGAACGTATATATTATATAATGGGGCATTACCCCCAAGCTAGCATATCGGGCCAGTAAGGCAGCATCCATCAGTTATTATAATTAATATGAATAAACTTTATTTTATGAAAATAAGATTTATTTGTTTGTTTCGATATTTTATTCGTATACAGTTCTAAAAACTTGATTTTTCATATATTTTACTGATATTATTACAGCTTCTCTTTTACTCTAATATAGAAATACTCTGAATTATAATTTTAGACTGATAGAATCATTCCCATGTTACTTTCAGAGAAAAAAAGAGGACGTGGAACGAAGGAAAGCATTCAACTTGCTGCAACAGTAAGATTAGGAGAAATTGGGACAGTTCTCACCGGCAAGGATGGTATACAGTGGGAAGTTATTGAACTAAATAAAAATGACACAGGAAGATTTGGAGCTCAACATATTCTTCGGGAATTACCAGGGCCTACATCACTTGCAAAACGACAAATTATTGAAGGTAATGTTCTGAGTTCTTTTAGGTTGATGATTTCATTATCAAGCACATACAAAACTGTACCAAAACTGAAGCTCGCAGACAATTGTAATGTGACCCTTTGACTATATCATGTGAAGAAGTTTATGCTACTATAGGCATCAGGATTGCGCGAGTTCTCACTAAAGGAGATTCGGTGGAACATCACTGGTCAAAACAATGGGGTGTTCCATATACTTCCGCAAATCAATGATACGAATGCGTTTCAAACAAATCATGAAATTCATCAGATTTGATATAAGATCAACACGATCTGCTCGATTAGAAACAGATAAATTTACTATGGTACCAAGTTTGAAAAATATTCATTAGGAACTGCATTGCTTACTATAAACCAAACGGCAATATAGCAGTGGATGAGCAGTTTTTCCCGTGTAAGACAAGGTGCCTATTCACAAAATATATTGGCAGCAAACCTGATAAGTTTGGTATCAACTCTTGATTAGCATCCGATGTAAAGTCTAAATACTTGGTGAATGGATTCCCGTACATTGGAAAAGATCAACCTCGATCTCCAAATCAAACACTCTCTGAATACGTGGTTCTCCGTTTAGTAGAACCATATATGGGTGTTGAGGAATAAGTCACCTCCCCAGACAATACTTCTATATATACATATATGTATTTATTGGTTCGGAGGAAAGAGATAAAAGCCACGAGAATATGTATATATACAGTTATATAGAGATATGTCCTCTAATGTACGTACGCGTCCTTCGCTACGTATGTACAAGTACGTTCAGTTTGTAAAGTTAATCTGTTTATAACGAGGTAAAAGAGTGCAATTTTAATACAGGGGCCGATAGCGTTTAATGAGTTAACTAAGTTGCAGCTCGAAGATATATTTAAAGAGTGAAAACCAAAAATATAATTTTAATAAGTCACTAGTTAACATAAATATACATACGGGAAATATAGTAAATATAAATAAGTATAATACTGACAGACTATAGAAAATTGCCAATCGGGTAACGGTAATTACTTGTTAATTATCTTTTAAATGGGATACTATAAATCATTTATACAGAAGGAATATTTAAAAGTCGGAAAGCGGGTTGATCAACCGGAGGTACAATCAAAGGTCGTTTCACTTTAAAGGGAGTCAGTCACCTCTAGAAGGGAAATCCTGTAGCACGTCGGTGCCGGGGAATGGACACGGAAAATGATGGTAATTCTCTGCCGAATATCCTGATGGTGACGAAGATGAAGCGGAGGGGGGGGGGGGGGAGAAGACGAGTTCACGATTCTCTGAAAGGCGGACGATGGCATTTCTGATCCAGAGAAGTGCAACCTCCAAAAATCGAAACTCTTACGCGACTCGGCGCGAAATCTCACACGGGAAATTGGAGATCATTGAGAGGGGTTCCAGATGAGACGGGAGGAATCTCGGCTAGTCCTTCGGGGACGAAACGATGATTTAAGGCTTGGTTTGAACAGAGTAAGCCTTCACAAAAAGAGATAGATCTGCCTGGTGAGATCCAACCGAGATGGTATACGCGAATACCAGGGACTTGGAGAAACAGACAAACGATCTAAACTGAAGGCGGTGAGATCTCAAACTCAATCTGCTTATCTTCGAAAAACCTAGGGTATTTATGTGAAGGCCATTTTATGGTGCTCGATCGCTGGAAGGCAGAGACGTCTGTGAGAAAGCTTCCGGCACCTAGAAGGATTAGCTTTTGTCACCCGACGCAAGTCTTAATCGTCTCCAACGATTCGGATGGGAACTTTCGGCTATCCTTGTCCCGACTACTGAGATTTGGGTTTCATCGGTGAGGTGAAGGCCTTTAGCGCCCAGCTTAACCGATATTCAAACTCTTTCTTCTTTTATTTTTCTCCTTGGATACTGAGCTTACTCTACGTGGAGTTATACTTAGGAGACACAGAGAGGGAAGGAATTCAAGAAACAAATAACGGGAGTATTCTTCTTGGCGTCCCTTTCCTTTACAATGGAAAAAAGTAAAAATATGACAACTGATAACTTTTTCATGTCAGTAAAACTAGGTGAAAAACTACAGGCAAAATGGACAAATATCGTAGGTACAGTAAATGGTATTAGAAGAGAAATTCCAGAGGCCATTAGAAAACTCCAGAAAACCGGTACAATTCACACATACTGAAGAACAATCAATATACACTTAGAGTGTATCAAGGTCAACCTACCAAAAAATTTCTGAAACTGTGAAGTTTTATAACTCTACAAAATATGGTGTAGATATAGTAGATCAAATGTCTCTAAATTACAGCACAAAATGTGCTTCGCTGAGATGGCCAATACAAGTTAGTACAACATATTGTATCTTGCTGGTATCACTGCAGTAATTCTGTACAGAGAAGATACTTGACATAAAACTACCCGCCGCAGATTACTCTTACAATTAGCTGAAGAACTGCAGATAAATTTCAAGTATATTGATACAGTAGATAATAGTATCAATGACGATGAATCGTTACAGACTTCTAGGAAGATAAAACAAAGCCAAGTAGGAAGTTTCAATAAAAATAAAACATCTGAAAATTGTTACAAATGTAAGAGACCTTTATGTGGCAAATGTTAAAGCAAAGTGGTCAAGAGAGTACTTTGCACTAATTGTAACAATTAACTATCAATGGAAAAATTATTATATCTGTACGAATGTTTGAATCATAAAGGTATTTACCTACTGTCCTCAAAATTTAATTAATTGCATTTAGTTTTTAATTAACATACATTTTTCCTTACTTTATAATTATATCAATTATAATTATATCAAAATATATTATTTTCTTATCCCAAATTGCATATATGACTTTGATATGTTAACAGAGATATAAATATAAGCGTATTAAAAATGAGAGAAAGTGCGGTTAAAATGACCGCTTGGTCGTTCTCGGTGGTGCAACTTTCCGGACTTTCTTGTGTTAACCCGAATGAAAACGCCATCCGGTCCCTTACCACCCATATATGGCTACACTTCATTCTAATTGAAATCAGTATTTCCATTCGACTAGGTTGTAACTCAGAATAAGTTGGAAAAAAAGAACAACAATAACAAAAGGAAGGTAGTGGAAAATCTATTAGGGTTGATTATTTTCTAGAGCAAAATATGCCCCTCTGACGTTTTGATGAGGGACATTTTGAATCCTCTCACCATATGTTGATTTATTTTCCAGAAGGAAATATTTAGTAAACCCACCTTTCATCTCGGAAATGAAGGTCTCTTCAACAGAATTGACCCACTGTATTGAATACAATTTACTAATATTAATGTATTTCTGCCCCTCAGCTTTTGGTTTCGTCTAATATAATATTTTATGTACCATCATTATTTTTTTTGTTTTATTCATGAAAATACATCATATCTACTGGGAATTTATTACGTGCAAACAGTGTTAGTAATATAAACAAAAAAATAAACTTTCCTCTAATCACCTAAACATTAAAATGATCATAGCTAAATTTTCGATGTTAATTCATTGATTATATAAGGTTTATAATTTATTCCTTTTCCATCAGGGGCCCGAATAAATACCATTTCCAATAGAAATTATGTCTTTATCTTTTTCTTTTACTTACTCATACATTAATTATATGTTTTTTCCCCATAAATGCCTTTTTTTTCTTTCAAACCAAATAGAGCAATCGTGGCTTATCCATATTCTCCTCCAGCCAATGACTAAAATACGCCTGAGTAAAATGGCGATGTGCAATCTACTCTTTCCAACTTTTATTCCACTCTAAGAAACAGGTCTTTGAGAGAAATGTATGCTGGCACCAGGATAAAGAATGTAGGAAATATTTCACTTTTGATGAAGCTTCTTTACTTTGCTGTAACAACATTGCTGACCTGCTCAACTTAATGGGTCTGAAATACGATACTATGGAATAGAAACTTTTTATGGTTTCATATAACAGAAGTCTCAAGTCGTTTTTTTTTAATAAGGCTAATAAGCTTTCACTGATCCCTGTTAGACAGTGAGCTGCATTGAAAGAAACATGCAACAGCATGGACCGTCTCTTATCTGCTCTCACCTACCAGTAACATAAATACTAATCTGTGGAAATTTTTAAGGTAGGCCCCCCCAAGTATCCATGCTTTTATGTGCTTGTGGGACAGTCAGGCTGATGACAAGCATTATGTCAGAGAAAGAAGACTGGCCGTCCGACAAAGATTAGAACCCGGTTCACAAATTGTTCTATTACACCGTCTAGTTGAACCGAGCAAAGTATTGCTTCTACCTCTGCACATCAATCTCGGTTTGATAAAAGAACTTTGTCAAGGCAATGACCACGGCAGGTAGAAGATTTGCTTTCCTCCGTTAGAAGTTTCTACAACTTAGCCTGGAAAAACTGAATATAGGTTCATTGATGATCCTCACATAAGATAGTTCATAAATAACACCAGTTTTGATGAAGCACTGAATCCTGCTAAACTCTCTGACTGGTTGTTTCTTAAAACACTCATTGCAAACTTTCTTTGCAACCAAAGAAGTCCTCAGTATTAGAAGGCGGTTGATGAGTTAATGGAGAGTTTCTGCAAACTTCGTGCGCGTTTATCAATGAAAATGAATTTCTTTCTGCGCACCTCAACTATTTTCACGAGAATTGTGGAGAATTCGGTAAAAAACAGGATGAACGCTTTCACAAAGATATCCGTGTCATGGAGGAACGCTTCCAATGGAGTTGGGATGTCAACTTTGTGGCTTGCTACTTCTGGTGCCAAAAAGGGATTAGTTGTCTGCTAGGAACAATCTGAAGTCCCTGAAAAGACCATTGATCCATGAGTAGCTATTTTTGTATGTTTTACTCCACCTATTATCAATCTAAAGATTCTGTGTATAAATTAGTTCAAAATTTACTATTGTGTGTACATGTGCTGATATCTCAAATGCTTGATCTGATTAGATAAAATGAACAAGATTTTCCGATTTAGCGCAAAAAGCTGCACCAAAATCAGGTATTATGTGTTAGACCAAGAAAACAGCACAGGCTAGTGTTATTAATAAGTATGCCAGCTCGTGTTATGAATTACTAGAGCAACTCTTCAGCAACAGAACTTCACTAATTTATCCCGTTGTTCGGAAGTGTTTTTTATGCCATTCTTCTTTCATTTTTGCCAGAGACCTTCAACATTCGTCGGTTTTTGAGTCATAATCTTCTCATAGGTTATCCTCCATAGGATCTAAATCTAGTTTTAATCAAGGTTGTGCCCATGTCAGCTCATCAGTTTGAGATTTTCAGCATTCACGAATGCTTCACTATATTTTTTATGTGGTACCAGCATTGTACTGCATGAAAACGGATTCAAAATCTCCCAATTTTTAGAAATGGGTTTCACATGTTCTAAAGCAGATTCTTCTAGATAATACTGCTTAATTAAAACATTTTTTTCTCCATGGAAAATGCAACTTTTATAATATCCAGTTTTTTACGAGCATGTGGGATATAATTTCTTGCCTGTTCAACGCAATATAAGCTTTTTACCCTCCCTTCAGTGGTTTTTATATATAGGTAGCATGGTATGAGTCTTAAGCCTCTAAATCGATGTCAAATTAACTAGCGCATTCAATTTCAGTTTCTTGAAAACCTAAACTTTAATATCCTCTGGTGTTGAAAATCGGTCTTTTATCAACAACAATTGCTTTGTGCAATCTTTTCTGTGTTAAATATTTCCAAAGCGATCCACTTTCTCTGTTGACTCACAGGCGCCGGGTTCCTCGTGGTTTTGGTTAGGAGTGAACTATATTTTTTAACCGATTACAATACTTTTTCTAATAGAGAGGTGTTTTCTGAATAAATGTTGACCTTAACTCTTCCTGCCCTCCTGATAAATGAGTAAAACCATTAGTAGCAGTCTACAATACACGTAATGTAGTGTTGCCATATACATTTTAAGAGATTTTACGCGTAAAATGAAAATTATATTATCTTTCTCCAATTTCAGGCAACCTTTCTTCAAATAAAAATTACTTTCCTCAATAATTTTTTTAGCCAGTGTTCTATGAAATAAAACATGGACTATTAAAGACAAATATCAAAGAATATTCTGTGCAATCTACATATAAATTAAATGATTAGTGTCTAAAAAATGTAGAATTGGGTGTCCTGTTCCATCGTTTTGGATGGCACTGTAGGTATTAAAAATAATTACGAAATGAATATAAAGATAAATAATTTAATCATTAAGATAAAATTCACTCAATAGTTACATCAAAACCTCAAAATTTCTTCTTTTCGTCTGATAATTTTTTCTAATTAATTTAATTACTAAAGACCCAACAGAGCACTTTCTGTTTGATAACTTTGGCAAAATCGAGCAAAAAGACATGATTATTGTTACACCAATTGGGTATTTAAATTGATATTCGCTGCTTCTCACGAGATATTATTCATTATCAAAACATCCCAATATTTCATAGTTTTGGATCCCACAACTGCTGTGTATTGTAAGCAATTATTCTCCTTGGGACCTTAAGTTTTAGGACTTAATCCTAACCACGTATTGCGACAACATATGAAAGGTATACTAATATCGGTCTGAATCACTACCTTATCTAGGAACTAACCATACACAATGGAGTTGTACTTCACTAAAGGTAGAAGAATTAGGCGAATTATTTCGGCCTTGTTTTGGTGCGTTTTCATTGCTAGTATTTAAAAGTATATTTTTCCACATAAAAAGATTTATAGTCATCGAAAATGGTATAATAGTATGTGTTACTATCCCAAGGTTAGTGATGCTCAGCTTAAAATAAAGCAAGAAATAATACACAAAATAGAGCTCTAAGTACAATGCCAACAATACAAAAAGAAGTGATAGCTGAGTAAATAAAGGCCCTGGCTTGAACCGTAGTAGAATTCCTCACACTTTTAATACGTGCTATATTTGAGAAGCGAATAAAGATTCAGAAGAGTTGTGCCCCCTCTTATATCGATTGTTTCAAAACCATAAAATCGGTTATAAACCTGAATTTACTTTTTCTTCCCTAACTGCTCCCTATTCTCTAAGAATCCCATTTTCAAACTTTTTGAATGAATAAGAACACTTCCCTGAAAAGGAAAAAAATCCATCTCACGAAAACCGAGATTTTGGGGGATAATTGTAAAAAATCCATTTCCCTAGAAATCGAGAAAATCGTACCAAAAAGCATAACTAAATAAAGCAAACAATTATGTAACTACTGACAATGCAAAAAGAACAAAAAGAAGGAGAATAAACTGGGTAATTAGCAAAAAATTACACTGCTTAAATAGGAAAATTCGTTCTAATAAATTCATCAAATCTGGTTAAAATACTCCTTTAATTAAAGAATTAGTCTTAAAATGCTTATTGTCGAGGTATGCCAGTTTAGACCGCTCGGAGTAAGGCGGCATACACATGCACGGCCAGATAACCGACCCGAGGCCATCTGTGATATTCTTTGGAGTAATTAAAGGAGTGGAAGGCCTCCTCTTTGATTTTGAGTGCGTTTACGATTGGCCAGGATTTATCTAATGGTTTCCCAAGTTGCAGTTCAAGGATATATAAACATTAACACCACAAAATATAATTTTAATATATATAATAAACGGGGAAATATATATATATATATATATATATATATATATATATATATATATATATATATATATATATATACAAAAAAGGGAACACATTGTGATTTATAAGGATAGTTAATTGGATCATAACATTCTACAATATGACAGAGCTAACCGGGGAATGCAAAATTATCGTTAATTCGAATACTGCTTATTATTTAAGTATGAGCGAAAAGTGAATTCAAATGGCGATGCAGGTGACGATTGACAGAAGGTGTAATCAGGGGAAAGACCAATGGCACAGGTCTTCAAGAAGATAGTTTTGTGAGTCCTGGCGAGGAGGACTTGTAAATGGGGGTTTAAGTACTTCTTGTTGAAGAACGAGATTTACTCTGCTCCAGAGTGATAGAATCTCAAACACGCCCCTGGAGACGGAAGTCTTAAAGAGGGGGCCACACAGTTCTTCGGGAAGAAGGTGGCTCGATAAGCTTTCCTCTGAACAGGAGCCAAAGCATCACGAAGGACGATCTGCTAGCGAGATCTTAATGACGATGTATGACTCGAACAAGGGTTGCGAGACCTTCGAGAGAACAGACAAACGGTCTGAATGGAGCGACTAAGAGACTCTTAATCTCCTCGAGTAATGGCAGACACAGGGCTAAATAGCATTGTGGCTGGTCCGTTATATAGCCACAGGGCATGGCCGTCCCCAGAAAATTCTCGACGTCAAACTTATTTCAAGATAACGAGTTGGATCGGACAGCGAACTTGTTCTCGGGTAAAGGAAATGCATTTGAGGAATGGGGCGATAATTCGGCGTTATCGATGGTGATGGAGAGCAAGGTGTATCCCGCATAAGCAAATACAGCCGGGTCAGGCGACTCAGCGCGGGACTGCTTCCTTCTCGATGATTCTAAAATTCTCAAGCCAAGAGTCACGTGGTTTGGAACGAAGAGGCTGAAATGGTTACTTCGAGGGGCTTCCTCTCAAGCTGGTCCTTCAAGGGGCATCCTGTCACACTTAATATGCTATGGTTTCACTAATATGGTATAGTGTTGCTTTGGGTGTGGTAGATAGTAGATCAAGAATAAATAGCCTCAATTTGGCTGATAATCGACATTTTTCTTCCATTATAGTTGATTATACATGTATTTTTCATAATTATACATAATTGATGTTATATAATTATACATATAATAAGTATTTATATTGCTTACAAGGATTCTTTCGGCAAATATGTTTATCGCTTAATTACATTAAGTATTCCGGCATTTTGTCAACTCGGCAAATATCTTTGGCCATTTACATTTATAATTATGTTTAACTTAATTCCGAGACGCGGAAGGTCACTGAAGAATCGAGGACGCATATATAATATCCTTCGGATGGGCGAGAGTTGAAGGTGATAAGAACTGACCACCTCACGTTTGCTGAAATTTTGTCCTTCAAGCCTCTGTAACTCGCTTAATAATAAAAAATCGATCTTTCGCAAGTTGCAAGAGTTTAGAGTATGAGCAAAATTATCTTAAAAACAGCCATTCCTTTTCTTTAGTTTCAATAAGTCAATTTTAAGCTCCAGGCATAAAATAGGCTAACCAATTCACCTAATATAATGAACCTTCCGTAATTAGATCAAATCCACTTGGGAATGAAATTATTGTTCCATATTATTCAAATAAATTCTGTTTGAATCCAGATAATAAATACAATTAATGCAGTAATTTAGCATCTTTAGCATCTGAGAATGCGAGTTACTCACCTGATAAAAGAGCTAAATCACAAATTATCGAGCTGAGTGAGATGATGGACTACGTTCGATATCCTCAGCTTTAAACGAATAAAAGAGCCCTGTTTAGATCATGAGTGGTAATATGGAATATTGTTTCACATTATTCAAATAATTGTGTTTGATCCGAGGTATTGAATTCAATTAACGGAGTAATTTATCGTCTTAGCATCTGAAGATCCGAATTACGCACCTGATAAAATACCTGAAAGACAAATGACCGAACTGAGCGCGTTGGTTAACTAAGTTCGATATGATCAGCTTCCCACGAATAAAAGAGAGGTTTTTAGATCACAAGTGGTAGTATGGAATATAATCTTTCAAACGCACCTGTATCACTATTTCGAAATTAACGCAAAGAAATGACTGCATTTTCTACTATATTTAGAAGCTATTTTTCATACACTGCCTTAAAATGGCTCACATAAGTTATGGATATTGATACCAAGATGGAAGGGTTGAGAATTGTTAATGATGTTGCTAAATGTTACCTGAATACATTCCGTTACACAATGGTAATCCACTGACATCAATTCTTTTTGAACATGCTAAAGAAATGAAAGAATTCACATAAATTTAGATGTATTTGTTACATTCAGCTAAGTAAAAAATGAATAACTGCCAATTATATAGTGATGAACAATTTACCTCAATTTTATTGAATTATAACCTAGCTTCCTTTTCCAAATAGACATTAACGGCAGGGATTCTCACTAAATCAAGACTGATTGGCGACCTTACGATACCTTGAATCTTGGATCCAATCTGTATCGAATCCTCCTACCGTAGATTCAAACGGGATTATTTCACTCAATTTGCATATGAAATTGACTTCAATTATTCTTTTTGTGAAAGGGTTGAATAAAACTGGTCCTGTTTTCTAATATCTAAGAAGGAATTTTAAACTTTAAAAGATAGAAAGTCAAAAATCAAAGGGATATGAGTGAGATTACAGATATGAAAACTGAACAAATTTTAAAATCTTTGATGAAATATAGAAAAGTAACAAGGGATGGAAATCTTTTTATCAGTTGTTAAAGTTTTAGTAGGCAACATAAGATGAAAACATCACCAGAGTCAAAAATACCTATATTGTAAGAGTACCAACAATTGAGTCGATATATCCTTAAAAATACCTTTCATAAGTTCTTCTTTAGATTATTTGTCTCCAAACAGTGGTGTAATCAGGAATGAGCGTGGCAACGGTCCACCAGTATATTTAAAAATGGTAAAATGGATAGCAGAAGTAAAGAATATGTATATTCATGGATGTTGCGGATTGCAACCAAAAAGTCCATGATGAATAAAATATGAATTAGCCTAAACCACGCCGTTGTGGATAAATCGAATAATTTTATAAATATTATTTTGTCTTTTAGTGCATGAATTAGATTTTCATTAATCTTTTTTTAAATCAGTTTACTTTTCTTAATTAATTTATTTTTCCATTTTATTTACCTAAAATTTTAGAAATTTATAAAATGATAATATAAATCATGATAAACTTAATATTGAAATAGCCATGAGCAAAATTTGTCGGTTATTGACCCTTTATAATCTATATGAGACAATAATAGAAACAAGAAAACGCATTTACTCCAATTGTGAGACACTCGGCAATATTAAAAGAAAATTTGAATAGCTGATTTATTTGTATTAGCATTCATTGTGGCATAAAAACAATAATCACACAAATTATTTTCTGCATAATATACAGAAGATCAGCATGTGTGAACTTCATCTATATAGAAAACAAATAAGTACAAAGACATCTCCACAAGTAAGATTTAAAAAGTGGTTCTTAAAAGTGTTAAGGTTAGGGCAAGTACATATGTAAGCATTTATTTCCCTATCATCGAATCACCAAACCTAGTCTGAAAAGTGCCTTGCTGCACAACTGGAATAGTGAACGATCAGTTTTTGTGGGCTATTCACTACATATGGGCGGATACACCAAGTACTCCTGCTTTCTGTGTGAATGGGCCATTGTAACAGCCGTGCAAGAGGTTGTCACTATATCAGGAGAGACTGGCCACCTCGTCCATCATTGTAGCCTGGGCTGAAAAATCTTCAACATCCACCTCTCACTGAACCTAACAAACTTTGCTACCACTGATACACGTAAAACTGGTGCTCATGAAAAAACTTTGTAGAGCACTGGACAAATTTGGCCTGGGATTCAAGTACTTAACATCAAATTCTCCTCACTTAGAGATGCTAAGATAAAAGAAGGAGTTTTAATTAGTCTTCACATTCAAGAGCTTCTTAATTAAAGATCATCATATTGAATTTTTCCTTCGTGGGGAGGATAAAGCTGAATGAGAAGCATTAAATTTAGTGGCATAGGGATTTCTCAGAAAAAGAAGCGAAGAAAACTATGAAGAATTGGTGGAAAATCTTATCAAGGCTTACAAGAACTTAGGATGTAACATAACACTTACAATCCACTTTTTGGATTCACATGTATACTCCTCTCCAGCGAATTGGGGTGCAGTTAGTGACGAACATGGGAAAATGTATCACAAAGATATATCAACAATGGCGAAGCGGTAGCCGGGTAAATGGAGCACAGCAATACTTGCAGACTATTGCTGGACATTGGCTAAAGATGATTCATCAGCCAATTATATGCGTTAAGCAAATAGGCGGCAGGAGAGTAGTCATGGATTAGAATTTAAAACATAATCACACATACTGTAGGTTATAATAAAATAATCAAATATTATATTGCGCGTATCTTTAAACCTATAGCCAATAAGCATTTTTCAAGATGATATTAGGATTATGTGCATGAAAGTACATAAGAATTAACTAATCTCATTTAAGAAGCACACAACTTTTCAAAAATTGCTGACCAGTCTTATGAATACACCATTAATATAGCAAAAGTCTCCAATTACCTGGCTCTGAAACTCGTCAGTGCCATATGATCGAGGAAAGGGTAACAGGAATGAAATTTGGAAAAATAAGTCCGAGTGGTTTACCTTTAGTCACATATGACATGAACTTAACATAACGGTAACTTTTATTTGGAATAATACGAGAGGCAGTTAATAAGTTTTGCAATTCGGATATAAGGAAACGAGATATGAGGAAAAGTGTTTTATTATTTTTAAATATGACTACCCTTAACTTCAATGCACTTGCCCTACTTCTCCCTGAGGCTTTAAAGTCCCGACAACCAGAAATCTCCCGACTGCTGTTCAATCCACTCCTAGATGACGAGCTGGACATCTTCATCGTCCCCAAACCGGCGTCCACGCAGTGCAGCCTTGAGCTGGTAAGATAAAAAGTAGTTGTTAGGGGCCAGATCTGGACGGTAGGGGAGATGGTTGAGCTTCTTGAATCCGCACTCGTGCAGGGCAGCTTGTGCTACTCTGGCCTTGTGGACAGGCGCATGGCCGTGCAGGAGAAAGACACCGCGTGTCAACTTGCCGCAACGCTTCTGACGGATGCACTTCTTCAACCCAGCCAGTTCCTCGGCGTAACATTGGCCTGAGATAGTCCTTCCACGAGGCGCATAGTTCCCCATCAACACTACCTTAGAATCCCAGAAGATGGTGGCCATGATCTTCCCGGCTGAGATTTGTGTCCGGTACTTAATGGGGGTCGGAGAGCCCTTGTGCTTCCCGGCCATGCTTTCGAGCTTGGTCTCGGGATCCCAGTGATGGATCTACGTTTCATCACCTGTCACTATGCGTGGCTCGAATCAGGCCGGGTCTTGGCTGTACAGGAGCAGCATCTCCTCCGAACTTTGACGACGTTGAAGTCGATCATGGGGCGTGAGGTTTCGTGAGGTAAGGCTTCTATGGACCCAACGGGTAGAGACCTTGGTCATGGAAAAATTGTCGTGGATGATGTTGATAATACTTCCATGTGATATTCCAAGTTCTCGCTTGATTTCTTCGACATTCAGCCGTCAATATTCGAGGATCATCCTCTCCACATGAGCCACATTGTCTTCGTTGGTCACAACTGACGGGCGTCATAGACGGGGATCAACTTCAAGAGATTCACGACCATGGCGGAACTCCCTATTCCCGCGAGCAATGGTTGCATAGGAAGGGGCGGTGTCGGTGTACACTGCAACCATGCGTTCATTGATCTCATTTGCATTCTTGCCTTCCTTGGTAAAAGATTTTATCACTGCGGGGTGCTCAATCTTCTCCATTGTTGAAATATTTGAGACTGACGATCTGCGATCAGCTACTGGTCTTAAATAGACGAGGCAGGAGCGTGGGGCGACAGGTCCTCTACTTGTCATAACTTGTCCTAACACCCCCACAAACAGCCATTCCCCTTCCTCTGTTTTTCCTTACCGATTTGCAAAACTTATTGACCGCCCCTCGTATATATATATTTTAATTATGCATGACTGCCGTAATTTTTTACAAACACAGGAGCCTATTTATTTATGTCAAATGAAAGCTTATTCTTTCATGAATATTGAATATTTAGATATTTTAGAGTAGAAAAAAATATCTTCTAAGTGTAACTAAATGTAGGGGAACCGTAAGCTCACTCAGTTACAATAAATTTTTATTTCTGTTGTTACATATTATTGCTGGAAGTACTCGTTCATCTGCAGCAGTCTGATTTTTAGGATATCCTACTAGTTGGATTTTATATGCAAATTACCAGCATGTGGTGATGTGCTTCGGTTGTTCAGTATCACCATCAAGTGGAGTCAATGACTTTGACACAAAGTTACAACCTCACTTGCAAAAAAGTCATAAAAGTATGGAGAAGAGCCTGAATTTCTACACAGTATATAGAGTCTTTCGTTAGAAAACTCTCAAGGTTGTATGAAGAATACCTTTCTTTGAAAAGAACCGAAAAACCGAACTTTACTCATGTAGAATGAATGAGCGTAGTTTAGAATCTACTCTTTCAAAACCTTTTGAAATAGCCGCAAAAAATGCTTTAAATGTGGTAAAAAATTAAGAAGACCACCAATTTCTGTTGATGCAAAGAGAAAACATTTTGTCCTGCAGTATATCGTGCCGTGATAAGATTACTTCAGCCAAGGAATCCTGCAAAAGATATCGACATGAGAAGGCTTTACAATAAAAAAAAGTATATAATTCTAAAAATCAGGCACAGGCTGCCTTTCATGCAGATTTCGAGTCATCATCATCTGAAGGAGAATGTTTAATTGCGGCAGACAAAGAGTTTTGTCCACCTTATTCAACTAAAAATAAGTGCAAAATACAGTCCTTCAAATTCAAAAAATATCTTTATAACTTCAGGTGTGGCTGCTGTTCTTGATCGAGAAAATATTACGGATATAAAAGCAACAAGGGTTGCTGGATTAATAGCACAAGCCTTGGGTCAAGATATTGCAGCTATGACACTTTCCAGGAATTCTATACGACCTTCAAGAAAGCAAGTAAGAGAGGCTACATACAATGAAGAGAAAGCTTCGTTGTCTGTTGAAGGACCGATCCTTCTTCATTGGGATGGAAAACTAATACCTGCTATTGATGGGACAAAGGAAACAGTGCAACGAATTGCAATAATAGTTTCTGTAAATGGAATGGAACAACTTCTTGGTGTGCCAAAAATAACACGAGCAACAGGAGAAGAACTGGCTATGGCATGCATTTCATCAATTAATGACTGGAATCTTCGTGACGAAGTTCAAGGCCTTGTATTCGACACAACTACCTCAAATACAGGCCTACAAAAAGGATCCTGTACCATAGTTGAGAAAGTATTAGGAAGGGAGCTTGTTGGGATTGCGTGCCGTCATCATATTTTCGAAATTATGTTGTCATTTGCTTGCAATATTTTACTTGGGCCTACAAGTGGTCCAAACAGGAGTCTCTTTGAACGTTTTAAAGAACAATGGTCGTCACTTAAAAAGGATTCTGTTTTAGAGGCAGATAGCAGTTTATTCGTCAATCCAGTAATGCATAATTTTCAAGGAGAAATGGTCCCATATTTTTAGGAAGCTTTGAAATCTCGTCAGTTGCGTGACGATTATGAAGAATTGCTGCGACTCAGTCTCATTTTTCTTGGGGTCATTGATAAGACAAAAGTTACATTGAGATCCCCAGGAGCGACTTATCATGCACGCTGGATGGCTAAGGCTATATATGTCCTGAAAATATACTTATTTAAGCATTAACTGAAATTAACGGAACGTGAAAAGGCCAATATTACAGAGTGCTCTCTTTTTATTGCTTTGGTCTACTCGCGTTTTTGGAATGAAGCCCATTTTGGAAATAATGCTCCTTTAAATGACATTCTGCTTCTTAAAGCTTTGCAAAAGTACCCAAATCAGACAATTTCTAAAGAGGCAACCACAGCCCTTCACAGACACCTTTGGTATCTTGAAGAACATCTTGTTGGTCTTGCATTTTTAGATTATAGAATTAGTGCTGAGACTAAACAGAAGATGGTCTCCAATCTCCAACGTAATGAAAACACCAAAGTTGTTCGCCAATTGAATCTTACAAAAACCATCCTAGATTTGGACTTGCATAAACTGGTAACTCAAAAAACAAAGCTAATTTTCAGTCTCCTAATAAAAGATGGATACAAGTTTGCAGAGGATACATTCCTGAAGACTAACCCAAGTTCTTAAGAAGAGAATACGTGCTTTTAAGAATTTCAACGTCGAGCGCTTAATTTAATGGTTGTTAACTATCCAGCATAAAGAGGTATTGCACTTATCAAATCATATAATGCATCTCTAACAAAAGATAAAGAAAAGAAACAGTTGCTTCTCAGAATTGTGTCAAAACATCACAAAACCTTTCCCTCATGCTCAAAAGGATCAATGTTTAATCAGCAATTTTAGTTATAATTTGTGTCAAACAGAAATAATTTGCAATTTAGCTTTTTTTATTTTCACTTTAATATAAATTTTTTGAAAAAAATTATCTTTCAACACCAAGATCTATTTCAAATAAACTAGTATTTGTAAAGACTGTTCATTTCTATCCCAAAAATTAATTTACTAGCAGACTAATAAGTTAAGATCCATATACCGCCCAGTAAATATTCGTCGATTTTGATAAAATTGAGTATGTGACCTACTGTTCAATGTGGTAATTGAATCAGGCATGTGGAGATAAAAACTAAACGAATTTTTGGGGGGACCACCCTAATGATGGTGTAGCAATTGGCGTAAAAACAGGAATCCACTTTGCAGAGGTAAACGAATTAGAAGAATCGTATCTGGCTATAAAAATAAAAATTACCACCGGAGATCTGGTCATAGTTGGAGCATATCAACCTCCAAGACGTTCGTATTTGCCAACTCCAGATTTCCTCAAACTCTTTCGCGCTACAGGCCTCAACCATATTAACATGAGACCTTAATGCAGATTCAGAGAGGCAGGTTACACAAGCCAACCTGACGGAGCAGGAAAAACGCTTCAAATATTAATACAAAGGAACCTGATAAGGGAGAAGGGCCAGACTTCCTAACTTACCCAACAGCCCAAGGCTCGACAACTCCAGACATCGTACTTATGAACCAAAGTTTTAACTAAATCACCACAGATAACCAAGACCCGCAACCCCATCCAACCATTTAAGTATGATAACGACCATTTCATCTTCACCCATCCAAATTTAAATAACATAAAGAAAAGCTATCACCAGAACAAAGTAGAATGGTTACAAAGTATACTTAAGTACATTAGAAACTGGATCTCTAAACAACCAAGAAAGAGAAGAAATAGAAAACCAAATCGATGAAACGGACAGAATTTACACCCCAATAATAGAATTCAGAACCCTACCTGCTCCCAGATGGAGCCACGAAATACAGGAAATGATGGAAGAATTTCAAAACTTCACAAAAGAAATTACAGAAATGGGTACTAATATGGAGAGATACTCAAGGCTAATGATAGACAGAAGGCAGATAGATACTCTTATTAAAGAAAAGTCAAATTAACTTTAGAATAGCATAATAAGTAAAATGTATGTCGAAGCAGATCCGAGGAAATTCTGGAGAGATTACAGAAAACTACGAGGATCACAACTGAAAATACAGGACAGGGAAGTGTAAAATAACGAAGAACTCCAAGAACACTTCTAAAATAATTAGATACAAATATTCTCAATATCACTAGAGGAAAACCAAGAATATGACAAGGAGTATGAAGAGGAAATCCTACAAACCCTAGAGGCGCAACAAGAGCGCACTGCACCATACAGATACGTTGACGAAGAGAGACACCAACTCTTAGGAGAGGGAATGCCCTTCTCAATGGCTGAATATCAAACAGTCATAATAAAATTATTTAAACAAAAAGTACCAATTCAAAGCAGCAGAACAAAGGCACACCTAATAAATTCTTCTGAAAATGTACATGAATTTATATTGAAGATTTTCAATGCTTGTGTTAATATTGGAAACTTTCCCCAAACCTTCAAAATGGCAATGATGATCTTACTAGCTAAGTCGGGCAAACCAAAACACCAAGTCAGAAACTACCGCCCGATCTCGCTCTTGAAATTTCTGGGTAAAGTCCTAGAAAAACTCCTAAACCAGAGGTTAATTAAATACCTTACTAAAAATAACCTGTAAAACTCACAACAACACGGGTTTAGGAGCAAGCGATGAACCGATACCACGCTGGCGATTATAACAGAGAAAATTGTCACAGAAACAGCGCGAGGCAACAAAGTAGACATAGTACCCTGAGACTTTGCTAAAGCCTCGACAAGGTCTGGTTTCCCGGCCTAAAAGCCAAGATCTACAGCCTCAACTTGCAAATAAATGTTTACAAAACATTATTCAACCCTCTGGATAAAAGAAAAACCTTACTACAAATAAACGGTCAAACTGGCGACTATATCGACCTGCAAACGGGTGTTCCCCAAGGAGGATGCCTCTCTCCCAAGCTGTACACTGTTTACCCCAGAAACCTTCCACAACCAACCCACGAATGTGCAATGTACATCCAACTAGCGGAAGACATCACACAAATAATCACCAGCGACAGAAAGAACCCCCGAGACGTACGAGTAGCTCAAAGAACAACGAGGGAAATAAAAAAACCTGAATGGCACAAATTCCAATTAATACCAGTAAACACACGAAATACAGCCGCACTACGAGGCGATGGAGAAGCAGATCCATACTCCACGGAAGGACGCGTCATCAGTCTAAAACTAACAACAACAGGGTACAACTGCTACCAAACGCAGAAAATCAGCTAAACAAAAATTACCATGCCGGCGCTGTACAGGTTCAAAGACCCATCTAATAAAAACAAAAGATAATTATACATGATCTTATTTCGTCCCAAACTCCTTTACTCAATAGTACCGATTAATAAGTTAAGTAATTCACAATTAAAAAAGGCTCAACGTATTCAAAATCAAGCCACTAGATTCATCACAAACCCAAAAAGACAGGATCACATACCATCAGAGGAACTCCATCGAAGAACTGCAATAGAACCCGTAAATATAACCCTACAAAAGCGAACAACGAAACTGTGGGAAAATATAAAAAACGTAATTTCCCCAAATGAAGTTAACCGTATAATAGTACCGGAAAACAAAATCTGGTGAATACACTACAAACACCGATTTAACGGCAGCCTGAAAAACATGGTACAACGTCAAACCGATCTACAGATAAAATACAAGATTACCGAAGAAGACTACCGACCATACAAGCAATAGGAGAAACCGAATAAGACTACCGATTATACAAACAAAATGAGAAACCCGATGAGTAAATGAATTATGGATATTAACAAAGCAGAAAACACCTTAAAATTTAATAAATAAATATATATATATATTAATAATAATAAAAAACAATAAAAAACTGCCGTCAAAAAGCCGAAGAAGCACAAAAAACTAATAAAAAATTAAAGATACTCGAAAAGCAATAATAAAAACAAAAAGGAAAGCTTTAGCCGGGCAACCTGGTACAAATCATTATCATCCTAACCTTATCAGCCCCATCGTTCATCCTACATCATTATCATCCCATCAATACATACACTTTTTACACAATGTTTTCTATCTATCCTATCATTCTCTCCACATTCTAACTTTATGCTATCTTGTATCTGAATATTTGTCGCTCTGATCTAGTTCTCTGGCAAAGAGGGCAAAGGAAAATTAAAGTTTAATTATGTGTTTTTTTAACGGCGTGCATCTCAGAGACGCCGAGATATCGGGAGTATGGTTTCCGGCTGAATTTGCTGTTAATATCCAGTTTCTTCATTAGAACAGTGACGGCCTTGGCCATCTGCAATCTTCTGCGGTTTTGGAGTCTCAGGATGATGGAAGTGGCCTTATTTAGTTTTCCACGGGTTAAGGTAGTGCCACGAGAGTGGCTGTGTTTTTTTATCGCGCCATCTTGAAGGTGAGCTGTCAGTCGCCTTGAGAGGTTTGTGGAGGTTATGCCAATGTACTTTGAATTTTACGTCCATAGAAGCAGCCGTACTATCTTCTTTGGACCTAGAAATTCTATTCACAAATGTTCCCGTTGATGAAGACATCGAATTGATAACCAATGCCATTTACCATACTAAAGGCTCCACATCCCTCACCATTCTCGAAAACATATTGCGACAGCTCCTCCAAGCATGCACAAAAGAAGCCCCGTTCTACGGTCCCGATGGGAAAATGTACGTACAAAGATTGCGTCGCGATGTAATCACCCCTTGGCGTCCTCTTTGACAATTTTGACAGGGGCGTAGTTGAAAACAAAATTTTCAAAAGCAATATAGCGTCAAAGCTTCTCATCTACGTGCACTATATCGATGACATAATTTTGAATACAAATAACCGCAAACAAGTGACCGGCCAAGTTGAAACATTTAAGAACAACTCCTGTCTGAATTTCACCCACGAAACGGAAGATGAAGGATCCATTCCCTTCCTTGATAACCTTCTAAGTGCCCAGGAGTCCAAATTTGTGAGCCAAGTATACGTTAAAGACAGGAACTTTGGCTTCTGCTTAAATGGTTTTTCTGATTGTCCTGAACGTTACAAGAGATCAGTCATCCATGCCTCAGTTAACAAGGCAATTTCTAATTCATCCTCCTGGACAGCTGTTGATCTCGAACTTAAGATGATTTTCCGAGTTCTCGTTAACACCGTCTACCTACAAGAATCCATCGACGCCACTACGAAAGTGAAAGTGATCTTGACTGCTGGCCCTAGCGTCAGGTCTACTCCGAAGAACAACAATAATATCGACCTTTATTACCAGGCCAACATGAACACGGGTTATCGTGAAGAAGAAAAGGCTCTCAAAGCCATTCTTCATCGTAATGTTTCCCCTACCGACCCTGATACAGATATAAATCTATCATAAACTACAAGACCAAGAAAACAAATAGTTGCATCATGAAGCACAGCTGTCTCCTTCTGACGAGCAAATTCGAGGAAACTAATGTCGTGTACGAATATTCGTGCAAGTCGGTGACTGCGAACACCGCAGTTCAAAGTACATTGGCGTAACTTCCACAACCCTTTCAAGGCAACTGTCAACCTGCTTTCAAGATGGTGCGATTAAAAAACACGCCCACTCTCATGATACTATCCTAACCCATGAAAAACTGAATAAGGGCACCATAATCATCCTGAAATTTTAAAGCCGCAGAAGATTTCGGATGGACAAAGCCGTCATTATTCAAATGAAAAAACTGGCAATTGACGTGAAATTTCAGTCGGAAACCATACTCCCGACATCTCGGCGTCTCCGAGTTGACCGCCGTTCAAAGAAGCACGTTTTCCAACTTTGTTGGAAATTTTTCATTAGAGCACTTTAGATATATATGGATGTATATATATATATATATATATATATATATATATATATATATATATATATATATATATATAGTGTGTGTGTGTGTGTGTGTGTTTGAATGTGTATTTAGTCGATGCTCTGAAGCGGTGGGGTCGTGAGCTTGAATATTCTGACCAGGGTGCAGCACCAGGTTGTCTATCTTGGCATCGGTCAACCCGTGCTGTCTGCGAGCAAGCTTCTATGATCAATCTTGCTCCTCTTGGTCATCACTTGTGAGTTGTCTTCCAAATGGTACATTGCGCAGGAGATAGGCATTTCGCCTTTTTGAAGCACAGCTCATCGAAATTGCACCAGACTTCGTAGTCTATGACAACTTCGGCGTCGCATTCTACGACCAAAGCAGCACCGATGTGAGATCGGTGGCTTCTGGTCATCCATAAATAATAGCTTTACCGCATCGCAGAACAGAGAGAGTGACACGTACTCGGAGGGCATCGAATGCGCCACATTGAAGGAAGCCTAGCAGACTCATTTTTGTAAATTAAGACGTAAAACTTTAACAAGTTGTTTCCTACACATATACATATATTTTAAAGCAAATAAATAATTTTGGAAAATTTCGCAATTTGAGGCGGAAGGATCTTCTTAATATCCCCACCCAATTATATGGAGATTAGCGCAACAAGGTTTATCTAAATATACGAGTACAATAATAATAATGAAGAAGTACTACTCACTTTCGAGTAAAAATATAACGAACCAAATTTATTCTTAGTTTTTTCCAAGTTTGGTGATAAAGTAAAGCTATTTAGTATCACCCTAATCCATCTTGATTTATTACCTTAAAATCGTCTATTCATTTAATATATTAATTACTAGACTGACACTAGAGGAAGCAAATAGATAACTATAAATAAATAGACAAGCCTTTCAATACGATAAGAATCTATATACAAGAAGACTCAGAAGTGGTATCACTTCCTCTAATTATCCCTAACCTGAATGCGAATTACATCCGAAATTGGAACACGGTTCATATCAATTCAGGTCACCGATACTTGCCGCAAATAAAACTATATAGTGTAACCTAAAATTTAGTGTATATATATATATATATATATATATATATATATATATATATACATAAATAGAACTATAAGAATGTGAAGCCCACTGAATTCTAAGTAAATCTAATTGTACCTATAATGAGCAAAGAAAACTGACAATAATTTGAAAGAGGTAACTACTGAAGGTGCTAATCAAAATAGAGATAGACTTTGATAAAAGAAAGTAAATTTCCGAGTATATAATATCTACCTTGAAATATATTTATTTAAGGTACATAATACAATTCTTATTATTATCTTTCTCAACTAATGTAACAATTTAGATGTCTCTAGATGAGATAGGCAAGACCAAAAAATACTACCATGCATAGCAGAGGTTTAAGATAGACCACAACTACGAGACCAGAGATTGTTTGAAATTAGCTTCAACCACAAAACGAGCATTCCCCAACCAATAAAGCAATGAAATCAGCAAATTGAAATTTTCAGCTAAGTATGACAATAAAATAAATAATATAAATAGGTAAGCACACCCACAGACAGAAAATGTTATGTGAATTTTAGAATCAAAGCTAGAATCTGGTGGATCTAGTGTTGCGAGTACCAAAGAAAATTATTAACACAGACCTCCCATTTAGGCTAAATTTGGGAACATAAACTTGATCATCATATCAAATTTATGTGCACTGACTGAATACGCTATCACACCCTGCGACCCATACTAGACAGAAATATTTAAGACTCGATCACAAGCTTCCTAGACAATGATTTAAATGTCGACCTTCAGTCAAAGTTCAGGGGTTTATTCCAATAAAAGCAGGTTTACATGTTTATCTTGGACCAGGGATTGTAGAGAGATAAGTGCCTTCATTAATACACCCGAGTGTTTTACGATGGCTCATTCCAGAACTCAAATTTTAGTCCAAACAATGGCTTCCGACGGGATCTGCTGGCCCAGCTGATAACTACTGTTTTAAGGGATTCTAAAGGTCTAATTTTCTTAGATTTTATAGAAAGACACCCAGCAAGGGACATATTTTGAAAATGTTCTGCGAAAGTTAAAAACTGCGTTATGAAACAAAATAGACAATGTTACGCACAAGTATTGAGTTGCATTGCCGGATTTTTTTAATTTAAAGCAAAATTCAACTAAGTTATATGCTGCAGAAATATTGCAAGGCATGTTGTGTAAAAAAGTGGTGAAGATAAAAGCCTACGTGCAGACAGGGCACGCAACCATGAAATCAAACGCCAGCTCATCATTCGGATGTAAAAAGAGCTATTTTATAAGTATTTTATTGCTATACGTTTTCTCATCCAATCTACATTGATCTTGACGCATTTGACTTCTGCATATGGTCAGAATTCAAACAGAATTGGAAATGAAACAGATTTGATTTCCTCTATTATGCTTAAACTGCCATTCTGAGATGAAGTAGATCAAAGAGCAAAGAAATTTTCAGGTGAGCGCAAGAGAGATTGAAAACACGCTTTTCAGAAGTGTATAGACGTAAAAGGACGATAGGTAGTGGAAGAAAAGTTTCCCTTTTGCTAATTTATTTCTGTGTCGATAGAGTTTTACTAACTTTTATAGTTACTGCGATTAAAAGTGTTCTAAGGAATTTCCAAATCTATTCCCGAGCATTAAGTAGTAAATCTTGGCATTTTAATTTTACTAAGAAAGATGCGTGTTTTTATCACACATGTCTCTGTACACCAATAGTATGATAATATTTTCCAAATTGGATGAAATTAACAGCCATTTTTTGTATCAAAATTGAAGGATAAAAGCAATTTTGAGGCCAACAACAAAAAACTTTAAAATAAAAGTCATTTGATATTTTTATTTTTGCCTGAAACCTACCCTATATTTTGATTTAATTTACAATAAAAGTTTAACAATAGATGGGCGGCCAATTACACAACCCCTAGAAAGACTGAGCGGTCGTTTTGACCTCTGGTATTATTTTTCCTTATTTTCTTCGTTTTTTCACACATTTTTAGATGAATTCATACCACAAGAATTGTTTTCTTCTTTGTTCCAGTTTAACTTCCTTCTGTTGCAAATATTTCATTATATTATTGTAAAGAATAGATATCAATAAATTATGAAATAAAAATACATTATCAATATATTTCTATTTACTTACACATATATGTATGACAGGGAAATATAACATAATAACAATCTCATTTATGTTTATAATGTAGAATAATTGATGCAACTATATAATATAAATACATTTATCAAAAAGTATTTAGGTATTTATATAATACTAGGTCGTTAGATGTATCAATTATTATCAATATCCTGAAAAATTTCTACGAATTATTCGCTTGCGTATTATTCCAGTACATTTACCACACACATATTTCTTGCACTTTTAGCATAGTTCATTAGTTTTATTCTTCCTGCACTTGCCCATATGTAAAAGTTTTAGGCTTATTGGTTCTTGGTTCTTCCAAAAGTTCTTCATCTGTCCATTCATCTTCGAGGTTTTCATCCACACTTCTGTTTAAAGCTCGTAGCTCTCCTAGGAGTTTTAGAATGTAATCTCCTCGAATTATTTTAGTTGCAACCACTTCACGGTATATTATAACTGAATTAATCACGGCAAGATCAAGTCAGTTATAGAAGACCTGTAATGGCCAACGCCGAATAGCCACTTAAGTGGTGTACATTCCCGCCATCTGGTCAACATTGTCAACGCCAGATTTTGTTTTATTATAATACGTGACAGACTCTGGTAACTTCTTTGTACCACTGTCAATATGCACTGTCTTGTGCACAGTATGTAGAATCAATACACTCTTAGAAGGTTTACCTCCGTACACAGTGAGTGTCATGTCACAATTCTTCAAAATAATGGATGAGTGGAGTGGTTGTTTCTTATTTTTGATGCTTGTTGGTATTTCGCGCCGAATTCGATTCATCATTCAACCATACTCGTTCTGTTGGTCTCCAATGTCTTAGCAAGTTTCAGCTAAGTAAAAAATTTATCACATGTGATATTTTGACCTATACATAGAAAAAGAAATTACCAACTCTATGACTACATATTCCGATAAGTTTTGATTTTTGGGACGAGGAACATTTTTTCCCAGATAACCAAATCCATTCAGCAAGTAATGGGACGTTGGGTCTACATCAAACCGGAATTTGATTCCAAATTTATCCAGTTTGTTTGCCATATATTGGGTAAAGGGGCTTTCGGACTTAGTTATATCTGCTCCAGGTCGGTAACATGATTGGCAATTTTCAATAAATCTGTTCCATATGGAAGAAAAAGAGCAAATTCATATGATTGAATTCGTTGAATTTTAGTGGATCTCAAATCCAAACGTAAAAATCCAAGAAGTTGCTTGACATAGTCATGGAGAAGAAACGAGGCCCTTAAACCTTTTGACCATAGAAAAGCAAATGGGTGTCCTTTAGCAATAAGTCCTCTGGCGTAGACTATTCCATAATATGATATATTTCTTCATTAGTTACCGGTCAGATTCACCATTCAGTTTGCTGCAACCTTCTGCTTCTGTACATCTTATTCTCTCTCGAATTTTGAAATCATCAATGGATAAGGAAAGTTTGCTCATCATGCTCCCCAACACAACATGTCTCTTGGCATATGCAGAAGTACTGGAAACTTCAGTGCACTGTATCTTTCACTACTTTCGGAGCCTTAAGTAGGGTTTTCAATCCTCTGGGTTCCATCTGGAGCCTTTAGATTTTTGTCATGTGCAGATGTAAGAGCTTCATCTGATGTATTTCCTTCCATTACTTCTTCATCGGCAGTGGTATTACTCTCAAGAATTCCTTCATCATCTGTATATAAATACATAAGGATTAAGTAGTCATTTATAGTAATATATATATGTAACAAAAGTAAATAAAAAAATCTCACCACATATTTATGTTCAGATTTATTTTTATCAAAATAAAATATACTCATCGCAACATATGATAATAATAATATAAATATAATAACACAATAATGGTAATAATAATAACAATAATAATATTTCAATAATAATATAAATAATAAGTTAAATAGCTACATATTATTTTGAACGGTATATCGAATGACATTCCAACTGTATCATAAAATAATCACATCACACTTACGTTGCTCTGTAGTTGATGCAATGTTTTCATTTTCTCCGTCTGAACTTCATGACAAATTGTGTTTAGGAATGTATTCTTTTTCATCACTATCAAAAATTCTCCTTCCGATTCATCGTAAGGTGTGGCAACAAGAAATTGTCGAAGTCGATCCTCTGTCAGACGAGTCTCTCTTCTATCATACGACATGTTCACCCAACGAGAGTCTATTGTGTACTACACAATCGTGTAATTTCAGTGAGTTTATATAGAAAACACACAACCCTTGTCAGAACATGTTGGAACAAGCGTGCACTGAGTTATGAACTAAAGCCCACTTCCTGTAATGAAATAAACACTTTAAAACAGGATTATATTATGCAGCGGTCAATCTGACCGCTCAGTCTTTGTAGGTAGTATATTCTATCGCTCGTTACCTGACTCTTGCAATAATTTTATACTTTCACAATGCTATTTTAATTAAAAATATAAAAGTTAAAAAATTTGAGCGGATTGCGAAAAAAATGTGGCTGATATTTAATAAATGAACTTAAAAAGCGGTCAAAATGACCGCTCCGTCATTCTAGTGTTAAATGAATATATACGAGTAATCTTATAATTCTTCTATTGTCTCCTTTCAGAGTTTATATGATTGTCGCTTTATTCACCATAAGGGGTTTATAAGCCTATATACTGTAAAAGCTTTGACATAGTTTCAAAGAGATTTACGAACAAAAGGATTTCAAAGTAGTTAATCTCCCCGATTTAAGCGACCTTTATTTCCACAACTTGCTCTAAATTTCTAAGAGAACTTTCATTTTGATAATGAAAAGTAGCAAACTTCTGATATTTGAATCCATCAAAATTACATGTTCTACGGAAATTAAGATTATTTTGGTGCGCGCAATGAAGCAATTTCAAACCTGTATAAAACGAAACTTACCTCTGAGAAATTTTTAAAGCTATATAGATACACAGCTTTCAAAATGAAGCTGGGGTCTACATAATCCCATGTAAAGGTATTAATTGCCCATTGTTCTTCGTTTGCGAGACCGAAAAGGATTTAGAAAAGAATAAAGTTATTAACGCACATATATATGTATATATATATATATATATATATATATATAAGGGTTTAAGGTCAATCGTTACCAATTTGACACGGAAAAATGAAGCAAGATGTATTTTAAACGAACCAATACATTCTCATGAGAATTAAAACACAAAAAGAACGATGTGTGTATTTCGACATCATTAAAATGGCTATCATCGGCTTTCATTATCTTGTCCAGGCAGGACCTGAACTTGTTGCATGCCTTGGTCAGGATAACATTGTCAATGAATTAGATTAACCCATTAGTGCGGAAGGTGTAATTTCTTACCAATATTTATAAAAGTATATACATAAGGTTGGAAAACAACAAATCTGTATTTGATGAATTTTTATTAAAATTTTAGAGTAGTTACTGAGAAATGACATGTGTATTTAAATACCCCTTCGGCCTTAGCTTTTTGTCTGTAACTCATTTTAAAGGAGTTACAGACAAAAATCAATTTCTAGGTTTACCGCTTAAAGTTATATAGTACTGTATGAACCATTTAGGATGTAAACCAACATTACATTTTTCGTCAAAAAATTGCATTTAACTTCGCAAAGTTTGCATCTCTTGCCGTTTTCCAAATAAATGATACCGTAGTTTTTCCTATTAAACTCACAATGTCCTAAAGATTTTGAGAAGGCTTCCTTCCTTGCTGGCTTGGAATTCCATATGTTTTCATATGTTTGATATAGATTATTAATGAAGTCTAGGAAAGAAATATTCTTGCCTTGATCTTCCATGAGACAGTGTGCGTTGATGATCGTAGCAGACAGCATGTACTAAGCATCAGCCAACACCACTTTATTTGGTGCATTTTTATCCTATATGTCCCAATCTTTTCATCCATGAGATCGACAGAGCCTATGTGTTTGTTATATGTCTTGTAATTTGTAGGCTGTGGAACGGCTACGTCATTTTTTATATCCTTTTTGTAGCGTTTTGCTGAACCCATGTCATTTGGTCCAAATTCGTTGCAAGAAGGACATTTTTATTGTCCTTCCACTTTTGGATCAGTATGCCAGGACTGGTTGCAAAATCAGTTATTAAACGGCGCTTCTTCTTCATGTTATCCTCTATAATCAAACAACAGATACTTTTATCCGTTAGATATTCTATCAGGGGAGCACCAGTAAATAAATTATCAAAATATATTTTAAAACCATGATCACCAAGCACTGAGGCTCTGCTTATCAGTTCTACTAAAATATTTCCTCCAAGCCAAATTTCAAGTTCTGTGTCTGCTTTGGAGCAGGGATTGGTCTTGAAGTATATGACAGAAAATAACTGCCTTCAGCTACAAAATGCTTGTCTATATATACTTTTCATACTAAAATTTAAGTTATGCAAAATGAACCAATCAGCGTTAAACAGATTTTTTCGAACAAATTTATGTTTAATTTATTCTCGTGATCATAGGCGTTACGTTAGCTGATTCTCTAATACACACCAAATTGACCAATCAGCTTCAAGCATTTTTTTAGCAAGAGAATACGTTAATGTATGCTTTCACAGATAATCATTTAACAAAAATTGACCTATCAGCGTTACATTAGCTGATCGTTAGTAATTGCTGAGGCAATTCATCTGAAATCTATCTAAACTTTCATATGAAAATTTCATCTAAAATTCATATTTCATTTTTCTTAGTATATGACTATAAGCACCGTTAAACAAAGATAACAGCTTAATAGAGAGTCAAACGGTGAATTTTTATTTTTACTTAATTAAGAAAGAGATAATATAAAAATTTTAATCGAAAAATAACAATTAAATGCGGGCTTAAACGTTACAAAAATCATCAAGCATATCCATTATGAAATTGTAATACAGACAATATTCACCCCGATTAAATATCTATTAACTCCTATTATTGCTATATACTACTACTATGACTTAATACACTAATTTTATTCATTCAGAATAAGGAATAAGCCGCTTTTCTTTTGGACTACTATTTTCCCAAAGTAATACCGCTGCTCCATTAATCCGCCCCCAAAACTTATCCCTTTATTTTAGTCTAGCAAACTCGATTTATATTAAATTACTTGCATTTAGACGGAAACTATTTATCTATAGACTGATATTTGAGCCTTTATATTTATTAACCAGTGTGGAAGAATAAGGAAGGAAAGAAGGAAATCACCTCTCGCTGATTTGCACAGCTCGCCTTGACCGCTCTAAATTCGTCTTACCTATATACTGCGAAAATGAGCACAATGGAAAGACCATTAAGAGGGCATCGGCACTTATCGCTATGGGCCCTTATCGCGACCCAAGGCAATTAATGAAGTCTGTTGGCGATGAATCTCTCTCCCCTTCTAGATAATTTCGGAGTATATATTCGAGACTTCGAAAATCACATGCAGATTGTGTCTGAAGCCGCCGTCCATCCGTAACGTCTTCGTCAGTCGAGAGGGAATCGACTACATTCTCGCCCAGAGAAGATTTGAGTGATTGTCGAAGAGCAAAAGAAGAGCTAGTCGTCACTCATTGTTGTTTGTGGATATAGTTAGGCGCGCTTCAACCCTTCTCACCACGTCTTCTGATTTTAAGGATCGGGAAAGCCATTCCCAAAGCATTCTTCGTTGTACCCTTAAGGATAAGAGGCCCCATCTTCAATTTCCCGTAGTTGGATTGAGCGTCTCGTGAGACGCCCACAAGTTCAAGGTCGAACTTACCTCCTTGATCCTGCTCACCGGACATCAAGGTAAAATGGATTTAACCCACGCTTCGTCACGCTCCTCCCACCTTTACCGACTTGAACCTCAAGGATCCCCTTTGCCTAAGAACTTGCATAATTGTAAAATCATTACTTAATTAATTATCCCTCGGTTCACACTTAATTGAGAGTGTTAATCATCTTAGCAGTGAACCGTCAATATTTAATTGCATTGCCATTTAACTTGCCCTATATGTATATGTAAACTTTAGTCCTAGTAAAGTATATTTTTGTAGCCGTGTTTGAATATTCCTTGGCCTAGCAACTGTGTATTTAAAGCAATCTGAGAACCATCCCCATATGGAGCCTTAATTTCACTCGGCCAGTAAAGCAGTGTGCGTATAACAGCGTAGACCTGGTCATACCACGACAAAAAGAATTTACTATATTTCACTCTTTGGTATTGGGTTTAATCTTTACCTGATCATTTCAAAATTTCGCTGTTTCTGCCATTTCTGAACGCCCTTTTCTAAGTAACCTTTTAAATTTCGTTAAGTTCAGTCGATTTATATTAAAAAAATTGAGGTAATAAGATTGAAAATATTATTTATAGTCTTTTGCACGAATTTATATATATATATATATATATATATATAAACTTAATATTAAATAATTCTAGAGTTTCGTTTTATTTTTCATTCATTTAAAGGTTCCTTGCTTAATTGAAAGAGATTTATTTGTTATCCATACAAACGTAAATTTATTAATTAAATTAAGAAACATATGGGATATTTTTCCAGTCGTTTAACTTATTAAAAGTTCTACCCTTCACGCTTAAAGGGATTGCCACAGTAAACGTTCGATAGGGGCAGTATAAAAAGAATGAATTGATAAAGGATAGGTTGCACACCGTGGTTTGGATTCCCCGTAAAGCTGTAGGTCCAACGACCAACTAGGTCACCTTTCAAGTCTACTACGCTTTTTCAAACTTTGCTATCTGTACCTTTTCCTCTTCCTCTTCCTCTCTTTCTCTTAGTCTCACTCTCGCCATTCCAGTAGTGCTGATAGGACTCTGGATTGGAGAGGGTAGGCCTGAGAGGGCTGGGTCCTCCTCCCCCCCTCTGGTTACCTCAGGATGACCGGATTTGTGTGGAGAGGCGAAAGGCTATCGATCTCTATCTCTCCTTCCACATCTTTTCCCTAAAATCGGGAAGCGATAGTTTTTGCCCTGCCAAATTTCGCATGAACTCTTCCCGTCTATTTAAGCGATTGTTGAAGATTTTGTAGTTATTTTGCCCACTTACTTGCCTGTTTCCCCGCTTGCCCGAATTCCACCAGATTAGGATCCAAACTAGGTCTTTTAAAGGCCAAACGTCCTATGCAAAATATCGTCGTGAGATATCATTTACTTTCAGTCTGAACTCGATGAATGATATATGTATATTGTCGAGGTATGCCTGTGCAAACTAGCTCGGCGCACAGAGTCGTACACAAGCAAGGGCAGACAGCTTACCAAAGATCGCTTGAGATATGTTCTGGGGCGATTAATAAAGAGCGCAATTTGCGGTTGACCGGAGTTTGACTAATAAAATATAATTTTAATATATATATATATATATATATATATATATATATATATATATATATATATATATATATATATATATATATATATATATATATATATATATATATATATATATATATATATATATATATATATATATATATATACAAAAGGGGTGAAAAAATTACTTAATAAAGGTAGTTAAATGAATTATGTGAAGATTAACGAGGTAATCTGGAGATGACTATACAAGATTGCTTTACCTTCACGCGCGGGAAAATTGGAGGGGGTGGAGGATGGAAAAAACGGCGTAGGTCTTCAAGAAGATATTTGAGAAGTTTTCTCGGGGAAGACTTGAAGATGTCGTTGGATTACTTCGTGATGAAGAATGAGATTTTCTCTGCTTCAGAGAGACATAATCTCAACTCGAGACGATTCTGCAGATCAACAGAGAGTCTCAGTCTCGAAAGAATGGGAATCTTGAAGGGGTGGTGGATATGAGAGGGCCGCACAAGTCTCCAGGAATAAGGGCGCTCGATAGCTTTCCTCTGAACAGGGGCCAAACCTTAATGAAGGTAGATCTGCTGGCCAGATCTTCGACGAAGTACAACGACTCGACGACAGTTTACAGGGGTTCACGGGAAACAGATGGCATTCTGAACGGAGTAAATTGCAGGCTTTCAATCTCATCGAGAAATGGTGAGCTTCGGATTGTATAGACAGGTGGCTCGTCCAATAGACGCCTCAGGGCTTAGCGGTCCATAGAGGATACTTGGCGCTAGTCTAAGCAAACACATTTCATGATAACGAGTAGGTCCAGACGGTGAAACTTGTTTCGTGATATAAGGGTACAGTTAATGTGGCTGCGCACGGTGTTATCACAGGGGAGGGGCGGGGACGAGTGACGTCCGAAAACAAACACACACGTGACGGGTGATCAAATGAGGGACTACTTCATTCTCGAACTTTGTAAAATTATCATGCTAGGCGCACGTGGTTTTGAAAGAAAAAAGGGTATTTCCGAGGGTGCTTCCTCTCACACGGGTCCTTCGAGGGCATCCCTTCACACGGCTTAACCTCCGAAGATGACGTTTTCCTAATTCGAAGAAGAGGAAAAAGGGCATCCCCAAACATGGTAGGAGTCCTGTATGGGAAAGCTTTGACCTGAGTCTACAGGTACACAATAAGGGAGGACATTTAAATTTAAGTCGACACACCGGTCACTAAATGAATGAATGACTTCCATTTAATCCTTGGCGCAGGGTATATTTAAAAAGAGTATCGTCGTTTACGAGTTACCCCCGAAAATCAAAAGGATTCATTCCTAAAAGGGTAATACAACCATATATACATAAAATGAAGAAAAATACAATAAAAAAAATTAAAAAAACACACACGAAGGACAAATATGTACAAAAAGAAAAAGTTTTTTTACATGAGAACCAAGAGAACATAAACATACACGGTTAAAACGAAGTTCCAGACTTATAATTAAAAACAAAACCGAGTACACAGAGTCGATTATGTGCACGAGGGTACAATGCTTATTCGGATTCCTACTAAGAAAGCCTGCAACAGAGTTTTGTCTCCCTTTAATGTATATTATTCGGAACTGGTATTCCAGTAGAAGTTAACTCCACCACATAAGCCTTTCGTTCTGGCCTTTACAATTCTTTAAATAAGCCAATGGGCGATGATCGGTTTAGATCACGAACTCCTTACCTAAAAAATATGTTTGGAATTTCTGTACACTCCATAGGATCGCTAGAGCTTCAGGTTTTATAACCGCGTAGTTGCTTTCGCGTGAGTAGAGCTTTCGGCTAGCGTATACAATGGGGTAACTGTTGCCCTCTTCTTTATGACGGAGCAAGACGCAACAGATGCCTTGATTATAGAATCCATTCGTATCACAAAAGGTCTGTTCGTTGCTGGGAGTCTCAGTATGGGAGCAAATGTTAGTTTTTACTTCAGCGGATGTAAATTAGCGGTCGCTTTGGGGTTCCATGCGAGGGGCTCCGGGGAACGTTTTTTTAGTAGGGAACTAAAGGGGGACGCTAAGGCGGCGAAATTCGTGACAAAACGTCGGTAAATGGATGCTGTGGTAGGATGCCCCCCCTTTTTTTTGGTCTATTCTAAGAGTGCTAAGAGTGTCTAATATATTTTGATATCTGAATATCTTAACGAACAGAACCATTCCAAAACACGTAAGGATATAAAAGAAACAACACTAATTCACCCCAAAACTTATATTTTAACTTTAACCATTGAATACACACCATCTAAACATTTACTACAGCAATACTCTGAATATTATCATAAACAAGAATTAATTAAATTAGTTTACCCACAAAAATTATTTAATTTCTCTACACACTACAATAATATAAGAATTAGGCTTACGGACTCATCTGGAGTTTAAAGAGCCTCAGAAATGTTATTGACTCACGACGCGTGCCATCTTGCCAGATGTAGCTGGGCAAAATCACACGGTTGTTTTAGCGAGGGTGGCAGCTAGGGGATCCACGCGTTGTTCCGGGGGGGGGGGGGATTCTTCAAGGACGAGAACAAATACGGTGCTTTATGCAACACCTAGGCAGTCGTGGTCTCTCTGGCGAGAGTGAGTCGAACTTGGTTCTTAAATCAAGTTAACTTGGATTGCGGTGTGACCACCGAGTAACGAGCTCTAATAGGAGCTTTTCTCCTTCGTTACTTATTTTCTTATAGACGAGGACTGAACTCGGGGAGGGTCTTCTTCAAGGGCGAGGATCGATGAGACGGGGTTTCTCTGACGAAAATAAGTTACTCAAAGTTCGGTTTGGTAACCAAGGAACTAGCTCGAGGATGAGCTTCTTCTTAGTTTCAGTCTTGTTCAAGGGCGAGGAATAACGGAGGGGGATTTCTCTGGCGAGAATAATTTGAACTTGCTGCCTTACCAAGTTAACTTAGGAGTTCGGTGTGGCCACCGAGTAACGGGCTCGAGGGGACGGCCTTTTCCTTCTTCTTTTCTTAATTCCTCAAGGACGAGGAACACCCCTGGTGTTTAAGGTGCACCAGGATATGAGGAGTCTCTCTGGCGAGAGTAAGTTGAACTTACCAAAGTTAACTTATCGTTTGGTTTGATAACCCGGGACTAGCTCGAGGGTGAGCTTCTTCTTAGCTTCTTAAGGTAGGTAGCCCTGCCTCTCTTGCAGGGTACTTCTTGGTCTGGCGACCCAAGTACTCTACCTCTCCAGTCTCGGTAGTTCGGTTTGATCCGAAGACTTCGTCACCTAGAGACTGATGTATACTACCCCTATTTTCCTCAGAGTTCCTCATTTATACCTCGTCACTCCACTGGGGGAGTGGTAAGGGGAAAGGGGCTTGAGGACAGCCCGAGGAGAGTTCTTTTTCCAAACGGTTTTTCCCACGAAGTCAAACATCGGCTCCTCGTTTGCCTCCGAGATTGGGAGAAACACGTCTCCAATTTCTTATTTGACGTGAAACTGGATCTCACTCTCCTGGGAGAGATGTTACATTTTGACCTTTAGGTCTTTCATGGCAGCGAGTTGAGCGACGCTGTGGTCACGCTCTTGGCCCACTGATGCCTGGGGCGGATGCCTTTGCGGTAACCGCCTTGTGACTGCACCAAGAGTTAACGGGGGGAGGATGAGGGAAAGTGTCGATTCCCCTACACACCTCCCATCGAAGAACTTAATGGGGGGGTGGGGGTGGATGACTTCCTGGAACTCAAAATCACTTCCTTAACCTAGTCGAGATTAGCAAAGTTGTATTTCTTCGAGCCCTCTCTTACATTAAGTTTCCTTACACATGAGCGCCCTCGCACGCGTTTACACAGGCAATGGGTCGAACTAAACCTACTCGCAATACAATTTTACATAAAATTAAAAAACCTCAATTCGTCAATAAGCCACAAAAAAACAAAAAAACAAGCTACTTCCTTACATTTCTAAGTTTTTGAGAACTTAAATCCTACCGATAAATTTTTACACGTACAACAAATGAAAACATGGTTTCACGCTCATTAGGTACTGAAATAACCTTCAATGGTATTTCCTCTCCGCCTATAGAGCAGCTGTACTTTATCCGCTCCTTTTGATGTAGCTAATACTAACATGGTGCTCTAATACCAATACTTTACCGCGCCTGAGTCGGCCGTTCGGGTTATTGAGTCTACCCCAGTATGTTACTAACTGGTAGCGCTATTTCAACCTACTCGAATTACCCATATTATGGTACTTGACTACCTTTAAATTAAACATTATGGCTAGAGCGGCCTGTTGCAGCGGGGAATAATTGATGAGAACTTGAGTCCCATAGCTCTCCTTTAACCAGGTGTACGGGAAGATCGTGTCTGGGTTCGATCTTTGGGGATCGAGAAAACTTTTTCCTGCGAGGTTATTAATGGGCGTGGCACTCACTACGACTTAGCAATTTAGCGGTAACTCCATGGACGTTACGTTTGGGGAAGAGACTACTAGGGGTAGGGGATACTCATCTGCTTCTACCATTTGATTAGTCTTACACGGGTGTATCGCAATCGCACCTCTTTCCTTCTTCCTTGTCAACTCATTTGACTCACTTCTCTTAGTAGGTAGTTCCTCAGGTACGCCTGCTCGTACCTCTACTCTACCTTCTACTTCTTCCCTGATAACCCTATTTGGCTGGGTTCTCCTCGTAGTTTCTTCCTTAGGTACACATGCTGGGAAACCCCATCCCTACTTTCTACTTCTTCCATCTTTACCCTATTTGGCAAGGTTTTCCTCGATGGTCCTTTCTTAGGTCCAAGCCGGGCTACAAATTCCTCGACCTCTATCAGATTCTCGATAGGTGCTCTTTAGAGTGCGAGCAATCTTTCATTTTCTTCTCTCTCTTCTCTTTCAGCTTGAGCACGTTCTTTTTCCTTCTTCATTCTCCTTTCATCGATTTCTTTTTTAATCTTTATTCTCCTCTCTTTTGACTCTTTTTCCCTCTTCATTCTCCTTTCCTCGGCTTCTTTTTCTGCTTTCGCTATTTCCTTTTCCCGTCGAGTTCTTCTTTCTTCATCTTCCAGCTTTATCTTTATTCTACGTTCCTCCTCTTCCCTTTCTATTATTATTCTGAATTGCTGTGCTTCCCTTTTCAACAGTATTATTCTTTTGCTTGTTTTACCTCCTCTCAGCATTCTTCTTTCCTCTGTTTCTATTGTCCGCTGTATACGGGATTCTTTACTTCTTCGGTTCCTCCGTATTTCCATTAATTCACATTCTCTTTTTTCCTCTCTTATTATATCCTCTGTTTCTCTATCCAACTTTATTAATTCTTGTTCTTCTTCTATATCCAAAACTCTCTTTTCTTCTTCACAATCTATTCTTTGTTCTGCCATGACGTAGTCATGCATTTCTGTGCCTTCAAGTCCCAGACTTTGGGCTTGTTGGTAAAATCTTTTGACTGGATCCATTTCGTGTTGGTCCGTCTATTTTTCCTTTCTTTATTCTCAGGTAATTATGCCACCACTCACCAGGTAGCGTTTAGCATAACTTACCCTTAATCCCACTACTATGCTGATTGAAATGCCACTCCGACAACAAATTTACCACTTGGCCTACCAATTACCTTCAGATTGTTACCACCCCTAACTCTACAAATTTTCTTCTCTTCAATTATTCTCTTATTCCTGATCTGATATTCCTTTACGTGTTGGCTCTTTCTTAATTTGACACTGCTGGGTTCTTTCTAATAACAACCCCACACCTGACACCACTTTTATTTATGTCTTCGAATGCCCCCCTTTTTTTGTTCTATTCTAAGAGTGCTAAGAGTGTTTAATATATTTTGATATCTAAATATCCTAACGAACAGAGCCGTTCCGAAACACGTAAGAGTATAAAAGAAATAACACAATTCCCCAAATAAACTTATATTTTAACTTTAACCATTAAATACACACCATCAAAACATTTAAAACAGCAATACTCTGAATATTATCATAAACAAGAATTAATTAAATTAGTTTAGCCACAAAAATTATTTAATTTCTCTACACACAACAATAATATAAGAATTAGGCTTACGGACTAATCTAGAGTTTGAAGGGCCTCAGAAATGTTATTGACTCACGACGCGTGCCGTCTTGCCAGATGTAGCTGGGCGAAATCACACGGTTGTTTTGGGGAGGGTAGCAGCTGGGGGATCCACACGTTCTTCCGGGGGAGGAAGGGTTCTTCAAAAACGATAACAAATACGGTGCTTTATGCAACACCTAGGCAGTCGTGGTCTCTCTGGTGAGAATAAGTCGAACTTGGTTCTTAAATCAAGTTAACTTGGAGTGCGGTGTGACCACCGAGTAACGAGCTTGAAGAGGAGCTTTTCTCCTTTGTTACTTATTTCCTTATGGACGAGGACTGAACTCGGGGAGGGTCTTCCTTAAGGGCAAGGATCGATGAGACGAGGTTTCTCTGACGAGAATAAGTTACTTAAAGTTCGGTTTGGTAACCAAGGAACTAGCTCGAGGATGAGCTTCTTCTTAGTTTCAGTCTTGTTCAAGGGCGAGGAATAACGGAGGGGGATTTCTCTGGCGAGAATAATTTGAACTTGCTGCCTTACCAAGTTAACTTAGGAGTTCGGTGTGGCCACCGAGTAACGGGCTCGAGGGGGGAGCCTTTTCCTTCTTCTCTTCTTAATTCCTCAAGGACGAGGAATACCCCTGGTGTTTAAGGTGCACCAGGATATGAGGAGTCTCTCTGGCGAGAGTAAGTTGAACTTACCAAAGTTAACTTATCGTTTGTGTTTGATAACCCGGGACTAGCTCGAGGGTGAGCTTCTTCTTAGCCCCTTAAGGTAGGTAGCCCTGCCTCTCTTGCAGGGTACTTCTTGGTCTGGCACCCAAGTACTCTACCTCTCCAGTCTCGGTAGTTTGGTTTGATCCGAAGACTTCGTCACCTAGAGACTGACGTATACTACCCCTATTTTCCTTAGAGTTCCTCATTTATACCTCGTCACCCCACTGGGGGAGTGGTAAGGGGGAGGGGCTTGATGACGGCCCGAGGAGAGTTCTTTTTCCAAACGGTTTTTTCCCACGAAGTCAAACATTGGCTCCTCGTTAGCCTTCAAGATTGGGAGAAACACGTCTCCAATTTCTTATTTGACGTGAAACTGGATCTCACTCTCCTGGGGGAGATCTTACATTTTGACCTTTAGGTCTTTCATGGCAGCGAGTTAAGCGACGATGTGGTTACGCTCTTGGCCCACCGATGACTACGGCGGATGCCTGGGGTGGATGCCTTTGCGGTAACCGCCTTGTGACTGCACCAAGAGTGAACGGTGGGAGGGGAGGGAAAGTGACGATTCCCCTACGCACCTCCCATTGAAGAACTTAATATGAGGGAGGACTCCCGGGAATTCAAAACAACTTACTTAACCTATTTGAGATTAGCAAAGTTGTATTTCTTTGAGCCCTCTCTTACATGATATAGCTAGGGCTATATCATGCTTGAAATACAAAAATCAACCAGGCTGATCGGAAATTATATCCAGAAATTCAATTAAAAACAAGAGCCAATTGCGTCCTTTGAAGTGGTTCTAACTGAGGGTTTAAATCGAGTTCCGGGGTGGAGTTTAGACTAGAACCGGGGAGTGAAGGGAGGGTGTAGTTTTTATCCGCTTCGATTCTTTAAGTTTTCGACTAAATTAAGAGGCTCAGATGGATATGAGGATTCCATTACCTCATCTTAGTCAAGGGCAAATATATTATTAATGCAGGCGTGGCGGTGATAGCGCTTAAGCAGATATCTACATGAAACAATTTGCTTCCTTAGGTGGTCTGTAATACGTAATTACGGGACTCTGGGCTTCTAGGATTGGGAAAGGGGCTTTCCGTTCTGACAAGACCTTGCTTGTCTCTGTGGGTAGGAGGAGCAGCTTAAATCGCCTATGTTTGAACCTAACGTCAAAATAGGTCCTATATTTTTATAAATTTAGGCCTGAATATTTGTATTCAATATCTGTTGATTTTTCCAAGCGGTTCCTAAGTCCTCGTATACTTTTGCTTTAGTCTTATCACAAATGTCACAGGATCTGCAAAACTCGGCAATTTACTTGGCAGCATCGGGCCAGAAGAAATAACGGAAAATTCTCTTAGCCGTTTAATTGTGACTGTAATGACCAGCCCTCTCTCCATAGTGTGCGAGTCGGAGGAATTGGGGAACATGGGAAACAGGGCATACACAACGAGTGAGTGATTTTATCCTCAGCCGAACTGGAAAGATAATGAGTCCGTGGCTAATGAGGTAGGCGACTTCCCTTTCACCACGGGAAAGTCCACGTTCGTCACTTCTCGCTTTTTCGCACAAAAACTGGAGAGTGGGGCATTCCTTTTGAGCGCTTGCAAAAGACGCGGGGGAGCAGTGTTCTTTAGCGATTTGGCCTTCCTGATCACGAGCTGTGAGACGGGGTTAGGGAAGAGCTGCGGGCTCTTACCAATAAAAACGGCGCAGAACCTAATGGGGCTGTTATCACTTAGGCCGGACAAGTAAAGTATCTGCATTCGAGATAGCAGCGAACCATTTGGAACCGATTTCCACGTCGCAAGTCCTCCTGGACTACCTCGAATTTTCGTTGTCGGGGCCAACTAGAGGGAACAACTTTTTAGGGACGACTAAGTAATTACATCCGGTGTCTCTTACGAAGGTTAAGACCCTGCAACCATTAACACTTCCATTTTTTTCAAACTCAAGCCCACTGGTGGAGCTTTTGTTGAACAGGAAATTAACCTGCTGTCCCTGGGGACTGCTTGTTGGGCAAGTTGCTGGCGTTTCAGGGAAAGTGGGCGGATGAGAGAGAGGCACTTATTTGGTCGATTTGAGAATTAGGAGCAGAAGGAAATTCGGAGTTTTGGGGACAGCGTGTTCTCACATGCCCGGGAACACCGCAAGAAAAGAATTATGGGCCTTCGAGGGTAATCTGACGCAAAGGGATTATTTCTGAGGGGCTTAATGTCCCTTGATTCTGGTGGGGGATGGTACTTGGGTTTAGAGGAACCAGGTACCTTCGCAAGCTTGGGCGAATTCTTCCGGGGAAATTTGGAGAGGTTACTTTTACTTTGGGGGGATGGGCAATGAGACATCTTTGGGTCTTTCGTTTATAGATGGTGGCCGGCTGCATGCACATTCGCTTCTTCTACTTATTCCTTAAAAGAAGACACGCATTTCTCATTTTCGAAAGCGCAGATTTCAGAGGGTAGTGCAGCCATCAACTGATCCCGTAAAACAAAATCAAATAGGGACTCGTAATCGCGATGGGCTTAAGCTGAGTCCAACTAGAACAGGAAAGTTCTCTTGACGGTGAATCCAAATTGACGGTAAGTCTGGCCGGGAAGTATTCTGCCCTGGTGGAACTTTGACCGATAGTAATCGTGATTCATATTGACAGCAAATAATAATTCCGACTTCAGGGACTAGTAGTCGAGAGTAGCTTCGGCAGGGAGCGAAATGAGAATTTCTCAAAGATTAGTATTCAGGAGAAGAACTAGTCGAGCGACTCCATCGGCTTTACTATCCCAGTGGTTCACTTCGAAAATTTTCTCAACGTTAGTTAAGTAGGCGCTGAAATCTTCGCCGTCCTTAAACACTTGCAACTTTACCGCTGGGGCTTGGAGGGATTCATTTCTCAAGCTAACAGAAAGGGTTTCCAAATGATTCCTGTTAAGCTCACGCTCATGCTGAGAAATTCTTTCTCTTTCTTCAGCTTTTCTTTGTTATTTTTCTCTTCTCTCTTCAGCTCTTATTTGTTATTTTTCTCTTTTCTCTGTTCTTTATTTACTGCGCTTTTATTTCTTTCTTCCTCCTAAACCTATGCAATTAGATTTTTGCCTGACAGCCCAAGGATCTCTCCTTGTTGACGGAAACGCTCAAATGAGGACATCTTGCTGGTCTAAATGCGCGTCTGGCCACTCTGCGTGTCCGAGGAACTTAGGGAAAAGATTAATGAGCCCTGACGATCGTATCAAAATCCTAACGGAGATATTGTTACAAAAAGATTGTAGGCAATAAAAAAATATAATAAAAAATAATTCAAAACTTGATCTCTATGTGAACAATAATTATAGGCCTTTAATCCTGCATGGAGAATAGTAGAGGGTTTTGGGGAAAATGTTTCTTCCCAAAAAACGAACAACGAAAATAAAATTGGGTAAAAATTATCACCACAAAAAAATTGATCAAGCCCACCAAAAAAGTTCCACTTTCTTTGGATATCCTTGAACAAGCTACGCGAACTGGTTACTAAACAACTTAACTAGGAAGGGATAAGTAACTTGAAAAGAAAAAAGGGTTCAACGAAAAAATAACTCAACTTTCTCTGCCACCTGATAAAGATAAGGGTAATGATTAAGAATCTGGGTCTTTTTCACTACAGAAATTACCCAAATATGCCTGACACCAGATAAAGAAAATGATATATATATATATATATATATATATATATATATATATATATATATATATATATATATATATATATATATATCAAGGTATGCCTGTGTGGACTAGCTCGACGCATATAGTCCTACAGAAGCAAGGGCAGACAGCTGACCACTGAGGTAGTTCTGAGTCGATTAATAAAGAGTGCGATTTACGGTTGCTGTGTTTTGACTAATGGCTTTCTAAGTTGCAGTTCAAAGAATATATACAGACAATACCCTCAAAATATAATTTTAATATAAATAATAAAAGGGGGTAATTTATATATATATATATATATATATATATATATATATATATATATATATATATATATTTATATATATATATACACAAAAGGGGTGAACAAATTACTTAATAAAGGTAGTTAAATGAATTATGTGGAGATTAATAAGGCAATCTGGGGATGACCATACAAGGTCGCTTCACCTTTAAGCGTGGGCGAATTGGAGGGGGTGGGTGGAAGATAACGGCGCAGGTCTTAAAGTAAATACTTCGGGTAGTCCTGACGAGCTAGACTCAATGATGGGGTTGGATTACTTCGTGATGAAGAATTAGATTTTCTCTGCTCCAGAGAGGCTTAATCTTAAGCTCGAGACGATTCTGCTGATCGGCAGGGAGGCTTACTCTCGCAAGAACGGCAATCTTGAAGGAATGGTCGATAGCTTTCCTCTGAATAGTGGCCAAAGTTTAACAAAGGTAGATCTGGTGGCTAGATCTTTGACGAAGTACGACCTCGGGTTATAGAAGTTTACAAGATACAGACGGGAGTCTGAACGAAGTGGATGGTAGGCTTTCAATCTACTTAAGAGATGGTTAGCTTCGGGTTGCATACCCGGATGGCTGATCTGATAAACACCTCAAGGCTTGGCGATCTCCGAGGGATTCTAGGCGCCAGTCTAAGCAAACACTTTTCATGATTACGCGTCGTTCCAGACGATGAAAGTTGCCTCGTAATATAGGGGTAGGCTTAATGTGGCCACGCACGATGTTATCGCGGGTAGGGGATGAGGCGATTGGCATCCGAAAGCAAACACAGCTCTGACGGGTGATTAAGCGAGGGACTGATTCTTTCACTAACATTCTAAAATTCTCACGTTGGCGCACGTGGTCTGATAGAAGAGAGGGCTATTTCAGAGGGAGCTTCAGCTCACGGTGGGCCTTCGAGGTCATCCCCTCACAGGAGGACATCATGAATAAACATACATTTTTGTGATTATTTAATTTAATACCGCTACTCCCCTTCGTCTTGTCACACGAATCACGACCACCTCCCCCTTTCTTAACCGAAAGACTATCAAAAGACTTGGTAAGTTGCCTAAAAAAACTATAGACCCCTAAAATTTTTATGTTATCTTAACTTACTACGCTTCCTTACACGCATGTGGTGCTTTAGTAGATCACCAACATCATAAAAGGACTTTCGAGTTACCTGCTTTTTATTCTAATAAATTTCCATTAATGCAATGCAAGTCCGTAACGTTATTCCAAATTTAAAGGATTCCGACTTTAAATTGTGAACAGATCACCCCGCTATCATATATGCCTTCGATCGTCTTTATCAAAAGCACTCCCTTCTTCAAATTCTCACACTTGATTTTGACAGAATATCTTTTGGGGTTATGTTGTAGAAAATCTAGTGATTGATGCACACTATACACGAACTCCTTAAACATCCGATAAAGCATTTTCAATATTTTGCTCTCAACCCAATATTCACACTACAATCTCAAATGACAGAGAACCAAGTCGAGAAATCTTTTCTTCTTCCCACTCACCAATCACTCAAATTTTTATCTTTCCTTAACTTCCGCAGCCAAATTTCCCATTTCTCTCACGTCTTCTATTTCTCCTATGGCTCCGAATAAACTTTCCGGCCAACCCTCAATTTTGACAAGAGAAAAATGTTTCTTTTCTCTTGTTTTATGACAAAAAACCTATATCTTCTCTTTAACAAACTTACAAATGGACAGCTCTTTCTCCCTCTCTGTCTCTCTCTCTCTCTCTCACACACACACACACATCTAAATTACATAACGATAAGGGGTTCCTATTTACTCCCTCTAGAGTAGATGTTTCATTCGCTTTACGACAACGATTTAGTATTATTATTTTAGGTATATATTTTAATGCTATGGTTCAAGTTGTATTTCATTTAATTTAATTCGTGTTCTACGCTTTATTATTATTTTTTAACTGTATTAGCAGAATAAATAATGTGCTTATTTTCCTTATTTTATATGTTGTATTATTTGTAATTAATTCAATTCACGGTATAATATTTACCTAAATCTTCTCAATGTAATATCTACGCCTTTGGCCCAAAGTAAGAAGCACCAATGCAGTCATTTAAATAAAGTAATTAGAAATTTGTAATTATATGATTGAAAGATATAAATATATAATATATATTTATTTTGTTAAAATTACTTTTATACAGAGTTGGATTCACATTTTTAAGTATAGTCCTAATTTTTCGTGTCCTGAATTTAAAAAAAAACACAAATTTCTGAAGCTGTCTTTCCACTCAGTTTGTAATTTTTCATAAAATAGGTTTTATATTTTTTTTTTACTAAGCACTCCTCACAAGCGTTCTATTGGATTTATATCCAGGCTCTGAAGTGGAGGCCACAAAGATGTGACTTATTTCTCTCTTCCCAATTCTTGCTGTGGTAAAAATTAATAGCATGGAGTAATTCAGCTGAAATATAACTTCATTTCTTGGTCTTGCGGGTTGTAATATCTGGACATATGGCCCGAAAATCTGTGACAACATAGGGGAAGAGGTTGAGGAGTTTATTTATCTCACTCATATATACATCTCCCTTAGCTCTACTAAAAACATGCATCCCTATATCATGCTAGAACAGCATTTAGTTTTACTGTTGGTATCACAAAAGCAGGGTGAAATACCTTAGATTAAATATAAAATAACAAATTACTAGTCTTTCTTACATATAGCAAAAATTAAATTCATCTGACTAGAAGAGTTTAGACTCTTGTATATGTAAGTGAAATTCGGAAGATGAAGGATCCCTCCCATTCCTTGATATCTTCATTAGGGCCTAGTAGTCCAAATTTGTTTCACAAGTATACGTTAAGGCCAGGAACTTGGGTTTCTGATTAAACGGTTATTCTGAGTGTCCTGAACGTACAAGTGATCAGTCATCAATGCCTTAGATAACAGATCAATTTCTTATTCATCCTCGTGGAAGGTTGTTGATAACGAACTTAAGAGCGTTTCCCTGAGTTCTCGTTAACAACGGCTACCCACAAGAATCCATCGACGCCACGATGAACGAGAAAATGAACTTGGCTGCTGGCCCTGGCGTCAGTTCTACTCCGAAGAAGAGTAATATCGACCTTTATTACAAGGCCAATATGATCACCTGCTACCGTGAAGACGAAAAGGCTCTCGAAGCCATTCTCCATCGTAACGTGACTCCAACCGACCATAATACGGATATTAATCTAATTATATACTACAAGACCAAGAAAATAAGTAGTTGCATCATTAAGAACAGCTGTCTCCCTTCACCGAGCAAACTCCAGGAGACTAGTGTGAACTCTGTATTTCTTCTTCTTATGGTCAAGCAGAATATCAGTAAAACAAAAACAAGAAGCTATGAGATCAATTAGGAGTAGTTAAAGAAGTTTTACTGACAATCTTGTACTACTAATAAAAATTTCAAAGGAGCATTAGTTTTTAATGTTGTGGATTTATTACGTTTATCCTAAAAACGGGGACTTAAAGTGAAAGACGTAGATGTTGATATGAAATTTGGACTTTCTTCTACAGCCCATTGCATTGCTATTTTAATAAAGGGCAAAACAATAGCATGTTTCCCATTAATTAAGGTGTAATCCTGTCTATATTTTATAATAATTACCAAAAAAATAATTCTTTAATTCCAATTTGTAATAAAAGTAATAATGATTTAATTCCAATTTGTAATGAAGCTTTACAACTATCTATTTTTGTTAAAAGAATAATCACTTTGATCTGAATTCTCTATTTTTTTTCTTACAATTAATTTCTTATATATAATTACAATAAAAATTATACATTTCAATATTTTGATTTCCTTAAACTTACATAACTGAGGAGTACTGGGGTAGGCCTAATGATGATCTATCACCTCAATGCCGGGTGTAAAAATACCAAAGATTTTGAGAACCAATCTCCCAAAATAAGAAAAGGATTTTATGCATCAATATATTCTCTCAGACATGCGAGTAAACGAGTGAAACTAATAAAGTATATAATCAAGTTGACACAATGGAAGGCACAAGCGCCTGATCCTCGTCTCCTCGTTCAATTAGGGAAAGAGTTGTACCAATAGAACTGAAAACAAGTACCGTCAGTCAAATGTATATAAAAGGTTGGAAAACTGATCCGAGTAATTACCATACGAGACTTAGCTTCAACTAATTATTGGCAAATTATCATAATTAATATTTAGAGGGAAGATAATAGTTCATTTCGATTGAAAACATGTAACATAGATATTGGTGAGGGAGATCGTGTTAAATAATCTTTCCTAAAATAATTTATATCTAGGATAAATGAAAAACAGTAGATATTGGTTACTTACAATTTTAAATAGCGTTTAAAAAATACGATTAATAGCTCATAATAAAAGTTAAAGCGCAAGAATCAAGCTGTAATAATCATTAAAGATAGAAAATTGGGAGTCAATCGTGCATACCTGGTTGTTGTAAACGGGGTAAATTCGAACGCGAACTAGTTACTAGGTAAGGGACTCAAGGATCTGCATTTGGCGCAACTTTGTTTATTTTATACAAAAAAAAGTCGTTAAATGTTTAATTAACAAAATCTTTAAATTATGGTGTACCACGAGAGCGCGATGTGCTGAACCTATTGCGGCGCGTATATAACACTATAGATGGGCAGATTTATGGCAGATGAATTTTAACATAGGAAAATACAAGGTGCTGCAATTAAGAATTAAAGTTTTTGAAGATTATCAATGAAACAAACAAATTATAGAGTCGGTTATCATAGAAAGCGATTTTGTGCTCTTAATTTCCAAAGAAATCAAAGAGAGGAAACAATGCATCGAAGATGCTAAAGAATACAACTGGATGCCGATATTTATTGCCCTGCATTTCACCTTTAACGTAAAGCCATCATTCTGCCTCTATATCAATACCTCGTCCGTCGTCATCGCAGGTACTCACTGCAATATTGTCTTTACCTCTTAAAAAAAGCTTTGGTAGAACGGGTTGAAACCTAGGGCACTAAACTAATTCCAGATTTTAGGAATAAACTATAGTAAGAAAGACTCTCAGGCCTATCATACCTTGGATCTATCCCATCGCTCTTCTTTGGGTGTATAATTTAAATGAATATCCCGTTAAAAAAGCGTTTTCATGCTTAACAACTTTGTCGGAGAGAGAGGAAGCAGAAGAGGCTGCGAAATGAAAAGGGATCTGGAAGTTAAAATTGTCTCTCAAACAAGAAATGAAGGTGATGCCATTTGGTGTGCAGTCCTTGAGGAGGCACCTTGGCAGTCATGCAGGGGAGGATCCATCTGGAGATAACCGTGCCGATGACCAGCGACCATCAGCCTTGGTTGTTTACTATACTCAGGTAACAGGCGATGCAAAGAGAGATCAACGACCTTCGACCGCAGCTAATCCTCCCCTTCGAGATGGCATGCCTAGCCGGCTTTCTGGAACCAGTCATGATGAGTTCGTTAGAGTTAGAGTAGGAGCTCCCCCTCCCAGGTGGCCTAGGCAGTTACTGCCGATGTTCGTAACTTACAAATTTTCCGTTTTGGGTACCAAATAAGACGATTAATCGGAAGTTAGGCTTGTATTATTTTTCTATTATTATGGGGAAACTTGAGGAATTATGCGGCAGATAAACAAACAAACGGAGGAGGTACTCTCGTTCTGGACGAAGAGTTGAGGATCTTGTTGATTCAATCTCAGATATCCAATACACAGCCTATATAATACATATCGGTACTAATAATATTTTATCAACAAGGTGCGAGGAACTTCTAGCAAGGTACCGTCTACCTGTGAAGAAGCTGAAAGAAAGGAGTGGGAACGTGGCGTTCCCAGAATAGGTGTGGCGAATGTTTTTTATGGAAGAGGATCCTATATTAAAAACTCTTAAAATTATTTGTCAGGAAAAGAGAATGTACTGAATTGATTTGTGGAAGCTTTTCTAGCGAAAGCACCTTCAACGAAACAGGGTGGGCGCAAAAAAGTTATAGAGGGTAATTAAAAGACTTGTAAATTCTCAGATAAAACAGCATCGAAGGGTAGAGAGCACAGGGGAAAGAGTTGTTCGCCACGCGGTAGTAATAATATACTCTTTCTAAAAACAAATCTACATGTCTACTACTTTGACGCGTGACGAATTTAAATGTTTAGTGCACTTATGCAGCAACAGTATCATGGACGAAGACATCTAGGAGAGATTATATCGGCGAATTACAACTACTAGGGTATAAGCTAATCAATAAAGACCGTACGCATAAACAAGGTGGATTAGTACTATGTACAACAAAATTCATATAAGTTTAAACGGAATTAAATTTGACTTTCCCAAAGAAGTTTAGGTAATGTGCGCCGAATGGTTTTCCAATCTTTGTAGAGTAAACACCCTCACCACAGCAGATTGGGATTGATACTTAATTATATATCATTATAGAAAGTAACATAAAAATTAATTACACATTATTAATTATTAATTAGGGATTTAAATTGTAGAAATATTAACTATGGAGCGTTAAATTCGCTGGTGGAAGGGTAGTGACTATTGAAATTTTATGGAAGAAAACTTTTCAACACAATTAGTCAATGAACCGACCAGAGGGAAAAATATCCTTAACGCTATTCTAACTAACAACGTTAATCTTATCTCGGGTATTAGTATTTGGAAACCTATAGATTCCAGCGACCACATTCCAATAGAGTTCGATATTAATATAAATCGTACAAAGGTAAATAATGAATTTAAAGTTAAGACAGTTCAAGTGGGATCCCACGTTAGGAAATGTTGATCAGTGCTTGTTCTTATTCACCGAGCATTTAAGGGAATTAGATGAGCAATTCATTCCGCGAAAAACAAAACCGAAAGGCTCTAATAAACCAAAATAGTGGAATCATGGTATTGAAGTGAAATTGAAGGAAAGGAAATGTGCATACAAGTGTCACAAGCGTAACCCATCCAAAGAAAATAATCAAATTTACTTAGCAGGCCGAAGGGAATGCCAGAGGGAAATACGAAGCGCTAAAATAAAATATGAAATTCAACTTGCTAACAAAAGTAAGCTAACCCTAAGAAGATTTTCGATTAGATATCCAATAGGAATATGATAAAGGAAACAATAGGAACTATCAAAAATGACAATAACGAATTAGTTTCGGATACAAAAAAGGCAGCCAATATATTATATAACTTTTTGGCAGGGGTATTTATAAAGGAAGACGAGTATAATGTACCACAAATGAACAACGTGATAAGCGTTAACGAGCATGACCTTTTATAAATATCTAATTCTTTGATGCAGAAATAATTTTTTTTCATTAAGTTAAAATCCAGTAAAACTCTAGGTCCTCATTTATTCTATCCAGTGCATTTTAAAGAAATTCGAAACGTGTTAATGGGATCGCAAACGAAATTTTATAACAAATGTTTAGAAGAAGGTGTCAAGGCATTAGATTTTTAACTAGCAAATATAACTCCTATTTTTAGGAAGGGAAAAAGAGAACTTCCGACCAATTATCGACAAATAAGTTTAACATCGATCGTAGGTAAATTAATGGAATCCGTCATTTGCGATAGCACGATCGATCATTTAGAAGCGCATAATCTCATAAATGATAGTAAACGAGGATTTTGACAGAAACATTTATGTTTTACTAATATTTTAGAATTTTACGACAGCATGATTAAAAGTCAGGACGAAAGTAGATCTTTGGACATCGTTTACTTAGAATTAGCTAAGGCATTCCACAGCGTTCCTCATAGGCGATTACTAATAAACTTTTTGATCAGGGAATTCGGGGAAACTTACTACAATGGAGGGAGTTGTGACTAAGAAATCTTAGGCAGAGTGTAGTTTTAAACAATAATATTCGGACTGAAAAAATGTAACTACTGGCGTGCCCCAGTGGCCCTCTGTTGGGACCATTGTTGTTCCTTATTTATGTGAACCATGTAGACACTGGCCTACTTAATAAATTATCCAGATTTGCGTTCAAAATAAAAGTTGGGGGTAAAATTTTAAATGGGAACGATGGCCAATAAATTCAGTGGAATCTAGATAAAATCTTCGAATTGTCTAATAAATGGAATATGAAATTCAATTTAAGTAGAAAAGTGTATAGTTTTGCACCTAGGTCGAAATAAGCCAAGTTTTAACTATGAAATTGGTGATAAAATTCTTATCTCCGTCGACGAAGAAAAAGATTTAGGGGTAAGGGTTTCAAAAGGATCTTAATTCAACAAACAGTGTGATGGAGCGTGTAAGAAGGCGAACTGATTGCTTGGATTTATTGGGAAAAGTTTTTACTGCAAATATATAGATATAATTATACCTCTATATAAAGTTTTAGTTCGGCCACACCTGGAATACGTTAAACAATTATGGTCACCTTATATATACACATGTAAACATCAATAAAATGGAAAGAATTCAACGCCCTCCAACTAAACTTATTCCCTTGATTACAAATAAGTCGTATATCGAAAGATTAAATATACTGAAACTATCGACTCTCGAACTAGGCGATTGCGAGGTGAGCTTATCGAAGTATTCCAAATTTTAAATGAATTTTAAAACGTAAATTATGAACAAGAGATTAAGTACGACCATGGTATCACACATTCCATGGTTTTAAACTGAAAGAACGAAGGTTTTAAACGTATATCGCTAAAAAAAATTCCCCTTTAAAATCATCGAAAATGGAACGCACTCCCCGAGGAGGTAGTAAATGCAAGTAGTTTAAATAGTTTTAAAAACAAAATTTACACTTATTTTACGAATAGTGATATTGTTTCAATTTGGATACCTGTTATGGATTGAATGTCACGTGAGGAAATGTTGATCAGTGCTTGTCCTTATTCGCCGAGCATTTTAGGGAATTAGGAGGATTACTAGCATACTAATTCAGAATGGGACTGTCCTTTGAGTGGACTATGTAGTCATTGATTGCTTCCTGTAACTATGTAACTAAAATAGTCAATTATATGGAAAATTCATAGCTTTTTAAAATACAAAAATTTTCAGTAATATTATGAAGAAACTATGATTCTCCATGGAAGATAAATCAAACACGTCAAAATGCATTTAAAATGCAAAGAATCCCTTCAATACGGTATAATATGAATAATAGCAAGTAAGATGCACATATAACAATGTCTTCTGAACGTACTAAAAAGGTAGCAGATGAAATGACATAAATAATGATGCCAGCCTTTATTTCAATTATGTAGAATCATAATTTTTAAGGTATTTGCACATTCTTTTAACGTAGTTCTTTTGCATCACTACTAGTCCCAGTATACTAAATAAAAACGCTTTTCTATTTTTTCCTCTATTTGATAAAAGTTTTCTATGCAGTGAAATGCGCTTGGAGTTTTCCATTAGCTTATATTTAGAGAGGTCGGTTTCCATAGATTTATACACAATATTAAAAAACTAAATAAAGTGAAGCAAGATTTCATTTTGACTACAATTGTAGATAGGTGTGTATCAGCAGTTATAGAACTACATTAGATTTAACAGCTTATAGTTTAGAATTAATTAAATGTGGGAAACTTATTTTGGTTACTCAAGTGAATTATTTTACTCGATCTATCTGTCTACCTTTATATTCATCATTGGATAATTTGAGTAGATATTTGGTATAAGGGTAAAAATGGTCTTTTCATGTTTGATGTTATTTAGATTAATCCAAAGACGCCATAAAAATGATTATAGCAAATCTCACCGGTGTTATGTGTCATTGTACAGGCTATCCGAAATGTTACGATACACTGACATTGGTCAGAGACTCTAACTGTCGCCCTAACACACAAGCATTGGTCTGGATAGCAAAGGTAGCAAAGGGCAAAACTGTCCGAATGCATCTTCGGAGAAGGGAGGGAGAGTGTTTCCTATATATGTTGTAGGAAGAACTGCCATAGTGCCATGTGGTATTTGACTAGTGTCATTTTCTGGACAATCCCCTATCCCGGGACGTATCCGAAGAGTTTTGGAACCTGTGTTTGTTACTATGCACGCCACTGTTGGGAGCTTGGATACTTGGTGCTTTATTGTTTTGGCTACAGTAGGAATCTTTGACCACTGTGATCATAGCGAGAAAATATATTCCCAGTGCATAGAGACTTTTAGGAAACCAACTCCTATTAAGGGTATCTATAGTTTTGAAGATAGTTCGCTCCTCAATGAATTATGGAAAATCATTGTTAATCAGGTTCTTCAGAATGTCATTTATCTCTTTATCGAGAAGGGTAGTGTTGTGTCTCTCTTTACATCAAAAAACAATGCAGTAATTTTTCATCTCACAAACATTCAGATTCGGTGTGATTCCTCCCTATCTATTGTCACGCCCTCCAGACTTTACGATGGTCAGTTACATGGGGACGATTTCTGGATTTATAATACCATAGTACATAGAATAGGGCTAAACTATGTACTAAGAGCAGCAGCAGCAGGAGCTCTATTTGACACAGAATACCGATCTGCTTCCATGGCAATTGTTGGTATTGGTATGATGTTGTTTTCTGTTCTCGCAAAAGAGCTTCTCCCATTCATCATCAGAAATGTCAGAAGATGAGATTTTTTCCTCCAAGGCTTCGTCTGAAATTGTAGTTTTCTCTTCCCTCTTCTCTTTTTGTGACTTTTCTTCTTCTTTTCTTTCTCTAATTAGATCTTCTCTGATTTCCTTTTTATAATCATTTGATTTAATTTTACATCCAGTCTTTCAATTTTCATGTGACGCACAGTTCTTTGGTCCCCCCAAAATTCCTGCTTTCAATGTGTCCTTTTCATGATCTTTTCACACTAGCAAACTAAGATATTAGCACACTGGCAACCTGCTATATAGAAATGTTAATGATCTTACTATTAGTGGCATTCATTCCTTGTCTTGATACTGCAGGCGCTTCTTTCATCAATTGGAGCAATTTGGTTTTAACATTCTTGATCGTCTGAACTGGAATCCTTTTTTCTAAATCTCAGTAAGGGATGCAGATACTTCAGGAATAACATCCTTGTTCCTCTTGTAGTTACTCTCTTTTACATACTGAATATAGCTTCCAACATTTTGTTTTGGGTGCAGCTCATTATGAGAAATTCTGGAAGTGGAGAGCAAAACACACTGTGACTTGTTGATGTTCTAGTTCCTTTACTTATCTGATTAACCATGAAAATCAATAATAGAAAGACCCATTACTATAAATCAGAAATAAGACATTTGATTATTGAATCTATAACATATATTCTAAAAGGTGAAGTCATATCCCTCCATTGAAAATACTCAGTAAATATCTCGTAAATTCGCCCTCCGACTAGTATACAAACAAACAATTCCTCAAACTAAAATGCCCTAATCCTTAAATACACAAGGAATTAAAGTCCAATATTTCTTCCTGAACAAAAATTACCCATTTCTAGCTTCAGAGAAGAGAACTATAATAACTAAATAAAATCATCCTCACTCTACGGAAGAGATCATTTTTAAGCCAAATTTGGTCCCCAAAATAGTGGTGTTACGATTTTTTCAGATTTTTTCTTTCTCATTTACAAATTTGGAATAGTCTGCTCTACAAAACTTTAAATGTGCCTTAACATTTACTGTGATACTACGCCGTACTGAGTATCTCCGATGCCCTGATGATATGAGGCTATTTCCCTGGTCAATAAACTTGCAGGAATTATATTCATAAGTAAAGAGATAAAACCACCGACAAGAAAAGTAAGTTAGTACCCAAATTCTCATGTGGAATTTGTAAGTATATTCTTCAAAAATATCTTAAGGGAGAGGCTCGTCAGAGTCTTGCAAGATAATTTGATGTTCAACCACCCGAAGTAAGATTTCACCAAAAAACAAAGTCCATAATTGGTGTTCCATATTTTAAGAGAAAATATAGCTGAACCGAAAAGAGTAGGGAATTATATAGAAATTCTGTGCAGAAACGTATTGAAAGACTTATATTTAATGTGGCAGCGTTGGATACATTATATAGTCTTCCAACTGGGTATAACATCAAAATAGATATAATCATCTGTGAAAAGAAAATCAAAGGAAAAAAAGGCGTATATTATTATAATCTTCAAGCTTGCCTCACGCTAGGAGGACACCTTAACCTTATCCCGTACTCGATCTTATTAGCAGACATCCCTTCACAAAGCAGTTTTACCACCCTTAAGACTAGAAGAACTAAGCATCCAAAATGAGACCGTTTTCCGATTTAAATTCGCACATCTTTCTTAATTCGTGTTATTTTGCCATCAGATTCAGTGAATGCCTTCACTCGGCCATTAACCATTGTGGGGGATCAAATGATTCAAGTCTTCCCTGTATTTCACAAGATATTCAGAGATATTACTGAAAAAGCGAAACGGTCACTTTGTCTGTCCCTGATAAGAGTAATAACCAAGCGTTGTCCCGACATGTTCAAATTCACTGTATGCTGCTTACTACAATACCCCGGCGAATTATTTTGTGCTGTGCTTCCAAGCTATGAGCATATGTTCAAATCACTGAAAATGATTACTTGAGTGTGTTTAGATTGCTAATCACTGAATTTAATTTGGGAACATATACAAAAGTACAATCAATCAAAAGTTCATAGACGATTGAAAACTACTTCATGGACTGTGTCACTGGAAGAAATTATTGCCACTGTTGGCATTATGTTTCTCGAAGAATCTTGGACAATGGAAAGCCTTCTAATAATCTCTAGTCAAAAGAATTAAACCTACCTTTTACATGAAACAATGGCACGAGATCATTTTAGAGAAATTATGAGATATCTCCGTTTTGACATGAAGTCTACCAAATCTAAAAGGCTGAAAATGGCCAAATTTTTTCTGGTATCTGAAATTTATCATCTAGTCAACAGAATTTTAGTGCTCTTTACAAACCAGGCGAAAATATAATTGTTGATGAGCAGTTGTTCCCCAATAAATATAGGAGGTCCATTACCTATAACATTACTACTCAGCCAGACAGATTTTAAGAAAGATTTTGGGTAGCTGCTAATAATAAGTCAAAATAATTCTTGAACGGATTTCCATACCTCATTAAAGATGAAAAACGTCCATCAAACCAAACACTAGGTATATGTAGTTCTTCAGTTTGTAGACCCATATATTTTTATTCTCTAAAGTTTACCGTATGAATTTATCTATTATTATTGCACATGGTGATAAAAAGAGTATACAGTTTTTAAGTATAGATAAAACATGTAAAAAGTATAATTTTTATTCAATAAATACTAATAGGCGTAAATTAAATATAATAGTAGAATATGGTTAAATTTAGCGCTCTCTCTGTTTAAGGTATTCAAAGATTTGCGCTGATCTATTGTTAACAACATTTGTAGCAACAAAATATCCAATTAATCCAATGTCAATACAAGAATGCTTCAATGCCGGCAAATTACAATGCTTTCCGAGTAAATCTAGAATATATGTAATTACCAAGCAAACAAGAAGATCCTATCCAACGGTGCCAAATTTTAAATAGTACCTTTAGAAAGAAGAAAGCTATTATATGTAAAAAAAAAAATTAAATAGTACCTTTAGAAAAAAGAAAGCTATTATATGTAAAAGTGAGATAGACAATGGATATCTTTTTTCTGTCTAGTTAAATGTACTCGGTATAAAAATTACACAACTGGGTATAAGAAGCACCTCACAGTTCGGCTTCAAAGAGGAAGTATGGTAATAAAAAATCTATACAGATTCAATAATCTCAGGGAAAGGAACAGAAAAATGATATTTATAATGCTATCCTAATATCAACACTGGTCTCCCCAATATATACAATCATTTCAGCACTACAGAGAATAAGAAATACCAAACTAAGCAGATAAAGTTGTGTTTCAGAAAGTCATATCCTAAATATAAAACGGGGTATGGGCACAATGAACTGCTGAATATATTTAGGTGCGGGGAGCTACGTAAATGCAGGTAAACGTGAAGGATCGTGTGATAGAACGAGTTGAAGCTGCGTTAATTTCAACTCCTATCCCATATTATTTAAAACCACGATGCTGCCCACGTGCATCTTCGATTCGAGGCTTGGAGTCTTATCACAGCTACCGGATGTCAATGTTTAATCAAGGAGGTTATCGTCCCCCCGTTCGCCCCCATACGCCGACCTCGCCAGATCGAGTTAGGCTTATGAGCAGATAAGGCATTGTTCTCCGGCCCGGCTGTGCGTTCCCTCCAAGCTTCCACTCCATTTTCCCCCACGCCAAGGAGATGTCCTGGCTATTTATATGGAAACTTTACCACTAAGATCAGATTGGAGATCCAGATTTTCGTCGCGAAACATCACCACGACCCTCTTTCCCTTTGTGCGCCAAGGGACCTCGACCTCGAGATTCACCATCACTTGTCCAGAAGAGGACAATATTCCTTGAGTGCCAAAGGTTCGAGCCTTTCCGACGCCAAGTCCCCAAGGCATCCCCCCCTGTTGTTCAAAGGAGAACAGCATTAGAACAGCCATTGTTCGTTTTGAGCCCTTCGCCAAGAAACGGTTCTCATCCCCCCCTGTTGTTCAAAGGAGAACAGCATTAGAACAGCCATTGTTCGTTTTGAGCCCTTCGCCAAGAAACGGTTCTCATCCCCCCCCTGTTGTTCAAAGGAGAACAGCATTAGAACAGCCATTGTTCGTTTTGAGCCTTTCGCCAAGAAACGGTTCTCACCCCCCCCCCTGTTGTTCAGAGGAGAACAACATTAGAACAGCCATTGTTCTTGAGCCCGTAGACAAGAGACGGTTCTCATCCCCCCCTTTGTTTAGAAGAGAACAACCTAGAACAGCCATTGTTCTTCAAGCCGTTCGTCGAGAAACGGTTCTCCTTCCCAAGACGCCCCGTCAGGATCCTTTTATTCCCCCCCCTTCGGCTGGAACTCGCCAGCGGACCGAAACTCCTTCGCGCCACCTTTCCCTGCACCACTAGTGCAAAAGTTACGTAAGCCAAACGTCACCTTTGAGTATTGATCCCTTTTGTCAATTCTTTCCTTTTCCTTAAATGGTTTATCGAACCATCCCATCTCTTTAACTCGATATTTGTTTTACCTTTTTTTTTAAATCCTTTAAATCCTCGGATTAGCCGAGCCCCCACGACGCTTTTCATTCCCTGTTTATGTCAATATTTTTCGTCTTGTGTTTATTGATAGTTATTATTAATAAAACTCTATTTTATTAATGATAGCAATATTATTATCCTTGAGCTCAGTTCCACTTCTTAAGCATATCGAAGATACATAATATCGGCCGCCAGACAGTAACGCACTCTAAAGATAATTAAGGAAGTTCCCTCAACGAATAGTGATATATGGTATCGTCGGGAGTCATTCTACGACATATATATATATATATATATATACTATTTAAATTTGGTGTCAGGTGTGGGGTTTAACGCTATATCTTTGCAAACACTGGTCTCAGTCGAGTAAAGCATAGTGTTATTCGTTATAATAATAGAATATAGTAGTTCCCTTTTGTTTTAACGATTGCTATCCCCTTTTTTTTTAAACTTAAGAAGCTGGAGTAGCTCAAGGAACGGTTATAATAATTTGTTGGGTTTTTTTTTGTGATTTTAGTCAGTGGTTATTTAGATTGAGAAACCAGGTAGGAATAGGTCAGTGCCCATATTTAAGTAGGCTAATTCTATAGAGGCATAATTTTGTTGCAAGGAATTTTAGTTGGTTGACTAGTGCGCCCCAAGTGCAAAGATGACTCAGTTTGAAATCTTTAAAGCGCAAGGAGAATCCTTGGGACTTTCCGGAAAAGAACTAATTAAGTACATTAAAGAGGAATGGATAAGACAAGTGGACCTTCACCATCAGATTAATTTAGCTCGGATTGAAGCAAAATTTCAAAGAGAAAAGGAAGAAAGAGAAAGGGAAAGAGTAATCCGACGAGAGGAACGAGAAAGAGAAATACAACGAGAAGAACGAGAAAGAAAAATACAACGAGAGGAACGAGAAAGAGAAATACAACGAGAAGAACGAGAAAGAAAAATACAACGAGAAGAACGAGAAAAAGAAATCCAACGAGAAGAAAGAAGGAAGGATTCGCGCCCCTTCCCAGGAAAGCTGACAAAGTTTCCGAGCCCCGTAAAACCCCCAAACTTCTTTCCCCAAAACCAACAACGGGACTCCAAACCTCCCGTTAAGACTTCTCCTCCATATCTCTTCCCGAAGCGACCAACCATATGCTTCACCTGTGGTGTAGAAAACCACATGAGCTGGAATTGCCCCCAAAATTCTAGGCTTAAAAGGGGACCAGCTCACCAAGTTCACCAGATTAATGCAACCCCGGCTCCCCCGGTGGTGCAGACCCAAGCAGAAACTTCTTCCCCTCCGTCAGGCCACCAGGTAAATTTTGTTTTTGGTAAAAGTTCATCGGGAACTTTGAAATATGAGGAGGGCAGCGTGGACAGCTGCCGAGTATCGACTCTCGTCAGGGACACAGGATGTACGTGTTTCATCGTGTCCGACGAACTCCTCCCAGTGGCCTCTAACCACGAAAAATTTGCGGTGGTACATGACCACCTTGGGCGGGCGAACCGATTCCCCGCGTTAGATGTTACCTGCAGTGTCAATATTATAATGGCTGGGCTGAAGTCATTGTAGCACCCATACAATTCTGCTCTGTACTTATAGGAAAGAGCCCCCAAGTAAGTTTCGACTCTGTGTTTCAGGCCGCCCTTCCTCAAGGCCGAGATAAGAAAGAAGCCCAGGAGCCCGTCCCCATCAGAACCCCGATACCGTCCGATTTCTCGGAAACCTTTAACCAGGACTTTAGGACGGCACAAAAGGAGTGTGAATCACTAACACCCTTAGGTGATAAGGCCCTGGACACGGACATGGAGACTGTCCCTGGACCCCAAGAAAAAAAGAACCCCCAACGCGCCCATGGAGATACCTTCGTAGAACTGGACGAAGCATCGGCGCTTGAAGAGGATTGCCCCGCGGAGTCCCTTCATGTAATCCAGACAGTGTGCATCCAACCTGATGCCGATTACCCTCCTCCTACCCTACCAGGCGAGTTTTTGGAACCCTCTGACCTGGATAGTGACGCGCAGCTGACACCACGTCCGAAGAGTCAGCTACAAGAACTAATTAAATGGAGTCACCATTTACCCGCCTTATTAGCTCTTTTCGAGCGACTGTGTGAAAATGGCCTCACCATTGGCCCCAGCAAACGCCATGTTTCCCACGAAACCATCAAATATTTGGGTTTCAAAATAGGACAAAGCAAGTTAGGTCCCCATGAGAACAAGATTAAGGCAATCGCCGACATGCCCCTCCCGATTACAAAGAAGCCATTAAGATCGTTCCTAGGATCAGCTTCTCCCTATCAGCGATTTGTTCCGAATTTCGTTGCAATTTCGGCCCCCCTATGCCCTCTTCAAAAAAAGAATTTTCCCGATCGTTTACGTTGGAATGATGTCGCTGTTTCCCATTTTAATCAGCTCAAAAGTAAGTTCATTTCTGCCCCCATTTTAGTTGCCCAACCCGGAAAAATCCTTTGGGATTAAGACCGACGTGATCAACGAGGGCATTGGAGGTGTACCCCTTCAATACGAGGATGACAGAACGAGTCATCCAGTTGCATATGCTAGTCGTCAATTATTACCACGCGAAAAGAGATATGCCACTAGAGAAAAGATAGCTCTATCAATTATCTGGGTCATAGACAAATTCAAGCTGTACTTGATATGTAAAGAATTTCAAATAGGAACCGACCACCGTTCGTTAGCCTATATTAGGAATGTGAGACACTCAAACGGCCGCATCATGCGCTGGAGTTTACTCTTGCGAGAGTATCAGTTTAAAATAAATTAGATAAAAAGTTCCGATAACCAGGTCGCTGACGCACTCGGTCGAAATGCGTTACCGAATAGCGTAGAGTAAGTGTATTCATAGGATTAGTATCTCCCTGTAGGTATATACCGTCTTGTACGACTTAAATTAAAATTGTCTTATAATATAATTAATTAATGTATATGTCTGACTTTTGTAACGCTCAATGTCTAATTTTTTGTATGTATATATATTTGTACCCATTAATTTACGTATAAATTATTTTGTCCCGTATGTACTAATTTTATATCATTTCATTGTTCCATGCCCTTTTTTTTTCTTTGATTAAGTTGTATTAAAGGTTATTTTCCCCTGTAATCTAAAGATCAAAATAATCATATTGTCGTAGAATGACTCCCGACGATATACCATATATCACTATTCGTTGAGGGAACTTCCTTAATTATCTCTAGAGTGCGTTTTTACTGTCTGGCGGCCGATATTATGTATCTTCAAAATGCTTAAGAAGTGGAACTGAGCTCAAGGATAATAATATTGCTATCATTAATAAAATAGAGTTTTATTAATAATAACTATCAGCAAACACAAAAACGGAAAATATTGACAAACAGAATGGAAAGGGTCGTGGAGACTCGGGCTAATCCAAGGATTTAAGGGATTTAAAAAAGGTAAAACAAATATGGAGTTAAAGAGATGGGATGGTTCGATAAACCATTTAAAGCACAGGATAGAATTGACAAATAAGGGATCAATACTCAAAAGGTGACGCTTGGCTTACGTAACTTCATTAGGGTGCAGTGGAAGGTACTTGAAGGGATATTCGGTCCGCTGGCGAGTTCCAGCCGAAGGGGGGGGATAAAAGGATCCTGACGTGGCGTCTTGGAAAGGAGAACCGTTACTCGACGAACGGCTTGACGAACAATGGCTGTTCTAGGTTGTTCTCTTCTGAACAAAGGGGGGGATGAGAACCGTCTCTTGTCTACGGGCTCAAGAACAATAACTGTTCTAATGTTTTTCTCCTTTGAACAACAGGGGGGGTGAGAACCGTTTCTTGGCGAAGGGCTCAAAACGAACAATGGCTGTTCTAATGTTGTTCTCCTTGAACAACAGGGGGGGGATGAGAACCGTTTCTTGGCGAAGGGCTCAAAACGAACAATGGCTGTTCTAACGCTGTTCTCCTTTGAACAACAGGGGGGGAAGCCTTGGGGACTTGACGTCGGAAAGGCTCGAACCTTTGGCACTCAAGGAATATTGTCCTCCTTCTGGACAAGTGATGGTGAATCTCGAGGTCGAGGTCCCTTGGCGCACAAAGGGAGAGAGGGTCGTGGTGATGTTTCGCGACGAAAATCTGGATCTCCAATCTGATCTTAGTGGTAAAGTTTCCATATAAATAGCCAGGACATCTCCTTGGCGTGGGGGAGAATGGGGTGGAAGCTTCGAGGGAACGCACAGCTGGGCCGGAGAAAAATGCCTTATCTGTCCATAAGCCTAACTCGATCTGGCGAGGTCGGCGTATGTGGGCGAACGGGGGGGACGATAACTTCCTTGTTTAAACATTGGCGTCCGGTAGCTGTTGATAAGACTCCAAGCCTCGATTTGAAGATGCACGTGGGTAGCCTCATGGTTTTAAATAAAATGTGATAGAAGTTGAAATGAATGCAGCTCTGAACTCGTTCTATCACACCCCTCCATTCCAGGGGAAGTTGTCACTTCGAAAAAAAAGAGAGAAGGGACAACGATAGATCTCCGTTGTAGGGAACTCGTTTCTTGTACCAACCGTATCTTCCTGCACCTAACTATTATTACCTCAATACATGATTATTTTGATCTTTAGATTACAGGGGAAAATAACCTTTAATACAACTTAATAAAAAAAAAAGGCATGGAACAATGAAATGATATAAACTTAGTACATACGGGACAAAATAATTCATACGTAAATTAATAAGAACAAATATATATACATCAAAAAAAATTAGACATTGAGCGTTACAAAATTCAGACATATACATTAATTAATTATATTACAAAAGAATCTTAAATTAAGTCGTACAAGACGGTATATACCTACATGGAGATACTAATCCTATGAATACAATTGTTCTACGCTATTCGGTAACGCATTCTTACTGAGTGCGTCAGCGACCTGGTTATCGGAACATTTGATATAATTTATTTTAAATTGATACTCTTGCAAGAGTAAACTCCAGCGCATGATGCGGCCGTTTGAGTGTCTCAAATTCCTAATATAGGCTAACGGACGGTGGTCGGTTCCTATTTGAAATTCTTTACATATCAAGTACAGCTTGAATTTGTCTATGACCCAGATAATTGATAGAGCTATCTTTTCTCTAGTGGCATATCTCTTTCCGCGTGGTAATAATTGACGACTAGCATATGCAACTGGATGACTCGTTCTGTCATCCACGTATTGAAGGAGTACACCTCCAATGCCCTCGTTGATCACGTCGGTCTTAACCCCAAAGGATTTTTCCGGGTTGGGCAACTTTAAAATGGGGGCAGAAATGAACTTACTTTTGAGCTGATTAAAATGGGAAACAGCGACATCATTCCAACGTAAACGATCGGAGAAATTCTTTTCCTGAAGGGGGCATAGGGGGGCCGAAATTGCAGCGAAATTCGGAACAAATCGCTGATAGGGAGAAGCTGATCCTAGGATCGATCTTAATGGCTTCTTTGTAATCGGGAGGGGCATGTCGGCGATTGCCTTAATCTTGTTCTCGTGGGGACCTGACTTGCTTTGTCCTATTTTAAAACCCAAATATTTGATGGTTTCGTGGGCAAACTGGCATTTGCTGGGGCCAATGGTGAGGCCATTTTCACGCAGTTGCTCGAAAAGAGCTAATAGGGTGGATAAATGGTGATTCCATTTAATTAGTTCTTGGAGCTGACTCTTCTGACGTGGTGTCAGCTGCGCGTCACTACCCAGGTCAGAGAGTTCCAAAGACTCGCCTGGTAGGGAAGGAGGAGGGTAATCGGCATCAGGTTGGATGCACACTGTCTGGATTACATTAAGGGACTCCGCGGGGCAATCCTCTTCAAGCGCCGATGCTTCATCCAGTTCTACGAAGGTATCTCCATGGGCGCGTTGGGGGTTCTTTTTTTCTTGGGGTCCAGGGACAGTCTCCGTGTCCTTGTCTGGGGCCTTATCACCTAAGGGTGTTAGTGATTCACACTCCTTTTGTGCCGTCCTAAAGTCCTGGTTAAGGATCTCCGAGAATTCGGACGGTAACGGGGTTCTGAGGGGGACGGACTCCTGGGCTTCCTTCTTAGCTCGACCTCGAGTAAGGGCGGCCTGGGACACATGGTCGGAACTTACTTGGGGGCTCTGTCCTATAAGTACAGAGCAGAATTTTATGGGTGCTGAAATGACTTCAGCCAAACCATCATAATATTGACACTGCAGGTAACATCTAACGACGGGGAATCGGTTCGCCCGCCCAAGGTGGTCATGTACCACCGCAAATTTTTCGTGGTTAGGGTCCACTGGGGGAAGGAGTTCGTCGGACACGATGAAGCACGTACATCCTGTGTCCCTGACGAGAGTCGATACTCGGCAGCCATTCACGCTGCCCTCCTCAAATTTTAAAGTTCCTGGTGAACTTTTATCAAAAATAAAATTTACCTGGTGGCCTGACGGAGGGGGAGAAGTTGCTGCTTGGGTCTGCACCTCCGGGGGAGCCGGGGTTGCATAAATCTGGTGAACTTGGTGGGCTGGTCCGCTTTTAAGCCTAGAATTTTGGGGGCAATTCCAGCTCATGTGGTTTTCTACACCACAGGTGAAGCATATTATTGGTCGCTTCGGGAAGAGAGGTGGAGAAGAAATCTGAACGGGAGGTTTGGAGTCCCGTTGTTGATTTTGGGGAATGAAGTTTTGGGGTCTTACGGGGCCCGGAAACTTTGTCAGCTTTCCTGGGAAGGGGCGCGAATCCTTCCTTCTTTCCTGGTTTGGGGGTTGGTGAGAAGTTCGATTCTCCTTTGGATATAAATTATGGCTTGCGGCATAGACATCCGCTTCTTCGGTACATTCTTTAAAGGTCTGGCACCGACGGTCCTTGACAAACGCGCGGATCTCCGTCGGGAGAGACGCCAAAAATTGATCTCGCAACACGAAGTCCGTTAAGGACTCGTAGTCCGGATCAACCTTTGAGGATTCTAACAAAAATTTAAAATTCCTCTGAAGAATGTATCCGAATTGACGGAACGTCTGTCCGGGTTTAATACGACCTCCTCGAAATTCTTGGCGGTAGAAATCGGGAGTCATATTATGAGCGGCCAATAACTCAGCTTTTAAGGTGCTGTAGTTAATTGTACACTCAGATGGTAGAGATATAAAAATTTCGCGCAATTTGCAATTTAACAGGGGAAGTAATCTGGCTACACCTTCAGCCTCCAGATCCATGTTATTGATTTCGAGGATCTTTTCGAAGTGGGCTAAAAATGCTCCGAAATCCTCTCCATCCTTGAAAATGGGGAGCTTTAGTGGGAGATTGGGGGGGGGGGCTTCGGAACGGGAACTGGCGGAATGTATCCCCGCTTCAACACGAGCTAATTCAATCTGAAGCTCAGCTTGTCTTATCCGTTCCCCTCTTTCTTCTCGTTGGATTTCTTTTTCTCGTTCTTTTCTTTGCTCCTCTTGAATGTACTCAATTAGTTCTTTTCCGGAGAGTCCACAGGACTCTCCTTGCGCTTTAAAGATTTCAAACTGAGTCATCTTTGCACTTGGGGGCGCACTAGTCAACCAACTAAAATTCCTTGCAACAAGAATTATGCCTCTATAGAATTAGCCTACCTAAATATGGGCACTGACCTATTCGTACTTGGTTTCTCAATCTAAATAACCACTGACTAAAATCACAAAAACACAAACAAATTATTATAACCGTTCCTTGAGCTACTCCAGCTTCTTAAGTTTAAAAAAAAAAAGAAAAGGGGATAGCAATCGTTAAAACAAAAGGGAACTACTATATTCTATTATTATAACGAATAACACTATGCTTTACTCGACTGAGACCAGTGTTTGCAAAGATATAGCGTTAGACCTTACACACCTGATACCAAATTAAATAGTATATATATATATGTCGTAGAATGACTCCCGACGATATACCATATATCACTATTCGTTGAGGGAACTTCCTTAATTATCTCTAGAGTGCGTTTTTACTGTCTGGCGGCCGATATTATGTATCTTCAAAATGCATAAGAAGTGGAACTGAGCTCAAGGATAATAATATTGCTATCATTAATAAAATAGAGTTTTATTAATAATAACTATCAGCAAACACAAAAACGGAAAATATTGACAAACAGAATGGAAAGGGTCGTGGAGACTCGGGCTAATCCAAGGATTTAAGGAATTTAAAAAAGGTAAAACAAATATGGAGTTAAAGAGATGGGATGGTTCGATAAACCATTTAAAGCACAGGATAGAATTGACAAATAAGGGATCAATACTCAAAAGGTGACGCTTGGCTTACGTAACTTCATTAGGGTGCAGTGGAAGGTACTTGAAGGAATATTCGGTCCGCTGGCGAGTTCCAGCCGAAGGGGGGGGGATAAAAGGATCCTGACGTGGCGTCTTGGAAAGGAGAACCGTTACTCGACGAACGGCTTGACGAACAATGGCTGTTCTAGGTTGTTCTCTTCTGAACAAAAAGGGGGATGAGAACCGTCTCTTGTCTACGGGCTCAAGAACAATGGCTGTTCTAATGTTGTTCTCCTTTGAACAACAGGGGGGGTGAGATCTGTTTCTTGGCGAAGGGCTCAAAACGAACAATGGCTGTTCTAATGTTGTTCTCCTTGAACAACAGGGGGGGATGAGAACCGTTTCTTGGCGAAGGGCTCAAAACGAACAATGGCTGTTCTAATGCTGTTCTCCTTTGAACAACAGGGGGGGAAGCCTTGGGGACTTGACGTCGGAAAGGCTCGAACCTTTGGCACTCAAGGAATATTGTCCTCCTTCTGGACAAGTGATGGTGAATCTCGAGGTCGAGGTCCCTTGGCGCACAAAGGGAGAGAGGGTCGTGGTGATGTTTCGCGACGAAAATCTGGATCTCTAATCTGATCTTAGTGGTAAAGTTTCCATATAAATAGCCAGGACATCTCCTTGGCGTGGGGGAGAATGGGGTGGAAGCTTCGAGGGAATGCACAGCTGGGCCGGAGAAAAATGCCTTCTCTGTCCATAAGCCTAACTCGATCTGGCGAGGTCGGCGTATGGGGGCGAACGGGGGGGACTATAACCTCCTTGTTTAAACATTGGCGTCCGGTAGCTGTTGATAAGACTCCAAGCCTCGAATCGAAGATGCACGTGGGTAGCCTCATGGTTTTAAATAAAATGTGATAGAAGTTTAAATGAATGCAGCTCTGAACTCGTTCTATCACACATATGTATTGAGGTAATACTATTTAGGTGCAGGAAGGTACGGTTGGTTTCAAGAAAACGAGTTCCTCACAACGGAGCTCTATCGTTGTCCCTTCTCTCTTTTTTTTCGAAGTGACAACTTCCCCTGGAATGGAGGGGTGTGATAGAACGAGTTGAAGCTGCGTTAATTTCAACTCCTATCCCATATTATTTAAACCTACGATGCTGCCCACGTGCATCTTCGATTCGAGGCTTGGAGTCTTATCACAGCTACCTGATGTCAATGTTTAATCAAGGAGGTTATCGTCCCCCCGTTCGCCCCCATACGCCGACCTCGCCAGATCGAGTTAGGCTTATGAGCAGATAAGGCATTGTTCTCCGGCCCGGCTGTGCGTTCCCTCCAAGCTTCCACTCCATTTTCCCCCACGCCAAGGAGATGTACTGGCTATTTATATGGAAACTTTACCACTAAGATCAGATTGGAGATCCAGATTTTCGTCGCGAAACATCACCACGACCCTCTCTCCCTTTGTGCGCCAAGGGACCTCGACCTCGAGATTCACCATCACTTGTCCAGAAGGGGACAATATTCCTTGAGTGCCAAAAGTTCGAGCCTTTCCGACGCCAAGTCCCCAAGGCATCCCTTCCTGTTGTTCAAAGGAGAACAGCATTAGAACAGCCATTGTTCGTTTTGAGCTCTTCGCCAAAAAACGGTTCTCATCCCCCCTGTTGTTCAAAGGAGAACAGCATTAGAACAGCCATTGTTCGTTTTGAGCCCTTCGCGAAGAAACGGTTCTCATCCCCCCCTGTTGTTCAAAGGAGAACAGCATTAGAACAGCCATTGTTCGTTTTGAGCCTTTCCCCAAGAAACGGTTCTCACCCCCCCCCCCTGTTGTTCAGAGGAGAACAACATTAGAACAGCCATTGTTCTCGAGCCCGTAGACAAGAGACGGTTCTCATCCCCCCCTTTGTTTAGAAGAGAACAACCTAGAACAGCCATTGTTCTTCAAGCCGTTCGTCGAGAAACGGTTCTCCTTCCCAAGACGCCCCGTCAGGATCCTTTTATTCCCCCCCCTTCGGCTGAAACTCGCCAGCGGACCGAAACTCCTTCGCGCCACCTTCCCCTGCACCACTAGTGCAAAAGTTACGTAAGCCAAACGTCACCTTTGAGTATTGATCCCTTTTGTCAATTCTATCCTGTTCTTTAAATGGTTTATCGAACCATCCCATCTCTTTAACTCGATATTTGTTTTACCTTTTTTTTTAAATCCTTTAAATCCTCAGATTAGCCGAGCCCCCACGACCCTTTTCATTCCCTGTTTATGTCAATATTTTTCGTCTTGTGTTTATTGATAGTTATTATTAATAAAACTCTATTTTATTAATGATAGCAATATTATTATCCTTGAGCTCAGTTCCACTTCTTAAGCATATCGAAGATACATAATATCGGCCGCCAGACCGTTACGCACTCTAAAGATAATTAAGGAAGTTCCCTCAACGAATAGTGATATATGGTATCGTCGGGATCATTCTACGACAGATCGCAATATCAATAGACTTATTTGATCAAGAAATAAGATATCTGAAGGACTGTATAAAAGTAAGTTTATCTTTTGACCTTGAAATGCTCAAAACCTTTGACTTTACCTATCATCATTTACAATTTTCACCTCTCAAGTCAGATTTAAGTTTAAACGGGATATTGATTTAGGCTGTAGGAAAGATAGTTGAGTCCTTGAAAGCCGCAATCAAGAATGGCCGTATTTGAAATTGCAGCAGTGTGAATCGGAGCATTTCAATGGAGGAGTGTGATCGCCCAACTCAATTTTCAATATATCTTTTCTTTGATGTTTTCCTTCAACTAATACAATATGGTAGCATAATATGCTTCATTTAAAATCGTGTTTGTTTCTTTGAAATCTAATAGGAAAATTCCGTCAATGACCAAAACGTAGTGCCATCAGTTTCTTTGTCTAAGGTGACATACGATTATTTATTAAAGGCCTATATCTAAATAACGTCATTCCATCGATTCACATTTAAATAGAGGATCATAATACAGCACAATGGATTCATCTAAACTTACAATGTAAAGAATAGCATCAATTTCATTACCTCAATAAAGATTTAAACATCCTCTGCAATATTCCAATCTGGGCGCTTTCAGTATTAAAGATGAAGTTTTAGGACACATCTTTCGCTCACCTTTTTCATATCAAGGTGGTCATGTAAAATGTGAAGGAGAGTTGTTTTAGAAGCGTCAGCTCTGCTGCTATTCATTTGGCCTTAAGACGACCGTCACTATTGATTTCTTCCACCCGGGTATTATTTAAAGGGTTTATGAAACTCGTTGGACATACTTGACGTCTATGATCTTCAAGTCCTTCTCGCCCCAAAGGAAACAATGCCGCCAATTCTTTTACAGTGCTATAAGTAGGTCAAGAATTGGTTTAAAATCCTTCCATAGGCGGTTGATTTTGATTAGAGTAGCATCTTTCCTGTTCAGTAATTTATTCAATGCTCTGTGAATAAATTTCCCATTTCATTGGAGGGGGAGGGGGGTACCGACTTTTATATTACTAACAACAAAACTGTCAATGACCGCGTTTGAACAAAAAGTTTCAGAGTCATTCATGTCGAGGATTAATAGAATTGTAATTTATAGCCTGCGATTAAATTGCGTAATTACAGTATATCATCATGAAGCGTATAACTTTGTATAAACCTTCATATCTCAATCAGGATCCCGTGGAATTCGCAGATGTAGTGACGTTTCTGGCAGCTCAATGCCTCACCAAAAGAAATGTATGGAGGAAATAAAGTAATTTAGTGGCTTGGTAAAACAAAAAATGATTTAGTTAAATTGAATATAACAACTTGAATCATTGAAATAAAATTAACTCTTTCCTCAAAGTCAATTTTTCCAAAGTTAAATAAGAACTTCCGATGATTTATATTCATAATATTTTGTACTTCTCAATGACCAGCAGTCATCAAAAGTTATTTCCAATTTCCCAAATAATCGAGATTCTTTTCCTCCAAACAGGTTTAATAGAAAAAGGTAAAGTGAAAGATTATAATTAAATTATTACTATCATGGCGTGAGTAATAACAACTTAACAATATGGGCTGTAGCCACCACTGCAAGAAAGGTTAGATGTTAACTCATACTTCTTATAATTAAGGTTTGCAATATTATGTTGCTTCTACAATTCTTTGATGCCTATATAAGATTCACATCTTTTGAGAAAGACTCGGATGTCAATTCACCAATTATACATCATATTCTCGTGATTTAGTGAACTAAACTATGCGAACACAAAAATAACGTTAATTTAAGTGAGTCGAATTGCTAACCATATTGGAGGCTAAATTAATAGTATCCAATTTGATAATTGAATAAAATTTTAATAAAGTGTAATAGGATTGTGAAATATTATACTAATTGCATTAATTTCATCTGCAGATATTTTAAAAATAGCAGATATACTGTAGTTTTCTCTCCGTATAATGATTAGCGCGTGACTGCATTGGTCATGATTCTTGGTGAACAAAATCACCATAGGAAACTAATAGTTTTCCCAGAGATATTTCCACAACCTGCTTACTTATTCCAATAAGTGTTTTCCACATCCCATTTACCAAAGAGATAAAGCTGAAATAAATTGCCATTCAATTATATTAACCCTTTGGCTGCTATTGCCGGAAGGTTTGAATTTTTTTGTAAGTCGTTTCCTCTGGCACTCTTCTATCATTTGTCATGTTTGAAATATTTCCATTACAAATCACTGTCTCTCAGAATGTCGGGTAGAAAAGTTTAGCAATTTTGCAAACCAAATTTAGAAGGCCAAATAGGTGATGAGTCGAGTGACTTGCTCGAAAATGTAGACTCAGATAACCTAAGCAGTATATCTAGCGATGATGGTTGGCCCAGTGAATCATTATCTGAATTTGACAGTGATATTATACAAGTTTTAGACAAAGAGAATAGTGAGAATAATCACGATACAGATGAAAATGAAGAGTCCAGCCCTCGGCCACGCAAAAGAACGCGGCGTGCCACAACTTGGCCTTGGGCATCTGGCCCTAAGTTTCTGCCTGCGTTTGAATCTTCACACTCAGGTTTGTTTTCTTTATGCTTCAGTACATAAAATTAAAAAAAAATGAATTATTTTGAATATTTTATGGACGATGATGTGATCAATATAATTGTCACGCAATCAAATGCATATTATAAATTTCAAAGCAAAGAAATTCCTACAACCTAATTGCCGCCTTTCCACCTTCAAAGAAACGCACGTCGACAATATTCGCTTGTTTTTTAGCATTTGGCTTCTCATGAGTAACTGTATAAAAAAAACGGCTAAATGCTTACTGGTCAACTAATCAAATTCACGAAGAAAAGATATTTAGAAAACTCCTGTCAAGAGATCGCTTTCTGCAAATATTGAGGCTTTTACATTTTAGCAATAATACAATTGGAAGAACTAGCAAGATAGAAAAAATTAAACCTGTCTTGGATCTCAAAGCTAATTCCTTTCAAAGACCTTTGAATAGATGAAAGTCTACTCTTTTGGTGAAGAAGACTCCATTACAGCCAATCCAATCCAAATAAAAGACATAAATCGGTCGTAAAAACGTTTCTATTGTGCGATTGTAAGACTGGTTACGTAATAGATTTAATCATTAATACTGGAACCGGTACAGAATTACTATCGACAATGAAGTAGGTGCGACAGGCTCAGTTGTGATGACACTGCTTGAATCCTATTTGAATAAAGGCCATGATTTTTTTTTTGACAATTGTTACACAAGCCCTGATCTCTTTGTAAAATTACTAGAAAATAAGACTGGCGCTTGTGGAACAGTTCGTTCCAATAGAAAGAATACGCCCAAATTTATAAATAGGAAGAAGGGGAGGTTAGATCGATGCAATGCTCTAATATATTATACATAAAATGCTGTGATAAACGAAATGTACAGTTTCTTACAAGTATGCATGATGAAAAAATATGTGACAGCAGGAAAAGGGATAGAGATGATAACATTAATTTGAAACCTCAATGTATGATTGAGTACAACAAAAAAAATGTTATAGAGTGTGTGCGTAAAATTATTGGATGGTATATGAAGTTTTCTTTTCATCTTGTTGACTTATCTATTCTAAACGCTTATTATTTATACAAGGAGGAAACGAACGAGAGAAAGAAAACGATTTTGGATATTTCAAACAGTGTGATTATATAAATGGTAAATAAATATAAACAAGATTGAATTTCTTATATTAGACATATTGGTAATCGACCATCGCGCCTTGTTAATGTGGATATTGATTTTATGAAACCTCTTCCTTCAAAAAGAACCTGTCATGTATGCGCCAAAACAACAAAAACTGAGAAAAAATATCAACGAACAAATTATATATGTCATGAATGTGAAGTATCATTATGTGTTCACCCTTGTTTTAAAAAGTACCATACAGAAAGAGATTTCTAGTTCAATGTACATAGTTATTTCAATTGTAAATTAATACAGTTTTAATATATATTTTTTTATCTTCGCTATACAAAGCATTTTAAATCTACTATTAGCTAATGGAAGTCTAAAATTATATGCACTTAAAAATAAAATTATGTAAGTTACTGATCGAATAGAGAAAGGAAGTAAATGAGAAGTAGGCCACTAAACTACAGATTCTTCTCTTAGCTGATACACAATATTTTCCCGTGCTTCTACGCGTTCAAAAGTGTGCCTTTATTTTTAATATTTTTAAAAGCAGTAAATTTCACTTTAAGATAAATTGCGTTATAAATTTATTACAAAATATGTTTGGAAGAATGCAAAGAGCTATTAAGATTTCACAATATTATCAATATGACGGAATTCTTATACTCAGCATGCTGATAATTACGCAAACGGACGAGGCGGCCATTCTTTGGCCTACGGTCTATGCCTTCAGTGCCTACGTTTGAATCTTCCTTATCAGGTTGACTTCCTCTTTATTTATTACGAAAAATTCAAAATAAATAGATTATTTTTGAACAGTTTATCGACGAAGACTTTATAAATTTAATTGCCACAAAACAAATGCCTATTATAATGTTTTTGAAGCAAAGTAATTCATACAAAGAAACTGACACCGTCTCACCTCAAAAAAAAATAGATGCATACAAAATTTAGTTGCTTTTGAGTACGCCATTGGAGTAAAAACTGTTGTGGTGTGAAATTAAGTGTAAGAGTGGAACATTACCTTCCAATAGAAAGAACATGCCTAAATTTTAAAACATGAAGAAGGGGGAGAGGTAATTGATGCAATGCGAAAAATATATTATGCGTAAATTGGTGTGTGATAAACGGAATGTAAGGCTGCTTACAAATATCTCTTTTATCCACGTTATAAAAAGTCTTTTAGATCTACAATTAGTGGAGGGAAAAATACAAATTATGTCTATTTGAAAATAAAAAGAAAATTATGTAAGTAACATATAAAATACAGATACAAAGTAAATGGGAGTGAGGTCAGTAAATCCCACGATATTCCTTTCTCAGCTATTAACTTTTGCGTGTTGTCCACGCGTTCTAATGTGTGCTTTGATGTTTTAATATTTTTCAAAAAGATTGACTTTTATTTTGAAAAGTAGAAAGAGCCGGTTAAATTTTATAATAATATTATTATGACGGAATATTTCGTATTTGTCACGGATGTGAAGGAATACACCGGCGAACTTTCAAAGTGCCCTTGGATACGAAACGAGCGCATTTTCAAAATGCTAAACATATTTTTATAATCACTGCAGTGGAAAAAATAACTAGGCGGCTAAAAAAAATTGTAAATAGTTATATTTAAAAAAATGAATATCTGCCGCTCACAGTACGCCTATTGGAATTATCCAGGCAACAGGCAAATGTAAGCATCCAAGAGAAAAAAGACTGATATATCTGAAATTTTCCATATTGTGGAAAAAACACAAAATAATTCGTTTTATTATCAATCAGCATGAATTGCGGCGATGATCTCCTCGCAACATCTCTCCTATTCACCATGGTGAAAGCATGATACGTGGAATTATCTGCTATATCCAGGTGCATTGCATAAGCGGCGTCACAACTGAATAACACCTTGTATTCTTTTTGTACAGTGCCATCATGTGTAATATAATCTCAGTAACCTGGAAAGGGTCTCAAATTATCTACCATCAAGGGGGAAAGAAAGGAGAGCATGTAATGTTAGTTGCTAAATCAGGCCGAATCTATACCCTTAATCATGACTAAATTTGACTCTAGTTCGGCCTCCAGATATGAACAGCATCACAAATAGTCCTTTGATGCATCCCCGAAGACATGTAGACACTACTTTCTCTCTTAGTATCAATTTAGGGGAAAAAATAGCATACGCTTGTTTCAACTTTGTTAACAATTATCTCCACTCAACCTGCAGTGAATCACTAATGATAATATCACAATCATAGTTTAGTTTTCAGAAATTTTAAGAAAATCGGTAAACAGTATAGTGACAGGTACGAGGAGTACTAAAAGATCAAATATTTTCCCAACCTAACTTAACAGACTATCGGAATCTCTAAGACGCTCGATCGGTTCCTGCAGACAAAACGTTGTTGCTCAGAACAAACGGTAATTCACGTTTTCGCGTAAACTGCCGTCGCGTGCGGTGAAATGTTTACTCATTGTAAGTATATTATGATATTTTATAATATTATAATATATTATATGATATAAGATGTTATATATTATATGAGTTTATATGGTTTTACATCGTATACTATGGTATACGATGTATTAAATGATATTATTTGATATTATATTATATCATATGATAGGAAGAGTGCGCAATTCTCTTAAATCTGCCTTCACGTCATAAATAATAATAATAATAATAATCAGCTAGTAATGAAATTTTTAGTGCCACAATAGAAGAATTTTAAACAATATGCATCTGTATTTATTTGTGGCCGGCCATTTTATCCCAGGCAACACAATGCACCTATGGTAGTGCTTAATATTCACTTTGGGCAGGTAATAGGGATTTATTTGCCTCACTAAATGTGTCTTGTTTAATATTCAATGAAAAAGAATAAAATTTTCGCTAGAGAAAGATTTCTTATTTCAAGTCGTTCTTAGTAAATTTGGTCATTAAGAAGAGTTGATTTGAAACCCATTATCTGAGAGGTGGACAGCTCCATAGAAACTCCATAAAGGGTGTAAAAATAAATGTTCTACCCATATACGACTTACTCAAATGATCAAGGTGGTGTTGTACTGTAGCTTGAAAGGGTAAAAGGGAAGATGAAGACCAAAATAACAAATTAAACCTATAAATAAGAAATGGGCTCATATGTGTAGTTCAAATCTAATAATGGCTTTTGAAATATCCGCAGTTCGAATGAAATGAGGAATTCTTAACTTTAAATTATCATTAGCAATAATGTCACCTATGATGAAGTAACATACTGACAATTGTCTAATGCAGACCTAGTTTTTATATGAGCAGAGGAGACCCTAACTTTTTTTATTGGTTTGTAGGATTCTTTCAAATGACTAGAAGATGGAGACAGTAATAAATATTTATTTATAACAATTATTTTTCACGTATTCATCAATAAATCCTTTGTTACTTTAGACTTTTATGACATCATTATAGCCTTTAACAATTTCGGGGCTTTTGTCTAATTTCCTCATTAATGATATGAATCTTCCTCTATTTAGTGCAAAGTTGCCTGGTAAACTTCATGGATAATCCTTACTTTGTAATTATATTCTGTAGTGATCATCCTTATATGATATTTGCTCATTTAATTTAACCAGCGTATCTTCATCTCTTCTTTTGTGAGGCACATCAGTGATCCCAATAGTATATAATACCCGCAACTTATATATTGTTTGAACTTCCAAAATGACTATTTGATTTAATGCTATTTTGAGAACTTTAACTTCATTGCAAAATTCCTGTTACACTCGTAAATACGCTCTGACCAAAGAAAACATTGATAGATTTGATGCAGTTAGATACGTTTTATTATTTTAACAAATAAATATGTGTTTATATTGTAACAATAATTAATGTGGCTCCCCTCGCTGGCGATAACGCCATCCAGGCGAGATTTGAAGGCTGCGTAAGCGTTTCAAACGAAGTCCTTTATAATGCTAGACCAGACGTGGTTGCCCGAGAGAATAAGCTCGTCAACGTTGCTGTGGCGGACCTCACAAGACTTCCTCCCGATATTCGTTCGCACAATGTAGCTATGTGATTGAGGTTGGGTGACAGCGGCAGAAAAAAATTCCTTCAAACAGAAGTTCATATTCGACCCAACAACTCTTGCACAGTCTTGGCCGTGTGGGTCTGGGTAAAGCCTATTGAAAGACTTAGTCCGCTCTCTTTGTGAGTTTTCTCATCCAGGGCAGGAGTTTCGTGGCTAAGATGTCTCTGTATTCGATTGCATTGAGCTGGTATCCGGCCTAAAACCACGGCTGCGGCATCTACTTGCCATTCTAAATTATCGATCTGTATGGTAAATGATAATGGAAATTTTCTGAATGACTTCTGGTGTTTATTTCCAGGAGTTTGATATTAAATTAAAAAAACTTTATACTACCATTATATTCTACCTCACTTGTAATATGCGATTTATTTATTGCCTCCTCATCTATGAAAACATATATCAATTATTAAACGCATTCAATCAAGAGCAACGAAATCAATTTCTGAACTAAGAATAAGCGAATGAAGTCAGCCTGAGAGATCTTAATTTTATTTTACTAAAACATCCTTGTATGCAAGATCAACTCATCTAAATCTTTGAAATACTAAAATATTTCACCAATATAAAGTATTTTGCTATATCAGAGCAGCCTACAAAAATAGGGATAAATTTCGAAAATATTAATCACAAACAAAACAAATTTAATTACGCTTGATATGTCAATCCCGCTTTTGCAAATCATTATATATATAAAATATATGGTATGGTCGATGTTTTTATTATTATAATTAGAGTTTGACTTTTCATATTATGTTTTGCCTTAATTATAATTACGCCCCTGTAGAGAAGTAATTGAGCCCAAAGTAATTATAGTTACTTCGAATTGACAAATATTTTCAGCAGATATTTTTCTGTTAACTCTTCCTCCATTTCTGTCTGCTCTGGATTTGAGAGCTTTTGGCAATTACTTGCCTTTGGTCTGAATTGTATTTTGGGGAACTTGTAAAAGAGATTCATACCGGGCCAAGTTGTGCTTCATATATTTTTTGGCCGCCCGAAAGGTTGGGAAGTCACATGTTTGGAGTGAAATGGTCAGAGAATTTGTTTGTAAACCAAGAATGGGTTTCCCTGTTGCCACGCACAAGACCTTCCAGCGACAACATTCTCGATCCATGGCACCAAATCTCATCCAGTAACTTGATTTAGCAATCCATTTTGACTATCTGGCCATTTAATGTGTTTCTTTCGTATTATGTACGCTGACTGAATGGAGTATGATTTCAGAGCAGTCTTACTATCGTAATCATAGCCGGACTCATTCAACTCTTTCCTAAACATCTGCACCCTTCTCACATCGACACAAAACACCTGGAGACCTTCAAACTAGATATCAAAGCGTCAAAACGAAGCAGCATAATTTGTCCTTTTTAAAGATTTTGAGAATTGAAAACAGCTATGGTATAGCTTTCATTACAGACAATGGAAAACTGAAACTTGTATGAAGGAAAGAGGAGAGAAATGACGCTAGACCAAACTAATACGTGAAATTTAGATTTTATTTGAAGGAGGATTAATATTTAGGTATTTTAATTTAATAGTTCCTGCTGCACTTTTTTATAATTCTAGGGTTTCACGAGTTTTAAAAACAGCAGTAATTGATAACGCGTATACAGATCACTCTCCAAGGTTTAAATTAAGATATTTTTCTTTCAATATTATAGGATAATAGTGTATCCCTGCCGTCAAAAAGGACGCCATAATTTTCAATTTAGAGTTGTAATTCATTCGTGAAAACTGTTTTTAAATGAAAAAAAACTGTCGCTTTCTATCTATAATAAATCAAAATACATACGTAAAGAGAATAGCTTAATGTTCCCACGTTTCACAACCTCCCTTCCGGGCCGGCCTGCGATACCAAACCTTCTCCTTCCGGCCTGATGTCTGGTGGCCTCTCGCCGAGAGAACCCAGCGGCCATTTCAGCTAACCACTGTATTCCTTCCCGGACTGGCTATCGATAGATGGGAGCCCATCTTGGCTTCCGGTGGTTTCCGGAAGTTTACAAAGGACGAAATGGAGGAGATAATCAAGCAGCTCTCACCTCAAGAAGGGCGCTTGACATCAAATCTACTTCCGGAGCCATGTAAACCCTCTCCTGAGTTTCGGGTATAAAAGATGAATTCTTTTAACCCAAACGCAGTAGAGCTTGCACAGCGTTTGCCGGGCCAGGAATTGCCATCTATCTCTGTGTTGTGGTAAATTGTTGAAGCACCAAGTCTTCAGAGAAGATATCGGCCCAGGTAGGTAAGCTCCTTACCAAAATGGTCTGAAAGTCAGTGCAGACGAAGGCTCGTACTCAGGTTTTCAGAGTCGAAGCTACAAACAGCCTCACTTTGGTTCGCTAAGCCAGAAAAATACATCATGGCTTTTCTCCGTGACCTTACGCGTTGATAGGTAGGTCACTTCGTCCCCCTCACAGAGGTACACAAGATTCCTCGAAGTTCACAAGCGTAGGGCCATCTTTAACAAGAAACTACCGTCACCGCCTTCTCCAGCAGAATCGTGACGGAATTGTGGGATCAGATCGGTCCCTGGAGAACCCACCTCATCGTCTCCACCTCGCATCTCACCACCTTCACTTACCAACGCCACTCGAACATCAGGTTCCAAGGTAACCCTTCTCTTTCACATTCCCCAACTTCACCGCAAAGCTTACCAACATTAAAAGTGTATAGTGATTTAAATAGTGAACAGTTATTTACAAGCCAAGTGAGATATCTGAGCTTTAGATATTAATTTATCTCTCAAAGAACCTTATTTGTATATGTATATTTTTCTTGTTTAGCGTTCATTAAAACTTTATTTTCATATTGTTTTGTATCTAACTTCCTTTCGGTCGCTTGCTGGCAAAATTTATTCCAATCCATCCGTACCCAACCTCTAGGCACTCTGAGTCAACAAACCCATTCAGGGCACGGGTCGAACGAAGTATAACTAGTAGTACGACGATCCCTCCGCATTCGTCATAATTGGATATATATATATATATATATATATATATATATATATATATATATATATATATATGAGTCGGGAAAACTCTAACCACCCCTCAGCCTATTCCTCGACATATAGTATATATATTATATCATATTTAATTCTGGTGTCATTAGGTGTGCGGTTTGTTTCGAACCCGTCAATTTTGAAATTCCGCTTTTCTTATTGCCAAGCGCCCAAGGTTAGATGAAACAAATAATAAGACATTTTAAATTTTGTTGGTAAAATAAGAATTAACCCAGTGTCCATTTAATTTTGTTTTTTGTTGTATTGTCGGTATACAATATAAAAAGGGTTGGGCCACTAACGATAACCCTTAGTGGCAGCATCTCACCAAGCATAGTAACTATTTGTATTTTCTTTATATATTTTATCATTTTGTATATTATTTGTCGCTGCCGTATAATCTGGGGTTAAGTCTTAAAGCTCTTTCGTGGTCCAGCGGATCAGATAGTGTTTTTAAGATGTCTTCCTCCTCATTTGAGATGTTCCATAAACAGAGAAAAATTTGGGGCGTTCGGGCATGGAATTGATCAAATACGTTTAGAACGAACAAAGGAATGAACATGCGGAAAAAAGAGAACAAAAACGAAGAAAAGAAGAAATAGAAAAGAGCGACAAAACTCGTCAACACGAGCGTGAGTTAAGTAGAGATCAAGTAGAAGTCAGTTCCATCGGGTCCAGAAGTCATCAACCTCAGGCCCCGCATTAAAGCTCCCCTCTTATGGTGATCAAGATGACTTTTGCACTCACTTAACCCATTTCGAAAAGATCTTCGAAGTCAATGGATGGGACATTGAGTCTGAAGGAGTAGGCCACCTGCTACCGCTGCTCAACTCTCGTCTCAGAGAAATCTTTATTGCCCTCCCAACAGAAGTCACAATAGATTATTCACCTCTTAAAGCAAAACTCTTATCCGCGATTAATTTAAACTCCGAAAGCTACAGACAGAAATTTCGATCGGCTAGGATCCAGCCAGGACAGACATATCGACAGCTCGGGTTCATCCCGAAGAAAAACCTCCAATTTTGGTTGAACTCGCTAGAGTCAGTGGCGACTTCAACTCACTGCTAATTTTTTTTTAAAGGACCAGCAATTGCCCCCCCCCCTACTGTAATCCGTGCATTTTTGCAAGATAAGCGTGCCTTTTCCTTTACTGAGTGCCTCAGCGAGAGGATCTCTATGACACAAATCATCAGTTCAATCCTAAGGAGCCAAAGAAGAGCAGTCCTCCGTCCCTTAAGAACCAAGGACAATCACAACCGAGAAAACCTCCTCATTTAGTAAAAGTCCCAGGCCCCTTTAAACCCAAACGAATTTTCAATGCTCCATCGAGTAATCCCTAACGGAGTGACCCCATTGTATGCTTCTCTTGCGCAACCCTGGTCACTACAAATCTCAGTGTCCACAAAATTCCTGCTTTCGCTTTGCCCATGGACAACAAGTCCCCCAAGTCTCCGCAACTCTCGCTGCCGAACACCCTACCGCGTCTGCGTCTCTGTCATCTTCGTCGACCTCTCAGGAGCACCAGGTGAACTTTCTTTTTAATAACAGTTCTTCTGGTGGGTTCAAATTCGAGTCAAGAGCCACTGATGGATATAGAGTATCCACTCTGGTGAGAGATACAGTGTGTACTTGTATAATTGTATCGGACAAGTTGCTTCCCTAAAGAGGTCCTCTCTGACAGGTGCCGTTAATTTATGTCAGAATTGATGGAGCATGTGAGTAAGTGTCTCCAAATTAGACCAATTTTCACCACGCCTTTTCACCCATCTGCCAACGGTATGTGCGAGAAGTTAAATGTTACCTTAAAAAGCGTGCTTAAAAAGAGGTGCCACGACCAGCCCCAGAAATGGCACCTGGTTATCGATAGATGGGAGCAAATCTTGGCTTCCGGGGGTTTCCGGAAGTTTACAAAGGACAAAAAAAAGGAGATAATCAAGCAGCTCTCACCCTGAGAAGGGCGTTTGACATAAAATCTACTTCCGGAGCCATGTGAACCTCTCCCGAGTTTCGGGTATAAAAGATGAATACTTTTAAACGACGGTAGTTGAGCTTGCACAGCGTTTGCTGGGCCAGGAATTGCCATCTATCTCTATGTTGTGATAAATTGTTGAAGCACCAAGTCTTCAGAGAAGAGATCGGTACCAGTTAGGTAGGATGCTTACCCTGTTGGTCTGCAAGTGAGTGCGGACGAAGGCTCGTACTTAGGTTTTCAGAGTCGAAGCTACAAACAGCCTCACTGTGGTTCACTAAGCCAGAAAAATACATCTCGGCTTTTCTCCGTGACTTTACGCGTTGATAGGTAGGTCACTTCGTTCGCTCACGGGCATACAAGATTCCTCGGAGTTGACGAGCGTGGGGCCCTTTTTAACAAGAAGCTCCCGTCACCGCCTTCTTCCAGCAGAATCGTGATGGAATTGTGGGATCAGATCGGTCACTGGAGAAGTAAAGTAATACTGTTTATATATGATGTCTTTGTCAAATAATGTATAGCTTTTGGCCATGTAAAGCATAAGATGGGGTTTGATTAATGACAAAACTAGCCAAGCTTTAAATGAAGGAATATATAAGAACGCCTGATATATGAAAACTAAGGTAACCGGGTAATTTCAATAATCTGACTGTAATATTTAACAAAGGTTATTTATAAAACTTACCAATGAAAGAACATCAGAATAACAAAGAATAAGGATGAAAATAGAAACACACAGTTAAAGTAAATGAATTAGGAATGATTATAAATGATTGATAATTTGAGTGGTTAAAGAAATTATTTGATACAACGGGAATTAATATGAGTTGGTTTACTTTAATATGAATGGTATAGCAATGTGGGAAAAAGTTTTGTATAGATTATAAATGGTAAATTTTATGTTATAGCCACAGAACGTTGCACGAATTATAACCTCAGGGGAGGGGGAAATGTAAAGAAAGGAGGGTTTTACATTCAGAACACTTAAGACATTCTATAAAGCTGATTATTAGAAAAAATATTATTACTAAACTTCTCCGACGGTAGGAAAAAAAAGTGTAAGATTGAAGGTGCGAATGAGGTAGGAACGAAGAGGTCTACACTGATTGGATGGTTTGAAATGCGTCAGACAAGGGTTGTGATTGTTTGGAGATAACTGTACATCTAATATGTTAATCCTATGGGATAAATATTATCGGAATGGCGTACAAATAAATTTTACGGGGTGAGATGCATATTTTTTTAGAAGGAGAAATGCCAACTGCATTTTTGTGAACTTTTGTAGGTGCTAGCAAAGATGTTATTGCTAGAATACTCCCCCACTAAGATGGTTACCCATCCCATTACAACAACTTTTTAGGCTAATCCGAATACATCCGATGCCTTCTGATAACGCGACCGGACCGTGTGATGACGCCGGTGGGCTAGCTACGATTGCTGAGAATGGCACAAAATGCGGGCGGTGCACCGTCACAAGCCAGGGTGGACGGATTGATGGTAATCCGTTCGGCTGTCCTCTCCGAGCTGGCGTCTGGCGATAACAGGACATTTTGAGCCTGGCTTGCAGGTGCTGGGTGGAGGGATAATTTCCTGCCTAGGCATCTCTGAGAACGGGGTTTCCTACAACAAAAGAGGACGCGGCAGCAATCGGGAAGGAGATATGGGCGAGGTAGAAATGATTGAGGTTGAGGTTAGATAATAGTGAGTTAGGGGAATCACTAGACCCTAATTTTGAGATAGTTGAAGAAGAAAATGAGGACTGTTTAAGGTGAACAGAATGAATGAAGGCGGGTTTCATGCGATCCAGAGAAACAGTATTATGCTTGGAGCCAAGCTGTAGTACATAGAATTTAGGCTTCCCCTAGAGATGACGAGAAAGTGTCCATCATAACCAAGTTGTAATGAGGAGCGAGTTGAATCGCAACGGACAGAAACATAGGAACAAGTTGACATCTCTTTTTGTACGAAATGTTTCGGGTTAGCAGGCACTCTAGGGGCGGTAGGCTTAATCTCAGCCATCATCCGTATAAAATGGTGTACATAAGGAGCGAAATCGAGGTCAGAAAGTAGAGCTTGGTCATACAATAAAAGAATTGACCAGGAAGACAAGGTTGAGTACAGTAAACAAGTTCCGCCACAGAACAGGCCAAGTCCTCTTTCAAGGAAGAACGAATACCCAGGTGAATCAATGGCAGTTTCTCCACCCAAGTGATGTTGGGATTAGTGAAGCGTAGGTCGCTTTTCTGGTCCTGTGCAACCGGTCCACTTTGGCGTTACTTTAGAGTTGGTAGCTAGTAGTACGTAGTTGAAATGAGCCCAGCAATAACATAAATGCATCCCATTGGTGGGATCCAAATTGGTTGCCATTATGAAATGAAGGCTCGAGTGACAGTAGAAGCTCTGATGTCCGAGATAGGAACTGCCTCTTTCTAAAGAGTTAAACAATCGATCATGGTGAGAAGATAATTGCAACCACGAGAGTAAGGCTAATGGCCTACTAGATCGACGAGAATGGCGTCAAAACTCGACAAAAGAAAAGGAAAAGGGAACAGAGGAGCTTTTGTGTGACGATGGACTTTGGCGCACTGACATGACAGGTATGAGCGAGTCCATTTGGCCACATCTACAATGATACCTGGCCAAACGAAAAGTTGCGCAAAAAACTTAAGTGTGGCATTAAAGCCAGGATGAGAGAGACCGTAAATTTGGTCGAAAATGTGCCAACGGTAAGCGAGAGGAATGGGAGGACGAGGACAGTCGTGCCATGAATAGTCGACCAGGATGCGCCTGGAAGGACTGTCTGGTAATTTAACTTCGCGAACAATGAGTTGAAAAGAGTGACGCAGCGTTGACGTGTCTTTATCCTGCTCTTGAGTCAATGCTATTGTCCCATATTAATGGGCGCAGTGCGAGAGAGTTGCGTGCCCAAAATTGAAGAAATGCGAGAAAGCGTGTCCGGTACGAAGTTTGATGGGCCAGGAACGTATTGAATGCCGCTTGTAAGTTGCAAAATGAAGTCTAGAAGACGAGCATCGGCTGCAGAGTGCACGGAAGAAAGGCTATGAGCAGATAGTGCTTGTTGTCCGAGAAGACAGTAAATTCACGTCCTTCAGATTATTGTCAAAAGTGGCGGGGGGAGATATATATCCCAAGAAGCCCTCGTGAAACAGCGTTTGATCTCTTTTCTGGAGGAGTTAAAGATTTTGAGAAGAACGAGAGAGGTTTGCCAGAGTTACCAACCCATTGTTGTAAGGTTGCACCTACATGAGTGACTGGCGTACCCGAGGCAACGCTAACACTTATACGGGCCCCTGGTCAAGGATGGGCCAGTAAATGGCGGAGGCCATAGCGTCTTTGGTACGAGAAAACGATTCGCACGCCCCAGAAGACCATGGGAGTGGTTGCATGATTTTACAAACGGCAGGGATAAATCTATGGTCAAAGTTAACCATACTACAGAACCGACGCAGTTGCTTAAGCAAAGATGGTCAGGGGAACTCCCATATAACAGTAACTTTTTCCTCAAGAGGAGGAATTCCGTTAGGACAAACATGATGTCTAAGAAAGGGGAGTTATGCAACACCAAAGAGACACTTAGAACTGTTGAGTACGATACCATACTCTTCATTCGAGCGAAAACCCGACGAAGGTGAGACAGATGTTTCTCTAAAGACGAAGATGCTAGCAGAAGGTCGTCTCTGTAAAAAAAGACGAAGAAGAGACCTCTCAGAAGCTGATCCATAAATGGTTGGAAGGTCTGACCACTGTTACTAATACCATAAGGCATTCGGTACATGACGAAGGAACCAAATGGCGTAGTGCTAGCTGTCTTTGGTATGTCATCTGGATGAATAAGGATCTAGTTGAAGCCACGAACCAGATCGAGTCAAGAAAAGAAAGAACAATCGAAAAGAGCAAAGTTGAAATCAGACAGATAGGGCATATGATATCTATCGGGATAGTAAAGGTATTGAGTCGGCTGTAATCATCTAGAGCTCTCTACTCGCCGCTGGTAGATTTGGGTACTATATAATGCGGAGAAGCCCAAGGAGAAGTAGTGGGGCTAGGTATCCAAGCTTTCATTATGAAAGTGAACTCTTGTTTAATTAAAGCGAGTTTATCTGGGGCTAGTCGACGGGGGCGGGAAAATTATTTGTTAAAGATTATAGTTGATAAATTTTATGTTATGGCCATTGAACGTTGCACGAATTATAACCACAGGAGGAGCTGGAAATGTAAAGAAAAGAGGGAATTACATTCAGAACAATTAAGACATGCGATCAAGCTGATTATTAGAATCGATATTATTACTGAACTTGTCCGACGGTAGGAAAACACAAGTGGAAGATCGAAGGTGCGAATGAGGCAGGAACGAAGAGGTCTACACTGATTGGATGGTGTAAAATGCATCAAACAAGGGTTGTGATTGGTTGGAGGGAACCTTCCACCTATGTAATATGTTAATCGTATGGGGTAAATATTATTGGAATTTCGTACAGATTAATTTTACGGAGCGAGATGCATAATTTCTTAGATGGGAAAATGCCAACTGTATTTTGGGGAACTAGCAAAGATGTTAGCTGCCATACATGTAACCTATAGTGCCCATGGCCCTTTTCAAGGACCAAAAATTATTATATAATATCTCAGCAATAAATTTAGTATTCAGATATATAAATAATTTAATATAAAAATTATTAATTAGTTCAGATTTTACACGAATTTTCTGTTTAATGGTGATTTACTGTTAGTTCAGTTTTCAGTACTGTGTGAATATCTTGAAAGGAAGTACACTTTAGTTTCACCTATTATTCAAATAAAGAAGTTCCGGTAATTAATACATATATTTATTTATATCTTTATATTAGGTAAATAAATATTCTACCTATCCTATGAAATTATTATAAATCTTTGAAAATAACATAATGCTCTATAAGTTTGGTCCTGAAAAAACAACCATGATCATGTGGCTGCCATTTTTCCCATATTCTACTCTTTCAATGTAGAAACAAATCAATAAATATCAAATTATTTCCTCTTTATTTTATATATATATACATTTATTAAGTTATTTTTTATACTCCATGGCTTACAGAATTCAAACAAAATCCTTCTATTCAGTTCGTGAATCTTTATAACATGCAGAATAAAGGGAATCTTCTACTGATGATCAATTTATCGATATAGTTAAAATCTCACAAGCAGTAAGTGAACTACCAAATAACCAAGACTTTGAGGATGAGATTTAAGATGATGAAAACAGAGATCAAAATTTTATTTTTCTAGAGGTGCCAGGAAGTAGTGAACTTCATCGTTTGGACTTTGAAGAACAAATAACAAAAACAAAGAGCAAAATAAAGAAAGCGTTACATTTTGGTGAGAAAAATTGAACCCAGTTTCACTAAATTTGCTTCACCAACTATTGATAAATCAAATGAAAGCATAAAAGCAAAGAAAGATGAAGTAGTTGGCAAAGTTTAGTTAAAAGTTTGGAACAATACCTAGATGATGATTTAGTATATGAAATTTGAAGAGAATCTGTCATTTATTGCACACAGAATAATGTGAAGGATTTTAAATTGTCAACGAACTGTTTGAAAAACTTTTGGGGAATACTTTTTCCCAATACTAAATACCACCAAGTGAATGCCACTATTGGACTACTGGTGAAGACTTAGAAACTCAGATTATTAAAAAGATAATACCAGAAAATAGATTTCTAAGCATCAAAAGGTTTCTTCCTTTTGTTAGTTAACAACGAAAATGCAGAAAGCAACAAAGATGTTGAAGGATTTAAATTTAGAACACTAGATAATGCTTTGAATACAAAGTTCAGGCAGTTTAGATTATTTAGAAATAAACTATCAATTGATGAGCAGATAGAAGAATAGTACGAAATAAATTCTATGAAACAATTCATATGAGGAAAGCCAATAAGATTCAGTTTCAAACAATGGATGCTCTCTTGTGCAATTTAGTGGCGACTGTTTACAAGCGGACCTATATCAAGGAAAGCAAATAAAATCCACATCAAATGCCAAGAATAACAAAAGTGGTCATATATATGATCAATTAGTTAGAGAACCAAAATTATCATGAAATTTATTTTGATAATTTTTCTCCTCTTTTGACCTCTTTGCGATAATGAAGTCTATGAATCAGAACCACAGGTACCATATGTTCAAACAAAACATCCAAATGTCCTCTGAAAGATGATAAGTTCTTAAAAAAGGAAAAACGTTGTTCCTATTATTAGAGATTTAAAGAGAAAAATGAACTTTTTTTGGAAGTGGTATGGTAACAGTATTTTCACAATCTGAAGCAATCATTAACCTTTTACTCCTGTTGGAAATGCTAAAAGATGGTCAACCAGTCAACATAATGATATAGTTGTTCTACAACTATTTCTCATACGCCAGTATAATAAATATATGCGAGGAGTGAATCACCTAAGCTGGCTTATTCAAACATATCGCATTTCTATTAGATGTAAGAATTGATACTTTCCTTTATTCACTAATCTGCTTGATATTACACTGGTTAATTCCTGAATCATACATTGTTTAGTAACTGAAAATAGTTTAACATTATTGACCTTCAATAGGTCAGTTCCAAGAGCTTTTTTGCAACTATTCTCAGATTATAAACCCCCAAAATTCTAGACGACCAATGGTACTTTCTGCAAAAGTAAGACCAGAAATTAGCTTTCCTTTTACACGACATATTGTTGATCAAACTGAAGGAAAGAACACGGGAAATGTAGTCTTTGTGTGAAAAAAGTTTCAAAAGGATGTAAAGCGTGTAATGTTGGGTGAAGGTTTCAATAAATAGCATTCGAAGTAACCTTTTTTACTTAGAGAAAATAAAGAGTAAGGATTTTTTATGAAGAGAAAGTGGCTTATCTTGACTTAATAAATGTTTATCTTTCATTTTCTTTTTTGAGAGATATAATTTTGGGAAAGAAATGTTTATTAAGCAAAAATGCTGCATGTGTACATGGTTCTGGGAAAAGGACCAAAATAAATACCTAAATTTGTATTAAAATATTACAATTCTTTTTAAATTTTCTATGAAATGTCTTATAAAAAAACAACTCTAGTGAAACTTCAACGGAAAAAAATTGGAGAACTAATGGGTTAATAAGACAAATATTGCATTACAAGGGGGAATATGTTCAACACTGAAGCCACACAGATGAGTATCATGTGAATCCTATAATGCTTATAACTGGCACGCCAAATGAAGTTGTACACAGCATTTTGCCTGTAAACCTATTGTATTTATCATGTATTAGAATTGTAACATAGAATATAATCTTAGGGACTAGTTAAAAGACCCCGAATTATTAAACAAATATATGCATATATGAATATAAAAAAAAGTTTATCAAAGCCACGTAAAAGTGTAGCGTTATTGATGCAACAAATGTCCACCCCTATTGCAAGATAAATTAGGCCCAGCGAGGAACCTCACAAATGAGCACCCTGTTGGACGTATGAATTCTTGAAAGTGGGCAAACGCATTCATTACTGAAATAATATGCCATGTAATAATGAACCGATCTAGAATAGACCGAAGCACTTATAGTACAAAAAGACATGTGTTATGGAAACATGAATGTAAATAATATATGTATTTTGCTCGAGGCGAGAAAAATGAATTCTAGATGTTAATACGGCAGAAAACATATGCACATATGTACATATATACAAAGGTGGTTCCCATAGCCGCGTTATATGCTCAGCCGTTTAAACAAAGCTTGGGATAGAGGTGTAGAACTGAAAACACGATAGAAGTGGCCATTATTTACTAACAAAAGACTGCGAAACTCAGTTGCGTATTTGGGATTTTGACCGGAAACAAATCTCAATCTCTCGATAACAGGGAGTGGAATAGGCTCTACCCAAACAACATCATTAAATAATAATAGGCCACGCACCTTGTTTCCGAGAAAAATATGTATATGCTGCCAAATTCTCACAGTTAAAGTCGTCCAGTCAGAAAGTAAAAGAAAGGTCGGAGAGAGTAATTCATTTAGAAAGAGGACCCTTGAATCACAAGAGCTAGGGAGTCAAGAAGAGCCAGGAATTCAGAGAGAAGCCATGGACCAATATGCCCACTTAAACACACCACAGGCCTGCCTCGAATCCCTTTTACGCTGAAGCAACCCGAGTTCTACACCATAGTAAAGAGTACGAGATTCATCCGTTTGTGATTTTACTGCTAAAGATAGTCCATATCGATCCTTTAGACCCAGCTTACCTAATCTCAAACCTCACTCAAGCGAATTCCTCTCTTCATTAAAGCCTACCACGTTTTCCACAGCCGAAAATAAAAATGTTTTAGAATCTATAGGGCCAACCAGAAGAACGTTCAGTACCACTATTATCTCTCAAACACTATAACTGGGTAGCCATTTACTAACATCGAAACCAATTAATTAGTTTCCCGATCCACTATAACTTGTGACCTCAAAACTTGCAATGTTTTCAAGGATTGCCTATAAGTTAATACCTTTTTGTGCCTCTCTCGACGTTAAATATTAGTATTCATGGTTCTAGACCAACCCATATGGAACCAATGCCGAGCAATTAGCACTGTAAGAAAATTAACAATGACCATGACAAATAATTTGCATCTCTTTTTTTGTTTCTATCCATAATCTTTTCTCCTCCCTTCCTTAGATTAGCTTCGAGTTCATCTACGAGACTTTGCTGGTTTGTACTTCTTCAAAATTCATTCACGAAAACAATTTGCTGTTGCTAGAACAAATATCGAAATAGGTTGGACTTATATTTTAATAAATAATATTTTAGAGATTTAGATATATAAAAGAATATTCTTCAGTTAAAGAAAATATGAACCATAAAAAAAACAATCTACATAGTTTACATGAGAATCGTTGACTAAAATGGTTTGCTTTATTTTAGCAATGTATTTCATTTGACCATTTTATCTTATTTCTAAGCCAATCTAAAAATTCATCTTTATCTTCAACCACTACTAGATTTGCTCATCTTCATATGAAATTGATTTTTTAGGTCAGTTGCTTCCACGCCCTCTGATCTACCACTGTTTTTTCGAACTTTTTCGCTCTTTATTTTTTCGGGTAGCGTGGCAAATCATGGGTGGAAAGATTTCTCGATTTGTCACCTATACTGCAGTTCTCTTTGTTGCTCTCTGGTAATTATATTTTATCATACAATCCTTCACTTTGGTTAATTTTCTTTTCACTAGCTTATTTGTATTCTTTCAGTGACTGTTTCATTACCTCTGTTCTGTCATCTTAATAATCCCGTCGGCTTCCCTCTTCTTCTTGACTTTCATTTGGGTATCTGCATTCCACTACCACATCTCTTTTCCATTTAACAAAACCTTTCCTGACAAGTTACCTGACATGTGCTTTCCAATTTTCAAGATCATTTTGTTGTTTTCATTTCACCAGATATTTTCTTCATTCTCTAAGTTTATAGCAGACAAAACCTTTTCTTGAAATTGGAATTTTATGTCTGCATCCTCCAATCTCGAGCATTTGATAAATGTGTCAAATTTCTGCTTTCTACTTTGTTAGGATTGCAGTCTTACACGTGTGTCTGTGTGAGCGTGGATGAAAGCATGTATGTCAAAAGAGAATACTTTGGATTTCTTTCCGTATTGAGTTCTCCTCCCATCCCCCTCCCTGTGGCCGATTCTAGACTATTGAAGACAGAGCGAGTGGTTTGTTGCTTATGAGTATTTATGTAAGGTGAGGGTGTTGCGCGCTTAGGACCGTCCTGTACAGCTGGACGAATATTGCTCTTCCCCATATCCTCGGCGATGGGCACAGTTGACATGCTGGTTTATGGCTTTACTATGGGTAGAGGGATTTTTGGGTTCGTACACCTTCCCTAGACTCCTTCCCTTTAATCATCCCTCCTTTCTCATTCCTTGAAAACGCCCTTGTGGGAGGCACAAAGAGCCACTATTCATCACAAGCTGTAGGAGGAAACTACTCGCTGAAACCCCTATATACCCAAACACCTAGTCTCTGGGCAGAACCGTTGCGAAGCTTGGAAGAAGAAGGAACCGTCTACACTCAAAGCTCTCTTCAAACGCTGGGACTCGGCCGAACGGAAACCTTCTGAAGTGTGAGGCGACGCAAACGACTCCTCCTCGTAAGTTGCTTGCCCGGGTTCTCAGGACAAGGTAAGTTTTTATACCATCTTTGTCGCATTGCTTCAGCGAGTTCCCCTTAAATTCTTATAAAAATCTCTCTCCCCTTTGTCCACCTCTCTTGCCTAAATTCCTTTAACCTTCGGGCATTCACACTCTTAACCAGCAATCTATTTCGGAACCATCAAACTTCTCTCAAACTCTCCTCAAACTCTCAAACTACACTTAAACTAAACTCAACTAACGAGCGCATTCGGAACTTAACATCGTTTCGAATAAATTCTCTGATGAGATCACTATACTTTCCAAATCAATTGGATACTAATGTCTCTCTCTTTACCTTGCTTAGCTATGCCCTGCTTCCGGAATAATAATTCTTACAACTTCTTACTAAACTCATCAAATATTCTACTAACACCAATTTGTTTTGTATGCTAATCCTTCCGACCTTTAGGACCTTACAATCTTTCACTTCTTTTAGCTGTTTCGTTTTAACCAGCAATAAGTATATATGATTCTCTCTTTTTTAAATCGTATATGATAGATAATTCACAATTGAAAATTTAACAGCAAAGAACAAAATCAGCAAAACTCTCTCCTATTTTTCTTACTCCATTCATTGTGGATAGTATCTTCTATCGTAAGAATGTTTGCATTTAAATCTCCCCATATAATAATTTTCTCTTGTTCTAGAATTGGATTTTGCAATTCGTCCATTTCTCTCTCAAAATTTTCTTTGCTTCGTATTCATAGCCTACTTGGGGTGAATATGCCCTTAGCAAATTTAGTATATCTTCTCCAAAATTCATACCCATAGAAGACAAAATTGGAAAGTAGTTTTGCACATAGAGGGACGAAGAAAAAGATTTAATGGAGTGGGTCTCAAAGGATCTTAAGTTTAACAAACAATCTGACGAAGTTTGTAAAAAGGCGAACCGAATGCATGGAATTTTGGCCAAAAGTTTTCACTACAAACACCAAGATATAATCATACCTATATATCACATGTAACAACAGGTTTAAACTGAAAGAACGAAGTAGGTTTCAAACTAACATCGCTAAAGAAATTCCACCTTTAAAATCATCGATAAATGGAACGTACTCCCCGTGGAGGGAGTAAATGTTAGTAGTGTGAATAGTTTTTTTAAAAAGAATTGACAGTTATTTCACCAATAATGATATTGTTTAAATACGGAGCCCTGTTGTAGATTGAATGTCATGTGAGTAAGCATGTGGCGACAATGTCCAAAGGAGGACTACTTGCATATTAGTTTAGAATTGGATTAGCCTTTGAATGAAAAAGTAGTCTTTGTTGGGTCTCTAAAACTATGTGATTTTAAATAGATTTGTTTCAATTAAATACAAATGACAAATTTAAAATCAACTTGATCCTTTTCGACCAATTTTTCGGCAACTTTCTCTTCTCTATCTTTATATGTTTAGGAAGTTTATAGCAATATATTTTGCATCTAATAGTTTCCTATCTTAAATTTGACTTCCTCTTGGTTAGCGTTTTATCCTAATTTGACCTTTTGTCTATTTTTATTTTAATGAAGAATCATACCCTATATATTTAAAAGCTTGACTGAAATGGAACTTAGGTTGCAGAAGGATCCTACAAGTTTGTGTCTATGGTCACTCACTAAACACTTCCTCGGCTTTTAGAATGTTCACGAATCATTACCAATACACTCTTTGTTTATTTATTAATTGTTTTCTCCCTCTACTTGCACTCATTCCTCGAGGAAGAAAATGACTTAATTAAGTACAGCCGTTTGCCTGGGGTTTCCCGAAAAAGGAAAGATTTGTGGTAATTTTCTTTGCAACGAGTCAATTAACCTATCGGAGTTTTCTTGATAATAGAAGAAGCTATCGGCATCATTATATGAATATTATTGTCTCCATTAAGATTTAGGGATGCGGTACACTAAATTTGTTTTTCTGTTAAACAGAGAACAAAGAGTTGGGTAGATCGAGTATGCTGTGCTGTGTGTCATTCACAAGTGTCTATGCCTGCTTGAAAATGAACGCCATTGGCTGTAGCTAGGTATAACGTCGTTTAAGCCTTTATAAATTGTGATTGTCACTTTCCTGACACTAATAGTCGTTTCACAGAAGAAAGCTGTGAATAAAACATGTATTGTTTCGATCCACTGAATCTCGATTTCCTCTCAACACTAAAGCAACTTTTTGAAACAAGAGGCGGAGCAGATTTCTGAAGTCCGTCAAGCCTCTGGTCGGCTGGTTGTAATGAGACCTGTGAGGGTTCTGTTGTAAATGAAGTTGTCTTAGCGTAACTAGACACCTTATTGTATACACCAACCAAACAGATTACTGTTCCAAAGCAATTAATAGTAGCGTTGAGGAATTAGAAATTAAATATTTTAATCACTACTATTAAATTTACGTATCTACAATACTTACAGGTGAAAGAGCTCAGTATATATATATATATATATATATATATATATATATATATATATATATATATATATATATATACACTGTCAATACTTGCCAAAACGGCAATAAAGTAGGTGTCAAAGCAATGATAAGGCAACAATTAATGACTACGGAATATAACAATGGGATAATTCTGATAGGAAGCACAGAGTCTTTACAGTGAGAGCGATATTATCGTGAACAAGCGAATAAGTGAGAATCTAGGGAGATTTTTTCTCGATATGAACTACATAGATAAATAAAAATACGATTGGCCAACCGTTGCAAATGAAAAGAAAAGACAATTAGAATCAGTAATTAATATGGTGATAAAATATACTACAAATATATAGCAAGGCTTATTTCTGAAATAACATGAATTTAGATTATATTATATTCTGTATGTCAGAAGATATATTGTCCGATAAATGTGGCCGTTATCTCGAGGAAGCGGAAATCATCCAGGTTAAAGTCTAAAATTCTGATGGGAGGATGGAAGACTGGGAAATACGGGGTAAGTTTCCTAGAGGATGCTCGACATCACCCAGAGGAGAAGAAAAGCCCGTGTCGAGTTATAAAGAGAGTTAAGAGGGAAGAGAAGGTAAGAAGAAGAATTTCTCACACCTGACGATTGGCATGTATAATAAATACACTTTATGATGATGAATCCGAGATTGAGGTCAAATCTGAGTCCAAGTTGAGGTAAGGAGAAAGGAAATCTCATGAGATTAGTCGGTGACATGGAGGAAAATTCCTCCGATGTAGAGAACAGGGAACGATCATCCAGTCATATATGCTTTATGGCCCGTGCCACGTACAAATTCTCCCGCCATGAGAGAACTTCAGTGACGTCGGCGAGTACCTTGAAGGCGAAGATGAGTCTCTCTTGAATTCGTGCCTCAGCTTCTAGTGCCCACTTGGGTAGACCACGATCCACACCTGGGAGGTGAGGCCGCATACCAGCTTCGTTATACCGGGACCACCGGCTCGTTTACGACGATGCCTGTGGATATGGAAGACTGTTGTGATAGAGACGAAGACTATTATGAAGGCAGAGAAATTCATCTGTGGGCAGCCAGTTGCAAAACCTGAACTGCGTCAGGAACATTTGTATTTTATATCGATCACGAATCATAAAGACAGTAACTGAAGATGCAAGTTCTGTCGGAAGAAGAACGTACGATAGGATAGGGGCTGAGGTCTCCGGCACTTTTGGCTGAATGGGCAGAGCCTGCAGAGTGTATGGGGAAAGGGAACATATGATCAGCGAACGTGTCAGTCCAGACATCGTAGGTGAGAGCTGTTGACTAGAGGGTCCCCCTGCTTTGATTTCGGGAACAGCCTCCCATTCCATGATTACGTACGTCATGCTAAGGTCCCTCTGCTACTCCTCAAATACTAGCAAAAATAATGATATGTACTTATCAAGATTTTCATCCTACTCGTATATCCAGAAAAAAAGGCAATGCCAGTTACTTTTCCGCTTCTAAGTTCAATTTCATTTAAGGATAAGCCTTTTGATGAAGAAGAGGATAACAATTATGATCGATCATAAACGATAATGAAGGTTGAATGTGTAAGTTAATAAATCAATTACTTGAAAACTACCTTCGTTATAATAGTTAATGCTTGAATTTATTTTCCAGTGGTTTGAGCCGCTCTATTTATGACAGGTCGATGAGGGATACGAGCATATTTCCTATACTATTTCGGAGAGAATATATTTCCTCGATTATGCCTGCATTTAATTAGATTTAAAACACCTCGCTTTAGGTGATTATAAGCATTTTATCTAATAACATGTATAAATATTGTTAACTTTCCCAATTCAATTTTTTGGTGGGATGTGACTAGAGACAAAATATCAATAAATCAGGAAAAGTAAGATGATATCTGCCCAATTCCAAGCTGCGACAGACTTGATAAAAATTAACGTTTTGAAATAGGTATGAACTGAGCTACAAACTGGGTTGACGTTAAGTTTGAGCTTTGCCTCTGTCCTAGGTTTTAAAGCCTTTCAATCGCTTAAATTTATTTCCCGTTTCGTTCTCCACAGGGACCTTGGAAAAGATGGAGATGGTTCTTGTCTTTAGGATTACTCACTAAGAGAAAACATCCGTATTAAATTGAGTGGCTTAGTATTTGTGAGAATTAATGAAAGTTATCAGCATGCGTAGCATCCACTTGAGATGCTTGTCCCACCTTCCCCAAGAAGCTCAGAAAGGCTTGCCTAAGTTTTGCGTCAGGACTTTCCTCCTAGAGAAGCTTCGCCAATCATAGCTGAAGAGGAGCGTCCTAAGAATGCGGTAGGCCACATTGTGCGCTTCTTTATAGGCTCATTGGACTTATGTTATACTGCCGAAAGAGATGTACTTAAATCTGTTGCCAGAAATGCTGCAAATCGCATTACTCGGTATAGGTAGAACTTCAGTTATTCGATCATGTCGACCATAGTTCACGTCCTCAATTTAAACTTTCACACATTAGTAGAGGTAAAAAGATCAATCAGGTAAAGGTAATCATTTCTTCCACAAAGTAGCTATTTCGCCTTCGACGCCACCTATGACAAATTCAAGGCCTTTTTTCCATTCGATCAAGAACTTTTTAGATAATTTTCTAGCCTTGACCACGAGATTTGCCTACACTTTCCTGATGTGATATTTTTTATGTGCTGATGAAAGCTTCTTTAATGTACTGCTGCATCTTTTACAATGAGTTAATCCAATCCTGTTTTAGTCTCTTAAAGGAAGCAGTATAAATAACGGGACACCGTAAGAGAGAGTGGGTGTTCCACTCTAATTACAAGTAGGACTTGTGTTTAGGATCCTCGTCTAAAAAGAAATTTGAATTAACGATTGGCACGTTTGATTTTACGTTTTAATTGAAATAGAATATTTCGATAGAGAAATGATGGGGAAATTTGAAAAGAGGCGTTTTCAAACAAATTTCGAATTTGAATAGTTTAATGCTGGTATTGTGTTGGTTTAAAAGATAAATCTTTAAAAATTACATAACAGGCTATAGTTGTGATACAAAATGAATAAAGGCGTAAGTTATGTAAATAAATATGGTAGAGTAGTCAGCTTTTTAGTTTGCCTCTCTTCTCTTTTCTAAATATGAAGGCAATTTGGCAAACAATAAGTGAAATAATATTTTATTAGCGCGGCTTTCTTTCTCAAAGAAATCTACTACAAAGTTTTAAGTACGTATATGATTGAACAAAAGTCATCTAACCATAGAGTAACTTATACAGATTAGACTCTTAAAATGAAGGGGGAGTTATATTTTTTTTTAATATTAGGAAATTTGGAGCTCTATCACAACTTCATCCTTTAATTACTAAATGGCAACCTCGTGATTTTTCTCTGCCTTACTTAAGGACTATACTATAGTATATGCATACGTTCTCAGGTAGCACTTATGATACGCATGTTTTCACATTAGGCGACAATTAATATAAAAGTTAAATATCAAAAAATAATATATGGAGAGAAAACGGAAGAAGGTTTACTTGGCTGTTCCGGCCAATACTATTTAATATTTGTTCGATATCTGAGTTAGATTGGCAGGAAGTATTGTCAGAGAAGTAATGCTTCCTCCAAGGAAAGAGGTTAATTGGTATAAATTCAAACTCGTAGTTGATATTTGAAGCCATCGTGAGTAAGAACACTTTCAATTCCTCCATATTGTAAGATTGATACTTTTGAGTAAGATGCTCATCAAATTGATTTGCAGAAGCTAAGATGGATTGAACGGAGTTTTACTTCACTTTCAAATCATAATTTAAGATAGGTTTTGAAAATAATTTTGCCCTAATTTTTCAAAATGAGGTTTATCTTGAAATTAAAACGGAAATTATGCTAATTAAAAGAAAGCAATTTGAGAATCCTCAATGTTGAAGGAAAGTTGAACCACGAATTCAAGCAGTGAATTTCGCTCCTTAATCAAATAAAATTACCCGATTAATTAGGTACACTAGTTTTAAAGTTTGCTACTAAAAGACTTTCGATTTGATACACAAATCACCTTTTCCAACTTTATTAGTTCAATTAATTTTGTTTGAAAAGCCAAACAAACATACCGGTTGAATTAATTGTGAAAATTTTAACCAGTATAAAAGAAAATAGGGGCAAGATAATCGGTTAATTAACTTTGATATTGAACAAGTTATTTTTGCCTATATAGTGCATCTCCAAAGCTATTTTGACTCCGTAATTGTATTTGTTAATCTTGATTAGTGCTTAAATAAAGATTGAGAATATATTTGCCTGTATTTGTTTGAATTATATTGAAGAGCGTTTTAGAATTTGAATCAGAGATACGTACAAACAGGATTCTGGTATCTAAGTTTAAAATAGAAAACATATACAAACAAATTTGCATTTGGTTTCTTACTAATGGATATCATAATTTTTTTTAAAAATACTAATAAAATAAAGAAAACAAGTGAAATAAAGAAGGAAAGAGAAAAAAGAGGTTGGGCGAGTATGAAGTATCTGCCAAAGTTAAAGTACCTTTGAGTAATTAAAAGTTGATTATAATCGCATTTTATATAATTAGATATGATTAGAGAAAGAAAGAATGAGCAGCGGAAGACCAAAAACGATTAAACAAGCTAAGCAAGAGTTTACGCTAATCAGGTCATATTCCCTGCAATGGTTGTCTTTTTTGAGGATTATCCGTATCTGTTAAGCTTATAGCTAATCTGCCGATACCCATTAATGCGATAATAACCTCTTTCGATTAGTTTTCCCTGTACTCGTTATAAGTTACTGTATCATGTAGGCACAGTAAAATCACTTAAAAGAGGGTATATATATATATATATATATATATATATATATATATATATATATATATATATATATATAATTGAACTCACTCTCAAGTTAATTTAATATTATTAGCCACTACTTTATAACTGCATAATAATGATTTAAGAGAATAGCATTGGGATAAGATATGCCATACCATCCTAGATGATATACTAAGATAAGAGAGACATGCGCACATAATTATTTCACACAGAACAATAGAACATATCTGGGCAAAGGATTCGAAAGTCATTAATCATATCATTAAGAATGAGATTTTAGATATAGGGGTCACATTGAAAATGGCCATTCGAAATGCTAAAATCTTGTATATATCGAATTAAATTAGATTCGTTTTTTCTTCTACGGAAATCATTACAAGTTCGAAATTAATTAAGTGATATGATTATTAATGACCTTAAACTCATTCCCCTAGATTAAAAAAATTGTTCTCTCAGTATATGACACAATAAGGTATGGTCAACTTCATGCTGAAACGACTCTCGCTAATATATATATATATATATATATATATATATATATATATATATATATATATATATATATAAATAAATATTCATATAGGGACAGCGATTGATTGTTCAGAAAGAGTATATGGTAAATACATTTAACATTACTTGGTTGAAGATAGGAAGCACACAGTTGAGAGTAGCAATTGAATTTGAATAAAAATTAAAAATTTTAAAAAGGAATCGGTGTTAAATTATGAATTTAAACACGATATTTATAATGATGAATTGGCTGGTATTAATTAAGAGTGAATGTGGGATGATCATTATCAGCCTATCCAAAAATATAAGAGAATTTTTAATATATTATCACACCTAAATCCTTAGCTTGAAATGATTGGCTCGGTGATTTTTCTGAGAGCAAGCGTTCGTAGGAGAGACAAATAAAGCAAAAGAATGAAACAAATAGCCTTAAACTAAGTTGGAATGCGATTTGCTAAATCGCAAAGCTGGTACGTCTTCGCTCTTTTGTATAGTGAAGCGTAGAGGAAAAGAGATAATAGATAGTCACACATCAAGAGATAAAATGTCTGAAAGAGAATTTCAGATTGATTTATATTTCCGGAACCATATTAGGTAAAATTAAAGAAACAAACAATTTATTTAGACAATCACACAACCACTATCATTTTCCTTCCCGCCTTCACACCCAAAAAATCCAAACTTTATTCTCTGTTTCGGTTCCCCAAGGATGGAGTGATAGTGCTGCCCTCTATGGGTGAAATCATATTCACATACCTCTGAAGTTGCACCATTTAGGATAGGAAGGGTTCCATTAGCCGGTCTTGTGATATCGTCAGTGACGTCAGAGACTAATGGCACTAGCTACTTAGACTAACCTTTTAATAAAACGATGCAGAAGTTTTTTGATTCTCTGTAATCACGTTGGAGACTAGTAATTTTGGTCAAATTTTTCATATAAATATAATTGAAAATCGAATGACTACTCATTCCATGCCCTTCAATGCTTGTGATAAGAGGTACAATTATTGCGCTCCTAAAAAAGCTCCCAATTGTGTCATGCTAAATTGTTTTGCATGCTTTTCTAAAATGCTATTGTCCCAAAATCATATAATCGATATTATTAGTTAGCAATTTATAAGAAAATGCTCAAAGGATGTTTCAAGTATCCTTTAAATTCGGTTTCATAGATTTGGTAGTAATACTTTCTAATACATACTCGTACACCTTGGCAGGGAATATATATTAATACATTAGTTGCTGTCATGTTTTTAACAAGAAAATTTATATTTAAACTATTGAAAATTTTATTGGGCAACCAAAAATGTTTTGGTCTGCCTTCCAGACAAATGGGGCTCTACTAAACTAAATTGTGATCGATTATTCTAAATCTGAACTTTGAATTATTGGACTGCGTCGAGATTTCGTGTTTTTGCATAATTATATATTAATAGTATATTCCTATATATTATATTTAGTTTCAAGATAAATACTTATATTAAATATATGATATTAATCTATATAGTATATTTATACCCAAAATAAATAGTGTAATATAATAGTACATTTTATAGTAATATTTAAGGAAAATCTACATTATTTTTCATATACCCTGCTCAGAAATGTTTGAGTTGCTTTTGCGCTTATGCTTCCTGTTAGTCTGCCATTGACGTGACTAGCATATTTATGTTGAAAGGAAATGGTGTAATATAATATTACATTTTCTAGTCATATTAAAGGTAAACCTACTGTCGTAGGTTAAGTCCGCACACTTTACACCAGATTAATATAGATGTCGTAGGTTAACACTACACACCTTACACCAGTTTAATATAGATGTCGTAGAATAGGGTCGAGTTCACCCTCTCTGCTTTACTAGTGCGTAAGAAGTTTCCAATATAATTAAAGTGCAAATTAACTGAGAGTAGGTTGGCCAATAGTCGACTATTTTGAAGTTCCTGGATAACAGAAAAACCGGTATAAAAATAAATTACTTATATGCAAATGAATATTATTTTAGTAGATTAAAAGGAGTCTTAGAATGAGCTTTACACATACTACATTTACACCTGTCTGCGCAGCTAAAAGGGTGGTGGGAGACGTGGTGAGGATGGTCACTGTACAAACAAACGGACAATATTGACAGAGGGACGCTAGAACGACCTTGAGTGTAAACTAAGTTGATTAGGGATGGGGAAGCAGAGAGCACTTGCACAGGGGAATTGCGTGTTGCTGTTAGCTCGAATATTTGGTTAGAGGGAGTAATCTTTGCCTTGGCGCAAAGTTCAAACAATAGTCTCAGGATAATGACTATTACGCCAATGAACTTAAATCTTGCTTTCGAGTAACACGAATCGAAATTGAGTGCGCTACGTTCGATGTGTAGGGAAAGAGAGTTGAGGTAGACTCACGTGAATTAACGAGAATACCGAGAGCTTGACGAAAATTCTGTGAGAATTGTACTGAAACCAACAGGACGCGAATAGCGGTTACCGACGGGGGTAGACAGAGGATACTGACGGGGGTGGGATGACGGCGGATACTCGCCGGATACTGACTTCGAACTCTGGCGCCGGAGGATTTATAGGGGTCGAATGGGGTTTTCTCCCCCTCCGTCCTAAAAGGAGAGTTCTAGGGTCAGACACATCTGCAGATGAGAATAGACTCGGCCTAATAGCGCGACGGCGAGAAAGTTCTTAAGCTGGCGAATCGAACTTTGTCCGACTTCAAATGTGAGCTTCTGAGCTCTCACACTTTTCGCAGGTTTCTGTGATGGCGGCATTTCAGGCCATCACGGCGTCTCATAAATTCGCACCTCCATTAGCGCAGACAAAAATGGTTAGCCAAGTGTCTATTGTCTCTCTCTATATTGAAGGGCGAGACGGCGCGTATCTTCCTCTCTCTTTCTCTCTCTGTGATCTCTGACACCTACATTATTTTTTATATACTCAGCTCAGAAATGATTGAGACACTTTTGTGCTTATGCTTCCTGCTAGTCTACCATTGAAGGAATCATATTTCAGCAATCAAGTTTCGGTTGAACCGGCATTATTACCTCTATTTCTTCTTTGATATGTCTTGGTGGAACCTCTTATCAACCTCATCGCTTACAGCCTCCAGATTTGTTGAGAAAAAATCGAGGTGATAATACAAGAATTGCATTTAAAGTGACATACGGCATCCCATTTAACTAGTATAGTTATCAGTTACCACTCTGAACCAGCCTAATAACTTGGTAGGGAAATTTAGTATCACTTAGGTCTCTATGTTTTTATTATACTGTATTACATCGTTTAATATTTAATTCACATTCATTGTTTTTTTTTTATAAACCACGTCAATAGCATCTATCCTCCTTAAGAACAATGGAGGGTCTTTCATCTTTAAGTAAAGTTCTGAAGCCACCTTTGTTCATGGTGCCTTAAGTATTTGGCAAAAAACGATACCGACCGCTTTTTATAGCCCCGCGGAAACACCCTAGTTGCCACCAGGGCTGCAACAATCTGTTATAATTTTCCAAATTTATCAAAAGGTATTTGGCATAAATACCCAAGAAATTATGTTTAATTTCTCATTTTCTCCTCAAAATCAAGAGATCATAAGTATAAGGTTCCTATTTTGGATTACCTTTTCTGAGGCACTAAAAATGGTAATTGAAACTTGATCTTCCTTGGTAGTAACTCGAGCGTTCTACAAGGGGCTGTAAGGAGCGGGCGGTATCATTTATTGCAATATACTTACTGCATCATCTGCTTTAATTTTACATGCCTACCGACCGGAGATTATTGCGGAGATTTTGATTCGCCATTTGGACACAGTCAGACCATTTAGGAAGGAATTTTCACTAAGATAGAAGTAATCTGTTTGTGGAAACTACAAAACTGTGACAGGTAAGGATTATAAAAATATTGGCCGCCAGTTGCGTTCTCTTCACTGACGAGAGCATGGAGACCTTTGGCAGACCTGACGGTTGGGCAAATGGTTGGGTCTATTTTGGAGATGAGGGTCACGAACGTCTGCGCCTTTAACATCCGGAAGGAGGAGGCATGTTGTGAACAGCTATAATTGGAAACAGACTCTTACACCTGTCAGGGTGCCTGATGCGGTTAAAGTGACCGCAGCCGCATAATGCAGGCTATTGAAAAAGATCATGGGTAAATCGTTAGAAAATATAGCGTTGTCACTTCAAATTACTCTAGTTTTCATGGAGAAAACGCTCCATCTCCCTATGGCAGGTCCAGAGGAGAGCTCCTTGGCTCTTATGGCAAACAAGGTGAGAAGTTGATGATGTAGCCGCCAGCATCTCAACCTAAACGAATATTTGTGGTCCATCAATAAATAACAGGCTTATGGCGATGGCCGTGTTTTTCGACTGAAAAATTTTTATGGGTGACAATCAAAACTTTAACATATGCAATCCCACCTGCTACTATTAAGAGAGGGTTTTAGAGTTCATTCGTTGGAGTGGGGCTCATTGTGGAAAATAATTTTATTATGCCCATTAATCGTGTATTTAAATCATGGGTTTATTTTAAATATTTACGCAAACTATTCTGAATGTGTAGAATTACCCTTTGTTTTCTCCATAATATGCCTCGATGTGCTATTTTCATTCAAAATATAGTAGCGTGTATCGCCCCCAAAACGACCACTCTGAATTACTAAACAGAGCATGAATTCCACTCCTCCCTACTAAGCTATTATTGTTTTTATGAGGGGATAATTTGCAGGAAAAATTCGGTAAAACTAAGAATAATGACACATGCAGCCTCTGAATTTGCTATTAGACATTAATTTTCTTGCTTGGGTCCACTAAAAATGCCTGCTTTCAGTTTTGCGTCACTTTGCACTAAAACAAATATTTCTTTTAGGTATTGGAATCCACAACTATCGGGGTTAATTGTTATACATATTTGTTAATAAGGTCAAGTTTGATGTGAAAGGGTTGAAAGTAAAAACTTTGTTGGGTGTACCGGTGACATATGCTGCACATAATATCGAAAAATATAACTATGTGCTCAGCTCTTCTAGCCCTGTCTTTTAATGATTGCCGTCATCGCAGAATTTCCAGAAAGATAAGAAGTACATATTTTTACTTTATTCTAACAACAGTACTACGAGTAGGAAAGTTATCTTCACATCAGCACCAGTATTCCACTTCTAAACAGAATAAATAAATTCGTTCAGAATGTGTTCTATAGATTACATATAATTTTTTTCTCGCTGATAGCATGACCCATAGTTGTGCGAGGTTTTCCATTACAATATGTAATTGTAGAAGAAATTCTACCTCCCCCCCTTTCTCTTCCCCAGTTGGCCGTTGACCCCTCTAAATTCGTCTGCTCTATATACTGCGAAAATTAAAACAATGGAAAGACCATTAAGTGGACATCGCGACTTTTGTCGCGACCCAAGGGAATTAGGAAGTCTGTTGGTGATGAATCTTTCTCCCCTTCTAGATAATTTCGGGGTATATATTCCACAGTTTAGAATTCACAGGCAGATTTTGAAAGAAACAGTAGGTCGCCAGTTCCTGGCAGCCTACTCTTTCGAAAAAGTGTTCGTGAGTGTCTACAGGGAAATAATGGGCAATGACTTAGGCATGTGCCTGCTGGACTGTAAAAAGGGTTGCAAACTGGTCAACGACGTTGTTCCTGCCCTCATGAGGTCCCTCTTCCGTGTCATGGGCAAAAGTATGGTGTCAAAAGCTAACATTGATGGCCATGCAAAAGTCAAAAGAAGAGGCATCAAAAGAGGTAATCCGGATTTACTCGAGAAAGCTACCAGGATCAAAAGTGACTACAAGAAGAAGAAACTTTCTAGTGAGAAAAAGTCCTAAGTCAATTTAAGAGTGCGTAGCCACTGACATTTGTTATGTATCTTTATTTTGTAGCGTAGATATTAGAATCCAGGTTAACCATGAAATAGGTTACTAGTAGAGGGTGTCCACACCTTAGATTCTTACTAGCTATTAATTTATTATACCTATTTTAGAATAATATAGTCGGTACTCACCCATGGGCTATGAAAAAAGATTTATAAAGTTAAAAAAAATGAAATCAAATGCAGGTTCTAGTTAAATGATACATAATGGAAATATAATTGTTTGCTAGATTGGTCAGGTGTGGGCCCTAGAGGTATTTCTTCTTTTTTTCTTAATTGATGCTACTTACTTTATTTCATGTATTAGGATATAACTTGAAATATATTTGTAGTTGAATGTAATATACCCATTTTTCTATACAGTTTTAATTAGAAATTTTGCCATTTATTTATTTTTTAATTAGCTGGAAAAGACCTGAAAAACCTATGTAATTTTTAAAGTTGATATTAGTATACACCCTGTAGTATCTAAGAATCCCAATGTACACAGCCTTATTAAATAAAATTGAATTGAATATAACCAACATCGGTTATAAATATAAGGTTTTAATTTTTTATTTTTCATTAGATATAAATAAGTCACACTTTCGTTCATCAGGCCGAATCTGTTCGACGATAAAAATTTGACTTCACAGCCCGAAGTACATTGGTTCCAGAGTGCTTCATGCAAAATTTGGGGTGAATATCTTTAAAAATATAGAAATGAGAACGGTTTTGTTTTTTCCTGGCTAGCCCGACTATCGAATCGCCTGATTTTGAGCTACCAATCAAGTATTCGTTATCTATAGTACATATAATCTTTAGTCCTATTAAATTATATTTTTTATCCGGGTTTGAATATTCCTTGACCTAGCAACTGTATATTTAAAGCACTCTTAAAGCCATCTCCAGGTGGAGCCTTAATTTCGGTTGGCCAGTAGGACAGTCTGCGTATAACGGCGTACACCCTCTCATACCATGAGAGTAATAACGTTGCAGAAAGACAAGTATATATATATATGTATATATATATATATATATATATATATATATATATTTATATATATATATATATATATATATATATATATTAAATTTAGAAGAAGCGGCAGATGAGGGGGAGATAATGGAACTGGATTGCCAATCGAGTTCCTGGAAGGATTATTCTACAGAATCGAGTGCAATTGGCCGTTAGTATAATAAAGAAGGCTGCGGGATTCTGGGGTTATGAAACGGAGGGTACCAAAAATAATTCTTAATAATTAAAATAGACTTAGAATATGTACAAATGAAAAAGATTTCCAAAGAATACTCAATGTTTACAGGAACCAGATTAAAGTATTACTAAGAGCGATTAGATAAGCTCGAACCTGAGCTCACAAGCAGGCGCTGTTGAGCCAATATACGAACGGGTCTACTGGTCAAGCAACAACAATTTACTCGCTGGAGCCTAGTTTGGGGGTTCGGGCTTTAAGAGACGACGCAGGATATGAGTGATTAAACGAGTAAATCATAATCGATGGAGTTTAACCTCGAGGAATAAATTCGAATCGAAGGATAGCCAATTAACTGGGCAAAATTCCTTTGGTGAGAATTCTTGCTCTTGAGGAGGAGAAGGGGGAACCGAGCTGAATCGAGAAAACGACTTGTCTCGTTCAGAAATGCGGGCCTATACTGCTCTTTTCCGGCGGTGTCTAGCATTATATATGGGCCGACCGGAAGCGATAATGCCTCAGGCCAAGGACCTCTCCTTAGTCAAATACTCCAACGAGGGATAGGATGATTCGAACGGAGTTTCTTGATATTGCCCGGAGAGGCGGGCAGCGTCTTCTTGCGCCCGCACGCTTGGAATTTTTGCTGCTGCCTTATCAGCTGAAGTGGCTCGATTCTCTTACGGTTTCCACGACTTTGCTCTACGTCGCCCGAGAAACCTCATGGTTTCTCGGCTACATGGCAGTATTAACCTCTCATCTCGACAAACAACACAGATTCAAGTTAACCTTACTTGTGTGTATAAACAATATTAGTTAGCCAGGTGATCATATTCTATCTTTGCATGAGTGTATTGACGTTAGTACAAAATAAAGCATTATTATTTTCTTGTTTGAAATTTATAGATAACACTGCACGGCGAGAAATAAAATTGATGTTTTCGTTACTTTCTTTAGGAGATTTCGTTGCCGTATAGTCTTGATCCCCAAACTTCTGCTTTCTTCTTTGGCAATCCTGGGTCTCTAACTAAATCGTTAGACTCTTATTGATAAAAGAAGAGTGGGTGATTTTTTCTTTGAATCAATTACGTACCCTTCGTCAATACGAGATTCAGGGCGATCAGAGTTAGACGTATCAAGGTCGTCTCCAATTGATTCACGTGATGAAGGGACTGTGACATAGTTACCTAAATGATAGCTGGCCAATTTTAGGGGCTAATTTACAATAAGCATCCACATTTTTTGCTTTGGTTCTCTTTAAGGAACCAAGAATAGTAGTCATGCAAAAGTACTAATCAGAACTATAAACTGTTGGCTCACGCCAAGAGATCATGTACTTTTACTACAGCAAAATTACAGCCACTCTGAAGCCGTGAGTAACCTACGGTACAGCATATATGAGGTGCTCACCTCTTGTCTTAGATCTCAACTTTACAAAACCCTAAATAAAATTTGAAGACAGTTTTTAATATGGTGGCTATGTTATTTTCACGCCCAGCATATTTTCTACAGACTTTACAAAAAGTTTTATGTGCTATTTACACCACTTCCCTCATTAATTATTAGACACAATGAATACCTTTAAAGAGGTAATCAACCTAGCAAGAGCGCCACATAACACAGTTGACGGCCGCGCAACGATTTGGAGTTTCAATAATAAACTTACAAGTATTGGAGCTTTTAGATAATATTAATTTTCAACTAATACGAGTATAATTAAAAAACACATAAAATATACATAGTTTCAGATCTGAGTTCAGATCCGAAATCAGAATGTACGATTTAGATTAAACCACATGCTTTTGACCCAGTAGCAGAATCTTTGTTGTCCATTATAATGGTAGGAATATCTCCTGCTTTCTTTTAATCAATTAATCGTTTGAATTTAAAATTTCCAACGCTCTAACGGAATTGCTTGCCGATCTCAGAGGAAACCTCTCTGTCATTATAAGTTGAAGCCAGATTTCGAAACAATGGCAAAATTTACGGTAACAATGGGGCATTCAGCTGTTCATAAAACAAAATTTAAGAGCTAAGATATAAGAACAAACTAAAATATTAGATTCATATTAAACACAGCAGGACTTCAGGCCAGTTATAAACACGGATCAAGCGAAAATGGAACTGGAGACTATTAATTGTGGTTTCTAATGCGTTCGAACGAATTTTCCGAGAAAAAAGCGAAATCTGAATGGTTCTAATAAGTAAATCCTTAGTTAAAATTCTGTGTAAAACGGTTGGAACAACAAATTCACTCAAAGAAAGAGATCAGCCACGGGGTCGAAATGAAAATGCGATACAGATTTTGAGTCCTCCAATTGTAACAGGTGTGGGCGGCACCAACATCTCGATATTTTATACAACGTATAGAGAGATTATTGATCGTTATGGCCACCTAGAATTATCTGCCTCACCAAAAGCAAATAATATGACAATAACCTAAATTTCCGTCATGCTTCATGTATTTTTAAAGTTACAATCAAAGGATATTTATTTGTTAACAGTATTGGTTCATAGTTTGTTTTTATGTGGTTTTCGTTCTATCTCACAGGCATCTGGTGTTAATTAATATCTGTCAGTCATTTTCTCTTGTCTTTTTCCAAATTTCAGGATGTGATATTGCATTCTCTTCTCTCGACGTATACTTGGGTAGTGGTGTTATTTCCATTAAAGTCCTTTGACTACTTAAAATTCCCCTCTGTCGCTCTATTGTTTGCCTTGTTATTCGTAAATTCCTTTTTATATTCGTCTGTCAATATATCGTCTGGACGCTTCCAGGTACTAACGCTTGTTTGTGTATTTTTTGGTTTACTGATGGAGGGCAGATTGTCCGATTTTATCTTTTCTGATTTTTTTATGAGCAGTATTCTCCTTCTTGTACCTTGTAATATTTGAAATACAGATTACCTTTTTTGTTTAGCGGGATCGTTTGGTTTAAAGTTAAAAATTTCACCAGAGAGCGCTTCAGCACTCTAGTAATACAATAAGAAACATGGAATCCTATTATAATGCCAATCAGTCCGGCTAGTAATTATCATTGAGCCCTCCAGTATCAACGTTTGTTTCTTCCCTGGACCAAGGCGCTGTTTTTCTGGACAATATTGCGTGGTTACGTCGGCCTATGAGGTGTGTGCTATCTCTGAGCACCCATTTATTCTTAATACAACTGGCTTTAATCCTTCTTGCTATCCTCTCCATACTAGCTTATATCGCTTTCAACTTTTTCTGCCAGTATCCTTCTCCCCTCATATCATTTTGACTCATTTGTCCGTGTGGAACTTCCATGCCTCATTCACCTAACAAATTCATATAACAATACTGAAAAATATATTGCTGTAAATACTATAGCAATTTACTGTCGTCCTCTAAGCAGCCAGAAAGATAATGTATTTTTTACACAATAATGCATCTTTCTGAATTTAATAATACAATGTGTTGCTGTAGAATTACAGTCATACTGTCTAAAAAGTACCAAACCTGTATGATACTGTAATTTTCGTATACTGCATTACAGTATTTTCCACATTAACACACTCTTTTTAAAATGCAGTATCATGAAACCTACTGTAACCTATAGAAAGCGCGGCTGTAATGTGTACCTTAACAGATGCATAATAAATTATTGTAACATGCATTAATGGTGTCAAAATACAATAACTTTATAGCTGAATATTTGCCAGTAAGTTGCTGTATTTATGGCTATTAGGGGAAGGAGAACCATTGTAAACAGCGACAGTTCGGTTTAGAGATATTAAATTGGTTTAGTGGATGCATTTACATACTTCTCGTGGAAGAGCAGCGTCCCTTAGTCATTTACAAGGGAGTGTAAAAATTGTACACATTGTTATGTTAACTACATATTCTTTGTGCGTATATTAGAGTTTAGCTTAAAATGTAAACTCAAACGCAAACATGAAGGTTAAAATAGTGAAGTGCAACTCATCTTTTTATAAATGCCTGTTGATTGGGTTTATTGGATATAGCCCCTCTTTACAGATATCATGAATGTCTCCCCGCACAGTCATACCGAATGCAGTGTGAATTAGACTAATCTTTGCTATAGTAATCGCTTATTTTTTTTTCCTTTTAATGATGAAGACAAAGAAATAAATAATATATAAAATCTATCGTCTGTTGTAGAATTAGAGAAAAATCAATTTTACACCACATTTAGTAGTTTATCAACGTTTACTAAGCGATAAATTTGAGCAAAGCTGCAACGAATCTTATGTATCATGAATGAGATACATAAATTTAAAAAAATAGCAAAAATGAATATATTTAATAGATTTTCAAAGTTTATTATCGTTAATAAGGGTACATTTTAAATCAAGGGTTTAGTTGTGCAAAATGAAAAAAACATTAAATCCATCGGTGTCTCACTTCCCTATCTCTTTCTTCCTCCTTTCATAAAATATTTCCCTCGCTGACTAAAAATCTTCTTTACAAATGTTACTTTTATTTTTCGTCTATTCGGAAGAAATTAATAATGCTTTGGAGATTAATGGATAAGTACAGCATTCAAAACTTTAAATGATAAGAACTGTTAAATTGTACGACGAAAAAATTGGTCTCATATATATCTTTGTTTTTGTGGTCCAAACACTCTATCATTAATTTTTTTCCTAGATAGATTCAACGTCCAACGATGAGCACAAAAGAATATTTTTATCTTCAACTTTTCACATTTAGTCTGATATATTGATTGTGTTGATTGAAATGTATAATGCTTTTCTTGTTCGAGATTTCAGAGGAAAAACTAATGCTCATCTCCAGTGGAGAGTTGAGAGTTATTAAATGACTACTCGTATCAAAGAGTGAAGTATTTTTCATGAAAGAAGATTTTGCTTCTATGGAACTCAACTTACAAAATGGAAAGTCTTTAGATAACTGATATGTTGGTTGTTTTATTTATAATTCTTGAGACATGCCACCTTGATTTGCTAGAGTTTTCTTTTTAAATTCAGAAAATTTTACGTGCGTTAGGACTATCACCATCGGATATTTCATATAACCATGTAGTTTTTAAACATATTTATACTTAAAATCTTTGGTTCACTTTACTTTATCCCAAAGGAATCAAATTCATCATACATTCCTTATATACGAGCATCATAAGGAAAATTCAGCATCCAAATTGATGGTTTGTTAGTGATTTGTTTGTTTAAGTTCTTTAGTCACCTCTTTAGAATAGATTTCAACAATATAAAATAGTATGAGGGGAAAATGCTAAAAAAAATTATTAGCATTAATCACGCCATGTTTTTATATTTGTGTGCAAAATGATTTTCAATAATGATTTCTAAAATTAGTGAAAACAATATGAAATGATTTACCGAAACTAAAGAAACATTTTGTGTACATGACGACTATCTTGTGTGAGAATTACCTGCCATTATTGTGTCTCCGTTCCGCATATAATAAACTCTTTTCAGACCATTTCAATTTTAAAGACAGTCGCTATTTCTTAGTGTCTTGAGCTCTTCTCTATTTCTATAACTAATTTTTGGCAAATCAGTCTTTCGGTGCATTCTTTCTTGTGTATATTGGTGTCGTAGAATTGCTTATAGTCTGGTCCAATAATTATTCTAGTCCTTGATCTGAACACACCGCTATTGTTTAAGTCGGTGGTATTGACCCTATGACTCAATCCTATGATCATATATATATATATATATATATATATATATATATAACATGGTAGGCTTTAATTCCTACTGAACGTGCGAAAGCTGGTTAGAGGCATGTTGTGCCGTAGCCAGGATTCTCACTATAAAAGTCCCACTTGTTCCTGGGGGGAGGTTTGTGATTGTTAAATTCTAAGAGTGTATAATACAGGTTGAATAAATCAGCCAAAGGGATTCTTAATTTAGGTCTTGCCAAGGGTACGTCAAAAAGGAGGAGCCACAAATAAACACACTTTCTCAAAATAAACTTTACTTTACACAAATCTAATAATTTACAATAGTTAACAGGCAAAATTAAGGATTAAATATTAAACACTGACGTTAAGCGTCTAGATTTATAATGACTCAGTGGGAGTATCAATCACGGTTAATTAATTAGGTAATTTAAGAATAGAGGGACGCTGGGTTTACAGATTACCATTAATTGATGGATTGGAGAGACGACTACTCGGGTCCAGACGGGATGGTTCGGGTGGCGTTAACACGAGTTCTCGGGAAGAGGGGGGATAAGACGACGGGTTCGGGGCTGCTGGCTGCAGTTCCGGTTAGTTCACTCCTAACTGGGTGTGATACTAACAAATAGTAACTTCCAATAACTATTTGGATGTTCCTTTTCTTTCTCAAGTTACGTTGAGCAACAGAGCGTACTCTTCTAGTCACAGACTCTGTGGGGCGGGATTTACTTCCAGGAACAATTTGAGACAGCGACCAAGGTTAACTCGACGACCCGTTGGTGTTCGATACCTTACGGCAACGACTCTCGTTCAACGTGAGGATTACGTGAGTAGATTTGGGACACTGCTGCTAGAGGGGTAAACGACGATGTTATTTATACCGCGGATTGTCGGAAATTGAGAGAGAGATTCCATTCCCGACAATTCGCTTATCACAGCGCCTTCTTGACAATCACCATGCTATCATAAAGAAGGCAAATAAGATTTAAGCTTCTTTGAGGGATAGGCATTCTTTCGTCCGACTTCCTGTCACCAGTTTAGGGAATTGTGAGGGGAAGAGAGAGAGGAGACGAAGGTCAACTCAAACGACAAATTTCTTTCGTTCCCACGATTGTCTGGTGGCATGTGAGTAGTTACGTTCATACCCTCACAATTGGTATCCCCAGTGTTTTGTCTTTGTTTTTAATTAATTGTTTGCTTGTTATGTTGTTTTCATAATATTGGATATTCCCAGCATTTTAGATCCGCCAAATATTTGGTGAAAATATTATTTTAGTTACTGCTCCAATCCCCAATGTGTTTCCTGAAATTATATGTCCTCTTCTGAGTGTTTTCGGTTTTTAATTCCTACGTTTATCGTCTTTTGTTTTGGGCTTTAGTCTCCCATCAGGCTGAGCTAAGTATTGTTTTTTACTTTTCATTTAATTTTTTTTTAGGTTTTTCCTTATCTATGCTGTTTGTCTTCTTTTATCGTAGGGCACTTCACGCATACACATTCATCTCTCTACAAATTAAATTGTAATTAAACTATATATTCATTTTGTTTGGTTTTTCGACGCACAAAAGACCTGAATGATTGATTTTACCGTACGAATGGCCTCTCCAACGCCGGCTGCCCATCCCTAACTTTATATTCTATATTCAATAAATGTATTGACCGCCCTCGCTCCTTCGCCACACACTAACCTCATCCTACTGCCACCTACCACTTAAAGAAAATTAAGGGTCCACAACTTGCTAAAATGTTCAGCAAATATAATATGAATTACTCCTACTTCCATTTTTACCTCTGACACCACCCTTCTACCTCCTACTTCTCCACCCTTGCCTACTACCCATGCAAAGATGACTGCCCCAGTTTATGCCAAGGCGGCCTTAAATTGCCCTGCATTGAGTATGTAAAGGCTGATTTTATGTCCTACAAAATAATATCCGATAAGTTTGAGGTATTCCGCTTCAGTGAGACGTGGGAAGAGCCTTCTATAAACCCCAATATTTTGATGGATACATAAGCCGTATACACTATCTTACGCCATTGTAGAACTATCAGGTGAGGCGTTGTTATTGTCAGCGAATTTATCTTCCCCTTATTTACAACGGTAAAATCCCTACACTTTCAATGTATTTCTTGCTACTCTTGCCTTAAGCACTTCGTTCAAGGTAATAAACATTTGCATACCACCTGTCATCCATCAGATCTCTTCTTTTGAAGTAAATGATCAAATGGTCGCCTTCTAAATCCCCTTCCGCTATAGTGGTGGTAATCGGCAGCTTCATTATCCGCAAAACATCACCTCACCTGAAACGACTACTAAAAGTCTTCAAACCTTTTTATCCCTCACAATTTGTCACTCCCACCTCCAACAAATATTGTTGATATCGTTTTGTCCCAATAACCAGTGTACAAATTACCTATCACTAACCCTTTAAATGCAATCGTTGACCACTTTAGTATTCAATTCTGTTCAGTTCTACATTCACAATCTAACCTTCCAAATATTCCTGTCACAGGGTCACACTACCTTAGATTTTTTTCTATTGCCTTAAGATATATTATGTCTATGATATGATATGGTATATGATATCACCTTACTGCTCCCGCATAGCCCTACTGTCTTTCCCTTTTGTGACCTCAACCTATCCCGCCGCTCCTTTTCGCAGTCACTCTCGTCCTGAATAGTCACTCGCCCCCTATTCGTTCTGCATCTCCTCGCAGATCCTGCGTCTCTTAGTTTTTCAACACGCTTCTTCAGGCCAAAAAACAAAGTAGAGAAGGTGAGATTCGCATTCGTTCCTTTCGCACCAAATGTATGATGACAAATCAAGCTTCTCTTGCCTATTATATTTCAACTTATGTGTACAGAGTCCTCCTTCGATCCTCTACCAAGACCATTCTCGGTATAATCCTTAATGAAAACAAACAAATTTCTCGTGCACCTTTCAAGTTCCTAGCGCGACTTTTTTCTGAAAAGGTAGTTAATATTCATTCTGGGATCTTGTCTTTATCTGCATATTGTCCTACTTCTAATCGTCCTTACTTCACCTCACAATATAACCTCACAGTACTCTACTTATCGAAATAAATTGCACTCGGCGTGACAATTTCCCACCTATTCTCTATTTTCCATTTTTGCCTGGTCTCCTAAAGTACCTAATTGTAATCTTCAACGCTCCGTTTCACTATTTTATGGGTTTACTTGATTTAAAAATACTGCTCTCTATCCAATCTCAAAGAAACAAAATGTTATCCATAATAATAATTCAATTTATTGTCCAATCACTCTATTCGATTCTAAAGTTCGAGTGATCGACTCTGCCACGAGGCCGACACTGGTAGTCAATCAATTCTGGTGCTTCTCAATCTCAACAGCATTTGCCACCGTTAAAATCTCTATTCTTCTCTACCACCTTCGCAACTTCATGGGTGTTTCTCAAACCTCTCTAAACTACATTTGGCCTAATCTTTCATCTCTTACTCATTTCGTTGACATTGGTACTGAGGTCTCTTGAGAAGCTGCTGTCTCCCACGTTCTTTTTCAGCAGTCTGACCTTAGCTAGCTCAGATTTCGTATCTACCTACTTCATGTGGCTTTCTTCTGCCTTGCTAAAGTCTATTCTTCCATTTATCTGTTGATGACATTCAAATATTTCTATCTTCCTTCCCAACCTCGTTCGCCCTGACTGTCACTAATCTTATATCCGCATATGCCACGTTTACTGAAGGCTCTTCGAGAACTTCCTAAGATTCATTGGGGAAATAACAGAGGTTCTCGTGATAGGCACATCGGCAAATATCGCTCCCTGTGAAAATATTACTCACTCTCTTAATCTAGGTATTTCCTTGATCGCGTCCTATAATAACGTTAGATAACTCGGTGTTTCCTTTGACATTCAAGTGGATTTCAAATCGCATGTTGCGTATATCTGCAAAGCTTCTCTCTGCTTTTTCCGTAATCAGAGTCCTATACGGTTAGGCTTTGGCCAACCTGTTTCTTGATATCCATCCAAGCCTTTGTTCCATCTCGCCTTGATTATTCTAAATTGCTTCTCCTGGTGCCCCCAACACGAAAATTCGTCCCCTTCAACTTGTTCAGAAATATGCGGCTTGAATTCTCTTCCATCGATGATGCTTCTCTCGTGCTACTTCCCTACCCGTGAACTACACTGACTACCCATTAAATATCAAAAAACTTTTAAATTCATCCGTCTATTTTTTTTTTAAACCATCACCCCCTCTACTCACATTTAACCTTTCATACAATAAAGAGTCATTCACTCTGGAACTGCCTTCCTGCTTTTGCTCCCTTACACTCATCTCTTCCGCAAGGGTGATTGTGCCACCTCTCTACTTCCACTTAAACTGTGGAATGGTCTTCCTGTTATCATACTTACCTTTCCCTCGGTTTGCGAGTTCAAACGTCCTCTTAAAACACACCTTCTCTGCAAGCCATTTTAATATTCGAAGTTGGGCCCTTAGCGAAGGCTAAGAGCGTCATATAAAACCTATATTATTATTATTTATAATTTCAATAATAGATTTTCACTACCAATTTTTATGTCGTTACACAAAATATATTGATTAATCCAATTATAAAATCAGCAAAATCAGAATTGCCCTACCTCCTAATCTTGAACACCAGTTTATTTCCTATAATCTAACAAAATAATCTTATTTTAGTGATTTTCAATACCACCATGAGCTTGATAAATGATTGCTTTATTCTATTATGGAGTCTGTTACCTGAGTTATGCTGTCTACTTGTTTATTTTTGGTTGACATTTACAGATATAATATGAGTATTTTTGGTGTTGTTTTATCTTACCTAGAAGTAAAGTAGTCTGCCTCGTATATTTTCTTATAAATTTGATCTGGTGTATTTTGCCCAAACTATCGTTTTCTCATATTTCTTGATCACTAAAAGTATCTGAATAGTTAAGATTTTATGGCAAACATTGAAAAATACGATACAACATGACGCCTTTTTTTATTTAGAGAAGAGAATGTATTAGGTAATCATTAACAGTATGAGGAAATATTCTTTTAGGAATAAATATACAAATCAATGGTAGGAAAATATTGGTTTTGTACAATGTACTATCCAAACTTGTTTTAACAAAGTGAAAATTTGAATAAATTTTTTAGCAGTTGTCATAAGTTTTCTAATGTCCAGGCTGTTTGGAACTTTAAAAGGAAATAGTACTTTTCTAAAGAATATTTTTTTAATTAGAGATCCTTCTGGTCTTTATTCAGTTATATGTCGAATTTGCAACAAATTTGGTTTTATTTACGTAATAAGATATTTCAGATTGTCGGTATAATATCTACAAAGGCTAAATATCTCCATATTGAACAAGTGGTATTTTTGCTCCTCACCTTAATTTCGGACTTGAATCTCAGACCCTTTAAAATACCACCCATTCTTTCTTCTGTCATCTTGATCACGACTCTCCTTTTTACACTTAAGGGAGGAGTGAGAGGAACATTTTCACAATATTATTATGAAATTTGTAACGAATTGTTTGAAAATAGTATTCGATGTACGCAATATCGAATACATAAATGTAGTTTCACGTGTTATTCATGGCAGTCAATTATGTTTGCTACTATCTACATATATTGTTTAGTCATGGTATATGATTTGGCCTAGATCACAATATCATATTTTAAGCAGACCTGCCAATGCCTTCTTGCACCAAAAAGATAATTGAGGGAATTCTTTCAATAAATTTAGGGATTAGGTTATTTTTCTTAATTGCTTAAATTCATTCATTTTAAAGGTTTTGAAAGTTATTTCCCAGTTTATTCCTGAGTAACTATCTCTCATATTAAACTGTTTGAAAATAATCTGAGTCTTCTAAATCTTAGTGTAGATCTGTGGTACCGATGTTCAATTAGCTCATTTTGCACGGGTTCTCAAATTTGCCGTTCTTTTTATCATCTGCGCTTGCAAGGCTCCCCAATAATCTCATGAGAAACATAACCCTCAAAATGTTGTTGCTAATTATCTTGACCTTTACTTTGGCTGGCTCAATACCGCATATCTCTCTAGAACTTTTAATATTTTAATCATTGTTTTAATTCAACCATTTCCTTCCAACTCTACATGAAATTTCTGAGTTATCACAAGATTTGATAATTACCTTGATATTCAATACATTTGAGTCTATTAATTATAAATCGGCAATATTTTCCGAATTCAATTATTAAGATTAGTGGCAATTGTCGGGAAAGAGTATTAGTTCCTAATTTCATTTAGACGTGGTCGATAATTATAGCGAGATAGCATAATACAGTAACAGCTTGAACTCCATTCAGCATTCCTAGATAATGGCTAAATTCACTTGTTATCTAAACAAATGCCTTTTCACCAGTAGGGATAATTTTTGATTAGCCATTTGGGTCTCAAATGGCGAAAACTTAACGAACTATCCGTTCATCAACAAGTAAACGAATGCGAAGTAAGCTTCATCCAGGACGTCTCCGAGGACCTCTACGAGTCCATGACCACCACTTGTTCTCTGTGATATGCTAGGCGTCTTGGCATCGAATTAAAAGGATATCGTGGCCACAAACGTCCTAGTCTTATTGGCATGGTCAGTAAAACTGTTGATATCGATGAGAGTACAATAGGGGTAGAATTCTGCCCAAAAAGTCAGTACTCGCTGGGGTGTGCTTGTACACTCATAAGGTTTTTTTTCTACACTGTTCAATCAAGAAATAGTCAGACAATAGTGGAATGTATTAAGCCTTCGATTTATTCCAGAATCGATATCATATGCCATATAAAACATATTCTGAGGTATAATATCACACACATCACTCACACACAGTGTCCAGTTCGTTATAGAGGGAGGAACACATACTAAGCAAATCAAGAGCAAATATAATTTACTAAAACGCTCAAATAAACGTCGTTATGGGACTCACTGCTTGATGTTTGGTTCGTATTTGAATTAATTTTGAGTGCGTATAAGAGAAGAAATTACAGACTTATTCAGGAAGATATTGCAGTGTGTATCGGAGCTTAAACGTTAAATTAATTTCTATATAAGTTATATATTTACAATATTTTTTTCTAAATACATATGTTACTTCAAATAAACTAAACTTACTTGTGAACTTAAAATAACCTAACCAAACCCAAACCAACCAAACAATACTATTTAGTGTCCATTTCTCCCCCGCAAAATTCAATCTTGAAAACATCCTGTAAAACTGCATTGTTGGACACCGAACACCGCCTAACAAGCCAAAATTTCAATTTTTCTTTGCTTTTCATTGTTATAATTTGTATGTTCTTCTTCAATACCAAATAATGAAAAAAATACAGAAGTTATAATAGTAAAGATAATCAACAAGACTGTCTGAGTAATATTTGAATCATGTCCTCTCTAGATTCATAATTATATATTCTTAATAAGACAAAACAAATGTTATTTGCTTCCGAAAGTGAAATTCTTGCAAGAGATAAAATAATAAACATACTACATGGAAGAACATCTTAGTTATTTTGCCTATCCAAAGATAAATTTAAAATTCATAACAGCAGCAGAGAAGTAAATGATTTGAAAGGAATGCTTAAGAATAAGCATTTTAAACTATGGGGACTTAAATATTAGCAAGAAATTAAAAAAATGTAAAATATTTGGATGAATAGGGATTATGTGGAAATGTCGAATCAAAATAAGCTAGGCAGACAATAAGTTCAGAGAAGGCTGTGCAATAAGAGAATCGTATTCTAAGCAAGGTTAACTAACCTTCCACGACTTCCCTGGGTTAGAGTTGTTAATACATAGAATTTCCCCGAAGCGCCAAATGATAGAATTGGCTGAGGCTGCCGCGCCTCGCTTCTATCACATATTTGTACTCATGCTCTCCACGTGTACTTCGCGAGAAGAGAGGAGCATGGCGTTCTCATCGCCTCGAACATTTCCCAAGTCTTATCTTCCCCCCTCCCCAAGTTTAATCAAGGAAGTTCAATCCTTTGTTTGCCAGCAGGCGTCGATCTGCCGAGATTGAGGTAGGCTTATGGGAAGATAAGTGTGTTCAAATCGCCAGCGGGACATTCCATGGAAGTCCCCCATTGCCCCATACCCCGAGGGGCTGGCTCAGGCTATTTATGCGATAGAATTTCGCATTTGAATCAGATCCCGATATTGTCGAGAACCCCCTTATTGTACAGAAGAGGACTATATCCTTCAGTGCCAAGGTTCGTTCCCCTTGAAACGCAAAATCAACAGGGCCCATCTCCTGTTGTTCAATTGTTCAGAAGAGAACAACCGTAGAACAGTCATTGTTCTTTGAGCCCGTTCGACAAGAAACGGTTCTCGCTGCCCTGATATCACGTCAGTTGTAATTTGATTTCCCCCTTTTAACATTCTTCAAGAGAACGCTTGGTTACACCAATAACCTCATTTGTTCATCCAGAACATCTCCGGTATCCTGTCTCCAGGATCGCTCGTACTTCCGAGCCCCACTTCACTCTGACTCCTCGAAGTCAGTCCTTCTTCCCCCCTCGTTAAGGACAAACCCCCTAAAAACCCCTCCTCCTGGGAAAGAAATCGCCAGTCAGACCGAAGCCATTCCTTCAAATCACCTTCCTCTGCACGACGACCTCATAAATACGTAAGCTACGATTGCATTTAACTATTTAACTTTAGGCCAACGTAACTCCGTGCTTTAATACGGATTTAGCCGCCCCTTTCCCTTCTTGTTTGTTTTGTCATTTTAAATCCCTCCAAATCTAAATCCTCCGCTTAGTCAAATTTATCCATAACCTTTTTTTCATTTCATGTGTATCTCCCATTTTAATCCCCGGTCATGTTAATATTTTCCATTTGTTGTTAGTTAGATAAATTAATAAAATTCCTTTTTTATTAATGCTGCTAATATTATTTATCCTTGGGCTCCGTTCCACTTCTTAAGTATATTGAAGATAAATAAGCCCTCTTCAGGCCTATTTATTAACGTAGAATAATACTCGGCCATCTGATTAAATCCCCGCACTCGAATATAGAATAATCCCCACAAAGAATAGATATATAGTATATGGTTGGGAGGTTTTTACTACGACAGAGGCCATTTTCGAGGAGAAAAGTAGTGCGCTTGGAAGAATACTTTGAATTCTTCAATTCTTTTGCCTGGCACTTGGACTCCTAACATCTTGCATTTCTAACTTGAAAACCAGCAAGGCTCATTTCCTTTCGCTTGAATAACAGTCCGTTAAATTACCCTCTTCAGTTTTTACCACCTTTAATGCATAAGAACGTGCGAGCCCACCAATTTTAACTGCATTCTTTTCACAATATTTTGCTCTCAGTTACATTTGTCGTATTAAGCCTAAGTTACAGTTCAAAGTTTTTTTCCTTGCCATTTCTTTATTTCTAAATAATGATTAAACAGGTTAGAAAAAAATTTTAAGTCTCTTAATTCCCTCTGAGTTAAAAAAAACATCTTGGATTAGAGTGGGCTAGCCCTCTCCATTTTATTTCAATTAATATCTTTTAGTTTGTTTTCTCAAAAGTGATATCAACTGTTATTAAAAGATAACTTTTTATAAATCCAAGGCTAATGAATTTTCAAATATGCTAACGTATTATTTTTTTAAAATATTTCCAGTATGAATTTATAAGAAATTCCTTCCGATATAAAGAGCTGAATGAATTTAAATTCTTAGAGTTTTTTAAGAAATTGGGTAAAAGCAGTGAACATAAGAAATTCTACGAAAAACTAGAGGAAATGCAACGAATGATTAATTAAAATTCGATTTTATTTATTGAAATGCTGCCAAATGTGATGATTAATTGGGAATAATATCAGTAAAGAAGAAAATAATAAGGGAATAAAAATAAGTAAAAAGAATTAAAAGGAACTGTAATCACAGTGATCAGGGAAAAGGTCTACCATTACGATAAATCTATATAATAGTTATGACCCTTTTAATGCAGCAAATTCTTGAAATTTGGACCGGATTAAATGTGTTATCTATCATTAAGTTTGGTTTGGTAATAATTTATCGTATAATCTTCAGAATAGCGAAGATAATATATATAACATTATCTATCATTAAGTTCGGTTTGGTAATGATTTATCGTATAATCTTCAGAATAGCGAAGATAATATACATAACATAAGTGAATTTGGCTTTGTTATTCTCAACGTGGGAAAATTCGGTAATAATATGTTCTAGATTGGCTTTCTTGGTCTACTAATGGGGGACCCACTTCCATTTCTGCTAAAAAATGAAAACTCTAAATAGGAAAAACTTACAGTTGTATTTACTTAGAGAGTCGTATACAATGATTGCAAACGACTGGAAGCTCCATAACAAATGGGTCCTTATTCCAAACAAAGACCAATTAAGCCATTGGATTTGTTTTATGCATTGATGGATTCAGATAAATGGAATAAAAACAGCAAGTGGCAAGTTCGTAAAGCTTTAGTCAGTTCAAATTAAGATACCTAATCTAACATAAAACAAAGTTTAAATGATCATGTTAACTAAAACTTTAGGGAGATTAAAATTAGTATCTAATAGGGTTTATTCTTTAGTTATTGAAATAAACATTACATATTTATAAATTTTCCTTTTCAAAACATTTACTTTCGGTTCGGTTCTCTTGAAATTTGTAATTTTAGGTGCGTTTTTATTTAAATTGCAAAATTTGGTTCGTTTTATTGAAAAAGAGCCGATTTATGTTTTCTTTCCTTTTTTGTGGAAAAATTCAGATTTACCATGCAGTTAGTACAACTTTGCTAGTTATCTCCACTAAAATTCCGGCGTATCTTTATCCCTTGGCACTATGTTAACACTAAATACCAGAGATTTACTCACACTTTTTGACCATCGCGTATACTTAGCGTGGATCTAGTAACATTATTTGTCTGATTATGGAATTCATCTTAAAAGAGCCTTGTACAGCTCATCTTTGAATTTGACTGGTAAGTAGGAATTTCGGCTTCTGCAGCTTGACTCTCGTGCAATTTATTGGTAGGAATATATTTTGGTAGCCACTCAATTAGCATTCATATTTCTCGCAAATCACGAAATGATTTACAACCCTCTTGATTAGTTTTTGTCGTCACAGAGAATTTTAGATAATGGTAAGAAATAATTTGTAAGCTAAAGTTTGATCTGTATTATTCTAGCCACATAGAAAAAAATTATAATTACAATTAAAGAAAATTAATTGATCGATATTTTCTTTAATTTGAACAATAATTTATTTAATTTTAATATTAAAAATTAACAATCTTAAATGTGATTTGCACCACTCGTAAAGGAAAGTTCGATGCAATTTGCAAGATTTAAAATAACCCGATGCATTCATTTGGATGCGTTCCCTCAGGTGTCTTGTATCTTTAATATTCATTGAATATAACTTCTCCTATAGCCTACCCCCCCCCCCAAAAAAAAGCTCTCAACATTGGAAAGGTCTGGTGAAAGAAAAGAACAGTTGATATTTCCAATTGGTCCAGGCACTTTAGGAATCATACTATAAAATAGTATCATTTCATACCATTCCTATTTAGAACTCATTTTGTTAGTATCACAAAGACCTTTGAGCCTTTTACCTATCTCGTCGCGCACAACAGTTTGCTTCCAATTAAGTTTGCGCTTCTTGAAAACGGTAACAGAAGAGCTAAGTATCTGAACAATTTACGCTGCTAGAGTATGATTTTACTGTAATATATACCATGCAATGACAGGTGAGATAAAATTATGTATGGGTGAATCAATTATATAATGTTAAAATAACAAGTGGAACAGTTAGTTTGAAGACTAATATATTTGATACAGTAACATGCTCGGTCTACAAAAGGGGTGTTCCCTAGCCATGCTAGATGCAATGTTAAGGTATTCAATCATTGATATAGTAAAACTGACATATATATTTCTCGCTGATACATACAATTACTCTTTACTCTATGGCATATCGTTCTTTATTTACTCCTACTCGACTAACAGTTACTATTGCCAAGAATTAAAACAAACCTTCCTCTGAAAGTTTTGTCAACACTCCGTTGTTCATCTTCCCTTCTCTACATTATTTAAGGCAAAAATAATATCGATTGTTCTCTTTACGAGAATTCTATGTTGAAATTGTGGTAGTAGTCTCCAAACAGATTACGAAAGAAGATCTTCTTATGTACCTGTTTATCTTTATTTTATTTAGTTTTTGCGTTCTTTAGTCATTTAATTATCCTTGGGAAAAATAGAAAGTTTAATTTTAAATGTTATTACTGTAAGTGGTAACAACTCTCAGTACTTCAGTAGTAGGAACGAAGAAAAATTAAAGTAGGAAATTTTGAGCTTGTTTGACCATAACTCACATTTGTTTAAGCGAGAACAGAGTCGAAGCTAACAAACGATGCTTCAGATTCACATGGAAGATCATCTTACTTGTGACATAATTATTTTCAAAATTTAAATAATTATTCGCGCTTTATTAGGTTTAAACTCATTATCATCAAAAAAGACCTAGTGTTTGTAGCTACACACTCAACTAAGGCATTTGTATCCACTTCGCGAAGTTCTAGTGATAAACCTCAAGAACCAGTTCCCTTTTTTTAAACTCGTCGACCAATTTATTTTCCTAAAAGTTGCCCAAGATAAAAAAAGCTTTAATTAATACATAATTAATGCGATACACTAATAAACACTAAAGCAGTTGGGTAATTATAGTTATTTTGAAGCAAACACTTATCCTAAGAAACAGGCTTTGGTGTTGATGTCAGTAAACCACGCTAAGAAGCTCTGCTAATATAAGTTAAACAATCAATCGGAGTTGAGAAACTTAAATCCCTTTTGAGAGGGGATTTTGATATCCATATTGAATTGAGTGCACTGAAGTGCGACTAAACTTATTCCCGAGACTGATGTCAGGCTAATTTTAAATTTTGTCAAAGAAACTTTGCCTCCGAATTCGACAGATTTGAATCTCGTAGACTTTAGAGTGCAGTCTATCAAACTGTCGCATTAACTTAAAAAATGGTGGGGAAAAAAATATCACCTGAAATCCTGCGCAGCACTTTCCCACGGGTCACACCGAGACTTTGGCATGGCATCGACGCAAAATGTGACCAAATTCGATATTAATCTATTTATTATGTAAATTACAGGTAGCTTAATTTTACTGAAGAGAATCAGTTATGGGCTGTTATGATTAGCGCAAGGCAAGAATTTAGTGACTTTTCCCTTGAAAAGCACCAAAAAAATGTGTTTTTCCCTTATTATCCTTGTTTTAGAATCGATTTTCTAAAGTAGAAAGTATTATTTGAATGAATTTATTTACATATTTAGCCTGAAATAAGATCAATAACTTTGATTAGGAGTATATTTTAGGTTAGATTAATTAATATTTATGCACGGCCAAAATAACCAGTTTAGATGACTTTATTTTATGTTGCATTATTTAAAATTTAACTCTATAGTTAATTCGAAATATAATTTAATACACAATTAATTCCATTCTATTGTGCATAAATGATAGCCGCCGATTATAAAACAAAGGTACTGAAGGGAAAAAATCACTTTGAATTGCTTTCAGTGAAAAGCAATTTATATAACTCGAAAATCTCGTCCCAACCTAATCTTAAAAATTGCTTTAAGGAAGAAATCAGATTAGCTCTGGCTTATTTAATGCGACAATCGTAAAAACAAAAGTTTCTTCACGTTTTAACGCAATACACCCACACAATTTGGATTTATATTACTATCTAAACCATTTTAGATTCTTTTGATTTATAAAAAAGTAAAGAAACCTATCGAGAGTAATCTTACTATTACTATTTCTAGATATAAAAAATTAGTCTGTTATGTTGTTTCCCAATGGCGACCATTTTTTGCTTCGCAGGATTTATTTGCATTTTTTGGAGGATTATGGGTATAGCAGATGACATCTGGTGGCTTGTGTGACCTCTTGTTCACAGCTACCACAGTTTGCTCTTGGGGCCCTAAATCCTACCGGGAAGATCTGCTGCTATATATCTTGAACACATTTCGAATTTTTATAGATTTACCTCTTTCTGTGCTCGTTTCTTCTAACATAATCCCGGCATGATAAGGCCTCGTTGCTATATCATTTCATATTCGAAAGTGAAAAAAGATGGGGGGTAATTTTTAATCAATAATCAGGCTGCATTTCAGGCGTGAGAATTTTACGTAGATGTTCGAACAATCAGACGAGGTATGAGGTGGAGAGCGCTTGCTGTATTTTTACGATTTTTCTTTGGGGTAGGGAGATGCTGGTAAATTTCTTCCAGATTTGGAGACCATACTAACTACTTTCAAATTTGAATATACTTAGAATTCTGCCATGAAGTGAATGCTTTTTTATCTTTCAAAAAATGATCGCAAAATTGAAAGAAATTGACGATGCTGCTACAGTTTAATTAAAGTCTCCCTATCGTTTAATAGAGTAGGACTTGACTAGTTAAAGATTCTTTTGTTGTACTGTAAGTTGAGCTTCGTATTTTCTCCAAACACGGCTGTCGAATGAAGAAAGCTTTGACATAGCGATGTTATGAATTTTTACGGGAATTTTGTTGTTCTTTTTTTGAATATTTTGTGGTGTTTTTCATGTTAAGCCAATAAGTTAGGTCTCTGGGGTTTGTTATTATTTAGGATGATGGTGAGCTATTTATATTTTCTTAACTTTCCAGAAATGTGGTATTAATATCTTTAAAACCCTAAACGATATTCGCTTTTAAAGTCATCTTGAAAGGAAAGGGCATGAATTAAGCTAGCTCACTCAAAGATGGTGATTGGTGGCAAACAATTGGGCAATAACACTTTTAACCCAAGGTCAATAAAAAGTGAAATTTTGTTACTTACTGTTATGATCAAAAACATTCAAGATCTGAAGAAATAGTGTGGTACTTAGCTGTACAGCCCAGCTCTTCACCCTAAGTTTGCAGCTAGCCGTCTTATTAATGGTAGTCCCGAACGAGGCTTGATATATCTCACATTCTCTGTCAGACCATCACTCATGAAGGTCTCGAGTTTTGCATGAAGGCTAACTAGAAATACTAAGAACTATCTACTATTTGCTACTCAACTGCGAGTGGTGTGAAAATCATTAAGTTCAAAGTTTAAAATATTATTATACCTCACTTTTCTAAAAGATATTTATTTGCACTGATCTTTTCTTTTCCATCTATTTTCATTTGGTCATTTACCTAATTATATTTTGCCTTCCTACCTCTAATCAAAAAGGCTGGTTGGCTCCAGAAACGCCAAAGCATAGCCCTGGTTCATCCTTATTTCTTGTAGTAAGGTGAGCAATTATGTGTTTAAAGTAAATCTGCTGCATGTTAGTTTTTGTGTGTTTTTTATCTAGGAGATTGAAAAGTTGTCTGATTAAGTCATGCTAAATTACTCTGTTTCCTGTCTATTTTGGGAGGACGTTCACGTAGAATATTGTTTATGAGAAGAGGGTTTAATTGTCTCACGATGAGCTATATGAGGTTGCAATTAATTAAGTAAGGGCTGGGAAAATCAAAGTTTAATATTACTAGGATTTAAAGTAATATCGTGGGGTTACGTTTTTCAAAGATTTGTTGTAAGATGCTGATTGCGATGGCATCGGTTTAGAGATGAGTATGTAAAATATTGAGTTCTTATAATTTGTGGTGTACTTCAAATGGCATTATATTCGTCTATGCGTGTAAGTGTTAGTGTTTACTTTTGGAGAAAGTTGAGCACCAAGTGATGCTATGAACTTGTTTAAGATGCCTATGAATTATTTAAATGTTGATCTAGTGAGGCTTAATAGTGCTTTTAAATCGTTTACGTTTTGTGACAATGATAAGTTAGTTATACGAAGATCATGTGAGTGTCGAATGTGATTCCCTAAATTCTGAGAGATTTGTTTAATGATGGAAATTATCGATGAGTATGATTTCTGAGTTTTATGGAGCTTGGAATTATGGAGTTGATAGTGTCATTCGATTTTGTCTAAGCTATTATTCCAGTGTGTTTATGTATCTTCGTATTGATCTGGCTGTTCTGTTCATTTTCGGGTGATGAGCATCTATGCGGATTTCAACTATCAACAGTCTTCAACACCTTTATTAATTATTTGAAATCCAACCATCTATTTCCTTCCTACATATTCAACTAACATGGCATCACTAATTATTTAAATCTAATTTCCACCACAACACCACCGTCGACTCAGGAGCACCATCGTATATAGGGACCTTTGCATGGTAAACCAATTTTTCAATGCTTATTAGTTATTTATTTAATTATTTTTGTGTTTTGTTGTTTTTATCTTTTCTTTGTCCAATTAACTATGTTATATTTTAACTCTATTTTAAATATTTGTCTATTTTTTGTAAAATGGACATAAAACTGTTGATGTTATACAAGGTCGATGTACGAAACCTTCATATTCGTCAAATTTGATTTACTCTTCGTATTTCACTTGCGCTTCCCGAAGATTCTGCAAATCATATATATATATATATATATATATATATATATATATATATATATATATATATATATATATATATATATATATATATATATATATATATATATATATATATATATATATATATTGGTGCTATTTAAGTTGATATTGTGAAAATATGAAAGTTATAGGAGACTTCAGGCCATATGTTCTTGTTTCACTTTAGGTCGTATAGGGGCACATAAAGTTTGAATTCGATCGAATAAGATATAAAGGTCTACCAGAGCTACAAATTCTGCTCTCCCTCTATGCGGCCGCCACCTGGTCCATTATTAAGTTGACGTTTTCCGTCAGTCAACTTGATTGGCCTTTAGAAGTGTTAGTTTGCTGTCTAGAGGTCACCAACTTCTTCATTCTTTTGGTGGTAAATTGGTACGTATATTGCTTGTTTGGGGAAATGAAGTTATCATTTTCAGTCGCAATGACTAACAGAACAGAGAACTTCAATATTCCCATTTTTCCGTTTACAAGTGCGATGGTTTCTATTGGCAAACAGTGGTGGTTGATCGGTCACCCAGAAGAAAACATCATCGGGAGCCGTCTCCTCTCAAAAGAGCAAGTGCTCCGAAAATTGTACTTACACCACGGTCTGCGAAGGAAAAAAAGGGCGGAGGTTGCAAAGAAGACCGTGGAGGTAGTCCTGGGGATTTAGGAGAAGGAAGGTCTCCCTACCTCTACACTGCGTTACAGCAAGGCAAAGATTGTCTTCGGAAGCACAAGATAAATCTTTGGAAACGGCAAGGATGAATGAGATATTTCAGGGGGAGCTTGATGAATTGTTCAATGCGGCGCACAGAGATGCCTCTGAGAAGACCACAAACAAGGAGGACAGGGTCTTCTTAATCAGCCAAAGAGAGGATCGATGGACTTCCTCAATGACCGGAATGGGCACTGTGTCAGGAAGGCTCCAAGAGAAAAAGCGGAAACGGTAAGAAGCGGTTTTGAAGCAAAAACGGGCTGCGGAGATGGAGAGAAAGATCGCCTTAAGTGTTGTACCTTCAAGCTAGGTAGCCTCATCGCCTTCATCCTCTCACGGGGAAACGGATGGAAGCGATACCGAATTCAAGTGTCTAAGTCCTCCTAAGAAAAGAGGTGGAAAGAAGTCTGCTATGATCCTGTCAAAGAAAATGAACACCAAACTGGATCGCTTTAAGGTCTCAGATCAGGCTGCGATGGCAGTGGTAGGAGCAGTGGCCAAGGCAACTGGTCAGAATATCGGCAACATTACGCTCCCTACAAGCTCCACCTACCGTCATAGGAGAAAGAAACGCAATAGGAGAAGATAGAAGTCTCAGGGAGACGCCTTGTGCTACTTCACTGGGATGCCAAGCAGCTGCCCTACATCACTGGGGGACGTCAACACATTGAGATGCTTGCCATTTACTCACCGTTAGGGACAAGGAGTAACTCTTAGAACCATCCAAGATTCCCAAGGCACTGATCCTCACATGGCAGAGGCTGTCATCAAGGCGGCATCCGACACTGGACTGGAGAGCGCTTTCAAGGAGTCATGTTTGACACTACTGCCTCGAATACGGGTCCCAATGAAGGAACCTTCACTAAGATTAAGGAGGGTCTGGGAAGGAATCTCCTCTGGTTTGCGTGCAGGCAGCACATCCTAGAAGTGATCTCGGGGACGTTTACAAACACTGTTATGGACCATCCTACGGGCCTAATGTCCCCCTCTTTGTCAGGTTTTGGGAGCAGTGGGGCTTCTTCGACCACAAATCTTGCACGTCCTTCATGAATGAAGAAAGCCTCCGTTGTCTCCTGACAAGCGAGCTGTCTGATGCAAGGAAGAGAGCTATAAGCGAGCTTAAGGATGCCATTGAACAAAAAAGCCATCCAATAGACGATTACAAGTAGTTTTCGGTTCTATCCTACATCTTACTAGGAGGAGATATTGGAACGACTTTAAAGATGAGGGCACCAGTAGCTCTTTATCATCTGAGATTGAAGTCAAAAGGAATCTACGCTCTTTAAGTTTTTCTTCTTCAGGTCTCAATATCGGTTGACCTCTCGCAAAATTCGAGCCATGAAACAGGTCTTTCTCTTTGTCCCTCTCCTTTAAGCTATTCTATTTAAGAAGCGGGAGCTGATCGCAGATCCTCAGTCACAAATTTTTCAACAATGGAGAAGGTTAAGCACCGCGCAGTGATCAAATTTTTGACCAAGGAAGGCAAGAATGCAAAAGAGATCCATGAACGCATGGTTGCAGTGTACACCGACACCGCCCCTTCCTATGTAACCATTGCTCGCTGGAATAGAGAGTTTCGCCATGGTCCCGAGTCCCTTAAAGGTGACCTCCGTCCAGGATGCCCGTCAGATATGACCAACGAGGACAATGTGACCCGTGTGGAGAGGATGATCCTCGAAAATCGATGGGTGAAGGTCGAAGAAATCGAGCGAGAACTTGGAATATCACATGGAAGTGTTATCAACATGATCCACGACAATTTGGCCATGACCAAGGTCTCTGCGTGTTGGGTCTCTAGAAACCTCACGCTTCATGATCGACTTCAACGTCATCAAAGTCCACAAGGCCAGAGTTGCACAAGCTGCCCTGCGCGAGTGCTGATTCGAGGAGCTCAACTATTTACCCCTACAGGCCAAATGTGGCCCCTAGCGACTACTTTTTTTTCCGCCAGGTCAAGGCTGCACTGCGTAGACGCTGGTTTGGGGACGATGAAGATGTCCAGCTCGCCGTCCAGGAGTAAAGTGGATGGCAGTCGGGAGATTTCTGGTTGTCGGGAATTCGAAGCCTCAAGGACAAGTGGCGCAAGTGCATTGAAGTCGAGGTTAGTTATATTGAAAAATAATAAAACACTTTTCCTCATATCTCGTTTCCTTATTTGCGAATTACAAAACTTATTGACCGTCCCTCTTATTTAAAATCTGTTGAAAGTGGATTTCTTTTATTTCATTGACTTTATGTGTTATTGTAGCGATATCTGAAAGAGTATGGAATAAATCTTCTCATTCAAGACCTCATTTTTCCAATGAAATTAGCAGATTATTCTGCTTCAAGATTTTACAAACTTTTTCTAAATGATATTATGGCTAGTAACTTTCTTCGTGTAAATTAAAATGTAATTAATGTAGAAAAACGAAATCTAAATGAAGAAATAAGCCCTTCATGTAAAGCATAAATATGCGACTTGAATTTCTTAGATCAAATAGAATCTTTAAATATTTAAAAAGACCAAAAGTTGTCGTAACACTGGTCTTGTCAATATCTATTGAGTTTAATGGTATATAATGATATGTCCTAGATGAGTGGAGAAAATGTAATCATAGTTAAAGGATAACGGTTCAGTTTTGTCACAGTATTTATAAAACGATAGTCTCTTAAAAATCAGTATTCTCCTTAAGTTGTCGTTTCCATCATATGAGTTGGAGAAGCAAAAGACTCGCATCAAAAGGTTGTCTCGGAAAACATTAAGATTTCTCTTTTAAGTCAACTGAGGATGCACTAAGTCCGTTAGTGAATTGCCAGCAATTAGATGCATACCAGAGCTACAAAAAGGAGAACACAGATCTATTAACCTCGGAATATAAATATTTCGCTTTTTTTTCAAAACTACTGTTCTACAGTTGTTAAATCGTGCAAAAATCATTAATGTGATGCACTTTTATAAATAAACTTATTATATTAGAAATATAAACATCACGAGCGCAATCTACAAGGACCAAAAAATGACCTAAAAAGTAAGAAGCTAGGAAAGGTGATGTATCTGCCCCTAGAAATAACTAACTGAAATACTAAGGTAAACTTGGAATTGGCACATAAAATTGTACTTTACCATGAAAATGCATTGATTCCCTATTAAAATCGATACAATTAAGGTATACTGATTCATGGACACCTGAATTGTTTCTTAATATAATTGAAAAATAAGAGTGCATTATAAAAAAACAACATCCTAACATAAAGTTTAGTATGGCAACAGAACAGGACCTCAAAATCTCGTTTTTGGATTTCAACGTTGTTCGAGCGAGCTCGTCTTATAATCCATCTATTTACAGAAAACCTACCACCACTAGATTGGGTACTCATTTTTTTTAGTAGCTCTCCCATTGAGTTTAAATTCTCCCGCATTAAAAGCCGAATTTTCAGAGCCTGACATATTTGCTTTAACTGCTTAACTTTTCATTAAGAAATGAATTATTTAAGAGATGTCTTCAACTTTAATTATTACTCCGATTTCAGCTTCGATCAGGTACTATCCAAATTCCTCGCGAAAATATATTATCCTCGACCCTTTCTTACTACTGTTTCTAGGTAAAAGGTTTTCCTTAGAGTATCCCATCTCGAGCAATTGACATCCGATTGTAACAAACTCCTTCCCTCTACCATCACCAATCATTTCCCCCAATGCCAATTCTTTTGTATCAATTCCAACCCTGTATCGTTGAATTCCTTTTTCTCTATAAGGAGGAAATTCCTATGAGCTTGCGATCCTGCATAGTTTACAATTATACATGTATGACCTGCCACAGTCGTTATGTAGGCCAAACTGGCTTACAACTCAAATACAGGATCACAAAGCACTTAGGTTTCTCTCATAGGACTGGTATCACCATTTCTAAACCTAAAGCCTCTTCCATCAGACAACACTCGGATTAATAATCCTAAGATCCTCTTAATCCTGATTCATTTACCTCAACTTCTCTTGATTTGAAAATATTAGAGTCATTATACATCAATAAAATAAATCCCAACCGTAATGCTCCACCTCTTTAATTAAATTATTTACTATATAACCAATCCACACGATAATACATTAACTAGCCAACTGAGCAAACGAACAAATCTCTTTAGTAATTTTCTATCGTTAGTTAGTTCATTTAAAAGATCTAACGATAAAGTTAGTACCTCTGTTTTCGGTTTTCGGTTTTTTATTTATAATTTAATATAATAGGATAATTTAATGTTTATTCGGGTTACCTTTAATTTTTGATACTAGAGTCAGTTTATGTTAAACTTTACTTCTTCGTATAATTTTTCCAAAACTATATTGGATAGTATTTAATAATACTATATATTGTTATTTGTGTTTTTACTTTTTTCTCGATTTTCTTCAATTTTATTGATTTACCTTACCCTTTCTCCGCTTTTATTAGCCATTATATAATGCATATTTCTAACTCTTGAACTGTTATTGTTAATATTTCTGCCCATTCTCATTAGTCGATAGAGTCGCTGATGATGGTCCTAGCGAAGGTCAGAAACGTCTGGCCAATAAATGATTAGTGTAATTTCCTGGGTCTTCATATTCTTACTACGTATCACATTTTCAAGGAACAAATCAATTACGAATATATATATATATATATATATATATATATATATATATATATATATATATATATATATATATATATATATATATATATATATATATATCACTCACTCCCGTCCACTCAATTCCTCTGGGAAAGAAAACTTATCTCTTCGATTTTTATTAACATATTATGCTTATGATGAGTTAATTAATTGATGGTATTTTCCGACCAATCATAATACCATTCTCATCTATTTCTTTGATAGATAATTTTTAATGTTTATAGAAGTGTAACGAAATTCCTTGTTTTACAGCATTAGTTTTATTAACTTACAATATATAATCGTTCCTTATCATCTGCCATACGTACAAGAGGGGCACTTTGTTTGCATGCAGGTACCTATATTTATCATACTTTGTAAAACTTATTGTAGGGAAAACAATATCGCGAGGAGAAACAGACGTAACTTTGGCTACACAGCGTTAACAGTTACGTTCCATATGGTCCGATACTTTACCCCTTCCTTCCTCTTGCCTCGTAGTCCCAAAAATCCTTGACATCGCTCACAAAAAAAAGATTACCATCAGCAGATTTCTTAGTCCGTTTATATAAACAAAGGAAGGTTGGATAGCCTTTAGAAAAAAATCTATAAGCAGACTCACTGTCCCTTCCAATTGTTGAGGTCTATTTTCGCCAAATAGACAAAATTTCACTTTCTCCGACGTAAACCAGAAGGTCAAAGGGTCACAACGTTGAAAAATGATGCCCTAGGAGAGAGGCGAAAAGGTAAGTCCTCATCTCCCCTCCCCTCTGTCCAAGGGATAATCGAGTTATATATAGTTCGATCTGGAGAAAAGAAGAAGAGAATCGAGGTAGCAATCAGGAGAAGAAGACGAGTCCCGGAGTCAACCCGGAAATCAAGAAGAAGTGGAACCGAGCGGGATATTTCTTCCCGAGGCTGTTTTTTTTGGTCACATCGAAGAATAGACCATCGGTATGGAGAATTACTCTCATACCAATCTCGTTCAGAAAAAACCCCTATCTCAGTTGTTCGAATAAAAACAGAGATATCCCTTACCATTGAGGAATACCAATGTGAAGTTCCACTGAAGAAAAATTCACCTGTTGGTCAAGTCTCATCATCGAGAAGCCCGCAACTATAACCCAAGGATTGGAATAATCTTACATCCACAATCCCCTTCGCTTATATCTTCAAGTCAAGAAGCATCGCCCTACGCGACTTACTTACCTCGGCATTAACTCAGCGAGATGGACATCTGTTTTCCCGTCAAGCTCTCGCCTAATCGAGCTTCTCGTTTAAGGTCATCCCACTTAGTTAAAGGTAAAAGGAATCCAACTTATTTATGTTCTTTAGTTACCCTTCAGTAGTAAAGCGAATTTTTGTTTCAACCATTGCGTAGTACTCATTGGTAGTATTAATTTTTATTAAGATCCTCTTATTATAGCCTTAGTATATTTAAAGTTTTAATATTTCAATTTTTTCATGTAATTAAAAGTATATTTTTGCCCTAGTTGTTTAATTGAATCCTCGAAACGCTGCATATACAAATAGATATATAATATTACGAATCTTCCCTTGGTAAAGAATAAAAAAAGAAAGAAAAAGTATAGCACTATTAGAGAAAAAAAGGAACAGAGTTATTCATGTAGGTAACAAACGTACATACATACTCGGCCGTATACCACGACACTTATTATTTAACTAATTGCAACTTACAATATCTATGGATTTTTTTATACGTATAGCTATGTAATAATTATTATTGATATATGGTTTGTTTGCTTACTGATTAAACATCAGATTTAGTAATAAAATTTATAGCCAACACGATATGTTTATAAATAGGTTTCTTCTGATTAGAATCAAATTCACTTGTAATTCTAGAGACTAATTAACTCAAATGCTTCTATTTCTCCAAAGCTTTATTTAATATTTTAATAGTAAAAGTTATCCAAAAAGTCTTAGACATAGACAAAATTCATATTTTCCTCCAAAAATATACGAACTACATTTTATTTTGTTAAAATATAAATATATAACATCTTCAAAGTCATTTTCACAATTTGGGTTGCAAAGTTCGACGCGATTTGCGAGATTCACATGAATCAGATGCATTAACCCCAAATTGCTGTCCATTTGGGCACTTCATTTTTAATGCGTTCACTTATGTGTCTCGTTTCTTTAATTTTAATTAAGTACATCTTCTCATTTAGTATACCGCAAAATAGGTGAAGTCTAGTGAACGAGGAGACTATTGTTATATTTGTTTGTTTCTAGACTGTAGAGACGCCCTGTACTTATGATTAGATTTCATATATTGTTATGGGAAAATATATCTGATAATAAATGACAGCAAATTCATGTTGTTTTTAAAATTAAAGTAGTATTTCTATTTTTGACTGTTAAATGGCTTTTTTTGTCATTTTCTCATCAATATCGCTCCTTGCAAATTTTTCTACTCACATCAGGTTTGGTGTCAGTCGACGGTGAGAGAAATAAAGTGCTTGATGTGAGTAAAAGTCGAATAAAATATGAACAAATCTCTGCATTCAGAGAATAAAAAGCATAATTAAATGATTGCGATTAGAAATTCCTTTAAAATTAGCTGTAAAAATACACTAATAAAATTAAACCAATTATTTAATTACACATGAAAACAAATCTTATTAAAACTTATATGTATTAAAGTTTTAGCCGAATCATTATTCGTTCCATTAATCTACAAATGTTTCTGCCTCAATTTATCCTTCTGTCATCAATATAAATTAATGCAGTTATATGGAAAAATGAAGATTTACGATGCAGTTTTAGAGAAAATTTAGCTCGACATTTTTTGTATAAATTTGATTCATCTCATTTACCTAACATTATATTTGAAAATACTTTACGAAAATGATGAAAAATATGATTGTTTCTTGTCCTTACTTTAAAATATTTTCTATTTAAATTTATATTATAGATTTAAATACAAATTAATTTACAATATCTATAGATCGAAATTTTTATTTCCACCTTGGAGACTAAGCAGATTCAATGCAGAGATATCCAATAGGTGATAATATATTTGGAAACACTCATTTCATCATGCAGGCTTATCATGCTCTTCGGGCATGTTAAAAGAAGCTATGACTTAAGGAGTAAATAATGCTGAAATTCTATCTATAATCGTGTGCTTCTTTGGCTAGTGAAATAACATTAAAGCCAAACTAGCAGATAATACTGCAAAAAAATCGGAGAAAGAGATACATCCTAATTTAAAAAAGAATACAAAATCAAGTAATATTCATTAAAATTTGCCAACTGAATCTCGAGTTAGACCTGTTCTAAATTTTTCATCACAATATTGAAATTTTGTCATAATCCAGAAATTTCGATTTTCTATATATAGTTTGAAAAAACACTTAATTGGTTCATTTTTGTTTCTTTTATCAAGGGTATTTAATACTCTTTAGTATACTTGTTTTGGGGGGAGTTCAAATAAAAATATTATAAAGAAGATGCTGAATCAATAACAATATTCCCTTTTACCATCATATTAACAATCCTTCAGGATTTATCTTCTTGATGTAAATTATTAAATTCGATTAATATACTTAATTACCTCAAAATAAAAATCTATTTCTCTGAAGTATCGATAATAGAAATGAAATAATACTAATTTTTCCCCATAGGTCTGCGCATAATATTATTTTTGTCAAGTGGAGGGAAATTCTCTAAATTTCGTAGAGTGGAAGTTGCGATCAAAGTTATTTAAATAATTATTTCCTTTTTACTGTTAATTTCTCTTAAGAACGAGGAATTCAATGATAATAACAATTTTATTATGTTTAAGATTATGTTCCTGAAGTAGGAAGGAAAGCAAGAAGGCAAACTTGTTCTTCTTGGCTGCGTCATAAATCTTCATTTTTCCCTATAATTTCAGTGATTTTTATTGATGACAGAAGGATAAATGGTCTAAAATTTATTTAATAAAGTCGTACGCATATTATAATAGTAAACTAATAATAATACATCTGATAGGCACAATGATTCGAATTGGTTTTAATTAAGTGATTGCTTCTACACAATAAAATTAATCGAAAACTTCTACGATAACACAAGAGTTATAGATATAACGTAGCACTTAAAAATAGCAACAAATACGTTGCACTCGCGTCATGACCTAGTGGAATAGACAGATTGAAAATGACGCAAGTATTTCAATTACACAAATTCTGGGATTATGTAGAAAGAATAGTATTTAAATTAAAGGAAATTTCTTTTATATAATTTAGAATAATAAAAAAACCCAATTCCAATCTAATCCCAAACAAACCTTTAATAAAATTTCTTTAATTAAGATCAAATTGAATAGAATGATTTATTTAATATCTGAAACCTTATCTTACATTAGGGGGGCAATACGGCAATACTACATAATCTTCTTATGTTCAAAATGATCCGACAAGTTACCGCCACTTTGCCCTCATCAAAAAAACTATGTTCTTCTTTTATAATGAATAATTTAATCAAATTTAATAACCATTTTCAATGCGTGAATACATCACGCTCAAGACTAATAATACGTGTCTGCGAGGAAATGATCATGGGAGAGACAGAGGTGTTTTTGTAGCTATAGTTGAGAATTTATTGTATTTCTATGCATTCCTATTCATAATATTGTGTGGGGAAATAGTACATATATATGTGCATTACTAGACACGTTACACATGAACCAATCGGTGCTAGTATTCAATCCCATCCTCTAGGTATACATATATATAGCAATCAGCTTAAGTCACGTATACAAATATAGTTTAATGTATAGAAACCATTGTTTTTCCGCACCTTTGGGTTACACCTGTTTCAGGCAGATATATGGGAACGGGTTGCATGTGACACTTATTTTAATATTTTGTTTATTACTTCATTAGTAATGAATCAGACGAACTATTCTCAGCCTCTTTTGATCCGTTTTTGTGCTTACTCGTCGAGGAAAATTTGTTAAAAAGGGCAATAAAAGCCATATTTGCATAATCTGTTACCAATCCAATTCTTCCGGGCCCTTGCAAATTTTTTTTCCGATTTAACTCTGAAATTTATGGTATAAATAGTATGGCATGGTAGGCATGAATAGTTCAAATTCTTGAAAAATTACTTACTCTTAATGCATTGACATTCATATTTCTCGAATCTTAAAAAAGAGAACTGTAATTTGTGTTTTGACGATTAATCTTCTAATAGAAAAATTAATCACTATTAATCTGCAACCGGGATAATTTTTTACTTTACCACTGAGATAAAGACTTTTTTCCTAGGAAGAAACAAAGTAGTATGAGTGAGTAAGAAACTTAGGAATAAATGTTGCCAATTTGTTGATAGGATTTTCATTTAAAAAACTTTAACCATTAGCTTGATTTCCTACTTGGAACCAATCAAATTCTAAACTTTGTTTGGCAATTAATTTAATTTTTCATATGAAAAGTACAAGAAAATATTAAACTGTATCTTATATTTAACAAATTTAAGGAACAAAAGTGAAAAATTAAGGTTTAAGCCTCAAATATTTGATTTACACAGACAGGTATAAATGAGTTGGCGTAAATAGGAAATAATATGAAACAGGAAAATGGCGAGTACCTGTACGTGTTTAGTACCATATATTTTCAGGTAGAAAACACTTCAACAGTTATGATAAAATACTAAAGAAAACTTAATAACTTCCAAAGTGTGGCTGGTTTTATTTGTACACATTTTTTCTAACAAGATTGGGCAGACTTGAAGGCGTTGTATAGCACTGATATCTGCTCTCTAACATAGTAATAGTCTATTTTTACATAATTTTCATCAAAACTTCATTTGTGCATGAGTATGTTAAAAGTAGCCCTATGCACTCAAACTCAACATAGATTAGTATAATTAGAACTAAATACTTAACCATTACAAATGCAAACGTGCTACCTAAGTAGGGCTGAAATTGGAAGAAAAGCACCCCGTAAGGGGCGCGGCGATTTGCCATCCTGGCCGCCGTGCTGACGGGACTCAGCACCCCGTCTGGCCCCAGCTTAGCCTCTCTTCCTTCCTTCAAAACACTTGTTTCCTCTCTTTTCACACAACCTCTCCCACAAGTTTCTCTGGTCAGCCTCTAATTTCACAGGGTAGATGCTGACCTTCTTCTCAAGCCAACCGTCCCGGATCAGGGCTGAGGGGGAAGGAGACAATGTTCCTTAACCCCTGAGCTCCGGTTCGGGATGGGGATTTTTTAACAACCTGCTCAATCTTCACCCATACCTTCCTCACATCCCTTTTCCTCTCCTTTTCACATTCTATCCATTTTTACGCCGTGTCTAAGGAAGAGCCGCCATGCTGATGGACTGCCAGGCCACCAGGTGGGAGGGGTGGTCCGAAATGGCGGTGCCTGGCTCTGCCAGGCCTGTAAGCACCTCTTGCAGTGCGGGCAACTGCAAGAGGTGATGAGCTATTGCGTCCCGTATAAAAAAGAGGGTCACCATGGCCATGTATGAAACTCCACCTAAAAAAAGCTAACCCCTAACTTCCCCTGAAACAGCGATGGAGCCGCCCTCGGGCAGCTCCAGCAAAAAAATAGAGGTCGGGCCCCCCTGTGCTTGCGCAGGGGACCCACCATATCTCTTTAACCGGAGAGGAGCCTTACTCCTCTCCTACGCCTACGGATGAAGGAGACTCCCCTCACCCCCTTCTCTGGAGGTGCTTACAGGCACCTCCCTCTTACCAGCGGCAGCCCCCTCTGTTCTTTCCAAGGGGACTGCTAAGAAAGCCAGCAGGCAACCCTTATCCAGCCGCTCCACATCAAACGGCTCGGTACGGCAAACCTCCTTAGGGGGGAGATGGAAGCCAGGCCCCTTCGGTCGCTTCCCTCAAAAGACCTGGTGGCAAGAATATTGAACCTTCTTGGGGTCAAGGCCCATGCCTCCCCACACAAGACTAGTGACGATACTGCCAACGGGACCTGCGATGTCTTGGGGGGAGGGGATGGCCAGCTGGCGGCCCCCCCTGAGATAGACATGGTCCTTGAGGAAACCCAACCTCAGACGTTAGGGGCTTAAATAGGGGAAAATGCAGGGTTGGCGCCAAGCAACAAACCCAAATCCGCCCCTATGCAGGGTCATCCTCAAACGGCTGTGGTTTCCTGAAGCAGTACAAGGAGGGGAGGGATCTTCTCCGACCGGTGCCCCAACGACTATCAGGACCTTCTCCATTTCGGAGAATGACCTAGCTGAGGCCGGTTCATCTGGCGTGGGGACTCCTTCCGGCGGAGGTGAGAAGCAGGTTCATTCCCCGCCCTCCTCTCCAAAAAAGAAAAAAAAAAGACTAAAAAGACAAAAAGACTCGGGGCTCCTCTCCATCCGCGAGGGCTACGGGGACGGATGGGTCTGCTGCCACTTTGGCAAGCAACCAAGCCAAGATCGGCTCATCCGGCCCCTCTGCCCCCCCTTCGGTTGTGGATCCCCTGACTAAGACCAAAAGTGCACAGGGCGGAGCCTCTAGGACACCGGGGCCCTTGATTCAGAGGTTAAATGGCATTTTCGAGCCTGATGGCTTCAAACGCTTCCTCGTTATTCGCTCCACTGATGGCACCATGTTGTCCAAGGGCAACATAATTTATCAGAGGAGAGGATTAGCTAGTGCAATTGGTAGAGAGCCGAAGGTGACCCGTTACTGCGACGGGAGCCTTCTGGCGAATGCATAGAATCCCGCAAAGGCGGCCCAGATAAGTGCTTTTCGGACAGTTCATGGCACCCCGTTGAGTGTGACGCCAAACTCTACCATGAACTTTGTGAGAGGAGTAGTTTATGCAAGAAAACTCGTTGACTACTCCATTGAGGACATCACCCTTGAGCCGGCCGTCCATGGGGTGGTCAAGGTCGAACGTGTGATGAGAAAACAGGGAGGGGCCACGAGACCCATCCCTACACTCTTTGTCACGTTTGACTGTGACAAGCTCTTTGAGTCGGTGCGTGCCGCTTGGTACCGCTACCGCGTGAAGGCATTCGTGCCACTGCCGCGACGGTGCTATTACTGTCACCGCTTCGGCCATACGAATCGCTCATGTAGACGTGCAAAGTTGGGGTCACCTGAAGTCTGTGTAAATTGCTCCAAGGTCGCACACGATAAGTCCAAATCGTGTGTGGCCAAGTGTGTGAATTACAGGGACGGGCACCCTGCTTCTTAGAAGCAATGTGGTGCATATCTCCTTGAGAAAGAAATCCTGGCCATTTAGGCCCAGGATCGACTCTCATTCCGCGAGGCTAAGGACTTGGTCCTAGGGCGCCCGGCTCTGCCTGGGATGTAATATGCCTCAATAGTTAGAAAGGCACCCTCTGCTCCTAGCCCATGCAAGCCAACGAGCACGGTTGTTTCCACGCCCATGCGGAGCCCTTCTGCGGGCTCTACTAAACTCGAGTGCTCCCCTGGTAAAGCTGGTGGCAAAAAGAGTTCATACCAAGCCTCGGCTAAAACCAGGGCTCCTCCCTCTTCCACCAGCGTGACCGTTTCCCGTAAGGCAACACGGCCACGCGTTTCCAACGAGTCGTTAGACTCACAGGAGGCAACACCCATGAAGATGGTTGCTAGGCCATCTTCGGGGGTTCCTAAAGCTGTCCCCCGAAAGGAGGACAGCAACAAAGGAGCTTCGGCTCCTTCGCCCACGCCTAAAGGTGGAGCGGGTGGCCCGTAGACGGTGGTTGATCGAAAAGAGGGCCCTTCGCCTCCGAAGCCGCAACGCCCGCCTAAGGTTTCGAGGCGGAGGGAGAAAAAGACTCGCATGGCGAGCCCAACCTCCCCCAAAAAGTCCTCGAAGGCGACAGACCCTTCAGCGCTTTGTCCGGCCAACAGTGCCTGGGGTTCTGCCCCCGGGAAGCGTACGGCCATTCCCGTGGGGGTCTTCTGTTCGAGGAGGGCCCCCGCGTCTCCTCCGAGCTAGGCCTGGAGGGCATATTCCTTCAATGTAATTGCCGTGGACCTCGGGCTAACTGGGAGGAGCTGAGGAGGCTCGTCTCGTCCTGTTTCCCGTTAGCTATCTTTTTGCATAAGACCATTCTAGGCGCGTGCCCCCTGCCTGCCCTCCTGGGGTATAAGGGTCTTGCGACCCCACCACCGCGGGATGGCCGAGCTGGGGAATGCCCAGTTTACACCCGGCGTGATGTCTCCGTTTTTCCTTTCTCTTTAGATACCTCCTTTCAGGCTGTGGCTGCGCAGCTGCACCTGGATAGGAGGTATACTATCATTTCTGCGTACATTCCACCGTCAGCTGACTTCAACGCGGGGGAATTCCGTCACGTCGTGGCACGGTTGCCGAAGCCCTATCTCTTGCTTGGAGATCTGAACGGCAGGCATCCTCTCTGGAAAGATTACTACATAAATCCCAGGGGACAAGTCCTTGCCGATCTGATCAAAGAGCTTGAGATGGGTGTCCTAAACGTGGATGAGTTTACGCATCACTGTCCGAGAACCGCTTCATTTTCTTGCCTTGACCTATCTTTGTGCTCTTCGGATGCACAGCCTGATTTTGATTAGAGGGTGGTCGATGACCTCCATGGTAGTGATCACTTTCTCATTCAAATATCATTTTCAGGGCAACTGCCGCCTGAGAGACCACCTTGGTGGTGCTTGGCGCGAGCGCGGTGGCCTGCATTTCAGGAAATGACTAAATTATCTATCTCAGTCGAGGATTTTAGGTCGGTAGATGAGACCGTTGAGTTCTTCTCCCGCAACCTCATTGCCGTGGGCCTGACTACTATTCCTAGGACGTCTGGCAGTTTTGCACGCCGACCACTACCATGGTGGTCGGACGAGTGTGAGACGGCCCTCAAACAGAAGCGTTATGCCTACATGCACTATAAGCACCGCCCGAACGATTTCACTGTCGCTGAATTTCGTCGGGCTAGGGCTAGGTTCCGGTATATTTTGAAGCACGCCCGCCGCTCTTCTTGGCGGGAATACATGTCTTCATTTAACGGGAAGACCCCTTTTAGCGTAGGTATGAAAGCGAGTCAAAAGGTTTCGGGCAAGTTTTCGCAGGACCCCCCTTCTGTTCTCCACGAGAATGGGACCGCAATCTCAGACCACGCGTCCGTGGCGGAATCCTTAGCAACCTCTTTTTCCGCATTCTCTAGCCGTGTTGCTGCTCCGCCAGCATTCAATACACGTCGTGATGTCGCGAAAGGCCGCCGGCTGGACTTCATCTCCAGAGGTGGAGAACCCTTCAGCGACAAGTTTACTGTGAGTGAGTTGAGTTCCGCTCTCGTTTCGTGCGTGGACACCGCCCATGGTCCGGACGATGTCTCGTACGCCATGCTCGACACCTTGGTGAGCAAGCTATGGCCTTTCTCTTAGATTTGTTCAACAGGATCTGGGTGGAAGGTCTTCTTCCAGACTCCTGGCGAATCGCTACTGTGCTCGCCTTCCGCAAGCCAGGGAGAGATCACTCTACTCCGACCTGTTTCTCTAACCTCTCGCGTGTGCAAGTTGATAGAGAAATTGATAAATGTTAGATTAGCCTATTTCCTGGACAGCGGAAACCATCTGTCTTCCGTACAGTGTGGCTTCCTCAACTTCCACTCCACGTCGGATTCTCTGCTGCGACTAAATAATTACGTCTGCGAGGCTTTCCTTCATAGACAGCACTACGCCACGGTCTTTTTTGATCTGGTAAGGCCTATGATAACGCATGGCGATACGGTATCATAGAGACTCTCCACACGACGGGGGTAAGGGGACGCCTTCTAATCTTTATTTCTGAATTTTTGTGAGATCGTTGATTCCGCGTACGGGTGGGGGGAGCCCTCTCCGGCCTAAACGGAACAGAAAGAGGGTGTCCCGCAGGGAAGTGTCTTCAATGTCACACTCTTTGCCCTGAGCATCAACGGTATCAGCTCGGTGCTGCCGAAAGATGTTCTCGCTACACTCTACGTGGACGATCTTTCGATCTCTTTTAGCGCGGCTCAGATGCCAACTCTGGAGCGTCGACTCCAACAGGCATTCAATCGCGTTTCTCGCTATGCTGAAGCGCACAGGTTTCGGTTTTCTTTGGGCAAGACTAGGGTGGTGCACTTCTGCCGCCATCCATGGCTTCACCCCGATCTAGATTTGTTTCTTAATGGAGTGCGCCTGAAAGGTAAAATTGCACCGTTTCCTTGGTTTTGTATTCGACCGACGCCTCACCTGGGAGGCTCATATTCGGAGCCTTAGGGTCTCGTGTATTCACGCCATGGTCATTCTCCGTTCCGTGACGTTCAGCACTTGGGGCGCTGATAGGGCTACTGCCCTACTTTTTTATCGATCCTTTGTTCGTTCGAAGCTCGACTACGGATGCGAGTTTTATGCATCCACAGCCGAGCGTTTATTGCGGAAGGTGGAATCGATCCACCACACTGGCCTTCGCCTGGCGACCAGTGCCTTCCGCACTTCCCCCAATGAGAGCCTGTTGGTCGATGCTAGGGAGGTGCCCCTCGCTCTACGCCGCGTGCAGTGCATCACCCGCCTTTACGTGCGAGCCCGGTGCCTCCCTCAGTCGCCAACAGCTTTCCCTGCTTCCGCAGCTGATCTCGATGGTGCATATGCCACCGAGTGATGCCAGTCATACCCTAAGCCGTTTGGATTTAGGGTCAGAAAACTCCTTTGAAACGTAGATATAGCTCTCGGGCCGGTAGCGCCCCTAGTTCTGCCCAGGACGCCACCCTGGAGGGTACCACATTTGGCTTTTTGTCGCCACGCCTTTGCTCCCAAAGCTTGTACGGCGCCGGGAGTATTGCGTTCGACCTTTTTGGAGCACACATCGTGTCACGTTGGAACCGTGCCAGTGTATAAGGATATCTCCAAGTCCCAAGAGGGGGTCGGCTTCCACGCCGTATCCCCTCTGTTTGAAGTCAGCGGGGCTCTACCAGGCAATGCGTCTGTCTTCACGGCCAAGCTGATGGCAATACACCCTTCGGTACGGGAGATTACGCGACGTGCGCGGGTGGGAGACCGGATTGTGATCCCTAGCGACTCACAAAGCGCCCTGAGTGCTCTCGGGGCATTGGAATCTCCGCATCCCCTGGTTCTCGATAACCGTGACGCCACGGTTTTGCCGAGCTGGGCAGATGTCGAGATTATTTTCTGCTGTGTTCCTGGACATGTAGAAATTGCGGGGAATGAGTGCACCGATGAGGGCGCCAAAGAGTCCGCGAGGACTCTACGACCGGAACAGCGTCTCGCTTCTCCTCACACCGAATACATGGCAGGAATACGGGCAGCTCATCGGACTGCTTGGCAAAGAAGATGGGAGACGGTCGAAGGAAACTTAAAGTTGCGTGCCATTGCGTCGCGACTGTCCATATGGACCTATCCCCCAATGCCGCGAGGGCTGCTGGTCGCTTTCTGTCGTATCTGAATCGGACACACTCGTGTAACGCATCGCTATTTGATGGAGCGCTCGCCTGCGCTGTATTGCGACGACTGCGTTGTCCCCCAGAATGTTCGGCACATTCTTGTCGAATGTCCCAGTCTGGGTGATCTTTGCATACGTTACCTGTCCCGATACCGGGATGGGTGGGGTTGCTACTGCCTGTCCTTTGTACTCGGGACGAGTGCGTGCACATTGACTGGTGGAGTTGTTGACTTTGGGGGGGGAGGCCGGCCTTCTCCCTATTATTTAAGCAGGGTTTGTTTTTTTTTTGTTTTTTGCATTTGTTTTGTTTTTTTCCTTTAGGTTGCACGCTCTTGCGCCGGGGGACCTCCCCCGACGCAGGACCTTGGTTCCTTTCCCCCATTCAGGGTGTTTTTTTCGTTTCTTTAATTTAAAGTAGCCTCGAACTAGGCCAGTTTTAATACGGCGACTAATGCCAATGTAGGCAGTCGCGAGATGAGCTCTTTAAAAAAATAAAAAAAATGGAAGAAAAGCAATACTTTTTCAGAAAAATAAAATTGAAATTAATTCCAAAGAGAGATATGCCAGCACCAGCCGAACCAAACATGCGAAATAAATCAATTATAATGGGTCAAATAAAAATCTTTTTGAACAATTTAATATAAAGAGATTTGTTTGAAATGAAGAAATTTAAACTTATCGGCGTCAGGGAAAACGTATGTACCATGAATATGGGAGTGACATTTAATTTCTATTAGTTCAATAGGAGCAGTGCGTAGTAATACGTAAAAGAATGCATTTTATAACCTCCAGAATATAGGTAAAAAAAAAAGAGATTATTGTCCCTAAAATCACGAGTAAAATGTTGAAAAGGATCAATATAACAGTAATTTGCAAAAAAACACATATTCAAAGACTTACTCGTCAAGGATGGGAAAGTTTATAATTTTGTCCTCATATACTCTATATTTAATTGAGACCTCATCTACTATTCTGGTCCTGTTCCTCCAATTGAGGAATCAACATAACTAATAACATTTGTTATGAAGCTCGTTATTAAAAGAAACTTGAATATTAATAGAGAGCCTGAATTTCAGAACAATAACCGGAAGAAAGAAGGAGTTAACTTTTATTACTTTTTACCTATCTTATATTGTTTAAGAAAATCTCACAAATTAAGTAAGACAGTAATTAGAAGATAAAATGCTGAAAGGTTAAAGACTTCTGAAAGGTGAACCGAAACATTATAACATTTATATGTAAAGATCGGCTTGCCAAAGGTTTTGCTGAATATTAAATTTGTTTAAAAGATTCCTATTGTTAAACTAGTCAAAATATAAAACATATGCGATGAGCTTAAATGGTAAATTTTTCCCGCCCAGAAATACTGGTAATTATTTTAAAAAAATTCCTCATTCCTTAAAATACAAGGTCTTGCATTAATTCGCATGCGGGCAAGCTTCTATGAATCAAATTTATCGGCAAATTAGATCGATTGAAATTTTTTCTTTGTTTAAAATTCTTCATCTATGTTTAAATTTACATATAAAGATTGTCTAATATAATAATTAAATATTGAATGAAAGCGAAAATCACAAAGCAAAATCATATTATTAGTGTATCATTGGATTTAATATATATATATATATATATATATATATATACATATATATTTAAATAATAATAATGTTTAATAAAGCAGTTAGTATAAGCGGTTACGATAGAAATCTTTCTTCATCGGGCACGCTAAGGGGATGCTCGTTATGCGAAACGTATGAGTGGGTGTATCCAATCGACCAATCTAAATAGTCCAATTAAAACTTTTTAAAGCTGTTTATTAACTAGTGATATTTTGATTATCCATAAAATGTAATTATATGTTGGAAATCATAAACTTATCTTATCCCTTTAATCAAGTATTTCGTTCGATATGTCCTATTCTAGTTGGGTAAGGAACGAAAATATTGTTGTATCCTTTAGAAATTTAATCTCAGGATGATTCCTTTAAAGTAACATTATTTTAGCATAGTTTTATTTTGGGGCACTTTTATCACCCTAATTCTTTTCTGTTTGATTGCAGCTGGATCGATACAAAGTTGAAAGTATGCCTTAGGGCTAATGACTGCACCAATATGGATTAGTCGAACTTGGACACGCTAAGGTATCAACATATTAAGGTTTTTCTGAGAATGCTGGCCGAATTCAAACAAAGGGACAACATCCACGCGGCCCTTGCCAACAGGAGTATCGTAAAAGATATTAGAAAAGATATTAGGCAATGCAACATGCTTTACTAGTAGGGTAAGGACGAAAAACCTTTTTTGGCAAATTTATTTTCCCACCACGTTTTTCTTATAGGGCTATCTGTCAAAATAAGCCTCCTAAAGGGATTTTTTGATATAATAATTTTTAAAGGCTCCTTGATGCCATTGAAAATTGAAAATAATGCGATTTTCAACAAAATTTGGAATATCATGGATTATATCTGATAATTAAATTTAAATTTTGAATTCCTACCTCCAAACAAATAACTATTGATTTTGAAGAAAAAGTAAACGAAATTGAAAAATAATCAATTGATATTTACATGTTCCTCAAAGTCATATTATAGCAGCGTATGTGAGAATTATGTTTCAGTATCGCGGGGGATCTTGTTGAGAGTGGATATGTGTTTGTTTTTGGCTCTTTCTAGTGTCTATTGTTTTGATCATATTCTTCTATTTGTATTATTAGCAGTTATTTCTAGTGTAAAATAAATATTTATACACGTTTTATTATATTTTAGAGCAAAATAATATGTAAGAAAAAAATTGAAACAATATTTTCTTATGGTCTTTAAAACCTAGAACGCTTTATAAAATTGAAAGCGCTTTGTTTGGTGCACTATGCGCCATTAGTGAATGAGTGTTGCCAACCTATAACGATGTTATAAAATATGTTTTGTTTGAGCGAGAAAAGGAAAAGAACTGTAATAGAAAAACCCCGCCAATTAAACAATTATCACATTAGTAGCGGAGAAGTTAATTTCTAATTTGAAAACAGCATCAATCCCTGGTTTGTCTATAGAGGCAGTTAGAAAAAGAATTTTAAATTATTATTAAAAATATCAGGCTTTAATAAGAAATATTTGTAGAAAAAATGTGACATCATTCTACCCGAAATGTGAAGATTTTACAAAGAATGCACAAGAATCGTTTGATATTTCGTGTGGTAAATACGATAGCTTGGAAAACTGTTCTCAAAGCAAAGAAAAGAAAGTGCCGCCATTGGAGCAAACTTTTTTCGAAGACCAACGAACAACTAGGAAAATGGCAATAGGTAATATCGATCGAATTAAATTAAAAAAGAATATTCAGAGTGCAGTTAGAAAGAATCGTGAGCATTGTCTCTTAAATCAACCATCTACTTTGACAGATAATATCGAAGGGATTCTGCCTTCATCCAGCACAAAAACATAATCTGCTGACGAAGGTAGCAACTATAAACTTCCTTCCTCCGTCAAGTGCAAAGAAGCAAACAAATAAATTGCATCTAAGACTCCATTTAAACGAATAAAATTGTCAGAATTTGCGTTGGCAAGTGACGGCACTGGTATGTCTGTTCAAGCTGAAGCCTTAATAACAAGTCCATCTTTAAGAACTTATTTTTAATTGAAGGCAAAAAAACTTCTGCAGTAGTTGAATGGTCAAATGTTAGTTGAGAGAGTTTCAAAGACCTCACTACGCTACAGCAAATAGTTAGATCAGATAAGCCATTATATTTTATTTATTTTTTATGGTAGGGAAGATAGCACATTTGTTGTTGAGATGATGGAGGGAACTCATCACAAAGTGAAGATAATGGAAGAGCACATCTTAATGATAGAAGAACCTGGTTCAAAATATCTTGGACACCTAACATTCGACGCAATATTCTCGTATCTAGAAGCAAATAACATCGCAGCTGATGAACTCGTTGCCGTGGGTTGCATTGGAACGGCAGTGAATAGATAAAAAACGGGAGGTGTGATCAGAATGTTAGAAGAAAAGCTTAATGGACCACTGCATTGGTTTATTTGCCAGCTTCATGCAAATGAGCTCCCATTGTTCCATCTTATCAACAATATGGATGTGCAAACAACGTGGTTTCGTCGATTTTTCGGACCTATAGAGAAACAACTGGATAAATGGGAAACTTTAAGTGTTGTTGAATTCGAGCCAATTCCGACTAACTTTCCGTCTGCTGACAAAGGAAATCTGAGCACCAAACAAACGTATCTGTTTGATATCCTTCTATCTATCTCAAAAGGTAAATGTTGTGCTGAAATGGTTTGTAAGAGTCCTAGAAAAATGCTGTATCCTTACAACGGCAAATGGGATACTTCGATTATACATATGTTTCAACTTACGACCCTATTGCCACACTGAAATCCAATGTTTTGTTCATCATTAAGTTATATCCACCAACCTGGTTTAAAATAAAAGCTAACTTTTTTTCGAAAAAAGGAGCACTCAACCTCTTCAAGACAGTGCAATCACTGCAGGGGATGAAAAAACAGATTGAAGATATAGTTGCCCTAGTGACTCAAATGATTGTTTATTTTGCACATGTGGAAGCGGAAAACATTCTTATCTGTATGCTGCAAGATGAAAAAAATTATATCTGGGAACTCGCATGGAGAAGAATTATGAAACACGAAAAGATTATTAAGGGAAATCAATAAGCACTTTCAAGATCCCAGACATAAACTTTGGGGCTGACGACTACATCCATCTAATTAGTTAACAGTAGACAGATGTAACCGAACCTCCGCTGATGAGGACGCTCTCTGATGATCAACTTGAACAATTTATCCGTCAACAAACCAAATTGGATATTCCGAAGTTTCCTTGTCACACAGAATTGGTTGAGAGACGCAGTAAACTGGTCGTACAACCGTCTCTAGTAGTTTGTGGAGACAAATGGTATGGTTATATAAGGAATAGAATCGAAACCAGGAGAAAATAACCTCATTTAATAGCAAGGACTTCGTAGCACTACAAAAAAAAACTAACTGCATTAAATAAGTGTATATTGAATAATAGTGAAAATTTAAATATTCGACTTTATTGTCCAATTTCTTCAATTTTAGTGATGGCGATAAAAGTCTACGGGAAGGTATACTTATCGAGTAGTTAATAGATTATTTTTATTCAAGAAAATGGAAGTAGAAGTATTGATTGTAAAGTTTTATCGAAATATATTTTTTAAAAGTTTAATGAAAATAATATACGCCGTATAGGACAATAAATTTTGATGTAACAATTTCAAGTTTGAAAAGGAATCGATAGAATTTATCCGACATTTTTTTTTCAAAATTTTAATTGCGGTCAGAAACCTGAAAATATTAATTTAGAAGTCTGAAATTTCAACACAATAGTTTTTGATGTTAGGTCCATGAAGAAGTAGAGTGGAAAATGAATTTCTAAATCTTTGCAAAACTTAGTCTTTCCTAATATAAAAGAAATATAGCCAAAAAATAAACAAATTCTTCTTCTTGTTCTTCTCACCTTTTCGGTACCCGGGGTCATAGTTCTTGATGAGTTGTTTCCAAAGATTTCTGTTTAGTATACTTCGCTTTTATTTAGTTATTTTTCTCTCACTTCACTCACAAGACCATCATATTTTTTATCTTCCTGTTCTTCGGCTCATTTCTAGCTCCATATTCAACACTTGCCCTGCTACATGCCGCTCTTCATTTTCCCTTCTTGTAATGTGGCCAAAACTTCTCAATCTTGCTTCTTATATTTTATTAAAGTTTTGGCTACTTCAACCGATCTTCGAATGTGTTTGTATCAAACTGTCTCTCATAGTCTCTTCTGACGTTTACCTCAGCTTCTTTATTTCTGCCAAATCGAGACTTTTTCCATCCGTTTCTTCACTGGCGCTATTTCCAGTGCATAAATTATTGCGGGTCTCACTACTGCATTTTGGACTTTGACTTTAGTCTTACTGGGAGTATTCTGTTACAAATTACTTCTGATAGCCCTCTCTAAACCACAAATAAAACAAATGACAAAAGAATCTAATATATTTAACTCAACATGCCTTTAAACAAATAAATCGAGTATCAGAATCAAACAAAATATAAAAATGTATTCAATATGCTTTAAAAATACCTAAAAATATTTTAGGTAAAATAACACATGGAAATTAATTGGCAGACAGTAAATTCAATAATGAAGAATAAGATATAGAAGAAATAAAAAATCTAAAAATATTAATAATATTTTAGGAAAAAATTATAAGTATTGTGCCCAATCGCTAGGGCTTAACCTCTCACTTCTTAATGGAGAAGGTGGAGGGCTAAACATTAAGTAGAAAGGATTTCTAGGCAGTAAAATAAACAAAATATTAAAAACTATGTAGATTAAAGTGCATAGAAATTGAAATGATTTTCGTTGGGAGCGAACGTCTTGCTGCCTCACAATACTATTTTTTATCTAAAATATCTTTACAAACGGAGATGCCAATGACAACATTAAATACCTTAATTCTGATTCTATTGTAAAAGAAGTTGAGAGAGATGGCCTTAAAAGATAACTACTTATCACAATTTTATCTGCAACAAGATATATATAGAAACACAACATTCAGAATAACACAAGCTTTCAACCCCAATTAACCACTGAAACAGGCATGTTTAGAAAGTAACTATAATCCTAATGATCTTTGTAGACTGATTTTATTAATTTTGGAGACTGACACTTGAAAGGAAGGACTTCTCCACATGTCTTTCCTAAATATGTAAAAGCTTTTGCTTCAGTAAACTTAAATTCACTTTTAAGTTCACTACAAAAATAATGAATTAGCGTAACCTAATCCACATCGTAATAATCTGTACTAATAATTTTTTTAAAACAGGAAATAAATATTAGTTATTGAGAGGCAATTAGAATTAACGATTAAATTTAAGAGTAAATACTAGAATAATTTTACTCGAGCCTTTTATGAGTCATCCACATTCTCTGAAACTCTAATATTAATAATAATTATAATTCCCACTTTTATTTAACTTTAAATAAAAATATGATGGTATACTCTGCCTCATGCAGTAATAGACTAAATTAAAAACTAAAAACGCGTTGATAGTTAAGTTAAAAGGTTTAGCGATTTTCTTATTGCTTTCGACAATGCGGCATTTGACGAAAAATGGGGCGCTTCCAAGCTTCTCTGTCCCTGGCTTGTTTCCAAAGCGTGTTTGTAGCAATGTCAAAATTATCGAGGAAGGTTTTCTGCTGATCCCCTCTTCGAGTGCCATCTTTCTGATTGAGTGTCCAAGGAATTGTTTTTGAACATCCTTGATAATGTTCAGGAGTTCACTCCCCACACTGAGCCGAGTCAAAACCTCCTAGTTTCTGACCGTGTTTGCATATAAGATCCGTAGCATCCTTCGATAGAACCGAAACTCTGCTGCTTCAATGTTAGCTCAGGCCTCAACCGTGAGTGTCCTAGGCTCGAAGCCATAAATGAGAGGTAAATAGTCATGTTCTTAGACGTGGCATCTCTGGCGAGTCCGATTATTCTTCTGATCTCCTTCCTTCACCGGGAGTCGGATGTTACCAGGGCTCTGCGGTAATTATAAGAGTTGGCCTGTTAGATTGGTGGGTTTCCATGCCACAGTTGACAAGCTGGAGTTACCTCTGACTTTGAAATTATCATCAATTTCGTCTTATTGATATTAGCTTATGTAATCAAGAATCTTGCCTTAAGGAAAGAATTCTTAATGACTAATTGTTTTAAAACATTTAAATGTCAAATAGCATAGCAATATTAAACTTTTTTAATAATTTTGGAAAATGACCGAATAATTATTAGATTTCTGATAGTGGATGTAATTATAGATAGGATAATAGTGAATATACAAATAAGCAAGTACCTTTACGGTAAACGTAAACACAAAATTTGAAACCTAGTAGAGTCTCGCTTCCTTCAACGGTGGGCACACTTAGTCGTTATATAGTTAATTCATTGAAAATCTAGTGGAACTTAACGCTAAAGGCTGAACTTGGTTATTTATTATTATATTTTTAAGAATCAAAGAAGAAAAGTAATTTGGGGCCGTAAAACAACCTCAAAAATGCTAAAACTATAATATATAAATTTTGCCAAAATTATAAAAGGCAGAGAATTGAGAAGGCAAAAAACGTTTAACGGATTAACAAATAACTCTCCGCACTTCTGCCATCAAACCTTTAGAATTAAATCCGCTAACACAGTGACGGCATGTTTAAATAAATGAATTTTTAAATGAAAATCTTAGTCTTCAATATAGATTTATTAAAGCTCTTCCAATATGTTTCTACCAACTTTTTTCACTCCAAACTTGATCTACCATGCTATTTTCATTTCCATACGTGAAATACCATCTCTATTTCATCCCACTATATGATTTACCAACTTTTTTGAGTTATATTTTAATCGTAAGGGCAAAATTGAGATAATAATAATTTATAAGTTTATTAGCACAAACTGAATGTTAAAGCATAAACTAAGAACACAATATTTTGCAGATACAATTTTAAAATCATACAGTTTTTGTCATTCATGACGGGGGATTGAGCAGGTGGATTGTATTCCTCCAGCCGCCGTGATTGTCTTCCTGGAGTCATTGATGGCCCAAATCTCACTAATTTCTAGATAAACTATGACACGAATTTCCTCTTTGAGGTCTTCAATGGCAGACCAGTTGAATACCAGCACTTCATAAAACAAATTTTTCATAGGTTAACATGATATTATGAACTACACCTTTGGAAATCTTGAAATTCTCTGCAATGGCTCTAATTGAAAGACCATCTTGTTGGAGCAGCTGGAAGAGAGCTGATATATGAAGGACTTAACGTCGACAAGATTGAAATGAACTTAGTTGTATTGCACACGTTGCGGGCTCTCTCTCAAGAAACTTCATGTTTCGGATCATCTTCTACGCTCAATATTTTTAGTCAATTGCCTATTGGCTGATAACTTTCGTTTTAATTAATCAAAATTGCATAATATTTGTGACTATTTAGGTTCAGTTTGGGTGATTTGTGTAAAAATTATGGATACTATGTGTTTTCTCTTGTAAAAGTTGGAAAAGATGTAATAGAATACTGGCATTTTTATCATTCGGAACTCTACTGTTTCACCAAACGAACACACCTTCCTTATGGAACAAAGGCGTATACCATATAGTTGCAAGCTCTAGGTTTTTAGCGTCGCAAATTATGTACAATGGTTATGGACATTCCATACATTTACATTTAATACGACTTTGCAGCTTCACTAAAATTTTTCTAACAATTTGAATCATAGATATGCCTTTTAGTATTCTGTCTACTTCTGCCTTAAAATACGAGTATATTAAAAGGAATTAATCGAACGTGTCCTTTTTTCTTTGATATTTTATATCCTTTGTTGTAGGACCTAGATAAATATATATAGAATTGAGTAATTGAGCAGACTAAGGTATTAGTTAGTTGAAACTGGAATTATAGAAACCCATTTTAATTCCTCAACTGCATGCCTCTATCTACAATAATGCTTACAAAAGATATTACTATTTGGCCTCTTCCCTCACATTTTCTTGCACAATTAAAAACTTGCAACAAATTTAGAAGCTTATTTACCAGAAATAGCAATATGTTACACCTTATTAGTAATTTTATGTAGGGGACTGATTTACAAACGATAGTTTGGGAATTTTCAAGGTTATGCCTAGAAAGTTAATCCATTCTTTTTTACGTAACATTTGATTTGGAGAAAGCTTTTATATTTTTTTCTAATAAACATTTTATCACATAAAGTAAGAAAAAGGAATATTTTGAAACATTAAATAGCAACCATCATGTTTTACCTCGTTTGAAATTTGCAAAAAAGGTTTTGTTTTTATTTACATAATTCCTTCAGATATATTGCTTCTTTTCTTGGAAAATTTGCTTTTTCTCGGCCATATTTTCAGCAAATAACTTGGACAAATGATGTCTAGACGGTTTATGTAAACAAATTATTTCATAAAATGGCCTATAAACTATTGAATACTTCAGTATTCTATTAATAAATTGTAATACAATAATTCCTAAATGTATAAAAAAAAAGAATCCAAAATCTGTTATGGAACAATTTCCGGTTTTAAACATAAATTTCATAGAATCTGTAAACATTCTCAAGATGATGTAACAATAATATTGAATGATGGTGGTGAACAACTAAAGGCCTTTACTTTTACAGAGCGCCTTGCTTCCAACATAGAAAAGGCTTGAAAAAAGATGTGGATTTGAAGGCCTGCTTGAAGGCATCCAGAAGGCTGACGGCGCCTAAAACAGCAAGCATATCATTCGATAAGTTGGGGTAAATATCTTGAAAGAGCAACCAGCCGTAAAAACCTGAGGACAAGCAGACACACACAAAGGGCAGAGCTAAATAAGGTGATTGTATAAGTCAGATAGTAAGATATTACGTTATATTCACCCTGCACTACGCTAAGAACTTGTTAAGGAAAGTAGGAATTCTCGCTTCTCTATGAATCGATTTTGATGAAAATTTTCCAGCTAGTCTACACAGTATGGCTGAAAAGTATTATGTTTTTATTGTGCTCGATTACATCATTTAATTTTTATTTGAGTTTGATCGTTTTGAGAGTAAACACGTTAATAACATATATCCTCTTTAATAACAATAGAACTTCTCAGGGGACTCAAAGATGAATAAAAGTTACGCATCCTCAAGGATAGAGTTTAAGGCACATCAGTTCATGTTATTGCAGATAAACTAGTTCACTATGTGGACAGGGTTAGACGATTCTTAATGAACCGTTGCTAAGGAAGAACTGATCCAATTTTGAGACTTTTAAGACTGTGAGAGCTAAATTTGCTAAATATTGGTGGCTAGTTCCGGAGGAAATCTAAACAAACTATCATTGTCATTTCACAGCCCTTCGTGGTCTCAATGTATTGCAGACCACCATGAAGCATACCCGAGGGACCATTGCTACCGTGCAGCTTCCATGAAACTAATCTTTTATTGCCCTGTCACACAACTATGAGGCTTCAATAAGCCCCAAAATATATCACGTTGGACATGTATTGCGTTCTCTTCACTGACGATATTAGGGCGACCCTTGTCGGACCTGAAGGCTGGGCAAATGGTTGTGTGTATTGCAGAGATGAGCATCGCCATTATTTTGCAACATCAGGTATAACTAGAAACAGACTTGTTAGCCCAGCTAAGGTTCTTGTTCTGGTTAAAATGCACGCAGCAGCCTACTGCCTTTTTTAAAGGAGGTCATGGATCCCTGGCTAGATAACATACGGTTGATGCTTCCAAGTGCTCTAGTTTTCATGTAGAACAACGCTCCATCTCACTCTGACAGGGCCACCAAAGTTTTGATATGCTCTTAGAGCTTACAAGCTGACAAGTTAATCGTGTGGCCACCAGCTACTCGAGATCACAACACAATAAAAGATTTGTGGTCCATAATAAAACAAGATATCATTGCCAATTGACGTCAATTTTTGTCTAAAGAACTGTTATGGGCGACCATCGAAGCTGCAGCTGAGGCACTTTAACCTGCTACTATTAAAAAAAATAACAAGATATTGTAAGGAAGGAGAGATTTATTGATGTGTCATTAACATATACATGAAATGATAGACGAAGGTGATATATAATAATATAAAGAGGAGCAGAATATATATCACAAGAGGAAATTAATTTTCGTAACTTGCAGAACTTCAAAATTCACTTCCTTTGACATGGAAAATCATTCCAAATAGGTATGAATATAGTGAGCTATTTAATATGGTAAAGAAAGCAATTAATTGCATTTCCAAGATGTCCATGAATTAAAAATGTTAAATAAAAATAAATGAGATCGAAAATGTCAAATGCTATTTGAGATTGATAAATAAAAGATTGGAAGGCTGGAAATTATCTGGCGCTCAGGCAATTATGTGCCCAAATTTGTAGAGAAATAGGAGTTGATAAAATGGGCGTTATTGGGATTATTTAGGATATCAATTGAGTAATGTTGCTGAACAATAGAAAGTGTCCTGTAAGATGTGTCAGGAAAGAGTCGAGGATAAATTTTTCTTTATAAGGGTGAAGGATAAAGGTTTATTAATGAGGCAATCCAGTGGCTATAGAAAAGGAGTGACATGAGGAAAAACTGCGTGGCAAGGTCATCTCAGAAAGAATATTGAATATATATATATAATATAGTAGGATATGAAGAGTCAGGTGATTACACTAATTATTTAGTGGCCGGACGTTTTGGACCTTCACTAGGACCATCTTGAGCGACTGTGTCGAGTAAGGAGAGGGGGAAGGAATATTAACAATAACAGTTAAAAGAATGCATCAAATAATAGCTAAAAAAGCGGATGAAGACACAAATAATAAAATTGACAATTATTGAGATTAAAGTTAAAACAAATAAAAATATATAGAATTAATTAATTCTATCCAGTGTAATTTTAAAAAATAATAGAAAGAAGTGAAGTTATAAAATAAACTGACTTGAATATAAAATATTAAAGGTAACTGGAGTAAACAATAAAATAACCGATTATATTAAATTATTAAAAACAACAAAAACCCGAAAACAAATTAGAATGAATTAAACAGAGTGACTAACCTTTATCGTAGGAGTTGAGAAATCAACTAACTAAAGATATAAAAACTACTAAGAGATTTGTTCGGTTGGTCGATTGAGCCAGAAACAAGAAGATGATGGTGATACTCAGAGTTTTGCCTGATGGAAGAGGCCTCAGGTTTAGAGATGAGAATACCAGTCCTATGAGACAAACCTAAGTGCTTTGCGATCCTGCATTTGAGTTGTAAGCCAGTTTGGCCTACATAACGACTGTGGCAGGTCCTATATGTATAAGTGTAAATTATACAGGATCGCAAGTCCAAAAGGATTGACTCCTTATTGAGAAAAAAGGAATTTAACGATACAGGGTTGACATTTATACAAATGAATTGGCATTAAGGGAAATGATTGTTGAGGGTAAAGAGAAAGAGTTTGTTAAACTCGGATGTCAAAGCTCGAGATAGGGTAGTCTAATGAAAACCTTCTGTTTAGAAATAGTAGTAAGAAAGGATAGAGGATAATATATTCTGGAGAGAATTTTGGATACTAACTGGCCGCTGATAAAATCAGGGTAATAATTAAATTTTAAAAAATCCATTAAATAAGTCAGTTCTTCATGAAAGGATATCCAGTTTGAGCATATATGTTAGGATCTTAAATTTCGGCTTTTAATACTGGATAATTTAAACTGACTGGGAGAGCTACTAAAAAAATGTGTACCCAATCTAGTAGTGCTACGTTTTCTGTAAATGGATGTATTATAAGTTGAACCTGTTCGGACAACGTTGACATCCAAGAACGATAATTTGTTGTCCTTTTCTGTTGCGATAAAAAACCTTCTGTTAGGATGTTGTTGGTTAATACGAGGGGGAGTCAAAAAGTTCTCAGATAAATGGCATAAAATTTTTATTTGTAATAATACTGTAATCATTTTTCTACATAAGCTCCATTAACATCTATACACTTTCTTAATCTATGAATCCAACGGTAAAGACCATCTTTGTAGAATTCACGGGGTTGTCTCTGGCACCAAGTAATGACCTGCTTTTTTGCTTCATCTAATGATTGAAACCGGGTTCCTTTTAGGTGTCCCTTTAAATTTGGAAACAGAAAAAAGTCAGAGGGTGCTAAATCAGGGCTATAAGGGGGATGAGCAAGAGTTTCCCATCGAAATTCCCGTAGCTGAGATCTCACAGCTTTGGACGAATGTGCAGGGGCATTGTCATGGTGGAACAAGATTTGCTTGTGGAGCTTTCCTCGTCGTTTTTTGGCTATTGAAGTTTTCAGCTTCCTTAAAACTCCTTCGTAATAGCTGGATGTAACAGTTTTTTGTCCTTCTAAGAAGTCTATTAAAATAATTCCCTCCGAATCCCAAAAAACTGTAGCCATTATCTTCTTAACGGACCTCTCTGTCTTGAACTTGATAGGCCCTGCTGCCCCCCTTGGGTGCCACTCTTTTGATTGATTTTTACTTTCAGGATCAAACTGATACACCCAAGTTTCATCTCCCGTTACGAGGCGCTCAAAAAAACTATCCTCGTTTGCTTCAATCTTGGTCAAAATAGCCAAAGAAAGGTTGGCCCTATGATTCAGCTGGTCTTCTCGCAACGCTTTTGGGACCCAACGTGCTGAAAGCTTGCTCAGGCCAAGATTTTCAGTTAGAATTCCAAATGCTGAGCCATGAGAGATTTCACATGCATTGGCAACTTCATCAATAGTAATACGGCGATCTTTATCCACTAGATTCCTCACAAGCTCGACATTTTCTGGGTTAATGGAGGTGGAGGGTCTCCCTTCACGTGGATCATCTTCAACTTCTTCTCTGCCCCCCTTGAAGCGCTTAATCCAGTCGTAAACTACCGCTCTACATGGCGAAGAGTCACCATAAACCTGTTGTAGAGCGTCAATAATCTTAACAGGCTTCCAATCAAGTTTAGTCAGGAATTTAATGTTCGCTCTTATCTCAAAATTTGCCATTTTATGGGTTCAAAAAAGTAACCTTTTTGAAGCACATCTAATACAAAGAGTCTCGACAAATTGAATGACGAATTTTGTAGGAATTGTTCAGAAAACATGAAAGTCGTGTTTGACCCTGTATTTACTTGTACAAATTCGAACATTTCAATAATCTGGCATTTGTCTGAGAACTTTTTGACTCACCTACGTATAATTGATAAATAAGGGTGCATGATCACTGTGCTTAAAAATTAGAAAACAGTTATCTATAAATCGTTTGAAGACAATAAGCCTGAATTCTAGAAGACAATTGTCCAGCCAACGAGTTTCCCCGTGACACAAAAAGCTATTGGCAAAGGAGGGACCCAGTGAGGAACCCATAGCCATGCGTTCGTGTTATAAATAGAGCTCGTTGTTTAAAAGAAAAATGGTATCTCCCACAGCTAGCTTTAAAAGCTTGAGGAAAAGTTGCTTAGTTAAACCTAATATTTCATTCATATTATAAAAAAGAGTATCTGAAATAATATTAATCGTTTTCTGTACAGGAACAAAAGTAAATAATAAATCCACATCGATTGTGGCCATAAAAGAAGCATTCCCCAAATGGAGATCATCAATATATTTTGAAAAATCGGAAGAGTCACGTAAGGTGAAGTGATTGTGTGTCAGAGGATCAAAAAGCGGAACACAAAATTTAGCTAAGTTGTAGCTTGGAGTATTGACTGCTGATAAGATAGGGCGGAGAAGTATTTCATTTTTAGAGTTTTAGGTAATCCATAGATGAACTAAGGGGATGAGCCAGAAACAAAACGCTTATGATAAACATCAATTAAAATATTTCGGTTAGTAAGAGAACGTAGAAAATTATATATTCTATCTTGAATTTTCAAAATATATTAAGGAGATTTGTATTTACTTTGGAAAATTTTAACAAATCTGATAGAATGGTAGATATTTTGGGCATATAATCAGTACGATTTAATATTACTACCCCTTTGCATTTATCAGGTTAACAAACTATGATAGATTGATCTTTGCGTAAGTTGGAAAGGACACTGAAAATTTTAAAACTGAAAACAAGCCTTTGATTTTATTAATCAAATTTAGATTTAATTTGAAATAATGAAAGAGATTGAGCTGGTGGAAAAGTCTTTCAAAGGCAAGGAAATATCGATAGAAGTTCAATTTAAAAACAGGAAGCCTAAAATCTATACCTAAAGATATAAGACGCTTTTCTGATGAAGATAACTCTTTATCAGAAAGCTTTAAAATGACTTCATCTTTAGAGATATTAACATTCAAATTAAGACCCAATTTATAAAAGGTACCGTTTAATCTATTTGAAGTCAAAGAGATATTTATCTCTTTGGCGTGATATAAAACCATTTAAAACAATAAAATCCAAATAAGACGTGGAATATTTCAACGATAAAGAAGTACGAGATACTTTAGTCGAGAGTTTAAATACAAGAGCCTGTTTAAGATGGATTTCTTTTGAAAGAAGTTTGAGGGTCCAGGATTTATAAAGATCACTCTGCATGAGAGATGATCTGAAAAGTTTAAAGCGCAGAAACTGGGGGACGTAATTATAGTTTTTGCAAGTGGACAAAAATTGAACGTAAGCTTAGCTTTCTTCAGTTTCTTTGAAGTTGATTGCAATGCACGGAATCTTCTGACAGCGTCTTCATTGTATCTTCTGCGAATAATAATTATAATTGATTTGTTCCTTGGGAATCTGATATGTAGTAGGAATATAAAGAGCAAGGTGATTACACTAATCATTTATTCGTCAGATATTTCGGACTTTCACTAGGACCATCTTGAGCATTAAATAATGGCTAAAAAAGCGGCTGAAGACCAAAAAATATAATTGACAATTATTGAGATTAAAGTAAAAACACAAATAAAAATATATAGAATTAATTAATAGTATCCAGTGTAATTTTAAAAAATAATAGAAAGAAGTGAAGTTATAAAATAAACTGACTTGGATATCAAATATTAAAAGTAACTGGAGTAAACAATAAAATAATCTATTATATTAAATTATATAAAACAACAAAAACCCGAAAGAAAATTAGAATGAATTAAACGAAATGACTAACCTTCATCGTGGGAGTTGAGAAATCAACGAACTAAAGATATAAAAACTACTAACGAGATTTGTTTGGTTTTTCAGTTGGCTAGCTAATCTATTGAAGTGGTGGTGGGTTATATGGTGAATATTTTAATTCAGGAGGAGTAATTGTATAGGTTTGGATTTATTTTATTGATGTACTGTGACTTCAAGATTTTCAAATCGAGAGAAGTTAAGGATGAAGATAATATAGTAAATGAATCAGAATTAAGAGGATGATGTTGATATTCATAGCGTTGCCTGATGGAAGTTCTTCATGAAAGGATATCCATTTAGAGCATATATGGTAGGCTCTAAAAATTCGGCTTAGGTTTGTCTCATAGGGTTGGTATTTCAATCTCTAAACCTGAAGCCTCTTCCATCAGGCAACACTCTGAGTATCAGCTAGTGAAGGTCCGAAACGTCCGGCCAATAAATGATTAGTGTAATCACCTGTGTCTTCATATTTCTACTACATATCAGATTCCCAAGGAACAAATCAATTACAAGTTATATATATATATATATATATATATATATATATATTCAGGGAAGAAGGTAGAGAATTCTGCACAGTTGTTATATGTTTGAACAATGTCTCTGGATTGTTTTTCTTGACAGTGATGATATGGCTTATAGGTGACAGATGGGTGGCTTGTATGTAGGAATAACTAGCGAGCGAATAAGCTAGAGTTTCTTTAGCCTTATACAGTACTAGTTATAGGTACCTCAATTTCGACTGTAACATGCTTGTCTTGTTCTTGGCATTCCATATAGTGAATGAAAGTCAAATGTCACCCCGTTAACAAGTAAAACTGGTTACGAAGGTGAATAACTTAAGGTCAAGCACAAAAAGGATCTAGAGAAAAAATTAGATGCATATATTGGTGACAATGGAAGTAATTGTAGACTCTAATTAGGGAAGAATTGAAGCCACATTGGTGATCAACAGTTATTGATTCATCAAAGAGTAGCAACGATGGAAGGATTTGAGGGCCGGTTTTATGCCTTAGATTAAGAAAGGAGAAACTTAACTAGATGGTGAATTGTCCTCAAATTTCCGCTGACCCAACCGATGTGTTTGTTTATAAATTGTGAAAGAGTAAGTGACAACTTCAAGTGAGTTTACATTTGTGCGAATGAAGTTAAGGACAGATTTATTGATATATTGCTGTAATAGATTCTCGAAAATTTGAGAATAAGAGAGTGTACATTGTGGGATGTTAAAATCTAACTAATAACACTTAAAAGTACTGTGAATCGTCAGTAAAGAGAGAGAACAACCTCGTCCTGTGAATGCACAATGAGTCAATGCAGTAAAACGTGTTCATGTTTCACCTCGCTGCGTGACTCAGTAGCCTGCTCTCTGATACGACCAAGAGAGTGGCAATTTTCTATATACAGAAAATCAAGATTTTCGAACAGATTGCAGGCAGATATGTGGCTCAAGTCCACCTAAATATACCATAGATAGACGCCCAATTACTTATGACGAAATCATTTGAATACTGTGTCCTATTCGTGAACACGTGTAAAACTGTCTGATTTTTTTTTACTTTGGAAAATATTGAAAATATTTCCGGTGCTAAACAGAGTTTGCTGAAGAATAATTTCGTAGAGAAAATGTATCACGAAACGCACCAATAATTCTGAGTGAAAGGAAAAACATGTGTATAATAGAAAACTTATTCACAACTCTTGAATTTTAAAAGTATTATTCGTAATTTGAATAGCTACTTGATCAGAACAATATAACCTGCGATCGCAGTTACCATTTAAAATATCGTTGCTACTTTATACGTAACTGCTTAGATGCATTAGATGGTCAGAGACCTTTTGCAGTGAAACTTCTTTAAAATAATAATTTAGGATAAAGAAGGATATCTTACAGAGCCCATATTAGTTCATTGATTAATTATTTCTCTCTTCAGTTATATTGAACTTCTTATGATTTATTTTGTTCATATCAAAATTCACCCATTGCAAAATAATGAGATTTTGCTGTAAAAAGCAATTTTTTTATTTATTTGCATGCCCTTGACCTAATGAAAAGAAATGCTTCTCATTCAGATCCCACCACTACCCATCTTAGCCAATGTACTTTATTTAATCCATGATTTATTTGAAATCATTGCAATTTCATTTTGGGACTGCGTGCTTGTGGTGAAATACCCAGATATTCTCTCTCTCTCTCTCTCTCTCTCTCTCTCTCTCTCTCTCTCTCTCTCTCTCTCTCTCTCTCTCTCTCTCTCTCTCTCTCTCTCTCTCTCTCTCTCTCTCTCTCTCTCTATATATATATATATATATATATATATATATATATATATATATATATAAATATATATATATATATATATATATATATATATATATATATATATATATATATATGTATATGAATATATATATATATATATATATATATATATATATATATATATATATATATATATATATATATATATATATATATATATATATATATATATATATATATATGTATATATACGAGTATTTAGGTACGAGGGGCGGTCAATAAGTTTTGCAATTCGGATATAAGGAAACGAGATAGGAGGAAAAGTGTTTTATTATTTTTCAATATAACCACCCTCGACTTCAATGCACTTGCGGCACTTGTCCCTGAGGCTTCGAATTCCCAACAACCAGAAATCCACAAACCGGCATCCACGCAGTTCAGCTTTGAGCTGGCGGAATAAAAAGTAGTCGCTTGGGGCCAGATCTGGACTGTGTGTGTGTGGATGGGGACGGGGGGGGGGGGGTGAGCTCCTCGAATCCGCACTCGCGCAGGGCAACTCTGGCCTTGTGGACTTTGACGACGTTAAAGTCGATCATTGGGCGTGAGGTTTCTAGCGACCCAAGGGGCAGACACCTTGGTCATGGCCAAATTGTCGTGGATGATTTTGATAACACTTCAATGTCCTATTCCAAGTTCTAGCTCGATTTCTCTGACCTTCACCCGTCTATTTTCGAGGATCATCCTCTCCACACGAGCCACATCGTCCTCGTTGGTCACGTCTGACGGGCGTCCTGGACGGGGGTCATCTTCAAGGGACTCACGTCCATGGTGGAACTCCCTATTCCGGCGAGCAGAGTTGCATAGGTAAAGGGCGGTGTCGGTGTATATTGCAACCATGCGTTCATGGATCTCTTTTGCATTCTTACCTTCCTTGGTCAAAAATTTGATCACTGCACGGTGCTCAATCTTCTTCATTTTTGGAAAATTTGTGACTGACTATCTGCTATAAGCTAATGATTAAATAGACGAGGCAGGACCGTGCGGCTGCAGGTCCTGACTTGTCATAACTTGTCCTAACACCCCCACAAACAGCCATCTGTTTTGTCCTACTTATTCGCCAAAGTTAGTGATTGCCCCTTGTATTTTTGCGGCTTTCGGCTGAAGTTGGTTAAAGACCGTTAGTGAATGGGGAAATGGTTATGAGTCCAATGGCGATGGTTTATTATTAACTGGCGGGGTCCTATTTAAAATATATATTTCGGAGTGCAGGTTGGCCAAAGATTAACAGGTAGCTGGTACGCGTTGTGGTTGCCAAAGAAAGACAATGACAAAAATATATTACAAAGAAGCAAATCCAAGCGTACGATGTGAAATATCCCTAAATGCAAATAGTACCACGGGGAAGAATCGATGCCACTCACTGAACTGTTCTCGCAAATTCCATTTTCGCATGGCTGATAAGTCGTGGTAAAGAGGTGTTTTACCATCAACAGTTTCCCGATATATTTCATCAATTCAGAAGTAAATTGCCGACCTCAGTCGGACAATACTTCCTTTGGTATACCTACTCTAGAGAAGATGGAAATTAAGGCTTTGCCACATGTAACACTGTCAATTCTCTTTAAAGGTACTGCTTCGGGGACCTGCGTAGCACAGTACAAGAGGGTAAGACCATAACTATGCCCTTCGCTGGAAGGTGGACAAATGGGGCCGACAAGGTCTATTGCCAGTCGAGAAAAGGGTTCCGATATGATTGGTCTCTTCTGAAGGGGGGCTGGTTTAACACGTCCTTTTACCGTGGTTTTATGACAGATGTCACAGGATTCGCAGTATTCAGAAATGTCAACTATAGCACCAGGCTAGTAGAAATAACGCAAAATCCTCTGACTACTCTTATTGTGGCTGAAGTGGACATAAAACACACTATCGTGGGCAATTTTTAGGACCAGAGGCACATGCGAACAGGGAACACAGAGGGCGTGAATCTCGGGGTAGACGCCATCCAATCAAGCGCGATATAGCAAGCCTTCTTTTACGATATAAGATGTTGTCTTCTTACCGCGGAGTGAATCCTGCTCGAGGATCAGAGATTTTTCCCACGAAGGTAGAAGATTTGGGCACTTCTTGTGTCTTTGAGCGAATTATTCGCTCATAACGCCGCTGAAATCAGAGGAATCTAAGGGAGTTTCAAGGGCAGTGCGCGTTTGGAATTCCTTCTCTGCCTGAGCTATCATGACAACAGGCTGAGCCACAGGGTTAGATGAGACTTGGAGGCACTGTCCTACCACAACGGAAGAGAATTTGATTGCGGCTGACATCACTTCAGCCCCTTGAGTGATGAAGGGGGAGGCTTTTTATTTTCCTTCGGTATAAGTTGTGACTCGCTGCATAAATATCTGCTTCTTCTATGCACTCTTGGAAAGAGTTGCACCGACGATTCTTCACAAAGGAGCGGATCTATGGTGTTAGCAAGGCGAGCAACTGATCTCTTAAAAACAAAATCTACCAATGACGGTTATATTTGGTTGGATGCAGGCGTGGCGAAATTTGGCGCGGTAGAAGTCAGGCGTTATATTATATTCCGCGAGAAGTTCAGATTTGAGGGTGGAATAATCTACCGTAGCATCCGAGGGAAGGGATACACATAGGTCTCAGAGCTGCCAACTAAGGAGTGGAAGAAGCTTAGTGCCACCGTCCGTTTCGATGTCCCAATTATTAACTTCAAAAATTTTCTCAAAGTGAGTGAGAAAAGATCCGAAGTCCTCTCCTTCTTTGAACGTGAAGAGTTTAGCGGAGGCGGATTGAGGGGCTTCTAAACTCTTGATACCGTGACTTTATACAATTCAACGAAATATGTAGTAGATATTGAATCGCAAGTACAGCACAAAAGCTGGATCAAATAGGTTGCCCGTTCAAGTCTTCTACAATATGTTGAACCTCGATAAAGTCAATGCAGCTTATCTCTTTCGGGAAGTTACTGGTAATAAAATTACTCGTTTCGACGTTCTTTTGCACTTAGCTTTAGAATTGCGACGGGTCTTAAAAAAGGGACGCCGAGTAGGAAATCAATAAAGTGAGATTACAAACAGACCTGATATTGTTCCTGAAAAAAAATCAATGACAATATAATTTGTGAAATTTGACAGAAATAGAAAGAAAATTGTATGTGGATCCTCTATATTCAACCTAATCCAGAAAATTACTTGAAAGAAGTGTTCTTTAACATAAAAAGTCAAAGAAATAAAACTATAATTCAGGAATAAGAAATGAATTATGTCTTTTCTTCTGTCAAGTTTACCTTATGTTTTTATTAATTTCTAAGGATTGCATATGGTGACGTAAACAGTATACTATTTTAAATAAACTTAAAAACATGTAGAAGTATAATTTTTCTCAGATAAATATTAATAAACGTAAATTGAAAATAAGAGTAGATGGCGGTAAAAATGACTGCTCTCGCTGTTTTAGTTATCCAAAAATTTCCCCTGTTTTACTCTTAATTTAAGAATACTTAAGATAATCCGCACTCATAAGGGCTCAGTTGGCTTACTTTCTTTCTTCAATATTGCATTGTGGCTGCCTGCACCAGGGGAAAGTAACGAAGGATAGTATAAAAGACTAGATACAAATATATAATTTATTAGCATAATTAGCCTAAAATATAGATATAGGGAAAAGGACCGATCGTAAAAACCCATTGGTTCCCTTCCTGGTACCAACACAACAATATATATACACCATTGGCCATAGGTATAACCCCCCGCACCTCAATCTTTTATTTAACCCTTAGGAGTATTTATGTCAGCATCATTTATGGTTGTTGTATGGTATATTTCAGAATATACACTTGATCTAAAATTTAGTTGACCCCCTTCCCCAATTTAGCTTTAATTACTGCTTCAATACGCCTAGACATCGACTCAACCAATTTCTTGAAAACGTCAGCTGTAATTTTAATCCATTCTTCGTGTAGTTTCTGGTACAAATCTTCTTTATTTTTAAGTGTCGGGCTCTTCATCGTTTAATCAAGGGGTACTCATAGATATTCAATGGGGTTTAAGTCTAGACATTGAGCAGGCTAGTCCATAGGAGTAATAACCTGTGTTTTAAACCAATTAAAAGCATTCTTGGCTATCTGTCAGAGGGTATTATCCTGTTGAAACACAATATTAGCATTTGACACGCCTGGATGCAGTTTATCAATTGATGGCTCTAAAACATCTGATAGCATAAAAAACATATGTAGCTGAATTGCTTCTACATTGACATTAAAATATCTCTCCAGCCTCTGTGGCAGACATTCAAACCCATACCATGAATGAACCGCCTCCATGTTTTACTGTTTTAGATTTTTTTGCTGGGTAAAAAGCTGAACCACTCTTCGACGGACGAAAGTCGCTCAATTTTTGCTGAAAACCTAAGGCAAATAATATGATATATAATCAAATGTATTATTATGTATATGCTCCATAATTTTTCACTTTAACCAAAATATTATGCTTTCTTACCTCATAGTTACTTTCATCAGGATATGGAGTGCTGACCACTGCTAGTATTCCTTTTAGAATGATCTTCTGCCCATTGAAGACATTTCATCTTTTTTATATCAGAGATCCATGGATATGTTTGGCTTTGTAGCATTTGAGAGCATAGCCTACAAGCCTGCTTCCTACAGTTCTAGCCGATATTTGTACGTTTAGCAAAATTTCTTATGGCATTCTTTGAAATATTGATATTGATAGATCCAATGATTTCTCGAGCCTCTTGTCTCAGTTCTGCGATATTAGATTGTGCATCTCGAAATACTCTTTCTTTCACAAAACTCCATTAAAAGTAGTCTACAGTTGAAAAGTCAAGTCACCTGGCCGGCCATGGAAATTTGTCCTATGGGACATTAGCCGTTGAGGAAATCGAACCTTCAACCATTTCATTGTGGCACATGTAGTATGGAGTTTAGTGCCATCTTACTGAAACCATTCATCAGGATAACTGCTATTTGAAAAAATGCTTTTGAGTATGTCAAGATATCCGGTAGCATAACTTGACTGAGATATTTCTATTTCATGGTCCTAAAGGAAAAATAAACCTATAAATCTCATTTCCATTTATTCCAAACCATACTTTGTGGAGGTATCCCCTAGAATAATATTATTTCCCGACCTCCTAAGATATTACTTCGGGAGAGAAAGCGAACCGTTACTTCCCCCATCCTTTCCGACCTCACCGTTTTTGGACTTGCTGCCAGGTCTCCGCGAAATACCCACCGAGGCATGACGCTGAAATTTTGGCTACCTCTCGGCCGTCTCAATCTCCCCCCACCCTCTCGGATCTGGATATTACTTTTTAAGATTCGCTGTAAACAGTTTTACGGCTCCGCCGCTGGTTGCCCGTCGGGTCCTCTGATCCCTGCTTTTGACACCTCATCCCAAGGAGACGCTCGGGTTGTCACACCCGATAACAAGGGGTAGAGAAGGTCTCAATCTCTCTCCCTATTTTAAAGACCTCCGAGTATATATGCACCCGCTCCAGGATTTCAGACAAATTTGGTTAAACGCGACTTCCCCGAAAGAGTGCGGTTCAACGAATCTCTCTCCCAAGAAGTGTGAATGAGGGTCGCAAGCTGCAGAAGAGCTGGACGTCACACCCGTATCTTTGGGTCAGGGAGAAAGTTCTCGTGAGACAACGTCAGCCTTTCTCCACTGCCTTCGGTTCAAAAATTGGAGAAGCCGTCCGCCGAAGTCGTTTTGGTGCCCTCTTAAGTATAAGAGACACGTTAGCTCGCTCAAGCCGAGTGTGGATAAGTCATCCTCCCCCTTCCCTTCGAAGTTTGTTTGGTGACCTCCTGAGGACAAAAGGCCTGCATCTCGCAAAACACGGGTTCGAAAGGGTAGCCCTAACCACAGTGGGTTTTGTGACTAGAAACTGTGAGTATTCAAGGTCACAAGACCTTCTCCAAGTTTGCCCCACCTTACCCTCGAGTTTCAAAGGAAGTAAATTACTCATTACCCTTAATCTCCCATTATAACCATTCCCTACTCTAATTAGTATTCGGAGCTTAAGTCCGTCTTATTTATGTATCCATATAAATATATATATATATATATATATATATATATATATATATATATATCCATATTTATTTTTGTTCCTTTTATTTAGTGGGTATTAAAATCTATACTTTTGTTAATGTATTTGTTATATTCCTTGGTTACACAGCTGCCGCTATCTATTCGAATCGCATTCTTAGAACAATAACAGTTGTCGCATTGCTTGGCATACTTTTGAGCCTCTTTGCACATATTCACGTATACTTGGCCATACTAAGACATAAAGATATTTGGCGTCAGGCTTTCGGTCTTCCCCACCTGAGTTTAAAGCACTAAGTTCAATTGATAGCAGCTGCATTACCAAGAATATCTGGACAACAATATATTAGGACAATTTTATTTGTGATAAACAGGTAACAACCAATTTTTAAGCACAATCATGTGTGGTGTGTCCACAGTTTCTCTAGCTCCTTAAAAGAGGATACTAGCTAAGCGGTAATAGTAACCGCCCTTTTTTTGTATGTTGTGAGTCAGATTCACCCGTTAGTTAATTATTTATTTTTTTTTGTGTGAGTTTGCCCGATTTTTACTAGAAATTTTAATAATTTTTGCTGTTAGTGGAATTTATATTTATTTGGGGTAAATCTTCAATAGCTCTGGCAGCTTTTTCACGCAAAAGGCCGGAAGTAGCATATCCAGAATTTCTTCCTTTGATCGCTTTCATAAACAAGGGCAGATCATAGGCTTATCTGGGAAAGATTTAATCACTTACGTCCAGGAAGAAGAACGTAACAAACGTGCGGAAAGAAAGGCACAGAGAGAAGCAGAAGCAGAAATCGAAGAAAGAAAAGCTAAGAGACAAAATGAAGAAAGAAAAGCACAGAGAGAAGCAGAAGCAGAAGAGAAATAAAGAAAAGCACAGAGAGAAAACAAAGAAAGAAAAGCACAGAGAGAAGAAGAAAGCAAAGCGCCGAGAGAAGCAGAAGAAAATAAAAGAATTAGGCACCATGAGAGAGAGATAAGCCGTGATTAAGTCAACATAAGCTCCGTAGGATCTCAAAACGAACGGGCTCAAGTGCCCTCATTAAAACTCCTCGCATACAAAGATGAAGAAGATTTTTGGTATTATTTAACGTAATTCAAGAAGATCTTCGAAGTCAACAGGTGGGATTTATAATCAGATGGCGTCGCTTGGTTACTTCCGCTATTAAATTCCCGTCTTTGTGACATTTTCGTTTCGCTCCCTTCCGAGGCCACCTTTCATTATTCAACCCTAAAGGCACAACTTTTTCTGCTATTAGCATGGATCCAGAATTTTATAGGGTTAGGTTCCATTCCGCTCGAATACAGCCAGACCAACCTAAAGGTAATTTGGATTCACGCTTCGGCGTAATTTTCAATTCTGGCTGGATTCCGCCCAAGTATCAAATGATTATAGTCGCTAGTTGACTTCATCCTAAGGGATCCACTGATGTCGACCCTCCCTTGCGAACTAAGCGCATTCAAAGCGGACAGAAGAGCGTCCACTTTAAAGAAGTGTGTGGAGGAAGCCGACCTTCACGCTTCCAGTCACGACCTCTCCCCCAAGGAGGTCAAAAAGAATCATCCTCCCTCCCCCAAACACAAGTTTGAGTTTAACCGAAGCCCCTCCTTGGCAACAACGGCTTCATAAAAATGCAGGCTCCGAGCAAGTAAGGCCTTACTCGCTGCGGGAGAAAATGGATGTAAAGCCCCGTTACTCCCCTTCATGCTTAATAACTACCCCCGTAGACCAATTGTAAGCTTTACGTGTGGCACCCCTGGGCACTTAAGTTACAATTTTCCCCCAAATTCTCAACCTAGGACGTCGTCGAGTCTCCAGGTCCACCAAATCTATTCTGGCCTCTCGCCTAATGCGACAGTCGCATCGCCAGCTGCCCCTGCTCCCTCCCCCTCGGATCAACAGGGACATTTCCTGTTCAACGAGAGTTCCCCCGGTGGGCTCCAGTTTGAAAATGGCGCAGAAACGGCTGTCGGGTGTCAACCGTCGTTAGAGATAAGGGTTCCACCTGTATAGTAGTTTCTGACAAACTACTACCCCCCGCAAGTCCCCAGCATAACAGGTTCGCCTTGATGCACGACTTAGTAGGTGTTGCTACCAGGTTCCCAGTGGTATGGTGCCATATTGAGTGCCAATACTTCACTGGATGTGCCGACGTAGTCGCGGCCCCGAAGATATTCTGCTTCGTCCTCATTGGACAGAGCGCGCAGCTCTCCCCAAAACCAATTTCTCAGCCGGTCGTTACCAGAGCCCAGGCCGAGAAGAAAGAATCGACCTCGCCACTAAGGTTGAATGTGATAAGGCGCTAAAGAATTTCCCCCCATTACAACCTCTTTTGGAAAAAGAAAGGAAGAAGGAGACTGAAACGGTGCGAGGCGATCGGAAGATCGAATACACCGTGAAGGACGCGTTAGTATACCATCCTTCAGTTCAACCTGAGAACCTCTCAACCAACGCGTTGTGTGTGCCGAGAACGAATATCGAACCCGTTCTAAAGATGGCTCACGATGGCGCAATGGCCAGACAGTTCCGCAATAACAAAACGGCACAGCGAGTTTTTAAATATTTCCTTTGGCCAGAAGCGGCGAAAGAAATTATAGACGTCTGCAAGTCCTTTACGATCACCTTCAAAGGGCGTGTAGCCCCCATCCCCCTCCAAAAGACCCCGAGAGTGCCCGAGCCCTTCGCCCGAGTCTCAATTGGCCTAATAGGCCAAATTTGGACCCCGTCAAGCGAGGGACACATCTATCCCGTTAAACACATGTGTCTGGTCCAAACGGTGTGCGTAGAAGCAGACGATAAGTATCCCCTGCCGTCTCTTCCTTCCACCCAAAGCGGAGCCTGACTCCGACTTTGGAAGGCTTTCCCGTGTCATTATATCGTCGTATTGGGTCGAATTTCACTGCCATAGCCGCGCCCCTTAACGACATGCTTAAAAGAAAGGCCCCCATCCGAGTCAATTGGACCCCTTGTGCGGAAGATTGCTTCCATCAGTTAAAGGACAAGTTAATCTCTCTGTCTATCTTGACATTACCGAATCCTAATAAAATATTTAGTGTTAGTACAGAGGCCTCCCAGGATGGCCTAGATTGTGCTCTCGTCCAATATGATGACGATGGAGTGTGATATCAGTAAAGGAGGCAAGAACATTTAAAAACACTCCCAAAATGATCGAATAAGATCGAAATCTTGGCCATTTAGTTTGTTTTTTACCAAATACATTTATTTAAAAAAGAGATGAATACTGGACAAGTGATTCATCATCTACAAGATCAAATAAAAAAGATAGTTAGAAGAAGAGAAAGTTGCCAAAGGAAATAAATTAAGGCAAAATACACAATGGTCTTCAACAAAATTTGCATATATATATAAGCACTGTTTCACTCAATAACGAATAAGTTAAATGTACGATAAAAACAATCTTTTGGAGCATAAAGTTTAATAAAACGAGGCTAGTTTCTATATGTAGTTTCCCATATCTTCAGCAAAAGATGATATTAGAAACTACATATCGAAACTTGTCCCGTTTTATTAAACTTTATGCTCCAAAACAGTGTGTTTTATTGTACGTATATATAAATATATATATGCAGATTTTTTAAAGTCCATAGTATATTTCGCCTTCATAAATTTCTTTGGAAATTTCCATTTTTCTTATCTATTTCAGTTCATCTTGTAGACGGTAAATAACTCCTACTACGTTCATCTCTTTTTTAGATGAAATGTGCTTGGTAAAACAAAACTTGACTTTATTTGCTGAGCTTTCGATCTATGCGATCATCCTCAGAGTGTCTTTCCTCCTTTATCGTTAGAGAATAGTGGAGTCATAATGAAAAGAAAACGGATTTTAGGAGATATTTATTCCTCTTCGCTTAAACGTTATGTCAAGGGAACGGGCCACTCCTATGTAAGCGGAAATTTTAAACAACTATAATGTTCGATTCCACCCCTTAACCTGGATGTTGATACCTAGCCTTTCTTCTTTAATTGAAATGGATTCTAAGGTCAAGCTTTATTTCCCTCTTTTCTTTTGATATTGGTGTTATTAACTAATATGTCCTTGGTTAAGCTGATGTTATGCACAGTCTCTATAAGATTTTGGCGGGCTCCATGTTGCAGGTGCATTGTCAAACTCGTCGAAACTGTGGTGTTAGTCATACCACGGCTTCCCCAAAGGCAACGGTCATGCCTGACGAACCGTGTGGAATTCTTCGACTTATTGTTCAGTGAGCATGATCGCGATAAAGCAGTGGATGTTGTGTACCTTGACTTCCAAAAGGCCTTTGATAAGGTACCACACCGCCGCCTTCTCCGGAAAGTGCGTGCACAGGGCATAGACGGCAAGGTAGCAGGTTGGATAGAGAGCTGGCTAAGTGACAGACGGCAACAAGTAGTGGTAAATGGACAGGCCTGAGAATGGGTGCCCGTATCTAGCGGTGTCCCTCAAGGTTCCGTCCTGGGACCACTACTGTTTATTTTCTATTTCAACGACATGGACGGAGACATGGTTGCCAAAATCTCCAAATTTGCTGACGACACCAAGCTTGGTATCAATGTGGCAAAGGAGGGGAACCCTGCCCGCTCCAAGAAGACCTTTAAAGAATTGGGGAGTGGTCGGACACGTGGCAAATGCCTTTAAACGTGGAGAAATGCAAACTAATGCATATCGGCGACCGAAACCCCAAATCTCAGTACATCCTTAAGGGCACTGCTATTGAATCGAGTGACACTGAGAAGGATTTGGGTGTTACTATCACTAGCGACCTCAAGTTCTCGAAACAGTGCATCAAGGCAGAGAAGAAAGCCCAAAGGATGTTAGGCTACACAAAGCGCCAGTTTGGATACCGTAACAAGGAGATAGTACTTTGTCTCTACAACTCCATCGTTCGGCTGCACCTGGAGTATGCCGTACAATTTTGGAGTCCGTCGTTTCGAAAGGACATCGCAAGGCTGGAACGCGTACAAGCTAGGGCAACCAAACTGATTCCCACTATCCAACATAAAAGTTATGAGGATAGACTAAGGGAATTAGATCTGTTTTCGCTGGAAACACACAGACTGCGTGGTCAGCTCATCGAAGTTTTTAAAATACTTCGTGGGTTCGACAATGTTGACTACCGGGATATTTTCACACTGATGAGAACAGAACGCGCAATCACGGCTTCAAACTTCAACTGAAGCGTTACAACCCCAATCTGTGCGGAAATTTTTTCACCTACAGTATCTGCGGTAAGTGGAACGCACTTCCAGAGGAAGTTGTCAACAGTGAATCTGTTGACCAGTTCAAGTCAAGACTAGACAAAGTCTTGAAAAGTGGCCGTTTAGGGACGCAAAACAATTGAGCAGCCATGTCTTTGCTCAATTGCTAGTCCAAAGGTACCCTCTTTGAATTGACCGTAAGGTCTCCTAGGGTACTTTCTTTCCTTGTAACATATTTTTAGTTGTTTTGAAGTTGGGTTGGTAAACTCGTTAACTATGTTCGTAGCATTCAGGATCGAGGAGTTTTGGCAGATGTTGTTTTTCATAATGAGATTGTTAAATTCTGTCGTTTTATAATATATAATCATCTGAATCTTGTCCGTTTGCTTCTAAACTTTGATATTACGGTTACCAAACTCTTTGATGTTTACTAGTCTATTTTGCAGTCCGATGACATTTTATTTCTATAGTACAGTTTGATGTCATTTATTGCTTCTTGGTTACTTTCCGTTTCATTCGTCTTTAAATTGCCTTCTTGAAAATGATTGGTGTTATTTGTTAATCATGCTGTTTGGGAAATCGTTGTTCACGGGGGTTTATTTTATTTGGGAGATCTCTTGATGGAACAGTTCTCACTTGGCGCATGTATTGACCCGACTACACTTTTTTCGTACCTTTCAGGACATTGACTATCCGCCTCGAGCCATATTCCCATGTCTGTACCTTTGATGTACACTTCTGTGACATAATTACCGTTGATGTTTTGTACCTTTATGTCCAGAAACGGTAATTTATTGTCCATGCTCAATTCATAGGTGAAATTTAACACGGAGTTCTGCTCAAATTGCTGTTTGATGTTCTTCATTTTGGACATTGATGTAGATCTCATCTACGTATCGGCAGTATGTGTATGGCTTATTTTCGATGTCGTCTAATAGGGTTACTCATACAGTAGTTGGAAAAAGTTGGCCCAAGGAGCGATCGCATAGCTACTCTGTCGACTTCTGTGTAGAGAATTCTGTCCGGTATTGAGAACGGAGCCTCTGATGTGCATGAACGCAGCATATTCCTTAAGACGTTTGGGTCAAGGTTAGGAAGAGACATTGTAGGATTGTGGTATATACTTTTTATAATGATGTCGATGGTCTAAGAGATAGGCACATTAGTAAATAGGCTTTCCACATCAAGGAATGCTATTAGTCCTCTCGGTCTTGTAGAGTGGACTATATCGATAAATTCCTTTGTGGACTTTATGCTATATTTTGAAGAAATTTATTGTTTTATTATTTCATTTAAGGTTTAAGCTAGACGATTTGTTGGTGTGGTGACTTGAGAAATAATGGGACTCGGTGGGTTGTTCGGCTTGTTTCTTTTTACGTTTCCATACAAATATCCTGGTGTGTGATCGCCGACAATCTTTTGGAAATGAAGTCCTTCAATGAATGCATGAGCTTCAATTATTTGTCCATTTATTTTCTATTTTAAGTCTTCTGTTGGATCTTTTTTCATACGCTTAAATTTAGTTACCAGTGTCGCTTAAGATGGTAGTAAATTTACTGTTATATTCCTTTGTTTTTTTTAGAGAGCTGATGGCCTTTCATATCTCTGTTGTTAGAAATTTGCTACCATTAGAGCACCTTCGTTTGGTGGCTTCCGCGTGTAGTTGGTCTTTTAGGTTGAAGTGAATATCAATGAGTGACTGTTCTTGTAATTTTAACAGGGATTGGAACACCAGTGCAAGACTAGTTGCCAGAAATTAACCACCCCGGCAACGCCCCAGCTCATTCCAGGGACCCAAAGTTCCAGGCAAAGTCAGCACTAGACGCAAACCCACGCCCTGAAAAACAGAACAACGCTGAAAGTTTAGAACAATCTAAAACACACACGCACACACAAAACAATATGGAAGTTTTGGTGACTGAGAATGCGAGACCCGTGGGAGGGGCACGATCTCCCCACTCACAGAAACCTCAGATCCTCAAAGACAACCGAGGTTGTTCTCTACTTGTAAGAGGGAATCTAGGCCCGTTTATCATTCAAGAAAAATATACTTGAGGGTATACGCTTGGAAAATATCCGGAAAGTACAAATGGAAATTCACCTCGGACGACTGCAAAGAAAATGAAGTCGAGTAGGCTTTACTCCAAGGCTTGGTCTAACTGGCTCCCGAATCTTTCAGCACGCTCACTGACGGCGAATACAGGAAAAAACGAACAGGCAAAACAAGTACGCCCCCTAGCACTCCAAAAGGACCTAAGCTCGTAAGAGAATAAGTCCTGAAAACAATACAAGCACACACAGGAATCTATAATGAAAAAGACAATAGACACGTTAAAAATATTAGATTTGAACTCGAACGCTTGGACGGACAAAAGAATCCTGTATGGTAAGATAATCCGACAATGTGACTTAGACGTTGTATTTATCTCAGAGCAACAGATTAATACAGACACTGACAACCTAAAGTTTTCCCTACGAAGTCCTAACCAAAAATCACAGCGCAGCACGTTTTGGCGGATGTGCAATAGCTGTGAAAAGAGGTCTTGACTTCAGATCAATAAGTTGACTCGATGAGTTATACCTCCTGTGGAGGTGCATACGGCAGTCGGGCCCCTAGTCCTTGAAACAGGGTAAAACCCCTAAGGAGAGGGTACTTACCCCTCCACAACTTCCATGCAGCTTTGTGGTCAAGGCAGAACCGCTCTTTATGCCGGTGACGTCAATGCGAGGAGTGCTTTTTCAGGCTATAAGCCGACCAACCCGGCAGGCAGAAATCTTGAAACAGTTATTGACAGACAAATTATTACTAGAGTTGAACCAAATTTGCGAATATATTACACACATATCAGAAATAAAATCAGACATAGTGCTCACCAGCACTGTGTTCTTTTACAACTATTCCATTGAACCGGGTGCTCCTGTACCCAGCGACCACCAGGCTATCCTAATTAAAATCTTAAACTCCCCTATTTACGTCCCTATCCCAGAAAACTGGGATACATATAAACAACTCTTCGAAAATTATTTTACTGACCACTTAATCGATGCAAATTTAGAGGAGATTGACGAGGAGTTGGACAAATTACCGATCACTTAATAAAAGCCGATAAGGGAGCCATTCGTCGGGTTGAATATAAACCTCCGCCTGCTCCTTCTGCACCCCTAGAATCGAATCCCTTGCGAGGGAATACGGAGAACGGATCAATGAAGCGAACCTCACTGGCCCTAACATCACTGCACACAGACGAATACGAATTAATGACACTTATTAGGGACCGACAGAGTGTACTTTGGAAAACGCCACGCAAATCTAGTAATTTAAGAAGTCAGAAAGGCCTGCAATACAAAATCTTACGACTGGGCTTCGATCGCATACTTGAAAGGATACTATGCCATTACGTAATGGAGAGAAAATTGTTTGGGCACATTAAAGGCTTCAATAGCCCTGTGTTCGAACTTAAGGCAAGGATGCCACAAGGCATCTACACAATCGACCTTCCCCAATCTCTGACAGAAGTCTCGTTATACGTCCAATTTGTGGACGACATTACGACGATCTGTACGATCTGTATCAAAATGTGAATTATATGGCACGAAGTAACAGGTGGAAATCGAAAACATCAACTCTCTCCAGATAATTTCACTATTTTGTCGGACCCTCAGGGACATCCGTGTACTGAGTGTACGCATCCCATACCACACGGAGGGCAAGGTTCTGCGACTCCGGATTATGACTGGTAGGTATCGGAGTCATGTGAAAAGGATCGTGGTGAATGCACTGACGGACTTGGGTGAATTCCTACAACAAAAACAAGTTCTACAAAACGTGCATCCGATCTAAACTCCTGTACCCCCTCGGTCCCTATAAACACGACTCCCAAGACCCAATAACTTAAACTGCAAAAAGATAAAAATAGGGTCGTCTTAATTATAAGAAAATCCGAAGGAGATAGAGGATAAGCAGAGTGAGCTCCTTGGTAAACTGAGATTGACCGCCAAAAAGGTAGAGGTCACCAAAGAACAAATAAGATCTAGGATACCATACACCGGCTCCTCCCTCACAAGTTTGTATACTCAAGCACAGCGACTTTGATGATATAAGACATGCAAGATCATTTACAAATAGCAGACTGCTCATCGACAATGACATAAATCTAATGTTCACATAGAATTCCAAATATTCAACACTAAAATCAAAATACAAATCCGAATAATCTCTTTCTCCATTGAGAGTTACTAAGGTACTAATTCCCAAATTTTAGCGAAATAAACTCGCCATAAATTTAAAAACAACCAAAACAAAACAAAACCAAAAAATAAAATAACAAAGTAAAACAAAACAATGCAAAATCCGAGAGTAAACCCCACCTCAAAGACCATAGTATTAGGGAACAAAACACCTCTGCTACAAAGCCTCGAATGCCACACATATATATATATATATATATATATATATATATATATATATATATATATATATATATATATATATATATAAAGATGTAGAAGTCTACAAACCTCCATGCATTAGTACATACATAAATACACCGACACTGCTGCGTGTCCCCCCCTTATTCTAAATTCGCCTTTTCACATCGATTCACCTCACCCCTTATCGCGCCTTTGAGATAACCAAATTCGTGGCCAGCCACACAGGAAAATCTCTGCCTCAAAAGACACCTGCCAGCCGACGAAGGCCCGAGTTTCTTCGCGCTGTATAAACCTACGATTTGAGACGAAGAAAGCTCGGATGGCGGCGAGGTTTGAATGTTGGCATGTCCTGGCGGCAGACGAAAGGTCTTTTCGCGCCACGATAAGAATTTTATTAGAATCTGGTGCTCTCTTTTGATTTTAGCTCTCGTGGGAAATAAAAAAAGAAATTCTTCCTGGAATCGGGCAGAAGATCTTGGACCTACGTTGTGTGTGGAGCTAGTTTCACAAAGGAAACAGTTCTCACATTGCAAGGAATAAACTTTAGGGAACTTGTTGTTGCCGTCACGGTACTTGTAGATGCTAAACTACTCTCAGACCACCCCCTTCAGAGTTGGAGGTTACAAAGGACCTCTCTCTGCGTATTACCCTAGACGTAGCTAGGTAATAATTTTTGGCTACCCACTGCAGGTGCCAATAATCGGAACGGACACTTCGAGGAGAAGAATTCCGATTTGGGTCACAGTTTGACTCGCCTTCGAGATCCGGCCTAGGATCATTATATCAGGACACTGGTCTATGAGTACTCCCCCCCCCTCCCCCGCACACACAGATTCGGTAATCTCGGACGACCGGGCTAAGTGCGAACATCGTCAGAAGAAGAAGACATTCGCCGTCATGCTCAAAATACTTACGAACTCAAAGGTATTTTTAAAGTGAATTATCTCCTCCCCTAACTTCACCAGTTTAATCGTTAAGTAGAATTTCCATCCCGAACTCATAACCTCGAGTATGACAAGGGATTAATTCAGTGCTAAATTCCCTGATATTATTCAATTCATTCTGTAGAGTGCAATCTAGACACAAACATCCTAGTAAGTAGATTTCAAGTGTAATCACTACAACATTATATAGACTTACCAATTCAGTGCGAAGATTAATCCTATTTATACATATATATGCTATTTAATATTTCCAATTAATTTATATTAAAATTTATTTTTGTTTATGTATGTTTTAACTATTTTGAACGATCCTTGGGCAATTGATAAGCAATCCACTCCGCTCAATTCTCGATATTACATGAGTCGACCCATGAATGGCTTTTACTGAGTGAAAACACATTCAAGAGATAATTATCTTAATTTTGCTTAAAAGAGAAGCACAGGGGTTAGTGTGTTGGGGTGCGAAATATCTGAGAGAAATTCCTTCCAACCCATAATATAAATTCACAGAAAAACTTACACTATCAAACAAAAGAACGGACTAGCCAGTCGTTTGGCATAAACATCGGAAACGGAATCAAGAGGTACCTCGCTCGAATCTCAGCAAGTCCCAATAAATTTTACAAAAGAAAACGAAGACGATTAAAGGAAAAACTCAAGAAGAATACGGAAGCCAATAAGAATACAGAAGAAAACCTTTGAAGGGTCAACTCAAAAGTACAAAAGAAACTCAGAAAAAGGAAAATCAGTCAAGCAAGGAAGAAAAACAAAGATGTTTAAAGGCCTAACTCAACAAGAATCAAAAACCTAACAGGAAAACGGGAGAAAAACGTTATAAGGGACGACTCAAAGAAAAGGGAAAGTCAGAATAAGCTAAAAGAAGAAAAAGCATGGCCCCCCAATAATTCATATTCACTGGAAGTGACGACGGTAGGTGTATTGGCTACACTTCATCCCACTTTAACTTGGTGCGGAATTAAAATAGATGCCAAGGAAGTGGGAATCGTCTTACCTACTCACTTACCCTCAAAATAAATAAGTGGTTTCAAGTGTGTAAGGTTATCACTATAAGCAACATCTATAAAGTTGTGTGCATCTCAAAACTTTAATAAAACAATTAACAAGGTGCAAATCAGTCCAAATACTCAAACATTAACAGCAATTCTTGTTTTGGGCTCCAAAAAAATAGTTAGGTTTGGGTGATTATCTAATCTTTTTTGTTATTTTTAGTAATTGTTTTCTCTGGTCTACCACGATTTGGTAGGTAACTCTAATAACCCCTTTATTTAAACACGTTACCCTATAGTAACTCTACCAGTACATACTCTTATCTTTGGATCGATGAATTGGCTTCCACATCGTTTAAAATATTCCACAAGCAAGGACAAACACTCGCACTGAAAGGTCGAGAGCTCATTGAGTACGTTCAAAATGAACAAAGGAATGAAAGAGAAGAAAATGGATTTGAGCAAAGACTACAACTCGAAGAAAAGAGAGAAGAGCAAAAACAGAATGAAGATTTGGAAAGGGACAAACTACAGCTCGAAGAACGGGAATTAAGCAGAGACCAAGTGGAAGTATGTTCAATTTGTTCATGGGGTCAACAACTTCAAGCCCTGCTCTCAAACTATCCCCCATTCGTGAAAATGAAGACTTCATTACGTACCTAACGCATTTCGAAAAAATTTTCGAAGTAAATGAATGGTATATTAAAACCGATGGAGTAAGTCGCCTTCTTCCATTGCTCTTCCCTCGCCTGAGAGAGATTTTTAGTGCATTGCCGCATGAAGCAACAATCGATTATTCCACCTTACAAACAGAACTTCTATCTGCTATTAACCTTAACCCCCGGTTTTATAGAACGAAGTTAAAGTCAGCTAAACTAAAAGCAAGACAGACAGACAGACAATTCCGATTCATCATGAGGAGGAATCTGCAATTTTGGCTGGACTAAGCTAAAGTCGAAAGAGACTACGAGGCATTGATTGACTTTATTTTAAAGCAGAAAAGGTAACTTCCCCTTCCACCAAGAACAAGTTTTGAAACGGAGGAGACCCACATGAGAGACCCTCTCAGTTTATGAGTTGCTCCCCCTTTTAAGCCCATGAACAAATCCCAGAAGACCTCAGAAGTCCGAAAACCCCCTGGTTTTAACACCCACTCAAACAACACCTGCCAGAGTAGTCTGATCACCTGTTACTCTTGCGGAGCCCCGGGGAACATAAAATCCCAGTGTCTACAAAATTCAAGGCACTATCCCTCCCCAAGTCAGCGCATACATCAATTGACTGCCACCCTTTCTCCAGAGCAAACCGCTGTAGCTACCATGTAACCTGCAGCGTCGTCAGATCAGGACTACCAGGTCAACTTCTTATTCAATGAGAGTTCTCCTGGTAGACTCAAGTTTGAAACTGGCTCGATTAATGGGTGCAAAATGCCTACTTTAGTTAGGGACACCGGTTGTGCTTGTATCGTAGTGTCAGACAAGCTATCTCTCCCCCGTAAAACCCCAGCATCAGAAATTTGCGGTAGTGCACGACCTTTTGGGACGCGCCAACAGGTTTCCTGTTGTACGGTGTCATGCAGAGTGCCGCTATTTCACTGGTTTGGCTGACGCGATCGTGGCATTGATAAAATTCTGAGCAGTGCTGGTCGGACAGAGCGCGCAACTCTCCCAGAGCGAGATTACCCAAGCCGTTACCACCCGAGCACAGGCGGGCCGAGAAAACCACCCCCTCGCACCGCTCAAATTCCCGTGCAGCCTTGAGTTCAAGAAGCTGAATAACGCTGAGTTCGCCAGGGTCGAATGGACTGCCCTTCCCTCCAACCCCTGTGAGAAAAAGCCAGAAGAGGTGACCTCGGATAGTACGAGAAAACCGACAGGTGAGGTATCTCGTAGAAGACTCCCTGTTATTTCACACCTCTCCGAACGCAGTAGGCTCCCTTGTCAAAACTATTTGTGTTCCACGCCCCTATGTTCCTAAAGTATTACAACTAGCACATGAAAACGCATTGGTTGGTCACTTTGGCCATAACAAAACGTCTCAGTGCGTTTTTAAATATTTCTTTTGGCCCGGAGCAGAAAAAGAAATAGCTGAATACTGTAGAACTTGCGACTTGTGTCAGAAGACTACAGCTAAGGAACGGATAGCCCCAGCCCCCTTTTAAAAGACCCCCATTATAGCAGAGCCGTTTTCAAGGCTTGATATTGACCTGATAGGGCCAATATATCCCCCTTCCGCCGAGGGATATTTATACGTCCTCACGCTCGTCGATTGCGCCACCCGGTTTCCTGACGCATTCGCGCCTGAAAAAATCGACAGTATCACATGTGCGGAAGCTCTTATCACCATCTTTCTTAAGAGTTGGGATTCCCAAGGAAGTGCTGTCAGATAGAGGCCGACAGTTTACTTCAGAACTCATGGAACACGTGACCGCGTTACTCCAAATTACGCCATCTTCACGACGCCATTCCACCCTGTGGCAAACGGCATGTGCAAGAAATTAAACGCAACCGTGAAGAGTGTCCTAAAGAAGCTGTGCCATGAGCAGCCCCAAGAATGGCACCGGTATTTCCTGGTCGCCCTATTCGCGTGCCGCGAGATTCCCCATAGCATCCTCAGTTTCTCCCCATTTGAGCTCCTTTACGGACGAAATGCCAGAGGCCCATCATATAACTTGAAGGAGCTCCTAATTAATCCCCGTGTTGAAGAAGAGATTAAGGACACCTACTTTTATGTCCTAAATCTGTAAGAAAAATTGAGGCAGTGCTCATAAATTACCGTCCAAAATACAAAGAGCCATTTAGATAATTACCGAGCCTATTTTGATACATAGGCTAAAACTCCTCAACTAAAATTCGGAGACGAAGTTTTGCTCCTTCTACCCACAAACACAAACAAGTTGCTTTCCCAATAGAAAGGCCTGTACCCTGTAATAAAATTCCATGGACCCGTCGACTATGTCATCCAGACCTCATCGGGTAATAAGCTTTACAATATAAACATGCTAACGAAATACAACAGGCGAGCATGGATTAATAATATTGTTGCGTTCAACGAGAAAGAAGTCATCGACGCCGTTTGTCCAAGAACTTCCTTGAACGTCATTAATACCGTATGTGTGGAGATGGACAGGAACTACTAGTTTCTCACTCTCCCTTTACTCCGCTTCCCCAGGAAGCACTCTCCCCAGAGTTAGATGTGAACCCCGAAGTCGGGCCCGTTAAGATCGTCCAAATGGTCTCGCTATTAGGAGAATACTTGCACGTAATCTCCGAGACCCTAGGTTGCTCTACTCAAATCGAACACAACATACAACACACTAAGAAGGACCCTGTCCGAGCTCTACCCTATCCCATACCAGTACACCTTCGTAAGGCTTTCAATGAGGAAGTAGGCAACCTCGTAAAATTACAGATTATCGAACCATCCTATTAAGAATATTGCTCCCCAATTGTCATGGTACGGAAGCCCGATAATACATTCCGTATGTGCGTCGACTTTCGGAAAGTGAAAGTTGTCACTGTACTTGACGTAGAACCCCTCCACCTCATAGATCAGAACCTGCACCTATTCGAAGGAGCCGCGTATATCTTTGAAATTTACTTGTGTAAGGCCTATTACCAGATTCCCTTGAAACCTTCGGTGAGGAAATTTACAGCATTCCCCACAGAAAGAGGCCTCATGGAATTCACCCCGCTTCCTTTTGGCCTAGTAATGGCCTATAACAGTTATAGCCACATTATGCGAAAAGTTGTAAAAGGCTAGAAAACGTCACATTCTATTTTGACAACGTGTACGTAGCCACGCGTACATGGGAAGAACACCTCGCATGTCTTCGCCCACACTTAGACCAACTGAGGTCTCATGGCTTAACAATTAAGCCCTCCAAGTGCCATTTTTCTTATAGCACTAGTGCTTATTTAGGGTTCAAGATTAGCCCCATAAATGACCTGCCAAAAAAGAAATCACCAGACTATTAAGTGAAACCCAATGGCTATTGCCAGTTTCGACGGACTCAAACAGAAACTAGTAACTGCCCCTACCCTGCACTTACCTAATCCCGAGAAGAAATTCGGCGTCCGGAAAATACGAGGCATAAGTCCCGTTCTGGGTGGCCTTTACAATTCAAAAGCTTGCCGATCAGGAAAAGAAGTATGCCACTCTGGAGCTAGAAGCCTTAGCTATCGTGTTTGGAGTACAAAAGTTCCGCATATATTTGATAGGTAGACCGTTCTCCATAGAAACGGATCACAAAGCCCTAGCGTACTTAAAAAGTTGTAACAGCCAGAATGGACGACTCATGCGATGGGCCCTGTTATTATCCGAATATCAATATTTGATTTTCGATACCTAAAGGGATCTCTTAATGTACTCGCGGATAGTTTGTCTATGAACCCGTTAGACGAGCCCAGTGAATCTTTGTAAATAATCTGTATTATAACCATGTATTTTTGGATCAAGGTTTAGTGTCCACCCACTAATTATTCATACATTATAATTGTAAAATTGAAAATCAGACACGCTCTATAACTGTCGTGATCAATTTTAGAATTATTTTCCTTTTTTTGCATGTGATTCTAACGTCATACTACCCGGATTAATATATCGAATATAATCATTTATTTCTTTTGTACTTAGACATCAGCTCTTAATTACTCAGGAGTTTCCTGTATATAACCGGTAATATGTGTTCTTTTACCGTCATGATTATTTTATGTTGTTCCTGTATTCGTCGAATTTCCGTTTTGTTTTGTTTTATTGTGTTGTTCGTGTAGCCAATGTTATAGGTATACATTATTCCTAGTTATACGTCAGAATAATGTCTTCCAAAAACGGGTAAAGACGTAGAAGTCTAAATACCTCCATGCATTAGTACATAGATAAATACACCGACACAGCTGCGTGTCTTCCCGCCCCCCTTATTCCAAATTCGCCTTTTCTCATCCAATTCCCTTCACCCCTTTTTTTGCGCCTTTGAGATAACCAAATTCGCTGCTGGCCACACAGGAAAATCTCTGCCTCAAAAGACTCCTGCCAGCCGACGAAGGCCCGAGTTTCTTCGCGCCCTATCAACCTGCGATTTGAGACAAAGAAAGCTCGGATGGCGCCAAGGAGTGAATGTTGGCATGTTCTGGCAGCAGACGAAAGGCCTTTTCGCGCGACGATAAGAATTTTATTAGAATCCGATGCTTAATTCTCGATATTACATAAATCCACCCATGACTGTCTTTTACTGAGTGAAAACACACTCACGGGATCTTTATCTTATTTTGATAAAAAAAGAAGCACCGGGTTTATTCTTCTTCACCGTAATTGACTACGGTAGGTGTATTGGCTACACTACACCCGATTTTACCTTGGTGCGGAATTAAAATAGATGCTAAGGAAGTGGGACTGTGATTACCCACTCATTAACCCTCGACTATATATATAAAGTTATATACTTATATATGTGCAATGTCCAATTTTCATTTATTTTAGACCCTTCATTCTTGGACAAAATAAATTTGCTATTTAGATCTCTACCCGGTAAAGGAGGTGACTTTTTAGGCATATGCGAAAAACGCCTTCGCTCAGCAAAGAACTCTGAGCACTACTTTACTGTCAACCAATTTCATATTAACCAAGACAGAAAGAAGACATGAGATACACTATCATCAGGGACCTGTCTTTTATTCTATTCTTTATTTTCATTTTCTTATTAGTTTCCCCAATTTTCACCACTATTTTCTTTTACTAAAATACCCTAATACTATATTCCTCCCTTTATTTGTGCAATGTTTAATTTTTATTTATTTATTTTATTTAATTTTAACTGTTGTGGGTGTTTCTAGTAATTCATTCCTCTCAATACCTACAAATATCGGTATCCCGCAATAAATGACTGATGAAATACAAAGATTTTATTTCATATTAGTTAAGAGTATGTATAAATACTTTATGAAGCTTTTTTATATATCTTCCACATATATTTACTCCATCTAGCCTCACCGCTTTCTTTGCTCCGTTACGAACTTATTGTGTGATATACCATCCTTGGTTTTCACTTTAAATTTTAGAAAATAATCCCCCATCTAAAGTATGTGTTGCTTCTTTTTATATGTAGTTCAATGTCCTTTAGCCGTAAAACCACTGCACGTTTTCGAGGCTGTTATGTCATATCTTTTAATGAGGCTAATATGATAAGAATGAAAAACTCTTCAACTCAATGAAATCTTATTCATTTATGACAGCCAAAGAGAAATAGATTATTCTGGAATCCTAGATCGATATTCTCTTCGAAATTTATTAACGACACTATCTTCATTTATTCTGCCCCTACTCATCATCATCATTATATCTGCATTCAGTTTGCATTCTGATTAAGTCTGGACTAAGATGTTAAATAAAAAAGAGTGACAAAGGGAAAAATTATTCGTGTTTACAGCTGTTCTTGAGGATATTTTGAGGACAGTGTGTGGAGTGGGAACCGAAAATCTATTAGAAATAAGGGATATATTTAACTTACATCGCTTAACTGAATATAACCTATTGATGTATAACCTATTCAGTTTGCATTCTGATTAAGTCTGGACTAAGATGTTAAATAAAAAAGAGTGACAAATGGAAAAATTATTCGTGTTTACAGCTGTTCTTGAGGATATTTTGAGGACAGTGTGTGGAGTGGGAACCGAAAATCTATTAGAAATAAGGGATATATTTAACTTACATCGCTTAACTGAATATAACCTATTGATGTATAACCTATTCAGTTTGCATTCTGATTAAGTCTGGACTAAGATGTTAAATAAAAAAGAGTGACAAAGGGAAAAATTATTCGTGTTTACAGCTGTTCTTGAGGATATTTTGAGGACAGTGTGTGGAGTGGGAACCGAAAATCTATTAGAAATAAGGGATATATTTAACTTACATCGCTTAACTGAATATAACCTATTGATGTATAACCTATTCAGTTTGCATTCTGATTAAGTCTGGACTAAGATGTTAAATAAAAAAGAGTGACAAAGGGAAAAATTATTCGTGTTTACAGCTGTTCTTGAGGATATTTTGAGGACAGTGTGTGGAGTGGGAACCGAAAATCTATTAGAAATAAGGGATATATTTAACTTACATCGCTTAACTGAATATAACCTATTGATGTATAACCTATTCAGTTTGCATTCTGATTAAGTCTGGACTAAGATGTTAAATAAAAAAGAGTGACAAAGGGAAAAATTATTCGTGTTTACAGCTGTTCTTGAGGATATTTTGAGGACAGTGTGTGGAGTGGGAACCGAAAATCTATTAGAAATAAGGGATATATTTAACTTACATCGCTTAACTGAATATAACCTATTGATGTATAACCTATTCAGTTTGCATTCTGATTAAGTCTGGACTAAGATGTTAAATAAAAAAGAGTGACAAATGGAAAAATTATTCGTGTTTACAGCTGTTCTTGAGGATATTTTGAGGACAGTGTGTGGAGTGGGAACCGAAAATCTATTAGAAATAAGGGATATATTTAACTTACATCGCTTAACTGAATATAACCTATTGATGTATAACCTATTCAGTTTGCATTCTGATTAAGTCTGGACTAAGATGTTAAATAAAAAAGAGTGACAAAGGGAAAAATTATTCGTGTTTACAGCTGTTCTTGAGGATATTTTGAGGACAGTGTGTGGAGTGGGAACCGAAAATCTATTAGAAATAAGGGATATATTTAACTTACATCGCTTAACTGAATATAACCTATTGATGTATAACCTATTCAGTTTGCATTCTGATTAAGTCTGGACTAAGATGTTAAATAAAAAAGAGTGACAAAGGGAAAAATTATTCGTGTTTACAGCTGTTCTTGAGGATATTTTGAGGACAGTGTGTGGAGTGGGAACCGAAAATCTATTAGAAATAAGGGATATATTTAACTTACATCGCTTAACTGAATATAACCTATTGATGTATAACCTATTCAGTTTGCATTCTGATTAAGTCTGGACTAAGATGTTAAATAAAAAAGAGTGACAAAGGGAAAAATTATTCGTGTTTACAGCTGTTCTTGAGGATATTTTGAGGACAGTGTGTGGAGTGGGAACCGAAAATCTATTAGAAATAAGGGATATATTTAACTTACATCGCTTAACTGAATATAACCTATTGATGTATAACCTATTCAGTTTGCATTCTGATTAAGTCTGGACTAAGATGTTAAATAAAAAAGAGTGACAAAGGGAAAAATTATTCGTGTTTACAGCTGTTCTTGAGGATATTTTGAGGACAGTGTGTGGAGTGGGAACCGAAAATCTATTAGAAATAAGGGATATATTTAACTTACATCGCTTAACTGAATATAACCTATTGATGTATAACCTATTCAGTTTGCATTCTGATTAAGTCTGGACTAAGATGTTAAATAAAAAAGAGTGACAAAGGGAAAAATTATTCGTGTTTACAGCTGTTCTTGAGGATATTTTGAGGACAGTGTGTGGAGTGGGAACCGAAAATCTATTAGAAATAAGGGATATATTTAACTTACATCGCTTAACTGAATATAACCTAATGGATAATGGGTTCTTCTGCCATGCTTGCGTCCATAGTTCGATTCCCGGTGAGAGGGACTTAAATAGATTTTTATGGCCATAGACGGCTTACGTTTTCAGATACAACCAATTAGAATAATAAAAAAATAGCCAACAAGGGAAACAAAACAATTGAATGCAAAATAAAATACCCAACAATGTCATGAAATTTATCAAGTGGAATAAGTAAATAAACATCTAGGGCTTTAAATAACTACATTAAATACATAATTAACCAAGGAGGCCGTTCATACAAATACATGAATAAAATATAACCCAAAATAAAATATTCGCAGCATTGTAATATGAGAAACTTTGGCCTATAGCAAATTGATTGGACAACCGTTACATTTAAAAGGTATTAACTATACATTTTAAAATCAATTATTTCATGTAGATAAGTCGATGTGGTAGAGAAAAAAATGTTTATTGAAATGTATCAATCAAGGCTTGTGGATTATTTGGTTGTGTGAATACGTAAAAATAAATGAGAATTAACTGTGGGCGCATTTTTAGTTAAAGCCGGCCTTATTAGTTCAAAGAGAATGCATACGTGGATGCAGCGAATTTGGAAAGGAGTGAGTAACCTTAGAATTGTTTTTGTAAGGAAAAATCATAGAAGCCTTTTCGAAAAGAATTCTCTCGTTAGATGCAAATATTGTCCGTGTCATCATAGTTGTGTGTGTCTTTAATATGTGAATTAACACGAGAAGCTTTTTGCGGTCAATTTGACCGCATTTTGATTTTTAAATGCACGTATCTCATATATTTTTTCCTCAACAAAGTTGAGATTAACTTACATTTCCTGATATATGATGAAGTGTATTGAGCTAAAATATTTAAAAAATTGTTCCAATAGCTTTTGTTATTTGACATGCTATACCTGAAACGAGCGAGCGGTTAATTTGAGCGCAGGTTTTTTTCAATACAGAGACTTGTAGGAACATGCTAATTCCTGTTGAAACGCGTCAACGCTTATACATAGGGTTACGTGACAGCTTCTCAGTCATTGCTTGCTTTACTGTCGTGCTGCAAACATGTCTAAAAAAATAACTTTTTCTGATGGTGAAATTCTGAATGTTTTGAGAACAACTCCTCAATCTGACTCTGAAGCAGATAATTTCTCTCACATCAGTGCGGAGGAGTATGCTCCATATATTATTCAAAGTTCATCGTCTGAGTCTGAAGATGATGCAATGCCAAATAGTAAAAGTTTGGAAAGGCGTGGAAGATTTTCAAATACTCCTGTGCACATTGGACCTTCGTCACTGGTTACTGATGTTTTGGGGGAGTAAAATATTTTCTATTCAATAGCAGCTCACACCTATACATAATGGAGCAGATATGTGTTTGTATGTCTCTCCGCTTTTTGCCATATATACACACCTATGTGTACATATACGTGTATTTAGTAATATATAGGTACCTATTTTTACCAGCAGATCCAGTCAAGCATATACAGTATATAGGTATATATATAGTGTATATAATATATTATACGGTACGTATATATTATATAATAGGGCATTACCCTAAAGCTAGCAGATCGGGCCAGTAAGGCAGCATTCACTAGATGTTATAATTGATAGTAATAAACTTTATTTTATGAAAATAAGATTTATTTGTTTGTTTTGATATTTTATTCGTATACAGTTCTGAAAACTTGATTTTTCATATATTTTATGATATTATTACAGCTTCTCTTTTACTATCATATAGCAATATTCTGAATTATAATTTTAGACTGATAGAATCATTCCCATGTTACTTTCAGAGAAGAAAAAAGGACGTGGAACGAATGAATGCATTCAACTTGCTGCAACAGTATGATTAGGATAAATTGGGACAGTTCTCATCAACAAGGATGGTACACAATGGGAAATTATTGAACCAAAAATGACACAGGGAAATTTGGAGCTCAAAATATTCTTCGGGAATTACTTGGGCCTAGACCACTTGCAAAATGACAAATTATTGAAGGTAATGTTCTGAGTTCTTTTAGGTTGATGATTGATGATTTCATTATCAAGTACATACAAAACTGTACTTAAACTGAAGCTCGCAGACAATTGCAATGTGACTCTTGGACTATATCACGTGAAGAAGTTTATGATACTATAGGCATCATTAATGCACAAGGACTTTAGGCTAAAGGACAATCAGTGGAACATCTCTGGTCAAAACAATGGAGTGATGCAGACTTCCGCAAATCAATGACATGAATGCGTTTCAAACAAATCATGAAATTCATCAGATTCGATAATAAATGATCAACACGATCTGCTCGATTGAATACAGATAAATTTGCTATGGTATCCCAAATTTTGAAAGAATTAATTGGGAAATGCATTGCTTACTATAAACCAAGCGGCAATATAGTAGTGGATAGGCAGTTGTTTCCATGTAGGGAGAGGTGCCCATTCACACAATATATTGCCAGCAAACCTGATAAGTTTGGTATAAAATTATGGTTAGCAGCCGATGTAAAGTCTAAGTACTTGGTGAATGAATTTTCGTACATTGGAAAAGATCAAGCTCGCCCACCAAACCAACCACTCTCTGAATACATGGTTCGTCGTTTACTAGAACCGTACATGAAAAAAGGTAGAAATGTGACGACTGATAACTTTTTTACGTCAGTAAAACTAGCTGAAGAACTACAGGCAAAATTTACGAGTATCGTAGATACAGTAAATCGTATTAGAAGAGAAATTCCAGAGACCATTAGAAAAACTCGTGAAAACCGGTACAATTAACACATATTGAAGGACAATCAATGCATACTTATAGTATATCAAGGTAAAACTACCAAAAATGTACTCTTACTGAGATACATTCATAAAACTGTTGCAATTGGGGATGATAGGATGAAAATTCCTGAAACTATAAAGTTTTATAACTCTACAAAATATGGTGTAGATATAGTAGATCAAATGGCTTTAAAGTACAGCGCAAAATGTGCTTCGCGGAGATGGCCAGAGCAAGTTATTTGCAACATTTTCAATCTTGCTGGCATCAATGCAGTAGTTCTGTGCAGAGAAGTTACTGAAGAACTGCAGACATACTTCAAGAATAGCGATGCTATGGATAATAGTAGCGATGACGATAAATCGTTAGAGACTTTTAGGAAAAGAAAACAATGCCAAGTAGGAAGTTGCAATAAAAATAAAACATCTGAAACTTGTTACAAATGTAAGATACCTGTATGTGGCAAATGTACAAGCAAAGTGATGAAGAAAGTACTTTGCACTAATTGTAACAATTAACTATCTTTGGAAAAATTATTTTGTGTTAGAATGTTTGAATCATAAAGTTATTTACTTACTGTTAATGAAAAGGAATAGCATTTCTTTAAATTAAAAGAATTGCATTTAGTTTTTTTATTAACATACATTTTTCCTTACTTTATAATTATATCAATGATTCATGGAATGTATTATTAAAATTTGATTTAAAATATATTATTTACTTATCCCATATTGCATATATGACTTTGATATGTCAACAGAGATATAAATATAAGCGTATTAATAAAAAGAGAGAAAGTGCGGTCAAAATGACCGCTCGGTCGTTCTAGGTGGTGCAACTTTCCGGACGTTCTAGTGTTTAAGGTGATAAATGAAAGTTTAGGAGCGTTATATTTGCTGCGAAAAGAGAAAAATATCTATGTAGCTTCAAAAATGATTTATGATATTTTTTAACAAAATATGAACGATCAACTTGCATGTCTTGTGCTATGAGATAAGGGAAAGTTTTTACAGGCGTTTAGTTGCTTGAACTTGGAACTTGACTCTTCTAATTCACTCGTTCGATAAAGGATTATCATGCGTTAATTGATCCTTGATTGCGAGCAGATAATTGGAAAATTAAATTTGTAGTCCAAATGAGCCGGTGAGAGTGATATGTTAAGTTCATTATGAACTTATTCTTACTCTGCCATTAACTAATGAGCATTTCTTCCGATAACTCTCTTCACATCCGAATAAATGTGAGGCACCTTATTCAGGTGCAATGGTGCACAAGAGGTTTCAGCATATGTATATGACAGACGCAATCCTAATTCTAGATGCGTGTTTCGACTAGCACTAATAATTTATTGGGCATGGTGGCATCTCACTATATTTGACCATTTGGAAATAGGTACGAATGATTTTATGAGAGATATGCTGTTGAAAGGGCCAAAAAATTTACATATATATAGCGTGTGCTAGAGAAAGGCTACTAACTATGGCTGCAGGCTGCAAGATAAAGTTTACTGGCCTTAAGATCTTTACGAGATAGTATACCAGAGAGTAATGCTAAGTTGCTGAACTGGGAGTTAAACGTCTCCTGATATTCAATCATTTTCTTTTTGAGAGGGTTACAAGCTCCTCTTTGATTTAAGCAAGTACTGCATCATCTTCTTATGAGGTTTTAAGAGAGGTTCATGTTTCGTCTGAGCTTGTAAATATTGGTTGTAGTTGCGTTGAGTTAAGTTTCTACTGATGCTAAAAAGATCCGTCAACAGGGAATTCGAGTGTCTGCTAGGAATAAACAATGACTTTTTCCCCTACTCTTATAAATAATTAGAAAGGCCTTTAATGTTTAATATATTTACCAATAGATCTTTGCAGATATTATAGTAGCAGAGTCAAATTCTCATCCTTTAAAAGCAGGTTACAAAGAAGCAACTTCCAACAATATTTAATAAAAAAATTATACTCATCACATTTAACAATAATCAGGTAATTATAGTAATGTATAGCTAGTAGAGTGTACATAAGAATTGTCGTAAGTAAATATAAGTCCTGATCTCAGTGAATGAATGTAGTGAACTGTTTTGATATTACGAAATACAAATGACCCCAGAATCTAACAGCTAATTCTTTAGAAAATAAGGGTAACGATTAAATATTTAATGTCTAGACCAAGTCCAAGAGAAGAACTAGTTTTCTTCAAAAATTCAATTTAAATTGCCACCTCGGGGGAGTTTAGGTATGTCAGATGAAGGACAAAGGAATATTGTTTCTCTCTTTCTGAATTGAGTTTCTAGCGCGAGGGAGAGAGAGATAGAGAAGGAAAGAGATAGAAAGAGGGTGGGGAAGAGAAATCCTTGTGTCTTGCTGTGCGTCACTGGTTTTAAAGGAATTAAATCATAGCTGTTATCTTTAGTTTTAGATTGATCTGTGTTCATATGAAAAGTGGTTTTGTGGTAGGAGATTTAGAGCGTGACCACGGGAAGGAATGCCCTCAAGACCAGATCATGTGTGAGGTTCTGGGAAAATTTCTTAGTGTGCGAGTAGAGAGGGTTTAATCCCCGAAGAAGTTCATTCATCCATGAAGCTTCCTCTTTTTAAGTTCCAGCGCAAGAGTCTGCAATAGTCTTCGTGGGATCAACCGAATATCTTTTATCTATAACGAAGTATCGCATGAAACGTTATGTACAGTGGATATTGTTAAGAGCACAAGGAAACGAATTTTACTTGGTTGTCATACCACTTCTCCTTACCTTGAGCTTTTAAAGACATCTTCCATTTATGTTTATAGATACCTTCTACTGTATCCCCTTACTAAATGGGCCCGTAATTTAGCCTTATTCATATTCGATCATTAATTCTAGAACACATTTTTTCCCTTTTTCATGTTTAGGCTGCAAGTTTTATTTTCTTAAATTAAAATTTGAAATGCTCAGTATAAGAGCTGGGATAAGATTATAATGATAAGATAGCATACCTGATTAGGAGAAAACAGGTGCAATTTATTTTTGGACAAAAGAATAGGTGGAGTCAGGAAACCAAAGAAAGTAAGTTTAATTTTCATAATTATCTATTGTAGATCAGATGGACAAGTAAAAAATGTCTAGTGTATTAATATATGCAGTAGAACGGATATGATGATGAGTCGATTACTCTCAGAAAGATTAGTAGCATCTTGAGTGCTTATCCCTCCACGATAGTAAGGTTGAAGAAGAGAAATGGGCCTTCTGGCAAAAATAAATGCTGGGTTTATGCTCAATAACAAGGATAAAATAAGTGATACTGGCGAGATATAACAGACGTGTGAGTATCAAAGTGAAACTGTTTTTAAGCTTACATTGATGGTTAAAAACAGTACATAGGAATACTAAGAAGGGAAGAGAGGAGTATTTCGATTTCCTCTTCATTTTTGTGATCTGCAATATATTTTCCTAAAAGAAATAAACACAGTTATCGCCTACTAAGTGTCAAAGAGGGAAAAGATATTTCGATTTTCTCATGTGCAGAAAATAACATCTAGGGCAAATTAAGAACGACATAATGAGAAATGAGAAACCGGATGCACAACACTATGGATGGATAGGCAAGGAGTTGGAGTTTAATAAAAAATATCTGGAAAATAGCAATCATGGGGAATTGGTGAATTTAAAGCATAAAGATGGAATAAAAGAGACCAAAACAGTGTGTATAAAATCACTTTAACCAACGCTAAATAACAAATCAACGGATATACCCGTGTTTAATCCAAATACAGAGTTAATTAAAGACAAATCATTTACAATTTTACTGATTCGAAACATCTGTAAATTTCTTCTTGTCATTGTCCTCCTCCAGGAAATATAAGTACGCCTACTTTGGAACAACATAATTCAGAATATATATATATATATATAAATTTATATGAAAGAAAATTCAGAAGCATAGACACCTGGTAATGCACATACGCTGTAATTTAGGCAACAGATCAACACAACAGCAACATTGAAAGTTATTGTATAAATTATGTCCCGCACTATTACCCCAATACAGTAAAATTTACATTACTCTAGTTTATAGTTAATATACTTTTATTGTAACAAAATTTGAATATTACTGTAACTTATAATGTCAAGGTAAAAAATATAGTATTATACAGGGTATACAAAATACACGATATGTAACTACATTAGTGGCTGAAAAATCACTTCTCATATCTTACCTTTGATTTTTTTGAGAATGAACTAAATAATATATAAGAGTATTTTAATTTGGTGGTCACATTCAAAGTGATGTTAAATTATTTTAGAAGTAAGGCCGCAAAATCTAAGAAACAACTAATGAGCTCGCGAAAAATAAACAGAGTGAACGAAGAGAAGTTTTCGGATCAGGATCCTAAGTTTGCAAAAGAGTTACTTTGTAGGCATAATATGCAAAAATGAACATTGTTAATTGAGCCATATAAAGAATTAAGAGAGTAAATTAATCAAAACTACACAAAGATTGATCAATTATTTTAAATTCATAGAGGAACTTAGGAAATAAGTGACCCCAGGCAATCTAAAATATCATCCTTACAATAAGGTCTTTATTCGACAAACCATGAAATTCTTCTTTATTGACGCACCGTTTCTTCCTTATCGCATGTTCTCTTAGGACTCCCTCTATCTTGCATTAATTTGAATACCCATTTATCCAGATGTTAAAATAATGGTGATTAAAATCCCTCTTGTCTATATTCCCAAAAAATTGCAGGGGGAAAACGACTCGTCGAATATATGTTTTCTAGTCTATGGGGAATTTTGAACATTATCCTAATTTTGGCCACACGAAATATAATTTTTTCCTAAAATCTTTGATATTTTGGTAGAAAAGACGAAAAGGTGATAGGAATATTCGGTATTGTTGATTAATCTGGAGAAGGAAATATTCTTCAGTGACCAAGTCATGAAATAGCAATTCTGTTACCGTCTGCGAGTTTGAAGGTCAGTGGCAATGAATTTACATAGTTTCCTTTAGATAATGACCTGATAAAATATATTAATATTTTGATGGAAAATAATTTTCAAAATAATATTGGAAGCAAATACAAAGGTAAATAAATTAAATTTCTGTATGTTTATTTCAACATATATTTTTCACTGTAAATCTGTATATTTTGTGCTTTAACATGTAATTTTAGATTGTAAACAAAATATTAAAGAAATACTGGTTCAAAGGTTAAACACATTTTTACTAAAGCATAATGCCAAATGCTATTCCAAGATTATTGGATTCACTTTATATTGTCAATATATTTCAAAAGTTTTTATTTAAATATAAACAAAGAAATGAGGTTCATTTTTTATATTAAGGTGGCAGGAAGGGAACATCATATTTATTCAAGTTATTCTGCGAAAACTCATATAATTGACATGCCGTGGGTTTCTTAAAATTATTATAATTAAGTGTTTATAATTATTTATAATTAGATATTTAATTTAAATATTTATCTTAAAAACTAGAGGCATGTTTAGTAATTAAAAATTGTAAATTTTCTCTTGGCATTGAAAGTCAATCACACAATAATGTCTTATTTCCCTCTCTTATGGCTGTTAGATTCAAAATTTTCCCATTGAATTTTGTGATGAAGATTGCATGAACGTAAAGGGAATTCGGGCATGATTTAAAACAGCTTTGGCTTTTTTTTTTTTTTTTTGCATCTAATTTTTAGACACTTTATGTATATGTTATTCTTAACCAATATTAATAGTCCTATGTATTATTCAATATAATTACCCAATTCATTTGTCTTAGTCAGACTAAAATAAAAATAAATGAAGTGGATTCTTCGAAAAAAATTTAATGTGAAAAACTATTAAATATAGGGAACGAGTTATTTCTAGAACACTTGCCTAACTATATGCCGAAAGCAGTCAAGAACTGCTGGTCATGCTTAAGGGATAGCGGAATTTTGTCTCCTCCTCCAACCACCCTTAGTATTGGGGGAAATATGTGCAAATACAAGTAAACAGATTACTATATACCAGTAGTAAGGAATATTTCCTTGGAGTAAAAGTACTTAGATTAAAATTTGCACAATCAATCCCAGAATTATGCGTTTTTACATTTGATTAAGATAACTACACCTTTTTTATCATTTATTTGTATTTGATCTTCAATGTTTTTGTTTTGATCACTTTGAAATTTACATAATTTGAATGAACAAAAGATCAAAGTTGATTTGGTCCCTAAGGACCAAATTTCCTCTGCGTCTTGATGTTCAAAAAAGCCTCTAAGATGACCTCTTTTGGTTTGAGTGAGTGATGAATAGGGAGTAGGTTATTATCCAGGACAGTAGTTTCCTTCACAGCTTTCTTTTTAACACACCAGAGTTTTACACATTACAAACAATTCCTCTTCCCTAAATTAAGAGTGAAAACAAAAATTAATTAACTTTCATCCATTTTCAGAAGCAGATGTCACAGCTGATTATCACCTAAAATAAATTGAATCTATCTTGTAAAAATCGAAACTCTCAATATAAGTATAAAAAATCTTTGCAAAATTAATTGGTTGATATTTAGGGTAAAACGGATTTTATCTTCTGATTTTATTCCATAAATATGAAAAATGATTTGGAGAGGGTTCGAATTTCTGCACACTTTGTAGAAAACCTAAATTAGAAAGATTCACGCAGAGCACATTCTTTTGCAAATAATCAGGTGCTCAAATGCTCACCAGAGTCATTAGCTTTTATAGTTAAATCACCTTAAAGATGTAAAATTTAACCCAATTATTTCAAATCATGAGTAATCAACCTAAGTAATGCGATTTCCGAAGGAGTTTGCTTGTATCAGAAGAACTTTTGTGTCCATTCTCATTGGTATTATTCCTGATGACAGTATAGGCAGAAAATATCCGCCATGAGATGATAGTGAATCACTGACCCTTGTTCCTCCCAACAAACTCCTCTCTGCATTCTCTAGAATCACCTCATCAGCAGTAGGTATGTCTTAAGCACAAGATACATAATTTTCTTCCCTTTTGTAAAAAATGAAAATAAACAGCATAAAATTATCAAATTCCCTTTTAACACAAGAACAGCCAAGCGGTCAAAATATCCGCTTTTTCCCATTAAAATTTGCGCATCTTGCTAATTTGTGTTAGCTTTCCATCCTCTTCTATGAATACCTTTATTACGCCATTAACCTTTGCCTGGTATCTTATAACTCAATACGTCTCTATATTTCACAAAATATTTAGCGATATTACTAAAACAGCGAAAATGTCACTTTGACCGTTTCTCATTTGAGCAATAATGGAACGTTCTCGTGAATTCTCCCGACATGTTCAATCTACGTGTATGTTGCTTACTACTCTACCCCAGCAACCATTTTATGCTGTGATTTTAAGCTACGAACATGTGTACAAAAATGTCTGTTTCAAAGAAAAAACAATTCTCAGAATTTTGAAAGCAATTTCAGAATCAAACTAAGGAGGGCAAATATCTGTGCACAGTCATGATAGTGAAGATGATTATGTTCATCGGGCACAAAGTTCCTACTCTGAGTCAATTAAAGAAGATGATGACTAGTAACTGAGTGATGCCTTTAATAAAGAGTTTAATGCTGGTCACGATACGGAGGCGTAAAATAAATATTTATTTTTCTTTACCATATGAGGTTTAGTGTATAGTTTATCGATGATATTTAGCAATTATTTGTGAAATATTTCTGGCCCATTATTATATTATTTTGCTATCTAATCTTTTATAATATACAGTATATTATCCTCCTATTATGAATCAAAGGTTTTTCTGCATGTTTGTTTTCTATCTGATTGTTTTCAACTTTTGACACAATATAGAGTATATAAGGGAAATACAGCAAAATATATAATATAATTCATTTTATTACAGCTTATTATAAAGGTGAAATAATACAGCTACCCCTTGCCAAATAGATAAATCCCGTAGGGTTTAAATTTATTCCAAGGCGTCTTTGTAATAAATTATATCTATTGTGAGTGTTCTTTCTTGCCTCACCGACCCAGTAAAACAACTTATAAGGAGAATAAAAAGAATAACGCTTCCATTACTGTAGAGTTTAACGGTGCATCTCTCCAAAATGGCCTACTACTTGGTTATATATATATCTTTTATTTAACTGAATATATGTTGCTCATTTTATGCGGGTCTTTTATTATAGTGAGTTATTTTTTACTTTCTTTTATTTTCAGAGGTAATGAGAGGCTCAGTATGATGAAAATGAGATGCGAAAATCGCGCTGAGATAGAACTTTGTTCCTTTTTAACAGTTAAGGATAACACAGAATAAGAGCTTATCAAACTCGACAACAGATATGAGATAAAAAGTAGATCGCACAATATTTTACTTGAAGAACCTAGGCCAACAGATTATGCCGAACGACAAATTACTGAAAAGGATTTTTTGAGATGTTTAGATTGCTAATCGATGACTTTATTTTCAAACATACAAAAGTGTACTCAAGCAGAAGCTCGTGGATGATTGAAAACTACTTCATGAACTGTGTATTTGGAACAAATTATGGCCACTATTGGTACCTCTATTTTGACAATAAGTATTTCAGATCTAAGAGGCTAAACCGTACAAATTTTAACTCGTATCTTAAATTTGGCATCGATTCAAACAAAATTGCATTTCGTGCTACAAACCAGGCAAAAATAACAGATGACGAAGAGTTGTGCCCCATTAAATCAAGATGCCCCTTCACCAAGTATTTCCCCAGACTGTTCACCACATTCTTGTTAAATGTCCCAGTCTGGGAGATCTTCGTGCACGTTACCTGTCCCAGTACCGGGATGGGCGTGGTCACTACCGCCTATCCCTTGTACTCGGGACGAGTGCGTGCACATTGACTGGTAGACTTGTAGACTTTGGGGGGGAAGCCGACCTTCTCCCTTTTATTTAACTAGGTTTTGTTTTTTTGTTATTGTTGTTTTCTTTGTATGTCGCACGCTCCTACGCCGGGGGGAGGGGGACCTCTCCCCGACGCCGGAGCTAGCTTCCTAATTGTTGTCATCTTCCCTTTTTATCGTTGTTTTGTTTTCCTACTCTTATTTTAAAGCAGCCTAGAGTTAGGCTGTGTGATTGCGGTGACTTATGCCCCAGTGGGCAGTCGCCAGATAGCCTCCTAAAAAAAAAAAAATCACCCAATAAATTATTACTAAGCCACCCAAAAATTGGAATAATTTTGGGATAGCTGCTGATAACAAGTCAAAATACTTTTTGAACTGATTTTCAAACTTGGGTAAAACTGAAAATCTTCCATCAAATAATATTCTCTTAATATGTTGTTCTCTCCATCTCTGTTCTTCAACAAAAAAGGTCACATAAATAAAACTAGAATTTAGAATTTTTTTTGTGTGGGAATTATACCTTATGGTTATATATATTTCAATGGTTGAAAGAAGTTCGTTTATCTATTCTTATTTCTTCTTATGATATAAACAGTATACTTTTTAACTAAACTTAAAACATGTAGAAAGTATCATTTTCCCCCGATCATTACTAATAAGCGTAAATTGAAAAGAATAGATGATGGCGGTCAAAATGACCACTCTTGCTGTTTTAGGTATCAAAATATTTCTGCTGTTCTATTATTATACGACAACAAAAACCATCATTAGGTAATTTATTAAAAAAAAACTCATTTCCTGAAATTTCGAAGCAGGTGTTTAATAGATGGAAAACCAAAATTTCCTTAGGGTTATTGTGAAAAGTGCTTTGATTACATAATTTTTATTATTTATCCTAGACACTTCTCCAGTTATTTTTTTTTCAAATTTTTCGGTGTTATATTACACTGATAATAGTCGCAATTGTATAGATAGGTCGAAAACGCCAAGTATTCCTCTATAATGTCCCATAAAATAATTACAAATGGTATTCCGGTCCCATCTAGACCCCGTCGTTGTCCCAAATTACAGTATTACACGGTCAACAATTCCATCACTATTTAGGAAAGAATAATACGACCAAATAAATCCCCTTACGCTTCTCTGGTTCATTTGGTACAGCAGTCATATCATAGTTATTAAATTACTTGTGATTCCAGGTTCCTTAATTCAATCTTAGTCGAAGACAAATAGCCCTTAACCTGATATATCTATGGAGCTTCAATAGAGAATGCAACCACGAACACTCCACTTGGATTGTTCAAATGGGTAGTGTAACAGTAAGGTATGTGAAATACTTCCCAATCTTTTCAACATTACATTAACAATTACATGGGTGATGAAGACTTCGTTTTTGCTTCTTTTGATGAATTATAAATAGCAAATAAAAGTTAAGAGAGGTACCTGTAATATTTAGATGAAATGTTAGGAATTGTAGATCAATTTTGTATATGCATTTTAGTTAAAGATTCAATCGGCTTTATGGGGTCAATATGCGATTTACGTTGGATATCTCCGATGATAATAAAATTAGTGCGAATGAATGCTATGATATTTTACTTAAGACTTAAGATACACATATAATAAATGTTCTACTTTTTGCAAGAAATAACTTTGCATCAATCCTGCTATAAAACACTTAAAGCACATAGTGAAATTTAACAGATTCAATGTATTTATCGATGGGAGGGCAAAACTGGGAGTGTTCTAATTTCATTCCACATGGGTACTCTCCCAAGAAGTTCCTGACTTTTCCTCCATTTTCCAGTAGAGGCAGGACAATTGGCAATTTTAGAGCACGAATTTAGAAGCGCAACTATCCAAAAGTGAACCTTAAGTATAATTCTCTGTTCAAAACAGTGATTAGATCACATCTTTCGAGGAATTTACTTCAACGATCCTCTTATATTTGGTATATGAATATGAGGGCTTGGAAATTGCACAATCAATAATTATTAATTATGTAATCTGATTTTTCCCCCTTGCTCAAATTTCATAAGATTATTTTACATTCATATAACTCCTAATTTACTTGAAATTACCTAAGCTTACATTTAATTAATTTCACACTTTAGCTAATATAGGGTTATGCACCAGATTAAAGTTAATATCGATAGATCTTTAAGGAGGAAAATGAAAAAGTTAAGTGCCTTAATGTGTTAGAAATTATCCGAGTTTTCAAATCTGTATGGTGCAGAGACTTACCAAATACACGTTAGACATAATTTTTTGCACAAGACACCGGATTTCCTCATATCATATTAAAATAGTTAGACCATTTTCCTTCACCAAAAAGGCTAAAGATGCCTGGTCAATTAAACATATATATAGCTGTATAAATTGGAGAAAAATTTTGCATTGAATTAGTACAGGAAAGAATTTGTAATGTAAAGCTTTGTCAACAATAACCTTAGTTCTTTTGAAGCACCCTTATAAATAATTTTAGACAATGCATATTAATATACATAAAAAGATGGAAAGATCTCATTACGTATTCAAGTCGACTCATCTTGCAAAATGACCCCCATATATTGGGCTAAACTAGTTGCCAGCTGTTTTCTTGGTTTCCGCAATTCAAGCCAAATGGAGATCAACTTGTCAACTTCCCAGTTAAGTCATAGATATACATTACACGACCGGGGATACGTGTTTATCTCTAAAAATGTAATTCAAACCTTCAGCAGTTTGGTCTTAATATACAAGAGATTACCATCTCGCTCACTCTCCTACTCGCACACAATGGGCTCTCCAGCACTCATTTGTTTCCATAGGCCCTAACGACTGAATATTTCGTTGTGAGAGACTCACGGGTGCATGTTACTATTTCCTTACAGACTCATACAAATAGACAAACAAGCACACAAACTACAGAGAAATATATTGGAAATCAGAGCAAACATGTGGAATTTAACGTGCGTTCCAGTACAACAAATTACCTATCCACATCATTGTGTATTCTAACTCCTCCAAACATCTCTCTTTTTCTTTCTTGAGTTTGCCGTACAGTAAAAGGACTAAGGCATGGGACCATTCAACGAGAGAAATGAATTATATTTTTAATATTTTTATTCAGATTCCATTCCTATTTTAATCTTTTCTTTTTTCAATATTCGACCATATTAAAATGAATGCATTTACTTTTTATACGACATTTAGAACCATTATATGGTATGGCATATTAATAAATAAATATATTTATATATATACATAGAGAGCGAGAGATTTAGATACTATATAAACAATCTTGCACCAAAATTGTAATAAAGGGAGCATTGTTTAAAATATCTACTTCCCTTCTACGGTTTATATACTCGTCCAAATAAACAAAGCACACAAAATACACTTCTCTATTTCTTAGGAGGTGGAGTGTATTTCCGAGTGAGCTCCACCCTCACCTCAAATTTTACAGATTTCGCCTTCCTATAAGCTTTTCGACCACATCTCTCTTATCCAAAGATTTAAATTGTACTAAATGAAATCATATGAATATCTACATATCAGCTCCATTTAATCGAATTTGCGCCGATAAGGCACATACAAGACGTTGGCAAAACGATAACCAAAGCACACATTCAGTCCAATATCTTACCAGAACCGATTAACAGAGGTTAATCTCAGGACAATGCAGCACAAGTAAACTTCCTCACATAATTAGTATACAGCTAATTAATTAGTCATGTAAGAATTCAAGAGTAATATAAAAAGGACTCACTCTTTAAATTTATAATTAATTCCTCTTGTTCTTATTGTTCCTGTCGATTCCTCACAAACTTTGAGCATTATTTGCTAGAGAGGTCGCCACTCTCATTAGCTTCTATACTAAAATCGTGTTTTGCTTTATAAAACTTTAATACAAGCCAATCACTGTTTGTTGGTGCAAAGTCCGTAGTGCTCAGATTGAAAGATCAAATGAGACAACTAAAAATTACTCAAAAATGAGAACCCTTGAGTTCATGAAGTATTACAATGGGATATCTTTAAACCAAGATAAGATTCCCTGAAAAGAGAATCCGATTAATGAGGTGCCCTTAAAAGAGCACTGTTCCCAAATCGTAGATACTTCTTTTTTGCATTATAATTTAGATTAACAGCTTAGTTATATTTCTCCAAATTATTACCCTTCTCTTAATCACTTGCTTATTTTACCAGTAACTAAATATTATTTTCTTTCCGTTATTAGAACAAGATTTAAACGAACTTAAAATAGAAAAGAAAAACTAAAATATATTAATTTTAGGCTAATTGATATAAAATTAGTGGAAAAGTCTAAAGATAACAATTACAATTTTATTTCTTCGATATATTTAATATAAATAAAGTTTATTTGAAAAAACCCCGATATGCATTAGAGTGCTAAAATAAGAGAAACGGTGATATATGGCAACCATGCAAGGCCTAAAAAGTAAGACATTCAGTAGCGGTCATGGCAATGTGGATCAGTATCAACAATGAAGCCTAACCTATGATTGTCATATAAATCCTATGAAATCTTGAGATGGGCACGCAAATAATTATGCACATACAAAAAAGCATAAACTGTATAGCGCTCTCCATAAATAAGAATAATGTATTGCTTTCCTCCATGAGGATAATAAGACAAAAGTGCATTTTTACATTTCAAGGCGGAATAGGTTCAACAATGAAGCCTCACAATGAGCATGATGTGAATCCTATAAAGGCTTATAACAGGTTCATAAATCGATTATTGAATTAATATACCATCCTGTAATAATGAATTGATGTAAGAGAAAACAAATATTTGTAAATAATGTTAGGCCGCAATTTAATTTTTATTAAGAAATAAACAGAGAATATTGTAAGGATACAAGCCAAATCGTTGGGGTTACCACGCGAATGCACAAACATACACATGTTAAGAAAGAGATGTGCGCTAAGAGGTCGGAAAACAGATAAAGCAGCTAGGCAAACTTAGAGCGGTATCTGATCTGACCAGGCAGATTTTACGTGAACCTTTGGAACGGTGGAATCAATCTTGCAATAAATCCCAAAGGCGGCCAAATGCAAATACACTCCTAATACACCCCTGTCCACACTAAACACGCACACAGCCATTGACTATGCCAGGAAGTCTTAACAAAGAACGCACGAACACACTTTGACCCGATAGCCTCCACCTCGATTTCAGATAAAAGAAAGAGCATTCACGCCCCCTTAATTGACGTTGGCATTAAAAGACAGACTGAAACATTCTCTTTATTATTATTATTATTCATTCAGGCAGTAAGTGAGAGATTCAGGGGCGCCAAGCGAATCAGTGGAGGCAAACGATGCTGTAGTCAGAAAGGATAATACAAAATAGGCTTATAGGTTATTAGGCCTGCCACAAATACCCAAGACAAATTTCATCAAATTCTCTCTGCCAAAGCCTAGATTGGTCTCGCCCACTAAAATATTTTTAATCCACTTTCGGTGAGTATCTTTCCTAAGTAGAATGCATTCGATCCTCTTACCCAGCCTACTTCACTAAAACCAAGGAAAGATTAATATTTTCCCACAATTGGGTTCAGCCCAAGGTCAGTGCCCCTTATCCGAATATCCCAACAGCGCTGGGTCAAGTTTAAGCAACATTGGGAAAGGTAACCTTGGGAGCAACTTACAACAAAATACCTAAGCCCCACATTTCTTTCGTCCTGATATTAATAAAAATGTCATATTACTCCCTTGCATATTCTTATATAGTCATTTTAACATTCGATAATTTTCTGAAAATTGTTAAAATAAGTTCATGTAAGTAGAGAGAATAAATTTAGTATAATGGAACTAATGAAATATATAAATTAAGTATAAATCAATGTTAAAATACCTCATTCATTTATGCATGCCGTTGATGTAAAGAGGGAGAGGACCGCGTTTTGAGATTAATTCTTGAATCTATAACTAAAGACGTTTTAACCAAATAAAGAAGTTTCTGCCATAAGAAGAAGCACCAAGTTACCGCTATTTATGAATCCACTTATCAAGAAAATACATTTAAACAGAAAATATTAGGTACGAAGATAACATCTGAGGACATTTCAAAAGAAAAGAAAGGTTACCACAATAGGAGGAAGCTGCTAACACCAGTCGCGAATCCCCAAGCTCCAGAAGAAGAAGACCCTTCACCGGTCATTGGGTGATCCTCTACCAGGAGGTAGATACATCTATAAGCAGTGACACCTACGAAAATCGTGGAGAAGAAGATAGATTGCCGAAGAAAGCAAAAAGATGCTCGCTTTACCAAGTAAGAAGAAGACCTGGCAAATTTCATTACCATTACCTGCCCGTATTCAACGAAGCAGCAGTTACGGGATGGTCAAAAATTGATGTTCTTTGCTGCCCATCCGCTCAAGCCGGTGGATGAATTATACCACCATCGAGCCTCAAGTATTCAACGTAGCAGCTGTGTCGGGATGGCCAAAAATCGTAGATTTCTGCTGCAATGCTACCTCTAGACGTTGGATCAAATTCCAACGAAGTTCATCTCTTGGCAGAGCTACTTTCCTACCACTGAAAACATTGTGCTCTGAGACTCGAAAGCAGAAAGAATGATTGGAAGAGCCACAATGAACCACTACAATTCTTTGCTGCCCATCCGCTTAAGCCGGTGGATTGAATTATACTACCATCGAGCCTCCAGTCTTCAACGTAGCAGCTGTGTTGGGATGGCCAAAAATCGTGGATTTCTGCTGCATTGCTGCCTCTAGACGTTGGATCAAATTTCACCGACGTTCATCTCTTCGCAGGGCTACTCTCTTACCACCGAAAACATTGTGCTCTGAGATTCGAAAGCTTCAAGAATGATTGGAGGAGCCACGATAAACCGCTACAATTCGGTGTGTGTGGAAAACTAACCCGGCAAAGGTTTGTCCATTCTCTATGTACCTACGAACATATCATCCATCATTGCAGTTCAAAAGGAAAACACTGGCCCAAGAGGAAACCACGTCCAAGATTCAAAAAGTAATAATTACAATAATAGAGCTTTACAAACTTTGTATAACCTACAAACAATCAAGAAGAGAGCTTTCTCCTTTTGTAGAGTCAGTGTCTTGTGATTACCAGCCATTCAAACTCGAAACAAACAGGCAGCCACCAAGCTGAATCTTGAAACAAATTATGCTGCCCAAAAAGTGGTTCCAAAACTCGATGATAAATCACCCTTGGTAATCACAACCCTTTCGAAGGGGACTAGCCAGCCTATACAAACTATAAATCTATAGTGTGCCATCATCTCAATTTGAGCATTTTTATTCGTTCTCAGCCTTTTAACACTGGCGTCATCATTTCATTTTAGAAATAATTTTTTTTGTCACTATCGTATTTCTAGTTTCTGAAAGATTATTTTGCTATAATAAAGGTCCACCTGCAAAGTTAGACTAATATCCTTGTGTCTGGTAAGAAATGAATAGCTGGTTGTCGTCCAAGAGCTTCACTCGCTCCCTACTCTATATTAGTTCAGAATAAAAAAAAATCCCTTCGGGCTCATAACCTAGACTTCTTTTTTATTACCTACTTAAGGCAAATATTAGAAACGGTGTCTTCAATTAATACTAAATAAAGAAGATAGAAACGAATGATGTACCATGATCAAGCTATGGTACAATGTATTTATTTATTATTAGGAATTTATTTCGATCTGACAGCAGTATTTCACTCAAATTCCATATATCTTATACTTATCTTGATAAATCAAGGGAGTTGAAATAATAGTCTGAGTTTTACTAACGGCATGTACTACACTATCTTTTACTTATTTTTCAATGAAATCTACAGTTAACATGAGATCCGAACAACTGTTATCGTTATCTTATGGCAGCTGCCACATAAACCGGTACAGCATCCGACGACCAAGACACCTTATATAGCTATATTCTCTAAAATATGAAGTGATTTCCAATAAGCATGGAATGAGTGGGTACCAATGGGTGCGTTCAGAGCAATTGTTTTCGGCAAAAGAAAATGAAAACTAAATCCCGCAAACAAGCAAAATACCCGGAGCATTATAGGTACTGGATTACCTGATAGGCTCATTCAAGGGGACTTAATAAATAAACTCATATATCTTGAATTCCTCATTTAAAAGAAGTTTTAAATTTTTGGCAGATATTCATTACGAATACAAGTTAATTTGAATGATCATTTACTCATTCCAATTTTAATAAAAAATATAAATTTACCTTTTGATCATGGAAACTAAATACATTAATAATGAGATGGTAACAAATCGATTGTATGGGACTATAAGTATTTGCACTGTAATAATTGATAATCACAGGAGACGTGACATATAGTAAATGTATTTTAAAAGCCCAAAGAAATGAAAAATGATAACACAACCCATTAAGCATTCTTCGCTAAAATGACCACGAAGGTCATCACCAGAGCTACCATCCTCAACCCGCAAAAAATCTTGATTCAAGAAGCATTTTAATAACGATGTGTATATTTTTATCCAGTAAGAGCCAAGACAAGTGTTTTTGTATTAGGACGGGCCAGGAAGTTTTGAGTTTATAATAATTGATAATCATATGACGCGTGACATATAATAGATGTATTTTAAAGAACCAAAGAAATGAAAACTGAAAACACCTCCCCGAAAAACGCTAGGGAATTTAACTACATGTACCATTAAAGCTTAAGAAAGAAAATGGGAGATATAGAAACACAAAATTAGGCAATCTATTTTAACTGTTATAAGAAAATGAATATAGGAGTTGGATTTAAACCTGTGACATTAATCAATCTTCGTTAAAATGACCACGACGCACATTTCCAGAGCTACCATCCTGAACCTCCCAAAAGGTTGATTCAGGAAGCCTTTAGAATAACGGAGTGGAGGGGGCCCGTGCCTCCTCCTACTAGAAAAACACTTGCTTTGTCTTCCAGTGTATAAAAACCCGAAAATAGTTTGCCCTTTTTTAATTTCTATATCTACAATTTTCTTTCTTAAGATTTAACGGTACATGTAATTAATTTCATAGGTGTTTTTCTCGCTTGTGTTACCAGTTTTCATTTTTTTGTGCCTTTAAAATACATTTTGCACTGTAATTGTCTGCTGAATTTATTTCACCCTGGTAATACAAAGTTCGCTCAGGACAACCATACCCGAACCCCTCAAATTTCATTCATTCACTCTATTTTTTCCATAAATTCGAAATCATGGACATAAAATTTGTACTCCTCTGGTAATGTTCTCTTTCTAAATTAATACGGATGAATAATGAAACCTTTATACCCTTCAAGTTAACATTCATTAATCATATTTTTCCATTTTTTGGGGGGGTTACAATTCCCCTTTTATATAACATTACCTCTAAAATTTTATAACATTTTTTATGCCTCACCATAAATGATTTAAGTTTTCATCGGAAAAGGATGATAATGAGGTAGATCAGGAGATGTTGGCGATCTCTACAAACGACCAGCAAGAGGAGTTTGACGAGGAACAGGAAATCAGCGTCGAGTTGAAGAGAAAAGTTAAAATTCAGTTCACAAGAATTATTAAATTTTGCAGTAACCATCTAACCACAGGGAAGATTATTAAGGCAAATTTTGCCGATCCAAGCACTGAAGTTGAGAAACGTGTTAAAATTTCGAAAGAAATCTTTGGAAGACGCAAGTACCCACACATACACAAATATATATATATATGTATATATATATATATATATATATATATATATATATATATATATATATATATATATATATATATATATATATATATACATATATATATAAATATATATATATATACATATATATATATATATATTATATATATATATATTATATATATATATATATATATATATATATATATATATATATATATATATATATATATATATATATATATATATATAATTATATAGTAGGAAGGATACGACTATCAGTGACATTCTTATTTATTCCAAGCAACGTTTCAGATTACCTAATCCACCATCAGGCTAAAGGGATAAACACAAATTGTGAGGCAAATAATTAAGATAGTAAACCTGTAAAGGCAAACGCGGAACCCAGTTCACACAGCCATTTAAAACTTTAACAAACTAACAAGGTCGCCAAAATATTTATTCAGAAGGAAAACAAGTTCACTTTGAGGCAGAAAAAAGGTCGCGCTACTAGGCTACACTATGTAGGTTACGGTTGGTTACCAGGTGGGGCCTGGAGTATCAGCGAGGGAAAGAGAGAAACAAGAAAAATTTTAATCTTATAATTTAAGGAGAAGACTTTCTTGACCATAAATACAAAATCTATATTTTTGTAAACTCAAAAATAAGATTTATAACAACTTAATGTCACCTCTGCCACAAATGACCCAAGTCGTTATATAAAAGTGGTGGACGCTTACGAACAATTTACGTCGTATTAAATAAGCGGAAAACAATAGGCTTCACTCCTCGAGTACGAGTTACACACGGAATAACCCCCCCGTCTTACGCCCTTTCCTACGATGCGGAGGGAGATGCAAGACTTACTCGGAGGCCTAGTAAGGGCGCAAGATGAAAGAACTATTTCAAAGTACCTGATACTGGAGCAGTGGAGGGACACCTCGGATGAGAGTAATCAAACGGAGGATGAATCCACGGATGTATATATATATATATATATATATATATATATATATATATATATATATATATATATATATATATATATATATATATATGTATATATATATTTTATATATATATATATATTTTATATATATATATATATATATATATATATATATATATATATATATATATATATATACAAGAGGATAATCTTGAGTGACACAAAAGGTAGAGGGGGTGGGGGAGAGCCAAAACGAGCCTACAGTTTTCAGACTTCCCAAATGGAGGACTGTCAACGTCCAAGATTAGTAGCACTCCTACAGCAGGTTAGCGCCAAATCTGGCATGAGATAAAGCAAGGGTCCTCGCCGTACGGACTTGAACGGTTTCTACCTCTCGAGAGAAGGAAGCATCCTCTCATAAGGGTGCTGTTACTTAATAGCCTCATGCGCGCGCCACTTTTCTGGAATAATTATCGAGCGCACACGCGGGGCGTCGACCAACGGGGCAGGGCTCGGAGACGAGAAAATAACTTCAAATGGGGGCCATGCTCTGTCGCCCTTACAAAACCTATTAAATTAAATGTATTAATAATTACAAGTACATATACAGATAAGCTCAAAGCGAAGGAGATGAACAAATTCCTACCTGCTGTCAGCGAGTAAGGGAATGACTAAGGAATTTTCCAAATCCAGCTAAGATTATGGGTAGATTGTTGTCAGTAGAATATTAACAGGTCTCAAGCTGGTTGGTTGTGGCTATTACGAATAATGGGTGGCAGGTCAAGTCTGAATTTAACGTGGGCGAATGTGTTTTTATGAAGAGAGATTCTAGAATTCTGAGCTCGGTGATATTAGGATTAGAGCCCATAATTTCAAAATTATTGATGTTTGCATCAGTCTTACACTTTATAATGTGATCTCTGATTCGTGAGACTTCCTTATTGGCGAGAGACTTTCCTGGATTGATGATGCTTAACCCGGACATCTAGCTCTTCCCCGGTTTGTTTTTAATAACATTTTTGTCAGTTTTTGCAGCCTATCGAATTATTAATGCCAGGTCGAGTAGGTGAATTTTTGACAAGGAATCGATCAATTTAAGGCTCATACTTAAAAATAACATTTATTTTCAGAGGCCTAATAGGTTTTTACCCTATAACCATATTTTCATTAAATTACCTCGTTACTTAGTCCTCTGAACGGTAATGTTATTTTTAACATTAAGAAATCACTACTGCTTTCCTCCCTCCTAATATTCTATTTAAGTTGCGTCAAGAGTACACTTAATGATTTACAGGTTTGCTCAAGGTATTGCTTAGGGCAAACTGAACAATCGACAGAATAAACCCTCCTTATTTTATTGTTGTTATTATGAATCAACATTTTGTACATGGTAGACTAATACTTGAATATGACCGAAATATAACTTATTCAAGAGGTGGGGAAGCACGGAAAATATTCAGAAAACGGTAAAACAAGGGAGTTCTTAAAATTGTATGCGGGAGGGATATCAGTTCGGTAAAAAGATTATTTACCAAATCTAGGCATCGTGCCAGAAGTTTTTGAGGGTAGCAAAGATTCTTAACTATTACAAAGATCTTAGAAATCTCAAGATCCAAGAATTCCAGGCTGGCAACCCGCAACTCCGGGGGAAACATTGGAATAAATACAAACCGTTTAACTTTATCATTATGACTTGAGTAAAAATGAATATAAGAACCAGCGTTGGTAGGTTTACGATAGACGGAAAATTTAAATCCAGATGGAGTCCTATGAATATGTAGATCTTTGTAAGAACGGGAGAACACCATTTTGTTTAAGTTCAAAGGTAAATTTAATAGAGGGAACCAGAGAATTAAGTTTAGTAAGAAAACCATTAAGATCCTTAGAAGAATGTCACAAACAAATAATATCATCTATATATCAGAACCAAACCATGGGTAACTCGACAATGGTGGGGAGTAAGGTAGTTTCAAAGAATTCCATATATATATATAGGAAAGAACAGGGGATATGCAATTTTCCATAGCTAAACCAAACTTTTACAGGGCAAATTTTCCATTAAAAGAAAACTTACAGTTTTTGTTACACATTGGCAGGAATTCAATGAAAATATTAACTTGTAAGGGAATATCAAAGTTACGCAATTTATCACTAAGTAGGGGGAAAAGCTCGTTTCCAGGCACTTCAGTAAAAAGAGAACAAACATAGAAACTAACAATAGAGAAGTGTACGATTGACGCACAGGGAATATAATATTAGGAGGAGGGAAAGCAATAGTGCTTTCTTTGATCATTAACCTGAAAAGAGTCAGCCTATCAATAGGAATTCGGCTTGATATATTTACAAACCTGATTATTTGTTTAACGAAATATTGTGGAATGCTCATTCATTTTAATATATCCCACAGTCTCTTTAAACTGGACTTGTTATTGAAAAGGCATATTTATACGGAAATTGTTAATTTTGAATCTTAGCCCTTTGATTTATTAATTTAGTTATGTTTCTCTCGCTCATTTTTATGTATCCACAATTAGGTGTTTATGTAGTTAGTTTAGTGACCTAAATGTCTACATTCTTTGCTCAGAGTTGGAATTTCCGGAAGTAGACCTTATCGATTGTTTTTTTTACTTCCTATCCGTTTTTGATCATATTTTTCTATTTTGTTTCCTTTCGTTGGACATGGACGGGGCATTTGTATATTTTTTCTCTTATGTAAACCACCTTTGTAAAATTTTTCCTTATTCCTTGAGAATGAACTGAACAAGTTACAAATTACTTGGAATCCGCCTTTAATTTTCCTGTGTGATTTTTTTGCAACTTCTGCTCTTATAACGCGCTACTTTTGGAGTTTCTCATATATATATATATATATATATATATATATATATATATATATATATATATATATATATATATATCATAACTGACAACAGGTATGATTTTGCATCTCTCTTTTACTTTAAATTTAATCTTATTTTAATTGAAATATTAACTACTTGTAATTTGGAAATTTGTATAAAATTCAGAATTTTAATTTGTCTGTTTTTGATTCGTATTTAGGTTTAATATGATATTTAATTTCTCTTAAACTATGATTCGAAAAATTTCAAATCCAAATAGTTAGCATTTAATTAGCCTGAAGAAAGATTAGGTAATCAGAAACCTGGTCTACAATAAATATGAATATTACTGATGGTCTTATCCTTTCTATTACAATTATATATATATATATATATATATATATATATATATATATATATATATATATATATATATATATATATATATATATATATATATATATATATATATATATATATATATATATATATATATATATATATATATATATATATATATATATATATATATATATATATATATATATATATATATATATAAATATATATATATATATATATATATAAATATATATATATATATATATATAAATATATATATATATATATATATATATATATATATATATATATATATATATATATATATATATATATATAAATATAAATATATCTATATATATATATATATATATATATATATATATATATATATATATATATATATATATATATATATATATATATATATATATATATATATATATATATACGTCTATTTTCTGCTTCTAGCAAGCCAGATCTTCAGCAAGATTGGAAAGCAAGTACTGGATATAACATATATTGCCAACATTTCGGTCTCTGGACTTATCTTCTAGGCTAGAACAAAGATAATTAATGGTTTTAGGTAAAAATATACTAGGATGTAAAACAAAAAGAAAAAAATCAAAATTCAATAAAAAGGACAAAAATCTCAATATTAAGATAATAAATAAATAAATTCAAGCGAAATTAATAAAGTTACAATTAGAAGAAAAGGAAAACCTGAATAAATACACTAAAATTTGTTACCTGATTCGGAGAAAGCTGTGAACTGAATGAATCAATTTAAAAATCATACTAACAGGAAAGATGTGATTTAGTATGAGTTGGTTGAACAAAAAAAAAGAAGTTAGCTAGTTGGTTGTTTTGTGGTAATTAATTTTTTCAAATATTAGATAATTTCTTTCTAAAAATACTAGTTTGGTATCCGATAAAGGGAAAGGAAATGTATAATTATACATTTCCTTTTCCTTTATGGGATACCAAACTAATACTTGTAGGAAGGAATTGTCTGATATTTTGAAAAAATTCTATCCGCATTTAAATATACGCAAATTCTTGTAAACCCTTTAAAAATTAGTTCTTTGTTCACTGTAAAGGACACCATTCCTGACATTTTGCCTTCTAGAATACTATAGAAATATACTTGTACTAAATGTTCTTTGGGAACGTACATTGATGTACGGAACGTCTTCTCAAGGTTTGCATTGATGTTTACCGTTGAGTTAGTTACAGAACAGGACTGGATCTCTCCGTAAAAGAAAACTCTGTTGTCCGATCTCATTTCTATTCATGTAAAATACCTATAGATTATAATCAATTTAAAATATTATCTGCATCAAAACCTAAATCTGACCTTCTTCTAATTAAGTCCATTTTAATTAAATACAATAAGCCTCAGTAAAATAAGGACTTTACTTCCACACTGTTATATATTGCCTGATTAATTTCATTTGAATTTTTTTTAACTAGTTGCATTTTTATGTTTTTCAACCAACTAACTATAAAGATCAGAGAACCAACTAATACTATATCACATCTTTCCTCTTAGTATAATTTTAAAATTCATTCATTCAGCTCACAGCTTCTTCTAATTAGGTAACAAATTTTAGTGAATTTATTAAGGTTTTCCAGATAGGCACCCACCAAGCAAGCCTACACTTTGAAAAAATGCTCGCAAATACCAACATGAAGGAACATGCTTAAATCTAAATGAAGGTCGTTCAGGTCGTATGAGAACCATAAGAACAACAGAAAATATCGAAAATGTTCATATGACACTTCTTCAAAATCCACATGTATCAGTCAGAAAGAATGGATTACAATTGTCAAAGTCATCGTTCAACCGCATTATTAAACATGACTTAAAATGGCATCCCTATAAGATGCATGCAAGTTACCAGCTTCTTGACACTTTTTCTCCTTGTCGTAGACAATTTGTCGAATGGCTTCTCCATAAACTTGCTCGTTTCTTGAAAAACATTGTGATTGGTGACGAGGCAGCCTTTTTCATGAATGGAAAGGTAAATAGCCATAACATGCGGCAATATGCGCTGCTGAAACATACCCCAGCATTAAACTTTGACACACGTATTTATCATCAGAAAGTGTCTCTTTGGATCGGAATATGCGGGAATGGCTATCTTGTCGGCCCATTGTTTTACGTGAATAACTTGAATGGTGCTGCCTACCTGAGCATTATCTCCCTAATGATCTTCTCCGAACTCCGCTAGGTTTACGGGAATCAATTCAATAAACTTTGGTGGATTCAGAACGGCGCATCAGCTCATAGACAGCTTACTGTAAGAACAAAACTAAGAGAAAAGTTTGACAACCGCCTTGTCGCGCTAAAAAATGCAATTGAATGGCCCCCAAGATCCTTCGACTTAACATGGTGCGATTATTTCTTAGGGGCATATCTAAAGAATAAAGAGTATTCTACTCCACCACAAAGCATCAACCAGTTAAGAGATAGTATCACACGTGAAGTAAATAGAATTAAGGAAAATCACAAGTTAATCAAAAAAGTTGTTCAATATATGCGATCAAAGGCACAACTGTGCTTGGAAAGAAATAAAGGACATGTAGAAGGAAACTATGCTTAGAAAATTAAAAAATAAATTTGTATTACCCATATTTGTTGATTTTAAACTTTGAAGTTTCATTATTTCTCCTGCTTGCACAAACATAATTTTGATAGCCTCCACTAAACCCATTAGTGTATCAATACCATCAGAGAAAATTAAATGAAATTTCCAGAATCAACAGATAAATAGTTGGTAAATTTGTTTTGTTTTACAATATTCAAAAATCTTCAATAGGCTTTGAGTTATGCTAATTCAAAGTACTGTTAACTTTTATCTGGGACACACACCTTGTATATATAAAGTGACTTTCAACAAGGACGCTTGAGCTTTGTCAGGCGATAGTGGTCAAGTCTTAAAGCGACATCTGGCAACCTCACTGTAAACTGTTAACTACTACTTGGCAAATTAAGATAGAAGGTTATAGCGTTAAACACTGTGCGTAAGTCATAAAATTTTATTATCAAAATCAGTGCTCCATTTTACAAACGTTCCGCGCATTACGTTATTTCTATCCTTGCCATAATCGTCTTGCCGAGTCCACTGTTCGACGCTTAGGGGCCAAATTCGAGTCACAAGGGTCGATCAACAATAAGCCAACACCTATATGTCGCGGAAACGCAAGGTTTGCTGAAAACATTGCTGCTATAAATGAGAGTGTACGGGAAAATCCGAGGATGTCAATTTCTCGTCATTCACAAGAATTTGGCCTTTCTGCGACTTTAGTTTGGCGAATTATGCGTAGGGACTTGGGTCTGCACCCATACAAAATCCAACTTACCCATGAACTTAAGGTAAACGACCATAGACAACGCCGTCTGTTGGCTGATTGGGGATCTGCAGCAGTTGAAAGTTGCCCCAAATTTCCCCCCCAAATTCATCTTCAGCGACGAGGGCCATTTTTGGATGAATGGATTTGTGAACAAGCAAAATTGTCGGATTTGGGACGAAAAAATCCACATGAGATACACCATCACCAATCGCATCTAACAAAGTTACTGTTTGGTGCGTATTTTCATCTAACGGAATCATCGGCCTATATTTTTTTGAGAACAAAGCTGGGATTGCCATAACCGTCCACAGCGAGACCTCCAGATCGATGATAAGCAACTTCTTGTGGCCTCAACTGGATTATATGCCTGATATGGATACTGACGAAATGTGGTTCCAACAGGACGGCGCTACGTGCCACACTGCGCACGCTACGATAGACATTTTGCACGAGCGATTTTAGGGCAGGGTCATCTCGCGCGGCGGCGACGTCAACTGGCCACCGAGATCATGCGATTTGACGCCATTAGACTACTTTCTTTTGGGCTACCTTAAATCACAGGTCTATGCAAATAATCCGCAAACAGTTGATGTCCTCAAAGTCAACATAACGAACACCATCCAGCAAATTCAGTTAGATTTATGCGACAAAGTCATCTAAAAATTAGGCCTCCCGAATACGTTTCACCAAGCAAAGCCGCGGGGTTCAATTCAACGAAATCATAATCAACATTTAATGCCATAACATGTACTGTCAAATTCAAAATAAATTGAGTGCATATATTATACACAACTTGTTTTATTTACATTTTAATATCGATTGACCTTATTGAAAGACCCTTTATATATATATATATATATATATATATATATATATATATATATATATATATATATATATATATATATTAGTTACAGTTACTATGAATCAACGTTGGATTAAATAATGATTTTTTAAAGTCAAATCCAAATACAAATACTTTTATTTCTGATTCTAAAAAATACTCCTATTCCCGATTTAAAAAATACAAATAAAAATACTCTTGAAATTATACGAAAAACATAAACAGATACTTTTTTGACTCAAATTTACATTTTACATATCTTAGTTTCATTTTATCATCATTAATTTTCAAAAAGTTTCCGTGCCGAGTTTTGCTAGTTCATGAGTGTAAAAATTGCCGGTCTTGCTAAACACTTTCTCAGATGGTGCCGACGTTTCACAGCACCTTAGAATATTGTTGGTGAAATGCTTCATAAGTTCGAAGCTCTTTGTATCACGCCAGTACCTCAGTGAGTTGACATCAAAAGGCAGAACACCTTCTTCTATTTACGTTTCAAGTTCTGCCGTCACAACTGTAGTGTCAGTTGTTGATGACCTTGCCATCATTTGCCCAGCTGGAGGCCTGTAAGCAAAAAACGAAGTCGTTTTGCTCACGCTAGCCTCGTATTGATTCATGTTCATTACTTTTATGGATTACTTTTTTATTCAAGATCGATTGAGTTGACTCGGAATGAATTAAGTCCACAATCCTTGAAACCTTTTCCTTTTGCATCTCCTTACATTTCATCCATACCAGCTTAAACCTGAGGGCCATGACAGCTGCGTCAATGACATTAGTCGTCTCAAGAAATAGGTGCAACCTCTTCTTGATAGAAGACTGTAGTGCACTTGCCAAGTTAAAACAGTAGATCGGTTTACTTTCCGTGAATAGTTTGAGGCTGTTCACAAGGCTGAATACAACTGGTGCAACGCAAGAAAGTGTAACCATGTTTTCTGCTTCCATTTGCTTCATCTCTCTTAAAACGGTTCCAAAACTTGTATCACTTTTTTCAGCATTGATATTTACATTCTTCTTAACTCTTCTCCAGTTCGGTCGACTTTAGGAGACAAATAGCTAAGTTGACTCCGTCAGTTTCTTTGAGAACTGACTAAATTAAGCAATGTCAGTTTAAGATTTCCATCTAGTAGCGTTAGCACACTGCAGTAAAACCTAAATCTTTTCCAAGAACGGTGTTGCCACAGTATATCAACGTATTGCAGCTACAATACTACAGTACTTGTGTATCATAGTTGCAATTTCATTGTTTCTGATACAGGGATCATTGGGCATCTGGTATGCAGAGTTGTTGTGTGTGTGCAAAACAACTGGACGGATCCGGTGCAAGAAGGGCGAGCACCTCATTCAAATCAAGTTCTTCCAAAATATCAAAGTCAGTGTTGACTTCATTTTCACCCCTACTTTCATTCTTTTCTTAATTTCTATATAATCCTGGTAGACAGACATAAAATGCTCTCACCATAGAAAAGGCATTGTTTGCAACCACCTTTCCCACCTGGCCACGAGTTCCGAATTTAGTGACTATATCCTCATATGCTGTAGCGATATTCACAGCTGTATGTCGCTCTATAAACTGATCGCAAGCAATGACACGCGACTTTAGCGCTTATGATGAGTTGATGAAGTGTACAGTGACAGAAAGAAACGTTAGCATTTTCCGATTTATCTAGAGGTCCAATGCCCGGTACATACGATTAAGATGTTCAATTCTGTCATCAATTGCGACTCAATGTCTTTCGCTCTCTGCAGAAGTAAACTCTTTCTAAGTGTGGTTCTGCTTCGGGCGGAAGTGCTCTAAAAGTCTTACTTTCAACAGTACTTAAAGGCAGTTGGTCACATGCGATTGACTCTAAGAGTTTCTTTACTATAGACCGTTGTTTGATGTGATTAGCGCAAAAACTTTATCTTGTGTAGGTATGACTTTGAAAACGAGGTCATTTTAGTCTGTGATTGTGACGCAGAGCTATCACGTTTCTTCTTTTCCTCTGCAGCTCTCAAGGTCTCATGTTCATTATACTAAACTTTCTGAACTCTTCTGAAGTGGGCAATTGGGTTGGATGTTGCCTTCGTTGCTGCCGAATACGACTTTTTACACTGAAAATAGTCGGCTATAAGATTCTTATCAGTAGACTTGACATTGACAGAATAAAACTTCGCCTGTGCCGCTGATAGTTGAGGTACGTCCTCCTTAACCTCGTTATCCTCGATTAAAGGGTCATATGTTGAAAAACGTCTACAGTTCTCCATATTCAAAGTGAAAATTTAGAAGGGAGAATTAATTAAAGTTCACGTGATTATTATTTAGTAGATTCAAATATTGTAGATTCAGATTTTATATATTTACTGCAAATTAGTAGATTAAAAGTAACTTAAAAATATATACAAATATGTGTGGAAAGGAAAACAAAGATGGAGAAACCTGTTGATAATAAAATTTAACTAACCTAATAGATAAAAGGTAACTTAAAAATCTATACAAATATGTGTGAAAGGAAAAAAATTATGGAAAAACCTGTTAATATAAAAAAGGTGAATACATAGAGAGTATAAAATTATGTAGCCGCCTGGCGAGTGATCAGGGGGCGTCGTAGCAATGCAGAGAGTTGAACAAAAATTTTGAAATCGGAAAGTGTCACGGAGATGCAATCACCCCTAGGCCGAATAAGCAAATGATGCTCGTCCCGGGTCCACCGGCTTTATATAGGCAAAGCCTAGTCGATAAGGACCGGGTTATACCCATGGTCTTCCTTGAAGGTTCGGGACGGAGCATCAGCGATGTTGTTGAAGCCTTTGGTGAATCTAATCTTGCGCGAGGAGTTCCTAAATTTTTTTAAGAAGTCTATTAAAGCCGAATCGCATAGTTGTTCGAGAATGGTTGGTGGGATCTTTTTTCTGAGGGTATTACAGATCGCTGGTTTGCAGTCTGACATGATTCTTGGGCATGGAAAAAGGACCATGGTTAACAGGTTCTTTTTGAGTGTGCTCATTTTGGAGATTCGTTTAATAAGGAAATTTAGGTAACTATTGGCCCTGATTCCATTAGAATATGTCGCTTTTGCCTATTAAACAAGCATTCGAGGTGAAACTAGCATACAGAAAAAAATAAATTAAGTTAGAATTGAACTTTGTAGTAAGAAACATTTTAGGTACAAACCATAGATGGACGAGCTGGCAACGGTTTTCGGGCATCCATTGATGAACTGCTAGGGGAGGAGAACCCATTCAAAGCCAGAGATCAAGATCTATACACAGAAAAAAAACGCATGAGGTAATTAATAAACAAGCGCGTATCCTGCATCAAAGAGGACCCTGACTTCTTTCGCTGTCGCCTAGATTCTAATAAATGCAGTATTGTTACCCCTATTATACCTCTCACCCCGTTTTACCAGGCAGAAGACTCTGTAGTATTTAGGATAGTAGATCTTACCCAGGAGGTAATTAATAAACAAGCGCGTATCCTGCATCAAAGAGGACCCTGACTTCATTCGCTGTCGCCTAGATTCTAATAAATGCAGTATTGTTACCCCTATTATACCTCTCACCCCGTTTTACGAAGCAGGGGACTCTGTAGTATTAAGGATAGTAGATCTTACCCACCTTTGAATTTTTATGATTAAGAAATTGCTTATTAGTATGTCCGGATACCGTGAATATTTGGTGAACAAGTGAACACGCATCTTGGTTCTTCTAACCGAGATACGTGTGAAAATGACGTGTTAGTGACCAAGAGGATTTCATTGATATGATCACATACCTAACAGGGGAATACGGCATAGAGTTGCATGTCTATACCTATTGCCTTGTATGGTCGTTCTAAATAGATGAAGTAAATGGAACCTTATCCAGAGTTAAAAATCCGTATTCGCTAAAACTTTAGGGCGACTATTTACCTTATATATGAGTTTTTCGAGGCAGAAGCTACGTCCTCTTCACTGCCAGTAATCGCTCATCTGTTCCACTGGATTGCGGCGGTGCAGGTTTAAATGTTGTTTATCTGAGGCAAAAAAGATAATACACCAAATCTGCAGAAGCAAAGAAGGGTAGAAATGATAAGTCCTGTGGCAAGGGATTGAAAGCGACGGTGGCAGCGTGAAAGCTGGGAGCAATTAGTTTGACCTCTGTACATAGATGATTCGAGCGTCCTGGTGGCAGCATGCGAAACTGGGTGACGAAGCTCTAAAGCAGTCGTATAGACGACCAAGCAGCCTTATTAATGGAAAGCCATGCTTGCTCTGAACGGAGACGCCTCTAGAAAAGGTGGAGTAAAGAAATGCTCACACAGATTCACATCTGGCTAGCTTGCCATGGTCAGCGGATTTCCATTACAGCGGTAGGAACAAAGGAGAAAAAAGCAATAACAAAAATATTGAAAACACAAGCATTGTAACATGGAATGTTAAAACACTTATTAATTGTCACAGTATTAATTGAACTAGGAAAATAACTACATTAGTTGATAAATAAAGTTCCTATATCAATACCAATATTGCAACACTCCAAGAATTACGATTCAGCGGAGAGGGCAATCGAAAGAAGCACAGCGTACATTTTAATGGAAGGATGGTCCTGAAGATGAACAAAGGATGGCATGCGTCGGTTTTAACATAAAGAATTATCTAGTGAACAGGCTTACAGAGGCCCCAAAAGGAATTTCATATAGAATCATGACTCTTCGAATATGTGTCTCTCGTAATCGTTATATTAAAATAATCAATGCTTATGCACCAACTAGGACCCATCCTGAGTTTGAAAAATAAGCTTTCTTTTCACAATGGCGAGACATTATACTAAATGTGCCAACAACTAAGAAGCTTTTATTTTTTAAGGAATTTAATTATAAATTTCGCGGAGATTTGGAAGCTTGGGGCGTAACTCTGAGGAAGTTTAGAAAGAGGCGGAGAGTAGTCAAATGGTGAAATGCTACTTCGCTTCATTTCTGAACTCAACTTCGCGACTACACATATCTACTTTCACCAACCAGAGAATCGGTCTTACTCATGGGAACATCTACGATCTAAGAGATCCAACTTGTTAGACTATGTAATCACAAGAAAACAACATCTCAAAGAGTTCAAAAACACAAGAACTATGCGTTACCTGGACTATTCTACTGATCATTCTGTTATAAAATCTACCTATAATTTGACATCAAACCTTTATTTACAAAACAAAACCGCAGCGCAGACGAAGACTTAATAATACAAAACTACAAGATAAAGAATATAAAGAAGAACTTGACTGTGCCATAAATATCTTCTGCACTAAGACAGAAAACAGATGAAGTTCAATCTCCAGAACCACTCTGGATTTCTTTTAGTGCACCATTATTCAATACTGCAGCTGAAGCACTAAGTTATACGAAACGAATAATGCAGACTGGTTTAATAAAAGAGATACCAAAATCAATAATATTATAGCGAAAAGAATAGAGCCTTACAAACTAAACAGCAAATAAGGAAAGGCTGAAGAAATTAAAAAGTGAAGCAAAAGAAAACTAAGAGAGATGGAGAATAACTGGTGGCTACAAAATATAAGAAAATGCAGTTTTAGCTGATGGAACTAATTCTGCCGGGTTCTTCTCAACCTTAATAAGGAGGATTATGGCCCCAGAGGTAAATCCAACAGCTCATTTTTTTTCCAGTGTGGAAAGATTAAATTTTACTGATCATAATGCCTTCATGGTATCCCTGGAGAATAGGCTCTTTAAAGAATATATCTCTTCCTTTAGGCCGTTTTTTATAGACGTTTTGTTGACGAGACCTATACATTATTTAAATCTGAAAATGTGGCAATAATTTTTCCCAATTTTTTTATACATTTCATCCTAATATAAAATTCACAATGGAGAGTGAACATAAAAACTCTATTTCTTTTCGGACATTCTAATTAAAAAAAACACCTACTTGTTTCTGCACGTCCATCTTTAGAAAACCAACATATTCTAGATTAGATCTAAATTTCTTTCGCTTTTGTGACAAAAAATTTAAAATGAACAGTTTGTATATTTTGATACAAAGAGCCATACGGCTCTGCTCTTCCTACGCTTTAATGCACCTTGAATTTGATGTTCAAGAAGTTATTTCGTGTCCAACTCATTCCCCCTAGATTTGATTACCATAGTCATAGGAAAAATATTAAATGACTTCTTCCATCCAAAGATTAAAAAGATAGATGTCCCTAAGGACTTGCGATATTTTCTCCTACCTGATCTCGGTCCTCTGAATCAAGAGGCTTCAAGACAGTACCGAAAAGTTCTTCAGAGTTTTTTCCGCAAATACATTTCCGATTAACCTTCATTAAGAATTTAAAAATAATTAATTTTATCCGCATCAAGGATTTAACCCAGGCCTATTTGTGCAATAGTAGTGTATACAAATTTTCTTGCCCTGGATGTTACCAGGGAACATGTATTGGTAGTACTATTCGCTCATTACACTCGAGGGTTTGCGCACACCTCGGCATTAGTTGCTGAACAGGAAACTCTCTCGCTAGTAACGAAGTCTCGCCAATCAGAGATCGCATTATAAAGTGTTAGGTTAATGCAAATATCAATAATTTTGAGATTCTGGGCTCTAATCCTAACATCACCAAGCTCAGAATTCTGGAATCTCTCTTCATAAAACACATTCGCCCACGTTAAATTCAGACTTGACCTGCCACCCATTATCGGTAATAGCCACAACCAACCAGCTTCAGACCTGTTAATATTCTACCGACAACAAACTACCCATAATCGTGTCCGATTTTGGTAAATTCCTCAGTCATTCTCCTGACTTGCTGACAGCAGGTATGAATTTGTTTCTCTCCTTTGCTTGGAATAAATAAGAATGTAACTGATGGTCGTATCCTTCCTACTGCAATTATATATATATATATATATATATATATATATATATATATATATATATATATATATATATATATATATATATATAGATATTTATATATATATATATATATATATATATATATATATATATATATATATATATATATATTGGATTTACGACGTATATATGAGAATGGGAGAAATGTTTTCGGGTTTTTTTGCTTCCTCCCTCATTCTCACATATATATATATATATATATATATATATATATATATATATATATATATATATATATATATATATATATATACATATATATATTCTTATTTTTTTAGTATTCTTAGATGTCCAAGAACACACTTAAATAACTGCCAAATTGAGGTAATATTCTATAACACACCCACCATTTGACTAGACCATTTGACTTATATAGGGTTATGAACGAGAAAGGATTTTCAGCAAAAATTATATTACACCTGTTAGTTTTCGTTTTAATATTCTCCCACAGTCTTTGACCCATTAAAAATGAAAAATAATTATAATATATTCTTGTTCCTTAAAATTCCAAGTGACTCTCTAATATTATTTACTCAAAAATATGAGAACCAAAAATGCCAAGAGAAAGTTACTGCAAAGTTTAGACAATCAAGTAAAATGCCTAGTGCAATACAGAATTTCTCTCCTGAACCCTGAAACCCTGAAAGAATTAAAAAACAGATTCCATAAATGGAATTTTTTTGTAACGATGCTAGATTTGAGAAAAAAGGGACAAGGCACTTCAATTATTTGTTAAGCTAAAGCATCTCTTCCTCATTTATCATAGTTACTCTATCATCTATTAGAGCTATCTTGTCATTTAGCAAACCTCTCGAGGAAATAATCCTTTCATGCATAATCTTCCGATAAATACATAACACATATAAATACGCTTAGAATCTAATTTTACTATTTCCTCAAATAACCTCCAACTCTTCTCATTATTTTTCAAACAACTCTCCTTCTCCTGGTTACTAACAATTCTGATATCCTTGCAAAGTAACTATCTTCTGCCCTTAACGGATTTTCAATTATTTTTCTAACAATTGATTCATATTTCTTTTCTTATTCTCTCCAATCCCTCGTTTCGTTTATTATTTCATCTCTTTCTTTGCATTGGTCATATGGCCCTGTAATGCATATCCTGAACTTTTAGGTATTTGTAATTATGCTACCAATTTCCTTTAACTGCACCTTTCACATTCCTCTTCCATTATTCGAAAAGCAACTATTTCATTCCAATTATAGCGGCAGCACATAAAACATTTTGAATTCCCCGTTACTATCTTTTTGTATTTCTTCCACATTTGCTCTTTTTTCATCTTCATAGATCCGCTCTCCAACTCTGAAATAGTAGCCTATATTATTTCATTTATAGCAAATTAAACAGCCTTTACTCTTCATCCATCTCATCACTTAGCCTCAAACAAACTTGAACATGCGTATTATAATCATAGTTCAGAATCCTATACTCTTACTAAACTAGGCAACAAATTTGAACTCTTTGTTAGTTACAGACATGTGTATTAGTGTTCCTAATTAGTTCGAGGGCGCTGAATCCGAATTTGAATACCAAAATTCTCTATCACGTTTAAATTTTGTGTAATGACACCCCATCCTCCTTTTGCTATTTGTTCCCATTACTAAATAAAAAAAATCTTTTTATTTTGTAATTTTTTAACTTTTAAGCAAAAATATTGTAAAAGTGGGGGACCTTTCTTCTTTATTCTGGCTTAGGAGAGACAGTGGATATCACTGGCGAAGTTACCCCCACTCCCTCCAAAGTTATGAAGATTTTATTGTATTTATCAAGTTTGTTTTGCATTTAAAGTTTAAAGAAACTTTGCTGTAGCCTTCTCGTTTTTCTTTTGTGAGACATCAAAGTTTGTTTTTGTAAACACCAGAAATAATCTCCCATCATATTTGGATTAAATTTTCCTTGGTACCTCATCTCCATAACCAAAATTTGTTGATGAAAACGCTCACGATGTGCTTCACTAACTGCTCCCCGATTTTCAGACAAAAATCGAGATGAGAATGCAGAAAATGCATTTTAAGTGACATTCTACATCCCATCTTTTCATAGGCTTCCAGCATATTCTTTACTATTTCTCGATAATTAGGAAATTTAAAATTGCCGAGAAAGTTTTCATTGACTTCCACAAAGGATGTCTACGCTTTGCGTTCCTTTTCATTGAGACACAAAGTGAAGGAATCATGAGAAACAACTCTGCAAATTCCTGGTCCAGTGAAAACTCCAGCTTCTATTTTTGCTTTAGTAAATGCTCCTTTGAATTTGTTTTTCAAATATTGAAAGGCTTCACTTCTTTGATCCATACCTTTTACAAAGTTTTTCATTAACCCTAATGTAATGTGAAGAGATGGAAGATAAACGTTTTGGGGATCTACTAGAGAGAGCATCATGCTTTACATTATGTTTGACAACAATTTGTTTTTCTCTGGCTGGCCATTCTCGCTTTTTATAGTGATTTTTATGATCTCTACTATCCTATACATAGACATAAACAGCACATGTACTTTTTGTATCCCAACTGTAACCCAAGAAGAAGTGATACAGCTTTTAAATCACAACAGATGCTCCAGTTGTGATCTTTGTACTCAATAGGTCTCAGCAATAGTTGCATTGATGAATATATTTCTTAAAGACCTGTAGCGAGTGCTACATGAATTGCAGCTTTTTCATTCCCATTTTATAGCAGAACAGCTTCAAGACTTACCTTACTAGAGTCAATGAAAGTCTCTACTCATTACGATCATAGTCACAGCCGATTTTATGCATTGAGCACTTAATATTGTTGCAGTAACAGATAGTATTTTCTTGTGAATAAAATTTTGATAACTTCTGATGACGATTTCAAAAGAAAGATACCATGACATCTGAAAGGAAAATATTTCTTTCTTGTAACCTGGGGGCAAGTAACTCAGCCTTTTCTTTACTCAGATCTAAATCTTATAGCATGTTGTTTAAACTTTGTTGGCAAAATAAATTTGGATCTGTATCTTGATCAATTGGGACATATGTTTGATCTTCTTCAATTTCTCCAGAAATCAATTTAAAATCATCATCTGAACTATAATATTTACTTATTGTAGTAGGTGGCTTTGGTACTGGAGTAGATTCATCATGTGGCGCCAGTTTTAACGCTAATGGGCAATTTGGATAAACAATTTCAGATTTGTTTTTCCTAGAAAATCTAGCCACATTTGTTAGGCGGAAATAACAATCATCGAAGTGATTTTTTGGCTCACAACATATCATGGGAATAGCAAATGGCATTGCCTTCCTCTTCTCATTTAACCAAGCTGTCAACATTATGTTACACTGCGTGTAGCAAATATGAGGGGCCCAATCTTTATCCTGCTCCCCTACTTTGCATCCAAAATAGTATCTGTATGCTTGCTTCATCGTTACTTGTGTTTCTATTTTTTTCCGTTGTGCCGCTGGTGTGAATTGCCCACAAACATAACCACATATGTTGGGGCTGTTTACACATCCACATCTAGAACTTAAAGCCATGACAAGATTTAAAATACTAACTTGAGCAAGCAATCCATACACGATGTGGTACTTAATCATAAGGTTCTAATCAGAGCCAAATTTTAATAATCGTGTTATCTTCCTTACCCCTTACTACTTATCAGTAGCAGAAAAGTTATCACAAATAAGTATGTATTAATCTGAAAATCTGAAAAATCTGAAAAAACCCAGTAATTAGAATCTAACGATATTTGATGTTCAATATAGTCTACTTTATATGTTACAAATGTTAATATATATTAAATATATACATATATTTATATTAATTATATATATTAAAAATTGCATATTGGTACAATTTTGAGCAAAAGTGTGAAATGGCTTGAAAAGGAAAATTTATTTTTCACAAAAACTAGACGTGATATGCAAATTCTAAAGACAAATTTGTAATCACCGCCTAAATATCATAAAGAAATATTTAATTTCTGCTGTGTAACAAGAATCTTGTTACACAGTGTTATTTACATCAAACTCAAACGGCAGTATATTCTTGCTCTTCAATAAACTCACTCATATATTTAAAGTTTATATTATTTACACAAATCCGCATCCTTCATCTGAAATCATTTTTTGCCAGCCCATGGGTTTCTTATTATACACCCTTCTAGTTAAGAAAGCTTTCAGTAATCTGATGCCTCATTTGTATTACTATCCCTATCTCCTCCAAACATCAACCAGCTCAGATTTCCTATTTAATCCGCCCTTCTAGCCATGCTATTCATGAAATTCTCGTTTTCAGCATCACTTTAATTATTGCACAGCCAATGTAAAATAAAATATGCACATTTCTAACCTTGTTAATCGCCACTTGCCCAAGATACTTCTCATTCAATAGCAGCCCAACCCTATTTAACTCTAACACTAATTTCACTCGTTTGACTTTATCCGACCAAACTATTCTTTCCTGTACTTGTTCGTCTTGTTTTGGACAAACATATTTAATCTCATTTTGTTAATTCCATTCGCTATATTATTATTTCTTTCTCTCACGTATACACATCACACTCCATAGAGCCAAAAGACTGACACGCTTACTACAATTATATGGCTGGACTGAACGTGTACAATCCACACTATCGCTGCCATTTCATAATCTACTCTAAGAAAAAATGTAATTTGACACCCTGTCTTCCCAAGATAATAATACCCTTGTCCGGTCTCAATTCGCTTTTACTACATTCAACGAATGTACAATCTAACCAAATGGCGGATTCGTTTTTTCTATCATATTTTGTAGCTTTACTGCAAGAAATAAGGTTTTTAGATATAAATTATCTTTCCTAAATGACGGATATTTCAGAACAATCGTGAATAGAAATTGTGGGGAAATAAATATAACGAGGACAAACAGACGCTAGTTTTTTATGCAGCGTCAACGGTTACGTTCCATATGGTCCGATACTTTTTCCCCCACCCTCCCTCTCCTTTGCGCCGATGCCCCAAAGATCCTCGAGGTCGCTTGCAAAGAAGGATTACAAACAGCAGATTTCCTACTCCATTAATATAAAAATAGGAGGGTGGGATAGCCTTTATAATACAAACCTCTGAACAGGCCCACTGTCCCCTCCAATCTCATATGTCTATTTTCGCCAAATAGAGGACATTTCACTTCTCCGTACGCAAACCAGAAGGGCGAATGGTCACAATGTTGAAAAGTTATGCCATAGGAGAGAGGCGTAAAGGTGGTCCCTCGTCTCCCCTCCTCTTTTCCCAGGGGATAATCGACGTATATATAGTTCGATTTGGAGAAATATAAGGAGAATCAGAGTAGCAATCGGGACAAGAAGACGAGTCCCGGAGGCAAACCGGGAATCAAGAAGCGGGATTTTTTTTCCCGCGGCTGTTCCTTCGGTAACTTAGAAAAGTAGACCAGTGGTTTTTAAATACTCTCATACCATTTTCGACCAGATAAATTGACTATCTGAGTATTATTAAATAAAAACAGAGATAACCCTTACCATTGAGGAATACCAATGTGAATTCCCATTCGAGAAAAAATTCAAGTCTTATCATCGAGAAGCCCGCAAGTGTAACACAGGGATTGGAACAACCCGTACATCCACAATCCCATCGCTTTTATCTTTAATTCAAGAAGTATCGCCACGCGATCTCCACCTACCTCGAGATAAGCATCAGCTGTTCTTCCCGAATAGCCTCAACAAACGTTTCCTTCTCCCAGAGACCACGATCAGCTGTTTTCCGAGTCAGTCTCACGTCCACGAGAAAAGTTCCACTCAAACCCGTCTCCAATCATCTCACCTAGGAGGTTCTCGTTCAAGGTTATCCAACTCCAGACTCTCTATTAGTTAAAGTTAAAAGAAATCCAATACTTATTCATGTTCGTTAGTTATTATTCCGTGCTACAGGGAATTTTTGCGTCAACCATCGCGTAGTACTTATTAGTAGTATTAATTTTTATTTAGATCCTCTTATTAGAGCATTAGTATATTTAAAGTTTTAATATTTTATTTTTTCTGTAATTAAAAGTATATTTTTGCCCTAGTTGTTTAATTTAATCCTCTAAATACTGCAAATTGCAATATATATATATATATATAATATTACGAATCTTGCCTGGTAAAAGAACCAAAAATTAAAGTAAAGCTCTTAGAGAAAAGTGTAACGAAGTTACCAATGTACGGAACAAATGTACTTACGTACTCGGCCGTATACCACGACAGAAATCCTTAAAATACAGTAAACTTGAATGAATCTTTAATGCATGTTTCTAATAATTTTGCCTAGTCGGAAAAGTAAGGAGGTTGGTGCCTATCCTCATTGAAATTCAACTCATTTTGCTCCATATAGTTTCTCGTAATAAGAAATAGATATTCTTTGACAATATTAAACAAACTCATTAGTAATTCGATGAGGCAGGTCTGCAAAACATTTCTGTAGGTCAAAAAATTATGTGACCGAATGTTGATTTAGAAATATTATTTGAAGTAATAAGGAAAAACAATTAGTTCTATCTCATAAACCTAAGTGAAATAAATTGTTGGAAAAACAAAGGTTTTAAAATATCTGTATTCAGGACAAAATTAAAATAAAAAAATTTGTCTTGGAGATGAAGAACACCTTTAGCACGATAATACTGTCTAACACAGTTCTTACATCACCATTCAAAAATTATGTAGCTGGCTTATAAATATTTCCATACCCACCTTACTCGGCTCAAGTTTTCCAGATTTTAACTTTCTCAAAACCTTGGAAGTAGTTATACGTTCTACACTATTCGCGAATTAAGAAGGCATAGTTGAAACTTTGGACAAATTCAATAAAATATATTAAAGACTTTTTTTTTACAAATCTGCTATATGACGCGTTCAGCAGAACAAAAAGTGGAAATATGCTTTTCTCACGGCAAAATTATTCAATATACGAGTATCATAGCCAAGTATTCTACCAAAATTGAAACTAATATCACAATATTTCAAGTTCCATTCACCTTTATAGTTCGTAAGCATGCAACGAGATGAGGTAAAATATCACTGTAGTTTTTTCTATGGAAGGTCTTTACATTATTATTACGTAATTATAGTGAAATCATTATCCATAGAAGACGGCTTTGGAATAAGTTACACAACGCCATGTTTTTTTATGCTCACTGAGTGGTCGGACGCCTTAGCCAGCCAACTGTGTGATTAGTTTAGCGTTTGGTCAGCTCTAATGAAGGCAGTTAGGGGCTTTGTGTTCAGTTTCTAATGGCAAAGAAGAAAATTGATGCCAATATATGCAGCAGATTATTAGAGAAATGTGAATTTAATACTAGAGTTATACCAAAGTAACTGTGAGGGGATGCCCCCCGAAGGACCAGCGTGAGAGGAAGCCAGCCGAAATAGCCCTTACAGCCCCTTCGCTCCACACCACGTGTTCCTTGACGTGGGAATTTTAGAATCATCGAGAAGGAAGCAGTCTCGCGCTGACTCGCTTGACCGGGCTGTATTTAGTTATGCGGGATGCACCTCGCTCTCACTCCCCCGCGATAACGCCGAATTCTCGCCCTCATGAGTCACAGACATGTCCTTCTACCGCGAGCGCGGCTATACAAACCCACCCCTATATCCTGAGGCAAACTTTGCTGTCCGATCAAGGTAAGTTTGCATAGACTGACGTCAAGAATCCTCTAGCGATGGCTATGCCCTAGGGCTATCTAACGTACCAGCCATCTGGCTATTTAACCCTGCGTCCGCCATTCATCAAGGAGATTTAGAGTCTGCCCGTCCCTCCTTTCAGACCGTTTGTCTGTTCCCCTGCGAAGTCTCGCAACACCTGTTTAAGATAAACCTCGTCGTTAAGAACTCACCTTCAGATCGTTCTTTGTGCAGCTTTGGCCCCTGTTCAGAGGAAAGTTTATCGAGCTACCTTCTTCCTGGAGAACTGTGCGGCCCCCTCATCGCACCTTCCTTTAAGACTCCCGTTCCTCATGTTTGAAACTCTCTGCCGTTCCACAAAAACGTCTGGTGTTTGAGATTCCATCACTCTGCAGCAGAGAAAATCTCATTCTTCAACAAGAGTTACTCAAACCCCTATCTACGAGTCCTATCTATGAGTGACAAACAAAACGATACCGGTTTGGATGAACATGATGAAATAATAGACTATACCACCTAAATACCTAACAATGAATTGAATATAGCATCAAAAATTCATTTTATTTTTATTTAATGTTATGTACCTAAATACATAATTGTCAACAATATTTTTGTAAAACTTTATATTTGCTGTAATAGATTCTTGATAAATATTATTATTATTATTTTACTCAATATAAGTTAGTCCTACATTTACAATTCTTTCCAGCTAACATTGAAAAGAAATGCTGATCAAAAACTGCATAAAACATTTAAGCGCAAATTGCCGCAATATTAGCTAATGTTGAATACTACGCTACTCCTACGAATGCATCATATATTGTGTTTACTTTTTAACTTAAAAATTATTTCATGTGATAAAGCCCAGTTTTTTAGAATTTAGGCCTGTAATACTACAGTAGTTGCGATAACAAACAAGTAATAAAGTTCTGATCATATGCAAACAATCTCCTGCCTTTATATCATTCATTCCTTCGGTGGTCATATGCTTAGCCAATCAACCACACAAAGTCTTGCATACCTCAAAATCACTTTAGTGAGATTTATTTGCAATACGTAAGCCCGTTTATCCCATCCATCAAACATTTTGGTCCAAAGAGAACACGAAGAGGACAGGATCATGAAGATTTTCCTTTTGTATTTTGTAAGCTTTTCGATAAAATAGATAAAAATTAGACTTGAGAATCTGGTGAGAGTAAAAAGTTAAATCAAGAAGCTTATTATGTGTTTAAAACATGTAGGACACATTTAACAAACACTCGAATTAGAAAAGGGAGGGAATCTAGACGTAACTTCGTTAAACATAAGCAAAACATTAGCCAAAGTTTACTTAGGAGTTTTAAAATAATAATGCGTGAGATAGGCGAGAAAAATATTAATTGGATAACTGAATGATGTACAGGAGGCAAGTCTAGTATTAAATGGATTAAACTCAGAGTAGAGAGATCTTAGTGTAGTAACTCGTGGAACATTTCCTATACATTATTATACATAATTAATATAAATGATCTTTGGGAATTATATTTTACACTGTCAATTTTTGTTTGATCACCTAAAAGAGAAAAGCTTTTACTGTAGAACGAGGAAAGGTTTGAGACAATTACAATCATTTCATCCTTGTACTGAAAATGCTCTTGCTTCTTACACCAGTTTGATATTTTAAAAGAATAAAACTTTTTTCTTTCATTCAAGTAATTAATACATTTTTCTAAAGGAATATATAATCGAGTAAAATAAGGACAATGGAGAAAACACTGGAACACATAAATTAATTTGAAAGAGTTAATCTAATTGCAACATGTAAAACAGAGAGAGAGAGAGAGAGAGAGAGAGAGAGGGGGGGGAGAGAGAGAAAGCAAGAGAGAGAGAGAAAGAGTGAGAGAGAGAGGGGGGGCAAAAATAGAAAGCAAGAGAGAGAGAGAAAGAGTGAGAGAGAGAGAGAAGCGTAGAACGTAAATAACGCGTGAACGGCTACTTTTGAGGTTGCTTGCGTTCGATAACACTGCCTTTAGCGAACCTAACCGTTACGACGAGAGGTTCTAAGAGATGGCGTGAAGTTTTAAATTCCCTTCCAGCGCCCCTCTATATAAATAAGGAAAAATCTACCACCCGGTGCCTCTGTAACTTTTACTTCAGTTGATCAGTTTAAATAGTAAAGCATTGGCCTGGGTAAATTAGTATTCTGCTAAGAGCAGACGTCACATAAGGTAGGACCTGCAGGCTCTGATTGCTGACTAAGCATAGGCGGAAATTAGGTTGTGATTAACTAAAACATTAATTACCCCTGGAATAAATCCGTACTTAATGACCCACCCATATTTTTTTTAATACGTCCCAGTGCCCAGATTGCCTGCATTATAGTTACGAGTGTCTATTTTGTGTCTCTTTAAAGCTTCCTTATCTCGGTCGCCCATATTCGAAGACAAGAAAAGATCTCTCGAGCTCATCTTCCTCTCTTGCAAATACTCCGTCGATCCCTCTTTCGAGGGTAACTGTGGTTACTGGAATACTGGTTTTATTTTCCGTCATAACTTCGAACAGGCCGAGTATGAATCGGGCTTAAGTGCAAACCCAACCTATGCTGTTGGAAATTATTGGAGCTCAGTGCTCCCCTATCCTTCGTAATCCTCTTGAGCAGCCGAATCTTTGGGTGTCAGATCCCCCCTGGAATTTTTGAGGGCGTGTGCGGCCGAGTGTGTATACCTTGATTTATCTTAAATGTCCATTATTTTATTTTTATATTTTTTTCATGATCAGTATTTGATTTGTCTTTGTAGAGTAGTAAAATTTATTTTGTTTTGTCCAGTTTGATATACAGAAGCTTCTAGAGAATTGAATTAATTCTGCAAAATATAACTAGTCACTCCTAGAAATTTATTGGAACCAAGAGTTCAAGTGCATTATTTGAGGCAAGGTTCAACTGCAAAGTTGCCCTGTGTGCTATCTACCAACCGTTCCGAGACATAGAAAGCAAACGGTGGTCATGAAGATCTAACCTGACCTACGCCCTAATATATATATATATATATATATATATATATATATATATATATATATATTTAGTCATATTAAACTGGTGTCAAGTTTTATGGGGTTTGGTTCTGTTATCAGAACCCTGTTGAGAAAAAATCTACTTGCATAAGCTACTTGCAATCGAATTTTGTTTACTTTATTTCATGGACTTTTGGAATTTATTTTAAAGGTTTTTTATGTTATTTTTTGTGACTGCTTCACTATTTTTTCCTATCGGAATTTGTGTTATTTCAGGCATCATATACTCTGCTATATTTCTAAGATTCAGTAGGAATGTCATTTTTTTTTTGAGGGGGGGTTCTTTTGTTTTTGGCTTACTTTAAGGGGTATGATGCCGGGGCCATATCGTATTTTGCTCGTAAAAGTTTTAGGAACGCGAACCCATTTCATCTTTCGAAGTCCTCAAAGCACACGGTAAGTCTTTCGGTTTGAAAGGAAATAATTTACTGGCGTACATAAAGAGGAAGAGAGAGCTGTAAGAGCGGAAAGAAGGGAAAAAGAAGAGAAAGAACGTGAAGAAAAATGGAATAAGAAGAGAAAAAACGTGAAGTAAAAGAGAGAGAGAGTTCATTTGTATGAGCTGGAAATGATCAGCACCAGAAGCGAAACGACTTCAATTTTCTAGGACCGAAGTGCAACAAACTACGTCCATTATCTTGCGTGTTTCCAAGAAAGGAGAAGATTTCGGATCATACATCACTCACTTCGAGAACATTTTTGAGGTAAATCATTAGGATATTGAAACTGACGGCCTAGGCAAGTTGTGGCCTTTATTAATTCCCAGCTCAAGGATATTTTCTTCTCGCTCCCATCAGAGGCAACCATCGATTACTCCACGTTAAAAGCCAAATTGCTTGCTGCCTGTAATATTGCTCCGGACTTTTATCGTGAAAAGTTCCTTCACTGTCGCATCCAATCTAAAGAAACATTCCGACAGTCTGGATATTCTTTGCAGGGTATTTTTAGTTTCTGGTTAGACGCATTCAAAGTTTTCCAGAAATACGATGCTTTGATGCCAGATCAACTCCTAGCATAACTTCCCTCGCAAATGAGATTTTTTTGTGAAAGACCGGAAGTATCGAACACTCAAAGAGTGCATCGATGAAGCAGATGTATATGCGGCTAGCCATAACTGCTATCCAAAGGAGGGGAAGAAGATATAACCGCACACCCCCAAAGCAAAGTCCCATAAGGCCAAATTTGCCTTCCACACAGGGATAAATCCGTCAAAATGACTAGCCCGTTTAAGCCTAAACCCTTTTCCATACAGGAAAAACGTTAGGTAAAATCCCTCTCCTCTAATTCTCCTGATTTTTCGTTCCCCAGAAGAACTGTCGCATGTTACTCCTGTGGAGTAGAGGGTAATGTGAGAACCAATTGTTCTTTGAATTATCAGTTTAGAGGTGACTATCCCAACCCGGTGCCCAATATTAGAGCGACGCCTGTTCAACCGCCGTCGCATACAGAATAGTACTCGGGTATCTGCCCCTCCAGTGGCCCAAACCATGATCATCAGAGCTCAAACAATTAAATATTCTGAAGCTCCCGCATCTCTGGTATTTCCTGGCGCTTCAGATTGCACAAAAGTCCTGAACGAGAATTATTAGAAAAACCAGAAAGATTACGAATCCCTCCTCCCTTTATTCATAAAAGCGCAAAACAAGAAAGAAGAGACCATTAGATGCAACAAGATAATCTCTTTTATTGATAAGAATGACATACTTTTTCTCGTGTGATCAGCAGAAACTGATACAGAGTCCCAGGTATTATGTGTGCCTCTTCCCACATCAGGCCTATCCTTCAAACCGCCCACGATTGTCTCTTCTCGGGTCATTTTACCCAGACTAAGACGGCACAACGGGTTTTTAAAAAATTCTATTGGTCAGGTTCATCTGACGAATTCCTGCGTTATTGTCGTTCGTGTGACATCTGCCATAAGACAAAAATTAAAGGGCGAGTCAAGCCTGCACCCTCTTTTACAGAAGATCCCATTAATGTCCGAACCATTCTCTATAGAGGCGATTGGTTTGATCGAGCCGATTCACCCACATTCAAGTGAGGTTCATAGTTATATTTTAATTCTAGTCAATTTTGCCACTAGATTGCTCGAGGCTGTGCGACATAATAAGATTGATAACATCTTTTGTGCCGAGGGGCTCATCACGATTTTCTTCCGTATTGGCCTGCCGAAAGAGATATTGTCGAATCGTGGCCGCCAATTTACGTGCCAATTGTTGGTATATGTGAGCAAGTTGCTCATGATAAAACAGCCGTTTACGACGCCGTTCCACCCATGTCAACCCTGAAATTCCTGGTTGTGCAGCCCAATTCGAACATAACATTCAATTTACCATTCAAAAACCCATCCGATCTAAGCCTTCCTTGCTGCCCATACACCTGAGAGAAGGATTTAATGCTGAGGTTGACAAGCTGTAAAAATTTTAAAAATAATAGAGACGCGAAAATCCGATTATTGCTCACCGGTTTTTATGGGTATGAAACAAGATCGATCATACCAGATGTGCATCGATTTTAAGAAATTAAATTCGGTAACGATATTCGACGCAGAGACCATCCCTCTTATCGACCCGGATCTTCCTCCTTTTAAGGATTCCCAATTCATAACCCAGTTGGATTTGTGCAAGGCCTATTATCAAATTCCACTACGAGAAGAGGTCAAGAAATACACAGCTTTTCCAAATGAAAAAGAGCTAATGCAATTTCGACGACTCTCTTTTGACCTCGTCACTGCATGCAGTAATTATAATCGGATGCTGAGAAGGATATTAGATAGGTTGCCAAATATATACTTTAATTTTTATATTTAAGTAGCTACAACTGAGTGAAATCAGCACCTGAATGCTCTCCAAGCATTTCTTTAAATACTATGAAAACATAATTTAACCATTGACCCCAGTAAGTGTCACTGCACCTACAATACAATCGACTATTTAGGCTTCCGTATTGGATATAACCAGCTACCTCCTCACGAGGATAAAATTCGAGCCATTGTTAAAATGCCTCTGCCCACGAGCAAGAAGCAATAAAGATCTTTTATTTATTCCGCGTAACTTTACTGTCGCTTTATTCGTAATTTGCCTCACTGTCCGCTTCTTTATGCCAGCGAACATTTGTAAAAAGCTCGCTAGCTCCCTGTATGAAAACCACTATCGAATATCTAAGTGTTTCGATCAACTCAAGGGGAAACCCATATTACGTTCGCCTAACCCGTAAGAACCATTTGGCATATCATCGGATGCCAGCAACGATAGAATAGGCTGTGTTCTCGTTCACTCCGGGGAAAATGATCGAACGACAGTACCTCGCGATTGTCTGGGGAATGAAAAAAATAAAAATGTTTCTGATAATGAAATAATTTATAATAGAAACTGACCATAAGCCCTTATCCTAGCTCCGAAATGTAAAGAAAACAATAATGCTCGTTTAATGCACTGGAGTTGGTTTTTGCAAGAATTCCATTTCAGAATCATGTATATTAAATGCTCCGAAATATGTATAGCCTATAGCTTAAGCCGGATTCCCTTGAATTCTCCTAGGAGCTGATCCTTATTGAGAGTGAATTTTTGTAATATATCCAATTAAGTACTGATTGTGTTAATACTATTGCTTATGGATTCGAGGCAGGTAAACATCCTTTTTAAAGGTATTGAATGATAAATGTGGTTATTTTCTATTGTTTTCTTTTCTAATATTAATTTTTATACATATGTACTCTCTAGTCTCTAAATTTGTGAGTTTCCCACGAACTTATTGTCAAGCATTTTTTTGTTTCTAAATTACGATGTCCAGTATATTCCTTGTTTGCGCTAGGTACCACCTTAACATTTAATTATTATTTTATGTCTTTCATACCAGGAAGTACCATCTTGAAAAGGGGGATATGTCAGAGATAGAAAGAGAGAACCCCTAGATCGGCTTCTTTTGAGGTCACTTATATAATTACTATTGAAATGGTAGCTACGCTCCGCATACACCCCCCCCCCCACCCCCGGCAACTTTACAAAACCTCGTAATATTTCTAATTTGAAAGGATAACATTAGCTTTAAATGCAAAGGCGATTGATAAATGTTAGCAGCTAAATCGTATTCTTATATTACCTAATAACGTAATCACTTCACGGCAAAAGCAAACCCATCTCCACCTTTTACTATTATAATCGAGCCGCAGTTCTTTTCCACACATGTTGCAAATAATCGCTTTTAAAATGATTCCATGATTTATAAAATAAGTCTATTAAATTGACAGTAGAATTAACCAAAGTCGTATTAAAGTCAAACAAACCGACATTTTAAGAATCTCGCTTTTTTTACTGCTTGATTTCAGGGTCATTAACGATTGAAATAAGATTGAATTAGGAGTTGTCAGTGTATGAAAATAATGGTTTAGTTTAAAAAAAATCGCTAAGTGACACATAAAAAATGTAATACATTAATCAAAATAAATAATCACGGCATTACTAAATAATATAATTAATTAAAAGTGCAGACATTTACTAAATAATACAGAATCAAGGCTTAAAACAAACTAAAAAAACAAATACAACACTTTGATTGGCAACATTCGAATCTACCATCTGACGTCACAAGGCCTAGATTGTTCCTAGCCCCGTCCCTTGCCCTTAAAATACTAAGGAACCATTCTAGTAATATTTGTTTTGAAGCACATAATCAGTGAGAAAATGAAATATGTACATAAACTATTCTAAATATTATTAATTGGACAGAAAAGAAATTAGAATTGCTAGGGAATATAAAGCTAGGCAATTTGAGAAGTAAGAAAATCGACTTTTAAACAACAATTCTCATGTCTACAATTGTTAAAAATACACAGGTTAAAATTATTTTGCTAAACCTTTTTCAGTTTAAAAAGAAACATTGTCATCTTTCATAAAATACAGTATTTAAAATCGCCGTGGCAATATCATATGCATGATATATGCTCGAATAGCTTAAATCTTCAAAGTAGAAAGTAAGTAACGAACGACGTCTCTTAGCTAGAACCGATCCTTCGACCGGATAATGAAAGCAAAATTAAAAACAAATTGACAATCGCTGAGGCAAAGTGCATGGAAGGCTTTGTGTATTGAGACCAACCAAACAGGATATAAAGCAAACAAGAAGAAGCTAAAACAACAGAAAAAAAAGAGAGACGCTTCAGCGACAGTGGGAAATATAGGCCGGCCTTTCTCTAGTGGCCGAGCATGAAACCAACATCAAACAATTGATCCTGAATACTTTCAGCCCATCGCCCTTAGTTCTGTGGTGAGTAAACACCTGAAGTACATCGTAAGAGCTTTGGGAGGTAAATATTTTAATTATAGTATTACAGCTCAGTAAAAGGTGGCTCCGTTTACTCGTTTTGTTCATCACGCACTTGTTTTCGGAGTCTTACCTTTTTAGTCGCGGGCGAGATTAGTCGCGGGCGACTCTATATCTCGGCCGATTATAACTAAATATAACCCTCATGTTGTTTTACATTCTCTTTCAAATGATCTTATTGCCAAAATCCTCGACAAGGTTAGCCCGGGAATCATTTGGTAATACATCATAACTATCCGGCCGATTCTAACGAAATTTCAAACTCTTATGTTGTTTAACATTTTCTTTCTAATGTCTTCTAATGATATAATGGCCAAAGTCTTCCTAACGTTAGTCTGGGAATTATTGAAAGTATTGTAGGTCGTTAGGTCATAAATTAGAATAAGTAAGAGCACGCGACTTTTGGTCAGCAGATCTTGTTATTATATATAAACGGATTTAACTTGAACATTTTATATATAATTACAAAAATGCTGATGATCCAAAACTTGGTACTATAACAAACTACCAGAGTGTCTGCGAAATATGCAAAGAAAACTGATAGAATATTTGAATGGTCGGGAAATTTGTGGATGGAATTAAAAATGAAAAAGCGTGAGGTAATATATATAGCTAGTGATAATTTAGGAGGAATTTAAAATAAGGGTGGACGAATCTTAAAGAAAGTCAAGTTGTCTTAATATCAGTGTATTGACAATTTTTAAAACAAAGTTCCATAGCTCCATAAATATGCTGCTAGGCTACAAAAGCCCACATTTTGCGTTTAAATAATTTATCACCTCTACATACCAGAAGGTTTTAATCCCTCTTCTAGAGTATACGGTAGAATTTTATTCACCATATATGAAAGAGGACAATATTATATTGGAAAGCGCCCTGTGACAAGCGAGAAAATGAATTACTGAACTATGAAATAGAGTGCATGAAAACGAAATGAGGTACTTCACTTAATTGTCCTTGGAAAACTTCTCTACGAGCTACTTATGGGATTATTTAAAATATCAAACGGGTTCACTATTATAGTGGCGACTATACATGAGAGTAGGAAGCTAAAAATCAAACGATTTAGCCCTATAAGGGCACCAAATATCTACATATTCTTATGAACTATCCCACACATAATATAACTTTGCTATGTCCACACCCAGCAGGCAAGGCTGTATTTTTTATATAAAGCCGCCCTATACGGCAAGAAAAAAAGAGTTGTTGAGTGGTCGAATATAACAGTTTCCTTCCATTCTAACCTGATCCCGTAGTAAGTCTAATAGTTATCGTGCCACAACTTAATTGCGATAACTTTGGTGGGGCCTAGAAGACAGGCTGCACTGCCAAAGCTTTCTCCCTTAATCTACCAATGGTCTGAAAGACCAGGAATCATGTGCTCCAAAAAGATATAACAACACCACCAACCCCAGCCTAAGCATTTGGATTAAAGCACTTGTATCTTTATCTATAAGAAGGGAGTTGATAAATATCTCTTTAAAATATAACATATAAAAACAAGAGCAATTATTTTAGGTTTTTTTTCAATATTATGATCTCTTTATCTTATTAATACCTCTAACTGGTTATACTATTTCCCCTTAAGGTAGCCATGAGTAGATCTTAGGACGTTTGGGCGTCATATTCTGTAATTCAACCCGAAAGTTAAAGAAAACTTTTACTTAACTACATTTCTAATTTCCTTTTATTCATATCCCGCAGCAGTTTTAAATTAGTTTACCTTTCGAAAGGCAAGAAAATAGTTCAGATATTAGAGTCCATTCTAATCAAAACTTCTTTTTAGATGTAAATTTAGCTGTTTACCTGTCGGATATTGTCCAAGATTTCATAAAATTTTGCAGCTAAAACAATAAATTAAACGAGTACTTTATACAAATTTTTTTCCATGTTTAGTACTCCTATTTTCAACCTGTGTCACATATGACACTTTAATATGGACTTATATTAATTAACTGCTTTTTTAAAGAATTTCATGATCAATATCAAACATGTGATCAAAAATATGCACTACACTAGCCTGCGTTATAAAACATTTCCATAGGTTATATGTTTTCCGACTGATTTAGAATCATTTTGGCAAGCTGAATAGCGTATATTCCAAAATAGCGCATTGGTCCAACCGTTCATTACTTCTGTTTTGTCAGATCAAGTCATGAGTAACCATATATAACTGTCGTAGAATAAACTCTCGACGATATACCATATATGGCTATTCTTTGAGGGAATTATTCATTTATATTTACAGTGCGTGGTATCTGGTCGACCGAGGTTATTTATCTTCAATATGCTTAAGAAGTGGAACTGAGCTCAAGGATAATAATATGGCTATCATTAATAAAATAGAGTTTTATTAATAAAAACTATCAACAACACACAAAACGGAAAATATTGACATAAACAGAGAATGGAAAAGGGCGTGGGAAATCTACCTAATACAAGGATTAAGGTTGGAAGAGATTTAAAAAGGTAAAACAAATAAAAATTGAAGGGATGGGATGGTTTGCTCAACCATTCAAAGCACAGGATAGGGTTAACAAAAGGTTAAATACTCAAAGGTAACGTTCAGATACGTAATCACACGTGTTGTGCAGAGGAAGGCGACGTAAAGGAATTTTCGGTCCGCTGGCGAGTTCCAGCCGAAGGGGAGGGGGAGAAATTTAATGATCTTGACGTGGCGTCTTGGGAATGGGAACCGTTTCTTGGCGAACGGGCTTGAAGAACAATGGCTCTTCTACGTTCTTCTCTTCTGAACAACAGGAGGGAAAGGTGAGAACCGTTTCTTGTCAACGGGCTCAAAGAACAATGGCTGTTTTGATGTTATTCTCTTACTGAACAACAGCGAGGAAGGGTGAGAACCGTTTCTTGTCAACGGGCTCAAAGAAAAATGGCTGTTCTAACGTTGTTCTCTTTCTGAACAACAGGGAAAGCCTTGTGGACTTGGCGTCTTGAAGGCTTTAACCTTGGCACTCAAAGGATTCTGTCCTCTTCTGAACAATGATGGTGGATCTCGAGGTAGAAGGCCCTTGGTGCACAAGGTGAGACGGGATCGTAGTGATGTCTCTCGAAGAAAATCTGGATCTCGAATCTCCTCTTAGTGGTAAAGTTTCCATATAAATAGACAAGACATCCCCTTGGCGTAGGAGACAATGGAGTGGGGGCTTCGAGGGAATGCACAGCCGCGCCTGAGAACAATACCTTATCTGCCCATAAGCCTAACTCAATCTGGCGTGATCGGCGCATGGGGCAAACGAGGGATGGGGGGGGGGGGTGATAAACCTCCTTGGTTCAATATTGACTCAAGTGGCGGTGATAATGCGTCCGGCTTCAAGGTGAAGATGCACGTGGGTAGCATTGTGTTTCTAAACAACATGTAATAACGGTTGAAATTAAGCAGCCTTAAACCGTTCTATCACACTCCTTTATTCCGTGGGGAAAGTTGTCACTTCGAAAAAAAAGAGAGAAGGGACAACGTTAGAGCTCCGTTGTGGGGAACTAGTTTTTTCGTACCGACCGTACCTTCATGCACCTAACTAGTATTACCTTATTACATATAATTATTTTGATCTTTTGATTATAGGGGAAACTAACCTTTAATACAAACTTAATCAATAAAAGACGCATGGAGCAATGAAATGATATGAAATTGATACATATAGGACAAAATAATTTACACGTAATTTAATGTGTACAAATATATATACATATAAAAAAATAGACATTGAGCGTTACAAAATTCAGACATATACATTAACTAGTTCTATTACAAGAGAATCTAATTTAAGTCGTACAAGACGGTATATACATACATGGAGATCCTAATCCTACGAATACAATTAATTTACGCTATTTGGTAATGCATTCGGACTGAGTGCGTCAGCGACCTGCTTATCGGGGATTTGATAATACCCCTTGCACAAATCGAGTTCTGAGATGAACTTGGCGTTTTCAAAAAGGTGGAGGTTTTAGTCTACCAACGGAATGAGCTCGGCGTCGAACACAGTTACCGAATTTAACTTCCGGCAGTCGATGCATATTTGATAAGCGCCATCAGGTTTCTTGACCATGACGATTGGGGAACAATAACTAGAGGTTGAAGGTTCTATTATGTCTAAACTAATTAAATTATCAACTTCAGCGTTAAAGGCTTGGCGTAAATGAATCGGCATGGGATAGGGTTTTAAATGGACGGGTTCTAAGGTTGTTAATTTAATATCATGCTCGAAACTAGTAGCGCATCCAGGCTTCTCTGAAATAACGTCGTCGAACTGACATAATAGTTCTTGTAGCTGACTCTTTTGATGTGGTGTCAGCTGCGCGTCAATATCCAGGTCAGAGGGTTCCAAAGGCTCGCCTGGTAGGAAAAGAAGAGGGTAATCGGCATCAGGTTGGATGCACACTGTCTGTATTACATTAAGTGACTCCGCGGGGTAATCCTCTTCAAGTGCCGATGTTTTTTCCAGTGCTACGAACGTATCTCCATGGGCGCGTTAGTGGTACTTTTTCAATAAGTTGACGTGATAGAGCTTATCGCCTGCTGGGGTACCAATGAGGTAATCTACCGGTCCTCGTGCCTCGCGGACCGAGTACGGACCTTTCCATTGGCTCAGTAATTTATTACTGGCTGTGGGAAGAAGCAGGAGTACTTCATCACCGGGCTTAAATTTACGATCTTCGGACCTGACATCAAACTAGGTTTTGTATTTCTCCAAATTAACATCGGCATTTTCATAGGCGATGTTTGCGCATTTCTCGAGCCTCTGGCGTAGGTCCAAGACATAGGAGTAAGATGACTGGAGTTCGTGATCCAGTTGGGGCTTGATTAAATACTCCTTTAAAATACTGAGTGGCCCACGTACATTACGTCCATAAAGGAGCTCGAACGGGCTGAAGCCTAATGTACGGTGGGAAATTTCCCGATAGGCAAATAGGGCGACCGTTAGATATCGGTGCCATTCGCGGGGTTGCTCGGCACAGATCTTTTTAATAATCGATTTTAAATTTCCATTTAATATCTCGCACATGCCGTTTGTCTGTGGCCGGAAGGGGGTGGTAAAAAGGGGCTTTACCATGAGCAGCTTCCCTACGTACTCCATCAACTCAGAGGGGAATTGTCGGCCTCTATCGGAGACTATTTTCTTAGGGACGCCTGCCCTTGAAAAGATGGAAATGAGGGCCTCGGCGCAAGAAATGCTGTCGATTCGGCGAAGGGGAACAGCCTCGGGAAAACGGGTAGCAAAGTCTACTAAGGTGAAAATGTAGCTGTGCCCTTCGCTCGAAGGGGGGGTGGATAGGGCCAACCAGGTCGATGGTCACTCTGGAGAAGGGTTCAGAAATGACTAATCCCCTTTGTAAGGGAGCAGATTTGACCCGCCCCTTAGCGGACATCTTCTGACACACATCTCACGATTGACAATGCTTTATGATGTCAGCTGCAGCACCCGGCCAATGAAAATATTTAAAAATGCGCTGGCCCGTTTTAGTGTGACTAAAATGACTGGAAAAAAAGGCTGTCAGGAGCCACTTTGAGCACTATAGGGACATGGGATCGTGGAAGGCATAGGATAGTAGTAACAGCGTTACTACTGTCCTCGCTGGATCGATAAAGTAAGCCACCTCGCTCCAGGTACCTGATGACTTTGGATCCACGGACAGTCTCCGTGTCCTGGATTTGGGCCTTATCATATAAGGGTGTTAGTGCTTCACACTCCTGTTGTACCGCCCTAAAGTCCTGGATAAGGATCTCCGGGCGGTATCGGGGTTCTGAGGGGGACGGACTCCTGGGCTTTCTTATTAGCTCGACCTCGAGTAAGGGCGGCCTAGGAACAAATGGTCGGAGCTTACTTGAGGGCTCTGTCCTATAAGTACGGAACAAAATTTTATGGGTGCTGAAATGACTTCAGCCAAGCCATCATAATATTGACACTGCAGGTAACATCTAACGACGGGCAATCAGTTCGCCCACCCAAGGTAGTCATGTACCACAGCAAATATTTCGTGGTTAGGGTCCACTGGTGGGAGGAGCTCGTTGGACACGATAAAACACGTGCATCCTGCGTCCCTGACGAGAGTCGATACTCGGCAGCCGTTCACGCTGCCCTCCTCAAATTTCAAAGTTCCCGGTGAACTTTTGTCGAAAATAAAATTTACCTGGTGGCCTGACGGAGGGGGAGAAGTTGCTGCTTGAGTCTGCACCACCGGGAGAGCCGGAATGGCATTAATCTGGTGAACTTGGTGGGCTGTTCCGCTTTTAAGCCTAGAATTTTGGGGGCAATTCCAGCTCATGTGGTTTTCTACACCACAAGTGGAGCATATGATTGGCGCTTCGGGAAGAGTGATGGATGAGAAATCTTAACGGGAGGTTTGGTGTCCCGTTGTTGGTTTTGGGGAAAGAAGTTTTGGGGTTTTACGGGGCCCGGAAACATCGTCAGCTTTCCTGGGAAGGGGCGGGAATCCTTCTTTCTTTCCTGGTTGGGGGGTTAGTGAGAAGTTCGATTCTCCTTGGGGTATAAACTATGGCTTGCGGCATAGACATCCGCTTCTTCGGTACATTCTTTTAAGGTCTGGCACCGACGATCCTTGACGAACGCGTGGGTCTCCGTCGGGAGAGAAGCCAAAAATTGATCTCGCAACACGAAGTCTGTTAAAGACTCGTAGTTAGGATTAACCTTTGAGGATTCTAACCAAAATTTAAAATTTCTCTGAACAATGTATCCAAATTAACGGAACGTCTGTCCGGGTTAAATACGACTTTCTCGAAATTCCTGTCGGTAGAAATCGGGAGTCATATTATGAGCGGCCAATAACTCAGCTTTTAAGGTACTGTAGTTAATTGTACATTCAGATGGTAAAGATATGAAAATTTTGTGTAATTTACAATTTAACAAGGGAAGTAATCTCGCTACACCTTCAGCCTCCAGATCCATGTTATTGATCTCGAAGATCTTTTCGAAGTTGGCTAAAAATGCTCCGAAATCCTCTCCATCCTTGAAATTAGGGAGCTTAAGTGGAAGATTGGGCGGGGCTTCTGAACAGGAACTGGCTGATTGTATTTCGGCTTCCACACGAGCTAATTCAATCTGATGGTGGAGTTCAGCTTGTCTTTTCCGTTCCTCTCTTTCTTCTTGTTGGATTTCTCTTTCTCTTTCGTCCTATTAGTCTAACTTCGGTAGTTGGAAAGCTTTTAGAATCGGTAATTAGAGATAGAATAGTGTGCCACCTCGAGGTAAATAATCTGATTAAAGATTCCCAACATGGGTTTAGGCGGGCGAGATCGTGCTTGACAAATTTGCTCGAATTCTTCCATAAAATGATTTGCGTTTACGACGAAAGCAAAGCTGTAGATGTAATCTATCTAGACTTTAAAAAGGCGTTTGACACCGTTCCGCACGAGAGATTATTAATGAAAGTTAAAGCAGTCGGTGTGAAGGGTAAGATATTAAATTGGATTAGAAATTGGCTGAAGGATCGTTCGCAGCGAGTAGTTATAAATGGTGAATGTTCAGATTGGGTCAACGTCAGTAGTGGAGTGCCACAAGGCTCCGTTCTTGGCCCATTATTGTTTCTAATATATATAAACGATTTGGATAATGGCGTATTTAGTACGATTTCTAAATTTGCTGACGACACGAAGCTGGGCAACCGTGCCTATGTAAGATCGGATGTAGAAAAATTACAAAAGGACCTAAACTTGATTGTCAGATGGGCGGATAAGTGGCAAATGCAGTTTAATTTAAGTAAATGTAAGGTGATGCATTTGGGTTGCCATAATTTGAGGGTAGAGTATACCATGAAAGGCCAGGTCCTCGACGTAGTTAAATTGGAAAAAGACCTGGGAGTTTTAGTCTCGGATGACTTCAAAGTCACGAAACAATGCGCGGATGCATGTAAAAAAGCAAATCGTGTGCTGGGTTATATCGCGCGTAATTTCACGTTCAAATCCAAAGAGATAATTTTACCATTGTATAAATCACTTGTGCGTCCACTGCTCGAATATGCGGTTCAATTTTGGGCTCCATACTTAAACAAAGATATCGCGCAATTAGAAAGAGTGCAGCGTAGGGCTACAAAATTAATTCCCGAGCTGAGAAACAGGCCCTATGAGGAAAGACTCAGGGCATTAGATTTGCCATCTCTCGAAGGCAGAAGATTACGTGGCCAGCTAATTGAAGTATTTAAAATATTGAAAGGATTTTCAAACGTTGATTATAGGAATTTGTTCGAATTGGATCATAGGGGAAATACTCGGCAACACGGATTAAAATTAGTGAACAAGCGATTTAACACTAGTATAGCCCAAAACTATTTTACGTTTAAAATTACTCAAATTTGGAATAGGCTACCCACCCACGTAGTGGATAGTAGGTCGGTAAATATGTTTAAAAACCGTCTCGACGCGCACTTAAATAGTATAAATATAACGTAGTCTGAGCACAGTAAATAATAACGTCTTTGCAAAAGGAGTTTGGAGCGGAGGAACAACGAGAGTAAAAATGATGCCAGCGATTTCTCTTGCATGTGTAGTTTAGATATCCATTTTCTTTTCCGCCTATCCTATAACTAGATTTTCACCACTAGCAGTCGAGGGCTGCGGAAGTTGAGAAGAAAAACTTTCTATCACCCCCCCTTAGGTTGAAGTAGTTAATATGCCTGACATTGTACACATGTAGATAAGTGTGTACAGTAGATTATATATTAAAAAAAAAAAAAAAAAAAAATATAGCATGTTAGAGATACACTCGTAGATAAGTGTGTATCGTAGTTTCGGATGTAGTGTAGCGGACTAGCCTCGAGCGGACCTTAGGGTCTTTGTTGGTCCTAGATTCTGTAGTTCTGTAGTTCTGTAGTTCTTCTTCTTCTTCTTCTTCTTCTTCTTCTTTGACTAAAAATGATGCCGGCGATTCTCTGCATGTGTAGCTTAGATGTCTCATTTCTTTTCCGCCTATCCTATAAGTAGTCTCTATCCCTAAATTAGTTTTTCACCACTAGCAGTCGAGTAACTGCGGAAGATGAGAAGAAAAACTTTCTATCTCCCCCGACCCCTAGTTTGATTAGTTAAAATTGCACGATAATGTACACATGTAGATAAGTGTGTACAGTAGATAGTATTAAAAAAAAAAAAAAAAAATAGCATGTTAGAGATACACTCGTAGATAAGGGTGTATCGTAGTTTTTGATTTAGTGTAGCGGACTAGCCTCGAGCGGACCTTAGGGTCTTTGCTGGTCCTAGATTCTGTAGTTCTGTAGTTCTGTAGTTCTTTTTTCTCTGAACTTTTCTCTTTCCGTTTTTTGCTCCTCTTGAACGTACTCAATTATTTCCTTTCCGGAAAGTCCCAAGGATTCTCCTTGCACTTTAAAAATTTCCAACTGAGTCATCTTTGCACTTGGGGGTGCAATAGTCAACCAACTAAAATTCCTTGCAATAAGAATTATGCCTTCTAAAGAGTTAGCCGACCTAAATATGGGCACTGACCTATTCGTAATTTGTTTCTCGATCTAAATATCCAATGACTAAAATCACCCAAACAAATTGTTATAACAGTTCCTTGAGCTACTCCAGCTTCTTAAGTTTCAAAAAAGGGGATAGCAATCGTTAAAACAAAAAGGAACTACTATACTCTATTCTTATAACGAATAACACTATGCTTTACTCGACTGAGACCAGTGTTTGCAAAGATATAGCGTTAAACTTACACACTTGATACCAAATTTAAATAATATATATATATATATATATATATATATATATATATATATATATATATATATATATATATATATATATATATATATATATATATATATAAATATATATATATATATAATGTATTAGAATGTACTCTCGACGATATATCATATATGACTATTCGTTGAGGGAATTATTCATTTATATTTAGAGTGCGTGGTGTCTGGTCAACCGAGGTTATTTATCTTCAATATGCTTAAGAAGTGGAACTGAGCTCAAGGATAATAATATGGCTATCATTAATAAAATAAAGTTTTATTAATAAAAACTATCAACAACACACAAAACGGAAAATATTGACATAAACAGAGAATGGAAAGGGTCGTGAGAAAACTACCTAATCCAAGGATTAATATTTGTAAGAGATTTAAAAAGGTAAAACAAATAAAAATTAAAGGGATGGGATGGTATGCTAAACCATTTAAGCACAGGATAGGGTTAACAACAGGGTAGAATACTTAAAAGGTAACGTTCAGCTTACGTAATTATACCTGTTGTGCAGAGGAAGGCGACGTGAAGGAATCTTCGATCCGCTGGCGAGTTCCAGCCGAAGGAGGGGAGGGTAATTAAATGATCCTGACGTGGCATCTTGGGAATGGGAACCGTTTCTTGGCGAACGGGCTTGAAGAACAATGGCTGTTCTACGTGTTCTCTTCTGAACAACAGGGGGTGAGAACCGTCTCTTGTCTACGGGCTCAAAGAACAATGGCTGTTCTAATGTTGTTCTCTTACTGAACAACAGGAGGGAAGGGTGAGAACCGTTTCTTGTCAACGGGCTCAAAGAACAATGGCTGTTCTAATGTTGTTCTCTTACTGAACAACAGCGGGGAAGGGTGAGAACCGTTTCTTGTCTACGGGCTCGAGAGAACAATGGCTGTTCTAACGTTATTTTCTTTCTGAACAACAGGGGAAGCCTCGTTGTCTTGGCGTCTTGAAGGCTCGAACCTTGGCACTCAAGAGATATTGTCCTCTTCTGGACAATGATGGTGGATCTCGGGGTAGAAAGCCCTTGGTCCACAAGGTGAGACGGGATCGTAGTGATGTCTCGCGAAGAAAATCTGGATCTCGAATCTCCTCTTAGTGGTAAAGTTTCTATATAAATAGTCAAGACATCCCCTTGGCGTAGGGGACAATGGAGTGGGGGCTTCGAGGGAATGCACAGTGCCGCCTGAGAACAATACCTTATCTGCCCATAAGCCTAACTCAATCTGGCGTGACTTGATTTAATATTGACTAAAGTGGCGGCGATAATGCGCCTGGCTTCAAGGCGAAGATGCACGTGGGTAGCATAGTGTTTCTAAACAACATGTGATAACGGTTGAAATTAAGCAGCCTCAAACCGTTCTATCACAATAACCTATTTTATTCAACTTTTCAGATCTAAATTTATATTACAATGGATCGTACGTGTAAGAATCATCCGAATAGGTTTTGTTACCTATTGTGTGTATATAGAAACTTCTGGCATTTGCTTATATCTCAAAAACATGATCTGATTAAATACAATGAGCATGATTTTAGGATTTAGCGAGAAAAACTGTCTAAAAATCAGGTATTATGTGTTAGACCTTGAAAACCGTGCAGATCAGTGTTATTTGCTTAATCTGGAACAAAATAATATTGGTATTATTAAATTTTAGCAATTTTTATAGGTTTTCGACTAATATATGTACTTCAGACTGAAGAATAAAAATCCCCCACACGTACTTTCCAAACGTATGTAACCGTAGAAAAATAATCTCAATTTTTGAAATTTGTGCAACTCTTTACTCTCGAGTGATCCCATTTTGTGAAAATATTTCAAAAGTTCATCCAACAAAAACTATAACCAAAGACTTTAATTTTCCGAATTAATTTATAAGAGGAAGGCCCAATGCACACATTTCTACGAAAAAAATTGGGGGAGGGGGCTTACATCATCTCAGTGATTGACAGCACGAGTTTGAACTTTACTAAAGATTGATTTTTTAAATATATTTGTACATTTCTTAATATTTTCAATTAGAAAAGGAGAAATGCATAAGACATTCTTCAATAGTTCTACGAACGTCCTGTAAAGTAGCAAGAAAAAAAAGTAAATGAAAGCCAATGAAATTGACATTAGAATTTGATGTTTGCAAAATGGTAAAATTCGCTACTTCTCGTACCTAACATGTATTATTTGTCGTTCCACACAGATCCAACTTATCCGTGTTGAAACTTTTTTGGGCTTGCGAGTTAGCAGCTCTTGCATCTTGGCATCAGTCACTTTAAGGTTAAACGCTGCGAAGAGCACAAGTGCATGTGAAGAAATGGAAACCGCATCTTTCTATGGGTAAGTATAATTACGAACCAATTGAAAATTATACCTTTCTGATGTATCTTAGCTAAAATATACAGCGAATCGTTATTTATAACAGACGAATTCTGCTCATTTTTTATCACTTCATAGACACGTTTCATTTACTATCGCATATCATTTTATAGGCAAATGTGTCATGCAATTTTTAAAAGTTTCTTTATCCCTATTATTAAAAATGACTTTAAGTTTCCAAACAGCTCATAACGTCAAAGTGTCAAGTGGGTAGAATGATTTAAAAAATGGTTGTATCTTTTTTATTACCTCATTTTTTAGTTTCCAGGCCCAGGCCTAACAGATGCATTCCTCTGTTTCTCTTGCTTTAAAACGCAAGAGATAATATCTAGCAACGTTACAGGGAAAACTTAGATTTCGTTGTAATACCTTCCACTACTGCAAACAATACTCTCAGCGACGAGGAAAGCGATAAGGGGAATCAGAACCAGGACACTGAATTTGAAGAAATTGACCGCGATATTGAGATCCACGAACAAAACACAGCGTCTGACAGGGAAAATTTTGATCTTGGTACGAGCTAAATATGGCATACAAATGAAAAGTGTTTCATGGACCGATTACACCGCTGCAATCACAAGATGATCACATATATCAGAGTGGTAAGTATGTTTTGGATATTTTTACAAAGTGTGGAAGTTGTGCGGCTTGAACGGCTTTTCTTATAATTTAGGAAGTTTACTGTGGCAAGGATAGCAACAGAGCAAGTACTTTGGGATTTCATCATCTGAATATGATGCTTAAACCTCTAGAAAAGAATGAATCTCAGGTATTGTTTTTCGACAACTTTTTCACCAGCCAACAGGATATACAGAGTTAGTTAAGAAAAACGCCTGTGCTTTTAAAACAATCCGAATGAATAGTACTGGACCTTGTCTTCTAATGCCTGATACAGAGATGAAGAAAACAGAGAGGACCTACAACCACAGGTCAGATGGAACCATTTTCTGTGTCAAATGGCATGACAACTGTACAGTAACACTGGATAGTAACTATTACGGAGTTTCTCCTTTACAAAAATTCAAAGAAGCGTGAAACATAAAATAAGAGATTTAGTGACCCAGCCTTATGGATGTATGTGATCGCACGCTTTCATCCTACAGGCCTAGACTTCAATCAAAGAAATAGTGGAGCAACTTCTTTTCTCATGTTATGAACTTAGCAATTGGAAACAAACTAAAACAATATCAAATTGTGCATTTGGAATGAAACAGAAATGAAGTTATTCCTAATTATGCCCAGAAGCAATGAAGTTTTAAATTTCACAGAAATTAGATAAGTCAGTCAGGTAGCTAGATTTAAGAACAGGTGAAACTTTAAACTGCATTGCTTCTAAATTTTCCTGGGAAATTGAATAATTACGAATTAAATCCACAACAGTTATTATATTTTTTGAAGACCTTCTTGTGTTGCTTTCAAATAAATAAAGGCTCTTCGGATCGATAAAAGGTTTTCAGTTTGCTAGCTCAGAACTATTTACAAGAAGAAATTTTGTGTATGTACTTCAGGAGTTTACCATATATATTCAAAATAATAATAATATAAACATTTGGGTGCAGTGCCCTTCACTCTACCTGCTTCAGTGGACGTCTGTGCACCAACGAAAAAAAAACCTTAAGAGAAGCGTAATATGCTGTTAGCTTGATTAAAAACAGAAAGAGAATCAAAGGGCACCTAAAGAGGTATTTCCTGAATTGTAATCAATAATAATATGTCTTTATCTTTAGAAGTAAAGAACTATAGATCTGCTTGCTTTCTCAAAGTGATTTTTTTTTGGGGGGGGAAGAATAATTTTTTTAAAGTACAGGGATAAGACTGGTAACAAACGATAAGCTTTCTTGTAACTAGAGAAAAACGAGAATAAGATTTAATTGTGAAGGAAATGGGTAGAAATGTATCAATAGCACAAATATCTAAAGTTTTAAAGATAATTGTGCGAGCAAAGGGCTTCAACCAAATTATTCGAGGCGAATAATTGAATAATATACCTAAACGAACGTGTCCGAAAGAGGAAATATAATACTCCAAGTAAAGCCTTGAAGAATCCAGCGTATATCCTAAATTTATATATTATAAATTATTCAAAATTAGGATCAAAATATATATATATAAAGAAGTGATTGCTCAAGCTAATGAACGATGAGGAGATAAATGTGATGAATTTATATAAACGTGTAATCTAAAGAGAAGATTTATAGGCGTCCTCAGAACCCGGAATGCAGGTAACTCTTACATATGTAAGTGGCCATGTTACCTCATAAAAAATAAAAGATGATTTAATGAGGTCAGGATCTTTTGAAAGCGGTCATAGGTTTGAATAAGATAATTTCACTTTCTAAAGAGGATTATATTAGGAAGTTTAGAATTGAATTAGGAATTGGCAACTTTGGGGAAAAGTATAGAGGAAAGGTACGGAAACCAGGTATAGAATTGAAAGAAAAAATTATTATCACACAATCAAAAGAAATTATGAAAAATTAATTTGGAAGATGCAAAAAAGCATTGAAGCCTTAAACGCAGAACATTTATTCTATACTTTGAATTTAGCATACATTCCCCCCCTAAATCTTGGATGGCCACTACTCTGTATGTCTGTCTGTCTGTATCTCTCTCTCTCTCTCTCTCTCTCTATATATATATATATATATAAGAGGGGTGGTCAATAAGTTTTGCAATTCGGATATAAGGAAACGAGATATGAGGAAAACTGTTTTAATATTTTTCAATATAACTACCCTCGACTTCAATGCACTTGCGCCACTTGTCCCTGAGGCTTCGAAATCCCGACAACTATAAATCTCCCGACTGCTGTTTAACCACTCCTGAACGGCGAGCTGGAAAACTTCATCGTCCCCAAACCGGCGTCCACGCAGTGCAGGTTTAAGCTGGCGGAATGAAAAGTAGTGGCTAGAGGCCAGATCTGGACTATAGGGGACATGGTTGAAATCCTCGAATCCGCACTCGCGCAGAGCAGCTTGTGCAACTCTCGACTTGTGGACTTTAAAGTCGTTGAAGTCGTTCAGGGGGCGTGAGGTTTCTAAGGACCCAACGGGAAGAGACCTTAGTGTTGGCCTAATTGTCGTGGATTATGTTGATAACACTTCCATGTGATATTCCAAGTTCTCTCTTGATTTCTTTAACCTTCACCCATCTATTTTCGAGGATCATACTCTCCACACGGGCCATATTGTCCTCGTTGGTCACGTCTAACGGGCCTCCTGGACGAGGGTCATCTTCAAGGGACTCACGACCATGGCGGAACTCTCTATTTCAGCAAGCAATGGTTGCATAGAAAGGGGCGGTGTCGGTGTACACTGCAACCATTCGTTCATGGATCTCCTTTGCATTCTTGACTACCTTGGTCAAAAGTTTGATGACTGCGCGGTGCTCAACCTCCACCATTGTTGACAAGTTGTGACTGAAGATCTGCAATGAACTACTGCTTCTTAAATAGATGAGGCAGGTGCGTGCAGCTGCAGGTCCTGACTTGTCTTAATTTGTCCTAACACCCCCACAAACAGCCATCCCCCTTCCTCTGTTTTGCCCTCCTGATTCGCAAAACTTATTGACCGCCCCTTGTATATATATATATATATATATATATATATATACAAAGGAGAGAGGGAAGGGGAGAGAAGTTTATCAGATAAAAAATATTAACCTAACTATTTGTTTAAAATAAATGTACCCCTATTAGAATTGAATGTGGGGGAATCGGGAGTTAATTACTTAGGAATTGTGGGTAGGGATTCATAGATTTCGCAACGGTGGTAATGTGCAGGGACTGTTCAAATGCTGTGTATAAAATGGGGTCCAAAGCTGATGTTAGTGAGCGACAAGAAAGGGAATTTGCATTTTATAGGTGCCAAATTCCATTCCATGAACGATTTGGCGTAATTTGCAGCTGTGTCTAAATGAAATTCACGTCTGAATTGTAACCAAAATCAATACTGATGGATCGGGACCACCTTATGTATACAGCTTGTGATTTCGCTTCAGAAAAGTAATTAGTGTAAGACGTCAACGCAAGTTCTTTTGCATCCTTTCTAAAGTAATAATCCACCGGGAACTTCTCTAGCAAAATATATGGACCAGAATTTCATAAAATATTGGACCTTGAAAGACTAGTACTGACAGTCTTTCAAGAGATCTGGTCAGACAAATCTCGCTTCTACCCCTATGTAAATGAACACTGATGTCATATAAATCGTACACCTAATAGGGCCTTCAAGGATGACTGTGTGAAGGGTGAGTTCCAAGCTGTTCTGGTGGTCTTTTAATTATGGAAACATGGGTATTTAGGTTTAACAAAAACACTTTGGATCAGTATTCTTACATCTAGATGCTACAACACCAGGATTTGCCGTTTTTCTTTTCTGTTAATGCGGAACGTAACATTCCAATTCTAGTCTTCCAAATGGCAAAATCAACAAATCATAATCAAAGGCAAATTCAAAGGAAATAGTTATTATACAATGAAAAACATCCGGAACGGCATCTATGAAATAATGCCAAATTGCTCTATTATTCGAGAAAAGAGGGATGGAACATTGATTTCTAATATGTAACTTCAGACACCTAAAACCATATACACTTACGACACGTCGAATCGGAGTCTTTACATTGGGAAACAAAGTATTTGGTAAATTGACAAAAGTACATTTTTCTACCTAATTCGAGCATACTGAATTCAAATCTATAATTAGATTCTTTCTAAATGCTACAGATTTTATGTAATATCATTAACTAATATTATACAATAATTTTCATTCTATCACGCCTATCATCATGCCTTGAAATAATTTTAAATCATACTTTTTCATTTATTTATAGTAGAGCAGGTTTTTTTGCACAAACATTTTATTCATATGGGATGAAACTCAAATTGCACATTGGATTAAAAATAATGTTATTAAATAGACGCTAATTTATTAATGACTGTACATCAAGTTAGAGGGCCTCTTCTTGATTTAAATCAAGCAAAAATGTGCGTTTTTAACTCCTTCTCTTGTAATTCTTCTCTGGCTGATCTCTTCTAATCGTCCTAGAGTATTCTACCATAATGTGGCTATCCCAGTGACCTTGGAAGCGCTCTTCCATCGTCATCAAATCCCGATGGAAGCGCTCCCCTTGTTCGTCGCTTACGGCTCCCAGATTCTCTGGGAATCGGTCGAGGTGACTATTTAGGGAATAAAGCTTCACGCTTATGTTGCATCCCATATCACGATATGCTAAAAGCATATTAGTAACCAGATCCTCGTAGTTATGCACTTTTTTATTTTCCAAAAAGTTACGAACAACGGAAGAAAATGAGAGCCAGGCTGCCATCTCTTTTTCATTCATGGTGTTCCCGAATCTAGAATCACTCAGACGTCTTCGGATTTAGGGACCAAAATATACTCCTGCTTTTATTATTTTTTATGAAAAAGCAGGAAACGCCGTTACTATGTCCTGAAAACAATCATTGTCAATGCTCAATGCCTTGAGATGAAGTGGAGGGAAAACGATCTTCTCTCGACTTAGGATTGGCTCATTAACAATGTTTGGCATTCCTGCTTTTAAAGTTTCCCGAACTGGCCAATCTTTTTGAGACCAGTGTTTGTCACGGGTTCGACTGTCCTACATACAGATATAGCACGGAAACTTTGTATATCCCTTCAGCTGGCCAAGTAGGAAGTTGACCATCTTAAAGTCTACACATATGATCCAATTGTGTTCATGGTAATTAAGTAAATCCATGACCATTCTTATGTCATCATGAATTTCTCGCAGATGAACAGAGTGACCAAGAGGAACTGCAAAAAAGTCATTACTATTTTGCAAAAGAACACATTTCAGGCTACACTTGGAGCTTTACAAAAACAGTCACCACTCACCAGGGCTATAGGTGCCAAAGCCCTTCTCGGTAAACAGACCATAAACATCGTAGCAGTATACAAATTGTTTGTTCTCAGAGAAATACTTAACAAATGTACTCTCCCTCTTTCTGTAATATGATACCCGTACCGACCTGTCAAGTATATGTCTTTCACTCAACCTGGAAGCTAAAAGTTCTGCAGCTTTCTTGGAGAGCGCCAAATCACGTATCAATTCATTCATATCCTCTTGATTGAAACAGTGAGGAGCTAATGACTGTTCAGCATCTGATGATAAATCTGCAGACTCTGAATCCATTCCGTGGAGGTCCATATCAAGTATATCATTTTCATCCTCGGATGAAGCATATCCACTGAAAATCAGAGCTGGTAACAACTCGGAATGAGATACTGGCAGGATCGCAAAGGAAATGTTGGGGTATTCGATCTTGTGTCCAATACATGATCCTGTCGCTCTCACCACACCATGGGGATTTCAAAAGGAAGACCATTTCTCATTCCTTTCGTCCACTCACGAAGATGTTCTACACAACTATGGCAAACAGCATGTGGGGCAAACCTCTTATCTTGATCGCCAAGAGGAACATCAAAATATGCCTCATAAGTGTGGATCACAAAGTTTGATATATTGCGCCTTTGACGAACTAGCATGTAACAGCCACATATTTAGCAGAAGGTGTCTGGATCATTAACGCAATTTCCTCTAGACGAAGCCATAACTTCAACATAAGAACTAAAAAAAAATAATAATGTCAATATATGGAACAATAATACTTATTACTATCTTACTACTATATACTGTGAAGTATTTGCTTTCCACAAGAACCCTCTCTTTCCAACCGGAGGGAAGTTTACGGAGAAACAAAGAAATAGAAATTACAGAATAACTACAGGATGTAGGTAAAAATGGATTATACATTTGAAATCAGCATGGTAAAACGAATTAAAATTGTCAGATAAATCTAAGTTACCATAAAATGTGATTAAAATTGTTGTCATGTGTTATCTGTGTCTGTCGGTTGAACACGTTATAAGGTACGCTCCTGTTACCATGACTAATTTTACCTGAATAATTTAATATATATATATATATATATATATATATTTATATATATATATATATATATATATATATATATATATATATATATATATATATATATATATATATATTTATATATATATATATATATATATATATATATATATATATATATATATATATATATATATATATATATATATATATATATATGTGTGTGTGTGTGTGTGTAAGAAAAAGCGAATTTAAACAAAGACGCTCGAAATCTGCCAGGCGATAGTGGTCATATTATTAAAGGGACATCTTGCAACCTCACTGTGAACTGTTCACTACTACTTGGCAAATCACGATGGAAAGTTATAGCGTTGAACAGCTTGCGTAAATCATCAAATGTTATTATCAATATCAGTGCTCCGGTCGACAAACTTTCCGCGCATTACGTGATTTCTATCCTCGCAACAATCGTCCTGCCGAGTCCACTGTTCGACGCTTGGTGGCCCAATTCGAGACAAAAGGGTAGATCAACAATCAGCCAACACCCGTCCGTCAACGAAACGCAAGGTTTGCTGAAAATATCCCTGCCGTAAATTAGAGTGTACGAGAAAATCCGAGGCAATTAATTTCTCGTCGTTCACAAGAACTTGGCCTTTCTGCGACTTCTGTGTGGCGTATTATGCGTGCGTAGGGACTTGGGTCTGCACTCGGACAAAATACAACTACCCAGGAACTTAAGGTAAACGACATAGACAATGCCGTGTGTTCGCTGATTGGGTTATAGAGCAGTTGGAAGTTGCCCTAATTTTCCCCCAAAAAATCATCTTCAGCGACGAGTCCCATTTTTGGATGAATGAATTTGTAAACAAGCAAAATTGTCGGATTTGAGATGAAAACAATCTATATGAGTTAAACTAGCACCAATTGTATCCTAGCAAAGTCACTGTTTAGTGCGGGTTTTCATCTAACGGAATCATCGTTCCGTATTTTTTTGAGAACGAAGATGGGATTGCCATAACCGTCAACGGCGAGACCTACAGATCGATGATAATCAACATGTTGTGGCCTCAACTGGATTATATGCCTGATATGAATACTGACCACATGTGGTTCCCATAGGACGGCGCTACGTGCCACATTGCGCACGCGACGATAGCCATTTTGCCCGAGCGATTTCAGGGCAGGGTCATCTCGCGCGGCAGCGACGTCAACTGGCCACCGAGATCATGCGATTTAACGCCATCAGACTACTTTCTTTGGGGCTAACTTAAATCGAAAGTCTATGCGAATAATCCGCAAAAAGCTGATGTCCTTAAAGTCAGCATAAAGAACACCATCCAGCAAATCCAGCCAGATTTATACGACAAAGTCATCAAAAATTGAGCCTCTCGAATACGTTCCACCAAGCGAAGCCGAGGCGGACATTTGAACGACGTCATATTCCACACTTAATGACATAAAATTTACTTTCAAATTTAAAATAAATTGAGTGCATATATCACACACCACAACTTGTTTTATTTACACTTAAATTCTAGCGACATTATTAAAAGACCCTTTATATATATATTATATATATGGTTAATGTAGTGTCATTATTAGACAACTTAACTACTTCATGAACAGCGGGACATCATTTCTCCTCGAACTGGAAGACTACTTTTATACTATAGCTAATCGACCAGTCCACATAACTTGTTTCAAATTTTCCCCCTTATGTTGGCCGCTTTACCGTCCCGCTGGACCTGAAGTAGAGCAATTGCTTAATAATGCCACTACATTAACTGTACCAATTTGTCCTGGATCTGTTTTCATATATATATATATATATATATATATATATATATATATATATATATATATATATATTGTGAAGGAATCTCCTTTGAATAAAATTATTTCCCCTCCCCATCACCTCCTGAGACAGTATTTCTTGAGAGAAAGCGAGTCATGTCCTCCCCCCCCCCGACTTTCCGACCTGTCCCTCTTTTGACCCGCCGCACAGGTTCCCGTGAAATTCACACCGAACTTCCTCCTGGTCGTCTCAACCTCCCCCCACCCTCGGGTCGGGATATTGCTTTGTATCTACGCCGTGAACCGCGTTTATGGCCCCCGCCGCTGTCGCCCGTCTGGCTGCTGATCCCAGCCGTTGACATTTCCTTGTATGAGGCCCTCGATTCATCACGCCCGATAACGAAGGTTTTGAAGGTTTCAATCTCTCCCTCTCTGTTTGGATTAGCTCGGGGTATATATGCACCCACTCCAGGCTGATGGACCGTTTTGGTTAGCCGCGACTTCCCCGAAAGGAGTGCAATTCAACGATCTATTTCCCAAGAAGTATGAATGACGGGCTCTGGGTGAAGTCTCGTGAGGGAACGTCAGCCTTTCTCATCCACCTTCGGATCAAGGATTGGAGAAGCCGTCCTCCGAAGTTCATCTGGTGACCTCTTACGACAAGAGGCCCCTTAGCTCCTTCAAGCCGTGTTTTAAGTTCGTTCGTTGACCTCCTGAGGTCATGTGGCCTGCATCTGGTGACCTCTTACGACATGAGGCCCCTTAGCTCACTCAAGCCGATTGTGGAGAAGTCATCTCCTTTCCCCTATTTGAACTTGATTCGATGATCCCCTGATGACAGGAGGCCCGCATTGTTTAACTCTTACGACAATAGGCCCATTAACTAGCTCACGCCTAGTGTGGAGAAGTCATAACCCTCAATCTCCCATTATAACCATTCCCTAACCATGGTTATCTAATTACTATTCGGAACTTAACTCCGTCTCATTTATGTACTATTTATATACATAATTATTGTTGTCCCTATTTATTACGTGTGTATTGAAAGTCTATCTTTGTCATTGTGTTTATTATATTCCTTCGTTACGCAGCTGCCGCTATCCAGTTAAATCGCATTCTTAGAAACAATAACAGTTATCGCCTTGCTTGGCCTACCTTAGAGCATGCGTGCGCATATCCACGTACACTTGGCCATACCTCGACATAAAGATATTTGGTGTCAGGCGTAGGGTAGTCATCCCATCCTTTCTTCGATCTAAAGATATTTGGCGTCAGGTTTTGGGGTCTTTCCCACCTCATTTATGAAGCACTAAGTTCAATTGATAACAGCTGCATTACCAAGAATATTCGAACAACAATATTTTGGGACAATTTTTCTTTTATAACTGGTAACAACAAATTTGTAAGCCCATTCTTGTCTGGTATGTCCACAGTTTTTATAGTTCCTTAAAAGAGGATACTAGCTAAGCGGTAATACTAACCGTCTTTTTTGTGTGTGTCGTGAGACAGATTTACTTGCTATTTATTTATTTATTTATTTATTTGTGTGAGTTTGCCAGATCTTTGCTAGAAATTTTAATAATATTTTTAGTAGAATTTATATTTGTTTTGGGGTAAAGCTTCAATAGCTCTGGCAGCTTTTTCGTTGTGCAAAGTCTAAAGTAGCATATCCGAGATGTCCTAATTCGATCGTTTTCATAAACAAGGGCAGATCCTAAGCTTATCTGGGAAAGATTTAATCGCTTACGTCCAGGAGGAGGAACGTAATGAACGTGCGGAAAGAAAAGCACAGAGAGAAGCAGAAGAAAAAGCAAGAAAAGCACAGAGGGAAGCAGAAATTGTAAATTGACAAGTTAAAATAACCATTAAACTTGCAAGAACAAAGAACAGCTACAACACAGTACGTAGCCCCAAAATATGTGCGTCAATTTAAAATGGGAAAATTTCTCTGCTTCATTCACCTCAACAGTAAAAATTAAATATGCTAGGTGTTTTTTTTCGGCCACCATTAAAGAACTATGAGATATATGAGTATAAGCTGCTAATTTGGCCTTCTTGAACTGCGGGAGTATGGGAGCTCTCGTTTGCCGAACGTTTCAATTCGGTGCAGAGTGCATTCCTATAGAAATGTGATGGAGGGAAAAGAAAATATTCAGGTACCTATGTTCACCCAATATACCAGCGTTATTCTTATTCATTTCATATTTTTATTATCTACTTAATTAAACTTGCGTATATAATATCTGTGGTTTCTAGGAAGAATTGAACAAATGGAGATTTTACGTCATCAGTGTCTCAAAATTCCAAGTGTAAGGATGAGTCTTCAAATTCTTGAAAAGTAAACATAGCTCAAGCCATCGTCAGATGGTACTCTAAATAGAACATTAGTTTCAAATTATTTTTTCTCGTTCATTCTAACATTTTCAGCTTGAAATCTAATATTACTTGAGAGATATTTAAAAGGCACAGCGCTAGTTATCGGGGGGTTTCCTTTCGAGAGTTAGTCTTATTAAAACCATATCTATAAAGTGGCGCCGAAATGAGGGAGAATTTGAAAAATGGTCTACACAATTGGACATTTAAGTGAAATATAAAATGGAAATGAATATAAATTGTGTTAATTAATTACATAAAAAATATAATGAACGTAGATTTTACATAAAAATTTAAATTTGCTTACTTTAATTCAGCAATGTGAACATTCAATTTCATTATAGTTGTAACGACATTAGTGAAATTAAGATTATTGACTCATAATTAATTTAGGGGATAGCACATTTGTTTATTAGTCACTTTTTGAATTTGTTCAAAATTCACAATTTTTTGTTTTGTATTTCATTTTATTGCAAATTTTATCCCCATTTTTATAGGATAATTATTTCTTTAGCAACATGAGTACAACATAGTGAAAATTAAGATAATGCAAATTGTTTACATTCGTGGAGAGCTTTCTTAGATATTTAAAGTTAATTTGTAAAAAAACAATCAAAACTACACCATTGATATTTTATTTATTTTTAGCAACATGACTAAAACATATTGAAAATTATGATAATGCAAAATTTTATACATTCGTGTAAATTCTCCGTAGACTTTTAAAGTTGATTTGTAAACAAAATGCAAAACTATACCATGTAAATTTAAATATTTATCATGATTCGAATATAGATTGACCTAAATTTGAGGCTATTCAGAATACCACTACTATTCATCTAACACCCCATTTTTAAACTGAGAACAAAACCTATAGTTGACCTTGTCAGAAAAAATATGTTTTAGTCTATCATTAACAAAGATTTTAATGGAACTAAAGAAATCGGATTTCAAATGATAACTAAATCATTATGCATCATTAGGCCGTGAAATGAGTTCGAATGCTCCATTCTTTGTAATTCTATAGCAATATATGATATCAGGTTTCAAAGGGGGGTTCTGAAAGAATCCCAATGTATCTCAAAAACGGCGCCATAGGTAATTATTATTTTGACAATAATAAAAGGGCTTTTAATGAGCTTTACTGTAATATAAGATAATCCAACATAGTAAAAGGTTGAAAAAATGAATGTGGTATCTTCATAAAGGAAATCCGAATTTTAATCTTTCAGAGGGAAGTTTAATGTTTTAAAGCTACTCTTAAAAGACATTGTTTTTGAGCCTAAATTAAAGCTCCCAGATTAATGTCAGTCTTCCTTTGCACAATATTCGTAGAATTTGAGTTTTTATGTTTCTCTCAGTTACGGCAGAATTTAATATGATCGCCAGAACGTCGTGGTCATATAATCGATGAACATTTGATGACACGCGTTCAAATCCAAGTTCTTTATTACTTTTCATCATATAACGGTTAAAATAGTTTGCCTTATTCTTCCGTTTCTACATCTCCCATTTTTCTTTTTAGGGTTTCATTGGTTCACATAATATTCTCATTAGAGTTTTCCTGCGTTGTGTTACCAATTTCCAATCCTTTGGGCCTTTAAATATATATATATATATATATATATATATATATATAATATATATATATATATATATATATATATATATATATATATATATATATATATATATAGAAATGTATATAAATATATATATATATATATATATATATATATATATATATATATATATATATATATATATATAGAAATGTATATAAATATATATATACATATGCACAAAAATCCCCCAGGAAAATGAAAGGCGGATTACAAGTACTTTTGAATTTGTTCAGTTCATTCTCAAAGAATAACAAATTACTTTACAAAGGTGGTATATATAAAAACTACAAAGCGGTGCCCCGCCCATGTACAATGAAAGGTCACAAAATAGAAAAATATTATCAGAAACAGGATTAAATACTGGATACGAAGGATAAAGACATACAGATAAGATCTCTCCTGGAAGTTCCAATTGTGAGAAAATAATGTAGTCATATAGGTCACACAGCTATGAGTACTCACACTTGCAATTATAAATAAATTGAATTAAACAAAGAAATATAAAAAAAAATAGTAAATCAAAGTGCTAAGATTTAAAATGCACAATTTCGCTACTAATATGCCTTTTAATTAGAGGGGAAAGTGATATATTGTAATTAGGCGAGGAATTAATACATGAGCATTCGAAAATATTTCTTTTAACTTACTCAGCAGATTTGTAAGTTAATTTAGCCGAATTCCAATTCCTCGGGTGAGTATTTTCTGATAAATGAACAAAGAAAGCGCTATTATTTTTACCCCCACTAATATTGTATTTATATTAGGTCAAACGTACATTTAATGATTTTCTGGTTTGCCCAAAGTATCGCTTAGGGCAAATAGCAAAATCGACAGAATAAACACTCCCTATAATTTTTTATTATTTTGAATCAACCTTTTGTACATAGTAGACTGATACTTAAATATGACTGAAAGATTAAACATTTCAAGAGGCGAGGAAGCAAGGAAAAAGACTCAGAAAACGGTAAAACAATGGAGTTCTTAAAATTATTTGCGAGAGGGATTTCAGTAGTGTAAAACGATTTTTTTTTTGCTAAATCTAGGCACGCGGCAAGAAATCTTTGAGGGTAGCAAAGATTGTTACATATTTTCAAAATATTAGGAATCTTAAGATCCAGGAATTCCGAGCTGGCGACCCACAACCCCCGGAGAAACATTAAAAAAAATACAGACCGCTTGACTTTATCATCATGACCGTAGTAAAAATTAATATAAAAATCGGCGTTGTTTGGCTTCCGATAGACGGAAAATTTAAATCCAGAAGGAGTCCTGTAAATAAATAGATCTCTAAACGGGAGGACACCATTTTGTTCCAGTTAAGGGTAAATTTAATAGAGAGAACCAAAGAATTTAGTTTAGTAAGAAAACCATTGACATCCTTAGAAGTCGGCCACAAACAAATAATATCTTTTATATATCGGAACCAAACATGAGGAAAATCGATAAGTCCATATATAGATTAGAGAGGTGAGGAGATAAACAATTTTCCATAGCTAAACTTTCAAAAGTCCAAAACCTTCAAAGGTATTTAATCTCCTTTCTGATAATATTTTTCTACTTTGTTTCCTTTTGCTGTACATGGGCGGGGCACCACTTCGTAGTCTCTTATGTATACCACCTTTGTAAAGTAATTCGTTTTTCCTTGAAAATATACTGAACAAGTTCGAAAGTACATGGAATCCGACTTTCATTTTCCTGTGGGATATTTGTGCATTTATTGGTCTACTCACGCGCTACTCTGTGAGTTTCTCATATCCACATATTATATATATATATGAAAATAACCAACAGAAAAATGAATAATAAATCCAAGCCCTTTCGAACTGTATTTACAAGTTTATTTTCAAGGAATAGCATGAAAATAGAGAATACAACCTTATATATGGTAGAAAGATAAGAAGGGAACGCCCATCACATAGTACAATCCAATGGAAAAAAAATAAGTCAGAAAAATACCAGGAAAAAGAACAATAGGCAACTAATAACAAACATATGCATCCCTTTAACGATATACACACTACAACGCTGTGTATATGAATGGAATATGGTGGGTGAAAAAAATAAACATTTTAAAGGATTATCATTAGAGCGAAAACATTTAGGGCCAAGAGTTAATTCACAGTCCCCTCAGAGATACGTGGTGGGGGTGGCAATGCAAATGATATTACACTAATAAAGAGTGACAACAGGCTGCATTATGAAGTTATTTCACTCTTTATTAGTGTAATCTCCTTAGCATTGCCTACCTCACCACGTGTCTCTGTTGTGACTGTGAATTAACTCTTAGCCCTAAAGTTAACATCGATTTCTTATATATATATATATATATATATATATATATATATATATATATATATATATATATATATATATATATGTTCAATACAATCAAAGTAAATAACTTTCAATATTCATATTATAATTTTGGAAGTATTTTTCAATCCAGTCCATGACGGGTATTTCTGCTTTATATAAAAATGAAGTCTGTCTGTCTGTGTTTGTCAATTTAAAGGAATAAAATAATCCCGTTTTCTCCACCTATTCCTTCTCCCTCTTCCCTCTCCCCCTTCCCCCAGTCCTCTCCCCACCGTAAAAAAGAACATCCAAACCAAGAGAAAAATGATCTCCCCGCTCTCTCTTCCCATACTCTTCCATTTTTCCCCATCTTCCCAATCTCTCTCCCCTCTCTCGCCCCCTTTCTTTCCCCTCTCCCACCACTACCAAAGGATATCCAAGCCAAGATTTTTTTTTTTAAATCCCGTCCTTGAAATATAGAGTTATAGCTAAGACGTTCGATCTGTTTCTGCGGCCACAACTTTGTTCACTCATAATTAATGATCAGTCACGCGTGACCGTAAACTGCGCACGCGCGGTTAAAAGTTTACTCATTATAAATATATTATCTGATATGGAAAGTGCGCCTCTCTCCTGAATCTGAATTCAAATTAAAAATAATAATAATAAGCAAGTAAAGATACTTTTGTGTCACAATATAAGAATTTCAACAATGTTCATTACTTTATTTCGGAACGCACAATTTACTCTGTTATTTTATAAACCTCGATGGTCAGAAAATCCCTATGCAAAACTCTATAGTGCATTAAGTAATTATCATAAAATAATACAAGAAACAAGCCGAATTTGGGGATGTACATTGATCCTGGTTTCTCAATATGGACTTATAATTGCGAGACAATATTTTGTCGAAAAATATATTAGCCAAGGGTTGAGAGTAAAGAACCCAAGATGATTCCGACGAATGCAAATATTACCTAGATGCAATGAATGAAACTGGAAGAGGTTATTATCATTACATTTTAAAGAATTGGTGGCGAACTGAGAGAGACATTGATATTTATGAAAAACATCTGATGTAATCATTTAAAAAGAGACATGAGTGCAGGCAAATGCATCAAATTAAAAGAGAACCAAATCTACAAAATGTGGCGAAAAAGATTTTTAGAAACTGCGACCGTGACTAGAAAGTTCATCATGGTATGTGTTTGGAACATCTACCATTAATTCATTCAAAATATATTACCTAAACTAAATGTGAAAGCATCGTATTTTTTATAAATTTCAAAAATATAAACAAAATAAAACGAATATTACCTTAAGAAAATGCTAGGGTTTGCATCGGAATTTCCTTTTAGTCCCATAATTTAAATGTGATATTTTTCCTTCATCTCTTTGTCTTTATATTATAATATTCGCTCCATGTTTTTGAGAGACTTACATAAAAACCAGTGTTTAATGTTACAATTTATATTTTTGAATATTATTAGAGTAAATATCATGATGAATATTTTTATCTTTGTTTAGACTTTGACTATATTTTGCATTGACGATTTATTTTAGAATGAGAAAATTTGTTTTGGGTATTTTTTGCCAATGGAGTAAACTAAAATATTACTGAATACTTTTAATGGTTTCTGGAGTGAATGACTATGTGGTATCTAAAGATTAATTTAATTATAGTTAGAAAGTAAAGACGATCATCTTTAGGATCCATGGAATTCATAGGAGTTGTGTGATTTTCCGCTGTGTATCGCATAAAGAGTCACATTTAAAGCTCCTCGAGATCCGCAACGTTACTGTCATTTTCCTAACCATACGTTGCAAATATCTTCTCTAACCTCTTTTCTGATCTTTCTTGTAGTGATTTTATCGTTAGGTATTTTCTATTTAGAACTAACTTAAATATATTACAGATTTTAACATTCCTCTATGACGCTCCTACAGCAATTCCTCTTTCCAGCATATAACTGGAACCGAGAATTCGGCGAATTTGCTCTAGATCTTCAGATTTTGATTGCCTTCTCCAATAACAATGTTTTATGACTAATAATATTTATCCACCTAAATTCAATATGATGCAATTGTTCGGTCACTCTCCTCTATAAATTATTTTCATTTGCTAGTCCAAATATGCTGCTATCAAGTGATGGTGCTAATTTGTATTAACTTTCAGTAGTCTTCACTACAATTTTGCTCCATTCCTCCTTAATGTATACCTATATCTCATTCTTATTCCTTAGAATCCTCTGGTGAAGGCGTAATTGAAATTCCAAATATATATACATATTTAATTCGGTTCGGGTTATATATTGTGAAGATTATTTCAAAACAGTAAGAAAACTTTAAATTTTGGATTCACAATAGGGGCCGGTTTTTTTTTTGTTATCTTACAAAAAGTAACACAGTCTATCTAAGTTCAGTTTTCTTGTTGATGATAGAATTTTTATTTTATAATAGCAAAATATTTTTATTTTCTCACTTATATCATTAGCACCCGATTGCCCAATGCCATTATTTATTCTCCGCCGTTTCCTACCGCTAGTGTTTCTTTGGCGAGAAGTCTTCGCCATCTATCCGGAACTATGAATAAATAGATTTTTATTTGATTTGGTCGCTACATAATACTTTTTTCAAACAATCTTATCAGGAAAAACGTGCATTTTCCTGCAGTTATTTTGAACTAGATGTAGTGAAGAATTTTAGTTTATAGATTCATTTACTTGCTTTAGTTGCAGGCAAATTTTGCTATATTTGCTTCATGAGTCTTGTAAAGGAAAACTTTTACCTCTATTGTAATGATGAGAATATCAGTCTTTGATGACTAGGACTTCATTTTCATTATTATCCTAAAAATTGAGCACCTAATGCAAAGAATATCTTTAACTAACTAACTGTAGGAGCGTAAGATTCTGTATCAAAGTGTTGTTTTCTCATCTGTTACAAAGACTCAAAGAGTATAATTAGAAAGGTGACTTGAGAGTTCGTGTTGTGTATTTTCACCACCCATACCAATTTATGTACGTTTGATATTATCTATATTTATACCACTTATAAAATGTTGAGCCACTCAATCTTACGAGTTAGACATTCTATTTTGTATGTCTACAATAATGTATTGGTTTTGTAGCACGAACGTTTTGAATCTATACCCCGCCTCCATTTCAGTACATCAAAATTAAACAATAACTTTCGAAACACAATAAGACATATATCTAAAAATTATGGATTATCAATTTCAGTGAGTTCATCAAACATTTATAATTAATAGATAACAATTCTTCATAAACATAAAACAGATCAACTAAGAAAAGTGTAAGCTTTTTATATTTTATATTGTAATAGAATAACCTCTGACCCCCCCCCCTCTCAATTTATCGGAAACCACGTGCTATGGTATCGCGCCATAGACGACGTCATTTCCTGTACGAGATTCTCGAATTTTCGACTCCGGAGCACGTGGGGAAAATATTTCTCAATCATGCGAACTCGTCCTAAGCTTCCTCCCCCGTCCCCGGTGCAAAGGTGAGAAAGAGCCACGCTGTCTCGCACCTCGCTGCTAAATGATGAATTGACTCCGCCTCGAATTAAGATGTCTAGAGCTTGTGACTTCTTTCTCCAGACTCTTCCTTTCTCTCCAGAATCGGGCATAAAAATACTCTGGTTATTCTGTAGTTCGACGAGTCCAACTCGCACCTCAAGGCCGTCCATATCGTCTCGTCCCGTGAGCGTTCGTCTTACAGCAAGACTTCTTCAGCCATCATTCTACCCAAGTCAATTGGTAGCTTGTGTAAACGGCAATCCTTTAAATTTGCGCAACAGTCTTCCTTCGTTTAATCGAATTGAATAAAATCTCCATCGATTACGTTTGAGAAAAAGAAGATTTCTCTTTCAGTGAAATTACGAGAAATCCCACATTCCCCATCGAACATTATCTTTGAAGTTCGGTTATCATCATCAGAAGGTTGGTTCGGATCGTGCCCCACCTGCCTCATTCGGATCATGCCCCACTTGCCTCATCGCAAGAAGGACCTTCCTCGAAGTCATCGACCCGTAAGACTGAAACTTAACCTAGTTAAGTTAATAAATTAATTTCAGTTGAGAATCTCTTCTGATAATAATTATCAAGCGACTCTTTCAATTTAAACAATTCCCCTTTGCCTATTATTATTATTCTTATTTTAATCTTTGTAAACAAAATTATATTTTTGTTGTTTCATCTTCTACTAACTTTGAACGATACTCTCGGCCTATTCAAGTAAATCTCGCCGACCATTTATGCACTCTGTCTGATTATTAAGGATTTGAAACCCAACGCCTCAAGTGTGATCTCCTAATCGGTCGTTAATCCCTGCGATCAGTCCTTCAACAGGTCGCTTTGCAGTAGGTGATTAACTCAACCGACCCCACATTATATATGAGTAGTGTATGGTATAGAATGGTTGTACCACGACATATATTAAGCACCTAACTTTAAGTTATATGTTGGAAAATAGATCTGAAATAACCCTGATAAAACTACTCATTGTATTTCATGAACAATTAAAAAAAAAACAAGACGAGCTGAACTATTTCGTACTAGAAACCTAAAATCCTTAAAAAGTGATAATTGTATAAGAAATCCAATTTACAAAAATGTCTGTATGTGGAAGTTGTAATTTTCAGGAGTAAAATAAAATCCATTTTTAGAAATATAATTTTCACAGCAACCAAGTTAATAATTTGTGTCTATACTACAAATCAGTCAGGAAGCTGAAATGTTGTCCTTACCATTTATACTAAGTATCGTGGTAAAGCAGCTATTCAGGATTAGCAGCAATTCAAATTACTAAATATAGAAAGAAACTCTATCCTACCATGACTTGTATTACCCTGTTGCCAAAAATGTGGAACTTTGATTCACTAAAGTAGTTAAAACGCTTGACCCTCATCAACGAATTCATTGAAAGTACAAATTGGAATTTAAAACATTTTAATTGTGTATATATTTAATTTTATTATACCTAAAATAATAAATAAACCTCGTTTATTTTTTGAGAAACTTGTTTTTCTTATATGTATAGAAGGCATCATAAACAAATGAAGACAAAATTCTCTTAAATTATTAATTCTCTTTATCTTCCTATAGGTTTTGCGTCCCGTGTAACCATAGTTGGAAACCACAGATATACAAACAGCAAGGAGTTATATTTAAGAAAGGGCCAATGGAGAAATGTATAAAAGAAATTGCAAAGAGTTGGTCATGATTAAATTTCTTAAATACCAGCAAATTTGAGATATTACTAGATTGTAAAGCAATAATCTTTAATAATTTCCTTAAAGAAAACGTAAGCTCTGAGTAGATAACAGATAGACAAAAATAGCCTAGAAGATGTGAGACACAACAATGGAACACTTCCTCATAATGAAATAATTAAATTAGCTTTGATCTTTTTTTTTTTGTAATTTGAAGTTAATGATTCTTAAAGTTAATAGTTAGGCTCTGTTCGGATCTTAAGTGTGTTCTCTATTTTATTCATTATTTACTATATTTAGATTGAAAGACGGCTAATATATGAATAGGTCTTTGTTTAATACTTTTACCGAGGTAATCTGGCACTAACATCCTAAGAAGTCCTGACCACACGCAGTGTAGATAGAAAGTGCATTAAAATCATGCGTTTGAATCCCCACACGAAAACCATTTCTCTCTATATCTGGCCTTGAGTCTTTAGGTGCCTCAAAATCAAAAAGCGTCCATTACTCATTAACATTTCTTTTACCTTTGTTATTAAAATCATTTTCGAATATCTGGCGAACAATATACCTATCAATTAATCATCACATAAATAGCATTACTGTAGTGTAACCCAATTTTGGTAGATGGTTGTAAAAATATTGGTTCTCATTTTAAACTTGAAACGTTCTATGCTATTTTCCCCCAAACTGTAAAAATATGGATGTCATCTTTACTAGTCAGTTATCTCTCATGACACATGGGTTAGTTAGATGCATAACCTATCTGTTTTCTTCCACTTTACCGACAACCATTTCGCGATTAGCATCCATTCTTCACAAACTCTGGAGCCTGTGCTCTCTGCCACCACGTCCGTTTCTCTCCCGCAATCTCGATTCCTCAGTGACTGAACTAGGGTTCATTCGATTCAGGAATTATTCAAGGTTCTTCTTCTTATAGATAACATTTTAAACCTCGTCATATATATACTTTTCTGTGTGATCTTCTTGCTTTCTCATTATTTGCTGTTAGAATGAGGAACAACTGCCTATAATTATATGCTCCTCTTTATCCCATGATGCTTTCTAGCATACATCCAAGACGTCCTCCTTTTTTTCCGAAGCGTTTCTTTAGTTGATTAACAGGCGTTCAGTGAAGGCTTGCGCCTTGAAAACCTCATTACAAAGATGCTAAAATATTATTAATAATTAGGATACGATTTTTTTCGACTGAAACTAGGGAAGCTAGTATTTCACAAGAGGCAGGTAGCCTAGACTATATTGGTAGCCATACTACCACATCATGACTCATCCAATTTCTATACCACAGTAAAAGAGAGAGAGGGAGAGAAGAGAGAAAGAGAGAGAGAGAGAGCACCCCTCATTTATGTAATTAGAACTTTGAAAAGATTGACAAACACTAATGACATAATATAGCACAACATAGTATAACATAGCATAGTATTTTATAGCATAGCACAGAATAGTAGAGCATAATCTAGTCTAACCAAAACAAAATAGCATAGTATAGCCACATTATTCTGCATAGTATAGTAGAGAATAGCCTAGCCTAGTATTGTCTAGCATAGCCTAGCCTAGTATAGCCTAAACCTGCCTAGAGTAGCATAGCATATCATAGCCAAGCATGGCATAGTATAACCCACCCTACAGTATTTTAGCCTGCTATCTTCATGCATATCCAAACACAGGACAGCCTAGCCAGATAATGGATAGCCTAGCCAAACATAAGATAGCCTAGCCTAAAACAGAATAGCCTAGCTGTAGCGGGCCTAACCTAGCCTAGCTTAGTATAATGTAGCTAGCCTAGTAAAACCTAGCATAGTATAGTCTACTATTTCCTGCCGTAGCTTAGTATAGACTAGCCTATCGTAACCTAGTATACCCTAGCCTAGCTTAGTAGACCCTACTCTAACCTAGCATATTAGAGTAAACTCGTTTAGACTAGCCTAGTATAGTCTTGCCTAGTGTAGCTTAGCTTACTATAGCCTAGCCTAGCCTAACCCGCCAGTGCTTAGGCATTGCATGCCAAGCCTAGTATAGCCAAACTAGAATAGGCTGCTATAGACTAGCCAATATACCCTTGCATACGATAGCCTAGCCTAGCATAACCATACCTAACATATTATATCCAAGGATATCTTGTTATAACTTAGCCTAGTATATCCTAGACTAGTATAGCATACCATACCCTAGACTAGAATAACATTGCATAGCTAAGCCCAGTATAGCCTTGATTAGCTAGCCTAGCGTAGCCTAGAGTAGCCTAACATAGTATTTCCTAGCATAATATAGCCCTCCCTAACCTATTATACTTTAGCCTACCCTAGCATAGCATAATATAGCCTTGTCTAGCCTAGTATACTTAGAATAGCTTAGCATATCCTAGCATAGTATAACCTAGCCTAGCATTAACTATCCTGATAAGTATAGCATATAGTATCCTATTATACTCTAGTCAAGCGTAGCATGGTATTGTCTAGCTTAATATACTATATCTTATCCTAGCATAGCATTTTATAGCCTAAATTAGAATAGTATATCTTACCCTTGTACATTATATCTTAGCATAGTATAGCATAGTATAGCCTATTCTAGGCTTGCCTACCAGAGTATAGAATACTATAGCCTAGTCTTGTCTAGTAGAGAATCGGCCGAATAGTTATCATGTTATGGCAAAACGAAAATCCTGGGCTAACCTTGGGAGAACTTTGGCAATTATATGATTCGAAAGATAATGTAAAGCAACATTACGTTTCCAATTTCGCTAGAATCAGCTGAATAGTTATGATGTTATTACAAAAAACAACCAAAAAAAGAAAAACGGGGGCAGACCGATCTACAAACCGACATAGTGAGATGTAGAGTTTCTCGCGACTAGACTCGCACGCGACTAAAACTACAGTTGAATTTCAGAAGGTCAAAATGTGTCGACGATTTACAGTTTGATTATAACGCTTGTAGCCCGGAGAATAAGCATGGACAAAGGTGTCTCGAAGTTTGTCCAAATGCCCAAAGACGTATGCTTCCTAATGGAATAAATATAAGAAAACTTCTATAGAAATATATTAAAAAAAGAGAAGTTCGGATGCATATGTAACAACGTAAAATAATAATAACTTTATTCTGTTTAGGTTAGCAGTTTGTTTGGCATCAGATTTCAGTGTTGTATACAGCAGTGCAATATAAAATTACTTTTAGACACATGACGGATATTGGTTAATATTGTATAATTATTGATAGTGCATTCTTTACAAAAATGTTAAGACTTTTAAGAGAGTTTGTTAAAGCGAAAAATTAGCATACGAGATAATAATAGGATTTAAACTTAGGACTATGCGAGAAGGGGTGGAGTAAAGCAAGAGGAACAAATATAATTAAGAAAAGTTTTGTAAGTTAAGGGAAGAGAGGGCGCAAAGAAGTTTATTGGAAGAGAGACTGACCGCAAGTAGGTTAAGGGACAGGAAGATAAAGGTTAGTAGGTAAATTCATTTGAATTAAGTAGATTATATTTAAGGTTTTGTTGAAAAGTGTTAAATAATCTCAAAGCCCACAGGTTAGCCGTTAGTCCAGTGTAGGCGTTGACACCTTGATAATTACAAATGTAACACGTATTTTTACAGTAAGTAAATAATTACAATGTGACATAGTGAGAAAATCAAGTTATATTTTAAAGTATCCATTTCTCTTGATTGGAAAATACTAAGCGATTAGAAATAGATCGAATTGGTAAGATATTTCATATAATTATATCTAGGTCAGATATATAATTTAAGGTAGCGATTAGGATTCAAGAATGACAGAAATTTCCTGTGTGTATTCGAATACACATACATACGCCATTTCTTTCATTCTAGAATAAACCCTTTAAAATAAGAGATTGATGTTTAGATAAAGCTGAAATGCATTACCCCAGATTGCAATTCCGCAAGAGAGACAAGAGAGTCTAAACCCCTATTATAGAGTGTGAAGTTCCCTATTCGATTCTTTATTCCTAAATTTAAGTGAGAGATAGATGAAATAAGGCACTTTAGTTTGCACGTCTTTATCATGATGCGGAAAGTTGAGTTTATTTCACTATCTAGAGGGTGTGCTGTGTCATATTTCATCTAATTTCAATAATAATAGTACATTTATACATATATATATATATATATATATATATATATATATATATATATATATATATATATATATATATATATTTTATATATATATATATATATATATATATATATATATATATATATATATATATACCAAAGTTACTTATTAAAAACTTAAAGCAATCTACTATTCATTTTATTCAATGAACTCGCCGTCGGCCTCAACCACGACCTCCAATTGGCGTAGGACCCTGCTAAATGTCTTCAGGACGGCCCACTTTTTAAGTGGCAGAAATCTGTGGTCCTTCTGGACCTAATCTTGTATTGGTTGTGCATTTGGACTTCTTTGTCTTTCTCTATTTCAAAGAAACCAGATACATAGTAGTCCATGGGTTGAAATCTGTTAAATCAGTATGCCAGATGTCCGGAGTGATGTGGTAAAATAAATTGTCAGGCAGCAAAGTCTGGTTAAAGAGCCCTGCTGCCACACGTACCGCCTTCCAGCGGCAACTTCCTGGATCCAAGGTAAAGTGAGCTCATCCAGAAACTTGATTTAGCCTTCCTCCTTCAGTCTGAGGAACTCGCTCGTGACAATTGTGATCATCATGGTGTGGATAGGGAAATTGGTGTTCAGGAATTCAGTAGATCCTTGGGGGTTGTTTTGTGAGCTCACCTCTTTGCCCTGGCATAAATTCTACTCTTCTGAGAACTAAAGCATACCAGGTTTTAGAGGATGCTTTAATTTATTCACAAGCTCCGCTGTATGCCATTCTGATTCTCCTTGATGAGTAATATCCGATGTCTCCATGCAAGACTTGCATAATGAAATGGTCTTACACTCACTTGTCGCTGACTCTGGACCCTAGTGAATTAATAGAGTACTTTTAATGTTATTCTGGATGCGCACGAGAAATTATGGGGTTCTTTTGGTATCAGAACGGTCGAAGACAGGTTTTTGAACTAGCGAGGTTCCTGACTCATACACTACTTTTCTAATTCTCTGCTCCTTCAAAATCTCGACACCCAAATATGAAGATCTTCGCATTGGATCTTCCTACCTAAGTACCAAGAAGAAGGGCTCGTTCTTTCTAAAGTTTTGGATATTTGACTGTAGCCATTGTGTTCCTTCTTTCGCCAAAGATCTACAATTGAGTCTAATAAGATAGATAAAAGAGAGAACCTACGCCAGACAACACTCTTAATCGAAATTCAGAGTTGATATTGGCGACAAATTGGGGACAAATTAGCACTCAGTTTTATTATTGGGAAATAAATTTGAAGCTTGAAGAAAAATAATTCTCCCGTAATTACTCATTTCGGTGAAATTAATATATTTTGTAATAAGACTTCATTCGAAGGAAAACAACTAATGACTATAGCGAAATAGTTAAAAGTTTAAATCGAAAAGAGACAATGAATATTAGTTGTCGTACTACCCCGCGTAAATGGAAAATGGAATATAAGGATAGCACTAAGATATGCTTAATTATTGAGATTTGCTAAACTTGGTTTTAGAAGATATCAGAATAGGACTGCGCTGATAATAATTATCCTCGGACTTCTCAGAACAATAAAATAGAACCAGAGAAAAGTAAACAAGTAACTCACCTAAAAGTTATTTGGTTTGATGGCAGAACTATTAAAAATAATTTTTTCGTGCTCAGAGCCTTGGTAGCAGTAGGGGTTAATAACATGTTGGGCATAAAGGAAACCTGGATCCATTAAAACTTAAGGCATTTTAGCAATGAATTTCAATTGTAATGGTACGAAATATTTCATGAAGGGAGATCTGAATGAATGCAGAAGAGTCGTTTTATAGTCATATACGAGTGAGCTCAATGAAGCTAGATAAAATTAAAAGTAGGCAAATGGCAGCCCTTCAATGGTATTCATCTGCAATGAGCTCCTGACGAAATGTCATGATTGATCCTTGGTTACCAAGAAGTTGGTATAGCTCTGCAGCCAATTATCTAATTGTCAGCCATTGATTTATGGCTGCAATGCATTTAAATACAGAAAGGTAACAGTCATAAAGTTTCACCTTCTATCGTGGGTTACGATGCCCAGAGTTAGCTTTGCATGTTTTTGGTATGTCAGCAAAAATTTTGACACAGTTTTTCTTGAACATTTGAACAACTTAGCAGTATTTGTTGCTGAAGCCAGAATGGTCGCAACTTTTGATATTGGGTGATATAGAGATCTGAAAAAATAAAAAAATTGTTTATTACATACAATACAAGGTTTAAGTCCTGAATATACCTGAAAAAATAAGTACAAGTGAAATTCTTATTTTAGGCCAAACATTGACGCCTTAGAGCATTATTAAGAGATTGGAAAATGAACTTACCAGAATAACGTTCTTCTTTTCTCCATTAATCTCTTTCTATCACCTAAAGTGCCAATGCTACATATTTTGACGCCTTATCTAATAACTTTTTTACTAGAATTAATTAATAATTTGACCAGATATCGTCTTTGAATGAGGGTTTTAATATATAATAGTCTCAATAATTTTATATTTATCTAATGCAATGTACATATTTCCCGTAGCATTTGGTTATTGATGTCATTTGTAAAATAACCTGGCTTTTGTGTGTAAAAAATAGAGTGCATTTGAGCGGACCGAAAGGTTGAAAAGAGCTGTTAGGTGGAGAGATGACCATCCCTATGGGACTTACTTTGCAGGTAGTTGCAGTAACCAAAATATCCCCACATGTAGGCAAATAAAGAGCAAACAAAGCAGAACGATTTACATGATTTATGCCTTCTGGAAGGCAAACCAGAAGGCAGGTGTGGATAGGGTGAATAACCATTAGGTAGTATCATATATCAAAGATAAAGAAAAACGAATTTAGGATTATTATTCTTAATTCAGGCTAAGAACAGAAATCCTATTAGCGTGTCTCGCTAGAAAGAAAGAGGAGTAGCTAAAGTAAAAATGTATGAATGAAGGAGGAAACTAATTTGCGGGCAGTGAGGCAACGGTTGCATGTAGTCCTCTACATCTGAGCTCCAGAGTAGTTTTCCTTGCAAGTTTATGTAACAAATATTAAGGTTGTCTAGCTCATTTGGGTCTCTTACTAGTAAGGAGATATCTTTCGGTGTCATATAATATCCAATACACGATGGCATGATTAAGACCTGGTTTACTTTAGGGAGAAAATGAGAAAATATATCTATTAGAAAACCCTATGGGGAAAAAGAAGAGGAGGAGACTTGTTTTTTAGCTCAAAATATGTTGCATGTAATTTTTTGTTTTACAAATATTTTTTTATTGATAAAGTGGGAAAATAATTTATACTTTCATTATAAAAATATACACACTGAATCACGCTAGTAGATTAATAGGGTAAGTTATTATTTCTTGGTTCTCTGGATGAAACTTTTCGTAGCTGATCTGTACAATAGGCCAACAATAAAATAATGACCTCTTTTCATTATGCTCTGTTACATCTTTTAATTTTTATTTTCTATTCGTCGTTTTTGAGTGAATCGCACAAATCGCATCTATCATCGTTAAGAACAGTGAAGCATCCCAGAAGCCAACGATGAAGAAAATGCCTTTATCATCAAGTAAAGTGCTGAAGGTATGTCTGTTTATGTTATTATGGAAATGTTAGTTTGCTTTGTGGACACAGTTAGATGATTACTAAGGGACACTTTGGTTAGGATCAAGCTAAAAATTGGAAGAATACAGGTTGCCAGTTACGTGAAAAACCAGACTAAAAATACAACGTCCTTTTCACCGCAGCTGGTCTTTCCCGTGTAACCAAAACAGCCTGAATAGTAGTAACTTAGCTACCATGGCTTCTTTGTGAGCTCCCCTTAAACTGCTTCCTTAAAAATTGGTTTGAAATGGGAATAATTATTTTATTATTGCATATGAATGTAAGATCCATTAGCGAATACGGTTACTCGACTATTGGTTATTAGCAATTAATTTTTTAACATGATAATAAGCATTATGGCCTATAGTTTTTGAAAAGAAAACCTAATGGCACAAAAGTTGATTGTCGTCAATTCAGAAAACCTCTAATTGGATTAATTATTATACTATCATTAGTATCCGTAAGCTGACAAGTTAAAACGAATCATTAAAATTGGCAGAACAAAGATCAGCTGCAACACAGTAGTTAGTCCCAAAATAGGAAGGTTAATATCGAATGGGAAATTTTCTTTCATTGATTCACCACAACAGTGAAAATGTAATTTACTATTTATTTCTTACGTTATCATTAGAACAACAATAAGCGTCATAAGCTGCTAATTTCGCTTTCTTGAACTTCTGGACTATGGGACTTTCCGTCTGTCAAACGTATCAATTAGGTGCTAAGTGCATGCATATAGAAATCAAATAGAGGGAAAATAAAATCATTAGGCATCTATATTTAACCTATTCTCCATCGTTATCCCCAATTTGATTTCATATATATATATATATATATATATATGATCTAATTAATTAAATCTGTTGTTCTCTAGGTAAAATTGGGTAAAGGAAGATTTTACCTCATTAACCCATTAAATTGCAAGATATGTGGATCAGTCTTCAAAATTTTGGAAAGTATACATAACTCTAGCCATCGTTTGGATGGAAATAAAAATAGAAAGCTAGTTTAAATTTTTTTTTCTCGTTTAGTGTGGTATTTTGAACTTGAAGTTAAATGTTGATTAAAGATATTTAAAATGTACAGCGATATTTATCTGTCGGTTTAATTTTGAGAAGTAATCTTATCAAAGTGAAAATCTCATTAACTTTTCTCACCTGTTCAACGTGTGTATATAAAAAATGGTGTTTTTTGTTGAGGTGTGTAGCCACTTGTATAAAATGACGGGGCAGTTTAAAAAATTAGAAATTGTATGAGACTTAAAAGTCATTGATCATCTTAGATAATAAATAGAATTAACGCAATTTTTACAAGGATTTTTTATATGTCTATACTCTAATTATGTACACATGTTAAACATTCAGTAAACAACATTAATATTAGGTTAAAAAAATATTTAAAATAGTGAGAATATGGTTTGAATTTGGTGCTTTTAGCTTTATACTAAAGATTTTTGTGATAGAACGAGTTGAATCTGTGTTAAATTCAACTCCTATCCCATATTAGTTAAAACCTCGAGGAGGCCCACGTGCATCTTCGATTCGAGGCTTGGAGTCTTATCAACAGCTACCGGACGTCAATGTTTAAACAAGGAGGTTATCGTCCCCCCGTTCACCCCCATACGCCGACCTCGCCAGATCGAGTTAGGCTTATGGACAGATAAGGCATTTTTCTCCGGCCCAGCTGTGCGTTCCCTCCAAGCTTCCACCCCATTCTCCCCCACGCCAAGGAGATGTCCTGGCTATTTATATGGAAACTTTACCACTAAGATCAGATTGGAGATCCAGATTTTCGTCGCGAAACATCACCACGACCCTCTCTCCCTTTGTGCGCCAAGGGACCTCGACCTCGAGATTCACCATCACTTGTCCAGAAGGAGGACAATATTCCTTGAGTGCCAAAGGTTCGAGCCTTTAGTGACGCCAAGTCCCCAAGGCATCCCCCCTCCCCTGTTGTTCAAGGAGAACAACATTAGAACAGCCATTGTTCGTTTTGAGCCCTTCGCCAAGAAACGGTTCTCACCCCCCCTGTTGTTCAAGAAGAACAACATTAGAACAGCCATTGTTCTTGAGCCCGTAGACAAGAGACGGTTCTCATCCCCCCCCTTAGTTCAGAAGAGAACAACCTAGAACAGCCATTGTTCGTTTTGAGCCCTTCGCCAAGAAACGGTTCTCATCCCCCCCTGTTGTTCAAGGAGAACAACATTAGAACAGCCATTGTTCGTTTTGAGCCCTTCGCCAAGAAACGGTTCTCACCCCCCCTGTTGTTCAAAGGAGAACAACATTAGAACAGCCATTGTTCTTGAGCCCGTAGACAAGAGACGGTTCTCATCCCCCCCCTTTGTTCAGAAGAGAACAACCTAGAACAGCCATTGTTCGTCAAGCCGTTCGTCGAGTAACGGTTCTCCTTTCCAAGACGCCACGTCAGGATCCTTTTATCCCCCCCCCTTCGGCTGGAACTCGCCAGCGGACCGAATATTCCTTCAAGTACCTTCCACTGCACCCTAATGAAGTTACGTAAGCCAAGCGTCACCTTTTGAGTATTGATCCCTTATTTGTCAATTCTATCCTGTGCTTTAAATGGTTTATCGAACCATCCCATCTCTTTAACTCCATATTTGTTTTACCTTTTTTGATCCCTTAAATCCTTGGATTAGCCCGAGTCTCCACGACCCTTTCCATTCTGTTTGTCAATATTTTCCGTTTTTGTGTTTTGTTTATAGTTATTATTAATAAAACTCTATTTTATTAATGGTAGCAATATTATTATCCTTGAGCTCAGTTCCACTTCTTAAGCATATCGAAGTTACATAATATCGGCCGCCAGACAGTAAAACGCACTCTAAAGATAATTAAGGAAGTTCCCTCAACGAATAGTGTTATATATAGTATCGTCGGGAGTCATTCTACGACAATTTTGGTTTATTTAGAAAAAAATATACTCATAATTTTTATGAATACGTGCATATAAAATTACATTATATTCATAAAAGTTCTAATTTCTAAATGTGACAATTTCAATTTTAACATTGCTTATAAATGTATTAATATGTTTTTGTATAATAAAACTTTAAGGGAAATTTGATTTCATTTATTATTAGGTTATCTATAGCTAATATTATACTTATGTACTAGTGACGCACTTGTAAAATTTGATAGTGATATAGAGACATTAGAGATAACAATATGTTACAAGATTATAAATTTCCTGATGGAGAGCTAAGGAATTTGATTTATTCGTTAATTGTCAAAATTAAGAAAGTAATTGTCATGTTTCAAAGAAAGGATGTTTAGTAGCCTAAGAGCAGATAACTCATATATTGTATAGACAAATTAAAGTTAAAAAATGACTAAGATTTATCAATTCAGCTATATAAAGTAATGCGGAAATGTTTAATATCATTATTTTTGACTCATTTAAAACTATTTTCGATTATATAATTGTTCTGAGAGTTAATTAAAATAAGAGTATGCAAGCCAAAACCAAAATGTCATTCATTTAACATTAGTAAAAACGAACTTTTAAACTTTGGGAAGTGGTTATCATTATCTAGATACCCATATCAGTGATCTGACTAATATTCACCTTTTCTTCCGCAGTTAACATTTTTTATCTAATTACTGTATGTAGTTTAGAAATCAATATTTTTTAATTGTTTTAACATTTTTTTTTTGTAGTTTTGTGTGTTTACACAATTTCGTTCACCTTATTTAGCTATCAATATTTTGAAAGTTAAGTTCATCTACAGTATAATAATTATAATAACACTAACAAAATTTAACTTTTTGTCGACTAAAAGATTACAATAGCATTATTTTTTAATGTAGTTTTATGTAAAGATTTCAAAATCAAAGTCATTTTTATCGAAATCCCTCCCGTTTTTTGTAAGTTCCCAATTACTATTTTTGTCAAATTTTGAAGATTTTAACGAATTCTTTTATTTCTTATTTTCACGTTATTTTATGGGAGGGCTCTTGAAGGTCGTCATAATTATGGGTGAACCTTAAAGGTAATCGTGAAGACAACCCAAGAGCCTTGGAAGGGGGATGCTGGTTGCCAGTAATGTTGATAGATTACCTAGTTATCGCGTAATCTTTTGGCAAGGACTCCGGTTGATACAGATGCTCCGGTTGGTTTGCGTTGTCCTTCCTTATTTCCACCGATTTTTTTAAATTTTAGAAGCCTATCTTGCGCCTGTCCACTTGGGCATAAGTCGCCGGAATCAAGAGAGCCTAGCACTAGGCTACTTTAAAATGAGAATATGAAAACACAACAACGATAAAAAGAGAAGATGGCAACAATCAGCAAGCAAGCTCCGGCTTCGGTGGGAGGTCCCTCCTTCCCCCCGGCGCAGGAGCGTGTGATCTACAAAGAAAACAACAATAAAAAAGCTAGTTAAATAAAGGGGAGAAAACTGTCCCCCCCCCATAAAAAGTCTACAAGTCCACCAATCAATGTGCACTCACTCGTCCCGAGTACAAGGGACAGGCGGTAGCGACCCCGCCCATTCCGTTACCGGACAGGTAACGTGCGCAAAGATTGCCAAGACTGGGACATTCAACATGAATATGCCGAACAGTCTGAAGGATAATGCAGTCTTAAAATTCGGGTGCTAGTGAGCACTCCATCAAATGGCAGTGCGTCCCACGTTGTGCCCAATTCGGAGACAACAGAAAGCAACCTGAAGCCTTCGAGGCATTAGGGGCGGGGGGAGATCCATGGGAACAGTTGCGGCGCAATGGCACACAACTTTAAGCTCCCTTCGACCATCTCCAATCTTCTTTGCAAGGCAGCTAGAAAAGCTGCCCGTATTCCTGCCATGTAGTTGGTGTGAGGGAGAGCAAAACGCTGTTGAGGTGGCAGAGTCTTCGCGGACTCTTTGGCGCCCTCATCGGCCAACTCATTCCCAGCAATTCCTACATGTCCAGGAACCTAGCAGAAGATAATCTCGACATCCGCCAGGCTCACCAAAACCGTGGCGGCACGATATCGCTAACCAGGAGATGCGGAGATTCCAATGCCCCGTGAGAACTCAGAGCGCTTTGTGAGACGCAATAGATCACTATCTGGTTTTTTTACCAGGCACGTCGCGTAATCTCCCGTACCGAGTAGTGTATTGCCACCAGCTCGGCCGTAATGAGAGACGCAGCGCCTTTCAGAGCCCAACTGATTTCACACAGAGGGGATACGGCGCGGAAGCTGACCCCGTCTTGTGACTTCGAGCCATTCGCATACACTCGAACAGTTTAATCGTGACACGAGATGTGTCCTAAAAAGGTAAAATGCAATACTCCCGGTGCTGTAGAAGCTTTGGGAGCAGACGTGTGCAACAAATAGACAAATGTGGTATCATCCAGGGTGGTGTCCTGGGCAGAACCATGGGCACCACCCGCCTGAGAGCTATACCTAGCTCTCGAAGGAGTTTCATGGCCCTAAACCCAAAGGGCTTAGGGTATGACTGGCGTCTCTCAGTGGCATAAGCAACGTCGAAATAAGCTGCAGATACAGTGAGAGCTGTTAGCGACTGAGAGAGGCACCGGGCTTGCACGTACAGGCGAATAATGCATTGTCCACGGCGTACAGCGTAAGCTCTTTATGGGGGAAGTGCAGAAGGCACCAGTCGACAGGTGAAGGCCGGTGTGGTGGATCGAGTCCATCTTCCGCAATACACGCTCGGCTGCGGATGCAAAAAACTCGCATCCGTAGTCGAGCTTCGAACAAACAAAGGATCGATAAAAAAGTAAGTAAGTAGCCCTATCAGCGCGCCAAACGCTAAAGGACCCTAAGGCTGCGAATATCAGCCTCTCAGGTGAGGCGTCGGTCAAATACAAGACCAAGGAAACGGTGCGATTCAACCACTTTCAGGCGTACCCCTTTAAGAAACAAGTCTGGATCTGGGAGAAGCCGTAGATGGCGGCAGAAGTGCACCACCTTAGTCTTAGCCAAGGAAAACCGAAACCTGTGCGCTTTGGCATAGCGAGGTACGCAGTTCAATGCCTGTTGGAGTTAACGCTCCAAAGTTGGCATCTGGGCCGCGCCAAAATAGATCAAAGGTCGTCCACATAGAGCGTAGCGAGAACATCTTCCGTTAGTACCGAGTTGATGCCGTTGATGCTCAGGGCAAAGATTGTGACACCAAGGACACTTCTCTGTGGGACACCATCTTCCTGCTCCATTAAGCTGGACAAGGCTCCCTCCACCCGTACGCGCAATGGACGATCTCGCAAAAATTCAGATATAAAGATTGGGAAGCGTCAAGTCAGAGCAGAGCAGAGACAAGAGGTTAGAGAAATTGGGCGGAAACTGGCGGGAGTAGAGTGATCTCTCCCCGGTTTGCGAAAGACGAGCACAGTAGCGATTTGCTAGGAATCCGGCAGGAGACTCTCTACCCACATCCTGTTGAAAAAATCTAAGAGAGAGGCCATGGATCGCTCACCCAAGTGTCCAAGCATGGCGGTGTCCGCGCAGGAAGCAAGAGCGGAACGCAACTCAGTCAGAGTAAACCTGTCGTTGAAGCGTTCTCGGCCTCTGGGGGTAAAGTCCAGTCGGCGGCCTTCCGTGACATCAGCACGTCCATTAAATGCTAGCGGAGCAGTGTCCCGGCTAAATAATGCGGAAAAGCGGTCGCGAAGGATTCCGCTACGGACGAGGTGGCCGAGGTTTCGGTCCCATTCTCTTGACGAACAGGAGGAGGGTCCTGCAATAACTTGCGCCTAATCCTTTTGACTCGCTTCTACACCTCCACTAGAGGGGACTTCCCGTTAAGTGAAGACACGTATGCCCGCAAAGATGAGCGGCGGGAGTGCTTCGAAATATACTGGAACCTAGCCCTAGCCAACGAACTTCACCCACAGTGAAATAGTTCCTGCGGTTGTATGAAAAGCGACGAAGTAGGGGTAGAAATACAGGCTGTCTGAAACAAGGAGTAGAGCCAAAGTTGGGGTCGGGCGGGGTGCTGAGTCCCGTTAGCACGGCGGCCACGATAGCAAATCGCCGTGCCCTTTACGGGGAAGTGATCAGGAGGAGACTACGATGTGAGCGCTCTGGTTGGAGAGCGTCACACCTCGTCGACGACGAGAAAAAGAAAATCTAATGGCTTACGATTTTCTGAAGGAGATCTCGAGTACTCACTCAGGGAAGTATTTTTTTTCTGAGAGGCGTCTTGAAGCACGTTATTCTTGACCAAGTCCTTCGTCCTTAACCTCCATCGTTCCGAATCATGTTTTCTGCCTGCGAGCTCTAAGGTTGCCGGTTGTTGTTTGAGAATTGTGCGTCATCACTGGATGATTCCTATGACCTCTCAAGATGCTGCGTGAGTACTTTGGAAGTACTCCATGAATCTTATATGCGTGAAAGTGGCGTGGATACAGTTTGCGTCCCGAATACTCATTTGATCATTTCCGGGCCGGAGAATATATATGACTCCGCCAGAAGCTCTTTTGTTTGCTGACGGAAGCAATTTCGTCTCTATTTCCAAAGACACGGCGGTGATGGTTTTAGCGCCATATCGCTAAATCGTGTCCCGGTTCCAGTCTGACTTCCAAATCGTTCCGGAAGTTTACCAAAAGATTCCGATGAAATGTTTTTCAGCGCGAGATACTCCTTTTCGCTTTATCTGCGCGACTCGCTCTCTTTCTCTCTCTCTGACTTGCTAGAAATAAAAAATAAGCTATTTGGGCAAAGCAATTTGAACGACTTTTACAAGAAGAAGGAGCTGCACGAGATGAATATTATACGAGTTTGCCATCAAACCAAGATGACTGGAGTTCATGTATAAATGGAGTGAGTAATTTTTATATTAAAACTATATTTCTGTCTTATTATTAAACTATCAGAGCACATATCAGCCTGTGGTGTGCATTATGTCTCTTAGCTTCTTTTATACATGTGTATTATACGAAATTTGTGATGAGAAAGACAAAACGAAGATGCTGGGTCCTTCTTTAATTTCAACGTTTCGGCTTATTACAAAGACCATATTGAGGAGCTATAAACAAATTTGAAATCAGTATATAGAATAATTAAAAAATTATATTACAGCTCAATTAAGGTATTACTATAAATTTGAGACGATGACACATAACTGACGGTAAATAGGGCCTAAAAATAAAGTATTTAATGAAAAACAAAAACTTGTGTTCTTAAAAGTACAGCATAAATTTGTTGAAAAGAAATTATATCCATTAAATGCAATAACTAAAATAAACGTTACAGTAAGATATTTAACAATTAAATTAGAGAAAAATGGTTACATATAAAATATAATAAAAACTGTATATTGAAAACAGGAATGATACATATGATTGAATACAGCTTGGTTGGTTGTAAGGTTAGAAACAATGGAAAGGATGACCTGTCATTATTAAATTTTGGATGTAGCATTTAATAAATAGAGATTCCTTATTAGGTAGGGTAGATATTGATTTAGTCAAGTTAAAGGCAGAATAATCGTTTGAGGATACGTCTGTTTTACACTCAATCGCATGTTTCATGATATAATAAGTATCTGTAATGGTCAATGATATTCGACTCTTGTGACAATAAAAACAAGACTGAGGTTAACGTATTGTGGCTCCTATATAGCTTGCCTAATACATCTGGAGCAGGTAAATCTACTATATACAATCTACAAATATATATATATATATATATATATATATATATATATATATATATATATATCAGGAAAAGGATAGCAAGTACTGAATATAACATATATTGCCAACGTTTCGGGCTCTGGACCCATCTTTTAGGCTAGAATATTAAAGATTTATATAAGAACAATTGCTTAACAATTATGAGAACAATGATAATTAATGGCTTTAGGCTAAAAATGTACTAGAATGTAAAACAAAAAAAAAATATCAAAATACAATATTAAGAATAAAAATCCGTATATTAAGATAAAAAATGTATTAATTCAAACGAAATTTATAAGGTTACAATTGGCACAAAGGGAAAGCTCAATAAATACACTAAAATTGTTACCTGATTCGGAGAAAGATGTGATCTGAATGAATGAAATAAAAAAATTATACTAGCAGGAAAGATGTGAATTAGTATTAGTTGGCTCTCTGATCTATGTAGTTGGTTAGTCGAAAAAAAATATAAAATGTAAGCTAGTTGGTTGTTTGAGGGGTAATTAATTCATGGTGACTAGTTAAAAGAATTCAACGAAACTAATCAGTCCTTATTTAATTGAGGCTGATTAAATTTAATTAAAAGGGACTTAATTATGAGAAGGTCAGATATAGATTTTGATGCGGATAATATTTTACGGAAAGTTCCATTCCTGTTCTGTAACTGATCCCACGGTGAGCATCAATGCGTACCTTGAGAAGACGTTCTGTACATTCTAACTACGTTCCTAAAGAATATTTAGGACAAGTACATTTATATACTATTCTGCAACGCAAAATGTCAGGAATGGGGCACTTTACAGTGAACAAAGAACTAATTTTTAAAAGGGGTTTACAAAAATTGGCGTTAAATTAAAATGAGGAATGAATTTTTTCAAAATATTCGAGAGAAGAGATCCAATTGGAGGCGTCCCGAGAAAAATCGAAGAGAAATAAACCATTTCCCGACAAGGAGCCGAGCCTCAGAACTCTTGTTATCTAGACCAGTTCTCTACCGACTGAACTAACGTGATACATAAACCATGTCAACGCATTTCATCACTTTATCTTTTTAGTTCGCACTACCAAAGACCACCGCTCAATTGAAACCGTGCCTGTAAGGACGAATAAGATAGAGTGCGAAAAGCTCTACAACTCTTCTTTTAGCGAACGAAAGCTATCGGCGGGTGTGTTTGGCGGGCAAACTAACACGCATTCATCCCCTAGCTTGATAAAATTATGTGTGGAGGTGAAAAGGTTAGGCCCTCGCATTCCAATGCTTTCACTTTCTCATCATAGCTTACGGTGTTTATCACAGGTCGACCCACATCGAGGATACAATTTTAGGCCTAAACTTCTGTAACTTACCAGTCTAATTTTTGTAGGCGAAGCGACTCATTCTCCCCTTCTCCTTGGTGCCCCACTCATCGTTTTCCCTTTTGGATTGAAGGATATACATGGGCGGTTAGGCCTTTTAATTTATTCTGTTGCGAGGATTCTGCCTGATTGTTCCACTGAATCGTTGTCCGTCACTTTCCTTGACGTTATTAATTTTTGGAGACCCGTAATGGATTCCTTTGGGCAGCGAAGATTTTCTGCCATTGATTCCTGCGAGCGTTGTTGCTATCCCTCTGTTGGCTGCATCAATTTGTGCTCTTCCAGTTACGTTTGCAAGTGTTCACCTTGAGAAGCCGTTCACACTGGTCACATGAAAGTTCTTCCCTAATCACCTCGCCATCTCTTCTTTGGGGAATTCTGTCATCTCAAATTTTTTCTCTCGGATCGGTAGGTCTTCAAATCATCGTTCCCCGTGGTCTTGACGCCTTTCACCACGATCTCGCCGTATGTGGGTTTCTCATTGCCGAAGACTGTCCTCGCCTTCACCCCTGTCGACTTGCGTCGAATTCTCATCATCGTCGCCAGCGTCCTTCACCTTGGTTTGCGACGTGGATTATTGCTTCACTGCTCTGGTATCAGGTATTTAGAAGTATTTCTTTCTTCTTACATCCCCTTTACATTAATTAAGGGGTATTGTTGTAACCATGGGCCTTCAGGTAAGGGATGAAAAGCAGGAAGGTTATTAGGGGAATACCTGTCGCTAGAGTAGCGAAGCTTATTTCATCTTCAATGGCGCGTTTGTCGTTTCAGCTTTAAACCTTTTATCCATAGAACCCATTTTGTATGCGTGAATATCTTTTTGATCAAAACGACTTGTGGTCGTTCAATGGTGTTAAGCATTTGTGACTTTTCTTATTGTTTGATGACCCTCGTATAATTTGTTGACAGATAATTTATTTAATTTTAATTTTGTTTAAATTATACTGTAAATACTTTTATGTCTCTATTTATTTAAACCCTTGCGGATATCTCGTAATTTAGCACCGTCCTGACAAATTCTGGTGAATTTCTGGTAGGCTTTTAGATCCCTGGTATTCCAAATTTTATGTGTGTATTTTTCCCTTGGCTGTATGAACCGGGTTCTGCGATAGCCTTTACAGGAGAAGTGATACACAGAAACAATAGATCCTAATGGAGGTGACCCCGAGGAAAAATTAGAGAAATAAACCATTTCCCGACAAGGACTCGAACCTCAGACCTCTGGTTATCTGGACCAGTGGTCTACCAACTGAGCTAACGTGACACGTAAGCCATGAGAACGCATTTCATCAATTCAACTTTTTCGTTCGCACCTACAAAGAGCACTACTCAAATGAAACCGTGTTTGTAAGTACGGAGAAGATACAGTTGTAAAAGCCCGACATTCCTTCTTTGAGAGACCACAAGTTATCGGCCGGTGTGGTTGGCGCGCAAACTAGCACGCATCCAACCCCAAGCTTAAACACTGGATAAGATTATGTGTGGAGAAGTGATACACAGAAACAAGAGAGAAGAGATCCTACTGGAGGTCACCCCGAGAAAAATCAAAGAGAAAAAAACCATTGCCTGAAAAGGACTTGAACCTCAGACCTCTGGCTATTTATACCAGTGCTCTACCGACTGAGCTAACGGGACACGTAATCCATAAGAACGCATTTCATCAATTTAACTTTTTCGTTCGCACCTACAAAGACCATCGCTCAAATGAAACCGTGGCTGTAAGAACGGAGAAGATACAGTTGTAATAGCCCAACATCCCTTCTTTGAGCGACCGAAAGCTATCGGCCGCTGTGGTTGGCGCGTAAACTAGCACGCATCCACCCCCAAGAAGGGATGTCGGGCTTTTACAACTGTATCTTCACCGTCCTTATAAAATTTCCATCTTGTTTATAAAAGTTTCTTCTTTGTTCTTAAGTCCTTTTGACCAAACATTTTTAATCTTTCTCATAATAATTTCCACCTAATCTCTATCCTATTTAATTTCCAAAAAGCAAGTATTAGTACCCCCTCCCTTTCATAATACCTCTCAGCTCTTTCCGCTTATACAAACTCTCATCCATTTTGAAACAGTCTTTTCCTCCAGGACTTTTTTCCAATATTTCAAAGCAATTAGAAATTACGATGCCTTTTCAATATCAATGATAATGTACAAACACTTGTTCATTCCTCCATTTTTTACAAATAGAACTGCAAGCAATGTATTAGGGGGTTTGAAAAACTTCTTTGCTAGTTCACCACTATGAAATATGAGCCAACTAACCACGTCACAACCAATGTCTAATGATAGGAAACTGTCTAGAAATAGCTGTTTATCATCTCTTCTGTCTTGGAATCATTTAGGTCATGATCATTTTGGTGTTTAACCCAATGCAGGAAAAGGGTTTATTGAATCAACATATTCTTTATTGCTTTTTCGATTAGTTAAGAAAGTAAAGCAAAGCTACAAATGCGATGAGCAACCTTTGTAAAGCGTATCCAGATGCGATGAAGCCTCTTACATATCAGCTATGGTCTAAAAAGTCTATAGATAGCGAATGTGACTTATCTTACAGCCATGCTCATACCATTATTATTTTTTTCTTTTTAATTCCTCTTCTAAATAAAATATTAACGATTCCTTTTAATATTAGAAGAAAAGGATTCCTAGCCTGGCATTAATTATCATGCCTATCATTTCACTTCCAATTAGTGACAATTTATTGGCCATCTTCCAATTAGTTTCTGCACTTACCTGGTGTAAAATTAAATTAAAAATTATGGTCACATAAAATATTGAAGGAAATGATAAAATAATTAATAAAAAACACTCACAACTTACATTTCACAAAGATATAACTACTTAGGGTCAATTGGGTAGAAACAAAGAGTGGAATGATGCATTAGTGGGAAAAAAACAACAAATATTTATCCTCCATTTGACTAAATTTCTTACCTTTAATATCATATGAAAGAAAGACTTTTGATTATTAGTTGCGTTGTAAAGGATGATGATGGAATTTATGTATTCCTTAAGGAAATATAAGAAAATTCAACCAGAGCATCAATGATTTCACTGTTGATCTAATCATAAATCGGCAAATCATCAATGCATTTCATTATAATTTAACAGGTTTCAAAACGTTGAAATTTGTAGGGAGAAATTGGGGTAATTACATTTAATTTACTGATTGCGATGTATCTAATATTAAACAATGTTTACAATCTACAAATAAACGAATTAAATACTAAGCAATTTAATGCTAAAAATACTGTAATATTTGCTGGTATTCATTACACTCCTCTTCCAAGGCTACATGGTCTGCTTTGAATGGAGTGAGGCCGCTTATTGCGGAATATAACCTTCAATTCTTTTCAATGTTATATAATTTAGACATCATCAGATAAAATACGCTCCATTACTGCAAAACCAGCACACAGTTATCATAAAACATTTGTAAACTTCACTCATTTAAGATAGACTAAGATAAAAAATAATGTGATAAAAGGATTTGCCCAAAAAATGCGACAAATGATTTGGAAAAATCTATTATTACTATAATTTGGAAGTCTAATTGTTGAATTGTTCATCTTTCCTCATTGGTATTGAACCACGATTTATGCCATTAGATAATTTTAAAGTGAAATAAGACAAATGAATACCTGATTTGAAGGATTTTAATAAATTAAACAAAAGGGTTTCAAGAAAGTTATAGTAATAGTATAGGAAATTTATGCTACACAAATTAATTATTTTAGTAACAAAGAAGTAAGACTGTCCTCTATCAAATTTAACAGTGAGATAAAGTCAAACAAATTTTGATAAAGAGTCAAATTCAATGAGTCAATCAAAAAATTGTAGCCTATTTTACTATGGTCCTATAATGTTCCTGCGTTTTTTTTTTCCAATTATATACTCACTTTGATTTCATTTCCATTGCTATTTTTTTTTTTACTTCAATAGGGTATCAGTATCATCATAGTTCTATTCATTTTTTAATTTTTTGCTCACGAGAACATAAAACAAAGAATAGCGAGTTGACAGAAATTCGAGATTAACGGCGTCGTTTATCCGTTACAGGTCAGATTATTCTATTAATATTTCAAGGTAAAGTCATTACATATTGAAAGATAAAATCAAACTAGTTATTGGTTACTATTTCCGAGACTAGTGCTCTTTACAATGGTCACAATTATTGTTTAAAGGCTTGTCTAATAGTTATCAACCATCATATTTAACATCCATACGCCAAATCTATCGTAAAAATTGAGTGTTCTTTTATTTACAGTATAACCATAAAATTTGAAATCAGAGTTATTATACCATAGAAATTCAAACAGTAGTATATAATAATTATCTTAGATGTAAAAACAAGAATGAATGTGGAAAAAAACAACAAATAATATTATTGTAATTTCGGCGATATTATCTACATATCGCTGAGTTGTTTTATACAAATATTCATACAGTCAAACGATAGTCCATTTTATTTGCAAAACAAAGAGTGAAAATAAAATAGAAATAAAAGATAGATGCGATGTGATGTGATTTATAAAGAGAGAAACTCAAACAAACCTTCTACAATTAATGTGAATTTATAAGCTTTATTCAGCCTTGATATTGAATGACTTCAAAGATGGTGATACTTTATTATCGCTGGAATCTAGAAATGATGCAAAATGTTGTTAATCTTATTCGTATGAAGTTTATTCCAATTAGTTATAAAACATATATGGCACCAAAGAATTAGTTATGAAACTTTGTGAAATCATCACAAAAGCTTTAATGATTTAAATCAATTTGCAATCTACCTTTACTTGAGTGATGTACTTTTGTAAAAATAATGAATAAAATGATTATATTGAGTAGCCTCTTGGAAATATAGGACTTATGAGCAAAGAAAGAGGTGTCCAAACCCAAAAGTAAAATCTTTTACTCCTGAAAATAAATATTTCCATACAATACAGACAATCGTAGATTCGTCGCCTTTTGCCTACGGCATTAGTTTATAAAATTATCGGAGGATATGGAAACGATGGTTCTCCCTTTCCATCTGCTGAAAGAATTCGTTTCTAATCCTTTTAAATACTTACTTTCGGAATAATTCCACTTTAACGATAGGATTTAATCCTTCGAAAGACATTAAAAAAGTCGTTTCAAAGAGTAATTTAAATAGAAATATATGGTGAATTTTGTTGGACTAAAATAAATTGCTATTAATACTTTAATAAAAACAAAGGAAAATGCTATGAACACCAGTTTATCATAGAATTGAATGTGACTATTTGTTTAAATGTATCCTGAGTCTGTGGAGAATAATATAATGAGTCACTCTAATTCATCGGTTACTAGCCAACTGTATTTCAGTGCTACTCATATAGTTAATATATGGAAACCCAATACGAGAAAAACAGTTTTTAAATTTTAATAAAGACATCTTAGATTGATGTATAACTCTTGACTGTCCCATTATACTCCTTCCATTTTGTTCAGTTTTTAGAGTTCAATTAAAATTAATTTTCTACTCTTACACTATTACTGGCTTCCAATTCTTTCTTTGGATTTTTTCCATATTAAAATGTCTTCCCTTAAATGAATGTAAGCAAATAGATTTATGAAAATTGTTTAATAGTATGATTATATTAGTTCACAGATAAGGTGCTCGGGCAACTTGATGGATTGCATAAAAGAAAATAAACGAAATACTTCAGTTTGGGTTTTGTAATTAAATTAAATTTTACATTCTGACGCGATTACCGGCTTCCAAAATAATTTTATTTTAAAAATTAAAAAATGTCAACTAGATTATGGCTGCTGAATAACAGTTTCCTTAAAGTAGTCGCTCTAAGCTTCAACCACGGAACATTGCGCATGCGTTTCTCAGTGGGTCATTGGTAAGATTTTCGAACGTCACTTAGATCTTTGCCCCCAACACGGCTTGAGGTTGAAGGCAGAGAGATTAGTGTTTGTCTGACCAGTGCATCACACATAATTATTGGGATTTAAATTTTGGGGATCCAGAAGGCCAGAATAAGAGGCTGGTGAAGTAGAGAAATATCATACAACCAGCACTGCATCATTACAAATATATGTCCTTCCAACATCAACACACTACATCCTGGATTTGACCCCAAGCTCCAGAAGCTCCACACATTCGTCTGAATTGAGCCTAAGACCCTGCTCAATCAGGTTGGGCAATATGGCACCACTCTCTCTGGAGAAACACAGACTCACAATTCATCACATTTTTGAGTTACTTGATCTTCATGATACGTAAAACATCGCTTGGATTATAGGCACTACCTGTTGTTCTTGGTGTTATGAAACTGGTCCTGGGAGAAGGATTTTTTCTGAGAACAAACAGAGCGTTGCCAGCTCAAAAAAATGATACTGCTCGTTCAGGAGGTATTTGTCTTCATCCAGCGTTTCCTCATGGCAAATATGTTAGATTTTATCTTTTACACCTATTTACGGATGGGAGCGAAGGTGTTCATTTAGGCATGGTTCACGGTTATGATTCCACCACTCTTTTACCTAGCTTAGGCTTTAATTCTATTGCTTCTGTTTTCCATCGCCTTCTTTATGAGTTGTTGGATGCATTCCGGCGTGAAAACGCAGTCAGAACGTCAGCTGTTTTCCTTTTTGCTAGCTCTAGCTTTGTAGTGTCCATTCCAACTGCCCCTTTCATGTTTACATCCCTTACTATGTTAACAGAGCATTGAGAATCAGATATGATTTCTGAATTTTTATGCACTACTCGAATCATCACAATTCAGATTAATATTTTTCATAACTTAGATAGCTTTCACTCCACCATGTAATGTAAATTATATCTTTTTGTTTCACTGGTGCCTCGCAAGACACACATTTGGATTTCTTTAACATATCCTTAAGTTTCTTCAGTTTAGCGCTAACCATAGCTTCAGCCATCTTAATGGGAGTTGTAATTATCACTAATTTGTAATAATTTTGTATTAAGTTAATAACGTAAAAAATGTACTCAATATAATTTATTTTAGGGTAAATGTCCGATCTGTTTTATATATAACTAAATATACCCCAAATTCTCTATCTCTAATAAATTAATAATATCTGAATTGGTCAGACTAAACGAAATTCAGCGTAACATGTGACTATTTAATATAAACACATTAATAAATAATAATTCAATTTTTACATAATTTTATTAATAAATATTTAATTTCAATTATCTTATTCCATTGTTTTGGTCTTTCTAATTACTCATCTCGGTTGGTCGTAATTTCAGTTATCCGGTTTTTCAAAACCACTCGTTTTCTTCTAATTCCAGTTCGGAAAAAGCATTTCGATTTTTTTTTCCAAATCCCAGACACATGAGCTGTTTACCAGAGAACTTATGACGCCTACTTTGCCTCATAGTTTCCCCTAAAGTTTTCCGGACCAAAGATTAAAATTTTCTTGTTTGTGTCTATTTTCCTCACTACTTTGAAAAAGTGAAATACTTTCTGGTAATATGGCTGTATTGTGGTGTTGTTCTGAGCTAAGAAATATAAAAGTATAATATGGTGGTTTTTCATGGTGTTATTATTTGTGTTTCTTCAATAAGTCTACGGTCAAGTTTAAACCGAACATGTTTGATGACATGTAAGTGATGAATCGTTTAGAATCAGGTTTGTAGATACCAATATTTCTCATTAGGATAATTTTGCAACATATTTGTAATGAACTCCAGGAAAGAATTATTTAGACCTGAAAGAATACATATTTAGATAAGTTTGTAAACTTCTCTGGTCAAAAACTTTAAAGAATCTTCTATCTTTATATCCTGTACGAAATATCCATGATTATCCGATTAATGATGTATACTTAGCTATTTTAAACCACAGAATGACGAAATAGCAAAAACCGTAAGATCTAAAGAAGGGATTTATAGATAAAGATAAAGAATGGAATTAAAATTTTAAGATAGGACAAACAAAATATATTAGGATAAAGTAATAGTTTCTTAACTATTATTTCTGCGACGTCAGATTTGACTATTTATTGATTCCATTAGTAAACATAATTCCTCAAAGTGTTTTCAACGACATTTCAAGATAAATCGTTCAAAGAGTTTTATTTAATACGATAAGGAATTTGTTATCTCATGTTAGATAATTTGTTTGATAGTTTTAAACTGTTATTACTAGATGTCTAACATTCAGCCATTTTCATAGGGTCTTTTTCTAAGTTTAGGAATTTTATTTGTCAATCTCTACTTGCCATGTTCTAAACTATTACAATCTCTTTGCATCTATGAAGAGCAAAGGTATCTAGTTTCATGTCATCAGTCAATTATAAATTTTAAACTTCAAATTAGTGTCAAAATTAATTGATTAAAAAAATAAGCAAGGTGACGAAAACAAGTTCTCTAGAAAGCCCATAGTTACTGATGCGAATGAAAAATATTTCAGTGACAATTATCTTCCTACGGTTTTAGAGCCAGTCCTCAATCCAATTTAGTACGCTACCTTATATGCGTAAAGTTTTAACTATATTAAGAGTATTTATTTTGAATGGTATCAATTGCCTTTCTCTAGGTCAAACTTGCGATCATTTCTTTATAAAAATAAAGCAAATTTGTTAAGGCTAATCCTCCGCATTGTGGATTGTAAGATTGTAGTTATTTAAATCTTAATCACTACAATCCTACACATGACAATGAAATACAACAATTCACTAACGATCAATATATGGGAGATGGCTAGAAATTTTATAGGATCAGACTTAATGTCTTTTCTCCATTTTTGTTTTATATTTGCCTCCTTGTAATCTTTAGGACTATTGCTTCGCCAATTTTCATTTATAAAATAATACGTTAAGGGATTTATCAGTTTAATTACAAATTATTTAAGGTTGATTGGCTAGATTTTATGTGGACCCTGCGCTTTAGAAATTTTCGGATTCTTAATATAAAAAATTATAAATTTTCCATCATATTAAAATTGAGTCGATTAATTATTTGTATTATAGATGGTGAAAAGATTCATAAAATGGGCAGTTCATATTTTTACCACGTGGGCAACATCGTCATTAAGGAAAACATCCGAGGAAAAGTTTATAATTTGCTTACGGTTATTTTGATACCTATAGAAATCGTTTCGGGTCGTGTTTTGCCCGAGTAGAAAAGAAATGACGGGTATAATTTTACCTCAGTTAGGAGTTTTCAATATTTAAAATTTCTCCGAAATTTAGGAGTTATACGTCGGAGTGACAAAGATTAAAATTACTAAAAAGAAAAACCAAAATGACATGAGAGTTCTCTTGATCATTGTTAGGATTCATATTTTGATCTTTGTTTCCAACTGTTTTGATAATATTTATACACTCAAGTATTTTCTATCCTACATTCTGAAGCGGTAAATTATCATTTATTAATTTTAGCCGTCAATTTCCTACATTTGGAAAATTTAAGTTCTCCAATATAACTCCAGCCCTTGGGTGATAAAGATCACGAAGAATGCGGACTCTGTCTTTGAGTAAAACGGTACCCCGATCCACAATGACCAAACCTTGTAAAAGTAGTTGAGATCAAACATGAACTTCTGATCGAATAAAGTTTTGCTGTCACAGGTGCCTTGCCAATAGCTGATCAACTACACGCCTGTGAAGCGTGCTCGCCGCCGAGTGGGGAGGTTGCACATTGAGTAATTTAACAATTTAAACATATTTATATTTTAAAACAATAAGCCGTTTTTACCTGCATTAAAACTAGCATTTTCATCGAGGTTGGTAATGTCGTATTAAGTGTAACAGGTTCTTTTTAATTACCACCATAATTGACACGTTAACATTGTTAGTTACGTCAGCGCAGGTTGCACTTGGTTTTGTTGACTTTATTTGATGACTTTGATCTGGTTGACGTGAGTCTAATGGACGTGCATCATGGTATTTTAATTTTTAATTTTAATGGATTGTAATAACTTGAAGACTACGAATGGGGAGTGCTTTGGGTTTACTTAGACGAGTATAAGCAGACGTTATTATGAACCTTAGCTTAGAATTTTTGGCTTTATTTCCTTTGTTTAATATTTATAAATGTTTCATTTGTATTTTTTATTACGACATGAAGTAATTTTAAATATAATTTCGGAAATAGATGCGTAATAATTATTCAGCTTTATATTCATAGCTTTATATTTGGCCCCCAAATTTTGTTTTCTTACAATTACATTTTAAACTTTGGAACTATCGAGGCGAGACAATAAATAATGACTCCAACGTTAAAGGTTGCAAAATATATTGGTATTTTTGTATTTCTTAGCGAGTTGGTTTGATCACTTGTAGCTGAGAGGTAGGTAAATAAACTTTGATGTCTTTCTCTCTAAATCGAGACAGAGAACTTACATAATTACAAATGTACGAAAAATTAAAGAACAAAAGAAAAGGGAGAAATAGGTCAATTGATAACCAACGGACAAGTAAAAGGAAAGGATGATGTGTGTACAGAATTTGGTTTACAAGTCAAATTTCTGTAAATTTTTATTTTAATTTATATTTATCCATTATATTCTAAAACATATTTACATATTTTCCTTCATAATCGCACATGCAATCAAGAGTTTATTTTCCCTAAAGCAATAAACTAGGCAATTTCCAGAGAGAAGCAATGCAAAATATTCCATCACCATTCCACCATTTGAAGCTCTCTTACCCATCTTAATGGTGAGGGAGAAAGCAATAAAAAATGCTATCACAACACTAAGAAAGGTAACCATCGAAAGCCATTGAAACTATTTTTAATCGTTATATGAAAATGAATAAAGGAATTGGATTTGAACCTGTGTCCTCAAGTGCTCATCGCTATTATGATCACGACGCTCATCGACTGAGCTACCATTCTCAACCACAAAACGTTGATTCAAGAAGACTTTTGAATAACCAAGTGTAAGTTTTTTTATCCAGTGAGAGTCAAAACAGGTGTTTTTTAACAGGAATGGTGCACAGACTTTATTTTTAAATAACAAAAATCACATTACACTTAATAAACGAGATGTATTTATGGGGCCTAAAAAATGAAAATTGGTATCACAATTTTCATCCTTTAGGCTTATAAATACATCTATTATAGCAAGTGTCATGTGATTTCTGTTATTTATATATGGCATATATACATTCTTTTAATCAAAGCTGTATGGGCGATGTTTAAAGCTGTTTATTTGGAAATATTGTGGTTAAATGGGCTGTTGCTCCTCACTTCCTTTTAACTAATGTATGCATAAATTGATTCTTTCCGTCCTTCTCACTGCTTCACATATGTTCTTTAGCATTATAATAATTTATTCGAAAACTACTTAAGGACGAAATCGACTAAATTAAAAAGGAGAACTCATGTTCCCGAAGAATATGTGCATCACGTCAAAGTAACAATTGGCTTGAGGTATGCAAGCCATCAGAAGAAACCTCTCCTTCCTTATCGATTCATTCTATTTATTTTTATATCTCTAAAGCTTTGAAAAAATAAACCTTTGTAATATCAAAAGAATTTTTGTGTTAAATGACAACATAGTATTTATGCGACAAAGCAATACATTTTTCTCATACAGCCCCTTATTCCTTTATACCATATTACATAATCAAATCACCATTTCGGCTCAACTTTTCTAACCCGAAAACCACTTCAGTCTTATTATTCCTTTTAATGTTTCGTCTCTCCTTCATTTCATCTTCAGTAAATAAAAATATCCTTGTTGTTTGTAACTATTTCTTCTGTTTTCTCAATATAATACAATTTCTTTGCTCGTATTAATTAACTGGAATGTCGTTTCATGAGCAGTTAAAATATATTTCGAGAACAAGAAAGGAAAATTATTAAATAATTTACTATTTCAAACGTGCTCTGAACATGTTCATTAAATTTATATTTTCTAACTTTCAAAAACTTTTTGAAATAAAACTTTTAGGAAAACTGAAAATTTAACCTAAATTAGAAATTAAAATTTTACATTTGTATTCACGAATACTTTAACCTCATTTAATAATTGAGTTATTTGACACATTTAATTACAGAGTTCAAAATATTCATTGTCTTCATACTATTTATTTTATGAATACTAACTTTCTTTCAAAAGGGAGATTGTCTTAGAACTGGTAATAACTAGAATTTGATAATTAAAGTTTGCATTGAATTACTCTTTGGTGGCATCGATCACAATTCAATTCTATTCAAAATTCATTATAAATATTTTCTAATCTCAAATCGTATGATTATTTGAAAATTTTGCATAGAGAAAACTTTTGTAAATTTAAACTTAAGTAGAGTAAATGCTAATGCTAAGATGCAAATGCAAGAAAACGTAAGTCGAGTACACCTCCAAAAATTCTTAAATCAAACCCCAGAAAAATGACTCATGAATGCAATCAAAATAACATATTGGAAAAAGATCTAATGTGAAAGAGCGAATACACAACTAAATCCTAACAGCACAAAACACCAGGCAAGCAAAGAGATAGTATTAAACCTTCTTAACAAAACAAACATTGCAAGGTAAATTTGACCGAAAAACTTATCGATCATATTTCCATATATTTTTATAAAAGAAATTATGTCGGAAATTCCAAACGGTGAGCCAGGCATATCATTTGTATAAAACTCAATAATAAATACCATTCCTTCCATGAAAATTTTGCTTTTTAATGATAAGATTAAATTTCACAGAGCAACTTGAACAGTTATGATTTATCCTCTGAATATCAAAGAGTTAAAACAAGAGGTGGAAATCTCCGCATCTCACAACGATTCACCCCCGTGTGACCCGGGAAGCGAAGGAATTTTCCTCAATCACATGACTAAACAAACGCAGTGTATTATTTATTGCGGCAGGTCAGAAATAGCGCCACTCTCATGCAGGTGTTTCGCTTCCACTAAATCACCTGAATGATAAACAGCATTTGTTCACGCGTTCCTGGTCTCACCAAAGTATGTCCTCCCGTGCGTGAAGGAGATCAGATGGAAGTTGATGCTTCATTGGAAAGCAAGGATATAAATTGTCATTGAAGTGTTACCAGCATTCCATAATAATTTAATTTATAGAAAGAATAGAGCTGAAGTATTGCGCCTCACAGCCGAGTTTCTAACACCCAACATTTTTCCTAATACTTATGATTGGCATTCTTCATCAAAGTGACCATAAGTTGGTAAAGTGCTACAGTAACTTTATCGTTTAGCTATTATCTCTAATGGTAGGTACACTATTATCTTACTCTAACTACTAATATAATTTCCAATCCTTATTTAACCAATACAAAGATTAATATGTAGGTATTTGGTGTAATATGTCAATTTCTTATTCAAATTATTGCAATTTCTTTTAATTACTCTTCATTATTACCAAGAAATATTCCTGATTTCTAATATACCAAAAATAGCGTTAAAAGTGTCTTATATCCTAATTGCATTCCCACTAAAGAAAGTAATACCAAATTTTTATTCACGCCTCTCACCCCTAGTCATCCTATGTTTACCCAAATACAGTCAACCTGGAGACTAACCCTCTCCCCTCAAATTGCCACTCAGTTTTTTCCCATTATAATCGTGTTGGAGATCTTCAAGTATAGACAAAACAATCGCTGACGCAAGTTGTGTTTGCGAAATAAAGTTATTGTTAGATTTTGCACAAAGTCAAATTAGTTAACGTAAATCTGTTTTATAAAGGATTTACTGGATTAAAACTATAGCCAATTTGGTTAACATTAGTATTAAATTTTTTAATAAAATAATCTATGAATTCGTCAATCTATTTATTCAATTTGGTCTTTCATAATACATAATTATTCACTTATCTCCTATATACTTTTTCTTTATTAATTTTGCTCTTTCAAACTATATAATTGTTAATTTTTCTATTATATTCCATTTAGATATTTAATTTGGTCCTTCAAGCCATTTCCAAATTCAATTTGCTCTTCTCTATTGTAGAGGAATCGTAACTCGCCCGTTCTCTCTCAGTGGAGACACAGGACGGTAACCGCAAAAACATCCGGGCCTGGCACCGAGGGTCAAACTCGTAACAACAGCTCCTCGCGACTCGTCGCTATGAAAAGCCGAACGGTTTTAAATTGCAGGATCTCCCCTACGAGAGTATACTCCATTCCACCTCAAGTAAGAAATTGAAGACACGTTTCTCTCAAGCTCTAAGGCCAGCTGGATCAGAGATGAGACTTGATGAGAAAAACTGTTGGAGTAACAACCCTCATGCAGCCCGTCCACAAGCCCCTCCCCTACTCCTACCCCTACCCTAGGTGGGTGACGAGGTATAAATAACAAACACTTGTGAAAAACAGGGTAGAATACATGAGTCTCGAGGCTACGAAGTCCCCAGGTTGAAGTCGGGCTACCAAGACTGGACAGGTATAATACGTAAGTCTCTAGGCTACGAATTCACTGGATTAAGGCAGGGCTACCAAGACTGGGTAGGTAGAATACGTGAGTCTCCAGGCTACAAAGTCCCTGGATTGAGGCCGGGCTACAAAGACTTGACAGATAGAATACGTATTTCCTCAGACTACGAAGCCCTTGCAAGAGAGGCAGGGCTACAAAAGGGGGCTAAGAAGCAGCTCATCCTCGATCTAGTCCCTGGTATCAAACCGAATGTTAAGTTAACTTGTTCAAGTTCAAATTACTCTCGTCAAAGAGAATCCTCATATCCTGGTGCATCCTAAAGCCCAAGGATATTCCTCGACCTTGAGGAATTACGAAATAAAGAGAATAATGGCTACCCCTCAAGCCCGTTACCCGGTGGCCACACCAAACTCATAAGTTAACTTAGGTTGAGGAACCAAGTTCAACTTATTCTCGTCAGAGAAACCCCCTCCCCCCTTATATCCTGGTGTATCCAAAAACACCGAGATAGGCCTCGCCCTTGAGTAAGACTGGAACTAAGAAGAAGCTCATCCTCGAGCTAGTTCCTGGTTACCAAACCGACCTTTAAGTTAACTTGTTTAAGTTCAACTTATTCTCGTCAGAGAAACCCCCCTCCTCTACCCTCGCTCTTGAAGATGACCCCCTCCAGGGTACACTCCCTCCAGCATTCCCCTGAGAGTTAAGGTATTCAAGCCTTAGTGTATCGCTAGACAGTGCGAATTACTCCTCAAAGTAATCCGAAAAGGAGAAAGAAACCTTCTTTCACTATCTCGTGGTGATATCCCTTACTGCCGAAAGGTGTGAACCCCAGCTGCCACACTCTCCAAAGTCACTTGTTGCTCTCAAGTTATTCGTCCGCAACCTCCATCTGGCCGGTCGGCACGCGTCTTGGAGGCAATAACATTCCTGAGGTAAAGTGCTCATTGAGTTCAAGGTCAGAGGCAAACCTGTTTCAAGGGGTATTTACAAAGGTAGTTGCGGCCAGTAAAGGCCGTTAGAATTTTGTTTTGTTTTTAAATTGAAGTGAGCATCGAATTAGCCAATATTAGAGAGTCTAGTTAATTAAAGTAATTTTTGTGTATTTTAAAATTAGGAGTATTTCTGTGGTTCATGTTTTGTATTTTGTTAGTAAATTGTTAAATTTAAAATATAAGTTTATTTTAGGAGTTCCTGTGCATTTCATTCTTATCCTTACCTGTTGAAGTGGCTCTTCCTTAAAAACAACAAAATTAGCACTCTTGGATCAAAGCCTACTTCATCAAAGAAGTACTTCGCGTTCCACAAGGTATTATACGACAAAAGTGGTGTCAAGTCTGAAGGTTTTTTTATAAAGAACCCACAACGTCTAATTAAGGAAGAGCCAACACGTAAAGGAATACCAGGAATAAGAGAATAATTGACGAGAGGAAAATTGGTAAAGTTTTGGGTGGAAACAATCTGAAGGTAATAGTTAGGCCAAGTAGTAAATTTGTGATTGGAGGAGTGGTATTACAATCACCATAGTAGTGGGAATAAGGGTTAGTTAGGTGGCGCGCTACCTGGTGAGTGGGGGCAAGAGTACCAGACAGTACAGCAAGGAAAAATCGACTGACCAACACAAAATGGATCCGGTCGAAAGATTCAACAAACAAGGTCAAATTCTCGGACTTGAAGGCGAGGATATGGATGCCTACGTCCTGTCAGAATTAAGAATACTTAGAGAAGAAGAAATAATACAGTTCGATAGAAAAATGAAAAATATAAGAAGAGAGGCGAAAAGAGAATACGAAGAAATGAAAATACGGATAGACATAAAATTAGAGGAAGACAGAATACAGTGGAAAATAGAAACAGGGGAAAGAAGAATACTGAGAAGAAGTAAGACAAACTAAAGAATAATACTGTTAAAAAGAGAAGCAAAAGAATTAAAAAGAAGAATAGAAATGGAAGGTAAAGAAAGGAAAATAAGGATAAAACGAGAAGATGATGAAAGAAGAATTAAGATAAAAATGGAAGATGAAGAAAAAAGACCCCGACGGGAAAACGAAATAGCGAAAGTGGGAATAGAAGCTGAGGGAAGAAGAATGAAGAGGGAAAAAGAGACAAAAGAGAGAAGAATAAAGATAAAAAAGTATATGAAAGAATAATACAGAGGAAAAAAGAATTTGCTCAAGCTGAAAGAGAAGAGAGAGAAGAAAAAGAAAGATTGCTCGCACCCGAAAGTGCATCTATCAAGAATCACATAGAAGTCGAAGAAGTTGTAGCTCACCCTGGACCTAAGAAAGGACCATCGATGGAGACCCAGCCAAATGGGGTAACGATGGAAGAAGTAGTAAGTAGGGATGAGGTAACAGCAGAAGTACCTACGGAAGAACCTACGAGGAGAACCAAGTCAAATGGGGTAATGATAGACGAAGAAGTAATTATGGAAGAGGTACTAGCAGGGATACCTGAGAAATTACCTACGAAGAGAACCGAATCAAATGGGTTGATAAGGAAGGAGTAAAGAAGTTTTAATGTGATACACCCAGGTAAAACTAGTCAGACGGTAGACGCAGATGGGTATCTCCGACCCCTAGTAGTCTCCTCCCCGAACAGAACGTCCACGGAGTTACCATTAAAACTCCAATTCGTAGTGAGCGCCACGCCCATTAACGACCCCGCAAGGAAAATTTTATTCGAACCCCGGAGATCGAACCCAGACACGATATCTCCGCGTACCTGGTTAAAGGAGTGCTATGGGACCCACGCTCCCATCATTTATGCAACTCTGCCAAATGGGGTGACGAAAGAAGATAGAAGTGTCAAGGTGGTACACCCATGTAAACCGATTCAGAGGTTAGACGAGGATAATGAGTATCACCTACCCCCAGTAGTCTTCCCCCAGAAGGAAGCATCCACGGATTACCTCTATAACACCAAGTCGTAGTGAGCTCCACGCCCATTAACGACCTTGCAGGGAAAATTTTATTCGATCGCAAAGATTGAACCAAGACACGATCTCTCCGTGTACCTGGTTTAAGGATAACTATGGGACCCACGCTCCCATCAATTATGCCCAAATGCAGCAGGCTCCGCTAAGGAAAATGGTTTACGAACAAACTAGATCGAATACAAACTCGATCTCCAAAGGTACCTTGTTAAAGGAGGACTATGGGAGCCCTGCTCCCAGCAATTATGCCCCACTGCAACAGGCCGCTCTAGCCATGAGGATTAGTTTAAAAGTATCCCAGTACCATAATACGGGTAATTCGCATAAGTTTGAGTACCACTGCCATTTTGTGACTTACTTGGGTAGACCCCAAAAATCGAATGGTCGACTCAAGGGCAGGAAGGGAATGGTCACAGAGCACCATTTTAACATTAGCTACATCAAAGGAGCCGATAAAGTACAGCCGCTCTGTAAGCTGAGACGAAATACCATTGAGGGTTATGTCAGTACCTAATAAGCGTGAAACCATGTTTTCATTTATTTTTCGTGTTAGTAGTTATCGGTAGGATTTAGGTTCTTAAAAGCTTAGACATGTAAGGAAGTAGCTTGTTTTAGTTTTTTTGCGTGTAATCGATGAATTAGATTTTTGCTATGTGAAAATTAAATTGTATTGTGAGTATGTTAAGTTGGCTATGTAACATACCCCCAGTAGGCTTATCAGGTTTAGTTCGACACAAGGCCTGTGTACGCGCCCGCGTGTGCGTTGAAGTTTAAAGAAACTTCAAGTAAGAGAGGGCTCAAAGAGATACAATTTTGGTGTACTCGACTAGGTTGAGTCAGTTTTTAAGAGTTCCCTGAAGTCCCCCTCCCCCACATTAAGTTCTTTGAAGGGAGGTGTGTAGGGGAATTGTCACTCGCCCGTTCTCTCTCAGTGGAGACACGGGACGGTAACCGCAAAAACATCCGGGCCTGGCACCGAGGGTCAAACTCGTAACAACAACCCCTCGCGAATCTGCGCTATAAAAAGCCGAGAGGTTTTAATCTGAAAGATCTTCCCTACGAAAGTATACTCCATTCCACCTCAAGTAAGAAATTAGAGACACGTTTCTCTCCAGCTCAAAGGCCAGCTGGAGCAGAGTTGAGACTTGATGAGAAAAACCGTTAAAGTTACAACCCTCCTGCAGCCCGTCCACGAGCCCCTTCCCCCCTCCTACCCCTACCCAAGTGGGGTGACGAGGTATAAATAACAAACACTTGTGGAAAATGGGTAGAATACGTGAGTCTCTAAACTACGAAGTCCCCGGATTTAAGCTGGTCTACCAAGAATGAACAGGTAGAATACGTGAGTCGCCAGACTAAGAAGTTCCCTGCAAGAGAGGCAGGGCTACGAAGGGGGATAAGAAGCAGCTCATCCTCGAGCTAGTCCCTGGTTATCAAACCGAACGTTATGTTAACTTGTTCAAGTTCAACTTACTCTCCTCAGAAAGACTTCTCATATCCTAGTGCATCTTGAGGCTCAGGGATATTCCTTGACGTTGAGGAATTACGAAAAGAAGAGGAAAAAGGCTACATCCTCAAGCCCGTTACCCGGTTGTCACACCAAACTCATACGTTAACTTAGTTGAGGCACCAAGTTCAATTTATTGTCTTCAGAGAACCCCCTCCCCCTTATATCCTGGTGTATCCAAAAACACCGAGATAGGCCTCGCCTTTGAGTAAAACTGGAACTAAGAAGAAGCTCATCTTCGAGCTAGTTCCTGGTTACCAAACAGACCTTTAAGTTAACTTGTTCAAGTTCAACTTATTCTCGTCAGAGAAACCCCCCTTCTCTACCCTCGCATTTGAAGAAGATTTCCCCCAGGGTACAATCCCTCCAGCATTTCCCTGAGAGTCAAGGTATTCCAGCCTTAGCACATCGCTAGATAGTGCTAATTACTCCTCAGAGTAATCAGAAAAGGAGGAAGGAACCTTCTTTCACTATCGCGTGGTGATATCCCTTACTGCCGAAAGCGTGTGGACCCCAGCTGCCACACTCTCCAAAGTTAGTTGTTGCTTTGAAGTTATTCGTCCGCAACCTCCATCTGGCCGGTCGGCACGCGTCTTGGAGGCAATAATATTCCTGAGGTAAAGTGCTCATTGAGTTCAAGGTCAGACGCAAACCCGTTCCAACGGGTATTCACAAAGGTAGTTGCGGCCAGTAAAGGCCGTTAGCATTTTGTTGTTTTTTTAAATTGAATTGAGCATCGAATTAGCCAATATTAGAGAGTCAAGTTAGTTGAAGTAATTTTTGTTTATTTTAAAATTCGGAGTATTTCTGTGGTTCATGTTTTGTGTTTGGGTAGTAAATTGTTAAATTTAAAATATAAGTTTACTTTGGGAGTTCCTTCGTGTTTCTTTTTTATCCCTACGTGTTGAAGCGGCTCTTCCTTAAAAACAACAAAATTTGCACTCTTAGATCAAAGCCTATTTCACCACAGAAATAATTCACGTTCCACAAGGTATACCACGACAAAAGTGGTGTCAGGTGTGGAGTAATCAAAAGAGGTATTCTACGATATCTATCATTTAGTTATTTACCTCTCTCTTCCATACACCTTCATTATTCAATTTGATTTCCATACCGTGTAATTATTATTTTTGTTTTTTCTTAATATTAAGTTATTATCTTGGCCTAAACATAACTTTTAATTATACATTTTACTCTTTCATAGCTTGCAATTATTTTATTCTTCCTTCAAAGTTGAATATGCACTTTCGCGCCATTTAATTATTCAGTTTGCTCCTATATACCATTAAGTTACTATTTACATTGCTTCTCCACGCTAACTAATTAGTTCATTTACTCTTTCATACCTTATTCTTTTTTGTTCCTTCATTCAATTTAGTTATTCAATTTTTTCCTCCATTCTATATAATTATTCATTTTTCAAAGTAAATATTTTCGCGTTTGGATCATTGAGGGAGGGAAGCATTACAATAAACACCTCTGCCTGATTTCTAATTATCGAGTTTGTTCTATGTATAATGTCAATATCTTTTATTCAACGACTTACTACTGATGTAAGATGTAATAGCTTCTGGTTGAGAAAAGTTTAGCAGTGAGAAATGCAAACAACAATCTTCCTTCAGCTTCGATTTCTCACCTTGGAATAGTTCAGTTTTTTGCCTATTGGTTACTTTTCACACAATAAATTATTACTTAGAGAACAAATTATACAAATTATTAAGCGAGAAAATCTTTTATATATTTTTTCTTTGTACTGGAAGCAAAGTAAGTTCGCGAAGATATTCCTAACTATCTATCAATGAAGTGATGTTATATGAGGAAGTAGACAACATGTGTCAGTTTTATGTTTGGAATATAAAAAGATCCTCTAAGTTTACTATTTGTGGATAGAATCTTCGACATCCATTTTGGTAAGGTGATTAATTACTAAAATATAGATTTCACCATAATTTTGAAACTTCTCATTGAATTACACTGGTCAACAATTTTTTTCAAGATGTGTGCTTCTTAAATGAGATTACCTAATTTTTATGTATTTTCAAGCACTGAATCCAAATATCACTTTGAAAATTATTTATCAGCTATACGCTCAAAGATACGTGCCATGTAATATTTTTGGATTTTATTATAACGTACAGTATGCATCATTACGTTTTAAATTCTAATCCATATCAACTGGCTTTTGGCTTGACGCTTATAATGGGCTGAAGAATCATCTCTTGCCACTGTGCAGCAATAGTTTGCAAGAATTGTTGTCCACCATTCACCTTGGTACAGCTTTTTCATGGTTGAAATGTCTTGGTGAAATCTTTCACTATGTTTGTCACTAAATGCCCCCATAATTCGCTATAAAATGTCTAAATGTGAGTCTAAAAAGTGGATTTTAAGTGATACGTTACATCCTATGTTCTTGTAAGCCTTGATGAGGTTTTAAACAATACTTCATAGTTTCATTCCCCAAGGTTTCTGAGAAATCCCTTCGCCACTAACTTGAATGCTTCCCAAGAAACAGCATCCTCCCCACAATTGCTAATTCACAGTCACCATCTTTAAGAAGCTCTCAAATCTGAGGACCAAGAAAAACTCCCTCTTTTATCTTAGCATCGCTCAGTGAGTGGAACTTTGATGTTAACTACTTGAATCCCTGACCTCATTTTTACATAGCTTTTACAAAGTTTTTCATGAACTCCAGTTTTATGTGTAGTGGTGGTAGCAAAAAGTTGTTTGTTTCAGTGAGAGGTGGATGTCTAACATTTTTCATTTTAGGCTCCAATAATTGACGAGGTAGACAGTCTCTACTGATATGTTGGGAACCTCTTGCACCACTGTCCCATTCACAGAAAAAGCAGCAGTACTTGCCGTATCCGCCTTACGAGACCATGACGAGAGCAACAACTTTTAAGTCACCATAGGACTGCCATTCATGTTCATCATATTTTTTACATTGCAATACATCCTTTATATTCTCCTAAGTTTCTTTCATATGTGGTGCATAACCCACAAGAACTAATAGTTCACTATGGTGATTGTGCAGCAAGAAACCTTTCAGACTCATTTGTGATGAATCAATGAACAGCCTTCAGTGTCTAAGTTCGTATTCGATGGAAAATCCTTCCAACAGACTATTAATATTGTGGCCAGCCACTAAATTACCTTCCATTATTAAGAATTCGCAGAAGTGCTGTGAACCTTTAGAAAATAGTGAAATTTCCGATTCAGCTACTAAGAAATTCCACTGTTGAAGACAAAAGCGTAGTAACTCTTTCTTACTCTTGTATAGTTGCAGATCCCTGACAAGATAATGGAGTTCCCCATGTGTTATGCAATAGGGCCTAGAGGAAGGTGCTTTATCAAAATTTGGGTCACTCTGTAATCCAGCAATGTCATCTTTCTCTGCTTCTTCCTCACCACTTTTTGCATCTGACTCGAAGGATACCGAAATTATTGCATCAGGAAAAGGTTGACCTTCTCCATGTTGAACTAGGAGAATAGCTGATAGAATGTTTAGATATTCATTGGACTTCTTTTTCTTCTTTGACAAACCATTTTTTAGCGGAGGAACCATGCAGAAATAAAAATTGTTGGTATGGTTTGTTGGCTCCCACCACGTTATTGGTACATCAAATGGCATTCTTTTTCTCATCCGTTTCAACCATTGATAAGGGTTAGTAGACAAAGTGTTGCAGCATATGAAAGGAGCCCATTTCTTTTCCTGGTCATCAATCTTGCAATAAAAATATAGGTGATATGTCTTTCTAAACATAGCAGTTAAATGGTGCTTCTGTGATGCAAAGGTCACCCTAGCACAATTGTAGCAAAAGTTGCCTGCCTAATTTTTACAAGTACGAGGCATCTGAAAGGAGAAAACAACAAACGATTAGAAGATAAACAGTAAATCTATTCATATCATTCAATAGGAAAATAGAATTAATATAAAACGCCTCACATGAATATCAAGAGCTTGCCTAATGAATATTTAATATATGTTTAACAAGTGTTTGACTGAGAAAATCACCTACCTTTCACCTCAAAATGAAAAAAAGGCAAAGCACAACCACCTTCTATGACTGGTGGAACAAAACTGAAGGGCGTTGAGACTGTGAGTGTGGCAAGAAACACAATTACGCAAGCCTATTGGAACCTGTTGTGACAAGTAGGTGTATCTTGCAAAATAGAGCTGAGAAATAGTTTTAGCCATGATTCTTATTATCAGCGACCTAAAATTAGTTAGAAATTCCTACCATGGTCTCGGAAGATTCCATTAGTGACAGAAGTAATAAAAATTATGCAGGAAGTTTTTAAAATGAAAATAAGTCACTTGCTCACTTTTCTTATCGTCCAGAACGAATTATTATCGACTCGTTATCTCTAATTGTGAATAAAATCCAATACAAAAGTGAGAAATTATAACAGAAATAGTTAAATCAATGCAACTCTATCAAAAGAAACTCATAAAAGATTAAAAATTACAAATAAAAATGCTAAAATGTGTCACAGTACGGCCACAAACCATCGAAATTCAGCACATATGATGATAAACTAAAATAATATCAACTTAAGTAAATTAAAAAATTATAGTTGCTACCTTTCAGCTGAGCAATAAACCATTCCTTCGCCAACTTCCAAATTAAAAGAAACACATCTCCTCTCACAGTGAAAAGATTTCGCCCCAGACATGTTACTACTCCTCGACGTAGTTAAATTGGAAAAAGACCTGGGAGTTTTAGTCTTGGATGACTTCAAAGTCACGAAACAATGCGCGGATGCATGTAAAAAAGCAAATCGTGTGCTGGGTTATATCGCGCGTAATTTCACGTTCAAATCCAAAGAGATAATTTTACCATTGTATAAATCACTTGTGCGTCCACTGCTCGAATATGCGGTTCAATTTTGGGCTCCATACTTAAACAAAGATATCGCGCAATTAGAAAGAGTGCAGCGTAGGGCTACAAAATTAATTCCCGAGCTGAGAAACAGGCCCTATGAGGAAAGACTCAGGGCATTAGATTTGCCATCTCTCGAAGGCAGAAGATTACGTGGCCAGCTAATTGAAGTATTTAAAATATTGAAAGGATTTTCAAACGTTGATTATAGGAATTTGTTCGAATTGGATCATAGGGGAAATACTCGGCAACACGGATTAAAATTAGTGAACAAGCGATTTAACACTAGTATAGCCCAAAACTATTTTACGTTTAAAATTACTCAAATTTGGAATAGGCTACCCACCCACGTAGTGGATAGTAGGTCGGTAAATATGTTTAAAAACCGTCTCGACGCGCACTTAAATAGTATAAATATAACGTAGTCTGAGCACAGTAAATAATAACGTCTTTGCAAAAGGAGTTTGGAGCGGAGGAACAACGAGAGTAAAAATGATGCCAGCGATTTCTCTTGCATGTGTAGTTTAGATATCCATTTTCTTTTCCGCCTATCCTATAACTAGATTTTCACCACTAGCAGTCGAGGGCTGCGGAAGTTGAGAAGAAAAACTTTCTATCACCCCCCCTTAGGTTGAAGTAGTTAATATGCCTGACATTGTACACATGTAGATAAGTGTGTACAGTAGATTATATATTAAAAAAAAAAAAAAAAAAAAAAAATATAGCATGTTAGAGATACACTCGTAGATAAGTGTGTATCGTAGTTTCGGATGTAGTGTAGCGGACTAGCCTCGAGCGGACCTTAGGGTCTTTGTTGGTCCTAGATTCTGTAGTTCTGTAGTTCTGTAGTACTTACAAGAATACAATAATTTTCCCGTTCGAAAACTAAACCTAAATTTACACATCAAATCCATCCACACCTACAGATATCTGAACAATCTGCCTACAAACTAAATTCTAAATCGATTAGCTCTGATACGGGAGAAATTTTAACTCTTTTAGATCAGGCCACTCTTCGATTACAAATAGTACAAGCGTACACGTAGGTTTCGAGTTCTTTTGATCAGCTTGCATCCAATGTGTGTTTGATTGTCTGGTGCAGTTTGAAGGGAGTGAAGAAGGAAGAAGGATGTAATTAGCGGAATCTGGATTTCCAAATATGTGACACTTAATGAGTAGGAATAGTTAAAAATATAGTATGTAGATAGATATAAATAATGCAAATGATATGGATGAAAAGTAGGAGGATTATGAGAATGACTGGGAAAACGCTTTCGTTTTGTTTTTCTTTTCTTTTGTGTTTTATTTTAAGCCTTTGTTTTGTTTGCTGTTTATTTAGTTTTGTTTTGCTTTTTCTAGCATATTTGTTTAATTACTTCCGGTTGTTCCAGTTTTCTTATTGGGATCGTTTTCTGGTATGCCATCATCGGACTATTAGGTTTATATTCTTAGTTTGCTTTTTTCTGTTTCAAACAATTAGTTGTTTGTAGCGTATTTGATGGATTTCATTGGTAGGTAAGGTACACTTCTTTATATCATCTTTGGGGAGTATTTCGATTTTTTTGGTGTGTAAGGTGTGATTCCTATTACTTAGTGAAAATTTGAGGCCGAAGACTCTTCCTTCCGCAGCGGTTGGAAATTTTACTCCGCGCACGTTTATTTCGGCTGTATTTTGTTAAGATGTTTTTACATTCTTTCGTTCAGCAGCTTTTCGAAGAGTTTCACTAGAAACTTAGGAGGTTTGATAGGCGGTCACTTTCTATTATATGCAAGGTTTTCTTTAGTTTGTCTAAGGAAAACCATTTTTGCGGTTATATTAGACATGGGATAGTATCCAATATTCAATATTTTGTAATTACGTATCTTCCTCTGTTGACTCCTATTTCAGATGTCTCTCTCGTTTTATGATTGAATTCTTCTATTAATCTTTTAATTTGTTTTCACATTGTAGTAAAAGAGTATTGTGTGTTCTGATTTGACCTTGAAAACCGAATCTATGTCTTGTTTATCTGATGTGTTGCCTCACATACATTACATTCTCGCTTTATTAGGCATTATTATTAATCAAGATGCTCTATTTTGTTGCAGGTACATTATCATATTATGCGGTGAAAAATAAATCTCATAGAAACCTCGTAAATGGTACAAAGAACCAGAACTCTTTTGCTACATATGCTTTTGGTTAACACGATAAACTCTCAAAAAAATTATGACTAAAAACATTCGAATCAACTTGAAGAGCAACTTCAAATGACTACTAGGAGATGAAAACAAGCTATGTGCCCCTCATGTAGCTAGCTAGCCATATATCTGTCACTGAACTAAATGGACGCAAGGCAAATAGGTTTCCGGCTGTCACCTTACCATCGCTGCTTCACCCGAAACAGGATAGGTGATTGATTACTTCTGTACGCTGTGTCGTGAAACCGAGAAAAGTCATAGCCTTGAAAATACAAAGTACCGAAATACTTTGGATTAAAATATCCTCAAATCATATTGAGATTATGATTAATATAGTAAATAAATGTTTATTTTTGAGTCTTGTAGAGAGTATATCTTTAATAATCACAACATTGACAATGATAAGTGAATCTATAAAACTGTACCTTCAGGGACGAAAACTGATTTCATATTCAAAATCAGCGCTATTGTATTATTCATTAAAATATATCATTCCAATAGTGTTAAGTAGGTTTTGTATTTCATAACTGCTGCAATTTTCTTAGATTTAATTCAATCTCTTTTGCTGAGTGCCCTATTTTGTGCTATTTTAATTTAATATGAGAGCTAGAAATTATTGTGATTAAGGTGAGGTGATCCGATGGGGTATGTGAGCTTGGTTCAATATGTTAATTGTAATGAAAGAATCTATTTCTCAGCAGCACAATGTCCGGGCTTATATGTAGATTATATGTTGGATGGCAATGTTGTGAAAAACGGGCATTTCCGTAACACTAAATTTCTTCGCATTGACAGCTGTAGTTTGGGAGTTTGTATGTCCTCGCGACTATGAGGTCTCCGAAAAACATTTCCACTTTTGTGGTAACATAGTTAGTGAAATTAATTAAAAAGACTATGTTTTATAAAAAAATGAAATTAGCTTCTGTTAGAAATAAAACAACTATCTATTTGATTCAAATTTATAAGTGTAATGGATGGATAAACTTGTTCACGATATTCATTTTATGTTCAAAACATTTATAACTAGTGTATTTCTCGCGATGAATGAAAGATAAGAATGATAAAATCTAGGGAAGTTATATTTCTCAGGTAGTAAAAAAGATAAAAATATTTCACTCTAACATATAATGATATCCATCTATTAAAAATGCTTTAAAACAAGAATCCAGATAATGCCCTTAACGCGCTGATAGATATACACCTGGAAAGGTTTGAAATATAAGCGTCTCCCAAACTTAAGAAATATTTGGTATCTAAACCTTACTGAATTATTTAGGTCCTTAAATTATCAAATTAATTATTTTGAATAAAATAACTAATAAATGAGTTATTTTATTTGGTTATACTTACAATTTTGATTAAGCGTTTTCCTAAGGAGACAAATCAAAATTTCAAAGTTCAATGGCTGATCATTGTCAGGGAGATGACGTCTTTGGTCCCATCTTCCCTATACTTTCTGCTTAATGACTGCCAGGATCAATTAATGTGTTCGTCTCGAGCATTTTTTCACTTTAAACCCAAGCCATTATTTCTCATTTCACGATTCGACGACGCCTTGTTCGTTGTGATTCGCTTTTTATCGTGATAATTTACTCCCCCTCTTTCCTAATATTATCCAAATACTCAGATAGCCCCCCCGGATGAAATTTTAGCCTCAAGTTTATTTATTTCTTCGCAATTAAGTCTGAATTGCATCCTCTGACTTCTATTATCCAGCAACTGCATTAACTTCACTGTTTTAATTCAATTACTGTGACTTAGCCGCCATTACACACATCCCGGCTTGGTTCCAATGACGTCTTCTCTCGTTTCACTTATACACGCAGCGACTCACGCCCATGTAGACGGTGGGCAAGTTTCCCTCCATAAATAAAAGACACGCAAGAAGCGCTGATGTTTCCCTTTCCTTGTTCTAGAAGTTCAGCACACACTTACGCGCTGAAATCGTGTCGTGAAGCGACAACAACGATGGTCTGATCAGTCTTCACCAACTGAAGCGTATATCTCTGTTTTATTGAAATACTGCATGAAAGTTTACTCCCCTACCCATATAGTCTCGTTAACCTAGTAGATAAGGTGCTCTCTTTCTATTTCTTAGTACCTTGTCTGCATCTCAGCGAGAGTGGGTTGTGACTGAGGAAAACACGCAGCCAACGGAAGCCGGCTATATCTCACAGACAATCAAACTAATCGCACCGTCTCTTTTTGCCTATTTTCACGCAAACATCTCATCACTCTTTAATCCGGGAACTTGCCAATGGGGGTTTCATTCCCCATACCTTCTCAGCAAAGGAGTTGGCTATATCTTGGCCAACAATGTGTTTCTTTTCCATTAATTGTGGCAAAAGACAGCAAAATTAAGCGTCCTTTTCCATCATCTCCAACACAGAGTTGTGTGTGATTGTCATTTTCACCTTAATGCTACCTAATTCTTCAGTCGGAATACCATCTCTAAGATAAAAATGTCTGAAAGGGACGGGAGCCGAAATTGCCTAGGTGAGTCTTAAATATTTCCCTCAGCTTTATTAATTAGGCCTCTTAAAAGTAATTAATTGAATGTTACGTACAAAGTCAATTTCCTCAAATTTTAATTAATATTAAGTAACTATCGTTGGAAAAAAGCGTCAAAGAAGCAAAAATTTTCTTAAAGGGACCTTTGATACAAATTTAATTTTTTTTAATTACAAAAATAAAGTTCTTCAAGAAAAGAGCAGAGGCTCGAGTCTTTGATAACTTTAAAAATTATAAAAAGTGTATTTGGTCTTTACTGTATTTGGTATATATGTACACGGAAGTGTAAAAGTTTGTTCCGTTCCAAAGAGATAGACAATAAATAGATCATTGTTGGAAAGTTGGGTGCATAATCAGCTTCAATAACCAAGTTAAACTTTCAACTCAGGTTTGTGGTAATATGCGACCTTCTCGCGTTTCCACATTCAGTCAAGGTTGTACGAATCTCTTTTCCAAGGCCTCACTGAGGAGAATGCTCTAGTTTTTCTCCTATACTTATTTCAAAATTTGTACCAATTTTGAAAAGAGTTACAGTGCCACTCTTTCAATTTACGGAAAGGGAGTAAACTTTATACCCATCGATAGGTCCGTCACTCAATGGAGAGTTGGGTGACGTTGTGGTAGGTGGAAAAATGGTTGAAAGTTTACACCTTGAATATTCCAACAGGGTACTCATCCCTGCCTCAGTACAATGAGAATACCCAACTCTACACAACTTTCCCCTTCGTCTGCAATCATTGCAAAACGGTGATGAGGCAGAAGTGTGATCAACCCTTTCATGTTAACTGGAGGAGGGTGAACCAAAATGTCACATATTGGAAACACTTAGGGCCGTATGTTGTTTTTGTTCCAATAAAAAAGTAAAAGATTCGAGCAAAATTTTATTGTAATCGGCCATTGCTTAGGAGGCCTGCTCGAAGCAACAATTTTTCAAAAACAAACAAAAAGGAAAGAAAAGTTAGCAAATATGAAAACAAAAGTAGGGCTGGCTAGGAGGTCGTGGGGTACTCCCTCCTGTCCTTAACCACCACCTTCAGAAGGAACTGCTTCTAAGCTTTTTCTCGGGTGATGGCCGCGTTGAAGGTGGCCATTAGCCCCACTCACCGTGCGGCAACGTGGTTGACCACCTTCACCTGGTCAATCGCCCTCTTCATTCAGCAGAAAATAGGATCCCCGTCCCAACCTGCCGGTCTCTTAGCCAAGAGTATGGCCAGTTCCTCTTCTTGTCCTGGGAGCAGGAGATCCAGCGTCTTTCTCGACTGGGAACTGAAGAAGCCTGAAAAAGGCTTGATGGGATTGAAGGCCATTCTGTCCTGCCGTTAGACTCCCTTTCCTTCCCCCCTTCATGTTCTGGACCTTGGAGGCCTTCTCTTCCTCTGTACCCCTTTCGTCTAAGAGAGTGGGAGAGATGCACCAAGTCTTCTGATACGTACCAGAGATGGCGCTTGAATGCCTTTAGGGCCACTTCAGCCACTCGCTTATTATGGATTCCTCTGCATAGTTACCTCAGGAAGAGGAGATCGTTGTAGGGAGGATGTGAAGGAAACATGGCCTGTATCTATAGAATTGCGTAAAGGATGGCGACGAAGAGGGACACCTGCTCAATGTCTCAAAATTTGTGAGAGGTCAGAGGAAATTGAGACCTGAAGAGGAAAGTCTTGAGAGCGTAGATTCCCTTTCGCCATCCATGTCACTTGATGAAACACTCCTGTTGCCCTCATCTTGAAATTCATGCCAATCTCGCCTTCCAGGAAGATGTAAGAGAGAAGCAAAAGATCCTTGTTTTCGTCTCTTGGATGGCTTTCTTGTTCGATGGCACTCTTGAGCTCACTCAATGCTGTCTCTCTTGCATCAGACAGCTCACCTATCAGGAGAGGAAAGAGGCTTTCTTCATTCACAGAGGACCTCCGAGATTTCTAGTCGAGGAATTCCCACTGGTTCCTAAACCGGGTAAAGAGAAGAACGTTAAGCTCGCCAGATAGTCCATAACAGTGTTTAAAAACGTTCCCAAGGATCACTTCTAGGATGAGGCGCCTGCACGCAAACCAGAGGAGATTATTTTCCAGACCCTCCTGAATCTTGATGCAGTTTCCTTCATTAGGACCCGTGTTCGATGCAGTAGTGTCAAATACGATTCCTTGAATGTGCGCCTCCAGTCCAGCGTCGGCTATAGCCTTGAGGACAGCCTCCGCCCTGTGATGCCCAGTGCCTTGGGCGATCTTGCCTGATTACAAGAGGTACTCCTTGTCATCACCTGTGACGAGAATGGTGAGCCTCTCTACGCGTTCACGTCCCCAGCGATATTATGCAGCTGCTTGGCATTTCAGTAATGTAGCACAAGGCATATCCCTGGGAGTTCTATCTTCTCTAGTTGTCACATCATTTCGGTTCTTTCTCTTTTAGCTGTGGATGGAGCTTGTAGAGAGTGTGGTTATCGATGTTGTGACCGGTTGCCTTGGCCACGGCTCCTACCACTGCCATCGCAGCCCGATCTAAGATCTTGACACGGTCCAGTTTGGTGGTCACTTCCTTTGACAGGATCATGGCAGACTTCTTTCCAGCTCTTATTTTAGGAGGACCTAGGCACTTGAACTCGTCATCGCTTCCATCCGTTTCCACGTCGGAGGACGAAGACGATGCGGCAACCTGGCTTCAGGGTACAACATTTAAGGCGATCTTTTTCTCCATCTCCGTAGCCTGTTTCCGCTTTACTACTACTTCTTATGACTTTCGCTTTTTCTCTTGGAGCCTCGCTGACACAGTGTGCGGTCCGCTAATGGAGGAAGTCGATCGATCCTATCTTTGGCTGATGAGAAAGGCCCTGTCCCCCTCGTTTGTGGTATTTTTAAGGGCATCTCTGTGCGTCACATCGAACAAGTCATAAAGGTCCCCTTGAGGAATCTCCACATTCATCTTTGCCGTTTCTGAAGCTCTTCTCTTGTACTTCTAACGACCCACGTAGGCCTCCACTAACACTATCAGCTTCGCATTGCTGTAACGCATTGTGTACGTAAGTAGATCTGCCTTCTCCCAAATCTCCAAGACTCACTCCACGGTCTCCTTCGCAGCCTCCGCCTTTGTTTTCTTTTCCAGACCGTGGTGGAAGTAGAATTTTCGGAGCAGTTACCCCATTGAGGGAAGACGGCTCCTTGGTGGTGTTCTCCTCAAGGTGACCGATCAACCACTACTCTTTGAGAATAGAAACTATTGCACCTGTGAACGTAAAACTGGAAATATTAAAGTTATCTGTTCTGTTAGTGATCGCGACTGAAAATAATAACTTTCATTTCCCCAAACAAGTAATATTCTTATCAATTTACTACAAAAAGAATGAAGAAGTTGGTGATCTCGAGACACCATAGAAACATTTCCAAAGGCCAATCCATTTGACTGACTGCCAACGTCACCTCAATAATTGACCAGGTGGCCGCCGCATGGAGGGAGAGGAGAATGTGTCGCTCTGGGGGACCTTTACATCTTATCCGATCGAGTTCAAATTTTATGTGCACCAATACGACCCTAAGTAGAACAAGAACACCATGTGGCCTGAAGTCTCCCACAACTTTTATATTTTCACTATATGAACTTGAACAGCCCTATTGACCATTCAACACTCGACCACTCCCTTGTGTAGGAGTGCACAATGAACAAAATTATCTGATTCAAGAGAGTACCCTTCATTAAGCCCCAATATTATTATTTTCCAAGCATATTCCCTTTCTCTGAGTCAACTCGGTGTCTACGAATTTAAGAATGTTGATAGAAATTCGCTCGTTAGTTTTGATTTTTAAATAAGATTAAGAATAACTTAGCCAGCAATTCTAACTTTCTCTTGTATTAAATCGATATACGACTGAATAAATTGATATATTAAAAGTTCTAATATTCATAAATTCAGTTTAAAGGTTATTTAATCTCATGAACACAATCGACCTTTTTCTACCTAGAGTAGGAATGCTTTATCACCACATAATAGACCTTAATCTTTCCTCCTACTATTTTTTTCCTCTTAAAATTAAAGAAAAGATTTATTTGAACAAGTTGATATATGAAACTTGAATTAATTTTGAATTATTTTAATTTAGAAGAATTTGGGGTCATTGCATGCATTTATGTGAAATATCTCATAAGTCAGAAAAAATATGGCATGTTAATTATTTTAAACGGAAACGAATCAATTTTTTTCATTCCCTCTTTTTAGATTTAAAATTGATTAAACTGGGTAACAAATAGTTGGGATTTCTTTGGTTTAGGCTTAAATATCAATGATTTTATTTGTAATTCAGTCTGCAGAAAGGACCTCATCTTTCATCTAGAATCAAGAGTTTTATCATAAATATTTATTTTATTTTTTGTAATCTCAGAAATTTCAATAAAAATTAATCAAAGAGTAAATGTTAATAATCACTATATTTCCTAAGTGGGTAAAAGAAATAGGGGCAGAGTTTTTTGTGTGAATTAAAGTATAAAACACTTGCTACTAATAAAATTGAGCAATACTCAACCTAAAATTTTAACACTTGAAAGGGGTTTTATTTTGTTTAGCCGAGGGTCATCTCCAATCAAATGAACTCGTATTAGCGCATCGTAGCGTCATTTCATATATTTTATATCTTTTTTCCATAGTTTGAATGCCTTAAAGAAAAGGTTCACCATCCTTTTCACTCACGTGTACCGATTCATCTCTGAAATATGCCAAGTTCGAAAGCAAGTAGTTTACTTTTAGTACATTCTGCAGCCAAGTCTCTCATAACATACAATTAAATGTTCCACCATCGTTTTGTAGTGCTCTAGGTTGTTGTTGCCGGGGAACCTTTTTCTCTCAGCCGAAATGATGGTAAATTTTTCAACAGTTGAGATTTTGTCTACAGAAGCATTAAATGCCAACATATTTTTAACTTTGAACTAAGACAATTTTCATAACATTAAACGGCCTTTTTTAAACGCTCAATTTTCTCTCATTACTTCTTTGATAAAGTGATTACTAGCCCAAGCTTCAAGTATTCTGATGTTTGCCATATTTTCTATCTTGAAACCAGAGCATTCTCGCGTAGATTGTGTGAATAATATGGGTTAATTCACTTTTATTATCCATTTTCTTTTGTGAATATGTTTGGCATCAGTTATATGATCTCTTTGATAGGGAAGATAATAATTTGTAAAATTAGCTTTTCCGAGAAAAAATGAGTATAAATTTGAATCCTCCACTTGCATCCCAATAGTCTCATGAGTAATTAATCGTGTACAACCATATTTTACATCTTTGTTTCCAATGTGAAATATTATAGCCTTAAGAATTTTTGTTGATCTGTCAATAAACACTTGATTTAAAAGGTTATAATCGATGTCTATTTCTTTAAATAGACCAGTAAGATCAGAGCATACCAGAGCATATGGTTTTACAAAACTTTAAAGACGGATAAAAGTTAGATGTTTTTGGTTGTATACAGAAGTACTTTAATTAAAATATAGTAAATTCCACTTCTTAAACGTAATATCAGACCTTTTATTATTTCTTTGATAATGCTTAGATCCATGATTCAGTTATCCATATAGTTAACGCTTGTACATAAATTATATAGATTTATATGAGATCCAATGCCGCCCGGTTATAGCAAGTCCAAAGGTCACCGGTTGTGGTAAGTCCAAAGGTCGCCGGTTATAGGCTGGTAGTTGGCCTATAATTTATTGGCTATCTGTTTACCGGTGAAGGTCAACTCCACGATTTCCCATCTAAGTACAAACCTTTTCCACTGTTTCTTACCTTCAAAGTAGCGCTATTTGGGTATTCGGTTAACGGGCGCTGACCTTGGGCTAACTCGAATTTTGGTGTAGATTATACTCTCGTTTAGTCTTAGTGAAGTAGGCTGGGTAAGAGGACCGGTGGGATTACCCTCATGGAAAGGATTCTCGGAGGGGGAGTGAAGGACTCTTTATTGGGCGGAGTACTCTGTAGGCCTATGCACAAAAAATTGGATTGTAATTGTGTCGTGTATTTGAGCCATGTATACTAATATTTTAGTCTGTTTCTGCCTATCCTGCTGACTACCAGACTACACGAGTGACTGACTTTTGACTGACCTCTTTAGGCTCTACTCAGATCTGTATATAATGCTTCAAAAACAGTGGGCGTGGACGGCTGTTACCCAATAACACAGCTCGGGCAGAGTTTACTCTACTGAATGTTTATTTGTTCGGTATCAATGAAGCAAACCTGATTCGACGTTTGTTGTTACAGCTGTGGCTTAGAACCTCGGTGGTAATGGTCTATGTTGATATCGTCACGGGTGTGTATGGGTGTGAGTGTGTAAGTTTGTGAGCACGTATGCGAGCTAAAATTTGTTTTGCTCTAGCCCTTTATAAGAACACTATATATTATTGTTTACAGGATAAAATGTTGTATATTATTATTTATCTGAAAAAATGTTATATATTATTAATTATATGACAGAATGTTGTATAATTTAGATTACTTGCATGCGCATAATTATGTGTGTGGCCATTTCAAACCTTCATAGGATTTATATGTCATTCATCTCTGAGGTTTCAGTGTCAATCCTATTTCGCCTTGCAATGTGGCACTACTGAAGCTCCCCTCTATGACATGGAATGTTACAAGCTATAAAAAATAAAAGAAATATTTATATACTTCTAAGGAAAGTATATTTCTACATTTAATTAGGGCTCCTTTGACTTTCGGAGTCTTACAATACATTTTAAGAAATGAAAGTTAATTTTTTTTATTTAACATCCGGCACTCGACCTGCTAGAAATACAAAATGAGGGGTCTTTGGCAAATGTTACCTTTCTACCAGATTGCGTATAAACGTTCGGACTATTATTATTTCCTATGGTAACTGGCAAAGGTTTTGTCCTCGTTAAGATTCATTGTTGAATGATTTGCTTCTTGTTACAACTTATTCAAGATCTTTCCTCCGTCTTTCGCTTTAGCATTTGCATGTTGCATTTGCGATTATACGAGAGCAGAAGTTTTGCTGGTGTAGCCTGTCTACCCGGACCTCTCTTGTTTCCCATTGTTAAGTTGTAGTTTGTATACTTTATCGTCGCGCTAGACCATCAGTAATGGTCTAGCAGCACATAGTGATTCTAAAGGCTTACGAACGCGATCGACTAGGACCCACACCTGCGTCGCATCTCGTAGTTCCTTTGGCTCGAACGATTTCGGCACCGAGTTCAGGTGTAATTCGGATAAGTGACTGAAGTCAATCTGTAACATTGTTTCAGCTAATTCATTGATTAATTTGGATTCAGCTTTCGATGAGGAGGACGAAACTAAGGGTTTTGGGCAGATAATGGTTTTGTCTCTGTAACTGCCATGAAGGGCCAAAAAACAGAATCCTTTGGCAATAAACAAATGACCAAGAGAACAATTAGTACGTTCATTAACCATCCTGGCCGATGAGTCATTATGGAACTCTTAGGACTCCTGTGTGCATTTTCCAAAATCTCATTAGTGGTTGGTCGGTATGCCGTGGTTCGGAGACCATGAAAGCCACCGAGGGCAGAAAATTGTTTGAAAAGCTCTGATTCGAAGTGTTCACCTCTGTCTTTTATTGCGTGTAATGGGACTCCAAACCTTAAAATCCAACCGTCTAGGGTGGCTAAAGCAACCGTCGCAACACTAAGGTCTGGGATTGGTAATGCTTGTACCCACGTTGTAGCTCCATCTATGAGTGAGAGAAGGTAGTGGTTATACAATGGGTAGAATTGTCTAGGTAATAATCTGGATAGTATAGGTGAGCCACCGATCTCGACGTGCAGCGTCTTGAACCTTGACGTGGGGGTTCTCTGCTACATTAAAGAAAACAGAATCGCTAACTTCAGATGAAAGATCAGCCCCTGAAATCCTATTTAAGGAAGTGGGCCACAGATTTGTGAAATCTTCACAGTGTAGCATTGGAATAGCGGATAATGAAATACTCGGAAAAATAACAGCTATATTTCACTATTTATCATCGCTGGTTGGGTTTCTGAGAATCCAATAAATTAAGAATGATATTCACCTTTGGCTACACATAACTACCCAGTCAATATTGATTTGAAACCACTGCAGGATCCATGTGGTGCCCAGGGTTTATCTCGGTCACCCATAGGCATGCATAAATAAGTACTCGTATCATATGCAATTTACTAAAAAGGAAGAGGTGCACTGGTCTGTTTAGGATCGATGTAATAGCCATAAACTTTGAAGACAGCCCTAACGATACACAGGTAGACATATTTATTCGAAAACAAAAAAATAAAAGTTCCTAAAATAGTAGGAACATTCAAATTTGAGCTAAAATACATGAATCAATACAAATGCACTTACAAAAATAATATTAGGGATGACTAAAGAAGCTAACACAATATTTTCTGATCAACGCAAATTTATCCAATCACGTCTCAAAGCAGACATTTCACTCTATTACACTTTAAGTGACACTGATCTTTACATACGTACAGGGGCAGTTTTCATCGGTTCAGCTGCACTATCAAACTTACACGCTATGGCGACGCATTAATCGGGTATATCATATTTTTTGTTTTCTCGGGGAGAGAATTGTTGTAAGTTAAAAAAACTTCAAAGACAAGGAATTGCTTTTTTATATAATAAATATTGACACTGGAAAAACAAAAGTAATATTAATAATTCGCATGTCTGAATTATTGAAGAAACACATTGTATTAAATCTAAATAAAATAAATACACAGTATTATTATCCAAGGATGTTGTAGCACTTAGCAGACAGCGCGTATAGTGTGTAAGCGTTGACAGATTTAATTTAGCAATTTTTCATATCTATGGATTATGTTTTTCATCAAAGAATTATGGAGGAAAGACATTAGAGATAGTTAGTTTTACGCGCAATCCACCAAGAATGAGAAAATTATATCTTTTCTTTAATAAATTTGGTTTTCACACCGGATATCCTACCTTAGGTGATTTGAGTGTCCAGGAGAGCAATAAGATATTTATTAGAAAAGGTGATAAGGATAGCTTCTGAACATATATATATATATATATATATATATATATATATATATATATATATATATATATATATATATATATATATATATATATATATTTATATATATACATATATATATATATATATATATATATATATATATATATATATATATATATATATATATATATATATATATATATATAGTAGGAATATGAAGACCAAGGAGATTACACTGATTATTTATTGGCCGGACGTTTTGGACCTTCGCTAGGACTAACTTCAGCGACTGTATCGACTAATGAGAATAGGAAAAAACATTAACGATAACAGTTAAACAGTTAGAAAAATTCATTATGTAATAGTTAAAAAAGTCGGGGGAAGGCAAGGTAAATCAATAAAATTGACCATTATGGAGATGAAAGTAAAAACACAAGTAACAATAATTGATACTATCCAGTCTAATTTTTAAAAATAATAGGAAGAAGTGAAATTATAATATAAACTGACTTGAATATCAAAAATGAACGGTACCTGGAATAAAAAATAGAATAACCTATTAGATTAAATTATAAAAAACAACAAAAAAACGAAAACAAATGTGAACGAATTAAACAGAGTGACTAACCTTTATCGGAGGAGTTGTGAAATCAATTAAGTAAAGATAGAAAAACTACAAAAGGGATTTCTTCGGTTGGTCGGTTGGCTAGTGAATGTATTCAAGTGTTGATTGGTTATTTAGTGAATAGTATAATTGAGGAGAAGTAATTATTTACGTTTGTATTCATTTTATTAATGTACAGTGACTCTAAGATTTTAAAATCAAGAGAAGTTAAGGCTTAAGATAAAATGTTAAATAAATCAGAATTAAGAGGATGATGGTGATACTCAGAATGTTGCCTGATGTCCTATGAGACAAACCTAAGTAATTTACGATCCTGCCTTTGAGTTGTAAGCCAGTTTGGCTAACATATCGACTTTAGCAGGTCGTCCATGTATATTTATATACTATACAGGATCGCAATACAATACAATAACTTGCCAACCGACCAACAGAACAAATCTCGTTCAATTTTTTTCTAGCGTTAGTTAGTTGATTTCACAACTCCTAAGATAAAGCTTAGTCCCTCTGTTTAATTCGTTCACAATTATTTTCGTTTTTTTTTTTTTTTTTTTTGTAATATAATATAATAGGTTATTTTATTATTCATTCCCGTCACCTTTAATTTTTGATATTCAATTCAGTTTATGTTGAAACTTCACTTCTTCCTGTTATTTTTCAAAATTACACTGGATAGTTTGACTTAATTCTATATATTGTTATTTGGGTTTTTACTTTCATCTCAATAATTATTAATTACATTAATTGACCTTGCCTTACACCTCTCTTTTAGCCATTATATAATGCATGTTTATAACTGTTAAACTGCTATCCTCTATATTTCTTCCCCTTCTTACCAGTCGATACAGTCGCTGAAGATGGTCCTAGCGAAGTTCCGAAACGTTGGGCTAATAAATGCTTAGTGTAATTTCCTGGATCTTCTTATTCCTACTACTTATCCCACTTCCAAAAAACAAATCAATATATATATATATATATATATATATATATATATATATATATATATATATATATATATATATATATATATATACATATATATATATTTATATCTACTGAGATGAATTTATTATTTTTATGATCTTCAAAATATATTTATAAGATTGTCACTATAAATTAGAACTTTGATTTATGGTATATTTCTTTCTATTTCAAATTTATCCCATAGAAACGAATCCAACACCACGCTCTTTTACACTTAGAGTTTGATTTAAGCGACATATTATTGCAATTTTATAAAGGATAATTTGCTGTTGTCATTCTTAGTTAGGTTTGGAAAAAAAGGTAAGAGATGATGGGTTAGGAATTGATATTTTTTGTCTGCTTATCTAAGTATTGTGTTCATGATGTATTGCTCTATATATTTTCTATGTGGGTCAGAGTAACAATTGACAAGAAATATTTGTTCAGTGAATTATATTGAAGTTTGATATTTGTATCAAATCCTACTGAAGTCAGGTGGTATAATCAAATTGAATTAAATCGGAATATGATATAAAATGATATCAATTTTAAGACACTAACTTTCAACCATTGAAATAGAGAAGAAGTAATTAGATAAACTTTATTTAATGCTAAGAAGTGAAAACCAACGTTGAATAAAAGATGTAATTGAAACCAGGATTTAAAAAAATGACCTCAAAGTTTGTTATTTCAGGGATGGGGTATCAAGATGGATGTACGCTATTGTGTTTCAAGGAAAAAGTGGTTGGTAACTCGTTAACTTTGAGTTGCTAAGAGTAAATGATGTAAGTAAAAACGAAATGTTTAGTTGGAAAATTATATTTAGTTTGAAATATTTCAAATTTACTCTGTGAGTTGGATTAACTTTACCTATTTACCATATCATGGTCTGGTGGGAGGTATGTAGTTTTTGGACAAGTGATTGGGTAAAGAGGGGGCCTCTGGAAATAAGCTAATGAGGTAAAAGCTCATCTTCCCCTTCTAATTTTGACTTGTATTGCAATTTTAACTAGTGTAAACCAAGATGAAGCTTCTTAAACCAATCTTAATGCTTGCTACCATGTGAATAGCATAGTAATCTGTTTAAATTTGCAAAAGCATTATTGGCTTCTATAAATATTTATAACACCAAAATCTTAAACAAAATCTTAAGAGGAGTTTGATTTAAAAGAGCCGCCGTTGACCAAAACGATCCAGGACTGCTAAATCTCGAAATTCATCAATGAATAGTGCCTGAGATTAATGTGTGAGTTTGTAAATAGGATTGAGTAGGAAAGGGGCGCAAAGAAAAGTAAATAGAGCAAAGTAGTGAAACGAGTTTCGAACGGGCTTCCCGCATCGCGGGACAGCCGTTAGCGATAGTCCTAAACCACTCGGCCATGCTAAGTCCCAAAAAATAATGATTCAAGCAAAGCATTTAAGCCGTTCGCCTGAACTTTTCGCATGCTACACAAACCCCCTCCTAGAAGCTGGAGCATATTTTGAGGATTGAGGAGAATGGAGTCTGGAAATTTTATTCGAGGACTAAAGTTCTCCCTCCCCGGCCTCCCGGGTCTTCGGCAACATAGTAGATAGCTTAGAATAGAAAAGGGGGCAAAGAAAAATAAATAAAGCACAGTAGCGAAACTAGTTTCGAACGCGCTTCCCACGTCAAGGGACAGTCGATAGCGAGACTTCTAAACCACTCGGCCATCCTGAGTCTCAAAAAAGGATCATTCAACAAAGTATTTGAGCCACTCGGCCAAAGTTCTTGCATGCTACAAGTTAATTAATCTTAAAAATGAATAGTATATGCCATCTTGAATATCTAGTAACTATTACATGTCTATTTGTAAAGGCCGTGCTCTGTGACAGTCATGAAAACCTTGAACTTAATTTCATACATTCGCCTGTTGAGACAGTTTGTGCTTTTAGCTAATAAATCGCAAAAGTTATGGGTTGAGTCAAAGACCGTTTTAAGACAAGAAATTGGAACAAGTCATCCACTTCAAGATCTTACATATATGAGAATTTGTCAACTAGAATATTGAAAATTGTAGTCTTTGTGAATTTCCAGTAGATGCTTACTTTGGGAACATTTATTTAATTTTGCAATCCATGTATCTTACTCGAGCCTGGTTTATATAAATAATGATAAAATTTGAACGGGAGACATTTGACTTAGGTTTCAAGAGGTTTCAAGCTTGAGAAGTGTTCTGCCATTGTGTGCGCTGTTAGAGGATGTTAGGGAGTGAGAGAGAAGAAAAGTTACCTATTGATTTCGTTTCATTTAACTTTACGGATGGAAATTAATGGTGTTATTGTCATATGGCAATTAGGTTTGAGGGTTAGAGATTGAGAATTTCTTAGATAATGTTTCAGAAAATTCTACTTTCACGAATGCATCAACGGCTGCACCTTCAACACCAGGGGCCAAGATAATGACCGTTTAGAATTCGGACAGAAAATGAAGAGAGCCACTATCAAGAAGATAGAGAGTTTGATACTGACAATTAAAGTAACATCTGAAAGCAAGGTAATCTGTCCAAATTTAAAATCGAAACTGTGAAAAAGTAGGTGAAAATGCTTTGTTCCCAAATGCGCTCTGAGCAATTCTTTGGAAAATCTGAGATAGTTGGAGTGTATTTGAAGTCACTTTGCTGATGAATGGTACTTATTTGAATTGTTTTTCATGTTCATGGAGTCTAATAAACAGCCATATATGAGTAAGGAAGCATCGAAAATTAAAGATAACATCCAAGCGGCCTCTAAAGAAATAACATAATATCAATGATGGATGCTTTTCTGGACCCAACTAAACCTTTTTTAGCGTCGTTCCCTGGAAAAGGAATTGGGGCTCTTTCCTGAGTGAAACTCAATGACATTTAGTCGATCCATGATAGTAAAAATGAGGGTGGCCTAATCCCTGATATAACCTCTGTATAAATTCAAAAGTTTCCGGTATTCACGCATCTGTTTAATTTTTATCCCTACCTTTCATAATAGGGCTAAAATTCTCTGGCCTGAAAGAATTTACCCTATGTAAATTATTTATATAGCCATAAACTTATATTTCTGAGGCTTTAGATTAAAATAAAATTAAGAAATCGCTCAAAGACCCTTTTGAGGCAAATAACATTCCGTTTTGAGATTTAAATAATATAAAAATATACTTTACGAACAGAAATTCAAATGGGATATCATTCATCACCTTGTTAAAGAAAAACGAAAAAAACTGTACATAACTCAACAGAGGCCTAAAAAATTAAATTTATATTCATATAAAGATAATGGAGTGGCAAATTTAGTCGTTGAGATACTTGATCTTTCGAGTTGCGGCAAAGATTTCCAAAGATAAATCATTACTGGTAAGTCAAGCGATAGTATTGGGTTCTTTGATTCTAATTAGCCTTCTGCGATCACAATATGTAGTATAGGTGCAATCTTTCCTGATCAGTAAAGGCAAAGGGCTAGCTAATTATCAAGTTGAGGGTCTAAATGCTTCTCCTTCTTCGTTATTGCCAAAGCTAGTGTCGCATTTTAACTAATTAAAAGAGAGAAGATGAGGTTTAAAGTATATATATACACTTTCGAGCAAAATAAGAGAACGATTTAGCTTTATTAAAATATTTTCAAAATTATGATGAGTGGCTAAATTAAATTTCTATGGTAGATAAAGGCATGCATTTAAAATATTCAATAAAGATGTCATATGATATAAACGTAAATATAAGGAATTATGCTACATAAACTAACAAAATAAAATATTTACATATCCAAAATAAAACGATTTTTCAGGAAATTGTTAAAGTTTTTGAAATTATCTGACACAGCTTTGTTTTTAGAAAAAAACGGTACATGTCTTATTGTTTTCGTATTCAATTTTCAGAGATGCCACCTGACGATAAAATGATTTTGATGGCAATGAATCACACGAAAAAGAAAGAGAAAAGGGTCTGCTTCCTTAAAATCGTTGTCTTTTCGTTTTTTGTATCAGTAATAATTTATTTGTTAAAGTTAAGCAAGGATCCAAAAGATGCGAAACCTCCGCGCCATAATTAAGGAAGGAATATAAGCCACCAGAGAGAGCAAAATTGACGATGTCTCCATTGGATTCTGACTGCAAATAAATTTATATTGGCGGGGTGATACCGTTTTGGTGAGAAGGTGGTATTATTGATACCGTCGATCCACTGCCCTGACAGGACTCCATCATGCAAGGCGAAGGCATTATTAGAGGCGAGTGGAAGACGTCAGGTGTTTGATTGTATATAAGAACATGGCAGCACGCAATTATGGGCTTGGTCTTCTAATTCACGGTGATACCAGCATTTATGTTGCTGGTTTTGGATATTAATTGCTCGTATTTTGGAGAATAGAAAGGCGGAAAGACTAATCCCATTAAAGAAAACGGCAGCTGCTACTTCTTCCTTTCGATATTAAAGCCTTTAAAAATAAGGTCCACAATTTTTTCTTTCAGGCGATTTATATACAAAAATGAACTGAGGTTACTTCTGGTGGTTCTCTTAATGGAAAGCATAGAACTTTTGAACTGCAGTGTATGTTGTAGTGATAAAAATTCGATGGAATACCTCGCCCAAGAAGTGTACCGTGATTGATAGCGCGTCAGTAGATTGCACATCCGCAGGATTATCTAATATGTTTCTGATTTCCGAAATATTGGCATAGAAAGTCTTGTCTTAGTTGCGCCCAATGAAAATCAGGTTTTAGAGTTTCACGAAGTTAACGCAAGATGGTGGATGATATATGTGCAGATAAGATTAAATTGCGCGTTGATGAAATAAAAGTGCGCTGCCGGGTTGGTGAGTGAAATCATTCAAATTAAGCATGTGAGGGCGTCATGTTGTCGAGGGATCTGTTGCCCAATGATTAACTCTCTGGGCTTCAGAGAGCTAAGAGAAAAAAAGAGAAGTGGTTCGAGCCGTAGTCAGATGCTTAATGACTAGGCACAGTTGTAAAAAGAAATAGGAATTCTAGATTTATATTTTTAAATCTCCTTAATTGAGATGTTTGAAGGATATCTTAATCCCTAATAGAACTGTACTTTCGGCTGATCTGATCTAACGGAACATGAACCATTCGGACTTTACATCTAATGCCATTCTTATTAATACGCGAATTCGTATGTCAGTCGGAAAAATCTCGTCTACGACAAAGAGACACGTGGTGCAATTTTCTTATTGTCAATAACATAGAACACAGTCCCTGCGTTCTACTTGCCTTTTTCCTCCCATCCATGGTTCCATCGAGTTTTCCATTGTTAGCCATTTCAATCTTTATATGAATTTCATTATTTGGTTCATAGCCGTTTCCTTGAGAAATTATGGTTTGGGAATAGAGAAATCATATTTTTTTTATCGCTACTCCAATTAATTCAATTTTAACAAAAGTTTCTATATACATCGATTTGAATATTACTGTTATAATGTACTACTCTTCAAAATGTGACATCAAAGTTTTGTACATTCTAAGAATATTTTAATTTTAATCAGTTTCTCACTAAGAGAATTCGGTTCTCACTAAAAAAAATGTTTTTTTTCGAGCCTTATCTAATCAAATATCCTCTATTAATAACTGAATTTCATTAAAGATCTTAAAAAAAAGGTTGTGTTTCTGTTTGATTTAATTCTAGAATCGAATGAATATCTATTAATTTCCAATTAGTTTAATTTTTCATCAACTGTCCTTGTACTATTTAAAAATTATGAGAACCACAAAATTCTTATTAAATGAAAAGATTTGAGAAAATTAAAGCTTATTTAAGGTGATATTAACGTAAACATTAATCATTACTCTATGATGCAATAACTACAGCCTTTTGAAAATAATTATAATGAGAAGGGAGATATAAGTGCTAATCTCCATTAATTTTTCTCTAAGAATTTTCAGTCAAATATTTCAAAGAGTTTCAATAGATATTTTTACCCTATTATTTGTATTCAATTATCTAACCAACACCCCCACAATAAGGCGTGAGCTGCAAATTTATTAAATTATAATAATTGCAAAAATCTTAATCTTTTACCACCTAGTAAACGCTATTTCTTTATTAAAATGCATTGTATAAATCATATAAATTTCATTATATTTTCTTTAATAATGATGAAGCTACATTGATATTAGGCAAGCTAAAAGATACGTTTGATCAAGTGAATTAATCAAATTCATTATAGTCTGTCAATCAAACAATAAATTTTATGGAAGTTTAATATACAAAAATTTAATTACGCGAAAATATATATTCCGAAAGACCAATTTCCTCTACATGCCATCCATTTCTTTCCAGTCAAAGTTGAGTGTTAGATCTCACTGCTCACAAAGTTTTGTTTATTTATTGTCGAATTTTCTTGTTCAAATTGGCTTCATGCATTATTTATTTCTTAAAATTATTTAAATTTGCAAGTGAGGCGAAGTATACATTTTTCTTTAAATGTGCATACAAGAAAAAATTGTAGTTGTTAAATAACGTGATTTTGAGACATTTTGAGGGATAAGATATTATCCCTGTATCATCACTTTGAGATGCTACTTTTGATGAAGGTGAAAATGAATCTCATATATAAAAACAAGGCCTTCTGACCAAAAAGTCGCCTGCCCTCACTTATTATGATTTAGGACCTTACGACCTTCAAAACTTTGAATAATTCTTCAACTAACCTTTGCAGAACCATGGCAACTGTATCATTCGAAAGAGAATGTAAACACCTTAAGGGTTTTGAATTTCGTTAGAATAGGCAGAAGAGTTAGGATCTTATAACCAGAACAAAATAATTCCCAGGCTATCCGTGAGAGGAGTTTGGCAATTATATTATTTGAAAAAAATGTAAATAATAGAAGGGTTTCAAATTTCATTAGAATCAGCAGAGTAGTTATAATGTTATTGCCCCCCTCCCCCAAATACTTTCCGGGTTACCTTTTAATAAAAGTTGAAGATGTGGTTGGTATTTTTAGGGTCACTTCATAAATTCAATCCTTACGATCTGGAGCATCAGCTATTTGTTCTCCAATTTCTTCAGGACTTAATGGCAATGAAACATTGGCCTACTTATAGTAAGTAACTCTTCTTCCTTCACCTTCTTGTAGCTTTTACTTATTTACTTGTATATTTTCCTCAAATTAATCTCAAAAGCAAACCTGATGTGGTCCAAAGGATGTAATCTTTTCTCTCTGAACTCTAATGTAAGCAAGTACCTTCACAGAGATCTTCATCTCCATAGGGGATTTAAATTCATTTAATTTTCGTTTTTGCAACCAGGGCAGCCAAATTCACACACAAAAAAACAATTTTACACCTGCGCCTGAGGATATCAACAGGTTGTCTAGTTTTGTAATGAAAGTGTCTTAAGCCTGTATCTCTCCTATCCCAAGGGATATGTTCTTAACCTGCTCCTAGTTCTTTTGGGTCTGTTTAAGTATGTGACTTGAATTTTCAATGGGGGATAGAAAAGAACTGTTCTCCAGTTCTCACTTTTCAAGCAATTTAGGGTAAATGTACTTTGCAAGATTGGCTGCTGGGTAGTTTCTCACATCAACATTTCAGAACGTCAACGAGAGCTTGGAATTGAGATGGCAACAACTCTGCTATTTTCAATTTAGGTGTTCAAATTTGTGAATGTCACCAATCTTGTCCTAATTTTAAAAACAATTGTAGGTCAAATTCCACTGGTAGGATGGTAGTACTGTACTAAAGGCCACGTAATCTTGAGAACACTGATAAATATGTTTCAAACGGTGAAATAAGAAAAAAAGTGAAATAGATATAATTATTAGTATAATAATAATCATTTAATTCCCCAAGATTACAAAAATAAGTCAAAACTTATAAATAGCTAACCAAGTAGAACTAAAATTATATTAAAATAAAAGCAACTTTAGAATTCCTAGCAAGAGCTGCAAACTTTGAGCACCCCTCCTTTATGTAATTAAAACGTTAAAAAGATTGACACACACTAATAGCACAGTATTCCATAGTATGGCATAATATACCATAACAGATTAGAGCATAGTATATTATAAAATATTATTGCATATCATAGTATTGCATAGCACAGAATTGCATAATATAGCACAACATAGTATAACATAACATATTATAACATAGCATATTCTATTATAGCATAGTATAGCTTAGCATAGCACAGAATAGTATAGCATTGCATAGCGTAGTATTGTCTAACATAGTGTAGCCTAGTATAGGCTAGAATTGCCTAGCTTAAACTTGCTTAGTATAGCATAGCATATCATAAGCAAGCATAGCATAGTATAACTTAGCCTGTTTTAGCCTAATATGTCCAAGCCCATTCAAACATAGTATAGCCTAGCCTAAAATAGAATAGCCTAGCTCTTCGGGACTAACTTAGCTTAATTTAGTAAAGTATAGCTAGCATATTATAGCTTCCTTTACCCTTCTTTAACTTAGTGTATCCTAGCCTATGTTAGTAAGCCCTAGTCTGACCTAGAATATTATAGTATCACCTAGCTTAGCCTAACCTAGTATAGCCTTGCTTGCGTAGCATTACCTACTATAGCCTAGCTTAACCAGGTATGGCTGAACATTGTATGCTATATCCTAGCCTAGCGTTGCCTAGAGTAGCCTATCCTTGCATACTATGGGCTAGCTTTGTATAACCTATCCTAGCATAACCACACCTAACATAATATAGCCAAAGGTATGATATTATAGCTCACCTAGTATATCCTATACTACTATATCATACCATACCCTAAACTAGAAAAACTTTGCATAGCTTAGCCTATTATAGCCCTAGTTAGCTAGTCTATCGTAGCCTAACATAGAATTATCTAGCATAGCAGAGCACAGCCATCGCTAACCTATTATACCTTAACCTACCCAAGCATAGCATGGTATAGCCCTGTCTAGCCAGGTATAGCTTAGCATAGCTTAGACTATCCTAGCATAGTAAAGGGTGCACCAACCCTGCTTTATAGGACCTCTCAATGACTTAAGATGAATGGTTTTTATTTATAGTCTGGTACGACTACAAGAATTTGGTAAAAACAATTATCGTTCGTCGTAATGGAGCCAACATTCTCATTACCGCTGAACCTGATTTTGATTTTAGTAGTATGTAATATTGTTTTATCTATTTATTTTGAGTTTATACATGGTAGAATTACTTAAAACATGCTCCCATTATTTCATGTCATCTATGACCACTAAGAACTTATTTTTAATTGTTTTCAGAAGTTAACATTAATTCTTTTAATATTTTAAGAAGTTTTGTTACTTACTTTGAGATTTAAATGCTTTATGGCTTGTCCTATTCACTCAAAAGGGTGTTCTTGAATTGAAATTGCTCTTTTATAAAGAATATGTTATAATAATAGCAAATGACACGCTGATTTTTACAACTTTAACAGGCCACAACTAAACAGAATTGTTGACAAATCTAATTTTCCCCTTAGATTTCTAATTTTTTATTACGAGTTTAAATTATACAGAAAAGCTTATCGACCTTAATAACACTTTGCGATTGCTGTTTTCTCAGAGTGAAGACTTGTGGCTCTTGCGATGGCTTACCATTTTAATGGTGTGAAATTTTTAGGATTTATCGTATTTTTTGTATTCAGTAAAGTTGTAACTTATATTTAAATGGCAAAGGGGGTTCCTTTTCCTAAATCATTAAAAATATCTTCATGGAAACAGCCAAACCATTTATATTTAGAAGTTCTGCTTTCGAAACATTTTATTATTATACTCGTATGTAGCATATGTGGAATTTTCTAACTAACAATCCTCGGTGGCACGACACTGGATATGCCATTTAAACCTAACATGACGTCTATGTTCTCACTTTGGCTTTAAATATCCCTTTCTAAGCAGTGTCAGTGGAGCTCCAGCAGGATAGGAGGTACACTATGCCTTCAGCGTATACTTCACCTACAGCTCCACTTGAGCTCCACTTGATCTCCTCTTACAAGCTTAATCCAACTCTATTATTGCCAGAAAGTCTGTGATAAATTTAAATATACCTTCCTGCAATGTTGTTATTGAAGCACAATTGTGGATGTATCCCAGTCTGATAGATCGCCTCATTTTTCATAAAGTTATTCACAGACTATTCTTCGTTCACTTTAAAATCTTTTAGAATTCTTCGATAGTCAGATATATAGCGCGATTTACTTTACGTCCCTCACATTTAATTTACGATCTAAGTGTGATTTGTCACTACCAATTTAATTCATAAATATATTACGATTCAGATTGTGTCAAAGCTGTTAATACACCAAAAGAATATCTGCAATACCCATGTACATGAAGCATGCACATTTAAGTTAAATGCCTGGTCATTTCTCAATAAGCTCAGTCGGACGAAAGATGAAATCAATTAAGAATAATGAAAAGAGCTTCTCTAACACACTGTCGTAGAATAGGCTTTCGACGATATACCATATATAACTATTCGTTGAGGGAATTATTCTAATATTTCGAGTGCGTGGTAATCTGATTGACAGAGGTTATTTATCTTCAATATGCTTAAGAAGTGGAACTGAGCTCAAGGATAGTAATATAGCTATCATTAATAAAATAGAGTTTTATTAATTAAACTATCAACAAAAAGAAAATGTTTACATAAACGGAGAATGGAAAGGGTCGTGGGAAAATCTGACTAATCCGAGGATTAAGATTTGGAGAGATTTAAAAAGGTAAACAAATAAAAATTAAAGGGGAGGATGGTTCGCTAAACCATTTAAAGCACAGGGTAGCGTTGATAAAAAGGTTAGATAATTAAAGGTAATGCTCAGCTTACATAATTACAAAGTTGTTGTGCAGAGGAAGACGATGCGAAGGAATCTTCGCTCCACTGGTGATTTCCAGCAGAAGGGTTCTTCGGGGGGTTGTCCTTAGCAAAATGAAAGGACTGTCTTCGAAGAGTGAGAGCAAAGTGGGGCTCGGAGGTACGAGCGATCTTTGTGACCGCAAATTGGGGATGTTCTAGATGAAAAATGGAGGTTATCGTTAAACCAATCGTTCTCTTGAAGAACGTTAAAAAGGGTGGAATTAAATTATCCTGACGTGATGTCTTGGAAATGAGAACCGTTTCTTGACGAACGGGCTTGAAGAACAATGGATGTACTAACGTTGTTCTCTTTCTGAACAACAGTGTGGGTGAGAACCGTCTCTTGTCAACGGGCTTAAAGAACAATGGCTGTTCTAACGTTGTTCTCTTTCTGAACAACAGGGGGGCCTTGAGGACTTGGCGTCTCGAAGGCACGAACCTTGGAACTCAAGGGATATTGTCCTCTTCTGAACAATAATGGTGGATCTCTAGATAGAGAGTTCCTATTGTGCTCAAGGGAGACCGGATTGGCGTGATGCCTCGCGAAGATAATCTGGATCTATGTATAAATAGTCGAAGCTTTTCCCTTGGCGTAGACCACAATTGAGTGGGAGGCTCCGGGGGAATGCCCTGGTCGCTCCTGGGAAAATACCTTATCTACCCATAAGCCTAACTTAATCTGGCGAGATAGACGTATGGAGGCAAAATGGGGGGAATGAACCTCCTTGATTAAATATTGGCTAAGGTGGCGATAACGCGCTCGGCTTCCTCTCGCAGATGCACGTGCGTAGCAATGTGTTTCTAAACATGTGATAGCGGCTGAATTTAAGCGGCCTTAGACCGTTCTATCACACACACGTTATCCTGTACTTCCTGGAAGATCAACACGTTTTGATTAGGGAAAGATTGTTAACTATAGGAGATTACTCCACATTTCGAATGTTAAGAACGACAATTATCTACTCTGCTAGTGTTAAGAAACTGGGCTGACAGGATGAAGTCATTGGGCTCATGTAGACATACGTAGAAATGATGTCATCTCTCTCCTCGGGATTAATTTGAAAAAGTGCAAATAAAGGAATAATAGATGAGAAAACTATATATTTCAAAAAGTTCTTTACAAATAAGTAACATTAATTAAATTGCAGCCCAGAGTTTCTTATTGACCTCTCCTCGGAATCCATATGATCACAGTACTTAATTTTTCATTTGTGTTTTTCGCACCGTTTATCTATGATTGCCTATGAAAGAATCATCAGTGGTTCTATCGGTATTTTCATCTATTAGTGACTAACCTAAAATCTATAACTTTTTACTATTATTCATTAGTTTTATATATCTACGAGTATCTTCACTAATCACAAAATCTCTACTAGCATGTTGTTTAAATTAATCAATATACAAACACAAATATAGGCGCACATACTTCCAACTGGGTTCAGAAATATTGTTACAAAGTTGAAAATCTGCCTATAGGCTAATAACTACACCAATGTATTTTGCTTGACTCGTGACAAGCTCGATAAGAGGTTGGCTTACATGCAGAAAACATCATACACGGTTTCTTCTGAGAATACCACATAAAAAAGAAAATTGGTACACCATATTTATGGCTCTCCGCGCACGGAGAAGCGTAAAGGAAATTATGAATTTGATAAACTAACCCTAAGAAACCCATTAACAAAGTTAAACGGCTTTATGGCAAAGCTAAAATGACATGATAAATTGACTCCATTCATGCATACCAAATTTCCGGCAGCTTTGGTCTATCTGGATGTAGTAACCAGAGTAGGAAATGATCTGCCTCGTCAGACTATATTCCCGGCCCTAATGGTCAGAACTGACGTTTAGTTTGATATCCTAGATACATTAGTCGAGCTTTATATGCAGCAGGAAACCGCAGAAAGGCCTCAAGCTTTTCAGGAGGATTTTGCTCGCGCAGACAAGGCAAGGAAGGCACAGACGTAGTTGTTTAACCCCGTCCCGCAACATTGTTCTCCAAAATTGTGGGCACCTAGCTACTCTCACTACAACCAATATAGATTATTTCGTGTGAGGATTTGTTGAGAAGCATTTGAACAAGGATGCTTACAACAAGTTAGGATATCTGACGGCTACCATTGTGGTTGTAATATCATGAGGTGAGAAGAAAACTTTAAACAGACCACGAAACGAATTCAGGTCCCAACTATAGAAGGTTGTTTAAGCAGATGCTGTTCATTTAGAATGACTTTGAAATTGTATATATCGTTCTATTTTTGTCAAATTTCTCATGAAAATATATTACTTCGTTAGGTAAACAACTTGTTTTATTTTCATGTAAAACCCCCTGTACAATTGGATACATAATCACATGCAACAAAACCCAGAAAAGTGTTCTCTCTCTCAGGCGAATTTGGGAAGAAGCAAAGGCTTTGAAGAGCTCATGCTCCTATCTATTCAGTTACAATTGCACACACACACACACACACACACATATATATATATATATATATATATATATATATATATATATATATATATAACACATACATATATTTATATATGCAAAAAATCACACGGGAGAATGAAAGGCGCATTCCAATTTCTTTCAAACTTGTTCAGTTATTTATCAAGGAATAAAGAAAAGTTTAAAAAGCTGTGCATTACTCTGCTGTCTCTCATATATATACCAGCTTTTTAAAATTTTTCGTTATTCCTTGATAAAGAACTGAACAAGTTCGAAAGGAATTAAAATCTGCGTTTCATTTCCCAGTGAGAATTTTGGCATTATTGCTCTACTCACGTGCTACTTTGTGAGTTTGTCATATCCATATTTATATATATAATATATACACCTATTTTTATAAGTAATGAGATTCTGTTTATATACCGTCGAAACAATACTCGCCATATTTTTCAAACAAACAAATAAACATCCATATCTTACTTTTAATCAGTTTTCTCCGGCTAGTATAGTGGTTAGCGCGCTTGCCCTGCAATCGCTGGCTCTGCAGTTCGAATCTCCGTCCGGTTACTTTTAAAGCTGACCTTATTTATTAGTGAGCTTACCACCGTGACTGGGTATACGATGGGGAGTTGGGTCTTGCCCTGGCTGACGTCCGCCTGAGAAGCAACGTAGTTTGATAGGAGGACTGAAACCAGCAAACCTTAACTTTAAACTTCATTTAAAGAATTTCCCCAAATTCCTTGATCATATTTTTGTTGTGAATTTCACGATTTGCTCTTAGTAAAATTCTACCTACAAAATAAGCGAAAATAAAATTTAGCATTATTATTTAATTCATCTAAAAAATCAGGGTTTTAAAATATAGTAGTAGGGATTGAGCAGACGTAATCTTTTTCTATTTCGATGCACAGACTCTTTCAGCCTCTCGTAGTCCTTTTGATTCCTATTATATTATATAAAGGAGCTGAGGAGGAACGTCACTGAAGAAGGAGGGGTTAAATGAGCGAGAATAATAACCTTACCTACGTAATTATAATTTGCTTACTTATAATTTTCCACTATGGATTTCTAATAAAAAATGAATAAAGAGGGAAAGGAAGAATAATGTTTTGGAATAAAGAATAAAACAAAAACAGAATGCAAGCCCTAAAACATAGTGGACTTATAAGTGGAAGGGTGCAGGGATGCATGGAGTGAAATAAGAAGGAAAAAAAATACACAGAAATGATCGATCCAATCACTAACAGGAGGAATCTCCAATCAGGACAATGAGCGTATATATTTCTTCTTTTTTTTCTTGGTTGTTTTGCCAAAAAATCAAACTTCACCTCTTGGAATTTTTGGTTTTTACCTAGGTAAACGTACATATACCTGATATATTAATGAGCAAGCCATCGTTCAGAGTGAATCTGGCAATGAGGAGGCGTGCGGCACGTAGAAAAGGGCGTTAAAACGGCTGAGGTTTCATTTGCCGACTCAAATTCTGACAATTTTATTCGTTTAGATGGAGTCTTAGATGCAAAGGTTTTGTTTACTTCTTTGCATTTCACGGATGAAGGAAGCTCATAGTCGCTACCTTCGTTAGTAGATTTTGTTTATGTGTTAGATGAAGGAAGAATGCCTTCGATATTATCTATCGAAGTAGATGGCTGATTTAAGAGACAATATTCACTGTAGAGGGATCCGCTAAAATAGTAGTATTTCCCCACCTCTTAAAATATTACTTTGGGAGAGAATGCGAGCTTCCCCCCCCTCCCTTCTCCGACTTTACCCTTGTTGGACTTGCCGCCAGGTCACTGATAAATTTACACCGAGGTATTACGCTGAAATTGAAGGCTACCTTCCTGCCGTCTCAATCTCCCCCCCCCCCACCTTCCGGGTCGGGAGATCACTCATCTATTGTGTAGGTTTGCCGCGAACAACCTTTATGGCTAGGCGTTCCGCCTGATCCACTGATCTCGGCCTCTTACACTTTCCTATAAGAAGACGCTCGTTTGTCCCTGCCGATAATGAGGGTTCGAGAAGGCCTCGCTCGCTCTTTCTGTTTTGGAGAACTCCGGGTATATATGCACCCTCCCAAGGATTACTCACAGATTTGGTTAGGCGATGCTTCCCCGAAAATAGTTTGATTCCCGAGAAGTATTTAGTGACGGTCGCAGCCACAGAAGAGCTGGACATCACACTCGTATCTTCGAGTCAGGGAGAAGAGTCTCGTGAGGCAACGTCAGCCTTTCTCAAACGCCTTCGGATCAAGGATTGGAGAAACCGTCCTCCAAGTTTCTTCTGGTGACCTCTTGAGGAAAAGGGGCTCGATAGCTCGCTCAATCCAAGTTTGGAGAAGTCATCTCCTCGCCTCCCACACACTTCAAAGCTCGACCGGTAAACTCTTGAGGACAAGAGACCCGATAGTTCTTTCGATCCGAGTTTAGAGAAATTACCTCCCTCTTTTGAAGTTTGTCCGGTGACCTCTTGAGGAAAAGAGGCTCGCATCTCGCAAAATCCAGGTTTGGGGAAAGTAGCACCACCCCCATCGGGTTCTTGGCTACACCAGTGAGTAATCAAGGTCAACAAGATTTCCCTCCAAGTTCACCCAGCTTTTCTTTCGAGGTTCATAGGAACTAAATCGTTCACTACCCCAAATCTCCCAATATAATCATTTAATAACCCAGGTTATCCAGTTAGTATTCGGAACCTAATTCCGTCTTATCCATGTATCTATATATATCCATATTTATTTTGTGCCTTTTATTTAGCGTGTATTAAAATCTATTTTTGTCGTTGTGTTTGGAATATTACTTGGTCACGCAGCTGCAACTAACTATTCAAATCGCACTCTTAGGAACGAAAATATTTGTTGCCTTGCTTAGCCCACCTTAGAGCCCGTGTGCGCATATTTTCGTACACTGGGCTATACTTAGACACTCACGTTTCTTTCTAAAGCACTCTAAATATTCTTCCTTGATTGAATTTGATCGATATTACCTATTGCCATTTTCCTAGCTGTTCCTTGGCCTTCCAGAAACGCTTGCTCCCTCGCGGCACCTTTTTCCTCTGCTACAAGAACAGTTGTTTAAGATCAGGCATTTACAACACGAAATATAACACAATTGTTCTGCATTCTTTGTAAAATTATCACATTTTTGTTTGAATAATGTCATATATTTCCTGCTAATATTTCACATTAAAGCCTGATACTTTGAAAATTAATTTAAATATTTTTTTCTAACTGCCTATATTAACATAAAAGGGATTGATGCTATTTTCCAAATAGATATTAACTTTCCCGCTACTAATATGATAATTTGTTTAATTGGCGGGTATTTTCTATCGCGGTTGTTTTCCTATTCTGGCTCAACTAAAACATATTTTATAACATTTTTTTTTTGGCAACACGCGTTTACTAATGGCGCAGGGTGCGCTAGACAAAGTGCTTTTAATTTCATGACGCGTTCTAGGTTTAAAAGCCATAAATAAATATTGTTTTAAGTTTTGTCTTACATATTATTTAGCTCTAAATATAATAAAATCTGTATTTATTGTGCACTATAAATAACTGTTCTTAGATACAAATAGAAGCGTGTGATCAAAACAATAGTCACTAGACAGAGCCACGCACTAACACACATCCACTCTAAAGAGATACTCTGCGCTACTAAAACATAATTGTCACGTACGCTGCTATAATATTTCACCGAGGAACCTCTAAATATCAATCGATTACTTTTAAATTTCGTTTACTCGTTCTTTAAATTACAGTAATTATATGTTTGGAAGTATCATTTCAAAATTTCAATTTAATTTTCAGATATAATCCACGAAACTCAAAATTCACTTTAAAATCGCATTATTTTAAATTTTCAATGACGTTAAGGAACCTTAGAAAAGTTATTATATAAAAAAATCCTTTTTAGGAGGTTTAATTTGACAGAGAGCCCCATAAAAAGATTGTGGTAGGAAAATATATTTCTAAAAAAATGTTTTTCGTTCCACCCTCCTCATACATATTTCGATCACTCATCACTCATGCTCTTTAACTTTCTCTTACTGATAAGTATTACTAAGTACTTATCGCTATTCATTCCAATCCTCCACTTTCCATTCCTACATACGAGTAAGTTTAGGATTTAAATATATTGATATATTTTGGTGTCTTTCTTGTTTTCTCTTCGAGGTGGTCTTAATTTAATTGACGTCGTCCGATAACGTGATATAGACTGCTTTACGGCTTTGAGTGAATGTCGTATATATGTCGTAGAGGACTGGGGAGAGAGCTCCTATGAGGGAGCCGCAACTTTTTTTAAAGCAACCAGAATGCCATTTAGGCATTTCTTTTGCTTAAGAATTTGCATAATATTTCGATAATTTTTTCCCATAGCTCTATCCCAAACTGCTTATATTGAAGTATATACCTCCTTGCCTTGTCAAACGCTTTCTGTATATCACACACCACTAAGTCACCATTATACCTTCACTTTTTGTTTCGGTTAGCTTCTCTGTTATTTACAATAGGGTCATTTATTTCATTGTACTGTGTACTTTTGTCTACTTCCTTTTATGGAAAGTAGCCGATGATTCAGCTTGCGTTTTTAATTTCCAGCAAGCATTCCAGTTTGATTTCTTGAAGCTGATTTATGTTTGCCCTCGTCTGTCTTTTTGGCTCGGTGGCTTTCAATTTGAAAGCATTGAATCCTTCTTACCGCACTCTATTTTACCATGGCCTTTGTTACCATTGTCCATAATGGTATAGCTAGGTCTCCTGTCTAGAAGATATGTTTCACCTAGTTTTAGTTCAGTTCCTCCATGATCCTGGTTCAGGGCCCGCGTCAAAGTTGGCATTTTAATCTCACTTGATGTTTAATTTCGTTTGTTATATACACATTACTTCTCTTAATTATCATTATCCTTATTTGTAAGCTTGCCTGCCTAGTTTATCCTACTCCGGTCTCTGCTCAGCACTTCAATTAATTTGGCCCCACAGTCTTATTTTCCTCACTCATTATTTTCCTTACTCCACTTTAGAGCACTGGTTTCCTTAGGTACAATTCAGTTTTTGTATCAATAACTCTCGTTATTCGGTTAATAGCTTCTATCTCTCAATTAGCCGTCCGTATCCCAAGTGACCAGCTCGAAGCTGCAAGTGTTCGCAACGCCATGTTAGGAGTATTAAGCATTAAGCTGCTCAGCTTCCTTTATAGGACCACTTTTCTTTCTATTCTTCCATCAATATCCTCGACTCATTTACCTTCTAGCACTAGCGGCCCGTCCTTTTCCAGCATGTCCTGTAATTGCTCCCATTAGTAATGTCGTTTATGACCACTAAGAACTTATCATCCTTTACATATTATTTTCTAACTATAGATTGATTGGACTAAGTGCCAGAAATACAGTTATGGAATTGTGATCCGTCAGGAACACAGGAGTCGGCCGTTTATATATGTTACAGGGGAAATAATTATTCATTAGGATTATGCCTAGCCTTGGTGCTGCTCTTTCTGTCACGTGCGTAGGAAACTCTGGCCTTGCTCGTACCACTATATCCTTAGGATAAACATATTCTAGTTCTTCCCAAATGCCGAGAGCGGGCATTCAGGTTGTTAAGGAAAATCATCAAAGTGTTCCTTCCGAATAACATAGACAAGTTATGGAGGATAGAATAATTTCTTTTGAGATTTTGGCCCATTCCATTACTAGCAGTTGGACTGAGTGGGAATACAGCTCCATCATTTTGTGTTTAGTAATATTTCTAACAACTATGTAGAAAATCATTTGTGAAGGCGAGTTATCTTGGAACCACAAACTTTTCTTCATGCCATTCCTCTACAGAAAGGTGTTCAGCTCCTATTGGAATCTTCCTGGTTTGGCTATATTTTCCATATAAGGGTACATTATCATTGCCATAATTTATATGCTCTCATTTTTTACCAAAATATAAGGTACCTGATTCTCCACTGGTGCATATATTGAGTAAAAGTAGCCGTTTTTACTGCCCATGCCCAGAAAAAGTTCTATTAACTCTTATGCTCGGTTATCTCTCCTACATTCTTAAACTTTATGAGTAAACATTTTGCGGGCTACTCATAGTCATAGCCCCGTGTGGTCATTGCCAGTTTAAGCACTTTTCTACACACCCTAAGCCCATCGCCAATCTGGCTTCAGTTCAAGCACTTTGTTTTCCTACTGCGCGAGCATTTTTCTTGCTCTCCCGGAACTTTCTTTTCCTCGAAAAAATAGTAAAAACGCGCGTAAGTGCGGTTTTTACTATTTATTTGAGAGTCGGACTAAGTTACTCGCGTTTTAAAAAAAATGTTAATATTAGTTTATTCAATTAGTTCAGAACCAAGAGTTAGTAGAAATACCAAAAATAAAGGTACATTGCCTAGACATACACACAACGAATTTTGGCCCTAAAATGAATATTCCTGCGTTTTTAGGCTTACCATTGATTTAACTTTTTTTTTACGTGAGCAGAGCTACGAGCAGCGGTCAATAAGTTTTTCAATTCAGATATAAGGAAACGAGATATAAGCAAAAGTGTTTTATAATTTTTAAATATATGCTACCCTCGACTTCAATGCCCTTGCGCCACTTGTCCCTGAGGCTTCGAATTCTCGACAACCAGAAATCTCCCGACTGCTGTTCAATCTACTTCGGGACGGCGAGCTGGGCATTTTCATCGTTCCCAAACCGGTGTTCACGCAGTGCAGCCTTGAGCTGGCGGAATAAAAAGTAGTCCCTAGGGGCCAGATCTGGACTGTAGGGGGATATAGTTGAGCTCCTTGAATCCGTACTTACTCAGGAAAGCTTGTGAAACTCTGGCCTTGTGGACATGGGCATTGTCGTGGGGGAGCAGGACACCGCTTGTCAACTTACCGCGCCGCTTCTGACGGATGCACTTTTTTAACCCAGCCAGTTCCTCGGCGTAATATTCGCCTGTGATAGGCCTTCCACAAGGCAAATTGTCCACCATCAACACTCTTTGATAATCCCAGAAGATGGTGGCCATGATTTTCTCGGCTGAGGGTTGGGTTCGGAACTTGATGGGGTTCGGAGAGCCCCTGTGCTTCTAGGCCATACTTTCGAGCTTGGTCTCGGGATCCCAGTGATGGACCCGCGTTTCATTACCTGTCACTATGCGTGACTCGAGGAGCAGCAGCTCCTTGAAACTTTGACGACGTTAAAGTCTATCATGAGGCGTGAGGGTTCGTGAGGTTTCTAGGGACCCAACGGGCCAAATTGTCGTGGATGATGTTGATAACACTTCCATACGTTATCCTAAGTTCTCGCTCGATTTCTTTGACCTCACCCGTCGATTTTCGAGGATCATCCCTTCCACACGGTCCACATTGTCCTCATTGGTCACGTCTGACGGGCGTCCTGGACGGGGATCATCTTCAAGGGACTCACGACCATGGCGGAACTCCCTATTCCAGCAAGCAATGGTTGCATAGGAAGGGGTGGTGTCGGTTTACACTGCAACCATGCGTTCATGCATCTCTTTTGCATTCTTGCCTTCCTTGGTCAAATGTTTGATCAGTGCGCGGTGCTCAACCTTCTTCATTGTTGAAAAATTTGTGACTGACGATCTGTGATCAGCTACTGCTTCTTAAATAGATGAGGCAGGAGCCATAAATTTTGGCACACAATTTTCTTCAATGAAAGCAAATCGTGCGAGTCAACTTCTCAAATTCTAAAGTATTTTCTACAATTTAAAAACTAAGTGAATCGAGATTACTTTAAAATTTTAGATTATAATCCTTATTCCTAATAAATTTATTCTAGCATAAATTTCAAACTTCGCACGTAATTCTAGTATCTCCTCTCTTCCTTTTCAATAAGTCTGCTACATCGTTTTAAATCTCCCAAAGTTTCCGTAAAACTTTTTTAATCCTTCATTTTTGCCCTGAATTCGGGTCACGATCCTTAATATATTAACGATAATTTCTTGATGATTGAAAGTTAACTATCATATAATCATCGATAATATTTTATCGATAACTTCATATTTGAAAAAGAAATATTTTGCCTAATCAGATCTCCTACATCTACCATATTTTCGCTTCCTCTACCTTCCTTACTTTCTTTATATATTGATTTACAAACTTATTCCGTCATAGAGCCTAGTTGCTATTGCGCTATACATTTCTAAAAGTAAATAATTTGCTGAGAAAAAAAATTAGGAGACTTATTCAAAGAGAACTGTAAAATTGTTCAACGATTTTCTTGAGCCATGAGTAAAATATGCTGTCCTTATTTGGGGGAAATTTTCAGTTTTCTATCTTGCCCACATACATATACATATTCACTTATTTGTATTTTTTTATTATCATCTCAACATAATATATTTTCTTATATTTTCAGAATATATTATCCTTAAATGCGTTCCAAAAGATATAATCATGCTGAAATAAGTGCTCTGTTAAATGAAGGAGATAATGGTCTTTTCGATGAGAATGCAAATGAGTTTATACAGGAGAAGTGTCGGAAGTAGAAGATCAGGTGTGTTTTAGTGAAGATGGGTTATGGCCTAGATTTGAATTCAGTTTTGAGTCGGACGAATGCGTTCATGAATATATTACTTCACGAGATGGCATTAAATGGACAATGAAGCCTCGAAGGAACAGAGGATAACGAGATTAACTTAATATATTGCCTGTAGCCACTGACTGACATTACAAACTACATTAAAAATAAAATAACTCTTCTGGATGCATTTCAGTTACTTTTTGATGATAAACTTTTGGATATTATTATAAAATATTGATATAAAAAAGCCGAACACTAAATCATCCTGAATGGCATTTATCACCGGAATGATTGCAAGCTTTTATTGTATTATTAGTGCGACTAGAGGTAGAAAAGTATCGATTGCCTGAATTTAAAATAAAAATGACTCATTTTCTCGGCCAATTATCAAAGCAACTATGTCTGAGCCCTGATGTTTTTAAAAATACACTGCGCCTCATTATGACAGACAATCTTGATACAGGGCTACAACTAAGATCATTAGACAATACGAGATGTTTAGGAAGTTTTTAAAAAGAACTGACAGAAATGTTGGTTCCGGAAGCAAAAAGGCGTGTAGATAAACAAGTAATGTTTCCGAGGAGAGTGCCCATTTAAAGTATATATGAAAAGTAAACCCAATCGATAGTGTATAAAGATATAATCTATTTTTAATAACTTCAGTGCCAATGTATGGAAGTTACTGGTATATACTGGTCAAATGAGTTCAACTGCAGAAAAAAAACAAGGAAAACGTGTAATACATACTAGATATGATACAATTTCTAGTCTCAGGATATGGAATAACTTGTGACAATACTTTTACCTTACTCAAACTGGCAAGAGGAAATAGTGTGCGCATCTATGTTCCTATCAATAGATGATTTCACGATAGTATATGTTTGAGCTAAAAATAGATTAGTCATATTGCTATCTAGTCAATATCATGATTACTCGATCGCACATTAGATCATTATATGCCTAATTCTAGAATAAAAGTAAATAAAATGTGGAGTAGATAGTTTTTCCTAAACTGTTGAAGGAATGTTCTTGTCACAAGATTGCAAAATAATGGCTATTTGTCCTTATAACACACCTTATGAAAATTTATACCTGAAATGCCATAATTTTGTATAAGAAAGTACTCAGATAAGCCAATTATGGGGCTGAAATTTTTCAAATAATTAGGCAAAGAACTTGTGACGCCTGCTATCAAAGTAAGAGCAGGTTCACCGAAAACAGGAATAAATACGTCAGTGCAAGCCGATATGAGAATCGTTATATGATCTCATCCAAAAATCCGGTCAAACATTCTTAGAGCAAAAGTAAATAGATATGAAATTTATCAAAGAATGAGTATAATAAATATAATGTCAAATCTACTTCCTGTTCTATGTTCTTTATTTGTCCAAAACACATAGGTATAAAAAGCACAACTTGTGTGAACTGTTAATCAATTTTGAATTAAGATAGATTTGACAATTTTTTTTTAGTTTAAGTTTTTTTATATCTGATTTTCTCAAAAATATAAACCCATTCATGCTTAATTATCCTTCATAGATAATATATATATAATTAATCTCATCCAAAATGTAAAAAATGATTTGGGGGCCTTAAAACCCCCTTTTCAGGCAACAGTAATTGTCAAAATTTTAAGGCAGAGGAAGGTTAAGAAAATACCAATTGGTCTTTAGGAAATATATTAACCAGGTAAACAATTAATACTACAAATGCTACAAAGTAAAACAATACTAAATTTAAAATATCCATCTCAATAAATTTATGCCTGATGGTCAAAATTGGCCGAGATATGCTCATAGATTACCAACTACTTAGTAGAAATATCACTGTATTTGATGTTCTTTATATAAAAGAAATCTCGTTGATGAAGAAAAGGAAAATACAGTAACATAAGATGCTTAGAAATGGAATTTATCTGAAAAAAAAATTGTAATGGCACTCAAAAACACCATTTAAGAATGAAATTCTACATACGAGTAACACAAGCTTTAAAAATTTCAATATTTAAAGATTTTCTGAAAAAGGTTAGATTGATTTCTGAAAGAAGTTTGATTTTTCCTAAGAGTTAATGTTAAACTCTAAAATTTCTTTGTGGTTTTAGAGGTAAAATTTCGAAAGCAAGTATTTTTATGATTTGATGATATATCCTACCAAATTTACTAGGCAGATTTAGTGTCATAACTCGTCAATGCAATAACTCCATTATTTTAAACAATTTCAAGATACTTTGGCAGGTTCATTAAATAAAATATATGCCACATCTATATATTTACAGCTTTTCCTTACCCCATAACCTCATAGATAAAAGAAAATCCCCAAATATTTCAGCTGAAAGATAATTTGTGATACATATAATGAAAGTTTACAGCTAATCTTTAGGAGAGCTCTTTAGAAAATCTTTGATGCACTTTCATGCAAAATTCTAGATCGGGCTTCTTCACATGCAGCTTTCAAATGCACTTCTTTTAGCACGGATTGATGCAACTTTTGTTAACTATTTAACTTTTGCTTACTATGGAAAAAAAATCTAAGAATCAGATTCTTCTTTTACCTCTTCTAAATTTTCTTTTGAGCTTCTATTTCTAGATACTCCGTGCAGACATCTATGAAGAAAATACCAATACCACTTACTATTTTAGATTATCTGAAGGATGATAGCATAAAGTTTGCCTTATCGGCTATTTGATTATGCGGAATCAACTCAAGATTTGTGTGAAGATTCCGCCTAAAAGAGGACGATACTTCTATCCAGGTCTATATTCAAACATTTAACTCAATTTCTCACTTTTCAGACGGAGCCTAAAGCAAATGCAACTATGTATAATATTTTATACTATATCAGAGGAGCTAAGTGTGCTTTATGAGTGGCTATTTATAAAATATAAATAAAGAATATGTAAAATATCTTTTTACGTATATACTCCCTTAGGTAGATTCGGGAAACAGATTTAGGGTTTCTACTGAAAACAAATCTTCATGAAGCTAGATTAATATTTGTAGTAGATATAAGATTTAATAACAATTTATGGAGATTGGACTAGTGTACACAATTGGGATCTTGTTGGCAAAATCCACGATCGTGGGTATAAAAATTTAGAGAAAAGAGTAAGTAGATTGCTAACGCAAAAAGATAAGCATGACAATTCCTTGTGATTCCGTGGGAACAATGAGTATCACAATGCTTTATGGGGAGAGGAGAGGTATTGGCATGTATTTTTGGGTTTGAACACTAGCTAGTGATCGGGTATGAACCGTCGTACTCATATGTGAGGTGTATCCCGTTTGTAAGGGAATGCTCTCGAACGACCATCGTGAGAGGAAGCCCTCTGGAGATACCTCTCAATTCTTTAAAGACCACGTGAACCAGCGTGAGAATTTTAGAAAGTCGAGAAAGAATCCGTCACTCGCTTAATCAACGTCCCAGCTGTGTTTGTTTTCAAACGCTAATCGTCCTCCCCTTCGTGCGATAAAGTCGTGCGCGGAAATATTACCTTACTCCCATATCGCGAAGCAGGTTTGATGGTGTGGAACAACGCGTTATCATGAATTGTGTTTGCTTAAACTGACGCCAACAATTCTTTGGGGATCGCGAGGCCCTCAGGCGTCTGTCAGAGCAGCCACCTGGGTATTTAGCCCAAAGCTCACCATCTTTCTAGGAGATTGGAAGCGCGCCATTCACTCCATCCAGACTGCCGTCTGTTTCCCGTGACTTCCCGTAACTCGTCTTCGAACGCCGTCAAAGATCTCGTCAGCAAATCTACCATTGTTAAGCTTCGGCCCCTGTTCAGAGTAAAGCCATCGATTTCCCTTCTTCGACGAGAGTTGTGCGGCCCTCTCATCTTTACCACTACTTTAAGTTTCCTGTTCTTTCGAGAATGAGACTCCTGCCGATCAGCAGAATCGTCTTGAGTTGAGATTACGTCTCTCTGGAACAGAGAAAATCTCATTCTTCATCACATGGTAATCCAACCCCATCTTAGAGATCCTAGTTAGGACTCACAGAAGTATCTTCTTGAGGCCTTGTGCCGTTGTCGTCCATCCCCCCATCAAATCCGCCTGCGCTTGAAGGTAATGCGATCGTGTATAGTCTTTCCCAGATTACCTTGTTAATCATCACAAAATTCATTTAACCATCATAAGTAATTTTTTCCACCTTTTTTATATATTTAAATCTCTCTCTCTCTCTCTCTCTCTCTCTCTCTCTCTCTCTATATATATATATATATATATATATATATATATATATATATATATATATTGCCCCTTTTGTTTATATATATATTAAAATTATATTTTGGGGGTATTGTCTGAATATATCCTTTAAACTGCAACTTGCCAAGCCATTAATCTAAACCCAGTCAACCGTAATTCGCACTGTTTATAAATCGCCCGAAATAACTCAAGCGGCCTGTGCCCGTACTTGTGTGACACTCTGAGAGCCAAGCTAGTATACACAGGTATACTTCTCTCTCTCTCTCTCTCTCTCTCTCTCTCTCTCTCTATATATATATATATATATATATATATATATATATATATATATATATATATATATATATATATATATATATATATATCTATATATATACGGGGTCGGTGAATGAGTTTTGCGAATCGGTAGGGCAAAAAACAGAGGGAGGTGATGACTGTTTGTGGGGGGTGTTAAAACAAGTTATGACAAGTCCGGACCTACAGCCGCACGCTCTTGCCTCGTCTATTTAAAAAGCAGTAGCTGTTTGCCGATCGTCAGTCACCACGTGGAGATCAAATTTTTGACCAAGAAAGCCAAGACTGCAAAAGAGATCCATGAACGTATGGTTGCAGTGTACACAGTCACCGCCCCTTCCTAGGCAACCATTGCTCGCTGGAATAAAGAGTTACGCCATATTCGTGAGTCCCTTAAAGATGACCCTCGTCCAGGACGCCTGTCAGACAGAATCAACAAGAACAAAGTGGCCCATGTGGAAAGTTGGATCCTCGAAAATCGACGAGTAAAGGTCAAAGAAATCGAGCGAGAACTTGGAATAATGCATGTTAGTGTTATCAACATCATCCACGACAATTTGGCCATAACCAAAGTATCTGCCCGTTGGGTCCCTAGAAACCTCACGCCTCATGATCAACTTTAACGTCGTCAAAGTCCACAAGGCCGGAAATGCATAAGCTGCCCTGTGCAAGTGCGGATTCGAGGAGCTCAACCATCCCCCATACAGTCCAGATCTGGCCCCTAGCGACAACTTTTTATTCTGCCAGCTCAAGACTGCCCTGCATGGACGCCGGTTTGGGGACGATGAAGATGTCAAGCTCACTGTCAAAGAGTGGATTGAACAAATAGTTCAGGTTTTGAATTATTTTCTATGTTATTTTCTTTATTACGTGCAATCTGTGTGTAACAAATTCACCGTTAGGATTTCTAATATGATTTTCAGAGCTTTATAATCTTTCCGTAAGTTCCTCAGCTGCGCCGGGCGGTAAGACACGCATTTATAAAAACTCGATGTCCTCATTTGAGCGTTTCCATCAACAAGGAAAGATCCTTGGGTTTTTAGGCAAGGATCTAGTTGATATGTTCAGGAGCAAGAAAGAAATGAACGGACAGAAAAAAAGAACTAAGAGAAGCTGAAAAAGAAAGAAGAGAAGCGGAAGAAAAAGAAAAAATTCCTCAGCATGAGCTAAACAGGAATAATTTAGAGACCCTTTCTGTTAGAGCGAGAAATGAATCCTCCCAAACCCCTTCGTAAAGTTGCCAGTGTTTAAGTACGGCGAGGATTTCAGCGCCTACATAACTCACTTTAAGAAAATTTTCGAAGTGACCCACTGGGATAGAGAAGCCGATGGAGTCGCTCGATATTTTCCTTTCTCTAATACTAACTTCCGATAAATCTTCATTTCATTCCGGCCGAGGCTATTCTCGACTACTCCTCCCTCAAGTCCGAATTATTATCGGAGGGTAATATGAATCCCGATTACTATAGGTCAAAGTTCAGCCAGGCGCGAATAATTCTTGGCCAGACCTACCGTCAATTTGGATTCACCTTCCATAGAACTATCCAGTTTTGGTTGGACTCAGCTTAAGTCAATGGCGACTACGAGTTCCTAATTGATTTTGTTCTATGGGTTCAATTCATGGCTGCACTACCATCTAAAATACACGTGTTTTCTTTCAAGCACTATAGAGAAAAAGCGGATGTGCATGCATTAAGCCAATATCTTTACCCGAAAAAACCCAAGAAGTCTCATCCCCCATCCCCCCAAAGTAAAAATAACCTCTCCTAAATTTCCCGCGAAGAATTCACCAAAGTTTATGAAAGTACCTGGTCCCTTTAAACCCAAGTGCAATTCCGCGCTAGAATCGAGGGATATTAAGCCCCTCATAAATAATTTCCCAGCGTCGGATTATCCTCGTAGGTTTATAATTTTGGGGGGGGGGAGTTCCCGACCATGTGAGGACCCGCTGTCCCCAAAACCCAATTTCGTTCTGCTCCTAGTAATCAAATCTACCAAATAAGTGCAGCTCTCTCTCATCCGACCGCTCGTCCTGAAATGCCAACAACTCCCCCAACAAGCATTCCCTCAGAACAGTAAGTGAATTTTCTTTTGAAGAAAAGCTCCCCCTGTGGCTTTGAGTTCGAAAATGGAAGTGTTAATGGTTGCAGAGTGTCAATCCTGGTAAGAGACATTGGATGCACTTGCTTCATCATCTCTGAAAGGTTTCTCACACAGGGGGCCCCGACCACGATAAATTTTCAGTAGTCCATGACTACTTGGGACGTGCAAATCGGTATCTCGAATGCGAACACTTTACTGGTCGGCCCAAAGTGATAGCAGCCCCCATTAAATTCTGCGCCGTGATGATCGGCCAGAGCCCGCAGCTCTCCCCTGACCCTGTTGCTCAGCCCGTCATCACGAGGGCCCAAGCGCTAAAGAACACTATTGTCCCCGTGTCTTTAGAACTCCCTTATGCCCCAGATTGTGCAGCCTTTCAAAACGAGTCTTTTGCAAGCGCTCAAAAGGAATACCCTACTCTTCAGTACTTGTGAGAAAAAGCGAGAAGTGACGAACGTGGATCTGCCCGTGGTTATATGGAAGTTGCCTACCTCATTAGCGACGGACTCCTTTATTGCTCCAGTTAGGCTGAGGGTAAAACCCCCACTCGCTCGTTGTGTGGCTCCCGTCCCCATGTTCTCCAAGTCCCTCGAATCGCACAGGATGGATTGATGGCTGGTCATTACAGTCACAACAAAAGCTCTGAAAGAATCTTCTGTTATTTCTTCTGGCCCGAAGCTGCCAAAGAAATTACCGAATTTTGCAGGTCGTGTGACATTTGCCAGAAGACTACAGCAAAAGGACGAATACCATCTGACCCCCTAAAGAAGACACCGTTTGTCTCGGAGCCTTTTTTAGCGTGGCCATATACCTAATTAGCCCAATTCACCCCCATCTAGCGAAGGAAACTCGTACGTCCTAACTCTTGTTGACTTTGAAAAGAGATCCCTGACGCAGTGCCCCTTTTTTCCCGCGTGGGCATCTTGAAGGAGATCTTCTTCGACAGATGTATACAATTCACCTCAGAGCTAATGGAATACGTTGGTAAGTTTCTTACGATCAAGCCCTTGTTCACCTCTGCTTTTCACCCCGCCGCTAACGGCGTCTGTAAAAAATTGAATGGCACTCTGAAGACCATTCTCAAAAAGTTATAACATGCTCAGCCCCAAGAATGGCATCGATACCTGCAGGTTTCCCTGTTCACGTGCAGAGAAATCCCCCACAGAACTTTGGGATTTGCCCACTTCGAGTTCTTGTATGGCCGAAATATACATAGACCAATGAGCATATTGAATGGAGTGTTTTACAATCCCTACCTGGATGAGGAGATCAAGTCCTCGTATTCTTACAGCATAGATCTTCGGAAACACTTGGTAGAATGCGCCGATCTAGCGTTTAAAAATTCGACCCTAAATTTAGAAAAATATAGGACCTATTTTGACGTTAGGTCTAAAGAGAGGCGATTTAAGCCCGGTGAATAGGTGCTGCTCCTCCTACCCACAGAGAAAAGCCTGCTCTTGTCCCAATGGAAAGGCCCTTTCCCAATCCAAGAAGCCCGCGGTCACGTAGATTACATAATACAGACCCCCCTCAGGGAACAGATTATTTGATGTGAATATGCTTAATCGCTAACACCACCTGACATGGGACCAGAATCTAACCTCCCTACAATCGCTCCTCAATAGGCTTAGCAAAAACGGCCTCACTATAGGTCTTAGCAAGTGCAATTTTGCCTATAGCACTATTAAGTACGTTGGTTTCTACATTGGTGAAAATCAAATGGACCCTCAAAAAGAAAAGGTATAGGCTATTGCCAACATGCCCCTCCCGTGTACTAAAAAGCAATTAAGCTCTTTCCTCGGGTCGACATCCTTTTACCAAGTTTTTCCGAATTTTGCTGCCTTAGCGTCCCTCCTTAGCTCCCTAGTAAAGAAACGTTCCCCGAACCTCCTCGCATGGAACCCCAAAGCGACTGCTTAATTCCATCAGCTCAAGGAAAGAATAACATCAGCTTCCATAGTGAGACTCCCGAATACGAACAAATCTTTTAGAAATCGAACGGACGCTTGTTTTGAAGGCATTGGTTGCGTCTTGCTCCAGTATAAAGAAGACGGCAACAGCTACCCCATTGCGTACGCTAGCCGGAAGCCCTCATTATCCGAAAGGAACTATGCAGTCATAGAACTTCAAGTTTTAGCGATCTTATGGAGTGTAAAGAAATTCCAAACATATTTGTTAGGTAAGGTGTTCGTGATTGAAATCATTGGCTTACTTAAAGAATTGTAAAAGCCAGAGCGGAAGGCTTATGCGTTGGAGTTTACTTCTAATGGAATACCAATTTCAAATAAGGTACATTAAAAGGACTTAAAACTGTGTTGCAGACTGTCTAAGTAGGAATTCGGTCAATGACCCTCCCCCTGCGAAGCAAAATGTGTTAAGCATTGTACCCCCGTGCACATAATCGACTCTGTGTCCTCGTTTTTTTATAATTCTAGAACTCCGTCTTAACCGTGTATGTTTATTTTCCTTTGTTCTCATTTAAAATTTTGTTTTCCATTTGTAAATATTTGTCCTTTGCATGTGTGTTTGTTTGTATGGTATGTTTCTTTATTTTTATTGATATATGGTTCCACTACCATTTTATAAATGAATCCTTTTGATTTTTTCCGTAACTCGAATTTATTTACTTTGTATGTTGTTTTTTTTGTCCCTGATTAACTACCAAATCCTTTTTAAGTGTACCCTGCGCCAGGGATTAAATGGAAGTAGTACAGTCACTTTTGACCGCTGTGTCGACTTAAATTTAAAGCTCCAACTTTATTAGGCGCCTGTAGACTCAGGTCAAAATTTTCCCATACGCAACTCCTACCATGTTTTAGGATGCCCTTTTCCCTCCTCTTTAAATGAGGAAAACGGCATCATCAGAAAGGGAGGCATGTGAGAGAATGCCCTCGAACGACCTGAGGAAGCCCTTGGGAGGTACCCTTCTATTCCTTCAAGACCAAGTGAGCCAGTGTGAGAATTTTAGCAAGTCCAGGAAGAATTCGTCACTCTCTTAATCACCTATCCCAGCTGTGTTTGTCTACACTGTTATACCTCGACACCATTCACTGTTAATGGTGTCTGGATACAACTAACCATTGTCTGGATTCCTTGCAATACAGGAGAACAATGTCTTTTATGCTGTATAGACGTGGAAGAAAGACATCGGTACTGTCATTGAGTATGTATTTATTTAATGGCCTAGTAAGATCAACCTTACCCCTGCAGAGATATTCACATCATTTTATGCAAACGAACTTAACTTAAGTTAAAGAAGCGGGTAAAGCGTCAATAAAGTATTTTCGCTGCGCATGTTGCGTTGCATACTAACGGCTGACGCAAGGGCCACCTTTGCTCCTGAAGATATACTGCACGCGATGCCTTGGCACCTTGGGAATGATGCCTTGTCTTTATTTGACTTGCTATAAAAAAGAAGTTAGTGTCATTGCTTAAACTGGTCAGGAAATGTCTTCCGATATACATGGCGAGGGTCTAGTTTGTTGCTTTTCCCCATTTGTGTATAGTAATTTGGGTTATTTGTATTACCTAGTCTCTAATCACCGATAAGCTGATTGAATTATAGTGCTCAGTGCACGTGATTATGCACCTTAGCTAGTTGTGAATCATTTACTTATCAGATTCCCTGTATTCTCATTAACCATGACACTCAACTACTACAAGTCTTTGAGATCTCGTGATTATCTTTTACTTGGATCTTGGATAAGTAAATTTGCTGTAAACAGGCTCATTCATGAGGGGATTAGGCTGTATTCAAACAGTAAATAAGCATCCTAGCTTTACACTTATCCCCTCACTAATTAGAGGGCAGAAATATGATCAGCCATTCGTGGTGCATGACCAAAACGAATAGAAACGAAGCCCGTAAACTTTAGGTAACATTTCATACTGCTCCGACTATTCTCATTGACGTATTATCCAATGCTCCAACGCCTTCAACTCTTTATGATCACCTTCGAATCCGACGCATTCAGGGTGTTCAGCTTTTTTGGAAGGAATGATCCTGTCAATTCTTCCGTAAAGATGGCGGTACCTTTTCCAGTAACAATGTTAGCAGTGTAAATATGGTATGCCCCTAATGCTGGGATTTGTGGTTGTTGGTATTCTCTAAGGTACATATATGTATTTATTAATTTGATGGTGACTCGCTTAAGTAGCTGAGGGAAGGAGGCCACCCCATGGCGAACTTTAAGTGTACCTTTTTTATATTGGATCTTTTTCTTTGTAATAGACGGCAAAGGACTGTACCCTCGATTGGTGTTCGATGGAAGGATCGCTTAATTTACTAAAACATTGCTTATGTTCATTCGTGGCCAAAATTTTTAACATTTACACGATGGGGTTAATAAAAAATTTTTACTATATTTTATTGAGATTAGACACTACTTTATCATATTCTCCCGTGTAAAGGGCCCGAAGATTTGCATTACTGCACACCGTAATAACAGGACACATAGCCCCGTCCGACCCAGCTTAGCCCCTTCTCATTGTTTCTGATACCCTGTCTAGTTACCCTGTTTCCTAACTTTCCCTACCACCTCTCCCACAGCTTTCTCTGGTAGGCCTCTAATATTACATGATAGACACCATGCAGCTCCCTATCAATCGACCATCGTGGCATCGCAGGTTAGGAGAGAGAGAAAAACGCTACCTCACCATTGATGTACTGTTTGTGGTGTTAGTTTTAACAACTTGCTCCATATTCAACCTCACCTTTCCCACATACCCTAGGAAGGAGGGTAGTCCCAAATGTCAGCTACTAGATTATCCGGCCCTGTATTCTCCCCTGGCAGAACGGGCTTCTGTGTGGGGTGACGAGCGTTTGCGTCCCGCGATACAAATATGGTCACCATGAGCATTAAGGAGTTTGACTAAAATACTCCTCCTCTATTTTCACCTCTACATTCATCGGAGACACCCTCGGGCATCTCCTAACAGCAAAGCAGTTCCCCCTGCCTGCGCCTTCTCAGAGAACCCTCCAAACCTCTTTGACCAGAGAGGAAACTTTCTCCTCTCCTAGCACTACAATTGCAAGGGACTCTCCCTCACCCTTCGCTACAATCGCCCTTGGGCGACTCCATACCACCAGTGGCAGTCGACCCGTTTATTTGCACAGGGAATTGACAAGAAATCAGGCCAGCGGCTAATAATTGACCGCTACCGAAGGGACGGCTGGATAGGGCCAACTTAATTAGGGGGTAAGTATAGACAGGGCCCGTCGGCCCCTGCTCTCCAAAGTCATGCTGTCGTATTAGGTTGAGGAATAAGTTCTTGCAGTTTTTTTAATGTTGTGTTGATTTAATTTTTGTTGACGTGATTTGTGCACAGATTAAGAAACAATAATAAATAATTGAGCAAAATTTGCAAATGTTAGGCTACGTCTCTTAACAGCGTAGACTATTAGGCCTTTTCTTAGGCTGCGTCTTGAAGTTGAGTAATAATTCATTGCGGTTTATTTAAAAGTTGTGTTAATTTAATTTTTGTTCTGTACCCTCAAAATAGAATGTCAAGATTAAAGAAAGGCGCATTTTTGACACTTATTGTTATTCATTTTGAATCGAGACGGGAACAATGGAAACGCAGCCACAGCTCATCGCGATATTTGTGCTATGTACGGAGAAAATACTTTATTCGAAATGACAGCTTAATGGTGGTTTTCACTTTCAAAAACAGTCATTTTAATCTTAATGACGAAGAACGCGGGCCTCGCCGCGTCGTGGCAAGATTGTTGATGCCCTTTCACTTGCTCAGGGATCTGAACGGTCGACACGATCTCTGGGGGCATACCTTAATAAATCCCAGGTGTGAGGTCCTTGCCGAACTGATCGACGAGATGGAGATAGTTGTTCTAAATGTGGATGAGTTTATGCATCAATACCCAAGAATCGCTTTATTTTCCTGTCTTGATCTATCTTTATGCTCTAAGGATAGACATCCTGATTTTGGGTCAGGATATACTAAGACCTCAATACTAGTGGTCAATTTCCCATTCAAATAACTGATTTCTCTTTCTCACTCGAGGAGTTTACGTCGATGGAAGAGGCCGTTGAGTTCTTCTCCAACAGCCTCATCGTCATGAGCATAACTATTATGCCTATAATGGCTGGCTGTTTGGCACGCTGACCTTTACCGTGGCATTCAGCCGAGTCTCAGGAAGTCCTCCAACAGAAGTGTTATGCCTACATGCTCTATAAGTGCCGCCAGATCAATTTCAATGTTGGTCGATTTCGTCAAGCTACGGCTAGGTTAGGGTATATTTTAAACCACGCCCGCCGCTATTCTTGGCGGGAAAACGTCTTTTCACTCAATGGGAAGACCCCTCTAGCAGAGGTGTGAAAGCGAATCAAAAAGATTCAGTGCAAGTTCTCGAAAGACCCCCATCTGCTTCTCCAGGAGAATGTTACCGTAATCTTGGACCCTGCGTCCGTGGAGGAGTCCTTCGCAACCGTTTGCTTGGCCTTCTCTAACTAGGATGATCCTCCGCCAGCAAGCAATGCACGTTATGATGTATGGGAAGGCCGCCACCCAGAACTTTTTTTCAGAGGCCGAGAGCCTTTTAACGACAGGTTTACGGTGAGTGGGCAGCATTTCGATCTTGCTTCGTGTGCGGACGCCGACTCTTGTCTGAAAGATGTACCATACCATACGCTGACATCCACGGCTATATCATAATCCAGATTGATGGACTAGCACCGTTTCCTTTTTTCTTGTATTTGACTTGTATTCTCAGCCTTAGGGTCTATTCCCGCCCACACCATGGAAATCTTTTCCCCATGTCGTTCAGCGCCTGGGGTGCTCATAGAGTTACTGCCTTACTTTTTTATTGATCTTTTGATCGTTCGAAGCTGCACTATGCATGTGAGTTTTATTTTTTCCGCAGTGAATCGTGTATTGCGGAAGATTGCCTCGATCCACCACACTGGCATTAGCCTGGTGTCCGTTGCCTTCCGCACCTCCCCCATTAAGAGGCTACTTGTCGATGGTGTGGAGTTGTCACTCGCTCTGCAAGGTATAGTGTGCATTATTCGCCTGTACGTGCCCGCCAAACGCCTCATTAAGTTGCCAAGAGTTGTCACTAGATCTTCTCACTGCATCTGATATCGACGCTACGTATGCTCCCGATAGACGCAAGTCATACTCTAAGCCGTTTGGGTTTATTGCTAGGAATCTTGGAAAACTCGGTATAGCTCTCGGACCGATAACGCCCCTGGTTCTTCCCAGGATTCCATCCTGGAGGGTGCCGCTTTTGACTATATGTCGACGCGCCTCTACTACCAAAGCTTCTAGAGCGCCGGCAATATTTCGTTTGGCTTTTTGGGAGCACACTTCGTGTCACGCTGGGACAGTGCCACTATATACAGTTGGCTCCATGCCCCTGGAATGAGTGGGTTTTCACGCCGTATCCACTCTGTTTGAAGTCAGTGGGGCTCAGCCAGCCGCTGCGCCTATCTTTACCGCCGAGCTGTTTGCAATACAACGCTCTGTACGGCTATTAACTTGACTTGGCCGGTTAGGAGAACGGATTGTGATTTTACCTTCTAGCCTGCGATAATATTTCCAACACAATAACCGGCTTCAGTTTTTCTTTCTTTATTTAATTACATAGTATTTTAAAATTTACAATAATTATAAAATCTCACTGAAATCTTCTTAGAACGCAAATTAAATTAAAGAATTAAACAATATGATGAAGTCACTAAAACTTTAGATGATGAACTAGGCAAATTGAATGAAATTTGATTCAATTTTCACCATAGAATGAGAACAAGGAATCGAAATCTCTTTCTTCTAAATTGAAAAAAACGCAAGGAAATGATAATTAGAACCATATTTACGAAGGACGAATGTTCCAATAATTATAAGAAAAAAATATTACAAGAAGGAAAAATATTAAATCTTAAAAAAATATCTTATTAGTAAGATAAAATTAGGTTACTATTATTAAAGCATTCTGTTCAATTAACATTATTTATTTATATTAATGAGTATAGAATTAATTCCTAACTAAAAATTACACGTTTGCTGATGAATGGAAATTAAAAAGTGTGCCATTGTTCTTAGTTATTAGGAGAAAAAATCTGGCCCCAAGCTTATTGAATATTGTGAAAACTCTTTACATTTCAAACTCAATAGTTAAATTTCGTCACCTGAATTCTGTAAAGTTTATCAATGTAAATGTCTACCTAATTTCCAAAATAGTGCGCTATTTTGGTAAAATGGGGTGTGCCCCTTCTCCAATTCGTCACATCCCATATCATTTCAACCTTATTAACATTATCTCTTTTCAAAATAATTTTGCTTTAAAGATTTGATTGTTTTTTGCCTTTAGCAAAAATAAATAACTACGAAGGGCAGTCAATAATTGGCGAATCGGTAGGGCAAAGAAGAGGAAGGGGGGATGGCTGTTTGTGGGCGTGTTGGACAAGTTATGACATGTCAGGATCTGCAGCCGCACGCTACTGCCACGTCTATTTAAGAAGCAGTAGCTGATTGCATATAGTCAGTCACAAATTTTTCAACAATGGAGAAGGTTGAGCACCGCGCAGTGATGAAATTTTGACCAAGGAAGGCAAGAATGCCCAAAAACATCCATGAACGCATGGTTGCCTTGTAAACCGACACCACCCCTTCCTATGCAACCATTGCTCGTTAGAATAGGGAGTTCCGCCATGGTCGTGAGTCCCTTGAAGATGACCCCCGTCCAGGACGCCCGTCAGATGTGCCTAACGAGGACAATGTGGCCCATGTGGAGAGGATGATCCTCTAAGGTCAAAGAAATCGAGCGAAAACTTGCAATGTCACATGGAAGTGTTATGGACATTATCCACGACAATTTGGCCATGACCAAGGTCTCTGCCCGTTGGGTCCCTAGAAATCTCACGAAACCTCACGCCCCATGATCCACTTCAACGTCGTCAAAGTTTAGAGGAGGTGCTGCTCCTGTACAACCAAGACCCAGCAGGATTCGAGTCACGCATAGGGACAGGTGATGAAACGTGGGTCCACCACTGGGATCCCGAGACCAAGTTTGAAAGCATGGCCTTGAAGCACAGGGGCTCTGTGACCCCCATCAAGTTCCGGGCTCAACCCTCAGCTTGGAAGATCATGGCCACCATCTTCTGGGATTTTGAGGGAGTGTTGATGGTGGACTATGCCTCTCGTGGAAGGACCATCACAGGCCAAGGAACTGGCTGAGTTAAAGAAGTGCATCCGTCAGAAGCGGCGCGGCAAGTTGAGACGCGGTGTGCTGCTCCTCCACGACAATGCCCCTGCCCACAAGGCCAGAGTTGCCCAAGCTCAAGGCTGCACTGCGTGGACACCGGTTTCGGGACAATAAAGATGTCCAGCTTGCCGTCCAGGGTTAGATTGAACAGTAGTCGGGAGATTTTTGGTTTTCGGGAATTCGAAGCCTCAGGGACAAGTGGCGCAAGTGCATTGAATTCGAGGGTAGTTATATTGAAAAATAATAAAACACTTTTCCTCATATCTCGTTTCCTTATATCCGAATTGCAAAACTTATTGACCACCACTCGAACATATCCATTCTCAATTTCCTTTTTTTTGGTTGAGAATGTTACCTGTTGCAATATTCCTCACTGTCTTAATTTTACTTATCTCTCTCTTCTATACATTTTCTACGGAACTTTTTTTATTTCTACAGAGGTCGTTTGGTTAAAATGTCCGTCTTTAATATCCTTTTATCCTTTAATATCTTCTTCTATAACTATATTTTAGCAACGCGATATTTTGAAAGGGGGGAAAATTAAGTTTAGAGTTCCTTTTTAAAATTATTATAATTGGCGAAATTCAGAAAATTTCTAAAAATTTAACCATGGCTGCTTTTTTTTATACTTGCAATTTTAATCTTAGTAGCAAAGCGCAAGCTCCCCCCGTAGGGAAGGGTGGTGAAGCCATTCCTTGTTCTCCTAATAACTTATTGATGTCTGTTATTTTCAAATCAATGTTTATTTTCGAGGCAGGCCGGAAGCCCTGGAAAAACTTTTATAGGAATTATTTTCGAATATACAAAATATTTTAATACATTTCTTAAATTCACTCTTTTTTTTTTTTTTTTTTTAGAAATTCCCAAACATTCGAAAATTCGATAAAAATATATTGTGTTCTGAACTTTACCATTATTATTTTTAAAACTGTAATCAAAATTACAATGAGCATAGATAAAATCTTAAAATAAAATTTAGTTAGGTTATTTGGTTTGGTTAAGTTAGGTTAGGTTAGGTTATCTATTATTACTCAAGCCCTCCAAAAAATTTTGTTTAAAAAATATTTTGCTAATATAGATGAGTAATGAGACACTTGTTAAGACACGGCCTTCAAAATTTTTACAGGAACTAAAAATTAATTGAATTTCCAAATTTCTTAATTGTATTTTAAGAATGGCGTAGCAAATTTATTCTTCTCACATTCTATGACCAAGAAATACCGTACTTAAGGGCCAAATTGATCCCTTACTAATTTCAAGTTCGCAAGGGATTACTAGACAGTTAAATCCAAAATACTATCGAGCGAAATGGAATTTTTATATGAAAACAATTCTAATTTTTGCAATAGAAAATAGCGTTATTATTTTCTAAGAAAAATCCCGTAAAAATGTTTCATGAAAGAAATACAGATTTCTTTTTGGAAATATATTATCATGGGAAAGATTAAATTAAAAGCTTTAAAATTATGAATTCTTATTTTGCGCCGAATTAGAGAGAATTTGGGTATTTTATTAACGATATGCAGCGCATTATACAAATGGGATCCAAATTATTCTGACTAATTAAGAAAACTCTTGACTGAACATTTTTTTTCTACAGTGAAGTCATTAGATAATACATTGTAGTACTCAATTTTGCCTCCCTTACAATTGTGATATACTTCATGGATTGCACTAAAATTTTCCATAATCTCAACTTTTCCTATTACAAACCTTTCAATTAAATACAATTCTTCTTCCTCTCCTCCCGTCGTTTCCTTACTAATGAAATTTTTTGTCATCTTTGCTATGACTTGGCTGCTATTTCTACAACAAATTTGATGGACTCATATTCCATTTGGAATATTGAAAGAGTAAAAATTCACTCTCTCATTCGACTGATTTACAATCAATCGGTGACAAAGAATGTCAACAAATAGAGCATATCTATACACTAGAATATTGAAGTTGTACAGTAAATATAATACTGATTAAATTTGAACCGATGAAATTGCAAAGAGTAGTTAATTAAAAGACAAAAAAATAGCAGATTAATAGAATCCCAATTTCGTAGATCGTACTCTAAAAAAGTACAACGAATCGACTTTTGGCAGAAGAAAGAAATTCTCTATAGATGGCTGGCTTTGTCACTACCGTGGATCGTAAGTAGAATTGCAGGTTGAACCAAATATTTGTTCCGTGACTACCCCGAGAGATCTAGATCACTTAGGGAAAGCAAAGAACCATCATATGAGCCGAAGGGAAACGAAAGCGAAGAGTTATAATTTTATTTTCCTGTGGGGATTTTTGGGAAAAGCACTTTTCAACAGGTGGAGAGAGAAAAGGTAGACAAATACAGTTTTCTGCCTCTTTTCTATCGTGGTGGTAAAGTTCCCTTAAGATGGATATGCTGGGGGATGAATTTTATACTTACTAAGCCACATGAAAGTCAATACAGGAATGTATTAACATACAGTATTAGGGAGTAAGTGCTCCTTTACAATAAAGTTGACAAAATAAATATTAATACATTTGGTATTTTAGGGCAATTCTTGATATGGGAATGAATTTGCACGACAATCTTAAAAATTCGAAGACATCTTTCGGATGCAGATCCATGAAATATTTCAAAGACTTATTTTTTTTATTTGTTTAATGTTCGAGAGATTTTCTACTTCGCTAAATATGTATCCAACTTCAGAGTGTAACAAACTTTACTTATAAAAAAATTTGGGGGGTTAGGATAAAAGTAAAAGATTTCCTTGTCAAATATTCATGATAGCAGTAGAAATGTGTTCATATGTCAGCATAGAACATAAACCATATTTCAACAAAGGTGGCTGGAGTAAGAAAATTATCTCATTTTAAAACGTTTTGCGAGAATTGATATTAAAACTCTCGCTAGTAAAATTAAGACCTAGTAGAGAAAAATCTTCGATATTGTGTCATATTTACAGCAGGCAATTTAGCAATATTGGTGGAATCGACTTATTCAATTTAAAAAGACCATATACACTTGAATAAGCTTTCTGCTCAATGGGTGCCAAAATTGTTGCCAGATCATTAGCATGAAATGAGGATCACTCGGTCAATTCAAAATTTAAACAAGTCGGATGCTAATCTAGGCGATCTTTTGCAGAGAATTATGGATGGAGATGAAAGTGGTTGTAATATTATGATCCCTAAGAAAAACAACATTCTAAGCAATGGCTGCCGAAGGGGTCAAATAGGCCCATCAGGGAAAAGGTGAGGGATCTGTCGAAAAGATTTTGTAAACAATTTGGGGGGGTTCTGAAGGTGTTTTGCTAATAGATTACCTAGAAATACAAAGAACTGTAAATGCAATCTGGCTCATTCATCAAAACTTGTTAGGACACAATTCAGAAATTTAAGATGGAAATTGCTTCCTCACCCTCCTTACAGTTCCCCTTCAATCTGCCTCGAGTAAATAATAAGTTTAATGTTTTGGATTAAAAAAAAATAACTATGTAGAAAAATTTATTTGAACTGGGAATAAAATTTACAGTAAACCGGAGGCAAAAATGCAGTAGAATGAAGATTTGGGTGAAAACTACCATATCAATTGCAGAGAATATCCGCCAATGATTGCAGTTGAGATTTTTTTTTCAAAATTGATCGGTGTAAATTCTTTGTGTACGTATGTAGCAAATTTTTTCTGTAAAACTTTTAACTATTAAACAATTTATCAAAGGACACATACGAGTAGAGCCGGACATTTAATGCCCTTCATGGCCCAGCTAACATTTGGAAGATTACTTGCCTTTCAAGCCCAAATAAGCACCGGAGAATCTGCGGATATATATCACCGATTTTCGCTTTCTCTCTCTTCACAATCTACTTTACAGATGTGTCTTTCGAAGTCTTCTGGCGCTGATGCCTTGTTTGTTTGCTCTTCATATTTTTAATAGATAAAAAAAATGATGCTCCTTTGAAATTCGGCGATTTCGAAGGGCTTCTTAATGAGAATGAGACAAGTTTTAATTCTGCTCCCACTCTCACTTAATTTCGTAAGTAGGAAGAGAATCATCAAGTGCTAATTTACACAAAATTGGCAGCCAGCGGGGAAAAAAGGAACAACATAACAATAACATTTTAGGGAATATAAAACAAACTAAAAAATAACATAAAATGAATGAGAATAAGAAAAGAGAAATATGAACAAACTTCATAGGGAATAGGGAATAAAAACAAACTATGAAAATTCTGCATAACAAGATAGTGAATAAAAACAAAAACTGTGCAAAACGACCATAATAACATAGAAAAATTAAAACAGAAAGTATAAAACCCTATAATAGGATAGGGAATAAAAATCGCCAAAGGCACAAGCCTTATCCTCTAAAAATATGGTGGTACATTAAATTTTTAGAAGGTTTACCCAACACGCCACTAAGGTAAATTCCCGAAATAGAGAAAATCGATCAAAAACCGGCAGCTTAAATGCCAACACGTTAAGGTATATAAAATTCTGACTAGTTTTATTAACTTGATTCGTATTTTTTTTTCAACTCTTGGGTGAAAAATTCATGTTCAAATTGATATAAAATTTCTTTTTTATTCGAATATTGTGGGGGATTTTTTATTCAAAGGACTTTGGGAAATTACTTTTAAAATTCGTTTGGCTGATCATTTTGGGAGCAGAATATTTGATAACTTAAATTCACAGATTCAAAACAATCAGAAAATCTGTCATTGGCAAAAGAAAAAGAAGGTTTTTCAGACAGAACATTATAATGATATAAATGATAAACCTTGTGCATATGTTTTTCATATTCTCTTTTCTTATTTCTCTTAGTATATTTCTTTGAGCAGAAAAAGTGATTGAATTGCAAAGAGAAGAAATATTTACAAAATGTTTTTCGTTTTGTTTGCTGGTTTTTTAGCATTTTAATGCCCTTAAGAAAGTCTAAATGAATCGTTGGTAGATGGGGTATTGAGTCTACCAGTATTTGAAAGACTAATATTTGAAAAGAATTATAGTAGCTCTGTAGAAATCTGGAAATGAATAAATCGAATTTATTTTAGAAAATAAATACTAATCAATATGACGATACCATTTAATAAAATCAAATCTAAGTTTATTGAAAATCATAATATGCTACATTTTTTTTTCTTCATTGGCTATTGGTGGAGTAGAGTCCGGAATGTCTTTAGTGTTTATTTCTGTAATACTTTTTCTTTTGGTCAATCGAAACATCAGGAAAACGAAAAATATCAAAGGTTTGCACAAAATCACGAACATAACTGAGCGTTTTTATAGTTACTTTAACAGTGACAAGACTTAAAACATGCTATGAGATCGATTAGTAGTAGATAAAAAATTGCTACTGATAATCTCGAACCTATACTAAAGATTTTAAACGAGCATTAGTCCTTAATGTTGTGGACTTATTACGTTGATCGTGGGTCTCAAACTGTGATTACTAATACCCAGGAAGGTAATAAGGCTTTTGCTGGCTGGTAATGATTTAGTTTCTTGAGGTATTTTTTCATTGGATTAAATTTAAGTAATTTATTAAATAATAATGTTATGGGGTAAATCATGTGCAAAACATCCACAAACTGCAAAGTTGCATCATATGCGGGAGCAGCCACGGCAGGACCGGTACTCAGGAATTGCTCTGGTTGACTAGAAGGATTTGTGTCACTAGTATTAACGATGTTTTTTTCAACTCCTCCAGATATGTGGAAGGGCGCGTGTCGTATGAATTTGTGAGGGGGACTGAAAGACCACTCGCTTTTTGGAAAGGACTTAGAGTGGAATAAGTGTATGTTCAGGCGAGTATAGAAAGGTGCGTCGGTTTGAAAGTAATCGTTAACACCACTGAGAGATTGTGTGCTTAATAGAAGGGAGAGTATTATAGTATGTCAAGATAACATGTGTTTTCCCTTTAGTATGTGTGATATGCGTGTCTAAGTTTACAGGAGTTTAAAATCACAAAGTAGTTAAGAAGGAGTCACTCTCTCTTTCACTCTCTCTGGTGCTTATATAGAAGGAAAAGCACTAGTGTGGTGATAGTGGGTGTTTTCCCTTTCATCTGTATGGTGTGCTTGTCTAGGTTTACATAGGCTAAATATTGCTGGTTATGTAAGACAGAGGTTCTCTCTTTTTTCTCTCTCCCTTTCAGTTTCTAAAATACATTACTCTAAAATACATCCTTGTTTGGATATTAGGCTAATTCATCAACAAATTTCATTCGCCATAATTTTCTCTTCTCGCTCCGTACATTGTCTACGTATATAATACAAACACTGTATTGGTAAAATAAAACCGTAGATTAAGTACATAATTTTATTTCAGGTATAATTAAATGAGTTCACGAGGGCAATCAGTAAGATGCACTCCTACAATTAAGCCATCCACCAGGGCGGATTTACCACGATATGTAATAAATCGGTTTTATGTTTTGATGGCATAATTTATGAAGCTAAGTAAGCTAAAGGAATACCTCAAACGATTTAATGCGAAATAAAAAGAAAGGAGACTAGCTTAAGGTAAACGAGAATTGTTTCAGATGGTCAATATGTATGGCAAGATAAATCTACTTTTGAAGATTTAATTGATATTTCTCTACGCAATACCAACAATAAAAAAGCCCTGACTCTGGCAAGGAGCTCGTTGAATCAGGCCTGATCGAAGCCACATGGCTTATTCTTAGCGAGAAATAAGTAAAAATAATGAAGCACATTACTATCTCTAACAACAGAACTTTAGGAGTTACCCTTTCCTGGCACTTCAACTAGACGAATCTCCTCTGTGTATTTATGTTAAGAACCTTTATTGTGCATATTGCACGAATGAAAATTCAATTTAGTGAAGAACCCTAGTCCTTAGAATCTCTTGCCTCACTCACATAAGGCTAAGGTATGTTTGAAATAGGTCACTACCTTTTTAAAGATAAAGGTATTTTATGGAAAAAATTAGTTGTAATTTCTATGTACAGACAGGCGTTTATTCAGGGTTTCTTTTGATCATGGGTGAGAAATTTCCCCTTGCACGTTTATTCCACACAATATGATTCATTTCCATTTAATAGATAAGAAAATCTTCCTAATGACCATGTATATGTTTTGACATGTAGTGAAAATATTAATGATATAAAACTAAGTGCTGTGAACTCGAACATATTCAAAACTTTATGGCAAGTGATGGGAGAAATCTACATTGTGCCTTTATTTGACACTAAAGTGTAATGCTTATTGCGGGGTAAGGATTTACATCGATTTCCTTAGTAAAGAAATACTTTCCTTCAAAAGAATAAACTGCCACAGATGTTAATCTACCTCTGATAATAAAGGGTGAAGAGTTCAATTTGAAAGATGCTTATCTTGAAGTTATCCCTGGACATGTAACTTCCAAGAACTTATTACTTTAGGGTAATAGTGTAAATGTTTTAGGCACACAAAATATAGTATCTGCTTTGCAGAGAAAAATTCACTTTTATCAGCGTCGTATTTATGCCTGGTACGAACTAATAAGTCTACAAGCCATTATTAAGAAAAAATGTTCATTTGTTGATCATATTAAAACTAGAAAGTATGGAAAGTTGCACCATCTATAACGGCCGAGTGGTGATTTTGACCGCATTTTTTATCTTTTTTTAATACGCTTATATTTGTATCTCTGTTGACATTTCAAAGTAAGTCATATATGCAATTTCGGATAAAAAATAATATATTTTATATAAATTTTAACGAAAACATTCCATAAATCATTGATATATTTCTAAAGTAAGGAAAAATATGTGCTAATAAAAAAACTAAATGCAATTAATTAGATTTCAAGTAATGCTATTCCTTTTCATTTACAATAGGTAATAAAATATGGTCAAACATTCTTAAACATATAATAATTTTTCCATAGATAGTTAATTGTTACAATTAGAGCAAATTACTTTCTTGATCACTTTGCATGCACATTTGCCATATACAGGTCTCTTACATTCGTAATAAGTTTCAGATGTTTTATTTTTATTGAAACTTCCTACTTGGCTTTTTTTCTCTTCCTAGAAGTCTCTAACGATTAATTGTGTCATCACTACTATTATCTACTGCGTCGCAATTCTTAAGGATTTGCTGCAGTTTCTTAGCTAATTGTAAGAGGAATCTGCGGCGGGGAATTTTTTGTCCAGTAACTTCTGTGTACAGAACTTCTGCATTGATGATAGCTAGATCCAAAATGATGTAAAAAACTTACACTGGCCATCTCCGCGAAGCACATTTTGTGCTATACTTCCGAGCTATTTGATCTACTATATCTACACCATATTTTGTGGAGATTTAAAACTTCACAGTTTCAGGAAATTCCTTTATATCATCCACAATTGCAACAGTTTTATGAATGGAGCTCATTAAGGGTAAATTTTTGGTAAGTTTACCTTGATACACTATAAGTATGCATTGATTGTTCTTTAGTATGTGTGAATTGTACTGGTTTTCACGAGTTTTTCTAATGGTCTCTGGAATTTCTCTTCTAATACGATTTACTGTACCTACGATACTCTAATATGTTGCGTGTAGTTTTTCAAGTAGTTTTACTGACGTGAAAAAGTTATTAGTCGTCACCTTTCTACGTTTTCCCATGTATAGTTCTATTAAACCGCGACCACGTATTCAGAGAGTGGTTGATTTAGAGGACGAGCTTGATCTTTTTCAATGTACGGGAATCCATTCACCAAGTAGTTAGACTTTACATCGGCTGCTAACCAAAATTTTATATCAAACTTATCAGGTTTGTTCTTAATATATTATGTGAATGGGCACCTAATCTTACATGGAAATAACTGCTAATCCACTACAATATTGCCGCTTGTTTTATAGTAATCAATGCAGTTCCCAATTAATCTTTCTCAAACTTAGGATACCACAGCGAATTTATCTGATTCTAATCGAGCAGATCTTGTTAATCTTATATCGAATCTGATAAATTTCATGGATTGTATGAAACGCATTCTTGTCATTCATTTGAAAAAATATGGAGCACTCCATTGTTTTGACCAGCAATGTTCTACTGATTGTCATTTAGCGAGAACTCGTGCAATCTTGATGCCTAGAGTAGCATAAACTTCTTTTCATGATATAGTCCAAGAGTCACATTGTAATTGTCTGCAAGCCTCAGTTTCAGTACAGTTTTCTATGTGTTTGATAATGAAATCATTAATCATCAATCTAAAAGAACTCAGAACATTACCTTCAATAAAATATATGAAAAATCAAGTTTTCCCAACTCTATGCGAATAAACTATTGAAACAGAGAAATGAATCGTATTTTCCTAAAATAAAGTTTATTACTATCGATTATAATAACTAGTAAATGCTGCTTTACTGGCACGATGTGCTAGCTTGTGGTTAATGCCGTATTATATAATATATATGTACCGTAAAATATACAGAGTGTTTCAAAAGATTGATATCATTTTGCAATCCAATAACTTTGCTAGTTTCTGTTCAAATGACTTCAAATTTTAACACCATGTGTAGAAACAGGTGAGAGGTTTATGTCCAATGTTTGATGTTTTTATTTTTACAGGGATAGAAATGCCATTCACTGGAACTGAAAAGGTGTTTTGTGTGTTGGAGTATGCTAGAACACAGTCCAACAAGACTGTGCAGCCTGCATTTGTGAGAGAGTTCTCTAATTATTCACCTACGGCAATGGAGATTTGGACATGAATTCCAAGAATTCCAAGAAGGAAGGCTGTATGTGCAGTGCAAAAGGACCTGGATGACCAATTACTTCGAAAGGACGGTCGAGTGGGTTTACCAAAAACTTTTGCAAAGCCCAAAGAAGTCCATAAGAAGAACACGTCTGGAAACCCACATTCCTGCGACGACAGTTTGGCGCATCCTGAGGAAACGCTTGCTAATGAAACCCTACAGGCTGCAGCTAGTTCAGGCCATAACGGCAGATGACAAGCAAAAGCACAAACAATTCTGTTTTGATATGCAAGAATAACTTGAATAAGACGAGTTCAATGAACCACCTCTTTTCAGTGATGTGGCCACATTTCATACCAAAGGCAAAGTCAATAAGCATAATGTTCGCTTTTTGGGCGAAGAAAATTCTCCATGCCACAGTTGAGCTCGTGAGGGACTCACCAAAAGTGAAGGCGTTCTGCGTGATCTCCAAGAACAATTTTCCTGGCTCATTTTTCTTTGAGGAAAATGTGACCGGCCATGTGTATCTGCAAATGCTTCAGAACTGGCTAACAGTTGAGCTCATTGCGAATGAACAAGAAGACTTCATTTTTAAACAGAACGGGGCTCCACCTCACTGGAAGCTCACTGTGCGGGCTTATCTCGATGACAATCTGCGAGGGAGATAGTTCGAGCGTGCTGGTGATGAAATCAATGTGCTGTTGAAATGGCCGCCACGTTCACCGGACCTGACATCTTGCGATCTTTTTCTCTTGGGCTATGTAAAGGGACTAGTCTGTGTCTTCCCTCTTCCTGCAAACCTAGAGGAACTCAAGCACAGAATCACTATAAAAATGGAGACTATTACCAAAGACATCCTCCAGCGTGTTCAGGAGGAGCTGGACTACCGACTTGACGTGTGCAGTTTCTCAGGCGGTGCGCATATTGAACATTTATGAAATCATTCAGGGAATCCACATACCTTTGACTTTCTCATTCGAATTTGGAGGAATAAATCTTATTTTACTTATCATTAAGCCTGTATAGTTTTATTTGGCTTGACTCTGTAGTTTCTGGGATATTTACATCTCAAATAATATAAAAGTTTTTGAAACATCCATGATTATATACACTCTATATATACCTATATACTGTATACGCATGACCGGACCTGCTGGTATATATAGGTACTAATATATTACTAAATACACATATATGTACACATAAGTTTGTATATATGACTAAAAGCGGACAGACACACAAACGAACAAACAAATATCTGCTCCACTATGTATAGGTGTGAGTACTTATTGAATAGAATATATTTTACTCACCAAAAACATCAGTAACCAGTGACGAAGGTCCTACGTGCACAGGAGTATTTGAAAATCTTTCAAGTCTTTCCAAACTTTCCCTATTTGGCATTGCATCATTTTCAGACTCAGACAATGAACTTGGATAATATTTAGAGTATACTCCTCTTCACTGGTGTCAAATAAATTATCAGGTTCATAGTCAGATTGAAAAGATATTTGAGATAAGTGCATTTAAATATCAAAATGCGTTCAAATTGACCGCTTGGATGTTCTAGTGTTAAAGAGCATATTAGTGTTATGACTGAAACGATCAGGCGTTACTCTCCTCACCTTGATAGGCACGACAAGAACCTAAGGTAACAAAATAATTTATCTCTGATGAAAAGTTGATCAAGGACAGTGACACAGCAGCAAAGCTCGCAAAATTGCATTAAGTAAGGATCCAACCCAACAATTTGATTATTAAATTGAAAAGTTGAATAAAGTTGGGGACAAACTGGATAACGAATATCTCACTTTTTTCCCTTTGAGCACAACTTACCATTGTGAAGCTTATTTATTGTCTCTAGCTAATATTAAATCCAAAGCCAGGAACTACTCCATAGAGGCATATGTTGATCTGAGAAGTGCACTGTCTTTACAGCCCCTCGTATTATTTTGTTAGTACATTTTGCCTATTAATAAAATAGCAATTATGTCTTTAATTTGCAATAATTAACAAAGAAATATTGCTTTAATTCTAATTGGTAATAAAAGAAACAATGCTTTACTCTTTTTTTTGTCAAAGGAATGTTTAAAATCTGAATCGTTTATTTTTTATGTAAAATTAATTTTTATCTATAAATTTTTAAAAAAATTAAACATTTCAATATTTTTATTTCCTTAAACTTCACATTAGCGAAGAGGAATGGGCTAGGCATAATGGGGATCTATCACAGCCGGGGGAAACGATAGGAAAATTTTAAGAACCAATGTCCCAAGAAAAGAAATTGATTTAGGGAACAAGATATTCTCTCAGTTCCCCGAGTAAACAAGTGAAAAATAATTAAATATATAAAAAGATGAAAAGATCTAGGCGTGATTGCCTGTCTTTGTATCTACAGTCAAATACGGAAATGGTAAAAACAACAAAATTCAAAATACGTAACTTAAGGCCAATCTTTAAAAAAGGTTATAAAACTGATCCAAGTAACTATCCTACTATAAGTTTAGCTTCAAGTAATTATTGGCAAGCTTACAGAATCAATATTTAGACCTGGAATAATGTTTTATCTCGATTCAAAACATGTTACATGGATGTCAACAAGGGAGATTCTATTTAATTTATCTGTTGGAAAACTTTCTTAAAATAATTTAAACTACGATAAACACAAAAGAGTAGATATTGTTTATTTATATTTCTAAATAACTTTTGATACTTACAATTATAAGTTATTACTAAAACTTAAACCGCATGGAACAAGTTATAATAATCCTAAATGGATACAAAATTGGCTCTCAAATCGTGCACACATTATTGTCGTCAACGGAGTAAATTTGAATGCGAATTAGTTACTAGCAGATTTTCTCAAGAATCTGTAGTTGGAAGCCTTTTTTGTTTATTTTATGCTTAAATAACGTAGGTAACGGTTTAATTTATAAAATCTCTAAATTATTGGATACCACAAACCCTTAAATTGCAGAACCTACTAAGGTGTGTATATAAAATCTTTGAGGGGGCAGATAAATGGCAGATGAATTTTAATATACGAAAATACAAGGTGCTGCACTTAAAAATTAAAAGTTTAAATGACGATTACCAAAGGGACCAACAAATTCAATAGTCCGCTATCATAGAAATAGATCGTTTTATCTAATTGATAAAGAAATCAAAGGGAAGGAACAATGCATCGAAGCTAAAAAGAATTATAAATATACAAATCCCGCGTCCTCATCTCGAGTAGCCCATGCAATTTTTCCCACTTCCTGAATAAAGACAGAGTTGATAGATAAGTTGAAACGTAGGGCAATTAAACTGATTCTAAACTTTAGGAATAAACTATGAGGAGAAAGTTTTCGATCCTTAGGCCTATTATATCTTGACAATAATCAATTACGTGTAAAATTAATTAAAAATTTTAAAATACAAGAAGAGTTTTGTAATATTAATCTATAAATGACCATTAAAAAAGGATGATAGAGCAAAATGTTAAAATGGATTTGAATTGGTAAACAATCCCCTCATTACGGAATTATGTGAATAATACTACTAAGATGCACATATAAGAATGTTTACTAAACGTACAAGAAAAATGTATATTACTGCTAAAGAAATAAAATGTATGATGCCCGCCAATATTTCAATGAGTAACTTACTTTTTAATATTTTTCACATCCTTTTGGCACATGCATCATCTTGACGTATTACCTTTTCACTGTTAGTAAGCGCAGTCTAACTGAACAAGAATGTTTTCCTATTTTATCGTACTTTTTCACGTTTTCTATTGAGTGAAGTTCATTTCTTGTTCCTTTAGCTTCTAATTAGCGATAAGTATCAATAGTCTTAAACACAATAATATAAATGGGAATAAAAAAAATGTCTGATTTCTTTTTTACTACACTTATGTATGAGTTCGTATCAGCAGTTATTGACCGAAATTACAGACATTACACTCGGATGCAATATATGTAAGAAACCTAATTTGGTTACTGTAATGAAGTATTTTACTTGATCGATCTTTGATTGGAGTAATTTAATGAATAGTCGGGTCTTTGCTGGTCTTCCTTCTGGAATAATTACTACTTTTCTTCATTTTCACAGAATTAAGTCCTTTTTATTAGTTAATGCTATCTTTGGTCCAAGCCCAATTATAAAATGGGTAAGAATGGTCATTTAAGTGACCAACAAGTGCCAGTATCTGAGTTATTATGAAAATTCTGATGTCGCCATAACATACATGAGAGCAAATTTCAACGAAGATAGGCAGCTTTCAATGCCAAAAGTTCGAAACCAGATCTGGATTTCCATACAGGTAAAGAAGAGCCAGAAATATTATTGGCGCATCCCCAGACTTGATCTGGTTTGTAGGTGGACTGAAAAAATAAAATTGACTGAATAAAAGGAAAGGATTAATCAGTAATATGTATCTATCGTGACATGGATATCTTGTGACCATTCAAGCGGAAAGTTCGTCCATAATTTCATGTTCTTTGGCTGAGAAGAGGGCCTTTGGTAACAATAAGATATTTTGAATGACTTCATAGTAAAAATAGTAAATTGTATTTTACCTTTTCGTTTTAACCAGGTAATAGCTTTTATTTAATATCTACTATTTGAATAAAATGCATGTTATAAATAATAAAATGTAAATGTTTAGTATAATTTAGCTAAAGTATGCCTGTCTTATCGTTATGCAATATAAAGGTTTTTAAATTTGGAATACTGCTAATCTGCTACAAATACTTGCTTTGAGTTATAGAATTGATAGAAAATAGTAAACAAATTTATTTTGTGTAAGCACAAATATCACAGGCAGAAAATCTACTTTTCTATTTATATCGCTAGCTAAAAAAATATATTTAATGCTACGTAAAATAAAATTTTGATGATTAAACCCAATAACACTTTAGGATTACCATAAATACCTACTCACCTTTTATGAAGGCACGATGGATTATTTTAAAATTGTAAATTTATATAATTAGGTTATCGTAACATATGTATACGTCTAAAATCAAATGAATAGCATTTTCTAGAGTTAGTTCACTTACAGAGGAATCCTTTCGAATCTTTTAATCGAGGCGCCAAAAACAAGCTATTAGAAAGCTGTGATATTGTATTGTTTTAATGCAAATTCTTTTTTTCTCTTTTATTAACTGCTAATAAATAGAAAAAGTGATAAAACTAAAAAAAAATACTGCATACTGAATTGCTGAACCTTACCTGTCGTGAATTATATGTTCAAATTATTCATCTTTGCTGTTATGGTATATTAGGGCGCTCTTTCCTCTCAGTATGAACTATTTGGTTTGATTTTTGTATTGAACGTAATCATAATAGGTACTTTTATAAAATTATGTTTTCTATCGTAGACAGGAGTGAACCACTCAATCATCTTTTTTGCCTATTTGAAGTAGTTGGTGGCTGTTAAATTTGTTCAACTACTCAAGATTAAACATTCCAAACAAATAATCTACATCAATAATACTACCAATAATACGCTGTCGTTGTATTACTTATATATATATATATATATATATATATTAAAAATAATAAAGAGAATTGAGAGTTTCTTAGGAACAAACGTCATTTTCATAATTTATTTCGATCACTTTTAGAAGAATAAATGAGACTTGGAAAGTCAAATTGACTCTCACTTTTGGAATTCAAAAGATATAAACTTGAAAGATCCACTTAAGGCTCAATATTTCGTTACTCTCACTTCGAATGGTAGAATATTATTTTGGCTATCACAAAGTTTAAATTTAGGCGTAAAAAATTAACATTCTTCTCGCACAATAATGTCAATGAAATAATAAAACGCTTCTCTTGAAGATCAATCATTTTATTAAATACCTAACTTGAATTGCTAATCACAAAGAAACAGCCTTGCTTGATTTGGGCATCAAATTGCCTAAGAGGTTGAGCGATTTCTAATTGATCCGTTAAGCACTAGGTTGTCTTCCCAAGAGCCAACAAGGAGTGATTTATATTTGATAACAGGTTGAGTCTAGTTTTAAATAATAAGATTTTTTCTCAAAGCTGTGATGGTTGATTCATTCGACCTTAGTTTGAGGTAGACATTAAATTTAGAAATGCAGAGATCAATTTTGCTTATAATATTTTCGGTTTCAAATATTTATCCTTCACACAAAATGGACTGGCATAAGTTTATACATCGATGGAGTTCTAATCTACATAGGTGCAGTCTTTCCAATGAAAACAAACCAAAATGAATATCAAAAAAGAAATACAACCTTTTTATATTTAAATAATTCTTTCTTGCGTTTTATTTTTCAATATCGAATTTTTAATGGTGGCAAAGTCGATTATTTTATATCTGTCTCAGTTGAGAATCTGCTTCTATTCCTTCGTAAAATTAAAATTTACAGCACAGTCACAGTTTATGTTCCAAGGAATCCTGCCGATGAGTATCTATAAGCACATAACTCTGAGACGAAACAGGTCCTCTGCACTGGGCAACAAACTTTTCTCCTGAACGCTGTTTGTTGTCAAAACATACATGATACTTTCTAGCAGCTCCTCTGATCCCAAATAGACCGGTCACTGGTGCCCTTGGGCTCACTAGCGAGTGTCATACTAACCTTTATGTCTATTTATATATCTAATCGAGTATCGCCAGGATAAAGGCAGATTTGCCAACCACCACTACTACTACTTATTTCCATACATCTATTATAATTCTGATACTATTTTTTAATTACATAGTTTGATAATAAGTTTTTATTTCATTCATTCTCAAAAATAGAAGAGCTTTTGATTTTTATTCATCTCCATATATCTATTTTTTTTTCTCAGAATTAGCTTGTTAAGATCAGCCAGCCCAAATATTAACCTGTAAAGATAAAAATCCCTCATATACAATGAGGTTGCCGATCTTTATAACACCCTCACAAAACAACAAGGGATCGTGAGAGAAATACTAGGCTGAAAAACGATTGAAACAAGAAGAAAGGAAAATGGAAAATAAATATAAAAATCAAATCAGAAAATGCTAAACCAAGAGAATATTATTGGGGGATATTTACTGGAAGGCATTTTTCATTTTTTATCTCCCACAACCCCGTTGCCAGAGCCGGATTGGCTATAGGCGTTTTCTACTTTTATACCAAAAAACTCTCCCTAAACTGAGTTAAAATATTTACCTAAGATAAATTTAAATAGAACGAGGCAATGGCTCCGCCCCCCATCCTCATACGGCGGGAGCTTGCGATTCGCTACTAAGATTAAAATTTAAAATCTAAAAAAAAGCAACCATGGTTAAATTTTTATAAATTTTCGGACATTCGCCAATTATAATAATTTTAAAGGAACTCTAAACTATTTCCCTCCTTTTAATAAATTTTCTGAACTTCACCAATTGTAATTCATTTCCTTTTAAAGCATTGGATAATCATATTTATTTTTTCTGAACTATGGAATTTTTTTTTCAAACTCTAAAGAAATTTTTAGAATTACATTAATAAAAATTTTAAATATACTTAAGTCATAACCAAACTTAGATTAAATTATTATTCAAATAATCTCCAAAATCTAGTACTTAAATTATAGAGTTAGTGAAACAAATGTGTCAAACATTTTATTGGGAGAAAATTGTGCATTGGTCGCTCCTCAATATATTTTGAAGTTATAACGCCCCCTTTCAATCTTTTTGTGGTCTAAACAAGCGTGGAAACGAAGGATGGAGCTGTAAAAGAGTTACGAAGTACGACCGGACAGAGAAAGCTCCAATTTCTATTGGAACACAGGGGTCGGAACGACGCGTATACTCCCTCAGTTTTCAGGTGCAGCAGGGTTATTGCCCTTTTACACACAACACCCCCTTGGGGGGATTAATGATGTGTACATAGTATAATATTTAATGACAACTAATGCATTATGAAACTAATTTAATTCATTAAGCTGAATTTAGAGTAATTATAATTAATAAAATTTCAGTGTTAGTGGTTAATGATGAGATTAGTGAATCTAAAATTATATTTTTTAACTTTGTAAAATTACAAAATTATCCAAACACAAAACAATCGATTGTCATAATCAGCAAGGTTACTATTATTTTCAGTATTATTATTTAATTGTCTTTATCACGGTTACCGGTTTCCAAAGCATTCTTTTATATTTCATCCTTTGATGCCTTTAAAAAATTAATCAGACAGAAAATATTTACACTCCCCTCATGATAAGAGGTTTAGTTTAGTGATTGGTTTTAAACCATATTGGCATTTTGAGGGTCGGTCATTAATTGGTATTGCGGATACAAGTCAGGAAGCTGCAATAAATGCCCATTTTTGTGATAAATACTTTCACATCATCATTGAAAGGAGTCAAGCTTATATTGGGTTGAGGAATAAGTTCTTGCGGTTTTATCAAACTTATTCATTACCAAATAACAATTTTAGAAAAACTTTGTTTTTAATTGATAAGAATAAGCAATTTAATCAATAATGTATTCTCCGTTGTTAGTTACGACTTCTTCCTAAGGTTCAACTAGTTTTTCGATGCCCCTGCAATAAAAATCTCTGGATTTTGACCTGAAGAATTCGTCTATCCAGGTTCTTAATTTCACATCAGTATTGAACGAAACCCTGAGCAAACTGTTGGAGAGCGTTTAAAACAGATGGAAATCCGATGGAGCTAAGTCTGGCGAATATGAAAGTTGCGGCAGGATTTCCCAATTAAGCGTTTGGATGGTGCCTTTTGTCATATTGGCAATGTGAGGACGAACAGTGTCGTGTTGCAGAAGGACTCCATTACGTGGATGAGATCACTTTTCACGAATAGCTTCGGCGAGTCAATACATTTGTTGAACGTAAAGTTCTGCATTGACAATCTCGTTGTTCACAAGGAGCTCATAAATAATGATTCCTTGACAATCCCACCAAAAACACAGCATCGTCTTTTGTGGATGAAGTCTTTGCTTCAAACGCGGAAGTGTTTTTTTATTGGGGCTAAGCCATTGTTTTCCATGGTTCATGTTGACATAAACACAGCACTTTTCGTGGCCAGTGATGATGCGGGGGAAGAAATATGTACTTATATTCACGAGTAGCCTTGTGACGAGCAAGCAAACATGCGGCCATCGTGGAGCGTTGAAGTTTGTTGCTTTCGCTCAAAGCGTGCGGAACCTATGCACCGAGTTTTTTAACTTTCCCCATCGAATGAAGGTGATTCACTACAGTTTCCGATCACACGCCAATTGTATAGCCAATTCTCTAGTCGATTAACAAGGATTTTCATGAAGAAGGTCGTTCAATCGATCTTCATCCAACTTAATGGGGCAACCAGAACGTTCTTCGTCATTAAGATTGAAATGACCGTTTTTGGAACGTAAAATCACCATTGAGCTGTCCTTTTTGATAAAGCACTTTCTCTGTATACAGCACAAATATCGCGACGAGCTTTGGCTGCGTTTGCATTTTTCCCGTCTCAATTGAAAATGAATAACAACAAGTGTCGAAAATTCGCCTTTCTTTCAACTTGACATTACATTTTGAGGGTACAGAACAAAAATTAAATTAACACAATTTTTAAATAAACAGCAATGATTTATTATTCAACTACAAAACTAAGCCTAAGCAAAAGCCTAATAGTCTTCACTGTTAAGAGACGTAGCCTAACCTTTGCAAATTTTGCTCTCATTATTTATTATTGTTTCTTAATATGTGCTGCACAAATCACGTCAACAAAACTTAAATCAACACAACATTAAAAAAAACGCAATAACTTATTCCTCAACCTAATATATAAGGTGAGTGTGTTTGCTTCGTTTAAAAAAAATTGAGTGTAGGATTAAAACACAATGGATTTAGATTAACTGTAAACTCTACAGGGCTTCATAAATTGCAAAGTAATGTTATTCTTAGCTTAACCACAAAAAAATGGGAAAGTATAGTATAGCTTTTATTGAATTTTACTAATAAAGAGAAGGAACCTAGGGCTCTTCTGTCTACTTTCAGTAACCTTTGCTATTTAAAATCATCTTCTAATTAAAAATTTCTTAGAGCTAAAGTTTCTACTCTAGGTGTAAGAACTTTTTAATAGAGCAGGATGTTAAACCTTTTCTAGAATATTTCTTTATTACACCTCTAATAGAAGCGCTACTCTCATTCGATGCAAAGGATCTGCTGCCCTGCTCTGAATCTACTGCTACATACAACAAAGTCTTTCACAACTCAGGGCCTAAGATTAGGAATGCAAAAGTTCAATTAAAAACGCTTACAAAAATCCTTCTACCCACTTTGTCACGCCATCTACTCCCAATGCCTTCAATTATGCACGCTTATGGTCCCATTGCCTGAAGGAGAACCTCTATTTTATTAAATGTAAATATCTGTAACGAAGCTTTCAATCAACCTATGCACACTACTACACCAATGGTTGTGCTTATAACTTAGAACATTGAATCTAGTGGATTTACCTATATTTGGCGGGAAAATTTCACGCTGATAACTTGCAAGAAAGATTTAGGCAAAATGACTAATGACATGGTTCGCATTATAATATCACACTAAGGCACTTATTTAAATCAGAACAGATAATGCTTATTATGTCATTCTAGAGCTCTCTTTGGTATATAATAGAGCGGAATTAATTCAAAATTATACAATAGAAAATATTTCTCAGGAAGTGAGGAAAATCTTGTCAATATTGAGTTAATTGGAGTAGAGGTTGAATTAAGATAGGATGATATTCAAAACTAAATTAGTCATTTACCAATGAATATACATATATTTAGCTGATCATTGTTGCCATATAATAAAAAAACCTGACTCAGTTACTCCCCCTATCATCCATGAAGACAAAGATGATATGGCTTAGGGAACTAAAGCAATAAATAAAAAGAAGAGGTATGGGCGAACTATCCAGAACAAGATATTGTAATTTCTCTAATGTATACCTATATAATTGTTGAAATATTAAACAAATCACTAAATCAGCGTACATCAGCAGTACCTATTACCATTAATAAAAATTGATAAAACGTGTCTAACCTATGCTAATCAAATCTGAGCAAAACAACAATAGCCTTTCTTGTAATGATAGTAATTTATATATTTACGAATACTTTATTACCTAGCAATACAGATATAACAAAATTACTGAGTTTCTCTGCAGAACTTTTTATCTTGCGAATGGTATGTTTACTTGCTTGCTTGCTTAATGTTGTCTATCGTTTCCGATGATGACGTCACTCCATATATGGATGATTTTGATGATGTTTGGTTGATGATTATCGTGTTTGATTAGGTCATTGATGGCTTCGGAGTATGCGAAGATTAGTACATCCTCTTCCACAGACCTTGCAGATATGGGGTCCTTGTATTTGTTGGTGTCGTCTTGCACGGCGGTCTATGTCAGCATTGTGGATAGAGTATTGAAAGTATGTGTGGATGGATGAGCAATGCATGGAGTGATAACTTGCACGATGATGTTGAAGGTGGAAAGTAGGTGTGCATTCTTCACTCCATCATCTTCACTTTTCCCAGCTAAGTCTAGTGGCAAAGAAATGATCCAGAACGCCTGTAGCTGGTTAAAGTTGCAGTTCTCTGCCGAAAAGAAGTCCCTCCTTGGACTATCGCCTAATGCGCGAGCACCGTGCAGATTTGATCTTCAGGTTTACTCCTGAAGCCTTGGCCCTTTCAAGTGCTCCCACAAGGCAGTGGGGTTGGCCGAGTTATACCACCCGGCACTGGGTTGTTGGACGTACCTTCAGGTAGTACGGCAACAGTTTGGAAGTAGAGGCTTAAGTAACCTTATCTTCTATGACTTAAGATTAAGACTTAAGGCTAGGACTTAAAGTTATATATTGCGCATGCATTGCCATAGGAAATTATTAGGTAAATATTCGTTTAAGACACCTCTTCTAAGGAATTTAGAAATATGTTTTTAGTATGCAGCTTCATGTGTACTTTTCAAATCTGACACTCGTTTTTCACGAAAAAGTATACCTTTTCTATAATCCACTAAAGGACATATTTTCAGCAAAGATATGAAAAGAACACATAAAACTGGATAAGAAAACACATTTACAAATACATTTAAAAGATCAAGGATTAAAACCAGACATAAACTAACCTAATCTAACCTAACCGTATCTTACTTTACCTAGACAAACTTAACCTTACCTAACTTAACCTTACCTTACCTTACCGTACCTTACCTTACCCTAATGATATTTTCCTCAGTTTCTGGCTGAAACAAAGTTTTGCGCAGAAAACAGTTTATAAACAAGACACCATCACTTGGTCGAATGCTGGCATTAGAATTTCACGTAGCCTTAAACACACTGACCGAAAATTTGCATCTGTTTTTACTGCTTTTCGATTTCTCTGCAATATACATATTATATTAAAAGAAAATTGGCTCTTGCCTAATCAGTCAAAAGAGGTATGCAATCATCATCTGCAGATATAACATAGTATGCTATTGTCTAACTAGTCAGGTCAAAAGTAAGGCACAAAGTTAAAGAAAATACGACCAATGGTGCGAAAAGATTCAAATTGTAGCAAAATAATGTTTTCACAAAAGGATTAAATACGTTATTAAGTTTCAATAGGTGCAAATGACATCAGTCAACATAATTTTAAGAATTAAGAAGGTTTATGTCTTAGAAAAGTTAAAAATCGTTAATGTGCTAAAATGAATATTATTCATTTATTATTTCTGCCTTCAAAATTTGTTTTGTCAATTGATTACTAATATTTTTAAATTTACTTATTTTTATGAAGATCCCATGATAGATAGATTAATTACTGAAAATCTGTTAGAGCATTTTATAGAATTTTTGAAAATGTTCTTAAATACTCTGAGAAAGGCTATGTCTATTTGGTTCTATGTACATGGAATTTTAGAAACACCCACTTTATAAACAGTTCTTAATTAAAAAATTCTGTTTATAAACACAAATAAGCAATCGCAACGAGTATAATCTCACTAATTATAGCGCATTCAGGTTAAATCAGTAATAGCGTGCTTTATTTCTTCTATAGTTGGTGTGGCACCTTGTCCTGGGTGCTCTTCACTTTCCTGTTTGACGACAGGCGGTATGGATATTTCTCTCATTATTATCATTTTATTTTTTTAAATGAAGGAGACCAGTTCGAAAGCAACAGCCAAAATGAAAGAACCTAAAATCACTTCAGCGCCCAAGGAGCGGTGCAACTTTGATAGAAGTAGAAAACATAAAAATCAAGAGAGAAGAAAAGCATTGCTAGCCTTTTAAATACATCACATTAATCCTAATTAACGACATCATTAGGCTGGATAATTCACAGACTGACGACTGTGAGAAGGAAAGATTGAGAGAAATGCATTGTATTCACTCAAGCGACCGAAAAATCACGGTCATTCTGCATTAACGAGTAGCACGTATCACGAAACGTCCGTGAGAGAGCTGGTATCAGACAATGAAGTGTATTATCAGGATCAACAAAAAATTTAAACAAATGAGTCAAGACTCCAACGATTTGACGATGACTAATGTTGAACTCTATATTAGGTAGCAGAAAACTAATCTTGTTGAAAGCTCTGTGATGGAGCTTAAAATTAGTCTCCCATGCAGAAAGGAAGACAATGAAAATATTCAAAATAAGGAAGAAGGAAGGAATAAAAATAATTCTAAAACACTCTGTGTGCAAAGTAAATCTAAACAAATATTTTAGAAATTGAGGACAAAGCTGCCCAAAAGCAGCTCAAAAGTCAGCTTGCACTCAAAAATAACACCCAGAAATTTCAGAAAACACAGAACACTACCCTGGGAAACATAAGCCTTAACCAGGCTGTAGGATCTAAAACTACCATTAACCAACAAATGCTGCTTCCTGTTAGTCAAAAACTCGACCATTATCCCGAAGACATGATCACCGATAACAAGGGATCTAATTCATGAACCATCTCTCTCTCTCTGGATTAAGGTCCCATTTTTCTGGGGTTATTGACAAAACTGACTACCAGTGAGGTCCAAAACTATCAATTACGATTCGATTTTCTTGCAATTTCCTCTTTGTTCAATTAGGTTCCAGTTTCTTTTATGTGTTTATCTTTGTTAATTTATTTTATAAGACAATTCCTAATTCTTCTTTTGTGTTCTTCCATAAGATTTTTCATTTCATCGTTTCTTCTTGTTAGCGCCGTTTGCCATTATCAGCTTGAGCTAAGCATCAATACTTGGTCGTATACACTGATTATTTGCCATTTCTTTCCTAATCTCCTTTTTCTATCTTGGATAAGGGAGTGTGCACTGTCTCATTCTCGGTATATTTTATTTTTACGTGTTAACTTTAGCTTCCTTCATATGCTCAATTTGCTCCTTTAGTTATTCCAAATTTCTTGGAGTACTTCCTTTCCGGTACCGTTACATGTTTCGAGTTCTGCATGAGTCATAGTTAAATTTCTTCATCATCACTACATACAATATTGATAAGCTGCATGTGGATGTTTTAAAGCATGGCAGGGCTGCTTTGGGTAAGGTCTGATTTTATACAAGAATTGCCAGTGACTGACGGTTTAAAATCTGGATCAACGTCTTGAATATTTTCTTTTCGAGAAACATTTAAAGTTTTATGAACTTCGAATACTTTGGTGGTATCCATTTGCTCAGCACTTTTGCATTTATTTGATGCGCAAAGCAATATTTTCAAGTTAGCAATTTTTAATAGATAAAACAATTATTTACTGCTGCTATTAATTAAAAGCCTCGGGGATAAAAGTGCTACATTGCACGAATTCAAGAAATACATGTTACGATAATTATGCTAATTTAACTACGATGTAGAAGATTACGGGTAGTAGGTTATTTAAACACGTTTGGCTTAGAGTCGTTGTTTTATTAAATTGACTCCGACCAGTTACATTTCTTTTGTATTCGAATTTTCTACCTATACACTTACACTTTTCACAAATATGTTATTTTTGGATTATGCCGTGTATTTTACAAAATAGATTAAACCTGTGAAATTACCATAATATTAAAGCGAGAATGCATGTTAATTTATTTTTCAGCCATCATAAAGAGCAATAATATTGTATTAAAGGTTATGCAACGATTTATCACCAGAATAGATTTCTTTTTTTGTTCTTTACTGGCAAAATATTGCACAAAATAAATGAAAACTTAATAAAATCAAACTAAACCAAACCTCATATTACTCTAATCTATAAGAAGCTTAAAGAACTAACTTAACCCAAACATTGATTTGGTGGTTCAAAGCAAGTTATGAACTACAGGATGGCTAGGGATGATTTTTTCCTTCTTTATTATAATTAGAAATTTCGTGCCTTAATTAGTGAAAGTATTTTATAGTGTATATTTTATATATATATATATACCATATAGTATTTGCGTAATTTAAAAAAAATAGAGGTACCTATAATAAAGCAGCTTCGATTTCGTTCTAGTTAATCCTCTGTACAATTAACGAGAAGCCATCCAATTTTGATCAGTTGTGATTATTTATTGAATAAAAATTGAGATATGCGTCAAGATTCCATCAGAAATTTAGTCTCCATCATGCTAAAATGAATTAAACCAGTCCGGAAAAATAAAGTACATCAATTTAAATAAAGACTTGGCAAATCAATTGAATCTATTCATTAATAAAACTGGTTTGGGCTCTAATTCTTGATATATTTCAACTTTATATTTATTTACTTCTTCTTTATAAAAATATATTAGTCTTCAAACTTTGACTATGACTGTATATTTATTATTATTTGTTTGTCTGGGGGGTGTTTTGCTGGAATTATTTGACCAACCACCAAATTGCCACTTTGTAGTTTATTAAACATACCATAGTTGAAGGTCACGGAGTCTCGTGGATATATTCTTATTTTATTCTGTAAAAACATATTCTCGACTTCACGTTATTCTTCTTCGCCAGTCTTTCCTTTGAAAGCTAATTTGTATTTGCCTCTTTAAGGCTTATTCAATATCAACTTATTCCTTCTCGCTGCGTAGATGAATTTGAATGCTGAAATATCGTGTTTTGTAAAAGTTCTTTTACACGCGGAGGTTATTTGGCTTTTGAAAAGTTTACTTTTGATAGAAAAAGTTCTGTCAAACAAACTTAAAGTTCTACTTTTATAGCACGTGTCATTAAAGCCTCTTTGCCATTGAGTCTATGTCTTCTTCATTGCATTTGAAAAGAAGGAAGACTTCAATCCAATATCTAGGAAATCGTCTTCCCTTATGTATCAAACAATATCTAAAAAATATCTCTAGTATCAACAGTTACTCCAAAATGGGTAGAAATTCGGGTAACGGGCACAAATATAACAACAGCCGAAACATTAATCGCAATATATCTATTCATTCAAAAAGCGCCAAGCTCCATATGAATAACCAGAATGTGCCATCAGCTAACATCATAAGAAACATTGAAATGCATCTATACGAGATGCATAAAAAAACAGTCACTTTCCAGACGGTTACAACGTAGCGAAAGTAATTTTTGCTGCGAAAACAGGTAAGGCATCTATTGACATCAACTTTTAAAGGCCTACATATATCGCTATTGATTTTTAAGGGCAAAGTAATCGAAAGACTCCTTAAAAAATCACATATAATATCTCCAACAAAATAATCTATATAAGGATTACGAGTTCGGATTTAGAAATGGGAGAGACACTACGATGGCACTTGGCATAAAAACAGGAAAAGGGAGCCAAAGATAATTTAGAGAAGTAGTAGAGCGGGCTGTTGCCTAGAGATGTAGAGAAAACCTATGACAAAGTCAGGTTCAGAGAAATGCAATATAAAATCTTACATTCCCAGCTAGATCTAAATCTAAAGAGAATTCTCTGTGATTACATCATAGACAGAAAAGCATGAGTGGTAGTTAAAAATTACAAAGAACTAGAATTATAACTAATGTCGGAATGTCATAAGCGGCAGCTTAAGCAACCCTCTATACTCAATCTATACAGCGAAACGTCCATCACCACTAATGCTTAAATGCCTAAACATACAATTCGTGGCCGACATAATCCAACTAGGGCTTGTAATTAGAAAAATCCCTACTTAGAATTGGAGGTAAAAATAAAAATTAACAGAAGAATATTTAAGATAGTTCCAATCTCCAAGAACAAGGTGGCAGATTTCCTAGTAGAGGACAATCGTTACAGGCACCATTTGGATAGTAAATTGTTTGGACTAAAAATGACATCAATGGACTATAGAAATCCTGTAGTAGAAAGAGAAAACGACATAAAAACAATGATGAAACCTATTATTATAACCTAAGTGGGTTAACCATGAAAATATAAAATAAAATTTATATGGCAATAGGAAGTGAAATACTAGTTACTTATTCTCCTATCGCAATCAACAGTGAAACAAACACCTAAATCCTTTAGCTCTAGAGGATACAAAACAAAGCACTCTACTTAATTGCAAACAGGCAGGCAGAGAAGAGAGCGAAGAACTCATTAAAGTGGACATCAAGGTGTAGCAATAGAACAGCTCAAAATTATGCTAAAAAAAAGAGAAGAGCAAATATTGAATAAAATAGAATAACTTCATCCACTATTTGCAGAACAAACCTCCTTTATATCAGAAAACCCCTTTAACACTCGATTCTAAAAAGAAAGACATTTGATAAGAGTTTAGAGCAAACCGAAGTCATCAACAATTAAATTAATATAAACGACTTAGCCCTAAACGGGATATTAAGGCAAATTATAAACCAAAGCCCATAAGGAAATATAACCCGACAAATACTATAATCACCGACAACGAGAACCAAACAAGACTACGGCTAAGATGCCCGAAAAAGTCATTTTGAAATTAGTCATTTTATTGTTTTTGCAAATAATATATTGTGGTGGACGTACATTTCGTAAAGTAGAATTATCCTTTTTCCACAAATCTGGAAGATTTCGTCAAAAGTTGTTTATAGACGTTAAATAATTTTTAAAAAAATGCATGATTAATAGTTTGACCTTGGAGAACAAATTGCTTCTGAAAAGCCTTTCTACAATAACAATGGCAACATTATTTATTTCTTAGTTTGAAAAACGCAATTTCTGGTCTCGAGATGTTGTGAAACAGGTTAAAAAATTCCTTTTTCTAATTTTTGTCGTTTTCTCTACATATTTTAATGATATTTGAACTTTTCATGTAGATGACATTAACTGGAGAGACTGATGTCATCTGCCCTACAGCTGATTGTCTTAGTTTGTCAACCAATCAAGTTACTTCCATGGTTCCTCTTAAGTAGAAAGCTGGTATGGCTCCTGCTCATAATTTAGCCATTTCAACCTCGAAAATACGTCACAACAAAATTATGTCCACCTATAATATCTGCCAGAGTCAGATGTCCAAGATTTGTAAAAAAATAATACTTTACACTGCCTTATATTGGGAATAAATATTGCTCAAATATATATTAGGGAAGTAATCTGGAATTTCTCCAGAATTTAGCTGTGCTAGAGTCTCATCCACCTTTATATACTGAAAAAAGTTATTGGGATTATCTCTCATCAGTAACTCTTCCGCCATATCTTAAATTGTGACTAAATTGGGGGTTAAAAGAGACAAAGAACTTACCGATAATAATACTGCCTTTGTTTTTAAGACTAGATCTCTTAAACCTGGAGTTAAAAAAAACTCCCAAATCGCTAGAAAAGCAGTGAACAACGTGTTTTCTCTCGTATATCTACAATAAATTCTAATAAAACTGGTACGAACAATTTTAGACAAGTTGTTTGGAAAATGAAAGTGGTTAAATAATCACTGGTTCAATGAGATAAGAAGGATGTTCTTTATGGACTTGAGCAAGGAAACCCCAAAGATGTTGATGTTGGCTAATAAAATAAAATGGCTGAAGTAAAAGAAGAAAAACAGTGAAGAAACTCTCCATAACATTCTAACAGCAACAGTTCCAAGGGCCAACTACAGTAAAATAGCTGAACTGACATATATTGTTTTTGGAGATATGCTTCCTTGAGGTGTTCACTGTAGTATAAAAAGCAGGCACTATTAATCAGGCCATATGGATTGGTCATAAAAATAACTCATTAAAATGGTTAGATTTGCATGTTACCATGAGAAAGACGAAGGCATGGTATCGAAGTGTAAAGAAACAAACCTTCTTTGCACTGTACTACATTCCTTTATGCATGATGTCTATGTCTGCGGCCGGTGCTCCCGTGAATTATTTAACTTTAATTCAGAAAAATGTTAAAGTACTAAGAAACTGACCCAGAGCTTACTGATTCAGTACTTAATTAGATGGAAAAACACAAATGGTACCAACCGCAAGAATTCCTGGCATTTACTTTGTTCAGCAGTAGACTGAGTGGTATATCGAAGCACGACATTGCTGTCATGTTACATACTACTTAGAAACCAGAAAGCTTCAGAACGGGAGAGCTTCTATTTTACTGAGTCACATCCATAACCATGTCTTAAAACCACAAAACATACAAACCTTCAGTACACTTCAACATACATAAACCAGGGCTATATTTAGCCGAATGGACACAGCGTTGGTCTTCTGAAGTCTAGGCATGGTTCCATTCAATAGAGCACCGACACAAATATTTTAAGCAGGTCATGAGATGGCCGCCAATTGGGTAAATAAACTATTACTTGCAAGCTAGGGAGTACAAAGCTCTTCAGGACTCATCATGCACGGAACTAATTATAACGCCGCTATCATTTCCCTTCCAGCCTATAAACAAGAAATACCCACTCCCTTCTCTGTTTGGGAACCCTTCCGATGGAGTAATAGTGTCGTTCATGGATTAATTAATATCTCTTTACTCTTAAAGCGAAAAGAATACCCCTGAGACCACCCTGGGTTCTACTAACCTTGCTTGGTGTGAAAAACACACAAAACGACTAGGATGCCTGGTGCCTTTAGGTTCAACAGTGATTGCCTTTATGATCTTAATGGACATTTCTTCATACGTTCTGGGTATTTCTTCGAGGGGACGAGGGATTAATAGTTATCTTAATCACCTTTAATGTCAATTAAAAAAACGTTGACCTTGTAAGAATTAATTACAGACTACTCAGCAGCAAAATAAAGGCATAAAACAAGAAAGAATCAAGCTCGAATTATTGAACCTAAAGAAAGATACACATATAAAAACTCTCTCCAAACTTAGGCATGAAAGCATGTGTACTGCACATGACAATGTAATCCAATTTTAACTAGTAAGTTCCACCTCATCATATAAAGGTATTTTATTTGGTGCATTTTATTAAACAACTAAAAAGAGATCAATCTAATCTAAATGATGTAACTAAAAGACGTTTAGATTAAAGGCAAAAAACGAGACAAGATGCTACAAGAGAGAAGTTGAACTTATTATGCTATTGCGATATGATTTGATATAATTAATGATAATTGGTTAGAGAATATCTTCTAGAAATAAATAAGCAAGTGTATGATGCAATTCATAGAATTTTTCAATTATTATTTTCATCTTAAGCCTTAATTTTTTTTTATAAAAAAGATTCATTGGTTTAAAAGAACAAACTGAGATTTCATATAATTTCATATTACGATTAGTTACTCAAATTTTATTTGAATGAAATCGGGGTAAGCATCGTTCTGTCATATTAACAATATTTTTAGGATTTTTGTATTTAAATACTATTTTTTTTATTCCTTCCTGGTTAACTAATTGGTAAAGTGTCCTTCGTGCAACATCCAAATTTCGAATAATTATATCGGAGGATGAAATTTTAGATAGACCGATAGATACATTCCAATTTTTTATCGGAGTTACGGGCATACATTACTCGATGAAATAATGTAAATAATAAACAGATTTCATATTGTGAAAGACCCTAATTAGCGAATTTGCCCAACCATTAAAGAGTGTATTTGATTATCCACATTTTTTTAAGTCAAGGGAATCTCTAAAATTTATAAGAATTTTTTCTTAACAGACGCCAACCTTAATATATGCTGGTCACGACACCTTTTTCCTTCCTACAGTCAAAAATGCAAAAACTAGAAACATTTTAGCGGCACTTACCCGCGCTTTTTGGCATAAAAATGGCTATTTCGATGAAATCTTTTTTTTACGATCAAGTTTTTTAGTAATTCGCCTTTTAAAACATTATATTTCATCTTCCCATTTGGTTTCTTTGTGTTGCTCAACAGCTCATAATGAAGAAGACTTAAACCAAAACAAATATAGACGTAGAATTCTAATTAATTGTTCATATTTATTTCTCGAAGAGAAACAATTCCTATAAAAAGGCAAAAGGAAATTATTCGTCGATTTTTTTTTTTAATATTAGAGATCAGGGATGTATGAGGTTAAAATAGCGTTCGAACAATGCCTAATCATTATGAATATCAGGCGAAGTAACTCCAGTTAATACTATCAAGTATTATCAAAGACATTGATCATGACCTAAGCGGCACTTTATCTAATTCTACATTAGATACAAGGTTGGGTGTAAGAACGTATATTGATTATAGAAGGATGAACAAAGGATTATTATAAAATATTATTTTTACTTAATTTGGTAGTAAGAAATGCAAACAAAAATTCATGTACACCAAAAGTTTGAAACGTTCGTGAAAATGGATAAGGGAAAGTAGTGCGAAGGTTTCTAGCACACATTGTCTAAAGAAGATAGTATTTGGAAAACTCAAGAATGGAACGGCAGGTCACTTTACTAAACCTCCGCAACATATACAGCTAAAGCAAATTCCCTTTTAAGTGTTAGGGTAAAAAAATTACATAATCCTCCAAAGGTAGATAATAACAGTGTTGCTCAATCGACCGCTTAGACTGTCGGAGGAATGCCATCATATGAAATGAAATCCTGGGCTAGGAAAGCTCCGCTCAAGTTTCCCAGACGATATTTAAAATTAAATATCAAAATAGAGGGAGTAATAGGTCATAAATACTAATTAACGAATATAATATAAATATAGTATCATATAATGACAAAATAATTTAACATTCACTTACAATCGATTTTTATGAGTTTTAATGATATTTGAGTTCATAACACTTATATTACTACTGTCAGAGAGCATATCTGGTTTAAAATGGTTAGAAATTCGTTCATTGGCAATGAATTTCTTGCAACAAATTGAAATTGTGTTTAAATGCATTCGTATTCTAACAACTGGATCTTGGAAATTTGACTTATATTTTATATATATATATATATATATATATATATATATATATATATATATGTGTGTGTGTATGTATGTGTGTGTGTGTATTGAGGCAGTATATTTTGATTATAGCATGTTTTATTAAAAGCAACCGCTAGTTTCAAATTAATAATTCTTTTTTCAATCGTGTCAATTTGTCTTATATTTGCCTTTTCTTCATTGTTTAACCTGTGTATAAGCGTACCGAAGTTCATCGGAGACTGATGTTTGTTACTTTGCCAAAGGTAGCAGTAAATTAATGTAATTTAGCACTTTCTTTAATTTAACTGACGCGTTTCGATACATCGAGTACCACCTTCAGAGTTACACTGGGGAATTATTAAATAGTATTTAGTTTATATACGAGGGGCGGTAAAACAGAAAAAGGGGGATGGCTGTTTGTGCAGGTGTTAGGACAAGTTATAACGAGTCAAGACCTGCAGCCGCACGCTCCTGCCTCGTCTATTTAAGAAGCAGTAGCTGATCGCAAATCGTCAGTCACAAAATTTTCAACAATAGAGAAGGTTGAGCATCGCGCAGTGATCAAATTTTTGACCAAGGAAGGCAATTATGCAAACGAGATCCATGAACGCATGGTTGCAGTGTACACTGACACCGCCTCTTCCTAGGCAACTATTGCTCGCTGGAATAGGGAGTTCTGCTATGGTTGTGAGTCCCTTGAAGATGATCTTCGACCAGGACGCTCTTCAGACGTGACCAACGAAAACAATGTGGCCCATGTGAAGAGGATGTTCCTCGAAAATCGACGGGTAAAGGTCGAAGAAATCGAGCGAGAACATGGAATATCACATGTAAGTGTTATAAACATCATCCACGACAATTTGGCCCTGACCAAGGTCTCTGCCCGTTGGGTCCCTAGAAACCTCACGAAACCTCACGCCCCATGATTGACTTCAACGTTGTCAAAGTTCGGAGGAGCTGCTGCTCCTGTACAACCAAGACCCAGACGCATTTGAGTCACACATAGTGACAGAGAATAAAACGTGGGTCCATCACTGAGATCTTGAGACCAAGCTTAAAAGCATGGCCTGGAAGCACAGTGGCTTTTCTACCCCCATCAAGTTCCGGACACAACCCTCAGCTGGGAAGATCATGACCACCATCTTCTTGGATTCTGAGGGGGTTTTGATGATGGACTATGCGCCTTGTGGAAGTATCATCACAGGTCAATATTACGCCAAAGAATTGGCTGGGTTGAAGTAGTGCATCCGTCAGAAGCGGCGCGGCAAGTTGACATGCGATGTCCTGCTCCTCCACGATAATGCCCCTGTCCACAGAGCCAGAGTTGCACAAACTGCCCTGCGCGAGTGCTGATTCAAAGAGCTCAACCATCCCCTCTTCAGTCCAGATCTGGCCCCTGGCGACTCCTTTTTATTCCGCCAGCTCAAGGCTGCACTGCATGGACTTTAGTTTGGGGACGATGAAAATGTCCAGCTCGCCGTCCAGAAGTGAATTGAACAGCAGTCGGGAGATTTCTGGTTGTCGGGAATTCGAAGCCTCAGGGACAAGTGGCGCAAGTGCTTGAAGTTGAGGGTAGTTATATTGAAAAATAATAAAACACTTTTTCTCATATCTCGTTTCCTTATATCCGAATTAGAAAAACTTATTAACCACCCCTCGTATGTTACAAAATGTATTAAAAAATTACGAACGAAGCTATAAACGTATAGGCAGGTTGGATCTAGGTGATAAAAGGTCGGAGAAGTAGGTAGCCAGGGTGGGGGGGTAGGTTAGGCTGCTTGCCAGACGGGATTAGTGGCTAGGGGCAGCTCTGAGTACACCTGTCCCTCTGTTTGCTTTTCTTGCGCTGGGCATGACTTCCTTGGAGTTAGACTGTATGTTTAAATTCGATTTTTTTTCTTGGATATATATACATAGCTTCAAGGGAGAACAGAAGGCGCTAGTTGGGAGCATTGTCTAAAATTTGGTCTTTTCTTTCATCATTTTTCGGAACATACCTCAACTTAAAAAAAATAGAAGAAAACACGGCCTTAAACCCTTTGTATCAGCGTGACGCGTTTTAACATGAATTAGCATGTTCCCACAAGTGTCTGTACCGAAAAAAACAGGCGGTCAAATTGACCACTCGGTCGCTTTTGCTTTGTTTTTGCTCCATACAATTCATCATATATCAGTGAAAGTCGGTTAATATCAATTTTGTTGAGAAAAAAATATTTGAGATATGTGCATTTAAAATTCTAAATGCGGTCAAATTGAGCGCTTGGACGTTCTAGTGTTAAATGAATTATGAATGGTTCACTGCTACATTTTAACATTAATGTTATGAAATCCTGATCTTTTCCTGAAATATGCCTATCTTTCATAATTAATTTTTACAAGTGGCAGTAAAGGTAACAGTTTTCCTTTTAAGGAAACTAGAAAGATTAAGATTGAAGTATACAAAACTATTTAATAGAATTAGTGAAGAAATATTATGCTTAACGAGCGAATTCAGCAACATATTTGTCTTTCTTGAGTACACTAGTCTAAAATGCTCCTATACTATTATTGTATCTTCATCATCCTAATCAGCCTCTCTCTTCTCATTTCAGGACAAAAGCCTTTCCATCGACTGATCACTATTCCGCTCATCATCTACAAATCCATTACTACTTTTTGTATTGAATTTCTCTTTGAATCCTCAGAGTAAAATATAATTGTTGTTTACATAACAAAATATTATAGAAGATAGCATTCATCGCCAAAATTAGTACACATCTTGCTCCCCCTTTCCAAATAAAATCACCTTTGAATTCCTAAATAAATATTTGATTAAATCTTCCATAAAACCATAAAATTAAAAAAAAAACAGGACTAATCAATGCTCTTGATCTAAAAAATCAGACAAAAATGTTTTGAGTTCCTATTTTGTGTGGCTCCACTTTCTTTCCGAATGTGTTTTAGTTTTTTAAAAATGCTATTCTTATTTAGATCCTGAGGGTAATAAGATGCGCTTTTACGGATTACTCGAGAAAAGGTGATTTTAAAGAATTAGACATCAATTAATATTAATAAAAGAATGATCATAAATTATTTAATGAACATTTACAGGATTCTGAATCTAAGGGAGAAGTACTTGAATGGAATGATCCCATCCAAATTCAGAACACCTTCAGTTCTTTATTAAGCGGTCGAATACAAAAGAAAATTTGAATTATTGACTGACCCGGATAAAAGATCGTGTAATCTAATGAATATATATACATAAAACGAGTAATAAATCAATTTAAAGGTCTCCAAAATTATGGTAAAATTTATTATTGTCACTTCGACCAAGGAAATTAGAAGAGGAATCAGATTATAATCTGCGAATTTAAAAGTTGGGCTCGAATAAATTTAATCGAATTAAAGTTTTAGAATAGCGAATTTCTAGATTAAATTACTTCGATCATTTTTCGGAACATGCTTCAACCTAAAAATAATAGTAGAAAATAATAGCAGAATAATAGAATTCTATCTACTTTTACGAAAGTAGATGAACTGCGAGTGACAAAACTAAACAAAGTTTACGGAAGATTTAATTCACAGCGCTGTTGTCGGCCTATTAGTTATTTGCTCAATTATTATTGGAAAATCTTTACCTGTATAGTAAATGTTATATAATCATTCCGGCAGTTCAGTTAATTGCAGTTTTCATGCATCTGTAAGAATCTATACTCTTTCATTCTCGGAAACATTAAATTCAGCTACAGGAAACCATTGCACGTATTATGTGGCGTACTTTAACTTCCATTGAAATGTTACGAATATCATTCAATATCGGTCCGATTTTGATTTTGAGAAGGTGACGGTAAATTTACAACTGTTTAGCCAATTATACATTGAACACTCGTTTAATAATGAACTAAAATTTAAAGATTGTTGTTTCAAACAAATTAATAATTACAATTCTAAATTAACCATAATTCAGTACTGAGATGAATGCTTAGGAAATATTGCAAGTTTAAATTCAATTAATTTAATCTTAATGATGCTTTGACGTTATGAATTAAAATACAAATGGAATTACATTTTTTAGCAAGCAAAAAGTTTCATTTTTGTGACAAAATTTCATCAGCAATTAAGATTTCGTAAAAAATGAAAAATGCCTTATTTCTCTCTTACTCAATTCAAATAAGGTGTAGTGAGTTTGCTAAAATAATTTCAATTTTAAGAGTACCTTTTCCATTGATATAAATGGTAGAGAAATTACTTGATTTTCACTTGGCAAATTCAAGTTGAAGCAAACCTAGAGTAAGTCACAATTATCCTTAGACAAGACGGAGTTAATATCTATTAATAGATTGTGGGCATATTTAAAGGCGTTTAAAACTGATAAAAGTCCGGTAATTTAAGAAGAAGAAAGCGCCGTCATTCCAATGGTTTTAGAGCCTTCTAATCCTAAGATGTTTAGAAGAAATGTTATTCAGCTCAGCAAATTAAATAGGAATACCTTATTCTATCGAATTATTAAGAAATTAATTTTCTCGCTAGTCTGTTACTATTTCTAAGTTCGGAGAGCTATTTGCTCCGTCTTCGCAATATGTCCTATTTCCTCTTCTGCCCAACAGCATCCTGCTGACGCATGCGCGAACCATCTGCGACCCAGTAACGCATGCGCGATCCGGCAGCAACCCACCAACCATGAGTGACCTTCCATGACATCATTTTTTACCAATCTCAAGGCATATAATTTAGACCCACAGTGCAATTTCTACGGGCGATTGTTAATATCATTCGACCTCATTTGTTCAAAATGATCTCTGAAGTAGACTGCAAACTCAATCTCAAACGCTTATTCTTTTAAGATTTGTGCAATTGCGACTCTACAGTAGCATTTTTAGTTTTGCAGAAGAGAAAAATTATTTAGGAAATATCTCGCTCTTCATTTCTTCGACCGAACGTTTCAATAAATTAAAAAGCAGTTTCACCATTTTTAGAATTCACTTGCTATGTTTTATCCTCTGGCATAAATATTGTAAGGTAAAGAAACGAAAATGTGGTTACCTTTTCTACTCAAATTAAGGTAAATATGTCAGTAGTCACGGAACGCAGTAGAAAAGGTAAGGAAACAAAAATTTTGTTACCTAACGACATTTATCAATCTCCTTTTGCATTCGAAATTAATGTTAGGTTTTAGACTTAAGAATAATGCGAGTTATTTTTTAAATTCTGCGTGGTGTGGGGGGAGGGGGGTTCACCCTCTCACAATGGAGTAGAGAGTATTTGTTCACCCCTCATTTAAAAACTACATTAAAAATGATAATTTTTGGCGAAAATAGCCTAAAGTAATGAGTGGTGTTGTCGTCTCAATTTACCAAAAGTTCTTTCAAAATTTTAAAATTTAGAAAAAGAACATCGTAATCACACACATACAAATTCTATATGTATTTCTAGTTAGTTATTACATTTTTTAACCAGAAATCAATACATTAATATAAGAAAATATTTCGAATGAAAGCAACAGTTGTGATAATGAGAAATATAAGAGCCACTCTCGAGATAGAGAGAGGGGGAAAGAACAACAAGCCACCGTGCACTACCATGGTGGTGCTTAACTTCAGAATCAGCACAGGTTTCACCAAGTTAAACAGAGGAAGTCCGTCGAGAAACTTGCAGTAGGTTCCCATGCCGCCTAGACTCCTTGGTTGAGACCGACAGCGATTTTATTGAACAAATGAGTAGTACGATCCATTTTGTCTTAAACATATAAATTTTATACATATAGCTATATAAATGAACTCTTATAAAATTTACTCAAGTATGGAGGTTAGGCGACAAATTACCCATCGCACCCTGTACAAATATTTTGTGAATTTATGAAAAGTTATACTGGTGATCAATGAGATGATCACTCTTTGGGAAGTTAGCATCCAATCGCATAAGACATAGCCACCACCCCTTCTCTCAAGGTAAGGAAAATAACAATGAATAAATTAAAGATCATTAATAGAAGTTCTGCTGACCAAAAATACGCGTGCTATAACTTATTCTGACTTATGACCTTACGACCTCCAAAACATTCAATAATTCCCAGAGTAACCTCAAAAGGAACTTGTCAATTATATCATTCGAAAGGGAATGTAAAACAACATAAGGCCTCCAAATTTTGTTAGAATCAGCAAAAGAGTTACTGACATAGTGAGATGTAGAGTCGCCCTCGACTAAACTCGCACACGACAAAAAGGCGATTTAAGGAGAAACAATTTAATGATGCCATTGCACAGGCTTATTTGGAGGCTAAAGTAAAACGTTTGACTCTAGACTGATGGTGAATTCTTCAGTTAGATTGAGAGGGAAAATCCACCTAATCGAGTAACACAGCCCACTACATCCTCCAAACTATTGGATTCCAAGTACGTATAATTTCAAATTTATCTAAGCACGCCTATTATTCACCCCTCTCATCAGGTGCTCAGAAAAATAAATTTACTATATACAAATAAATTATTAATAACAAGTAAATAAATAACAATAAATAAAATGAGACCCAGGGTACCAAACGGGGGAAGGGGGGTACCAATCATTCCACGGGTACAAGCAGCCGACAGAGGATGTACGGTGATTGCTTCCGGGGAAAGGAGGGGGGGGGAAATGATGGGGAGACTCATGTAAAGTCTAATTGAGTCAAAGCTTGGATACGACGAGTAAGTGGGGAGCTGCAAAGTTCCACATGCAAAATTCCTTCTTCTTTAACCTCGCTGAGAAATGAGCGAGAGAATACACCGGACGAGAATGAAGTCGATACCAAGGTGATAGATGCCTCTCCATGTCTATCGTCTGTCGGGCGAGAATTCTGACCTTTGGTACGAGCAAGGCCAGGTAGAGGTGACGCGTTACTTTCGTAGCTAGAAGCCGTGTGGAGCCAAAGCAGGGCGTACGAGACTGTACATGTATGCTAACCAAGACGGGGCTGTATGGTACTAATTTCTCAAAGTTTTCTCGAAGTATTTATATTGTGTTGGTGGAAGTGGGTCGCCGGAGGCCACCAAAGGGGGTACGGGGATCTCATTAGACTTGGCGCGCAAGGGAGGGGAGGATAGTCTCGGCGGGTCTCACAGCCTTGCGTAAAGGTCCTTAGCACTGTAGGTCTGTCGCCGATCAAACGGTGTGAAGGCGAGTTAGGGAACCCAGTCCAGGTTTCACAACTGCGCGAAATTCTCGCTACTTCCTTGGGGATGTCTGGACGTGCAGATTTATCTTCTCAGGAGCCACAGGTATACGTTGAGTTATGGGGGTGGGGTACCCTTCTCTTTCTGACATCTTTTTCGCACCCAGGTTTGAACTTCCAAAAGAAGTGACATTAGAATAATATAGGGTAAATACACGGCTAAATTTCCCATAGGGACACAAAAAAAGGGATGGACCGGGTAGTCTGCAAAAAAATAAGTCAAATAAACGTGACTCGGGAAATGCTTGGTATTTCCATTACCGAACACATCAAGAAAAAAAATAATAACATTAATAATGCAATAAGACAGACACAATAGATGCTAATAGCCGGGATCAACATAGTTTCGTTAACTAGAGGCTTATAAACAAGGATTATTAAAAAAAAAGAAAAGTCTAACAATACAAAAAAAAGGTACATACGAACAGGGTAACTCATAAAAATTATATACACAAATAATAAAAAAAATAATGGCACATAATCTTATAAGGCATTACACAAAACTACAAGAATAATAATACAATACGATAGACAGGAATAGTTACCGATAGCCTGGGTCATCATAGTCTCGATAACAAGGGGCTTACATACAAAGATATTAAAAAAAGGAAAGGTGCCATAATACCCCAAAAGGTACATACTAAAAGGATAACTCATCAAAAATATATACACAACAATGAAAACAAATATTGGTTCATATTCTTATAAGGCATTACACAATTATTCTTGAACGACTAATTGTAATACAATTATTCTTGAACGACACGCTCTTGGGGAACCGGGTGCCAAAATTAACTAAAGTTAGTACGTGACGCTGTCCATTACTTGATGGGGGGAGGTGTATTGGACCGATGAGGTCAATTGCGAGACGGGAAAATGGCTCTGAACTAAGGGGCCTACCAGCAATGGTGCGGGCTTAACTCCTCCTCTGACGGCAGTCTTTTGGCAGATTATGCAAAACCTGCAATAGCAAATTATTTCTTCATGGGCGTCTAGCCAATAAAAATAGTTGAACATCTTCTGGGTAGTCTTCGTGTGCATAAAATGGCTTGAAAATAGGCTGTCGTGGGCTGGAGAAAACTCTTGGGCACTGGCCAATGCAAACGGAGAAGAATTTAATAGGGGCTGCTACTACTTCGGCCCAGCCATTGAAGTACGCACAATCGATGTAGCACTTAACGATGGGCAATCGATTGGCGCGCCCCAAGGAGTCGTGCACGACGGCGAATTTATTATAGCTCGCGGCTACTGGAGGAAACAGCCTGTCCAACACCACTATGCAGGTGCACCCGGTATCTATCACAATAGTGGAGACGGCAGCCATTAATCCTTCCGGATTCGAACTTTAGGCCTCCAGGGGTATTCTTATCAAACAAAAAGTTTACTTGGTTGAAGCCGAGACTTGAAGTGCTACGGAGGGAGAAGATTCCGATGGTGTTGATGGAGTCTCAGACATGGCACAGATCTGATGTACCTGGAGAGAAGAGTTATTCCTGAACTGAGAGTTCTGGGGGAGGTTCGTTTTACATAAAGCTTCACACCATAGGAAGAACAAATGATGGGTCTCCTGGCAAAAGATGGTATAGGGGGGACTGAAGAGATCGGTTTTACTTCCCGGTGTTCGGACAAAAAGAGGGGTTTCGACTTGGACGGCCCACTTACCTTAGCAACCTTGTTTTAATTTTGCAGAATGACTTTACCTTTGTTTGGTTTAGGTTTTAGGACAAGGGGCCGTTTTTTCCCTTCTTTCGGATAAATGTTGTGGCTTGTTTAATAAATGTCGAACTCATTAGTGCACTCTTTGAATGTGAGGCACAATCGGTCTTTTACGAAAGATCTGACTTCAGCCGGATGTGCAGCCAACAACTGGTCTCTCAGGAAGAGGTCAACAAGGGCATCGTAGTCATGGGTGATTATAGAAGCCTCGAGCCAAAAGTTGAGGTGCTGCTGGAGGGTGTAGCCAAACTGATGGTATGTTTGGCCTAGCTGAAGGCGGCTATGCCTGAATTTGGATCGGTAAAAGTCTGGGGTCATGTTATTTGCTGTCAGTAACTCCGATTTAAAGGTCGGATAATCATTTGTTGCTTCCGAGGGGAGTGATATGAATATTTAATATATCTCGGAGTTGGGAACTTAGCAAGGGCAACAATTGAACCACTCAATCTGGCACGATATCCCAGTTTCGAAGATTTTCTCGAAGTAAATTAAAAGGCTCCGAATTTCTCGCCTTCCTTGAAAACCGGAAGCTTAACAGACGTGGGATGGGGAGCTTCGGACCTCGAGCTGATGGACAGCGTCTCGTTCCTGGTCCTATTCATTTCAAGTTTATTAAGGCGGATTTTTTCCCTTTTTTCTCTTCTTTCTTCTCGTTGCTTCTTTTGTCTTTCACTTTTCTACTTGTTCCTTCTCTTCTCTTTCTCTCTGTCTTCTCGCTTCTCTTTCCGTCCTTTCCTCATGCTTGATATAAGCAAAGAGGTCCTTGCCGCTGAGCCCAACTGACTCTCCGTGCAACGTGTTAAATAATGAGAACATTTTGTCGCGTGCGACAAGCTTTCAGGAAAAGCACCACAAAAAGGGGGGAATTATTTAGACGCACAGGATAAGTGCTAGTAGGCTTTGGCGGACCTACGATTCTTCACTTAAAAAAAACATCAAACGAAGACAGCTATAATCATTTCACATGGCCTGAATTGTTAATTATACTCGAAATATTCACTCCGAAATTTAGCGAGAACCTGTGTTGCCCAATACGCAACGGAGAAATGACAAACACAATACCCCTCAAAAGAAATAAGATTAACTCCTTTACAATACGGCAGACGTTTGATGAGGCCTGGAAAGGGTTAAAGTTTCACAAAGCCACAAAATTAAATACAAAAAATGCACACAAAAGATAAAAATAGAAAAGGGGTAAAGTCTTTTCTACGGTTTATAAAACCAGAACCTTTAATATACAAGAATAACACTCATTAGAATCTGTCATTGCTCTAAAAGAGATGAGATCAGATACTGCGGGTGACCTCACATCTGACACCTGAATATAATATAGGTAGATGTAGTAGGGTGACCGTGAAGAGGGCACGCCAGAAAATTGAGATACAGATCCTAGTGCGACGGTTAAATAAACAAGATTGAGTGCGGTAGGCCTAACTAATAAATTCTTAGAGGTTCTGGGATTAGGAAAACTGATGGTAGAAAAATGACTTTACTATATACAAAGAAAATATTAATAACACAAGTAATCAAATGACAATAAATAAAATGAAACCCAGGTTACCAAACGGGTTGGGGGGCATACAATCGACTCCACTGGTACGAGAGTCCGAGAGAGGATGTACGTTAATTGCTTCCAGATAAAGAGAGAGGACTGGAAATGATGGGGAGAAACACGTTAAGCCTAATTGACTCGAGGCTTGGTTTTGACGAGTAAGTTGGGCTCTGTAAAGTTCCATTCCATACTAGGACAAAGTCGATACCCGAGTGATAAATGCCTTTCCATGTCTATCGTCTGTCAGGCAGCAATTCTGGTCCTAGATACGAGCAAGGCCGAATAGAGGAGTCGCATCGCGTTCGTAGCTGGAAGCAGTTGGGAGGCGAAGCAGGGCGTACGAAACTGTACGTGTCTGCTAACCAGGACAGAGCTGTATGTTACTAATTTCCCAAGGCTTTTCCCGAAGTATTTATACTGCCTCAGCTGAAGCGGGTTGCCGGAGGCCCATATAGGGGGTACGGGGATCTCATTAGACTTGGCGCGCCAGAAGTGGGGAGGATAGTCTCCGAGAGCATCACAGCCTTGCGCCTTGGTCCTGGGCGTCTTAGGTCTAGCGCCGATCAAACGGTGCGTCCAAGAGTAAGGGAACCCAACACGGGGCGCAGAACCGCGTGAAATTCTCGCTGCTTCCTTAGGGCTGTCTGGGAGTGCAGGTATGTCTTCTCTGGAGCAACAGGCAGACGTTGGGTTCTGGGGAGGCGGGGGGTGACCTTTTCTCTCCAACACTCTGATACACCATTTTACATCCTTTAATGAATGAATAATTTGCAAATATGCTGCACTGACCCCAAAATAGGGGATTAAACCTCACGGTAAATTATAAGATGCGAAAAAATTTGATTGTTGAGTCAAGGCTCAATTTACACAAGGAACCATTCAAGGCGTTCTCGTCCAATTATTCATTCACTTTAAGCTATCCCCAAATTCTTTTGGAACTTTATACTCTTTTATATATGAAATAAATTTATTACAAAAATTCCTAGTACTTAACATCTGTAATTTTTCTCTCTTAGATAATTTCCTGGTATTATTTATTTTTCCTAAATCAGACCTGTGAATATTGAGAAAGGAAAAGGATGAGAGCCTTTCCGAAGAGCTCGCCATGTGGTGATCATAGTTCCAAGGCCTTTCTTCCCTTAGCCTATGTCGTAGAATGACCCTTGGTTTTGATAACTATACTCTTTGACACCCTTTTAGTAGCGGTATGCTTTAAGGGGCGTGAGTTACTTCTATGATGAAGTAGGCTTTGTTCTAAGAGTGCTAATTCAGTGGTTTTGTTCTTAAGGAAGAGCTATTTTTAAACACATAAGAATAAGAGGAAACACCAGAATCTACCAAAATAAACATGTATTTTAAATGAAACACTTAACTATTACAAACCAACAGTTAACACATTTCTATCTTTGGCATCACAGATCTTTCAATGACAAAAAATAAACAAATAGGCTTCCCGTAAACATACCAATTGCCGATTAGTATTTTTTTTATCGCGACTCTATTTGATTAGCGTTAAACATTAAATTAACGTACTCTCGTCTACAAACACATATGACCTAGGTTCAAGAACAATGGTTTCTACTCTCCTTTAAAACGTGGGACGTACTAAACTTCTACTATCACAATAGAGATATAAATGTTATTTCAAACTTACAGGTAGGTATTAGGGATTGCTGATGTCGCTGGAGGACTTATGTCTCGCTTTGAAGTGTTGTGGCCGCTGGTTGATTTTCATCGAGGAGGGATTGCTTGTCGCCTGTGACGGGGGCTGATTCTTAAACGTAATTAAAGAACGGGAGCTCGTTGCGGCTGGGTTCTTCTCCTCTCACTCTTACGGAGCTTGAGATGTGAGAGTCGCTCGAGTGTGAGCGGCTTTGCTTTTCTTCAGTCGGACTTCTTTGCAGACTAAAAAGGCTTCTTCGGTATGGCAACGATATAAAGCTTGACTATTTAGGTTAGTACGGCCCTGAAAGATGGGATCGATTTTCTCAATCTGATCCTATCGTTTCTCACGGAAATAGTCTTGTATGGCTGAAGGATCGATCTTCACGAACTAACCCTTCTTCTGGCGTATCGACTTCTAATCTTCTTCTCTGGCTGAAAGATTGATCTTCACGAACTAGTCTTTCTTCTGGCGAATCGACTTCTAATAATCTTCTTGTCTGGCCGATGGATCGATCTTCACTAACTAATCCTACTCTGGCGTATCGAATTCTGATAATCTTCCTCTCTTTCTTTGCGGGGCTTATTTATAGGTGGATTGCCGCCCCATCTAAAGGGGGAAGTTACCAGGCCACAGAGGCAAAGGTCGCGGGGGCGAATGGTGAGTTAGCATCTGGGGAGAGCGAGAATTCCTGAGTTGGCACTGGGGTGCCCAACTCAGCTCGCAAATTAGAGGCTCGCACCCGCACCGCTACTTGGCGTGCCTTCTGACTCAAACCACTTTTTTTTCCATAACCACGGGTTTATGGGTCTCGTAGGTAATTGGATCGTTAGAGCGTCGTTTAAGGACCTTAGTTGGTCACCTTAAAACAGATGTTAGCTCTAACTGCCCACAGCAGCAGGGAGATCACACATGGTAAGCAGTTTCGCAAGCTACCTTTCCCACGTTTCTCCTCATGAGGGGGGAGGGGCTTTAATGTACCTATACTCCTCCAGGATGCTTAATATAGCCATTTCTCTACATTTACCTCCCTCCTTAAGAAATTAACGGGAGGGGGGGTTCCAATCCGATGCTTACAATAATATACATGGGTAACTTACGGAACATTATATTATACAATAAATTCTAGTTCAGTCGGGAATGCCTCGATAACATTTCACCTGACCTCACATTAATTCCTATATTACTGTGCCAACTTAGGATCTTTCTACCTACCACTAGGGGGTTAGTCACCCCTACTTACTTACAATTCTACTGATTTACACTTAACTTTGCTATAATACAATAGTTGGGCTGCTCCTTAATCGTCGACAGGGTTCCGACTTAACGAGTCGGCCATACAATTGTTGGCCTCTTTTATATAGTGAATGGAGTACTGGTACTCCATCAAGAGTAAACCCCATCTCAGGAGTCTTCCATTCTTACTCTTATTTTTACTTAAGCATGACAACGGTTTATATTCGCTTTCCAACTTAAACTCGCGCCCTATTAGATAATATTTGAATTTACCTATGGACCATATTTTGGCCAAAGCTTTGATTTCGATAGTAGCGTAGGATTTTTCCCTACTCAACAGTTTCCTACTGACATAAGCTATGGGATAGGCTGTTTCGTTATCTTCGTATTCAAGCAATACTCCGCCTAACCGGTTTTGACTAGCGTCTGTGTGAATGCCGAAGATCTTGTTGGGATTTAGTAAGCGAAGAATTGGCGCAGTTATGAGTTTTCCTTTTAGAACCTCCAACTGAGTTATTGCATGAGGGTTCCACGTGACAGGGTCTGACGCTGTATTTTTTAACAAATCCTTTAGTGGGGCCGCAATGGAAGCAAAGTGTGGTACAAAACGCCTATAGAACGAGGCCGCTCCCATAAACGATGGGAGTTGTTTCTTTGTTTTCGGCCGGGGCATCTTGACTATGGCGTCCACTTTTTCTTGCTGGGTAGTCAAGTGTTTTTGTCTTATTTTGAATCCCAGGTAGTCAATGGATTCGTAGGCCAAATAACACTTGGTCGGCCCGGCGGTTAGACCTTGCTCCTTCAATTTCTCCAGCAATGAGCGTAAGGCGTGTAAGTGTGACTCCTATGTACGGGTAGCTACGTACACGTTGTCGAAGTAAAACGACACGTCACTTAGGCCAACAATGATTCGCCTCATCATCCTATTATAATTGCTACGAGCTGTAAGTAGTCCGAAGGGTAGCCTGGTAAACTGTAACAGAGCTCTCTCGGTCGCAAAAGCCGTCAGTTTTTTGGACTCCTTAGCGAGAGGTATTTGATAGTACGCTTTACACAAATCCAATTCGGTGATGAATTTAGCGTGTTCAAATAAATGGAGATTTTGATCTATTAGTGGGATGGGCTCGGCGTCGAAAACGGTCACTGAATTCAATTTTCGGAAGTCCACGCACATCCGAAATGATTGATCAGGTTTCTTAACCATTACTATGGAGGAGCAATAATTGGACTCCGATGGCTCTAAAATTCCCCATTTTAGTAAATTCCGGACTTCCTTATTGAAGGCTTCTCGTAGATGGATCGGTAAAGGATATGGTTTGCTTCGAACCAATTAATTAGTTTTTAGTTTTATTTCATGGCTAAAATCCTTGGTGCATCCGGGGTTTCAGAAATGACTTCTGGGAATTCCATGAGCAAGTTCAACATTCCCGCTTTTTGTTGAATCTCTAAGTGGGGATTTATCTTTAAATCCACCCGAGGGTCTTCCGGGGTAGGGGAGAGCGAGGGAAGTTCGTATTCCTCGTCTTGTTCCACACACACGGTGTGTATGACTTGCAGGAGCGTACCCGGGTAAACGGCATCCATCGGTTCTTCTTCATCTAGAAGGGTAATATTCTTTATGCCCGCGCGGCGGTGATATTTTTTTAGCATGTTTATGTGATAGGTTCTTCGCCATGTTGGGGTATCTATCAAGTAATCGACTGGACCCCGTGCCTCAATTACTTCAAACGGTCCCTTCCACTGGGCCCATAACTTATTATTTTCGGTCGGGAGTAATAATGAGACTTCATCTCCTGCTTTTAATTTTCGAGCCTTTGCTTTCATATCGAAGTAGTCGCGGTATTTGGCTAAATTTTTCTCGACGTTCTCTTGAGCTAAGCCAGAGCAGTATTCTAGGCGCTCGCGCATATCCATCACGTAGGCGTAAGACGATTTGATTTCTTGGTCGAGCTTCGCGTTGGAAAATAATTCCTTAAGAATACTCATAGGACCTCGCACATTTCTCCCGTATAATAGCCCAAAGGGCGAGAATCCCAACGTCCGATGAGGTATTTCTTGGCAGGCGAAAAGGGCTGCAGGCAGGTATATGTGCCACTGTGTAGGGTTGTTTTGACACAACTTCTTCAATATATTTTTGAGAGTCCCGTTTAATTTCTCGCAGATTCCGTTAGCGGATGGATGAAATGGACTCGTAAAAATTGGCTTGACTAACAGTAGTTTATTAAAATACTCCATCAATTCTGAGGTGAATTGGCGCCCTCTATCCGATAGAATTTTTTTAGGCAGGCCTACTTGTGCAAATATTGAAATTAATGCTTCAACGCAGGAAATAGTGTCAATCTTCCGTAGTGCCACGGCATCTGGGAACCGGGTGGAACAACCTACTACGGGTGAGGATTTAGGAGTGTCCTCCACTTGAAGGGGGGTGAATTGGTCCCACCAAATCAATAGCCACTCGAAAGAATGGTTCGGTTATAACGGGCACCTTTTGTAAGGGTGCGGGCGGTACCCGTCCTCTGGAGGGATCCTTCTGACACACGTCGCATGTTCGGCAATAGGCCACAATTTCCCTGGCGGCCTGGGGCCAATAAAAGTGTCGGAATATCTGCTGCGCCGTTTTGTTGTGCTTAAAGTGTCCGGCTAATATTCCATCATGCGCGGTATTCAAAATTCTATGCGTGTATTCTTGAGGTACACACAGTGCTTTCTTGTTCTCCTTATCCTCCTCGCTGATAGTACGGTAGAGAAGTGAGTCTTCTACGATATACTGGATAGGCTTCTTTCCTTTCACTTGGAGAGTTTCACCTTTAATAGCTTTCTCCCATAGAGGTTTAAGAGTGGGGCATTCCTTCTGAGCACTGGCGAAGGAAGTCAATTTGAACCCATTGTCTTCGGGGGTAATCCTCGGGGTCAACTTAGCAGGTTGCTCTTTCCTCTGGGCTTCTTGTGCCCGGGTGACTACTTTTGGGCCACTTCTTGCTGATGAATTAGGGGGTTTTGTCTGATTAGTACTGCGCAGAACTTAATCGGGGCTACTACCCCGTCCGTCCAACCGGTGAAATATCTGCATTGTATATGAAATCTCACGACGGGGAATCGATTGTCGCGTCCTAAAAAGTCGTGGACGATTGCGAATTTCTTATAGTTAGGGTTTACTGGTGGCAGCAACTTGTCGGATACCACTATGCACGTACATCCGGTGTCTCTGACTAAAGTGGATACTCGACACCCATTAACAGTGCCCTCTTTAAATTGTAGGCCGCCTGGCGAACTTTTGTTGAATAGAAACTTTACCCGTTGCTTGGGCTCTTCGGATGTTGGCACGGGGACGTAGGACGAATCAGCTTGTCCTGCCGGGATCGCAGGAGTCAGGTTTTGCACCTGTTGTCTCGAGGTCTCCCTCAGTCGGGAGTTCTGTGGGCACTGGAAACTCAGGTGACCTATTATCCCGCAGGTATAACAAGTAACGGGCTTCCTGGGATACGTGCCGGTATTAGGGTATGATCCTTGTGGAAGACTAACTTCTTTTTAATTTTTTTCTCCTCCAAAATTTGGTTTATAAGTTCCTTTTGCTGCTGAGAACTTGAAGGGCTTCTTCTGTAAATGCCTGGGTGGTGGCCCATTTTTCTTTAGGGAGGGAGCCTTCTCTTTCTTGTACTTCCTCGGATATAAACGATGATTTACCGCGTGGAGGTCCGCCTCGTCCAGACACTCGTTGAAGGTAGAAGCTTTTCGGTCCTTAACGAATGCACGGATTTCCTGGGGTAGTGTACTTAGTAACTGATCTCTAAGCATGAAGTCGTTGACCGCAGTGACTTCGTTCTCTACCCCTTCTGACTTTATCCAAAACTGTAGGCTTCGACGAAGCTCAAAGCCAAAATGTTTGTATGTTTGTCCAGGTCTTATACGAGCCTGCCTGAACTTCCTTCTATATTCTTCCGGGTTAAGGTTTGTTGCTGAGAGAAGTTCGGCTTTGAGAGTGGAATAGTCCACAGTCGCTTCTGAGGGTAAAGATACGAATATCTCTCTCATTCTACGATTGAGTAGCGGTAACAGTTTGGCGACCCCATCTACTTTTAGGTCCCAATTATTGACTTCAAATATTTTCTCGAAATGGGAGAGATATGAGCATAAATCTTCTTCGTCCTTGTACTCCAGGAGTTTCATGCTGGCCGCTGGTGACACTCCTGTTCTAGATGACACTGACTGCACCTCTAACTGGTCTTTACTAAGAGCTCTTTCGTGGGCCCTTATCTTCTCTCTTTCATCAGCTTCCATTTTCGTCTTTTCTCTTCTTTCATCAGCTTCCATTTTCATTTTACCTTCCTCTCTCCTTTCTTCTCTTTCGTTTCTCTCTTTCTCCTGAATAAACGAGCTCAGATCGGCTTCTTCCAGTCCGAGGCTTTGACCTAGCTTCCGATAAAGGTCAAACAATGCCATTGCGCTTATGTCAGTCATCTACCTTGTTTTTAATCAAGCCTGACCTACTCCACCACCATAACTTACCACTTGGCCTAACAATTACCTTTAGATTGTATCCACCTCTAACTTTACCAATTTTCCACTCGTCAAATATTCTATTATTCTTGGTGTTCCTTTTATGTGTTAGCTCTTCCATAAATAGACAGGGCTGGGTTCTTTCTAATATAAAACCTATAGACCTGACACCACTTTTATAATATGTCGTAGAATGACCCTTGGTTTTGATAACTATACTCTTTGACACCCTTTTAGTAGCGGTATGCTTTAAGGGGCGTGAGTCACTTCTATGATGAAGTAGGCTTTGTTCTAAGAGTGCTAATTCAGTGGTTTTGTTCTTAAGGAAGAGACTATTTTTAAACACATAAGGATAAGAGGAAACACCAGAATCTACCAAAATAAACATGTATTTTAAATAAAACACTTAACTATTACAAACCAACAGTTAACACATTTCTATCTCTGGCATCAAAGATCTTTCAATGACAAAAAATAAACAAATAGGCTTCCCGTAAACATACCAATTGCCGATTAGTATTTTTTTATCGCGACTCTATTTGATTAGCGTTAAACATTAAATTAACGTACTCTCGTCTACAAACACATATGACCTAGGTTCAAGAACAATGGTTTCTACTCTCCTTTAAAACGTGGGACGTACTAAACTTCTACTATCGCAATAGGAATATAAATGTTTTTTTTAACTTACAGGTAGGTATTAATGATTGCCTAATGTCGCTGGAGGACTTATCTCTCGCTTTCAAGTGTTGTGGCCGCTGGTTGAATTTTCGTCGAGGAGGGATTGCTTGTCGCCTGTGATGGGGGCTTATTCTTAAACGTAATTAAAGAACGGGAGTTTGTTGGGGCTGGGTTCTTCTCCTCTCACTCTTACGGAGCTTGAGATGTGAGAGTCGCTCGAGTGTGAGCGGCTTTGCTTTTCTTCAGTCGGACTTCTTTGCAGACTGAAAAGGCTTCTTCGGTATGGCAACGATATAAAGCTTGACTATTTAGGTTAATACGGCCCTGAAAGGGGAGATCGATTTTCTTAATCTGATCCTATCGTTTCTCACGGAAATAGTCTTGTATGGCTGAAGGATTGATCTTCACGAACTAACCCTTCTTCTGGCGTTTTGACTTCTAATTTTTTTCTTTGGCTGAAAGATTGTTCTTCACGAACTAATCTTTCTTCTGGCGAATCGACTTCTAATAATCTTCTTGTCTGGCCGATGGATCGATCTTCACTATATAATCCTACTCTGGCGTATCGACTTCTGATAATCTTCCTCTCTTTCTTTGTGGGGCTTATTTATAGGCGGATTGCCGCCCCATCTAAAGGGGGAAGTGCCCAGGCCACAGAGGCAAAGGGGGGGGGCGAATGGTGAGTTAGAATCTGGGGAGAGCGAGAATTCCTGAGGTTGCACTGGGGTGCCCAAGTCAGCTCGCAAATTAGAGGCTTGCAACCGCACCGCTACTTGGCGTGCCTTCTGACTCAAACCACTTTTTTTCCATCACCACGGGTTTATGGGTCTCGTAGGTAATTGGATCGTTAGAGCGTCGTTTAAGGACCTTAGTTGGTCGCCTTAAAACAGATAGTAGCTCCAACTGCCCACAGCGGCGGGGAGACCACACATGGTAAGCAGTTTCGCCGGCTACCTTTCCCACGCTTCTCCTCATGAGGGGAGTGGGCTTTAATGTACCTATACTCCTCCAGGATGCTCAATGTAGCCATTTTTTCTACAGCCTTTGCAAGCAATGTAACCCCTACACTTTTAATCATGTTATTTTTCCCTTGGATTTAATTTGCGTTAGAATTGATTTTTTATCAATAATATCCGACATCTGAATTATTACGAATATAACAAGGGATCGAATTCCTTTTTTCAATCATTTACCGACCTCTTTAATTAATTCGAGGGAAATATAATGAAATTGATTTTAGGGATGACAATTACTTTTTCATTATGTAAAGAAGAGGATATAATTGGTTTCTTAGATGAGATCAAAATAAATGATTGATAGATATTTAAAATGCCCAAATTACTAAATAGCGAGAAAAGTTGTCTTTTTAAATCCAAGAGTTTGAAAAACAGAAAAGTGTAAATTAATTAAGAAAGATAGGAAAGGATATACAGTTAACTGTCTTTTGTTTAATACTTTTATTATACATACTCGTATATAGTGTAAATGTGCAGGTTTTCTTTGGCATTGAGCCTTCTTTTGCAACTTAGACTGACACCGAACTGGGATGATAGTAAGTTATTTCATCCAAACTAACTTTTTCACTTACTACATTCTCTAAAAATTCATTACAGTTGGAAACATGAAACTTCAAATCTGTATTGAAATTAACTAACACACTTTTTGAATTGTCAATAAAAACATTTTAACCCTGTTTAATACGGTAATCTCCATATGTTTATGTATTTGACTATTTAGTCAAGCTTTATTTAGTAATTGATATGAAAGATATTAAAGCTACACGCCTGCCATTAAAATTGAAGAAAGTACTTGGAATAAACTTGAGCAATAATGTGTTTATCAATCGAATAGTTATTCACCCCACATTATTTAATTAATGAGTTGCTTTTCAGTTATAATCATTGCTCTTTTTTCCTGGAATCTAAAGCACAATAACACCGAGGCCGTATTTCGTAGGAGATTAATAAGCTGAGATCGGTAAAAAAAGGGGTGATGGTAGATGAACCACAAATGTTAGGAGATAAAAAGCTTCCGGTCTTCTAAACATTAGGATTGGAAGTGGGCGCAAAAACCAGCCCTGGAGCCAGAAGGGCACCCCTTGCCTTCATGTTTCAGTTCTAGCAGGTGCATTACCACTCTTACACCATCCACACTCCTTGCGGGCTCATCCACCTAAATTATTTTTTTCTTACTTTGGGCTTTTCAAAAATCCCTGACCATGGCCAGTCCCCCATTGTTTCACCTTTGCCGTCGAAGAGAATGCCCATTTGGACACTTCAGCACAATGACACTTACAACAAAGGTGTTCTTGAAACAGAAGCAGTATTTCCCATTTACGGGCATCAGATTTATTTCCGCTCCTTCACTGTCACCACCCTATTCTTTCACGTGTCCTGTCTACCGCGCTCGAATTTTCGTCAGTATCACTCGACAGTCGACTCAGCTATTTCTGCACATTTTCCATCCTCCTACTTCTCAGTAATTAATGTAAATTCCTCTAACGGATCAGAGCGGACCACTCTATTTACTATCATCAAAAGGCCATTCTCTGGATCATTTTCACCCGTAGTTTGCCTCGCCGATGATCTAACTAAGTTCCTCCATGCAACTAATTCTACAGTTTTTATCATTTTGATTTTTTAGCCTTCAATTCTCTTAATGGCTTCGTCTTACGCTCTCTATGGTGTAGATACTTTTTGCATACTTGAAAATGAGTGTATCAGAGTACTTAAATGTTTCTTCGACATTCAACATACCTTGATTTTTCCGTCTCTTAGTTCGAGTTAATTTGGGTATTCACTTTGCGAGATAAAGATCACCTTTAATCAATATTAAATTGCTTTTATAAAGTTGTAATTACTCCGTCATTAGTTGTTTGTCTTATACTATATGAAGCAGTATCGGAAGTAGATAATTACAGAGAATTCACATGCTTCGTGAGAGAGAGTTCAATTAATTACCAACCATTTTATGATATAAGCTGTTAAAATTGTTCAGAAATATCTAGTTGTACCTAGGATCGTTTGATCCTTAATTAAGATCGAAGAGACTCAAGTTTCACTAAGTAAGGAAAAGGCATAACTGAGATTGAAAATATTTAGCAAAAGAAGAAAGACTAAAAAAAGCTTTTGGCCTCAAATAGGCCAATCAAACGGAGAAATGTCATTCAATGTAAAGTAATTGAAATCAATTCTGGTAAGATATACTTCACCAGATTGTGCCTCATGGTCATTAATGGTTGAAGGAGAAAGGAGCTGAAATACCCTTTGATAATTGATTGGCAAACGCTCTTAAATCATACCACTAGAGGGGGCCTTATTTTATTAAAAAATATATCGAACATTACAGAAAAAATAATTTTATCATAAATATGCTTATAGGTCAGAATATATATATATATATATATATATATATATATATATATATATATATATATATATATATATATATATAAGTACAGGTTATCTCAAAAGTCTCAATACATCGTTTTGGGGGGCAACAGGAGTAACAAAAATTTCCCAGGTCAGGAATTTGTGAATATAAAGTCACATCGATAATGGTATTTTCGGTATGGTGTTCAGATTTGATCGAATTCCTTCTGACTGTAATTTACTGTGTGTAGTTACCCCTGATACGGAATCAAAGTTAATCAGTAGGTCCACTTACGACCTTCAGATTGATCGAACTAAATTATTTCCTATACATAATTAACGATAAATTATCCATGGATAAATTTATATTTTACAGCCCTTAAGGAAAGAACAAAGAGAACAAATATGAATTGTTTACCCCTTCCATTTTACTCCATCTTCAGATGACTTATCAGTGTCATTTCTCCTAACCAAACCTCTTCTAAATACAGTTTTCCCATCCTTAAATCTTTCCCTTAGATCAAGTCTAATGGAGAATCAAATGAATTAAGCACATATTTAATTCCTTGTAAATTCAACAACTGTCCCTCGATCTAATAGGAGAAAGTGGGAGAATGTTAGCAAAAAGAATGTATGAAAATAGTGATGTCATTTGAAGCGGTCATACATCCAATATTTTTAGTCACACCCCAAATATATCCATCAAATTGATTATACCAACTCTCGAATTCCTTACCATTGGAATGATTTTCGCAGAAAGAATATTGTCCTTTCACTATTAATTAGAGAGGTCCACAAATTCAACCTTTCAGATGTGCAACTTAAATATTACCAGTGTCCAAAAATTGATCGTAATGAATATAGAAAATAACTTTAGAGACATAAGTTGCATTTTTTCGTCCGTCCACTGTAGAGTTCATTCCGATAAAATGGATTCCAACCAAATCATTTCTTCATCTATAAAATTATTCATCCCCTTTGAATATCTTCCCCAGAAAAGTCATCGAATAGGCTTTGATATACCGCTTTGAAGGTCGATTCCTTGGAGACTGTAGAAAAGAAATAGATTTAAATTTATAAAGGAACGAAAAAGAAAAATTGTATTAATGGGAAATTAAGAGCATTAATACAAGCTGTCATCACGACATTTTTTGCTTGAATCTGGTATTTAGAATTCCTTAATTCTTTCTGTGTGTAAGATTATGGGAGTTAACTGTCCGTTCTTCTTCACTGGCATGAAATTACATAGAAGGATGTCTTTCTAAATTTCATCACCTTGTAGTTATTGGTAGAAGAGTTTTAGGTTACATTTATTAGATATATTTTTACCAGTAGTCTTTACTCTACCATTGGCACAAATTTCATTTATCTTCGGTTCACTTTTAGCTTTGCAAGTGCATGTCTGGTAATATGTGTGTATATATAGAAATAAACTATATATGTAGAAAATCAAATTGTAGACAATTTTTACACAAATAGATAAAAAATATGTAGAAATAACATCGATATTCTTATATGTAAATTGAGGACATATTCGTTTTGAATCTCAATCTTGCAATTAATACTTTGTTAGTCTTCAAATCTAGTTTGGGTTTCTTATTTTGGCTTAATTTACATATTAAGCGAAAAAAATCGATAGCATCTCTTGTACAATGGTAATAAGTAGAGTCTTCAAAAAAAGTAAGAAGTGAGGAGTTGAGGAATAGTAATGATGTGACAAATTACACTTCTAAATCCACCTGAAGACGTTGTGCGGAATCACACAAAACATGATTGCCCATGCTATTGCGAACGACCCCTTGTAGGTTAAAACGGGGTCGGAGAATGCTTGCTATTCTTTAAGTTATTTCATTGGATTTTAATTTAAAACAGTAAACTATTAACAGTATTATTCTGAGGCATATAATAATCATTCCATAACACCAGCAAACGAATGACTGTATACAAGAGACTTGTGAGAAGGGAAAGGTCTTTGTGATACAGTCACATGCTTGACATAGTAACTAAATTTATAGTATTATATGGCAACATAATTTATCAAGTTACTTCTGTTGTTTCTAAATACGAAAATGGATTAGTATTACCTATATAAATACTTTTCTAAAATAAAAAAAATTAAATTAAGTATTTGGATTAACCATTTTCTTCATAATTTACATTGAAAGGTCAAAATATACACATTTTTTAAATAGTAATAGGTTAAATATAGGCTAAATTCGGATCTCAATCTCCTTTCAGAGTTACTTTGCCTATCTCTTAAATTCTATAGAATGGTTAATCAAACTTTATTAAATAAAAGTATAATAAGCTGATAATTATAACTGAGCTGCGATTATATAAATATAGGGATGGGTTTTACCTTTTTCATGCTATCTAGACAAACTATTTTATTAATTCTAAGTGACTGCCATGGTACTATTAATTTTAATGTATATTAATACAAAGATTGACACGCTAGAAAGTTAGTTTGAAGTAGATTTCACGAAAATATATCATATATTTTTCATTAAAATTATTGCTTGTTGTTTAACTTTATAATATATCTCTGTTATAATTTTGTTTGGGGTTAAGTTCATAACTATCCTGTGTTTTTTTCTTTATTAAGTTTACATATTAACTAAAAGTATGAAATAGATTTATTGCTATATGACTGACGATAATGTATAAAAATGAAGATTTTGCAGTTCCTCTACCAACTGGACTCCTAGGTTTGCAAAACCAGCATTATGCCACTTATACATATATTAATTCTTTGTTTGTGAAATGTACATGTGGCTATATTTGTGTGTGTGCTTATGTGAGAGTGTATTAATTTCTGCATTGTGTGTGCCTCTTTTGGGGGCGCGGCAATGCGAGAATGTGATTATTATTATTTATTATTTTCTTTGTATACCTATGTTCTGTAATTGTTTTTTTTTCAGTGAAATAAAGCCGACGTTTGGATTCTTCTTTCACCTTTTTATTACTTTAATTTCTTTCCAATATTTATATGAATAATTTTTAGCCATGGCGTAAATTACTTTATTTACAGAAAAAATTAAACGGAATAAATAAAAACAGATAAAACATGAGAGAACTCATGTTATTATATATATATATGTAGGAACTTGTTCTGCTTCTGGAAATGTAGCGGCTCAAATACAGAAAATAAATAGTTTTATTTCTCCTCAACGTGAACGAAGAAAAAGGGAATGATTGCTTCAGAAAATAGGTAATAATAATTAGAAGAATAAATTAAACTAAAGCATTATATCAATTATTAAATTATAAAGAAAACACAGATCTGTTTGCGATACATACTTTATATTTTTTAAAATTAGTCGAGTAATCGAGTAAGTATTTTCATCCTGTAATGAATGCGACGGAAATCCCTAGTTTCAAGATTACTACTGCTTATTTCATATCCAACCTTGGCAATTTGTGAACTTACTATGTAAATTAATCCATGGAATATACCTCCCCATGAGATTAAGTTACAGCCTTTTAACTGTCGCAAAGGACATTTAATAAGCAATTGCATGATTGTTTTTAATTTTACTTTGAAGTTAGGTTTTGATAATCCTCTCACTTTTAAAGGAAAATATTGGAAGAAGATTAAGAAAAATACTCTCCTAACAAAAATGACCTAAATCACGCGGAAAATATTGATAGTTTTTTGCTCGCCATGGAATATGGTCGTTAAATTTTATCTAATATAGATTCTGATGAAATATCATCTTTTGTGACACTAGATTTACCTAAGAATTGCTGTGCCAAGCTCATTTGAACCAAAGGGTTATTCTCTCAGTATTTTAAATGTAAATGAGCTTATTAATACTATTTTGTGAAGCCAAAAGTCATTGATGCAAAATAATTATTTATAAAAAATACTGTAAGCAAAATGTAATCAAGTAAAAGAATTTCAAAGGCAACAAATGACCAGTCAATTTTAAGATTAAGAGGTTATCGCCATTTTCGTAATTTGCTTAAGGACAATTTCAGTAAATTTATCAATGGTTAAAGTAATATTGATGTATAAAATTATGTGAGTGCCATGTGGGAAATGAAAACATTCAGTAGTGTCTCTGACGTAGCAACCACCTGGTATAGATGTTATAATTATCCTAATTTTGACAGTAGCTGCAAGAATGAAGACGCGTGGTAAAGATATTACATAATTTGATAAAGGACGCATCATCCACTTCCATGAATTTGGCAAATCAACATGTGATATCTCTACAGCAAGACATATAGGCATAACAAGATTAGAGAGAACAATTTTACGCTGGAAACAAGATGGCGAAGCCGTTTCATTTCGTAACAACTGTAGTAAGCATTAAATTCTTGACGAAAGAGAAAGGCGCTCTTGAAAGTGTTTGGTAAAGAAAAATTGGAGTTCTTCGACGGAGCAGTTAACCTGCATGTTCTGTGAAGGTTCTAAAATGATTTCAACAAGAACTATGCTTCTTGAACTGAGAAAAATGCATTTACGCAGCTGTGCCTCAATCAGGGAGGCACCTATGACCGCACCAAATCGATAAAACGGCTTTACTTTGCCAAAAAACATAAAAACTAGAGTTTAAAGGATTCGAAACGTGTGATGTGGTCCGATGAATTCTAGGTTTACCCTCTTCCAGAGTGATGAGCGCATTCGAGTATGGTGAGAACCTCATAAAATATTGGATCCATCATGCATAGTACACTGCGTGCCGGCATCTGGAGGTATTATTATGGTCTGGGGTTGTTTACCTGGGCTAGACATAGATTTGCAACCCTCTGCAGCAAAAAGATGAAATCTCGTGAGTATTTGTAGATCCTGGACGATCAAGTTCGTTTTTTTCTTTATGGCTATGGAATGTTTCAGGACGATAACGCGCGAATCCACTGGTCTAACATCGTCAAAGTTTGGTTCACGCAGCTTGAGGGATAATTTCAGTACATTCAGTGACCATCACAGTCCCAAGACTTTAATCCTATAGAGAATTTATGGGATGAACTTGAAAGGAACCTGCGTGCATCATCGCCTCTACCATCATCATTGAATGATTTGGGTCTACGGCTACGGAATTTGTGGCAAAAATTGAAGCTACAAAAGATGCAAAAGCTTGTAGAATCCATGGTAGATAGGATGAGTGCTGTAATTCTATCGAGAGGAGGTCCAATGTTTATTAATTAATTATTATACGAAGGGCGGGCAATAAGTTTTGCAAATCGGTAGGGCAAAACAGAGGAAAGGGTATGGCTGTTTATAGGGGTGTTAGGAGAAGTTATGACAAGTCAAGACCTGCAGCTGCACGCTCCTGCCTCGTCTATTTAAGAAGCAGTAGCTGATCGCAGATCGTGAGTCACAAATCTTTGAACAATGCAGAAGGTTGAGCACCGCGCAGTGATCACATTTTCGACCAAGAAAGGCAAGAATGCAAAAGAGATCCATGAACGCATGGTTGCAGTGTACACCGACACCGCCCCTTCCTATGCAACCATTGCTCGCTGGAATAGGGAGTTCTGCCATGGTTGTGAGTCCCTTGAAGATGACGGGGGGAGGGGGGTCCAGGACGCCCGTCAGACTTGACCAACGAGGACAATGTGGCCTGTGTAGGGAGGATGATCTTCAAAAATTCGACGGGTGAAGGTCTAAGAAATCGAGCGAGAACTTGGACTATCACATGGAAGTGTTATCAACATCATCCACGACAATTTGGCCATGACCAAGGTCTCTGCTTTTTAGGACCCTAGAAACATCACGCCCCATGATCGACTTCAACGTCGTCAAAGTCCATAAGGCCAGAGTTGCACTAGCTGCTCTGCGCGAGTGCGGATTTGAGGAGCTCAGCCATCCCCTCTACAGTCCAGATCTGGCCCCTAGCGACTACTTTTTATTCCGATGGCTCAAGGCTGCACTGCGTGGACGCCGGTTTGGGGACGATGAAGATGTCCAGATCGCCATCCAGGAGTGGATTGAACAGCAGTCGAGAGATTTCTGGTTGTCGGGAATTCGAAGCCTCAGGGACAAGTGGCGCAAGTGCATTGAAGTCGAGGGTAGTTATTTTAAAAAATAATAAAACACTTTTACTCATATCTCGTTTCCTTATAGCCGAATTGCAAAACTTATTGACCGCCCCCGTACTCTATGACTCTTATTTTTGCCAGGCAATGTATATCTTCATTTTATTTACGTCCTTTTCAAATATATTCTATCGGCAGCCATTTGAAGGAAACTTTAAATTTTTTATGTACATATTAAAGCAAAGTTAATAATTATGATATCAATATCCTACGAGGCCAAAAATATTTATCTATTAAGCAACGCTGTTTTGCTATCACAAATGGTTTAACTAACCTTCTCCTAAAGTATCTTTGGTCTTTCTCAGCATTGGTTCTCTAATGTCTCGATTTTATCAATGTGTCATCCAAAATCCTCGCCTTCTTTAAAAACGGGGAGCTTCACCGATGCTGACCGGGAAATTTTATTTTGAAGCCAGTATATCAATGATGGGAACTGGAGGCCATAATTATTTGTCTATTAAGTAACGCTGTTTTGCGATCACAAACGGTTTAATTAACCTTATTCTAAATTACCTCTCGTCTTGTTCAGCATTTATTCCCTAATGTCTCGATTTTATCAATGTTTGATCCAAAATCTTTGCCTTCTTTAAAAACGGGGAGCTTCACCGATGCCGACCGGGCAATTTCAGCACAAGGATTGATAGAGAGAAGAACTGGAGGTTCTATAAGGTGACCCACATATTTCTCCGCAGTAAAAAAATAATAATAAATTGTCATACAATTATTGAAATCAAATGTTAAAATATCGTAGTTCTGCTCCAACAAAAGGATTGATCTTTCTTTTGTGGCAAAGATATTAGAATGATTTCTATTCTTCTTTTTTCTTGTATCTATTGCAAACAATTATTTTGATTTTCAACGAGGTTTATTTCTTACCGCATCGAAAATTATGTTAAAACCCTACATATATAATTTCCTAATCCTCTAATTTTGAATATTTTGGTTATTCTCCTAATACATAATTTCCTGGCTTATATCAGTTTTTCTTCCTGCACTGAGTAAATATGTTTTTTTTAATATTTCTTTTTTAATACTTAGTAACTCAATGAAGATTTTATTCAAGTTTGCTTTCTCATTGCTTCGCTTTAAAACCAAGCCGAAGAGAAATGGGTGTCTTTCCTCTACCCCCAAATTCTCATGGAATTCATAATAACCTACATTGGCAAGTATTCATTAGATAAGTCCGATCTGTCATATCATTAAGACTTTCAATGCCTGCTAACAAGATGTGAATAATTCCGTCTCTTACAGGGGTTGGGTGACAGAGAATAGTTAGGAGATGCCTATCTCAATAATCGTGTCCATGAAGGAGGAATTTGTGAACAATATTCGATTTATTGTATCCTACCGTGCTCCATCCTCAGAAAACTTAGCGGTTTAAGTTGCAGATAGACCCGACTTAGTGACCCCATGTGTTTCCTTTTTTAGTTTTGGGACAGATAGTACAGGCAAATTTAATCCAATACAATAGAAGTATCCTGATCATCGAGGACAAGTGGACTGGTTTATTATCTATCGATTCAAATATGACTGAGAGAAAATAAATAATTTGTATTGAAAAATGAAAATTATTATATGTAAGATTTTAAAACAAATGCTGCACATTATCTTCATGAAAAAAGTAATTCTAGTACATATTTAAACATTAAGGTGTAGTCGACCAATCGAACGCCATTTTTCTAAGTTTCTAGTGAGAATGGTGATCTAAAATATCGAAATATAGATCGAAACTAGCAAATGAAATAAAATGGGGGAAAAAAAGGAAAAAACGCAACGTTTCGAAAAGAATTTCTCTTTTCGAAAATATAAAGGCCAGAAATTGAAAGTAGAAATTATGAATTGCAGATAGAAATGAGAATAAAAATGGACAAAATTTCAAACAAATGATGGAAGTTCAACTAATCTGGGTTGTGACACTTCGATGCAAGCTCAGCATTCCTCATTAACTAGGAGCATAACGAAACTAAATTTTGAATGAAATTGCCAGAAACGTAATGCTAATTTATTATTTTTTTTTTCACTTTTTATAATTAAAAATGTTAAAACTTAGATGAGAAAAAGTGAACGAAATCTTTTAAATAGACACTCACAAAAACTTGGTGAAGATGAAGAACCTGATAAGGAGTTCAATGTGAATAAGCTGCGAAAGTTACTAAGAATTTCTGTAAAGCGGCAAGAAGCATTACTCTATTAAGCTTAGTATATTCTACGACATTAAGTCTCCTTGTGCTGTGATAATTATTTAGCATATGCATTAACCAAATCTTACATGTGCCTTCATTTCTATACTTAAGGCCACCAAATTTTGGTGAGTGATTGTACTATCCGAGGTTTAAGGCAGTAAATGGTAACTAGTTTATCGTAGACTATATTTATGGGGTTCAAGCCCTTGAAATTAAGACACAAGCAGAAACTCAGGAAGTTAGTCTGAAAAAAAGGTTTTCAATATACTACGTTCAAACATGCCATGTTATAATAATACTTAGGTGATAAATGCGAAGACTGGTTGATTGACTCTGATGAAAATCGAGAGGTCCTCGGCTATTTTGTTGTCAAGCTAAGGTTCTGTTTTTTTCCAAAGGGCAACAAACGCTGCCTCTTCCCATTCGAAATCAAATGCAGATAGCCTCTATTGACCTGTGAACCGCCATTCAAAAGGACCTCTCTGCCAGGTCTTAAATCTCCTCATGCTTGCACCGAAATGATGCCCTCGCTTGAAAGTTTATTTACTAATTTGAAACTATCAAGTAGTTTTGCCCTATTTTTTCATATTATATATTCTACTAATATTGATGTTACTATCACTAATTTGGCTACTACAATGCCCGCGAAAAGTAGCCGATCACCCTCAAAATTGTATCTCTAACATAAAGCATGTTTAATATTGACTAACCTCATATTAGTATTTTTTATCACCTTCAATTTGGATTTGATGATTTGTTGTAGACGCTTCGGTATGGATTTGTTCAAGCTTTGACAAACTTGCACTTAATCTTCCTTTTTCAATAGTAGCTATAAATTTTCGTTGGGATTTATGGCCAAACCAAAATATAAAATTTTTTGTCAATAAGAAATTTTGTCACAATTTTAGTCTTGTGAAAAGTTGCGTCATTATGCATTAATGTTTCTGTTTCATGGATTGTCATTACTACTGGAAGTTCCTCCTGCAGTATTACTAAATAGCGTGCGCTATTCATAGTTGTGTTCTGAGGAAAAAAAATATGCTTCCTCTTTCTTGGAAACTGAAACAACCACAAATCATCTCATACTTGGAGAGTGTTTCATTGTCTTTTGAGTCTATTTAGGGACCTTTTTATTTAAGCCAATGGGCCGACGAACATTTTTAGCACAGCTTCTGAATGTTAGAAATATTGACTCATCGCTAAATAAAGCTTTTTCCATTCCTCAACGGTCTAATGAATGTATTTAAGGGGGAAAAAATGCGTCACATTGCAACGCATCTTTTCATTAATAAATAGTTTCTTTACACCATGGTGAGATGGCAATTTGAGTTCTTTTTGTAAGCACTCCTAGAAAATTTGTTTAGAAACATCAGATAATAAATTATTCATATCAACTTAAATTCTTTCAAAGTGATTGTTGGATTATTCACTACTAAACGTTTCATGAGCATGTCTGTTTGCAAATTTGGTTTTCACGTTCAACCAGATTGTTTTTTTAATTACTGATGTAGATAGGCTAACATTGATTTTAGCTCGTGAAACTCATAAATTAGGAGTACCTTGGGCTATGTTTAATCCATTAGCTATCTGTCTCTGAAATTTCTCACATTTATGAAGCTCATCAATGGCGCATGGGCAATAACTCTGGAGTTGTTTCTCAGCAAACATTAGGAATAAATTTTACTTAAAAAAGTTTGGTAAAAAATCCCATAATAATAACAAAATGGCAAAAGTGTATTATACTTCTTTGAATATCATCGAAAACAATACAAACTTTGAGGGTGATCGGTTACTTTTCGCGGGCACTTAATAATGTTAATACAATCAATGCTTCTGCTACTAATATTGCTACTACTAACACTGTGACTGACTTGCCTGGTTGCTCATTTCAAAATTGGACTTGCTGAACAGAGAGAGGTTATACGAGGGTTACGCGGTTTCTCTAGCACTTGCGCCATATTTTGTCTACACAGTCTACTTACCTTTCTCACAGTTTGACCTTTCATAACTTCGCAACTATCTTTACCATTCTTATGTAGACACTTTTCTCAACAAGACGCCTTTTTTTTTAATTTTGCCACTACCGACATGACCAGACTGGTCCGCGTTAGCCCCGCCCATTAACGACAGTTATAACTTGTCCAGCAAGACTCCACTTCCTTCTTGATTCGTTGCCCCAAAATAGACCCAAGTTAGTGTGAACGACAGTATCAAACTTGCTAATACAAAACAGTGGGCGATTTAAAGGAGGAACTCCTAAGATGTGAGCCAGGCATCTCTTAACAATAATGATGAAAAACACCTCACAGAAAACAGCTTGGAATTAATGTCGTCGTTTAACATAAGATAATTTTAAGCGATAAAATAATTGGAGTTTTATCTCCAACATTTCTTTATTTAATTGTTTTAGTGTTGCCCAGAAGGTCAATAAATAGGACTAGCAACGCAACATAAAGCTTTACATTACTGGCGGAATTACTATGGGTTTTGAAAAAAGAAGAAGAAATATTTCTACATAATTCCTTATAAAACTAATCTTATTCATTGCAAATAGATTTATTTTGACACATTAGCAAAGTGTTAAGTCATATACATTCATTAGTAAGCAGTTTCGCCACCTTTAGCATCCAAGAGTGCTTTAACAGGTCTTGGCATGGCAGTGATCAATGTTTTGCACATTTTCTGGATTCGCTTAGATCTCAACCAAACTTCAATGAGATAAGATATGAGTTACTGTTTGGTCGTAATGGGTTTATATGTATTTCCTTTTTCAACACACATCATAAACTCTCAATCAGATTCATTTCTGAGCTATTTTACTCACAATGTATTTCCCTATTTTGATGACTCTTTTTGGAATTTCCAAGGTTGGTGGCCATACAAATCCCCTTTTTGAGGCAGTAAACGGCCTTTAAGAATTTATCTATAATTTTCTTAGTTCATAGTTTTCTCAACAATGTTTAAACGACTTGTTCCATCAACTGAAATGACTCCTCACACCCTGATTTTCTTCGAAAATTTTAGTATTTTCCTCAGGCATTCAGCTAGAAATTCTTCTCAAGGCCGCCTTCTTGTAATTTGCAATCGTTCATCTAGCACTAAAATGGTTGATTCGTCAGAAAAAACTACCAGCACTAGTAGAAAATACAACCTAAGTAATTGAATAGCCATAGAATTATTAGAAGAGTCTCTCATTCACTGTTCTTCGCCCAAGGCTAACACCCTCTGCTACCAGCTCAATATAAATCCTCCTGCAAAATGTCCTTCTGTTCGTAAGAGCCTGTCGTATTAATTTTATATCAATTCTTGGAATTATTTTTCGTTTTCGAGCACATTTTCCAACGTCTTTTGAGTTTAAATCCTGACGGTTAGCAATTTTTTTTCCGTAATATAACTGACTGTTTGAGTTAAAATACCTAATATTTTGCTATTTCTCTCTGTTTTAATTTAGTTTCATTCATTAAATCGTTAGATGGCCAACTTCTCGAGGACTGAAATGACTACCTTTACCCATTTGGGTTTACTTCATTTATAGCTAAAAAACTACCCAAAGCACACAAATTCATACTATTAAAATAAATAAAAGTTAGATAGTTGCTGGATGTTCGTGCCTAAAAAATAATTCATTTGTAACAATTACATTAGCTTCACTGACGGCTCTTTTGTAGGAAAAAGTCAAATTTGGGGAAAATCCATAATAATTCCGCCAGTACTGTCATATTACACTTTATGTCGGAAGTTTGTCTAGGCAAAGACAAAGAGAAGTGGAGGGGAGGTTGAGAAAGGTTCCTCTTGACGAATATACGGAACGCAGAACCTGAGAGAGATTTAGCGCTATGAGTTGCTGCTCCGCTATTTAGCCGACTTAAAATCTTTATTTTAAACTCACAATGAATTAAAACGTGTTATACCAAGCAAATAACTTTGTGGTTTTTTTGTGAGCGGTGGTCCGTGGAGGCTTGTTCTTCCCAAGTGGAGTATTTACGGGTAAACGATTTTATTCCTCAGGTGTGAAATTCCGGATATTTTATTGTTGTTTCCAATTTTTAACTCATTTGCTTTGAATGCTCACATTATCTGAGTGAATGCCGTATATTTTCAACTTATTTAACTGCTTTCAATGAAGAGAATTATGCTTGAAATAACATGATTCCCTATCCAACGTTTTTCCCATAACCTTTTCTATCTTGCTATCTTCAAATTACAACTGACCAGTCGAATGAAAAATCTATCGAATAAACTTAAAATATCACCAAAATTATGAAGGTAAAAAAAGATTTAATTAATGAAAGCAGGTAAACAAAATTAAAAGGAGCGCTAGGAATTGGATGGAAAATCATCGCACTTAAATTAAATTATCAGCTTGAATTGACAAAGTATTCTCCAACCTACCAAAGGAGAGACAAAGAAGGGGAAAGGAATAAATAAACTCCTAAATTGACTCGAAGTCTCATTTAGTAATTCTGAAAGATTGTTTGTCTTCGTTAGTTTAAAAAAGCACAGATATCAAAGAAAGTCGCGCAACAATCAACAAATAGGCTAATTAAACGATTTCAGCATCATTTTTACTCTCGAAAATTAGGTTATAATGAGCAGACACTTTTGGTAATTAGATAATTTAACCCAAATAATTATAGATAGTATTTTTTGTTAGGAATATTATTCAAAATTCTATTATTCCCATTAAGTGCGTAACTCATAGCTGTTCCTCCTAATCTTTCTACAGAGCTCATTTTCTTGGAGAGAAATAATTAATTTTAAACGGCTCAAATTAATAACGAATCTTGGTGCTAAAATAATAAATAAAAAATCTTTAAAAAGTTAATAAAATGTTTTCTAATAGATAAGAAAAAAAACTTGAAACAAGTACATAAAATTTGAAGTTATTTAGGTGGCGAGGTTGAGCGGAGAGGAAAAATAAAGATATAGGACAAAGGAAAAAATACAATCAAAGATTTCAGAAAAGAGCGTAGAGGTAAAGTTTTTCAGGAAAATCACTATAAATTTGTTTAGTTAGCGATCTTCTCCTGAGATTCTTTAAGCTCTTCCTAAGGCTTATATAACTGACCTATATATATATATATATAAGGTTTATTTTTGATCCATATAAGCCCCAATTTTTTTTATCAGCAAATATCTAGTCCCAGTCAGGGAAAGAGATTTGAAACTTTACTGATCACCATGTCTACTTCACAAACAGCTTTGATGTCAAGATTTTATTCACAAATATTCTTATTTCTGAAATTATTATAATTTCTGTCACTTTTCTTAAAACAAGAGGAAAAGTCCCTCCAATCTTCCCTGTGGTGATCTGTGATAAGATGATAAATGGATATTGCATTGATTTTTTCCCATGGTTCCAATTACTTATAAGTGCCTTTGAATGGCTAAATTTCTAAATGAGGCATCTGCCACTAGATCGTGCCACCGAGCGCCAAATCTGCTGGCAGATTTCAAATCTCTATGGTGAATAATTATATGCCTAATGGTCATATGGGTTATTTGATAGCTCTATATGGGTACAATTAAACATTACTCCCTTTAAAAAAAGCAACACATTGAGCTAGTGCTTTGCTGCAAGTAAAAAGACCATCTCCAAAACTCCCCTTATATTTATATTTTTAATTCATATCATTTTCTCTGATGGTGATTTATAGAAAAAAGAGTAAGAGTGGGAATCTATCTCCCTCTTAGGTCTTAGGCTTGTTTTTCCAATGTGTTCAAAAAGAATTAGCATAGAGACTGTCATAAGTAATTAAAAAGATCCCAGGTTTCTGCAACAGTAGTGTTGTGGTTCAGAAGAGATAGTAATGAAATTCCTTTTGAGCGCCCTGTCCTGGACAGGACCAGTATCGTCCCAAGAAATTTCGAAACGGTGTTGGTTCTTAATTATTGCTATATGTATACTAACCGCACCAATTGACTTGGTTATAACATATATATATATATATATATATATATATATTTTTTTTGTTGAAGGCCATTGTATATTTGGCCTTAATTAATTTCCTTTGGCAACTTTCTCTTCTTCTAACTATCTTTTTTATTCCATCTTGTAGATGGTGGATCACTTGTCCAGTATTCATCTCTTTTTTAAATGAATGTGTTTGGTAAAAAACAAACTAAATTGCTAAGCTTTCGATTTTATTCGATCATCTTCGGAGCGTTTTGAAATGTTCTTGCCTCCTTTACCAATGTAATGAGTGGAATGAGAATCTGGCAGAAAGTGAAAGAAAACGACTTTTAAGGGGTATTCATTCCGCCTTGGATAAACGTAACGTTAGAGGAAATGAGCACTCCTGTGAGTGGAATTTTTAAAATAGTTTTAATGTGCGATTACAGCTTATCGCTTAACTGTTGATGGCTTGCTTATCTTCATTTATTAATATGGCTTCTAATATGTTAACCTCACTTTATTAACCTCTTTTCTTTGAATAATGGTGTTAGCAACGAGCATATTGATCGTTAGGTTAATATTATGAACACTCTCCATATGGTTCTTACGCCATCCGCTTTGTAGATGCATAGTTAACCGTCTCGAATGTGTGGAAGTTGTCATGCTAATATATTTAGAATTTTTATAAAGCTTACAGTCTTTATTGGAGCAGATGAACTCGTAAATTATGTTGGTTGACTCGAGATTCGAAGAGTTCGGGCAAATGTTATTTTTCATCAGAAGATTGTGTGGTTAATAATAAATGATGAATTGGATTTTTAACCTTGATGTTAGGTTAATAATCTCCTCGATGTTTTTTCATCTATTTTATAGGCCGTAGACATCTGGTTTCTGTAAAATCTTTGATGTTGTTGACTTCTCCATGATTAATTTCAGTTTTATCTGCATGTTTGTAATGGTTATTTAAAAATGATTGGAGTTGTTGGTCAATCCTGCTGTTTGAGACACCATTATTCACGAATATTTGCTTTATTCTTATTACGCTTATTTTGTACCTTTCAGTGCATTCACTCTTTGACTCTGTGTGTGTGTGTATAACAGGTAAAATGAACTAAAAATATAATTAGACGATGGGTGGTTCATAATAACTTTCAGCGCGTGAAAGTTATTATGACATCATTTACAAGAAATTGGTAGGTCACACAAAATTTGGCGTTATTTTTGTGATCTAGCGTATTTTTTACAATATCTCTGTTCTAAAGAATCACCATATTTCAAATTTTTACCCCTGGCGTTATCTCTGTCTTCTCGGTAAAGGATTGCCTTTATTATGCCGCCCTCTGCTATCTTTGATTCTGGTCTTCTTCTAATGTCCCTTTCTTTTACCTATGAAAAACTCCTGTTTCTTGTCTCATTGCTCATTTGCGTCCAATTTCTCTTTCTTGTACTATATTGTTATATAGTCTGCAATGCAAGGTTTCTGCACCTTTATTTCTGTCCTCAAAATTGTTTTGAAAGGCAGAAAATAAATATGGCGAAAGCCCTGTGGTGGTTGTTATCACCCGAAGAACTTGCATTTGCTCCTTCTTCTTATATATATATATATATATATATATATATATATATATATATATATATATATATATATATATATTAGAGTGGTCCTTATTTAAAAAAAAATCATTTACACTGGTCTGATCACGCCAAAGTGTTCCTATTGGTTGAAAAAAATCCAGCGCAATGTTTTATTGATATGTATTCATATTTAAAGGTGGCTCAATGGATCCAATATTCCCTCAGATGATATAGATATAACATATATAACACAATTATTTCACTAGATTGGTTTCTTCCAAACATTCACAAGCTCGTGTCCCCACCCGCCGTGGCATCTTCTACAGTGGGTATTAGCTGCTCATTGGCAGGGGGTTCGTAATGACCAATATCATACATTGTTTCCCACTAAGGTGTAATTGTAAGTGTCAGGGAACTTTAACAAAACTCAGAACAAACTGTAATTATTCTTTATACTTTTTAAGACGGCCAGAGAAATCCTCGACCAAACAACGAACAGTACGTTTCCTGTGATCGTTAGTCACAGCCTATGTGCTCTTGGAACTTTTTGGCCGCACTTAAGCTAGGCTCATTCTTCCAGTTAGCTGCTGGATATTAGAGCAAATCACCTAGAAGACGCAATTTCTTGAAAAGAAGTCTGGATTTATTGGTCGTAAAGTGGACTAAAGTTTTTTCTTGAATTCCTTTCACGTCGATAGTCTCACGCTTCAGCAGCTTTTCCTACCCTTCTTTTCCTTTCTTAGCTATAACTATCTGGTCTTTAGTGCTATTGTCCAAATCACCATCAAGCAATGCTTAAGCGACCAACTACTCAGAAAGGTACCATATTTGGCCTGCCATCTTCTTCACTGTAGTGTTGGGAATGTCGGTTTTAATCGTGTGATACATTTGGCAGTGCTTCAGAAACCTCAGGTCATTCACAGCAATGCTGGCTGTTGCCCACGCTTCAACGTATATACGTAAAAAAAGTTGAAGACTAACCGGAATCCTTTATGCTCGCGTACTGTTAGCTTGAACTACAAGCGAACCTTCAGGGCTTTGTAGATGTAGATCACTTTAGCCATCCATCGGGCTTGGTGCATTTCTCTTGAGCTTCAAAGTGGATGCCTCAACGAGAAATAGCTTTAAGGAAGATAATAGGCAGGTCCATGAAACATCCTTAGGTTGAGTGACTTTTACGAGCCTCTCGCAGATTTGCACCATCTCATCTTTTAAGTCAGCAACAGCATTGGCTGGGTAATCATCAGTTGACGAGTCTTCATAGGTAGTATTGTGTATACCATCTAGTTATAAAGTGATTGAACAAGAGAACATCAGGTGCCGTTGAAGTCACTATGGCTTCAAAATCTCTGCACAGCATTCAGCTCCAAGACATGATGGCCACAACCAATGTGCAGAAGTTCACGACCAAGAAGCTGTTCCAAAAGAATGCAGGTGCCTTTGTACTGACCAGTATTAGAGCTGGTTGTGTCAAAGCACATGCATTGGACCTTTTTCTTTTTCTAAATTCGTCTTTCAGAACATGACTAGTGGCCGGATTTCTTGTCCCAAAATGAAAACAGTTTAACTAACTAACATCACAACAGATCTGTCTGACACTTTATTTTAGTGCAAAGTTTGCCACAGGGTCTGGTTACAGCAATTGTTGGCGCCCTGGTTTCAAAGGTGTTGGTGTCCTGCAGCTGGTACTTGGGCCTGCTACATCTCTTCATCCTTTTCAGTAGTACTGTGACTTGTGCTGCTTTCTACCACTGGGAGAGACCCCAGAAAGTGGACATCTTGTGTAGCTGTTTCCCGGCGCTTGCTAATTGCTCTTCTCCTTTTTTTTCTTTGTATTCTTTCTACTCCAAGCTTACATCTATAGATACCATTGCTCCACGACGTCGATTTTTGCGCTGAGGAATCAGAAATTGCCCGACTTTCTCGATTTAAATTATCTCCAGCGCATTGGCGTGGGCAATATCAAATAAATCTTGAAACATGCGTTTTAAAGCTGCTTCTTTACCTTTTTGATTTGCAGTTTGCTTTCCTGTGTTCTTCTTGATACATGTACACTTCTCAAACAGATATACAGATATATCTACAGACCTGACAGCACTGTTGAGGGGTTCATGTTGTATCACAATAGTTTAGGCCAGCCGAAACTGACCGGAGGTGCCTTTATGCACACTATACGGCCGCCCGCGCTGAATCTGTATTTATATGATATACCACATTTGAGAGGAAATTCGGATCCATTGAGCAACCTCGAAATATCTATATATCTCAAAATAATTTTGCACATGGTGTTTTTTAACCAAATGGAACAGTTTGGCATGGTTAGACCAGTAAAAATGATTACTCTGGAGTTCTTTATTGACGTTTGGCATTTCAGCTTCTTCAGAACAGAAATACAGATGAAAACAGAGCGCCACTATATATGCGGCAGCTGTCATCTCAGGTCACGGCTGCTCGTCCTCGGTCGGCATCTTTGAGTTGCTTGCTTGGACTTGTTGACGTCGCCCATTCTGCTTCGTTTCTTATAACCCTAGCAGCACCATTGGCCAGCATGAACAACCCGTCGCAGTGATTGGTTGACCTGTCGGAGATGATATGCGCGGCTTCCATCGTTTGTCTCTCTCTTTTTGCGAATCTCTTATGATTTGTTTTAATTTCATCCAGCAAGAACTTGAACCAGAGAACAACTTCTGAATATCCGTGGTTGTCGTTTCAAGAAATTGAAGCGTCAATGCAATCGATCTCATTTTTTCTGCTGAAAAGCCTTTACGGTCGATCCGGTCATCAACATCACAGAGAGTGCCTTTTAAGCTTCGGCGCTGTCGTTTCAAATGTTGAGAAGCTGCCACCTATGTGATTTAAAGCCGGTTACAGGCTCACGGCGGCAAATTACAGTGGTTTTTTCCTATAAAGTCAAGATTTGGGTAAGAAAGATCAGGACCAAGGCGGCCTACGTCATTCAGCTAGACAATGTTCCGGCCCACACGGCCAACACCGTTCAATAGTGCTCGGACTGGGACATGAAATTCTGGTGGAGAGAATTTCGGACGCTGCAATCACCTGATCTCCATCCCCTTGGCTACAGTGTCTTGGTGAAGATCAAGAGCAATTCATGTTAGGCCCGTAAGAGCAAGGTCGACGAGCTGATATCCCCCTTATAAATGCATATAGGCCAATATAAGGAAGAACTTCGTCCTCAACAGATATTCATATGATAAAGCTAAAAATATGACTCTTACTACATCAAAACTATGATTTCGAGTTTTTTAGAAAACGTCTTAAGCAGTGTAACAGGACTTTTCCAAGTCCCGGGTCAGTTATCATTTAAAACTAATCACCATCAAATTGCGCCCCTAACCTATCTTATATAGATCTCGTTCAAATATCAGGTTGGAACGATAGTAAGGTCCGATTTTTGATTATATATTAAAAATAAAGCACTTATGAGTATGGAAATATTTAATCATACACAAATCCTTCGTTGCATTTTAAAACCATATTACATCTGTCAACAATCCTATAAACGCTACGCTGTAAAATAATAAAGCTTTTTGAAAAATATGAATCTAACTCCTTTTAAACCTCTTCTCTTGATATTTATATAACGTCTACCAAATTATTCCGTAATCCCTTAAACAAATAATAATGAGAAGCATCAAGCACAGGGGAATACATATATGGGATGAAGCAAATTTCCCCGCCGACCTCCTTCAAGATATCTTTGGTCATTCGAAATGTGTGAGGACGGGCATTATCATATTAGAGCATGAGGCACCTTCTGTTGAGTTAAGAGTGTCAGCTTTGACTAAGGTGTCTTTCGAACGATGAACTTGATTAGAGTACAGATTAACATTTTTTTATTGTCTACCAGTTTGTAATAGGCAATTACTTCAATTCGATAAAGTCAAGCTTACGATTGCTAAGAAAAAGGATCCAATTCTCATTAGCAGTAATATGTCTGCCCAAAGATGGTGCTTGAAAGTGTCCTGAAAACATTGACTCTCAGAAAGCAGCAGGCTATTAGAATGTTTGTTTGGGCACATTTTGCCATCACTGAAACCGATCTAATCCTCTTTGGTTAAGGTAAGATAGTCGTATAGGTTATTTAAAAAAATATAATTCTAAATTTAAACCAATATATGTCAATAATTTAATTGGCTAAACCTATGGTATTGGTATAAATACAAATACCAAACACTAAACTCCTAGCGCGGAGGCGGCCTATATTGTATTAAAACAACAAAGTCTCTTCTTCAACCATAACATATGTACTTGTAACATACTTGTATATTTATAAGATTTTTCTAAAAAAAAGATTTCTTCAAAATTAATATAATAAAAAAGATTCAGTTATCATAATTGATAAACTAAGATATTTAGCCTAACTTAAAATACTTTTAAAGGGTAACATAAATATTGTAATTAGTTTAAGCTTAGGAAGAACCTTGGAAAAGGCTTCCTTTTGAGTCGTATAATATTTTCTCCAGGACTTAAGTTTGTTGCCTTTATCTTGTAAATAGGCCATAAATGGTTGGTCAAATAGTCCTTCTTGTAGTTACGGCATTGGAGGACTAATTTATATTCTCATATAGAGCCCTTTAATAACCCCCACTGCTTCATAATTCAATAACCTGCAAAATTATCTCCGTTAATTTAAACATAAAAATTCCTATTTACTTTACCTATATTTCTTTAATTTACTTCCTATACATATATATATATTATATATTTATTATATATATATATATATATATATATATATATATATATATATATATATATATATATATATGTATAATTTTCTTAATATAGATTGAGTTATATAGTTCTGCGAGTTGCTTAGAATTTGAAGCACGATTTGATGTGACAACAGATTTCAACTATTCGGAATCAAGACGGACGACTTTACTGAAGGGAAATCCACCTCCTGTACCTAATTCATTTACTTCATCATAGGCAGAAGTGCATCCAATAGATTTTTATACTGTAGTTGCATTGCCTCCTTTATGAAACTCATATAGTAAATCATGTCTAATGTGATTTTTATATTGAACGAGACGAACATAATGGAGAATACCGAGGAAGATTATCAACAATATTTTTAGAATCTAAAAGAATAGGGAATACATTACCCACTATAGCATTCTAAAACAATAATAAGTCTTTAAAAAATACTATCCTAAAGTTTTATTTAAAAATATAGTCATTACTTTCGTTCATACAAGATATAAATACAAAATCAGACAGCCTAAAATTCATTAGCAAATGTCAGACAATTTTAAAATTATAACAAAATTTAAAGACACACGGAATGCTGGATCTCTACTTGCATTCCGTCCCATCAACAGAGCTCGTCGAGACTACCACCCTGAAACTTGAATCTGGGTCAGCTGGAATAGGCAGGGACATAGAAAAAAAGTAAGGCTACTCCAGTAAGGGTTTGGGAAAATAGGTTGAGCAAGAAAACAACAAAGTCATCTCGATAGAGCAAGCAGGAAGGAAGGTTTATAGTAAACTGGTGATAACTGTCCCAAAAAAAAGGAGGAAAATGATCAAGTGCTAAGTAAAAATATATTTATTTGTTCATTTTGGAATTAGAAGAAAAGGCAATCACAATGAACAAGGTATAATATATACTATACTAAAGGACGACAGCAGAGGATAACTAGTACTTTCTCTCTTATACTTACACAAAATATCCACAACTTTCGGCGTCCATTTCTTGAAAGCTAAAAATATTTATGCTTATGGAATTTTCTTAGACGAAATAAATTAAACAGGTCTTATGATCAAACTTTCATAATAAAATTGAAAGTTAATCTATGAGGAAGAAACTGAATGCAACGTAAACAGTATCTGCTGGTAAACTTTATAATCTCCTATACTTTTTCGATGAAACTTCTGTCTAATATTTCTTTTGCTTCTGGAGGGCTCAGCGCACAACGCAATTCCTTTCTTTTTTCCTACCACAATGCTGTAATTGATTACTATCATTATCATTAATATTTATTTCCCTGATTTTACTGCAAGATAATTCAATTATATCATCATCGCCAGCGTAAGTTACTTTAGTGTCAAACATTCGTTATCTGCTACTAAATATAATCATCAGTTTTATCTCTTTTATTGGCATTTTACTAAAAAAGTGATTGTGTGGCAATGGCATCTAAAAGAAAAAGGTATATTTTTTTTAGAATACTGAAAAATACAAAAAAAAACTAGTGTCACGAAAGTCTAGTATACTGCACTTGGACCTCAATAGCAACTTATGTATAAGCTCTCTCACTCAATCGACCCCAGATTTATTTTCAAATCTTACATGAGTATACATATACAATTGACAATATATGCCAGGAGATATAACGGCTTTGAAAATATAAAGATAATGATTCATTTCAAAAAAATACCAAGTACTCAAGGACCACTTTGGCCTAGGCAGGGTTAATACTAATAATGTTAAACCATTTTTGTTTTTCATTTTCACTATTCCATATTATTCCGTCACGTATTTATGCCAAAATCCATATATTTAGTTTAATACGGAGTTATGAACCGGCGACAATCTGAGATTCACTTTTTATAATCCTCTTTAACCCAACATTCGGATTAACTAAAGCATTATGTAATGATTTATAAAACATCTGGATTATAACTTCCTTGCTCACTTCCTACCCTTCTTTTTCTCATACTCCATCATTTTTAACTCATTTCTCACTATTCTTTTCACATTCTTCATCCTGCTTTGTCTTTTGAAAAGACTTGATTTAGTGTTCAACTGAAAAGTAGCCATTGTAATTTAGTCCTCATTTCTGTTTTCAAAACAATTGAATCTTCGTGTATTAATTTATTTTGCCCTTAAATCAAATTTACTAATTTTCATTTATTTAAAATAGGTTTGAAAATTAATAAAAGCGCATTATTTACTCGGACTCATACTTTTTCACCTAACATGAGTCCATATATTTAAAAATACGATAGCGCGGAGCTTATTGCATGCACCATGCTCCTCGTAATATTTGAATGCGGGAGGTGTATTGTGTTTTTAACAGCGTTAATTATTTTCACTAGCTATCATGAAAAAATAATTTGCCGTTTATCTGAATCTATGTGCTGATCGATATTTTCCAAGCGGTGTGCGCGGTGAAACGTTCACTTTTTGTAGGTATATTATAGGATTTAAGATACATTATATTATTTGTAATTATATGATATTATATGGCATTATATCATAATATATGATATTATTTGATAGGGAAAGTGCGTAACGCTACTAATTCTGCCAAAACCACACAAATAATAATCAACAAGTAAAGATATTTTGCGCCAGATATAAAAATTTTAAGCAATATGCATCTGTATTTGATTTTGTCTGGATTTTTAGACAGGGCAAAGTCGAATGGATGCCTATTCTAGAGTTCAAAAAGCTTACCGTTATTAGTCGGAAATTTGTGCCAAATGTGTTTCAATATCTCGAGAGTTTATAGCCTTTATGATCGACAGAAATTATGTAAAAGATTTTATTATTAAATTCTTTGATAATTTGAAAGCATGAAAAGAAACTCGATGTCACACGATCTGCAAAGAATTCCTGCAAATCCAAAAAAGACCCGAGAAATAATATCTGAAAAATTTCGAATTGAATGTTAGTCTTTATGTTCGGGCTTAGAATCAAAAATTTAGAGCAATGGTAATATTAGGAAACTAGTTTTAAATGATGAAAGTAAATATAAAACCCAAAATCCTCGAAAACAAATTAAGGAGTATAAATTTGGTAATTATAAAAGTTGTGCATGGTAATGATGGGCATCAGCTCGCTAAAAAGAAGTATCGGTATCACAAAGAAGACGAAGAGAAGAACGGAAGGGTATGAATACATTAATGATATGTACTTATTTCGTAAAAATTCATAAAATTAAATGGATACAATTTAATATTTTCTTGTTTATCTCTATATGTTTCAAACTATGTAATACGAGGGGCGGTCAATAAGTTTTGCGAATCGGTAGGGCAAAACAGAGGAAGGGGGATGGCTGTTTGTGAGGGTGTTAGGACAGGTTGTGACAAGTCATGACCTGCAGCCGCACGCTCCTGCCTCGTAGCTGATCGCAGATCGTCAGTGATCAAATTTTTGACCAAGGAAGGCAAGAATGCAAAAGAGATCCATGAACTCATGGTTGCAGTGTACACCGACACCGCCCCATCCTATGCAACCATTGCTCACTGAAATAGGTAGTTCCGCCATAGTGGTAAATCCCTTGAAGATGTAGCCCTCCAAGACGCCCGTCAGACATGACCAAGGAGGACAATGTGACCCGTGTGGAGAGGATGATGCTCGAAAATCGAAGGGTGAAGGTTGAAGAAATTGAACGTGAAATTGGAATATCCCCTGGAAGTGTTATCAACATCATCCACGATAATTGGCCATGACTAAGGTCTCTGCCCATTGGGTCCCTAGAAAACTCACATGATCGACTTCAAATTCGTCAAAGTTCGGAGAAGCTGCTGCTCCTGTACAACCGAAACCCGGCGGGATTCAAGTCACGCATAGTGACAGGTGATTAACCGTGTTTCCTTTACTGGGATTCCGAGACCAAGCTCGAAAGCATGGCCTGGAAGCACAGGGGCCCTGTGACCCCCATCAAGTTCTAGACCTAGCCCTCAGCCGGGAAGATCATGGATTATCAGAGAGTGTTGATGGTGGACGATTTGCCTTGTGGAAGAACCATCACAGGCCAATATTACGCCGAGGAACTGGCTGGGTTGAAGAAGTGCATCTGTCAGTAGCGGCGCGGGAAGTTGACACGCGGTGTCCTGCTCCTCCACGACAATGCCTCTGTCCACAAGGCCAGAGTTACACAAGCTCATCTGCGCGAGTGCGGATTCGAGGAGCTCAACCATCCCCCCTCCAGTCCAGATCTGGCCCCTAGCGACTACTTTTTATTTCGCCAGCTCAAGGCTGCACTCCGTGGACGCCGGTTTGGGGACGATAAAGATGTCCAGCTTGCCGTCCGGGAGTATTTGAACAGCAGTCAAGAGATATCCGGTTGTCGGGAATTCGAAGCCTCAGGGACAAGTGGCGCAAGTGGAGTGAAGTTGAAGGAAGTTATATTGAAAAATACTAAAACACTTTTCTTCATATCTCGTTTCCTTATATCCGAATTGCAAAACTTATTAACCGCTCCTCGTATGTGAATTTTCTTGCAAATTAAACGATGCCTGTGTGTGAAAATACTGATTTATTTGCACATTAAGAGAACGCAAATCTGACATATTCAAAATGACATTTTTCTCCTCATCAAGTGTAGTATGTTAAAAATATGTACTTTTCCCGCCAAACCGAAACCATATATGACCACTGGAATGCCTAAAATGACCATTAGTACTTTTCTAACACTATAAATACGGCGTTTGTTTTTTGAAGTTTGACTGAAGAATTATTACAATTAATACATTATGAAAATTTTAAAGAATAAAGTTATAATTTGACAAAAAAGCGAATGTTTAATTACAACCTGATCTGTCATTTAATCACAGAAAATGAATTGCTGAAATGCATATCTTATAATATCCTCCAAGCTAGTATATTGGTTCGCGCGCTTGTCCGCAAGTCGTTAAGTTGGAAGTTCGAATCTCCGTCCCGATTCTTTTTTTTATTAAATAGCTGACACTATTTGCTAGGGAGGTCACCTCCTTGACTGGGCATCAAGGTGAGGACGGGTTGGTGGAGCTCGTAGCCATGATAGGGAGTCAATCTAAGAGAAGGATAACTGTGATTTCAAAATTCTGGATGTCCTGGCTCCAAGCTCTACACCCAGATAACAACTTCAGCAGGTGGGCTAAACCAAGTGAGAGAAACTCATCTATGGCAGCAGGTAGATGAGAGAGGAAGGGCGAGTATAAACAGACTTATACCTAGCTTCTCTCTTCTACTCCACCTCTCTTCATGGAGATGGGTAACGAGGTCAATTTAGTAAAGCAATGCGCTTGGGAAGTCTTTGGCAAGAGCCCATGTATATCCCGCTCAAATTCTGTTTGATGTCTACTATTGCAGGCAGACGCAAATCAAGGGGTCGTTAAAGACCTGACCTCTTAAGTCAGTAAGTGAAGCCAATATTTGGAATTATATCGTTAATATGCTAAATGGGTAATTTTCTAATACATTTTTAACTAAGTTATAATAACATTTATTTTTCTATTTTTGAATTAGCATCATCAGGTTTCTTTAAAGCCCATAATCTTTAACTGGTTCCAAAATTATTTTCATCTGTTACCATTCTGGTTCTCGAGTGCTATACTCCATTTTAAAACGTCAAAGCATCATAAGCTAGTTCAAGGAAGAAATTTGATATAAAAATACCAATAACTTAAATTACCGGTCATTAAATTGATGAATAGTACCAACAGGTTTGAGGAGACTGGTATACAAGAGGATAAAGAGCAGAGAGGTCGGTCAAAGACCAGAAAACTCCAAGAGGGCCGGGATATGGTCATCAGAATGACATCTATCTGAAACCGCCACCTTGCTTCTCAAGTTATTGCTCAGCAAATAAACAGCGCTAACGGAAGAAATGGTCCCGCCACAACGGCGAGATGATGGTTCAGAGAAGGTGAACTTTACGGATGAGCAATAAGAAAGAAACCTCTGTCTAAACATTGAAATAGAACAACTAAATTAGTTTCAGCTAAAAAGCATTAAAAGTGGTTGATCTTTAAATGAAAAAAGGATCTTATGATGCTGTCCAAATTTGAAATTTTCGGTAGCAACGTATAGATTTTAAGGTGGATAAATGGTGAGCGAATGGCTCTTGAGTCTATTGTGACTACATTAATGGATGATTGGGGTAATATGACAGTTTGGGGCTCTTCTCATAGTGATTAAACGATCAACAAATGCCACATATTAATGGCTTGTTTTAGAGTTAGTGTGAAATACTCCAATAATATTTGATTTCTTTTGTATATAGTACGCAAGTATTATACTCTGCAATTCTCAAAGCAAAATCCGGTATCCTTTGTTATTTTCTTTATTTTTACATTATAGTTGATGTATATTAACGCTATTATTTCCTTTCCCTCTCATGCGTTACTTTGCGTTACTCTTTGTAAACATTGGGATAGCCCGTATCTTTGGCCTGTAGTGTATATAAATCCTCTTGATTTTCACCATAATGAAATTTTTTTTCTTAAGTTGCACTGTAGCGTCACAAATTGCAAAAAAGATTATGGGAGAGATTTTAAGACATTTCTCTAAAGTTATAATACTGGTGTAAACATATTGAACTCTTTAAAATATGAAAAGGGTTCCTCTATATATTTTATGACTTAAATATATGTATTTGATAACTTAGGGTTCACTAAAAATAAAGTTTCATAATAGTAAGTAAACAAATGATTAACACTGTGATATCACAAAATTTCTTATGCTATAAAATTACATCCAACTTACAATAAAAGTTTAAGAATATAATTCCAAATATAAAATTACATAAATTATTGTTATTAAACAAATCATTTATCCATACCCTCGATTCCTTTTAACTTTTCTTCTTCTTTGTCTACTTTTTTATCCTCTTCGAAATTGGATCCTAGGTTTTTTTTATCTAGATATACAAGATATGCAAGTCTAGATATACAAATGCATTGGAAAAAACAGAATGGCAAATAACAGCTTACTATCAAATTTCGCCTATTTTTCGGGCTTAAAATTAGTTTAATTTGATATTTTTATCCAGAGTTTTAATAGATTTTGAATTTCAGATTTTGAAATTGATATGGGGTTTACTGAAAATTATTTTGGATTCGAAGCACAGACTATTAAGATAAACAATTGAGAAGGAAAATTAAAAGCTCTATGTATTCAGTGACAAATTATTGAAATATTTGGCCCTATATGTTGATTTAAATGATAATATATAGTAAACTAGTTATTTAAGATTTGCATGTTAAAAATCAATCATTCAATCCGCCCCCTCCCTTTATATTGTTGAAAAACCTTAACAAAGGTTATACAACTTTTAAGAATACTATCACACTATGTAAATTTCAAGGCTCATAACCTATAAAATCCTTGTTAAGCTTTTAGAAATATTGCTGTGATAAACCATTTATATGGTTTTCATTTCACAGTCTATTTTTTAAAACCTTTCTGGCTGGGAAATTTATATATCCGTAAACAACCTCTTCTAGTATTTATTGGTATATTTTGGCTGGAGGATTATAGTCTTTAAAAATAAGCATGACAGCCTTACATTCGACTAGGAGGTTCATATAAGATTGCTAAGTAAAAGTTTTACCCTTGGACTATGGCGGTACCCTTACTTTACAATCTTTTCTGTATTACTCCCTTTTCAACGCATGTATTGGTCGCATGCAAGTCTAATCTGTCTGTTGGTCGTCCTAGTTTTACTTCTTTGTTCATAATAACATCATAACTATTCGGCCGATTCGAAGAACATTAAAAACCCTTATGTTGTTTTACCTTCTCTTGCGAATGATATAATTGCCGAAGTCCTCCCAAGATTAGCCCGGGAATTATTTTGTTAAGGTAATAACATCATAAATATTAGGCCGATTTTAGCGAGATATTCAAACCATCATGTTGTTTTACATGTTCTTTCGAATGATATAATTGCCAAAGTCCTTCCAAGGGTAGCCCGGGAATTATTTTGTTTTTGCATTAACATTATAACTATTCAGCCGATACTCTGCTAGAGTATACTAGGCTAAAATATACTATACTCTGTTAGGCAATCGTAGAATAGGCTTTTATATGCTAAGCTATACTATGCTATGATAAACTATGCTAAGATATAATGTACAAAGGTAAAATATACTATGTTAAGTTAGGATATAAAATGATATGTTATGATATCACATATGTAGTATTTTAGGCTATACAGTTTAAAGCTATGCTTGACTAGGGTATAATAAGATAGTATAGGCTATACTTGTCAAGGATAGTTAATCCTAGGCTAGGCTAAGCTATGCTAAGCATTACTATGATATACTAGGGTAGGCTAAAGAATAATAGGCTAGGGAGGGCTATCTACTGCTATGCTAGCTTATGTTAGGCTACGCTACATAATAATATGTTATGTTTCGATAGGCTAGCTAACCAAGGCTATAATAGGCTAAGCTATGCAAGGTTATTCTAGTCTCGGGTATGGTATGTTATAGTAGTCTACGATATACTAGACTATGCTATAATATGGTACGTTTGGATATATTATGTTAGGTGTGGTAATGCTATGATAGGCAATACCAAGCTAGAAAATAATCTGCTAGGCTAGGCTATGGTATGCAAGGATATATTGGTAAGGCTATAGTAGCCTATTCTAGCTCGGCTGTAATAGGCTAGTCAACTCTAGGTGACGCTAGGCTAGGCTCTGACATGCCATGCTAAGTCATACCAGCTTAGGCCTGTCTAGGCTACACTAGGCAAAGCTACGCTAGGCAAGGCTATACTAGGCTAGGCTAAGCTAGGCTATAATATTATACGCTAGCTTAGACTAGAGTCTACGAAGCAAGGCTAGGCTATACTAGGATACGATAAGCTAGGATATACTAAACTATAGTAGGATAAAGTAGGCGATAATCTGCTAGATTATACTAAGCTAGCCTAGGTTAGGCGTGGCTCAGCTAGGCTATTCTAGTTTAGTCTATGCTATCTTATAGTTGGATAGTATTAGCTAGCTAGGCTAAAGAGGATAGGTTATACTATACTATGCTTGGCTATGATATGCTATGCTATACTATGAAAGTTTAGGCTAGGCTATTCTACGATATACTATGCTATGCTATACTAGGCAATACTACGCTATGTTAGTCTAAGCTATACTTTACTATGCTATGCTAAAAATATAGCTATACAATACTATTTTAGGCTAGGCTAAACTATGCGATGTTATACTATGCTATAATATACTATGCTATGTTATAATATGTTATGTTATACTATGCTTTTCTGTATTATGCAATTTATGTGCTATGCTATACTATGATATGCAATAACATTCTATAATATATGTCGTGGTATAACTCTATATATCATACATAGATCTACTATATTCGATTTAGAGTGCGCGGGGGTTTCCTTTTTAAATAGTTTGGGTAGGCCGAGGTCCGGTTACAAGATCAGATCCCCGTAAGGGATGGCTAGTCCAAAAGATGCTACCTTAAAACTTAGTATTGGCTGAAAGTTCCAAATCTCACTTAGTTACAGGCTATTGTTATGAGGCTACGATGAGCTCGAGGTTCAGCAAGCAAAGGAGTACAAAAAAATAGACTTTACTAAATATTAATAATTAAAGTTAATATGATACAGAATAAACAGTTAATTAAGACACATAGTTACACAAATGATAATTTGGAACGGTAGAAAGGCAATTATAAATTTGGGGAAGCTAAAATGTTCGTTACGATACCTTGTACACAAATGGAGGGGTTGGGGAAGACGTTGGTCGTTTCCGGCGAAGCGGTGAGATAATGGTTGGGTCACTTCGATGGGTTCCAAGGTCAACTTGTTTGTACTGAAATATTCTTTGGAGATGACTGGAGTGGGACGGGGAAGGGACGGTAGCAAAGCCTTCGAGAAGTAAGGTTTGGAAATTTTTCCAGTGTAAATTCCTGTTAAGAAAATGGAGGGTGAGTTTCTCCGAGACGTCAACGGTTTCTTTGGTCGGAGATGCGTAATCAAGGGGGTATTACGGTAAGATGAATCTTCACTGAAGCCTTTAGGGTTAAGACTTGGTTCTTGTTTGTAGATGGCGTCGATGAGCGGATTCGGACGGGTATTCTTACGGGGAGAAGAGTTCTTAACTAACTATAGGGGGAGGATATTTGTTTTATCCAAGAAGGGATGCTTGGTTTTGTCCCACAACATTTCCTTGCCCTCGGCGTATGACAAACCCGAATCGAGGAGGAGTAAGAAGGTCTGTACTCCTGAGCGTCTCTCGCACCAATCTGCTCATTCCACGTTACGCAGGTAGATATAGACACCATAAGTGAGGGAGCTTACCCCATAGAAGGGGGGGGAGGGACTATCTCACATCGTTTGAGTCATGGCGACGCGGCCCGGATGGCAATTGTCTCAACCGCTCCCAGCGTAGCTGAAAGGGGGGATGGGGAAGATTTCTCGTCCTGTTCAAATAGTCGTCTTGATAAGGGCTACATCCCATGAACTCACTCCTATACTTTCAGACGCTTTTGAGTTTTCAAAATTGTTTGTAAGCTACATGAGGCCCATCACGTGGAGGCAATGCTTTAAAGCGGCGTTGTTTCTTCCCTTACGTGCTTGTTCCCTCACAATATACTATGCTCTAATCTGCTATATTATGCGATACTATAGATTACTGTGCTACTAGAGTGTGGATCAATCTTTTCAACGTTCTAATTACATAAATGAGGGGTGCTCTAATATTGCAACCTTACTTATGAATTCTAAAGTTATTTTTTTATTTTAATATACTTCAACTTGGTTAGCTAATTAAAAGTTTTGACTTATTATTATATTAATGATTATATTTATTTCCCTTATTTTCCTTATTTTACCGTTTGAGACATATTGATCAGTGTGCTGCAGATTACCTGGGCTTTAGTTCTACTATCCTACCAGTGGGATTTGACCTTCAATTGCTTTTAAAATTAGGTCAAGACTGGTGACATTCACACATTTGTATACTTAAATTGAAAATAGCAGAGTTGTTGCCCTCTCAATTTTAAACTCTGGTTGACGTTCTGAAATTTGGATCTTGCAAAGGATATTTACCGTAAAGTGCTTGAAAAGTGTGAACTTAGGGACACTTTTTTTCTAACTGGCGTTGTATTTATAAGAGTTACAATCTTAAACAGATCCAAAAGAACTGGAAGAAGGCCAAAAACATATCCCTGGGGTGAGGAGAGCTACAGGCCAAAGACACTTTCATTACGAACCTAGACAACCTGTTAATATCCTCAGCCGGAAGTGTAAAATTATTTTTGGCCTTGAATTTGGCTGCGTTGGTTGAAAAACGAAACCTAATTTAATTAAATTCCCTATGGAGATGAAGATCTCTGTGAAGCAACTTGCCCTCATCAAAGGTCAGAGAGAAATGATTACTCCTTTTGGACCGCATCCGGTTTGCTTTCGAAATTAATTTGAGTAAAATAGAGAATTCAATAAGTAAAAGCTACAAGAAGGTGAAGGAAGTAAAGTTGCTTACAGTTAGTAGGCCAATTTTTTAATGATATCAATTGATATAATTTTGTCTCCTGAAGAAAATGAATAAAAAAGAGTTGATGTTCAAGATGGAAAGGACTTAATTTATGAAGTGACATTAAAAATACCAACCATATCTTCAAATTCCATTAAAAAACAACTCAGGAATTATTTTTTGGAGGCAAAATCATCATAACTATTCCGCTGATTCTAACGAGATATGAAAATCTTATATTGTTTTACTTTCTCTTTCAAATAATATAATTGCTAAAGTCCTCCCAAAGTTAGCCCTCGAATAAATTTGTTTTGGCAATAATATCATAATTATTCGGCCGATTGTAACGAAATTAGAAACACTTAAGATGTTTACATTCTCTTTCGAATGATCGAATTGACAAGCTCCTCCCAAGGTTAGTTACTCCGGGAATTATTGAAAGTTTTGAATGTCGTAAATCAGAATAAGTGAGGGCACGCAAATTTTTGGTCAGCAGACCTTGTTGTTTTCCATAATTCTAGTAGGAGATATTTCTTGGAGTTTAAGACGACAGATATTTAGATTTTTTGGCGTAAAGCAGTTCCTATAGAGATACTTACATTAGCATTTTAAAACTGGATCCGTAAATTAAGTGAACATGGTAACCTAAGTGAAAATATCTATAAAGCGAAATCGCCTGAGTAGTCTAAATACCCAACAGAAATAATAAGGAGAGTCAGGGCAACTACCTCTCCAGTAAGCGAACTCAATATCAAGCATGGCAGGGTGACGTTCCTCATAAAAAGCAAGTGAATTCAACTAATAGAACAATCGAACATCTCCAAGGAGAACTGATTCAATTAGCAAATTTTAACATTCAATTTTATCTTCGTTTAGAGAATGGTACTATTGTTTCTACCGAGTCGTTGGGGTTCACATCATACTCTTAGTATAAAAGTGTGAGAAATAATCTCTCATGTACATTGCAGTTTATCTGATAATTGTAACATAGATATATACACCTTGTTCTCAAGAAAGTGTGACATCTTCCTCTACTGTAACGGTAGAAACAGTAATTAAAGTAATCAATTGAAACAGTTTATTTTGGGCATATTACACTGATATGTTGGACACAATCACTCTTTTGACGTGGAAGAGGTGTGGTCTCAAGTCATGCTGTATACATGCGAATCTGATAGTCATTCTACCATAATGGGTGCGCCTAATACTGGATAAAAACCTACATGTACCATGAAGGACAAAAGTGAGGGTTAAATTAACAAATCCAAACTTATTTTATGGAGGTTTCTTTGTTTAGTCTAATGAAGACACTTGCCCTCTTTCCGTGGACACTGAGCATCCCGAAGGCATGCTAGATGCAATGTGAAAGCTATTACTCATTGGCTTCTAACATCATATGATTACTGTTTATCTAATTTGGCAAAAAAAAGCTAGTGTTTTTCTAATAAATGATAATGGAAAAGGAGGAGATCTAACTTTAAATTTGATGGATTCTTTAGCTAAACTTTAATCAGTGAGCAAACAACCTTTGTAAATAATAGCAAAACCAAAAACAAAGAAAACTCAAATATTGAATAGTATTGAATGGGTGTTAAGAATGAGTAAAATGTTTCTATTTATCAATTATAACGAGTATTACTACTACAAAATGGTACTTACTTATCGTTGCTGCAGTGATAGGTTTCACCAAACCAGCAACATCTCTATTTATGAATGCACCCCCCCCCCCCCCCACCAATTGTAAAGGATGAAAATAGATTAAAATTAATAGATTTTCAGGATAATATTTTCGTTAGGGACGTTACTTTTAAAAAATATGGAAGTAGTAATCATGCTTATTGCCTTCTTCCTCCCTATATAAAAATACTCCATTTTTTCCCAAATAAACCTATTTTTTACAATTAATAATACTAAGAAGATTATTCGAGAGAAAGACGAAATTTCGAACTTTAAATGGATAAAACTCATTAATTTTATCCCATACATTCCTTTTATACAGATGGCTAAATACACTATCATTAATTTTTTCCAGAACAAGTCAAAACCGAACGATGAGCAGATAAGTAAATTTATCATCTTCAACTTCTCGCCTTTAAGGGGATTATAAATGAATGTCTTAAAAATCGCAAAGCGTAATGGTTTTCATGTTAAAGGTTTAAGACACAAAAACAATTGTTGACCTCTCGTGGTGATTTGAGGGTTATTAATTGACTATCAAAAGTTAAATTAGTTTTCTTAAAGGAAGATTTCACTACCATGTAACTAAACTTAAGTCAATGATATTCTTCAGAGACATGATTTGTTTGTTTTTTTTTATTCCTTTACAGAGAACTGCTTAATTAGTTAGACATTTCAAGGTAGCCCTTGTTTATATATCGTTGGAATTTTATTTTGTCATACGAACTAATTTGCCAATTTAATAATAATTCTCAAGTAAATCAACAAAAAAGAGATCAAACACTTGAAGAAGACCTTTGTCTATGTACTTTATAAACATGTATAATTCATTCTTTATGATCGCTTTAGCTGATAATAAAGGAATCGTGTTCATCTTGTATTTCTTGTACTGCAAGCGACACAAATTTCTTATTCAAAATGATAATTCGTTTAATTCTATCCATGTGTAGGCTCAGTAGTTTGCGCTTTTAGATAAGTTAAAATGATTCATAACAATAATTTTGAAAGTAATGAAGTACATTTTTTTATTTGTTTCTAACGATCTACTCCAAAATATTTACACCTACAACAGTTTTTTTTATTAGTTCTACTGGAATCTGATGGAATATAATAGTTTAACGCACCTGCTAACCTTTTATTTCTGAAAGGTGTTTTAAAATACACTTTTGTCTTAAAGTTCTAATTTATATGTTATAATACTTACACCTAGAAGGTATCAACTGACAAAAGTTTCCAACTACCCAAACAATTTTTGCACTTTCTTTCTAAGATGGTGGTGTTCAACAAGAATTATCAAAACTTCATTCAGTACCAACAGGATTAAGGAATATATAGTTAGCTACTTTATTATTTGAGGGGGTTTGCGGTGCAGGTTTTCTTCTATTCTCGTCGATTCTTGTATTTGTGACAATATTTTTATAGTTCTGTTTTCTTTGCTTACCTACCAACCTATAAAGATAACTATACTACTGCTAATAATAATGGGTTTGCTTTCGCACCTGATTTCACAGCCTGGTTGTACCAAGGAGGTGCCTTCCTACAGCCATGATGGCCACATGTATGTGCACGTCGACGGAGTGGAGAGGGAATTTCACTGGATGTTCTCTTCGCTAACTTCTACATGGGAATAGTAGAGGATGTCATTTTCCAAAACAATTATGTCTTGAAACTATCGATCTTCAACCGATATATTGATGCAATATTCATCAATGCACATAACACTACCCTAGTCCTTACCCTTATCAAAGCTTTCAAGGAAAATACATCCATCAACTTCACTCATGAAACAGAAAACAGTTCAACCTTACCATTTTTCGACATCCTCCTCAAGTCACAACGGACACATTTTGTGACTGAAGTTTACGTCAAGTCGGTCCGATATAAAACTCCGTAATGAAGGCCCTCATCATCCGAGCCTTCTCTCATTCTTCAAACTGGAGAGTGGGTGATAAAGAATTAAAAAGAGTAACTAAGCTGCTCGTCAACAAAGGCTACCCACAAACGTCAAATCATGATGTCATAAAGCATAAGATTGCCTCATACCACAACCTAAGGCAAAAAAATAAAAATCCAAGTAAAGTAGATCTTGATTACGAAGCATTCAGAGTTGCAAGATATAAGAAGGATGAAAAAATCCTGAAATCCCTCATACACTGTTATGTTATCCAAACCGATCAAATAAGGCAAAGATAACTTGCGCTCTCGTCATAAAGAATAGCTGCCTTCCCAAGACGGGCTACTTGCAGAAGTTTTATTTTTTCTACGAATATAAATTCAACGTCGGTAACTTTGAGCATCGCACTTCCTTGTACATTGGGTTAACTTCAACAACCCTGCCTCGTCGACAAACAGCACATCTCCAAGACGGAGCCAGCAAACGCTACACTGCAAAGTATCGTACGACCCTCAACCGATAAATGTTAAATAGAAATACAACCATCTTATTCGGCAGTGTGATCGACAACGCTAGCGCATGGATGAAGCCGTCACAATATAAAAGCAAGTTCAACAAATAAACATTCAGCTCCAATGAGAAACCAGTTTGCCCAAAACGTGACGTCTTAATCCCGACAGCATTACATCATATTCTGCCCCTGTTTAGCTTGCCTCCTTTGCTGATCATCAATAATCAATGACGATTTAGAAATTTGTATATGGGATAGAGATAGAGGAAATAGATAGGGAAAGAAGTGCCTATAAGGAGAGAAGATACGTACCAGGGCGTCTGGTAACCTCAGTCATCATGCCTCTTTTATCCTCTATATTTCTTTCATGGCTACTCATAAAAATGATTCAAACTTTCGAGCCTTTGTTTTCATCGACAAGGCCTGTTCTGTGAATCAAGAAAACTTATCACTGCACTCGTCCTCTCAGTTTTTTTTCATTTTTCACTGTTATTTAATTTTTGTCTAATTTATATTATTTTAATTTTATATTTATTTCTATTATCATTATTTTGCGCACAGCAGTATTTTTTTAAATTTGATTACTACAGAACTCTTGTTTTAATTTATTAATTGGTCAACTACGGGTCTTTTATTATTATTTTTTATATTATTTATAAATAGGGTAAATCTCCTGCAGCTGGCTACATTTAAAGGCTTCTCTGAAGTTTATGTTCGGTAAGGTTTCGTCTTCAAGTTTTATCTGTTGGGTTACTTCTTCTGGTAAAAAAGGTATATTTTGGGCCATATTTTCTTTACACGTTTATGCATTCCTATATATTTATAGGGTTAATGTCAGTGATTTCATGTAGTAATGCCGATGGTATCTTGTCCCAAAGACTAACAATGTACATAGTTAGGAATCTTGGCGCTTTGTTGTGGACCACTTCTGCTTTTTTCATTAGTGTCTAGCTTGAGATATGAAAGAGAATGGCGGGATATAGCAGTAACGGTCTTACCAATAACATGTACATATAATTACTTTTTTTTTAGTGATGAAAGCAATCTAAAACGAAACCTTGACTGTAACGTCCTCTTGGCCCCATCAACCTTTTCTTTGTAGTGTGCGGCATATCCGTCGGATATTATTTTGAGGGTAACTACTAGACCTTCTCTAGAGTATGTCTAATATTATAAACTTGTTGATGTTTTTTTTATCTTCTTTACTTTCGGAAATTTAATGATGTTTTCTATCTCCCCTTCTGTCCTGTTGGTAACATCTCTGAGCTTATGGTAGTTTCTAGCAACAACCTGCTTGATGTCGTCCGCTAGCTGAATATATTGGACAAAATCATGATTGGAATGGGGTAGGTTACTGGTTTATATCGCATACAATGTATGACTAAGGCATTACCCTTGCGGCACCGCTGTTCCAGGTCGAATGGCCACCATTCAATGTCGTTTATTTATACGACTGCATATCGAACTTCTAAATAGTCGCAGAGAATTTTCACTATATCTTGCTCCATATCGAGGTTACTGATTTTCTTTATAAGCACTGGTAATCATACCCTATCAAAGGTTGAGTACACATCATGAAGCACCACGTTCACATTGCAGTCCTTGGCCTTGGCCTTGGAGATGGCAATTCTTTTAGTGATTAATGATATTGCCATCTCGGTACCAAATTTTCGCCGAAAGCCATGCTTCTGGTCGTTATACAAATCTTTGGTGTCTATGTAGTTCATCAGTCTATTGTTTAGCAGTTTCTCTAGAAGCTTGCCCATAATTTCCAGAAGTGAAATAAGCCTTTAAATTATTATTTCAGTATATCTGGCTTGAGTAGGAATATTATTCTGGCCCTTAGAAAATGGTCAAGGAAATATCCGACGGTAATAGAAGCGTTGAACAGCTACAATAAGGCCTCATTCTTCTTTTGGGGAACATTCATTAGATGAATCTTCGTGATGCCAGTTATCCCTGGCGCCTTCTGTTTGAAGCTCTTGAGAGCAGCTTGATATTCCTCATGAATAGAGGATCTCCCTTCATCTCGTGCAAGACGTGTGCCATATACAGTATGGTGTAGCATAAGCTCAACACCTAGCTCTCCAGCCTTAAGAGTACTTTGTCCTCATGTCATGCATATAATTTCTCATTCTCCTCATCATCTATTTTAAATCAGTTTTGCCAGTATTGTCTCAAAGAACCGTTCTATCTCTCGATCTTCTGTAATTTCCATGTGTTTGACTTGAATAATGATTCTATTCTTAAGGTAAGTGCCTCTTAGTGTCTTTAGCTGGATGCAAAATTTCTTGAGGTCTCTTTAAATATCGAATTTGCTATGATGTTGCCCCTTTTTTCTCTCAATTTATCTCTGAAAAGATGTTTTATTTCGATCCACAGTTCTCTTAATTCCAGGTAGCAATACACTGTATTCCCATAAAATGTATATTTCGTTGATAAGGACCTCTAGTTGGTTAATTTTCTTCCGGGATATTTATGTCCCATCTTGTAGCTGGGAGTGTTTTATATTCCAAACAGGGGATAGTTATGTTGTCAGCTTCCACGATTTATGTTATCAGGTGATTAAGTTGTTTATCGATGTAGTCAAGCAAAGTGCCTTCTATCTAGCCTATCTGTCTATTGTGCAGATGTTATTTGAGTAGCCTAGTTAGCTTGTACCATGCATCTGCGCCTGGGAATTTTAACATTGATTGGAGAGGTAGAGATAGACGTGATCATGTTGATGTGATCTGAGACAATATATGGGCCTAGAATCGTCACTTGCGTTAGGGAGAACTTGAATTCATTAATACTATGTCAAGGGATGTTGATGACCTTCCTGTATCAAAATCGAGATCTTCTCTTTATACTATTTTGCCGTTGATTAAGCTTTAGCATGTTTCCAGCACCGTTGAACGCTGTGGTGTACCCGGCCTCTCTACAGCTGGAATTTAGATCTCCTATTAAGATTGTTGAGGTGTCGGTTCGAAATAGTTGGAGAAATTTGGGAATTGGTAAATATGGACGCTCTGTTTTCTGGTATCCAGCTGCAACCACAATTTCGAAGTAGGTCATACTGTTCTTAAGAGCAGGTATGATTCTTCCAGGCCTTGTTTTTTATTTAATTTCTTCTCTGATGGCAACGGCCACCCCAACATTTTTCACCTTAGATTGGTTATCTATGGAAACCACATAGTTATAAATTTGATATATTCTTTATCATCGTGTAAACCACATTCAGATATAAGTATGATATCTGGAGCTACAGATATTATGATCTCATTGTATATTATACTTTTAGTGCTTCATCTGTTAAAGTTGAGGGAGATGATTTTTAGGTTGTTTATATATCTAAAGCTGGTACCTATATTTAATTCTTATTTACTTGTTTGATTTTTTGTTCCCTTTTTTTCCTGGCTGGAGATCTCACCCTTCCTAATCTTTTCTTTATGAATTGGTCTTGAATTTAGTTGAAACATGACTAGCTTCAAATCTCACCCCGGCCTCATTTTATTGCCTGGAGTAACTCTTCTTCACTAATATCGTAGAATGCTCTTCCATGGCATAACATGAGAAGCATATTTTTAACGCAACAAACGCCTCGCGCTCGATGCACCCAGCCATTATTTGGGACTTAACCATAATTAACCCGCTTTCAGCTGCCTTTATAGCCGGTTCTGTTGTTTGCAATGTCACTATAAAAACGTGCGTGTATTTTTCGCCATCACAGTTCTTAAATTTACACAGTTCGTCAATTTTGGCATTTTCTGCCTATTTTAGATCTCAATTTTTATATCGTTAGTAGTATCTGATTCAACGCAAGGGTTGATGCGGAACATATAATCGATCTTTGAGCAGCTAAATGCGGGGGAACTTTAGGCAAGAGGTCGTTCTTTTCAAGTACTTATTTGGATTTTGCACTACATAGGTTGTCCAGATCTTAGGAGTGTCGCAGATTGCCATATATCCATATGCCTGGTCCTTCAGTTTACAGAGGGCAACGCACAGTTTTGAGTATACAACTTCAAAAGCTTTCTCTCTCGCCGACCTTTGACACCTTAACTTGCAGTGAGACACACTTCTCCCACTGGGTCATCCATTACGGCCTTAGGCGGTTTTTCCCGCACCTAACAGGCCCTTCTCACGGTGGCGTGTACCTACTTTTTCTCTGTATCACCCCTATCTGCCCTACCTATATAAAATAACTAACAGGATCCTCTTACCTGTCCTGACCACTCCGCCCTGGAACGAAGCCCCATCTTCGCGCCTCCTGCAGAGCTTTCTCCTGGGGTTTGGACACGTGAGAGGCAGTCGGCTGCTAAAAATTGATTTGGCTTAAAGGTGGTTAGAACTAGAGATGTGCTATTGTGAGGCAGAAGAAATTGTTGAAGCAAAATTCGCGCCTTCGATTCCTTGCGTGGACTCGCGCGGGCGGGCAATGGTCTGTGTAAATACTCCACTCGATCGAAGTTGGGCCCAAATGGCGATCTTAAATTCCTGAACCTCTCTTCACTTACGATTCGCTGTGATCATACCAGAAGACGGTTGTAGTAGGACTTTCTTTGCGCTTTTCTTTCTTTACCAATGTAAGTGAAATCTTTCCAGCAGAAAGCAATCGGCTAATCATATGTCCTACGTCTTAAGTCTTGAAGAAATTAGAAAAATAATGTGTATGGGAGAAGTTGAGTGGATAGAGATTGTAGAGAAAAGTGGGGAAAGAGAAAAGGTTGAATTCTTTGTAGTTGCTGGGGGCTCAGCCATCTTCTGGGTTCTTCTCGTTTTGTCTTAATCTTCAGTCTTCCTTCTCGGGTAATTGGGGGCTCACACGCATCTTTTTCTCTTCATTTTCTTTTACCTTTCTAAGGCAGATTCATTTCTTTCTGTTGGTCTGTGCATTGCATAGCAACCTCAGTTGTATGTGTAGATAGGAGCCGGTTCCCCTCTCGGGCTGGGTTTCTCACTCCTAAACTTGCCTGAGTTGTTGAGCATGTGGCTTGCGGGATTTCATTAGTTCCTATATAATCTTCGATTAGGATGTTGTTTAGCTTATCCCACACGTTACACGCCCTGTTGTGTAGGGATACATTAGTGGGTGTAAAGTTGATCTCCTGATGTAGATCCCGTAGAATTTTGTGGTCTCTCCTCCTCCTCTCCATGATTACGTATACTGTATAGTTCTGAACTCTCTGAAGTTTTAATGCGTTAGACTTGTGGAGTCAATTTAGATGAATTGCTCGGTAGAGAACAGTGGCCCTGCAGAGAGCGTTGTAAATCTTGATCTTTCTCAGGCTTGGCCTCTGAGTTGGTATAATTTGGTGAGACTCTTTTTTGCCAGTTTGGCTCGCTTCCATACGTGATTGGCGTACCCGTGCCGGGTGATCTCAAATCCGAGCAATCTCCCTTCATTTTAATAGAGATACATATTTCCTTCTACCTCCACTCTGGAAGTCTAGTGCCTGCCTAAAGGTATGAAAGAGAAATTATCCCCGTATGTGGGGATCTTCCACTTGCACTCATAGTTGTTAATATTTTCAATCTCTGCTGCCGTGAACTTCGCCATGTTCCGGGCGTACCTGTAAACGCTGGTGATATCATTCGAAAATTGTATGTAACTTGTGGACTCGTAGACGACTCACCGTACGTCCATAGTATATATGCTATACAGGATGGGACTTATTCAGCCCCCTTGCGGACCACGTGTGGGACTTTAAACGTCAGTCTATCTTAGCCTTCCACCGAAATATATGCCTCCCGTTCCATGATATAGTCGCCAAGGCATTTCAGAAGAGATTTGGGTAGTCCCAACCTCCTAATCTTGAATTTAAGGCCAATCTTCCAAACCATGTCGAAGGCTTTTAGGACGCCATTTACCACGATGTCGGTGTAATGTTTGTCGTATTACGCTTTTGCTATCGTCTCTACTATGTATCCAGAGCTGTTTCGGTGTAAATGCACTTACAGAAAACATGGTAATTTTGCAGAATCAAGGACCTTTCCTCTAGATGTCACATAAGCCTACTATTTATTGCCATTTCTACTAGATTTGCCAGCGTCTGAAGCAGGGATAACAGTCGAAAATTGCCCGGTATATCAGGAGGCTTCCAGGGCTTTGGTAGAAATATAAATTTCCCCATCTTCAATGAATCCGGGAAATATGCAGCCTATGATGTTTATGGCGTTAAATAGAAGAAATATTTTATCAAGGAAAGAGTCTGGAGCACGGATTAAATTCTCTTTGGGGATTCCAGACAATCCAGCCGCCCTATGCTTGGTGCTAATGAGAGTGTTTTTAAACTATTGAAGGGTCACCGTTTCAATTTCTTGCTCCTCTAACATCCTTGGGGATGCACAATTTTGGAGGACGATCTCAAGGCGATGTTGTTCCAGTTCCTCGACCATCATTAACTCGTGTTACCTGTTTAAGTCTTCATTTTCATCCGGTGAGATGTAGGACACCCCTCCCCAGTGCTCATGGGAAGCAGATTCGATCTTATGGGGTTCATTGGCAACTAATCTGTTGTGTTGAATCTCAAACCCTGCCCTTGAAGGGCTTTTGACTCTTCCAAAATTGATTTTACTCCAGAAATTGGTCGTTTTCAGGGCGGAATCGATAGCGTCCAAAAATTGATCATAGATGGCTGTGATAGAATTGACTAATGCTACCGAGCCTTGCTTCTATCACATATTGGTACTCATGCTTTCCACGTGTATCCTGCGAGAAGAAAGTAGCATGGCTTTCTTATCGCTCTAAAATTTCCCGAGTCTTATCTTCCCCTCGCACAAGTTTAATCAAGGTGGTTCAATTCCCCGTTTGCCTGCAAGCGTCGATCTGGCCAGATTGAGTTAGGCTTATGGAAAGATAAGAGTGTTCGAATCGCTAGAGGGACATTCCATGAAAGTCCCTCATTGCTCCATACCCCGAAGGGTTGGCTCCGGCTATTTATGCGATAGAATTTCGCATTTGAAGCAGATCCCGATTATCTTCGTCAGACATCACGCCGATATGGTCTCCCTTGCGCACCTAGGAACTCTCTACCACGAGAAACCCCTTATTTTCCAGAAGAGTACAATATTCTTGAATGCCAAGGTTCGTGCCCCTTGAGACGCCAAAGCAACAGGGCCCCTCTCTTGTTCAATTGTTCAGAAGAGAACAAGTTTAGAACAGTCATTGTTCTTAGAGCCCGTTTGACAAGAAACGCTTTTCGCTCCCCTGATATCACATCAGTAGTAGGTTAATTCAACTTTATAAGATCCCAATTATCTTCGTGAGGCATCACGCCTATCCGGTCTCTCTTGTGTAGCTATAAACTCTACCTCGAGAACTCCCTTATTCTCCAAAAGAGGACAATATCTTTGAGTGCCAAGGTTCGTGCCCCTTGAGAAGCCAAGTCAACAGGGACCACCTGTTGTTTAATTGTTCAGAAGAGAACAACTTTAGAACAGTCATCGTTCTTGAATCCCGTTCGACAAAAAGCTGTTCTCGCTCCCCTGTATCACGTCAGTGCTAATTTAATTCCCTCATTTTAACGTTTTTCAAGAGAACGCTTGGTTACCCTAATAATCTCAATTGTTCACCCAGAACATCTCCGGTATCCTGTCTCAAGGAATGCTCGTACTTCCGAGCCTCACTTCGCTCTTACCTACCTCCTCTTTAAGGACAACCGCCCTAAAAACCCTTCCTTCTGCGAAAGAAATCGCCAGTTGGACCGAAGCCATTCCTTCAAATCGCCTTCATCTGCATGCCAAACTTATAAATACGTAAGCTACGAATTGCATTTAATTATTAAACTTTGTTGCCAACTTAACTCCGTGTTTTAACACGGATTTAGTCGACCCTTTCCAGGATTTTTGTTTGTTTTGTCCTTTTAAATCCCTCCAAATTTTAATCCACAGCTTAGTCTAATTTATCCTATGACCTTTTCATTTCATGTGCATCTCCCATTTTAATCCTCGGTCATGTAAATATTTTCTATGTGTTATTTTAGTTAGTTTATCTAATAAAATTCTATTTTGTTAATGCTGGCAATATTATTTATCCTTGGGCTCCGTTCCACTTTTTAAGTATATTGAAGATAAAACTGCCCTCTCCAAGCCTATTTATTAACGTAGAGTCATTCTCGGCCATCTGATTAAACCCTGCACTTGAATATAGAATAATCTCCACAAAGAATAGATATATAGTATATCGTCGGGAGCCTATTCTACGATATATATAATATATATATATATATATATATATATATATATATATATTCTATTTAAATTTGGTTTCAAGTGTGTAAGGTGTAACGCTATATCTTTGCAAACACTGGTCTCAGTCGAGAGAAGCATAGTGTTATACGTTATAAGAATAGAGTATATTAATTCCCTTTTTATAACGATTGCTCTTCCCTTTTGCAAACTTAAGAACCTGGAGTAGCTCAAGGAAGTGGTATAATAATTTGTTCTTGTGTTTTTTTGTCTCTTTTTAGTCATTAGTTATCTAGGTCGAGAAACCAATTTTGAATAGGTCAGTGCCCATATTTAGCTAGGCAAATTCTCTAGAAGGCATACTTCTTACCGCAAAGGAAATTTTTTGGTTGACTACTGTCTACCAAGAGCAAATATGACTCAGTTTGAAATCTTCAAAGCGCAAGGAGAATCCTTGGGACTTTCCGGAAGAGTATTGTTTGAGTATATCCAAGAGGAGCAACAAGCAGAAAGAGAAAAAAGGCAAGAGAAGAAAGGTGAAGTAAAGGAGAAGAGAAAGAGAGAGAAAGAGAAGAAAGGCGAAGTAAAGGAGAAGAGAAAGAGAGAGAAAGAGGAGAGAAAAAGAGAAATTCAACGTGAACAAAGAGAGGAACGAAGAAGACAAGCCCAGCTTCACCATAAGTTTGAAATGGCACGCGTACAAGCTGAAACACAATCAGTGACTGCACGTTCAGAAGCCCCGTCTAATCCCCCACTTAAGCTCCCCAATTTCAGGGATGGAGAGGATTTCGGAGCATTTTTATCGCACTTCGAAAAGATCCTTGAAATCAACAACCTGGACTTGGAGGCCGAAGGCTTATTGAGTTTACTGCCCCTTTTCAAATTCTAAATTGCGCGACATCGTCATTTCCCTACCATCGGAGTGTACAATTGACTACAGTACATTAAAAGCTGAATTATTGGCCGCTCATAATATGACTCTCGATTTCTGCAGATAGGAATTTTGAGGAGGTCGTATTAAACTCGGACAGACGTTCCGTCAATTAGGATTCATTCTCCAGAGGAATTTTAAATTCTGGTTAAAATCTTCAAAAGTTGCTACTAACTACGAGCCCTTAACAGATTTCGTGTTGCGAGATCAATTTTTTGCGTCTCTCCCGACGGAGATTCGCGCGTTCGTCAAGGATGTTCGGTGCCAGTCCTTTAAAGAATGTACCGAAGAAGCGGATGTCTATGCTGCCACTATAATTTGTACCCAAAGGATAATAAAAATTCTCATCAATCCCCCTACCATGGAAGAAGGAAGGATTCGCGCCCCTTCACAGGAAAGCCAACGAGGTTTCAGGGCCCATAAAACATGAAAACTTCTTCCCCTCAAACCAACAACGGGACATCAAACTTCCCATTAAGATTTCTCCACCATCACTCTTCACGAAGCGACTGATCGTATGCTTCACCTGCAGTGTAGAAAACCACACGAGCTGGAATTGCGCCAGAAATTCTAGACTTAAAACCGGCCCAGCGTATCTTCAAATATTTTTACTGGCCGTGTGCTGCAGCTGACATCTCAAAAGCATTGTCAATCATGTGTGTGTTTCAAAAGACGTCCGCTAAGGGGCGGGTCAAACCTGCTCCCTTACAAAGGGGACCAGTCATCACTGAACCCTTCCCACAGTGGCAATCAACATGGTTGGCCCTATCCACCCCCCTTCGAGCGAAGGGAACAGCTACATTTTTACTTTAGTTGATTTTGCTACACGTTTCCCCGAGACAGTCCTCCTTCGCCGAATCGATAGTATTTTTGGCACCGAGGCCCTCATTTCCATCTTTTCAAGGGTAGGCGTCGCCAAGGAAATACTCTCATACAGAGGACGACAATTCACCTCCGAGTTCATGGAGTACGTAGGGAAGCTGCTCATGGTAAATCCCCTTTTTACCACCCCCTTCCGCTCACAGAAATACGGAATGTGTGAAAAGTAAAATGGAAATCTAAAATCAATTATCAAGAAAATTTGTGCCGTGCAGTCCCGCGAATGGCCCTGATATCTCCCGGTCGCCCTATTTGCCTATCGAAAAATTTCTCATCGCACATTAGCCTTCGCACCGTTCGAGCTCCTTTAAGGACGTAATGTACGCGGACCACTCAGCATTTTAAAGGAGTTGCTAACCAAGCCCCAGCTGGACCAAGAACTACTTTCATCATACGCCTATGTCTTAGATCTACGCCAAAGGCTCGAGAAATGCGCGAACATCGCCTATGAAAATGCCGACGTCAATTTGAACAAATATAAAACCTATTTTAATGTCAGGTCGGAAGATAGGAAATTTAATCCCGGTGATGAGGTACTCCTGCTCCTTCCCACTGCGAGTAATAAATTACTGAGCTAATGGAAAGGTCTGTACTTGGTTCGCGATGTACGATGACCGGTAGATTACCTCGTTGGTACTTTAGCAGCCGATAAACTCTAGCATGTTAAGTTATTAAAGAAATAACACTGACGCGCCCACGGAGATACGTTCGTAGCACTGGAAGAAAAATTGGCGCTTGAAAGGGATTACCCTGCGGATTCCCTTAATGACATTCAGACAGTGTGCATTCAACTTAATGCCGATTACCCTCTTCCTTTCCTGCCAAGAGAGTCTTTTAAATTCTCTGACCTGAAAGTCGACGCGCGGCTGACACTACATCAAAAGAGTCAGCTACAACAATTACTATTTCAGTTCGACGACGTTATTTCGGATAAGCCTAGATGCGCTACTAGATTCGAGCATGACATTAAATAAATAACCTTGGAACCTGTCTGTTCAAAACCATATCCCGTGCCGATTCATTTACGCCAAGCTTTTAAGCCGAAGTAGATAATTTGATTAGTTTAGACATAATAAAACCTTCCACCTGTAGTTATTGCTTCCCACTCGTCATGGTCAAGAAACCTGATGGCTCTTAGCGCATGTCCATCGACTTCAGGAAGTCAAATTCGGTATCAGTGTTCGACGCCGAGCCCATCCCGTTAGGAGATCAAAACCTCCACCTTTTTGTAGCGCTAATTTCATCTCAGAACTTGATTTGTGCAAGTCATATTACCAAATTCCCCTCCGGCGCAATGTGAAAGCATATACCGCCTTTGCTACTGAGAAGGGCTTACTTCAATTAAAGGCCCCTCCCTTTTGGCCTCGTGACCGCTTGCAGTAACTATAACCGACTCATGAGAAGGTTGTTAGATGGACTTCCGAATGTCTCCTTTCACTTCGATAACGTCTACGTCGCTACTCGTGAATGGAGTCAACATCTACCTACCCTAGTAGCTTTCTTCGAGCGATTGCGCGAAATTGGCCTCACCATTTGCCCCAGCAAATGCTATTTTGCCCACGAAACCATAAAATACTTGGGTTTTAAAATAGGACAAAGCCAGCTAGGTACACAGGGGAACAAGATTAAGGCAATCGCTGAAATGCTCCTCCCGAATAGTAAGAAAAAATTATGATCATTCCTAGGATGAGCTTCTTACTATCGGCGATTTGTCCCAAATTTCGCTGAAAGCTCGGCGCCCCTCAGGACCCTCTTAAAAAAGAATCCCCCCGATTGACTACGATGGAATGATGTCGCTATTTTGTATTTTAACCAGCTCAAGAGTAAGCTCATTTCTGTCCCCATTTTGAAGTTGCCCAACCCGGAAATATCCTTTGGGATTAGGACCGACGCGAGCAACGAAGGCATCGGGGGTGTACTCCTCCAATATGAGGATGACGGAACGAGGCATCCAGTTGCATACGCTAGTCGCCAGCTATTACCCCGCAATAAGAGATATGCCACTATAGAGAAGGAAGCTCTACCTATCATTTGGGCTATTGAAAAATTTAAAATGAATTTAATAGGAAAAGAATTTCGGATAGGAACTGACCATCGGCTGCTGGCCTATATTCGGAATAAACAACACTAAAACGGCCGAATTATGCACTTGAGTCTACTCTTGCAAGAGTACCAATTTAAAATAAATTATATAAAAGGTTCGGATAATCAGATCGCTGACGCACTCAGTAGGAATGCTTTAACGAATAGTGCAGATTAATTTCTAATTCGTAGGATCAGGATTTTCATGTATGTATGTATGTATGTATGTATATACCGTCTTGAACGAATTAATGGGATTCTCATGTAATATAATCAGTTTAATTGAATGTAAATGTCAGAATTTCGTGGCCCAATTTCTGATTTCTTTCTTTCTTATGTTCGTACATTTGTACCCATTAATTTACGCATGAATTCTTTGGTCCCATATGTATTTTTAGAGGACGTATTAACTTTTTTGTAAACTCTCGAAATTAGCAATTTTCGCAATTTTTAATTCATGTCATTATTACGCCATGTATGAATTTTATATTATTTATTCTATTATTCCCCCATGTGTCAATTATGGCTAAGATTGTATTAAGAGTTGGTTTCCCTCATATCAAATGATCGACATAATAATATGTATTGATGTAAATAGTAGCTTGGGTGCATGGAAGGTCGGTCGATGCAAAAATTCGAGTTGCACAAAATGAAGCTCTAAGGTTCTCCCTTCTCTCTCCTTTCAAAGTGACAACTTCCCCCCGGGAGGGAGGGGTGTGATACAATTGTCTGAGGCTGCCGCGCCTCGCTTCTATCACATATTGGTACTCATGCTTCCGACGTGTATCCTGCGAGGAGAGAGTAGCATGGCGTTCTTATCGCCTTAACATTTCCCGAGTCTTATCTCCCCCCCCCCAAGTTTAATCAAGGAGGTTCAATCCCCCGTTTGCCTGCAGGCATCGATCTGGCCAGATTAAGTTAGACTTAGGGAAAGATAAGAGTGTTCGAATCGCTAGCGGGCCATTCCATGAAGGCCCTCATTGCCCCATACCCCGAGGGGCATCACGCCGATCCGGTCTCCCTTGCGCACCTCGGAACTCTCTACCTCGAGAACCCCCTTATTTTCCTGATGAGGACAATATCCTTGAGTGCCAAAGTTCGTGCTCCTCGTGATGCTAAACTACAGGGCCCCCTGATGTTTAATTGTTCAGAAGAAAACAACTTTAGAACAGTCATTGTTCTTAGAGCCCGTTCGACAAGAAACGGTTCTCGCTCCCCTAATAATACGTCAGTGGTAAGTTAATTCACCCTTTTAAGATCCCGATTATCTTCGTCAGGCATCACGCCGATCCGGTCTCCCTTGTGCAGCTAGCTAGGAACTCTACCTCGAGAACTCCCTGATTGTCCAGAATAGGACAATATCCTTCAGTGCCAAGGTTCGTGCCCCTCGACACGCCAAGTCAACATGGACCCCTGTTGTTCAATTGTTCAGGAGAGATCAACTTTAGAACACTCATTGTTCTTCGAGCCCGTTCGCCAGGACTGATTCTCGCTCCACTGATATCACTTTAGTGCTAATTTAATTCCCTCCTTTTAATGTTCTTCAAGAGAACGCTTGGTTACTCCAATAACCGTAATTGTTCACCCAGTACATCTCCGGTATCCTGTCTCAAGGATCGCTCCTACTTCCAAGCCCTACTTCGCTACCACTCCTCGAAGTCGGTTCTTCCCCCTCGTTAAGGACAACCTCCCTAAAAACCCCTCTTCCTGGTAAGAAAATCGCCGGGCGGAACGAAGCCATTCTTTCAAACCACCTTCATTTGCACGCCGACCTTATAAATACGTAAGTTACGAATTGCATTTAATTATTTAACTTTGTTGCCAACGTAACTCCGTGCTTTAATAAAAATTTAGTCGACCATTTCCCTTCTTGTTTGTTTTGTCATTTTAAATCCGTCCAAATCTTAATCCACTGCTTAGTCAAATTTATCTTATGACGTTTTCATTTCATGTGCATCTCCCATTTTAATCCCTGCTCATGTAAATATTTTTGATGTGTATTTTAGTTAGTTTAATTAATAAAATTCTATTTTGTTAATGCTGGCAATATTATTTATCCTTGGGCTCCGTTCCACTTCTTAAGTATATTGAAGATAAATAAGCCCTCTCTAGGCCTATTTATTAACGTAGAATAATACTCGGCCATCTGATTAAATCATTGCCCTTGAATATAGAATAATCCCCACAAAGAATAGATATATAGTATACGTCGGGAACCTTTTCTACGACAATGGCTTTTCTCTCTATTGTTGCAGAGGTGATTAGATGTTTCTTAATCCGTTGAACTCGGGCCATATCGGCTCTTTGTAGTCAAGCTTGTTCAATAACCTCTCTCAGTTCGATATATTGATCATCAAGCTATGCGATTTGAGCCATCATGAGGTTATGCGGAAGGGTTCGAAGTTGTTATGGGGACGTGTTATTTTCCGCCTTAACTTTTCTATCTATTAATTTGTCAAATCCCAGGACAATCTCCTTTAGAGTCACTTCGGAGAGGTCCTCTTGTTGGTGCCCGGTTGGCATTCTTGTAATGTTTCCTTGAAGGGCAGCTTACCTGAATGAGTTCCAGCAATAAGGTCAAAACGACCATTCGTGATCACTGGTCGTTTTTGATCCTTTCTCTTCTAACTAATTAAACTGTAGGTCCGGTGTTGCGAGTAATTTATCAGGCTTGGTGCTTCTATTTGGACCAAAGTATGTTGGGAACTCAGGCCCTATTCAAACGACTATTTTCGTTTCAAGCAATGTATCTAGCTTTTTGCCTGCCCTGTTAAAGTTGTTTGTATAGCACAAAAGTCCCCTGCGGGCATTTATTTAGATCCGTTATGAATATTGCCTGATCTTTTCGATTGAAGGCATCCATGAAATGGGGAAAGGGCAAGTAGTCCCTTTTTGGGGGTTGGTACCAGTCAGGATTATCAGTTTCCAGGTGGTGGTGCTCACGCTGATCGCCAGTGGGCCTCTTTCAATTCCTTTAGCAGGCTAAATCTGACTTCGTTTCTCCCCGCAATTGCAACTCCGTAGTACTTAATATCGTTGCTATTCTTCGCAATAATGATGTAGTTGAAAAGCTTGATTTTGTTCGCTTCGTCGTCTATGTTGCTCTCGTTCAGACTAATTATTTAGCGATCCTCTTTCCAATAAGCGTTGCTTATGGAATGCCTCTTCTAATTCTAGCCCGCCACATGGGGGGGCTGACTATCTTCAGTCTTCTGAGTGGGGTTATTATTTCGATGTTGATTACCCATTCAATAGTCGACTTTGCTCTCCCGCTTCGCTTCTTCTTTAAATACTCTCTGGTGACTACGTGACACAGGTTCCGTGGAATAACCAACTTGCCACCAGTAATGATTTTCTACACCTCGCAGTCCGTGTACGGACCAGCATATTCAAATTTTATGATACCTCTCTTTATCCACTGAATTTATTCGTTATTGCTTTCATAGAAGGGTCTTTCTTTCAACGCGAAAAACTCCAAATTGAATCGCTGATGCTCCTCTCTGACTTCCTCGAAAGTTTCATGGATGGGTACCTCACTCTCTGCTTCTGGGTCTCCGAGATTGTACTTTTGAAATAACTTATTTACGGTTGCTCTCCACCGCGGTAACCTTGGTCTGAATAACTGCTTCTGCGTGCAGTTTTACTAAGAATCGGGGTCTCTTAATTCTGTTGGGCTGGGAATCTGTGTCTCCGAATTGCTCGTGCATTTTTGCTGAGGCTGTGCTTGGTCTGTTGGCGCGGGCTTGTATCTTAAATTCAAAATATCAGCCGATAGAGGGTGTTCAGGAAACCAAATCTGTTTCAGCCACTTATTCTTCAGCATGAGATTCAATTTCTTCGAGTATAGTCCAAGATTAGCAACGGCAAAAGGTGCCCATGCAAAGATACATGCTAGGATATTTAAAGATTCGCTCTTCTTGATTTCCATTATATTTAGCATTAGCTGCATCTGTCGCGCTATAGCCTTTGTTACCTTAGTCAACGTAAGGTTTTGCTTAATTGCCTTCATCCTTGTCTTCTCCTTTCTTTTGTTTATACGAATGGCGGTCAATAAGTTTTGCGAATCATTAGGGCAATACAGAGGAAGGAGGATGACTGCTTGTGGGGGTGTTAGGACAAGTTATGACAAGTCAGCCGCATGCAGACCTGAAGCCGCATGCTCCTGCCTTGTCTATTTAAGAAGCAGTAGCTGATCGCAGATCGTCAGTCACGAATTTTCTACAATGGAGAAGGTTGAGCACCGCACAGTGATCAAATTTTGACCAAGGAAGGCAAGAATGAAAAGAGATCCATGAACGCATGGTTGCAGTGTACACTGACACCGCCCCTTACTATACAAACATTGCTCGCTGGAATAGGGAGTTCCGCCATGTTCATGAGTCCCTTGAAGATGACCCCCGTCCAGTACGCCAATTAGACGTGGCCAACAAGGACAATATGGCCCGTGTAGAGAGGATGATCCTCGAAAATCGACGGATGCAGGTCGAAGAAATCGAACGAGAACTTGAAATATCACATGGAAGTGTTATCAACATCATCCACGACAATTTGGACATGATCAAAGTCTCTGCCCGTTGGGTCCCTAGAAACCTCACGCCCCATGATCAACTTCAGCATCGTCAAAGTCCACAAGGCCAGAGTTGCACAAGCTGCCCTGCGCGAGTGCGGATTCGAGAAGCTTAACCATCCACCCAACAGTCCAGATCTGGCCCCTAGTGACTACTTTTTATTCCACCAGCTCAAGGCTGCACTGCGTGGACTTCGGTTTGGGGACGATGAAGATGTCCAGCTCGCCGTCCAGGAGTGGATTGAACAGCAGTCGGGAGAATTCTGGTTGTCGGGAATTCGAAGCCTCAGGAACAAGTGGCGCAAGTGCCTTGAAGTCAAGTGTAGTTATATTGAAAAATAATAAAACAGTTTTCCTCATATCTCGTTTCCTTATATGCAAATTGCAAAACTTATTGACTGCTCCTCGTATGTCTTTCAAGCCACATAAATTCAGGTTGATTGGACTTTAGCATTTTTCTCTTACTTCCTAGCATGCGTTTACTTCTCAGTTTATGCTTATTCCTGTAGCTTTAAAATGCTGATGTCATAACCTCATATAACTCCCAATTTACCGAGTAAAGGTCATCCCTCCCCCATTTAACCAAATAAAGTTAATCGCTCCGTTTTGTCGTATGAGGGACTTTCTTTACCTGAGCTTATGAATAGTATTTTAAGGGGGTACTACATTCATTTTTCCAACTACGTTAGATTATCATATAAGAAATTAAAGCTCATTTGAAGCCCTTTTAGATCTGTTTATATCATAATAACCTACGGCGCCGTTTTTGAGATATAGGGGGTTCTTTCAGAACACCCCCGTTTAAACCTTAAATCATATAAATGACTATAGAATTAAGAAAAATTAAGCGTTCGAGATTATTTTAAGAACAAAAAATGGACATATAATTTAGTTATCAAGAGAAATCAGTTTTCTTTAGTTTTATTCAAATTTATGTTGATGGTGGACTAAAACATATTTTTTTCGGACAAGGTCAACTATAGGCTTTGTTCTCAGTTGGAGTGTTGAGTGTAGGTGAATAGTAGAGGTGTTCTGAATGCCCTGTAATTTACTTTAATCTATATCCGAATGATGCTAAAAATATAAACCAGTTCTTAGGCGCCGTTTTTTTTAAGAAAATATTTAAATTCGCATGGTATAGTTTTGCCTTTTGTTCACGAATAAACTTTTAAAATCTACGGAGAATTTCCACGAATCTCTAAAGTTTTTACATTATCATAATTTTCACTATTTTCTAGTCATGTTGCTAAAACAAAATATTTACTATAAAAAACGCATAAAATTTTCAATGAAATGATATAAAACCTATGGTTTAGTTTTATTTTGTTCTGAATGCCCTGGAATTTAGTACAATCTGTATTCGAATGATGCTAAAAATATAAACCAGTTCTTAGGCGCCGTGTTTTTTTAGCAAATATTCAAAATCACATGGTATAGTTTTGCATTTTGTTCATAAATAAACATTTAAAATCTACGGAAATTTTCCACTAATGTAAAAAGTTTGCATTATCCTAATTTTCACTCTGTACTATTTAGGTTTCTAAAATAAAATACATAATATACAAAATGCATAAAATTTGTAATAAAATAATATAAAAAATCAATGGTGTGGTTTGGTTTTGTTTTTCACAAATTAACTTTAAATATCTAAGAATAACTTTCCATGAATGTATACAATTTTGCATTATGTTGATTTTCATTATGTTCTAGTCATATTGCTAAAAAAATAATTATACTATAAAAAAGTGCCTAAAATTTGCAATAGAGTGATATACAAAACCCCAGTATAATAACTTTGAACGAAAAAATTTGAAAAGTGACTAATGAAAAAATGTGCTATCCCTTAATGAGAAAGCATAAAATAATTATAGTAGAAAAAATATGTTTTCTAATGTACATACATAAAAACTATAACGAACAAATTCTAAAGTTAAAAGTCAAAAAGATATTAAACTATGCTGAAAATATCATTGGGATTTATAATAAATACCAATTGGATTATATTTTCATAATATTTTTTTTAGATAAATTTTACAAAGTAGCTGGAATTTGTCTATAATATGAAAAAAATGTAAAATTTAGTCAGCCCTTTAAATAATATATAATTTAATTTCTATATTAAACAATTAGTTCTCAAAAAATTAATAAAACAAATACTAAACTTTCAACACGTGGTCATACACTATGTAAATATCAAAGACAACTAAGTAGTTTTATGAAGATGCCAGATGCTCGATAACATGCGAATACATTATCTCCACCATCGGGATAAAATTATACACTAATTTAAGCTGAATTCTGCCCACTGATATTTAAAAAAGAATTCTGGGATGTATTGTCCCATTCGAAGTGTAAGGGTTAGGTCATTTGTTGTTTATTTCTTTTTTATTATTGGCCCGATAATTAGAAAAATATAACCAATACTATCCAAAAATGTTAAACGTCATTCTTAGGTAGGATGTAATAGGTTTGAGTTATTAATATCGATTTAAAGTAGTAACGAGGAAAAGCATTTACATTTAATGTACATATTCTATACCACATGCTTGTTACGGTATGGGACGGAGAAGACAGTTAACTATCGCTTTTTGGTACTGCATACTGGAAGTCACGCAAATGATACATTTACTCGACTAATAATTTTACATAATAAGCCTACATAGTCCGAAGTTCAATATCTTTGGTCTTTTGGTGTCTTCAACTTATTAGCTATGTGATCTGCAATGAGAATTCGAATTTTGAATTATGCATTTAATGAATAAAGGAAAAACAAAAATATCAAAGCAAGGTATAAGGACATAATCTCTATGATAAACGTCTTAACTCAGGCATATTAATTGCGATTATATGTCATAGGTGTGAAATTGCCATGGCAGCTAGATTCGAATGAAAACACGGCAGATTTATCTTAGCAAATACTTATCGGTATTGACAGAGCCCAGTCTCAATAATTGAACATTTCAGGGGCTTCTACCATAATGCTAGTGTCATGGAGATTCCCAGAAACGATTTATCATGTTATCGCTCTAGAGATGTGTAAATATGTAAGTTACTTCTGGTAAATATGCTTTTCTGAATTAAGACCAAATTTTTGATGATATATTGACTGATATTGCTTCAATTTTGCCCCGCTTCCGATTTGAGGGAAATTAACACGCTTCAGAGGTGCTAAGTTGTCAGATTCAGTTCATTCCAGGTCTGATTCCTAGCGAAATATAAATGGCAACTTTAATGACCTTGTTTGGTATAAGAGGCTTACCAAATTAATTTTTCACTTCCACCTGTCTTCATCTCTTCAGTCTTTCATTATGTAAAGATTTGTTGTTTTTTTAAAAATTAGATTGATATATTTTCCCTTTCATTTCCAAAGTCTGCTCTGAATTTGACAACCAATCGACATTTGCATCGTTTTTCTTAAATATTTGCATTCGATTTATCGTTACCATCTTAAATATATTGTTTATTTAGTATGTGCATTCATGATTGCTTTATCGATGAGCTAACCTTCTGAGTGACCGTTTTAATTAGTTTGCTTGTAATATAAAAGGAAATAACTTTTTCATATTATAATTACCAGGCTTTTAATCTAACGAATATTTTTAAAATTTCTGTTATGAAATTTACTATGATATTTATTAAAAATCACTTTTCATGAATATGTGTCGTTCTTGGATTTATATCATATTATCTGACGATTTATCAAGTAAATGTTCCTTTCATTTCTAAATTATATAGTTCATAATAATTGTTTTCTTTAAATTTCTTCATAGCCAGCGTCTTCAACCGTGAGCAGCCAGTTTAGAAAACTTAGGGATTCATAGCAATTTTTCTTTTAGGTTTAGCTATCAGCAGCCAAAATTAATAGCATTATATTTATTAGCCACTCAGAATAAGCGAGACTAAAGTTCAGCCGTAATAAATGGATACTTTCGAGTAATTTAAACTGACATTGACATTGTAAAGTCCACGGGTGCATTCAAATACACCAAAGATCTTGGAAGTTGACAGATATCTCACTTTGTTTCTTGCTAATATATAAGATTCTATCCCAATATCGCATGACATTTTCACGCGCGATATAAAAAATATATTGCATGGAAATAATCCCCATTACTTTGAGCATCACAATCAAATTTAACTTATTCAGTCAATGTTATATACGAAAGAATCGGAATAAACATTTTTATCATCGAAGGACATGAATACGTAGTGCATTTAGTAAACTTATCCAAGACGATATTTATTAAATGAGCTAAAATCTTCATTTTTTATATTACCTAACCTTAAAAAAGGAAGGTTTCCCATACAAACGTTGAACAAAGCATGGACTTAGTGAACATTGATAGAATTCTTAGCAGATCACTTTGGAGGTCTATTTTGTGGTACGACCAGATAAAGTCGCGGAAAGATAAGAAACGTGATAGCGTTTCTAAAAGACATCCAGGAACCAATACTCAACGAGAAGCGGTGAAAATAAATGTAAAGGGGCTGGAAGGTCAATACCACAGTATGAAATAGATCTTTAGGCTAAATAACCTACTTTAAGAATTCCTTTAGTGAAGAGCATACTAAACAAATTGATTCACTTTGGTAGTGACATAAGGAGATATAAAATCAAACTTAAAACATACTTTACTTTGTTTGGGGTAGTTAAAACCTAACCTAGTCTAATCTTAGGGATAATGCTCACTGATTGCAATTATCTGTCGACGAGTATTTGGTTGAAAAAATGTATCATGTAGCCAAAAACAGATGTCAAAACAAGGTGGCTGAATTTGTGCGGTCCTCAGAGCATTCAAGCTTTTCCACGGCAAATATGATCGAAAGAAGAGAAAATTACTTATTTTAGTAGAAATGTAGTAAGAACAAAATGTTTACGCAGTTATGAATCAATCAAGGTTGATGGTTGAAAGCACTAAGAGGGTTGTCTGGGATCCATAGCGATTCTGAGATAAGTGCACTATCTAAATATCCCTACAATGTTGCTGAATAATCACAAACACTGACCATCTTACAATTCGATGAAAAGCTTTAGCCACTTTGGCCAGTCAAGCAAAAGGTTGTGACTGAAGATGGTATCGTAACTCGTGTTTTGAAAATGATGTGTGCTCATTTGTTTAATATGCAGTAAGGAGAATAAAGAGCGAATGTTAAAATCAGATATCTATAATATTATACCCTAGCAAGTTTGTTGCTCTAGGGGTAAAAGTTTCATATTTCGCACTCTAGAAAACTACTTAAAAACCTACAGGAAAAAGATGACTTTAAGATTAATTTACTATAAACAAATTTCGTGATTAAGTTAACTTGACTAAAAAACTTTACGATGCAAAGAATTTACACTATCTCTGAAAGCTATGGAAATGATTAGATATATCAATAATATTAATTAATAAACTTATCATAAAAGAACTTAATAAGTACCCTCGATTCTCAAAAATAACTAACTAACAGGATCCAAGGAAGAGGTAGAGCAACCTATTCATAATTTAATTGTTTTCTAGTTGTCAAACGGTCCATCTTTGAGAAGGGCTCAAAAGTATTCTGAAAGCTCTTCATAGACTAAATGCTTAAGAATCATTATGTTCTCTTATTTCCGCATTCATCTTAGGTTCACTTCATCTTTTCTCTGGAAAATGGCGTCAGGAAGCTAATCAAAGGAAATTTTCTAATGCCAATAATAAATTATGTTACTTATTATTGAGTCGCTGAAATGCCAAACTTTGCTAAAAAGTAATACTAATTAAGCATGTTAGTAAATCCAGACGTAATTTCAACTCTGGAAAAAATATTATTTGAAGTATTTTAGATCTGGGAACTTTTTAAAAAATATTCTGAAACAATTTTACTTTAGAGTAAAATGATGACAAGATTATTTCAGAATTGAAGTGATTAACGCCACCTGATTTGATTATAAAGTGAAAGGAAAAAAAATAACCCAATTCACTCAAAGCTACATACTGCGCTCCTATTTGCCGGTCGCTCCATTTTAAGTAATGTAAAGAGTCTTTATTTAAATAACCAGGTAATGGTGGAACTCGGCTAAACATTTAGAATTTTAGGTTGAACACACGATTGCTCTCAAAGGTGTCACTCAATCAGAGATATAATCTTAAAGCAATACAAGCCCCAAAAAACAAACAACACAAAATATGAAGCAAAGTAAAAGGCTTTACACGTATAGACACTTATATAGATGCAAATGGAGTGGAAGACGATTTATAATTGCGAAATTGTTTACATCGAAGGTTGTGAGAATTGATAGTGAATGAGATCTTTTCGGTTTAAACTGAAATCTTTTGTTATCTCATCCCTTTCAATTAAAAAAAAAACTAAAGAATATTTTGCATCTATTCAATAATATCTTTATATTTAACATTATTTTTAACGATTCCAGTAAAAGGTAGAAGATGAATGATAGCGGATAATTAAAGTTAATGAAAAGGTGGGTAAACATCATACATATTCAACCATCATAGTTCTCACGAGCTAAAATTGCATTAGTCCCCGCTTTAAAATCGCGAAAAGGGTGAAGAAAAATTGCCTAGTTATTTTATTAGAAAATCTAATTTCATTTAGGTTTAAAAATAATAAAAAATTTGCTCCCATAATTTTCGACACAACTAGGTATAGCAGCATATAACGTATACTCTGTAAGAGTATGGGCGAGGATGATTTGCATGATTAAATTAATTAACACCTTCAGTTTCAGGATGTATGCAGATGCACCAAATTGGATGTGCAGAATACCCAGATCCATTTTCTTTGGACCCCTTAGATTGTCATATGATCAAGTTCTCCAAGCAGATGGTCGCCTTGGGCTTCCTTAACTAGGGGTAGAAGAAAACTCACATGGAATTCGTAGACACAATGATAAGTGTCATGAAAAACTGCATGAAGCTTGAAATTCCAATTGTTTGGAGGGATCAGACAAACCAGTGCACTGACTGATACTTCGGCGCTATTGATTTGATTAGGATAAACATAAAGAACCAGATCATTCTCAAGTATCCTGATGTTCAATCAACACGTCATCCTATAATTCCTGGGGATGAAATTCCATTAAAAGACTTTGAAGAATTTCCTTGATCATACTGCCAGAAATTCCTCCAGTGATGAAAAGAATGAAGAAGAAGTGTTTTTTGATGAAGAAGCTCCGCATCCTTTTTTTCCAAAGGGAGCTAAATAATCCAGTTCGCGATCCTAGTTTGTCAAAGTCTTTTGCCGAAATGCGGCAACAACATTGAAGAAAAGATCCTCACATCTGACAGTTTTTGCATCACCTTCTACCCAACAGACATCACGCGTACTTCCTCTTTTCTCTAAAGAAAAGGACCTGGTGTACTATACATATAGTCCGCAGCTTCTGAAAAAGCTAGCATGACACAGTAACATCTCGAAGATTGGAGATTGTACATTGAGTACAACAAGCTAATGCTGAAATGTGTTTGCTGCACAACAGCAACCCAATTTTCTCAGTACCCCTTAATCACTTAACTGCACTGAAAGAGAAGTAGGGGGTGGTGAAAATTCGTCATGGTTAGCATAACTTGTTGATTTATGTCGACCAGAGGAGGGTTAATTTTTTATTTAGGATAGTGATGACCAAGCTGAGCATTAAACAAAGAAGGACGGCCATGTATGAAAAGTATTGGTGCCTTCCAGAGCAAGGAACTTCATAACTAATCTTCTAGTGGACAAAGACAGAATACTCTTAAAACGATACACATCAAACTCGACTTGATCAAAGAGTTTAACAAAGCTCTGGACAAAGATGGTGGCTGCTTCACATACTTGTAGCACGCTTTTCCAGAATTGACCATGGAGAAGTTGAAACCTGGCATCTTCTTCGGCCCTCAACTCGGTCAAGTTGATCAGAGATTTATAGCTTGAAAACACTATTAACGAAGTGGAACTAGAAGAAAGTTGAGCATCAAAATGCATTACCTTTTCTCACATATGGCCAGATTTTTTGAGAATCTGAAATCAATGAACGACGAGAATGGGGAAAGATTTCATCAGAACATGAAATAGATTGAGACTAGGTATCAGGAACGCTAGGATACAGTGATGATGGCTGATTACCGTGGGACTCTGAAGAGAGTTATCTCTTGCTCAGAATTCTACAAGTTCGAAGGTATGAAAGTTCATGCCATGAATCTTTAACAATGATGACCTAATTTACAATTTGAAGGGTATTTAATAAAGGGTAACGATATTAAATTCGGCTACACTTTTGTGTTTTGAAGCTTGTAGGCATGCTTTTATCATGGAGAGTATCTATCTTTACTCTAATTTATAGTTTATTGTTTCTATTTCAGAATTCCCGTTTGTGGTACGTCATGAAGCAGTTTACAATTGAGCAGTGCGTTCTTAATCTTTAAGACATTTTACCAAAAGCGAGATAGTGCGACGTAAAGAGTTCGAACACTTCCTACCATTTTGGAGAGAAAAGAGTCACTCAACGATTCTACGGTTTGCAGAATAATGACGAACTTTAAATCAACTGGTTCAGTTGTACCAGCCAAATCACCTGGGCAGAATCCTTCTTGTCGAAAATAGAAACAAATTGCTGTTGTACTAGTGACTGTCACTCGGAGTCTGAGAAAATCGATTCGCCGACGTTTAGAGTAGTTTGAGATCCTGACCACTTCATTATATCGAATTCTTCATAAAGATCTTAATATGCTTGCTTACAAAATTCCACTTACGGAGTAACTTCAGCCACTTGACCACGGGAGGAGGAAGCAATTTTCTCACTGGATTGTGGAGAGACTTGCAGTCGACTAAAATTTTACAAAGAAAATCACCTTCATTAAGGAGGCCCACTTTCACTTCAGTGGATCTGCCAATAAACAGAACACCTTGCATGGTGTAATGAAAATCCTCGAATAATGCATGAGCGTGAAATGCACCAACTGAAAGTTTCTGTGTGGTGTGGTTTTGGTGCATGTAGATTGCTTGTGCCGTTTTTCTTTGAGAATGATGATGGGAATGCAGTTACCACTAGTGGAAAACGTTAGCGAAGCAATGTATCTACTTAGTTATGACCAAACATAGAAGATACGGAGATTGACACCCTCTGATTTCAACAGGAGGGAGAGATCTGTCACACATCACCCCAAACGCTTGCATTAGTCCACGAAAAATTTCCACAACGAGTGATATCCTTACATGGTAACCAGGAATGGCAATTAAGTTCCTGCAATATTACCTCTTGTGATTTCCACAATTCTGAACTTAAGGCTGAAATCAGGCGTGTGATTAGAGGCATCGAGCGACACATCTGTGAGAGAGTTATCGGAAATTTCGAGAAGCGCATTAATGTATGCAAAATGAGTGCAGTTGGATAAATGGCCGACATTGTGTTCCATACCTAAACGAGTGACATAACTCATTGGAATTTGCAGTATATAACCATGTTTATTTAAACTCGTTATAATTATACACCTTCCAAATAGGCACCCTTTATGGAACACCATTTACATGCGCTTACCTTTATTAGGCTTCTATTCAATTTATACTGGTCAGTTTCTGTAACAGTTATTTGATAAATTAAGTTAGAAAACGATAGTTTGATCTTACATACCTATTTCGGATGAGGAATATCAAGGAAATTTAACCTCAAATGTCGAAAAGTATAATCGATTAAATATAGAATAAGATTTTTAAAAAATCGCTTAAGCACAAAAACTCACCTGATTGGAGTAAACTGATGTAATTTTCAGGTTCAGCGGTGTAAAACTCTTTTAAAACAGTTGGAAGTCCTAAAAGACTTACAAAGGGATTCTTTGTAACCCAGTTTTATCAAGGCAAACGAAAATATTGAAAATCTTTCCACGCCCCCCAAATTATTTTCTACGCAAGATCTAGTGGTCGTTAGCAAGGAAACTTATAGCCCCATCGTTATTTTACACCACATATGCTTTTGCCCAAGTAAACGCACTGGCTTTAATAACACGTTCGCTGGCAGTGACAAATGGCACATTCTGCTTCTCCTTACCAACGGTGTTTTATCTTATTTCTCTAATCGGAAGGATTAAGTATCATATGTGGGCGTTCATATATACACAATCTATGTAATTTAACTTAATATTACAAGGTACGATTTATCTCCTAGGTGGCACTGCCAATAGACCCTTTAATGTAAATGCCAGATACTAGTTATCTCGTACCAACTTCAAAATGATAAGATTGGTTTCCTATGAAGTCTTAATTATAATTAATTTATTATTTCACTGTGTGTTTTCATTTTATGATTGCTTTTTCTTATTTCAGCGTTTGTTGTTTATTATTTTATATTTATATTCATTTAGGATTATTATTATAATGCCAAAGGGTCCCTTGGATGAAAGCATTTTTGGAATATTGATTGAAAGTGACGAATTCTCGGAAAATGAATTTGATATCTCAGATTCTTGAAATGAGCTTTCCGATGATTTGGATATAAATTAGGTGGAAAGAATAGGTGAAAAAGCTTCAATTGAAAACAATTCTAATGATGATGATCAATAATCAGTAACTCAAGCTCAAAAATGATCACGCCAATCTAAGAGCTCCACTACTACAAAAACTATATTTGCATCGTGCTCCAAACCATTTGTAGGACATTACACTGCGTAACCAAATTTCACTTTTGTCCTGGCCTTGGGTTAAAAGTGTGATTTTCCAATTGTTTGTGGCTCTATTAAACAAAAAAATCAATTTCAATCTCCAAACTTTGCTTTTGTGGCTAGGACATTGCATTTTTAAATTTGGCCATTTATGGTAAATAACATTATATGGATGCAAATAGTAAAAATATATAAAAAAATTTAAGGGTTATTTTTCAAGTTACGATATAAACATGATACACTGTACTTGAAATGTTATAGAAATAGTACTACACTATTAATAGCTATTTTTTACTTTATATTTTGTTTTTTTTGTGACCTGGACAGCAATGGCTAGCCTCCTACATTCCATATAGATTCAGCACTAATTTGGTGAAAATAAACTATAGACCTTTCTAGAACTTTCGAGAACTTTTATTTGTTTAAAGAATTTACGCAAAATTCTAAAACGTAGATGACTGTATAAATACAAAGAATGTCTACTTAACATATCAGTTTAACTCTAGCCGTCACAGCGCAGACATCGTCACTCGTCATTGATGTGAAAGCATTCGTCAAATATGGCATAAAGAGGTTGTAAGCATCCGACAAACGCATTTAGCTATGTCTGTGGCTTTTTTATTAGGACAATAGCGAAAAAGTACTCTGTAGGGAGATCTGATAAAATGTGTGAGACCTTCAAGGCATATTTCGGCATGCCAGTCGGAGATCAAGACAAACCCTGGGCACCTCATTTCACCTGCGAGCTCTGCAAAAGTACTCTGGAAGGTAATATGTAAATATATATAAACAATGTGTTTTGTTTATTTGGATACTGGATTTTTATATTTTTTTAACAATTCTAATAACATTACATGAAAAGTGTTTGTATATTTATAGTTGTTTTCATTTTGTTTTTTGCATGATGGTACAGAGTAGAAAAGAGCTATGAATTACGCAATCCCACGAATTTGGAGGAAACGAACTGACCACTTAAGCAATTGTTTTTTCTGCATGGTGCACTCTTCCAAATATCGAGCAGGCAAATATGCGCCTGGTATCATGTATACAGACCTTCAGTGATCTATTTTGCCAGTGCCACACAGTTCTGAGCCTCCGTCCCCCGTAGCGACTCCAAAAAGAGAGCAGCAGTTTTTAGAAAGAAAAATCAGTTCAGAAGAGGTTGAAGTCATTGATCCAGATTACAGATGTGCAACTGAGGAGAGAAACCCATACTACCTAAAAAAAAATCTCTCTACGACCTTGTCAAAGATCTCTTGTTCTCACAAGGTCCAATGCCAAGCATTTAACTTCAAGACTCAATTAGTGGGATTTTTTAGATAACAGTGTGAAAATATCAGGTCACAGAAAGTGTCACAAGTGTTTTCCAATCTTTTTTTACGTCAAGAGGATCTTTGCTTTTGTCACAATGTGACTGGTCTGTTTGAGGCAATCGGAATCTCTTGTACTCCCAACGATTGACGCCTCTCCATTGAGACTCATCCAGTTGCCTCAAAGCAGTGCTGCTTCAAAACGAGAACAAGTATCTATCTCTTTCCTTTGCTCATTCGATTAAGCTCAAAGAGGAATAAGGCAGCGTCAGGATCCTTCTAGATGCATTGCAATATGAAGAGTACGGTCAGAAGGTTATCGAAAACTTAAAAATGTTGGCCCTTTTGATGGGTCAACAAGGCAGCTTTACCAAGTTTCTTTGTTATCTTTGCCTTTGGGACAGCAGCGACAGCGTAGCACACTACCATAAGCGCGATTGGCCACAACGGACCGAGTTTATTCTGGGGAGAAACAACGCCAAATGGAAGCCTTTCTTTGTTGGACCCCTCAAGAGTACTGTTTCTTCCTCTGCATTTAAAATTAGACCTTATGAAACAATTCGTTAGAGCTCTACATAAGGACTCTGCAGCTTTCAACAAGTATCTTCAAAATTTGTTTGTTAAGCTATCTGCGGCAAAGGTGGAAGCCAGGGTCTCCATCGATCCACAAATAACAAAGATGATTGAGTGAAAGGAGTTTCTCGAGTAGCTCCATAATAGTGCCACTAAGATCAATACTACTGGTTAAAATGTCATAACACATGAAATAATCTGTATAAGGGACTAAAGGTATTATGCGCACAAACTTAAGATAAAAAGAAATTTGTTAGGATAGAAAATAAATAATTTAGAGACTTGATTGTTTAATTAATAAAAAGCGGAATTTGGTCAAATCAACATAGACATTTTCCTAATCCGGAGTAAAAATCAGGGAGTGACACTTGAAAGAAGGAGGTTGAAATATAAAAATAAAAACACGAATAATGAAAAACAACTATGGTGATGACACCGCAGAATTTGTGATTATGAATTTTCAGGAACATTACATACATACACACAAGCTAGACTCTCAAAAATATATACATATCTCCTATTTAGATAAAGCGAACAACTTAAATGTTATTGTCAGTCAGTACTAAATACCCGCCATTAACTCTGATAGCATTACACTTGTCATATTTACATATATATGCCCGTGTTGTGTAGTCACATGTGACTATTTACTACACGTACCTGAGAAACAATCAATAGCCTTCTCCTCATACTCATAATGGGTTTACAAAAAGCATAGTTTGTATTAACCTCAATATTTTTCACATAAAATATATTCTATTTTCACTTTCAGCTTAAAAAATTACTACAATTTATAAAAGAAAGCAAATAATTTCTTTGAAATTAAGTTAATTTTCATGGACGAAGTCACCGGATTTAATTAACCCTGTAGCACTGCCGGTCGAAAATGACGTATTATCATCCAATTTCTTTTAATACAATGACTGTAAATTCGATTTTGCACATAACAACGAAGTGCCTAGTATGATTATTATTACTTGACTTGCGTATTTTTCTTATAGAATACAGAATAAGATAAATGGTTAAAGAATTACAGATCAGGAAAGACCTTAAGGTCACCTCTATGCTACTCAATAGAAAAGAGAATAGAGAAGAGGGAATCAAAGTTACATAAAATAAGGTTTGAATAAATCGTTCATCAGTTATACTCATTTCTGAATATTCAATATTTTATATGTTTAAGTAAAATTCTTTCATATACTTTGTACGCTAAGTTATTCTTGATTTTAATTAAGGTCTTAATTCTAATATGCATTTCTTAAAAAAATTTGACTTGTTCCTAGCTCCTAAGGGCTTTTTATTAATATTTCTTCTGTTATCTTACTTATTTCTATTTTTCTTCTAGAAATAAATAGGGTCACACTTTTCGGACAATGGCTTACATTCAGGAAAACCTGCCGACCTATTTCTGGACCGAAATTCTTAAAATTATTTAAAAGTGTAAAAGGTTGATTTATATTTAATAAAACTTTAATTTATTATATTTTCATTATTTAGTGTCCAATTTTTGAAAGAACCATCATGAACTGTATCATCACAAGGATTGCAAATTCTTTTTGTCATATTCTCACATCGCTTTGTTGAGTCTGATTAGGTCGCACTAGATAATACCGACTCTTGAAAATCTTGCTTTTCTGTGGGACGTCAAATCACCTCCATCCTTGATTTGTTGTCTTCTGAGAAAACTTTGGAAATTTGAGTTTATGGGAAGAGATTGATGCTGGGAGTTACTGGTTAGATGAACTGCGCTGAAATTTAGCAAAATAAGCATTGGAGATTTTCATTTCATTTTGGGATAAATCTTTATTGGCATTGTAAAAGCTATAATCTAAGAAGCCTTTTTCGCTAGTTTTGTTTTTCGAAACATGAGGGTCATTAAGAGCGGTCTTTTAGGTATGATTTTCTCGAATTGTTACATTTCCCTCTGATTTTAGTCTCGAGGTGCTTTCACTCTGGCAATTCTTGTGAAAAAAGCTATCAAAGAACATTTCATGGTTATGCCATCCTTTGGAGGAATGACATGCTAGAAAATTGAAAGGTAGCCATTAACAGCACAGAGACATCAAAACTTAGGGCCAAATTTATAGATTTGGATGTTGGGAGTCAAAAATCCTAAAATTCTTCAAATTTCCATTTAAAGCATCAATATTTAAACTCAGTTTGAATAATAATCTATCACTTGTATCTAGTAAAGCATCATTAGTAAGGTGAAGATAATTCTTGATCTCGGAATATTTCCCTTAATAGACCATTAAAAACAAATGTGCCCACCTGATAAAGAAGACTTCTACCAATATATAAAGACTATATTTATGAGCCTAAGTCAATGCCCGCAAAATAATACAAAATTTAAAGCAATGCATTACTTATATTATGAAACTGATGTAAGAATTTCTTTATCCAGCAAGTTCTTACACTAGGAATGAACAGTCCAGAGTGAAAACATTTTTTTTTACATGGCGGTAGTAAACAAACCATTTGCATTAATATAAACCACGACAAAATAGATCAACTTTGGCACAATCTAATTTCATAATTATTAAGCTCTATATTCTTATTTTAACATTATACTATAAAAATTCTCGGAATATGAAATGTATAACCAAATAATAAAAAATGAATATATTACTATTTATATTTAATTCATAAGCTCCATCCGCAAAAAGAACCCCTTAACATTTTGAAATCCTGCATTTCTAGTTTCTGCTCCATTATCTACTTTAGAATGCAACTCATAGTGCCATATAATTTAAGCCATTTTGCTTTGTAAAGGTATCCATTAGTGTTTTATGTATGGTCTCGTTCAAATGAACCACACGTTGCGCGCTCTATCTCTATCTCCACAGAGTTACCGACTAGCCAAGTGGACACAATCCTTTTTATTGCATCAAATTTAAGTCTGTTGGGCTATTGCGAGCTGCCTGATAGAGTCACCATTATTACCTTCTTCTAGTCATTGCCATACGAAGTAGATTCTCCCATTTTAGATTGCACGATGAAAGGATGAATTTTTCTTTAAACGTACAAATTCTCATAGATATACATCTACTGCTAACATTTCAAAAATGGAATGATACAGATAATCTTCCTATGCACTGTATTTTATGTGTATACCGATTAGGAAATATCAGGTGTTAACAAATAAGTAAATATGTAACACATAAGTTTAACTTCCTTAATAAATGCTTTCCAGTTGAGATCTTTTTAGCCTCCTTTTATTTACTGCCATTACAATCTTCCTTTCCACCAGAAGCCACATAGATCCACCAGAGTCCATACTGCTTTGTAGCCCATTTTAACTGATAGACTTTTTGCAGACTCTTCTCTTTCCACTTGTTTCCAAAAGAGACTTCCTTTGATATTTATCTGGTGGGGAATGATGAATGTACGCTTTAACTTACTGAAAATATTTAAGAACTTTCGCCATTTCAAGAGGTTAAGAAACTAAAGTATTTCAAGTTCGTAAATTAAACAATATATTTTTTTGACTTAGTGTTTGGAATGAAATAAGGGACATGTCCCTTAAGGGGATCGTACAGTCTGACAAACCGAATTTCGGTAAAATTTACGCTTATACGATTTCACTCTATAATGTTTCGTTTATGTTCCATAAAGTATCATACAAGTGTTTAGGCTTATATCTTCTTTTGTTAGTGAATTATGAAGCTATTAATAGGAGTCTGTCCGCGTAAAATAAAGAAAAAATAAAAAGATTCTGACCACAAAATTATTGCTTGAAAAATGTATAAGAGGACTACCACAAGATGCAAACGAAAGTTTTCATTCAGGAATATGGAGCAGAGTGAAAAAGACTAAATTCGTTGGTTTGAAAGGATTAGAATTGATAGCTAAACATGCTACCGTTGACGACAACCAAAGTTATAAACAATCAAGTCTACTGAAGAGGATCAAATTGTATTCAAGCAGCCTGACTGGATTTTTAAAAGAGAAAGACAAAGAGATAAAAATAAATATATCTTTGTCAATAACTCCGAAATACAAGAAACAGAATTTAGTCCAGGAGCTTATTAAATCTTATGAACCTGGCAACATTGAGCAGCATAGTAAGCTCTGGCACCAATCTCTACTGAGAGGTAATAGTCTGTAATACATACAAAGGAGGACCAAAAACATATAAGAAGAAGAAATTATTATGAAAGAAAACAGATAGCTAATGACGTTCCGTAAGTGTTCATTTTCTGTTACTTTTTTTACTTGCATTTTTATCCAATGTTAAAATATTGATGAATGAAAGACTGTCGAGCCCTTATTTATTGGCCGATTTTAATCAAAATAAAAAACCAGGGTGCAGAGAAAAGGGTTAGGAATAATTCTTTGGTTCAATATTTTTGAATTAGTTCATATATTTTAGGTTATAGATCCCCCCCCCAATTTATTTTTTATGGGGGGGTATATTATTGAAAACAAATTTCATTGGGGTTTATATAAATAAATCAGAAAAAATGATCCCTAATTTAAACCCATTGGGAGTATATGACATATAACCAAAATAATATTTAATTTGCTTCAGTAGTTTAATTTTTTTTAAATGGTCAAAATATCAGTTTGCATGGGGTCCCTGCCTCCCCCAATAGGGGTGGCTATAAACTTTGCTATTTTTAAAGATAGTTTTAAGATATTAATACACTTTTAAAAAATTAAGGAAATCGGAGATATCTTTTTGCACAGCTTCCTATAAATTGCGTATGGTCCCCTTAATCTCGCAAGGACCTCGAAAGAATAAATAAGTTAAACTACTAAAGTCATTTCACTCAGTAGCGGAAAAATGATGGAAAGAAGGAACAGATTGAAGGAAAAGGTCAAAATTATATTCAGGAGAAATGGTGAAAATAATGATAAGAGATACTGAAATAGAATTCACGTCGCCCTAAATGTTGATTCTGGGAGAGAAAAACAAAACACTAAGAATATAAAGCTGGTATCAGAGATTCGTAATATCAGGCGTGTTCTCGTGGGGCAATAGGCTAAATACACTCATGAAACTCAAGGTCCACTGCCTGAGGGCATCCAATAAGTGATTTACTTTTCTTAAACGAATGACGAGTGTGACACCCATTTTTAACTTAGTGAAAAGCCAAGACACTTCAGCTGTGGTTAATCGCTGGATGGATTGCAGATTTTGGTTGACATTTTTGAGATGTTAACATGTAAGCGATAGTTGTTCTGAACAATTGCCCCACATAGGAAAACACTCATAATTTTTGCACTAATCAAACCTAGAAAGAGAGGAAGTTAATGGGGGATAAAATCCATAAAAACTAAACAAACTGGTTGGCGAAAATAGAAAACTACCTAGAGCATACTGATCGCAGTAGCCTAGACTGAATCTATCACCGAATAACAAAGCGACTCTTCTAACCACAATGGCCTCATGAGTTGTTTCAATACCAAACATCTCTGCCTAAATCCTTCTAAACTTCCGTTAATATGCACAAATACCTACCCCTTAAAGGGACCTGCCTCTTTATCTAGGTGTTAACATATGTATCTTCCACCCATTCTCATATCCCATAACTTCACTACTTTGAGGGAAAATCTTTTTTCAAAAACACCAAGGTGGAACTTCTTCCAGTTGCTCGCTCCTCTTTTTTGATGCTGTTAATTTCTAGACTTGATTCTTGGCACAAATTTAACAAAATAAGAAAATGAAAAAGGTGGAAAAAGAATTTAATATTATGCGCTAGAAAATCCTCACGACATTCCACTTTAACCCTTGTTAAAGATCTTTAACTTAGCCATTTTTCGAATCATCGTGTTTATACCATAAAGATAACATAATTTAATTTCCTGGATTGTTTGGAGGGATGATATGCTGAGAGTATAAATTAAAAGGTAAGATTTAACCACTTAGAGGACCGAGAAGCTTAATCTCCTTTACTAAAACCCTGCTACCTCCTGCCTATTGAGTAGAAATCATTTCTCGAAGATAAATTCTCATCCTTTGCCAAACGTCTTCATGTGAAGAGAAAAATTAGGTAAAATTGCTTTTGGGATGCATAATAAAGGACCCTGACTTTTTCCAGTGTTTAGGGTGTGATAATTCTTTTGGCGAATTTCAGCTTTTTCATTTTACATATAGGGAATATCAATAACATCATTAATGTACAAGGGGAAAATAAATCGTCTGAGCCAGTAACTTTGTGCATTTATTCCACATTAAATAAGTTAGGATAAAACGAAACCCTTGTATTTTTTAGTCATCGTCCATCTATACTTCTTCCTGTTAATTTTTAATTCCCTTAAAAAATATTCTCTCAGTTTATAGAAAAGGATAATTACTGCGAGCAATATCTTGAGGTAATTTCTGCCCTATCATTGACTCCCAAATGAAGTAAAGTTGAGTGCTGCTTCCGCGATGCTTGGTGATGAAAAAACAAAACTCTGTATTTTTTTTAATTTAGGCTGTTATATATATATTTGGTATTTTGCATAGACAATAACCTTAGTAAGTTTTTGAAGGATATTTCTTGGTCTTAAGCGTCTATCTTTGAATGTAAATACTAATTTTTTGATCACAAAAACAGAAATCGGAGACCGACAGTAAATTATCACAATGACTATATTTAAAAAAAAAATGTGTTCAATGTGTGGATTAGGAAAAATATTAAATTTACTTTGAAGTCTGTAGGATACAGTTAAAGATGAAAATCGTTAGCATGCCTTGTACCTCCGTCTACATCTGTTTGTAATTAGAACTGGAGGCAGATCGTGATTGGTATCATTTATTCATTTTCAAAAAATAAATTTATATTTATCCTTTTTTTATTGACTAACTGCAAAAAAATCTTTTTCCTTATCTGGGAATAAAATAATGTTTTCCAAATTATTATTTCTCATACATTTTTATGCTAGAAATATTATTAATAGCGTCCTATATCCCCATAATAACTATCATTGTATGGAAAATGCCAGATATTCTAATATATTTTAACATAAAATCAATGAAGACAAACGTTCTTTATTGATTAAGAGTTTTGAGTTCATCAGTATGTCAATATTTTTATCTATTGCTCAAGGTTTAATTTCCCAGTTTAAAAATCGGTAAAATGAAATAGTCAATTCTAATTAAACTACCCTGTTGAACTCATCCACATTAAAGATACTAAACGCCAATCTCTAATCAGGTTCGCTAATTGCCGGCCACTGAGTTTGAACCTGAAATCCCCGATAGGGGGTGTTTACCGCTCAAGTCAAAAAATAGCAAGAGCCTCATCAAAGTTTCACGATGCGAGAAAATTCACATTCATCTAACTCAGCTGATATCGATATATAAGATTAGATGACAGAATAGCTCATATCTTGGTGTAAATGAATTCACACTAACTGTAACTTAGTATTTGAAAGAAAATACAGACGATAGACCATATCGGCTGAGATTCCGCATCCTTATGTCCTGGCAGCATTCTGGGATGATGAACCGGTAAAACTATTATGCCTCGAGAATTTGGGACTCAAAAAGAACCTACATTATTTCTACTTTTAGACAAGTTGTTACTTTAGAACAGGATACGAAAATTCTCTTTATCTTCTTACAATTATACTGGAGCCAGCAGCAGTTCCATTGGCACGGTTTCTAAGGTTCTTTCTAATCTTTTACTCTAAGGGTAATCACTCCCTAACGGGGGAAATACGTTATTCCAACACATGTCACTTAATTAGATGGATGTACGCTACTTGAAAATAGATATCCGAGGGCTATTAATAGTGCAATCATTCAAAGGCACTGTAACCTTCTTGGAATAAGCGAAGAAGACCTGGGTTAACAAACCAGCCTTCTGTTACTCTTTACTCGAATATCTTTGATGGCAGGGCACCTCGTGATTAACTGTTCTCCTGTGTCTTGGACAATGTAACAGCCAGTAGCGCCCCCTTCAGCTTTAAGCATGAGCAAAGGAGCTGAAGGTCCTTAGCTGCTGCTATCTTCGTAGTTCCAGTCTTATGAGTGACCAACATGAAGTTAACCCTGGTAGAGGAGTTCCTATGGTATAGAATGGCCAGTGTCACTGGTGCTTTGTTAAGGTAGGTCTTGGTGAGCACTTGATCATGCAGCCTGCGACAGGACAAAATTTTTGATCATGTATCTCCGCAACCTAGATGCTAGGAATTCGAACACATAAAAATCGTAATGATTAGAGGAATCAAGCAAAATGGAGCCTTATCGTGTACATAGAATAAAGAATTAGCACAGACCTTAAGATGAACCAATTTGTTACGTCTGCAAGTTCTGTTATTTTAAGCCGGAACCGTGACAGTATTAATAGTTCAACGGTAAGGCCCTGAATTTCTTTACTATATGGAGATACTAGTCACTAGAAGGTGAATCTCTTGCTCGATCGGAAGAGAGATTGAAGGGGGTGCTTCTCGATCCCATCTCATTGTTTCCTCCTTACAAAGTCGAACTTACCATTCGCTTCTTAGCTAGCTTTTCTGTGATATTTTTAAGAGCAAAGTTCAGCACTCATCTTGCATAGATCAGACGTTCGACAAAGTTCATAGTATATTGCGAGCCCAACTGAAATTACTAGCCACTGTTTATTCGAAGAGCATTCAGTATCACTAACTGGACAGAGTCGATCGTATTCAACAAAACACTCGGTTATGCATGCCCTAGTGGTCACCTTTTTCTGTCAACTAAAAACCTTAGGTAAGGCATAATGATAATTGAGCATGTTTTTATTGACATCCTGCGCTTAAACGAGAGCCATTATCCAGAAATTATTTGAATGCAGTGGACTGAAAGTCATCCAGCAGCTGTCGAAGTGCAACCCTGGCAAGTATCGAAGTGCAACCACGACTTCCTTGAGACTCCAATCAGACCCGTATTCTAAAATAAATTAGCTGAATGCCATTCTCTTGTCTACTCCTGGCGAGGTAGAGCCAACCTACAGGTTTCAAAATCGGAGGACAGTACGGCATCTCCAAAGAAGGTCAAGATTCATCCATTACCAATGTAGACGTGACACAATAGTAGCATGACCAAATTGTATAGCGCCTCAATAGAAGGGACAAGAAAAAAGTTAGATTACTCGGAAGAATGGAAGCAGGGGTAACACTATGCCCCACTATAAAGATCTTAGAGGCTCGTGAAATTGGTGGGGAGTACACAGCTCCACCTGAGTTTGGGATTTACTTGCCGGTAGCTTTCGTACAGGGGTTTGAAAGGTGAACCATGGCTTCCTTACGGAAACTGGGGGAAAGTGCTCCTTCAACTATCATGTATGGCTGCACCCCTTAGCATGGAATAAGAGGAAACTGTAAGAATAGAAGGGTATAGAAAAGAATAACTCAAGAAAAGATGGTGCATTAAGGGACTAGGGAAACGTTCAGCATTCCCAACCCAGGCAGGAGAGTTGCAAATCTATTAGGTGAAAACTGAGTAGGCCAGACCTTCATTGTGGGCACTGAGACCGGGGCGACTTGCTGCTTCTCCAAGTCCCAGGAATAACAATAGGCGCAATGTATCCCCCTACCGGTGTCTGACACAGCTGTTGTCGATTGATGATGGCTATTTTTTCGACTTTAGCGTATTTAAAACCTCCGTACCTACAATATGAGGAGAGATTAATAATCTAGTTAAATTCTTTAAGTCATAATAAAGTGAGGAAAATCCAACTCATGAAAATAGTTGAACAGGCAAACCTCCGCTAACTGGAAACTCTGTTAACGATTTTTTACTCAACGATTTGTTCTCCATTTAGAAAATAATAATATCTTGTTAATAAAATATAACTGCAAGAGTTTAGCCAAATCTCCTAACAACTATCACCACTTCCAAAAAACTTTCCTTTTATATTCACACTCTTTAATGTCTTTGCATCCGTTTGAACTTTTGTTTTCTCTTTAATACTATCCTGTTATTCCACCAAAGTAAAATAAATAGTTATAATAGATACATGAAAAGAAATAGAGCACTAATTATCAAGGAAAATACAGCTATGGGAAATATAACTTTTCAGTAGGAAGAATTTATAATAGTGTCCATGAATTACAAAATTATATGCAAACAAATTAGATAATAAAGAAAGAATAAGTTTTAGTGTTCACAAAAAAAACCCAAACATAGCTCGTAAACGTCTCGCATCATTTATAACGAAAATAAGAAAAATAAAAAACAAAGTCTGCTGACCAATGGAGCGTGCTCTCACTTATTCTGATTTATGACCTCACGACCATCAAAACTTTCAATAATAGATGTTTTAAATTTTGTTAGATTCAGTTAAATAGTTATAAAGTTATTGTCAAATAATTATCTGACTAACCTTAGGAAGACGTTGGAAAATATATCACTCAAAAGAGAATGTAAAATAACATAAAAATTTTGAATTTTTTTATTATAGACCCAATAGTTATGATGTTATTGATAAAACAATATAATTGCCGGGCTAACTTGGGAGGACCTTTGTAATTATATCATTCGAAAGAGAATGTAAAAGAACATAGGATTTAAAATTTGGTTAGAATCGGTAAAATATTTACAATGTTATTACGAAAGACAAACAAACGGAAGACCGATGGAAAGGACTGACGGACGGACGGACCAACATAGGGAGATATAGAGTCGCACGCAACCAAAAATAGTGACTTCCTTCGCTGAATCTTTTAAACACTCTGTTGAAGTTCATCTAAGAGATTAATTTTGCTCCCTTATGAACCCAAACCACATAATGTTCCTTTAACGGAACATAGAATTGACATATTTCAATTGATTCGTAAATCTAAGTGTATCCTCCAATTGACAGTTTCTTTGCTTCACTGCAGTCTGAGAACGTTCAGTTTTCAAATACAGGGGCCATTCGTATCCAGTTTATACCACAAAGACGAGTGTTCCTGCCTTCTTTACCATATGACTCGAATTTTTCCGAAAATGATTCAAAGAAGGTAATATGTAATGCATAATTTTGTTGAAATACTCATAAGTTTATTGAAATGTAATATGATGTAAAAGAGAATGCAAAAAGATCATCCATGAGTGATAAAATCATAGTAAACTTTAATATTGTTCATAATATTTAGGTCAGAATAGTGATGTTTCTCTGAAGGAAAATCAATGAGGCCGTTGATATTACTATTGCTACTTTGAAAATCTTTTATCACCTGTAACTTTATAGAAATTTGTCAAGTATCTGGACCTAGCCTAATATTGGTTTTATTAATTTTTCCTCTTATATTATGGTAACTATCAAATTTATTAAAAGTGAACTTAGTGTTGAGAAGTTAAAATATGTATATTTAATGACTTTTTTCTTTTACAGGAGCTTTGTGAATGTTGATGATGAACTTTCTTACATATATTCTCTACCTGAGGCCTATGAGGCTCTGGACATCGATATAGCACTTGAGTCACCTGATGTTTAGGATGAATCTGATGCAGAAGATCCCATTGAATATATGGTTGATATAAGAGAAGAACATGTGACAATTCTTGGACCCCGCCCACTTCCTAAGGTAGCCTCAAGTTGATTTAACAAACTGAAATTCAGGTGTGAATCCCAGTTCCTCTTGGTCAACAGAAGTAGATTTTCAAGATGTTGTAGTAAAGGTTTCACAGCAGGGGGAATTTGAAAAAACAAATGAAACAGTGAGAAAGAAGCAGAAAAGATCAAAACCTATATATTAATGAAAAAAATGTAGTACTTCTTCAGAAACAAATGTTGAAAAAGTAAGGTAGAGCATAAAAGTCAACACACTCCTGTAATTCTGGATAGATGTGCAGATGAAGGTTTAACTCTTTATCATATCTTCCCAAAATTTTGAAATGAGGAGATCATGGATATCATAAAGGAAGCCAAATATAGATAGATATGAGCTGCATCAAATTTTGGGCGTATTTCTCCCATCGAATTATAGCACAGTTGCTAATCGCGCTTCTTCTGGTCCAATTATGCTGATACAAAAAGTTTGGCTGTTACAAAGTCTGGAATGTCAGTTAATAGATTTGAGGAAATAGTTAGAAGCTTACACTTTGTAGATAATGTTAACATGCCTGCGGGTAGCAAAATACTTAAGGTAAAGCCCTTGTTTGATAATTTCAATAAATTATTTATGGATTCTGCTCAACCACTGCCTCTAATATCGGCTGTTGATGAGACAATGGAACCATGTTTTGGACCTCATGGCTTGACCCATTTTATCAAATTTTGGTGTTGTGTTTAACAAAGGGCATTCATGTCTGTGAGATAAGATCAAGCAGTACAAACTTGCCGGATGGTATTTGGATGAAATATGTAGTCAGATGTAGTTTGAGCTATGCCTGCTCTTTCATTTTACACGCGAAAACGGTAAGATTTTATTTCATCCAGAGTGGATAAGTGTAGCAAAGATAACTCACACTTTTAAATAATTTAGCTAAATGAAAATAGGCTAAGTGAAAAATATATCGAGAACCTAAACAAAAAATAGAAGTGTGTCCAAAATTCATGAGTTTATGATTATTTATAATAAAAGAATTTGGATGATAACGTAAGCTCTTTTCACAGAAAAAGAGTGCAAAGTTCGAAACTTAATGTTTAAAATTGATTCCACTTTTGAAGAAATACCGTACGACTCTACAAGAGTTGTATATAAATTAAAACCAATAAATAACACATATAAGTAATGAATAAATCGTTTAAAAAAGATAAACATTTTCTTTTACGCCTATGCTGAGTGCTTTGCTCTGAACCTTTAACCAAATCATCCCGATATCAGATGATTTGGGACATATATAGCCGTATTATTATTATTATTATTATTTTTATTGTTATCATTATTGTTATTATTATAAAAAGCGAATAATTCAGGGTCTTGAACAATGGTATGAGGATTACTTTTGCTTATAGTGTTGCGAATATTGGATAAGATGTTCGAGGGGAGAAACGTTTGGGGAGTTGCAGGGAATCTGGCCCACTTATCACTGTATTATCTGAAAAATGAATGATTTTGATCGTTCATATGGATGTCGCTTGCAAATATGGAGGTATTGGAGTGGATAATCAGATCACAGTCTCTCTCTCTGTCCAATACTCCTGAGGATTCTGTACAAATAATTTGACATACATGTGCACACAGTCGTTGCGGTGGTATATATTACTACCATCCGCTAATAAATATTTTAACACTTATTTACTCTCGACAACGGAGGTTTTGGATTTCCTATTCACATTTGTCCATTGCCCTTGTATTGAGAGAATTCGAATGTTTGCAATGGTTCGAATCATAAGTCACACACTAATAAAATCCAGAGCTTGGATATAAGGGTGAGGTTGGAAGAGTTTGTGTGCTGGTACGTAGAAAAATAACCTACTTACCAAGGTGTCAGTGCTGTGTGCTCGTGAGTGAGGTGACGTGAGGAGTGTATAGTGACTTATGGGCATAATTGTATTTGTACAATTGCTTGCCAGTAGTAGTAATTTAGACAATAATAGTAAAGATTATACACACACTTGCATATATCTATATAATTGGACATACCCACAAACTCATATAAATATATATAGTAATAAATTAAATACATACATACACAAGTGTGAATATGTGTCTGTGTTATTTTTCGACATCATCCTCGATCTCCGAGGGAAAGCAACGTGTAACATTATCGGGTAGAGTTCGAATACACATAGACCTTTTTGTTGTAGATAATTAAGGACCAACAGCGTCTGTTTTAGTACTAAATAGGTAAGCCCATAGCTTTGACAAGAGAATGAATACATTTCTTTTGCATAAGTTCAAAGGAGTAATTTCAAGAAATTATCCCGTGTTAATGGACACACAGTTAGGAATACAAACTACCTGAGAGAAAGCGACAAAAAATAATTTGTTTTAAGAGAAATTGAGAATTGTGAAATGAATATTGCTGTGTGAGATTAACGATGTACAGTATAAGTAATTGATCCAATTTTGTCTTGCCAAAGAAGAGCATTTGCAGAGTTTGTGCCCACCATACGTATTATCACTATGCATCTATTTTCCTCCATGTTTTATACGATACATTTTATTTATTCAAGAAAACACAAACTAAATAATGTATATGTATTTATGTAACCATTGGAATGATGCTGCACAAAGCAACCAGTAACAGTTCCGAGCGTACCCATAGCTTTCGTTATATTTATATTGAGTAAATTAACAAAATTTCCGTAGCAATGAAGATATCTCGTATTTTAAAATACGTTTATTGAGAGGTCTAAGCTTATTTACAATAATTTATCTATTCTCTTAATAGAGATATAAATAAAAATTTAATTCTACAGTTGATTTTCCTAAAGTAATTTGCATCTGCATCAAGCGTTGATTTTAAATGCAGTTATGACTAAAATTAATAGTAAATACTCTTTATTGAGGTCAATGTATACATTAGCCATCATCTTAGAATTTATCAAAAGGTTATTTTTATTGCTCCTTTACAGGACTTAGGACTATTTTTCTTTCAGCTAGTAATTTGATATGATAGGGCCTTTTTCAATATTTTATTTAAATAGTATTTTCAGTTTTTGAAATCAGATCAATTAATCTTTGATATTTTGTTTGCCTTTAATACCATAAAGGTTATAACAATACTCATATATAATCGATTTAATACCTTTTATATTCTTTTTAATGTAACGAAAGGGAGCCACTGCTTTACATTGTCTGCTCTTCCCCTTGTAATTTCATAAGAATTCAGGTGGAAGCAAATTTGCCTCCAAACTTTAATTGATGTCTTTTAAAATCATCAAAATCAAATCTGCTTGGCGGATTGAACAAGAATTTAATATTATGATGTCATTTTTTTTATAACTTAAAGTAATTTAAGCTTCAAATAATAATAAATTTCACTAATTATAAATGTTGATTGATATATACTATATAAGAATGAAGTGTAGTAAAAATGCATACTGATTATGTAAAATGGAAAGAATTTGAGAATAGTTTTTAAAAGCATTATATATTTTGCTGAATAGGAAAGTGCTTAAACATTGGGTTCTATTAGTAATAAGATATGAAATAAATATTCTCGAAATAAATGAACTCGGTACAAACTTAATATTTGAGACTTAATCTATTCTTTTATCAGTGCACAAAATCAGTTTGGGCTTTTGAGACTACTTTAATACCGAAAACATTATTACTATGTAGATATAAATTTAATATTCAAAACAATTTTAGCAATCTATAGTATTTAATACTGTATATGTATACCTCTCTCTCTTTGTGAAAATTTTTAAAGTGCTTTTTTTTAAAAAAAGGGATGCAAGGACTTTTGATCTTAGTAATGCATATTCAAAGGGCGAATAAAATGAAAAAACAAAAGAAAACTTTAAAAGTAAAATCGCGATTTACAAATAACGAAATATTTATCTAATAAAAATGAAAGTTAATGAATAGATCCTTCTGATAAGGAAGAGATGACGCAATAATAAAGAAGTAGCTAAGAACCATTTTAAAGAAGTAAATGGAAATTTTACCAATTTCCTGCAAAAAATCCAGAAATAAAACTAATATCAATGATATTTATTTTAATAGTTATACCAGGAGATAGTATAATTTCCCCTTCAATAATTAATCCAATAAAAATATACCCGAGAATTATAAAATTTCTCTATCAATTTGAAGGCTGTCAGTTAACACGTTTTTCTTTAAACTCTCCTCCAGTTCATAATATGCCATTTCACCTTGTTCCATCTCCTTTGGTTTGTTTTAAAGGTGTATTTGAATACTACAGATAAGAAACTTGATTGGCCATGGGATACATTTTTCTGGTAGAGCCTCATTAATATTCTTTTCAGATCTTCTTCCCCCGGAATTTTTCTGTGTAACAATGTCTAAGCATTTTCTTTTCTCTATTTTCTCAATCACTGGCGAAAGATTTGAGGTTATTTTTTTATATTTTATAACAAAAGGATAAAAGAATTTAAGGTAATTTATAGCCTCGAGGAAGACAGAAGAAGAGATATTCATTTTCAGAATAAAAATGAAGAGTACAACGATAAAAGAGATAATTATTTAGCCGAGGGTTAATTATCATTTAGGTATTAGTATGTGTAATTCACAGCCAATAAAAATTCTCACTTTCATTTGGTGATTTTACTCTCTAATCCTGTCAGCCTCATGTTTTTTTCTTTCTTTACTGTTTCTCAAAATACGTTACACATTATCTACATTTTTACCTCTGAGTCATGTCGGGTAAATATTAATTCTAAATAATCGGGCAAAGTCTGAAAAGAATAAATAAATCACATTTGCTCACAAGCTTCAGAGGGGAAAATCGTTGCCATCCTTTAGTCTATTTCCTCGTACTTTTTCTCCAATCCTTCCTGATCTTTCATTACAACTTTTAATCTTGCTTTCTACTGGAAAATGTTTTCACTTAAAAAATACTATTCAAGTCGATTTTTAATCAGATTTAATAAAATATTTACCAATTCTCGATTAATTAGGCTATTCCACATTTGTTTGATTATATAACTATAAGAAACTTACGCTATTAAGCATTTTGATTGCCTGTTTACTAAGTTCAATTCAATTCGACGAGTGTTTGCCTTATCAGCAATCGCGAGCACAAATCTATAATATATATAACTGAATTTTCTTAAGATTTCAATACTTCGATCAGTTCTTCGCGTAATCGCCTACTCGCATTTGATAATAAGGCATATGGACCAAAGTCTTTTTGCGCACAGTTTAATTATTAAGCCATGAATTATATAGGTTTGTTACACCACGTTGCACAATTTGTGACAGCGCTACGTATTTGTTAATGTAGAGAGCACAATTTAACGGAGTTCTCGTGAAGAAGTTTTACGAGTAAATTTAAGAGTGGTAAATTATATTTATTTAAAAAAAAATTCAAGTTACGTGCCATGTATCCTAGTATTCGATTTGCTTTTTGAGTAGCTCTGGTGCATTGTTTTGATACTACGATGTTCCTTAAATTAAAACCATTAAGTCTCTTTCGAACTAAACTGATTCTAGGATTTGGCCCTTCTCTTATTACGCCGTCTCTATATTCGACTTTCCTTTTTCTTGTATTATAATTCACTAACCATTTATCCACAATCTAATGGATTTCATTAATTTCTCGCTGCGCTTCCGCAACTAGTTCCGTGTTATTGGTAAATTTAGATATTTCATTAAGCACCTCATTACTAAGGTAATTATTAGATATAAAGAACAACATTGGCTCCAAAATAGACATATTAGGTGCACTGCTCTTTAGTTGGGCCTAGTGCGTGCTAGTAGTAGTAATGTAACATCCACCCCAAGTTCCTGATTGGCTAGGTCAGTGGCCTTTTTTAGAGTGATGTCGATGATTGGTTTTGACGTCATAAAGTCTCCACCCACCTCATTTGTACCTTTATTTCCTCCTTCCCCAACTACCTTGTTATTTACCATTTGTAAGAACGTGCGAGCGAGGCTTCAAACCCGTTTCTCTTCAGATGTAAGCACTTGTAATTGGAGCGAGCTTCAAGCCCCCCCCCCTCCCACCCGCCACACTACCACCAACCCTCCGCCTTACAATTTGCGAATGTAGTGCGCTTCAAACACATTTCCACGAGTTCTATATTTCATCTTTTTACATCCGACTTCTTCTCACAATAGATGATCCATTATGTGTACAATATTAAGTTTTGATTCGTGCTATTAATATAAAGAATGAAAGTTAAAAAATGGATAACATGTAGCTTATGATTAAATTTATGTATAGATATCGAATTGATATTGTTAGTACTGTGATATATATTAATTATATATATTTATATTTTTAGAATAACTTAATAGGTTCCATTAGAAAAGCAGCTCATAAAATAGCTTTGCTCACCTATCGAAATTTTACTCCGCCATTTTCATGACATTAGGAATATTTTGTAGAGTAAAATATCGTCCACATAGATTTAATAATTTTATATCTGATTTTAGTTAATGAGATATGTCTAGACATTGTTCCTGAGCCAAAGGACCCTTTCACTCAACAATTAGTCCTTACTCATTTTATATCTAATTTTAGTGAATGAGATATGTTTAGACATTGTTTCTGAGACAAATATTTTTTTCTTTCTACATCATTAAATATAGAAGGAATAATCAAAGAATAATCATTCTAAGAAAATTGAATCATTTATTTATATATATATATATATATATATATATATATATATATATATATATATATATAAGTAAATGAAATTTCGAGGCATTTTTTGTGATGAAGGTCGCTACTCAACCAATTAGGTGACCGTAGCGACCTTTAGAGTAGCGAGATGTGAAAAGACTGAATTATTCTATGTAAGAGACTTGCTTTTTATCCCTTCACCTTTGAAGTATAAAACCGCATTTCAAACCCTTTCCATTTGATATTGCGATAGTAACTTGCTGAAAAGAAGATATGTTTTTCTTCATTGTTCAGCTAATCAAACTTGAAGTTTGTAAGTACATATATACAAAAATATGCAACTTTTAGCAGACATGGAATGGAGGTCATGTTGATATTATCGAACAAATCACCGTTTCTCACTTTATCGCATAGCTTACGGAAGAAGTAATTTTATTATATTTGTGACTTGTTTCCAATTATTGCGACTTATGACCTTATGAATATATGACCATACGACCTTCAAAACCTTACAACACTTATTGAAAAGTAAAATATTACCATCCAACCGACCCGCCTACGCACCAACATAGTAACTTATAGAAGCGCGTGGGCGATAAAAAAGGACAAAGAAAGTAATATCATAAGATGGAAGAGACCATAAGAAAAAGAAAAAAGATTATTTTGGGAAATCCATTAAATAAAGCATATTATTGAAGATTAAGGGTGACGGCAATCCAAAATAGGAGACAAAAGATAGAATTATGTAGGCACGAAGTAAAGGAGACCTTTGATACAATCGAAAAAGGAAAGGTAGTTGGGTTGGAAGGAATAGCAGTCGAAGTATGGAAAAGCTTGGGATATAATTACTGTCACTGGGCTTGGGAAAAGTTCTGTTTTTTATCTTTCGAGGGGTTTATTTTTGTGATACAACATGTTCCGTCAAACAACCTTAAATTACTTTTCTAACAAGTGTATTAATACGTGTAAGGAAATTCAACTTGGAATCTCTTGTTTAGAACGGAACCTCCATGCGCTGTAGAGGGCTCGGTTAGGCTTAAATTCGTAAGACTACCCCCACTCCCCCTCCACAAGTGGTAGCCTCGAACCGCGTCCACCACGATTCACCTTTACCTGGGTTAGAATAGCCTCTGCAAGAAGATTCGAGGCCATTCGAGAGTAGAGCTGTTTCCCGCTTTCTATCCCCCCCCCCGGGGGAGAGCCTCGGACATAAATAGTGTTCGACTCCCATGAAGAGACAGAGAGTTGGAAAGTCTCGCCTAGACCCCAAGAAAATTCCCCTACTTCCAAGTCAGGTGCTAACAACAAAGCAAAGTGACAGCTAAATTATTTTTGTGCATTAGAATTAGCCCCAACCAGTGAGGTAATTCCATTTAACGATCGCTACCGAGTGATTTTTCCGTCTTCTCTCGTCAACTCCTGTCGAAGCCCTCTTCGTTCGCCCCACATTTTTGGTGGCCGAAATACTCTCCCCTGGACCGGACGTTACCGCCCTCCCCCCTTTTATTGGAGAACCGTCATCACTTTAACATCCCGCTCAGAAGCTTCAAGCGGCCTCGTCTCACGTGCTGAAGACATCCGTGATGACTTACCCTGACGTCTCACCCGGAATCTTCTGTAAACCAACCCCTCTTCCCCTCCAATAACCCATTTTCCTTAATTCCCCCATTTGAATAGTCTCCTTCCGTAACACCTTAAGTTTTAACCTTATAGTCTGATTCATAACTACAATTCCCCCCCCCCCCTCCTTCGTTCATCTAACGTATTGTCATGGTATGACATTATATTATCTCAATACCATATTAGATCTATATGATGGAGGGACCGATAACTTCAGGGCGAACCGACAAAAGGGACGGAACGCCACGGGTTTCGACGGGCGAAACAACTAGATAAGAGTGCAACGAGGCCATTGCTCATAATATAACTGACCTCGTTGCACTCTTAGCTAGTTGTTTTGCCCGTCGAAACCCGTGGCGTTCCGTCCTTTTTGTCGGTTCACCCTGAAGTTATCGGTCCCTCCCCCATATAGATCTAATATGGTATTGAGATAATATAATGTCATACCACGACAATACGTCTTTTTAATTATGTGCAGCTCTCCTGTGCGCCGAAAAGAACAAGTCCCACACTGCCAAGCGGCAAAAACATTAGTCGGGTAACCATCTACACAGTAGCAGAGAGGTTAAAGATGGGGAAGACCGCATAATACGAACTCGTTCAGCAGATCGCAAGTTATCAACCGTTTTGCTGACAGAAAGGCCTTTGAAAGTTCATCTATGCTCAAAATGACTGCGCTTTCGAAGATAAAGTTCATTCCCGTGGCCCTATCAAATGAGGAGAGAGGCAAAGGCTTAAGGTGCATGGAGTAGGTTGTGCTAACCGACGGAATTTCGACAACAACTTCGAGACCGCGGTCATTGCCAGCATGACAAAGGTCTTCGCCCGCAAAGTGTGCGCGGTCTTCAGTTCTAGCCTGGAGCGCGTGCTTGCCACCGAGGGAGCCCTAATTGATTAATATTCGGAGAAATTTACAAAATTGTATTGTAAACAGTAAAAGCGTGTATGACCTCATCAAAGCTCATATTTTTTCTTCTTCTTAGATCGTCGTAAAAAGTGCAACATGACTTTTGCAATACCCGTTTTATACCATCAATAGACAAAACATAATGACTAAAGGAATAGATTATTAGTTTAAATTTATAATAAAAAGGGATGCATTTATTACTGCGGAAATTATAACGGAATGAAACTAAATGTCATTTCATAAGTATTAATGATTGAAAAGAAAGATAAGGTGAGTTAGGAGCAGTGTAAATTCATGGTGAGAAGATGAACAACAAATGCAATTTTTGCATTGAAGCAAATTATAGAGAAATAGTAGTTTCTTGCTGATCAATAGAAAGTTTATGATAAGGTAATCAGAGCCAGTATTATGTACAGGAATAAAATTTGAGCCTCAGAAAAGTATGTGAAATTACTAAATGAAATGTTCAAAGGAGTGACTATCCAAATCAAAATCAATATGTATATTACAAAGTAGTTTGGAGAGAGGTTGGATTGCATTAGGTTTCCGCTTTAAGAGGATATAGTTTTTACCATATTTTGGTTTGTTATGGAGGAAATCAAGGTGCAAGTTCCATAGTGATTGACAATAGTACAGAACATTTGAATAGAAAGATGAAGCAGTGGAGAGAAGCACTGGTGGTGAATTATACAGCTCTAAATCAAGGAATGGACATGGTAAGTTGAAGAGAGTAAAATCATTTAAGTACCTTGGATCTCAACTGATGGAAAGGAAGTGTTGAAAAGTGAAATAAACCTCTTGATTCAATAAGCATGAAGAATTTGGAAGAAACTTTTAACTTTTATGCGATGCAAATATAAGTGTGAAAGTAAAATACACAAGTTTTAGCAATGTTCTTTGACCTGCAATGACGTATGGGGCAAAGCATAGTGTAATCTATGAAAAGGGCACTGGAAGGCAAAATTTATGTTGCTGAAATGAAAATCTTGTGATGGAGCGAAAGAAAACTATAAGTAGTAGAAATATCAAAGAAATCAATAGAGAAGAGATTGCCAAGGTATAGGCTTGTTATAGAAGAGATAGAACTACGTTGGCATAAGAAGAATAAATATGTAGGTTGAGGGGAGAAGAGGAAGTTGGACATGATAATGGTAGAATGGTAAAATAACAAGGACTGCATGAGAAAACCCTAATGCAAGAGTTTATTCTTTATCACAGGGAAACGAAGCAGTTTACAAGAAAGAGCAACCCCTCATACAGATGGGAAAAGCTTGCAGTGAACAAAAGCATAAAAAGATCGGTTAGTTTAGAGATCAACCAATACTCATACCTTGTAACCCTTGTCATTTACACAGTTCAAGTAGCCCTCTTAAACAATTTGTATATCTTAGAAAACGCTTAAAATAGTCTGAGGTATTGTTTTCTAAAAATAAGAGATAGGCATTCTTACACAGTAAAACCACCTAGGTATTGGTACAGTTATCTCAAAACATCTTGTAGGAAAGTTTCAATAAATTTAACAAATCTAGGAAACATTTTTCTGAATATTCTAGAAACTTAATTGTTTTCTTGACAACCTAACAGATTTCTGGTTATTCTGATAAAGGTGGGTCTCAATTAAACTGCATCGGACACGCCTTGGTGAAAATCCCATGATCTCCGATAAAAAATTGTGATCGTAAAAAAGGATCAAAATAAACTTCTTTTTAGGACTTTTAGATGCCTAATTCAGGAAGTCAACTGCTGGCGTGGAAGAGAAGCGTTATCGAGGCTTCCATTATCGTGTCAAAGAGACTTACTTTTGCTATGGTAAGAAAATAAATCTTACCATTCTTAACTTATGAAAGTGGGAATTGGAGCCTATAAAAAGCATGCAGAGACTGTGAGACACTAAAAAAAAGAGAAGAATATATAATATTCAATTCAGCTATTAGAATAAGGAGAGGCTTATTATGAGTGCCTTGGTCATTAATATTACCTCATCAAGCAAAAAATATATTGAGAACTCTTAGATTCATAAATGAATTCGCTATTTGGACAGAGTAAATTAAGGGGATGCCGAGGAGCCCCTGAAAAACCTAAGCGGAAGGAAGTTTATTTTAATTTTTTATATTTTGTGAGCTGGCATATTAATTTGCTCCAGAAGGTAATTACTTTAAATTGAAGATTTTCTCATCGTAATGTACGCTAGTGTATTTATTTTTGCAATGATATTATTCTTTTTGTATTGATGTAATACTTTTCAATCTATCCCTTAATTTAGAATTTTAAATACACAAATAAGAACATAAGAACATAAGAAAAGAAGGAGACTGCAAAAGACCATTCATGGCCTACACTTGGCAGCTCCTGTTCCAGTCAACACTCTTTTCAAGTCATAATCTGACATTACTTTATTTAGTTTAACCAACACTAAGTTCTTTATCAGATAGTCCTAAGTATTTTTTTTAGTATTTATAATTAATGGAATATACTGCTACACTTTCGATACTATTATTGTTAATTAATAAAAGATTATTGATATGGGAAAACAATATTTATATTGAATCCTTTCAAGAAATGTTTTAAATTGATCATAGGATTTTAGTATGCATTTTTTCTTTATTATAGCTTTTATAAAATGAACGTCTGATAAGGGTCATATAAACTTCAATAAAATGGTTTGGGTAACATAGTTATAAAATTATAGTTATAATATTATAAAAAATTTAACTTCTTCGTATAATAATTCTGGCATTACCACACTAAAACGAACAACTAAAAATTGTCCTAAATAAATGAATTAATCAATTATTAATGTCCAGCTGTTAATATAGTGAAAATGTACATTTTGCTATCATATCGATCTTATTCTAGTTAATTTTGATGTGGATATGTAAACATTTAATTGATGTTCACAAGCAGGATTTATAGAGTTTTCTTTCTACAGCTCTTCTTACCACCATCATTTGTTAAAAGAATGTAAATTTTCTTTTAACAAAAATAATAAAGCCAAATTTCGTTATGGATATAGACAACTCTCTCTTGTTTTAGGTAATCTTTACATGAAATGTTTGGAAACTTATTTTTTATTCACTGTATCATAAACTTCCCTAATATGGTTTACGTATATTGATGAGATGATCTGTCTCTTGTACATAGATGAAGCCCATAACATTCTTCTGTCACACTTAAATAATTTAGTCCCGTATATTATTTTCACCACTCAAGTTGTATAAAACGATATACTTCCTTTCTCTCACGAGGATATTCATAAAACCCCAAATGGAATCAAATACTGTGCACATAAATAACCTAAATGTAATGATTCATTGATTCATTACTAATACGATCACCATAAAAATTTTAAATAAGTGGTTATTTTTGCACTCTATGGCAATTTCCCAAATGTATTAAAATAATTCCATATAACTATTCCATTGGAATATGATTAGGAGATGCATATGTTTAGTTTTTAAAAGTTCATACCCTATTAATACCGTAATAAGGTAAGTGTCCTTCTCTCTCAACATTTGTTGTTATTCAATAAAAATATAGTTTCAATATTTTAAGAAAGACGAGGAATTTATATTTGTTCTTTTTGGGTGGTAATTCGAAGTTGACCAACGTATATCATCAAATTATTTTATTTCTTTCGAGAGGTTCCTTTTACGCTCTGCTTTATATTGCTAATTATGACAGAGGCTTTGATGATTTTTTATGAAGGATTTTATAATTACAAGATTATTTAATATTTCAACTCGAATATGTATAATTTTAATAAAAGTAAATAATAGGAAAGATATATGGCTAATCATTGCAGGCGTATTTTACATTGATCAGTCTTTGAAATCCTAGGTTAAAATCAGTGAGACAAGAATTAATGAACGCTTATATATTGAGCCGAAACAAAAACCACTAACAGTACACTGATTTATTAAATCACATCGCGGTTCAGATGTTGAGGAAAGATAACGAGTCAAATTAGTGACTAACTCAGTTTCACAAAAATAAACTACAATGCAGCTATGAAACAATTGAAATATAAATCAGAGAAGCAGATTAATATACTTTCTATTGAAGAGGTGAATAGAAAAAATAAGGTATCTTTAAAGCAGGAAAAAAATAAAAGGATCAATAATTTAATTAACTTAACCTTACCTAAATAATATCTAAATATTTTCAACAAATTTGCTAAAAACTTAGATTTTACATATATTTTTCTGATTTAAATCTTTTTATCTAAGCTTAAATACGACAAAAGCAGACCACGTCCCCCAAAAATTTAAAAAATATTATTTTCCAGAAAAAAGCATAAATATTTTATTCCTTCTTAATCTACTTCTTAATGAAAATTTTTCTTTCCTATTATGCCCTATGCCAAATTTCATTATTTATTTCTTTCTTTTGGTAAGACTTCTAAGTAAATTTTTGTGTCAATAATAGTTTTGGTCCATTTTTATATATTCAGAACAAAGAAGATCCCTCCTCTAATCTCATCACAAACATAAACATAGATCATATGTCTCGTGCTATCATATCTAAATAAAATTTCAGACAAGAGATCTAAAATTTAGTTTTGTTCTTGATAATCAAATATATTTTAGGTCATAAATGGACATAAAATCCGTAAACAAAACAAAATGTATTTCTTTAGCATTTAAGTAGATATAGGTCATTTAGATTTTAGCTAATTATTTTTAAATTTCATATATTAGATCTGTAGAATGATCATTATTAGCATAAAACTAAAATATGTGGAATAATATCCACCATTAAATTGTTATAATTTAATTCATGATAAATAAGAATGAAAAGCTAATTTTCCATATCATGGATATTTGTTAAAGTAAGCTCCTGAAATTTTGGTTGCAAATACTTTTTAACACCTAATTTGCCAGCATAATCTCAATGAGAGCAAAAATACAACCCGAACATAAGTTAAACTTTCTAAAATTCAAAAGAATTGTCGTGGAACACCACTCTACCATACACTACTTCTATATTATGTGGAGGGGATTTAATCCCCTACCACAACGCGAACTGTTAAAGGACTATTCACATGGATTAATATCGCCGAGAGTATAGTTCAAGGTTATTTAAAGATTACTTATCAAAAATATAATTTTATTTACATGGATCAAAATAAGAATAAAAATAGGCAAAAGGGAATTATTTAAAATGAAATAGTCTCTTGATAATTATTGTGAGGAGGGATTCTCGAATAGAATTAATTGATTAATGTTACTAGGCTCAGAACAAAAGGGGGAACTTGACAATACTAATAATGGACGGGGTTTCAGTCTTACGGGTCGGTGACTTCAGGAAGGTCCTTCTTGCGATGAGTCCAGTGGGGAACCATCCGATGAGATAAGTGGGGCACGATTCGATGAGGCAAGAGGGGGATGGTCCGACGAGGCAAGTTGGGCACAATCGGAACCAACCTTCTGATGAAGATAGCCAATCTTAACTGATGACGTCGACGGGAAATGCGGGATAACTAGTAATTCCATTGGAAGATGAAACTTCTTTTTCTTAAAGGTAATCGATGGAGATTTTCTTCGGTTCGATTAAACGAGGGAGACTGTTGCGCAAATCAAATGCTTCCCGATCAGAGAACTACTAATTGACTGGAGTAGAATCACGGCGGAGAAATTCTCCTTTCTGATGAACGATCACGGGACTCCAACAAGACCATGAGGACGCACCTGACGTGTGTGCTAGGCTCCACGAACTACAGTAAAACCCAAATATTTGTATGCCCGATTCTAAGGGGGAAGGGAGAATTTGGAGAAAGGCTTCACCAGCTCCAGTCATCTTAATCCGGAGGCGGAGTTGATTCATCATTTAACTCAAGGTGCGAGACAAATTGGCTTTTTCTCGCCTCCTCACCGTGGGGAGGAGGGGGGGGGCGAGGCTTGGGACGAGTTAGCAGGATTCGGGAATATTTCTCCAATGCGCTCAGGAGTTGAAAATTCGTGAATGTTAGAACAGGAAAGGACGTCTTCTCCCCGGCGGGATACCCTCGAACGTGGTCTTCAATAAATCGAGCGGGGAATGGGGGGGGGGGGGGGGGGGGCAGAAGTTGTTCTTTTACATACTCCCTTTTTTACAAAAGAACTTTTCTGAGAGAGAGGGAAGAACAAGTGACATCGCAAATTTGGATAGGATAAATTATTATTAAGGCGTTAGCCTGAAAAAAATTCGGGGTACCTGCGCTGTATTCGACAGGCTTACAAAAAGGCTATGATATTAATCTGAACCAATATATATATATATATATATATATATATATATATATATATAAATGGGTCGACAAAAAAATACATTTAATTTAAGGAACAAAATTAGAACTTTTTCTAAAACAAAATATAGACATGATTAGAGTACTGGTTTACATGCGACCTATAATTTACTGGATTAGCCAGCGTTCTCGGCTAATGGATTCTGGCTAAGATTATCAGCTATACACTTCTCGGTGCCACGTATATACCAAACTTTAAACTGATATTGTTAGAGTATTAGAAGCCTACACATTATACGTCCGTTTTGGCTCCTAGTATTTCGGATGTAGGACAAAGGGCGATGGCCTGTTTCGACAATAAACTCTTTCCCTATTAAATACATGCTATTACCGAGTAAGTACGTTAACGGGGCAGTAGCTTTCGGCTCGCGTAAGCCACCGGGTGGTTTTTCACCTTCATCGGAGTATTGGAGCACCGGGCATCTAATTCCTTTATCACTCGCATCCGACCGGATGCCGAAGGGTTTGGAGGGATTAGGGACCCTTAAAATGGGGGCAGACGCTAGATTGTCCTTGAGCTGATGGAACCTGACAGTAGCTTTGGGATTCCATGCAATCTCTTCTCAATGAGGGCACTTAAAGGGGCGGAAATAGACTCGAGGTTAGGGATAAATCTACCTTAAAAGGGGGCCGATCCCATAAATGATCTCAGCTGCTTCTTCGTGCGGGGAATGGGCATCTCAACAATGGCTCTAATCTTTTCCTCTTGGGGGCCCGCCCATATGATTTTTCGATCGAACAGGCTCTTGAGGAGTAGGGACAATGATATGCTGAAATTAATTGGAGCAACCGGGGGGTTCGGAGATGACATCCTTGAATCCATTTAGCAATTGTTGCAGATGACTCTGTAGCGGGCCGAAAATCTAGACTATCATCACCACTTAAAATCTCATTCTCATCATTCATGACCAATTCAATTATACCGCAAAATTTGACAACATTCTTCGCCTACTCATTTAACCTCATCACCTCACATTCGCCTTTCATAAGACAATCCTTATCAGCATCCAAAGACAAATCATTTGCTAATCTTTCAGAATCACAAAGTCATGCTTCACATTCACACCATTACCCAAACTCACTTTCAGACTAACCTGTTTTCATGCCACTATCATGCCATTCTCTAATCCACTTATCCGTAACTTAACAGGTTTATGCTCGCAACATCTAAACTAATCATACTTACTCAGAATCCTCTCATTCACTAAAGACACTTGCGCTCCAGTATCAATTAAACCACAGAACAACCTTTTACCAACTTTGACTCTCGCTTCCATCATATCAGGTCCACCATGTTCGCAATACACATAAGGAACAAGGACACCAACATCAGCACTGACATCCACACCATCATCAACTCTCACATCATCACTCACCACATACTCATCTTCATCTAGACAATTATTCTTCTCTCTCGTATATGAACACTTTTTAATCACCCAATTGTAGTGCACACCGCTCAAACACTGCAGATGCACCACATTAGCATTCAAACCCTTCATCTTCTCATCTTTGTACACAATTGGCCTTTCACCACCAAAGTGCACATAAACAATCACTCCCTAAAAATGTTGAACTACAATCAACACTTCCTGAAATGGAGGGTCCCCTTGCATACACATCGCTCTCAATTCTTTCATGAAATTCCGCACCCTTGCCATACCAATGCTTTGAGGCTTCCTACATACTTCACTCATTACCTCCTTCCTTAAATCATCCATACTATCGGGCACTCTCACATCTACTCCATCACTCTTCAAATTTTGTAAACGATTCCATACACTTTCAAACAAGGAATTACCACCACCCTTACTCTCCTTTCCATTCATAATCCCTTTCGGCAAATACTCAGGATCACTCACTCCACACACATTTTCATCATTCGTACCAGGATACCTTGACATCAAATCAGCCACTCCATTCCCTTTACCAGGCACATACTCTTTCACATAGTCAAAGTCACCCAAATCTTCCAAAGTCCTTGCAATCCTACTATCAGCCCACTTCATCTGTTTTGATCACAAACCTCACACCATACAAAAACGGGCGCAACACTTTCAAACAATGCTTTATTGGAGCCAACTCTTGCTCCGCAGTCGATACTTTCGTTCTGCAACATTCATAGCCTTGGATACATAGCCAATTATTCGCCTGACATTCTCTCCATTCAAACGCTGCTCTTGCATCAGAAAACTTCCCATACAATACCCACTCACATCTGTATGCAATTCAAGCATTTTAGCATTCACACTATAATTTGGATACGCCAATTCAACATCTTCAGCCGCTGCCTCTTTCAGTTTCTCATACGCCTCATTCATTTTATCATTCCGCCGCACAACCGTATTACCTTTCTTGCCCATCCACTCAGTCCGAGGCTTACTCACACCAGAACAATCACGTATAAACTTTCGCTAGAATTTAGTCAAACCCAAAAACGACTTCAGTTGCTTTACACTCACCGGTTTCGGAAACATTCGCACCTTCTCAACATACTTCGGTGATTTTCGTAACCCATTCTGACTCACCATATGCCCATTAATTCCACTTCTTTCGCAAACCATTCACACTTCGCCACTTTCACCTTCACACCAACACTCTCTAACGTTCTCAATACATTATTCACCAATCTCATATGCTCCTCAATAGTCTCAGTCATAATCAAAATATCATCTATAAACGCAATCACATTCTTACTCGCAAACTTACTCAACACAACATTCATTGCCCGCTGGAAGGCTCCGGGAGCATTAGCCAACCCAATGATGAGGTTCCGGAACTGATAATGCCTCTTTGTGGAAGAGAAGGCAGTTACCGGCCGGCTCTCCTCAGCAATGGGCATCTGGTAATACCCCCGTAACAGATCCAGCTTCGTAAACAACTCCATGCCATGCATACTATACAGACATTCAGTTACTGCAAACATCGGAAACCTTTCTTTCACAGTCCTTTCATTCACCTTTCGATAATCCACACACAGACGCAATCTTCCATCCGGCTTACGTACAGGCACAATTGGACTATTTCATGCACTCTCACTTTCTTCAATCACCACCAATTGTTCTAATTCCACACACTGCTCCTCAATCTCATCATCACCCGGACGCGGGAAATGCCTTGGCCCCTGATAGATTGGGGAGTCCTCCTTGTGGATAATCTTGAATTCCGGGAGTTTTGCAACCCCGAAATCCAGATCACCCTTACTGAGGGCTCCCTTTCGTTCAAATATCATTCGATACACATCCTCACTTTCATACTCAGTCAGACATTCATCTAATTTTACCATGCCCTTCACTTCATTATACGTCCATTCACGTTTCTTTCATTTGCAACATTCACCCTGTCATATTTGCTATCATCCATACCTGCCTCATTGACAGTAAGGAGGTGACTTAGTACATATCCAAGTTAGATCCCTCTCATCTGTCCTTTCACCCTTGGGGCCGCCTGCACACATACAAAAGGATGATTCATTCTCATCAAGCCATCAAACACAGAAGCAACACGCCTTACCTTATAACACGCATCCTTTCCATCCAATATCCCAGTGTTCTCACCCAAATTCAAATTAACATCCTTACGCCAACTCACTCTAACAGACACCCTTTCGCCCTTCACACCCTTACACTCTCTATAGCAGTCACTTCAATACCAGTAAACACATTTCTTAAAACACTACCATCTTTCCCTACATACAACTTATACACCCCATTTTTACCAATCTTTCTCTCAATCTGATCACTCGCAGGATGCACAACCATACGACTCATTTTCATATAATCATACCCCAAAAGCACACAGTAAGCACTACTCACCTTATCAATCACAGATAATTCACATTCATTAATCAACATACCATGCATTCGAACAGCTGACCTTATCATTCCAATCACAGGCACTCTCTTACTTCCAATACCTACCAAACTACCCTTACACTCAGACAGGAGGGCTTTATCGCTCACCTTGTCATACACATCTTTATACACCAAGCTCGCCTTGCATCCAGAATCTATTAAGGCCAAACACTCAATTCCATTCAATTCCACCTTCACACTCAGACACTCATACTTCCTACCAGACAGCACTTTCACACTAGACAGACCTACCAACACATTACTCACACTCATGCACCCAGAAGATACTTCACTAGGTACCCTCTTACAATTTAGTCTCCCGCTTCAGACTTTCCATTCACACCTTGCGCTCTCAGTCTAATCCACATTTTTCGCTTGAATGTCCTTTCAACGCACAGTAGCTACATACATTCCTCTGGTCACAACACATCATCGCATAATGACCAGCCTTTCCACAATTACCACAAGCATACTTCATACTTCCCCCAGCATTTGCTCCACCATTCAACTTCGGACAATCTTTCTTCAAATGGCCTATTTCTTCAAACTCGAAGTACTCTTTCACACTTTCCTGGCAATCCTTCATCATATGCCCTTTCTTACCAGACCCAAAACATGCACCAGACGTCCACCTACATTCTGCCAACATATGACCCTTCCTTCCACACCGACGACATTCCACAATCTTTCTCACAGCATTCGATGTCTCATTTGCTGGGACATACCTCTGTTTCTCTTTCATATATCCGTTCCAACGCTTGAAATTCATCTGTCCCCTTCCATTCGACTACCCTCCATTTCTCCATCCATTCTGCCGGCTCAGGAAGTCCGACATCACTTCAGCTGGTGCAGCCTTCAGGGCATCCCTGTAGCTGACAAACTGCTAAAAGGCCTAAAGCTCCTGGGTTTCTTACCCCCACATTCACACTGTACCATCCATCCTCTTTTAGATCGCTCTTATCATCAAATCGTCCATCTTCCAACAGCTCCAACACATCCTCCCACATTAACCGTTCACCTGTCAGTCTCATTCTCTCCTTTCTTTTTCCACTCAGCCATTCACTCACCTTTCGCAGGATCGTGTACAGAAACTTCCTCATCAGTGGTTTACATTCATTTACATCATCATAACCATACCTCTTTCTCGCCATACTCTCAAGCCTATAGGCACACATGTTCACACTTTCACTCTTCCCCATTCGAGCCTTCTCAAATTCAGTCACCCTTTTATACTTCACACTCTCTTTCATTCGTTTCGCCTGCCCAATCAATCTCTCCTTCACCACATCATACCTCGGTTCCCCAACACTTGTAATCACGCGGAAAAACTCCAATACTTTTCCCTCCAAACATTCTCCCAAAACATTCATCCAATATTCCTTATTCTCCGGGTACTTGAGCTTACAATATTGCTCAAATTTCCCGAAAAATTCTTTCTCAGTTTTTCCACCATGTAACCTGAACCTATCTACCTTTGGCACTTCCTTTATCAAAATACCCTTTCCCACATTCACTTCACTCTCACTTGAGCTGCCTTCACTCTCACTCATACCAATAATACCATCACTCTCTCCTTCATCCAAGTACAATGAGTCCACACTCTTGCCTCTTACCTTCCTATCCCTCCTCTTTGAACTAGTCTTCCTTCTTTTCTTGCGTTCAACTCTCTTCCATTCTCCGTCCTTCCTATCACTCATAATCACCCTATCCTCTCTAGACTCGCACACACTCCCATTGATCCCATTATTCTTATCCCTTTCAGTCGGAACAGGGTTCAAGGTCGAGAGTCCTGGAGCCGGCCCTGACCCCTTCATCATGTCATATAAGTCCTTCATCCGTTGGTCGACCTGCTTCTGTCTCTCGTCCATTTCTTTCCTCATCGTGTCTGTCTTCTCATCCATACTCATCACATCACTCTTCAATCCATCAATCACGCTCCTCAAGATCATACATTCGTGCTCTTTCTGCCTCAATCCTAGCCTTAGTCTCACGATCTCATCATGGAGGCCCTGTTCCACTGAAGCCATCCTCCCAGCTTATTAACAGTGACAGACAAAGGTGAAAAACAACCAAATTACCTGTCACTCTAATTGTGTATGGACCGCAATACAATCCCGTTACGCTCTCGGTTTCGAGGTCTCACGTCCCTATTCCGGCAAACAGGCTCTTAAGGAGTAGGGACGATGATATGCTAAAATTGATTAGAGCAACTGGGGGGTTCGGAGATGACATCCTTGAATCTATTTAGCAATTGCTGCAGCTGACTCTTTTGAAGAGGCGCTATCTTCGGTGCGACATTCAGCACGGGGGATGATGATTGCGCGACTCCAGGTAATGAGGGGATAGGGTAACCTCCACCTTGTTTAATGCATCCTACCTGCCATACATTGACGGGGTTAGCGGGATACACTGCTTCCATCGGGGACTCTTCATCGAGTGCCAAAATATTGTTGAGTCACGGATGGCGGTGATATTTTTTCAAGATATTGATTTGGAAAGCCTTATCACCTGAGGAGGTTCAAAATAGGTAATCCACTGGTGCTTTTACCTTAATAACGCAAAAGGGGCCCTTCCACTGGCTCAGTAGTTTGTTACTCTCCGTGGGAGGTAGCAACAGCACCTCATTATCAGGTTTAAATCTTCTTTCCTTCGCCTTTAAGTCGAAATAAGTTAGATATTTCTCCAAATGTATCTCATCATATTGTTATGCGATGTGGGCACAAATATCAAGGCGTTTTCGGAGTTCTAGGATGAAAAACTATGAGGAATAGATTTCGTTATCTAGACGGGGATTTGTGAAAAGTTCCTTTAAAATAGCAAGGAGGCCTCGAATATTACGGTCATACTGTATTTCGAAGTGGACGAATCCTAGGGTCCTATGGGGGATTTCACGACACGCAAACAGTTCCACGGGTAAAAAGAGGTGACATTATCGGGGCTGATCTATACAGAACTTACTGAGGCTTTCTTTCAATGTGTCATCTAGCTTTTGACAAACTACGTTTGCGGCTGGGTGGTATGGGGGTGGTAAACACAGGTTTTACAATGAGGCGTTTGCCGACATACTCCATAAGCTCGGAGGTAAATAGTCTTCCTCGATCCGACAATGTCTCTTTCGGAATTCCTACCCGAGAAAAAATGGAAATGAGGGCTTCGGCGCACAAAACGCTATCAATGCACTTAAAGGGAACTGCCTAAAGAGAACGGGTAGCAAAGTCAACCAAAGTCAGAACGTAACTGTGACCTTCACTATACGGGGGATGAATAAAGCCAATAAGATCAATGGCCACACGAGAAAAAGGTTCCGAGATGATCGGATTTTCTGAGAGGCGGCAGGCTTGACGCGCCCTTTTGCTGATGTCCTTTGGCAGGTATCGAATAATTTACAGTACTCTGCAATTTCGCTGGCCGCATTCGGCCAATAAAAATACTTAATAACCCTCTGAATAGTTTTGTTATGACTAAAATGACCTGAAAATAAACTCTCGTGACAAATCTGGAAGACTTCGGGGACGTGAGAGCGAGGAATACACAAGGAGTGTGCTTCAGGTTCGGATCCGTCGGAACATTTACGATGTAAGAGCTCATCGATGCTATTTCCAGCACGGGAAGTTTTTTGCTCCTGACTCCTGGCTTTCCCTCAAAGGGGGAAGAGAGTTGCGCACACCTTTCTAGGCGCGGGCAAAATCCTCGTTCCGAAGGGTCTCCATCTCCGGATCGACGGAGTTTTAGAAAAAACGGGTTCCTGGGAAGCATTGTGGGCCTAGCCACGACTTATCACGGTTGTGCTATCGGATTAATTATAACCTGGGGGCTCTGACCAAACAATACAGAGAAAAACTTGATTTGGGCTGCTACCACTTCAACCTAACCAGTCAAATACTCACATTCGATGTGATATTTTACAATAGGCAAGCGTTTCACGCGGCCGAGGTAATGATGGGCCACAACAAACCTTTGGTGGTCAGCACCGACTGGGGAAAGTAAATTCTCGGATACCACGATGCATGTGCACCCAGTTTAACGTAAAAGGGTGGACACACCGCATCCGTTGACGGCTCTATTTTTAAATTTGGGGGAGGAGCAGGAGTGGCACTAACTTGGTGTACCTGATGGAAGGACATGCTTCTGAATTGAAAACTTTGAGGGCAGTTTGTGCTTACATAACCTTTTATTCCGCACGTAAAACAGATTACCTGTCTTCTGGGAAATAACGACGAGGGAGGAATGTTAATTATGGTCGTAATGTCTCTTTGTTCCGAAGGAGGGAGGTTCCTGGGTTTCGAGGGGCCTTGAACTTTAAGGAATTTAGAGGTATTTCTTGGAATTATCAATCTTAAGCTTGGGAAGAGACGGGTAAAGCTTCTTATTTTCCTTGGGATACAAGTTATGGCTGCTTGCCTACACATCAGCCCCTTCTAGGCATTCCTTAAACGTAGAGCAGCGTTTGCCCTTAACGAAGGCACGGATTTCGTGGGTCGAGGAAGCTAAAAATTGACCTATTAGGATGGAGTCCATAAGGGACCTGAACTCTTAGGGGACTTTACACGCATCTAACCAAAATTGGAGGTGTTCCTGGAGGGTGTACCCAAAAGGGCAAAAGATCTGACCGGGGCGGATCTTTTCGTAGCAGAAACGAGTACGATAGAAGTCCAGTGTCATATTCACGGCAGCTAAGAGTTCGAAATTCAGGGTAGAGTAGTCCACAGTGGAATCTGAGGAAAGGGAAATGAATATGTCTGCCAACTGTGAGTTTAAAAGGAGAAGAAATTTGGCGACACCATCTACCTCGATGTCCCAATTTTTGATTTCGAAAATATTCCGAAATGCGTATGATATGATAATAAATCTTCTCATTTAAAGAAAATTAATCATACTGACGGAGACTGTGTAGTTTCGGTGCGGGACTGAACTGAAATTGACTCTAATTGATTACGGCTTAATTCCAGTTCAGGCTGCCGTATTTCTCGCGCTCTTCCATCGCTTTTTTTTCTTTTCTCTTTTCAGTTGCTTTTAGTTCTTATTCCTTTCCTCTTCTCTTTCATTTCTCTCTTCTTCCTGAATATAAGTTAATAATTCTCGGCCCGACGGTCTCAACGACTTTCCTTGACTCTTAAAACGGTCAAACGAAATAACTAGAACGTACTTTGCCCAAAATAGAAAAATAAAGAAACTTCACTAATGAGAGGGAACTACTAAAGATCAAAGGGGATGTAAATCAGCTTAAATGATTTACTATGTAATAGACCCCTCACCTGACACCAGTTTTTATAATAAACAAGTAATATATATAATATATGTCGTGAACACCACTCTATACCATACACTACTCCTATATTATATGGGGGGGTTAAATAATCACCTACTGCAACGAGAACCGTTGAAGGACTGTTCGAAGGGATTAACGACCGACTAAGAGGTCAAACTTAAGGCGTTGGGTTTTAAATCCTTAATAATCAGACATAGTGCATAATTGTTTGGCGAGATTTAATTGAATAAGCCGAGAGTATCATTTAAGATTAGTTAAAGATTAATTATCAAAAATATAATTTTATTTACAAAGATCAAAATAAGAATAAAAATAGGCAAAAGGAAAATATTTAAATTGAAATAGTCTCTTGATAATGATTATGAGGAGGGATTCTCAAATAGAATTAATTGATTAATGTTAGTAGTCTCAGAACAAAAGAAGGAATTTTAAAATAATACTAATGGAGGGGGTTTCAGTCTTAAGGAGTCGGTGACTTCGAGGAGCTACAAGGAGCTACAAGGAAAAGAAGTACCCTAGGAGACCTTAAGGTCCATTCAAAGAGTGTACCTTTGAGCTAGCAGTTGAGCAGGCACAGTTCTGTACAACGACTTATGTGCCTAAACGGCCACTTTTAATGTCTTTGTCCACTCTTGACTTAAACTGATCAACAGAATTGCTGTTGACAACTTCCACTGGAAGTGTGTTCCAGCTACCACAGATGCTGTATGTGAAAAATTTACCACACAGATCACGGTTATAACGCTTCAGTTCAAGTTTGTAGCCGTGATTTCTCGTTCATCCCTCATTAAGTTGGAAAATATCCGTGTAGTCTACATTATCGAAGCCTCAAAGTATTTTAAATACTTCGTTAAGCTGACCATGCAGTTTTCGGGTTTCAAACGAGAACAGATCTAATTCCCTTAATCTATCATCGTAACTTTTGTGTCTGATAGAGGGATCAGTTTGGTTGCCCTCGCTTGCACACGTTCCAATCTCGCAATATCCTTTCGAAACAAAAGACGCCAAAATTTTACGGCATACTCGAAGTGCGGTCGGACAAGTGAGTTGTACAAACACAGTACAATCTCCTTGTTCCGAGATCCAAACTAGTGCTTTATGTAGCCTAGCAGCCTTTGGGCCTTTTTATTCGCCTCAATGCACTGTTTCGAGAACCTGATGTCACTAGTGATTGTTACAGCCAAGTCCTTCTCAGTGTCAGTAGATTAAATAGCAGTGCCCTTAAGGATATACTGAGATTCGGGGTTTTGGTGGCCGATATGCATCACTTTAAATTTTTCACGTTAAATGGCATTTAAGCGTGTCCGACCACTCCCCAATTTTCCGAAGATCATCTTGAAAGTGAGCAGATTTCCTTCCTTTGCGACGTTCTTACCAAGCTTGCTATCATCGGCAAATTTAGAAATCTTCGCAACTAGGTCACTGTCCATGTCATTGACGTATATGATAAATAGTAGTGCTCCCAGGACAGAAACTTGAGGAACACCGCTAGAAACGAGCACCCATTAAGATGTTTGTCCATTCAACACTATCGTTGCCGTCTGCCGTTTAGCCAGTTCTCTATCCAACTTGCTACATTTCAGTCTACACTCAGCGCACGCACTTTCCGAAAGAAACGGCGGTGTTTTACCTTATCGAAGGTTTTTTGAAAGTCTAACTAGATAACATCCACCGCCTTACCCCGGTCGTGCTCACTAAAAACAAAGTGGAAGAATTCCACAAGATTTGTTAGGCATGACCAGTGCCTTCTGAACCCATGATGAGAACTCCTCAATCACAAGTTGGGCTCTAAATATGACGTCATTTTGTCCACCAAGGTGCTTTCCATGATTTACTGACTAGTGAGGTTAAGCTAATAGCTAGGTATTTGACGCCTGGCTAGGGTATCCTTTCTTGAAGATAGGAGTCACCTCCGCTTCACGCCAGTCTCTAGGAACGCATCCAGTCTGGATTGACATGTTAAAGATTGTGCTCAGATGTCATGACACTTCATCGCGCACTTCTTTCAACACTTTAGGTAGAAACCTGTTCGAAACAGGGAACTTATTCGTCTTTAGATCAGTGATCTTTTTTTCTATTTTTCCTTGGGAAAATTCCATTTCCTTCAGCTTTCCTCCCCCAAGTAAGAATCCGTGGGCTGGAGGATGGAATCACATTATTCAGTAAACACTGAAAAGAAGTAGTCGTTGAGGAGGTTAGCATTTTCTGCATCTGAGTGCTTTAATGCCGCCTCCTCACTCACTAAAGGGCCACTCGTGCGATGGATTGGTTTACAACTATTTATATAACCAAAGAACTCCTTGGGATTATCCTTGCACAGTTTCGATACTCGGAGCTTCTAAGCACGTTTGGCCAGCCTTATGCTGCACTAAACCCTGCAAGCTAGCCTACGGTACTCGTCAAAATCTCCAGAAATATTTGACTGCCGATACACTGTTCTCTCCTCCCTCAGCAGTTGACCGATTTCTCGATTAAACCACTTTGGTTGAACATAAGACCAACGAAGGCTTTTCAAAAGGATAAAACATGATTGAAGACTCTTGAACGTAGTTTTGAATCTATCACACGAATCTTCAACATCCTTGCACACTTCTACCCTCTTATCAATCAAGCCAGCACGAAGACCTGCAAAGTCTGCACTTCTCAAATCAAGTTTTCTCGATTTACCAGTCGGAAACTCTACCTTGGGGACCTTGACTATAAATCTGACTAGTCGGTGATCACTGCCACCGAGCTCTTCGCCTACAGAGAGATCCTCAACGATGTCATCTTCAGAGGTGAAAATCAAGTCGAGGGTATTATTGCCCCTCGTCGGCTCTCTTACACATTGAGTCAAAAACTCGTTGTTCGCCAACTCCAGGAGTAGTGCGTTTTCGCCACAGGGTTCTCTGGTTTCATAGTCAACTTGGGTATTGAAATCACCCATGGCGATACACGCACTGTCTTGAACAATTTCACCCAGTAGCTGGTACAGATCCCTGTCCTTTACAACGAGTTGGGCAGGGGATCTGTAAAGCACTAGGGTCCCGTATCTGGCAGGACCTATATTTAGGTAAACTCCTAGTAGCTTGTGGTCGGATACAATGTTGCAGTTCTTCGATTTTAGTGTATCCTTAAAATACATCACACCGCCACCCTATCTTTTTGGAAGAGTTGGTAACCGGAAATCGGAATTCACCTTCAAAATCTCGGTTTGAAGTTTTCACCCACGCCTCTGTTATGGCTACAATTTCAGATTGTTTCGTCGCTACGTGGCCACGATTTTCAAGGAACTTGTTACTAATCGACCTCGCATTAAACAGAAGAACTTTCAGTGAGTTTCCGATTGTAGGACTCCCTTATTTGTTGGCGAGGAGGCACCCTTTTTTGCGAGCTCTGAGAAAGTCGTTTCAGAATAAACAGGCGCGTACTGGCGTAAGTCCGCCCTCAACCTGGGCCGGATACTCCTATACGTCCTCTCTACGACATCCTGGATACAACACGCATGCGGAGTTTACTCGACAGAAAGGCCTTTCCTTTAAAGGAAAGATGTACCCTATCCCTTTAGGAGAGATAATTCCTACCATAAAAGGTGCGGTACGGGTCCACAAAAAAGACCCCCTCTGCCGTACACAAATCTGCCAGGCGATGTTTCAAAGATACGTTCATTGAGTGAGCGGTCCGTGTTGGACCTCTCCTCGTGCGTATCCCGAGAAAGGTCATTCTTGCGATGAGGCGAGTGAGGAACCATTGGATGAGGCAAGTGAGGCACGGATCAATGAGGCAAGTGGGCACGGTTCGATGAGGCATGTGGGGCATGGTCTGAATTAGGCAGCTGTGTCACGATCCAAACCAACATTCCGATGAAGATGGCCAATCTTTAAGATGACGTTTGACAGGAAATGTGGGATTACTTGTAATTTCACTAGAAGAGGAAACTTCTTTTCCTCATAAGTAATCCATGGAGATTTTCTTTGGTTCGATTAAACGAAAGAAAACTGTTGCACAAATTCAAAGGCTTGCCGATCAGAGAACTTTCAATTGATTCGGGTAGAATCACCCTAGAGAATGTCTGCTGTCTGATGAATGATCACAGGACTCCAACGAGACGATAGGGACGGCCTTGACGTGCGTGCTGGACTCTCAAACTACAATAAACCCGAGTATTTGTATGACCGATTTTGTGGGGGCAGGAAGAATTTGGAGAAAGGAGTCACAAGCTCCAGACACCTTAATCCGGAGGTGGAGAAAAACAGCTCAATGTGACCAAACAGAAATGCCTTCTCATACAACAGTAGCTATAAAGTATGAACACAAAACCTGAGCTGAAAAACAGAGCTACAAACAAACACACCCAGTCATTTCTAATAAAACAATACATAACCACACAATTTCCTTCAGAACTCGTGTCCCAAGCTATACGACACGAAATATATTCCCCTTTTTATGGCCTTGACAACATAACAAATATTTGTCTAACGGATCTATCTTGTTAACAAAAAAATTAACAATGCGATATATCAGAACTTTTTGCTCGTATAAAATTACTATTAATATTGGATAAGCTACCATAGTAGCAGATAATGAAAAACACCTCAATCAATATGACTAGGAATGGAATTCATTAATAAAACTGCATCAATTAACCAAATTTAAAATCAAATACAGTATGTAAGGATAATGAGTCTATAAAGTGTGACCGGGTAGGAAAATACAGTATAAAAACTCCCTTGGATGTTTCTAGCTTATGGAGATACTAGGTTTCATAAGATAACGCTTTGGGTTGAATTACAGAACTACAGAACTACAGAATCTAGGACCAACAAAGACCCTAAGGTCCGCTCGAGGCTAGTCCGCTACACTACATCCGAAACTACGATACACACTTATCTACGAGTGTATCTCTAACATGCTATATTTTTTTTTTTTTTTTTTTTTTTTAATATATAATCTACTGTACACACTTATCTACATGTGTACAATGTCAGGCATATTAACTACTTCAACCTAAGGGGGGGTGATAGAAAGTTTTTCTTCTCAACTTCCGCAGCCCTCGACTGCTAGTGGTGAAAATCTAGTTATAGGATAGGCGGAAAAGAAAATGGATATCTAAACTACACATGCAAGAGAAATCGCTGGCATCATTTTTAGTCATCATTTTTACTCTCGTTGTTCCTCCGCTCCAAACTCCTTTTGCAAAGACGTTATTATTTACTGTGCTCAGACTACGTTATATTTATACTATTTAAGTGCGCGTCGAGACGGTTTTTAAACATATTTACCGACCTACTATCCACTACGTGGGTGGGTAGCCTATTCCAAATTTGAGTAATTTTAAACGTAAAATAGTTTTGGGCTATACTAGTGTTAAATCGCTTGTTCACTAATTTTAATCCGTGTTGCCGAGTATTTCCCCTATGATCCAATTCGAACAAATTCCTATAATCAACGTTTGAAAATCCTTTCAATATTTTAAATACTTCAATTAGCTGGCCACGTAATCTTCTGCCTTCGAGAGATGGCAAATCTAATGCCCTGAGTCTTTCCTCATAGGGCCTGTTTCTCAGCTCGGGAATTAATTTTGTAGCCCTACGCTGCACTCTTTCTAATTGCGCGATATCTTTGTTTAAGTATGGAGCCCAAAATTGAACCGCATATTCGAGCAGTGGACGCACAAGTGATTTATACAATGGTAAAATTATCTCTTTGGATTTGAACGTGAAATTACGCGCGATATAACCCAGCACACGATTTGCTTTTTTACATGCATCCGCGCATTGTTTCGTGACTTTGAAGTCATCCGAGACTAAAACTCCCAGGTCTTTTTCCAATTTAACTACGTCGAGGACCTGGCCTTTCATGGTATACTCTACCCTCAAATTATGGCAACCCAAATGCATCACCTTACATTTACTTAAATTAAACTGCATTTGCCACTTATCCGCCCATCTGACAATCAAGTTTAGGTCCTTTTGTAATTTTTCTACATCCGATCTTACATAGGCACGGTTGCCCAGCTTCGTGTCGTCAGCAAATTTAGAAATCGTACTAAATACGCCATTATCCAAATCGTTTATATATATTAGAAACAATAATGGGCCAAGAACGGAGCCTTGTGGCACTCCACTACTGACGTTGACCCAATCTGAACATTCACCATTTATAACTACTCGCTGCGAACGATCCTTCAGCCAATTTCTAATCCAATTTAATATCTTACCCTTCACACCGACTGCTTTAACTTTCATTAATAATCTCTCGTGCGGAACGGTGTCAAACGCCTTTTTAAAGTCTAGATAGATTACATCTACAGCTTTGCTTTCGTCGTAAACGCAAATCATTTTATGGAAGAATTCGAGCAAATTTGTCAAGCACGATCTCGCCCGCCTAAACCCATGTTGGGAATCTTTAATCAGATTATTTACCTCGAGGTGGCACACTATTCTATCTCTAATTACCGATTCTAAAAGCTTTCCAACTACCGAAGTTAGACTAATAGGACGAAAATTCGTTGCTTCGTATCTATTCCCATTCTTAAATATTGGTGTAACGTTTGCACGCTTGAAGTCTACAGGGACTACGCCATCTTCTAATGAGCGATTGAAAATTGCACGCAACGGCTTCGCAAGCTCATTCTTAAGTTCCTTTAAATGAGTGGGGTAAACGCCATCGGGCCCGGGTGATTTCGACTTTTTCATCAGGTTAATATATTTAAGAATTTCCACTTCATTAACCGTTATATCGGATATGCAAATATCACTATTATCTACTTCTTCAACTAACGATCCTAATTGGGACGAATCTTCAATAGTAAAGACGCTTGTGAAATGTTCATTTAAAATTTTAGACATTTCCGCCGGAATTTCCGTCAAACGACCATCTTTGTCTTTAATCGGCCCTATTGAACCTTTTAAGGGTTTCCTACTGTTTACATAGCCGTAAAACCGTTTCGGTTCCTTCTTTGAATCCTTCGCCAGTTTTATTTCATATTTCCGCTTCGCATCTCTAACCGCCCGTTTAACTTCTCTTCGAGAATCTATGTAATTTTGCTGACTTATAAATGACTCGTTGTTCTTATGTATTTGAAATTTTCTATTTCGGTCCTTAATTAAGCTTAATATTAGTGGGCTAACCCACGGCGCTCTCATCGACTTCCCGCTCTTACGGCGCACATACTTTACTAAGTCGAAATTTACACTAAGGAGTGTACGCCGAAGCTCAGTGTACATTTCTCCTACCGACCTATTCTCGAAGCGCATTCCCCAGTCTACATCCTTAATCCTTTCGCGAAAAGTATCAAAATCACAGCTACCAAAACGTGGCATGAGCTGTGTACTAATTTTTACATCTACACACGTGTTAACCACGAATCTAATCGCATTATGGTCACTCGAGGCTAAATGCTCTCCTACACAAACATTTTCTACCAGTGACTCGTCAGTCGCCATGATTAAATCGAGGATATTATTATCACGAGTTGGTTCCTCCACTTTTTGAACGAGGAAATTCTCCAGAATAAAGTTTAGTAGTCTCTCCCCAGCTTTATTTGACGTTAGGTTACTATAATTAACGTTTGGATAGTTAAAATCGCCGCAGACTAATGTGGTTCCTTTTCTAACCCAAGATGAAAGCATATCAAAGAGTGCAGCATCTTCTCTTTCTATTTGCGATGGAGGACGATATATGACGGCTAAATTAATTTTATATTTTGCATTACAACATAATTGGATTAATAAGGCCTCACTTCTCATATCTGCCGTAGACGAGTCGATCGTTATAGCGTTTAAGTCATCTTTTATATACACTAATACGCCCCCTCCTCTACCAGTTTGTCTATTTGTATAATGAATTTTATAACCTGGTATATCAAATTCGCAAACACTGATCCCCGAATGTGTATCTATCCAAGTCTCGCTTAAGAATACGAGATCGTAGTCTCCCTCTAGAATTACGGCTTTTATTTCGGCAAGTTTATTTTTTAAGCTACGAACATTTGAATATATACATTTCAATTTGCGCTTTAGGTGGACTCCTCTATCACACGCGAATCTGTTCCGTTTCCCTGCTCCCCAATACTCATTGCCCCTTCAAGCGAGGAACGGTCTGGCGCATGGGCATCACGTGGCCCCGCAACTCTCCTACTTAATATGCTACGTACTGACTGGTCTAAAATCCTACCCAGCCGACTGTTTCCCACATCGCTTAAATGAATTCCGTCCGTTTGATAAAGTGAAGGTTGGTCTTGGAATTTATCCCAAACGTTAAAGAAGCTAACTCCAGTATCGCGACACAAGCGCTTAAGGCACTCGTTTGTATATATAGCACGGGACTGCAGACGCAACGTGGATTTTATTTGGGGTAAAATGCCAATTATTCCAACGTTATTCGCTTTAACTTTCGCAGTATGAATCAGAGTCTTAGCGCGGTTTACTATTCCTTCTGGGGTGCTGTCGTATCTGTGCACATCATTCCCCCCTACGAGCGTGAGGATCGTACGCCCGTCACGTGTTTGGTCCAATTTTTCAATTTCACTAACTACTTTATCTATGCGGCCACCAGGAAAGCAAAATCGTTTTCGTTTTGACGGGTTTCGCGCTGTGAATTCCGGCTCTTGGTTTTTAATTAGAGAATCCCCAATTAGTACAGTTTCTTCTTCCCCTTCGATAGGAGTTAGCAGTGCGAAGGGGTTTGAGCATGGTAATGTGAAATGTTGTTCCCTCGATGGTCTAGCCCCATTTCTAACGGGCCTAAATTGCGAATCTTGGGGTCTATATTGTGAATCCTGGGGTCCAAACGAGTTCAAAATCCTTTGTTGCTGGTCAACAATTGTCTGATGATTCATACGAGTAGGCCGATTGTCGCGATTTCTATTTTCCCTCCCACGCATGTCATGAATGGTAGAATTTAGACTCGAATTTAATTCGTCGACTTTACGGTTGGTCGATATAACGTCCCTCGCGACGGAATTTAGTTCTAATTTAATTTCGCTAATCGCGTTAGCAAATTTACGCTCCAACGCATCGTTTAACATACAAAAACGGCAAATTCTAGTTTGTTCCATGTTAGAAGGAACGTAAATTTCCTTATTAAAGGAAGCCCCACAACTCGAACATTCAAACTTGATCACGGGCATTGTCGATTTCTAGAATACGTATGAAGATAAATAAAATTAACACAGCGAATAAGACGGCCAATCTTTTTAATACAGCGACTAATATTATATGAGCGCAGGAAGTATCTATAATTATTAAGTTACTCAGAAAACGAAATTTATGGGCACAGATGAATTAAGCAGGAGCACAGAGATAACACGTCTTTTCAGTGAGGACTCAGCGGGCGGAATGAACCACGAATTGAATCACTTGTCTGATTGCTTAACGGTAAAGCATCAGACTGGCAATCAGCCGACGCGGGTTCGAGTTATGGCCAAGATTATTCAAACTTTTTTCCCTTGGCTTTATTTCAGTCTTTTCAGTATGGATTTATTTAATTTTGCCGTTCTTTGCTCTCTTTGATCCTTGCGTTTTTCCATTATCCCTTATTCTTGACTTTAAAAACTTCTGTTTTTTGTTTCATTGCTCATTTACATAAATTTCTCGTTCTCTTCTACTCTTTTGTTTTAAGGTATGTAATACAAGTCTTCTGCATCTTTCTTTATGTCTCCTAAAGGTTTTTAAAAGGCAAAAATATAATAGGGAGAAAGTCCAGTGGTGGTTATTGCCTTCTACCATGCAAACACCTTACATTCATACCTATAGTATACGATATTATGTACTGGATCCACACTCAGCACTTTCTTTCTTAAACACTTCTTCTCAATATCAACCCAACTGACATTAGATCTGCTATATTATCTTCATAATTCTAGTTACATCGATCCCAACCAATATAATTACCTTTTACCATGTTTTTCTCCAATATACTTACCTTTCATACAACAAACCTCCTTCTAAACTTTTCTATTTATACTACTCTCTTCATACTCATTCCCTACCATAGTTTCATTTCCTTTTATCAACGTCTGCACCAGCCCACTCCCATCAGCTTCTATCCACATTTCACAATCAACATTATTCACTCTGTAAAGCTCCAATCGCGTATTAGAATTTATTTCTATTTCAAAGCTTGTGATCACATTATATCACATATACACCATTCGTAATGGCACTATATGTTAAATACTTAAAAAAAAGCAATAAACGCATTATTTGAACTTTATTATTTTGTTTCATTTAGAATATTTATACTAGTTAAATTACCTTCATTGATTTTATTCTTTATAATTTGTTCTCACACTTTATGCAAGTAGGTTATGTAGAACAATCTTCCCTGAAGACACTTCAATTGTGTCTCCATAAGCCCCGCGCTCTTTGTTTTAGTGGAAGCTTCTCCTCGGCGATTCGCTCTCCACTATGAACATTCCCTGCGCGTCCAATATACTAATCTCCTGGGTGCTTCAACTTCCCGAAAGAGAAGTAGCTTATTAAATGGTTTTAATGGAATATTACAAAAGGGGATAATGTATATTACGCATACTTATCGGTTAGAGTACGTTCACAGGTTGGTCAACTTCTTTCTTTTGAGTAAGATCAAAGTTATGTGGAAAAACTTTATAGCACTTCCTGCCCAGAGGGGTCTAAGAATATATCTTGTTTTTGGATAATGAAACCGAATACCGAAAATGAAATGTGGCAGGAAAGACATAGAGCTTTAATTACCTATATTCACTCACAACACGAAACAAATAATCAGAAAATGTAATCTTGCTTTTACGAATGCATTTATATCATAGTGAATTGGCAGTATAAAAAATTCTATTAGTTTTTGAGGTTTTCTTTTAACAAGCCATTAAATTAAAAAAAAAGAAATATTTAACTTATAATGCACAAGTAATAAAACTTGAGATACAGCTTTAATGAATTAAAGCAAGAAATTTCATCTGACAATACCTGGATTACACGTACTTTTTTACTTTTAATCGAAAAAGAGAAGGAAGCCTGCGTAACCCATGCGAGCATTCAACCTCTGATCGAAAAAACCAAGAAAGATAAATAGTGAGAAAGCAAAAAGTAAATAATAATAAAAATTTAGTGAGTCAGTTATGAATGAAAAAATTTTCTGGGTGAGTTACTAAGATAAAGGATCAATCTCCATCACGAATTAGATACAAAATATAAAAAGGAGTGATGACTTTACAATGTAATGAGTTTTCTAATTATAAATTCATTTATTAGAATAGAAAATAAAATATAAATTTGGAGGAATTAAAAACGAATAAGAAAAAAATGGATTTCTTTTAAATGAAGGCCACTTAATTCTTTTTGCTTGATTATAGGTTCCGCTTATAAATATTGGGGGAAAAATATCATTAAATTTAAAGTCATATTTTGCCTACTCGTAGAATTTTATCTCTGGTCTTTTGCTTCCTCTTTAGTTTAGTAGCCATGAAAGGAAAACATGTAATTTATTTTCTTTCCAATTTCCAGCTTCTTGCGTGCTCACTAATCTCAAATGTCCGATTTTCCCCCCAAAACACAAGATTTTTATTTATGAGGAGGAAATTTAATCCTTATCCGGCCGGAGATGAGGCACAGATGGAAGATGCGATTGGGTGCTGCTGCTTTGAATTAACCCGAAAGTTTAACTATATAATCGGCACCACGGAGAGTAATTAATGTTGATGGGATAGGAAAGTGGGTTTGCATTTGTATGCAAAATAGTGAGGATGATTATAAGAAGGAAGAGATCCCTTTTAGAATAAACATCATAATTTATTCATATAAATAATTTATACGTTTTATCGAAAAATATATTGTTGACTGTATCATTTACGAATTGGAAATAGAAGTTTATCTGAAAGGATTATAATATTATGCTTAAAATTTTAATAAAGGTTCAATGAATTTTAAGGGAAACTAAATATCTCTAGTTAAATCTTTTTTGGTGCGATGAAATTATATTGCAGCGAACATTATTTGGTCAATGAATGTGCTTTAAATGAAAACTTTTTTTGCAAGAAACATTAGAAATGAGCAAGTGCACAAAAGAGTAGGTGAGAACGAAGCCATTAAAAGTTTATTAATATTAGATATTATTTACTTAAACGTAATCACTCTTTCACTATTTTATATTACTTTTTCTTGTATTATGTTGCGTGACTTGTGCAACTCAGTTTATCATTTTTGATAGTCGAATGACGAATTTCACGAAACATATTTAGAATCCAAATCCGTCTAATTCGGATATCAAACTCGATTGTGACGCTTTTTTATCACTCGACTGCCAAAAACGATCAAAATAATAACAATAAAAAATGCTACAAGAAGAAAAACGTAACCTAAAAAAAGGCGGGTGCTGAGTGTATAACTGTTCAATGTTGTTTTGTTTTGTTTAGCCGCGAAACTTGGAATTATACAACAGAGAGGGAGGAAATATTTAAATACAATATCAAATAAAGAACGGTTTACATAATTTTCTACCCCTAATCTTATGCGTCCTATTTAAGTTGAAGTTTACTTCAATGTGATGCTTATAAACATCGAGTCATAAATAGAGAGAAACAATAAAGTATGAGAAGATAAATACATAACAATGAGTAAATTTTATCCCCTGCAAATGAAGTAATAAAAGGTGTGTCATTTATTTATCTGTGGTCTCGATTGTCAATCATAACATACATCAGGTATGTGCCTTTCTTGTAACTCCATGAGATGAGCCGATGAATGTTGTGAAGTAAGTTGGAAGAGGAAATATATGTCCGTTATTCTAGATGGAATTTCTGATGAAATTAAGAATTATGTGGAAATTTGGTGGGTGAGTGGTACGAAGATTTGGTCGGAGCGGGCACCTTGGTGATGTAATTTGGCATTTGGGTCGAGAATCGTGATGATATGCATGTTCTTGGTTGCTATACTACTTAAGAGAAGAAATGCTATCGCTTTAAAGAGATAATCATCAAACTGTGATCACTCAAATGGAATTAGCAAATGATATAGTTAGTTGTGAATTCGTAGGAGTCGGTGTTGAAATTCTTCTTAACTAAATTATAGGTGATGACATTTGTTAAAAATATATAATTAACATCTCCAGACAAATATCCACAAATGAAAATATCTTTAATTATTTTGGCTTTTATAATTATTTCACCCCTTCTTATCTTTCTTCAACCAAATTACCAGATATGTAGGGGAAATATAAGGAGAAAGAGATCATAACTGAGCCCTTAATGATTCGCGTTATTTTTACAGGTTAGAAACTCATTTATTAAAAGCATTAAAAAATCCTCATTTAAAAGCACTATAAATATTTATTTAATCTTATATAAATTGTGCGTATTATAGCCACAACATTTCTTCAATAAAGCACCGTTTTACCACAGGATAGTAGCAGATATTCGCAATAGTCAATGCACATGGGAGAATATTAGGCTCACTCTTGGCGTACGAAGCAAACAGCAACGGTTCTTTGATATCAGCAAATAGAAATGCCGGAACACTTCACCTGATTCGGTCCGACCCAGCCTCACATCATTTAAGGCTACAAGTAGTCGAAGAAAAAAACAGTTTCCCTTGAACTATCCACTTCCATTTCCAAGATCTTTTTCACTCACCTTCTAAGAGAGAGAGGGATTGGTATAATTGGAACAATTCTAGAGTCCAATACACTAGGCCATTCAAATGTCAAGAGAATGTTAAGAAAATGGTTGCCAAAGATCAAGCTACAAATCCAAAATAAAAAAGTACCTCCTGCCTGATGTGTAAAGTTTGTTTTTGCAAGTCTTGCCAACATATTCTTATGATTATGCTGAGAAAGTGCAAAACTTAAAATGTTATTCTGTCTGCAACCCCCCCCCAAAAAAAAATAAAAATGTATAAATATACATATTGCATATGAAATCTTTTTGTAGGAAATAGATAGTGCCACGTGAGCACTGGGGTGATTTTGGAAATTGAAAAGGAAGTACTAAGTCTTCTGGAATGCCCAATTTTAGGGTTCAAAGGAAAAATGAAACAGTAAGGCTTATAAAAATGAGGTAAGAGATGGAAGAAAGCAACTCTACACATACGCCTATGGAAAAAGAGGCAACGGTGGTGAAGGATGTGTTATCACATAAAGTGCATTAGAAAGTAGAAACATCAAAGGGACGAAAAGCGTCTACAGAATAGCTATACTAGAACAACTCAGATAAAGAAATGACCCATATCTAACAAATAACGAATGTTGGAGCCATTGCCATGAAAAAACTAGAGAACTCACTAAAAAGATGGAAGGATGATTTTCTATTTTTTTTTAATGATGGAAATCTCAGAAGTACAAGAGTGAAACGCAGGAAATTAGTAGACAAGATTTAGGTTTGACCCTTGTTAAAATGAAAAGAGGAAAGCAAAGTGGTTGTGCGAATAAGCTGTTGATAAATTATAGGATCTAATGAGTTAAACATATCGTAGAGAGAGGATACTGAATTCCTAGAGAAATAGTCTCAGTTTTAATTTATTGCAAAAGATGAGGCAAACATTTCTGCGGAAATTACCACAGAATTAAACTGATTGACCATACTATGTAGATTAATTACAGATTACTCGATGCAACCTGAAGAGAAGAGGGCAGCAGAAGTGAGGATCAGTTTTTATTCAGGCAGGAAAGAGAAACAACAGATACGATTTATTCTTCGACGTAGGTCATAGAGAATTATAGGGAGAAAATGAATTAGAAGATGGTCTTAGGTGATGGAGAGAAAGATTCTTATCGAGTACCAAGGAAGAAAATTTGGAACTGAATGTTTAGACTAGTGCTTCGAAAAGTATGAAAAAGTGAGAAAGGACTTGTAAGAAACAGTAAATCAAGCGGAAAATACATGTTAATGTTAACGAGGAGATTGAAGTGAAAGTCATATTAAATCTGTGTTCATATTAACGCCTATATATTTTAAACTTCTAAGGAATGTTTGTATTATTGACATCCAAGAACAGGTGCAATTGAATGAGAACTTTGTGAACGATATCCTCATGATTGACAACAGTAGAGATGGAGTTGAGAAGAAGTTAGATCAGTGGAGAGAGAGAAAGATTAGTAGAGAATAAAACTGAATATATGGATTTCAAAAGGAGATCAGGTGAGGGATGTAAGATTTAATCAAGATAAATTAAACTGAGTGTAATGATATAAGTAACTAGGATCACAGGTTTAATCAAATTCGAGGAATTAGAAGAGGGTGTGAGGCGTTCTTGGCAATAAGAAGACATGTGTGAGTAAACGATCAAACGTATAGAGCTTTTGATATACAGCAATGACTTATGGGTAAAATTTAGTTTATTGAAATAATGATATCTCAAAGGATAGGGAGAGGAGAAGAAAATTATATTTCTGAAGGCGAAATTGCGTGTCCTGTTTGAAGAGCACAAAGACTGAGTGAAAATTAAATCAAATTGGGTAGTGTATCTACTTACATTTCAAGATAGTATTGGTTTTTGTGTCGAAAATTATAAACTGGAATACAAAACAGTTCTAAAAACTCGAAGAACGATATGGTATGTGCAGAATTCTTCCACAGAGCACTGAAGGAGTTTAGCAGGTTTTTGAGTAAATTCTATGTGGATATTCTGGTTTGGGGGTGAAAGAGTTAGCAGTTTATCTCTACTTAGGTATTTATGTTTTGTGTGTTACGTCATTGTTTTTTGTGCGATTGTGGATTAAATTCTACCATATAGTGTATTGGTTGCTCTAGATTTGTAGAGGCACGTCTAGTATTTTTGTTCCTCTCATATCAAAGTGATCATGGACTTTGATGTATTTGGTTTAAGAATGTAGTTTGACTGTCGGTTCAGTAGCACAAAAGCCTCTCAGAGTTTGCGGGATTTGGCTCTACAGATATATAGATTATGGTACAATTTTTGAGAGTCTGAAGAACCAAGCAGGTTGCAAAGGGAAATAATTACTGGGTATATGTATTATTGTCGTAGAATTGCTCATAGTCTGGTTCAATAATTATTCTAGTCCTTGATCTGGACACACCGCTTTTGTTTAAGTCGATGGTATTGGCCCTATGACTCAATCTACGATCATATTTAAATACTCGCTGAGAAATCTTGTTATGGCCGAAATGACCGGCCATGGGACTTTCATGTGCTACTCGCAGGATTTGGTCTACATGTGTGCGAGGAATACACATGACCTTGGAAGGTGGGTTTGACTCATCTCGCGAGGTGCGAAACAAAAGGGAGTCGTTAATGATGTACCTTATGGGACGGTTCCCTCGAACGATCACCTCTTCGTTCTTTCGGGCATTTTCCCAAAGAGATTGAAGTAAAGAGCAGCTCTGCTGAGCTCTGAGGAATTGTGCATTACTCGTTGGAACCTCTAAAGGATCCTCTGGGGTGAAGAGGCGCGTTGGGGGAGAGGCCTCGCGACTAGCTTGCGCTCGAGTGACAACAGCTTGAGTCATTTCACTCGGGGAGAGTAGTGCGCTTTGGCCAATGAGAACCAAGCAACATTTGATGGGGGCTGCCACTACGTCGGCCGAACCAGTAAAATATTTACACTGTACATGGCAGCGGATTACCGGGAATCTATTTTTTCGACCCAAGAGATCGTGTACAATTGCGTACTTCTTATGTTGGGGGTCGATAGGGGTAAGCAATTTGTCTGACACCACAATGCATGTGCACCCTGTGTCTCTGACGAGGGTGGACACTTTACAGCCATTGATCGAGCTGGTTTTGAAATTTAGTCCTCCGGGGGAACTCTTGTTGAACAGGAAGTTCACTTGAAATTCCCGTTGGGGATGAAGACGAGGGAGATGACGTAAGCGCAGGCGGCTGTACCGGGGGAAGGGTAGCAGTTACTTGGTGGACTTGTTGGCTCTGGGTGGGACGTAGCCTGGGATTCTGTACACATTGGGACTTATAATGGCTGGAAGAACCGCAAGAGTAGCATATAACCTGCTTATTCTGGTGCTGGTTATTGTATGGGGTATTGAAGACTGGGGGTTTTCTGTCTTCGTGGGCTACAAAAGGCCTATTCTTTGGCCTGAACGGGGCTGTGGTCCTTATCAATGGAGGTGGTTTCCTTTGTTGGGACTTCCATTGAGTAAATTTATTCTTCGGGGACGGGGGACTATTCTTTCGGGTATTCTGTGGGTATAGGCAATGATTTGTCGCGTGGAGATCAGCTTCCTTGAGGCATTCTTGAAAGGTAGACGCTCAGCGGTCTTGCACGAATGCTTGGATCTCCTGGGGGAGGGTGGACAATAGCTGGTCTTTTAACATAAAGTCAATCAGGGCATCATACTCCGATTCGACTTTGGAGGATTCTAGCCAGAACTGGAGGTTTTGGTTCAGGATATATCCAAAATGTCGGTAAGTTTGACCAGGCTGGATTTTAGCCGATCTAAACTTAGCGCGGTAGAAGTGAGGGTTCAACTTAAGGGCGGATAGCAATTCGGCCTTCAAGGTGTTATTGTCTATTATAGCTTCATGTGGTAACGAGATGAAAATTTCTCTTAAGCAAGGACTGAGCAATGGGAGCAATCCACTGACTTTTTCGGATTCTATGGCCCATCCGTTTACCTCGAAGATCTTTTTAAAATGTGTTAAGTATGAGCACAAATTTTCTTCGTCTTTATATTGGGGAAGTTTCATAGCGGGGGCCTGGGGTTGATGATCGCGGAATCTAACATAACTGACTTCAACTTGGTCTCTGCTTAATCTCCTTTCATGTTTTCGAATCCTTGCTCTTTGTTCAAACTCTAACGCTTCTTTTCTTCTCTTTTCTTACAATTCTTCTTTTCTTTCTTCCATTTCACGTGCTCTTTCCTCTTGCTGTTCGCTTTGGACGAATTCCTTTAGTTCCTGTCTTGTGAGACCGACAGCTTGTCCTTGCTTGACGAAAACTTCACACGATTGTGAAGCCATTGCTGCTCTTGCTGACGCAACTGGTGACTTACGAAAGAACTTACGCAGCTGGTAAGAGAATTAGAAGCTGCGATTGTTCCTAACCGATACAATCTAATAACTAATCCCCAAAATAACGAATATTTTCCTAGCTTTGTTTATGCTATCTGGGAAGGGTTATTAGTGGTTATTATTTATATTCCTTCGGGGAATAGACTCTAATTATTAAAATTGACGTTAGTTTATTTGGGCTTCCTTGGATGTAGGCAAGTTTTAGGCTATATGAGTTTGCTTTCTAGAAAATTTAACCCCTTAAAGCTGACACCACTTTTATATATGTCGTAGAATTGCTCATAGTCTGGTCCAATAATTATTATAGTCCTTGATCTGGACACACCACTTTTGTTTAAGTCGATGTTATTGGCCCTATGACTCAATCTACGATCATATATATATATATATATATATATATATATATATATATATATATATATATAGGCTTTAATTCCTACTGAGCGTGCGAAAGCTGGTTAGAGGCGAGTTGTGCCACGGCCAGGATTCTTTCTCACTATAAAAGTCCCACTTGTTACTGGGGGGGGAGGTTTGTGATTGTTAAATTCTAAAAGTGCATAATACAGGTTGAATAAATTAGCCGAAGGGATTCTTAATTAAAGTCTTGCCAATAGTACGTCAAAAAAGAGGAGCTACAAATAAACACAAGTACAAAAATAAACTTTACTTTACACAAAAATAATAATTATCAATAGTTAAACGGGCAAAAGGTAAATAAGGATTAAATATTAAACACTGACGTTGAGCGGCTAGATTTGTAATGACTCAATGGGATTATCAATCACTGTTAATTAAATAAGTAATTTAAGAATAGAGGTACACTGGGTTTACAGATTACCATTAATTGTGATGAATTGGAAAGACGACTACTCAGGTCCAGACGGGGTCGTTCGGGTGGCGTTAACACGAGTTCTCGGAGAGAGGGGGGATAAGATGACGGGTTCGGGGCTGCCGACTGCAGTTCTGGTTAGTTCACTCCTAACTGGATGTGACACTAACAAATAGTAACTTCCAGTAACTATTTGGATGTTCATTTTCTTTCTCAAGTTACGTTGAGCAACAGAGTGTATTCTTCTAGTCACATAATCTGCGGGGCCGGATTTGCCTCTGGAACACTTTGAAACAGCAACCAAGTTAACTCGGCGGCGCGTTGGCAGTCGATACGTTACGGCAACGACTCTCGTTCAACGTGAGGGTTACGTGAGTAGGTTTGGGACACTGCTCTAGAGGGATGAACGGCATTTTTATTTATACCATGACTACAGAACTACAGAACTACAGAATCTAGGACCAACAAAGACCCTAAGGTCCGCTCGAGGCTAGTCCGCTACACTACATCCGAAACTACGATACACACTTATCTACGAGTGTATCTCTAACATGCTATATATATATATATATATTTTTTTTTTAAATATATAATCTACTGTACACACTTATCTACATGTGTACAATGTCAGGCATATTAACTACTTCAACCTAAGGGGGGGGGTGATAGAAAGTTTTTCTTCTCAACTTCCGCAGCCCTCGACTGCTAGTGGTGAAAATCTAGTTATAGGATAGGCGGAAAAGAAAATGGATATCTAAACTACACATGCAAGAGAAATCGCTGGCATCATTTTTAGTCATCATTTTTACTCTCGTTGTTCCTCCGCTCCAAACTCCTTTTGCAAAGACGTTATTATTTACTGTGCTCAGACTACGTTATATTTATACTATTTAAGTGCGCGTCGAGACGGTTTTTAAACATATTTACCGACCTACTATCCACTACGTGGGTGGGTAGCCTATTCCAAATTTGAGTAATTTTAAACGTAAAATAGTTTTGGGCTATACTAGTGTTAAATCGCTTGTTCACTAATTTTAATCCGTGTTGCCGAGTATTTCCCCTATGATCCAATTCGAACAAATTCCTATAATCAACGTTTGAAAATCCTTTCAATATTTTAAATACTTCAATTAGCTGGCCACGTAATCTTCTGCCTTCGAGAGATGGCAAATCTAATGCCCTGAGTCTTTCCTCATAGGGCCTGTTTCTCAGCTCGGGAATTAATTTTGTAGCCCTACGCTGCACTCTTTCTAATTGCGCGATATCTTTGTTTAAGTATGGAGCCCAAAATTGAACCGCATATTCGAGCAGTGGACGCACAAGTGATTTATACAATGGTAAAATTATCTCTTTGGATTTGAACGTGAAATTACGCGCGATATAACCCAGCACACGATTTGCTTTTTTACATGCATCCGCGCATTGTTTCGTGACTTTGAAGTCATCCGAGACTAAAACTCCCAGGTCTTTTTCCAATTTAACTACGTCGAGGACCTGGCCTTTCATGGTATACTCTACCCTCAAATTATGGCAACCCAAATGCATCACCTTACATTTACTTAAATTAAACTGCATTTGCCACTTATCCGCCCATCTGACAATCAAGTTTAGGTCCTTTTGTAATTTTTCTACATCCGATCTTACATAGGCACGGTTGCCCAGCTTCGTGTCGTCAGCAAATTTAGAAATCGTACTAAATACGCCATTATCCAAATCGTTTATATATATTAGAAACAATAATGGGCCAAGAACGGAGCCTTGTGGCACTCCACTACTGACGTTGACCCAATCTGAACATTCACCATTTATAACTACTCGCTGCGAACGATCCTTCAGCCAATTTCTAATCCAATTTAATATCTTACCCTTCACACCGACTGCTTTAACTTTCATTAATAATCTCTCGTGCGGAACGGTGTCAAACGCCTTTTTAAAGTCTAGATAGATTACATCTACAGCTTTGCTTTCGTCGTAAACGCAAATCATTTTATGGAAGAATTCGAGCAAATTTGTCAAGCACGATCTCGCCCGCCTAAACCCATGTTGGGAATCTTTAATCAGATTATTTACCTCGAGGTGGCACACTATTCTATCTCTAATTACCGATTCTAAAAGCTTTCCAACTACCGAAGTTAGACTAATAGGACGAAAATTCGTTGCTTCGTATCTATTCCCATTCTTAAATATTGGTGTAACGTTTGCACGCTTGAAGTCTACAGGGACTACGCCATCTTCTAATGAGCGATTGAAAATTGCACGCAACGGCTTCGCAAGCTCATTCTTAAGTTCCTTTAAATGAGTGGGGTAAACGCCATCGGGCCCGGGTGATTTCGACTTTTTCATCAGGTTAATATATTTAAGAATTTCCACTTCATTAACCGTTATATCGGATATGCAAATATCACTATTATCTACTTCTTCAACTAACGATCCTAATTGGGACGAATCTTCAATAGTAAAGACGCTTGTGAAATGTTCATTTAAAATTTTAGACATTTCCGCCGGAATTTCCGTCAAACGACCATCTTTGTCTTTAATCGGCCCTATTGAACCTTTTAAGGGTTTCCTACTGTTTACATAGCCGTAAAACCGTTTCGGTTCCTTCTTTGAATCCTTCGCCAGTTTTATTTCATATTTCCGCTTCGCATCTCTAACCGCCCGTTTAACTTCTCTTCGAGAATCTATGTAATTTTGCTGACTTATAAATGACTCGTTGTTCTTATGTATTTGAAATTTTCTATTTCGGTCCTTAATTAAGCTTAATATTAGTGGGCTAACCCACGGCGCTCTCATCGACTTCCCGCTCTTACGGCGCACATACTTTATTAAGTCGAAATTTACACTAAGGAGTGTACGCCGAAGCTCAGTGTACATTTCTCCTACCGACCTATTCTCGAAGCGCATTCCCCAGTCTACATCCTTAATCCTTTCGCGAAAAGTATCAAAATCACAGCTACCAAAACGTGGCATGAGCTGTGTACTAATTTTTACATGTGTGAAATCGAGAGAGAGATTCCATTTACGACAATTCGCTTATCGCAGCGCCTTCTGGACAAATTCTATAGGGTCATAAAGAAGGCAAATAGAATTAAGGCTTCTCTGTGAGATAAGCCTTCTTTCGTCAGACTTCCTGAGCCTGTTGGGGAAGAGTGGCGGGAAGAGAGAGAAGACGAAGGTCAACTTAAACGACAATTTCTTTCGTTCCCACGATTGTCTGGCGGCAGGCGAGTATGTACGTTCCATACCCTCACAATTATCTATAAATTGTGGTTGTGCATATTAATTTAGGCCGAAATTTTTTATTGCGAGTTAATTTAGAGCGTTAATTCTTGGAGTCCATGTGTGTTTTATTTGTTATATGATATTGGAATATCTGAGGTATTGGAAGTGAAGTCAAGAATTATTGGTTTGTAGAAGTGTTGGCATTGGGATATATCAATGGCAATGTGTGGCGTGTATTGGTGTTCTCATATATCGCTGGTGGACAGGTCAACTGCTGAATGGGTGGGTAATTTTTAATTTGTTTTTGGGAAACGAGTAATGTAGCATTTTAGGCATGGATGCAGGCGGGTCTTTGCTTTTGTATGTGGATGTGAGAGTAATGTCTAATGCATATGAATACATATGTTTGAGTTAGTTAGGTTATGTTTTACATGCAGTTTAAACAGGAGAAGGAGGGTAGGGGCATTATCTTATTTCAATGATAAAAATTTAGGTTTGATTTCTGGATGGCAAATGTCATATTGTATTGACAACCAGCCAAATAGCTGGCTAAACTTCATTTTTTGTTCTCCTTATTTATATATTTTTTTAGTGTACGTTGTTGTGGCGGTGGATGCCATTTTAAGATTTACTGATCTCTAGTGTTACAAGGTGGATTCTATAAGCTTATGTGTGGTCAATGACATTATATTATGAGAACCGCAAGAAGAGTGGTTGTGGAGTGTAGTGGTCTGAAACAATTTGTTTAGGTGATAAGGAATCTGTGAAAGGATATGGTGCATGATAGGCACTCTATGAGTTTAGAAGTGTTACAGATGACAGTGTTCGGAAGGTGGGAGATAATGTAGGATTTGGGAATAATTATATTTGGCAAGGTTTTTCGTATGCAATGGTTTTATCACTGCTTACGCTCAATATGGACTTAAGTGTATCATGTGTATGAGACTGATATTTAATGGATCCAAAACAGCAGAACTAATGGGTTGAAAAGGGTGTGCAGTCTTCATTTGTGACGAAAAATTATTTACATCTGATGACTCCTTGATCATCATGATTACTATAATTCAAGACTTTGCAGAATTACTAAAAGTTTTCCCTTAGTTCATAAAGCCGATTGTTTTTCCTCTTGTTTTTATGTATTTAATTATTTGAAGCTATCACATACTTGTGTTAGTTTTTTACTCGTTTTTCGGAGAGTGGGCTCGGTTTATGTCTTTAAATTCTTTAACTCTAATCGAAAAGGCTGAAACTAGTATTAAGATATAATTTTTAGAGAAAAAATCCATAAATAATGAAAAGGATTGAAAATATGTAACGCGTTAGATGTATTTTCTTAGACTAATAAGATATATTTAAATTATTTTTTAGTAAGGAGAAATTCCATCAAATAGATTTGCATTACAAACATTCAAGAAATCAAAGTTAAATTAAAAAGGAAAATTTTTATATATAAGTTTACGTTTATCATTTTATATGCATTCTATGCTTATTCGAATCAAAGCTTCCTCTATTTCTTGTAAATCTTTTTTACAAATTTGAATTTTGATTGCGTGAATGGCTCTTATTTTATATTTTGTAGGTTGCATTACTAACATAACTCATTTAGGCATAGTTTAATCCATACCAAAAGTGTAATGGAACTATTCCTAACATGTATCTTAAAATAGTAATATATTAAAAAAATTATACCACTATCTGTTTACATATCACATTCAACAGCCTTTCTCATTTCAAACAAAGAGCAAAGGGTTCCCAAAATAATTACCGATGATTCTTAGTCCCTAGCTTAATTTCGCTCTGTCGCTCTTGCCTTTTATTTTCATAATTCAGGCGAGATCGAATTCATTGAGACATGCTACTACAATCGCTGGAAAAACCTTAACGTGAGAATTTTAGTAAAGATTCTAATGATAAAATTTTTGATGTTGTGAACCACTTTAAAAGTCCTCCTTAATTAATATGTACGACATCTTAACTGTTAATCCTAATTAATTACCTTCGAATTTATAAAATTGATAATTCGTAACGATAAAGTATAATATTACAATCTTTTAACTGAAATATATATATTTATGAATTCTTAAAGATCTTTAAATCGTAATTTACATATGATATTCTTAATATAAGACTATCATTGTTTTCTTATTTCCTATTCTGTCTTTTCTAATATTCTGCAAGTGTTTTTAAAGAAAAATATTATGGTGTTATGATTTTCTTAAGTTAACAAATGATTAAATATATACGGTATTCATTGTTCAAGTTTCATTGCCCCGTATTTTCAAATAGAACATTTTGTGTAAAATATTTAGACTTTATCTAGATATTCCAGCATTTTTTTCTGAATAGGAAAAATAACGTTTTTATACGTCTCTCTAAACTACTCATACCCCAAACTAATTGACTTTCCCTTTGAACCTTAAGAATTTAAAAACAATTCTAGTTATGATGGTTAAATACTGCCCTGCAATAATGTAAATTTTCTCCTGGTTTTATGTTTTAAATATAACTCTTTGAAACTTCTTAAAAAATGTATAAAAAATACGGTCTATTTGGTAACCTCTATTGTATTTACGCCTGTGTATAACAAATAAGTGAACTCCAGATGATAAATATGAATGTAGTATAGAGTTGGAAATGAGATAATCTTCACAAATTTAAGCACTCTTGGACATATGTAGAAACAGAAAATTTGGAGAGATATTGTGAAAGAACAACCTCTAATCTCTGATATTCTCCCTCCCAAAGAATTTATTTCTAGATCACGTGCGAATGTATCCCGCCATGGGAAATGTCACTTCCTGTTGGGGAACATTCGCAAATTTTCGAGTTCTGAGCGCATTGGGGAAATATTCCCAAATCCTGCGAACTCATCCCCTCTCCTACGCTGATTAGGCGAGAAAGAGCCACTCTGTCTCGCACCTTGCTGGTAGATGATGAATCGACTCCACCACCTGATTAAGTTGTCTGGAGCTTTTGACTACTTTCTCCAAATTCTTCTTTCCCCCATTAGGAACGGCATACAAATACTCAGATTTTTCCTCTAGTTAAAGGAGTCCAGCACGCACATTAGGCCGTCCCCATCGTCAAGTCCCGTGAGCGTTATCCGACAAGCAAGTGTTACTCCGCCGTGATTCTACCCTAGTCAATTGTTGGATTATGTGAACAGCAAGCGTTTGAATTTGCGCAACAGTCTCACTTCCTTTAATCGAACCGAAGAAAATCTCCATCGATCACCTTTGAGGAAAACAAGTTTCCTCTTTCAGTGGAATTACGAGAATTCCCACTTTCCCCGTCGAACATCATCTTTGAAGATTAGCTATCTTCATCGGAAGGTTCGTTCGGATCATGCCCCCCCTTTTTTCATTCGGACCGTTCCCAACTTGCCTCATCAGATCGTGCCCCTCTTGCCTAAACGGATGGTTCCCCCTTCGCCTTATCGCATCAAGCACCTTCCTCGAAGTCACTGACCCGTAAAACTAAAACTCCCTCCATTATTAGTATTATAAAGTTCCTCCTTTTGATCTGAGCCTAGTAACATTAACCAATTAATTCATTTTGAGAATCCCACCTCATAAAAATAATTCCCTTTTTCTTCCTTTTCAATTCGTATTTTTATCTTTGTAAATAAAATTATATTTATGTTAATTCATCTGCAACTAACCTTAAACAATACTCTCGGCCTATTTAAATAAATCTCGCCAAACATTTATGCAGTCTGTCTGGTTTTTAAAGAGTTGAAACCCAACGCCTCAAGTTCGACCACCTAGTCGGTCGTTAATCCCTGCGAACAGTCCTTCACTTTGCAATAGGTGATTAAGTCTCTCTCTCTCTCTCTCCATAAAAAAGTAGAGGGAGAGGTGACGCTACCTTGTCGCAGGAAGAGAACTTGTGTGGACCTTGGACTTTTAGAGCTATGCCGGCGGGGGTACCTCTTCTGGGTGCCCCTGGTAGGGGTTCTTTTGTTGATTTGGTCAGAAACGAGGTTCCAGACTAAGTGCGTCATTCCTTCCTTTTTCTACTCTATCCTTCTCTTTTTTTACTTTTATCCTATCTCCCACTTATACAAAAAGAAAAAAAACAAAAAAAGCCTACTCCTATAATGTCACTCTTTCCCTTTTTTCCCTCTATCTACATATAAGGACCTGGCAGCTACCTCACGCGTCAGAAGAGAGGCTTTGGAACCTCTATAAACAACGCCAATCGACGCTCACTGGTTGCGATAGAATAGGACTAGAGGTGTCCAAGGCGTTGAGGTACGATGAATGGGATGAGGGTAGTGCCCCGTTAACATCTCCTCTGGCGCGTAATTACCCACCGTTCCCAGTGCCCGTTGATGGGTGCTTTTGGTAGCATTGGTCTTAGGTGACGGCCCTTTGTTCTCATGTTGGTTGCCAGGCCAATAAAAAGCCTTGGGTCAAGTTCTTTGGTGTGGTGGGATATCCCTTGTAGGCTACTCCGAGATCCTGGCCGTTGTGCAGGGAACTAGTAGGAGTTTAGTAAGCGGCGTGCTTCGTTGTTATTCACCTGGTGAAAAATCGATTGCCCCTTCGGGGAACGTCTGTGCTGCTTGGTTGGGAACCAGGGCACGCCGAGGTTTGACGACTCGGTCGGACGAACAGCAGCACATGGAGCGTGCCTTTTGGCAGACTCCGAAACGACTCCGATCAATAGGCGGGAGCGACTCCCACGAGGATAATTCACCAAACCCCCCTTTTTATATATCGATTGATCACAAGCATAAGAAATATAGTGTTAAAAATGGCAGTCAAGAAAGGTCCAGCAGCGCTAAAATTCACGTGTGCCACATGTAATAAGAACAAGGGGTGCGTTGACTTGCCGGAGGGCTGCTATGCGAAATGCCACCCAGGCAGTGTATGCAACACTTGTATCTTAAAGAAGGAAGTGAAAGAAGTAGTGGCCTACTACAGGAAAAGGACTACAGACCTCGAAAAGAAAATCGAAAGGCTCAAGGAGGACCACTCCCACCAAATCCGCAGGCTCGAAGAAAAGTTAAACGAGCTCTCGAGTCCTGTGGCAAACACCACCTCTGCAGAGAGGCCGGGCACGAATGTGGCAGAAACGCCAAAAGGAAAAAAGAAAAAGAGAAAAAAGACGAAAAGGGGAAAGAAGAAAGAGGAAGAGAGAGAAATAGAAGAAGAAAAGGTAAAAAAAAGTTATTGAAAAGGATGAAAAGGGGGGAAAGATGATGAAGAATAAAAAGAAGTGGAAGAAGAAAAAAAAGTCTGAAAAGACCATGACGGAGAAGAGAGAGAAATCGGCTCGCTTGCCTCAGAAAATAAAGACTCCGAGCTTAGCAGGCAAATTTGCCAGGGTCCGCCTTGTGGGTGTTCCCCAGGCACGGGGACTGCAGCCCCTGCTAGCAGCCCGCCTTCGCACAAGCGTTAAGGTGAGCTGCCTCCCAAACTGTGGGAATACTCTACCTTAGAGGAGGTAGGGTAGGCCCTACAGGTGAGATTACGAAGACAGTTATGGGCGCTGTCGACGACTGTGGATTGAAAACCCGTAGACGCGTCGTAGTGGGGATGCTCCCGAGGTGGGGTCCAAGCCGGACTGCCCATGTAAGGAACATGTTGCTAAACCGGCGCCTTGCAGACCTCTATACGGCGGAGAGGGTCTTTTTTGTCGACTCGTACGCCGTATTCTATGGTAGAAAAGACCTCTACCAAAGGGAAGGGGTGCACTTCTCTTTTAAGGGCAGGGCTTTCCTAGTTAACCTCATCCAGGATGTCGTGGAGCACACCCAAAGGAATGTCTGGCCCATTGGGAAGGCGGACGTACGCCAGTACGCCCGAGTCACTCCCCAAACAACCTTCTCGGAGGTTGTCAAAAATTGTGCCACCGCGACAACAAAGAAGCCGGGAAACTGAAGAGTATAGGGGGTCCTACATTAGGGGACTCCCTGAAATTTCTCCTGTTCAATGCAAGGTCAATCAGGAACAAGTTTACTGAGCTACGTGGCCTCGTAGCGACGGAAGAACCTGAAATGGTAGCCATAACAGAATCGTGGATAAAAAGATCAAACCGAGACTTTCAAGGCGAATTCACGGTTCCTGACTATCAACTCTTCCACAAAGATAGGCCGGACAGAGAGGGTAGCGGTGTAATGTTGTATGTCAAGGATACAATCATATCTACGAACTCCAACATTATATTCGATCACGAGCTCCTAGGCGTTGACCTAGAGATAGGTCCTGTTAGATACAGAACCCTGGTGCTTTACAGACCCCCTTTCCAACCCATTGAGAAGGACAGGGAACTGTACCAGCTGCTGGGTGAGCTTGTTCAAGGCAGAGTGTGCATCGTTATGGGCGACTTCAACATACAAGTTGACTGGGAAAACAGAGCAGCCTGTGGGGAGAGCGCGTTACTCCTGGAGTTCGCCAACAACGAGTTCCTCACTCAATGGGTCAGAGAACCGACGAGAGGAGACAACATCCTCGACTTGGTCTTCACCTCTGAGGATGAAATCGTTGAGGATGTCTCTGTAGGCAAAGAGATCGGTGGCAGTGATCACCAGCTAGATAGATTAAGCGTCAAGATCCCGAAGGTAAGGTCTGTTGCCAGTCAATCAAGGAAACTTGACTTGAAAAGAGCAGACTTTGCAAGCCTTCGTGCTGGGTTGACTGATGTAAGGCTAGCGGTATGCGAAGAGGTTGAGGATTCGTGGAACAATTTCAAAAATAAGTTCATGAGTCTTCAATCAAGTTGCATCCCTCTGAAATGCCTCCGTCGGTCTTCTGTTCAACCAAAGTGGTTTAATCGAGAAATCGGCCAACTGCTTAGGGAGAAGAGAAATGCGTACCAGCGATCGAAGATCTCGGGTGCCTTTGACGAGTACCAAAGGCTAGCCAGGAGAGTGAAGTCCAGCATAAGGGTGGCTAAGCGTACTGAGGAACTCCGAGTGGTGAGACTCTGCAAGGAGAATCCCAAGGAGTTCCTTGGCTATGTAAATAGCCGTAAACTAATCCATCGTAGGATTGGGCCCTTAGTGGACAAGGAGGGTGCATTAACTCACTCAGATGCAGAAAATGCTAACCTTCTCAATGACTACTTCTCTTTAGTGTTTACTAAAGATTTTGGTCTCATCCCCTAGCCCACGGACTCCTACTCGGGGGAAAAGCTGTAGGCAATGGACTTTACCAAAGGAGAAATAAAGACAAAGATCGCTGACCTAAAGACGAAAAAGTCATCTGGACCGGACGGGTTTCCATTCAAGGTGTTTAAGGAAGTGTGCGATGAAGTATCACGAAATCTGTGCGCTATCTTTAACATGTCAATCCGGACCGGATGCGTTTCTAGAGACTGGCGTGAGGCGGAGGTGATTTCGATCTTCAAGAAAGGAGACCCCAGCTATCCGTCAAACTACCGACCTATAAGTCTGACTTCGATAGTCGGTAAACTCATGGAAAGCATGATGGTGGACAAAATGACGTCGTATTTAGAGTCAAACCTGCTACTGAGGAGTTCCTACTACGGCTTCCTAAGGCAACGGTCATGCCTGACGAACCTTGTGGAATTCTTCCACTTCGTGTTCAGTGAGCACGATCGGGACAAGGCGGTGGATGTTGTGTACTTAGACTTTCAGAAAGCCTTTAATAAGGTACCACACCACCGCCTTCTCTGGAAAGTGCGAGCGCTGGGCATAGGCAGAAAAGCAGCTGGCTGGTTCGAGAACTGGCTAAGTGGCAGACGGCAACGGGTGGTGGTGAATGGACAGGCTTTTGAGTGGGTGCCCGTTACTAGCGGGGTGCCTCAAGGTTCTGTCCTGGAACCACTACTCTTCATCATCTATGTCAACGACATGGACGGTGACATGGTTGCCAAGATTTCCAAATTTGCCGACTATACCAAGCTTGGTATGAACGTTGCGAAGGATGGAAATACTGCCCGCCTGCAGGAAGATCTTGGAAAGATTGCGAAGTGGTCGGACACGTGGCAAATGCCTTTTAACGTGGGGAAGTGCAAAGTAATGAATATCGGCCACAGAAAGCCCCAATCACAGAATATCCTTAAGTGCACTGCTCTTGAATCGAGTGGCACTAAGAAAGACTTGTGTGTAACTATCACTAGCGACCTCAAGTTCTCGAAACAGTGCACCGAGGCAGAGAAGAAAACCCAAAGGATGCTAGGCTATATTAAGGGCCAGTTTGGATATCGGAACCAGGAGATTGTACCGTGATTGTATAACTCTCTTGTCCGACCGCACCTGGAGTATGCCGTACAATTTTATAGTCTTTCATTGAGAAAGGACATCGTGAGATTAGAACGCGTACAAGCCAGGGCAACCAAGCTGATTCCCTCTATCCGACATAAAAGTTATGAGGATAGACTAAGGGAATTAGATCTGTTCTCGCTGGAAACCCGTAGACTGCGTGGTCAACTCATCGAAGTTTTCAAAATACTTCGAGGGTTCGACAATGTTGACTACCGGGATATTTTCACACTCAGTGAGAACAGAACGCGCAATCACGGCTTCAAACTTGAACTGGAGCGTTACAACCGCAATCTGTGTGGAATTTTTTCCACTTACAGTATCTGTGGTAAGTGGAACGCACTTCCAGTGGAAGTTGTCAACAGTGAATTTGTTGACCAGTTCAAGTCAAGATTAGACAAAGTCTTGAAAAGTGGCCGTTTAGGGACGCCAAACAATTGCGCAGCCATGTGCCCGCTCGATTGCTAGTCCAAAGGTACTCTCTTTGAATGGACCGTAAGGTCTCCTAGGGTACTTTCTTTCCTTGTTGTCACTTCTTGTTGTTACATGATATAGGAGTAGTGTATGGTATAGAGTGGTGTACCACAACAGATATGTTTGACATTACATGTTTCAGGAGCGTTGTTTGTAAATAACGAAGGATTTCCTATAAATTCACGATGAATTATTTGCTGAGTAGTTACCACTTGAACACATAAATATATACTGCAAATACCTCTTGAACCTGCCATTTTGGGGGCTGCTTATAGTCAAACATTTATGCTAATGAGCAAACTATATTGTTTAGTATTTTCTGTTTTGCTGATCTATTCAGAGACAAGAGTCTTCGTATGTAAAGGATAAACAAAAGTTAATAGTCACTGATGCTTGTAAACCAATTTTATTAAGGGAAATGCTAAATTTATAACAATTAGTGACAATTATTCAGTTGCGCAAACGAAAATTAGGTTTGCCCACTGTTGTTATTCTAATAAGGTGGTTTCTTCATGTTTTCCTTTTCTATTGCATCGATTTGTATGCAAGGTGCAATCAATTCATCCTAAATTAAATTTATACCTTATTTTCTAATTTACCCACATATTAATTAAACATGTCCTAAACGCTATCAATTGAAGTTAATATTTAGTCAAATTTCTCTCAATATTTTACTAAGTGTTGTTGTTTCAAATATAGAAAGATTACCTAAAATTTGGTGACATAAAATAAACGACCTAAACGTTTTCAATGCTGAGAAGAGAAATAAAGAACGATTGAGGCGATTGAAGCGATTAAGACAATCGCCCAAGGGGCAGAGAGGGGAGGGCGAGGATAACACAAGTGCAGATAACTACATCTGAAAGAGAAAACGAATAGTTAGGAAGAATCAGAAAACACTCTTTTTAGAGAACCAGAAGCCGTCACCAAAGATTTGACGTAATTGCTTTGAGTCAAGGTGTGACAAAAGAAAGGAAGCAGCGACAAATGTTAAATTACTAGAGACACTAATACTGCCCCTGTAATTAGAATAGGGCCAATATTTCATGTAAGGTTAGGCTCCTAAAACAATTAGGAGTCGAGAAAGCAGTATTTTTATTATGGTATAGACGGTGGAATTTTGATCCTTAGAACTGAAAAGGGTGTATTGGGGCGAAGTTTGATGAGGGGCTGAGTTTGACAGATGCTTAAACATTGCGCATTAATGAACATCTTTACTTCTAATAGAGATCAGTAAATGAAGCATGAATCAAGGTTTGCATGAGCGGAGGCTAATAAAGCAGTATTATTAGTATTTAATTCCCACACTTCTAAATGGAAGGAAACCATGCAGAATGTCTAAATCCGATTGAATAAAAAGATCAATTCATGCAAGAGGAGATGCATCTCAGCGATTTTAGAGTGTGAAAAGAGTAAAGGTAAGGAGTAAAGAAATAGAACAATATTACTGAGAGACTCTTAATGGCATATAGTTCTTCAGAGTATGAGTAACATTCAGAGGAAAAGGATGAAAAAAGAACACAGTAGAATTATACGACACTATCCTGGCAGTCCATAAACAGGTAATGCGATTTGTCATATTTGGAAAAGGGCAAGCAAATATTCTGTCGAATAACATGCTAATTAAGTAGACAATTGCTACAATATGATTGAAGGAAACGTCCGCCTTTAGAAAAATTACCAGGAATGCCCGTCAGAGGCAGTTAGTTTTGAAGTCTAAGGGATGTAAGAAAATATTCAACGTGAAATTAGGGTTTAATTATACTACAAGAACACCGAAAGTGAAACAGATAACGTGATCGATATTAATGAAGAATTAAAAAAAACAAGCATGAAGGTCGGGAAAAGGGAAGTGTGATTTTTAATCATTAGGGTGGTGTCAGGCCAACGTTCTCACCATAAATGTGCGTGCTTGGCAATAAGATAATTCATCTGGTAGATTAGATCAAACAATTAGCTTGAAAGAAGGCACCAGCGACTTAGGGTAAACTGGACTTTAGGGAGAAACAGTGATAAAATATAGCATAAAGTAAAACGCATATACTTGTAGGTGTTTGGGTGCAGAGTGAGATATTAGTATGGCCAGGACACTATGTAGATAGACATAGAGAAAGTAAATGTGACTGAACTTTGATTGCAATAAGGCATTTGGCAACTTAAACTCTTGGGGTGAGAGTGGAAAGTTGTCAAACGAGCTGACATCCACCTACGATCAGTCACTGCAGACCTGGACAATAATTATTAGAAAAATAGCAGTTTCCTATCTGTTTGATATTAAACCCCATAACTTATAATAGATTAGTGGGAAAGAAAAAACATTAAGAGCAAGAGAATCAAAAATTAAAGTTAGTTTCTGCAGACTAGTTAATGGTTTTGCTGCTCAAAACGATAATTACTTGGACTATCGGGTATAACTAGCCTAGGATAAAAAATTAAAGAGCCTGGCGTCAGTGAAATTGGGGGTACATATGTAATAAATTGTAATTTAGTAGGATACAGGTACAAGTCGTATTGGTAGGAGTGGTAGGGTCAACTGAAGGAATATAATCAAAATTCAAAGGAGACAGCAAAAGGAAGTGTTTTCGAACGGAGTATGGAAAATCTTGGGGCGAGTGGCAAGAGAGGTCATGTTATTGTAATGGGCTGAGGGAGGTTGCAGGGGCCTGGTAAGTTTAGTTTTAGCGAGGAAATGGGGGAGGAGGTTTTTGATAGAGAATAGGATGGCGAGGTCCTTAGACGATTCTTAGATGTTAGGTTAGAGGTCTTTTTGAAGGGAGAGTTTTCGTACTTTGGTTTTAGGATAACGTGTAAATTCAGGTTTTTTAATAGAGGCCTGGTAGATAGGGAAATTAAGTGAATAATAGGATCCTGGAGAATAGAAATTTCCTCCTTGATTGCAGTTAATAAAGTCATGTGGGCAAGTATTTTAGAGACGGACATAGTGGAAAAGATTTAAGTGATATTAAACGGGAAAAATATTGCGGAGTCCTTGAACGACGTAAGGGTAGCACCTGAATCACCTCCACGAAGTGTCTATGAGCATAAAGGGGGGGGGGGGACATTGTATGTGGAATGCCATGAAGGAAAAAAATGGAGGAACTAACCGGTGGGTGTGATTAAACAGAAAAGTTTTCTTGCTAAATAAATTGAATTGCTACCATATCTTAGAAAGAAACTGAGAGTGTTTGCCTCTGGTATGAGTTAGATGAGGCTACCAAAGCTAACAGCTTTCGGTAGCGATCGTACGTGTGATTTAATTTAATGAGTTTGAGATCTGAGGTGATGTCTATTTCGCTAGATTAATGTAAATGCATCCGCGGGAAAAAAAGTTTAGGACTTCTCGAAAATCTTAGCAAATTTACTAAATGCCGGGTGGCAAAAAATAAATTTGCATATAACTCTGAATATACGATTGAAATATGGTGAAATAACTAGCAATTATTTATATCTGCTCCACCAATCAATACATAATTTACCCATACATGTAAAATAACCAAAATGTAACTGATAAGCAAATGAAGCTCTGAAAGTTAAAGCACTAGCAAAGTTATAATGCAAATTCACTAGTGTCTTTCAAGTCACTTGGCATTGATGAGCCTATTTATTTATGGCGGGAAGCTCTCCACGACGGTGCTACCCCTGAGGGGTCTAATGCTCACGGGCTGAATGATTACGTTCTACGGGCTATTTCAGTTCCTAATAGAGGGTTTCCAGGGGATCTATATACTGAGACCGAGGTCACAATTGCATCAACATGATATTGTTCTCCATGAGCGCCTGTAAGGTGAGAGCAGACTTGCAGCATGAAGCATTGTCCTGCCCCAACATCACATATCCGAGCATTTATGGAGGGATGCATTTAATCTCTCATAAAAGTTTGCTACATCTCTAAATTCATTGTGCGTTCACAAAGGGTGAGATTACCTACGCTTGAACTATACACGAATCCCTATATCATTACAGAGCAGACACTTAGCCCTTATGTTGCCACTATACACTCTTAAGCGCTTTGAGCGCTTACCCCAGTTAGTTTTGTTTCATTGGGCTGAAGGTTGAAAAGCTATTTTCTCTACGGTATAATTACTTTTTTCACCATTATCATATCATCATTAGATCCGGTCGACATGGAATATTATATCAACTTTCAAATATGGTGGGTTATGTGAATACACTATTATTGTAACATAGCGCGTACTGATACCAGAATTTCATATATATTAATAGTATCACCTATTATATACTGTGTTCGGAGTAAATTTCAAGATTTTCAATGTCCCTTTATTCAAGTATTTGTGGATATATCGGTATCGCGCAATAAATACCCTAGAGAGTAAATTTTAATTTAGAACAAGGTAGCTGGCATGAAACTTCTGGATGCAATCAGAATTTTGGAAAAGATTTACCTGCATCATGAATCTTCGCTCTGGTTATCGAATTGCTAACACAATTATTGGTACTTAATGATCTTTTCACAATGCTTATTTAACTACTGTAAGAAGCAAAAAGGACAGCTGTACCAGAGACTAAGAAGCCTTGGCAGCAAAAAGGAGCATAACATGCATTCTGACAGCGTCTACAATCCGGAAAGCATCCAACAACTGCAAAAAAATTGATGGAAGCCCTAAGCAATGGAATCCGCGTTTCGGTGAAAAAGATAGATGCTTGAGGCGCAACATGAAGCTGCATTAAAGGAGGTCATTTGCTACCAATTATTTATGAGAGGGGCATAGACAAATACTGAGAGCCATGGAAAATTTAAACTTGACAAAGGAAAAGTGGGAGGAGGGTTAGGCATAGAACTACTGTTCGGGGACAGATCCACCGATTCTTATAAGGTAGTGAAAGCATATCGTGATCTTTTGCGCTGCACTCGAAGAAAAACCATAAACTAATGTACTTAATTTTCAAACGAATAAAAACTTAATAAACCTGAAATAGTTCAGGGGAATGTTCAAGACCAACTTAAGTCCTAACCCAAACAATGGCTGATTGATCTTTAAAAGTGAGCTGACCTTCCATGGAGAAAGTTTTAATAGCATTCATCTCAAAACCTAGCTTCACACCACACCAGTTAACCTCGCAAGCACGAAAAAATTGTACTTCAGACTAATTAATCATTAGGGATTTAATAAGCAAGAATAAGAAAACTGTTTTCTCAATGTTCGCCAAATGAAAAACTACTTACGATTTCAACTTTGATTCTTAAATTAAAGAAACCTGTTAATATTGAGCCTTATTTACTTAGGTTAACTTTATACACGACGATACTTATCTTTTAAACATCGTCAAAAATCCTCATATAAAAGTAATAAAAAAAAATTTTTTAATTTAACATAAATTGTGCGTGTTAGATCCATAATTTTTCTTCCATAAAGTAACGATTTATCATAAAATAGCAGCAGATGCTTGCAATCGTCAATGCCAATGGGGAAATTTTAGAATAAACCTGGCCTACGAAAGCATACAGCTACTAATTTTTTTATCACCAAAAGGAAAGGCCGCACTACTGCATCTTATTTGGAACGAGAGTGCCTCGTTTAATTTAAGGTTCCAGGGGAACAAAGAAAAAATCAATTTCTTCGACCTGTGCAACCACATTTCTTTGGTTCTTTATCAATCCCTTCTTGAAAGAGGATGAAAGACGTGCCTTAAAATTTTCTACTATAAATGGAACAATTTTAGTGGCCGACACACAAGTATTTCTCTTGATTATCTCTTCTCTCTCCTAAGTGCAATTTTAAAGAGAGATTTAGGATAAATATTTGGGCTGGATCACTTTTACTCTCACTAGGTCTTGAAAATACAGAGATGAAAAGAAAGTATTTTCGCGAGTTACGATATCAACCGTCCTCCTTTTATACCCCGCCATCAAGCTAAAATAAAATATCGAGAGCTACAACTACTTACAACCTCATATTTAAATGTTTTTGTCAGGTCTCGCCAGCAATTCTTTATGATTAGGAGGATGACCAAATAGCCAAAGCTAAAATGACAATCTGTCTGCTAACAAAATTTTAAAAAATGTTTAAATTTAAGCATTACCTAATATCTTACAGTAAATTCGGAGTTATAACATAAGGCTAAACATAAAATACAGTACAGTACAGATATCCTATGAAGTCATCTGGAGGTAATAATTTGGCGTGAGCACTAAGGGGATTTCGGAAATTGGGAAGGGAGTACTGAGTATGTAATCAGGAAAAAGTTCCCCAAATGATAAAGAAAAGTGCTAGTGGAATCTCAAACTCAGTTTGAAATTCCTCAGAAAAAGGAAACAGAAGTGCTTATGACGATGGAAAAATTAAGGAAAGAAAACAGCTCTACGAATATATTGTTGGCCAGAAAGAATTGACTATTTAGGAAGCTGGGAGAGATTTGTAGACTGGCTTATCTGCTGTTTTCCTTTCTTTTCCTAAGTGAGCCAGGAATTTCTGGCCAACTTATTACGCTGATGAAAAGAGCACTAGTGATGACGAAGGATGAGGTACGAAAGAAAATATATTAGGAAATTGAAATATCAGGCTACTTGAAAAAAAATCTAACAAATGGCAATGCTAGAGATAAGGTAATTAAACATTTGACCCTGATCTATATAATAAAAAAAATGTTTCGGAAAAGTATGTAAAATTTAGAAATAATATGTATGAAGAAGTCAAACATGTGAAAATAATGTGTTACTATTGCAGAGAAGTTTAAAGGTAAAGTAATATTATTTCCGAGTTCTGATTTAAGGCCATATATTTTGAAATTGTGATGAATGTTTTGGTTTTCGACTTGATAGAACAGGTGCTCTTACATGTAAATTTTGTGAAGCATAGTCTCATCAAGTACGGCAGTAGAGAAGGGGTAGAGAACAAAATGGATGATTGGAGAGAGGCCTGGAGGATAGAGAAAAAAAATTAGTAGGAAAAAAAGCGAATATTTTAGTTTTAAGTGAGAAGATCAAATGAGTGAAGTAAGATTTGAATAAGATATATTTAAGTGAAGAAAAGGATTAAATTAACTGGAATCACAGTTTAAATCAGTGTTAAAATAAAGAAGATGGACCATAAAATAAAATTTCCAAAGACGAAACTGAGAACGTCTGGATCGAAAGAGCACGAAGACAGCGTGTTACCTTAGTAAAAATGGGTCGGGCATCTAGCTATATCCAAAATAATATTTGTTTTATGGCGATTATCCGAAAACTGTTTGACCAAACAGCTCTTAGACTTCAAAGAAGGATATGGTATGGGCAGATTTGAGTTTTCCCACTATGTCTATTCATGTGAGGTGCGGTGCGGTGTTGTTATCTGGACAAGACTACTAGATGGTCAGGTGTAGCTTCCTTATCTAACTTGGAAGGGTTTTACAAAGATACATACTACGCAGCCAGGTATATTCAGTACTTAAGAAGAAAACCTCTCTCAGAGTAGTTTGATAGTGGGTATGTATGAAGCAGGTTGTCTGATCAGTGATTTGACCGAGCATTGAGTAAATTGTGTGCCGATATTTTTCTCGATTTGGGGTAAAAGACTTGGTAGTTTATATATTTCTACTCAAGTATAAATTGTCTTACTCTATTGTTTGTTTGGGTTTAAGAATTCGATTCTACCATACAGTGTAGAGCTTTCTTTTAACTTGTAGGGGCTCGATTTGTATTTATGTTTCCTCTCATCTAAAGGTGATGTTTTGTTTTAAGATTCCAGATTGATTGTAAATGTAGTAGGGCAGCAGCCTCGGAGAGATTTTAAGGCTTTACTCTACAAAGATTATAAGGCAATCTTTGAGAGTTTTCAGAAACAAGTACGGTTTCATAGGGAATTACTGATTATATGAACTGTATATAAATTATGGTTGTGATTCCTTTGTTTAGTCCGAATGTTGCGATTTTGCGCGAATTTAGACCGATAATTCCTTGAGTATATTTTATACATGTTCGGAAAAATCGGCAAAAGTTGTAACTTTTCTTATGCCGATTTTTGCCACAGTGGAGAAATCAGCTTTTTCTTTTTGGCTCCCATCGATAGTACCAAATATTTTTACATAATTTGTTATCTAATGAGACAAAGCACAAGGTTTCAGCTTAAATAGTTTAGCAGTGATGATTTTTTTATTTCTTTTAATTCAAAAGAACGTAAATGAATGGTGTAGAATCACATAGACTTTCCACTTAAACTCAGAGATGGGAGATAATAACCCATTTTTAATTTTTCACTTTCCATAAAAATTCATTCAAAATTAGCTATTGATTTCAGAACGTTCACTCTTATATCACTAATAAGAGGAGACTCAAACACGTCTTTACTATTTAAAAACAAATTATGGTTAGGCCATATACAAATGATGAAAATTGATAAATGAACGATAGATGAACGATATACGTAATTAAGGATCCACTATGTAGATTAATTCAAGTATATGACCACATTACTAACCTTTGCAAAGAAATAAAAGTCCAATCCAACGAATTGATATCAAGAATAAAATCAATTAGGAAGAAATTTCGTCTCTATTTTCTATTAATCCTGAGTAAATTCACCGCTTTTAAATTAAAACCCCAACTATCAAATTTATGCAAAGTTGTGAAATGAAATTTAAAAATAAGGATGGTCATCATATATATAAGTTGAGTAGGAAATTAATAAAAAATCTAATGGTAAAATACAAGGCCCCTGCCCACCATCACTACCACAGCCCCTGCCCACCACCACCGCCCCTGCTCATCACCACAATTGCTCTGGCCCACCAAAAGCACAAGTGCACTAGGGCTTGGAATGCCAACAAATTACTCTTGCTGATACGGAATAACAAAACCAAGATTTTCAGAATTGAGGCTTAAAGAAGGTGAAAACAGGGTAAAGCAGAGAGTTCATCTAATTATTTATCTGGCCTTAAATCAACAGTTTATTTATCAATCGGATGTTGATTCATGCTAATCAACACTTGGGTTCAAGCAGGATTAATTAATGGTGCTCAAGGTTTAGTCAAGGTCATAGGTTTTTATCAACAAGAGTCAAAAGAGTCAAGATATGTCTCGGAGGAACTTGATTAGTATCAGCAGAACCCAAAGTTAGAGCCGGAGAAGGAATACGGACCGGAGAAGGCATGCAAACAAATTAAGTTGTTTTAACTATTGAACAGATTGGTGCTCAATTAAATTTAAGCTACTATGTAGCTTGTTTCAATTCTAATCATAACTGGGTTGAATGTGATGACTTAAGAACCACTAACCTAGGGAAGAATAAATCAAGATCAAAACGGAAAGTTTATATCATGGTGTTTTAAAAAGTCGATAAATAACTTCATTACATTCTCAAACTGACCTTGGAGGACGCAGTTTGTGAACTTCCAAATTTCTTGAATATTTCAAAGCAAAAAAAAGATTCAAAGAAATAGAGCTCACAAAGGGGAACTACCCTAAGCGTAATAAACATTAAGTTATTTAAAAATTTTCAGTTATTTCTTTATTAAGTATATGGATGTATGAAGAATAAGCCTTTTAGGTGTAATAAGAATTTGCCTTTTAGTTTCGTTTGGTAAAAAAATCATAAAGGATTTTAATTAAATTCCAACATGTGTTATTGTTTAAAAAACTTTTACTTTCTAAATTTTAATAACTTTCTTTCTTTACACTAACACATATTTTGTGAACTCGATTTTTAATCTGCAACCAAGCAGCCAAGATTACATGTTACATTGTGCAATTCATGCCTGTAAATTCGTTCATTTGATATGGAGATTGATCAGAAATGCTGAGAACTAAAATTAGTTCATGATATAGTAAACAGAGAGCTAGTTGAATGAGGATTCCAAGTCTTCAAAAATAAAGAAAAAAGATATATAGAAAGGGAATAAGAGAGAGAGAGAGAGAGAGAGAGAGAGAGAAAGAGAGAAAGAGAGAGAGAGAGACAGCCAGGCAGACAGACATAGACAGGGAGAAGGGAAGAATCAACAAATAACAAAGCGTCAAACTTTTATTCACATTTTTCTCACAGTGGGAGCCCATTTATTGTATTTGAATATCTTTGACATATTGGAAATGACGTAAAGAATTCTTAGTTTATAAAAATGTTGGTATTTGAGTGTTGTCAAAGGTTACTTGTGACTTGGATTTGTGTACCCATATATTGCTAGGTGAGAGTGTAGCCGCTGAATAAGTTAGGGGTATTTTTCCTCTCAGATGTACACCAGAAATATTGACTTTGCACAAGGTCGCCCAAAACTTACTTCCTAAAAGCAATGCATATAAAATACAAACATCCTCAGATAAACATTTAATTTAATTCAAACAGAATACTGCCAAGCGGTAGAATTAAGTTCAGTAATACGAGGGATACTTAATCTCTCCCACTGATGGTCTACGTGAGATCAAATTTTACCTTCGCCCCTAAGCCTACATCGTACGACCTTGTCTTAACTTTCTCACAAGTTTATTGGTAGATTCTCCCTTGCCTTTCTCTTTTTTATATGCTTGTATGTCTGTCCATTCATTGATATATAAATCATTGTTCTACTCTTTTGAGTTTTACACTGTGTCTGAAGATGATACAAGTGTATCAAAACGCGTCGGATAAATAAAGTGATTTATTTAACGGATCTTCTCCTATTCCCCATTTAACTGTAATATCTGCGTTTTAATCAAGTCCGTAGACCTCATCCACGGTGTCAATCGAGAGGTAAATGTGAATATACGAAAAATCGAGAGATTTGCCAAAAAAATCACAAATGGGAAATTAATTAAGCATCAGTTTTGCCAAAACTTGCTACGATGAATATATATATATATATATATATATATATATATATATATATATATATGGTCAGTTACAACGTTTGTCAGCTGTTCTGTAGGTAATGATATTTTGGTGATGGGGACTAATGAAGTCCAGGAATTTAACTTCCTGGTAATTTAAAGATGAAATTCATCAGATTTTCGTTTGAACTTTAAAATCATTTAACAGTTACCCTCTCTTTTGCAATTGCCTTTCAACACCTTAGTTCTAATTTTGTCTTCTGTTCCAGAGGATCAAAAAAATTATTCTTAAAAGAGCTTTATTAATGATTAAAATACAATAAAATGTTGCGACGTGTCATATGCTAATTTGATATTGGTGATTGCAAACAAGTGAAATAAGGCCATAGGGAATTTCTAAGAACTCTGACGTTGAGAGGACATCAGATCTGATGCCAAACTAAGATGAATTATCAAAGCACGAAGTGAAATTAAGGGTAAATAGTTGTGAATAAACAAATTTGGATATTAGATTTTACTGAATGAATTGAATTTTAACTGAATGAATGTTGAGTTATTTTTCGTTTTTATTTTCATCTAAGTAATGGAGTTTGCGCAACTTCATCTCAGCTCGCTGGCTGAATTAAGAAATAATAAATTCATTCTCATCACTTGAAATAAAGATTCTCATGCAAAACTTTGATAAAGAGAAGGAGTGAAATTGAGGGGGCAAAATTTGCTGACAGACAGAAGTGAACGATAAAATTCGCTTACAAAAGTTTGAGTAAAATGGAATCCTTATTGATAATTTTCATAGAAGTTCCGGATAGAAGAGAGAATTCCCAAAGTCACAAAATAAATACTTCCTATTAATCTTCCGGCAGAGTACTTCTGAGAGCAAAGATTGGAAAGAAAGGCTAGTTAGTGCCTTTTCCAATGAGAAAGAAAGAATTCTCTCTCTATTTCGCCCTCTCTCTCTCTCCCTCTCTCTCTCTCTCTTTCTCTCTCTCTCTCTCTCTCTCTCTCTCTCTCTATATATATATATATATATATATATATATATATATATATATATATATATATATATATATATATATATATATACATTAGTGTAGATGAGTATAAAATTTCGTTGAAGTCCATGGTATATTTCGCCTTAATCAATATCGTTGGCAACTTTCTATTCTTATAACTGTCTTTTTTAGTCCATCTTGTAGATGATAGATAACTTGTCCTCAACAGTTAAGCCACGAGCTGGAATCGAGCATTAAAGTTGTTCAAAAAACTTCACTCACCGGATTGGTTCGTTTCCTTTGAAGTTACGCTTAAGCGAAGCGGAATAAATATTCCCTAAAACCATTTTCTTTTCATTCAGCCTAATTCTGACTCCACCGTAATTCATCGATAAAGGAGGAAGGAATACCTAAAGACGCTCCGAAGATGATTGAATGAGATCGAAAGTTCAGCAATTTAGTTTGTCTTTTACCAAACGCATTTATTAAAAAGAGATAGGAATATAAGACAAGCTATCTACTATCTACAAGATGGACTAAAAGAGGCAGTTCAAAAAGAGAAAGTTCCCAAAGGAAAATAATCAAGGCGAAATATACCATGATCTTCAAAAAAATTTGCCTATATGTATATATATATATATATATATATATATATATTCAACCGAACAAACTAAGAGAACGATTTTCCTTTATTAAATTATTTTCCAAATATGATCAGTAGGTAAATGAAATTTTCATGGTACATAAAGATATGCATTTAATATATTTAATGAAGATATCATATGACGATTCGCATTTTCAAGTATTCATAGTAATTGAGATGGCTTCTAAGGTCTTTAGTCTCGTTTTATTTACCTCTTTTCTTTTGATCGTTGTTATTAACCAATATGTCTCTGGTTAAGGGGATAGCACCTTTGTTCATTAGTCACTTTTCAAATTCTTCCGTTCAAAATTTGCATTTTGTGGGTTTGTATATCATTTTATTTCACATTTTATGCACTTTTTATGGTATAATTATTTTTTTAAAATGACTAGAACATAGTGAAAATTAAGATAATACAAAATTGTATACATACGTGGAAAATTTTCTTATTTAAATTTAATTTGTCAAAAACAAAACAAAACACTGTATAATATATATTTTGTTTTAGCAACATGAAAATTAGGATAATGCCAAATTTATACATTCGTGGAAATTCTCCGTAGATTTTTAACGTTGATTTGTGAACCAAAAGCAAAACTATACTGTGTGAATTTTAAATATTTCCTAAAAAGAAAACGGCGCCTGAGTCCTGGTTTATATTTTTGAGATTATTCGAATATAGATTAACTTAAATTCCAAGGCATTCAGAACATCAATACTACTAATCTAACACCTTCTTTTCCAACTGAGAACAAAATTTATAGTTGACCTTGTCCAAAAATAAATGTTTTATTCCACCATTAACATAAATATCCATGGAACTTAAAAAAATTGATTTCAAATGATAACAAAATCAAATGTGCATTGTTTGCTCGTAAATTGAATTCGACTGCTTAATTATTATGAATTCTTTATCCATTTATATGAAATCAGGTTTAAAGGGGGTGGTTCTGAAAGAACCCCCTGTATCTCAAATACGGCATCTTACGTTATTATGACTTTGTAGGAATAGAACGCGTTATAATGAACTTTAATTTCCTATATGATAATTAAACGTAGTTAAAGTTAAAAAAAAAATGAGTGTGGTATCTTTTTAAGCTGATGTTATGCACAGTCTCTCATATTTTTCTCCCAACAGTGAATGAGGTTCATCCTTTATCTTCTATAAGGTCACCTCGTGGGCACTTTTTTGTATAAAATTTCAACTTTCTTATTTATTATGTTTAAATTCATTGTTTTTTTCTTACATTATCTTGCCCATTGTCACTCACAGAATTTCTTTCCTAATTTCTCTCTTCCGTCTCTGTGTTTGTGTTCCTATGTATTTCTTGTAGTTTTTAATAGTCCTGCTGTATTATTTACATCAGTTTCTACGTGACTTTGTTTCAATGTAAAATCTTTTCTTTCATACATCAAACTTCTTAAGGTACATTAAATAAATGCAATTATTGGTAATTAGAGTGATACATCACTTCTTAAGAGGTATCTAAGCTTTCTTGTCATTTATCTGCCTAATTTCCTTTTAAACTGGTTTAAATTTACACCCCTAAACAGGATTCACTAATTTTCATAGTTCAGCTTGCAATTGTTCTTAAATTTTATCGTCCATTAAAATTCTGCAAAACTATTGATTATTATTTTTACCTTGATAATTAAATTTACATTACAACTTCGACAGAGTCCTGTCAAAATATTCAGTTATCACTAAATTCAATTCTTATTAATTTAAAGCACATATTCCATTTTTACCAGAAAACAAAGCTTATATTAATATTTCACATTATTTCATATTTCCTTATGTTCCCACTACTAAGTCTTATTTATCTCCTTATGCTAAGGTACTAAAGAAACATGGAGAGATGGGCTCTAACTATCTCACTGCGTTTATTATTTGTATGTATTATTATTAATCAGCAGCTTAAATGATGATGTTACATTTTTCTATATGTATGAAAGGTGGTGCCCTTTTTCTCTACTTTATTTTTCCTTAAGGTTAATAATATCCTTAACTTTATAGAGAAAAGTTATTGTGTAAAATTTCTCTCTTCTTTTAATAAAGGTCAAACAAATAGTTTCTCTCAATATTTTTAAATCCATCAAATCGCCATTGTTGAAATGATACAAACAATTGGTGATAAAATGTTTTACTAACCACTAATTTCTCTTTAGTGAAGTTGATTAACACAATTTATATGGAAAGACCGTAGAAATTAGTCATAAATGTGAATTGCCAAATTAGATAAAAAACTGCCCCTTTGTTCTACTCACTCTGCTCAATACAAGTGGGTAGCAAGCGTTTAGAGAATATGTTGTAAAATGGAGATTAAAACGAAGAGAGAAATCGTACAAAGAATCAGTCTAGATTTAGGGGGATCAACACGACTTAATTAAGGCTACGACGCTGTAACCCCAATCCATTTAAAAGCCTGTAGCTTCATGTAAAACATTACCCGTAAAAAGTATTTTTTATAGTTTACCATTTAAATATCATTTTATGCAATTTACCATTTTTACCAAAAATATTTACACCTCAATAAATAAATCTAATTCATATTTATTGTATTTCGCATTATATTGGTAATTCTGATTCTCATATTTGCATATTATTTTATTGTCAGTTATTTCCATATCATTCATATATAAAACAACCTATGTAATTTTAAGAAATAAGTCCGAAAAAACATGTTTAGTTTTACTTTTAGAACCCTACAATCTTTGCTCGTAGAGAGAGGTCGACAATTATCGGACTCAATACCGCGCCTTAGAATGCATTTGGTTTTACCGTCTTCTTACGTTTTAAAAGACTAAATTCATCTTTTTACTAGCACGTTTACCTCCAGCTTCCGATGCCCTATGAGAACCTAGCGGACTAAATACGGCGTGCAACAAGCACGTTAACTCTCTAAATTCCACTTCCTTCAGAGAGCCGAACGGAATGAATACGTCTTGTTCTTTAACTTCGGCTGCCTTCAGGGAGACTATTTGACTAAATACGGTGAGCCACAATAAACTTCGTTCGCTCTCTGTCTCCTAGACTTGGTGAGCTCCAGTCCAATACTGAGACTATGGCTGAGGCAACTGCGCACATAACCAGTGTCGTCATCTAACTTCATGCCTTTTGGTCTTCCGACGCTCCGCTGTGGTACATCCATGCTGAAATACAATTCAATAAGGCGAAAGGTTCATCCAACAATATGAAGTTTGATTACATCATAAAATTACTATCATCGTGGATTATCGCTGACGTCTGGGGAGTAGTGATTTCTTCGGCCTCCAGTTCGTCGCATTATAAGGAGTTGAATACTGCATTTATCTCAAGAATGGCTGCCTCGCAAGCCAAATGTCTGAGACAACACGTCTTAAAGAAGAGCTCGGGGATCGGAGCCCTTTACAGTTGCTCCTTCACATGCAGCAGCTTCTTGGTGCACAAGCGATTGCACTCGACAAGTCACTCTTCCGTCAGTTCTTTCTATAGAAGGTCCCTGCCTCTACACAAAGCACCATTCCCGCGATTGATATCACGCCAAGCATGGAAAAACTGGACGACACGGCTGATCAAATCGTCGAATCCTCGGACCCGCAAATGGTTTCAGTCTCCAAGCATTCGAATAAATGAATAACACGTTTGCAGGTACAAATTGAGGAGCTAACGGACCTCGTCATGGGTAGCCTAAAAAAGCCGATTAAATCACGTTTAAAGCAACGATCAAGATATTTCTTGTATTTTTACCAGGTAAAATATGGTGAAAACGCTGGCAAATGCCCTTTCCCCTGTCAACATAAATCGGTAAACTAGGCTGATGGTCGCTCCTCTGGCCAGCCGTTTGGCACTTGGCTTCCAAGCTGTTCCGAATCACAGATCCTTGGAGGAAACTCACCGTCCTCATTGATTCTGCTGCTAATGTCAGCCTAGTTCCGTCGGGCGTGCAGAAGACTTCTCCTATACTTTATCTTTTTGCATCAAATGGAACTAAGCTTCCCTTTCAGGGAACACAGTTGCATACATTTTTGTCTTGGGCTACTGAGAAATTTTAGGAGGGGTCTTCCTCGTAGCAGCGCTCCACAGCCCCAACTTAGGCGTTGATTTTCTCCGGCACTTCAAGCTTTCTGTCGAACTTAGCAAGAATTTAGTCGTGGATCAGGAAAAGTAACATCGTTCCTAAGCTTGAATAAGCTCAGAGAAACCTGCCATCATCTCCGACATCGTGCCGTCGACCTCGTTCAAGAGCCTCTTTGAAAATGCATTGCAGGCCTTATTTCAGCGGACCAGCCAACTCAGGTGACCATAGCTTGACTCATCAAAACCCCACCACTGGATTTCCTGTGTGAGCAAAACTCCGACGACTTCTGCCGGAATGGTTAAAAAAAGTCAAGGAGGAAGTTGGTCATGGGGCGTCAGGTTTCTAGGGACTCAACGGGCAGAGACCTTGATTATAGCCAAATTGTCGTGGATGATGTTAATAACATTTCTGATCTTTCTTTAAAACTTTTAATCTGTGCCTCCTACTAGAAAGTGTTTACATTTGGAAAATAAGAGCATACTACATTTTTAATCATATTTACCGAAATAGTTACCACAATTCGGTAAAGTAAGCTCTTCCACATTTGTGCGATTAGATAACTAAAATAATATTAAAACCATGACAATTTTGAAGTGACTGCTTACTAATTTGAATTAATTTTGACGCCGGTTTTCCCTATCATCCATCTCGAACTTAAACTATAATTTATATCAATGAATCTTCTTAATATTTCAATATCTTGATCAGTTCTTCGGGTAATCTACTGCATACAAAAGATAATAATGTATAGGGAGCAAAGTCATTCTGCGTACAGTTTAGTTTTAAACCAGGAATTAAGTTTGTTACGCCACGTTTCACACATAGTAACAGCGCTAGGTCGTTGTTAATGTAAGGAGACCTCTGAACGTGACTTTTGTGTTTCAGCAAGAATCTCTTATGTGAATGATATTAAAAGCTTTAGTCGATTCTAGGTAAATACTATCCATTGTTTGCTTATAATCGTAGATTGCTATCCTTTCTTTAAAGTAACATGAGATTCGATATACAAGATTCGTCCTCGCCGTAATCTATGTTTTATCCCTATAATATTATTTAACTCAATATTACCCATCATCCTATGTCTAAATAGAAATTTAAAGATTTATGTAAGAATTAGTGTAAAAATAATTAAGGACTGAAGTTAACAGGCTCGGATTTCTCTGTTTCCTGAAAATTGAATTAAATCCTGCTAGAGGCACCAAATTGCAAGATCTAATAGACTCAGCGAGGAACTTCACAAATGGATACTCGGTGGATTAATCAACTCCTAATAAAATGATATGAGCTTAAATTAAGGAAATAATATGCCAAGCGTAATAAATAAGGAACAAAAAGAATTAAAAAATGAAACGATATATATGTTAAACTGTATAAATGGATCTGAGGCAGGCGTTTGGTATAGTCGCGTGGAAACCCACAAGCATACGAACATATAATATTATGGTCGCAAACAAACAAACATACGCGTGTTGGGAACATTTATCAGCATCCGAAATATTTTAGGCTCTGACCAGAGAAATTTCACACAGACCTGCAACAAGCGATTCCCTATAATAAAGTAAATCTATGAGATTATGTAGTCACAACAGGTACACAGAGATGTCAGGAACTACAACGAAGGGTGGAAATAACGAATAAACTAGATCACTGGGTCCTTCCAAGTCAATGTCACGCATCAATGAGACGAAATCTATATATATATAAATATATATATATATATATATATATATATATATATATATATATATATATATATATATATATATATATATATATATATACTTATCCAACTTAATAGCTTGGGAGGTAAAGTTAGGGTCTATCAGTTCTCTTAGAATCTATTTTGATGGTGAAACTTTGCCCAGCTGATCTGCACAATATGGCAACATTAAAGGTATGTATTTTCCTGGCGTTTTGCCTCATTCAATATTTATTTCAGATTCATCATTTCGGTGATGAATCCCGCAAATATCATCTTAGATTTTTAATAACAATTGCACGTCACAAATGCCTCAACAATGAAGAAATGTCGTTTTTCATCAAGAAAAGTAGTGAAGGCACCTCACTTTCTGCATTTGGCCTAAAAGTTAGAGGATTTCTGAAGTACCTTCAGCTAAGGAAGAAGCAACCGATTATCAGACATCCACAGGTGTCAGAGATAGGGATTTTATGATTATTTCATTGATAGCTATTGACAGGGAAACAAGGATAAACAAGCCTAGTCATTTCCCCACCACTCGTCGTCTCCATATATTAAAGCCACCAGCAACTATATCTTAGAGACCATAGGTTACGTGCGAGTTTTTCAGAAAATTCTGAGTTGTTTTTTGTATTATTGATTCATTCTGATGATCTTCTGCCTTTAGCTTCCCTGTATCTTAATTGGTGAAGTTTCAGATCACATATACACATTTATAAGCACTAACCGATCAGAAGCCTGTATGAGAGAGTCGTCTTTTCAAATGTATATGGTCATCCAAATGTGTTTCCGTAGTGAGAAAATTTACTTTTTAAAAGTGAAAAACTGTCCGTAGGGAAAAGATTGAAGCAATAATAATTAATAAAAATAGTTATAACGCAATTACATTAATTTACTCAGAATTATTATATTTGTGTTCTATTAAATGGTTCGACATTTTAAACACCTATTTAATATAATTTTATGACAATGTGTCAACTTTTCTTACATCAGATGGACTTTTGCATCACCCAGGGAAGAAGCATGAGTGGAATTCAGTTCCAAAATTTGATATTACACAAAGTATTTACCGAAAGTGAAAAAATATATATATTTAGTAGTAATTTCTACAAAAAAAAACAGGAATAAAAATTTAAAAGTCCAACAATTATTATACTTCTACAATGTACATAGATGAGTCTGCTCCAGTAATTAAGATTAATAAGATAAAGTTAGTGCCTTAGATATTTGTTTGAACATGAATGATATTGTTACACGCGAATATAGTCCCAATATACGCGTTGTGTAAACCTGAAGATTAACTAGAAATAAACTCTAATATATTATGAACCTAGTCTCGAAACATTTTTCAAAGGATTATTAAAAATGTATATGTTCATTTTTCGAATTAACTATTGAAGCAAAAATTAGTCTGATTAGTGGAACATTATATAGATCACTTTCAAGGTAATTCATTTAAAGGGTGTAATTGTACTTTAATTTAATATATAATATGTTTAATTATATATTGTATAATTGTTCATTAAAATTAATTGCGTCAGCAAGATCAGTAATTCATTCTAGCCACGATCACATTTCATTAAACATGTCTCATTATTCTGTAATTGGAATAATATAATATTACGATAGACAAATCTAATTAATTGAAATTGGAATCAAAGATTAATAGAATTTTTAATTGAAAGATTTATTGCCTCAGCATTCGAGTATGAATAATACTTTGTAGATAAAATCTACCTTTTTTTGAACGACCAAAGTTTATTAATAGTAACAAATACAGAAAGAACATAGAGAAAGTGTAGCTGTTATTTAATTATAATCAGTAGAATAGCGTTGGTTTAGGGCGAAATACTAGTTTTTGCAACAGTAATGCGGTATTTATTCACGTTTACAATTATCTCATGGAAATATATCAAAGAACTATTTCAAGCTTTATAATTAAATAAATCTGTATTTATTAATTTAATAGGAAATATAAATTCGCCAAGTTTAGACCACTTGACTCCATTTTTCTACTAACTTTTAAATACTATGTTTGTGAACATGTTTAAATTTTATTTACTAAGGTTCTTAAACATATTTTCGACCTGTTTTGCTGTTGACATTTTCATTCCTTTCAAGTGATTCACTAAACTCCGATGAGGATTAGTCGAGATTGTAGGAAGGATGACACTATATTAGTTGAGCAACGTATTAATGGAACAGCTCTATTCTCCTATTAATTAATGTTGCCTTTCAAGTTTTGCATTTAAACTGTCGACCTAAGCAGAGGAAAAAAATATATTTATGCTAGTTTAATTTGGGTGAATAATTCCAAAAAGTTAATTCCATTTATATCCACCAAATGAGGAATAGAATCTTTTGTGGATGAGACCCCAGTTTTAGGTTGGGTATTTGTTTTTCTCATGGACTAGAATGTTTATTAATATTGTAAGGAATACATTAAACTTATCCTTTAACATTCCTTCTCAAAAACTAGTTCAATTTTACAGATCAAAAGATCTAATCGAATTGTGCTGGTCATCCTGACTGGGGTGGTTCTTTGAGAATAACAATTCCCAAGCCAAAACTTTGAAACAATCTATGGCACTAACCCATCCTATTCGTTCCTTTACCGTATAATTAACATAAACTTTCTACTGTTAAGTTAGTGTTATTACCTTCTATATACTCCAAAAATAAAGTTACTATTATGATCATTAGAGGCCCCTAATATTTATCATTAACGAAAAAAAGAACATTAAATTATGTACCTTAAAAATATTAAATTAAGTTCTCAGAAAATGACAACTAAAGTAAGTCAAATTTTAAGCCTTGTGTTATGCTTAAACATACAAGTAACTAGTATTCGAGTTTATTAGACTATGAACGTATATAAACTAACCTACTTACGATCAATATCCATAAAATAATGATAACGTAAAAAAATGCCGCAATTCTTACGGCATGACCTATAATAGCAAATGAGAGATTATATATCTAGTGGAGAATCGAGAAAACCTGTGCTCGACGAATGTCTCAGGAGCAGATAAATGATTTATTTAGCAAAATACAACTCTTGATTCTCCGTCAAGAGATTTTGTAAATACATAGTCTCATAATTATAGGTTGTATTTTTTGGCTAAAATGTGTGAAAGGTATAAAAAGAAACTATGTACTTTGGTTTCTAGCAAATGGATGGCGGCAAGTCTTAACAATAATGAGGGATGGTCACCTTGCAGGTAAGATGAATCAAAAGTCCACTCTTATTAGGACTGGTATTTAATGGATGTTAGAGCTATATATTCATAAAGAATTAAAGCCTGTCTAGAATCTTAAATATCAGTGATTAAACAAATCAAATTAAGTACAAACGCTGGGTTTTGCTAGGTTTAAATGATCCAATTTAATTGAAGCTGAATGTTCACCAAATATGATAATAGCTCCATTTAAGCTTGAAAGTAAACGGATGCCTTTTATTTTTCTTTCTGGCAGTAGATAGCTTGAAGTGTTGAAGCGAACTATTCTGAACATATTCAGAAATATAGAATAAGAATGCTATTAAAAGATCTAAATCCTTATTGAGGGATCTTTCAAAATCCCTATAGGAACTTATTGGTTTCCAAGAGCCTAGAACGGGCGTAGTTTATTTAAAGAGTTCAATATAGTGGGACAAAGCTACTACTTTAATTTCCTAATCCTACATCCTCTAATCCACTGCTCATCTCATCCTCATCCTATTCAATGCAAACCACAGATTTTTTATAATATTAATATCTGGCAAATTTGAACGATACTTTATGTGGATTGATGCTATATCCTCTATGATGGCCCATTCCCAAATGGAAAACAATAGTTGTATTTTAGATGGATTACACGCTCAACTAACAAATCTTGCGAGTGAAGACTTTAATTTGTTTGCCTAGAGCAAAACCAAGAGAATAATTCTAAGGTTTAGCTGCCAAAATCCTAGCGGTTTCTGTTGCATGCTATAGAGTGGAGTTCAGCCAGTCGGCATTACAGGCTTATTTGTGCTTTCTCCATCGGTAAACACGTCCTGATAAAAGATTAAATGATATTTGCCAATTGTCTTGTTATGGTAATTATGATACCATTTTTACGCTTTTCAATAATGATATTTAAAACACAGGTTTGGGCAGAATTTTAGCCAGATACGAACTATTTCGGTCGGCATTGAGTTTACAAGGTGTTAGTTTAGCATGAAAATCAATATGATGCTTTATCGAACCATCTCAATTTAACAAAATTCGATCTAGCTCACTAAATTTAGCCTACTGCTGAGAAGTAAGTTTATCAAAACTGCGTTTTCCTTAGTTTTCGCCTAACAACCTGAGTTCAAATACAGTTCTTGTCAAATTATAACATAACACGGCAATTCAGCTGCCTTAAGATTCAACCATCGGCTCTCCATTCGTTTAACCCTTTTTAATGTTCTGAAACGTAGTTAATTTTTTCGTGTATCACTATGTAGATCCAACCTAGAGAATAGCTTCAGTCTAACAACATCATGTATGAAATATCTTCAATACCTATACTATCAATTCGCTGAAATTTAGGCTATTTATTTTTGTTATAATCGCGGACAGAAATACGATAACAGTAACAGGTTGTCTTTTCATTTTTTGTCCACTCACTGTACATACAGTTACAATAAAAGTCCTTAAAGTGGATCGTATAAATTTTATTGGAAACTCGGCGTTTTTGGAAGTTTTAATTTTCTTAACATAAATAGAAATAATTTCCAATTATGTCACAATTTGAAGTCATAATGCCTTCATCAATATTTATTACTTTTTTATGTTAGGGGTTTGCCAAAAATAAAAAAAATAAGATGCCCTTTAGTTGTCAGTGTGTACATAAAAATTTACGTTGATTTCGAAAAACCTATATTTGCAGGGTAAAAAACTCTGTCAGGGACTTGTTTTTTAGTTTCGAGGGAGTGGAAGAAAATGATGCTTTAAGAAGTTTTATAGGGTTTTTCTTGGGCAAATTCTAAAAAAACTGCTTTTTTTGTTTTTTGTTCAGCTATAGTAATCGTATCCGATTATATATAATTTTTGAGGTTTGCCCTCCCCCCAGCTATTTTTAAATAAACTGGGAGTATTCCTAATTCGAAAGCCTTTCATTAGATTCGAATTCAAATGCCAGTGCCAGATATCGCTAGGCCTCTAGTTTTTTTCCCATGTTGCTTGACTTCAGAAAAATAAGCCTCTACATAAAGTTTATTTAAATCAATAATATTTGTTTTAAAATTAGTTAATTAATAATATCCATATCCTATTTTAATTTTAAAAATCATTTAAAATGATATATATGTAATATAATATGACTTGATTCAACTAACACTGTGGCTCCCAAGATGTCGGACAATCTATTTTGTGTTATAATATAAATATAAATTTGTCCACCTTAATTTGTAAAATTGCTATATAGTGTATATTCACACATACACAGGTATATATTTACATATAAAATATATAGCATTTTTTTTAAATAGCAATATTTCTACGCACTCAAAAATCGAGGTTGGGCATTTTCCGAAATTTAACATTTCAGAGTAACTATTTTTCCGTATCAATCTTATTTTTTGTGTTTGAAGGTAAAAAAAAATTTCTGGCTTTTTTAAGTGTTGTTACAGGTTAGTTATGAGATTCGCCATGATTCTATTTAAGGACAGAGTTCCCAACAATTGCATGGCTTGTATGTTTTGTGCGTGGGTGACTGTAAGTGCAATATTTTATATTTTATTAGTTAGAAAAGATTTAGTTTAAGTACACTAATTGGTCTGTTGGTTTAGATAAAGGCCTTGCATTCCAATTTCCTTGTTCCCCATATATTCCTCTGTGATTTAAGAGTAAAGAAGCTGTGGAAGTGGAGGGTCTTAGAATCAGAAAACGGGTAATAAAAGACAAACACATCGCTATTGTAATTCAGACTTGGCAGTGGACGCTTAGGGGCACGATTTATTGTCGTATAATAGAATATGGTGTTTGTGAAAGTCGATGGAGTCGGGCGGAGCTGGTTTGCGAGAATCGGGAAGGACAGGGAGATTAATGTGGAAATTGGTGAGACGGACTTTGAGCTAGGAAGCGGGAGGTATAATTGATGCCCTCAAACAAGAAGGCGCGATATCAAGGTCTGTGTGTCCTTAGAAGGGCTTGTCAGAGATTGGTGATTCGTCGCCAGGTGGTTTACATTTTTTAAGCCAGTTTTATTTTTATCTCTAAACAAGAAGAATGTTTGAAAAGTAGAAACCCTACCTAGTTGAGACTTTAACATCAACAGCCGCACCGTAAGGCGTTTCACCAGAGTTAACTGGATCCGACTACTAGAATCAGCTATTTCGCACCATGACGCATTGCTAAACCAGAAACAGGAAATTTCAGCGCAGCTCAATCACCTACCAATCCTATGCGGCACGGCCTGTTTAGGGCGACACTCTCTGATCCCAAAGGATAGAGCCTGATTTGACCGCAAAGCCTTTTATTGACATGTGTAAGGAAGAAAACCTACATAGTGTGATAGAACTGTTTGAGGCCGCTAAATTTCAACCGTTATCACAGGTTGTTTAAAAACACGATGCTACCCACGTGCATCTTTGCCTTGAAGCCAGGCGCATTATAGCCGCCACCTGAGTCAATGTTTAACCAAGGAAAATATCTTCCCTCGTTTCGTCCCATGCGCCGACCTCGCCAGATTGAGTTAGGCTTATGGGCAGATAAGGTATTGTTCTCAGGCGTGGTTGTGCATTCCATTGAAGCCCCCACTCCATTGTCCCCTACGCCAAGGGGATGTCTCGACTATCTATACATAAACTTTACCACGAAGAGCAGATTCGAGATCCAGATTTTCTTCGCGAGACATCACTACGGTCCAGTCTCACCTTGTGCACCAAAGGGCCCTCTACCTCGAGATCCACCATCATTTGTCCAGAAGAGGACAATATCCCTTGAGTGCCAAGGTTCGAGCCTTCATGACGCAAAGTTCACAAGGCTTTCCAGGTGTTCAGAAAGAGAACAACGTTAGAACAGCCATTGTTCTTTGAGCCCATTGACAAGAAACGATTCTCACCCTACCCCCATGTTGTTCAGAAAGAGAACAACATTAGAACAGCTATTGTTCTTTGAGCCCGTAGAAAAAAAACGGTTCTCACCCTTCCCCAGTGTTGTTCAGAAGAGAACAACTTTAGAACAGCTATTGTTCTTTGAGCCGTAGACAAGAGACGATTCTCACCCCTCCTGTTGTTTAGAAGAAAAACAACGTAGAACAGCCATTGTTCTTTAAGCCCATTCGCCAAGAATCGGTTCTCATTTGCAAGACACCACGTCAGGATCATTTAATTCCCCCCCCTTCGGCTGGAACTCGATAGCGGACCGAAGATTCCTTCACGTCGCCTTCCTCTGCACAACAAGTGTAATTACGTAAGCTGAACGTTACGTTTGAGTATTTAACCCTTTTTTTCAACCCTAGCCTGTGCTTTAAATGGTTTAGCGAACCCTCCCATCCCTCTTAATTTTTATTTGTTTTACTTTTTTAAATCTCTCTCAAATCTTAATCATCGGATTAGCTAGATTCCATACGACTCTTTCCATTCTCTGTTTATGTCAATATTTTCCGTTTTCTGTGTTGTTAATAGTTTCTATTAATAAAACTCTATTTAATTAATGATAGCCATATTATTATCCTCGTGCTCAGTTCCACTTCTTAAGCATATTGAAGATAAATAACCTCGGTCAACTGGACAACACGCACTCTAAATATAATTGAATAAGTTCCCTCAACGAATAGTCATATATGGTATATCGTCGGGGGTCATTTCTACGACATATATATATATATATATATATATATATATATATATATATACTATTTAAATTTGGTATCAAGTGTGTAAGGTTTAACGCTATATCTTTGCAAACACTGGTCTCAGTCGAGTAAAGCATAGTGTTATTCGTTATAAGAATAGAGCATAGTAGTTTCCTTTTATTTTAACGATTGCTATCCCTTTTTTTTAACTTTACGAAGCTGGAGTAGCTCAAGGAACTGTAATTATAATTTGTTTTTGTTTTTTTTGTGTAATTTTCGTCAGTGGTTATTTAGATCGAGAAACCAAGTACGAATATGTCAGTGCCCATATTTAGGGAGGCTAATTCTTTAGAAGGCATAATTCTTGTTGCAAGGTATTTTGGTTGGTTGACTATTGCGCCCCCAAGTGCAAAGATGACTCAGTTTGAAATCGTTAAAGCGCAAGGAGAATCCTTGGGACTTTCTGGAAAAGAACTAATTGAGTACGTTCAAGAGGAGCAAAGAAAAGAACGAGAAGAAAGATAAAGAGAAATCCAACGAGAAGAAAGAGAAAGAGAAATCCAACGAGAAGAAAGAGAAAGAGAAATCCAACGAGAAGAAAGAGAAAGAGAAATCCAACGAGAAGGAAGAGAAAGAGAAATCCAACGAAAAGAAAAAGACAGAGAAATCCAACGAGAAGAAAGAGAAAGAGAAATCCAACAAGAAGAAAAAGAAAAAGTAGGAGAGGAACGGAAAAGACAAGCTGAGCTTCACCATCAGATTGAAATAGCTCGTGTTGAAGCAGAGATACAGTCAGCCAGTTCACGTTCAGAAGCCCCCCCCCCCCGAATCTCCCACTCAAGCTCCCTAATTTCAGGGATGGAGAGGATTTCGGAGCATTTTTAGCCCACTTCGAAAAGATCCTCGAAATCAATAACATGGATCTGGAGGCTGAAGATGTAGCGAGAGAACTTCCCTTGTTTAATTGTAAATTGCGCGAGATTTTCATATCTTTACCATCTGAATGTACAATTAACTACAGTACCTTAAAAGCTGAGTTATTGACCGCTCATAATATGACTCCCGATTTCTACCGCCAAGAATTTCGAGGATGTCGTATTAAACCCAGACAGACGTTCCGTCAATTCGGATACATTCTTCAGAGGAATTTTAAATTTTGGTTAGAATCCTCAAAGGTTGATCCTGACTACGAGTCCTTAACAGACTTTGTGTTGCGGGATCAATTTTTTGGCCTCTCTCCCGACGGAGATCCGCGCGTTCGTCAAGGATCGTCGGCGCCAGACCTTTAAAGAATGAAGAAGCGGATGTCTATGCCGCAAGCCATAATTTATACCCAAAGAAAATCGAACTTCTCACCAACCCCCCAACCAGGAAAGAAGGAAGTATTCGCGCCCCTTCCCAGAAAAGCTAACAAAGTTTCCGGGCCCCGTTTAACCCCCCAAATTTTTTCCCCAAAACCAACAACAGGACTCCAAACCTCCCGTTAAAATTTCTCCTTCATGAACTGGAATTGCCCCCAAAATTCTAGGCTTAAAAGCGTACCAGATCACCAAGTTTACCAAATTAATGCCACCCTGACTTCCCCGGTGGTGCAGACCCAAGCAGCAACTTCTCCCCCTCCGTCAGGCCACCAGGTGAATTTTATTTTTGACAAAAGTTCACCGGGAACTTTGAAATTTGAGGAGGGCAGCGTGAACGGCTGCCGAGTATCGACTCTCGTCAGGGACACAGGATGCACGTGTTTCATCGTGTCCGACGAGCCCCCCCCCCCCCCAGTGGACCCCAACCACGAAAGATTTGCGGTGGTACATGACTACCTTGGGCGGGCGAACCGATTCCCCGTCGTTAGATGTTACCTGCAGTGTCAATATTATTATGGCTGGGCTGAAGTCATTTCAGCACCCATAAAATTCTGTTCTGTACTTATAGGACAGAGCCCTCAAGTAAGCTCTGACCCTGTTTCCCAGGCCGCCCTTACTCGAGGTCGAGCTAAGAAGGAAGCCCAGGAGTCCATCCCCCTCAGAACACCGATACCGTCCGAATTCTCGGAGATCCATAACCAGGACTTTAGGACGGCACAAAAGGAGTGTGAAGCACTAACACCCTTATGGGATAAGGCTCAAAACCAGGACACTGAGACTGTCCGTGGACCCAAAGTCATCAGGTACCTGGAGCAAGATGGCTTACTTTATCGATCTGCCGAGGACAGTAATAACGCTGTTACTACTGTCCTATGCCTTCCATGATCCCATGTCCCTATAGTGCTCAAAGTGGCTCATGCCAGCATTTTTTCCGGTCATTTTAGTCACACTAAAACAGGTCAGCCCTTTTTTGAATATTTTTATTGGCCGGGTGCTGCAGCTGACATCTTAAAGCATTGTCGATCGTGCGATGTGTGTCAGAAGACGTCCGCTAAGGGGCGGGTCAAACCTGCTCCCTTCAAAGGAGACCAGTCATTACTGAACCCTTCTCTAGAGTAACCATCGACCTGGTTGGCCCTATCCACCCCCCTTTAACCGAAGGGCACAGCTACATTTTCACCTTAGTAGACTTTGCTACCCGTTTTCCCGAGGCTGTCCCCCTTCGCCAAATCGACAGTATTTCTTGCGCCGAGGCCCTTATTTCCATCTTTTCAAGGGTCCCCCAGGAAATACTCTCTGATAGAGGCCGACAATTCACCTCTGAGTTGATGGAGTACGTAGGGAAGCTGCTCATGGTAAAGCCCCTTCTTACCACCCCCTTCCGGCCACAGACAAACGGGATGTGCGAGAAATTAAATGGAAATTTAAAATCCATTATTAAGAAGATCTGTGCCAAGCAGCCCGGCAAATGGCACCGAAATCTCCCGGTCGCCCTATTCGCCTATCGGGAAATTTCCCACCGTACATTAGGCTTTGCCCCGTTTGAGCTTCTTTATGGACGTAATGTACGCGGGCCACTCAGTATTTTAAAGGAGTTGTTAATCAAGCCCCAACTGGATCAAGAACTCCAGTCATCTCACGCCTATGTCTTGGACCTACGCCAGAGGCTCGAGAAATGCGCAAACATCGCCTATGAAAATGCCGATGTCAATTTGGAGAAATACAAAACCTATTTTGATGTCAGGTCCGAAGATTGTAAATTTAAGCCCCATGATGAAGTACACCTGCTCCTTCCCACAGCGAGTAATAATTACTGAGCCAATGAAAAGGTCCGTACTCGGTCGGCGAGGTGCGAGGACCGGTAGATTACCTCATTGGTACCCCAGCAGGTGAGAAGCTCTATCACGTCAACTTATTGAAAAAGTACCACCGACGTGCCAAAGGAGATACGTTCGTAGCACTGGACGAAACATCGGCGCTTGAAGAGGATTACCCCGCGGAGTCCTTTAATGTTATACAGACAGTGTGCATCCAACCTGATGCCGATTACTCTCTTTCTTCCCTACCAGGCGAGCCTTTTGAACCCTCTGACCTGGATATCGACGCGCAGCTGACACCACATCAGAACAGTCAGCTACAAGAACTATTATGTCAGTTCTACGACGTTATTTCAGAGAAGCCTGGATGCGCTACTAGTTTCGAGCATCATATGAAATTAATAACCTTAGAACCCGTCCGTTTAAAACCCTATCCCATGCCGATTCATTTCCGCCAAGCCTTTAACGCCGAAGTTGACAATTTAATTAGTTTAGACATAATAGAACCTTCCACCTCTAGTTATTGTTCTTCAATCCTCCTGGTCAAGAAACCTGATGGCTCTTATCGGATGTGCACCGACTTCCGGAAGTTAAATTCGGTAACTGTGTTCGACGCCGAGCCCATCCCGTTGGTAGACCAAAACCTCCACCTTTTTGAAAACGCCAAGTTCATCTCAGAACTCGACATTATTGCTATAGTTTACAATTTTTGTATTTCGATACGAATTTAATTCATGTTTATTATGCATATTTTAAATCATGGAATTATTATTTAATTTAGTTATTTTTTACGATAATACATCAATTTCTTATTGATAGATTTTCATCAATTTGCTTTCAACGGTTTAGGATTATATATTTCATTCTAACTTCTTGCTTTCGGTTATCATTTTGGACTCCTGTAATGTTTTTAGTTATTCCTATAGCAATAATTCTTTGTATTTAGAATTCGCTGATGACCGAAACGTCCGGAAAATTAAATGTTCAAAACCATCGCATATGTCTTCATATTCCTGCTGCTATATAAATATATATATATATATATATATATATATATATATATATATATATATATATATATATATATATATATATATATATATATATATATTTATACATATATACAGGATGTTTCAAAAGTATATGTTAAAATTGGCGTATGGGTAGAACTGGTAAAAATAAGCAATCTTTCTTCTATGAACATGTGTCCGCAAATGCATCGTTATGAAGATATTAATTAATTTTTCTAATTGGTTCTTAGGCAAAGATCACGATAACATGTTTAGAGACGAGGTTCAGAGACAAATGATAACACAGAACATCAGCTAATAAGACTCGGATCACAGAAGGGCACCTTCACCACCTATGTCTTCAGCTGCTCCTTTGTCTCTTTCGGCAACGCTTATGTGTGGAGCAGGATTGTCATCAGGAGGAACTGCATCTGTTCCTTGTTCTTGGTCCGCTGACCGCGGAATCGCTTTTCGGGGGCCATATCACGCTCGGCTACGTCGTTGGCCACACAGAGTGTGGCAACCCGCTTCTGGGCTAGCTGCTACAGGGGGTGAGATGGCCAGGTCGCCTAAATTTTCGTCGAGGAAGGTCTGTTCACCCAGAAGGCCTTTAATGAGGTTCAACGAACGGACCGTTGCCCAGGTGGATAGTGGCTCTTAAAGGTCAACCTTTTTTCCCTGAACTCGTCGTGAGCTGTTCTATAATTCAGGTCGTGTCGTAATGGCCTAGACGATGGCGATCTTTTCCCTCTTGTCCACTCTCACGTCGATGAGCGCCAGCCCGATAGCCTCATCCAACAGGTTAAACAGGTGTCGGCACATTGCACGGTCGGCGACAGCGGCCACGCTTCAATCCTCGTAGTCCGCGATGTCTTAGATAAACTCCCTGTCGTTCTTCGGGGGTGGGCGGCAATGGACACTTTTTTCCAATACTTGATGTACACCATTGCCACGAACAATAACATTTGCATCATTCAATTCTCATCAGTTGGGGCTGATCGGCGAAAAGTGTGATGTTTAAAGGCGTAAATCCATTTTTTTATCTAGAGGGCGATATGGTAAGCGCCAGGAACTCTGAAGAAATTTGGCTTATCACCCCCTAGGAACGCGAGACAGAGCTGGATCAGCTCTTGGTACTCTTTGCGCGGATGAGATGCAGCCTCCAAGAGCTGGCGCAGGAGGTTGGTCATGGGTTGCCGTCGATTTCCAAGGTCTTGGACGTGCTCTGGTCGATAAATGGTTATCGTGTGGGCAGCTTCTTGAAGAGGGCAATGTCTGGACCAGAGGAAGGCCTGTGGCAGCATTTAAAGACGTTCTGCAGCACAAACTCATAGAAACGCCCACCAGAGCAGTGGACGGTGAAGCTCCCGCTCGATTCGCGTACACGATTCTTGCACGAGGCCAGTATTGGGCGCTGTGGTGTCGAACCCCAGGCCGATGATGTCGGTTTTTAGGCCATACCCCGGACAAGCTTCAAGACTAGCTCGGCCACAGCTCATCCTGTTCCGTAAGCGGAAACAGGGACGCCCAGGAATTCCTGTGTGTCCTTCTCAGTGAGCAAGACTGCGATCATCTCCTCCTGTGATTTGCAGTCAATAATATTAGGAAGAAGCTTCCCGTCCCAGTGGAGGACCAATGGTACTTCCGTGCCCCAGGGAAACGAAACCGCGATCTCCTCTCTGTTCTTCACTTGAGCGTGGGGAACAGAGGAGCAGGACAGGGTCAGATCGTCGATGTTGTGGCCAAAAGCAATGGCAGTCACCCCTAATGATGAGGTGGCAGCCCGAGCCGACAGCTTGACCCGCTCCCAGAACACGGTCATCTCCTTGTTTAACTGGTTCCCTTGACGTCAAAGACAAGGTTATTTTGCAAACATTAGACCCAGAAGCGTATCATCTTATTTGGTCAAAGATACCGACCCCAAAGATATCTAGAGAGCGACATCTTTCCTCAACATGGAAGAAACAGCTGCTGCCTCCCTCTTTTGTCAGTTGTCCTCTCGCTTCCTCTTCAGCCAGGCCCATTCCTGCTCCTTCACTAAAGTTTGGTCAACCACAGAGATCCTCTTGGCATCGTGTTGGGGCCTCAGGAACTATTTGTCTTCCTCTGGTATTCTTGAGGTCAGGGCATTCGCACGGGCCACGTTGAAAATGTCTTTCAAGGAGTTGTTGGAAATCTCTCGCTTTGCCCCCTCAGTGTCTGTCGTGCGAAATTTCAGCTTATATATTGTCTTGAAGTCGCTGAAAAGCTTCATGACTTTCTTTTTGACGTAAGAATGGTCAGAGGTTGGAATGTTGGCTTTCTTACAGATGTCTAGGATCTTAGTGGTTATAAGGCCAGCAGCTGCCGTAATGAACTCCTTCTTATTGACATAGTGGGACAAGAACACAGCCAACACCTCCTTCGAAGAGGGCAGCCTGTTCCCGGGAAAGCTCTCAAAAGAGTCCACATCAAAAAGCGTATCTTATGATCGCTGAGCACATGCCATTGCATTTCAGCTATCTGAGGAAGAACAGAAAAGACATAATTTCTTAATGTGGTCAATATCACTCAAAACACAGGAAGTAGACAATTCGTGCTACCAGTAAATATAGCCGGACCTAAATAAGATTTTACAGTATTTACTTTCACACGAGAGGTAACCAGGGTGTCATGTGCTGGAGTGTGTATCACCATGTTAAATTTTCTGGGACACCTTAATATATATATATATATATATATATATATATATATATATATATATATATATATATATATATATATATATATATATATATATATATATATATATATATATATATAATATATTTTTACAACGCTAGTTTTTTAATATTTTTAATTATTTTTTTGAAGTGGACAAGTAAACTGGCATGAATTTCCAATGCATGTTTAGCCCCCCACCTTCTACCCCCTGCCGTCTCCTCATCTCATTCTTCACTCCTCCATTTCTCCTCTTCTCTCCCTCTTCCCTTTCCCTTTTCCCTTCCTCCTCTCCTCCAAAACTCTCCCACTCACCTCCCATCCCCTCTCCGCCCGCCCTTACCCCCTCTTTCTCTCTCTCATCTTCCCCCATATCCCTCTCTTCCTCCCTCTTTCTCTCCCCTTCATTTATCGCTATTTATACTCCCGCTCTGTCTCCCCATCTCTATCCTTCCCTCTTTCCCTTCCCAACTTTCTCCCGCAACCCCTTCTTTCTCCCTCCTCTATCCCCACCTCCCCTTTTTCCCTTGCCTCTCTCCTTCCTCCTCTCCTTCCCGTCCCTCCCCTCTTTCCCCGAATACCCCTTCCCTTTTAAATTTACTACTCTCCCCCCCATCTCCATCTTTCCCCTCTCTCCACTCTTTCCACCCAAAACTACCAATCTACCTCTATCTAACTATCTTATATCCTTAAACCCTCTTCTCTATTATGAGTTGTATTTTGTAGAGGGGGAAGAGGGGAATAGGGAGGGAGAGAGAGAAATAGACAGGGGAATAGAAATGGGGAGATAGGGGAGAAGAGATTGGGGAAATACTAGGGGACGGGCGAGGGCGGAACTAGTGGGGGAAAGGGGGAGACAGGGCAAACTGTATATTTTTAGACGTTGATTTTTTTTAATAATGTGCTCCCCGTCACCCGGCCTCCCCCTTGTCGAAAAGGATGAGAGATAGGGGAAGAGAGGGAGGGAAGGGATTAGGAAGGATAGGGTGGAGAAAGGGGGAAAGAATGATGATAGGTGAGGTAATCGTGTAGGGTTAGGAATATGTGATGTGATCGGTGTAGATCCAAAGGGAAATGAGAGGTTAGGGGAACATGGAGGTGATGGGGTAGAGATGATCACAATCGATTCTAAAGATCTAATAGGTGGTAGGTATCAAGCGAATTGAAGCAAGGACTCCCGGGGGGGAGGCAAAACCATGGATTGCATATATATATATATATATATATATATATATATATATATATATATATATATATATATATATATATATATATATATAATAAAAATAAAGTATCTGTCAGTGCGTGTGTGTTTGTCTCCCACTCCATCCCCAATCTTTTCCCTGCCCCCTCTCCCTTTCCCTCTCTCTCTCCTCCCATTTCCCATCCTCTCCAGTACCCACCTAAAAAAGTTTCTCCTCTACACTCCTTCTCTCTCTCCCCCCTCTTTTCCCTCCCCAGCTTCCCCTCTCTCTCTCCTTCTAGCCCACTCTTGCCGTGAGAGCACGCCCTTTTAAATCAAGGAGAGTAAAGAAAGGTTTAAGGTTAGAGATGTATGTAGATGATAGTTCATTTATTAATTTATACCTCCCTTAATTACCAACTATCCCGCACATATTGAATTACTATTATAATTTTTCTTGACTATTTCTCTAGTGAGAAATTAGTTTATTAAATGAATTTTGTGTTTTCTCTGGGTTTAATCTTTTGTTTTTGAGATTACAATCTTTATTTCCCTTTGCCGCTCTTTTGCATAGTTCAAATATTGAATAAAGTATTATATTATTAAACTCGTTTATTATTTTTAATTCTCTCAATAAATTAGCCGTGGTGATTTCGATCGTTCAGTGGAAGCAATTTAAGCTGCCTCATCCTTTCTTCTTACGATCTTTTTTGTTCCAGAAATAACTTCCTTTCCGAGCTTGGATTCTTCTAATATTATGATCTCCTTCGCGTGTTTGGCGGAGATTATTTCACAACATAGTGGGAATAATAAAAGCATTCTTCCTCTAAGAAAAAATATCAAGATATGTTTCCTACAACTTTTGTTTTACTCTTATGATGTTACAGTGCATTGTTTCAGACATTTTAGATCTGTCGAGTTAATGAAATTCCTAATCTCTCTCGAATATATTTAAAGGTTTACTATCTTTGTGTATACATTGAGATGAAATAAATAATTGAACGCTCTAAAAAGTTTATTTAAATTATTTCATACAATAATTTTTTGTATCATACGCCTTTATAATTAATTAAAAGTTATATATTATATTTAAGAGAGACAATAATAACATTCTTTAAATAGATATGAAATCATTCAACAAAATAAACATTTAAATCGGATATATGTACTTAGACACTAGGGAGAGATCCTATTTATAACTGCTATAAGTCCTGTCAGCCATTTCTTTGGCAACATTATGCTAGAATTTCTTTCTACTCCTCATTTCACATGTATTTGAATGGACAAAATTTGCAGGCTTCTTCTTGTAGATTTGTTTCTTCAATATTCGATTCAAATTTCGGTCAGATTCAAATCAACGGATTAACTAGACCACATAATAAAATTAATACTGTTCGGTCGGAACCACTCGCGTTGCTTACTCCGTGTGCTTTGCTAGTAAATCAAATTTCCAGCATCCCCAACTTTCCTATAATTGACGGTAAATTATTAGCCTCTAGTGTTCGGTGCTTGTCTCTTGTTCATTGGTTCATTAATAATATGAAGAGCACTAGGCATAGTAGAAGAAAAACAATCCTATACCATTCGCTCCGACCTCCAAACTTAAGTTTTCGTATGTTGTTCTTACGATTATAAGAAGTTCCCGCACGGCTTCATTTATCTTTTTTTTTCAAATTTGTTGATAGATTTTTACTCTTAACCATGATTACACAATGAGTACCTTTATGACGGTAATATTCTCACCTATACCCAAGTAAACCTGTTTTAGATATCATGCTAGATTTTTGTAGAACAATCAAGACCAAAATAATCTGCAAATAAACTAATTTAAAAATATTTGCCATCAATATCTAAATAGTTATTTCTTTCCTTATTTTATCTTAAAACCTATACGATATAATATACAAATTCGTTAGTTTCAAAAGATTTCATTTAATTTAATTAAGTTATTAAAATGTGTTATTTCTAGTAAAAACATTTATTTTTATAGGTTTCACATCATCTCTTCGAAGATAACAACTATATTCATTGCCCTACACTTATCTTTGTTGAATTCATCTGTGATCCTTCTTAATTTAACTACCAATTTAATTACTACTTTATCTAAGTTTTCCCAGTCACTATATTTTTTTACCCTAGTTGCAAGTATTAAGAAAACAGCAAATGTTAAAATTATATGCAAAAAATGCATTCGTGTCTCTCGAGTTTGCATTAAAAAAAGGGGCCTGGACAAAATCCCTGAAAAATTGCGCTATTGGCCTATTCCCATATTGGTGTTTTCAAGGTTTAAAATTTTCCCCCAATTTAAAAAAAAATTCAACGAGATAAAAAGATCACAACTATAAGATTTAAAATTTTTGATGATATAGGAGTTATTTGTAACATTTTAAGAATATGTAGATTTGAATCTAGTTATATTAAAATCGTTGTTCCTAAATGTTTTACTCACTCATATCTATATACTCAACAAATTTCTCTTGATTCGTCAAAATATACTCTAAAATAACGTTTCCCGGTGTCGGCTGGTCTAACTTTTGATGCAAAAAGTTATTCATAAAATCTAAAAGTTGATTTCATCTATTATCTGCTATATCACTTAGAAAACCAACCTTTCCCAAAATTGACTTTCTACATATATCTTTTACTTTTTCTCTAATTAAGGCCAAATTACGTTGATTGCCTATAAACCACGACTGTATTTAGTTATTAATATATTAATAATAAACAACTCATTTAAACTAAAAGGCTACTTACAAACACTACATTTCTACCGTTGTTATTCTGATTTCCCATCAATTGGTGGTACCTAGCAAAGAGTTCCCCAGACTTTCTAGATAAGACTTTATTAGCATCTACATGCATAATATACCTTGCTTCTCGAGGTTGACATTTTCGTTAAATTGTCCAAAGTATTATACAAATACTCAAGCCTGCATTCCGGTCTTTAGGATATCTTGGAAAACAATTGTTTTCTTCTGCAGAATTCTTCCAGAATTTTTCTAGTAATAAATTATATAACGAAACAGAAGGACCTCCTCAAAGCCCATAGACCGAACATTAAAAATTATTTGTATCCTGAACATATAAAGCTTTCACCTATCCACCGAATGTGGCTAGCAAGAAACAGCGACTACAGCCATAACAAGTTTGCCTCTAGGGAGCCCCTTTTGACAAGAAGGAAACCTAAATTAGAGAGAGAAGAAATAAGGGAAGAGAAAAATATTCCCATCAGTAGAGGGAAAACGTTATATGCAAAATATTTCTAGCAGAGAAAAATATTTTTAAAAGAAAAGTAGTTTATTATTTTTTTAAGCAAAACATGTCTTTTGTGTCATAAAAGGCTGTGATAAATGAATCCCTACGAACTTTTCTGAGCTTAGCGGAAGGATACGTAGCAACTGCACAAAATGCAGTTCTGTCAAATTTAGTGAGATTAACTCTGGATTAAACTCAGGCGCATTAATAAAGCTACGTTATAGGGGGAATTTCCACCTTGAACTTTTACCAAAGAGGAAACTAGTCAATAACAACTAAATAAAATAAACGAAATAAACCAAATCGTAAGTATAAAGCACACAGATATTAATAGTTTCGTAAATTATATATTGAAGAATAAAACAAAGGTTAAACAAAAGAATAGTAAACAGATTCCAAAACGGTAATCAAACAAGTGAAAAAGAATCTTAGAAAGTGATCAATCCAGTTATAGCAGTATTCTCAGTGTGATTACAATAGACACTCACGAAATTTATTTGTTAATTTCTTTTTAGTAGCGTGCGACTCTATATCTCACTATGTGAGTCAGTTGGTCAGTCTACGTTTTGCTTTTTGGGGGTTTTGGAAATAACAGTGTAACTATTTTGCCGATTCTAACGAAATTTGAAACCCTTCTGTTGTTTTACATTTTATTTTGAATGATATAATTGCCAAAGGCCTTCCAAGGTTAGTCCTGGCATTATTGAAAGTTTTGAAGGTTGTAAGGTCATAAATAAGAATAAGTGAGATTACGCCACACTGATCAGCAGACCTTGATTTAAAAGTCGAGGTTCTGATATTTGCCTTATAATATTGAAAATGTGCACCCAATTTTATCAGAGAAAGGTTTTATCTTATCCGAGTGAAATCAGAGAGACTCAGAAATGCAGGAATTCTAGGGAGGAAAAGTTTTCTGGCAATAATGTTGGAGCTTAATAAAAATATGAGATTGAAAGGTTTTAGCTCGATTTTATTAAAAATATGAAGAGAATATTCATTTGTAAGAATGATTATATTATACAATCTACATACTAGAGATACACAAAAAATACTAGATTAAAATAAATCTACTGGCACAAATGCCTGGAAACTAATATTTATGCTATTTGAAGGAACCAAGGAATTCAGTTTGAAAATTTCGTTTATCATCAACAGTTCACAGCACGTTAAAGAGAATGGCTATTAAACTAGAGTTAGTAAAGGTCTGTGTAGTATATACGGCTTTTGAAAAAATCATTTGTTACCTTGTTTTTTTAATCTGTCGAGTTGTTTATGCGTATGATAGAAGAGGTTTGGTATATCAAAGTTAGCGCGTTGGACACGACAAATACTATATCACCAAGCGGCTGAGAGTCAACCAGTGAATTTCCACAGAGTCGCAGATAGGCTTATAAACGGCGAAGACTTGAATGAAAGGCCTCATTCAACAGACATCATGTTGTCAACGATTTTGTGATAATGGTCGGAAACTATTTCGAAGCTTAAAAGTATTGTGCTAAAACAGTCAAAGAAAAAGAACATCTCGGGAACCACGGTGTCCAGAGATGTTAATGAGGATGGCAGCATGAGTTTTAGCCACGTGGAAAGTCTTGTGCTCTTCGACCGTATCGAGATGAAGGTTGGGCACGCTATTGAGGCTTTTTCAACGACATAAATAGCCATGGCAATCGTATTCCTATTTCTAATGATGAAAAAAAACCTTAACGGTCAATTCGGTCATCAACGAAAAGAACGACACGTGATCAGCTTTGCCCAGGACATCTCCGATATCTGCTAAGTGTCCACAGCCAAGCAGTGGCCTCTGCGATATCGCTTGATGCCGTAGGCATGTTGATGGCAAGACATGCAAGGTCCGCAACAGCAACATCAACAAACTGCAGTCATCCAATAATTACGTATGGATCAGCATGATGAAAGAGGCCTGGTATTTAGCTCTAAGCGGAACTGATGCGAATTCTTTAGCTGTATATTTTGTAATCGTTTAGTTTTGTGCAAACTTTGTTTCTAGGGTGATACCTGTGCGACTGGATAAGAGGGGTAGATAGCCCCACAAATACTCCTTTCATTCATTAAACCTCCCGAAGGAGGGAAAGGAAAGCTGGAGTCCATCTGTGAAAGGAGACTCGTAGTCCTGTTGGCCCCACCGATATATTACCTGCCCTGGAGACATGAATTTTGACTTGAGTGGCCTTCAGAATATTAGATGAGACAATGACCTCCTTCCTTTGCCATAATATTCCAAATATTTTTATGCGTATCTGACCAGCTAAGTTGCGGACGTTTTAACAACGTTAACGCAGAGAAATCTGACACTGCTGTGTAGTGGTCCTTAAGAACGTATGTTGCTATATAAACTTTGAGACGTTGATGCATAGTAACAAAAATTATCTGACCCCGACAGGCTTCAAAAATCCTCTGGCTAGGAATTCCTGACGACAAAACAGGCCAGAAAGAGTGCTTCAATCCAGGAGTCCGTTTATGTAGACTTCTAGTCAGATTTAAGGTGTTGGTTGCAACTTTTAACGAAGTGATTCGCTGCAGGTTGCAGGCAATCTAATTAGTGACTATAGATGTAACGCTGAACTGCGTCACTCTTGAGGAGACGAAGTTTTCAGCAAATCATTGCGCGTCCATTCAGCAAGAACGAATCAAGGCTATTTGTACTGATCTGTAACGTTGACAGTGCTTAAGACGGAGAGGACAGCTCGTATTTCTTGCCCGAGTTGGTTTGGGGTATTAAGATGCCACTTACTGTTTGTAGGGGAACCGATACTCTCCCTTCTCTCTCAGGTGAGCCACGGGACGTTGACCACAATCGACCTGGCCGTGTAGACGCCATAGTCCAAAATCGTAACCACAACTCCCTCGCGCCTCGTCCCCATAAAAAACAGAACGGTTAAAACTGCAAGATATGCCATAAGAGCGGGTATTCAATTTCACCTCAAGTGCGAAATTGGAGATGCATCCCCCTCAAGCCCGAAGTGTCCTCGGGACCAGAGGTACTACGCTGAGAAAACCCGTTGGAGGAGGAACCTTAATGTTGCCTGTCCACAAATCCCCCCTCTTAACCCTACCAAGTGGAGTGACGACGTATATATAACAAAAACTTCGGAAAAATGTGGTAGAATACGTGGGTCAGCAGGCTACGAAGTTCACGTCAAGAGGCCTGGGTTACCAAGACAAGGGACTAAGAAGTAGCTCATCCTTGACCTAGTTCCTGGTAATCACACCGAACTTTGAGTTAACTTGATCAAGTTCAACTTACTCTCTTCAGAGCCCATCCCCCCCTATTCTGGTATACCCCAAAGCACCGAAATAGTCCTCGCTCTTGAGGAATACTGGAACTAAGAAGAAGAAGCTCATCTTCGAGCTAGTTCCAGGTGGTCCGCTTCAAACTTTAAGTTTATTTGATTTAAGAATCAAGTTAAACTTACTCTCGTCAGAGACCCCTCCCCCCCTCCTACATTCTTCGAAGAGAGGTTTGTATGGGAATCAATACTCTCACTCCTCTCTCAGTTGAGCCACGGGACGATGACTACAAACATCCCGGCAGTGTAGACGCCATGGTCCAAACTCATAACCACAGCTCCCTCGCCCCTCGTCCCGATGAAAAGCAGAACGGTTAAAACTGCAAGATATGCCCTAAGAGCGGGTATTCAATTTCACCTCAAGTGCAAAATTAAAGATGCTTCTTCCTCAAGCCCGAGGGTCCCTTAGGCCCAGAGGTACGACGCTGAGAAAACCCGTTGGAAGAGGAACCTTAATGTGGCCTGTCCACAAATCCCCCCTCTTAACCCTACCCAGTGAAGTGACGACGTATATATAACAAAAACTTGGGAAAAATGTGGTAGAATACGTGAGTCAGCAGGCTACGAAGTTCACGTCAAGAGGCCCGGGTTACCAAGACAAGGGACTAAGAAGCAGCTCATCCTTGACCTAGTTCCTGGTAATTACACCGAACTTTGAGTTAACTTGATCAAGTTCAACTTACTCTCTTCAGAGCCCATCCCCCCCTATTCTGGTATACCCCAAAGCACCAAAATAGTCCTCGCTCTTAAGGAATACTGGAACTAAGAAGAAGAAGCTCATCTTCGAGCTAGTTCCAGGTGGTCCGCTTCAAACTTTAAGTTTATTTGATTTAAGAATCAAGTTAAACTTACTCTCGTCAGAGACCCCTCCCCCCCTCCTACCTTCTTCGAAGGGAGGTTTGTATGGGAATCAATACTCTCACTAAAACTGCAAGATATGCCCTAAGAGCGGGTATTCAATTTCACTTCATGTGCAAAATTAAAGATGCCTCTTCCTCAAGCTCGAGGGTCCCTTAGGCCCAGAGGTACGACGCTGAGAAAACCCAATGGAGGAGGAACCTTCATGTGGCCTGTCCACAAATCCCCCCTCTTAACCCTACCCAGTGAAGTGACGACGTATATATAACAAAAACTTCGGAAAAATGTGGTAGAATACGTGAGTCAGCAGGCTACGAAGTTCCCGGCAAGAAGCCTGGGCTACCAAGAGAAAGGACTAAGAAGCAGCTCATCCCCGAGCTAGTTCCTGGTGATCACACCGAAATTTAAGTTAACTTGATCAAATTCAACTTACTCTCGTCAAAGAACCCCCCCTCCCCTCCCACTATCCTGGTGTTGCGCAAAGCACCGAAATAGTCCTCAGTCTTGAGGAATACTGGAACTTGTAAGAAGAAACTCATCTTCGAGCTAGATCCTGGTGGTTGCACCGAACGTTAAGTTAACTTGATTTAAGAATCAAGTTCAACTTACTCTCGTCAGAGAACCCCCTCCCCCTAACCTGGTGCTGCCCAAAGCACAGAGATAGTCCTTGCCCTTGAAAAAGATCCCGAGTGTACTCCCTCCAGCACTCTTCTGAGTCAACTTATTTAAGTCCTGGCTCATCGCTAGCCAGTGCGAATTATTCCCTTGAATAATCCGAACAGAGTAAAGGGACATTCTTGCACTATCTTGTGGTGATATTATTTCCTTCCGAAGGTGTGTGGCTCCTTCATCTGTCACACTCCCCAAAGTCCTCTGTGGCTTCCAAAGCTTTTCCGTCCGCATCAACCATCTAGCCGAGGCAAGCGTCAATCATACAACAAGATTCCTGAGGTGACGTAGCTCATTGAGTTCAAGGTCAGAATCAAACCCGTCGCAAGAGGTACAGAGGTATTTGAACTCAGGTATCTGGAGTTTGAGCGGTGGGCCTACCTTCACTCTAACTTCGAGAGGTCAATTAGAAAGCCTTACTTAAAAATTATTGAAGTCATTTGTGCATATTTAATGGGTAGTATTTCTTTGGTTTAGGTTTATTTTTTTGTTTTAATATAAATTTTAGTTTGTTTTAACAAATTTTGTATTGCTTCCTGGATTCGATGGGTATGGCACAAGGAACCCTCCAAGTTTAAATTAGTAATAATCAATATAATAATAATCTAGTATACATAGCACTCTTATAACGATATTATGTTAATCACGGAGTTTTTTTGTGTAGTATGTAAACAACCCATACGTACGAACTCCTTCGATCACTCGGTCCTTCCTATACCATGACACTGTTTTTTTCCTTAGCTAAGAATGGCAAACAAAAGACAAAAGGCGCGTATCTTAATTGCATAGTAATAATTATAGAATATTCACTTTTTGGCTTGTGATTTTACACCGAAATAAAACATCTCATCTTTAAGACACCATGAATATTACGTGATATAATGGAAATAAAGATAATCAATTTGAAATGACTGTTGAAATTAACATTACTTTGCTTGATGGATTTGCAAATATTTTCTTTCTTCCTTTCTTAATTGCACGTTATATTTTATACAAGAATAGTGAGACATGTGATAATAATGAGGGGGATAGAAGATTTTATGGCCGAGTCGATACACTTTGAGAGTAACCTTTGATGACAGGAAAATGTGTTACCATCTTACGCTCATTTTTCATGAATCTTTATGTGAAGGATAGTGAAAAGAATACTACAAAAATTATTAACAATAGTTTATTAAGGCTCTGTCTATTACCATGAACCGTTCCTACAAAAATGTCAGTGACCAGCCATTGCGCTTCAGAATTATAAATAATTCAACAAACATGAAACTATTTGTGGCGATAACCTCAAGCACGATTTATTTTTTAACGTCTAAAAGATGGTAGTTACTTGATTTAACTGGTCACTATTAATTCAAATCGGTGAGTAGGCATCTTTAATGTAAAATGTTTTTTTTAATGTTTGGCGTTTTTTTTAAATAGACTTTTCAACAGAGCATAAGTTCAATATTGGAAACAAATACAAAAAGCTTCACTCCTATGTATTTTATTTCTTAAATAATAAATACATGGTAATAGGCTTTAAAATGAGGAAAGAAGGAAAAATATCACTTTACTTGTCTTTATATAAAATTCTACAAAGCCGCACGAAGGATTTTCTTATGCTCTTAGAATAGATTTCATTACTTTGACTTTTTAGATTAGCAATTAGCATTTTTTGTCATCTCATGAAACCTCTGAGAAAAATCTCATAAAAAAATTAGTTTAAATTCCGAACATCAGATGCTATGGAATCAGCGCATGCGCAACTGGTTAACAATGTGAGCCAACTGCTCATTATATTGGTACTCAGTTCAAATGGCATTATATTTATTAGTATATTGGTATTAATCTGTGAGCTAAGTTACAAAACTCTGATTTACATATGCTAACAAAATCCATGTTATCAAGTCGATTTATTTCTAGCTGTTTTCACTTTACACCTTACAATTTTCGTTGGTCTTTCTGTCTACGCAGTTTTGGTAAAATATGAGACGCAAAATCATAATGATCTAATAGTAAATTTGATATTTTTTCACTTATTTTCTCATTTCGCTTACATAATCATTTTCCGACTAAAATCAGCACTCTTGAAGGCACTTATTACAATCATTTCGATATTTCTTTCGAGAGTGATGGAAATTTAAAAATATTTAAAAATTGATCCAGAAAAGATGACGAAGTTAATCAAATTGCTTCTCATATATTTGTTCATTTCAACATATGGTCATTCCCTTTTATTATAGCAGCTTCAGAAGATTTATAATATAAAAATTGTTGCATACCAACATACACTCGTGACCCCAATACATACCCCTACTATAAATATTCCAGAATTTTTTACTTTATATATCTTTGCTACCTTCTATACAATCACTTAATACAATCCTTTGTCGTGGTATGCTGTCCTTGGGCCTTCCTTTAAATTACACTCAAAACCAACTTTCTCAGTATTTAGAGTCTAAGAAATGAGAAAAGAGATCAAGCTCGAGGAAGCTAATTATTTCTTGAATAATATAAATTTAAATTAAAATATCATATTCTTTTTTAAAAGAATAATGAAAAGTTAGTCATGAGTCAACTCAAGAATTTTTTATATATTTTTCTATCTTTTATATTTTCTTTAGTTTTAAATTTATACTGATATTTCATATTGCCATCGAGATTTTTCAATTATTATATACTTATTGAACAGTGGTCTTACCTTCGTAGTGCACTGTCAGAAGGGATCTAAAAATAAAAATCAATTATTCGATATAAAATGAAAATTAAGGGGGATATTACTAGCAGTGAAAATTTCTAAAACAAGTCACTGTTACATATATTTGACGGGGATACAGAAGATTCAATCTCGCGCAGAGTAGTTTCGATTTATTTCTCTCTCAGATTCCCCCAGTTGAGGTGTAGTAACTTGAAAGATTCAAGAGATTAGTAATTAATTTGGTTCTGCGGTACAAAACTTAGTATAGTCTATTTTTTAAGTGCGACTTTGCCTCGTCATTTTTTTGCCTAGTGCCAATTCACTTTCAGTTTGCTGATGCAACATTGCTTTGTATGTACAATGGTATTTACTGACATCTTCAAAAGTGGTTTTGTTGTTTTTGATATGATATTGCTCGCCTGCATCATGATTCCGGAGACGGAGTAATGAAAATTTGATTCAACAAGACAAAAAATTATGTATTAACAGTTGTTTAGCTCTCATTACAAATATGGCTCCATAATGGGCTCCTGGCTTTAATAAAACGTCTATTATAACTCTTTAGGATAAAAGATGAGGATAGTTGCCTCTTAGCGTTTTACAGGGTGTCCCATCATCAACTACCTATGTATTTTTGCCCCTTTAAAACTACTGAAGGAAAATGATACATGTCTTGCAGTGTAATTTAAAAATTTTGCATAGTTCGAAGAAAAACAGGTGAAGTTACGGAAAGTAAAAATTGGAGAGAATGGCAAATAAAATGAAAAATATTTTACTCCCCTCTTTCCACTCTTCATGCAATGTACCTTCTACCCAATCTCAAAAGCATTAATTTGGCCCCTTTTTCACGAGCCTCTTGTTTAGAAATAAAAAGAATTTAAACCTACTGATTGATATCTTCAAGGTTTACAGTTTTGTATGTCAAAAGTCTAAATATTACAATATTTGTATTATTTACTGAATAATTAACAGTAAATATATAAATATACAAAGCCATACAATAGCGCTTTCATTTTATTAAGTAATAGAAAAATAAGACGAAACTTTCATCATTCATGTACCTCATTAAATTTGCATAAGTGTTTGATTCCTCTGAGGCTTCAATATAGAGCTTCGGCTAAACTGACGAGTTTAGAAACGACAGAATATCATTTTTGTCTCAAATCTGTAAGTTTTCGAATTGATTTTGTATCAAATGAGTTCCATTTACTTGTGTCACTTGATTAAAGATTAAAAAACAAACGATTTTGATTAGATTTTAAGGAATAAAAGAAATACTATTATTTTCTCTAAATCCATTTGAAAATTGGGTAGAGGAAATATAATTTGCTTGTAATTTTTCTCCAGTTAAACATTAGAGAGAACAAATATTAACTACTTTCTTTCGAGAGAGTAGAGAGCAAAAAGGGGAGAGTGGCTCACAACGCCATAATAATAATTTACTCTTTCGAAACAATAATGTACATGTCTACTACTGTAACACTGGTAGTATTCGAAATAAGCTCGACGAATTTAAATTTTAGTGCAATTACGCAGCTTCGATATTTTACCAATAACGAAATCATGGGTGGAAACATCTGGAGTAACTATATCGTCGAATTGCAACTACCAGGGTATAAGCAAATTAATAAAGACCACACGCAAAAACGAGGTGGAGGAGTACTACTGTGCACCAAATATTATATAATTTTAATCGAAATTAAAGTTGACTCTCCCAAAGAAGTTAAGGTAATCTGCGCCGAAATAAAATCAAATGGTTTTCCAATAAATATTTTTGTAGTGTATAGACCTGAACCACAACAGATTGAGATTAACACTAAATTAATGTAACATTATTTGAAATAACATTATGAATAAATGGACTTTATTAGTTGATGATTCAAATTGTATAAATATTAAATATGAAAACGTTTATTGCCGACGGGGAGGGTCAGAGGCTATTGGAGTTTATGGAAGAAAACTAGTTAACACAATTAACCAAAGAACCAACCTGACGGGAAAATATCCTTGACGTAGTTCTAACTTAGAAAGTTAATCTTATCTCTGGGATAAGTATTGGGGAAGGTATAGGTTCCAGCGATCACGAATGAATAGAGTTCCATATTCTATATAAAAAGCAACAGGGAAAATAAAGATATCAAAATGCCAAATTTTAAATGAGCGGTCTTTAATAGCTACAACCGCAAGCTTAGAGAGATCAAATGAGATCCAACGTTAGGAAATTTTAATCAGTGCTAGTCATTTTTCACCGAGTATTTTGGAGATTTAGTTGAGCAATTTATTCCGCAACAAAACATAAGAAATGCCTCAGGTAAACCAAAATCGTGGAATCATGATATCGAAGTCAAATTGAAGGATAGGAACTGTGAAACCCAACCGAAGAAAATAATCAAGTTCATTTAGGCCACCGAAGGGAATGCCAGAAGGAAATCCGAAGCACTAAAAGAAAATATGAAATTCAAATTGACAAAGAGAGCAAACTTAACGTTAAGAGGTTTTTCGATTACGTATCTAGTAGAAACTTATTAAAGGAAACAAAAGGACCTATCAAAAATGGCAATAACGAATTAGATTCAGAGAGGGAAAAGATGGCAATATATTAAATAACTTTTTGCATCGGTATTTATAAAGAAAGACGAGCATAATATACCATAACGACGTGATAAGCTTTAATAGGTATAACCTTCAAACCGATATCCAATTCTTCGAAGCGGAAATGCATTTTTATATTAGTAAATCTCCAGGTCCTGATGTAATCTATCCGGTGCATTCAAAAGAAATTCGAAACGTGCTAGTGGGACCGCTAACTAAATTGTTAACAAATCTTTAGAAGAAGGTGTCGAGCCATTAGATTTTAAGCTTGCGGATATAACTGTTACTTTTAAGAAGAGAAAAGAGAACTTCCGGCCAATAATTATCGAACCATAAGTTTAACAACCATCGTGGATAGATTAATGGAATCCGTCATTCGCGATAGGGTGATTAATCATTTGGAAGCGCATAATCTCGTAAAAAATAGTCAACACGATTTTAGACAGAATTTTACGACAGCATGATTAAAAGAAATGACGAAAGTAAAGCTTTGGACATAGTTTACTTAGACTTCGCTAGGTGATTCGACACCGTTCCTCATAGGCGATTACTAACTAAATTTTTGCTCATTGAATTAGGGCAAACCTCCTACACTGGATCGAGTCGTGGGTAAGTAATCGTAAGCAGAGAGTTGTTTTACACAGTAAATTCTCGGAGTGGAAAAATGTAACTAGTGGCGTGACCCAGGGGTCTGTGTTGGAACCATTGTTCTTCCATATTTATGGAAATGATATGGACATTGGCCTACTTGGTAAATTATTCAAATTTGCGGACGAAACAAAAATTGGGATTAAAATTTTAGATGAAAATGTAGGAAAATTAATTCAGCGGGATCTAGATCAAATCTTCGAATGGTCTAATAAATGGAACATTAAATTCAATTTAGACAATTGTAGAGTTTTGCACGTAAGTCGAAATAACCCAAAATTTAACTCGAAAATGGGTGGTAAAATTCTTATCTCTGTGGACGAATAAAAAAAGATATAGGGGTGCGTGTCTTAAAGGATTTTAAGTATAATAAACAATGTGACAAAGGGTTTATGAAGGTGAACCAAATGTTTAGATTTATTGCAAATTCTTTACTACAAACATCAAGATATAATCATACCTCTATATAAAAGTTTAGTACTACGTTACCTAGAATAAGCAATACATTTGTGCTCACCTTATAAACATGCAAACATCAAAAATGGAAAAAGTTTAAAGACGGGCAACTAAACTAATTCCCTCGATTAGAAATAAGTCGTATATCGAAAGATTAAATATACTAAAACTCCGAACTCTCGAAACTAGACGATTGCGAGGTGAGCTTATCGAAGTATTCAAATTTTAAATAAATTTGAAAACGTAAATTATGAAATTTATTTTAATTACGACGATGGGATCACACGTAACAAAGGTTTTAAACTGAAAGGACGGAGGAGGTTTCAAACGAACATAGCTAAAAACTTTTCACCTTTAAAGTCATGGATAAATGGAAGGCACTCCCCGTGGACGTAGTAAATGCTAGTAGTGTGAATAGTTTTAAAAACAAAAGTGAAAGTTATTTTCGAATAATGATATTGTTTAAATAAGGAGTCCTGCCGTTGATTGAATGTCGCGTGATTTATCATCGTGGCGACAATATCCAAAGGAGGACTACTAGCTTATTAGTTTAAAATGGGACTCGCCTTTCAGTGCACTAAGTAGTACTTGCTTGCTTCCTGTAACTAGGTAACTATTTAACCCGTGAGGCATACTAAGTCACATTTTTTCAATAATCGATGACTCATATCTCACCTCTAATGATCACCTGACAATCAGCTTTTGTCTCATCAACCCATTAGCGTTTTGCTTCATGCTGATCGAATACATGACCGTTTAAAAACCTTTTACATTGAATTCTTTATTTTTCATACTTCCTCCCATCACTGGCCTATGATACAAAATCTTCTAAATTTAGCTTAAAAATATTCGTATAAGAAAGTGATTGCTTTCAAAGTGTGTTATTATTATTTTCATTTTGCTGGGTTTATTTATTGAATCACGAGAAGATAAATCTGATTCATTCAAATAAATGTATCGTTATTCTGTGATTTATGATTTTTTATTATTATTTTATATAGTTTGCTATTTTGTAATTAATGATGAAAGGGAAACAAGTAGGTCAATCATTTGATACTTCTTGTATTCCTATTTCATTTTCTTTAGCAATTTTGCTGTTTCAAATTATTTAAACAAACAAAAACCTTGTGGAAACCAGCGACTGCATTAACAGGCAAATCATTTACGTTAAAGTTTTTAGCTTTTTAATTATAGAAATGCCGTTCACGTTAAAGGAAAAGGCGATTTGTGGGCTAGAGTATGGCAGAACATAGTCGAACATGAAGACTGAAGCATGCATTTATTAAGGAATTCTGTAAAAAGGCTCTAAGAGCCATGCTATTTTGGATATGGTACAAACACTTCAAAGATGAGAGCTTTCTATTCAGGACAAAAGATCTGGACGAAAACCATCATCCAAAGAGATGGTCTTGTTGCCTCGCAAAAACACTCTAGCAAATCTCCCAAAACGATATATGAATAGCAAACCTCTAAACCCAGTTTCCACCATGGGGAGTTTGGCGTGTTCTAACTAACTTGAACGTCTTGGTTTCAGTTATGAGGCCACATTTCATAGAGATCACAATGTCAACAAGAATAATCTTCGAATTTGGGGCATAAAAATTCCCCATTCCACAATTGCGCACGAAAAGAATTCACTAAAAGCAAATGTGTTCTGCGCCATTTTCAGACGGCGCGCATATTGAATATTTTATAAATCATTTATGGAATCTACTAACCTTTGAATTTTTTATTAGGATTTTGAAAAATAAATCAAATATTAATCACCATTTATCGTATTTAATTTTATTTTGACTAGTCAATGAAAAATCTAGAATATTTATATCGCCAAAAATATGCATTTTAAAAAACACCCTGCACTATTTCAGGGTCCATATTTTCGTGAAATTGTTTTTGATCGAATTCGAATACTTTGCAATATCTTAAAAATCAAATAGTAAAACATGAAAGCGAATTCCCCATATTTTAGTGATTTAAAATTTATATCCCACAAAGGTTGTGTGGAAATATGATTTTAATTATGTTATGGTTAACTAAATTCTAAGAAAGGAATCCTTAAAGCATCGAATTTCGCTTGGGGGCAGAAGTAATGTTAAAGTTTTTTTGGATTTCAAAACGGCCTGGAAGACGATCATTTCTGTGTGGCTCATTTTCTTAGTTCTCTTAAATGTAGAATTACCTGGTAACCACTATTCTTCTCTAATCGCTGCATTGTATTTATTACATAAAGTTCCATACGCGATGTAAATTTAGATAATCTGCGTTAAATATACTAAATGACTTTTAATTTCTAACAGTATGTTGTAAGCGTCTGGTGCCCACTTTTTATGAATATAATTTTTGAAAATATCTGTATAAAATCTCTGCCAGCGCAGGTTACACCCAATAGATTTTTGAAATGCTGGAGGCACAGATTTGAATTAGTTTATATTTTAAAATCGTCTATTACTGAAATTTCATAACAAAGTGCAAGTTTAGTTTTAGGGAGAGATGCTTAAAACAACTGATGATAAATTCTGAGAAAAACTGCTAAAACCTAAAACCATCTGAGCTTAAAGAGTTTCATTTCTTTTAGCTGGCTGGAATATATTGTGAGCAACAGCGAGATGAAGAACAGTTATATCAATCAAGTAATTATTTTGTATAATTTACTGCGTAGAATCAATCTTATCCTTTCTATTACATACTCGTAGGTACCACCTTGACAAATATAAACCGTTAGTTAGAGAGTTATTTTAACCATCTAAACCATGGTTGTATCACTTTAAACCCATGATCATGTTTATTATCATATATAATGAAAGGGGTCATATAAAATTATTTATCTGAATAAGTAAAAAAATGTGTACACGAAACAATCAAATTTTCAATTGAATGTGGAAATATCAGAGTAATATCCCAATGAGATTGGATAGGTCATCGATTAAATTGGGCGTGATTGGCTTGTATTAAATTCTAAATTCGCCTGACACTTTAAAATTGAAACCACTTATTACATTAAATTGACTGTAAAATTCTACTTTTAAGGTCTAGCAATCTTCTGCTAGTGAAGGAATTTAATTTGTTTCAAAAAACTAAATGCGAAAACCAACGGGTGATCTTCGCCCAAACGTCTTTTTACTACTTTATTATTTTAAGATTTTGTCATAAACGTAACCGAATCCATCAGCGCCGGAACACTAAATACATTTCTATTCAGATTACACCCATAAACGTACACACTAGCAGATTTACGTATATCTGAATAAAGAAGTATTTGTAAATGAAGGGACAACCACAAGAACAACAACACTGAAAGTCACGAAAAGTGACATAAACTGTGGGGAAGTTGAGATACGTGAAAGTTAGTGTTAACATAGGTTAGTAAGGTAAAACAAAAAAATCCATAAAGCATCATTAATAAAGAGTGCGCAACTCTCTCGTCACTTTATTCCAGTAAAGGGAGCAGATGTCCTTGTTAAGAGTCAATATGATTATCCGTCGCTTTCCGGGGATGAAACATAGGAGGACTTTGGTTGCTATACACATGGCAGCATTTATGTGTTAGAATTAATATTCTCACTGCGTAAATACCTAGCATAAGTTACCCGTTCCTTCATCATTTAAATAAATAATAAAAAATAATAAATCACCATGAACTTTTAAAAATATGGTATAAAAAAGGATATTATGCACTCCAGTCAACTATTCCTTGGCAACTGATGAATCGTATTGTATAGTATCCAGATATAGAAAGCTAATAACGACATGGGTGCAAATTTGGGTGGCTATTTTACGTAAGCCTTTACCTTATCCTCTTAATTCAGGTAAGAGAACAAGATATAAAAATAATCCTGTCCATTTTCTAACCATTCATAAAGTATTTCCTTGATCAACTTCCAAAAATATGCATTTTAAGTAAAAAACAATCCATCGTACCATTGATACCAATCTTTGATGCCGTATGTAGATCAATTTTTCTCTTTTTCTCCTGTGTCCAATTTTAGAATTGAAGCTTGGTCTTTATGAGCGTCAAAAATATCAGGATTTTAGAAAGAAAATCTGGTTGCCCCACGTTTATTCTGGGAAAAACTAAAGTTCTTTCAAGTGTTAAAGTATATTATTTTCATGTGAGATTTTGTGTAGACGAGGGAGAAAAAAATTGGCAAAGGTAATGGCGAGACCTCTCGAATTGGATTTTCATTACTGATCTAAAATTTGGCATGAAGTTCTTAATTTTTTATGAGCTTCCCCGTTGTTTTCTTTTGCTAAAATAAGGGTGGTTTTCATACGCTTGTTCTCCCGGTGATTCTCTTCCATGATATTTTCCGTTAAATCGTTTGGATCAAAGTTCAGGAGTACTTTGTCTACTTGCCCTTGTTTTTTTTATTGTAATTCTTCATCTATGTTCTTGACATATGTATCGGGTTCTGATTGAGGATCAGTAGAGTTGCAACATAACAATTATCTTAAAATTTGTCGTGGCATGTAATGGCTGCCTAGAGTTACATCTCGTCTAGTTGGGGCAATGCCAGTGAGAAATAGGTCTTCTGCATATATATGGCAGAGTGAAGAATAATGCTGACTTTTACTAAAATAGCATAGGAACTCGCTTAGTGCCGGCGCAATGAGTGTTTTTATCACGAGTGTTTATATCTTTGATAATCTAAGCCTCAGGAATCCTTTAAACAAACATCCGTACTTCTTCGGAAGATGTAGTGTTTGCGCCCAACATTTTCTTGTGTTTTGTTCCTTCTGTTGCTCTCTCGATTGTAATCTTATTCCTCATTATTTCAGTTTCTTTCTTCTAAATCGGCCTCAAGTACAGGTACACCCCCCAAAAACGGGCCCCAAATTTCAATAGACATCATTTCTTAATTTTCTGCAAAGATTGAATGAACCTTTGGTGGTACCTAGTTTATTTTGCTTAAAAACATCATATCAAAACATGAGAGTCTTGGGAATTTTCTTCTTTATTCTATAGCACGTGTTCAAGATGACCTGCATTTAGCTCTGTGCATTTCTTGAGGCGCAGCACAAAGTTGTCCATGACGTCTTTACAAACCGACCGACTAATGGCTCTGATCTCCTCCCTGATGGTTTCCTTGAGTTCCGTAAAGGTCTTGTTTTCCCCTGCGTACACTCTGTATTTAAGGTAGCCCTATGGAAAGAAATCTGGGAGGCTAAGGTTTGAGGTGTGAGGTGCCTACTCTAATCAGTCTTGAGACTGATTACACAGCCACCAAAATTTTATTTTAGCTAATTTCGGTACAGTTTTAACATGTGAGAGCTTGATCCATCTTCCTGGAACCAGAACTTCCACATTAACCATGTAACAGGGTCTGCAGCTCCCTCTTGAAGGTTAAGAGGACCTCAACATACCGCGCCTTGGTTACTGTCACTGTCGCGACAGATTCTTCGAGGAAGAATGGTCCGATGATGCCATGGCTGAGCTTGCAGTCCATACCGTGCATTTCTAGGAAAGTAGGGGCTTGGTGGCTACCTCTTTTTGTCCGGAGGTCCCCTAGAAGAAAATTTTCTTTGAGTTTACCTTTCCTTCAAACTGAAAGTGAGCTTTATCCGAGGTCCAATGGAAGTTAAGGAAAGTTGGGTTCTCCTGAATCTTCTCCAGTATCTTGACTCCCATAGCCTTTCTCTGCTCCTTGACTGAAGCTGTAAGGGTCTGTTTCCTCTGTTTTATGTGTGGGTAGGCCTTTACATCCATTACTAGCACTCTCCTGCAAGTCTCATGGGATATACTGAGAGATTGACTTCGCGTGCGCTAAGAGCGTTTTAGACTTACGGGATATACCGATGAACTGGCTCTCTCACTTTCTCGACCAGCTCAGCTGTACGCTTCCTGAGGTGTCCTCAATGTCTTGAATGGTTTTCACTGTCTACATTGAGGTGCTCCACTGCCCCATAGTTCTCAAAGTGGTCCATCCATTGCAGAATTCTGCTCTTGTAGGGAAATTTTTACACTTTCGAACTCATGCAGGAAAGTGTCCTGCACTTTTTTGAACGAGCCTCTCTTGTACTAATGTTTGACGCTGTATATTCTTTGCTAGAGCTCCCATTGAGATCTAGTTGTGTTCACATGCGTTTCCTCTGCCATGTTCTGCAAAGTATAGGTTATTAGTGAATGAATGAAGGATATATCACAAAAGGTGTGTGCAGGCCCGTTTTGGGGTGTCAGCTTGTAATACTGGTCATACCTTTACAGTGGTTTCTGATATGAGGACTGCATTTCTAACGGGGATATTAAATGTGTACACCATTTAATTTATTTTTGCGAATAATTAATGAATATCATAGGTCTACTGATAGATTAAGAAAGAAGAAACATTTCAAACAATATTATATCGAGGTGAGCAAGGATATGAGGCAAGCAGTTTTCCAAGTCTATTACCAAACGTCTGTCTATAAAATTTCCATTACCTGGTAAATTTGCTTGTAAGAGACACAAAAAAATGAAATTATTAACAATATCTGGAGCGATAATGAGGGTGAAATTAGAAACTTTTTCATTAAGAAATGTTAATCGATCATTAGATCGAATACTAATGAAAAGAGAAGATGAATCATTACTCGCTGAAATAAATTTATTTGGTATTAGAGGAAATTGATTCTAATAATAAGTTGAGAACGATTAATTATATCTTAATTCAAATTTATTTCTTGTGCGTTTTCATCAAACAGTCATTTATGCTCCTATTAATAGTAAAAAAGTTCAAAGGCAAAATATTGATAATCATACCGTATAAACAGTCATTTTTAACAATGCCCCACATTCTTAAACTTATTAACATTAAGGTTTCATTTTAGAAATATTTTACATCGTACAGGCTACCTATATAATTCGCTCTGAAACCAGTTTTGCTTAAAATATCCATTCATGGATTGGCTTAAGGGTTATATTAGAGAGGTTGGCAATTTTCTTATTAGAAGATAAAATAACAAAACTAGTTCCGCCGTTGAAATGAGAATAATTCTTTATTTAATAATATTTCTCTAACAAATCGTATCATTAATTGAGACTGCCAAATTGCTATTTTAGTCCAGGAAATAAATATGTATCTCTGAACATTTTCGACTAGGTATATAGAGGACTACTCCCGAATTTCAGTATGATTGCAGATTTGTTAATACTTGTCCCTTTTATTATATGTAACACCATGAAATCCCCAAATAGTAAATTCTTCGTGTAATTGTGTCTGTAGCCACCTTTTCTTTCATCTATTATATAATGTATATTCATGAATCTGTTTTTTCCTAATTTAGCGAAGGCGAAAGGCCTGGCAAAATTCTTTAATATTTCTTTCTTAAATGACACGAAATTAAGATTAATATCGTTAATTCGACAATCGGGGAAATTTAAGGTTAACTTTTTAAATCTCGTTAATAAAAAAAGGACTGAAAGACTGCACCTGTCCAGTTAATGTTTCTAATTTTTCACGTAACAAAATCGTTACGAAAGATTATTTGGCACAGGAAAGTTTATTATATGGTTAAATTTCCAATGATTAAAAATATCTCTGTAGCATTGGCTCGCCTGATATCATCTTAATTTCATATATACTTTTTCTTAAAAAAAATCAAGTCAGACGTAGAATTTTCAAGGGCAACTTGGTGGACTTCAATGTAGTTAGATAGTAGATAAACACCTGCTTCGCTAGTTTCTTTTTGATATTTTCAAAAAGAGAGATATATTGATATATTTACACAATAATTTACTACTAACCGTGAAATATCTTTAAAAAATTCTAGCAGTACAAGAAATGGTAAAGATCTCAAAGCATGTTTCTCCAACTGGTTCTCGTCTTTTACGACCCCGTTCAAACTGTCGTGGTAGAGCGGTATTTCTATAATCATTAAAATTTACAGATTTATAAAAATGAGTAAACCTGCTATCACGTTGGCGATTGTGGAATGGAAAGCATAAGAGAAAGAGAGAGAGAGAAACTCATGGGCTGGAGTTAGAAGGGAATATTTTTCAGTAAGTGCTGAAGAGAGAGACAGATGGGCCAAATGTGTTCCCCTAAATCAATAACTGCAAGAAGGAACACATTTTCTGAAATGAAAGTGAAAGAGACGATGATATATACTAGAACGCCGGTTCAGTAAATAATGTCCGCGAAGTTTCAGTGTTCGCACTGCCAGTGAGGCCTGAGGGCGCCGAGTAAATGGAATCATGGTGAGAAGAATGATCCTCATAATGTGGAAGGTTACTTAGTCCACAATTTCCACCAAGGTTCCTCAATTACTTCGAGAATTCTGTTCAGTCTTGGACTGAGGAGAAGCCGCTGATTGGCAGGATTGTTAGGTGACCCCTATTTGATTCAGTTATGGCAGATCACCCTGGGCTTTTACCTCGTTTACGCATGAGCTGAGTTCGATTAGCGGGACAAATTTGTTCTTTTTCCTATGGGCTAAAATAAGGGGCGGGTGGTCGTTTAAAATTTTCGCGCCCCTAGCCAACACAACATTTGCTTAGGCTTTGGAAAGTTCACGTATCGTTGCCGTTCCTCGTGAGCATTGGGAGCGATGGTTTTAAACTAGGAGTTGTTAATGAGGGTAGGAATATTAGAATTAACGAACGAAAGGGTTTTCTTAATTTGTCACTACGAATGATGTAGAAAACCATCAATTTCCATGTGCCGCCTCGTACAGTGATGTTGGTTTAAGTTGTTTTAAAGTTACTTAATGGTTAGTTGAAGAATAGGGAAGCACCTACGTGCAGCATTGGCTGTAGAAGAATTTCCATGATCATGTGACTTTCAATAGGCTAATTCCAGCTCTCCAGATTAAAATATCCTGGAGAACTACGTCTGCTGCGTCATTTCAGAGTGAGAGTGTAAGAGCGGTTTCAAAATACCAACTACTTGTTGAACTCTGCCATCTTAAATGTTATGGCCAACATAAAGGCGATTTTTTTAATATCACTTTTATATACTAAGGCAAAAACATATATATATATTTATATATGATAGTCAAGCTGTTGTATAGTAGCATAGAAAGAGGGACAGTTCGTCGATTCATACTGGATTAAATATACTGTAAAGGACTGAATATCAAAATGACAAGCAGACACTAGTTTTTTTATAAAGCATCAACCGTTACGCTCCAGATGGGCCAAAGCTTTGCCCCCACCATCTTTTTCCCGGTGTTCAAGATGTCAAGGTGCTCGCAAAGAGGGATTTCGGTCAGCAGATTTCGTTGTCTGTTAATATAAACATATGGGAGTGTGAGAGCCGTTAGAATGAAAATCTTGCTGCCTAAGGCTTCGTCGGCAGAAAATCTATAAACAAGCTCACTGTCATCTGATTGTTTATGTCTATTTTCGCCAAATAGAGGAAATCTCACCTTTCCCGTGCGTAAACTTGAACGGGTGAATTGTCATAGCGTTAAAAATTTATGCCCTAGGAGAGAGGCTTAACTGTGGGCTAGTGAGGGTTCACGCCTCCCACACCCCCTCGCCCCCACCCCCAGGGTATAATCGACGTATATATTCTTCGATTTTGAGAAATGCAAAAAGAATCCACATAGCAACCGAAAGAAAAAGACGAGTACCTAAGTCAAAGAGGGAATCAAGAAGATAAGTAGAACCGAGCGGCACATTCCCTCCCGAGGCCGTTTCTTTGGTTGCTTAGAAGAGTAGACCAGTGGTATCGAAACTAACTCTCGTACCATTCTTGTCAATAGAAAATCCCTTATCTCAGTTTTCTGAAAAAAACAGAGATACCCTTCAGCATTAAAGAATACCAACGTGAATTCCTATTCCAAAAAGATTCACCTCTTGGTTGTCTTCTCATCGAGAAGCCCTTTAAGGAACACAGGGATCAGAATAACTTCTGTTCCTTCAAGATCCCCTCACTTACATCTTCAAATCGAGAAGCCTCGCCATGCGCCTCCACCATCCAGTGAGAAGCATCAGATGTTTTTTCCGAATAGCCTCGCCACGCACCTCCATCACCTAGTGAGAAGCATCAGCCGTTTTACCCAACCCTCCTCGTCTCTGCCAGGATGTCCGCGGACCAACCCATCGGGGAGGCTTTCTTTCAAGGTCATCCCACTCTCGACACCATCTAAATTAAAGGTAAAACGAATTCAAAACTTATTCATTTATTTATTACTTCCCATGCTGTGCAAAAGGCAAAAGTGTATTTAACGATTTAATATTTTATTCTTTTATGTAATTAAAAGTATACTTTTTGTCTGAGTTGTTTAACTAGATCCTTGAACGCTGCAAAAGGGCAATAGATATATCATAATACGAATCCTTCCTGGTTATAAAATTAAATTAGAGCACTCTTAGAGAAAAGTGGAACGGATTTACTCATGTACGAATCAAACGTACATACCTATTTTGCCGTAAACCACGACATATACATCTGCTTCATTTGGCTGAACCATGGGCTCAGTCGAAGGGAAAGTTATAAGGATGGAAAAAATGTATATAAACGAGGTTCGATCTGGAGAAATAACTCTATTTAACCCTTTGAGCGAGAAGTGAATTGAATATGAGGGATAGACAATTTGGGTTACTCACTTTGTTTTTACGTTTGGGGAGATGTTATGAAGATTTGGTCAGCTTTAGAAAAGTTTCATTGATGTGTTGGAGGGGATAATTTAATTTAATGAATCTGCAGGATATATATGTAATCTCGTCTCCTAAAAAGGAAGGATAACTGATTCCAAGCTCTCTGAAAAAAATACCTATTACATACAACGACATTTTAAATGCTAACATCATGATGTTAAAAAAATGGATGTAAGAGTTAAAATGGGTCTGTTTACGGTAGACAGTGAAGCTAATTTGGTCAATGAATCTTACAATTTTGACAGAGATAAAGGCTATACAATTATCTTTTTGCCATTATAATTGAAAATTGATGGTGAGATGAAAGTCGCTTTGATTTTTAAGGAAATTGTCCAAATAACTTAAACTTTTATTGGCCAAATCGATATGACATCGTCTAAATACCTAAACCATATAAAATTCAATGTGACATAACAAAAGAGAGCAAGTAACTTCAGATTTTCCATAACAAGGTTACATAATATGGGCGATAAGGAATTGGCCATGCTAAGTCCATATTTTCGACGAAAGAAACCCATTTCACTAATGAATACATTGTCAGTAACATCAAGGGCTTCATTAACTTGGAGATTGGTAAACAGGCTAGGTACCTCGAGGCTAACTAGGCGGCTGCCTTCTCTGTTCATTTGTCTAAATCTTTTAATGAAATCAGATGGATTGATTATGTGTAAAGGAGAGGTCATTTCAACGGCTTTACTGAGAAGGGAGGCTCTAAACAATTCGAAAGTTGGTATGCGTGAGAGTCAATACACGATACAATATGTCGGAGTGGCGTTCCTATTTGGTGGGGTTTCGGCAGACCAAACATACGGGGAAGTGATTGGTTGTTAGGCCCAAAACGATTTAAAAGGTTTAGGTTGGATCGCTTAAGCAATTTTGTGAGAGTTTTGTTAAAGATATCAGTCTTACCACCTCTAGCGTGATCAAGAAATTATCCTCAGGTATGGCCTATCCTTCGTGCCTAAAAATAGTAATTCATTCTCCTTTAATCATCTCTTTTCTCTAAATAAATTTTGTGGATGTGATCAGTCGAACTTTGAGTTATTAAGTAGTTTTGTAGCTGGTACTTTATTACATAGTGACAGTGTGAAATATTTAGAGAAACCCAGGCGCCTTATTACTGCCCTTAAATCACTCAAATTAAAAAAAATATTCTGGTACCAAAATGCGATAAACGAAGCAAATTTTTCTGTTAGACAAAAATTCTTATACGGAAAAATTACAGGAATTATTCAAAGATAAAAACATTTATCAGAAATTATCTTCCAAACAATTCCATTCTCAGTATAGGAACGAAGAGGGTATTGTAAACTTCATACCGAAACTAGTGTGGTAAATAAATTCTACGCTACTATAGAGTGGTTTGACTATCATATACCATAACTCACTAATGAGTTCTTCCATATATATATATATATATATATATATATATATATATATATATATATATATATATATATATATATATATATATATATATATATATATAAATTGATATATGTATATATATATATATATTATATATATATATATTTTTAAAAGCCCAAAGAAATTGGAATTGGTCACACAACCCAAAATAACGCTAAGGAGAATATTACGTGAAGCAATGAAAGCTTAAGAAGGAAAATGGGAGATGTAGAAAACAGAAAGATAGGGCAAACTATTTAACCATTTTATGAAAATAAATGAAGAAGTTGTATTTGAACGTGTGTCAAATCCATCTTCTTTATTTATTTTAATACAATGTTTAAATCGTTTGCCCTATCTTTTCGTTGTCTACATCTCTCAGATGTGCTCCTTAAAAAAAAATTGCAAATTAAAGACATACCCCACCTACCAAACCTGGTATATGCAGTTGAATTATAACAAGTTTTCTATTAATGAAAAACAAAGTTCTGGTTATTTATATTACACGAATAATATGTCACATTTCCGATTGTATTTCATTAAATGCACTTTTTAAATTATCAATTTTCTTTTCATTTGAGTTAACGTTTAGATAAAAAAAAATATGAATTCAAAATTAGTAAGATACAGATATCGTTAAAAAAGAAGGCAATTTTCTGTTATAACAGATCAATTACATAAATGGAAGGTACAAAGGACAATGTAACAGATAGTGGATTTATAGCGGGGCCTCGATATTATTGCGCTTCTCAAAGTCATCAGTTATAGTAGTGGTACGTGACTGATGGCGTCTGGCAGAAGGTATTGAGGGCTTGTAGGCAGTAGGCCTACTTTTTGCTCTAATGGAATTGGTCTATCTGCCTAAGTTTCTCGCGGAGGAATACGCGTTAAGGCTGGGTTGCCGAAGGTGCCTCGGTAATCGTGGGTAAAGAAAAGGTCTTCACAAAAGAAGGCGGGGCTAAATAGGTTATATCCTTTGTTTCAGCCCATCGAAATGGAGGCAGGCGTAAAAGTTTTGAGTTCTTCGTGGTTATGTGTAGTCTTCCGTTTTAAAGCTATATGAGGCGTGTCGTGCAAAAAAGAACTAACCCTCAAAAAGGGCAGATTTTAGTTACAGCTGGAAACCTCTTGTTCAGAGGTTTGAAATTCTTGTGGTAATGTCTGAAAAGGCAAAAACGAACATTTGAAGGGGTGTACTAGAGTCAAAAGTCTGTTTAGCCGGGAGGCTAAACAGAAGTTACCTGCGAAGGTGCCGCGGCCAATGGAAATGGAGAATCAAATGGAGCCAATCAAAGCGTGTCTCGAGAGGCTGTCATGCTTGGCTCTCTCTCCTCTCACCCTTTAATCATTCTCCTTACGACGTTTAAACAAGTAGTTCACATGATTCTTTTCTCCTGTTTTCGCTGTTTTTTCCAGGATTTTCGTACATAATGAGTTCATTAAGGAGATTTATAACCCAGCTACTGTGAATAGTAGTGGGGGTGTCAGTGAGTACGATATTTTGAGCCAGTAACCATCTAAGGAGAGTGTTTATGATCAAAGTAAGTGCAAAGCTGAAACGTAGCAGTGGTGAAGTTTATAATAGTCAGGGTCCCCGAAAGCCTCATGTGGCCGCCAAAACACTAGAGCCCCCTTGTACGTTCCCCATAAAGTGCCATGATGTGGTTAGTGCTGCTAATGCTTAACCTATTTGGTGTAACTATTGCAAAATAGCCTCAACCATGATCAGACTAGTTATATTATTACTCGTGTGGATACTAGTTATGTGAAGAGGTGCTATGCAGCCGGAGGAAAATAAGGCATGAATACTCCGTACTAATAAATGATAAGAAAATAGTTGGCATTCTGTAACATCTATGCTATTAGTACTAAGCTAATGCTTAATGTAGTGAAGAAATTGAGGGCAACAGAGACTGCCACAGTGGACATACGTAGCATTGCGCCGAATGTTAGCAAAACTACAGACGATGCCCTCCAGCTGGTGCATCACCACATTATGTCCTCTCCCCCCTGCGCAGCCATTATTTGCGGGCCAACAGACGGAAAAGAGGCCTGCCCCCTTCCTGAGTACAGTTAGCTATTCTGTTATGATCTGTTCATCAAGATGTTTTTCAGAAAAGTGTGTTGCAGAAAAGAAAGTGAAGCTGAATAAGTATAAGTATGTGTTCAGAACCCACAACATTGTTACTGATCCACTTAAATGCGACGCGACATCTGTGAGACCTGTGACCTCATGAGTAACAAGAATGATATGCTAGGCTGGATAAGGATGCGGCAAACATCTCCCAACTAAAACTAGGACAGCAAGCTGTCCTGAGAGATTGCATGCTGCTTCCAGCTAAACATCTGTAAAGAAATGCCCAGAATGTGGCATTTTCCAGCAGGAAAATGCTCCATATCACAAGTCTTCCTCCATAACACTGTGTAAAACGCTTTTTGTTAAAGAGCAGAAAATAGGTGGTTCTAGATGATTTAAGGCGCTGATTACTAATTTGTCTTTAGAATTTGCATATCACGTCTAGTTTTTGTGTAATTTGAATTTTCCGCTTCAAGACATTTCACACTTTTATTCAATATTGTACCACTATGCAATTTATTAATATATTATATATATATATATATATATATATATATATATATATATATATATATATATATATATATATAAAGTAAACTATATTGAAGCTCAAATATCATTGAATTTTAATAACTGGTTCTTTATCGGTTTTTCAGATTAATACATACTTATTTGTGATAATTTTTCTGCGACTGATGACTGGTATAAAAGATACCACGTTTATAAAAAATTTTCTCTGATAAGAACCTTATGATAAAGATCTCACATTGTGTATCATTTGCTTGCTCAATATGTGTATTTGAAATCTTGTCATGGCTTCAAGTTCTAAACGCGGATGTGTAAACAGCCCCAACATATTTAGTTATGTTTATGGGCAATTTACACCAGTGGCACAACGGAGAAAAATAGAAACAGTAGTAACGATGAAGAAAGCCTAAAGAGACTATTTTGGATGAAAATTAGGGGAAAAGGATAAAGAGTCGGCCCCTCATATTTGCTGCACGCAGTGTAAAACAATGCTGACAGCTTGGTAAATGGGGAGAGGAAGACAATGTCATTTGCTGTTCCCATGATATGGTGTGAGCCCTCAAATCACTTTGACGATTGTTATTTCTGCCTAAAAAATGTGGCTGGATTTTCAAAGAAAAACAAATCTAAAATTCTTTATCTAAATTGCTCATCACTTCTTCTTGGGTTACAGTTGGGATACACAAATTATAAGTGCTTTTTTATGTCTATGGGATAGCAGAGATTGTAAAATTCTCTATACAAGCGAGAATGGGCAGCCAGAGAAGAAGAAATTGTTGGCAAATATAATGTTAAGCATGATGATCTAGTAGATCCATAAAAGTTCATCTTCCACCTCTTCACATTAAATATTTGAAAAACAAATTCAAAGGATCATTAACTGATGCAAAAATAGAAGTTGGAGTTTTCACTGGACCACAAATTCGCAGAGGTGTTTCTGATGATTCCTTTTTTGTGTCTCAATGAAAAGGAACACAATCTATGGACATCCTTTGTGGAAATCGCTGAAAACTTTCTCGGCAATTTTAAATTGCCAAATTACCGAGAAATAGTAAACAATATACTGAAAGCCTATGCAAAGATGGGATGAAGAATGCACTTAAAATGAATTTTCTGCATTCTCATCTCGAATTTTTTCTGAAAATCTGGGAGCAGTTATTGATGAACAGGAGAACGTTTTCTTGAAAAAACTTTGTTATGGAAACGAGGTACCAAGGAAAATTAATCCAAATATAATGGGAGATTATTCCTGGTCTTTACAAAAACAAACTTTGATGTCTCACTATTAGGAAATCGATATCACACCATAATAAAGAGTCCTTGTTCTTTCACCACAGCATCTTGGCGCTTTCCAATGTAACCTGATTACTTTATACCCACGCTCTCTCTCCGCTCGACCCACTGGCCGCCAGACGCCTCCTCAGACCACGAGAAGTACGAATCATCAGATTTTTGTGCCAGCGAGCTTAATAATGCGCAGGGAAGGAGACCAGGTGCAATAACATTAGTCAAACAGGCACTATTTCCCCTAAGAGTTGGGATCTAATTTCGCGTCATATACGAAATAGAGGCGTGACGACTAAAAAAGAAAAAGATGCCCTTGGGCCTAGGTTAAAGACGCTCGGAGAACAGTCGTTAGAGGAGTGATGCTTAATTCTTAAGCCCTTATCCCCCGCCTTTCCCTACTCCTAGTGGGTTGGTGAAGTACATAAGCAGATAAAGGAGAAAAGAATGGAAGATCAAGTTAGTCATTGAAACACAAAGTCCGGCAGCAGGGCCCGACACTAATGGAATCGATCAGAACTTAAGAAGAAGCTCATTCAGAGCCAGTTCCTAGTTGTCAACCGAAAATTAGTTTTTTTTGGTATTGAGAATCACTCTCTTACATCTCTCGCCAGAGAAACCCCCTATCCCGGTTTGCAACAAAAACTAGAGATAGGCCTCGCTATTAAGAAATACTCAAGGTAAACTCCTTCAACCTTCCCCCCATTCATCAAAGGATTCACTGTTTGCTTATCGCTCGTCAGTGCAAACCATTCCAAGATTAACCCGAATATTGGAAAAAGCATACCTTCACGGTCCCGATGTTTATATAATCTGACTAAGACAACGTTTTTAACGCCATCCCTCGCCCTTACCGAAATCACTTGTTGCTTCAAGCCCATCTCCGCGCCAGTCAAACAGCTGGGTGTCTGTGCACACGCCCACGCGCCTAACCGCAAAAGCATTTTAAGTCTACATAAAAATTTAAGGCCAATGTCACTCTTCAGCCCGATTCACGTGTAGTTTTTTTATAAAGGTAAATAAATTCAATTATTTCTGAGTGTCAATTAGCGTCCAATATTAAAGTGAGCTTTGGGTTAACCATTACTTTATATTCATTTGGTTTAAATTAGTAATTCTAACCTAAACTCGTTTATTCATAGCTGTATAGTTTATTTTTCTTAGATTTCACTTTTTAATTTAATCCGCACATGGGACTAGAAATCCTCAAAGATTAAATAACGTAAAATAATATAGCACTCTTAGAGAAAACGTAATCAAGGAGTTATTCAAGTAGGTAACAAACCTAGGTACGTACACCAACTCGCCCTTTACAATACCACGATACTCACAAAAGAAAAACGAGAAGGCTACAGCAAAGTTTCTTTAAACTTTAAGTGCATAACAAACTTAATCAATACAATGAAATCTTCATAACCTGGGAGGGAGGGGGGGATTTACTTCGCCAATGATGTACACTATGTGTCCTAAGCCAGAATAAAGAAGGAAGTTGCCCTAATTATAAAATATTTTTGCTTAAAAATTAAAAAATTACAAAATAAAAAGATTTTTTATTTATTAATCAGAACAAATAGTGAAAGGGAAGGGAGGTCATTACACAAAATCTAGACGTGATAGAGAATTTTAGTTTTCAAATTCGAATTCAGCGCCCTCAATCTAATATGAAACATTTATTCACATGCCTGTAACAAACAAAAAGTTAAAATTTGTTGCCTAATGTAATAGAGTGTTTTTGGAACAACGATATAACGGTGGCGGACTGGCCACCTCATTATTCAAATATTAGTCCAAGGATAAATGGCTAATAGGAACTATATAATACCGCAAGGTGTAGTTAGCTAGCCCCAATGAGCAACTGAAGCAATTTATTTCCAAGAAGTGGACCAGCATTTCGTCACTTAGATGTGCCTTTGTTGAGAGCATACCTCGAAGAATAGATTTTCTCATCACTATTAAGGGTCAAGGGACTTTCGACACTCTACTGAGCTTCATGATCAGTTTGATGTTTCCTTCTTTTTCTTAGAGCTTCATTGTTGATGTAACATAAGAACATAAGAACATAACTTGTATTTTATAATAGAATAATGATTTGGGGAGCCTTTAAAAATATCCTCACAAGGACAAACTAGCTTTGATCCACGATGTTCTGACATGAAGTGTGGTGCAAAAACATGCAATTATTTTCTTGTATTTCTAGAAATAATGATTTCGCTCGTATATATTGTGAATTTGATAAAAATAAATGGAAAATACTACTATTTACTCATTTAACAGCCTCACATGCATTCTTTACTAATCACGAACCACTCTAACAATTGTATTTGGTATCGGTTTTTTGAAATTCATTACAATTGTCTTCGCCATATGAATTTTTGTTACCAAAATTTAATTTCAAATTGAGAAAATTTTATATTATCCAATAAACCGTTACAGCTTTTACATAATGCCTATATATATATATATATATATATATATATATATATATATATATATATTACTTAAAATTATGCTTCCTTGACATTTCTTTAAGTTAAAACCAGAATTCGCTGCATAGTTTCATGAAATTAAGCAAATTCTTATCATCATTTCACTCGAGTTTCATTTACTTCGCTTTTTTTTTTGTATTTTCTAACTTAATTTACCTTGGCTAAAACTGAAGGAAATAAGGGAGATTTTAAATGCAATCAGAGAAAATTTCATGCGATAAACTCAAAATGAACGGTGATAAACCATTGGGAAATGTAGTTTCTCTAAATTAGTGAGAGCTGCATTAAAGGAAACTGAGATGAGCAAGCAAATTATTTTTGATAGAACCTTGAATAATAGAGCGCCCTTAGGAGATCGTTGCTGATGAAAGATACTGGAGGAGATACGACTAAAACTAAATCGCACACGTTCGTATCAACCAACGGTGGTAAGTAAGAGGCATTGTGCTTAATTAACATAGAGAGTAAATAATTATGTAAACGATCATTTTGTGTATTAAGGGTGGTCTGAACCGTGAACAACTTCTCACCCAACCCCAGAACTGGAAACTGCGAGCCATTGTAAATAGGTGTTGTTTTTATTAATTTGCGATTTAATCCACACAATTCAATAAAGCCTAAAGGAATCTGCAAGACGGTAATAAATTAATCATATGTAAACCTATATAAAATCATTTGTGTTCACACATTTTACTAGTTTTATCTTACTAGTTGCGCTTTGAATTAAGTGCTTCATAATATATAAAAAATTTCAGGCAATTTTGCAATAAGAAATGCATACAAATTACTAAAATATACAATAGTGCTAGGTGTATTTAAACTTATAGGCTTGGCTGTGTGTTTTTTTTTTTTTTTGCGATATTTAAAATATATGTACATATTTAGTTACATATATTTAATTACAAGCGATTTCGTGTTTGTTTACTTCTTTCGGGAATAGGGAAAATTAAACAAGATGTTGAAAAAAGTAAGTTTCACAGAAAAAATATGACGTCACAGAGAGTGATGAACAAACAAAGAATTACGATAGAATAAATGCATGACTAAAATCATGCAGAAAAAAATAATAACTAATTGATTCTTTTTAATTCCTCCAATAAATTGAATGCTTACTGGTATTTTTCATTAACTAGTACGTCTAAATTATCTAGGAACTTCACCTAAATTAAAACAAATTTCTTGCGAGAAGTTAATGATTTTCGACTCAAATGAATCTTTTTACATTAAAATTTGCCGAAAGAAATAAATGGTTTTGTGTTAAGCTGTTCAATTTGGTGATCCTTTGTAGACTAATATATGAAAAGTAGAAATTTTTTACAGTCCAATAACGATATTTATGTTGTTTAATTTAATTTTTATCCTTTGGTGGTTTATCTAAAATAACGAACAGTTCTGCAGGTTAGCCTAAAAATACAGGCCTCTCCATGGTGTTTCGTTTTGTCTCTATCTCAATTATCCTGAAGGTCAAATAAATTATAATCCCAATAATTCGGACTATTCATTGCTATATTTATTTTTCTTTCCTCACGAAAGCTGCTCTTGGTCTGCTCTCTTTCTTTGATTAATCACAGCCTAAACAAAGCTAATACTTTGCAACATCTTTTATGAAGCTTTTATATTTTAACGGCATGTAATCAAGTTAGATTTCTTCTCTTTTCAGTTTCGTATATTTTCTGCCTCTTTATTCTGTGCCATAGTCCTGGTATTATCTCTTTTTGGGGGATTCATGAGAGCTTCACAGAGGTTATTTAATCATAGGGAAATTTTTATGTTATTATGGTTTGGAAATAGATCTTTATTAATATGTCATTTGAATATCTAAATTGCAAGTTCTTTTAATCCATCGCATATTCATATCATCTTCTCTTAGGAAAGATTTCAATGCTCTATAAGAAATTCCACTCCACTCGATGTATGTATCGTTTTTACATAAACGAAAGCAATGTTCTATTTTAATGGCCTAACCATAGCTCTGTTCTGTTGATTAGGAAGGATAATAATTTCCATTATATTGTTATAAATCATCAAATTTTTAATTATTTTAATAGAACAATTAGGGAGTGCCTCTAAGTTTTATGCAGTTAGGATCTTCAACCGTAGCTGCCACTTCATTAAGTTCACGGATTAGCATCCCCTGTTCCCAGCTGACTTGCTAAATGTAGTTCTTAGTATGTACATAAAACTTCTTTGAGAGTGTTGGGCTCTGGACTACTAAAAGAACTACAAATTTCCTTGTTTTCTACCCCAAATGTGAAAGAATTGCTATAATCGACATGACTTCTAAACATGTCTAATTTTACTAATAATCTAACAAGATATACCTCATTTAATATTTTGTGTTACATACGAATATATCTTGTTAATACCATTAAAAAAGCACTTATCTTGATCTGTGCCTCGATTCTGATGGTAGCAGAAAAAGATTTCTTTATCTTTCAGGATGGTGAGATGTTTATATATGCAGTATATATCTGTTTATTTTTAAGTAGTAACTACAAGGGATCCTTGTTAGAGAGACCAGTTATTGATTGTGGAAAGATGTTTTTTTGCTAGTAGAATGGTGTTGATATGATTTGAACCAAGAGATATGATAGTGTGATCAGTTTCGTGTGTGCATGGTTTCGTGGGTATTGAGGGTTTGGTTTCGGGGTTGGGGATGGGGTATCCCTTTAGTATATGTTTCGTTTAGGAGGGCATGGTTCTTAAATGTAGTGGCATGGGCGGGCTGGGTTTAGTCTAGTAGGGAGAAATTGCGTCCAGTATAATTCGTGATGCTTGCCCTGGGTCCTTTGTAAAGTGGTGTATCGACTTGATGTGAGAAAGGTAGCCCAGGGCATACAAGCAGATGCTGGACTAAGATGAATCAATGCTTGTAGCTGTCCACTTTGGTTTACTTCGATTGCCTGAATCTGGTTTCTGTGAGTGTTTTGGATCTGTTCCTTTTTATGTCACCTTCGTTTTTTAATGGGTTTTCGAATGGTTAGTCCAGTGTGACCCCGAGCACTGAAGTTGTAGTCAAGTTTGTGAAATTTATAAAGAGAAACATCATTTTGAAAGTGCATTTGGGAAATTATGAGAGATTGTTCATGTTCTGTACACAACTTCATTGTTTTATGATTGAATTTTGAGGAGAAGTGATGACATCGATGAAATACTTAAGGAGAGTATGGAACGTGCAAATGCTTGCAAGCTCCTTTGTGTATCTAAAGTGTTTGGATAGATTGATGTGGTGTAATAATTATGCTTCTCGGCCTATAAGAAATTAGGCATTTACATTTTTATTGTTAGTTTCAATTATGGTTTCCATTTTTGTCACTACCCAGGTACTCGATTGAATGACAGAGCCCGTCTTGTAGGAGCTGAATGGTTTCCGTGTAGAGAGCAATCTAATGAAATATACGGGTCATTTTCTTTTGTACTTTGCCATTCAGGATTTTCGAGGTGTAAGGTGCGAAGCTCTTGGTGGGTTTGAGTCACTATACCTGGCCTATTTATGTCTTCTCAATTTTTAGTCCATTTAATATGCTAGCCATTGCTCTGCTTGATTTCTTTGTCTTCTAATGTCCCATTCACTTGTAAAAAAAATAAAAAACAAACACCTTTTTCTTCTCTCATTGTATATTTATGTCAAAATTCCCTACTATAGTGCAATATATATATATAGGATAAATTTAGTCTAAATGTTTGTCTTCAAAAAGAATATAAGCGACTCAACATATTAACTTTAGAATTACTTCATTACAATAATTTTTATATAAGGAATTTAATGGAGATATGTATTTTTTATATAATATTCAAAATGGCCATAAATCCAGATAACAGCAAAATATACTTTGCTGTTAGATAAAAGTTTGCTTATGGTTTTGAGATATTTCTAAAGAAATTATTCGCTGCTAAAAACGGTGCATTCACTCATGTTCAGTACTCAGGCAATCTGCAGTGCCTATCAATGAGCAAACACAACAAGAAAATTAGCCATCTCTGGCAAAGATTACGACCAAAATTGAAATTTCCAGCCGTGAAAGGCCAAGTAATTCTAACGGCTACATTACTAAAAGGAATGAGAAACTATAAGCTCTCGAAAGTAAAGATAAATGCATCATTCAGAAACGTAAATGTCTAATATACTTTACATCATTAGAAGAAAGATTTTAGGTAATATGAAAGATGATAAATGGGAAATAATAGCTCAGTACAATCTTTACTTATTTCTGGTAAAATATCAGGTCATCCATCGAAGGAAGGAATTGCTTATGTATCCTAAAGCTCACATAAAATGTTATTTATCAAAAGTACGTCTCTGGTATGATTTTTGATTTTGCACTTTTTTTTAATAATATTTCAAGTTTGTTATTATATTATTTACTAAAGAAACGGAATTATTTTTTCCTCTAAATCTCTCAGAGAAATCTATAAATGATATACCGACCTGTTGCGAAACGTAATATCACAAATGAGATCAATTAGATGCTATTAATAAATTTTTCAATTTAATCAGTGCTAATTAAATTTCCTAATTACATTATATTTGTGTATTTCGTGTATTATTTTGTGTGAAGAGTGGTAGTTTGGTTAAATGAGCCTATAAAAAGTTCTTCTCTTCGAAATTATTAAAGTAGTTATTGAACTTCGATACTTAATAGAATACACCGATCGGTGAAACTACTCCAATAATTATAGAAAGGCCCACCGCCACGTAAATCGATAAGTCTATGGCACAAAATTTATGGAAACAGGAAGAGTGGGAGACAAATTGAGAATTGGGCGACCTATTACGTTCAATACTGCACAGAGTAGTACACCTGACTTTATGAATGTACGCTTTCGAAGTCCAAATGTTACAGACACATGAAATAATTAATAAACCAAGTTTGAATTAGCTTGCAGTTAGTATGCTGTAAAGAATATTGGATGATACAAACAGCTTCACCCGTGTTTCTTATGTAATGAGGAAACCTTTCATGTTTTTGAGAAAAACATAACCTTAGCATCTGGCGAGAACAAACGCACCCTCTTTAACCAGAAACTTGAGAATTCGATTGCATATGTAACACTGCAAATGGATGAACTTTAATTAACTATTATTTTTCAACACGAGTTTGCACCACCTCATTGGAAAGTCCATGTATAGAGTTTGTTAAATCAAACATTTCAAGAACTTTAGATTGGAATGAGATGGTGAAATTGTACCTGGTACCTAACTTTTTCCATGGAATAATTTTCATAATTTATTTAAAATTGGCAAGCAGTTTAACAAAAATGAACATTTCCAGCTAGAATAAGTATGCTCTTGCCCAAATGAAAACGAGCTGTTCCGACCATTTTCAATTAATTTATTCATTTTTTATTCAGGTTTTCTGTCCAATCTTTGATTTGGCGAAGTTTTCTGTAATGCACGGAAGATTATAGTTAAAATAATAAAGCTTCCTTTAATTTAGGGTTTCAAGTTGAAAACAGTGCGTATTTTCCTCTATACAACGTTCGTTTTTCCGTCATAAAGCAGATGAATTTGATAGACAGCATGGTTGATATCAATCACTTAAATTCCATGCCATGGGGATCGTACATTGAGATTTTTCACACCTGCGTTTAATTATATATATACTGGTATTTGTGATCAATTGACTGATACCTTTATGGAAAGTTCCCTGGTCTTGTATTTATTGTTTACTTTCATTTTAATCCATTCAGAATTTATGGACTTCATCCGTTTGTTTTATATAAGTTAAACGTATTTTGTTTAAGCTGATTCTTTGAGTGCATATACATTTAGGAGGTTTATAGGTCTTAACAAACAAACGAGAGACTTAAGTAGACTATAGATCACTCAATTTACGCATGCATCCTAACTTAACAATTTTTAACAATTTTTTAGACTTCTTGGTAAATATATACCCCGTGAGGTGATAAATATTGTGGTGGGGAGAAAGAATGGTGACCCGAGGTTCGGATCTATTTTGTCTAAACTCTTTGGTCGTCTGTGTGAGAACAACATTGCTTTTGTATAGTTTATGTTTGTGGGGCAAATGGGTATTCAGTAATATTTACATTTGTTGCGTTAAAAGTCACTTGTTTCTCTAGGCGATCACTTATCTGCTTTTCACCTTGCTATTTAAAGAGGTCGCTTGCGTATTTCCTTGCATTAATTGATGATGCTTGTTTTTTTCTCGTTATATTTAAGGACACTTTTTTATCCAGGCTTTATTTAAGGACGCTTGTCTATGTCCTTTATTTATCTTACGACACTTGTGTTTTTCTTTGCTTTATTTAATGATGTTTGTGCATTTCCTTGATTTAATGAATGAAGCTACGCTCATATTTAATTTCATATGTAAGTTTATGTAATCATCTGGACTAATTTTAACATTCCCCGTTGAATTTAGTTTTTATCTTCAGCCTTTTTGAGCTTTTTATTGGTTGAACGCCTGGTCTCTTCTATAAATTATAATTATAACTTGATTTCGAGACTCCTGTTAAGTATTGTAAGGTGAGATAATTATATTTATTACAGTAGAATACTGCTCACTTATCAGAAGTAGGTTTATTTTCGCCTGTAATTCTATCCGATTTTAAAGGAGCGCTTGGTATCATACTTTTCCAGGAAATCGCATATTTCTTTCCTTCTCATATATATATATATATATATACAAAGTCTAAGGTTTAATGTTACGTAATATATTCAATTAAATTTACTGTTATTTAATATTATATATATTTATAATCTTGGACTAAAATGTGTTAATTTGTTTTCGCAGTCGGTTGCTCTTTAAGACCTGCGTGTAAGGCGATTTGAGCAATGTACGAGGGGAGGTCAATAAGCTTTGCACATCGGTAGGGCAAAACAGAGGAAGGGGGATGGCTGTTTGTGGAAGTGTCAAGACAAGTTATGATAAGTTAGGACCTGCAGCCGCACACTCCTGCCTCGTCTATTTAAGAATCAGTAGCTAATCAAGAAGGTTGAGCACCGCGCAGTGATCAAACTTTTGACCAAAGAAGGCAAGAATGCAAAAGAGATATGAACGAATAGTTTCAGTGTACACGCACACCAATCCTTCCTATGCAACCATGCTCGCTGGAATAGGGAGTTCCGCCATGGTTGTGAGTCCCTTGAAGATAAGTCCCATCCCGGGTGCCCGCCAGACGTGACCAACGAGGACAATGTGGTCCGTGTGGAGAGGATGATCCTTGAAAATCGACGGGTAAAGGTTGAAGTAATCAAGTGAGAACTTAGAATATCACATGAAAGTGTTACAACATCATCCACGACAATTAACCCATGACTAAGGTCTCTGCCCGTTGGGGCCTTATAAACCTCACAAAACCTCACGCCCCATGATCGACGTCAACGTCGTCAAACTCCCCAAGGCCAGAGTTGCACAAGCTACCCTGCGCGAGAGCGAGTGCGAGGAGCTCAACCATCTCCCCGTACAATCCAGATCTGGCCCCGACCGACTACTTTTTATTTCCGCCACCTCAAGGTTGCACTGCGTGGACGCCGTTTTGGGGACGATGTAGATGTCCAGCTCGCCGTCCAGGAGTGGATTGAACAGCAGTCGGGAATTCGAAGCCTCAGGGACAAGTGGCGCAAGTGCATTGAAGTCGAGGTTAGTTATATTGAAAAATAATAAAACACCTTTCCTCATATCTCGTTTTCTTATATCCTAATTGCAAAACTTATTCGACCGCCCCTTGTAAGTTGCTAAAGATTTGGGTCGTCTGCCATTAATGTGCCAAATAAAGTACATTGACAAACTCCTATCCTTTTGGTACATGTGGGCTACATCTATTTTGAAGTCTTAATAATGGCTCTTTCACTCTTATTCTATGTAGGCAGTATATGATTTACGAACCCAAGGATCACCGTGGTTTATAGAATCTTTGTATTTAGGTAAAATATTCTTCTAGTTCACTCACCACGAAACATGGTTGGTTTGTCTGGAACACCTCTAGCTCCACTGTATAATTTTCATGGTGATGTTAACGAGATCCTGTACAGAAAAGGATATTGGACAAAAAGTACATGAGCAAAGGCTTACTGTCGCCATTGTTACCACAGATGAGATCATTCCGCAAGAACATGGTAAAGAATTGCTTATGGTCTTGATGTGATTTGTTAACCAAGAGTGTTATGAACAACTATATTAAATGTAATTAAATACTTCGATATACACCCGAAATTTATAACAAATTCCGCAGATTTATCTAATAATTTCAATTTGCAAAGGGACATTCTACACACCCTGTATATAAATAAATTATTAAAATAGAAAGACTTCTCAATGATCTAAATGCCACGTATCAATAAACGATTTTCCAATTATACGAGTACATATTATGCATAGGAGCAAATATCATACATTTAATCCCTTTTCATATATTCGCAAAAAATACGGTCATACTGATTTAGTTTGAATTTCTTTTCATATATGAGGTTAAAAGAAAAGTTCTAAAGATATAGTTAGAAATCGATGTCAATTCCTCAAACACATGACAATAAACAGTTAATTAGATACGAAACAAGAATCTATATTACAACCATAATGATTTATCAAGTAAAATGTATATATTTTGAGGAAATTCTATCCTTTTCACTCCATATTAGAGTAAAATTAAAAGGATCAAATCCATTTCAGTTGATATAATTAATTAGTTTCTATAGTAGTAGAGAAAACTTTCAAAAACTCACAGCAAAGAAACAGTGAGAAAGGGTAAATAAATGTGATAGAAAATGCATAATGCAAATTCAACTCTTTTAAGAAATACTCCAAGTAAAACTTTCCAGAAATAATGAAATGGCTATTATAATATTAGGCACAAATACGAAGTCGATTCCTCATATAATTTATTAAGAATTAAGCAAAGGTAGAAGAGTAATTTGAAAAAATTAACTATGCAACAAATTTTAATTTGAGTGAAAAGATAAAGTTATTTTCCATAAAATATATTTGACCATATACACAAATCATATAAGAAATTCAAGATTTAAGATTTGCCGTCCTGAATTTGATCTCTGATTGAATGTAATTGTAGTATTTTATTTGTTTTAGCCTTGAGGGATAAAACAAATATAATACTCTAAATTATCTCATTAATTCTTAGAAGTCAGACAACGGAAACTAAATTCAAAGAGGTAAATAGATATAGGATGTGATAAAATTATGGACGATAAAAGATTAAAAAAAATGGATAATCATTTCTGCTGAATACTGTTTAAAGAAAATATTATCTAATAGTTATCCTGTAAAGAAATGTGTTGCGAAAAATAGGCAACTCTTTAATACTTTATATTATATTATAATAATCATGAAAGTTTAGTTATTCTTCATCATCTGAAATGAAACTTGTCATATCCAAAAATCACATCTATCCGCATTCCGGTGTCAAAAACAAATTTAAGACAAATCATACTCCTATATATACACTATTTTCACTCCATGTTTATTTATTTTGAGAGGAGATTTAAGTTTATTTGTCTAATAACAACATCGGAAATAAAATAGAGAAACTATTTAAATTTTATTTGTTTTGTATGATAAAATCCAAAGAATATCAGATGATGCCTAAAAGAAGTAGTGATTCAACTCAATCGATCTGGATTTTTCCCTTTAGTATGGAATTTACTTCCTCGATTATGCTGGAACAAGTGAATAAATATTATGCTTACATAAAACTGTAACGGAATGAAATTACTCATTATTACTTTATTTACATACTCATATATGTATGGCAATTGTGAATCGTAGTTGAATTAAAACATTAAAAGGATTCTCTAAATTCGTGCTAAGCCTATTTACGCTAATATTTGCAGAGTTTTTGAGAGAATAGGATCGGCCGTTTGAGTTAGTACACCTTATAATTAGAGTTAGCGGATATAGTTGATAGTCATAGCTGGACCAGAAAAATTACTCATTAGTATCCATATATATATATATATATATAAATATTAATAACCCACAAATTAGCACGTGAGGTTCGCAATGAATTCAATGTCCCACAGGAAAATTTATAAGGTGCTTCCAAGTAGTTCCAAACTTTAATTAGTTTATTCTCAAGGAAAACTACACGAGAAAATAATATAATAAGGGTATATATAACTAGTAAAAGATAAGGAACCGCCTCTAAGACAAGAAATCAACAATGAGGGATGGGTAAATTTACATTAAGATTTAGGTATAACAGCTAGCAAGGTCAAACCGAGAGGCCATAAAGAAACATGAACAGAGCCAAAAGGGTTAAAAAGATTAACAGATAAAGCGATAGGTTAAAGAAGGAGATTATGAGAGACACGAAAAGTAAATTGAAACGAAGGGGAGAGGAACAAGGAGAGAGAAAGAAGAATAAAATAATGCTAATACAAAATCAATGCAATAATTAAATTGACAAATCGGGTTCCCATAAAAATGAAAATTGCAAAGAGAATTAGGAACATAAGTCAAGACTAATTTCTTTAAGAATCAGTTTTTTCATAACAACATCAATTTTAAAATGGCCAGGGGAAATGTTAAAGTCATTAAATTGGCTAATACATGAATATTCAACAAGGTTTCTTTTAATTGAGTCATTTGAGCGAAAATGAAATTTTGTGGAATTCCAATTAATTAAGTGGTTATTTTCGGACATATGCACAAAAACGCAGTATTATTTACAGCTCTACTAACATTGTATTTATGCTAATTAATACGGACAAATAATTGCTTTCTTGTCTGTCAAAAATATTTACTTGGACAAACAGAACATTCAACCGAATAGACTCTAGCAATATTATTTTTTTATAGTTGACTTGTCTTTTAAAGCAACTGAAATGTTAAAGTTTTTTTAAAAGACTGGGAAGGTCAATCAAACAAACCGAGAAGGGTAAAACCAAAATGTTTTTAACATTAAAAGGGATAGCAGAAGCTGTATTATAGAACCTATTTTTGCAGACGAAAGACAGATTAGAAGAAAGGGATAAGAGTAACATAGTGTGAGGGAACCCCACGGATAATCTATTAAGCAAATAGAACTTCGACGCACTGCAGAAGGCCCGGTTAGGCCTAAATTTGTAAGCCCTCCACCCCCTTCTTTCACAAGCAGTAGCCTCGAACCGCGTCCCCCACGATTCACCTTTACGCGGACTAGAATGGCCTCTGCAAGAAGATTCGAGGCCCTTTGAAAGTAGAGCTGTTTCCCGCTAAACCCCGTTGGGGAGAGCCTTGGACATAAATAGTGTTTGACTCCCATGAGGAGACACAGAGTTGAGAAGTCTCGCCCAAAACTCAGAAGATTTCCCTATGGTTCCAAGTCAAGTGCTAGCAACAAAGCAAAGTGACAGCTGGACTATTGAGTGTATTTGGAATTAGCCCCAGCCAGGAGGTAATTCCACTGAACGATCGCACCGAGTGATTTTCCAGTCTTCTTTCATCAACTCCTGTCAAAGTCCTCCTCATTTAGGGTAGCCGAAATACTCTCCCCTTGACCGGAAGTTACACCCCCCGACTTGCTTTTGGAGAACCGTCATCACTCCAACCTCCCGCTTTGAAGTCCGAGCGGCCTCACCTCAAGTGCAGGAGACATCCGTAAGCCAACTTCTCTTCCGCTTTTAGTAACCCAATTGAGTTAATCCACTCCCCCATTTGAATAGTCTCCTCTGGGAATACCTTAAGTTCTAACTTAATAGCCTGATTTATAACTACAATTCCCTCTTTCATTTACTGATGTGATTTTGCCCGTTAATTCTCTGAGCTAATTTTCTCGATCAATTCTCACATTAAATTTTGTGTAAATAAAATTATATTTTTGTCATGTCTCTTTAAATAACTTTGAGCTTTGCCATTGTCCATAATTTAACTGACCTCGTTGCACTCTCTCACGCTACTCACCCCGCCCAAACTCGTGGTTTTCCGTCCTTTTGTCGGTTCACTTTCAAGTTATTGGTCCCTCCCTTATAGATATAATATGGTGTTAATATAATCTAATGTCATACCATGACACATACTTTATGGCTAATTTCAAAGATATTGGATAATTGAGAATCCATATATTCAGGACTAACAACTCGTAAAGTCCGTAAAAACCTAGAGAAAAAACGGAACGTTTGACTTTGAGACTATGCACAGAGAAAAATGAATAAAAGAGTGTGAATTAGTAGGTTTGCGTTAGATGAAGTATTTAAAACCAGTCGGTGTTTTATGAACAAGAAGATCGAGAAAGGGAAGGGTTCTATTATTTTAGATCACATGGGTAAATTTAATGGAATGGGCGAGTGAATTAAGTTTGGTAAGAAAGCTATTAACATCTTTAGAATTAGGCCACAGGCAAATGACATCATTAATCTACCTGTATCAAACAATAAGGAAGTCATGGATAGTAGGGAGGAGTCTTGTTTCAAAGAACTCCATATATAAGTTAGAAAGAATATGTGAAAGGCAATTAGCCATGGCTAATCCAAAATTTGAAGAAAATATTTGCTATCGAACGAAAATTTACAACTTTGGGTACAAAGTAAAATGAGTTTGATAACAATAGTAGCAGGTACGGGAATAACAATATTTTGTAATTTATCATTAAGGAAATTGAAAAGATCTTCAACTGGAACCTTGGTAAATAATGAGCAGACATTGAAACTAACAAGGGTAAAATTATTCGAATTACAACTAGACTGAGGTTAGAAATAAGGTCGTAGCTATTGGTAAGATGTGAATGAGAAATGGTCCAAACTAAAAGTGTAAGAAAAGAAGTAAGCCATTTAGAGAGAGAATAAGAAACTGAACCAACAGAACTTATAATAGAACGTAATGGAAGTTTAATTTGTGCGTTTTTACAAGTCCATACAAATAAGGAAGGGTGGCGTTACTCGACTTGAATTTGGAAACTAATTCAGGGAAGTTTGTAAGTAAGAGCCGTGCATTTTTATGGAAATTAAAATTAACTTGTAGAGTGAGATCTTTTAATACTGAAAGGTAAGTAGCTTGTTAACTTAATAAATAATTCATTTTAGTAAAATATATGAATTTTTATTCATAATCACAATATGGAGGGACTGATCTTTACGAACAGTCGATAGAGCAAGACGAAAACAAAGGGGGCAATTAAGGTCGACAGGCTTATCCAGACATTATTAAACAAAACCTTTCACAATAGAATTTAAATGACTGAGGATATCACCGAATTTATCTAAATTGGACAAACCTTCAGCAATGGAAACAATAGAGGGGAGGGATAGGATAGAGAGATTCAGAACATATCCTAAGACTCTAATAGTATTTTCATCCAAAATTTTGGAGGAAAGGTTGGTAGCAGTTTCCGGTCGGCAATTCTCTATGAAAATAGATTTACAAATCCTAATTGACTGTTCATTTTTACAACTAGCCATTATCTTAAAATTTATATATATAAATATCTTTTTTAAATTTTATAATATGAATTCCTATGGGAAATTTTCTTTTTGCAATAGTTTGTCATTGTTCTGTTGTTGAAACCTAAGTGGGCCAAAAAAAGTCGAATCTAGTTTACGGGTATTATTGGCAATGTAGTTTTCCCTAGAAAAACCAGGGAAATTAAATTCGCATATTACAGCATTGCACAGGCTTAAAGAGAGTTTGCCCTTTGCTCTGATACAACTACCTATTGTTCGTTTGTTTTTGAAAATTGGTTAAAATTAGTGTTAAAGATTTGGGTGAGGCTAAGTTTTAGATCTTAAGATCTCCAAAATCGGGCAATAAGAGGTAGCGTTTTCTTTCGGGACAGTAGTGGGTTTAGTAATATGCTTATATATTGTATTTAAAAATGTATAAGCGGTTTTCTTAACAACTCCAATAGGAAATGAAATGTTTGCGACATATTTGGTTAAAAACTTAAATTCTCTATGCAGCAAAGAAATCGTTTGAAATTTAGAAGCTTCTGTAAAGTATTTATAGACAAATTTCATAATTCTCGACTATATGTATCAGGTAACAGTGAGCAAATTGTTTGATTTGTGGCAGAACTCAAGGAACTTAATAAGTATTTTAATATTTTGAGCTAATAAAATACTGAAAAAATTAACTTCTTACGCAATATGAGAACAAACCCTCCTAACTGGAGGGGAGTGCCAATCTTTTGATTTTGTTAATTTCTAATGCATAGGCTAGAGGAAATTTTTTTAAGACTTATCTAGGTACTTTGAGATCAGTTTGCTTAAGCACAATGGTATGTTTGGTTTAAAAGAGTACATTAGAAAACGTATACAAATTGACTATCCATCGTTGTTTATTATACTAGTGAAATCTGACTGTACCTTGTAGGCTAAAACCCAACTACATCGTGTAATTTGTAAAACAGTTCTCTATAGGTAAAGATGCATCGATACAAATGAGAAACAAAGAGTATTATATTATTATTTATTAAAATCGACGAGGAGGATTAAATATGGTCTACGAAAACGTACTCAAAGCCTTTGACCTATATATAAATAAAATAAGAGAGTTACGACAAAATTTAGCAAATGGCTAGAAGAAAGAAGTTTGTGTAATCCGATCGAGGAAGGTAATTTTGGTAATTCTTGGGGCTTTATTTCTACATTCTTTGTTACACACATTTTTACTCGGTTTTTAGTTTCCAATGTGATCTCTATTGGGACTTGTACCAATCTACAGGCTAAATTATTTTTAAACACAGAATCGACTTTATCACGGCTCGTCACGCGAACATAATTTTCTATACTCGTATTAACAGGGGTCACCATACGACTCCCTTGATTTTACTGTACATCTGATAAGTACAACACTTGATTTCCTATGTAACTCAACTCATGGAGAGACTCAACACGACTTGTCGATGGCTCTCGTAGCTCATAGGTTACATCTGAGGAATGTGACAAATTATTTCCTCTGTGATTCAACTCATGGACTCCAATTTGTCCTATAGACTCAACTTGACTCGTCGATGGCTCTCTTAGCCTATAGTTAATAGAATAAGGTGATGGCTCTTGTATCCCATCGCTTATAGAACAAGGTAATGGCTCTCGTAGCACATCATGAACACATTCATCTCGTTTAATCGTCGCACAAGACTTTTAGTTTCATCATTAGACACTTGCGGGACCTCTTTATCTGGCAAACTGTCTGAAACGGCATCACTCAACTCGGGCGCCTCTGCGCTCTCAAATAACTCTATGGGTGAATCCTCCTCCTAGGGGTTCGATGTGCTTCACCATTACCGTCAACAAATGTGTATTTCTTTCACCTCAAAGCCACTTACCGGTTGGGTATATTTCCCAAGCATTTTCGTTCATAAAGTCCATCCCTAATAAAAAATCAGTTGAAAGACAACCCTATTATCTACAATTTTAACTAGTATTTGATACGCATCATTATCCACACATAAATGGAATTGTAGTTCACCAAAAGTAGCGATTTTGCTTCCTTGCGCGTCGGTTAATCTATCACAAAATTTAGTAATATGATACCTGCATGGGTGCCAAGTTAGCAATTTATTCACGAAAGCTTGTTTTACTAAGGAACTTGCCGCTCCGGTATCTAACATAGAGGTAACCGGCAATTGCCTTACTCGCCTTCTTACTACTAGTTATTGTAAGGGGTTTATTGGTAATAGTCTAATACAAAGGATTTATTTAATACCTAGGTGGTCCTTCGCCTGGCGGAAGACCTCTCCCCAAAATAGCTTCCGTATAGTACGGGTTCTCTACCTCTAGGTAAAGTTCAGGATAGCACAACTCTTCTTCATAAGCAGTAGGCATATCTTTCCATTCGGACCCAACTAGACGAATATTCTTTGTACTCAACCCTTCAAATCTAGTCCCTGTTCGATCAGTACGGGTTCGTTGTAGTGGTTTCGATGAAAATACCATTGCATTCCTTGGTGCTACTGGTTCTCGGCTGTGACTTTTACATTTTGGGGTGCTACCTCTTTTGTTTCCTTTCCTACGGCATACTGTACAGTATTGGGGATTCCTACATTCAGCACCTTAGTTTCTTTGACCTCATAATTATGACACCTAGGAATTTCTCTGCATTGTATCATTCTGTGTCCAACTCTATCACAGTTAAAACACCTCTCTACCCTAGAGATATTGAGACGTTTATCATTCCTAGGTAGACTATCCCTCCACTTATCATTTCTAGCGTTCGTATACCCGGTTTCGTATCTGGTTTGGGTTCGTTGAGTGGGTGTATGAACTTGCGTATGTATGGATTTGGTAATGATAGTAGACTTGTTATGTTCAAAGTGTGTGGGTATACAGTGTTTGATGAGTTGGGGGGAAGTGTGGGATTTGGTGAAGTTGTAGGGGTTTGATCCATCGTCACTTGTTACTATGATCACTAAGGGTAACTAAGGGGGAAGTAAAAACATATTTATGTAAACTAGTAAGTGTTTGGCCAATATTAGCCCGTTTGCACAAGAAATAAGCAGTGCCTACCCTAACCAAAATTAATACGGAAATATAAAAATCTATTTTTAGCTTAATTACTTCGAAGAGAGATATCTTAAATGCTGAAAATTATTTAAAGCTCAGTGCCCGAATAATTTGCACTAAAACTCCTCAAATAAAGCCTAAAGTTCCCGGGTCAATATCCTACCTGAACAATAAAGTTTTGTTCTTAATTACAGAACAAACCATTAATGAAATATTAAGGTGCCACGACAAAATAAAGCTAACAGCCTAATACCATCTACGCCCAAAGGTCGTATCTGCAAGTTGCGTTGTATTCTCGACGTATTTAATCACTGACGTTTCGTACTAATTTAATTTTGTTAATCTTCAGGCCTCGAAGGTTCTTTTAAAGGTGTCTCTAAGTCCGCACTCGTGGCATGCTCTATGTCCCGCGATGGTTTCAGAGATGTAACCCTAAAAAGTGTTCTGAGCTAGCATCGCACTGTTGCTCCAACGTTAGGTAGGGTAGAGTAGTATTCATTCATTCCCATACAATAACAATCAAAAGGAAAAATAATACTCTCTTTTCTGGCCAATGAATAAACCAGGCCACTGAGAGGATGATGAAGATAACTTAGTAGCTGAATTTGGAAGAGGCAAGGTCGCCAGTGTTGATGTGCTCCCTTCTGGCCTTGTAACGATGGCGCCAATGACCCTTAGTCGGTAGATGGGGAACAAGGTTAAAGTGATCAGGTAGTCGGCGCAACGGAATCCTTCTTGATGAGAAATGAGAAGGACTGCCGGGTAGTTGGTATTCGGTGCAATCTGACGTTAAATGATGATTATTGGAGTCGGTCGAATCGTAGTAGAAGGGCGGTGACCCTTAGTTGGAACGGCAACTCGACGTTTGCCTCCCTGTTCTTGATGGAGACCCGGTATAAGGAAGTAGTGGGAAGCAAAACGAGTTGTATGAATTTAACTTTATTCGAGATACAAAATTTGCTCTGAATGCCTACTGATCTAAAATTTACAAGGGTTTTATTTTATAAAAGGTGGGGGTTCACCTGCAAAGAGGTTTGCAAATTGGATAATACTTAGGACGAGCTGTAGGCTAATTTAATGGAAGTCTTCCAATCCTATATTATGCGCGAGGAGTTTTCATAGGTTTTTAAGTGTGTTTAACAATCAATGTCCTAAGAAGGGAGGTTAATTTCCAATACTACCTGTTTATTTGTGTTCACGACCAGCTATCTTAAAAGGTGGGTGGCACCAAAACGTATGACGTCAAACAAAAAGGGTCTTTGTCCATATAACAGTTTACTAAGTTTCTTTGGGGAATTATTTTATAAGCCCTCCAACGCATGACGTCAAACAAAATGGTCTTTGACCGTATAATAGATTCCTAAGCGTTTTGGAGAAAATAACTGTATTACACTGATAAACGTTTAATTCATATCTATTTGTCTATTTATTATTTATCTATCTATCTAATTAGATGCAAATGTAAGTTTCCTAAGTTTGAAAGTGAGAGCCGGGCTGCCTGTTTTATCTAACTCTGTTATAGTTACTTTGTTGTTAAGGCACTTAACACCTGTATGATAGTTATATCAAGTAGTATGCATCTGATTTTCACCACAGGCACCTTGTCCGACACTGTCCAGTATCCATTTAGAGTACGGTTCAATATTCGGAGAAAAGGTGTAATAATCGCTCGGAGCTGATGCGCGGAGGTTAATGTAGGGCCTATATCTTTGATAGGAAGAGCCTAAAGAATCTTCAGCCGGTGACGATCCTAGTTTCCTCTTAAGATGGTAGTGTTTTTAATGAGATTTGTTACTACAATATGTTCGTTGTGCTGCTCGTTGTAGTGTTATTTGATTCCTCACTCTAACAGATACATCTATAGGTGACAATTCAAGGTAGTATTGGTCATACCGATATATTGATTGTTTAGATGAGGCTTCCAGTCCTTACTGGGTCATTCAAATTATCCACCACACATGTATTCTTCAGGATTGATTATATTTCACAGAGGCTTTTTATTATTAATATGTTGCCTACCTTTATGTATGTTTATATATATATATATATATATATATATATATATATATATATATATATATATGCAAGATTTGTTAAAAACAACAGCGATGGCTGCCTGGTATGGGGTGTGCCCAGCTTTTTAACTGCTTCAAAGACTTTCTTTTCAGAAAGCGAAAGGTGGGAAAAACTGCTGGCAAGTGGCATAACTTTATTAGCCGAAACGTTTATCAACCTTGACAAAAGTCATCTTTTGGGCGATGAAATAATTTTCACAAATGCATAATTATCGTAACATACAAAATGTTATAGGACCAAACAGAAGTGACAATAATTTTAAAGCTAGAATAAATTTCTAAAAATTTATTTGATCTTGACATAGAAAATTTGTTTTAATCAAAAATTTGAAAATTTTTAAGGAATAAGCAATGATTGGATCGGCTAAATAAATGCGTTTACAAAAATTTAATGATCAGCAGATGGATGGCAGATATTGGAAACGCTTTTTACTTACTATTTTTATGCAAGCAATCCACACCTTTAAATTTTGGAACCGAGATTCATCGTTTATTACGAAGAAGATTTTGAAGAAGTAGCGACTCTCAGACGTGACTTTGAATGAACAAAGTACAAGGACGAACCTCCCCGTCCTATCCACCTTATTTAGGGCGACTGGGCTAGGGAAACTAAGTCTCCATATCTACCTGCTCGAGCGAAAGCCTTATCTGATTTAAGTGGCTAACTTAGCGCAGGCTGAAGCTTAGCCCTGGATGGGTTAGATCCGTGTAAGCGGGGCCCTCGAGCTTGTTGGGAGAAAAAACTGCTAGGCAGAGTTGGAAGAACCTTTTTCAAAGTGGAAGAACCTGGTCAGCCCGCCCCTTCATAACTGAGAATGTTTGAATAACACAGCTACACATGACATTGAGGTAACAACAATAGTAAAATTTTAGCAGTGTAATTCAGCATAGATTCACAATGCAAAACAAACACATTTATGAAATTATATTCAGAGTCAAGAATTATATTTCAAAGACTCAAACTCACTGAATTATGAATAGAATAGATAGTCACAACAGTATTTTAGAGTATATATAATACAATTTGTTTTTTTAATATGTTCCTCAAGTTAAATGCAAGTATTTACAAATTTCCTCCCAAAAGATTTAATCCAACGATCATTGACAGTGCAAGGGCTGGACTAATCAAGAAAAAACAGCTGTGATATTTAAGATATGCCTATTAGAACTATATTTTTGTAAAAAAGCCTATACTACCTACAGGTACCATTAGAAAAATTAACTTATCGGCATATATTTTTATATTTCTGGATTTCAGAAGTGGAAAAGCCAGGCCTCCCCTTTTCCTCCATCTATGCTGCTAGGTGCTAGGGCTAGGTGATAGGTCGACAGGCAGGGATCTCGACTCGATGAATATGCCGGTTAGATAACCGAATATAGCAGCACCCTTAATCACATTATCTACCTTTAGCCTCTCTTCTCTCTCTCGTCCTTTTCGCCTTCTTATCGATGAAAAACGCAAGAAAAGAAGAAAAAGAATATGGGCTAACACATCGATGAAATAGACCAAACGGGTCTTTTTGCGCGCCCGGAAGGTCGCGCAAAAAATCCAATCAGACCTCTGCATTTAAGATCATATACGTTGAACTCGGCATGGTACTGGATTGCCTATTGGACTACTCTAACTCTTATATTACCATTTGTCAGAATGACAAAGACGTAGACAGGCTTCTTTAAGAACGAACAAAATCTTTGCTAGAAGGAATCAGTTTGGAGGCCAAAATTCCTTCCCAAATTGAGGCAAACAAAAGCTCGATAAAATAAAAAAGGAATTCGTGCGCGGTTAGAGCGGGGCCAAAAAAATAGATAATAAAGTTGAATAACCGCAACAACGGCACTGAATACACTCATGTACGTAAAATTATCTTTCTGGAAACTGAGATGGCAAGGAAGGACAAGGAAACCGATCTGTTAGTGTTTTACTTGAAATTATACCCGAAAAAATTAAAAGTGACGACTTTGTTAGCGTCCAAACGTGTTTTAACTGATTTGCGTTATAAAAGTACGTAATCCGAGACTGCCGCTTGAACGACATCGAGTTGTGTTCAGAATGTAACAGCAAAGCACATACGTGGCGCGAGCGTGACTCACAAACTAAGAAGCGCTTGAACTAAAACGAAAATCACCGTAATCGGTTGATAGTCTACCCAAGCAAATGCGAATTTATTGAAAATAAAAGAAATGCGAAGACAAGGATAGAGGAAAAATAGCAAAACCTCACTTTTGCTAAGGTCACAAAGGCTACAACGTAACAGATGCGCCAACGCTAAACATAATAGAAGTCAAACAGGGCGAATCTTTGAACTTCCTAAAATGTATCTTGCATGCAGGCGTGTTGCACGTTGCTAACCCGGGATCATACTCAAAGGAGTTGAACTTGATGCTAAAGAATAACGGGTTAAAACATATGTGGTTTTCCGAGAACCATCGATTGGCGGATATTTTGAATTTAAGATACAAAACTGCCCACACCGACTAAGAACAGCCACAGCATAATTTTATGAGCAAGTCAGAGACACAGTTTCACAACACAGCAGAATTAAGAGAACTGAGGTTTAGGAAAAAAATGCAACAGTGCAGAAAATAAATTATAGAGACTGAGGTAACCCCAGTGGAAAGCAACTGTGAAAAGGTTATTACAACAGTCCAAGCTGAGGCCCGTACACGGAAGGCGAAGTGTATAAAATAATTACTGGTGGCGGGTTGGTTAATCCCTGTGATCTGAGTCATATATTCATCAGAAAAGAACTCAAGAAGAGGGGCCGCGGGAAAGTAAAGTCCCCTATCGAACGGATATCTAACACAGCTGAAATATGATCGAGTCTGGACGAAAGAATTTCGAATTAATGGCCCAACTAAGAAGACTGAAGATAGTCAGCCACAATGTGGCGGGCCGAAATGAGAGGAGGCATTCCCAAAGCACGTGTATTTGAAAGAAGATATAAAGATTATTATCCTAAAAGAGAGCAACATAGATCCCGAAGCGAACAAAATCAAACTTTTCAACTACAATGTTGTTGCGAAGAATACTAACGATATCAAATACGACGGAGCCGTAATTGTGGAGAGAAATGACGTCAGACTTAGACAGCTCAAGGAATTGGACAAGGCCTACTTGGCGATCAGCGTAAGGACCACCACCGGGAACCTGATAATCATAACTGGGTATCAACACCTAAGGAGGGACTTTTTGCCCTTCCATAATTTCATGGATGTCTTCGGGTGAAAAGATCAGGCAATATTCATTGCAGATATAAACGCCCGGAGTGTAGCCTCGAGTTATGCAAACAACTTTAATAAGGCAGGCAAAAACCTGGATACTTTACTAGAGAGGAAAATAGTCGTTTGGATTTGGCCAGAGTTCCCAACATACTTTGGACCAAATAGAGCCACCTAGCTATACCACCAGATGTACAGTTTAATTAACTCATATAGAAAGGACCTTCGACGACGAGTGATCACGTAATGGTCGTTTTCACCTTATCACTCGACCCGATACAAGTAAGCTGCCCTCCAAGGAAACGTTACAAGAATGCCAACTTGGACACTTATGCGGATGAGCTAAACTGGCACCAACAGGAGGACCTCTCCGAAGTGACTATCAAGGAGATCGACGTGAGATTAGATAATTTAATGGGTGCACTAGTTAAGGCGGATAAGAGACATGTCCCTATAACAACTTCCAGAACCTTTCCGTATCCACACAGGACGGTTCAAATTGCCGACCTTGAGCATTAATATGTCGAATTGATAGAGGCTATCGAAAAAGCTGTCCCCAAAGAAGCCATATTGGCTCATCTATGATGGATTAAGGAAGATCTAATGACCGCTACTGCAGTAGAGAAAACGCCAGATGGGATCAACTTGTGGAGGCAATCGATTCCGAGCTGATACTCCAAGATTCAAAAGCACTTTCCCTAACATCTATTTCCAGGATTCATTGAAAATACAAAAATCCTATTTCTGCCGAAGCCTGGAAAGCCTCCTAATAGACCGAGCATTTTTCGACCGATAACACTGCTGGAGACGCTAGCAAACCTACTTGAATGAGCGATAAATAGTTGGCTTATAAGACATTTAGAGGAAAGGTCCTTAATTCCGCATATCAACATGGTTTCTAGGAGGGCATGAGTACGGTAACATCTCTGGCCATCCTAGTGGAGACAATCGCAAAGGAAAAATACTAGAAACATTGCGCGAACTCGTGATATGGGACGTCCAAAAAGCCTTCAACAAGGTTTGGATCATCGGCCTTAAATTCAAGAGTAGGAGGTTGCAACTACCCTAAGCTTAACGAAATGCCATTGCAACTATATCACAGATCATAAGTCCTATGGGGGCATCATAAGTCCCACCTTGTACAGCGTATATACTATGCAAATACCACGATCCGCCTACGACTCCACAAGTTACATACAATTTGCGGACGATATCATCATAGTGACGAACAGCCTTTACAGGCACGCCCGGAACATGGCGAAGGTCACGGCAGCAGAGATTGAAAATATTAACAACTCTGAGGGTAAATGGAAGATCTGCATAAACGCGGTAAAGTTCTCGACCATACATATAGGCAGGCGCAAAACTTCCAGACTTGAGGTTAAAGGAAATAGGTATCGATATCAAAATGAAGGGAGAGTCATCAGACCGAAGATCACCCAGCACGGGTACGCTGATCACGTAAAGGAATGAACAAGCCTAGCCAGTCCGACTCTCACCAAATTGTTCCAACTCAGAGGAGCAAATAGCCAAAATAAGATCAAAATTAACAATGGTATCTGCACGGCCTTCTACTCTACCCAGCAATTCCTCTAAATAGACTCCACAATTCTAACGCAATAATAACCCAGGGAGTTCAGAAATCTGCAGTATACGTAATCACCAATATGAGGAGTAGAGAGCATAGAAGACTACGGGATCTAACTCAGGAAATCGATTTTCCAGCCAGTAATGTATCCCTATGCAACAGGCCATGTAAAGTGTGGGATAAGTTGAGTAACATCCTAAAGAGAAGATGATATAAGAACATTTTGAAATCACGCAATACTACAGACTAAACAACTTTAGGAGCGGGAAACCCGACCCGAATGAGAAACTGGCTCCTATCCACATTTACAACTGACCTTGATATGCAATGCAAAGACCAATAGGAAGAGTAATCTGCACTAGAAAAGTGAAAGATTATAAAGAGCAAAAGAGGCGTGAGAGCCGCCAACTAACCGAGAATGAAGACTGATATTAAACGTAACAATTTTTTCTACAATCTCTATTCACTCCACTTCTACTATACACTTTATTTTTCTTACTTTTTCAAGACGTAAGACGTAAAGATCAGAAGATGGAGAGCAGTTGTCTTACGCTTACTTATGAATACTCGTACAGCAATTTTGCCAGTACCAATTCTGAACTTCGATAAGAATCAAGACGATTTCCTTAAGAATGTTTTAGACCTATGAAATAGCATCTATTAGTACATGGTATTTTCCCGATGCTTTAAAGAGTGGAAAAATCATATTTCTGCCTAAACCGGGAAAACTACCAACCTAACAAGGTAACTTCGGACCTATATCGCTCTTGGAAGTGGTCGCCAATATATTATAAATATTAATAAACATAACATTGTTCCACCATCTGGAGGAAAACGATCTAATTCCAAAGTGCCAATACGGACTTAGAAGAAATAGAGTCACTAAGATGGCGTTAGCCATGAAAAATATATTCCGACCTTATAGTAAGAGATGTAAAAAAGGCGTTCGACAAGGTGTGAAGGTTCGGACTGAAATTTAAAATAAAAAGGTTAGGCCTCCTAGCAAATTTAACCAAGTGCCTGTTCAACTACGTTAACGGCATATATATTTATAGATAGAAGCCAACCAAGGACTGGAGTTTGAACTTAGAGAACATGTCCCACAAGGACATATGTGAAACGCCCTAGACATAAAAAAAGAACCCGAAAAGAGCAAAAAGCAAAAAAATAAAAAACGAAATAAAAATATCCGTAGTGGACACAATAGATGAAACAAAATAAGAAAAACGAATCTGAAAATACAAAAACAAATAAATAAATTAACAAAAGGTCCGAAGTAGACACGAAAAATTAAAAATATCGAAGTGGACAAACATTGCAAAACAAAACCTAACAACAAACAGAAATAGCAAGTGAAGTATATATGTATAAATAAGCCAAAAACAGTAAGTCTACTACCACAAGTAGACAAACTAAAAACATAAAGGCTTGAATGATTTTTTAGAAATTAATAAAAAATAAGAAAATAAGATGATCAGGTGAAGAAATTGCCAGACGTACTAGCACACAAACTCTTCGACTATAATAACACTTTTTTTTACTTATACCCTCTCCTACTATAATACCTCAATTTTCCTATCTTTGAATCTCGTTGATAGGGGATGATCAGCAAAGAATACTCCTTTTAGGAGACTTTACTTTTACTTCGAAAACCAAAGGCCTATGACATCTACCTTCGGGATTCTTCGCTGAGATTTTTAGGCGAAGAGGATACACAGAATTTGCATAGTGCTGCTTTTGGATCCAGTTATCATCGACTCGTCTTTTACACGGCCATCCTTGCGCGCGCGAGCTAGAGAGAAAGCCTACGAGGGAATTCTGAACTTTCGCAAAACTCCCCGTGTTTCTGCCTGTTCCCACTACAATATTACATCTCTGGTTCTGATAACCTTTTTGCCTATTAGGATCTGTAGAAGCCTCCTATTTCTGACGTGTCCGAAACCCGGGTGGGAAACACCACAGGGGGCGCGAAGTAGGCCCCCCTCACTCTGGGGCGGAGTGGTCGGGACAGGTAGGAGGACTTTGCTATACAATTTATATAGGTAGAGGAGAAAGGGTGAACCAGAGTATAGATATATAGGGACACGACCCAGCGATAAGGGCCTGCTAGATTCGACCCCAACGGCGAGAAACATGTCCAGCTCCGGGTCAAGGAGCAATCTCAAAAAACCCACGCGCGAAAAAGTGTTTGAAACTGCTTACTCAAAGCTGGCAATCGCACTTTACAGATCAGACCTACAGGTTCATAGTTTTCAGTGACACGAATCAGGATCTGGAAAAATTACTGAGCAAAAGGTCACTAGAAAAACTAGAAGAAATCTGCTGCATACCAAAGGTTCCTCCGCACTTATCAGAAAAGAGATCGATTATATGTTGTTTTATCGACTCCTACGTTGGTACTCAGTCTGCCGAAGAACTAAAAGGGAATTTAAAGATAAACAGGAATGGGCAAAGATAGATAAGGCATGCAAATTTAAAAACCGCGACGGTAATGAGCACACATATGTGTTCAAGGTCACCTTCCCGATAACTAAAATGGTCAGAAACGCAGCTTAAAACGGGTTGGTTATGTTAAACTCAAAAGTCTCTGCCAGTTGTATCGAACGAGAAGTGTATGTTTCGCTAAGATTTGATCTTGTGCTACGCCAGGGAGAAGCATGCCACCCAAGAGTGCCAAATCGAACGGAAGATATCTTCTAAGTGCGCGGAATCCGGCCAGACCTGGAGTGTTTGCACGAATCCAAACAAGAAATGTATAAACTGCGGCAACTCCCCCTGCACCTTATCCATGATCTACCCAATTAAAAAGGCGTTGATAGCGGAAAAGAAAAATGCAATGATTCACGAGAAAAAGAGAAAGACTACCATTACGAATGCGCAGGCAACGAAGAGGAACGACATGAAAATACCATGCTGCAAATTGACCAAAATATTAGGCCCGATCTTATAATATTAATTTTTCATGGCTATTTTATAAATATTATGACACCTGGAAGTTATGCAACAGAGCTTAATAAGATTTTGCTCCTCACTGGTCTAAAACCGATTTGGTTTTCTTATAACTTACCGTCAGGAGACCTATTCCACGCCCAAATAAAAAGCATGACGAAAACGGTGACGATCATTCGCTCAGCTTCTGGTGACTCCTTTCTACGCAAACAAGATCACACCACCGATATGGAATCTCAAATAGGGACAAGCAAGCTGCCAGGAGAAGTCATTGCAGCAAATAAAATTGAAATTAAGGCAGAGGAATAAGAAACTGCCACGCACACTGAAGCATTCCAAAATTTTCTGGATTTATGCATGAAGATATGGTCATCTGCACATGTTCCAATACCGAGAAGATCCTAGGCTGGTGATTTGATTGATGGAGTCATAATTGGTAAATACAAGTGGGATTTCGATGCTGACGTAGCATAAGAAGATTTATTACAAGCATTCAGACAAGGCCTGATCCAAATCTGTCTCAAATCCTGCTTTAATCTAAATCAGGAACGAGTGAGAAAGAAATGATCGAGAATGGTGAGGGCGACGCTCAGGGACAGAGGAATAAAATTTAAACAAGTTCATAGAAATTAAACTGGCTACTTATACTAGATACATCGAGAATTTAAAGATCTCGCTCAACTTAAACGGCTCGAACGCAAAAGGTAGGACGAATAACGAAATTATAGGATCCGTCGATCGCGTAATTGTGCTCATTTCCGAGCATGGTTTAAATGATAAAAACGAGTATATAAAATTATACAACTATGTATGTGGTGCTGATGGCTAGCAACTTAAAAAAGAGGTACGGTGGAGTAGCCATTGCAGTCAAAAAATGAACTAAGTTCAAGGAAATCCCGGATCTAGCAATTAACATCTGCATGGCATATGATGACCTGGTAGTTGCGGTTGGGTACCAACCTCTAATCAGTCCATACCTTCCGATCCAAAATTTTCTACGTCTCTTCACAAGAAAGTCCTCAATTATCTTGATCGCAGCTTTAAATGCACGCTGTAGAATGGCTGGTTAAACTACAGCATTTAATGCAGCCGGTAACTCGCTAAGATTTTTGACAGTGGCATACTACAGAGAGAAGAACCTGATTTTGCCACTTTCAACACGAAAAGGTCATCAAGCAAATCAGACGTAGTGCTAACTAATCGGACCTTCTCTCTGAATCAAGTGACCCTTCCTGACCATTTCGCTTCGACGGACTATATCAGTATGATCGCCCATATCTCTACCTCCCAGATTTAAGTCCAAATTCCCAAAAGCATGCGCCTGGCGAGAGGAGACTGAGAGACATTCGATAAACATTTGCAAAATGTGCAGATTGATCAACTAGAAGGTGTTTCATCATCAGCCAGACACCTACGGTCACTTATCATCTAGCCAAAGTCCTCAACTCCCTCATTACCACTTATATCCCATCTGATTACTGCTTTCGTTCAACGGAAGACTTTCTTTACATCCAGGAAATCTCCAAACCAGCCAGGTTTATGTCTTAAATGGACGTCGAATCTTTGTTTATCAAAGTTCAGGTGGATGAAACCAAGCTCATTTGCCAGAAAATCTACCACACTGAGGATAATACCCCTTTCCCGATCTCTAAGGGGATTCTACAAAAACTCCTTAAGGCTTGTACCAAAGAGGCGCGTTTTTACACTTAAGATGGCCATATGTACGTGCAAGTCGACGGATTAGCGATAGGATCTCCACTAAGTTTGTTCTATTCGCCAACTTCTAGATGGGAACAGTGGAAAATGCCATTTTCAAGAACAATCCTTTCTCAAAACCAACGATCTTCGCACCGAAATATTGATAAAAAGGTTCATCAATGAGGATAACACTAGCATCCTCCTTACTGCTATTCAAACTTTCAAAAAAAGTCATCCCTGAAATTCACCGAAGAAAAGGAATACAACTCCACATTACCATTTCTCTACGTCTTCTTCCAGTCTAGACAAAGACATTATTCGACTAAAGTTTACGTCAAATCAAACAATCTGAGCTTCTTCATGAGCAAATCGTCAGAATGTTCGGACCGATACAAACCTAGGTAATGAAGGCCATGATCAATAGAGCCTTCTCTCATTCTTTAGACTAGACAGCGGTTGATACAGAAATAAAGAGATTACTAAGCTGCTCGTTAACAAAGGCTCCCCACAAACGTCAATCGATAATGTCATAAAGCAGAAGATGGATTCATGTTACAACTCAATACATAAAAAACGAAAAACCAAGTACAATAGGCCTTAATTACCCTGCATCCATGAACAGAGCATATAAAGAGAAAGAAAAAGTCCTCAAAGCTATCATACACTGGAATTTTATCCTTACCGATCGAATAAGCTAAATTAAATTAGTAAATATTACAGACCAAAGAAAGCTTGCGCCCTCGTCATAAATAAATAGCAGCCTTCTCGCCACGGGCCCTTGCAGGAGGGTAATGTCTTGTAGGAATATAAATGCAATGTTGGTGACTCTGAGCATCGTAATTACTCCTCCATTTGGATGAAGTCTAGAACCCTGTTACGGCGACTAACAGCACATCTTAAAGACGGAAAAATCAAACACCACACTGCAAGGAATCGGACGCCCCTCACCCGAAATATGTTAAATAGAAATACAGCCATCATTCCCTGAGAGAGTGATCGAGGACACTGCGCATGGCTAAGGCCGTCGCTATATTGAATCTAAAGCCACAAAGTAATATCCAGCTCCAGCCAGAATCCAGTTTGCCCACCACGGGAGGTTTTAATACCGGCCGCATTACATCATAGCTCCCATGCCTTTACCTTGCTTCCTTGGCAGATCATCAACGATCAACGACGATTTAAGAAAGTAAAATGTGCACGGAATAGATGTAGAGAGAGAGATATGTAGGAAAATGTGTCTATAGGAAGAGAGGATATGTACCAGGTTGTCTAGTAACCTCAGTTGCCATGCCTGTTTTTTTCCTTTTGTTGCGTCCTTGGTTACTCAAATATATGAATGTAGTTTGGAGCATTTATTTTCATTTACAAACCTCTTCTCTGAATTAAAGGAGCTTCTCGCTGCATTATTCCTCTAGTTAAATTTTTGTTATCTTTGGATTATTTTTCATCGTTCCTTTTAACTTTTAATGTCATTATTTTGTCGACTACGGATTTTTTTTTAATTATTAATTTGTCCACTACGGATCATTTTTTTTAATTAATTGTCCACTACATATCTATTTTTTTTACTGTTGTTAATTTATTATTTTCTCTTTATTTTTACTTTATTTCATTTTTATTATTATTATCATTTATAAATAGGGTAGATCGCCTGCCGCCTCTCTAGCTGGCTACTTTTGAAGGCTTGTTTGAATTGTAGATTTGGGAATTCTCCCTCTTCAAGTTTTATTTGTTGGCTAAATTCTTCTGGAAAATATTGGTCTATCTTTTGCCATATTTCCTTCGCACCTTTGTGCAGAGTCATATTTATTGGTTCACTATAGGTGATTTTGTGAAGTAGTTATATATCTTGTTATTTTGGGGAGGAAGGCTTGTACTTTCCTTTTAGTGTCTTTCTTAAGAATAATAAGTAACAGCTGGATATAGAAGCAATACTCTCACAAGTACCCTGTACAATTTCATTTAGCTTTGGGGTGAAAGCAGTCTGAAACGAAACAACAACTAAAACACCCAATTGATGGCACCACTTTTTTCCCTCTACTGCGCTGCATATCCATGAGTTTGCCAATGAATTCCAAGAGTAAGATGGGCCTATAACGGCTTATATCCCTTTCGGATTACCAGGTCTCAGCAGGATAATTATTTTGTCCCTTTAGAACTAGTCGGGGAAATATCCATCATTAAAGCAAGCTTAAAAAGCTCTCATAGGGCCGCATTGATATTCCGGGGAGGGTTTAGTAGGTGCATCTTCTTAATGCCGGTTATTCTTTGTGCTTTTTGTTTAAAACTCTTTTGAGGGAGCAGTCTAAAAGTCATCATGGGTGAAGAACCTCACTTCCTCTTGTGCTCTTGTGCGACACGAGTCACATCTACAGTCTGGTACGGGGTGAGCTCATCACATAGATCCATAATCCTTGCGAGTACGACCTCATATCTTTCATCGAAGATATTCCTTGTATGCAACCAAGTTTGCTTTAGCTAAGCCTTTTTGTATGAATATTTTTAGTCAAATTGGAAATGTTGATATGGTCGTTTCATGATGATATGATCGGACGGGATATATGGGCTTGGAATCGTCACTTGATATAGGGAGAAGTTGGGATTCATTAGTACTATGTCAGGTGTGGTTTAAGACCTTTCTGTGTGATAGGTCTTGTATTTCCTTGATTCTTATTGCTTCTCTGATCACAATGGAAACTTCCTCATACCTTCCCCTCGAGTGGGTTACCATTTGAACCCCATTTTCAGTTGTAGATTTTTATATGCTCTCGATCTCCGTCCAGACCATTTTCAGATATCCGTACGATGTCTGGGTTTTCTGATCTTATAATCTAATTGTATATTATTAGGGTTGCATGCGTATAGGTTTAGGTAGAAGATTTTCAGGTTTTTAATATATTTGACCTTGGTATCTAGATCTAATTTTCTATTTGGTTGTTTGCTCTTCATTCCTTTTTCTCTGGCTGGAGATCCCACCCTTCCAAAGCTTTTATTCTTAAATTGATCTTGGCTTATGTTGAAGCGTGACTCGAAATAAATCTCAACTAGACCTCATAGAATTGTCTGAAGTAATTCTTCTTCAATTATATCAGCATCAAACTCCCACTTGTAATTTCCTTTGACTATCCCCTCAATAATGTAACCGGTTTTGGACAGTTTCGATATTGCTACTGATGGGGATCCATGTATCACCATGGATAGTTTTTAGGTTATATAACTTGTTGTGATAGACGTTGCAGGTCCCATTGGTTCTGGTTCATCGAATGCAGGTGTGTGGCTCATGTCCATTTTATAGTCTGTTCTTTCTGTAGTTTTAAGTTTGTTTAATCGTGGGTCTCGAGAGGCTGAGCGGGACCTGGACACGGTTTCACTCACTGTCTTGATTTGGGCATGAGATAGTTCGCCAGATGGCGGGTTATCTGGGAACCACATAGGCTTGAGGCTGTTGTGTAGAGCATTTTGTTAAGTTCAATTGCGTAGCTACCAGGCTTCATAACATTGGCAAAATGGGCATAGTCTTTTCCTGCTCGGCTCTCTTCACGGCCTTTTCATACGTGGTATTAGCTCTTTTCTTTCTTTCCTCAATCATTATCACTTTCTTATCAGTACTCAATGTCTTTTTTATTGTTCACGCCATTCATAGTTTACGTTGTGAGTTGCCGCAGTTGCGACATTTCTTAGTCGGGTTTGTGCATCCCTCCACGTATGACCGAGTTCTACATACACCGAGAACATTTTTCTCAAGAGTTTACATTCTTTGATGGTATGCTTCTCCATAGCCTAGCACGAGAGACAAGTTTGTAGTGGGATAAATACCTTACGCTCTATACAGATAGAAGTAAACTCCTTTTAACCTGAACTTCGCAAGCCCCCTTCTATGGACCAAACGGCAATCTGTACATTCAAACTGATGGCGTTGCAATGTGTTCTCTCATTAGAGTAATGTTTACATCTTTTATATTGGAACAGTGAATTAACTAGTTTTTTCAAGGCTACCGAAACTATATATTTACTCCATATATATAGACCAGATATACATAAATGAAAGCTTCATACAACCTGCTTCCTGCAGAGGCTGGTATCCCTGTCAAATCTCGTTTGGATGGGAGCCTGTTCAATCTGCACCCCCTTTAAGCTCAAACTATGGTGACAAGAGAAATCATCTTAGATCTTCAGTATGCTTATGATGCCGCCTATATCAGCTCCTAACCTGAACACCTACAGCATAACCTAATATTCTTAGCCAACACTTACTCTCGCGCCGGCCTCATCATCAAGACAACCTAATCCACCCCAGAATCTTTAACATTCCAGATAAACAATCAACAACTAAAGAATTCCCTAACATTTCATACCTGTGCTCTGTCATCACAGAGACCTGTTACATTACCAACGAGGTGTAAAAGCGTATTGGCCCCGCATCTGCCTATTTGTAGTTTTGTAGAATAAGGACATAACAATTAAAACTAAAGTGACTATTTACAAAGCAATATACATCTCTATACTTCTACATGGCTGGGAGGCCTGGGTTCCATACATGAAGTAAAAAAAGGGTATGCACGCAATTTTAGTGATATATCCTTTATTTGAACACAACTATATCTCAATGAGAGCTCCAGCAAAGAATATACTGCGTCAAACATTACTACAAGAAGTGCTGGACACTTTCGTGCATTAGTTCAAATTTGAAGAATCCCCCTACACTAGCAGAATTTAGGAGCAGATTGACCACTTCAAGAACTACGGGACAATGGAGAGCCTCAATGCAGCCAGTGACAACCGTCCAAGAAATTCAGGAAGCTCCAGAAATCGTACAGCTAAGTTGGTCGAGAGCGTGAGATAATCACTTGAGCAGAGTCCAAAATGCATTGTGCGCAAGCGAAGTCAGTCCCTCACTATATCTCGTGAGACATGCAGTAGAGTGCTAGTAATGGATGTATAGTCCTACCCATATAGAATACAGAGGAAGCAGACCCTTAAATTCTGAGACAAAGAGCAGAGTAAGGAGAAGATTCAGTAGACACAAAATTTCGTTAACCTCCTTTGGACCTCAGATAAAGCTCACTTCCATCCTAAAAGAAAAGATAAACTTGAAGAAAAATGTCTTATGTTAGACTTCCAGACCAAATGAGGTTGCCACCAAGTCCCTTCACTCCCCTAAGTGCACGGTATAGACTGCATTCTCAGCCAGAGGCATCAACGTGCCATTCTTATTCAAGGAATCTGGCGCGAAGGTGACAGTGCTGAGGAGCGGTATGTTGAGGTCCTCAAAGCCTTCAAGCAAGAGTTGTAGACCATGTGCCCGTCGCTTATGGAGAAGTTCTGGTTCCAGCAAGATGAAACAAGCTCTCATACCTAAAACTTGTACCGAGATTGGTTGAAAGAGAACTTTGTTGGCCGCGTCATCAGTCTCAAAACTGATTTTGAGTGGTCATTTCACAGCCCAGAACTTAGCCCTCCCCAGGATTTATTTCTCTGGCGCTATCTTAAAGACAAAGTGTACGCAGGGAGACCCAGGACCATCACGGAACTCAAGGAATTGATCAGGGAGGAAAATAAACCTATTAGTAGGTCGGTTTGTAAGGAGTTAAATGAAGGTCATCTCGAACACGCGCTCTAGAATAAAAAAGAAAACCCCAAAGACTCTCATGTTTTGATATGATGTTTTTAAACACAATAAACATGTCATCACCGAAGTTTCATTCAATCCCTGCAAAAAATTAAGAAATGAGTCCTATTGATATTTGGAGTCCGTTTTTGGTGGTTACCCTTTATAAGAAAACTGAAATCTTTCCACACGAGCTGCTTACAGCAGATATTCGGAATTAAGTGGTGGCACAAGGTCTCACACACCGAAATACGTAAGCATGCTAACATCGAGCCCCTTGACGTCCTTCTGAAACAAAAACAGCTACGATGGGTAGGCCAATGGACGAATGGCTTAAGGGTAACTAGGCCATATTATCAGTATGTCCGTGGATACGTTACCACCAAAAGTCTTATATGGCCAGTAGCATGGAGGAACATGTCTCGCAGGAGGACTACGCAAACGATACAAAGATCATGTAAAGACATTCCTCCAGAAATGCAACATTCGACTGAAAGAATTGAGACAATTTCTTCTGACCATCTCCAAAGGCGAGCCTCCTGTCTGGAAGGAACTGAGGCCTACGCAATCCGCCTAAGAAATATAGCAGATGTGATAAGGATACAACGACATCAACCACGTTCCTAGGAAGGAAAATTCCCTTGTGACATATGAAAACGTATCTCTAGATCACGAAAGGGCTATATGCCCATAGACGCAACCACCAGAACTAGACTCGCCTAAACTTCTTCTAAAAGCATGAAAAGACGTCATCGTCGTAATCGACGGACAACTATTAGCATGTAGGCATGTATTTTATCACTACCGAACTGTTTTAAATGCACCGTTCGGCATGGGAGATAATGCATTTTGCTGAGTTTGCAGTACCATTGACATCAGGGGCTTTCACAAGGGCACAAAGGGGTGAGTAAAGTATTTTACACATTAACTGCATCGCAGGAATCAAGTTTGCCTTCTGGGCTGCCTGGCAATGAAAATGAGATACTGTCACTGAAAACCTAAATTTTTCTACCATTGTACCCCGACATCCTGGGGTTCTAACACCATTGAATCGAAGAATTCAGGTGGTCTATTTTTTTCCTCTTTGAATTCGTCACAATTGCGGGATAGACACCCAATTGATTGAGCGTTCCCCTACCTGCGAGGAATCTGAGTTCACCCCAAATGAGGTAGATTCATGTTCATTGTCTCAATTTGGGAAATCTTAACTCCACGTGACCAATCCCAGTACCAGGAAGAGCGGAGAAGAAAGCTTATCTTCAACAATGGAGAATGACCTTTCTTTTGAATATTTTTACGTGGTTTTGTTGGATTTTTTTGTTGATGGTTATATTTGTAGTATTCTTTTACTGCATTTAGCGCTTTTTAATATAATTTTGGCAACCTATTTTCCTGCATGCAGCCGAAAAGAGATATATGTGAAAAAAATGCCACTCAAGTGGAGGGAAAATTATACAAATCCTTTGGATGTGGGGTTAGTCATTAAGTCTTTCCAAAATGCTGGAATCCTCGTTCATGTAGATAGAAAGAAAGAGTCTAAAGGGCCAAAAATAACCAAAATATTTGCTCTATAAATCTAAAAGCATTACACATTGCTCGCAGTAGTTTTTAGAAAAAAAGTAAGCAACCATATTTATTAATGGAATGCTAAAATTAGCGTGTGTCCTACAAATTTTGTGCTCTACCTTGGCATATATCTGTATTCGAGTAAATCTTATTAAGAATTACTAATTTTTGGAGAAATATAGTTTAGTCTCTCTAAAATCTGCTTTCGAAATGATTTTTCAACCAAAATGCTGTTGCTTCACTGAAATCCTAAAATATTAAAATTGCAATATAATTAAGCTTGAACGTTTAGTCATTTTCACATAGAATTTGGAAGTATTTGATATTACTGTTAAACATTATATATACGTTTTATGTTAGGTTAGATGAGTTTAATTTAGCTAAGTTAGGTTAGGTTAGTTTAGTTTATCCATTTTGGCTGAGTAACTAACTAAATCCAACGTATCAAAGACTAAACCTGACCAAAATCAAGCCTAACCAAAATTACGATACACGACAATAAAGAAACTGATCGGTAGGACACTTGCTAAAGCGCCACAAATCCGTTTTGCCATATTACTGATATGACTAGAGATTTCAGCTTATCATGGACTTTATCAAAGAGTGATCAATTCATATAGTAAAGAAAGTACTTGTGAAAAAGTTATATTTACACCCATAAAACCGCAATACTATATTTACATGATTAAATAATACTAATGTAAATACATATTAGGCAAATTTTAATTATTATTCTTAAATCAAGACAAAACATTTTAAGGTGCATTCAAAGTAGACTAAAAGACAATTTAATTTTTCATCGAGTCATTTCACTAAAATTAGAATAATTTAAATCTATAACCGCCATTTGAAGTAAAACAATCCTTATAGTGAGTTGCATAAAACATGAATAATAAAAAATGGGCTAATAAATACGTGTAATAATTCTCAAAGTATATTTCTCTAGTTCATTTTTTTCTTAGTACGAAAGAGAAAGAGAAAACTTCAAAGGATTAACAGCGATCTGAAATTCACTTACTCACTTAATTGGAAAAAATCTATAATATGCAAAGTTACAGAAACGATTTTAAAAATTTATGTCAGAGTAAAATTAAAAGAGAAATCGTCACTCGATAATTTTTGGCCAGATTTTAACGAAACATGTTTTATTTTGCTTCCTTTTGAAAATTTGCGCAACCAAATTTGAACAAATTTTTATCTTTTTTATACACGCAAAGAAGTACCCAAGAGAAATAATTTATTTTAATTTATATATATATATAAATATATATATATATATATATAAATATATATATATATATATATATATATATATATATATATATATATATATATATATATATATATATATATATATATATATATATATATGATGAAAATTAATGCAATATCGCAAGAAAAGATGATGAATTAAACTACATTCTCCGAAGACAATTTAATTCAGAACAGTTTCGGTCTATCTCACACCCTTTTTCAACTAACACTAGATAGAAAATATTTGAAAAGTGCTTACATACATAACACGGGGTCAGGTCGTGAAAGACCCACAAAGAGGGATATCCCTTACGCCCAATCATTTTCAATATTAATTCTCCCACTTATAAGGTCTCCAAATGGCTCGCCCAGCATTTATCTCAAGCAGTTGGAAGAATCTCATCTGCACACATTATGAACACTCAAGATTTCATTGACCGCCTCAACCACCTGCAATTACCGGATGGAAAACTTATGAGCTTTGATGTAAACTCTTTGTTTACCAAAGTTTCAAATGACCAAACCATAGGCCTTCTGCGGGAAATCATACCTAGACTTAATTTGGATCTTCCCATTTCTACGAGTAAATTTATCGATTTTGTTGAATTATGTCTCTCTGACGATGTGTTTAGTTTAAATAATGAGTTTTATAGACAAATATTTGGCCTTAGCATGGAAAATAGTTTATTTCCGATATTGGCATGTCTCTTCATGGAATATTTTGAGACTGAACTCCTTCCAACAATTTCTCCCCCTAACTTTATATGGTTAAGGTACATTGACGATGTATTTTCTGTATGGCCTAATGGCCATGATTTTGATAACTTTTTTAATAATTTGAATAATTTGCATGTCTCTATCAAATTTAAATATGAATGGGAATATGATAATAGATTACCCTTTTTAGATGTGCTCATTAATAAAGATCACCATGAATTAAAACTTGACGTTTAAGGGAAACCAACCCACTCGAATGCCTATATACATTATTTTTGGTTTCACGATAATACTGTTAAAAAATCGGTAATTTCTAACCTTTTCCTTAGAGCATACAAAATATGTCATTCTTCCTATTAAGATGAGGAAATCGTCATTATCAGGATAATTTTTTCTAATTTATATTATCCTGATTGGTTCATATCGTCTGCCCATTTTGCAGCTAGGAAAACATTCTATGATAATAAGGCTTCCTGCACTAATGACTTCAACAAATGTATAACATTGCCATTTAATAATAAATTAAATAGTTTAAAGGATATATTTGGAAAAGGGGGTATTAATCTAGCGTTTAAATATAATAATTCCTTAAACCAATTGATGATTGCCAGGAAACCCAAAGAACATCATAACATAGGAGTATATGCAATACCATGCAACGATTGCCATAAAGTTTATATAGAGGAAACGGGGAAAAATCTAGACAAGAGATTGTACGAACACAAAAGAGATATTAGAGTGGGCAGCCAAAGCAGTGGAACATTTTGCCATGTTAGAGACTTGAATCATTCGATCGATTTCAATGGAAGTAAAATGGTATTTAAATCAGCTAACTCTGTTAAGATAAGAATCCGGAATACAGCTTGATATCGTCCGTTCCTAATTTAAATCTATCTGAGGGTCAATTTTCTTTTAATCCTGTAATACGAAAGCAAATAAACAAAATAGTAAAATGTCAGTCCTTCAATATGTTTAGGCCTCCTCCTCCCCCCTGATTAGACACAAGTAGGGGATTGGGGGAAAAAGAGGGGATCTTTCACGACCTGACCCCGTGTTATGTATGTAAGCACTTTTCTAATATTTTCTATAGTGTTTGTTGAAAAAGGGTGTGAGATACACCGAAACTGTTCTGAATTAAATTGTCTTTGGAGAATGTGGTTTAATTCCTCATATATATATATATATATATATATATATATATATATATATATATATATAGATATATATATAAATTTACATAAATTATTTCTTGGGTACTTATTTGCGTGTATAAAAATGCTAAAAATCTGTTCAAATTTGGTATTTGGTATATATATATATATATATATGAGGGTAGTTCCCAAACTTGTAGGCCTCATAAAGATATAATTACGAAATTTCATCGAAACTTGTAATTCCGATTCCTTCCAAGCTTCGTAGCGAATGACTCCGACTCTCAATATTTAAACGCATTCATTACCAGTTTTATAATCAGTGATAGACACATCAGTGAGCGCGTAATTAAAATGTGAATATTGACCGAATAGCAGCGATTTAAATTCCTCACCAATGATGCTGTTGCCACGACATTGGCTTCACGCCATCTTGATGAAGTTTACACCGATTCTTCTCTTTCTCAAAAGCACTGTAAAAATCAGCAGAATTGTTTCGTATCGGGCGAGAGGCACTAGAGGATGATGAAAGTCAAGGACATTCAACGAGTGCCATAAACCGTGAAAGAATTACTCGTGTGTGGAAAAAGCAAATAGATACCGTTGTCATAAGGCTAAAGAAATAGCAGAAAGCGGTGATGTTTCTAAGACAAGTGCTCTTCAAATTTTACGCGAGCACCTTTATATGAATAGAGTGAGCGCAATATGTGTCCCAAAACTTCTTTCTTCAGTTAAGAAAACGCGCAGATTGAAAATTGATGTTATTTCTTCAATTTTTAACTAAAGATGCAACCATGGTGCTCTACTATGATTCTTTATCTAAAAGAGAAACAATTAAATCACGTTGATAGGGTGAATGGCCTCTAAGAGTGACCTGTGTGTCAAATTTAACAAAAGAACTAGAAGGAAACACGGTTGTAAATGTAACGTATTCTGTTTTCTTGTTACATAAGTTGAGGGACAACAAAGAAAAATCAGACTACTCCATGAAAATACTCCAGTTCACACTGCTGCAAATTAAAAATGGTCTATTATTGATTGATGCTTTTAAGAACTTAACTATCCTCCCCACAACTCAACACTAGGTCTCAGCGACTAATGTCTATCTTCTAAGCTCAAATCTCAGTTGAGAGGTAACAATTTAAATGTTGATCAAGTGATTTCACAAGTCTTTGAGGATTTCCGGTCAAAAAATAAAACCTACGTTTATATAGTCATTTGTATGCTTATTTGAAGATCTAATAAATGTGCGGTTAAGCTGGAGGATTATATTGAGCTATAATAAAATTAATTTTGTCATTTTTTTTTTGTTATATCAAGCTTCCAAAAGAGAATTTAATCTTTTATGTACCTACCTAAGTTCATATATTTTCAACAAGTTTTTTATACCGCAATCGCTTAGTGTAGTTAGGTGGCTTTAAAAAAATTGTATCTCACAGGTATACAGAGTTATTGTCGGTTATCTTTGATTGAAAGGCAAAATGTTCAAATTTCTATTATTTTCCGGCTGTATCTCCAGAAATAATTAACGGCTCTTAATCGGATCTTAAATATTAAAAAGACCACTACGCTCTCTATTAAATCCGAAAATATCAACTTGCTACGCCCAAGTACTCTTATAGTTTGGGGAAATTTTCAAATGCACACCAAACCACACAGACCAACTATCGGCTTTTTAATAATAACTCTCCAAATTTGTTTCTTTATCTAAAGGCCGAGAACAGTTTGTGTCACTGTTAGTTTCTCGGAAATTATCATTTTTCGCCATGATCGCAAAAGGGGTCTGAATAATGTTTTATACACCTTTGCATTTCGAATTAAATATGATCTGTAGTCGAGAGAAACTTTCATGCCTAATCCGGGACTTTCGGCCCCAAATTATTTTGGGCAGAAATTGAGACTTTTCGAAATTAACGCATGGGTATCTGAATAATATATTATACACTGATAGATAGATAATTTAATCTTATATTAACCCTGTTACTATGACTTGTTGTTGAAGACAATTCTGGGTGAAAATTAACTTCGAGCGTGATTGTGTGTTGAATTTTTGCCCTTTCATGGATCTGTGAAATCCATATACCTCTCAGGAAAAGTAAAAACCACACAAGTATCAAATATCTTTCTAATCATATTTATAGGTAGAAAATAGTGCTGAAGAAAGTTTTGCAATATCCACCAAATTGACAAGGTTAGTGTCACTTAACTTTTACTCGGGAGCCAAAAGTATTCGACGTCTTCGGACATTTGCCTATAAATTTTTTTATTACGCACTGAACTTGTAGGTTTATATGAGCTTTTGTAAAGGATAAAACCATGAATAAGATGATGTTGCTGGATTTATTGAACACATAGTTTTCCTTGAGTAATCATGCTTCATCCTGGATTTAGGGCCAAAATTTCTGTTATTTCGCAGAAATGACCACCTTTCGACATTAACTATGGGGGTTTAAATAATGTGTTTTACACCGATAGATAGATAATTTAATCTTCCTCTCCTTTTTCAATATAATTGATCGTTGAAGAAAATTCTGGGTGCAGACAATGTTAAAATTGAACTGATCGTTGAAATTTTCAATCTGATTTTAGAGATTCGAGGCGATTCTCTTACTATAAAAACCTAAGTAGTCACTATGTCTTATATAAGTATTGTTAGACACTTATTTAAATCGGCTTTAAGAAAATATGTAAAATTAGGGTCTATCCTGAGGAATAACTAAATTATTTTCACTTAACCTTCACTCGGGTGTTAAAAATCGAGAAAATATCTTTAGCCGAAAAACAAATTTTCAGATAACTAAATTACTAAGCATTGGATGTAGATAGCCTTGACACTGATTTATATGTGGATAATTGGAGTTAAATACGTCTTGCTTAGTGAATTTTGTATATACCTATTACGAGTATTCTAATCCCGCTTTACCCATGGAATTCCTTCTCCTCAAACGTGATTTTTAGGAAAAACCGCCAATTTTCGAAATCAAGGCTGAGTCATATGAAAATAAATTCTAAAATATTCCAAAGGAAATTTTATTTCCTACTTAACACCCTAAATTTATCTATTTTTAACAAGTTTTTCAACCCCAAACTACTTGGTAAAATTAGGCTGTATGAAAAAACTATAGCCCTAATTACTTCAGTGCGACTATTGCCACATTAGATTAAAATTTATATTCGAGAATTATATACAATTTATAGAAAAGAGATACACTAGCTCTAAAGGTAATATGCATTACCGCTCAAGATAGTTTTGCCTTCTCCACCAAATGCCAAGTTTAGTGCCACTTAGCCTTTACTCAGGAGGCCCAAATATTCGACGTTATCGGAATTCTCCTATATCTTTTTATTACAAACTCAATCTGAAGGCTATCTTACAACCTTTTGTAGACAATAAAGCTGTGCATAACAGCCTGTTGTTGGAATTATGGAAAACACATTTTTCCTTGGGTAATCATGCCTCATCATAGAACTTTGGCCAAAATATTATGTTTTTTCAATAAATTGCCACTTTAGGACATTAACACGTCGGTGTTTGCTTGATGTGCTATACAGCATAAATATATAATTGAATCCTTTATTAATCTTTTTAATATAATTTTTTGTGGAAGAAAATTTCTAGGTGCAAATAGTGTTTAAATTGGACTGGTCGTTAAAATTTTCGACCTGATTTTGGAGGTTCAAGGCAATGTTTTCCCTATAAAATACTAAGTAATCACTATATATTATATATCGTTAGATGCATATTTAATGTACATTAAGAAGATATGTAAATATTGCACTTTTGAATCATGCTATGGTGTATGGTTTACAAGGGTGAGCCTTGGGGATATGTATTTCAGTGATGGTCGATAGGAAAAGGGTTGGAGATGAGGTAAATGAAGGATAGAAGCAGCACAGCCGAGATGGGTTTTTCATTGCGTCGTTGAATAGAAGGAATAGAAAATTCTGGAAAAGCGGCCTGGTAAAAGTGTGTGTATGTGGAAGTGAGCTCAAATGAGTGCACAAGGCCATACGCTTAGCCGAAACGATGCCTTTAGTGGCGATTTGAATGCCATATTAGGTATGAGAGTTTCATCAGGTCTCTCGCTCTGAGTTCAACTGAAACGGGGGCAAAAAATGGAGATACTAAAGGTTCATGAGTTTCGATCATGATCTTAATTGAGTTCAGTCTAGACCATAAGGCCGGCAGGAGTTATGGCGCTGTGAGCTGAATTTATGAGAGCAGATTGCAGGAGGCTTGGCTTAAACAAGTTCAACAGACCTAATTCGCGTCCCTCAACTATTTTGACTTATGATCATATGACCTTCAAATCTTTCAAACAAAGTGAAATGTTTACCATTGGACTGACCGACCTACGAACCGACATATTAACTTAGAGAGTCGTGTGCCACGACTAAAAAGCATGAAAAAATTACTAGCGCACTTGTTTCTCTGCATATAACGCAGCACTATTTAAGTGAGAAGAATGGAATGTGCGCACCTCAGACTCGAATTAATAAGTCAAGTAGTCGTGCGAAAATGATGGGTAATCAGCAGAGCAGTTCCTGTATTGTGGTATTGCTAGCAAATTCTGGCATTGGGCCTAACATCTTTGCATAAACACACACACATTCCAATAATTAAAAGGAGGTGCGAACAAAGAGCTGAAAGTCAGTAGTAGGCCTTTGTTTTTCCTGAACTTTTTCTTGATTCGGTGCACCTTGGTGACCTTCTTGTTTTAATGATGATTGGGATCTACTTAACCGAGATATCTCGAAGAACATCAAGTAAAATTGTAAATTTTATTTGATTATTTAAATATTCTTGATTATTATGGAAAATCATAGGTAGAGGCAAAAAGTAGAAAAGAAAGGTAAAATCTATTCAGCAACTGGCCGTCCTCCAACTTCTCCAACAATGAAGCAAGACCTTCCCCATACCTACCTTGCCAAAATATCGCCAACAAGTAGGACAAAAGAATTAATGAAATCTAAACTGAACTAAATGAGATTAATCCAATTTGCAAAATCCAAACATTATAAAGTTCATTGAGCAAATATGTTAAAATCTAGCCCATTTTAGCTGATCTGGAAAATTGTTTCATAAATCTTCATTTTTATATATAACTACAATCATTTATATTAATTATACTAAGATAAAAGCTTAAAGAGGTGAATAATGATTCAATTCGGACATTAATTCATATTAGGCTAAGGAAAAATTCCTTTTCCACATGTAATTAAATAAGTAATGCAATTTAAAATAGTAATCTTATTTTTCAATCGGAAGTCATTTCTTCTCATTACATGCCAAATACCCTAACCAGAATATTGAAGCCATCGTGGAAGGACTGTCGTCGAAGCAGCACTGCCACTCTACTACAGTCAACAATCAACACAAGTGAGTTCAATTGTTCCTTATTCCGTTCTCGTCTCGTTCAATCGTCGAATCTCCAAACTACTGAGAAATCGTCCTGAAATATCTCAAATATTTTTTTTAAAACAGTACGTAAATAACCTTCCAACGAATAACCTGATTACCAAGAAGTTAACATTAACTCAACGTTTTACTTTCTCTTTTTAAACTTTTTTTACATATTGATTCCCATCGTACTTTAATATAACAAATAAATGATTGAATGTAACCTAACTTAGGTTACGTTATTTTGACAGACTTCCTGGAATATTCTTTTGCCTTGCTTTTACGTATCACTTCTCATTACTCTTGAAACCATATCAGTTAAGGTGATCCAATATAACACCCAAATCAAGTATTCTCTCTCAGCACCTACTCTCATGTAAGTTAAACTTATGTTATGAAGGCCACAGTATTGCAACGCGCAGGTGGGGTTCCCTATGTTGTTTGGTACACTAGTTTCCTGGAATAACTGCACATTATCCTATTCGTGGTAGGATTAGGGAAGCCCTTTCACTGGGTTGGTTTGAACACTGACGGATACTAGGAATGTTACTGGTACGCTTACCCCTCGTCCCCTCTCAGGGCTACTTCACCTTTTTTATTAGTTTTTTTACTGTTATTTATTATTAGCATTATTATTGTTATATCCGTTATTTTTATTCTTCATTGTAACTATTTTGAATGATTTTATAATCTTTATTAGGATATATTATTAATTAGTATTATTATTATAATTATTTATGTATTAATTATTATTATTACTACGAATTATTCAATAAAATTATTGATACATATTATTATTATTATTGCTAATTATTTATTAAAATTATTCATTATTATTATTATTGTTTATTTCTACCCACACCTTGTATCAGCAGGACTAGGTCAACATGTACAGAGGTATGTCAGGCACTAGTAGCCATTCTGAGAACACCTAGCATTATGAAATGATAATAATAGATGATTACCAATCCTACACGTTATTAGACCCGACTATCTCCAGTTCTCTTTAGTACATACCCTCCTAGCCATTCCCACATTTGCTATTCTATTCACGGAGGTTCGTTTCAGCCCGGTGCCCTCTTTTGAGCCTTAGTCAAATGGCATGTATACCGTGAGGTTCCTACCTTGGCAAGTATAAGGAAAGGGATGGGTTGCGCCGTCGCCTCTTCTCACCTTCCTTTAGTACACAATAAGCTGGCTACGAAGGCCACCATCCCTTATAGTTGAAGTTTCACAACAGTTCTAACAAAATGGCTGTCCGGGTTGGCAAATCCCCTCAAAGCTAAACCGGGACCGATTATATGTAAATGATCACAATCTAGAATTTCTGTTTCGAGGGAAACTATATTTCCATCATATGGAGGCCATAGTATCCACTTTCCATGAGCTCTTTTTCTTATTTCTGATCATAGGTACAACAAAAAGAAATAATGGAAAAGCGAAATAAGATTCACCTCTAAGCGTAGCCTTGCCCTCCCATGTCGTTGGGGAGGAAAACAAAAAATGAAACACCCTTTCGCCTGGTGGGTGGGCTCCGTTCTCACCATTGCTATACCATTTTGAAACCCATCCAGTGCAGCAACGATGAAAAAGAGGCTCACGCTCCTTTGCTTTCTATGGGCCCATCCAACCCTTTTCTATCTGCAGCCCGCAACCCCTTCTTTGGATGAAACCCTGGGTGACACTATCTCCTAACCAGAGCAGTCCCTCTTTTCTTTTACAAGGGCTTACTAAGAGAGAAGGAAGGCGGCCCCAAATTTACCACTCCTAGTTGGAACGCCTCGATAGGGCCAAACGCCTAATGCGGCCAGGGAAGAGCATAGCCCGTCGTTCAATTCCCCTTGACGTCAGGCAGTCCTGCATTTTTAGTCTGCAGGGGTGAACTAGAATACGTGATGCTTTGGGGGTGAATACCGACACATGGACGCCCACCTGATTTAGAGATGGTGCCAGAGGTGGTCCAGCCTCCTATACCAGGATCTTCCATGGGGTTAAACCTAGGCTCGGTGACAAACACTGACCTAAGATCTGCCACTGTGCAAGCAAGTTTTTCTTTGCTCGGTTTAGGACCCCGAAGACTCACCGGGAAAGGGGGGAGATCTAGAAGGCGCTCTGTCACTCTGGCCTATAGTTGAAGCGCCTCGATAGGGCCAAACACCTAATGCGGCCAGAGGGTAGCATGGCCCGTAGTTAAGTTTCCCTTGACGTCAGGCAGTCCTGCATTTTAAGCCTGCAGGGGCGGACTGGAATACGTGATGCTTTGGGGGTGAATACCGGCACATGGACGCCCACCCGATTTAGAGATGGTGCCGGAGGTGATCCAGCCTCCTATACCAGGATCTTCCATGGAGTTGAACCTAGGCTCGGTGACAAACACTGACCTAAGATCTGCCACAGGGCACCAAGTTTTTCTTTGCTCGGTTTGGGACCCCGAAGACTCACATGGAAAGAAGCGAGATCTAGAAGGCGCTCTGTCACTCTGGCCTAGAGTTTCTTTAGTGTTGCGCAGAGTAGTGAGCTTATAGCACTCTCTCCTTTCACTAAAGGAATAAGAAGAGCTAGGCAGAGTACATTAGTTCCTCTCCCTCCGCTGGGGCTACGGGGAAGAATGGGTCTACTGCCTTTTCGGCAAGTGACCAAGCCAAGATTAGCAAGTCACCATGACTACAGTAGCAAGTTCGCTGAGCAGAAACTCGATTAGGCAATCAAGAGAACACACAAAATATAACTGGTAATGCGATTAATAAAACTATTAATACATAATTACTTCCAGAGTCTGGTTTAATACAGTCGTGATTATAAATATATATGAATTATATTAATTTGCAGGTAACGAGAGGCTCTTTGGAAACGTGTTTGAAAATTGATGAAAGCAGTATACAGCTTCAAACCCATCAGAGATCAGTTACGTTACCAATGAACTTCAATGTAGGTAAGGTTAACTTTTTACACCCGATCCGAAATAAACATTAAAACATCTTCGAATTATTGTCGGAAGAAAAGACAACTGCGAAGTGGAGTTTCAAAAAATAAAAGCTTCAAATCTTCAAAGATGGCCAAAAGAAATGCCTCAAGAACGTATACGAATCATGTACATTCATAAAAAACCTTACGGATGTTATTGAGGCTAGGATGGGTCATACCAGATATTAATTTCATTTTGCGATTATATAATTTTCCTAGATATATTAAAATAAATCAATCTTTCTAATTTTATTATCCCCTTTTATTTTACCAATTTGTATTGATATGTAGTCGCAATGGATTAGGAACCTTATTTAATATTTCTCCATTATGCAAGTGAATCCTAATCCCGAATATAGTTGAACAATAAAAATATTATTATAGATGTTGCCTATAATATTTCGTCATCCTTTCAAATTTAGAAATCAATCCTGTTTGGAAGATGAATTCTTCTGGTGAACCGTAACACATCTCCACAAGGATTGCCAGATAAAGCAGCAGCCGTATTTCAGACAAAAGAGTACCATTTCACAACGAGGCAAAGGCCCCTAAATAACCACACTCCTACGGGAAACCAATTTTTTTTTATATAAACTATGTAGGTTGCGCAGATTACTCACATTAAGTGAGGGAGGAAAAAAGAGAGCTGACCACAACATTGGCAAATCTAAACCTTTCTTTTATCAAGCAGTTATAATATCCATTCCCATCGTGGTTTGCCACACTACACAGGTACAGAGTTAGTAAGATCGTAACCTATTCCCTTCTTGAGTCTGGTAGCTCCAATCAACTCGTCCATAGGATCCACAATCGAACCGAGCCTCAAGGTCTGACTCATTTGGTCCTATGACTTTCTCGCAACGGCTCATAAGGAAGCTGCATTAGCTCCATCTTCGATGGAGATATCTCCGAAACTGATAATTTGGCGCAGTTTCTGCGGGATTCTATTAATTTAAATTAATTTACCGCTCATTGCAATTAACTGAAGCCATTATTATTCCCCCCCAGTTCATTTATTTTGTACATCGCAGCGAGTGGTTTATTTTTTCGGCAACCTTAACTCTATGTAAAAAAACATATAATTTAAGAGTCACCTAATTCCTTAGCCCTTATATTTTACTGATTATTTTAATCGTACTTTAGATCCATGTATATAATAACGAAAATTGTTGAATACAATTTATGGAATTATTTTAAGCAAATTACTCTAAAATTTTCAAATATATTTAGGCAGAGCTTTTGAAAGAGTGCGTCGTTTAGGTAATATATATCGCTAAACCGATTCTTTCCACAGAAAGGCGGGTTGAAAGAAAAGAAATCTTTAATTCACATAGAAAATGAATATATATTTAAAGTTTTGATAATATTTTCTTTTGTAAATCCCGCAATAAAATATTTAGAACGACTTAATTTTTTTACCTCTGATATTCCGGATGCTTAGATCTATTCACATAACCTAGGACCCTATATTTGTACTGTAGGAGAACCTTTAAAATCCTCTATCTCAGCCTTACATTCCTATACATATGATTCTTCCTTTACCTCTAAGCTCTAACTATCATATCATTAGAACCTGATTTTCTATGTCATTATTCCTTATATCATATTAATTTACATTAAAAAACACGTTAATTGTTTTTAATAATACTAGGTCGTAAGCCAAAGTGAAACAGTAATTAGCCAGTCAATCCATTTTTTTTCTTTGAAAAATTTCTCTATCTATTAACCTAAATGATGCACCCAGATAATTTAATATTCAGGATTTAGCAATTTGATAGCCTTTTTGTGAGTTTGTACCATGTCATTAAATAAAACGAAACCTGAATATTATACTAAGAAACATGTCTAAATTTATACCATAAAACTGGGCGAAAGAAATTGTTGACCACCTATAAATTTGTGCATAGATGGCCCTCTTGACTAAAACGTAACCCTATCAAATTTTATGCAATAAACTTCGTTTCATTTCGACCTCGATTTTTAATTGTGAGGTTTTTTAGATATTTTTAACCCTTTGAAGCTCACTGGCACGCCTGCGTGCCATAACTTTAACTCGCTGTATAAAATATTTTTATATATTATTTTTAATTCGTTCTATTGTATACACATAATTTCAGGTTTATATTAAACATATTTAATGACTAATTGGCAACTTATTTGTTTTTGGACCATATTTTCAAGAACGATCAGTTGGGTCTTGAACCTAGTTGAGAGTGTTTGTGTTTTTATATCTTTCGGTAAGTGTTAGAGTGTTTTGGGGCCTACAATTTCGATATCGAGTATAATAGTATAGCATCTATACTTTAATTGAAAATGATTTTTAAAGAAATAAAGTAACTATTTAGTAATATGTATATGGCACAAACACGTGCCATTGTCCCTAAGGGGTAATTTTCTATATCAGAATCTTTAGTTACTAATATCATCATTATTATTACTATTTTGATTATTATTATAAATGTTATTCTTATTATTATTATTTTTATTCTAATTAATATTATTCAACATTATTATTATTAATTTTATTGATATTATTATTATATTTGTTTGCTGATACTTATTACTAAAATAAATCGGTACTTTATTATTTTCAAATAATATACAAGTATAATTATTTCAATGATATTACAAATTTACATTATTTTATGACACAATTCTCAAAAGGCCTCTATTACAGATCCAGGATGTCACGGCGAAGTAGACACATTGTTCTTCGAGAAAATGAAGTCCAACAATTATTATCATTGACCACAGTGATACTGAAGATGTAGCCGTATTTGATGAGGAAGATTTTTGATTTTATAGAACAAGATTTAGAAGATGCTCAAAATGAAGACCTGACTGAAGGCATAAATGTAATAATAGAACCTAACATCCCCGTCCTGAGTCCCACAACAAAGCTCTGAATCCAGTAGTAGCCTACTTGACTTTACTTTACATCAAACATCAAGTGAGATTGAACCTTTTAGATGGAAGGGAGTAGCAAATGAAGAAACAATAACATCTGTTGAGAACTCTGACAACCTGGAAGCCTATGATTATGGTAAAGTGCTTATCAATTAACGCGATGATCCAAATCCTTATGAAATATTTAACAACGTAGCTGAGTTTAATAATTTTCTAAATTAAATTGTAATTCCTCAAACTACAATGTATAGTCAGCAAAAAGGACACGTATTTACAACGAACTTGGAAGAATTGAGAGCGTTTTTGGGAATGAACATAGTAATGGGATACCATGTTTTGCCATCGATAAGTGATTATTAGCCAAGTGAAACAGATCTTGGCTTTCCATTTATATCTAATGTAATGCCTTTGAAGAGTTTCGAAGAAATAAGATCTCTATTACATTTTAACAACAATGAGCAAATGAAAGCGCGAGATGATCCATTACATGATAGAGCTTACAAAGTCAGAACAGTATTAAATAAATTCAACCAAGCATTTCTTTCTGCTATAAATCAAACTAAATGCCAATAAATTGACGAGCACATGATTAAATTCAAGGGTCATAATATAATAAGGCATTATGTAAAAGATAAACCAATCAAATGGGGTTTAAAAATGTGGTGCAGGTGTGATTCTAAATCAGGATATTTGTTTGAATTGGACCTCTATACTGGTAAAGAATAAAAAAACAGAATGCGGGTTGGGCGAAGGAGTTGTTCTAAAACTTACAGAAAAATTCAAAAATATTAGTTGTAACATTTTTATAAGTAACTTTTTCAATTCACCGGCGCTCCAGTTCATGTTATCCAAGAAAAATATAAATAGTACAGGAACCGTACGAATGAACAGAAAAAATATTCCAAGATTACAGGTACCTTCTGATAAAGTAATGAAAAGAGGAAATATCTCTTGTTTTAAATCAAATGGCATTTTTTATGTAAAGTGGATGGACATTAAAGCAGTGCATATGTTGTCAAATTTTATATCAGCATTTCCTGTTTCGAAATTGTACCGTTGGAAGAAGGAAACTAGTGATAAAGAGGAGATTGAATGCCGTGCTGTTGTTATGCATTACAATACCTATATGGGTAGAGTGGATATAATGGACCAAAAGAAAGTAACTTATCAGTTTTACCAGAGGTCAAAAATCAAATATTACCTAAGAGTAGTTTTTGATCTTGTTGATATTGCAATAAACAATGCCTTCATTGTGTTCTGCAAATTAGAAGGGACGTCAAGTATGAAAAAATTGATGCCATGACATTCAGAAGAATTGTAGCTCGTAGGTTGTTTGGAAACTTCTCCAACAGAAAAAGAGCGCCGCTATCAAACTTTGTTGTCTTCAACCCCCCAAAATCAGAATGCTATCTACAATTTCAAACATCAACACATTCAATGCGAAAATCTGATTCCAGACAACGTAGCAGAGTGTGGACTAAAAATAAAATTTATAGCAGAACCAATAATATGTGTGTTGAATGCGGTATCTACCTTTGTTATGTAAGTGGTAGAAATTGCTTTAAAAAATATCATGAATAACCTTAAAGTGATACTTACGTACTTAATATTGTATAAATATTATTTCTAGTTCAAAATATTTCCATTCAATGAAGGTTTTTCTTGCATCATATATCTATTTTTAGATAAATAATTGAAATTCCAGAATAAATATCACACATTTGAGAAAATAATATACATAAATATTTCAACTATGTTTTTAAATGTTTAATAAATCCTATTAATTTATAATATTGTTTTCAATCCTTATAATATTAATACAAAATGCTGTTATAAACAGTAAAAGTAAAGATTCTTGTAAACCATAAATAATTTCCCCTGAGGCTCAATGGCACACATATGTGCCATGCTCTATTTCCATATGTAAGAAATGATTTAATATTTTTTTACAATAACATCAACTACCACTCATATATATCCAGCCTACAACATTTTTCTAAAAAAATACTGCTGGTTTTCTTATGTGCGTTAAAGGGTTAAAATACTAAATAAGGAGAGAATGCAAGATTTCCCTGAAATATTTCTAAAGAGTGCTAACCGTTAAAATAAGTATTTAATGGAAGCATGATATTATGTTTCTTTCAACGTATTTGACGTGGAAGACTAGGCATTTGCCTACAATTGCCAACGCAATTAAATTTCATGATAACAGTACTCTTTGAATATAACTGGTATATTTTTAAAAGAAATCAGCGTCGAGTTTGAATCATCTAATTCACCTAACCCAAGGGTGATAACCAGGAATGTGATGATGAGAACTTATGGTCAGCACATACTTTAGATATTCTATTGCAAAGACAGTATACATTTAATTTTAGATTTTTTACGAAAGAGATTAAAAGATATTCCTCTAAAATTACTTGCAATATTTCAAATAGTTTTTGTTTGTTTGTATCATACACACTACCTATAATTACATTTAGTATCATCCAGGAATCGGACATAGATTTGTGTTCTGAAATGAAATTCCAAAATATTCCTAGTTATTCCATTCCAATAAAGAGAGTTTCGCAACATACGATAAAGAAAGAATATCTTTCTAAAAGAAAATAAACAAAATGATGAATTTACTAATGACTATCATTTTTCGTAGCCTGAGATTAGATGTTAAAATCCGATGTGTATGTGGATTTGGGCCAACCAGAATGATGACCATTAGTGAAGCAATAGTTACGACTTTTTCTTTTCCAAAGCTACTCTCCTTCTAATGATGTTTTCAGTCTTTTTACAGTTTTAAATTGTAAAACTTTCTGTGGGTGAAAATTTTAGGGTGCGACAGAAATGATTCTAGTATGGTAAAGTAATTTTTCCACTTTTGGATCCAAATGGAATTAAAATAAAGTAAAATTAATTGTATTTTTAAGAACGCTTTTTTTTTTGGCGTCACAGTTGGGGAATATTACTTGTGAAGTTTCTTTGTTTTCTGATATTGAGTTCAGTAGCATTTATTATGTTAGATTTGATAATTCATTTCTTATATATATTAAAATAAATACACTGATAATTAATAACAGGTATATCGCGATATCAACATAAAAACTCCATCATGAATTTGCAAACAAGGCCGTCAAGACTTTATATTATAGCATTCCAACTGAACCTTTTATCAACCCATAATTTTTTTTCTATTTTCTTATATTTAATGCACGTAACCTTTCTATAATTTATAAAAATAACAATTACTAATTAATATTTCAAATGACTAATCCTTATCTTGCGGAAATCTAAATAGAATGATTAATCTTAGCCCAGCACTAAATAAAGGCTCCCTACGAATTACACTAGGCAACAAATTTTAATTTTTTTTGTGACAGCCATGTGAATAGGAGTTCCTAATTAGTTCGAGGGCGCTGGATTCGAATTTGTAATGACTATCCCCCTTTCTCTATTTGTTCCGATTAATATATAAAAAATCTTTTTATTTTGTCATTTTTTTAACTTTTAATCCAAAATATTTTAAAAGTGGGGGACCTTCCTTGTTTATTCTGGCATAGATCATACAGTGTACATCACTCGCAAAGTTCCCCCCACTTCCTTCCACGTTATGAAGATCTTATTGTATTGATTAAGTTTGTTCTTCACTTAAAGTTTAAAGAAACTTTGCTGCAGCCTTCTCGTATTTCTTTTGTTGGACATCAAAGTTTGTTTTTGTAAAGACCAGCAATCATCCCCCATCATATTTGTACTAAACTTTCCTTGGTACCTCGTCTCCATAACCAAAATTTGTGGTTGAAAACGTTCAGAATGTTCATCACTACCCGCTCCCCGATTTTCAGGAGAAAAACGAGATAGGAATGCAGAAAATGGATTTTTAAGTGACATTGTACATTGTACAAGATTTCAAATACTAACTTTAGCAAGCAAACGATACACAATGTGAGATCCTTATCATGAGGTTTTTATCAGAGGACAATTTTGAAAAACGTGTTCTCTTCTTTACCAGTTATCAGTAACAAAAAGTTATCACAAATAAGTATGTATTAAACTGAAAATCTGAAAACACCCAGTAATTAAAATTCAATGATATTTGTGCTTCAACATAGTCTACTTTTTATATATTAAAAAGGTTAATATATATTAAGTATATATATTATTTATCAATATATTATATATGTATATATTAATTATATATCTTAAATATATTAAAAATTGCAAATTGGTACAATATTGAGCAAAAGTGCGAAATGGCTTGAAAATGAAAATTCAAATTACCCAAAAACTAGACACGATATGCAAATTCTAAAGACAAATTTGTAATCAGCGCCAAAACTCATCTAGAATCACTTATTTTCTGTTCTGTAACAAAAATCATGTTACACAGTGAATTATCCATTGTTAGTTTATTAATAAAAATAAAAATAAAATGTTGTTGAAAATATAATTTTCTTTGAAAAGAGAGAGGTCTCATTATTTTAGTCTATTCAAATTTATATCCCCTTGAGCTAATGTCAAATTTTGGAAATAAAGTAAAACTTTTATCATAATTCACCTTCTGAGTTATATTAAAGGAGAACCTTTCTTTATAATTAGTTTTCTTACAAAAAGGTAAAAAAAATATTAGGTGGTTATTATTAGGACAGTTAAATGAGTAAGTAATATTACCATCGATGTCTATATTGGTTATTGGCTAAATGCATCAAAAGGGAAATAGATGAAATATAGTGCAAAGGAAATACGTTCCCAATCGTTTGTTAGGAAAAAAAAGGATACTCGTTAGGGTTCTAACTTAGCCGGGGTTGGAATTTTTTTTGAAGATTATTCGGAAGAGGTCGAATTTCAGAAGGAAACTCTATCAAATTTAATAATTAAGTAAAAGCTTACACATGATCTGATGAATATCCTATAGTTGTTAAATCTATAATCCTGATATTATTATAATATGTTAACATTACTTACAGATTTATGAAGCCTCTCACTTTCAGATAGGTAGTGAATTACCTAAAGTTTTGGTTTAATTGATACGTTAGATCTTATTGGTGAAAGTCATATTCAGCACAGATTGTCAGGCTATGCAGCAAAAACTCCAAAAGCATAACTAAAACCTGTGCAGTTGCAGTTTACCGAAAGTAGATGTTTACCAAAATTTAACATCTATTATTATGCCTCAAAACTTGCCATATTGCATTTCAATACTAACTTTGGATTATCTCCAAATACGTTTGTTGAGAGCTTTATAACACGTGTAACAATACTTTTCTTAATACTCGGTAGACCTAAATTTGCACATTTGTAATATGTTGCTAGCGGAAATCATTTACAGTATGTTTATTCAACAGATAGAAACATATATATATGTATAATTTATTTGATTAAATGAATAAGGAGATGTTTTTCTATACACTGAAGAAATATCAGTACATCGCAATTTATACATATATCGTTTCATTGAAATTTGATTGTGGGTTTCGCTTAGATTAGATTAGTAGACAACCACTTTTCTCAGTTGTGAAACAGAGAGTCACAAAGTCAGAAAAAAAATCAGTGGTCATGAAAATTCTTTGCCTCCTTTGTTTTGCTTTTAGTGTAATTTAACATTATCAAAGACGTAACAAGAGTCGTTTACACCATTCTAGCTCTACTTATTCGCCTACACAAATATAGCTATTTTCCATTTAAATTAAATTTGAATGTGTTCTAATTTACTTTCCTTAATACTCTTTTGCAATAAATGAAGCATAAACATATTTATTGCCAAATTAACACCTTCTCACAAATTGGGTATGCACTCACCAACGAACTATTTTTATTCCCTCCTCCTGAATTCTTTTTTATTCCAATAATGGCTGAAACAGCAATTACCTTTCTCCATTATAAATATACTCTTTATGCAATGGTGTGATATCTGTTGTAGTATATGATCGAGTAAGAGTTCATCCATGGCTGAAAATACCAAGTCATGAACACAACATAAACACCAGAATCACAAATCATGAACAATCCTTCTTTCACTTGAGAGCTAAACTGTGGTATAGTTTCATTACCTTCTTCAATCACTAATATAAATTTATATGTAAAGAAGACGGTAAGATAATTAAATCCATAGGATCTTTTAACAAACAGCGCTTTTAATAGGCAGTTTTGGCTAAAGTTGAGATCTACCCTTTTTTGGTCAAACACTTAGGAGGGATTATGACGGTTGTTATTTTATTAATCCATGCCTTTAAAAGAACAATACGTACAAAGTTTAAATCGAATAACAATATATTAAGGAATGCCCTTAAAGCAACGCATATGTGAATAGTCAAATTGTGGGAGAGGCCATTTTGCTGACTATCACTTTATAGGATCAAATTCCAATGGAATTGAAAAACTACATGAACCTCTTTTATGTACGGTTCATAGGAGCAAAGTACCAAGTAGTCAAAGAACATACTAAATTACCCTATCAAATACCTCAAAAATATTTACAAGGAAATTGTACCAGATATAAGGATGAATCATCATGACACCTTACGTGCCTACTTCTTCAAGATGGCAAACATCTTTGAGCCTAGATATTTGTAAATCATGCTCTCTTAATGGAGTACGGCCCGAATGATTATGCTATAATAAACAAGCAGAGCAGAGAATACATAAATTGTATAAGCGGACATGGATAGATACTAATTGGAATAACAATGGAATATATAAAACAAAGGCTATTAACAGAAATTAGCAGAAACAATAACCTCGTTTGTAGAAAATGGAGCCAATATTGAATTAAATTAAACAGAAAATATAGCTAAAAATTATTCACGTCTAACAAGTAGAATAGCACAAACACTTAGGTAATTTTGGGACGTATCTATAATTTAACATCGGTTATAAACCATGGGGACCTTAGCCAAAGTGGGTATTTTCTCATTTTACTACTTCATAATGGTTTGTGATAGTAGTAAATGGTAGAGTTATTCATTTCTACGCTATAATTCTGTACCATATAATGAAGAGGTAAAAATCATTTTTATTAATATTAATGTTAAAGTACCCCAATCAACCGCTATTGAAGCAAAAGCCGCCTCGTTTGCAATACGGATCATTTGAAAATGTAGCTTCCTACACATAGCCCATGCACTCACTTCATTTTACGATTTTATAGCCTGTTTTTTCTTCTTGTTCAGGAGGCAATGCCATGTTGAAGATAGCACTCTCACTTCACATTAATTTTATTTACCTTTAAATTTTATCCTGATGTCCAAGGGTCGCAAGCGATAATAATATGGTGATTATGGTGATTGCAAAATAAGGATACTGCACGAAGGATTTGGGGAAATCTAGATGCTGATTTTGATTTAGCAGCGCGTTAAAAGGGAACTTTTATATCGGAATCACCTAGTAATGTTACGATTCTCATTTATAGCGGGGAAGTGAATAACTTAATCATTTACTACTATCACACAGCACAACGAAGTAGGCAGAAGAGAAATTAATGATTTTGCCCAGATAGAATTTTATATACATACTTCTCCGCATAATAACCCCAGACTTGAAAGGAAGAGACAACCAGATCTTATGAGTAAATAAAACAGTAGCTAACAGAGAAGGACCCTTATATTTTACTAGGAACTGTCTCTCTTAATTTAGTGTCATTAGCCTTCTCTTTTAAAATTTTGGCACTTCTACCCACGTGATTCCGCTCGTTAGTTATTCTTTTTCTTTCCAGTTATGGATGTTTCTACAAAAACGCCTCAAGCAAACTCTTTTCTGTCGTTTTTTTTAGAGATTTAGAGGAATTATGGCACTCTTAGTATGAGTTAAGCATTATTGGTTGAGGATAGGTGCAGTAAACTTGATTTGTATGGTCATTTCTTGCCATTCTAATTATTAAGCATAATGATAGTATTAAGTTAGGTAGATTTGTATAAGCTGAAATGGATTTTAAAGTTATCCAGATATTTTAGAGCATCACCATCTTTATAATACTATTAAAATCCATAAATACGTGTAGACACTATTGAATATAGCCAAACTTTTGTATTATTATTCGTAGAACAGAGACATTTATGTTTTGGGGTGAGTTTCTTAGTTGTTTTGAACTTTATAGCACCATAATTAACAACTTAGTAGAGAAAATACTAAATAGATTAAAATCAGCGATTTGCCGACTTCTGGCCAAGATTATTTGGACGAAATTAAATGAAATGGTATGATACAATATTTGGCATTTCAGCAGCAAAGATTTTATTATAGAATGACTATGATTAACAGAATATATAGGTAGAGGGCATAGGTAAGTAAGGTAAGCCTCTTCGAGAGTGGTGCGATTAATAGGGGGGTGATTAGTCAATGAATTTTGGTACTACTCTTGGGGCAGCCAAATTGGTTTCGGGATTCGGCTGAGCAACTGCCTAGTTGCTTCCTCAGGTGATGATGCCTTGTATTCACAAGGCTACGATTCTAAAGTAGAAAGCTCCCTTCTTGCCCAATCTGCTGCGTAAATTGGTGATCGGAAACTTACTCACAAGGTAAAATGAATCTTGGAGCTGGATTCAATATTCTTTATTCGGTGGAAGCTTGCTTAGACTGGCTTTCAGATGGTAGTTTATTGATAAAAGACTTCATCCTTTAGCGCATTCCATTTCCCGTTTTACATATAAGACTTGCGGTATTTTTTCACTCGAATTAATTATTATACATTTAATTAGTTACCATGAAATTAAATTTATTATTTCCATTTACATTAAGATTATTTTAAAGTAAAATTTTTGTATTCTAACCACTAATCTCTATAATACAGAAACAAAACAAAACAATTATATTTGCTGTTTTCTTAAGTCTATCTGACCTGGTTGCCAATTTTCACCATTCCGCTTATTGAGGCGATCTTAACTATAAATGCCCTTTGTTTTAATCAATCAAGCCTTATTTATATTATATGTATATATTGAAAAAAAGAATGGAAAGTACTATCTATAGACTTCTACCTGAATTTTATAATTATTTACCAAAATTTACTATAGTCCACTCTTTTGTTTCTTTATATAATTTCGTTTAAAGTTTCTTCATATACTGGTAAAGCAAATAAAAATGATTTAGTTATTGGTAAAGTAAGCAAGTGATTAAGAGAATGACGACAATTGGGAGAAATAAGACTAAGCTGTTTAATTTTAATTATAATGTAAAACAAAAAGTATTTACAATTTGTAAAGCTTACTCCATTAACAACACTTATTATAGGTATTTCAAATCAGTGGATAATAAGCAATTTAAATATTAATAGGTTTGATTTAATATTTTCCTCTTCTAGAATTAAGGTCAATTTTAGCGTTTTTTAAAAATATAAAATACAGGTTTTATAGACATTAATTTACTTTACATACATTGTTTTGACTTAAACACAGATATACATATACCTATTGCAATAGCAAAAGAAATCCCTGCTGTGTGGTTGACAAATGTATGGGGGTGTGGGGGTGTAAGATGAAAGGATTTCTTCTTCGTTGGTCACCAGATATATTTATATTCCACCTCCTTTTGTGATTTTCTTGGCTATTGCGCTCCCCCATAAGATTGTCCCGAAACGTTGATCGTTAAGCCGGATTTGGATGATACGATAACGTTCCGAGAATTTATTATCTGACTCCAAAGGGTAATGATGAATATTTTGGGCTGGGCGATGAGCAGAAATTCTGATATAATTTTGCCTTCGAGCCAAATGGTGATGAAAACAAGAAGACTGCAGTTCTATTTATTTAGTGGGTTTGGGTAGCAAATAGAGGAGGAGTTCGAATTAGATTGATTATCGATTTCACGAAATTATCTTTTCAAAATCCATTCTACCTGTCCGCCCCCAGTCTTGTGGCGATTCTGGGGATATTTTGCCTTGCATGGTGTCCCAGCTCCGACATGTTGACTAGTTTTTCCGATTCCTTTAGAGTTGCTTATAGACTTTTTTGTTGCTCAATCCTTTGTACATATTGTTGTTGTTGACTATATTTACTTTGTTGTTGGTTTTAGCGTCTGTGCTTTATTAAATATTTTTGTTTTAAACCTTTTACTGGTGCTTTTGTTTATGATTCTTTCTGGAGATGTTGAGTTGAACCCTGGACCTGCTACTCATTTTCATAAGAAAAAATGCAGCGTCCTCTATTCTAATATTCAGGGTTTAAGATCTAATTTTCTAGATCTTCAGTCTCATGCAAAGAATTATGCCATCCTTTTCCTTGCAGAAACCCTAGTGATAAGTAATAAATCTAATTCAGAATTCCTTATTCCAGGCTTTTCTGGCCATGATTTTATTTATCGTAGAAATACACCAGGAGCTCAGGGTATGGCATTATTTTCGAGGTCTGACCTACCCATTTATCGCCAAAAGAATTTATAATTCAAGTGCCATGAAGTTTTATGTTTTAAGATTTATAGTAAATATTATAATATATATATATATATATATATATATATATATATATATATATATATATATATATATATATATATATATATATATATATATATATATATATATATATATATTTGCGTTGTACCGTAACCCAGTACATGATGACTCTATTTATGACTGTCTTTTATATGGTATTGCCTTTGCTCAATCAAAAGATATGAAAGCTTGTTTTGTAATTAGTTTGGGACTGCAGTGCAAAGCATGAAGAATGGTTCAATTCTAATGTAACTGATCAGCATGGTAGGTCTGCTTATGAATTTTGAACTGCTGCTGATTGTGTCCAGATGATTTAGGAACCCACCTATATTCCAGATAATAGACTAGATTTTGTGTTCACAGATGTTTCAGTGCTGTAGATGCAAAGGTCTATGAAAATTTGGGGACATCAGATCATTGTTCCATTAGAATGGAATAGCTGTTAATTAGCATATCCCAAATGTCACGAGCAAAAAAAGGTTTTGGCTTAAATCTCGAGTTGATTGGGTTGGTTGTGAAGAGATTGTTGAGCCTTGAATATTTCGGATGCAATATCTGACCCACATCCTATGGCTAAGATGAATGATATGTTATCTACTGTTTTGGCCAGGCATGTTCCGGGCAGAATTAAGAGGATTTATACAAACGACCAGCCATCGTTTGATAAATCCTGTAGAAGAGACTATCATGATAAGCAAACAAAATTTAATGTATGGAGGCGTAATCTGACGCGAGAAAACTTCGAGATCTTTGTTCAGTCTTGGGGTACTGCCACCAGAGTTTACCATTGTGCTGAGAGATTATATAATGATAATCTGAAGAGTAAGTTGGCAGAGATCAGACAGCCTCATTTGTGGTGACTAAATTAAAATCTGCTATTTTTGACTCTAACACTTCTACCATTCCATCACTACTTTTGCCAAATGGAAAGCTAGCAACTAGTGCAAAAGAAAAGGCAGAGTTGCTTCATCGAGCTTTAAAGGCAATGCAGTCAGTTGAAGAAGTTCCATTTCCTGACACTTGCCATCCTGAGCCTCGTTTGACTGGGTTTGCTTTTCGTGCAAGGGAAGTTAAAAAGATATTTGACAGTCTTGACAGCTGGGGTGGAGTCGATCCAGACAACTCTTTCCCCTTATTTTTTAAAAAGATATCTACTGATTTAGCATCTAAGTTAAGTGGATTATATAGATTTTTATTTAGAGGATACACCTTTCCTGATAATCTTAAATTAAGCAATGTTATGCCTATTCCTAATTGCATGTAATCTGCCGATTGTAGTCAATACAGACCTATTTCAATACTTCATGTGCTATTTAAGGTTGCTGAGAAGCTGATATCTAGGCCTTTGTATAGCTACCTGGGTCGAATGGCTTACTAACTAGAAGTCAGTATGCATATAGGAGGCAGTCGGGTACTTGTGATGCCCTTTTAGATTTGACTGGTAGTTTGCAAGATAATATTGACAAGGGTATTGAATCTATATTAGTTCAAATTGATTTTAGTGCTGCTTTTGATCGTGTTAACCATAAAGCACTTGTTTCTAAACTACAAAACCTTGGAATATGTGGCTACATCCTAGGATACTTAACGACTCTTTAATAGATTGGCAGCAACGTGTTGTCGTAGATGGGTTTTTAGTGGATCTAGACGTGTTGTGTCTTGTTATTTTTAGTATACACGAGTGATTTGGTAAAAGGTCTTAGAAACAAGGTTGTTTAGTATGCAGATGATACTACACTTGTTGGAGTAGCCAGGTCTCTAGCAATGAGAAACCAAGTTGTCATGAATCTAAATCATGATTTAGAAAAAATAAGAAAATGGTGTGATCGTTGGGATATGAAGCTTAATTCAAGTAAAATTAAAACCCTCTTGGTTATTAGATCTCGTACCAATAAGCCGCCTCCTCCTCCACTCTGTGTTGGAGATACGCTTCTTGCTGAGTAGAAATTTCTAACTATCCTTGGCATTATCTATGATTCTCACCTGACTTCAGAGAAGCATCTTTTAAATGTATCTGCTAATGCTGCCCGAAAACTTTGTATTGTACGTAAGACCTCATATTTCTATAATAATGAAGATATTAATGCCACTTGTTTCAGTTCCTTTGTTCTCCCTCTTCTGGAGTATTGCTCTCCAGCTTGGATTTTCGCATCTGCCAGAGATCTCTCTCTCTTAGATAGGGTTGCTCGTGGAGGCAGGTTCCTCTTTCCTAATTGGGCTAGCTATGACTTGGATCATCGAAGGATGATTACATGTTTTTCGATTTTCCATAAGTACTACTTCGTAGGAAATTGTTACATTCATTTTTAATTCCTGAGCCCCTGCTTCTTGCTAGAACGACAAGGTTTGCGGATTGACAACATCCACATGCAGTATACATTCACCACTGCCGCACTTCTCAGTTTCAGCGTTGTTTTTTGCCAAGTACGGTACAGAGGTGGAATGATCTTCCTGCAGAATTTATGCAGGAAGATCTTAATATCTTTAAACGAGGTTGCAATGCGAAATTAAGGTTGGGTGCTACTGCCTCTTAATTTTAATATTGATTTGATTTTAATAATTTTAAACATATTTATTTACACATTTCAATTTTTTTCTTCTAGCATTCATTCTTTCTTACTTTACATATGGACACTGTGTTCTGTGAGAGCTTGTTTTCAAGTTCCTGGCCGCTAGCCTTTTCTCACAAGAATTTTGTGTTCATTATCTCAAATAATAATAATAATAGTTTTCTTGAAACATTTTTTTTTTCTCTCTGTAAAAGGTTGCCAGTGGGACAAAGAACTAACATTTTTTCCACCAAAGGCTTTTATATGCTGAAATTATAATTATATTATTTAATTTGCTAATAACAAAATTGTCGAGCCGATTCGTTGTTACTCATTTATTTCCATCTAATACACGAATAATAAAGAAGATTTTTGATAATTCTGCTTAGAAATTTGCATAATTCTTCCATCCTAGTTAGCATTTTTGGGGTTATTTTAAATATCTCGTAAAACTATAGTAAATTTCATACATTTTACAGTTTTGATTGCAAAAGACATTTTGAAATAAATCTTATAAAACTATATGGAAATGGAATCATAGTTCAAATAATGAATCATTGTTTTCTCACATACAAAAGGACCATCGACGATTGATTCCTGAATGTGAAGTTTGAGTGTTTGGCTTGAGAAGACACAAGTATAACACTAACAATGGGTATATGTATTTAGGTTAACACAGTACTTTTGTCAATAAATTAGTAAGGTAAGAGAAAGCTCCATTATCCAGAGGCAAATAGAAGAAAAATCAAGCAAATTTAAGGAAGATATGAGAGTCTCTATTCATATGGTTTTAAAGCAAACAAAATGGAATCCTTTTTCATTAGCTCTCTCGCCTGTCATTCACCCAGGATCCCTCTTGGGATTTCACTCTCTTTGCTCTTGTTAAAGTATTGTATATAGCTCCAAATGTATCATCAATAATGCATGAAGGGTGTTGTGATTGCAAGTGAAACGTAACCTTCACTCTTATTATTCGTTCGGCCTCAAACTTTTACATATAAATGTTCGATGCTCGGTTTGATTTATGTTGTTATTAAGGTATAACTGAGTGATTCTACCAAAAAGGGATTATTTTAAAGCTATTGGCATGTTTTCAAACAAATTAAAGGACCTTTCGATTCGTCTTTGTGACTTACCAAATTTCTATAAGTTACTATCATTGCGTAGTTATATTTATAATCCTGCAATAAAGATATAAATGAATGTGAGTTATAAATACCTCTCATCTGGTTGGGTTTACTTTTGCAATAGTTTTGAAGTTTTTATCACTATTGCGATAAATCTTTGAATTCCCTAATAGGTACCTGGCGTTTTTCGGGCTAAAACGTCCTGTCACATATAAATACATATGTGGATTATTTGAAATTCTTATATTTCGGACAAAAATATCTTTTAAGTTTTTGATAATTATTATTTATGGAGTAAAGGCAGATTTAGAAGAATTGGGCAGTCTCCCTATAAAATAATAGACTTACAATGAGTAAACGTTTCATCGCACTAGCCCGGCAGTTTACGCACACACATAAAAGATCGTTAGTTATGAGCGAACAACTTTGCGCCCGCATGAACAGATTGAATGTCGTATAGATACTTAGTTAAAATCTTTTATGACACTATTACAGTCTTTTCAGGTTTTCTGCTCTTTAACATTTTTATCCATTTGACGCTTTGGCTACCCAATTGTAGAGGCTTTAAAATTCTTTTAACATCATAAGGCTCGATTTAAATCTGTTTGAGTTATCTATTTATTTCTCCACACATAATCTTCGAATATCATCCTAGTGACACATCTGAAGAGTCAAAGAGACGCGTTAGAGTTCGCTAATTCCTTTTCCTGTGATCTCTACCGACTATAAGGCTCTAGAAATGATTTCATTGTCTTGTTTTTCTATGTATATAAGGGATCATTGTCTAGCTATAAGAAATTAACCAACCAATTCATTTGCTGTTTATCACAAAGGATTCATATAGGAATTATTCAATACAGAAGACATTTATCATTCAATTTATTGCTAATTTATTGCTACCTTAACTATTTATGTATGTTAAGTGGTAAAATAATGTGGCTGAAATATAATATATTAAATAATTTAGATTTATTTATGGTATTCATTTAAAAGAAAGAGAATAAAGCGAAAGAATACATGGGCAGAGAGAGATCTCTGAAAATTTATTATCTTTCCAACTTTCCGTGGTTAAGTCAACAACATGAACAAATATATGAAATTGACAATAAAATCTGCATAAATCTCTTTATCTGCAATGTATTGAAAAGATAGAAACCGAATATCCCTGGTGTTATATAAAACATAATAGCAATTGCAAAATGCATAATGCTGGAAGAAACACAAAGTATATTTACTCTCAACCCAAACCAAAACACAGAGAATGAAAAATTTTTCAATCTAAAATGGCACGAATATATAGATTTTTTAAAAAACATAATAGCAATTGCAAAATGCATAATGCTGGAAGAAACACAAAGTATATTTACTCTCAACCCAAACCAAAACACAGAGAATGAAAAATTTTTCAATCTAAAATGGCACGAATATATAGATTTTTTTAAAAATTTGATGCATAAATTGTTCAATATATTTAAAATATAATAAAAATTAAATCAATATACAGTATATATATAAGTATTAAAGTGGATTGAAATAGTGGTTCCACATTGCAACATAGGCTCTTAAAAGGTTAATTAAATCTATGAACGTTGTCTCTATAAAACTTTGCATTGACACCAGTTTGCTCTCTTTACTTTTTTTCATCATTAATTAGCAAAATCAAATCAGGGACTCTCCTTAAAAATATTTTGAGGAAGGACTCAGAACGAAAGTAAAATGGTAAAGTAAAGTCTGTATAATTTTCATGACACCTCAGCCTAAAGATAGGAAAGTTTTAGGTGATTGGGCCCAAAAGGTTTAACCGCTTGCTAAAACCTGCTAATTCTTTACAATTAGAACCTCCTACGATTGTTGGGGAGTACAGTTCAGGAAATTCCTTTTATGGGTTAAAATTCAAGTGTGAATGTAGATATATGTCCTTCATGGATGTGAGTGAACAGGTTTGTATTATGTCAATATCAATCCGATATTCTCAGTTATTTCATTATTATATGGAATCTAGCCAATAGGTCAAACCTTCTTGTAGAGGAAGGGTGCACTCATCTGGAAGCCACCAGCCGGGGCGCCTAATCAGAATTCAAATAAGCCTATCAATAAGTGAAATCAAATTTAAAAAATAAGGCAACATCAAACAATAAACCAGAAAAAACGGAAAAGTTGCGTTCGGTTGCTAGAGGTGGGCTCAGTGCCTCTTTCAGAGGCCTAAACACGCAGTCAACAAGTGAAACAACTCCACACTTGAGAGGAGGCACGTCTCCTTCAGAAACGTAATCACTTCAGAGAAAGGAGTGCGTGAATCTGTGCTTAATAAGAAAAAAAAGCGAGTGGTTGCGACCCGCTTTTTTCTGTACCATTAGAGTTAGCGCGCGCGAAGCTTACAAAGACTAAGACGTTCAAGAAGAATGTAGCAGACAGTTTGGGATTACTATCCTTAAGTGATCAATAATTTGACATAACGATAAAGTAGTGCAAATAGGTGTGTAGGTGCTAATTACATTAGTAACACATGAAAACATGAACCAATCGTTAGTACCTATGCTAGTTTCTTTACACAGGGATACATAAAGGAAGCTTTTAAGTTATGATGTGATGAAATTTACTGGATAGATAAAGTCAAGTTCAGCAGTCTTAGAATATAAAATTATGCATTAATTTATGCAATCCTTTACAAACTGTAATAAAATATTAAACAACATTCTAATCCCAGTCGTGGTGAAAAAGCTATCAAAATAACTTCAAAGATTAATTTATAAGAAACCACTCGTGTGCATAAAATAAGGCGGCAGTAAGCTTATCTTTATTATAAGAGCTTTGGGGCCATTTGGAGTACAACGTCTTACAATTTCCTAAAAACGAATGAGAATAAATAATTATTCTTACCTTATGATGTTATTTTAACACAAAGGTCATCATTCTACTGAGTCGAAAGAATATAGAGGAAAACGAGAAAAAATATTACCCTTGAATGTAATTAGAATAATTCTTACAAATAGACAATCATTATAAAATTTGGTTCAACCATGTCAACCGGGGAAAGAATAGAGGTGGATGATAACAGAGAAATAAAGATTTAATTTCGCCTTTCATGTAAAACGGAAGTCCAAAGAAAGGAACTATGGAATGAGATGAAATAAATTCGCAAATTCTGTTTTCAGGGGCTCTGAATTATTTTGTTATAAAGATATTAAGAACGAAACACCGTTATAAGATTCAGTGGAATATAATGTTTGAAGAAATGGATTGGCAAGATATGAACTCTTAAATGACCTATTTCGCAACACTGTGCTGTGATGACATTAAGGGTAAAATCCCTTTATATGAGCGCTAAAATTTAATGATATGAAACTTAAAAATGTTTTTCAAGAGCATCGAAATACCATGATAAATAATCCTAAAAGAGTTCTCATTAGCTGTGTAAGGTGATGATATTAAATCCTAAAAGAATTTTTCAGGATTACTGGAATGAGTAGATATGAGAGCGTAAGAGCCGTTTCGGGAGCATTAAAAACTAATAATATAAACAAGTAAAATATATTTTAATGGGCAGGAGAATCATTTTATATAAAGTGCAAAATGTTTTCCACACCAATGGAAAAACTTAATATCGAGTTTGAACGGACTGCGATAATATCAATTCCTGAAAGCACTTTTCACTATCAGTGGAATCATTTGGTCTTATAGCATTTAATGACTTTTTCAATGAAGATGAAATAAGAACAAGAAAAAAAAAACTTTATATGAATTTAGGCATTAAATTTATCCTATACGCCTAATGTGAACCGAGAGATCTTGAGAGCGCTACAGCAAATCTGTCCAGCTGTAGGACCTGAACCTTTGCTTATGATAATTTTAGGATTTAGAAGAATAGCAATAGGGAAGGTAGTATTGCAGTTCATAAGGATTGTAAGGGTTGGAGTGTATTTTAATTTAGCTCTTGTTTAACTAAATTGCATGATTTTTCTGCAAAATGACCCCAATCTGTTACAATAATTAGATGGTAAATATAATTTCTCTTGAATCACATAAGGATTTGGTACTGATATTAAAAAATATTCAAATTAATAAGGGAAAAATCACACGAAAGTTTGGGCAGTGAACTTAAATATATTGATGACTGGCCGAAAAACCGTAAACCGAGAGTACTCAATAGTAGTTGTTGATGATGACTATAGATAGATCACTAGCCTCGAACCTTAAGGATCTCTTCTCTGAGCATTGATGATTTAACACATGTATATAAATGAATTTGGCACAAATTTATTGGTTCAAATTCTGCATTCAAATCTCAAACTGATTACAAGGACTTGTAAAAAAGACTTAGGTTAAATAGTATAAAAGATGGCAGATGCTATTCAACTTAATTTTAAAGTAATGCAGATAAATTTTATAATCAACCAGGAGTTTACTTGATGGGTAGTCAAATATTTCTGGAAGTAAGCAGGGATCTAAAGTGTCCTAAAACATTTCTTTCTATAAGACATTTAGTGTCGTTTCGCCGACTACTTCTTTTCCTCTGTTCTTAAGTTAGCGTCACAAAGGGGAATAGGATTCAAGGATATATACTCGTATAACTTGGGATTTTGCCTCGAAATCGAAATATATGATTCTGCACTAATATTAAACATGTTTAAGACGCCTAGAGTTGTCACCGATAATGGACTTGGTGGTTCATATTTGTGTCACTTCTGGAATAACGTTTATATTTTAGTCAAATTTACAGATTTGTCAATAAATTGTTCTCTACACGCAATTAAATAGGTAGGATCAAAATTTATTTTATTTTACTTTAAAAACCGTATCTTTTCTCCTATTCCTCCCTTATCACTTTATTTTCTTTTAAACCTCTTAAATTCGCCAACTCTCTCATTCTTTCTTTATGATTGTGTTCACATTCAAAATCACAAGTCTTTCTTAATTCTTATGATAAAAAAATTCAAACAATATAAACTTCAACCTTTGACCAATCTTAAATTTCACAAATATTTGTAGCTTAATCCAAACCTAAAATACTAGGAAGACGCCATAATTTATTCGAAAGACTTAAGAAAACTACACTTATTAGCGTTTTTACTCAGCCACCCTGTGTTTATTAACACCCAAAAATTATATTCTATCAATGACTACTCGAAAATTTAATGAACCTGATGAAGCCTAATGCTTGAAATTACTTAAAAGGGAATGATGAAATTATCTTTCGCATAACTTTGCTTATACTGTTATATAGGATTTCGCAATCAGTCCTAGTGTAGGTATATTACAGACAGTCAGAAAGATTAAATCGAGGCCTCTGAGTAATCTTAAGAAGAACAAATGAATAATTACGAGTGCCCTTTTCAAATTTACATAAAACCAGACGTCAATTATGATATTAATAAAGGTTTTATTTAGTTTTACATTGAAGATATGATGTTTTTTAAAGCAGAAAAACTATTGTTGTTATGAGAAAATTGGGAAACTACTAAATGAAGCACACTAAATACTCGTATAAATTCAAGTACTACAAAATTCTTTGCCTTTAAATTGAGGATATAATATATTGGAATAGGTAAATAGATCTAAGAGATATGGGTAACTTTTGTTTCATCAGCAAATGACTAAGTGGCAACCTGGAAAATATGAGCGCCGGAATGAACTTTTATTTAAATTATAAAGTTGAGAAAATGGAGGAAGAATAATTCTTAATTTTATTCTTTAAGGAAAGGAAGATGAGATTGCTAGATAGTATATAAGAAGCAAAATTTTGCCTTCTTTATAATTACATACAATTCAACAGAATGGTGACTGAGGATGTGAGTGGGTTTGTGACGTTAATGTTGGAGGCTCTGCACATCAAAGTCGAATCGTAAAATTCTCTCGTGAGTTTTTTAATAACTAAATTATTTTTGATTTTGGAATTGGAAGGAATTTTTATTTCAGTGTCCACTATCTGTTGAAAAATAGAGGTAATTAAGATGCACACCAAAGAACTTCGCCTAGTATAAACCAATAATAATGTTCAACAGACAAGGCTGTGTTTAATAAATTATCCAACCTAAAGGGCAAGAAATGATGTCTATGATAATAGGACCCTCTCTGCATGCAATTTGCGTAAGGTTAGGCTACAATCAAACACTTTATTTGCTAGCTGCTGCATAAGCTGCTAGCAGAGGAAGGGGGGATATAAAGTTCCCATAGCTTGCATTAGCTTTCATCCGCTATAACCAACTCCCTTAGTACAGTTTCACAGAAGGCGAAACCCAACATAATTGTGGCAATGTTGACAAAGCTAACAGCCTAGACCATAAGATTAAAGGCATTTCCCTTTCATCTCTCAAGCTGTCGGAAGAAGCAGAATAATACTTTTCCAAAGAATAAAATAATTTCTAATAATTAAATCCTGATGTGCTTGAAAATATTGAACTCAAGTGTTGGAAGAGCAATGGCGACGTTCTTAGCAAGAATTAAACAATTATTTTTCCCTAGAATTTAAGAGATCTACTAATGATGCCAAAGAATGATTTTAATTATGGATCGATAAAGCAAGTAATGAATTAAAGATAGTGAATTTGTGTAAATGACAGCCTGCAGATATCCCTGGAGGCATTGAAGTTATACGGGCAAACAATCCTTCATATATCAGTTGCGGTAGGAGAAGTTGCATGGAGTTATACAGATAAAGAAAGACATGAATGATGGAGCAATAGAAATGATTTTAGCTAGAAATATTCTAATCATTTTAAAAACCTCCATCTTAAACATTTAAGCCAAGGAATAATGTACTAAAGCTGGTTGGTGACTAGCTTGCGAACTTCTCCCTCAACGAAAAAAATTAGACAAGGAAATTCATGTAAATAATAACAAAAAGGGGGTAAAATCGGAGTGTCTAGAACCAATAGAGCTCAGATAAACTCAATCTAGTTTGAAAGCGTTGGTTTTCTATGGTCCAGATTGTGTGCTGCTCATCAAAGTACCATATAACCTGAACGCTCCTCCACAGTTGAGCTGCTTATTAATTTAAACAAATAGCTTATTATTACGATTTGGTTGTCGATATGTTAAACGTGGGTAAAACTCTTGTAAAAATTGAGCAATATTTTATTGGGGAATCTTTTGTTATCTCATCCGCAATAAAACACGAGTTATTTGTATAGCGTTTGTATGTATAGAATAATAATTATCTCTCTCTGTTCTCTAAAATATATGAGTTTTTTTTGTATGTAAGTAAAACAATTAGTAACATGAAAATTAAAAACACTTTTCATTTCATCTCAGTCGACCATTCTGAAATTTGAAATTTTCCATGAAAAATATATTGGGTAATGACTATTTTACGCAGGTATGAAACCATTACAATTTGACAGCAAGGAATTTCAACTTCACATAAGCATTCTATTTTAAATTTAAAGAACCCTATATCAAACTTTAATTCAGAGGATTGCTGTTTGATGTGTTTCAAAGATTTTTCTCATTTATTTTATTAGATATATGTAAATAAATTCGTAAATTCGCCATAAAATTAAGCGAATTAGGATGGCGCCCTTCATCATGATAATATATAATACTCATGGCCTACTATGAACCCATAATAAAATTAAATAACCTGAGGTTTTAAAATTCAAATCATCAGAAATTTAGAATAACTCGTCAAACTATCTAAGATATCACTTTTTCAAGACTATCCTCGTCGCGACTCCTATTCTTGTAGTTAGCAGATCTCTATCAACTACAGTAGCTAATTATTTTAGTTAATTCAAAAGTTACAAAATATAACGCGGATGTTACGCTTCAAATTAACTATGAACAGATTTTTTCTAAATTGCTCTTTTCTTTATGGACACAAACATCGATTTCTCCTCATGCTGTCAAAAAAAGATGGACCATCGGCAGAGTAAATATGGTGCCTATTTTAACAAAATATATATTTAACCTTGTTATTAGTGTATGTAATCTTTACTACTAATCGTCGCAAAGTCACTGAGATTAAAAATAATATTGTCATGACATATATCAAATAACGATGGTTGTTAAAATATCCTTTTTGTTTCTCGTTATCAAGTTCATTTGTTAGTTGACTTTTACTCTGAAATTTCGTCGATTCCAATATATATATACTGTCAAATGATGCTTCCTTTTGCAAAACCCATCACCAAATGAATGGTGTTTCTCAAACACTGTCAACTAGGTCTCCCTTGTATTTAAACCATAATTTAATAGCAACTCTTTTTGGAGCATGATCTATAAGATTTTCTTCTTAATCACTATATCATTCAAATTAATTTACAGGTTATTCCTTTTCTCTACCTATATCCTTTACTTGAGGTAATAATTGAAATAAAAAAAGAAAAATCAATATTAAAAATAAACAGGTGAATATGAGAGCCATTGAACAGTTTAAGACATGAATAATGTAACAGAATCTTGCCACTCAAATCAATCCAAACTTTCAAAGAACTTTCTCACCTTTTCCACTATTTGCCTGGTAGATAGCAACTATCTGTCAGTCAGTGAGCTCTTAAAGGACCGTTTCTGCTCCATGCATTCATCAAATTTTTTTCCTCCTTGACTTCCTGCAGGAATCTTCCTCTCCGTGTCATATACATATACTTATATTAGTCACATAAAAATGCATCTAGGTTTTTAAAATAATTGAAATCTTGTATTTTCTCTCCGATTTTAAAAAGGCAAAGTCTTATCTAAAAGAGATTGCATCTGTTAAGCTAAAAAGGTATGTTTAAATTTATTAATGGTACACTTGCACTATGGAATTTATCTTTTATTGACTAAAGCAGGATCGTTGCTTCAATGATCGCTGGAAGTTAATTGAGGATCCTTCTCAATTGAATATATTTGGAATGTTGAACCGATCACGTTTTGTCATGTATCTCATATGGATTAGATTCTGATATTTGGTGTTAAATTACGTTAATTAAAAATTAAATTACTTTGCTTCTGATATTAAGGCAATTATTCCTAGTTACTCTTTGCCCTGTAAATCGAATTGCAGTGATCTTATTCTAAAGGAAAATGCCTTTAATCTATTATCAACTTTGAAAAAAGTCAGATTTGTTTAGATGGTGTTTAGGTAAAGCTGGTTGATTTTATTACAGGGTGGAAAAACAAATTGAAAACTGATATTTATTTGAATATTTCCCCCACACAAAGCAAAAATACAGTGCTGATGGTATTTTGTGGCCGTTTGAAACTGAATTCCGCACTTGCGTGCCTTCTGCTCTTAGTTCTAGATTTTTCCTGTCACTTTAGAATGAGTTGTGCATCGTCTGTGAAGGAAGGCAAAATCATGGTGGAAATCAAGCCTCCAATATTCCATAAAGCAAAGTGGGTTTTCTTGGACTTGAGATCTCGGTGAGTGATTTGTTGACAAACTGGGAGCGTTGTAGATGAAGAGGAAACAGTTAAATTGTCAGACTGTGATGATGAGGTGAAGGCGCCTTAATTAAAAACTTCACTCTATCTATTATTAAACTAAGAGAAACCCTGCTTTTTCGAAGTGATCTAGGTTAACATTGACAATGATTGTGGCAAATAAATGAGGTCCATAGCTATGTACACGCTCTATTAGTATCTCTCATAAAGCGGTTAGTGCATAAGGACGCCCGCTACTACTCATGTAAGATGAGAAATGGCAGGCAGGCATCTCACGCAGAACAGGGTAGACAGGTGTAAGAAACGTGTTACGAATCTTGTCAATAAAGTGATACATCCCCTCTACCATGTAAAAATTTGATTATTTGCTGACAATATTGATTTGTGTCAGGACCAGCTGGTGAAATCGTCCCAAAACAGCTGGCTTGATGTGTCCCAAAAAATGTAACGAGAGTCATAGAGCCTAAGTTCACTGTGCATCTCATGGTGATAGGGGTATCATTAGCGAAGGCCATGCTATGCCCCGTTTATCATGCTGCAGTGCCACCTCAAAGGCTTGGAGGAGTTGGGGTTTCACTGGATCCACGAGGTGGCTGTTAGAATGGTATACTTTTCAAGTTGGACACTACTATGCCACACAAGGATTTAAAACCAGTTAAGCTTGTCAGACTATTTTTCGGCAAAAACACTCTCAAAATTTGTCCTCCCACTTTTCAAGACTGCAACTTGATGGGCTATTATATTTTGTAAAGCGTGGATAATATAGAGACCAACAAATTCCAGTGAACAAACAAGTTTGAGGTTAGATCCAGGACCACAGCAGTTGTCACCTAGTTAATCAGGCAAGCAGTCGAAAAGGTGAGCAGAAGGATCCGACTTCGCCTTTACGCCTTCACCTTTAAGAACGGCGATTTGATTAAATAAAATGAATAATACAATCATTCAAATCTTTAATATTTAACTTTAAAAAATATATTTGTATAAATCAAATCTCTGAGTTATATTCTTTATATGGAAGTTAGGCGACAGATTAACCAGGCACCCTGTACATATTGCTTAGACCCAAACGAAAAAGATATATACTGCAAGATAGTGTAATTAATATTCCATCGGGCATGACATAATTTCGATGACATGATTAAGTCTAAGTATGACCTCAACTCATATGGCGCACAGGGTATCATCTAATATTTCATTCCTTGCGTTTAAATATGGCGAAGTTGGAAGCCAAAATTCCTTTGACCCAAACACCTTAAAATTTGTCTCCTGAAATATGTCTGCAGTTCATTCGGAATCGCACATTCATTTCGTGCTCATATAGGATCAGCCTGTGCATTATGAGTGGCTTGGACCTAGAACAACTTCTGATCTATCCAATGCAATTGAACTATGGTCACATGGCTAATTTTTTCTTTTAAATCGAGTCATCTGGCACTTTTGGGGGGATAGAGCCAGAGCTTCCTCATCGTGTACTTGAGTAAGTGAGGCATTTTCACTAATCGGGATAGGATGGTCAATAGTCTTGCAAGACAATTGCCTTATTCTTTAAGCAGTTTGAAAGCTTCAAAATAACAAGATCTACTCTTTATTGCGTTTCAACATTTCGAAAATATCGAGAGGCCAGCTACTTTCCAGCTACTCGATTACATAACATTTCTACTCATAATATGTAAATCTTATTCAAAGCAAACTAAACTTTGTCTTTCCACCCTGTGTCTTTTATATTTCAGGGTGTCTTAAAGTAAGTTTATTTCGATTAGCTTTTAATGCACACATAAATAATGCCTGAAAATTTACGCGGGGTTCTCTTAGTACTTTTATGTTTCACATAACAAAGTAACTATGTCATCAAATTTCTAGGGACGTAGAAGTTTAGAAAAGCCACTTTATTTCACAATATTTTTTTAGAGAAAATAAATATTTATGTCTCAAATGGCATAACTTTTTTACACCCTCTTTATTTCATGCAATATTGAACAATGTCATTAGATTCGTGAGAGTTGCACATCAACCAGTTGTCTTCCTAGGCTAACATTTCCTTCTTTAAGCAATTTTGATAATTTATCTTCCTTAGACTTAAACATCAGTAATTCACCACCCTTTTCACCCACAACTTTTTAAAATAGTTTTCATGGAGAACTGATATTTTTTCAACTTCCACTTTATAATTAAATAAAATTGAAATACAGCATTGAGGTTTCGAAAATATAAAAGTTGATATAATAAAAAAAATGTGTAAATGCGCTATGTATATTATTCAGTCAGTTTCACTTATTGCCGCTCTCTTAGCGCCGAATTTATGTGAAATATATTTACTTGATTCAACTAAAAAGCACTTAAAGGGGAAATCATATTGCTCAGAAGATTAATTTGCCTAAATAGAGTGAGAAACTTGGCTGATAACGCACTACAGTTATAATATAGCTTAGATTTATAGTTTCCTTATTTATTTAACTTCATATATTTATATAATTCCAGATTAGCTTCGCTCTCGCAAATTTATGTTCGAACGAAAACTTTCGGATATAGGATACATTGAGTTAAAAAAGTTTTTCTTACAGAAGGAAATAAAGCCGGATATCTTTATTATTTAAGTTAAACTATCTTTACAAAATTTAAATAGTGTAATTTATTTTACATGAAAATATATATCGGTAAAACATCAGCATTTTATTTATGAGCCATTTTACTATCCCGTTGTAATTATAATAACTGAGAAACTACTATATCTAAATTACATAAATTTTGTTTTGTAGGAATCAATTTAACAATAAATTCAATGATTTAAAGATATCAAATATCAAACAAAATAATCATTATCATAGTGATATTAGATTAGCGTTTCCTCTTTTACGGACACATAAGGCGTACGTTATTATTTTTGACATGACGAAGATACGCAAAATGGCGGTTTTCCGTCTCGATTTCAAACTGCTTCACTATCTAATAGATTATAAACTTCTAGGACTCCATACTATAGCCAAAACTTCCTGTTCTATGAAAGCATAATTTTTTTCGCGCGGTAATAACTTGCGCCTCGAGTAAGCCACAGGTTAGCTTTAGCGACGTTACTCTACTGCAGGAGCATGCAACCAATGCCTTCGTTACTTGCGTTCGTCCTGATTCCGAAAATCTTATTAGAGTTCGGCAGTCTCAGGATGGGGGCAGACGCTAATTTGCCCTTTAAATGGTTGAAGTGGGAAGTAGCCTTCGAATTCCACACGAGGCGATCCGGAGACTTTTTCTGGAGGAGCCCACATAAGGGGACGGCAAGGGTCGCGAAATTAGAGATGAATTGCCTGTAAAACGAGGCGGATCCCATGGAGGATCTAAGTTGTTTTTTAGTACACGGGAGTGGCATCTTGACTATGGCCCTGACCTTATCCTCTTGGGGTCCAATTTAGGTTCTTTCCGTTGTTAAAGCCCAGACACTTAATCGGGTCATAGGAAAGGTGGCACTTGTTGAGGCCAATTGTGAGGCCATACTCGCGTAGCCTACTGAACAATGCTTAAAGGGAGACTAAATGCTGGCCCCAATTGCTGATGACAACGTATATGTTGTCAAAATAAAAGGTGACGTTGACAACTTAGGATTTTACGCATCATCTTATTATAGTGACTGCAGGCAGTTAATAATCCAAAGGGGAGTCTACGGAACTTCATAAAGGCTTGATGGGTCGGGAAGGCCGTATATTTTCGTACACTCTTCTGAAGGGGAATTTAGTAATAGGCTTTGCAAAGCTCTAACTTGAAGATAAATTTTACTTCTTCAAAGAGATGGAGGTTTTGATTGATTCGGCGAGTGACTTAAGCATCGAAGACAGTCTAGGAATTTAGATTGCGAAAATCGACGCACACACGGTACGTACGATCAGGCTTCCGTACCATCACGATAGGGCAGCAGTAACTGGAATTGGAGGGCTCGATTATATTAAGCTTCAGCAAGTATTTAGGCTCCCAATTAAACGCTTGCCTCAAGTGAATAGAGGGAAGATACGGCTTCGAACGAATTGGCTCTTGGGTGGTAGGAGTGTTGTCATGCTCAAATTGAGTAGCACAATCGGGGACATCATAGATTACGTTTCCAAAGCTATTTAAAAGGTGCCCGCAGCCGACAATTTTGTTCGGGAGTCAGCCGTGTGTCAATGTTTAAGCCAGTGGTAGGCAATTCTGGGGCATCAGGAAAGGTAGATAGAGGATAATCCTTATCCTGCTCCACGCAATCGAGTTGTATTAAATTAAGGGAGTCCGCTGGGTAACCAACCTCCATAGCTGATTCTTCGTCGAGGGTCACTTTGTTATTTCTGCATGCGGGGCGGTAGTACGGTTTTAACATATTGGCGTGGAATATTTTCTCCCCTATGGGAGTTCTGAAGAGGTAGTCCACAGGTCATCGATCCTCGAGTACGCAAATGGGCACTTCCACGGGCTACGAAGCTTGTTGCTCTCGGTGAGCCGCTGCAACAGAACTTCGTCGCCAGGCTTAAACCTCCTCTCCTTCGATTTAATATCAAATTAGGTCCTATATTTTTCCCAATTAAGGTCCGCGTTCTGGTAAGTGATGCCAGCACATGTTTTCAGTCTTCGTCGCCAATCCAGCAAATAAAAGTAAGGATACTGAATTTCCCTGACAAGCTGAGGGAAATTCAGCGTCTCAGGGGGCTTCAATAAGAGCATATGTTTGTGATTTCGTCTTTGCCTGGGCCTCCGTTACAACCGGCTGAGCCAGAGGGTTGGAGCACACTTGAGGACACTGTCCGAACAATACTGAACAAACCTTAATAGGAGTTGTAACGACTTCAGCCCATCCGGTGAAGTATTGGCACGCAAGGTAGCACTTCGCAATGGGAAAGTGGTTCGCGCCTCCCCGGTAGTCGGGGACTATAGCAAACTATTTGTGGTCATGGACCACTCGGGGGAAGCAATTCATTCGACACTATGATAATGGTACACCCTGTATCACAAACGAAAGTGGATACTTGGCATCCATTTACGGCTCTGTTTTTTCAAATTTTAAGCCTCTTGGCGAGCCTTTGTCAAAGAGGAAATGGCACTGATGTCCGGGGAGGATGGATGGCGAGAGACCAGTGAGTGGGGGTTTCAGTGCAAGATGATGGCGGAGCAGGAGCGGCGCTTACTTGGTGGACTTGGGAAGCGGGATTATTCCGGAGCAGGAAATTATGAGGGCAGTTTGTACTTATGTGCCCTTCTATTCCGCACGTAAAACAAACTATCGGTCTCCTGTGGAATGACGACGCAGGAGGAAAGGGAATAAGAGGTTTGATATCACTCAATTTTGATAATAAGAAAACTTCTGGTTTAGAGAGGCCCAATACCATAACGAAGTTAAGAGCATTACGCGGAGGGAATCGTGAATTATTAATCTGGAAGTTGGGAGATGAAGGCGCAGTCTTCTTTTTGTCGTTTGGATAGAGTTTATGCCTTGCCGCGTAGACATCCGCCTCTTCAATCCACTTCTTTAAAGCGTAGCACCTAAGGTCCTTCACAAATGTGCGGATTTCTGTGGGAAGCGCAGCCAATATCTGATCCTTAAGGAACAAGGTAAACTAAAGACTGATAATCATTGGCGATTTTAGAAGCGTCTAACTAGAAATTAAAATTTCGCTAAGGTTGTAACCAAATTGACGCAAGGTCTGACCCGGTTAGATTCGGTCATGTCGAAATTTGAACTTTTATGACCTCTTTAAAGACCTTTTATAAAACCCACACATGCGCCCATATTATATAATATATATGTATATATATATATATATATATATATATATATATATATATATATATATATATATATTGTATATATTTTATATATATATATATATATATATATATATATATATAAAATATATATATATATAAGGACACTTATACCCTGATGTCTTGGGCTGATAAATGTGGGAGGGAGATAATGTGAATGGGAAGAAAGTCTTCCCCTATAGTGTGCGTAATAACTATCAAAGTAAAAGACTGTAGATTGGCTGTTAAGAATGAATACTGGCCAAGAATTGTTTAAAGCTATTTAAAAAATGCTACAAAAGTAAATTCTAATAACTAAAAAATAAATATTCAATATATAAAAAAGGTATAAGTAAGATACGTGATCAAATAAGTAACGCACACACTCGGTGTCAGCAAAGAAGCAAATCCAAGGGATCAAAGTGCTTAATTATCTGACTCGGATCTTAAAAAGAGGCTACACTAAGCTGAAATACAAATAGTAACAATTCATTTGTGAAGAACGCATTTTAATGAGATCCACAGTGTCGGCCTCTTACACGGGCGTAAGCCTTAATGCGAAGCGAAGATGCAATAGGAAAATAAGTTTTACCTCAGGGTTCTCGAAGGGGTAGGTGCCTTTTCTATTTCTCGATGAGGGAGTACTGGCGCGAATTCACGGAATAACAGCCATTGCAAGGAGCTGCCAATTGACTGGCGCGAGGCCCACGGTGGAGAGATTCTAGCCAGCTTTATCTAACAAACCTCGGGGTATCCAACTCGAGAGTGTAATATGTCTTCATGCGCGGGTGAGCTGTACTGCTTATCCAGCGGAAAACCTCCAGTTATATAGGTTGTCGGCGAGGCTGCGAAATTGCTTCTGGCCACGGCGTGCCCTGCTGGACTTTGAATCGCCGCCTTCTTCCTGGGAGGGGAGGATCCGGATAACAAGCCGGTCGAATAGCATTTAGGGTTTTTTCTCGCATTGCAAGTATGGAAGACGAGATGAAATCTCTCCTGGCGCGGGAGATAGGCCTCGTAAGATAAACACAGATGGTCTAATAAATCCGTTTTCTCCCGATTCCTTCCTCGCTTCGTATGCTCTTTGTTCCAGGGTTAAGGTCACGTGCTTCTTCTAAGGAGTCAAGGTGGACCTCCAGGTCCTATTAGACTCTATTCCTTAGCACCATCATTCTTATATATTTATCGCTCTTCCTATACTTCAGCCACTTTGTATATTTTTAAGTTTAAATTTTAACTTTCATAGGCAACTTTCTCAATTTAATTTCCTGTTTTAATTTCTAGTAAACCAATTTTAATATGCTTTAATATCTTATATTATGACTACACAAGTGTATTTTGTTTTAAATGTTGCCCCAAAGAGCCTCAATTCTTGTTACGAAGAAGAACATCCTGTCAATCTCCTATGAAGTTTCTCTAGATTGTGTGCGCTATCAATATTTTTACAATAATAATAAATTTCAGTCATAAGACTCGATGTAAGTGGATATTGAGCTGTACTTGCTTAACACTGACACAGTCTGCTCTCAAACAAACTGTAAACCACTATTATTATTATTATTGTTAATAGGTATTCTCTTTTGAGAAATAATATATGAGATGCAATCCGTGCAAAGAGATTCTTTCTTGTTTAGTAAGACGAAGTCTATCCCATTAATATATTTAATCGTTTGCTTTAATTATCCAGAGCGTTTAACAACGATTTTTCGTGGCAAGTTTTTTCCCTACTCCTGTTATTTTGTTTTAATTAGGCTATCTTGGTTTTTCGTAGAGTCATAATTAGCTATTTTTTTACTCAACAATAATATTTGCCTGTTAGTATGCTGAATCATATGTGAGAATAACAAGCTTACCACGTAAATTTATAACTAAAGTTAGATTCAGGCCTTTCCTTCTTCACACTGGTTTCGTTTGCATGAAAAAAATATCTATATACTGTAATATTACTGGCAGTGACCCTCAAACCAAGAGCTTCGGGTTCTATGATGGCAAATTTCTAAAACTGAGAACGTCAGTCCTCTTGTAGTTTGAAATTTAATGTATCCCTCTTTTGTGTTTTATTTTTATTGTAATTAAACTGAATTTACTTATAGGAGAGCTTTTATAAAAACTATGTTATTCGTCATTTTTTCAATTTATTAAAAATAAAAGATTCCGAATATAAACTTCTTTGAATATTCATCGTAAAAAAAGGAATAAAAATATAGACATGGATTGAATACATAAAATGAGAGAAGTAGTGGAATTGATGATTACATTTTCTATCAAATGTTCTCATTCTTCTTTTACAGGTTATGAAATAAATTTATATTTTTCCAAATTCCATTGTTTTCTTTCCCTTTACCGCTATTACGCTAAATAAGTTATAGATAGCCTCAAACACGATTAATTAGGTTACATTTTGGAACTAATATGAGAATCTCAAGTGCATTTGCAATGCTGTAACGCAAACTATTTTCTCAAGTCGATCCCATTCAAAGAAGCAATGCATGAAAGATCAGGCTAGTTTTGATGATAAATATATATTGATGAGAAATATAAGGCCTAGTGAATTTTTACTTCCAAAATTACCTTTTAAAAAACAAAAATATTTATTTTTTATCAGCTTGTAAAACTTTTGAAAACGTAATAGCCTTACCTTAAGAAGACAGGTTAATTTCTCCGGTATCTGCGCTTTACTTACATTTAAAATATTTTCCTTGATATTCAAATCCTTGATTCGGTGGCTAGGTGGAATACTTGTGAGATTCCCTGGAAGAATATAAATAACAATAATTAGTGCCAAGACAGTTATTATTCAGGCACAACAGAATGAATAATTTACCTTTATAAAGATAAGGCAGTTTTATTAAATATATAAAAGCAAACGCAGAGATAGGAAAAGACAAACTGGAGTCTTTTCATAAAAGAAATCAGCGTCAAACACAAGATCAAAGAAGAAGGAGGCTGAGAAAGAGGGAAGAAGCACGTTTGGAAAAATATTACTGCCAACTTAAGATTGCTATGCAGAGGAAGAAGGATTCTGTTTTTCACCATTTATGTTATGATATAAGACAATGAAAGCTCTTGTTCCTTAAAATTTTGTTGATTAGGAAAATATACTTTTATTTATTAAATCAACAGGAGTTTTAGAATGAATTTAAACATTGTATATAGATAGATGGATAAGATTCTGTGTAAATTTTAGCTACTTCATTCAAATAATATTATTTAAAATGAAGATTGATTTCAGTATAATTATGTATCTACTAATAGTGTAATTATTTACAGAGAAATGGTTTCAGAATATGTAAATAATAGTAGAGATTATTTAAACGTACTAAATGAGGCAAAGTTTTCAAGATTAACTAAGCAAAATGAATATTACTTTGTGTAATGACGCTATATATTTTTGAAAATGTCTCAAGTCTTGTTGTAGATACTTTGATACTAAGTGGACTTTCAAGGTCCTGTATAAATCCATAGCCAGACTTCCCCAATCAGCCACTTTATTTAGATAAACAACGGCAAACTTAAGATAAAAATTATAGGCCCAACAACTCTCTCTTAACCCTTCCTACTCGTATCCTAATCTAAATGTATGTTTTATAATTTATTTACTCATCCCTAATAACACTTTATCGTGACACTTATTACTACATCTGACGCATCCCATCAAATATGGTGAGTGTCGTTAAATGTTGTTCACCATATACCAATAAATGATAATATATATAGATATATTATCACCTACATCGTCCAAGTAAATACTCTTCCAATTGTCTATGTGTTTATTTCCAGATGTCTATTATGTATTAAATAAAAATTTACAGGAAGCAAAAGATATTTTAGTATTATGAAATGCATGTCTTAAAAACCATTTTTTAAAAGAATAAGCAAAAGTATTAATAACCTTGATGCATCACTGCTTCTGATCCGAACAAATCGTGTTTATGGAATTCACAGATAGAGAGTAACAGTGGCTAAGCCGACTGAACAGAAAATGAAAATACTTAAATAAAAACATGTTTAAATACGAATACTATAGCAATTTGATGGTTTATTCTTTTGCCAAGTTGAGGATTAAGTAGAACAACCACAAAAGAGAGAAATGAATGTCAACACTATAGTGTATGTGAAGACAATCGAAATTTCATTTGCAACCAAATGAGGGAAGATTTTAGGAAAATGGTATCACCTAGAAATAGACTTTCTGCAAAGAACTAGATATGGGGACACCATAAACCCTCCCACCCCTGATCTTTAGATTATGATTCTTTCCAACTTTCTTCTACTTATCATTGCTCTCTATAACTACAACGCAACCCTTTATTATTTCGCATCCATTTTCCTTCCATCGGGAAATATCTAATTTTCTCTAAGAGTATAGTTTTTGGAAACCTCTCATCGATTACAATATATGTATGTTTATCTAATTATGTCAGGTTTAATAATTCCTCTCAAATTCAACTGTATTTAACACTACGCCCTTCTCCATTTTGCCACGCCATTCATCATTCAAATGGAAAGCAGCGCAATTTGTACTAAAATCTTGTCTAGGAAAAACAAATTCTCAGTCATAATGCTGCGAGAAGACATACACCCTCACAACATCCATGAATACAATACTTATAAATTATATTCTATTTGTTACTCTGCCTTATCTATTTATCTTTAACATTTATTCATATAGTACATACACATACGCTATATTTCAATCACATTCCACACTCTTATGATTTCTATTAAATTTCATTTTCATTTATTTGAACTCTATTTCCGTATTACTTTAGAACTTCATTTCTTACAAAATTATTCATAATTGTTCCAATATATTAACTTTAACACCGTTAGTTTGTTATTACATGTATGCTTATCATAGTTAACAGCAAACAAAATTGCGTAATCTTGTTGCTTTAACTCTCCATCTTACTCTTTTTTTCGATAAAATAGATACATTTCCATACAATAAATCCGTAACCATCCCATTTTCATGTTCACTCATCCAAATGAATGTCATTTTATTTTTCTCTTCTTGACAATCTTTAACACCCTATTTTATATACACTAACATATTTTCCAAATTACGCAGAATTGCCAATGATCAGATCATTTCAGAGACATACAAACAAAAGCTCAAACATCTAATATACTCATACCCTTTTCCTTAACATGCGAAAATTAATCATACTGTACATAATCATTATTTGACGTTCTTTCCTCAGCCCAACCCATTTAATGTAGACATGTTTTTATGCTGCTAAAGATATTTTTGCCATGGAAATTACTCAAGGATAGAAAAAAATTACTGTGTTTAATACGGTAATGAGAACACTGCCATATTAGTTTATCGTTCATTTGTTACACAGAAATCAGCAAATACCCGCTCTGAATTCAAATTACTACTCGGCGCAGACAATTTCAAATTTCTTGCTTTAATCTTCAAATATAGCATAAAATTTTGAAAAGATTCATATAATTTATATCTATCCAAAGTATAATGGACTCTTCATTCAATACCAAGGACACTTCTCTTAGACCCCCTAATACTCTGCATCACATTGAATTGCATTCCTTTTTAGGAATCTCCAAACAAATCTTATTCTCATTCGTGGAATTTGTTCTTATATGGAAATTGAAATATTTTATATTGTTACAGTTAATGTGTGTTACTAGTCTGTAGCTCTACTGGCTGAAAGTTTTTCATATTTCGTGAAATGATTTTTACCAAGTTATATCATGAGATCCAGCAAATTACAGGAAATGGCTAAAAAATTAGCACAGCTACGACTTATTTTCTCTGAAAAGAATTCACGACTATATAATCGATTTCGTTGTTTAGCAGTAATAAACCGACTGATAAAAATATGTTAGTACACAATGAAAAGATGATGTCAACATTATTCATTTTTTATAACAGAGTTGATTAAAATGAAGTCAATTTCAATTATTCTCATTTGTGCATATATAAAGGCGCCGCAATTTTGATAATTAGTTACTTTCATAATTTGCTACCGTTCACAATTTCAAAATAGTATTTTTGAACAAATATTTGGGAAGCTCTATTCATAAAGTATAAAGATTATAGAAAGTCTTTGATACCCATGAATGAATACAATAACACGAGTGAAAAAATAAAATTTGCAGCCCATAACCAATCTTTCAAGTCTCAGCATCAGTATTATGTTTTCTACTAGTAGGCCTTTTATTAGAAATTAACTAGTGAACAATTGAGAAGCACATATTTTATTGTCAATCACAATTTTTCCTAAATTAGCAGTTGAACATCAACTTCCAATTCTTGCATTTATTTACTATTTTTTGTGTATTTATGAAGGTAATCAGTTTTGAAACGTTGAGAAACCTATCAATATGTTAACATGGCAGATAAATATGTCCTCATTATAGTATCGATTGAAAGAGGACATTTTAGGGGAAAAAACAAATTAGGAACAGCTTTTAGAAAATTATGCAAATAACTTAAAAGATTCTGGTACAATTTTAGAAAAGAGAGCGTTTGTGGTTGCTTTCTATTTGCTTAGCATACGCATTGTTTGAGCCTATTATCTTACTGAAAAGGGAAAATAAAGCTGAATTCACTAAACACTTCAGCATAGAGTTAAAGAAAATTTGGCTGGATTTCCTAACAGTCCATGGAAATCTAACAACTTTCCCCGAAAATCCAGCTTCGTTGACATTAAAAGGATATTGAAAGCATGAATGGCATAGATCAACACAAATGATCTTCCGATCGAGAAAACAGAGTGAAGCACATTACAACTGAAACGGTGTCATGGATGTGTATTTACCTTTAAAATAACTGACAGAAATCAAACTGATATCCAACAACAATTAAGAGAAGAGACTGATGCCAAGATTAAAGCAACGCATAACCTAATACCCAACTATATCACAAAATTTGATATATAGTTATGGCTCCTAAATAGAGAAAGACTATAAGTACTCTCTCTCTCTCTCTCTTTCTCCATATTTTCTTTTCAGAAAAAAATTAGTAGTTGTATCATTAATGATTACACATTCGATCCTCCTGTGCTTGTCGTTAAATAAGAATAAGCTCTGATCCAGCTTGATAACCTGATAATACCTGTACCGGATGGTGTTATTCCCCGAGCGGTGCCATAACCAATAAGGGGTAAATGGCCTGGATTGCTTTCCTGTGCTGGCCTGATTGGGCGTTTCGATTTTGATGACTAATTATGATGGAGAAAAAGTTTTAAGTTGTTGTCAATCTCTTTTAAACAGTGGATTGGAGATGATCAGGAGTAAAAAAAAAATGAAATAGAATTAAAATTTATTTACAACAGATTGCCATCATCTGAAAAAGAGAGATAGCGGGAATTACGATCTTTTGTGAGGCTTTTTAAGTGAGGAATTGTATGATGCATTAGTTTAATATAATTTTTTGAGCCTGAGAGTTATTTGGCTGAATTAAAATGTTCAAGGGTGAAAGTGTGCGTGTTGTGGTAAATATATTATATTATGAGATGAGTGAAAACAGGGGAAGAGATATTCTGGAGTTTCTTGGGACGAGTTGCGGATATAATTGTGAATGTGGTTCGTTTGAGGGCGGTAAGGGTTATGAATGTAGAAATAGCTACCAGGATGAGTGTAAAGTTCCTTGAAGCTTTTGATACACCAAGATTGCTTGAAATTTCAAAAGGATCGTATTGCTATTTGCTGAAAAAATGTTGTGTCTAGAAAACTTTTGTATTTATTTATTTATTTATTTATTTATTTATTCCATACTAATCCAATGTACAGTAAAAACATATTACATTTTAGATCTTAATGCCAAGTTACTATAAGTACTTATACATACAGGATTATTTATGGGCCCAAAATAAGTCAGTGACTTTTAGGGCAGAAACTTAAGACTAAGCATAAAATTATAAGGACTAGAAATCCCTTCATGTTTATACAAATATAAACAACTTAATATTCATTTGAGAACCTAACCATTGTAATGATTGCAAATAACGAATAATTATATAATTGAAATTTAGAGATAAATTAAAAACTATTTTATTTACAGCGATTCTTTCAAGAGGTATGTAGTTAACATAGTCAAGTCTTATATAAATAATAACATATTTATAATGTATAAATCAAAGTAGTAGTACACAGTATAACATTGTACGGCAACAAATAAATACACAATAACAAAAGCTGAATAGAAATTTAGTAAGCCGAAATTATATTGTTTTTAAGAGCTTTTTTGAATTGAGCTAAATTGGTTTGGGATTTGATATTGTCGTCCAAGCCATTCCATATTTTGATAGATTTGTACAGAAAGCTACATTGAGATTTTGATTTTGAACACAAGGGTGAAATAAATTTTGTTCTATTGCGGGTTTGGTGATTATGGATATTATCAGCTGTTTGTAACATATTAAATATATAGCTATTATAGGAACACTTTATTGTTTTGTAAAGGAATAAGGATGTTTGAAAAACAAAGAGATCATTTAATTTTAGAATTCTGGATTCCTTAAAATAACGATTAGTGTGCTCATTGTAGTGAAGTTGATGGATGGCTCGAATTGCTTTTTTCTGTAATATGACTAATTTATTGAGATAATTTTGATATTTTCCATACCAACTCTCTATGCCGTATGTCAAGTAAGGTTGCACCATTGTCATATATAAAGAGTGAAGAATAGATTTAGGAAGAAACTTATTTAATTTATATAATATTCCAATCGATTTTGATAGTTTTGTTGAGATATGCGTAATATGTTGTTTAAAACTCAGATTTTTGTCAATAAACATGCCTAGGAATTTGATATGAGTAGTTTCATAAATTATTCCGTCGCCCATTTTAATATGGGGCAATTCAATAGATTTTTTGTAAGAGAAAAGAATATATTTGGTTTTATCTACATTTATTGATAGTTTATTAACATTTAGCCACCTGAAGACATTTTCGAGTTCTTTATTTATTGTAGATGCAATGTTGCTCGGTTTGTCATATGGCAAGGGAGTTGATAAGGCACTATCATCCGCGAATAATATAAATTTAAACAGAGAAGATGATTTAACAATATCATTAATATAGATTAAAAATAACAGTGGCCCTAGCACGGAGCCTTGTGGGACCCCAGTTGTAATATTAAGGTGGGATGAGTCATGACCATTGACGGAGACAAATTGCTTTCTTTCAGTTAAATATGATTTGAACCAATTTTGACAGTTGCCTCTAATTCCGTACATAGCTAATTTTGATAGTAGAATATTATGGTTGACACAATCGAAAGCTTTTTTGAAATCGAGAAAAATTGAGAATACAATGTGGCCCTTTTCAATGTTATCATATAAATATTGAAGGTGGTTAATTATCGCGTGAATCGTTGATTTCTGACGTCTAAAACCATATTGGTGTTTATACAACAGTGAATTAGATTCCAGAAATTTATAAAGTTTATTGAATGCTATCTTTTCAAATATTTTACTGAACATTGTAAGACATGAAATAGGGCGGTAATTGCTGACGTTTGTGAGGTCTCCGGCCTTTGGTAACGGTGTTACTCGAGCAACTTTTAATACACATGGGAATATACCCTGCGTAAATGATTTATTGATTATTGATGCTAAAATTGGAGCAACTATATCGGAGATGTATTTTAAAATTTTAGTGGAGATTGAATTAATACCCGATTTTTTATTTTTTAGTGAACTAATGATTTTTTTTATATCGGCTACGCTTACAGGAGAAAAGAACAAGGAATTTGGTACATTAATCTCATTAAAATACGAAAGAAAAGATTTATCGACTATTTTGCAGGAGTCTGAGATTTTTTTACCTACGTTGACAAAAAATTTATTGAATTCATTCACTTTTTTCTTATTGTCATCAACTGGTTTACCGTCAATGATAATTTGTTTAATTTGGTTTGTTCCTTTAGTAATTTCAGGTTTTATCACAGAATTGATTAATTTCCAAGTTTGTTTTATATTGTTTTTCGTTTGATTAAATCGTTCATGGTAATAATTTTTCTTGGCTATTTTAATTTGGTTAGTAACTTGATTCCGAAAATTTTTATATGTATGTTCTGGAATTTGACTAAGTTTATAAAGAGAAAAGTATTTTTGACGTTTTTTGATGTTATTTATAATTGCGTTTGTTATCCAAGGTTTTGTTTTGTGTTTATATGACATGGTTTTAGATTTTAGAGGACAATTAAGTTTAAAAGCATCGTCTAGCCTTGAAATTAACTCTTCGGTAGCAGAATCGATGTCATTTATATAGGAAATTTCATATAGATTCTGATTTAGAACATAGTTATAGAAGTTTGATAAGGTATTTTCGTTAATTATGCGGTAGGTTATTGTACGGTTTTGATGAATATTGTTCGAGTTGAAAAAAGACTTTTGGATCATGAATATAGGAAGATGGTCCGATATGTCACAAAGGAGAATACCGGAAGAGTAATTTTCGGGGTGAACTCTGAAAATATTGTCAATTAGTGTTGCTGAGTTTTGGGTTATTCTTGTCGGTTTTGTTATAATTGGAAGTAAGGAATGAGAATAAAAAGTATTGAGGAAGGACTGAGTTGATGCGTGGTTTTCAAAGTTTAATAGATCGAAGTTAAAATCTCCTGTAATTATTATGTCGTCATAGTTTGTAACATTGAAGTAATTGATTAATTCAGTAATCTTATCTATAAACATCTTTGGGTCACCAGAAGGGGGCCTATATACGGTTCCAATGATTATCGTTTTACCATTTGATTTTACTTCAATAAATAAAGTTTCTATATAGTTATAGGAAATACTAATTTCATCAACTTTTTTAGTATTGAGTCTGTCAGATATATACACGCTTATACCTCCCCCTATCTTGTTTACGTCGCGTAGTGAATGAAAAGAGCTATAGTTTGGGACACTGATAAGGTGTTTATTATTATTTGTTAGCCAGCTCTCGGTGAATGCCAAAACGGAAAATTTATAATTAAGTGTTGACAAAAATATTGAAAATTCCTCAAAGTTTGCGTGCAAAGATCGAATGTTAAGATTTAAAATGGACAGGTCTGTTTTTTCAAATGAAAATGTAGTGTTAAATTTATCACAATCGTAGTATTGGTTTCTTACGTTATTTTCTTTAAAATTTGGATATAATTCATCAAAATGGTTTATGTCTGGATCGATATTATTGAAGTGATCGAGTTGTTCAAACATAAAGGAATTTAAAAATTAAAGGTTACAAATTGAAATTACGTATAAAATATCTATGAACAGTTAAAATACTGTTTTTATGATAACTTTGATAAGAGAAAAAGGAATAAAGTATGTAATACAATTGAAATAAAAGTAAGTGAATGCTAGGTCAAAATATGGCTTGTTTGTTTTTGTTTTTTTTCATCTAAAACAGTAATATCGCCGAATGTATTATGTATAATCTTGTGGGTTATTTCATATGGTTTGGGCAAAGATGTTGAGAATTTAATAGTATGATTGATCTTCGATTTGTCAGGAAGAAAAAGTTGAGAATCGTATTGACATACAAGTTATAAGTATCCGTATGAGATTAAATTTTCACATGTTTGCGATGTGTAAGATTAAAGTATTGCAAATATAAGAATGCTCCTAGAAGGTAGAGAGGAAAGATGAACAAGATGTGTACGTTTAATGAACTCGAGGTTAATAGTATAGTAAATGAGAATACTTAAGAATAGTAGAGGGCAAATAAGAGCGAGCTTTTAAATAGGTCAATATTGAGAAAAATATTAAGCAGGTGGAAGTGCATATGCTGCGATTGTCTTTGGTTTTGTCAGAACTCAAATACTTAATAGTGAAATTAAAGATATTTGGAAGATGCAGGTGAATGCGTGCACAGTATTGATAGAGGAAGTGGAAAGAGGGATTAGTAGAATAGAAAAGCAAAAAAAGTATTTGGCAAAACATAAATAATGATTATAGTGGGAACATGAACTTTTACTAGAAGATAGTGAGAAGCGCGAAAAACTAGTAGAAGAATAGCTGTGTCAACATAAAGTTTGTGAATGGGGTGGTATGTATACTCAATAAAGAGTCAAAATATGATGCCGAGAATACTTTAATGAGGTGTATATAAAATTTTGCTCTGGAAGAGGAGGGAAATATAATGAGAATTTGCCTACTGATAAGCGATGGACAAAGAGAAATGAGACCGGGTAGGGTGTGTGTGTCAATCAATTATGCGAACTAAAACAGCTGGATGAAAATTCACCTGATAAGAGGTTTACAATGCATGCTAAGTTTATTTTCCTGGATAAAGCATATGATCCTTTAAACAGAAAATTAATATGAGAAGAGCTAAGAAGATGTGGCTTAAGGGGTAAACTATTGGATGGTGTGAAGAAGATCTATGTTGAAATTTAGGCTTTCATTAAGGTGAGAGAGAGAGAGCTAGAGTGATTATTTTTTAATATTTGTTGAGGGTAAACAACTCCGAGTGATTTCCTCATGGTTGTTTATATCTTTATTAATAGAGTAGTGAGATGACGATGGAAATGTGCGAGAAATTGATGAAGAATGGTGAAGATTGGGGTTTATCTCTTTTATTATGTGCTAATGAACTGGTTTTTCTTGGCTGATAGTGTTAAGTATTTTAAAAGGGTCATCAAAGCTTTTTCTTGGTAGATAAGCAGAGATGCTAAAATTAATGCAGTAACGAGTAAGGTAATAAGTATTTGAGAGAGGAAATGGGGTCGGGTGTGAAAACAGTTAATTATATTACCATTGAACAGGTGCAAAGTTTTCAGTATCCAAGAAGCATGGAAAATGCATACAATGGTGCAAGCGAATCAATTTAAGGAAAATGATTTTGCATGGTATGATATGCTTTGGAGGTTTGGTAGGGGTTTGAGTGCGGAATCTGTCATAATATTTGCGAGAGCCATAATATTTGCGACAGATATTTCAGCTTTTCCTTTGATGGGCCCATTTGATTCCCTCGGCAACTATTGCTTAAATTGCTGTTTGTCTTCCAGGTAATACTGCTACCGCCATGTTTCATCTCCAGTCCAAATTTTTTGTGAAAAATCGTTTGGATTAGCATCCCACTTGTTTAAAGTTTGAATGAGAGAGTAGTCCTCATTTGAAAATTGAATGAGTCGATCCTACCAATATGCTATATTTCCAGCTATAAATTCGACACAATATCGACCATGTTCCTCTATAGTTCTCTCACACGACTGATGTTTTTATTATTGATGGAAGTGGAAGGTCTCTCACTTCGAGTGCAAACTTCGATTCCCTCCACGCTATTTGAAAAACGATTTATCCATTCATAAATGGTTTTCTTCTTTGGAGCAGTTTTCCATAAACCTTTCTTACACTTTCAACAATATTACTTTTCTTCGAACCCAGTTTTATTGAAAAAATTATATTGTATCATCCTTCAAATTTCTACTTTTCCATGTTACTCTTGAGAGTGGTAAATTGTAAATAATGAAACTTTCACAAAAATTTTTTTTAAATATACATGCTTCTACATAATGCTGCAAGAATGTTTCTGAATGGACATTTTTAATAACCAATTATTTCGTGCGTTTTTATGTGGATGGGAAATCTTATCCTGGAGCTTTTTGAAGGCCCTGGAATTTGTGTAATCCTTGCTCTTTATACGTATATTATACCAATTACAACCTAGTAATAACTGACTGAGCCACAATGATGCAGTTTTTCTATTCTTTCTCTTTATTTAGATTAAAAATCATTTCTCTATTATTATAGAGAAATTAAAACGTAACGCCACCCATGGGCCAAGCAGACATAGATATTAAAATCCCTCTTCAGAGAGAAACAAAAGAAAAGAACGAGGAATTGAGCTGCGTGAGAATGGTATGCGTTTTACTAATATTTAAACTACCCAATGGCTTGTATCTCCCCGTCTGATGGGTAGTCGACTCGAGCTGCCCGTCCCAAGGAAGCCGCAAAAGGCCATTAAGCAGCTCTATTAAGAAACTTGCCCCAGCGAGATTGAGGAAGAAATCTATCTAACTGATGGTTTAAACAACTCGCTAGGCAAAACATCCTTTATTCAGCGAACTCAAAAGATCCGATTACCTACGAAGTGAAGAGGCCCGCGGCTAGAGCGCCAAAGACCGGCATAAGAACAAAAGACCACCAAAGAGAAATAGTGGGACCGTTATCGGTGCCCCTACTTGAGAAGCAGACCTGGTTACCGCCATGTCACCCCCCATCCCCCCTTGCGCTCCCCTCAGTGGCATTACCCCGTTCCGATTAGTTGGGGGGGAACCAGGTTATAAATAAGCGACGTAAGGAAGGAAACGGCTTATTCTGTTAGAGAAGATAGAGGACTAGATTTTTGTGATCAGTGCCACGCACTGTTGCGGACTTGACTTCTATGATTTAGAAGTCTGTCTCGTCTTCGTATCGGTGCCATACCGATTTATCCCTTGCAGACGTAGCAAGAGGTCTGGATGGAGCGAAATTCCTAAGTGTCAAAAAGGAATATCAGCAACAAGATAAAAGAAGTTATCAGCTCATCCTCGAGGGACTCTCAAGTCGAAATCTGATTAATTTTGAAAGAAGAAGAATTGATTTCCAAGCAAGTTCCCTTTAATTACTTGCGGGATCACCCCATATATTAAACCCCGGTAAGATAAATCTGCAAAGTAGACGTAGATACAAGAAGAAACCTAGAGCTAGAGAGCACAAACCCTCTCTCCAACGAATGCCTTGCTGTTGCTCGAAATAAAGTAATAACGCCAAGTGCTTATAAGCTGAGAAGTCTAAGGCGGTATTTTAGACTTATAACTGGGTCGTTAAAATCATGAGAAGAGATCGACATCGGTTACCCCTTATCGTGAAGTCTTGAGACTCCCGAAGACTCACTGAAAAATCTAGTATAGCAACATCCGTCAACCCCTCTTCCTATCAAGATCACGTGGTCCGAATGCCTATATTTATAAATTTTGGTTAATTAGGATTTTTAAACTATCACAAGTTACCTAAGACATAAATAGTATTTCCTGACTTCTGAAATATTTTAGTTAGATTAGAGAGAGTAAATGGTGGTTTAACTCTTTAACTTAGAGTTCTCCAGAAATTAGCTATCTGGCAACTGGTTTGTTTAAGTGAAGCCTACTATCTTTTGATCAGAGCTCTCTCCAGGAGTAGGCCAATACTCGAGTTGTGTGATCGAAGACTATGTAAAACTGAGAGAATTTCGTGTAAATATAAATATTTGAATTAATTGATAAATTAAAAGATATATATTTTTGGTTAATACTTGGTGTTTTACTGGATCCTTACGTGCTGACCGACTCTTTCCTTAAAACTGATTAAACTTTGTGGTACTCTCATAATTCAGTATTTAGACTCCTGTAGACGAATCCGGACTCCACTCAGCCAATAGAGAAATTATTTCCCTTCCTAAGTGGTGTCAGACTGGCAAGTTAAACTTCAGTAAGTAAATAAATACTTTGACAAAGAGGTATTGTATCGGAGTAAATATCAAACGGCCAACAGTGGAAAAATAATTCTCCGACAAATGTGGGGAGACAATACCTCGAAAATTATTAACATGATTTCTCTTAACTAGGTGAAAATATTCCTGTTGTGATTTACTATTGATTTAACTCAGCTATGACCATTGCATTACATGTTTCCAAGCAGTCTACGTTAGACTATTGTATTTTAACTTAACAATCCATTGATTATAGTCTAAACATTAGATATATTGATTACTTTAATAGTTTTGGAACCAAGTTAACCTTTTCACCAAGTTGCATTATTTAATTAATGATGAATCTGTATTTAAGTTTCTTTGAGGTCAGTAAACCCTATAATATAATCCAAAAGTGTTTAAATTAACTTCTCTTCTGCGTCTGTTTTCTATACTTAATTCATTGTCTAAATAATATTTTGATCTTCTTCGTTATTACCCATTTAATTTATTCGTTTTAATTATACCTATAACCAAGAGCGTTAATTTTGTTTACTTGAAATTAAGTAAAGAAAACCAACGAAAGATTTTTCAGCAGAAAGTTGTAAAAACTTTGGTAAGTAAAAAGGTAAAAATAACGAAATGATGTCTCGAAGTTATAATTATAGTCTAACTCCTGATCGCATAATTAGGAACCCACTTGGAAAAATCAATAAAATTCTATAAAAAATAAAGATTTGAGCAATTTTTTAATTTATTTAAATTTTATTTACGCGTCCTGACATAAGGGACATCTTGTATTTTAGAAACAAAGATTAATTGGAGCGCTCCTTACATGGTTAAAATAATAACAAGCGCAGCCAGAAAATATAGAGTTAAAAACGTTTAATTTGACCCAGCATAGAGAAACTTTTCCAAAATATGTGATTGTTTGGGCTGTTTGTTTTTTTTGGTAGATTATTTCTTATTTAACGTAATCTTTTAAAGCTAAGTTCTCTCATATAACAGTAGAAAAGCAACGTACTCCTAAAATAGATCCAGTAATGATATACCTTCTTTAATCAACTTGAGAATGGTTATATTTACTTGATTCCAGATCCTACCAAATCTCAGTAATTATGACATAATCATCTACTTATGTTATTAGAGCTTAGAAGGCACGCAATGGTGAAGATTTTAGCTGGCCCAATGATAAAAATGTTACAATTTAACTTCCTATGAACGAATTAACTGGATAACACAATTTTCCTTGAGTTAGATCTGACACATGTTTTTACCCTTGCTATGTTTAAAAACATCTAAAAATACTACATCTATCAAATTTATACTTAGTTTATAAAATGTTTTAACAATTGACATAATACAATATTAGCTGACTGTAATGGTTGTCGAAATGTATTTTTTCATTACAAGTATATTGTTTCTGTTATTCAAAATGTGTGCAACTATTTAAGGCCAAAAATTGACGATTTTAGCTATTAATGGAGTGTTGAGAATGCTGTTAATTTTGATTTATACTCCAACAGTAGTCAGCCAGGACTTTGGTATTTTAGTAGAATCGTTCACTTTGTTCATCGATGAATTAACAAGGTTTCCGTAAAGTTAGGAAGAGGGCTGCTGAAAATTGCACTTGATGCTCTTGTTGCAACTGAAAGTTTATCACCTCTCCAACATTTTCTGCACAATTACAGTTTAATCTTTTGCTCATCTCTTTTCAAGAATATTCATGACTTGGTCTATGAATGAAAACTAACCGTTATTTTACAATTCTCACAGGGTTACCTCTGTCATGATCTTCCGAAGCTGAAAATCATCAGACACATCAGCCTGGATTTTTGTTAATGGCCAGAGCAGGAAACATCAAAACAAGTTACTTGAAATAGTCGCCTTCAGTGTTCAATTCTTTAACAAATTACTTGATGAGAACAGGAGTAATACGTAAATTAGTTATATACTTTTCTCTCTTTCAGATCATCGAGGCCAATTCCACTCCAACCAATGCTTCGCTCGTGCTCTTCTGTCCTACGTTGCTGAGAAAGAAGGAAACCTTCCATTTAAAGCGTCGTGCGACGAAACATCCTGGGATGAAAGGTCTGAGAGGGAAATCAGAGCAATTCCCATTCTTGCATATCTTCTTTACTCCGTGAGTATCCACGGAGTAACAAACGACGAACTAATGATTTATTAAATTCTCCGTTTTTTATTTGCAGTTTTCAACGTACCGAAGTTATGATAATATTCTCTGTTTGTTGTAAGTTTCTATGAGTGTCTGCGGGTTTGCTGTCTTTCGTTCTCTGTTTTGTCCTGCTTTGCCTAACCGAAATCTCACCCCGTTGAATATCTGCACTCGTTAATCTTGTTTTTGGTTTATTCTCATATTTTTGTTACGTGCACGGCACAAAAGAGCTTAGCAATAAATCCATCCACACGCGAGGAACTCGGATTCGACCTTACTATTTACTTACTATTGTGAGTAACCACGGTTTAGAGTTACTTCTAATCCTTTTGAATTTAGTTAGGTCACTTTGTCTCTAATCTTATTAAATCCTAAACGCATTTCGGATTTAAATCAATCATTATATGACTAGTGCATATCCTTTTAATTGTGAATAGATCTTTTTGGTGACCATATAAACAATGGTTTATATGGTCACTGTTTAAAACTTCACACTAATTCCTATAATACCCTTTGAAAAATGCTATTTAATTAAATATAAAATGTTTGTTAGGTTGATACCCTGAATTATATTAAATAAATAATAGAGATCAAATTTACTAATAAGGGAAGAATTGGGAATCAAATTATGAGAAACAATTTTAATTTTACGTGGCCATTGTCTCTCATGTTGAACTTTTTACCCGCGAAAATTGGTTTTAGTTGATAAACCCCAAGTTACACTAAAAAATTGAAATCACCTTTAAGCAAAAAGATTTCATGTAAGATAATCTCAAAATAAGAAGGCGAGCCTTAACCGAAGACCCTAATTAAAAAATTATGCTTTTATTTTTTTTTCATCTCCGTTTATTGCGTTTAGTGTTAGTTGGATAAGCTTTTTAAAACTGAAATAGCTGTATAATGATATTCGATATAAGTGTCCTACAAATCCATCTCAGTTTCATAAAATATTTACTTGCCTTTGTGAATGTTCTTTTTAGCCTAGATTAAAACGTATACTGACCACTAAATACGATCGTACACATTACTTGAACCGATTGAAACGCTGGATTAAAACCCGATTATTTGAATAATATTCAAAAGAATTCTCCAATTTGCCAATAAATGGATCCGGAGTTTCAGCGGCGTAACCTGAATTAGGTCTTATTAATACTCATAGAACAATCACTGATTATTTTACAATCTCTCTCTTTGATTTAATTTCCATTTTTTAACATATTTTTTTCACGCAAGCGGTCAACTGTTTTTGTGCACAGTGGTTATATAAAAAAGGCGCTATTTTTAGTCACGTGATACTCTATGGTATATCTCAATAGTCGGTCGGTCCGTCGGTCCCCGTGTTTTTTAAATATTGTTTTGGAAAGAATATTGTAACTATTTGGCCGATTCTAACAAAATTTGAAAGCATTATGTCGTTTTTCATTCTCTTTTAAATGACATAATTGCCAAGGTACAACTGGAATTATTTGGCAATAACATCATAACTATTCGGCCGATTCTAAAGAGAGTTGAAGCCCTTATATTGTTTTACATTCTCTCTGGAATGATATAATTGCCAAGGTCCTCCCAAGTTTAGCCGGGAATTATTTGGCAATAACATCATAACTATTCGGCCGATTCTAAAGAACTCTGAGACCCTTATGTTGTTTTACATTCTCGATCGTGTGATAAAATTTCCAAGGTACTCCCAAAGTTAGCCCGGGAATTATTAAAAGTTTTGAAGGTCATAAGGTCATAAATCAGTATAACCGAAGGCACGCGACTTTGGTCAGCAGACTTTGTTTCATCTAAGATGGGAATTTACATTTATGCCTAATTACCAAGGTCTCTCGATTGACATTGTTTCTTTTCAAATTTGCCATAGAGAAGTTATATGTAAGTCATTTGATGAAACAAGAACCGTCGTGTGTATCATTTAAACAATAGTGATTTTCTGGCTTTTGAAACTGACATATATCATTTGTTTGTCCTTTATTAAAATTATAGAGATAGGATTTTACCAGTTGATTATTCTTTATTAGGTACAAGAATTTTATTACTGTTAAGGGAAAAAAATGGGAAAAGCGCACTTTGATTCCTACATAAGGAAAAATGTAACAGTTTCATTTAGGCTGATCTATGAGAGTAATAAATATGAATAATAATCGGATCGAGAGAGGTTATGATAAAAATCGAATCTCAATTATTGTTAAATATTAATTTAGCCTTCGTTTTTCTGATGAAATTATATTATTTACTTCAAATGCATAAGAATAACATTTAGTTATAAGTGAATATTGAGAAGATATTCTCGAAGTTGTAGTGTAAATGAACCTTTCAAGGACCAAAATAATAATTTATAGTTTTGCAGCATTGAATGGACGATAAAACTTTAGATAAGTGCTAGCATAGTAATATTCGTGATTCCTGTTGGGGTGATGTAAATTTAAACCAGTTAAAGAACGAAATTAGGCAGGTAAACGATAGAAAAGCGTAGATACATCTTAAGAAGCAACATTCATATACATACCATTAAATACATTTACATTTATTGACTATATCTTGCCATTTTTACTTATCGAAGAAATGATTTTATATTTAAAATCAAATTCACGCCGATACTGGGGAGAATTCAGAGAAATAAAGAAGAATCCGTGTTAGTAATAACCCAGCAAGACGCTTAAAAACTACCGAAAGAACAGGTAACAATCTTTCTAAGTCACCATATATATATATATATATATATATATATATATATATATATATATATATATATATATTTATATATAATTCATATATCGGTAACATTTCATTTTCAATTAAAACTTTCTACGTTTGCGTCTCATCACTCCTCTGCTTATGGTAAACTTTTCGTGGTAAATGACATTGGAATAATAAAAAAAAGGTTTGTTTTTAATATCTGATAAATTAAACTACAGCTTTTCAAATTAACAAATCTGGCACTCAGCAGTCAAAAGTATGATTAATCTCTTGACTCTTATTGCTTCGGATATTTAGGGAAAGATAAAAAAGCGGCAAAATCAACAAAAGTTTCCCGCGCTGTTAATGCTGGCAAAAAGAGATTTTGAAAGAGTCTCTTCTCTTTCATTAATTACTTTCCTTCTTTCAGTTTGTTTAACTAGTCTTTTAAACATTGTTAATAAGTAATATACGAAATTTGGGTGAGTGACAGGCTTAATTAATATGGAGTTTTCTTTATGTTCATTAGGTAAAGGAAATCTTGTCATTCGAAAGGAAAAATAGTAAAGTTTCCTTACAAATATTCACTCACTAATTGCTACTCCAACATAATAAACATATTCCTTGTTAGTTTTTTACTTATACATGACATATTAAACCAATTTTTACATATGACCTGTACCATCAAATTTACCCTGATATGCATCTAAACCGAAAAATGTTGTTTTTCATCTGAAATAACCTTAACATATTTTACTTCCACTGTTTACCCTTGCGTGGCAAAATTTCTTAATTACAAATGGACTTGAAAATAAATCCATAAAATTGATTGATTTCTAAACCAGTATTTGTGTATTTTATCAAGTATACTATGTGCTTGGAAGTAAAGTGACCCCACAACTTTTGCTGAAGTGGATGGAGAGTTGAGGCAAATGTAATTGTTGTCATGTAATTTAGCGTAATGTACATTCAAATGACCTAACTTATTTCCCTATTCTGATCAGATATATTCATCCGAACGCATATATGAATTAAAAAATCAATCATTAGTCGATAAAATGAGTGAATTTCTATATAAAGTACTAACAAACTGGATTCAACCTCTTTGTCTATACACTCTGTAAATCATCATTCAAATATCTAAAGACCAGACTGTTTGTTAACTTAAAGTTAACTATTTGAACAAAAATGATTATTTACAGTAGAAAATAGAAAATTATGCTAATATTTGTTAGTGCCAGGAAAGGCTATACATAATAGCTGACTGACATTTATTAATTCTTATCTCTCCCACTGGCAAATCAGGTCAGATTTTCATTTGTTGACTACTAAGAAGATTTCATCCCCCAAAACTAGTCTTAGCAATTGACAGTTATAGATAAATATCAAACAAAATATTTGGAGTCTGGGTCAGAGCTGAATATAAAATAAGGATGGTATGGTAATTATAGAGTCTTTGCTAATGAAAATTTATTAAATATTCAAATGTTTTTTTAAAACTCAACTCTTTGTATTTACTACTAAATTTCTGTGTTGAATATAAAATGGACACATAATCGATTTAATAAATGGACAATTATAAGAGATGCAATGATCTGCCGTGAGTCACCGAGAGCCTGCCTCGGCTCCTGGGCGACAGTCAGGCGAGCGGATGGTCTATAAATGTGAATGATACATTCTAGGTTTAAAAAAGGAATTTTGCATTTGAATGAAAAGAAATGAATTTTATCATAGTCACGATCATTCGCCGCACTGAATTCTAAGACCATATCAGATTATCGAATAGAAAAGACATGATATTAAACCTGCTCATCCCATGTTGAGAGGTTTATGTGAGAATATTTTGTGAGGGTAACTACAGCTGAAATGTAGCCAAATATATATTTCTGAATTCTTAACATAAATTTCTAAAATTAAAAAAATTGTGAAGAATATAAAATGGTGGTGATATATTAAAATTAATCGTGCCAAATTTTGGTTTACATCCATATTTCTATGAAAATCAGGCACATCTTAAAGGAACATCATAACTGATAAGTTGATTGGCCGTTTTAGAATTAAGGGCATCGGAGAAGTTGTTGTTCTAATGTATATTCAAGGTATGTATAATGCGGGAATAAATGAAAGAAAGAAAAGGCAAAGGAAGTAAGAAATGAAATAAAATATAAGGTTATTGGCGCACTTGATTTACATGGAGGCTGTAATGACTGGGATAATAATTTTAAATATTAATAGCAATATTTGCAGGATAAATGTAATGCATCTATTGATCGGTAATAAATGACAATAATTAAACACTATGGTTTGGTGCTGCAATGAATTTGATCTAGGCCCAGTATAAGTGAAACATAAAAAAAAGGTAAACGCTCTTTAGGCTTTCAAACTGAGCATAAACTTAAGAAAATATGTGACACATTTTTGCTAATACATCATTTTTATGGACATTCATTTAATTGCTCTCCAATTATTAATAATTTTACTCAATGAAATTCCGCAGAGAAGTCTTATACCCTTGTTTAATAGTTTATAACTTTCATTAACTCTACATGAATTTCTATACTACGAACTATAAAAATAATAGGACTCACTAAAATCATATCCACTTTAAGTTGAGATGTATTTCGTGAACTATTCTCACCATTATCCACTCTATTGTTTCCTTTACTCACTTGCGCATTTTAACTCGTCTCTCTCTCTCTCTCTCTATATATATATATATATATTTTATTTATATTATTTTGCGATATAATTATCAAATATATGGATAAATAATGCCAGGGAATAAATTTTAACTTCTTTTGTTACAGACCCGGAAATTACTGAGTCTTATCTATAGCGTTGAAGTTGATTTCAGATCTGATATATAATGAAGTTCTATCACCACTATATTTTGTGTAACCGAAAGTCCATAATTTTCTTGTTTTTTCTCAACCGCATTTCCTACGAAAACCGTCTAAGTTACTTTACTCTAGGAGGTTTTATGTTAAACATACTTGAAAATCAAATCAGCAGGAAAAACTTTCCTGCTTAATTCTCGGTTACGATACACATCGGCGGGTTACCACCCCTGCGAACAAACATCCTTCCTAAGCGCTTTAGTATCTTATTGTTACTAGCGAATAGCAAATTCCTGTTATAAAGTGAAACTTTAGTTTGTACTCGTCCTCTGCCGTTTGTTGGATGACGAGCTGTAGATTGCAGGAAAGAACAAAAATTTTTCATCATATTTGGGTTGAAGTTACCTTGGTATCTGTTTTCCATAACTGAGTTCTTTTGGTGGAAAGGTTCTCCATGCTCGCCATTATCGCCCCAACAAAAGATTTTCCTGCTCCTAGTTCCTTCTCATTTAGGTTAGATGGAAACGATGATTCATAGATGAAACTGAAGATTGGTGGTCCAGTCAAAACTCTAGGCTCTAGCTAACATCTGTAATTATTCCTTGAATTTCCTTTAAATATTGGAAACCATTATCTTTTTAATCAATACACTTCACAAAATTTTTGATACAGGCATTTTTAATCTTTTAATGAGAACTAGTAAAAAATTTAATTTCTCTGGTTCAATAACTGCTAGGTTTTTTACGTTGTATTTACTAACAGTCTATTCATTTCAATTGGCTAATCATGTTTTATAGTCGTTCTTGTCATCTGCGCTATATTTCATCGATTTATAAGTCTCATTATATCAATTGGCATGTTATATCGGTATTAAAGGTTTTTTTATTGTCATTATTCCGTAATACAGATTTAAGACGAGCTTTACCTGAGTACAGGAACAGTCTCCAATAATTTTTGATTATAGTAACAGTCAATCACTTGTAACAGAGAACTGATATCTTGGTAGAAACAAACGTTTTATTCCCTATATTCAAATGATGAAAACTGAAAAAGCGAGGGCAGAAATAAGAAATTTAGTGTTTGGTTGGAAGATATTCCATTCTTGAACTCTGTAACCAAACAACTCTTCATTTTCTTTTGGTAATTCCAATTCCCAAACTAAGTTATTTAACTCCGCTTGACATAAGAAATATGGGGAAATATTGTAATGTTAAACATATTTGCCATTTTTTCCTGTTTCTATATCACGAACAAAATTTTTTGTCAGTTTTCGATGCAGGTAAAACTTGTAGTGGATTTGTTTCATCCTGCGTTACCCGTTTCATTGAGGAATCGCAGTTTTTTTACGTGAAATCTTATTTGCTTCACTCTTTGAAACTGAAAAATCTTTGTCTACATTGCCTCGCACTGTCTCACCAAATAGGTGATGCACAGTTCATCTCTTGGTCTCCTAACATATAGTCATACAACCACTTGTAGGTAAGTTTAATATTTTTCTTTTGTTTCTACTTTGTGACTTAGGTGCATGTATATTCTTCACAAACAAAGCAAAATCTGTCAAGGTGATTTACCAAAGCACGTCTATTTGATGCTATTTTTAATTACGATACAATATCTGAAAAAAAACAATAGAAAATAATTAATACGATGTCCAAAATAAAAAGAAATCCACCCTGTAGTATACAAAAAATGGTATAAAACACGAATCACCACAACCAGTTATTCTCTCACCAGCAGAGAGCTTCATCCGACATTCTACGTCACTTTCACTTAGCGACTGGTTGTTGCACTTTTGCAATTAGTATGGTCTTGACTCAGTGTTGCCAACGCGGAATAAATTAAAATTTATCAAAATTGTTCGAACTGATATATAGTTGAAAAAAGAAGTTTTACTTTAATTTTTTTCACATATTCGTGGAATTAAGCCAATTCAAACGGAAATCTGGATGTGGTAATTTATTTTACTAGAGGAGATAAAATTTTTAAAAAATATAGACGCGATAGACCCCGTAAGGGGCACGGCGATTTGGTTTTCCCACCGCCGGGCTAACGGGACTAAGCACCTCATCCGGCCCCAGCTTAACTTTTTATCCTTCTTTCTGACACCTTGTATTCGTGTCCTGCTTCCTCACTTTCCCTACAATCTCTCCCGCATCTTTCTCTGGTCATCCTATAATTTCACAGGGTAGATACTGTCCAGTTTCTTCTTGCCTAACCACATCCCGGATCGGGGTGGTGGGATTTTAACATTCTGCTTCACCCCTACCCACACCATCATCACATCCCATTTCTTTCTCCTTCACTATCAATAGATTTTACGCCGAGCCTAAGGTGAAGCAGCAATGCCGATCGATAGGCTGTCGGGCTACTAGGAGGAAGGAGTAGCTTCAAATTTTGGCAGCAGGTTTGCTTCCTGTGTAAACTATAGGGTCACCATGCCTGGTGATGAGAAAATATGGAGCCTCCTCCCCCTATACTTTCGCAGGCGACCCTCCAAACCTCTTTGAGTGGAGAGGAAGCTTACTCCTTTCCTAGTTTTACGAGGGCAGGGGACTCCTCCTCACTCCTTTTTTTGGGGTCCCTCTTGGTGGAATCCGTATTACTAGCGGCAGTCCCCCTATAATTGCCCAGAGGACTGCCAAGAAAGCACGCCACATGCCATAATTGAAAGTTCCCGGCGCTCAATAGGGTTAAACACCTTAGAGGGTTAAGGGATGACAGGGGTCGGCCCATGCCCCCAGGGACATGATCTAAAGGTGACCAAGCCCCAGATGGTAGAATCCTCGATGGGATCGAGTCAGGGCTCAGTACCAAGCACAGAACCCGAGCCCGCCCCTGTGCAAGATTCTCCTCAGACGGCTTGGGCCCCCGAGGATCCAAAAGGAGAAGAGGGATCTCCTCCTCTGGTTGGTGGCCCTGTGACAGCGAAGACCATCTTCATTTTACGAACAATCTGGCTGAGGCCAGTCCCTCTGGCCTAGGGGCAACTACCGGTGGAGGACAGAAACGAGTTTATTTCCCACCTTCCACTCCAAAAAAGAAAATAAACAAGAAAACGAAAAAGACAAAGACGACTCGGGGCTCGTCTCCTTCCACGGGAGCCGCGATGACGGACGGGTCTGCTGCCATTTCGGTAAGCCACCAAGCCAAGTCTTTCACATCCGACTCCGTTGCTCTCCAGGTTAAGGATTCCAAGACTAAGACTAAAGGTGTGCAGAGAGGAGCCTCAATTACGTCTAGGCCCCTCATTCATAATTAAGTGGCGTTTTTGAGCCTGCTGGTTCAAACAGTTTCTTTTTTATTTGCTCACTGGTGGCAGCATGTTAGCTAAGGGCAACATGATCGATCAGGTGAAAGTGATCCATTTCTCGGACGTAAGACTTCTAGTGAATGCGTTGAATCTCCCAGAGGCGGCCATTATTAGTTCCCTTCGGACACTTGATGACACGCCAGTGAGTGTCACGCCGGTGAATGTGACGTCGGATTCTACCATGAACTTTGTGAAAATGGTGGTTTATGTGAGGGAGTTCGTGGACTACACCATAGATGACATTACGTTACAGCTTGGCCGACCATGGAGCGGTCAATTTCGAGTGTGTGATGAAAAAACAGGGAAGGGTCTAGAGACCCACCCCTACAAACTCTTCGTCACTTTCGACTGCGACAATCTGCCTTAGTCAGTGCGTGCCGGTTAATATCGCTACCACGTGAAGGCATTCGTGCCGCTGCCACGGAGGCGCTACTATTGCCAACAATTCGGCCATACTAAACGCTCCTCTAGACGTGCAAAATGTGAGTTACTTGAAGTCAGTGTAAGTTGCTGCAAAGCCACATAGGATAAGTCAAAATCGTGTGTGGCCAAGTGTTTCACTTCCGGAGAGACGCACCCCGTTTATTCGAAATATTTTGGCGCGTATCTCCTTTAGGAAGAAAAGCGTGGCCATTTAGGCTGAGAATCGTCTCTCATTTAGCGAAGCTAACGACTAAGTCCTGGCTCGCCAAGCGCTCCTGGGACTTCTTATGCCCTAATGTTATAAAAGACGCCCTCTGCTCCTGGCCCTTTTGGTCTACGAGCACGATCGTTTCCGAGTCCATTCAGTCTGACATTTACTTAAAAATAACACCTATTCTCGTTTTAAACGAAAAAAGGGTCAAATTAATTAAAATAATTGAGTTTAAGAACACTACCTCACCAACATTATCGTATCTGAAATGTTCTACACATAAGTAAATTGAATTAGAAATATAGCAAACAAATTATTAGGCGAAAAGACAAATAATGTATGAATAAGACTTCGCCTATGTGTATTTTTGCCACAAATATTAGCCCAAGCACACAAATAAATTCAAATTTCGTTGCCTGACTTTGCGTTAATAAATCATACACTTTATCTCACATTGAATGTAAAACCAAAAGAAAAAACCTGGAATGTAGACAAACCGCTTTTTGAATAATGATCTCATTTTAAACAGATGAAAACTATATCATATTTCAATTTCAAATGTGGCAAAGTTTTCAATATTTTCTAAAAGCGCACTTAAGTATTGTATCATAAAAACTACCTACAGAAATAAGGACTTTGTTTATGTCTATTTTTTGCCAAATAGACCAAATCTCATCTTCTCTGTGCGTAAACGTGAAGGGGCGAATTGTCACAACGTTGAAAATTTATGCACTTGGAGAGAGGTTTAACTGTGGGCTAGTAAGAGTTCTCTTCTCCTAAACTCCCTCGTCTTCCCTCCACCCAGGGGATAATCGACGTTTATATAGTTCCATCTCAAGAAATTTAAAGGAGAATCCGCGTAGCAATTGAAAGAAGAAGAATAGTCTCTGAGTCAAACAGGGAATCAAGAAGATAGGGGGAGACGAGCGGGTCTTTTCCTCCTGAGGCCGTTTCTTTGGTCGCTTATAAGAGTAGACCAGTGGTATCAAGACCAACTCTCATGCTTTTCTCGTCCAGAGAAAATCCTTTTCTCAGTTTTCTGAGAATAAAACAGAGATGCCCCTCACCATTAAGGAATACCAACGTAAATTCCAATTCGAGAAAAGATTGACCTCTTGCTTAAGTCTCATCATCGAGAAGTCCGAGTTTGTAACGCAAGGATCGGAATAATTTTCATTCATCCAAGATCCCCTCACTTATATCTTCAAGTCGAATAGCCTCGCCACGCGCCCTTACCTACCCAGTGAGAAGCATCAGCTGTTTTCTCAACCCGCCTCACGTGAACGAGGAAGCCTCCAGTCCAACACGTTTTAAATCACCAAAGCGAGTAGACTCACTTTCAAGGTCACCCAACTGTCGACTCCCTCTGAGTTAAAAGTAAACGAATCCAAAACTTATTCATTTTTTTTGTTGTTTCCTATTCCGTGCGAAAGTATACTTAAAGATTTAATATTTCAATCTTTTATGTAACTAAAAGTATATTTTTGTCTTAGTTGTTTAATTAGATCCCCAAACGCTACAAATGGTAATAGATATATCATAATACGTATCCTCCCTGGTAAGAGAATTAGAGTAGAGCACTCTTAGAGAAAAGTAGAATGAATTGACTCATTTACGAGTCAGACGTACATACGTACTCGGCCGTAAACCACGGCATAAAATTGGTGACATGTTTTTGGGCATTTAGAAGAACTCAATAATAGTTGATTGTGTTGCATCCCCTTGATTAGTAACAAAATTTGTGCCTAAGCGTTCGAGGAAAATTGTAAATTATAAGAGGATAATGTCGGTGTATATTTTATTTAATTTATTGTGATTAGACCGTTAATGGTGTTAATTCAATTAACAGAAATTATAGGTGGTAAGTTTGAGTTAGGCAGAGCACTATGTACTTGTTTCGTGGTTGCATAAGTAACATTAGCGTACATCGATGTTTTTGACGGACATAAGTAAAACATCGTCTTTTAAAGGTTCCACCAACAAAGCCAAACTCTTGGATTAGTAGGCAAAGAACTAATTGCCTACGTCCAGGATTAGGAAATAACGGAAAGAGGGAAAAAGAGAGAACAGGCGCAAGCTGAAACAGAAGAAGAAGAAGAAACAAGAATACAGATGGAAGCAGAAGAGAGAGATCGAATACGTGCACATAAAACGGCATTGAGCAAGGATCAGGTGGAAGTGAATTCCGTTGGATCCTGGCCTGGAGCTAAACAAGTACCTATGATGAAACTCCAAGCATACAAAGATAACGAAGACCTGTGTTTATACCTGAGCCACTTCGAGAAAATCTTTGATGTGAATAATTGGGACATAAAAACAGAGGGAATCGCGAGATTACTGCTTCTGCTTAATACCTCTCTCCGTGATATATTCATCTCGTTACCATCAGAGGCTTGGGTAGATTATTTTACCCTTAATCTAAATTCTGAGGAGTATAGGATGAAGTTTAGATATGCTAGAATTCAGCCTGGTCAAGCATACCGTCAATTTACTTTATCCTTTAAAGACATCTCTAATTCTGGCTGGTTTCAGTACATGTGGGAAATGAAATAGACTCTCTCGTCTACTTCATTCTTAAGGACCAATTATTGTGTGCCCTGCTCCAGAGATACGAGCCTTCATCAAGGATAAGCTAGCCGATAGCGTTCAATGACTGCGTGGAAGAAGCGGATCTACATGCTTCCAACCAGAAACTATATCCTTGCGAGGTTAGAAAGAACCAGCCCTCGTCTCCAAAGAAAGGTGGGTATCTCAAGAAACCCTAGCAAAATAACCCACCTAAATTTATTAAGAACTCCGGACACTCCAAACCTAAAATCTTTTCATCTAAGGATCAGAGAAATATTAAGCCCCTAATTAATCTAAACCCCTCGTCCTCGTCATACCCCCAAAAACCGTTGCGTGTTTTAATTGTGGCACCCCAGGTCACACTAGCTTTCATTGCCCCCAAAATTCGAGGCTTAGCTTCTCCTTGAGTCAACAAGTGCACAACATAACCGCATATCTCCCCCCAAAACGACCGCCTACTCCAGCGCCTCCTTCGTCAACATCGAATTCCCCTGACAAACAGGTGAACTTTTTGTTTAACAAGAGTTCTCCCGGAGGACTAAAGTTCGAGACTGGATCAGTAAATGATTGCCGAGTGTGAACATTGGTACGCGATACGAAGTGCACCCGTATCGTCATATCAGATAAATTGCTTTCCCTCAGTTAGCCCCAAGCACAAGAGGTTCACGGTTGGTTAGGACTTCCTGGATAGATCAAACAATTTCCCCATAGCCAGATGCCATATCCACTGTCAGTACTTTACGCCTCGGCAAACGGGATGTGTGAGAAATAAAATGATACCCAAAAGGCAGTGTTATTAAATCTCTCTCAGTCTCAGCCTTGAGAATGGCATCAGTACCTACCATTCGCCCTCTTCACGTACCGAGAGATTCCTCATCGAAATCTGGGTTTTGCCCCCTTCGAATTGTTGTACAGACGTAACGGCTGAGGACTTATGAGCATACTTAAGGAGCTCTTCACTAATTCCCAATTCGATGAAGAAGTTAAATCCTCCTACGCATATGTGGACTCCGCTCAAACGCGAAGTGCAACCTAGAAATATACAAAACTTATTTCTATTTAAAAGCAAAAGCTCGAAATTAAAGCCTGCGAGGAAGTGTTGTTATTACTGCATACAGTAACAAATAAGTTTCTCTGCCAATGGAAATGTCCCTTCCCGGTCATAGACATTTGTGGCTTCGTTGATTACTTGATTGGGACTCCCTCAGGCCATAGAATGTATCACATAAACATGCTCAGTAAGTATTAGCGCCGAGCATGTATTAATAATATTGTGACGCTGAATGAAGAAGGAAACATGGAAGCTTTATACCCATGTGAACTTCTTCAGGTGGTAAGCACGATGTACGTAAAGGTACAAAAAAAAAATCCTCTCCCCTCATTATCCTTCCCTTAGGACGGCCCGTCTACAGAGTTAGATTTATATCCCTACCTTGGCCCGCTCAGAAATTCCCAATTGTCCGCCCTATTAAAGGAATTCACCGATGTAATTTCCGAGAAACCAGGCTTCTCCAAACAGTTTGTTCATAAGATCAAATTGAAGACACAGGAAACCATTAGATATAAACATTATCTCCGCCCCCCCAATTCATCTTCGATCCGCCTTTAAAGCAGAAGTGAAGAATCTGCTAGAGTTGGGGATTATCGAGCCTTAGTCCTCCGGTTTTTGCTAACCGATAGTGATGGTCCGAAAACCTGACCATACATTTCGAATGTGTGTTGATTTTACGAAACTTAAATCAGAAACCATTTTTGATTCTAGCCTATTCCGCTAATTAATCAAAGACTACACATGTTTGAAGACGCCAAATACATCTCCGAAATTGATTTGTGCCATGCATATCACCACATCCCTTCAGCCAACACGTCCAAGAGGCTAACCTCCTTAGCAACAGATAAAGGCTCAATGTACTTCACTCGATTGCCATTTGATTTGTTCACGGCGGGAAGCAACCTAATTTCAAACTGAACTTCGGGATCCGCACCAATGCCTGTGGTGAAGGAATCGGCCGTGTCCCGGTGTAATATGAAGAAGATGGTACCTCTTTTCCCATAGCTTATGCGAGACGAAAACTATCGAGTCGAGATAGAGCTTATACAACTATAGAAGAGGAAGCGCTAGCCATAATTCGGGGCATAAATATATTCAAGTTCTATTTAATAGATCGTGAGTTTAACGTCGAATCCGATCACCGGCCTGTGTCAATCATTATTTTACCACTTTAGCCCTTCCCTCTATTACCTTCTTTAGGAGGGAGGAAATGTGGAGGAATAAACATAACGAGGACAAGCAGACGCTAGTTTGGTTATACAGTGTCAACTGTTATGCTCCACATGGGCCAAGACTTCACCCCCTTTCCCCGTTTCCCCGCTGCCCAAGATATAAAGTCGTTCGCAAAGAAGGATTTTGGCCAGAAGATTTCATAGTTCGTTAATATAAACGTAGTAGGGTGTGAGAACCTTTAGAATGAAAATCTTGCTGCCTATGCCTTCGTCGGCAGAAAAACTATAAACAGGCTCACTGTCCTCTCCGATTGTTTATGTCTATTTTCGCCAAATAGACGAAATCTCCCTTCTCAGTGCGTAAACCTGAAGGGGCGAAGTGTCACAACGTTAAAAGTTCATGCCTTAAAAGAGAGGTATAACCACAGATATTACCGTGAGTGCAGAGCTAAAAACTTACAAGATATGCACATTCCGATGTAGAACCATTGAATTTGCCTTAAGTTTTTAATTTAATCGAACATCCCTGATGTTTTAGAGCAGCAAGTTAGGAACCATTCTTTTGCCAACATCTCTCAAAGAGCTGGAGTAGGTTCAGCTTCATGACTGGGTTAAATTTCTCATAGCCACTGTTCAAAACTTCTGACTGCATTCCCTGATATAGTAAAGCAGTTATTATTATCAAATGAGAGCCACCTCAGTATTAAATTATAAAATTGTTATTTATACGTGGCGTTTGCTTTATTTTCTCTAAACTTTTAATATAGTTGCAGATCTTCTTGCTGGCAGTAGGGCGGTGAGGACAAATTGCAGCTGCTGTGGAGGAAAGAGTGTTGAAGCAGTCTCTCTTCACATCAGCCGGCACAAGGGATGAATGGACGAAAACTAGTTGATGACTATCCTGAAATTTTAGCCACAAAGCAAGAAAATAGGTGACAGGAATATCGTAAATAAAGTAGCAACAAACGGGAAAACTAAAATTATCTAGAATGAATAAATCCTAGGTAGACTCAATTGAGTTGAGACTGCCGGGGAGCATTAGTACCGGGAGTCTGTGCCATTTCTTTATGTTCCAATTGTAACGAAGTATCCTGGCAGCGCCTTAGAGCTTTGGTAAGTAAGAAAATGTAAATTTACCTGCACTCCACCAACAGGCTTCATAGAGATAAACTAACGTTCTCGATAATGACACAGAAAATGCTGCATTTACGAGGATCCAAATGAAACTATCAAGGATTTATTCCAGAAAGTAAAGAAATCTGCACTGGATGCAGTGTAGGTGTGCAATCAATATGGGTAGCAACCTTCACACTACAACAAGGATACAGTCACGTACTTGGCATGGATGAAGAGCATCTCAAAGACCTGATCAATGCACCCCGAAGGTGGCGACTCATTGCTATGGTAACCTCATCCCGAAAACCTAATTCGCTTCGGTAGATGGTTCAAAAGCAGATCAAGATAGTTGGAAAGATTTATCGTGAGGTGATTTGGATGTCTCATTAGTTATTTCAACGGGCTTAAAATTGGTTTCCAAATATTTGCAACACTTTGCCTCTAATCAGGAATTGAAGAAAGCCTCTTTTCTTTTAAGTTGCTAGAACTCTTTATTAATGATAAAAACAACCTCAAAAATATATAGTCAAATATTGGATGTTTTTTTCTCTTCACAAGATTCAGGGATTTATTATAACTGTAATCAGACTTGTTTTATAATGAGCAAATGTCATTGCTAATGATGTCAATGGATTTACCAGTAATAAATCCACTTTGAGTCATTTTTTATTGAAATAATATAGCACATGAAAGAAGCTAACTTATTGTAGGTACCCATAATAATAAGCGTTGTACGTTTAATGTTATTTAAGGCTTTAGCAATGAAACGAAAGCATGAGCCAAGTACTTAATGCTTATTCATTATTAAGATTTCTTTAGTCTCTAGCAAATTTAGAGATGAGAAATTAATTTTGTCCGCCGCAGCAGAAATATTACACGATCAGGCATCAAAGGTAATGCAAAATCAAGCCTTGTGCCCATGAAAAAGAAATTTTCGTCGTAAAACTGTTAGGTTGCAGGGATAAAACGAGGGAAAGAGCATTTAAATCAGTTGTCAAAAGATCAGGTTATAAAGCATTGAAGTTGCACCCCCTCCTCAACTAACAAATGTTAATTGTAATTGTTAAAAAAAATAGTTGTTTAGCAAATAAAAGAAAATGGTATTATTTTGCTCTAAAACATGATAACCTGCTCGGTGGAAGATATTTGGTCAGGAAATTTTTTCGTCTCAATATAAGTTCTTTTTACTCATATAAGAAGGTCAACATTTTAGAATTGCAGAATTAATTTCCTGATCTGAATCATATTGAGAATATATGGAATTTCAAGGTCGTAAAGAATTCCTGTGAATAAAAAGAATTGTCATTGCCCCTGAATTCTGCTAACAAGTCAGTAAATTTAAAGTCAAGCAAAAAAAAAACAAAAAAAATAAGCAAAGTTATCTTTGAAAAATTATAGGGCTAAAATCATGAAGCGAATTGAATGTTTAAGCTATCTCTATCATTGATTCGCAAGGAAGAGCGTTTGGATAATTTGACGTTGAACAAGCTTGAATATTTTTAATTGATTTAGTGTTTAATAAAGTGTTTATAGCATTCGTACAATGTACAATTTTTAATAGTTTTACTCTTCTTATCACCTTAAATTCAGGTAGGCCTTTTCCCTTCTCTCACAATGGATTCCACGACTACCCATATTTTTTATAAATAGCCATTTTATGGCTGGTCTTCTGTAAATATATTATTTTTTGTTTTCTTTTTTAGGTGCTTTCATTCATTTTCCATTGCTTAGTGCATTCATCTTTCTTATACATTTTCTTATGAATTTCATTAAGTTTAGAAATAAAAATGACAAAGAACAAAGAACTATCTGTTCCATTAATTATATAAAGGTAATGAAAATCTAGTAGAGAAACGCTAAATAAATGTTTAAGACCAGACATTAATTAGAGATGATAGGGGACAAAAAATATCGTTTAAAACTTTAAATAAAAAATAAGAGATAATGCTAAAATCATTAATCTGTTAACTTCTCATTTTTTTTCTCTTTTAAAGAGGTTAGGTTTCTTGTATAAAGTTGTATTGAAAGGCTAGAGAGACTTATTTCCTTACGATTAAATCGAAGATACACCATTTCTTTCCTTCTCCAATGTCATAAAGTTGAAAAATGTCAGTAAATATTGTCTTGATTAACTGCATATGCTTTATATACAGTGTGAAGTTTGTTGTCAACTTCCGAAAATCATGGTATACTCGGTTTATTCATCGTCATTTTAGCCAGCATTATTATGGTGAAATTCAAGCCTCCCGTAAATTGTAAAAAGGCAAGCTGTGCTTCCTGATATTCACAGCAGTAGCTCCAAAGCCAATACCTCCAATTGTTTCGATATCAAACAAGAGGACTATGCAGGCAATCCGTAAAAAGTTGGATGAGTGATGCTGTAATTACGAGGGTATCGCAGGTTGTAAACCTCATTCTAGGCGTGGTCATACTAACAGAATTCCCGAATTTCTTACAGAGATCCAAACCATCATTGAGAACTGTCCCAGAAATTCAATGAGGTCCATAGCCCCAGACCCCGGAGTGTCAGTCTCTCATCAGGTGGTTAATGCATGGAAAAATCTCTTCCTACACATACTAACAGAAACAGGGCCAGCTTACAGGGCTATATTGCAGAAGATGAAGTACAAGCGAACGTGCTTCAAATCTTATGAACAAAGTGAAACATCCTCTCATGCTTAAAAGGTTTTGTTGCTTCTCAGAGAAAGATTTCGGCCACAACCAGGTGGTGAATTAACAAAACAAACTCTAGCTTGCTGTGTTCCCTAAAGATGGACTAAGAGTACCAATGTAAATACATCATTGATATAGGTATCAAAGGCATGTCCTGGATCCTCACCTTTAACCCAGTTAAAAAAAGGCTAGCAGCTTCTAAAACCTTTTTTGAGGCCGTGGTTAAGGCCAGGGGTGATTTTAGTGAATAAAATGCATAAATCAATAATACAATTCTTTAACACATAACTTCGGTATATATGTATATATATATATATATATATATATATATATATATATATATATATATATATATATATATATATATATATATATTTATATATATATATATATATATATATATATATATATATATATATATATATATATATATATATATATATCTACTACAAAAATTAACTGTCTATGTTATATTCTTTTATATTGAAGTTAGGTAGCAAATTACCCACCGCCCCATGTATGCATTAAAAACTAATTGTTCCTTTAAAATTAAATTAACCTTAAGTTATCTAATTATAATTACAGGTATGTCTCCTTCCAAAGAGAAGTTTTAAATTAATTTAATTTGATTTATTCCTTTAAATTCAAATCAGACTCTCAAAAGTCATTTGGAAATTTAACCCGCTCATCAGGTATCCACAAAAAGGGAAGACCCGCCGAAAAAAAACAGAAACAAAGGAATAAAAGAAATCAAATAAATTAATTTTAAAATAAACTATATTAAAAGACCACAAAAATATATTAACGGCATTTAGGAGGCCTGCTCATTTATGTCGGAGAGGCATTCCTTCCTCAGCAATCAACACTCTTCGTCAACAATTTTAAATTTTAAATATGAGGAAGTTCCTCCTCCTCCGAAGCTCTATCACAGCTCAGTTTAGTGCGCATCGGCCCAGCGCCAGTAAGAGGGACTATCGATATCCATCCTATTTTATTCAAACCAAATATTTTCGGAAGGGTTTCACCTTCCGTCCCGAGAAACGTTTCCACAAGCTAGTTTTTCCGTGCTATAGGTATGTTAACATGATTTTAAACACAGTTCCTGGGGAAACGTCAAACAATTTGGCAGAATGTGTTACTGAGGCTCCAGTCATTCACTTTCCAACAAATTATTCTCTTTGTAAGTCAGAAAAGTCGAACATTTTGTAATATACTGATGTAATGATGCCTGAAAAACTGATAAGTGTTAGTTACACCATTAAGAAAAGGATATCTGCAGTGCAAATACATAAAATTTATGCATCAATGGAGATTCTTATGTATGGCAAATTGGCGAACATAAAGGTTTCGAAATTTACTTTTTTTCCTTATTTTGTCAAACTTATTTTTCTTTCACGCATCTTCGCTTTCTTTAATTTCACCACTTCTGTTTATAGATTTTGAGAGTTCGATCCGTAAGCAGTTAAGATTGGCAATTGTGTTTTCTTCATCCAAAATCAATTACAACGTAAACACATCGGAAAATTGCCGATTTATGACGTGCTTTACATCATTTTTGCTCTCGTTTTAGTTTTTACATTAGTTTTTACTCAAAGCCGATAATGAATTTAATTTGGGCGTTATACATTGTTGTTACTTTCTTTTTATCAAAGTTGAGATTATAATAGGTTCATCGCAAATGTCTATTTCGATAAAAGGATACTTCCACTTTTGCAATGTATTCGATTACACAAATAATATATAGTTCTCCAACATGTCGCAAATCGGGGAGTTGCTGTTCATATTAAGGATTTCTTTCCAGTTGACTTGACTCATTTATCTACGAAAAGCAACGACCGTGGAAGGATATGCCGCAAATGTGGAGGTAAGCAGGTTCCAGATAGTTACAGTCTTTTGGTCTTAATTATCCCACCTAGTTTCTTTTTTTGAATTCTCATTATATAAAATATCCGCGCAATTTTTTCCTCCATCTTCATTATTTTCTTGACGAGTCTGCAATTTTCTAGATATTTACTAGTGGGTTCTGCTTTCTCGAATGAAGTAGATAATAAAATTATGACGTAAATAATATATACATAATTACGTATATAATTTTTAAAAATATTATTCCTATTTCCAACAATTATAAAAACGAATTTACTTTTTTCATTAAATATAATAAAATTTCAGCGCTATACTTTGTGCCTTTACTGGTTATTCAAAGCAAAAGCGAATCAAAGTTTAGATGATTATATGAAATTGACAAAATATTCGAGATCTTTTCATTATATAAACGCGAATTTGTTTACTGAAACTTTTTCTATAAGTAACGGAACATTTATTCTTTTGCTTTAATAATGGCAAAGCTGCATTAATATTAGTGAAGGAAACGGAAACTACGTTTGCGCAAGATAAGTATTTAACGAAAAACCTTTTATCTAAAATAACGTCATAGCGTAGCAGGTTGGCATTACAATAAATACGTCTTATACAATGAGACAGGTTTGAAGATCTAGATGCGATTTTATTAAGTTATCATAACATGATTTTTAAATAATATATATATCAAAGATTTTCAAAACCCAGCTGAACTTTATAAGTTGTCTCAGCTCCGTGACCTGAAAGAAACAAAGTCTTGCTGACCAAAGTCGCGTGCTCTCACTTATTCTGATTAATCACATAACGTCCTCCAAAACTTTCAATAATTTCTGAACTAACCTTGTAAGGAGCTTGATAATTACATCATTTGAGAAGAATCTAAAACAAGGCAAGGATTTCAAATTTCGTTAGAATCGGTCGAATCATTATGAAGGTATTGCCAAATAATCCTCCGGCTGACCTTGGGAGGACTTTAACAACAATAATATTATTTGAAAAAGAATGTAAAACAACATAAAGGTTTCTGATTTCATTCGAATCAGCCGAAGGCTTATGATGTTAGGGTCAGACAAAATAATTCCCGGGCTAACCTGTGGATGACCTTGGCAATAATATTATACAAGGGTGAATGTAAAAGAACTTAAGGCTTTTAAATTTTATTAGAATCGGTTGAATAGTTAAAATTTTATTATCAAAACAAGAAAAAGCTAAACGGGGACCAACCGACTCGTTTGTGAGATATAGAGTCGCAGGCGACTAAAAGGATCCAAGGGCTCTACAATGTACTCATTGGACTTATGAAAGCAGGATTAAAAAAATTATTATTTACAGCAAGCAAAATTAACTTAATAACAATGTAAAATTATAGAGTCATGGTTATTACAAAGAGTGAGAAAGATAGGCAGAGACAAAATAAATTACATCAGGAGATAAAAATTAATATAATACATTTGTTCCAGAAATTACTCATATCCTTACCTAATGTGAGGGTATGGAACGTATACACTCACATGCCGCCAGGCGATCGTGGTAACGAAAGAGATTTGTCGTCTGAGTTGACCTTCGTCTCCTCTTCCCCCATACCCTAACATTCTACCGCTCTCCTCCGCCTTCCACCTGACCTAAGTCATTATCCGCCCCCTCCCCTCCCCCAACAGACGACAGGAAGTCTGACGGAAGAAGGCCTATCTCACAGAGAAGCCAAAATTCTATTTGCCTTCTTTATGATCCCAAGGAGATGGTTGAGAAGGCGCCGCGATAAGCGAATTGTCGTATAGGGGATCTCTCTCTCAATTTCACACAGTCCGCGGTATAATTGGCAACGCCGTTCATCCCTCACCAGAAGTGTTCCGAACCTACTCGCGTGATCCTCACGTTGAGCGAGAGTCGTTGCCCTAACGTATCAACAAGTTTTTCCAATATCCAATAGATCCAATAGGTCTGGGAGATTCAGAATGGTAGTCTAGCAAGTAGGTAAATTGGGGCACGGGGAAAAGATTTATACAAAGTTTCAACAATCGCTGAATTGCACTGAATCGATCTAATGCATGGTCACAAATTCCCCATTTTTGACATCTTTCGATCTTCCTTGTTGGAATATGTAACAAATAATGTGTATTGCAATCAATCTGTAAATGTAAACCAAATGAGAGAAAGCAAAATGTATGAGTCAACTTATTCAAAGAGAATCCACCTTCAGTCAAATGGCTGTGCAAACATTCATCTCTTCTAAAGCTCAATTTTCCTTGCAGAGAAATGGAATGTATTTATTATTGGACGCATATGAATTTATTGTTTGATCCAAAGATTATTTAATAATTTAAATTTTACTTCGCCTTTTCGTACAAACTTTATAAATTAAACATGAAACTAGAGATTAACTTGATTAGATATTTTCTGGAGATACTTTGGTCGGTTTTGATAGTTTATATATTATATTTTGTAAAAAATATAATAAATAAAGTTCTAATAAGATCATAAATTTATATATACTATCAAAATTACTAAGTACTCCCAATTATTGGGGAGACCATGGTTAAATATTTTGACAGGCAAGGTAGGATATACATACATAGGCCCTCGGTATTATGAACTTGGTTAACATTAATCAAAATTCTCTGTGCTCTCTATTTCACATTTGTACTCATTTTGTCTTGGAATAGTGAAATCAAGACAGGATAGAAAGGAAATTATGTTTTCTTCTAATTTGGCAAATATTTAACAAGTCTAAATCTATTTGAAGTTCCACATATATATTTACAAAAAATATCTATTTATGATTTAGGGTTAGGGGGATAATCCAGAAGAGGAAATAGTTATGAAATCCTCCTGGGTATAATGAAATGTTTTATATCACTACCAAGGCAATCGAATTCCTCTCTCTTAAATTCCTTCTTGTCCAATTAAGATGTATAAGATGTATAAACATTTGCAATTATTTTTTTTAATTTTCAGTATGTCATTAATAATTTTTGAATACAATTTTAAGTATCATAGTTAAGATAATGGCTAATTTGTGTCATTTCTTATTTTTCACTAATACCTAGTTAAATCTTGTTAGAAAAGAACATAAATTGTATTATAATACACACCAGAAAATCAAGCATCAAAGAACAGCTCTCGTTTGGAGAGACTTGTCTAGTTGTCTTGTGATTTGACTTCAACCAAAAATCTTAGCCCACTTTCTATGTTCAGCGTCTTGAGTATGTGGCTATGATTAGCCGCAGAAGATATACGATATTTTTTATAGAAGAAAAGAAATAGAATATATCAAGGGTTGCATTATGACTTAGTATGCTTGCATCATAATTTGAAGGAAAATAAACAAAAAATAGAGCCACCCCTTTTGTCTTAATGTTTTAACAATTGATGGCGCAGTCAATATTTACAATGATGTCCCCTGTTCTTCGGGAGAGCTTTAATTCATTTTACCAGACTAGAGATCAAATTTGTGAGGATACTTTGTCTGGCACAAGTTGATCTTTGTTCAATAAGCTCCTGGAACTGTTCATAATTGGATGGTATTTGTTTATCAATCGGCAATTTGATTATTGCCGACAAATTCCCTATTGATATAATTATGGTTAAATCCTGGGCATATAGCTTAAAAGTTCCATGAAATTGTTAGCCAAGAACTTTATTATTGCTTTAGATTTGTAATAAAGTGGGCCATCATGCTATAAAAATTATTGGGTGTTATCTTAAAATTGATCCTGAACTGTTAGGAAAATGTGCTGCTAAAGCATTTATTGGTACTATTTAGGTTCATGGCGTTGTTCTTAGAAAAAAATGTTATTGCTCTATTTCCATTAGATGAAAACCAGCCACAGACATGGAGAGTGTTCTGCCAAACTAGCGATTTGGCAGAATTTCCAAGCAAAAGCAAAAACCCTTATCAGAGAATATCACTTTGTCCAAGTTCTACATTCCATTTTTTTTTTACAAAAGTGTAGCATATGCGTAGAGTTCTTTTTGATGAGATGAAGCTTCTTCGCAGCCTTTCATGCCTTCAATCCTTTGTTGAATAGTCTCCGCCTCACTGTGCGCACAAAAGCGTTCAGACCTGCATTTTTACAATCGTTAACAAGCTTCGCCCTTAAGGCAACTCGACCATTGCAATGGAGCCCTACCAAGCAGCTATGTGTTGTTCATTCGAACAATGTGAGTGTCCAGAAGATTTCTTCACAGTTGTGTACCCAGGCTTTTCAAAGATGCTGCTCCTTAATGAGACACCCTTAGCAACAATCTCAATTAATTTTTGTCCACTTTGGTGCATAAAAAATAATAGTTACAATAATTTCTTTGTAAAGAACACTATCTGGAATTTAAATGAATGCAAACATTTATTTAAGTAAGGTCTGGGTACCAAAAGACGAGTGTTCTCACTTACTCTGATTTAGGACATTTTGAGCTGCAAAACATTCTATAATTCCTGGACAAACCTTGAGAGAAGCTAGAGAATTATATCATTCAAAAGGGAATGTAAAAGAACACAAAGGTTATAAATTTCGTAAGACTTGTCCGAAGATATATGATGTTATTGCCAAATAAATATATGGCTAACCTTGGGAGGACTTTGGCAATAATACTTTTTGAAAGGGAATGTAGAACAACATAAGGGTTTTCTATTTTGTCAGAATCGGCCAAATAATTAGGAAGTTATTGCCAAAACAATATAATTCCTGCGTTAACATTGGGAGGACCTTGGGAATTATATCATTCAAAAGAAAATGTAAAATAACATAAGTGTTTCAAATTTAGTTAGAATCGGCCGATGAGTTATGAAGTTATTGCCAAATAATTCCCCGGCTAAACTTCGGAGTAGTTTGCCAATTATAGCACTCCAAAAAAAATATAAAATAACATAAGGGTTTCAAATTTCGTTAGAATCAAAAGAATAATCACAATGTAATTACCAAAACAAACAAAACAACAACGGAGACCAACCGATCTACCGATATAGTAAGATGTAGTGTCGCCCGTGACTAAAGCAATGTCTGCGGACCAAGAAGTAGCGTGCTCTCACTTATTCTAATGTAAGACTTTAGTACCTTTAAAACTTCGAAATAATTCTGGAGAAACCTTAGCAGAACATTGCCAATTTTATCATTCAAAAGAGAATGTAAAACAACATAAAGTTCGAAACCCTTATGAGGTTTTACATTGTCTTTGGAATGATATAATTGTCAAAGTCCTCCCAAGTTAGCCCGGGAATTATTTTGTTTTAGCAATAACGTCATAACTATTCTGCCGATTCAAACGCAATTTTAAACCCTTAAGTTGTTTTACATTCTCTTTTGATGATAGAATTGCCAAGATCCTCCCAAGTTTAGTCCGGGAATTATTGAAACTTTTGAAGGTCGTTGAGCCATAAATCAGAATAAGAGAGAGCACGCGATATTTTGGTCAGTATAACTTGTTTCTTCTAAATGCTGACATTTTAATGAACCTGGTATGATGAAAACGATTATAATATTTTTTCGTAGAAGGTAAATTAAAAAAAATATTTATATATTAATCTCAAATCTTTTACCCATGAGTGCAATCCCTCATTTAGCGATATGTGAGTATGAGTACTATCATACAGGAGTCGATTACTCCACGGTCGCATTCATATAACAGGAAAGTAAGTATATCCCACATTAACTGCGAGTATCAAGACAAATAAGTTTAATCTTTCTCGAATTTGGATGCAAAGAAAAGATAGAACTCAAAATAATTTAAAGTAACTCACCTGAAATCGAATTTCCTCATCCACACCCACTCACACCAAACTTGTCTTCATAACTTCTTCTTGCCCGGATATGCAATTATGTAGAGAATAATTTGTAAATAAATGAGTTTTTATATATGAATACACTTTGAACACCCTGTAATCTAAGTGAAGAGTATTCAATGACTAATTTCAGGTTTTTCCATTACTTCATTTATATATTTTAATAGAAAAAGTTCAAATTGAGCGGTACTTCATGGCCTGATGTGTGGGAGTATGGAACGTACATACTCGCATGTCGCCAGGCGTTCGTGGAAACGAAATATATTGGTCGTTTGAGTTGACCTTCGCTTCCCCCCCGTCCCCCGACATTCTACCGACCTCCTCCGCCTTCCCCTTGACCTAAGTTGTTATCCGTGCTAAACTTCCCCAACAGGCGACAGGAAGTCTCAAGAAAGAAGGCCTATCTCACAGAGAAGCCTAAATTCTATTTGCCTTCTTTATGATACCATGGAGATTGTCCAGAAGGCACCGCGATAAGCGGAAGGTCATATAGGGAATCTCTCTCTCGATTTCACACAGTCCGCGGTATAAATGAAAACGCCGTTCATCCCTCGCCAGAAGTGTGCAAGGCCTACTCGCGTAACTCTCACGTTTAACGAGAGTCGCTGCCGTAACGTAACGACTGCCAACGCGCACCCGCTAAGTTAACTTGATCGCTGTCTCAAATAGTTCCTAAGGCAAATCCCGCCCCGCAAAGTCTGTGATTGGAAGAATACGCTCTGTCGCTCAACGTAACTTGAGAAAGAAAAAGGAACAACTACCTACTTACTGGAAGTAACGATTTGTTAGTGTCACATCCAGTTAGGAGTGAACTAACCGGAACTCCAGTCAGCAGCCCCGAACCCGTGGTCTTATCCCCACTCTCCCCGTGAACTCGTGTTAACGCCACCCGAACCACCCCGTCTGGACCTGAGTAGTCGTCTCTCCAATCCATCACAATTAATGGTAATCTGTAAACCCCGTTACCCTCTATTCTTAACTTACCTATTTAATTAACAGTGATTGATACTCCCATTGAGTCATTATAAATCTAGACGCTTAACGTCAGTGTTATCCTCCCCATTTTTAAGGAGATTCAAGTGAGTCATTGCCTGATATTATTATTTAAAATTGCTGTCAACCCTGGCTAATCCGTGATTAATATTTAATCCTTATTTACCTAAATGCCCGTTTAACTATTGCTACTAATTATTATTTTGATGTAAAGTAAAGTTTATTTTTGTACGTTTGTTTATTTGTGGCTCCTCCTTTTTGACGTACCCTTGGCAAGACTTTAATTAAGAATCCCTTCGGCTAATTTATTCAACCTGTATTATGCACTCTTAGAATTTAACAATCACAAACCCACCCCAAGTAACAAGTGGGACTTTTATAGTGAGAATCCTGGCCGTGGCACAACCCGCCTCTAACCAGCTTTCACACGTTTAGTAGGAATTAAAGCCTATATATATATATATATATATATATATATATATATATATATATATATATATATATATATATATATATATATATATATATAATGATCGTAGATTTAGTCATAGGGTCTCAATGCCATCGACTTAAACAAAAGCGGTGTGTCCAGATCAAGCACTCGAATAATTATTGGAATAATTATATATGAATACTCTTCGAGCACCCGGTAAGCTAAGTGAAGAGTATTGAATGACTAATTTCAGGTTTTCCATTACTTTATTTATATATTTTAATAGAAAAAGTTCAAATTGAGCGGTACTTCATAGCCTAATCTTTGTGTGCTTGTGGCAATATTCTAAACTTGTTATAATGTGTCATAAAATGTCTCATTTAACAATTGCTACCCCTCTGCTGAAGCCTTTAGTAAAAACTAAACATTGTTTAATAAATATTAGAAGACTATTATCTAGTATGAACAATCAGTCTTCAGATTAAAAAAAAGTTAGTACAGATAAGCAATCTCTACGATGGCTTATCTATAAACTAACCAAATGGAGCTTTAAGTGTAAAATATGAAAATAAAAGCTAAACCTAACCCTCTCCTTTATGTACATTATTTCTTTTTGTAATTTATATGTAAACATTTACTCATTTTTTTAGATGTGTAATCTTTTCTGTCTCTTTTGATAGATGTCTAATATTAAGTATCTCATTTTAGAGGTGGCTATGTTTACTAGTGACTGATATTGTTCATAATTATTTATGTTTCATTAATCATTAAAAAACTTAAGTTCTCCATCTGCATTTTAGTGACTTTCTAAAATAATTAAATCCAATTCATTATTTTGAGAATCCAACCTCCTTTCCACAATGGTAGCGGCAGGTAAATAACTTGAATATACTTACTCATAATCCTCTTAGCATTTTCGAATAGAAATATTAATTATGTATACGTTATGTTACTCTCCTCCATTTTGCATATATATGTATTAGCTGAAGAAAATAAAAACCTCTGATAATAAAAAAATATTCAGAATATGTATATAACCCAAGAGGAAATAAATGATTACACTGTTCTGCGTCAAAAAAGTACCTTATGTTTTATGTAGTGTTTTTAATAAAATTTACCTTCTAAACCTGAATCTTGCATCCGTTTTTCTTTATCAGGTCTAGTTTTTGCGATACAGGGAGTGATAGTAATTTTATAGTTTATACATGTCCTATATTACATCAAAATTTCAATAGTTTTTGCACTACCGTATTCGCAATAAATTTTGTGTACATTTTAAGTAATTATGTTAATAAGTTTATATTTTTACAGGTTAGAAATTGCTTAGAATTATAATAATAAGAATAATAATAATAATAGTTGTTGAGTTAAAAATCAACAGAAAATGTAGGAATAGCTCCGACATATTTTGCTATGTTTGCGGCAAAGTGACTTTTTCCAAGCAGCAATCTACAATCTCTCCTGTAATTAAATCTTTGTATCATGCACATTTGGGAATAAGGCTAGGAGATCAAGATAAAAGTTTTGCACTACATATCTGCTGGAGTTAGGGCAAACAGAAGTCTCTCTCTTTTGGTGTTTCCATGGTGCGGAGAGAGGGCAACGACCACACTACGGACTGCTATTTTTGCATGACAAATCTTAAAAGTGAGCATTGTATCAAGTATTTAAGGTTTCTGTATTATACCGGCTCCTGTAAATGTCATTATTATGCATAGACTTAGCATAAAATTAAAAACTAACATAGTTCACTTCAGCATGGCATATCCCCTGCCCCATAGTCCAGGAATTCCAAAACCTCCTCCCCCTGAACATATAGAGGTCCATTAAGAGATTAATATGGAATTTGATCAAGATTATGACACATCTAGGGCTTAAAAGGAGAATGCACAACTTCTTGGCTCTCGACTTTGTGAAAGTAATCTTCTTGCTAAAGAAACCACATTTTTTTGGTACAGAAATAGAGAACAAAAGTTTCGAAGCTATTTTTTACAGCATTCTTCAAGCTATTTAGTATACTGCGCCAATATTAAAGTTGTTGAGGCCCTTTGAATTCTCTACAACACATTAGAATGGAGACTTTCCATAGATTCCTCCAGTAGAAGTTTAAAAGCTGTCTTACTGCATATTGGTAACAAGATAGCTTTTATAACTGAAAGTTATAAAAATATGAAAATATTACTGGATGCAATAAATTACTCTACCCACAATTGGAGGATATGTGGTGACTTAAAGGTAAGATCATTTTACACTTGGCATTTCTAATCTCATTGATATTGACATTCTCATTTTTAATTATTAATACTTGTATACACCTTTTGGTCAACTTACATTTTACAAGAATGCAAATATTTTTTGTTGAAGTGTGCCCCTATAGGTTAATGCATCCTTTTGAGTTAATGGGGAACTTATCCTAATTGAGAAGGTATACGATATAACTCAATAAACTCAAAATAAGAGGTACATATATCCAATTAGTTCCAATACAATGATTTAATGCAACGGCATACAGGATTTTTCAGTACATATTCATATTCTTATTGTTTTAAGAAATATTACTTTTAATTTGTTTTAAGAAATATTACACTTTGATTTACATACCCTGCTCTTATACTTATAGTGTCTCTTATACTTGTTATGCAAACAGGCTACATAAAGCATCTCTGTTCCCTATGTTTATGGGAGAGTCGTGCAGATAGTATGCAGTATGAGAAGAAGGTTTGGCCTCCACGAGAAGCATTTAGAATTGGATAAAAGAATACTGCTTCCTCCACTGCATATACAGCTTGACATAATGAAAATTATGTCAAAACCCTTAATAATTAAGGCCAAGCTTTTAAATTTCTTCTTCAAAATTTCCACAAATCAATGACGCTGAGCTTCATGCGAGAATTTTTGATGGGCCTCAGATCAGGAATTTGATGAGAGATTAGCAGTTTAAGGAATCAATGAAGGACATAGAAAAAGATGCCTGGAAAGCTTTCAAAGCTGTAGTTAACAATTTTCTAGGCAATAAAAGAAACCCAGAATATGTTGCCCTGGTCAATCAGCTGCTAACAAGTCTCAAACATTTGGGAGCTCAAATGTCTATAAAGATACACTTTTTACAGTCCCATCTGCATTATTTTCCCAACAACTGCGGGGATTACAGTGAAGAACAGGGGCAAAGATTCCACCATGGCATAAAAACAATGGAATCCAGGTACCATAGTGAATGGAACATGAGCATGCTTGCTGACTACTGTTTGTGTTTGAAGCGTGATGCACCAGATGAGAGGCACAAAGGAAAATCGTCAAGGGCCTCTTTTCTTGGAAATTACAATTATTTTCTTTATTATTTTGCATTCTTTAATTTTATGTTTTATTAAAAGAATTATAGTTTACATGCGTTTATTCCTGTTTCTATGATATAACAATAATAATGTATTAATAGATAAAGGTTTTTGAAAAAAAAATTCAGGAAAAATGAGAAAATCTTAATGAAAATGGTGTATGTTGGACTGATAAAATCTGACCTGATTGAACAAAAACGCCTTCATTTTTGAGCTCAGAAAGTTTAATTTATTAAGAAACTACAGAAAAATCCTGAGGAACATAAAAATTTTTTCTAACGCAGGCCTGTGTTATATAACTGAATAATTCAGAAATATATGAACCGAAAATCCGATTCAATATTTCAATTTTAATAAAAGAAAGTTTTATCGTATATATTTTATTCCTTCTTTTAAAAGAAAAGTAACTTGATGGTCGCCAAGTATAATACTAATCACGGCTAAGGAACGAATCTTATGCAACCTTCAAGAACTAACAGAAATGAAAGGCGTAATGGCCCCTAAGGGATATTATTATAAAATATTTCAGTTGATAAGTACTATTTTAAGTGGCTTTAGTGCAATATATAACCGATGACTTATTTCTTATATGTATAAATCCCTAAACAGAGGGAAAATGGCCTTCTAATATGGGATATGGACAGATATATTTATTTATCTCTCAAAAACAGTAGCAATGCTAGAATATGCGAATAATGTAACTTTATTGTGAGCAAAAATGGACAAGACTTCTCTGCATAATCCCCAACGAATTTGGAATCATTTGGCAAGAGCGCTTGGGTTATTTATTCCCTTAAGGGATAAAACAAGATTGAAACAGTACTTCCAATATAGAAACACAAATTAACTGAGCTTTCACAAAGCAATCAATAGAAACGGCTTTCTTTTTGAAACAGTGCCGAATTTTCCAGCCCTTTTTGCCTCAAACAATATTCCCGTTTTAGTCAATGGCTAATTTGGGGTCCCTTAAACTTATAGTTTTTATAAAACCACATATCAATAATTCTCTGGTAGAAGTTACACCGTTTGATTTGCTTCCGTGCGCTTAGGTGAATAGAGGAGGTCATCTCATTCGAAGCTATTCTCCTTTGAAGACATGTCCCTTTTCAGGCCAGGAGGTCAAGAAACAAGTAGGTAGAAAACCATACTGGCTAAAAAGACATGCTAATTTGACAATTATATGTGACTCCTTCCATCAACTAAGGACTAATTCCAAGGGATTCTAGATAGAATTCGAGCACTGCCTCTGCACAAAAATCGGTGAAGCCACTAATTTGACTAATCAATGTCAATTTTCAACCATGAAAATAAAAGGAATAATAAATTTCAACAACTGTAAAAGAAATTCTTTGTTTGAATTTTATTATGATGTAAAATAATTTATGTAGTGTATGCAAGAGGGACAAATTAGCACCCATTTAATAAAACATTGAAGACATTAGTCAATTTATTTCATTTGTTTCATTATTGTATAAGACCAAATTTCTAACCAATACTTCCCAATTTTCTAATCCATATTTATTTTGATGTATTAAAAGAGGATTATCTTCTTTTGTAGTTTGAACCAGGTTTATAACGTATAACATTTCGAAAGGCTCCTTTAAAAAGCTAAAAAGGCGTATGAAGCTATTGGTTTATTGCTAACAAAATTTAAATTTAGTAGTAAAAATATAGGAGGAACATTGTTCAAGACAATCATGCGTCCACACCTGGAATATGCAGCACATTCCTAGTCTCCGAATCTGAAGAATGCATCGCCACATTGGAGAGAGTACAGTAACGGAAAACAGGCTCAATCCGAAACCGTGAAACAAACTCGATGAAGCTATATTGTACATATTTAGAGAATTTAAATAATTTCGATTGAATTTATTTGCCTGTGCGACCAAGCAATTTAAGTGTTCAGAATTCTGAATCTTTGTGATAATATTTTTAGTGACTTAAAATTTGATCCCGATAAAACAATCAAGCGAAAAAATGGACAAATTGAAGTTAAATCATTATCAGACGAATATGTTGGAAATTTATCACTTATAAAATAAAGTCAACTTTGAACTAGCTTCCATCTAATGTAGTTCAAACTATGTAGACCAACATGTAAAAGAATATAGTGGACGAACACCTATTAAATTATTAATGCAGTCAGAATAAAACCATAGAATTAAAGAGCTATATTTGAACGTTATCCTTATATAAATAAACAATATATATTTATATAAACAAATAAATATATATACATAGAGAGATATATATATACAGTTGGGCAAAAGTATAAAACACCTGTCGTAGATTGATATATTTAACATATTTATCAAAAATTTTGAATTTTGAATTTTATTCATATCAGTTAGAAGGAAATTAAAGAGCAATGGCTAAAAATAGTCAAGGCGTAAAAGAAGCCATGGATATCTGAGGTGAACAGAAAAAAAGGTCTTTATGGCTTAAATATCACAAAATTTGGAAACATGAACAATGGTCTGAACTAAAGTTTTTTGGTCAGATGGAAGTTATTATCAGTTATGTAGAACCAATTTTTTGTAGCTTTAGATATATTTTATGTAATTGCAGTATGGCCAAAGTTTGAGATTATTATATTTTTTTCATATAAGAAAATTAATGGAACTAGTCAAAAGTTTTTATTATAATTTGATAGTGAAATATACCAGACAATAAGAGATACAACTTATTTTATTAATAAATACAGCGAATTGATGCACACAGTCAATATTTATAATGATGTCCCTTGTTCTTCAGCACTGCCTCAATTCTTTCTGGCATGCTGGAAACCAAACTTGTGATGATATTTTGACTGAGATTGCTAATTTTTGTTCATTAAGCACCTGCAAATGCTTACAATTTGATATCTTCTGTTTAACAACCTCCAGTTTGTTTATCACCTAAAACTCCCCTTTTGAATTTAAATCTGGCAAATTCCCGGGATGGTCCACAAAAATTCGATATTATTTACTGTCAAGAACTTTGTTATTGATTTTGCTCTGTGATTAGTTGCACCATCATGCTTAAAAATTTAGTTATCATCCCAAATGTGGTGCTAAACTCTTCGGTAAAGGTTATGATTACGACAGTGTTGGTACCACTTTACGTTCAGGCATTGTTTTTCGGCAAAATTGTTAGTGCTCCAGTTCCCTTAAATGAAAAGCATCCCCAGGTATGCAGAATGTACAGATTGTTCGTGAAGGTACTCCCCTTTTTTAAGCTTAACGAGTCATCATACAGAAGCTCCAAACAAGCAGTAAGGATCCCTATGAGTAAATATCACTTTTTCTAACTCTTCTCGCTTCCATTCTCTACATATATCTACTACAAAATTGGAGCATCTACCTAAAGTTCTTCTTGGTGATTTTGAGAATTCATCTCAGCCTTTCTCCACTTGATACATTTGTCAAAAAGTCTATGCCTCTCTGTGCAGGCAGGAGCATTCACATTTCGCCTCTTTCTGAACGTAAACAATCTTAGCATGGACTTTAACCATCTGTAGGCTAGCACATTGCTAGGATGCGATTTTGTCGTTCGAGTTTAAGGCGTCTTAAAGACTTCTTCATATGTGGGTAACCATTCTTTTTAAAGTAAGTAATGATCGTAAACATATTGCTCCTTCATGAAATGCCCATAGCAAATATCTCATTGTATTTTAGGCTACTTTGGTGCAGAGCAACACTAATTAAACACTGGCTGAAACTCACATCCTACACGAACAGGACTCTAGCGCGATTACGATTAAGCGGAGGAATCCATTTTTTGGGGGGAAAACTGACTTTTTTAATGAAACTAAAATAATTCAAATATTAGAATAATTATTTCTATCACCTTAATTTTAGAACGAATGAAACAAGCTCTGCGGATGAAAAAGTCGAGAGCCCTCACTTATTCTGATTTATGTCCTTACGACTTTCAATAATTCCCGGAGTAACCTAGGCAATTCTATGATTAGAAAGAGAATATAAACACATAAACGATTTCAAATTTCGTTAAAATCGACCGAATAGATAGTTATAATGTTATTACCAAAAATAACTTATTCCCTTGCTTAACTTGAGGGGACATTACCAATAAGGTCATTCTAAAGAGAATGTCAAACAACATAATGGTTTCAAATTTCGTCAGAATCGGCCAAATAGTTATGATGTTTTTGCTCCTCAAATATAATTACCTGGCTAATCTTTGGCAGGCTTTGGCAATTATATCATTCAAAATATATTGTAAAACAACATATGCGTTTCAAATTTCGCTAGAATGTGCTGAATAGTTATGATATTTTGCCAAAAGAAAATAATTCCCACGCAAACATTAGGAGGACTTTTAGCAATTAAACCATTCGAAAGAGAATGTAAAACAACTTAAGTCTTTTAAATTTCGTTAGAATCGGCCGAATTTTTACAATATTATTAAAAAAAATCAGAACGCGGTCCAACCGACCTACCGAGATAATGAGATGTAGAGTCGCCTACGACTAAAATGTCACAAATTTCTAATAGCTAATAAAGAAGCAGAACTAAATTATATTAAAATATAGTTAGCATATTCTAGCCTAGACTAGAATATCCTGGTATAGTATAGCATAGCCTACCTCACCCTACCATACCCTACTCTACCCTTGTTAGTATAGTATATCATAATATTGCCTGGCCTAGACTAGACTATTAAATCTCAGCCTAGGTTTGCATAGCAGGCATAACATATCCTAGCCTAGCCTAGCAAAGCCTCGTTTATCTTAACCTGGTATAGCGAAGCCTATCCTAGTGTGGTATAACTTAGTATATCATAACCTAACCTAGCATACCATAGCGTTGCCTAGCCTAGTATAGACTTTCATGCCCTGCCTAGCCTAACCTAGCATACAATAGCCTATACTAGCATTAACTATCCTAGAAAAGTAGAGCTTATACTCCCTTAGCATACCATAGTCAAGCATAGATTAATATTGTCTAGCCTAACATACTATATGCTATCCTAGCATAGCATATTATAGCCTAAATTAGCAGAGTATATTATAGCGTTGTATATTATATCTTGGCATGCCTTAGCATATTATAGCCTAGTCTATAATAGCCTTGCATTGTATAGCCTATTCTAGGCTTGCCTAGCAGAGTATAGCATAATATGTCCTAGTCTAGCCTAGCAGAGTATCTGCCGAAAGTTAGGATATTATTGCCAAAACAAAATAATTCTCGGGCTAACCTTGGCAGGTCTTTCGAAGATACAGAAGTCGAAAGAGAATGTAAAACAACATAAGGGGTTTTAAATTTCGTTAGAATCGGCCAAAAAATTATGATGTTATGGCCCCCCCAAATAATTCCTGGGCTAAGATTGGGAGCACTTTGCGAATTATAAAATTCGAAAGAGAATGTACAGAGACATAAGGTTTTGAATTTTATTAGAATCAGCCGAATAGTTATGATGTTATTGCTAAAACAAAAAGATTTCCAACCTAACCTTGGGCGGACTTTGGAAAATATGGAATTCGAAAGAGAATGTAAAACAAAATTTGGGTTTCAAATTTGGTTAGAATCGGCCGGGTATTTACAATGTTATTACAAAAAAAATGAAATTCAAAACGGAGACCGAGCGACCGACCCTCATATTGAGATGTAGAGTCACTTGCGACTAGACTCGCACGCAAGCAAAAATATATATTCCTCTCAAAACATCTGGTAATGATCCTACACTTAAGTTTATCTAGAAAAAAATTATTTCAAAATTTATTTTTGTAACACATTTTCAGATTTTCTGCAGCTATGGTGTAATCTTTGTGATCAATGAGATGGAGAGGCATTTCAACCCTGTTTGTGTGGTACCAACTCTGAAGCATGGATATGGTTATACCATGTTATTGGGCTACACGTCTTGGTGAGTGCCTGGGTCGATGTTTTTATTCCAGAGAAGAATGAATCCCAGAAATGATACCCACATGTTGCCACAAGATTTATAAGCATCAATCCAGAAATTGCATTCCAAACATAAAGAAATAAAGTTATATATGAGTAGGAGAATTTACCATACCACTCATTCAATCACACCACGATTTAGTTTGGAAAAAGGAGACCACCACTATGAAGTTGTCACTACAGATCCAACCCTTAAGAGCAATAAAAATGACCAAGGGTACGAATACAATCAAACTGTATGAAAAATTACAAGCATAGTGTGGAAGGGCAAATGGTGAAATCCAGGAGTCGAATTTATTTGGCTGTAATTAAGGCAAAAAAGACTTTCACTAACTATAAAAATTAGTAAAAGAGATATACTAAATTTCCTTACCACAAAATTAATATTTAATTGCATTATATTAATGACTTGATAATGTGCTTTATTTATGCTTTGGACCAAAGCTTCTATCTGTCATCTTCATTCTATCTAATGCATAAAGAATTTGAATTCCTAAGAACCTATTTCTAGAATAATTACTATCACCTGTCGGTAGTAAATACATCTATTTGCAAGTTAGAAATGCCCAATATTTACCTCAGAATCCTTCCCACGATGTCCCTAAAGACTAAATATTATATTCTTCCTGAAATGGCTCCCCTTAAAAGAGAATTCGGAAGAAGGTTTTCTAAATTATTTAACCGCTATTTTTACCAGACAAACTTTGAATTAGTATTTGTTTACGAATTCAATATTAGCCGGTTGTTCAGCCAGAAGGATAAACCCCCTCCAATGATGCGCAGACTATTTGTTCACAGAGATCAAGACTCTCCTCACACATTGGTATCAGCGTTCATAACATTAGTCAACAATGATTTTTCTACTTGGTTATTAGCTTGTGATTTATACTAAATCGAGTATGCTGAAAACAAATCTGTAATCAGAATTGTTCTACACACATACTCTTTAGTTAAATATATGGGCAGTGTTGCTTCGGCTACCCTAGTGAGAGGATGTGTTGTGTGTGTTTGGTTCATGCGTTACACTCCTGTTTTGTCACGTTGTCAAATATAGCCATTATAGTAGTGGTGTTGAAACGGTATTTACATATAGTGATTAGTTGCATTTTTCTTTCAGATTTATCTCTAAATTATTTGGTAAATCAAATAAGATTGTATAAAAGTATATTACAGGATATATAGAAACTAAGTTAAAAACATGAATCGGAGAGGATGTATAAATATTCCAGACAACTTTTATTATATCTGTGAAAGATATACTCCAAGCAACAGCGGCAAAAAATAGCTAAAAGAGTGAAAACTGCATAAAATTATTATTTCAGTTGTAAAGTTGGTGACCATGACAAGCCCTGGGGACCTCAAAAATTTTGTACTGTGTGTTATACGGGACACACACAGTGGTTAAATGGAAAACGGAAGGGTCTGTCTTTTGCTGTACCAATGGTGTGGCGTGAGCCAACAAATCATGTGTTTGATTGCTATCTTTTAATGCTAAATATGGCGGGATTCTCAAATAAAAACAAGTCAAATACAAGAAGATGCCAATCTCAGTTTCTCCATCAGCTAGTGCGGTTAAAGAAGATGATTTATCGCATAAAGAAGAGGATAACAATGACGATAAAATGTATGAGGATGACGCTAAGGAAAAGAAGATCCAGTTGATAAATCAAGAAAGATTGAATGATTTGGTGAGTGATGTTTCATTGTCAAAGGAGAACACAGGACTGTTGGGCTCCAGACTACAGCAATAGAATCTTCTAGAAGTCGGTTCAAAAATATCTACTTTCCGTAAACGACATGCGGCTTAGTTATCTTCTATGAAGAAGAAGATGGTGCTTGTTTCTGTATGATGTTAATGACCTCATGAATTAGCTAGGAAACAAGTATTTACTTGATGAATGGAGACTAGTCATCGATGCAAGCACTGCTAGCCTCAAAGCTGTGTTGCTACACAATAGTAAGAAAAAAACTTTAATTTCTGTAGCACTTATTGTTGAGATGATAGAGACATATTGTCGTAATATACGGCCGAGTACGTATGTACGTTAGCACCATAAATGAGTAACTCCGTTCCTCTTTTCTCTAAAAGTCCTTTATTTTACTTTAATTCTTTAATCAGGGAAGATACGTAATATTATATATCTATTTCCATTGGCAGCATTTTGAGGATCTAATTAAATAACTCGGACCAAAAAATACTTATAAGTATATGAAAAAATGAAAATTAAGACTTTAAATCTACTAATGCTATAATAAGAGGATCTAATAAAAATTATTAGTATCAATGAGTAATACTCGATGGTTGACACAAAATTCACTTTCGCACGAAAAGTTAACTAACACACATGAATAAGTTTAAAATTGCTTTAGCTTTAACTAAGAGGGAATCTGGAGTTGTGCAAGATTGAACAGGATTCTCCTTGATGAGATGATTTGAGACGCGTTTGACTGAAGCTTTTCTCGCGGACATGAGATTGGCTCGGAAAACAGCTGATTGTCTCTCTGGTTGAAAGAGATGCTTATTGAGTCGATTCGGCAAAACCAGCTGATGCTTATCCCGAGGTAGGTGAGGGCGCGCTTGGTAAGGCTTCTTGAACTGAAGATATAAACGAGGGGATTGTGAATGTACTGGTTATTACAATCCCTGTGTTACACTTGCGGGCTTCTCGATGATGAGACTTGACCAAGATGCGAATCTTTTCTAGAATGGGAATTTAGGTTAGTATTCCTCATTGGTGAGGGCTATCTCTGTTTTTATTCACAAAACTGAGATAGGGGATTTATCTAGACGAGAATGTTTGCAAGTGGGGCTCGATACCACTGGTCTACTCTCCTAAGCGACCAAAGGAACGGCCTAGGGAAGAAATATGCCACTCGGTTCCACTGTCTTCTTGATTCCATGTTTTACTTAGGGGCTGCTCTTCTTCTCTCAATTGCTACTCCGATTCTCTCTTTCATTTCTCAAGATCGAGGAACTATATATGCGTTGATTATCCCCTTGGAGAGGGGAGGGGAGACGAGGGCCCACAGTTAAGCCACTCTCCTAGGGCATAAATTTTCAACGTTGTGACAATTCGCTCTTTTGGTTTACATACAGAGAAAGTAAAATTTTCTTTATTTGGTGAAAATAGACATAAACAATCAGAGGGTATAGTGAGCCTGTTCATAGATTTTTATTCTAAAGGCTATCTCACCCAACTATGTTTATTTTATATTAACGGAGTACGAAATATGCTCACTGTAAACCTTCTTTGCGAGCGACGCTCGAGGATCTTTAGGGCAGCGAGGCAAAGGGAAGTGGGGAAGGGGAGGTAAAGTATCGGCCCATATGGAACGTAATCGTTGACGCTGTATAAACAAACTAGCGTCTGTTTGTCCTCGCGATATTTATTCCCCATAACATATGACTCAATGAAATTTATTTTGGAAGGTGTTCATTATGCGCATCATATTTTTAAAATCTGTAGTGATCTAAAGGTAATTACTTCACTTCTTGGACTGCAGCTAGGATATACAAAAATACGTGCTTATTATGCCTATGGAACAGCCGTGACGACAGGAATCATCATATTGTCAAAAGGTGGCTTAAAAGAGAATAACAAATAATTGGCCAAAATACAGTGAAGAAGATCTACCTTCCGCCACTTCATATCAAACTTAGCCTCATCACGAATTTTTGTTAAAGCAATGGCCCATGATTCTGATGGATTCTAGGAAATATCAAAGAGAAATTTGGTGCAAAGAAAACTGATGCTAAACTTAACGTTGGCATTTTGGTAGGGCCGGAGATCAGAGAATTTATACGTAACTGGGAGTTCAAAAATAAACTAACTCCACTTAAGATGGCAGCATCGGATTCATTTGTCCATATAGTGCAGAAATTCCTTGGTAATCATACGGCTGAAAACTATAAAGAACTAGTGGACAACATGCTAAAGGCCTATCAATGAATGGGGTGTCGGTTGTCTTTTAAGATGCATTTCTTGCATTTGCATCTAGATTTCTTTCCATCTAATATGGGTGATATTAGTGACGCACATGGGAAAAGGTTCCACTGAGGTATCGCAATGATGAACAGCAGGCATCAAAGCCGCTTTAACGAAAACATGATGAGCGATTACTGCTGGTTCCTACAAGGTTAGGATCCTATATCTAAGTACAAGCGGAAGAGCAAGAGTCTCAAACATTTTTGAAGAAATTTATAGTTAAGTGAGTACTACCTCTTTTATATGTAATACATATCTTGCATGGGTCTGCAAAAACGTCTCAATCTTCTCAAACTCGTAATAATTATATCATTAATTGATCCAAGGTGACAAAGTAAGCCATATAGCCTAGTTGCATAGCTCAGGAACCTTACGTGCTATGGCAAATCTGAACACAGATTTGGAATCAACGCACCAAAATTAGCTAGTTACAACAGCACTTACTCAAGTAGCAGATACAAAGTTAAAATTTGTTGGCTAGTGTAATGGACAAACACTTAAATCTCAAAGAACCATACTCCATAAGACCACCTGCAATAAAATGCAACGCTTACATGACTATAAATAATTTTATAATAACTGGTCAACATCATTATGAGTAAAGCTTAAAAATTCTAAAATCCCTTTATATTTAACTCCCTTGCTCTACTCTTAATTGCGACCCTTCTGCTCTCCCCTGTTATGAGATAACTCGACAATCAACACAATCTTACCTCTGCACACCTCAATCCTCCATCCCTACTTCTCTCTTGAGTCAGGCCAATATCGGCGAGAGTTTTGATGGTTCTCCCATGTATCCCTCTCTGATTTTTAATATTCTAATTCATTCTATATTATACATTTTTAAAGTTTTTGTATTATAGGAAAAGAAAATTCCCCTCTTTTTTAGATATTTTTCAACACTTTTTATATTCTAACTTTTTAAAATATTTTTTAATTACAATTCATTGTAAATCATGTATTACCTTCTACTTTTTTATTACTGAATCTGAAGATGCGCAGAGAGCTCGAAACGTTGTTCAGGCGCCAAAAATTAAGATAAATTTATTTGCATTCCATGTTCTCTCATTCCTTGTAAAATTAAAGATTCTTCTGAATAGCAGCAAGTAATTTACAACAACAACAAACGCACGTCTAATCTCATAATGCGAAACAACCCAGGACCTAATCTAACACCCAAGCTAAGAAATCACCTGATATATGAATATACAGGTAAAATGGGAGACCTCATTCATATAACGGAATGATCGAGACGAAGCTAACACGAAGAATGACCTATCACTAAAGAATGGAAAACAATTGGACCGGAAGTCACTCTAACAGAATACCGAAATTTTAGAAAACGCTCCAAGCCGACGAGCATTGCTTATATTATAGGCCATATACACCAAGGAAAATCAGCCGAAATTAAATATTCAAACAAATTCATAATTCTTCTTGTCTTCCTCCCGTCCGCCGCCCCTAATAATAATGCCTCCCGATATTAACCCGTGACCATTATAGAGTCTCAATCATGTAAAGAAGCTACTCGTACATTTCCTATAAAAATGTTGGTCCCAACTGTTTAGCTTTTGAAAATGATATGCGTATATATATATTGAAACGCGTCAGGCGAATAAAGAATTTCGTTTTGCTTACTAAACCATTTTTTATGCCCTCGTGCGTCATAACTTTCTGATGAATTTTGGGAACTATTCCACAGGTTAAGCCAAGACCAAAAGTGGAATATAAGACAAATGGAGAGACTGAAAAAGAAAACAATTATCAATAAGTTAGCAGTCGCCTTCAATAAAATATGTTACGAAGAAAATCTACTTCCTAAAAATAAGAATATATATATATATATATATATATATAGACAGTATATACATATATTGTTCAATTATCCTAAGGCTTCTTGAAATGTGTCCTTTTAGAGAAAAGGAAGGTTTTCCAGTCGTATGGGTGGCGCTTCTGGAGAGGGCCACCCTCTTTAGGAAAAAAAGGGACAATCTATGCCTAAACACAAGCAGATGGGATTAAACTGGAAGTGAGGCGTGAGTAAAAGAGAACCACGCCTTACTTCCCTCAATACCTCTTCAGAAAGTGTCCCCAAGAGAGATTACAATCGTGCCAATAGCAGTTGTTTCAATTTTTAAAAATATGCCGTGGAGAAAGTGAAATTTATAAATACGAAAAAGAACAAATGGAGTGATCGAATAGAGAATTAAAATATAGGAATTTGCAAAAGTCACATAAACCAATGAATACAATTATTAGCTTAAAAATATCCCCAAAACTATAAACTATAGCAGAACAGATAAAGTGGGCATATAAAAAAACGTAACAAAGAATATGGGTTATAATGAGGAACTATTTGAGTGATATTAAGCTGTTTAAGACTAATTGATTTTGAAAGACCGAGAAAGATGTGAAAATTTTGCCGCGTGGTGATAAATTCCGTTTAATGGGAAGATTAATTTGAAATATGCACAAAAAAGCACTGATATGTTCACCTCTTCTGACATTGTATCAAATTTTATTTCCGCAAAGAGATAAATATTTCCCAGTTTGTCCATAAAAACGCGGAGGGCAACCATAACATTCTGCATAATACCCATCATCTGTCTTTTTTGTTATTATTACAAATCAGAAATTTATAGAGAATCGAATCATATTGGAAAATGCCTGTAACTTTTAAACATTTTAAGAGGCAAGGAAGAAAGGCAAATTCTTATGGAAAAGAAAAAAGAGAATATTTTAAAATGGTATACAAATGGAAGTTGTGCTCTGTCGAATGTTTGAGCAGCATTTATACAGGTGAAGAGAAAATGGCGAGAGTGACAAAGATTGCGAAAACTCGGAATCTGAACGTTCCGGACTGACGAGGCGTATTTCTTTAAGAAACATGAAAGTAAATACGACTTAAGTAACTTTCTCTTTGTGGCCAGAATAATGATGAATATACAAACTAGATTAGTATCAGTGGGATTGCGGTAAACAGAATATATAAATCATGAGAGAGACACTTGAATCAAAAGATCCAGAAAGAGTAAGATTATATTACGCCGAAGTTCAAGGTTAACTTTAATAGAAGGGTCCAATTGAAGTGGAATTGAAGTTATTGACAAAGATTGTGGACATCCTTAGCATTTTATACTAGAGGTTAGGGTCAGGTAGTGTTTTTGACAACATATTCTGTAGCAGAATGAGGCTGAAATGATGACCACGTGCCCTTCTGTACCCACGAGGATCCTGAGATCACCACATAGAGCTGTTAAAGCATGAGTAAACCTGGGCAAGGAGGCGGCCCACGCCGTTATCAGACGCACAAGCATAGGGACCGATGTCAGCGCCCTCCCTGCCAGCCTATGGCCACCTCTCTGCTAGCATTCTGGATTTACGCTCGAAGATTTAAATCCGTTGGACATTCCATCCAACGTTATTACGATTCCCCCCTTCCCCCAAAGGAGTCGCTGACTTTTACCCAAATTCGCGCGTGCGTTAAGAGCCACCTCACCAGGCGCCTATATAACTGAGTTTAGAGAGCAGCACTGTTAGACTTCCACCTACTCCGGCGAACGAGCTAAAGAACCCCACCTCCCTCTTAGCGGCGATTTTGATTCGAGTTAAGGGCTAAACCGATCCGTGAACTCTGCCTTAGTCAATCGGCAAGCTTTGAAATCAGTGAACTTTGACATAGTCAATCGACAAGGACTTGACAAGGATTCCCGACTCCGAAGGCGACAAGTGCACCTTCGTCTGAAGCAAGAGGTAAACCGACTTCTTCCCTCTCATTCATCGTACCCCAACTGGCCCCTTTTCGACACCGAGCACGTAGGGTAGTCGTAACCGTTGCCGCCTGCAGAATGATCTTGAATCTGGCTTACTTAATTGCTCCTTTATTGGTGTGAACGCCCCAGTTTAAAATCCTCCTTTAAATCACCAATCTGAATCTGCCTTCTTTAATCCCATAATTAACCTACCTGTATCGCGTGTGGACCTTTAAACCCGTCTGGGAGACCATTCCCTTCAAACCCAATTTTTGTGTAAATATAAATATCATTTTGTTGTTAGTAAAGATATATTTTCGTCTTTGTCTTTCTTTTGCAACCCCAGCGCGTACCAGTTACCTGTTAATCGTAAGGTTAATAATGAACTATCCCCATTAGACTCATAACAATTTCCCCTTTCACTATCGGCCTTCAACTAACTTCACCCTCCAAGCCTCAAAGTACCTAAGTATATTTCTATAGAGTCTGGCCATTCCAAAACCGTGGATAATTTTTTCAGAAAGAAATAGCGATTGCCCAAGTTTCCTTTGGGATGAACACGTTTACTAATAGAAATAAAATGTTGCCAAAACTTTTGCCAAATTTTTACTGTTTAATGACAATATGCAATCTGATTACTATTGATAAGCAGGTTAATAGGATGTAGGGTCAATCGGATTAGTCTCAGATGATAAAAATAGTTTTTTCCAATGATAATATTGTGTAAAACTAAAACTAGGTGTTGAAATGAAAAAATTAGTTTGTCACCCATAGTTTGTCTAAAACCAGCCAAGAGCGTTTGGGATACAAGATTATAATTAAACGGATCCTTAAAGACAAGAAATCTCAGGGCATCGATTGGCGAATTTTTCCAAAGTTAATAAGACTTTGTAGGAGAACTTTTTATCTTAGATATTAATATAGTATTCCACTAAAGTTTTAACGGAAAATTTATGTTTATTCGTAAGGATACATGTATGTGTCATCCCATAACTTGATCGATAAAACCATTACCAAACTTTATCATTTTCTTTTATAAAAATATATCAAGTTATTCCGTAAATTCTACCACATTTTTATCTTAAGACTCAATATTCATCATAGCATTGATTTGTCCTACTTAATTAATCCAGTTAGCCCTCTCCCTACCAAAGGAGGCAGGTTTAAACAACTTTTCGGTTTTAAATACCAATTTATCATTGAAATAAATAAACTAACAAACATTTCACAATTAATGCTACACATTTCCTTTCTCCTTCGCTCGTGATTATTAATTAAGGTAGTTATGATATAGCGGTCAATCTTAGATTCCCTTCTTTCTTTATCATTTCCTCTGCTCCCTCATTGTACCAAATAAGTAAAGAGTACTTGTGCCATTGCGCTTCATTTCTTCTCATGAATCGCTCAATTTCAGCAACTGATAAATTAATACGACGGTATATGTAATAAGTGCCAAGAAACAAGATTTAACTTTATTTGAACGGTGTAAATATGGCCATTAGATTGAATGCTCTTTAAAAATGATCTTAATTGAAGATGAATAACATCGGATGATATGGCACAATGTATGAAATGAGAAATTAGAACTTCAAATTAAGGAAAAGATTGTTGCTAGATTTCCTTTGTTGTCAAGTTTGTTTTCAGTCAATTCTCAGATTAAAAAAAAGAAGATATTTTATCATTTTAAAAAAGCTTATATAAAGTAATGAAGGAAAGATGTGGGCTTTGAAACAAGAGAGTGGAAGGTGAAGAATAAGCAATGAAATATTGTGTTAGCTTAATTGTTTTACGAAAAGTGAATGGGATTGTGCACATAAATTGAATTAATATTTCTCCCATTTTATTGCTCTCGCTAGTCACTCAACAAAACATTCCAAATCAGGGCTTTGCGGTAACTATTGTGTATTCATAGGCTTTCGCCTCTGAAGATTTGAACGTGCCCTACTGCCCTCCACAATTGAAATCGTAAGGTTGCTTATAAATTTTTAAATGAAACAAAGTTTTACCTTAATTTCACTTTGAAATGTACAAAAAACATCTGGAGTTGATTTTTGTCTACATGAGACAGAAGAGATATGATTTATCCAACTTCTTAGTGAATGCGATAAGAGTGCTCATCGTTGAATTTAAAAATTAGAACTTTTTTTACTTTGAAAATTTCCTACCTTACACCAAAACAATTTCAAGACTCTCTTGCGGATATTTGATTAACATAAAAATCTATAATCTATATCTATTTTCCTAACATTGTGACCGCATCTCGTAGGAACGACTTAATGCTTCCTACCGAAATTCATGAAGAAGCTGATTAACACAAACAGAAGGGGCCTGATAAAGAGGAAGTCGCCTTTGAGTGGATTCCCATCCATCGCGCTATTCGCGGTAAGTGAGGTGTTAATTATGCGTATTCCGACGATATTCGAGTCGGCTGTTTTCTATTTTAACTCGACTTTCTTTGATCCAACATCACCGTCCAAGGGTTGGATGATGCATCAAGCTAACAATAACTTCGCTACAACTAAAACTTCTAAGAAAGGCAACTCGCTTCCCGCCCCAGTGCTCGCAGCTGAACACCCTCCTGGTGACAATGACTGCATAAGGGCTTGAGGCTATATTTCTTCCAGTATTTTCACTTCTTATACTTCCACTACTTTCTTTATTGATCTCTCATTGTTAAATTCCCCATGGTAGGGCCTCGTTTAAATTTCGCTTTAAATCCAAGTGAAAAAAATTTAGCCTACCTCTTAGAGGCCTGTAAAGAGAAAAAAAATATCAATACAATGCAATGCGAGATCTAAAAATACCATCTGCTTCAACAAAGAAAACATCTAATCCTTTCTTGTTTTCCCCAATATAGCAGTTAAGCAAGCTCACCAACACTTTACCACGAGGTTCAACGCAACTTCTAAGCAAATTATCTAAAAGATCGGCAGTTAATGCCAAAAACAGATGTCTACTCATTAGTCTTCAGGAGTGTGTCATCAACCTTCACCAAACACTCAATCAGAGTTTATAACCCCATTATATTTTTATTGTTCTACTCAGCAGGAAGGAGTGTCTAATATATGAGTCATGCATGACCTGTGGGAAACCTGCTTTCATTTATATTCATGTACGCTTAGTTACAATTAACTATGATCCATTATCGTTTCAGTAGATTCAATTCATTTGTACCTCGTAACGAGCAAGTTTTATTTATTGCAACTTTAAACTTTTATCTTAATTTATCTATCAAAGTCTTAGATCAATCCAGTCTTATTTAGTCTAATTAATTTTCTTAGACCGAAATTCGTCCTTCACCTCAGAGAGGGCCAGTACTATTTCTCTAAGGGCTGCCCACACTTAACACGTTTCTCTCGATTTTTGAGAATTGTCAGAAGTAAACTATGTTTCTATCGATGGCTGTCAATATCGCCCATGATATTTTAATAATTGGGTGAGGCATTTCACGACACAATAAGTGTAAATCCCTCTAAAACTATCGAAGCGCCATTTATAGCACAATTATCTCGCACAAGTTAGCCTCGAAATCCAGAAAGAATTTGATAAGAGGAGATATTTTGCGATGTGAATAAAAGAGAATGGTGAAGTTATTGAAAATTATATTGTTTATAGCGGTTAGAAGGGGGGGAGGATATCAAGTATTTATAGTTTGGCATAAATGTTTATTATTATCACCTGCCTCCTCCCACGACTGAACAAAGCCTCCTCTCCCCTCCAAAACACAGTGCAGGATTTCACCGCGTTACTCTTTCGTTTCAGTGATTTTCTTCTTCCTACATATGTTTTGAGAGTTCGACTTGTATGTCTTAGTGTCCGAGGATAGAATATAGAAGAGAATGATAGTGTAGAGGAACGACACGGTGGTATCACGCTCTATATAGAGTCGGGCCCATGGGTATTTAACAAGGCTGGCAAGTCCCAGCTAAGGGCTTGTGCCCAATTTATATTCAAGTGCGCTAATCCAAGGTTAGCGAATATTAGGGGGGAATCGAAATTGCCGTTTCAGCTCAGGAGTTATTGAAAGAAAAACCTCTTACAAAAATAACTTTTAATATACACGAAACTAAGCAAACTAATATATTAATGAATAAGTGACCACTTGTTAATACAGGCGGGCAAGGAATAAATGGGAATAGCCGTGGAATTGTAACAATAACTTAAAGACCGTTATTAAACGCGGGTTGAGATAATATTAATTAAAATGCGGGGAATTATGGAGGTTTTGGGGGAGTGAATTAAATGGAGGAAATATCATGGGACTGGGACCTCGGTTTTACCTCAGCGCCGGTGAATTCGATGAAACCTCGGGAGGACATCGTAGAGAGCAAGATTAGCGTAGATTAGGTTCCAAGTTGTCCTTCAAATGGGAATCACGAAGCGGAGGGGAAAGAGAGTCCGCTTAAGGGGCTGGTGTCGGCTCGGCGACCAGATGTGAATCTGCACAGAAGGACTTCTCGGACTTCCTTGATCTTGTCGCACGGTTGAGTTTAAGGTACACGGACCTTGTAGAGTGGAGGGATTAAGCAGAGAGTTGATCCTTGTTAGCCCTTAGAATTGGGAATAGCAAAAGTGAGTAATCCGTCTCTGACCAGAGAGATTACGAAGGTAAGATCAACGCAAGGGATCACAGGCGTTCACGCAGCGACTCGACGGGAAACGTGACGGAAGGAATTCGGAAGAACTTTCGCTGACAATGAATGGAGTCGCTTGCATAAATACGGAGGGTTTCTGCGAGGGACGGGGTTAGGGAGAGAGGTAATAGACACCTGGCGTCCCATGGGAGACTTTGAATGTAGCTGTGTAAACAGCCCCAAGTCACTAACGCCACAAAGCGGCTGAGGGGGTGATAGATCTCATTTTAGACTTTCCACTGGGGGATGATAACTGAGCACAATGGAGGGGGGGGGAGCGCCCGATAGGGTTAATAACTGATTAAACGTTCTGGGGGCCATAATCTAAGGTAATATGGCCAGACTATGTCTGGGAATGTTTGCACCTTTGACCTCTCTTGGGCTAACCTCCACAAATTGAAATTTCTACATCCATCTTCTCTCGTTGCTTATGGGTTGAGTTGGGTCCATTTTAACTTAATGAACTTTTTTCCAATGTAAAGATTTGATCAACAAGATCAAGTCGTTGTCATATAATACAAAAATATGTAGGAATCATACTCGAATCATTTTTGCTAAAAGTGAATGAGGAGACGCGGAAAGAAAAATAACTCCTTCCGGATCCTAAAGATACATTGTAAATTTAGTTTCAAAAAATCTTCAGCTAGCCACCCATACAAACTAACAGATAAAACACCTAATATTTGCCAAAGAATGGTATATGATAAGAACAGGAACTATCTATTTTTATTATTTTAGAAGGGTTACGTTTTTAAGCAGTTGCAAACTGGTGAACAAGATCTATTGTTTATAGTTGATAGCTGTTTTTGCAAGTTAATAAAAAATTTCGTCACATAGTTCAATTTATTGTAGAGTAATAGTTGTTCGCACATTCGTAAAGTTACATTAAACTACAAACTTATCACCTACCATTTCACAGAGTTAAGGTGGCAGGGGAAGAATATGTGTAGGATTCGGATTGATTGGGCTTACGAAATACTATAAAGCAGAGGAGGCTTATGTCTTTAATTTATACATCCGAGAAAGGTATTTTAATTTTCTAGTCTGCATTCTATTTTATAATCTATAAAAAGATGAAGGAGTATTTAAGTTATTAAAAATAATGATAAAAATTCTGATAATCCGTAGGCCACGCTGATAAAAATCAACCTTATGCAACCAGAACACCCATTGAGAGAAATGTGTTGAAGATCCCTAAAATAGTTATCAGTATAATCCGGCGTCTAATCGACCCTATGAATCCTTTTAATTACATTATTTTAGGATATACATATGCATATATATGTATGCAGTTATTCACATGAAACGTTCACAAAATATATAGTTTGTTTTTAAATTAATTGGTTTTACATAATATTTATGTCGAGGTTATTTGGCTTAATTTTGATGGCTTCTGCAATTTTAAATGTGACCTGTAAATAATCTATAATTTAAGTCGTGGGAAACATTCGACTACTCCATAAATTAGTTTTTATAGCCGTAGATAATGAATGTTATCTGCATATGAAAAACAGCCTAAATTTTTAGTCACCTACAACTTATCTTTCTATTTCACTAAAACTTTAAAAAAATACTTTAACAAATAAGTAAATTATAAATTATAATTATCACTCGGAGGATGCCATAAATAGATGACGAAACCTTTAGAAAAATGCAAATTAAATAAAAGCCAAAGCCTCATCTTTATTTCTCTCGAGAAAAATACGTCGGATCCTGAGCATAAATGCTACAAAAATATTCCATATCAAGACTCTCAATGCAGAATAATTTATAATAATAATATTTTCCAACTTCTTTTCTCCTTTATACGAAGGAATAAGAATAATGAAGCATCGACTAAATGGGTTTCTTTTCTTTAATTTTCCAGAACCCAGTGGCAATTGCTCTTAATCTAGCCTGAAAAGCCATGCGTTCATTCTATTGACACATCTCCTCTTTACCATTTTTCTACATTTTCTTTAAAACGTAATTAAAAGGAGCAGTAAACATCGTCAAACAAAGTAATCGGCAAAAAGAATCAAGAAAAGAAATAAATACACTGTAATGCTAGAAAATCTAATGAAAAATTACATATATCTGAATACACCGAAAAAAGTGTAACGTCAAGAAACTTATCAGAGAATCCAAATTAATTAAGAATCATACATACCAATATTTACAAAGAGAATCAAATGCATTTTGATACTAGGTAAACAAATGAACCTTAATAAGAGACATTAATTGTTCGAATGAAAAAGTGGAGCAGAAAGCTTAAACTGCCATCCAAATCTCATCTAAGATAAGTGGAAAATAAGCAAATAGACTAGCAACGGGTGGCATTTGATCAGTTCTCAAAACTTGATAAAAGATCACTCAATGAAGAAGCTGGTGTTTACATTTACATATAAAATTAAATCTACGAAAGCTCCAGGGCAAAGAATAATTTATCGTAGTAACATTAAAGAATTAAATATATTTATTCAAATGAAAAAATATTAACAGATCAATAAAAGCGTGGTGGAAGGCACTATCTAGTAGAGTACAATAGTTATCAGTAGGGAAATACTATTTTTGAAGCATATTAATCATAAAGCCGAGGAAATTTTGTGTTGAAACTCGTACGTTGCTCCAGATATAAAATTAAAAAGAAAAGATGTAACAGTTTGTGACTTATATAAAATTAAAAGAGCAATTGTAGTAGACTATTGCAAAGTGGATTAGAATTAACAGAGAATCCTCACAAATGAGTGTCATGTGAGTCCTTAAAAGTCTTAAAATGGGCTCACACAAAATTGTGCACCTGCAATTAGCCTACTGAAATTGTATAACATTTCGTCATGGAACCATGTAAATAGTATATGCAAATACTTTATTCTTGTAAAGACTATATAGGAAAATATTAATTCGAGACGCTTTCACAAAATCACACGCATACACACTCACACGTCCAAAAGGCGCTTCCTTCACTATCTTTGCTGACCATTCTGGACACACTAAAATTATTGATACGCCGAAACAGATGTGCAGAGCTATTTATCAAACACACCAAACTGAGAAACAAGGAAGACTAGAGAATTTTTTATTGTCACAGAGCCATGAAATACGAAATCTTATTTCCTAAATTTATCCATGTGGCCAAGATAAAATTATCTTGCAGAGGCCTGAATCAAAATTCCATGGTTATTTTCTCTCTATCAACTTGTACACACGAAGACACCCCTCTATTCAAGTAAGCCCCGCCATAAACGGAGGACTGGCCAACCGACGGCCAAGCTTAAATTTTTCTACAGAATAAATAACATCCCAAAGTAGACCCTATTATCAGCAAGGCGTTCCTTGCTCAGTAACAAGGTAAACTCTCAGCTCAGGAAAAGATAGCAAAGGCCGAAAGCAGACCCCGAACTTAGTAGACCAACCTCAAATACCCGTCATACACTAAACGAATTCATTACGCCTAGGTCTACCGAGACTTCGTCCAATAATGAGTCCGAGAATCCGCGTTCCTTGGTTTCTTTTTGCTATGAGTAATATCAACACAATTGCATTGGAGCAGCCTAACCAATGTTTGTTTGTATTTTGTTTTGGGGTCTCTAAAAGACAAATTAACTCGCGACTAACTAATGAGGTCAATAAAGGAGTGAAAGTTAGGAGGATATTTTCCAGTTGCATAAGATTGCTTAGATACTGAGAGATCCAGCATTTGGGGAGAATTCTTTCGCTCATCATTTAGGTTTGTCAATCTCTTATTTTCCGCGGGAAAATATTTTATTTGGGGTTTCTTATTTCTCTATTCCGCACCAAAATCTAGTAAAATGCACCTTTGTTAAAATATTTTTCCAATATGTCCTTCATGGTGGTGGGACGAAAATGTCCATATATATTTTCCTGCTCCGATGTCATCGAGTATGACATCTTGGTTTGACCAATCTTCTGTAAATTAATCTCTATTTTAGTTAAATTTTCTAAGTTAAATATTTCTCTATTAATTTATACGTCGATTGTGCTTTCCTCGTATTTAGTGACTGTTTTTTTATCTTCTGAGCTTGGTGTTTGGAGTGGCTGGTCGAGATGGCCTGCAGTATCTTTTTAAGTTCAGGACAGCTTTAGTATCTCTTTTATATCCGGTGTGATGACTGTGGTTTTATATTCTTTCATTTAAGGTACTCTCCTCTGTTTTTTCCTAAGGATGTGGTTCTTTCTCGTTTTCGTATATTCAGGTTTTTGCTAGTTGCTTCTTTCTGTTTTAATTTTTAAATTTGGTTTCTATTTTCTTCTCCTGTATGTTTAGCTCCCTCAGTATTTCACATACGCCGGGTTGCTAGGAACCAACGGTCCCTGTTGGTACCATTTTTGCGGAGCATTTTATTATATTTTAATGCTAATATTCCAGGTTGGTCTATGTTTCCAGCGTGCGGGTAATAGAGCATAGCCATTACTGCTAACCTGTGGCTGCTATTCACTGGTTGTTGGTGTTCTTTTCTATAGCCAATTTCTTGTAGTTTTCTTTCTGCAATCACGTACCTGGTGTTACTCTTTATCATTTAGAAAAATGAATGGGATGGAACTTTTAGCAACCGGCTTGTGGAGAAAACAATCGAACGCTAATTTCAGGAAATAAGCTGACCTAACTACTAGAAATTTCTCTTTCCAATTGAATACTATTGAAGTTAGAAAAAAGTGGCAGAAACCAATAGAAATTGGCTGATCTCTCTTTGGCTTACTCAATAAAAGGCTGATCATTCGCCTAAACCTGGCAGAATACACTCAGACAATATGCTCTAAAATACACCTAAGATGAAAGTCAAGTCTCTGTCGCCGAGGAGTCGAAAAATGATGCACAGAATATCGCAAGCGAAATTTGCTGGTTAAATGTTTCGACGTGTGTTGAGATGAAGTAAAGTATAGAACCTTCAACGATTGCCTGACGAACATAGAATGTTGATGGAACAGCAACTCGGCTATAGAATTTGGAGAAAATTATATCGACGAGTCCTTTACAGACACCAGATTCGAGATAATGGCCCAGCTATCCTTGAAAAAAAAAGGTATTTTTTCTAAATCTATATGAAAAAACTTTGACACACTTCCAATTCTCTGCTAGAATGATACGTGAACGTTTTAAACACTGAAAAGTGAGCCCGATCATGAATCGTACCGAAACAGAATCTGTTCCCGAGACTGAAGATATACTACGTCTTTGGTAAGTACATCGATATCGATGATGACGGATGCCCTCTTGAGGGCATCAACCTGCACAAGGTTTAAATGGGTAGGAATTTGTAGGCAGTATTCGGACCCGCATTTTAAACGAGGGGAGAAGGACCTTGTTGGCAGGAGAGGTTCGAGATCACCAAGCTTCATCCTCGGCTGCAGAGAGAAGCCGAGACACCGGTCTTGTGGTGCTGGTCTATGGGCCCTCCCGATCCTGGTTTGGGATCGAGATATCCTTCCTCTAGCCTTTGCCTAAAACGGCAGAACCCATAATAAAGCTGGGCGGACAGTAAAGGAGGGAGGAGACCAGTTGTTGGTACGCGCCAGGGCGTGTCAACACACCAGTGGGCCTTCACTTTATTATTAAGTACCTGCTTTGCTTGCCTTTTCGTTTGCAACCTCTGCCGCTGGCTAGCCTTTGTGATTCAACAGTAATTAATAGTATAATTAGTTTATAGTATTTTGAAGACACTTTTCGACTATTTTGGTGAAGTTTGGTGAGTTTTGCTTGTAAGCTTCTGAAGTGGCAGAACATAAAAATTTATCTCGTCATTTAGTGATTACCAAAACTGAGCATGAATTGCCAGAAATATGTATTTGTCGGAGCAGGACTCGAAATCCAAAAAAAGAAAGTCTCTAGCATTTACTTCGAGTCTCCAAACCGGCGTCCACGCAGTGCAGCCTTGAGCTGGCGGGATAAAAAGTAGTCGCTAGAGGCCAGATCTGGACTGTAGGGGGGGATGGTTAAGCTCTTCGAATCTGCACTCGCGCAAGGCAGCTTGGGCAACTCTGGCCTTGTGGACTTTTACGACGTTGAAGTCGATCATGGGGCGTCAGGTTTCTAGGGACCTAACACGCAGATACCTTGGTCATGGTTAAATTGTCAGGGATAATGTTAATAACACTTCCATGTGATATTGCAAGTTCTCGGTCGATTTACTCGAACTTCACCCGTCGATTTTCGAGGATCATCCTCTCCATACGGGCCACATTTTCCTCGTTGGTCACGTCTAACGGGCGTCCTGGGCGGGGGTCATCTTCAAGGGACTCACGACCATGGCGGAACTCTCTATTCCAGCGAACAATGGTTGCATAGGAAGGGGCCGTGTGGGTGTACACTGCAACATGCGTTCATGGATCTCTTTTGCATTCTTGCCTACCTTGGTCAAAAATTTTATCATTGCACAGTGCTCAAGCTTCTCCATTGTTGAAAAATTTGTGACTGAAGATCTGTAAACAGCTACTCCTTCTTAAATAGACGAGGCAGGAGCGTGCGGCTACAGGTCCTGACTTGTCATAACTTGTCCTAAACCCCCTACAAACAGCCATCTCCCTTGCTCTGTTTTTCTCGAACCGGTTCGCAAACTTATTGACCGCCCCTTGTACAATCCCTGTCTCTTCGTTTTTTGGCTTCATTTTTTGGTTATTTCTTTTCTTCTCTGCAATTAGCTTATCTGCAGCTTTCTTTTGATTACCTGCCTTATCTATACTGGATGCACCCTCTGTTAAACTTCCTGCTGCACCAGCTGCTGCTGTTAAATTTGGTACAGTGAAAACAAACCAACCAGATTTTACACTCTTAAACGTTAATTACTGAGTCTTAATACTGTTACATACATGATAACTCCATTTCATCATAGGTTTTTTGTGGTGTTTGTAAATTGTTGAGTATCTTTAGTAGATGTTTGAGTCTTACATTCAAGACAGTATATATTCATTTAATATACTATTTAATGTTTGAAACTTTATAAGTTCCAAAATATAATTTCGATTTTCAGGAATCGAGGACGTGGTATGCGACTTGCACACCGCTTTTTTAAACTAGATAGCTCTCTTGCTATATGATAATTTCTATATAATTTCATACTATTATATATCTTCATATTTATTATATTTAAAAACTGCTTATAACTAAGCAAACGTTTAAGGTACTGCCTCTTAAATTAATAGTATTCCTATCTTGATTTGTTAATTATGTCACGGAGAGAGAGAGAGAAAGCGGGCCGCGCAGACAAAGAGAAAAAGGAATATCTCACGGACGAAAACATTGCATCGGAACATTTCAGTAAATTTCCTGAGTGATATCAAAGGCAGACTGGACCCCTTGCACTGGGATAGTGTCGGGATTGCTTACATCCGCATACGAAAGAGATTGGGGTAGGGTGTTATATACAGTCGCTGCAACGGAAGTCTAGACCTTTGGTTATATTATTTGCATTGATATAGGTCCAATAAGTGTTGCGGGGAAAATGCTATAATTGGTTAATGTTTCGTGGCGGTTTCTAGCACTGTCTGTTAGGTATATATGCGCATTGTGTCAATTGATTGTTCAATACGCGCTCTTGAAGATTTTTGGCTAATCATATATTTTTCAACCAGCACTCCAACTATGGGCCCCAAGCCTCTCACAAATAAGGAAAAGTTCCATATTCTCACTTTGACCGAAGGATACGTTAAGATAAGTCAAATATGCCTGCGAACAGTGCGGGCAAAATCTACCGTAATGGCGCTCCTCTCTGCTGCCAGTGAGTTTCTCTCAAACACCATACCCAAACATAAAAAGCGCCAGAAATGAGAGAGAAAGACTACACTTAGGACAGATCGCTTGCTAAAGAAGGTTGTTATAAAGAACCCTAGGATAACAGCCAGACAACTCAATAAAATGTACCTCAACCTCGCCCAAAAGGCCTGAGAACGGACCATACAGCATCGTCTTCTGAAAAATTTGATATTACCCAGCAGTACTGCCACGCTCAAAACGCTGTCAAATCACCGCATGAGGAAGAAGAGGCTTGATTTTGCAAAGCAGCACAATGGTTAGACAGTTAAACAGTGGTCAGAGGTAATGTCGTCAGATGAAAGCACATTTCAGGTCATAAGGCCACAAAGAGTAAAGGTGAAGAGGCCAGTTAGATCAAACAGGTAAAGCCCCCAGTACACAGTGAAGACTGTAAAACACAGTCACTCAGTTATGTTTTGGGGTAGTTTCAGTTCCAAGTTAGGGAGAGGTAGTTTATATTTGCTGCCCTATAATGTCACCATAAATGCTCAGCGCTACAGGTAAATATTGGATGTTCATCTATTTAATCATATGGGACATCCATCTTTATTCATGATTCAGCTCCTTGCCGCAAGGCTAATTTGATCAAGCAATTGCTACATAGAAAGCGCACCAACGTGTTGGACTAGCTTGGGAACAGTCTTGATCTTAACCCCATTAAAAACGCATGACAAGTCATCAAACACAAGGTTAATGGGGGCAATGATCATCAGTGCAGGAACTTCAGAAGGTCATTAAGAAAGTGTGGTGCACCAACTTGGACTTGAATTACTTCAAACTCTTGTTGAAAATATGCTTAAAAGGATGCAGGATTTCTTCAAGGCCAGAGGGAGATCATAAAATATTAAAAGTATCAACAAAAGTGTTTTTAATTATATTAACCTAACCTAATGGAGGTAAAATATAGAAAAATAACATAAATTAGTGAGGTTCCAGACGTCCATTGCAGCAATGGTATTTCCCAGCCCGGGAAATATCAAATGAGTATTATCAGAGTATTCGTGACGCTAGCTGTATTCACACCGCTTTCAGAAAGCAAGATAAACGTAGAGCTCACGCCATACTCTCACAGTACTCACCTAGCATCTTGAGAGGTCATTGGAATCATCTAAGGACGACGCTTACTTCTCGAGCGACATTCTAGCTCCCTAAAGGTTCGGGGGCAGAAACAATTATTCGAACGATGGAGGTCAAATACGAAGGACTCAGTCAAGAATGACGCGCTTAGCTACGCTTCCCGGAGAAGAATATTCCCCTGAGCGACTACTCGATGTCTCCTCCATCAAATCGTAAGCTATTATATTTCCTTTTTCATCATCGTGAAGGTGTAACAGCTCTTCGACCTCTAAACTCACTTAATAGTCGCCCTCGATCCCTCTCGCGTAATTATTGTGCCTCGTACGGCTTATACAATATCACTATTTGTAAATTGAATTCAATTTTCATTTGCCGAACGATTGACGTAATTGTTAATATATATCATTCTTCTTAATTTAATTTGTTGTTTTTATAGAATTAAAATTATTTTGTTTCTCTTGTGCGTATCATATAGCCACTCGAAGCCTATTGAATTACCTTCAACCCCGGCCAATATTAAAATTTGCACTCGTCCTTAATTCACATGCAATTAAGAGGGAGACATTCCCTATAGGTGTGTGGCGCCTCGTTTCCCGCAGGGGAGGACTACCCAATTCCTACGACATATTAATATATATATATATATATTCATTATTAAACTAGTGCCAGGTTTTAAAGGGTCATTAAAAACGTTTCTTTTAAAAGGCTTCTAAGATTGGTTGTTTTAGGATTTCTAGGAAACAATAATTTTCTCACTAAATTACTTGAAAATTGTAGATATACGATCGATAAATAATTAAATTCAATGCGGGGTTTATTGTGATTGTGATTCCCTAATTCCCCAAAGTAAATATTCTCTGTTGTTTTTCTCCCATTTGAAAGAGTCAAACATTGTAATTGTCAGTGTTATTTTGCGTGCGTAAAAGGGTCGGCGCCAGGGCTTGTTCGCCAATCACAGATCGCACCGTGCGAATTAAGCGAAGTTATTTGCGTGTGTTTTTTTCGGGGGGTTGCGTATTTTTTGGTCACGTTATACCGAGGGTTGCACATTCGCGGTACTTATCTGTGCTTAAAATTTGGGTTTGACAAGGCCGCTACAGTCTCATTGTGAGCGATTATTTTGTGCGAACTGGCAAGATATCACGTTGTCGCTCGAGATTTTCAAAGGACAGGGAGAATTTCTGGGTCTAATGAGTAAAAACCTAATATCTAATAACCAGGAAGAAGAAAAGACGGTGAGAGAAGAAAGAATAGGAAGAGACAGATAAGAGAACGAAAGAGAAGAAAGGGAGATAATTAGAGTACATGAATTAGATATAACAATGACGAGAAATGAGGCCCTATCCATCACTTCGAGGCTCAGAACCCAACAACCTGCATCGGTAAAGCTGCCTCTGTTTAAAGAAGTGGAATACTTTGCCTCGTACTTGACCCATTTTGAGAAGATTTTCCAGGTAAACCATTGGGATATGGGAATCGGACGGTATAGCTAAATTGTTTCCGTTTTTGATATCCCACCTGAGGGATATTTTTATTTCCCTCCGTTCGAAGCAACAATTGTCTATTCCTCGTTAAAGGCCGAGCTACTCACTGACTATAACATACTCGATTTTTATCGTGTTAAGTTAAGGCAGTGCCGAATCCATCCCAATCCAACATTTAGACGATTCGGGTACACCTTAATTTCTGGATGGACGCCTCAAAAATGCCCCAGAATCACGATGCTATGATTGATTTCATCCTGGAGGACCAATTTCTTGCATGGCTTCCATCCGAAATTCGGTCATTCATTAATTACAGAAGATGCACTAGCTTTAATAAGTGCATATAAGAGGCTGACGTATATGCCGCTAGTCACAACTGCTACCTTAAAGAAGGGGAGGAAGCAGAACCTTCTTCTCCCAATTCGCAGATGAAGAAACACATATTCGTTCCTCAAAACAAATAAAGTTTTATCAAGGTAACAGACCAGTCTAAACCGACACCTGTTCAAACGCCCATCAAACAAGAACCCCGACCATTTTCTTCTAACCCACCTTCGTCAGCGTTCCCTAGGAGAAGCGTTGTATGTTATTCTTGCAGTATTGGAGGACATGTAAATACCAATTGCCCTCAGAATTCGTACTTCGGAATAACCTCTCCTACTAGGTGCATCAGGTGAGTGCCACCCAATCTCAGATCCCGTCCCTACAAGAAACTCCCCTCTCTCCTCAAGCAAACCAGGTTCCGCTGGCTAACAGGTGAACTTTTTTTTCAATAAAACCAAATCTGGGGGTCTTCAATTTGAGACAGGTAGGGTAAACGACTGCCGTATCTCCAACCTCGTCCGAGATGCAGTGTGCACGTGTATCGTAGTGAAGTATAAGCTACTTCCACCGGTAGCCCTAAATCACGATCGGTTCGCCATCGTCCATAATTACCTGGGACTCTCTAATCGGTTCTTCCTTGCAAAGTGCAATATTTATTGCGCCTACCTCACTGGCTGGGTAGAAATTGTGGCAGCACCAATAAAGTTTTTTACCGTTTTGATTGGGCAGAGCCCCAAAGTTTTGTCACCCCCTGTGGCTAAACCAATGACCATTTACGCTCAGGCGAAACAAGAGTTGGAAGCGTCCGTTTCCCTGAGAATACCTGATGCTTCGGATTATGGCAACATCGTCAACAAGGATTTTACTAAGGAGAAGAAGAAGTGTCACTCCCTTCGCTCTCTGTGGACTGAAGCCCGAAGCAAAACGCAAGAATCCATTAGAGGTGGTAAATTGATTTCCTTCAGCGTTAAGGATAATCTCTTCTACCACGTATGATCACCCGGGAATCCTGCAGAGTTGCGATCTATAGGCGTACCTCGCTCACATGTGCGCCATATCCTACAAACCGCACAGGGAAGCCTTTTCTCCGGTCACTTCAACCAGACAAAGAGCACCTAACGGATCTTTAAATATTTATATTGGCTTGGAGCATCGCTGGAATTTCTGCTTTACTGTCGTTCATGCGAGATATGCTAGAAGACGGCAATTAAGGGGCGAGTCAAGCCGGTCCCTCTAGAAAAGGGACCCGTCATTTTTGAATCCTTTGCCCGAGTGTTTATCGACTTGTTCCAATCCATCCGCCCTCTAGTTATATCCTCACTCTGGTCGAGTTTGGTACGCGATTCCCTGAGTCTGTCCGCCTCAAAAATATTAACAGCATTTGATGTGCCGAAGCACTCATCTCCATCTTTGCCCACGTTGAACTAAATAAAGAAATTTTGTCAAATCGCGGCCGTTAGTTTACCCCCCATTTGATGGAGCAAGTAGAAAAACTGGTCATGGTTAAGCCCCTCTTTACCACCCCATTTCACTCGGCCGGAAATGGTATGTGCGAGAGGCTAAATACTAATCTCAAGGCTATTTTGCGGAAGGTTGCTCCAAACAGCCAAAAGAGTGGCATCGCTATCTCCGGTGGCTCTTTTTGCGTATAAGGAGATACCCCATCGGACCTCGGGATTCGTACCCTTTCGAGGCTCATTGAACATTCTTAAGGAGTTCTTCACTAACCAAAAGTTAGATCGGGAAGTACAATCATTTTACTCATAGCTGATTGAGCTTCGTCAGAGGTTAGAAGAATGTGCTGAGATAGCCTACCAAAATGCTGACGTAAATCTAGACAAATATAAAACTTACTTCGATTGTTAGTATAAGGACCAGGGTTCAAACCCGGTGAGGAGGTTTTGTTGTTGCCCCTAACGGACAATACCAAACTGCTGAGTCAATGGTAGGGCCCCTACCGGATAATCGAACGTGGCCCCGTCGATTATTTGGTGAAAACCCCATCGGGAGGAAGTTCTTCCATATAAACCTCCTCAATAAATACCTTCGGCGCAGGAGTCCATCAAATAGTTGCAATCGATGAAGAATCGGCCCTCAAAGCAGATTATCCCTGGTCCCCTGGGTGTGGTCCATATTGCATGCGTAGAGTTGGACGAAGACTACCCCATGTTAGTACCAGATGTGATGAAATTCCATTCAATGGAGCTCAAAAAAAGTGACCAAGTATCATCCCGTTAGATAACCCAGCTCCAAGCTACCCTCGCTTAATTTAGTCGCGTCATCTCCTACATTCCAGGATGTGCCACACAATTCAAGCATAATATCTAATTAACTACGCAAGAGCCTGTAAGGGCCAAGCCGTACCCTTTGCCCGTTCACTCAAGGGAAGAATTCAATGCCGAAGTTGAAAAATTGTTACAGATAATTGAACCCTCCAAATCATTATTGTTCCCTGGTTGTAATGGTAAAGAAACTCAATAATTCCTACAGAATGTGTATTGATTTAAGAAAGCTAAACGCTGTCACCATATTCAACGGATAGCTTATTTATTCCCTTGATCGATCAAAATTTTAATTTGTTCGAGAAGGCAATGTATATTCCCAAATTTGATTTGTTTAAGCCCTATTACCAGATCCCATTGGAGGAATAGGTAAAAAGGTACACCGCGTTCTTCACCGAAAAGGAATTAATGCAGTTTCGTCAGCTTTCCTTTGGTCTTGTAACTGCTTGCAGTAGTTACAATCGGATGATAAATTAGATTTAAGATAGGCTAACACACGCATCCTTCTATTTTGATAACATTTACTTGGCTACTAATGATTGAAAATATCATTTGATCGCCCTTCACGCTCTACTGCATAGTCTAAGAGACCATAATCTCACCATCGGCCGAAGAAAATGTCATTTTGTCTTCAATAACATTGATTAGCTAGGCTTTCGCTTAGAGGACAATCAATTCGCCTTGCGGGAGGATAAGATCCGAGCCATTGTAAAAAGTCCTCTGCCGGTAACCAAAAGGAAATTAAAGTCATTTATGGGCTCCGCCTCCTTTTATCGGAGTTTTACTTACCCAAACTTAGCCACCCTTTCCTTCCCCATATGCGAGCTCCTGAAGAAAAAGTCCCCTTAGAAAATCGTATGTACCAGTCATCCATCGCCAGTTTCAATGAGCTTAAGGGTAAACTCCCGTCGGCCCTGATATTGCAATGGCCTAATCCCGCCGAACTATTTGACATTACGACGGATGTCAGCAATGACAGTATAGCGGGTGTATTGTTTTAATACGGACCTAATACCGACAGTTTCCTCATAACGTACACTAGCTGAGAATTACTACCGCGTAAAAAGAACTACTCAATGATTGAGCAAGAGGCCCTTGCTATCATATGGTGGAATAAAAAATTAAAATGAATTTGATAGGAAAGGAATTCGTGATCGAGACTGACCATAAACTTTTGTCGTACCTTAGGAACATCAAAAAGGATAATGGGAGACTAATTCGTTAAAGTTTATTCCTCCAAGAATTCAAATTTAAAATAAGGTATTTAAAAGGCTCTGATAATTCTATTAGCGATAGGCTGAGCTGAAATCCCGTTCATTCTACTCCCAATGAATCCTGAGCCTACTATTTTATTCTCTTGTAAATATATCTAAATAAATTTTGGTCTCAAATATGAACCACTTTTGTAAATAAACACTACCAATTATTTTTAACCAAGCAGATGTGCCCTCTTCTGAAAGCTCAGTATCTATAAACCCGATTGTTGTAAATAAGTCCTTTTAGATAATAGTCATTCTATGTACATTGTTCAAGTCAACGTGTTTTTTTGTTCGTCTATTTATTTGTTATTCCTCTACTATTTATTTATCATATATCACACTGCTATTTTCTTTGTGGATTTAGGACCACGTATATTTATTTAAAAAAAAAATTGTGACGTGAGGTGATGCATGCTTTTATTTATTTATTTACTGAGATCACAATTCTCCCGGAAGTTTCATCTTAAGCAGGGAGGAGATGTTAGAGAGAGAGGAGTATCTCATGGACAAAGAACATTCCATCGGAACCTTTCGGTAAACTTCCGGAGCGATATCGAAGTCAAACTGGAGCCGGACACCATTTAGCGATATGGCGTTAAAACCATCGCCGCGGCGTTTTGGGGACAGAGCCGGAATCGCTTCCGTTGTCATACAAAAGCGTTTCCGGTGGAGTCGTATATATTCCCCAGCATCGGGGATGATCAAATGAGTATTCTCAGAGTATTCTGGATGCGAGCTGTATCCACTCCGTTTTCGTGCAAGCAAAATTCACGCAGTTCTCACACAGTACTCTTACAGTAATCACGCAGCATCTTTAGAGGTCATTGGAATTATCCAAGGAGGACGCGCAATTCTCGAGTGATATCCCAACACCCTAAGGGCTCGCAGGCAGAATCCATTATTCGGAAGGAAGGAGGTCAAGGACGAAGGACTCGGTCAAGAATAATGCGCTTAGTATGCTTCGCCGAGAAAAATACTCCCCCGAGCGACTACTCTAGGTCTCCTAAAGCAAATTGTAAGTCATTACATTTTCATTTTCATCTTCGAAGCGGCGTGAAGCTCTCCGACCACCAGACTCCCTTTATAGTCTCCACTCGATCCCTCTCAGGTAATTCATGTGCCTCATACGGCTGAGATTATATCATTCTTTGTAAATTCTATTTAATTTTCATTTGCCGAACGATTAACGTAATTGTTAAAGGGTATAATTCTTGTTAATCTCATTTGCTGTTTGTATAGTATTAAAGATTATTTTGTTTCGCTTGTTTGTATTCTATAGTCACTTGAAGGCTATTTAAATAGTATCAAAGTCGGCCAATATTAGAATTTGCACTCGTCTTTATTCCACACGCACTCCGGGGGGAGACATTACCTATATTTGTGTGTCGCCTCCTTCACCCCACGTTCAGGGAGGGCAGCAAAGCTCAGTGAGGACTACCTAATCCTACGACAAACCACAATCGAATTGATTTAATATAATTTTGCCTAACAGGCATAGGAATTGGAGTTCCAGGAGTTTAAATTATACTATAACCTGGTGGAACGCTAGGGAAAAAATTATACAAAACAGGCTTCTGTGATTCCTTTAAATAAGAACCTATAATAATATCACAATTGACTAATATGGAATTCATCTTCAGATTATTTAGAATATTAGATCATTCATGATCACCAACCCCCTTAATAATAACTGATTTGAATCAGAACATATCATTCATTGAAAGTTTATGATCAAATAAAACTTTAACATCTGCATGCTTTATACGCATAATACATTTGAGTCTATTTTTATTTCGAATAATCTCAAATATATTATGGCTAATGAGTTTACTTTGAATTATATCATGATTTATGATCTTATTGAAAATATATTATATTTAAATTCATAACAGAAAATGTTATTATCCTCATTATTATTTGGGATTGAACTATAGGGTTCGACTCGAATCAAAGTCACTTCATGATGTTTAGATGAATCTAATTGAATAGGCGGATATAATAAAGTTCTTATATCCATACTCTCACTACTAAGATTAAAGCTCAATTTAATATAGTATTTAATTTTCTATCTATTTCAATATCAAATATTCCTAATTCAAATAACTTATAACTGATTACATTTAACTCATTATAAACATCAGTATTTTCTGCTTTATAGGCTCTAAACAAGATCCTATGTCTATCAACAAACTCGTTAGGATCAGATAGTATATATACTATTTCATTTCCTGATGTACTTAAAGAACCCATTCTGTTTTCCTCTCCATTCATCTGCAATCACTTAAATGATATATTTATATTTATTACCAGATTTACCTTGTACTCTATCCTTCTTCTCTCTCATAAAAGCCTTTGTTACATAATCTTTAGGTTCATAATTAGTACCTGGGTTTCTCAATGTGAGAAGCCTCTATAATCTTTTGCTTCCTTTATAAAACTCACCATCAATAATTAGATATTTACCACCAATTTTGATATCTCGACGACCAAATCTAAAAAGAGTACTACCCTCAACTAGTTTCAAACCATATGCATTATCATAATCGAGAGATCATGTTTTTAGAAAACGATCTGCAAGAATACCTAAAAATAAATCTGCTTTATAACTTAATTTTCTTCAATTGCAGGTATTTTAGGTATTGGTTGTTCATTTGCAGGTTATTTTACTTCCGGTAATTGTGTAATACTTGGTATGAAAGTTATTTTAGTTCCTATCATCGCTTTCATAGGATTTATTATTGGTTGGTATATGTTTTCTATATCATGATGCATATTATTAGTCAAGAGTTTCTTATTTCTTTTATCTTCCTTAATTTTAGCTTTTAATGCTATCAACTTTTCTAGAATTTAACGATCTACATAGATTTTAAATATTTATATATACATATAATCGTTTAACATCATGTCTGTCTTATCATAGACATCACTATGTCTATCATAGACAGAACCATGTGTATCATAGACATTACTATTTCTCTCATCATGTATATAACGTGTGTTTATCATACACATCATGATGTGTATGATGTACTTAGATTTAAGAAATAGGTGTACGAGTTTAAGGAAGCGATTCACCCTCCAACCCTACCAGTTGTTACTTCCCCAATTTTCTGCTCATAGAATGATCCTATAATTTCTTTTTCTTTGTCTATAAGTTTATATGTAATTGGATTAGTGTCTAAAACTCTTTAATTGTAAACAACTTTTTTGTATCATAGGTCTATATCCTTTACAAAATCACTTCTCTTAACTGTAATATAGACTCTATCATTTAAATTAAATTTAGGCTAACGAACTTTAAACGTTTCAGGAGGCAACTGTTTACTAGAAACCATCTGTTCATTTTCTTTCAAAGAAGCCTCCTTAGGAGTCATACCGATAGATTTATGTTTGCTTATATCATAGTTGTGTATAAAATCAGGTAAGACTTTAACCAATGGATAATTATTCTGCTTTGTAAAATATTTCCACATAAGATGTTTCAAAGTTCTATTAAACCTTTCTACAACTTGTGTCTTCGTTTCATTTTATGTAGCAAACCAGTGAATATCTTTTTCTTTAAACAACTCTTTGGTAGATTTATTAATAAATTTCTAGACCCTTATCCGTTTGAAGTTTAATAGGAATTCGTTTATCAAAGAGTTTTCGAAAACTGGATGAGGTCAATTCTATTGTTTTCTTTCGTTTATCATCAGCCCCAAAATATTTACTAAAGATATCAATCCCAGTTAGAATATAGTGATACGCTTTATCCTCATACTTACGCATATTAAAAAGATCAGTCTGCCATTGTTTATCAATACCATTAACTAATACACGATGAGTAGGAAATTTATGTTTAATTTCTCTATTAATAAATATGTAATATATAGAAATCTTGAATCTAAAGCCAATCTTTTACAAGACTACTAGATAACCGAGTTTTTGTAAACTAGATTAATAATACCAGTGTCGTAGACTGGAACGTCGATGCTAGAAAAATAACTTTACTCTATACAAAAATATATCATTACCAAAAGTAAATAAATGACAATAAATAAGATGACAAAAGGGGTACCAAACGTGGTGGAGATACGAATGACTCGGCGGGGATGAGAGTCTGAGAGAAGATGTACGTGATTGCTACCAGGGAAAGGGGTAGAGTGCTAATAACGGGGAGACTCACGTAAAGCCTAATTGACTGGAGGCTTTGGAGACGACGAGGAAGCGAGGCGCTGCAAAGTTTCACTTGAAAAAAAATTCCTTCTTTTGTAACCTTGCTGAGAAATGAACGAGTGAGTACTGCAGACGAGAACGAAGTCAAAACCCGAGTGATAGATACCTGTCCGTGTTTATTTTCTGTTCGGTGGGAAGTCTGGCCTTAGGTACGAGTGAGGACGGGTAGAGAGGTGACGCGCCACATTCGTAAGTGGAACACGTTGGGAGGCGGAGCAGGGCGTACGAGACTGTACGTGGATGCTAACCAAGACGGGGTTGTATGTTACTAATTTCTCAAAGCATTTCCAGAAGTAATAAAAATTGCCTTGGCAGAAGCGGGTCGCCAGATGCCCACAAAGGAGGGCGGAGATTTCATTAGACTTGGAGCGACAGGGAGGAGGGGATATTCTCGATGAAATTCACAGGTTTGCGCGAAAGTCCTCAACGCCGTAGGTCTGACGCCGATCAGACGATGCGAAGGGGGAAAAGGGCAATCCAACACGGATCACACGGCCGCTCGAAGTTATCGCTGCTTCCTTGGGGCTGTCTCAGCGTGCAGGTGCATCTTTTCTCAGCTGACACGGGTTGAGATTAGGGGAGGGGAGTGTAACCTTCTCTCTCTGAAAACCAGTATAACCCTTAGCTGAATTGTAATACACATTTTTCAATTGTTTATTTATTTGACTCTCTAAATTTATTTTTTGCTGTCATGATAGCTGTTACTAACTTTGCATCTCTATTTTCCTATTCAGGTTTACTTTGATCTAATATGATGTTGGCTGCTACTTGAGCTAGATTATCATCAGCTACATTACTTTCTCTTATTGTTTTATATTTTTCATAAGCTAGTTCATGTCGTTTACATGCTTCATCCATTGAGTTTATATCCTGATATCCTTATAACAGCCTTTTCTTCACTTTTGTGCTAGGACCACAAAATGAATATTTACCATTTTATTAAATGAAACATTATTTATTTGTTCAGATTGAATATTACTTGGTAATGAATGGCGCATTTCTGGTAATGAGAGTTTGTTTAACATAGTGTTTACAATTCCTTTTCAATTAATTTCTTTTTCGTATTTTGGGGGTATATCTCCTTGAGATAAATTAGCAATATATCTTCCCTCATCTGAAAAATGAGTTTTATTGATACTGATGTAGCTATAATTATTTCTCCAAACGTTTGACAAAAATTATTGAACTCCAGAAATAATATCATCATGAATATGTTTCAAATTTGGTTTGGTAATTTGAAAGGATTAAGCATTTTAAATTTTATCGTATCATTTGCTTTGGCAACATATCATAATTTTAACTTCTGTATATACAACACAGAGTGTTATGTCGGCCTCTAGTCCAATAACTTTCAGCTAAACATTGATTTGATTTAGTAATCATATAATCGAAAAACATATTTTTCTGAGAACTATTAAGATCTCTCGGATCAGGAACTGGGGTGTTACAATCATAGACTTTCAAATCTATGTTATTAAATTTATTTGTGTTTGGTAGTTGGTTGAAGAAACATTTGATATCACCAGATCCTTTATCAAATAAGTCTATTATTTCTTATTTTGTATATCCCTTTTCCAAAGCGGAAATCAACAACTGATATTCAGGTTGATGAAGAGATTTTCCACATAATATAAGATGGTTATAATCTAAACAGTCATTTTAAATTAAAAGAGATAGTAGTAAACTAGTTTTACCTATAATAAGAGCACATATACTTGGTGAAGGTAAAAGTGGGTGATATTTTTGATTCAGTGTAGTAACATTACGCCATACTAAAGTTTTATTCATTTATATATGTTATAATTTTAGTATGCTTGAAACCTAGGGAAACTACCCCCTACCTAGATAGACTGATCCTAGTAAGAAAGAACCTGAACCTTTTTTTATTAACCCTGATCTTGAAAACACTAAACCTTCCTCTACTATTCCAAATACCAATACAACCCTTCCTGATAATTGGATTAATAATTTGATATAAGAAAGTTACAATGTGGTTTGAATACGGGTTTGAAGGTCAAACTCTTATTGCTGGACTGAAATCTAATAGTATCTTTACTATGTGCTATGATGAGAAAAGGGGTAATATGGATTTACTCTCTCTGCTTATATATAGAGTGTTAATACAATATTACAATTATATACCTTCTGTTAAAGCTTAAGAATATAAAGAGACCGAAGTTTTTTGGAGTAGTATCAGAAATAATATGGGTGATATAAATGCTATGTTCTATGTTAACATATTGAATATATACACTAATATGAAGAAGGTAGTTAATCCAAATGACATTTATAAAGTTATGTGTTAATCTGAACGTTTGAGGTAATATACAATAACCCTTTGGGACTATTGTATATAAAATAAGCTATTACTACTAGTAGAAAGAGTTGGCAACTTTAAAGACTGCCACGTATTCATTTTAGTATGTTTTAAACCTAAGGAGAGTATTCCCCTTTTGGGGCATAGTCTTTTTCACTAATATACTTAGTCTCCTTCACTAAAATACATAGTCTTCTTCAATTTATAATGATGACCTAACGCTAGAGTATTTATATTATATTCTAATATATAACGTTTATCATCATTACCACTCACTGCAATTATACTATATTCAGTAGTACATATAGATCTCATGTATTTTAGATCTAATTTTCTTCATCTTCCGATGAATAATAGTCTTTTCAAATAATACAGTTTGGTAATTATATAAATCTATATTATTTTCGATTACACTTTAACCACAACCTTTGCTTTCTTTTCTTCATTATCACTTACATTGAAAGTATATAGTTTAGCTCTCAGAACCACACACTCCTTAATGGGTTTAACACCCGTCTGATCTTTCATTTTTTCCTGAATATCTTCTTGTTTATATAATTATAATTAAATTTATCTTAAGTATAATTTGAAAGATCATATAATTCCTTTGATCTTTTAATATCTTTGTAAATATCATCTGTTTTTATGTTATAACATAATCAATCTTTATCTGCAAAGAGTAGTTGTGCGTCTAACTTATATTGCTTCTTTATAACATTATAATGGCATACATAAATGATTTACTTTTATCAAGTGTAGCTTGTCTTACATAAATAGGTTTCTTATATTTAAATTTAGTTTGCTTCATATGAACAGCTGTGATATTATTGTCAAAGATTTTGAATGAATCAAAGTTTGGTTTAGTAACCAAGTTTTGAGATGCTTCTTCGGTTTTTATCAATCTCACATCTTTTCTGTTTCTAACAATTTCCACTGTCTTAATAAATACTGAGTTGTTCATTAACTTATAAAATTCCTTTTCAAACTCATTCTTAGTAGCTTTCCTCTTACTTCTCTTCAGATCAATGTATGATCTCGTCTAAGGTTTTTGGTTGAATTCTAAGACTCTATCGATCTTGGTTAATTTAAAACCGTGTTTTAAGCATTGTTTTTTTCCTTTGTAATGTATAATTTACTTATTTTTATTTTGTGAATAAGGAAGTAGTTTAACTAATTTCTGATTTTCATATTCTAAGCAGCGAATGGATAGTCATTATGTAAGTTGTGCAGTTCAGAAGGATACACTAGATCCACTTTTAAAATACAACTTTTTGGTGACTCATAATCTATTTACATAACATCTATCTTCATATACCAGTTTAAAACCACTTCTAGGTAAATACTGAGACATTGCCTATCCATATTGATTTTTGGTGCATAAATATATGATATAGTTAGATGGTTTAGACTCATTATAATTTTCAGGCAAATATTTATTATTTGCTTTAGCATATCTATGTGTTATAGTGTTTATCCCACATCTTTTCCCCTTCTCCACGATTAATTGTCGTGATATTGATAGGTTCTAGTTTGATATTCGTTTATTTTAATAAAGCACTACATGATAAACCAGGAGCTGTATAAAAATGGGGTGGATCTAACTTTAATATGTCTTAAAGCAGGTGTCTCTCATATTTTCAAAGACATCTGCTAATAAGAGTGTATCTTAATTTAAATTAAGATTATGATAATCTTTAAAGGTTTCAAATTGGAATGCAATCCATACATATTTATTATGATCATAACTAGCATCACCTATACCTCCTCCTTTTAAACTGCTATACAAAGATTCACTTTGTGGTAATTTGTGTTTCTTTAATTTAGATACATCATCCATTCATTCATAAGGATATACACCTTTTCTTTGGAGTAAATCAAATTTAGATTTTCAAGGATAGTATTTATTTATAATCTTCATTGACTCCTCCACAACGTTTAAATCTAGTTTTTCTAGAGATGATTGCATAAATCTCTAACTATCTAGAAATCTTAACTCTATTATAATAGGTTCATACGTACCATATTTCATCTCATCTGAACGGACAGCAATTGTTTTAATAAAACTTATATATGTTTCATTAGTTTGAGGGATGTTCTTTAATTTACCATCTAGTTTGCCAAACTCTTTAACAAACAGATGGGCATCATAATCAGAGAGGTTATGTAAGAATATGGGTATCAATTTCGGGTTACGAATTTTAAGGTTGCACAACTTATGAGCAGGTCCGCGATATTAACCTGTAAGAAGGTTATGATCAAGAACTTTAAAATTCTCTTCATCAATCCAACCCTGCTTACAAACATAACATCTATCTGAACCCTGATATTTTTCTTGTTCTGGTGTAAAGATATATATGTTTACATTTATAAGTTGATGTATTCTAGAACTCTCGTCAATAAGATATTCCACAAATTTATTAGGTGCATCTTCACCATTATATACCTTTAACTTAGAATGTTTATCAACTTTACATTTTGTGTATATAGAGAAGCTATTTGAAATATGTTTTTGTAGGTTAATTGTGTAGGAGACTGTGAGAATGGGTTGAGTCGTGTGGATCTTTTGTAATGTAGATTCAAAATCTGCATATATTACAAAAGGATGCTTAACTTGGTTAAAATGGTGTTTGAAATCTATGTGGGTAGCTGCTAAATCCATACGAACTGGTGTAGCGATTGAGCAGTTATCTATATGATCCTGTAATAACTCCTGACTGTAGAAATTATGTAGACAATTTTACACAGTGATAAGATTTGCATTATTACGTAATGTTTATTTCCTTCATCTTCTATTAAGAGTAACATTATATACTTATCATTTTTTTCTTTACCTATATGTAAAGAATATAATTCTAAGTTCTCATTTAATCTATACACACCTTGCCAATTTATTAATTTTGTTTAATGAGATTGGGAAGGGATTTCCTGTCGAGTCATTTATGTTCACTTCTTTCACTCTTTCAATTACTTGCTTAAGGTTTTTCTGATCCATAAAGCTAGATCTTCCAATAAACCATTTAAATCAATCATTATCTTCATTTTTCATATTGATTAATTTATATTTTTGATTCTGATATTTTTTATGAAGAGGAATATATGATGATTTTAAAGGCTGATATATGGCAAGTTTAATTTGAAAGGATAGAAGTTTATTAATAATCCATCATGATCCTTCTCGTAAACTTACTAATACATTCATTTAAATAACCAATCAGATACAAAAGCAGGTTGTCAAATAAATCCACAGATGTAAGCTTCTGCATTGAACCAGCATTAAACCAAGCTAATTGAGTTCTCCTTTCCCTATCAAGGGTCATTTAGGAAAGCTCAACTTAAGAGATATACCTAGTTTTATATTTTCCCATTCTTGATTTTTACATCTTTTTCTTATTTCTTCTTTCATTGTTGTAATAAATAGCTTAGGGTCAATGAGTTTAATATACTCATATCTATATCGTTTAAGCAATCCATCGATCAATGATTGATAATCAATATATTTACAACACATTTTCAATATTTCTTAGATGGTCTGTGTACTTTAATATTAGTAACACCTACATTACAGATATTACAGTTATACTTTCCATTTGAGGTTATTTGAGGATAAATGTAATGTTAATTACATCTCTTCTGATGCGCCTTACTCCTTTTATGTCTTTTCAGTCGACATACGGATTTTTAACAAGTCTTACAATAAGATTTGCGGCAGAGTGTGTTGGTGATTATATCAATAGTCATAGTTATTTATTATAGCATTAGCATTTTTAATTTCATTTCTAGAAGGAAGAATCTATTAGTATTATACAAATAATTCTAGGGTTCTTTGTAATAACCTTCTTTACTAAGTTATCCCAATCATCATTAGCTACCTCATTAAATTTAGTATGCTTAAAAGTAACTTGAACAGTAGGTAGAGATTCCCGTAATCTCATATCACAATCAGATTGAAATTGGATGACATCACGACTACTCAAATTAAGATTTAAATTTTTATGTTGTCTATAATTTTTAGCTTTTTTCTCTCCCAAATTCAACAAAATCAACTTCTTCCCCATTCTTAAAAGGAAAAGTGATTATATCAATTAATCCATTATAAGGCAAGATTAAACCTGTATTCTTATTAGCTGACCACTTCATCCCTAATACGAAAGTAAAGCTGCCTTTAAATAATTTGACATTCGTTTGAAAAAATAATTTTTTCATAAGCTTCGTTTCTTTCATTTCAGTTTTAAGTTTACAAATTATATCGTCTAGCTACTTTTTAGTTACTACTTCAAGCATAACATCAACTAGTTTTTATCATTAATGTATACATTACCCTCCTCATCTTTATCAAATTGACTATTGAAATATACTTCCGCTTCTTGACCATAAAGACTAATACCCATATATTATAGTATGATATCTTTTTAAAATTAGAGATTACCTTATCTTACTATTTGAAAAAGAAGGTAAGTTGTACAGCTTCATATTTAAGTCTGTTTGGAGAGACTAGCTAGGTCTCTTTTAGTAGGAGAGAAGTCTAATTATCCTTAATAAACCCCCAAGGAGGTTTCGTTTAATTATATTTAGAAACCCAAGATACGATTAGACCAAATATCTAAAGCTTCATCTAAAGCTACTAGTTTGCTTTCTACTATCGGTCATATGTGCCCGAGTTGTTTATTAAGTTGATCTATACAAATAGTCTCAGTTTTAGTATCTTTAAAAAAAGGAGGAGAGACCTTATCGAAATTAATCAAGGTTAAGAGTTGAGCGGCGTCTATACTTACCTCCCCTAAGACGACTGCCTTATGTACTAGTTGAGCATTTGATAGTCTATAAAAGTTAGGTGTAGTGGTCTTTACCTTCTCTATAGAAGAAATCGGAGAAACAGAAGGTGAAAGAGCAGATGGAGAAGGAGAATTTTGAGAAGGAGAAGTATTTTGAGATGGAGAAGGAAAAGTTTGAGATGAAGAAGAAGTATGACCTGTTTTCATCATCGGTATTTATTATAGTAAAAGATGATAGTGAGAAATATAAAGTTGAAGAAGATAAAATTCAAAAAAGGAGGAAAAAGGAAGAGAAGATTTTGATGAGGATACTATAAACCCTAAGATTTATAGTATAGATTAATAGAACTCAACTCCATGGTATTCAACTCCGAGATATCTAATACATCTAATATACTTAAAATCTGAGTCATTTAATAGCTTTACATATCATCCAGGTAAAAATACTTAAAAGAAGAATCATTATTAGATAATGAAGTAATAATATCGTCACCATGTTTCGTTGTGAGTCTTTCTAGTTTATCTACTCTATATGAGTGAACTACTTCCATTCACTTATTTTCCTTACCTTCAATAATGAAAAGGGTTTATTTAATCTTAAGATTACTTCTTCTCCTTTGGCACTTTTCATCATAGTTATTTATTATAGTAGAATACTTGAATATTTATATAAAGTTGAAGAGTACACGAAGGATGATGGAGGAGTGGAGAGATTTTGAGTAGTAGGTTGGTAATTTTATTACCAGCCTAGGGAATGGGCTGGTAGCCTTTCCTGAAGGTGAGAGATTTTGAGAGGTAGGGTGATAGCCTTGTTAGAAGGTGATGTTGATGAAGGGTGAAGAGGATGAGGAGGATGTTAGAGAAGTCGAAATGATGGAGAGAAAAGGGGAGGGAAGGTAAAATGGTAGAGGAAAAGAGAAGGTGTGCTAGCACCTCACCTCAGTAAGGATGTGAGTTGGCTTGGAAAGAGACAAGGGGAGAGGTGATATGATAGCGAGAGGAGGATGGAAAGAGAGGGTGGGCTAGAGGGGGCAAGCAGCCCACCTCACTAAGGAGGGAGATGAGCTGTGAAAGTAGAGAAGGCAAGAGGTGGGCCGGTAGCCCGAGTCTGAGGGAGGAGTATGTATTTATAAGGCCTAAAGAAATGCAAACTGGTAACACAACCCGGAAAAACGCTATTTCCTTAGGGTTTATACAGGCTTTGTTACCAATTTTCATTTCCTTGAACATTAAAAATAAATCTATTATATATCACGGTGTCATGTGATTTTCGATTATTATAAACAAAAAAGCACAAGCCCCCTCCTACTAGAAAAACACTTGTCTTGTCTCTTACTAGATAAAAGCCTACACCCCGTTATTCAAAGGCTTCTTGGATCAACCTTTTGGGGGTTGAGGATGGTATTTCTGGCGATGAATGTCGTGGTCATTTTAGTGAAGAACGCGTTATGAAACAGGTTCAAATCCAACCCTTTTATTAATTTTCATATAACGATTAAAATAGTTTGGCCTCTAAGTCCGTTTCCATATCTCTCATTTTCTCTCTTACACTTCAGTGGTACACGTAATCATTCTCTTAAGGTTTTTCCGGGTTGTGTTACCAGTTTTCATTTCCTTGGGCCTTCAAAATACATCTATTATACACTACCGTGCCATGTAATACTTGATTATATATATATATATATATATATATATATATATATATATATATATATATATATATATATTATATATATAAGTATGTTGACGCTTAAGTGTGAGATAGAGGGTTGATGGATGATTGTGGTGGCGGTCACCAGTTACAAATTAAAACAAATATTCTTCTCTGCAACATGATTCGATTTTTTCTTGAGGGTGTTCACTAAATAAGTTCTTATTTAGATTTTTTATATTTGGAATGTGAGACTGGAAAAACTGTGAATCCTATTATAAATGCTGGAAGGATCGCGGTTTCAAAGAAGAAGTGATGCGAACGAATGTATGAATAATGTGTATTTGATTGTGTATATAAGGTGTGCGTGACCAATGTAGTTTTTGAGGAGAAGTTTTGTATTTCAAATCAATGTTTTTTCGAGAGAGATAGGGATAGAGAAAGCAAGGATTGTCTATCAAAGGAACTTTATAGATAGACGCTGAAAAACGATAACAAATGTAGGAAATAGAATTTCAATATTACAGACTCGTGTTAATAAACAAATGGAATGAAAAGGACAAATGGAAGCTTTGCGCGAGTACAGTTTGTTTTAACGCCAAATGGTAATGCAATCAAGGCGAAATAAATGCTCGCTCCATTCGAAAAACTCAGTATGGGAAAGAATGATTACATAAGTGTGCGTGAAACTTTTGTGTACATAGATTACTAGAAAAGCAGACAACCCTCTGAATTAGCAAATGTAGTTACATTTGTGTGGTACATATAAAAATATAAAAATTAAGAAATAAGATGAAAAAAGCTATAATTTGAAACATTCGAATCAAAATACTGATATCATTGAATCGGAAATAATCATCTCGGTTTAAGTACAATAATGAAGATTCATTAGCATGGTACATATAATAAAAAAAAGTAAAGGGTACGATAATACTCAGTTTAAAATAATACTGGAGTATCAATAAAATTAATTCTTGTAAACTAAATGTTAATTTGATATATCAAATATCTTTAAAGAAAAATGATAATTAAAAGTATTACACACAATAATAAGGTCATCTTAGGACAAAGTGCGTAATAATGATTAAATTTGTATTTACATGAGAAATATTTAAATATATAAATACATTTTGATTTCTTATATGATACATTTTGAAATACTGTGGTCAAAAGGTCCTTTTTGTCCTGATATAGGTCACTTGAACGTGTGTGCATCAATTCATTATGAACGTAGGCAAACATTGATGAGTCATTGAGTCCACATATTTCCTCAATAATACAATGAGAGTAAACATGAATATAGTGAATTTGAAAAATTAATTAGGAAAGGTTGATAAATTAGATGAGAGACATATTGCCGTTGGTAGCATTATGGGAAAGCTATTAAATGAATTGATGATAGGTTACCTTAGGTAGCATTATGTGAATGCTAATAAATGAATTTGGGGCGCGTTGCCATAGCACTATGTGAGCGCAAATGAATAGATTGTAATGAATAAATACAAAGTGAACCGCAAGGAAAATTTAACAATCTAGCAAGTCGGCTGGGGAGCGATTTTCGACCATATATATCTGGGGAGGTAAGTTAAAATTATCGCATTTGCGTCACTTACTGAAGAGAGGTGTGAGTTAAGGTGGAAGACTTACGCGGCATGGACGTTGAGCGTCCCGTTGAGGCGAGTTAGTGCTTTAGTGAGAAGAATGTATACAAGGTTGGATGGGGTTCATCATTCTAATTTGGAAACATATTCCTTCTCTACCACATGAATTGAGCTCGTTCTTAAAGGTGGTCTCAAAATATGTTGGTATTTCAATTTTTATAACCAACATAAAGAACAAGTTCTGCTAATCCAAAATCGCTCGCTTTCACTTAAACTGATTTATGACCTTAGGACTTTCAAAAGTTTGAATAATTCCTTGGGTAACCTTGAGAGGATCTTGACAATTCCATCATTCGAAAGTAAATGTAAACAACATAAGATTTTAAAATTTCGTAAGAATCGGCCCAATAGTTATGAAGTTATTGCCAAAACGAAATAATTCCCGAGCTAAACTTAGGAGGACATTGGCAAATATATCATTCCAAAGAGGATGTAAAAAAACAAAGGTCTTAAATGTCATTAGAATCGGCGGAATAGTTATGATATGATCGCAAAAATAAAATAATTCCAGGGCTAAACTTGGGAGGATATTGGCGATTATATGTTTCGAAATTTAATGGAAAACAACATAAGGGTTTCAAATTTAGTTAGAATCTGCCGAGTAATTAAGATACTATTGCCAAAACAATATGATTTCGGAGGACTATAGCGATTATATTATTCGAATGAGAATCTAAAACAACATAAAGGTTTCAAAGTTCCTTTAAATCGGCATAAGAGTTTTGAAGTTTTTGCCAAATAATTCCCGGGCTATCCTTGGAAGGATTTTGGCAATTAAATGATTCAAAAGAGAATGTAAAACAACATAAATGCTTGAAATTTCGTTAGAAGAGACAAAAGAGATATGAAGTTATTGCCAAAACAAAATAATTCTCCTGTTATCCTTGGGAGGACATTGGCAATTATACGATTCAAAAGAGAATGTTGAACAAATTAAGATTGTCAACTCTCTTTAGAATTGGATGAATAGTTACAATGCTCACCAAAAACAAAAATAAAGCAAAACGGGCATCGACTGACCGCTCGACATAGTGATGTGTAAAGTCGTCCGCGACTAAAAGTAACTTTATCAAATGTAAAATCTATCCAGCAAGGTTGATGGATCAAGGTGAATAATGCGAACTGATACGATCAAATGTGTTAATATTGTGAATCTGACTTGTGTGAATAATATCTGCCTGTTTATATATGTAGAGAAGGTGGAGGTAACCAATGAGGTTTCTGGGGGAGAAGTTTTGTGTTCAACGTCCATGTTTGTTCGATAGAGAGAGGTAGAGAGTGAGAGAACGAAAGAGAGAGAGAGAGCTGAAATTGTATATGAAATGAATTTTAGGTTAGAGGTTAGAAAATTATAACTGAGTTAGGAGAATATGAATTAAATAATTGGTTGAAAAAATAAGTTCTTTCGGTTTTATCAAATTTATTCATTACCATTAACAATTTTAGAAAAACTTCACTTTTAATTAATAACAATATGCAATTTAATCAATAATGTATTCTCCATTGTTATTTACGACTTCTTCCTAACGTTCAACTAGTTGTTCGATGCCTCTGCAATAAAAAATCTCTGGATTTTGACTCGAAGAATTCGTCTAACCAGGTTCTTAATTGCAGATCAGTATTGGACGAAACGCCGCGCAAATTTTTGGAGAGCGATGGGACCAGATGGAAATCCGATGGAGCCAAGTCTAGTGAATATGGAAGATGCGGAAGGATTTTCCAATTAAGCGTTTGGATGGCGTCTTTTCTCATATTGTTAATGTGAGGACGAGCATTGTCGTGTTGCTGAAGGACTCCACAACGTCGATGATGTCGCTTTTCACGAATAGCTTCGGCGAGTCGATACATTTGTTAAACGTAGAACTCTGTATTGACAATTTAATTGTTCGTAACAAGCTCATAAAGAATGATGCCTTTACTCGCTTTAATCGCGAAAGTGTTTTTTTATTGGGGCTAAGCCATTGTTTTCGATGGTCCAGGTTGACATAAACACACCACTTTTCCTCGCCAGTGATGATGCGGTGAAGAAATCTGTCCTTATATTCCCGAGTAGCCATGTGACTAGCAAACAAACCAGCGGCAATCGTGGAGCGTTGAAGTTTGTTGCTTTCGCTCAAAGCGTGCAGAACCCATGCACCGAGTTTTTTAACTTTCCCCATCGAATGAAGGTGATTCACTGCAGTTTTCTGATCACACGCCAATTGTATAGACAATTATGTTGTCGATTAACGAGGATTTTCATAAAGAAGGTCGTCCAATCGATCTTCATTTAACCTAATGTGTCGCCTAGAACGTTCTTCGTCATTAAGTTTGGAACGACCAATTTTGAAACGTGAAAACTACCATTGAGCTGTCCTTTCTAATAAAGAATTTTCTCCGTACACAGCACAAATATTGCGATGAGCTTTGGCTGCGTTTGCATTGTTCCCATCTCGATTGAAAATGAGAAACAACAAGTGTCTAAAATGTGCCTTTCTTTCAACTTGACATTCCATTTTGAGTGTACAGAACAAAAATTCAATTAATACAACTTTTAAATAAACCGCAATGACTTATTACTCAAGTTCAAGACGTAGCCTAAGCAAAAACCTAATAGTCTACGCTGTTAAGAGACATAGCCTAGCCTTTGCAAATTTTTCTCTCATTATTTATTTTTGTTTCTTAATATGTGCACAAATCACGTCAACAAAACTTAAATCAACACCACATAAAAAAACGCAAGAACTTATTCTTCAACCTAATATTACAGACTGGCGTTAATCAACAAATTGATTGAAGATGGTAAAAGACAGCTGGAGTTCAGTGTAAGATAGAGATAATTATCACTAATATTTGTATCAATTAATTATACTTCAATATTTAATAAAGATTGAATAATGTTTTAATCGGTAAATTAAATATCATTGAATTCTCGGGCTAACGTTTGGAGGTCTTATGCATTTATGTTATTCGAAAGAGAATATAAAACAACAGAAGAATTTAATATTTCATTTCAGTTGGCAGAATAAAAATGATGTTATTGCCCTCCAAATATATAATTTGAGGACTATCCTAATTATATCTTTCAAAAGAAAATGGAAAACAACATGAAGGTTTCAAATTTCCTTAGACTCGGCCAAATAGTTATGATGTTATTGCCAAACCCCCCCCCAAAATCCCGTGCTAACTTTAGGAGGACTTTGTCAATTAAATCGTTCGAAAGAGAATGTAAAACAACCAAAAGCGTTCAAATTTCGTTAGAATCGGCCGATTACTTATGGCTTTATTGCCAAAAAAATTATTCTCGGCCTCCCTTGGGATTCTTTGGAAATTATATCATTCAGAAAAGAATCTAAAACAACGTTGGGTTTAAAAAAGTTAGAATCGCCCGAAAAGTTATGATGTTATGGCAAAACAAAATAATTTCCGGGCTAACTTTGGAAGGTTCTTGGAAATTATATCATTCGAGGGAGAATGTAATACAACATAGGGGTTTCAAATTTCGCTAGAATCAGCAAAATCGTCATGATGTTACTGCCAAAACAAATTAATTCCCTCGCTAATTTGTGAGGATATTGTTAATTATATTCTTCAAAAGAGAATGTAAAACATAAAGGGTTTTAAATTTTGTTAAAATCTGGCGAATACTTACAATGTTATTACAAAAAAAGCAAAACGGAGAGGTACAAACCTTCCCGAAATAGTGAGATGTAGAGTCGCCCGCGACTAGACTTGCATTCGACAAAAAATATCTTTATTTTGAACATGAAATTTAATGATGAATTGTCCTTGTGAGAACTGTGACAGTAATTGCATACGAAAAATAATGTAAATCAACAAAAACAGCTCAAATTTTGTTACGATCAGCGAAATGATTAGGATGTTATTGACAAAACAAAATGATTTCCGAGCTAACATTGGGACGACAAAGGCAATTATACCATTTGGATCAGAATATCAAACAACATAAGGTTTCGAAATTTCATTAGAATCGGCGGAATAGCTATGGCGCTAATACCAAAATAAAATATTCCCGGACTAACGTTGGGAGGACCTTGAGATATATCGCATTGGAAAGAGAATGTAATACAACAACAGGCTTTCCAACTTCGATAGAATAAGCATGAGAGTTATAATGTTATTGCCAAAATAAAATTATTCTCGGGCTAAATTTTGTGGAATATACTATTCTAAGGAAAATATAAACAACCTATGGGTTTCAAATTTTGTTAAAATCGACCGATTATTTATGTTGATACCTCCCGCCAAAAAATAATTATGGCTAAATTTGGTTGGACATTGGTAATAATATCATTTAGAAGAAAATCTCAAACAACAAGGGGTTCTAAATTTCGTTAGAATCACTCGAATAATTATGATGTTATTTCCCCTCGAAAATAATTCCTTGGCTAAACTTGGCAGGATATTGGCAAGTAAATCATTCAAAAGAGAATGTAAAACAACATAAGGGTTTCTAATTTCTCTGAGAATCTGTCGAATAATTCTGATGTTATTACCAAAACAAATAATTCTTGGCTAATCTTGGGAGGGCTTTGGCAATTATAACATTCAAAATAGAAAGTAAAACTACATAAGTGTTTCAAATTTGATTAGAATCGCCTTAAATGTTATGATGTTATTGCCAAAATAAAATAATTCCTAAGCTAACTTGGGAGGACTTAGGCAATTGTAATATTCGAAAGAAAATGCAAAACAACATAACGTTTTCATATTTTGTTACAATGGGCAGAGGAGTTATGATTTTTTTCCAAAAGAAAAGTCCTCCCTGGGTAAACTTAAGAAGACTTTGGCTATAAAATCATTCGAAAGAGAATGTAAAACAACATAAGGGTTTTAAATTTCGTCATAATATCAGACTAGTTATAAGATTATTGCCACATAATTCCTTAGCTAAACTTGGGAGGACTTTAGCAATTATTTCATTCGATGAGAATTAAAAACATCATAAGGATTTAAAATTTGGAGACAATCGACTAAATAGTTATGATGTTATTGCCATAATAAAATGATTCTCCTGCTAAACCATCATTATGCTTTTTATATTTTGCTTTATTTATTTAAGTTTCATTTAATTCCGAAAGAAAATGAAGAAATGAACCTATCAGAAGTAATGGCCCATTTATAAAATTTTTAACTACTCTTGAACATATTTCTAAACTAGCCTCTTGGAATTGTGTAATATTAAAACAGGAAAAGATAAAGATTGTAGAATGTGAATAAAGAAATGAGAGTTTGTCAAATATACCTCAAATTTTAAAATACTTTTCACGTAATTAGGTATTAATACGTAATTATTTTTATTTTAGGGTGCCACGGATGCTTCTAGATAGCATGTAGGGTGCCACTATCATAAACCGGTTGAAAACCACTGATTTAGATGGAAGTAATTAATACACGATCTTACTAATAAAGAAAATTGTGTCAAAGTGAAGTATCATAATTTTCTTTGCATGTAAAGTTGTCGTTAGAGTGGTTAGTAGAGCATATCTTTTTAGAATACTAAGCGGTTTTCTTAATAGAGGCAAAATTTGTTTAATAGAGTTAGCTAACTGAGCTGCCACTAAAACTAACGAATTAAACTTATCAACGATAGATTTAACAATGCAATATCACAGTAGAATTGATAAATTTTCCATTAATATATAAATTTAAAAAATATAACGTCACGTATAGTAGATAGAAAATTTTATAAAGCTCTTTTCATTCCATTATGATTTTCTCTGCCCTCTTGGATCTCTCTCGAGTAAAACTTATGATCATTGCCGCTTCTTCATTCTCTACTTCACTTTTTCGTAACTTGTCGAATATATAAACGGAAATGAAGAAGGGAAATGACCTAATGACTTCATGGAATCATATATCAAGGGATATCATTGGATGGCTATCTCGGTTTTATGACCTAACAAGAAAATAGATTCGATTGGGGGACCTATGTTCTTTTTAATAAATAATAAATAGAATATTACAGATTTTCTTCGCATAATTACTAAGATAAATTAGAATATATCAGACTTAATCTCTTTATCTTTTTTGGTAAAATTCCCTTTTGCCAAACTCTTCTAGCCAGGTTTCCTTCGGGATCCATAATATTGCGGTTGCCCAAGGTGTCAACTCTGGTGCAATCGCTATCGCTCGGACGCTAATTTATCTATTATCGAATTGTAAACATCTCTTTGCCCAAGTATCAATTTATTTTTGCTTTTCCTCTATTTCTCTTCTCAAGATTTAGGTCATCCACAAGTTTTATGGGTCTATCAATTATATCAATCATAACGACTTTTACTGTTTCCGTAAGGTCATATGCGAGATGATTGGGCAAATTCATATAGGGCACTTGTAATGATGGGAAAGGGTAAAAATTATAATTAGCAATTTTCATATACCGTTATCAGTTTATATTTAATTTTTCACATCCCGTATTTACCTTTTTATACTCTTATACACTCAATATACTTCCATCTCAATCGGTTTTTTATTCATAAAAACACCTGAAGCACCACATAGCACAAATTAAAAGTCAGTACCTGCATCATTTGACATTTGCGCTGTGATGACAGGGCATTCAGCCCCTTCTAAACACAAGTAAATTTTACCCTTTTAATGTAGGACAGGTCTTGTATTTTAATCTCGGTATTTTAAATTTCCAAGAGCGCAGCTTTACTACGATTTTAAGAAATTTAGTTAAAGTGAACTGAAGCGTACCTCTATAACATCGGGCGAATTCCAAAGAAGAAGTTGTTTATGACGCAAGAAAAGATAAGTCCGCACCCCAATATTTTGCGTACACCTTGGCCTTTTCTTATTTTCTTAGTATGTTTATAAATCTGTTGGTGCAAGTTTTAGGGTATGTGCCCAATACATCTATGGAAAGAAAAATATAAGGTTACTTATAACTTTTATATACGTTGATTTATATGATATTCAATTTCGACAAGATCTGATAATCATATGATAAGGACGAAAACACGTTAGTATATCGCATTGGAAACATGTCTGATGCGCCCGTTGCAGGGTGAGAGCCTCATCTGTGAAAAATCGCACGGAGGGCAGCAGGTCACATTTCGGTGTTAAAGAGGATCCGAGAGACTTGGAACATCCAAGACTGATCTCATTCTGAGCGTCTCAGGGTTAGTAAGCAACATAAAGACAGATCTCTGCATCCAATGAGCATTCAGAATCGTAAGTAAACAGCAAACAAGATACTAAATAAATAATCAGAAAGCGGCCAACTGATTGCACAAGCCCTAAATTGATATAAAACTTGCCAGAAGAGGCTAATCAACCTTTGGCAGAAGAGACGACGCCTGCCTTGGGCACGTGTTCGCCGCAAATGCATCTTGCGTCAGTAGGGAGTAGGCAGGTGTTCTTATCGTCTGACAAATCCACAGTAGGAAAGCACAATTCATGGAGTGGACGAGACCACAATCACCTCTTGGATGCTACATGAGCACAATTTTTAGAACTAACATTAGAAAAAAATCCTTGGATGATATTCGATCGCAATTCCTGGATTATAATTGAGCATAGTAAGTCACAATTTTTAGATGATATATGAACACAATTGTTGAATTTGACATCAGCACATTTAATGAATTTAAACAAAATAAGGGCAATTGTTCAATGCTAGATCGCGACATTTAATGAATGTTAGGTATATGAGCGCTATCTTTGACTATATGTAAGAGCATTATTTGACTGAATGGGAGAAAAAATATTTTTTATTAGATCTGAAGACAATTCTTTAATTTTACGTCTGGACATACAAATGTTATTTATATGTCACATGAGCACCTTTCATGTATTTAAGGCGATTTTAATTCATTAATTTGACGCCAGCCTTTTTCGTGGTTTTTACTTGAGCCTAATTTTAAATATTCTATAAGCGCAATCTGGGATTCGATCTTATCGAAGCACCTGAATTTGACTTTGAGGCGATTTTTAGATATGACTTGAGCGCAATTCTTGGTTTTGACTTAGACTAATTATTATGTAAAATTGGAATATAATACTTTAATTTTATGGCAATCAATTTTTTTAATTTAATCTGGGCGCATTTCTTGTTTTTAAAATTATCAATTTGACGTAAGCGACATTCTTCAAGTTAACTTAAACAATAATTTTTAGATCTGTCGTCTACACCATTTTTTATTTTCCTTAAGGGCAGTTCTTGTATTCAAAGCGAGCACAATTCTTGGATTGGAAGTGAGCGCAAATGTTAAAATTACACTGTTCTCTAGTTTTATATTTAACCTGAGCGATATTATTGGATTTATTTTGAACAATTCTTGGATTCATATTTTTCACAGCAATTGAATTTTACTTGTGTGCCATATATGATTTTACATGTGTACCATTTCATTTTTCTGTGAGCGCTATATAATTGAGTGCATTTTTCATATTATATGTGAGAAGAATTTTAAAATTTTATTTAAATGATATCTTGGATATAACATAGCGCATTCCATGTTATTGCCTTAGAAGAATTCTCAGATTTTGCCTCCAACATTTATATAAAGGATGTGAGCTTAATTCTTGGAGGTTGGGGGGGGAAGGGGAAAGGTTAAACTTGGTATTAATGGAGTTCTTGAAGTCACCAATTTATAATAGTGGTGTGTTTGTGTGTGATGGAGTCTGGCTGACGGTGATGTGATGGATATCGATGGCTTGTGGGTATTAGGCCACTTGTCTCTGCCAATTGAATTATTTCTGACTCCCTAAGTTTCTCACGAGGGGTACATGTTTGAGCTGGGTTCCCGAAGATGCCTCTGAAATCATGCCTTAAAGATAAGGACTTCGAAAAAAAGGCGGCGATAAGTAAGTTTTATTCTTAGCTTGGAACTACCAAGGTGGGAGAAAGTGGAAACGTTCAAGTCCTACGCGGCTCTTGGCATTTTTTTTTCAGTTAAGACTCTATAGTTGAGTCTAAAGTCGGCAGGATTCAAGAATGAGGGAACGGATTCGAGACGCTTAGAAATAATTGCAATAGGCTGCTGACAGACGACTTGACTGATTCTCTCTCTCTATCTTACTCTCCCATTCTCTGTGTGTTTAATATATATATATATATATATATATATATATATATATATATATATATATATATATATATATATTTATATATCCCGTCTCCAAGGGCGTGACCTTTTGCACTTGACCTGGACATTGGGAGACGGCAAATATCAGGCATGTTCGTGAGTTCCTTCGTTTGGCGGAGCTACATGAGTTATGTGCAACTAATGAACTTACATATTTTTCTACGTTTTGGGCCTATCTCGTATCAGAGATAGCGCTTGCTTTCACACTTATTCGGAACTTTAAACCGGTTAAGGAATACATTACCCTATATTTGTTCAGCTTGTCCCTGTTATCTATCAGTGAAACCTTTATTTATACATTATATATTATTTCTTTCTATTTTTCATTGGTTTACTATCTTGTTCATGGCATATTACTTCATTAATTCATGCGTGCACCAATTTATATGATTACATTGATCTACTGGGCGCGCATTTGTGAGGGTTCTTCGATGTACCTATCTACCTATCCTGAAATTTGGGTGCCATAGACCTACTTCTTTTGCAATTTAAGTGACACAGATGTAACGTGTCTTTAATACTTGGGTTTGAAAAGTACGGATGTTTTTTATTTTATGTGAGCGACGTTTTTTATATGGCCCGAGCACAATTATTAGATTAGACTTATTTAAAGGCATGTTTGGGTTTAGTATAAAGTCATTTTTCGAGTTTGAGTGTAAACTTAATTATTAAATATTAGGTAAGCTCATTTCTTGAATTTTGCGGGAGCGCAATATTTGTAGTTGACATAATCGATATTCTTGCATTTGACGTCAAAGGTATTCGTGGATTTAAATTGAGCTTGGATCCTGGATTTAGGTGAGCTCAATTTTTCGGCACTAATTAATCGTAATTCTGGGGTTTCAGGTGAGAGATATTCTGTGGAGCAATTTATTGATTTTGAGGTCAGCTGAAACAATCAAATAACGTGAGGCGATTATCTGGTTTGACGTTTGCGGAATTCGTAGTTATAACAGGATCGTAACTTAGGGCTTTGGCGTGAGCTCAAAACATGGATTTAATGGGAAGAATGGTAAGTGAAAGCCAAATAAAGGGAACTGGCTAATAAAAATAAAGAATAGAAATAATGAAGAGTGACGAATACTAATATATGTTAATTCATTCTGAAATACTACCGGGAACGAGGTCTTACAGAGACAATAATCACTGAGAAGTACAAAAGGCTTTTCCCTACCGGATAACAACATTCCAACACCCAATAAGACTTTCTATACTATAGCACTCGCATATATCTCACGGATATTACCATATTATTTATTGCTTATCAACCACGTTCTTAAGTGACATGCCGTCATTAACAATGCGTGCAAAGTGTCGTCCTCGACCTTTTCCCATTCCTCTATGGATCATTCATTGCACCTTGACGCGTCACTCTATCCCCATTACCCACCCGAGGGGGAAAATTAATAAGTTGTTCCTATATAATTTGAATCCTTTGGAAATACAAGGAAATTTTCCATCATCTTGGAATGATTTTAATAATTCTGACTCTCCTATTTCACATTTCTACTTAATAGATTCATAAATCTTGTTGATAATTAATTTGAGGGTATGTAATCGCATTTGAGTGTGTGGGAGAACGTTCTATTTGAGGATAATCTGTTGGTGTTTTTTTATTAAGGCGCAGTCTATTTTGCATTAAAATCAGGATTTATGATATTCGTGAAGATTTTCTTTTCATTTTAATGTTCAATCCATTTTAATATAAGTCGCTTGAGAGTCGAAGGCACTAGAGAAAATGATGATGACGTTCGTATATTTCGAGGATTTATGATTTGTGGGTTGACCAAGTGCTAGTAAATAATGGAATTGCGGCGTTTGAATAAAAAGATAGAAAAATTGAATAAATTGAAAGGCACAAGATTTGTGAAAAGGGTATTGGTACAAAATTAGTAAACAATTATGCAATGATAATGTGATAGAAACGTGTATTTCTTAATCTATGGACCATAGTACGTGCATATATAAGGGCTTAGAGATGCGAACAGAAACTCTCTTTCTGCTTTAATGAATGAAAAAAATTTGAAATTTACGACGAATAAGATTTATAATGATTATTTAGTGTTTTAAGGCAAACCACGTTCACTTATGTTCTAAGTCAGCGCGAATGGTTGTCTGGATGGTTTTGCATTATGCAGTTAACATTTGAAGGATTTCTTTTAGTCATTACTCCAATGCCGCAGAAGAGCGGTGGCTATAAGTTTGCGTATATTTCTCACTTGCTTCCCTACTTTATTTAAAGACTTCTTCTGAAAAACTTTCTGCTGGAGAGGCACATTTGGTTTTCGCATAATTTATTTTTATTTGAAGACCAAATGCTCTGTAGTAGAACGCTTTTAAGGGCTCCAACCAATCCTCCATCTGACCTATCCAGGACAGGTTGTGTTGTTTAGTTTGAAACATTTCATCCTCGTTTTTGTTTTGTTTTGTTTTTCTTTATCCCGTCTTGGTTTCCTCCTAAGTAGATTGAGTAACTTTAGTTTGGTTTTCTTCCTTACTATTGCATCGATAGAACTTTTATGAGTTTATCTAGCTTCTTCATGTTATGTCACTTTACTTCTTTAATGTTTCAGTATCAGCGACTACATAACAATAATCTCTAACCACTCGTAAAAGCAAGCCTATAAGATGGCAAGGATAGCAGTAGCTAAATATAGAATATTAGCAACTTAGTTCGAAAGTGGAAAATCTGCAAGAACGCCGACAAATTTTCAATAATACCAATAGGAAGACAATAGACCTCGAGAGTACTGAAAGACGATAAAACATATCTCTAAAAAAATGAGGTAAAGTTTTCGGCTTGAAAGTTCCCAAAAAGCTATGTAAAGCATGTACTAGATAGAAAGAATTTGTCCAAAACCAACATAGTAAAGATATATGTAATCAAATGCCTCAAATGAAAGAATAAAATGAAAATACACAACGCCCTTTGCTGATCAACTTTACCATATCTAGCTATACTACTTGATATACTCTACAATACTAAGACCAAAAGAAAACAAATGAAAAGGTATTCGTGAAATTTTCATTTTTTAATGTTATCTTTTATAAAATCTAAAAAAAGTTAATTTGAATTAAATGTTAAAAATTAAATATTAATTCTGAACAATATAATAAAAATTAATTAATGTCTCCTCAAGATAATTACTGTCGAATCTAGCAGATAATTGATCATCCATATTTTTCTTGGTACTCGCCTATTATTTTATCGACTGCGAAATCGCTTTAATTAAGGATTTTATATATTTAATGTTTTACTAAATGAGAATGGTAAGATATGTTAATCTTTTTAATACTTGGTATTTTTCAATTAAATATATTATTTTAGAATTGTTTTAATAACCTAACAAACCTAACAATATAACAACAATTTAACATAACCTCACGAAACCTAATATTTTAGTAAAAGATTTTAGGACAAAATATCCATTTTATGAGAGTATTTGTTTTCGATGATATGAAAATACCTTTCGTTTAATTATTTTAGTTAAAAATATAAAAGAAATATTAGTTAAAATAATTCCATTTTATTAGTGTTTTTAAAATCTTCTGTGTTTAGCGCACTTTCTTCAAATCCTTTGTACATTTCATCAATGATTAACTCTTTTACAATCTATCTAAATATGTCGGTTTCATTTAGGAAATATTAATTTTAATGGTGGATTTGTTAAGATGAGTTTAAGTAGGTCTAACGGAATTTGCGTTCAGTTAATAAAATATTAATAACAAGGTATTTTTAAGATTTTTTATAAGCATTCTTAATGATTTTACTCAGAAATGCAGTGAAAAATATTTATACCTACGTGTTTACTTTTTAAGCAATACGAAGTCACAAGAATTAAGAGTAAAACATGCAGTGGCGTGTCGCACAAAAACATTTGTTTGTACTTTTTAAGCAAATCCATGTACTAGCGATTTTCAGAGTGAGATTTGCATCTTCCGGGGCAAACACGACACCATAGATAACGAGTTGAAGTTTTTGAGAGGAATAACTGTTAAATGTTCGTGAATCTTTCGCATGTCACGTATTTTTCTACAACTAACGAAATTTTCGAGAGACCAAATACCGCCTAGATAACGAAGCCAATCAACCGACCTTTCACTCACAGAAATTTACTCGTTACAATCGTGATTTGAGCAATATCACTGAACAGATACACCTAAAACGAATGTTGACGGCAGATAATTTAAACTTTAGATTGATCTTATATTCCTGAAAATTTTGAACGCATCTTTCCTGGTTTCCATTTGTGACTATTAATTTTTAAAATTCTTCACCTTACCACTCATAATCACAATTCTGAATAATAGATTAATCTAATAATTAAGATTTTAATTTTCAACTCGAAAATTTAAAATTATTTAAATTTAATAATTTTAATTAATTAAATTAAAAAAATATTCAACCTCCGCTCCCCAAAGTAAATGCACATTTGGAATAAGTGTAGTAAAGCTACTGCAATAGTGTTTAAATTTAACAAAACAATTTAAATTGTGTATCAAACTCAAAAGATTCATAATTCATTATGTTTATTTTAATGTACAAAAATATATCCCATAAAGAGTGCCTATGTTAGGTCAAACAATTCTTTTATTCACTAAAGAGAGAATTTAAATCAGAAGTAAAGAATCTTGGCAAAGCCATGGCAGCAGGCCCCAAAGAAATATTACAGCCTATCCAGAGCAAATATTTTTCACGGGCATCAATATATGTACATGCCTAATGTATGGATGCATTATTTGATCTCATAATAATTTGATAAACATTAAATTATTTTGAGCAATTTTATCATCATATTTCCCAAAGATTCCTCATTTAAATTTTTTATAAATTATTCATTAATAGTGTGAGGGAATCCCCACGTGGAAGATCTTTAGCAGAAAGGAACTCCCATGTGCAGCCTAAGGCCCGGCTAGGACTAAAGTGGTAAGCCTACCCCCTGCCCCCCCTTCCACAAGCGGTAGCCTCGAATCGGGTCCCCCACTATTCACCTTTATGCGGGCTAAAATAGCTCTGCCAGAAGATTCGAGGCCCTTCGAGAGTAGAGCTGTTTACCGCTAACCCCTAACTCCGGGAGAGCCTTGGATATAAATAACGCTCGACTGCCTGGAAGACACACAGAGTTGAGAAGTCTCTCCAGAACGCAGAAGATTTCATCATGGTTTCATATCAAGTGCTAGCAACAAAGCAAAGTGACAGCTGCACTATTTTTTGTATTTGGAATTAGCCCCAGCCAGGATGTAATTCCACTGAAAGATCGCCCCGATTGATTTTTCCTACTTCTTTCATCAACTCCTGTCGAAGCCGAAATACTCTCTCCTGGACCGGAAGTTACCCTCCCCCCTTGCTTTTGGAGAACCGTCATCACTCAAACCTCCCGTTCTGAATTCCGAGCGGTCTTACCTCACGTACAGAAGACATCTGTAAGCCAACCCCGCCTCCCCTCTTCAGTAACCCAATTGAGTTAATCCCCCCCCCTTCGTTTATTGATGTGATTTTTGCCCGTTAATTCTCTGAGGTAATTTTACCCTTCAAATCTCTTATTAACTTTTTGGGGAAAAATAAAATTCTTTTTTTATACATGTTTCTTTAAATAACCTTGAACTTTGCCATTGTCCATAATTTGCCTGACCTTGTTGCACTCTCTCGTTACTCCACCCGTCTAAACGCGTGGTTTTCCGTCCCTTTTGTCGGTTTGCTTTTAAGTTATTGGTCCTCTCTCAAAGATATAATATGGTATTGATATAAAATAATGTCATACTACGATAAATAGTCAAAATCTTCTTTAAATTATATGGTTGAATTTTACCTAATCAACAATGAAAAATGCAGTTATCATTTTTAAGCTCTACTAGCTTTTTTAATACTGTTTACGTTCATAAAATTAAATTACCCTTACTAATACAACGTCATTCTTCATTTGACAAACACTTTTCTCCTGCAATTATTATCCGCTAATAAATTTAAGGGAGGAGCCCCAGATTTATAAAAATCATAGGTTTATTAATCATTCCTTGTCAAAGCGATTAAACTTAAACCAAGCTGAGAAATATGTTTGCTCCGCTAAAAATGTTGAGGCAGACATTTTAGCTTGGCAATAACTCTCCAAGTCAATTGTGAGTTAAACAGTTGTCTTTTTTATATAGTTCGTTTGATTATAAAATTGATATCAAGAAACAGTTCAAGTATTAGCATTTGCTTAGTTTAAACAATTTTCCTATAATAAAATGACATATACCTCTTAATGTTTTGTTTTGACGGGATTTTAAGCTCTATAATCTAAGGGTTTGAGATACCGGGCTAACACTTGATAATAAAATAAATTTATCTACTTTCGCTACCCCATTACTGTCTATCCAGATATTTCCATCAGCCGGGGGCAATCCATTAAAGGAAGATATTTTAGGAAAATAACTAAGGGAGAATTATGGTTAGTTAACTTGCTAATTTTGGTTGGCTAAGATGTCAATATTAATGCAGATATTAGAAAAAATGGCTATAACCTAATAATAGTTTGAGAAATGAAAAATATTTCAACCAAAGAAAATTGTAAAAGGAAGTAGGAAAATATATATTAAAACTTCCTAAATAAAAAATAAACAAAGGGATAAAAATATTACAAAATGAATGGAGTTTCGTTCATTCCCTTTCTTACACGCACAAATTATATTAATTGGTCATCACCCAAAAGTTGCCAAATGAGTTGGTGACTATCTTCTTCAGTCAATACTTTGCGTCAGGGCACCAGGCGTTACTCGGTAATAAATGGAGTTCTAATACAGGTAGATTGAGCAGTTCTTAAGAAATTTGCTGCTTTTCCTACGTTACGGTGTTGAAAAGTGTTGGTCTTTCCTGATAATTGTGGTCTATTCGAGGTGTAAAAAAGATTAAGCGAGGTTGTTTGAGGGTGATGTTTTTATTGAAATCAAATTGGGTTGATTGATTTGTGGCAGGGATTAAGTCAAGTTATTTTGTTAATTCAGGTTTATATAATAGTTATGACCAGCCTACGGTGTTAGGTAGTTTGGATTCTGCTGTTTGGAATTATTTGTTTTATTAGATAATCGAAAGTTTTGAAATATGATAAATTATTTTGCTTATTACAAACCCTAAACTAACTTACACCATTATCTCAGTCGGAAAAAGATGCATAAATGGATTAATATATTTTCAAAATTGCGCAATTAACTGCCAACAAATAGATGAATAATTGAATTCATCCCTATATATGCATTTTAGTTACATAAATCTTAATATTTAACACTAGTTTTGCTTATTTCGGATCTATTTATAAATTCTCTGATTTAAGATGAACAGTATGACGTAAAAATTACAAGAAAAATATAAAAAAAATATAGCCAGGGGTAAGAATAAATTTGGACGGAAGACAAGAGCCAATAATTGAAATCCTATTGTAAAAACGCTTTGCTTATAATAGGAAATAGTTTCAGCTGTAATAGGTAGGACTAAGTTGAACTAAACTCTTAATAATTCAGTGACGAAGAAGGTATTTGTTCGAAAGCTTAATGAAGATGGATAAATGGAATATCTTTAATTTCTACACCTATCCTATTTTCTATAAATTTCAATAGAAGAAAGTGTTCTAATGATAATCAGAACTAGTATGAAAACAATGGTGTAATTTTATTTACTCTGATGAGTCACTCATTTACAGATATTACCTAGTCAGGACTTGGTTTTGAAAAAATTCAAAGGGGTCTTTATTTTTGAATACATCATTCCATTCCTAATGGAAGAAATTGATAAGCACAAGATGCACTTTGCTTGTTCATACATTGTGGTGGTAAGACTCAATTTGATTTGCTATTATCGTTTTAGCGGATCCTTTCTACAGTGCAAATGGCGTTCCATAATAGTAGTTCGGTCTTCTTAGAAGATAATATTTTTATTAGTTTAAAGAAAAAAAAGCTTTCCCCTTGAAGGAAAGAAAGTCTATATCTTAATTTGAAATTCAATGTAAAGGTTTCCTGAATATATATATATATATATATATATATATATATATATATATATATATATATATATATATATATATATATTATATACATATGTAAACTGTTATTTATATCATCATCTTTTAATGTTTTCTATTCTACAAGTGTGGCCCGTATTACCAGCTATATAATTATTGAGCAACAGATTAATGAAGAAAATAGCAGGAAATGGTTTCTACTTAAATAAAACATAGCTTAAGGTCTAAATTGGGTATTACAAAAAAGTTGAAAAAATTTTAAATCGACAAATGTTTTCGCGTAGCTTAAGGAGATAGCTTTTTATACACACTAAAGAAGTGGTGTACTGCTGCCCATGCTCAAGAGTGTTTCATCAGTCAATGTATACCTCTAAAAAAAGCAAATGAAATGACTAGGAAATATTTGGTTTTTGCTTTCAATTGCAGCCAAATATGGCTTAAACATTTATAAACGAGTTACAAAATAGATAAGATTTCTAATTTGGATCGAAAATTTAGTTAATTTGAATTAAGTTAATGCATGAAAGAAACTACATTTTTTTTTCTTTTGCATGGATATGAACTAGAGGTTATTTATAACATCTGTGAAACTGGGTTATTCTTTTCATATATCACAAATCTTAACTTTTCAAGATTGTCAAATCTAAACACGTATAAATTAAGAGAGCTTGCTCTTTTGATTTGTTCAAGTTTGATCGGAATTAATTAGCCCAACTGCTACTGTTTTATAAATCTACTTAACTCAAAATTCTAAACACTGCTAACTTAAGTGAACTTTGTTAAGTTATATTTTACCACCCAGCATAACCAGCAATACGCAACCACCTCGCCAAGAAGTAATATTAAGTTGAGGACAAATTAGAGAAACCTCATAAACGTCATTTCTTAGAGCATGGAAAAAAGAAGAAATATTTGAAAAGATTTGCAATATATATATTTTCAGACGAATCTTCAAATCACTCCAACTATATTGGAAACGCTGGATCTTACATGATGTGACAGAAGAAAAAATGCAAGCCCTGATTTACTGGATGAAAACGAAGTTCTTGAAATAACAAATGACCTTTGAAACAGCTTATTAAGAATAATATCAATATCATTGTAGAATGTAAAGTTTCTTTCTTTAGGAAAAAAACTGAAATCCTGCGACTACAGAAAATTAAATGAGGGTGGAATAATTAAGAGATTTATCACACATTCCTTACAAAAGTTCTCGCTAGCCTAGTGGATACGGTGTTAGATTTCTAAAGAAGAGCTAATAAATTCAATTTAAAAAGAGCAAGGAAAAAGATCCTCAGTGTATGTGATAGACTGGCCTCACATTGGCAAATGAGATGCATCTAACTCTTTCAAATGTCATCAATATATATCCAATCATAACAACGCTATTATTTCCTTTCCTATTTCACAATATATACCCTCTGTCATATCAATCTCTCCCGGCAACGAAATGGATTTCACCTCATGAGGCTATGATAGGTTCTATAATCGCTACGTGCTGTCAAAAAGACAATAATAACAAGAAAAATTTCACTCACAAGTGCCTGTGTGCTTACCAGGAGGTGTTATTCTGAACCTTATCTAAATCTCAATATCCTTGAAGGGGATCTAATTCATGATGCCAGGTAAGAGTGGCAATAATTACATATCTAACTACCAACTCATCCTGACAACTAATCATAAAATGATGAAAACGAAACCAGAGTTTTCAAATAATAAATTCAATGCGAGGGTTTTTTTATCTCTAGCAAAATAAAAAAATCCTCTCCTCGTTAGAGCATTGTTTCCTAAACTTCTTTTTTCGTGACTCAGAACGCCAATTAATTTTAGCCTAGCAACCCTCATGGATGAAATATTATTTCAGTAAACTTTAGTTTAGGCAAATTAAAAAAAATTCAGGAATTTTACTATAAATACTAATTAATACATATAATATAAGAATGATTAAAGAAAATTTGAGACAAACCTTTATACTGAAGCAAGGATAAACAATATTTTGACTGCCAACTAAAGGGTCTTTTAACAAGGACGCTCGAGCTTTGTCAGGCGATAGTGGCCAGGTTGTTAAAGTGGTATCTGTCCACCTTACTGTGAACTGTTTAGTAGTAGTTGGCAAGTCAAGATGGAAGGTTATAGCGTTGAATAGCGTGTGCAAATTATCAAATGTTATTATCAAAATCAGTGCTCCGTTCGAAAAACTTTCCGCGCATTACGTGATTTCTATCTTCGCTACGATCGTCCTGTCAAGTCCTTTGTCCGACCCTTGGTAGCCAAATTCGAGGCAAAAGGGTCGATCAACTATCAGCCAACATTCGTACGTTGCCTAAACGCAAGGTCTCCTGAAAACATCTCTGCCGTAAATGAGAGTGTACGGGAAAATCCGAGGCAGTTAATTTCTCGTCGTTAACAAGAACTTGGCCTTTCTGCGACTTCAGTTTGGCGAATTATACGTAGGGACTTGGGCCTTCACCCTTATAAAATTCAACTTACCCAAGAACTTAAGGTAAACGACCATAAACAACACCGTGTGTTCGCTGATTAGGCTCTAGAGGAGTTGGAAGTTGCCCCAAATTTTCCGAAAAAAATTATCTTCAGCGACGAGGCCCATTTTGGGATGAATGGATTTGTGAAAAAGCAAAATTGTCAGATTTGGGACGAAAACAATCCACATGAGATACACCAGCACCAATTGCATCCCCAAAAAGTCACTGTTTGGTGCGGGTTTTCCTCTAACGGAATTATCGGTCCGTATCTTTTAGAGAACGAAGATGAGATTGCCATAACCGTCAACGGCGAGACCTACAGATCGATGATAAGCAACTTGTTTTGGCCTCAACTGGATTATATGCCTGATATGGATACTGACTACATGTGGTTCCAACAGAACGGCGCTACGTGCCACCCTGCGCACGCCACGTTAGACATTTTGCACCAGCAATTTCAGGGCAGGCTCATCTCGCGTGGCGGCGACGTCAACTAGCCACTAAGATCATGTGATTTAACCCCATTAGACTACTTTCTTTTGGGCTACCTTAAATCGCAGGTCTATACGAATAATCCGCAAACAGTTGATGTCCTCGAAGTCAAAATAACGAACATCATCCAGCAAATTCAGTCAGATTTATATGACAAAGTCATCGAAAATTGGGCCTCCGAATACGTTCCACGAAGCCAAAGGGCGATGGCCATTCGAACGAACTCATATTCCACACTTAATGCCATAAAATGTACTTTCAAATTTAACATAAATTAAGTGCATATATCAGACACAACTTGTTTTATTTATATTTAAAAATCGAGCGACCTTATTGAAGGACCCTATATAATACTGTTTCATGAATGATCCCTTCTGACTAATCAATTACTATTGACGGCTGATAATTATAAAAATTTCTAAAGTGTTTCTGCATATAGTTTAACCAATATATTTTACGGTCATTTACTGTTATTAAATAACTAATATATTTTTATATTTCTATGTCGATTGAAGGATATTAAAGGCACATTTTCATATTAATGTTATGTATTGAAACCACAAACAAGCAAAGAAAATAAACTTTTTTCAAATTCTTTTGGCTCTTTGAATAGATTTAATTGCAAAATTGAATTAAGTATTTTAGTGACTACCCTCTGATTTTTATTCATATTATGGCAAGTTTCTGCAGATTTGGCTTGAAGTTAAAAGATAGATAAAGCGGAAATCATGCTGAGGTTCCAAATGGTTCGTTGCCTTAGTATTAATAATCACAAGAACTGAAAATCCTTGTTCACATAAGTATGTGGTAGCAACTGGGGTAGAAGCTTTTTCAGCCGCATGACTCAGAATAGGTTTATCCTTAAGTTGAGCCCAGAATTCAGAGTATAAAAGACTTTTGAAACATTGCTTCCCCACCTGTTTCTCCCGGAGATCGAAAAGTTCTTCTTGAAATCCTGGGATACTTTCTCTAACATCACTAACGTTTAGACCAAAAATATTCCTGACCCAGCTGAGTAGACATACATCAACATTTTCTGGCAAATATTTGTCCATTTCCTCTGGAAGCTTTTTCATATGATCTTGAATAAAACAATTTAATCTACGCAAACCCTATTTCTGATGAATATTCGAGCACTGCACTCAGCTATGGAAAAAAATATTTTTTTCTGCTGCTTAATTTTCCTCTACAAAGTGCAAGTTTCTTCTTGAATGATATAATTTTGTAACTGATCTCTACAATAGTTGGATTTTGGCCTTACATTTTTTAGTTTAATTCATCCTAGTGCCTGAATATTTCTTCTAAATATGCTAGCTTTGCCACACAATTAGCATCTATGAAAGCGTCATCAGTTTATGCTTTTTATCTTGGAGAAAACCTTGCATTCTAGTTTTAAGTTTAATAACCAATCCAAGGATAAAGAAGTGCTGCTGCATTCACCCCGTCCTAATATTATATTTATGTTGCGTCAAACTTACACTTAATGATTTACCGGTTTTCCCAACTAGTAATTAGGGCAAACTGAACAATCAACAGAATAATCCCCTCCCCTATACTATTGTTATTATTTTGAATAAATATTTTATACATATAGACTGATATTTGAATATAACAGAAATAATATTTAACTTATTCAAGAGGCATGGAAGCAAGGAAAAGGAATCAGAATATGGTAACACAAGGGATGTCTTAAAATTTCATGCGGAAGGGTTTTCTGTTCTATATAAATATTTATTTGCTAAATCTAGGCATCCTGCAAGAAATTTATGAGGGTAGCAAAGATTGGTACCAATTTTCAAGATTTTAGAAATCTCGCGATCCAAGAATTCATGGTTAGTGACCCGCAACCCCCGGAGAAACATTGAAACAAATACAGACCGTTTGGCTTTATCATTATGTCCTGATTAAAAATGAATATAAGAACAGGCGCTGGTAGGCTTACGATAGAACGAAAATCCCTTCCGCATACAATTTTAAGAACTCCCATGTTTTACCATATTGTGAGTCCTCGCCTTTTGAATAAGTTAAATATTTCTGTTATAATCAAATATCAGTCTATTATGTATAAAATGTTGAGTCATAATAATAACAATAGTTTAGGGGAGGGGGTTATTCTGTTGATTGTTCAGTTTGCCCTAAGTACTAGTTGGGGAAACCGGTAAATCCTTAAGTGTACGCTTGAAGCAACATAAATACAATATTAAGAGAGGTGCAAGCAGTAGTGCTTTCTTCGTCCATTTATCAAAAAACTGTCACTTTATCAATTTGAATTCGGCTAAATTTATTTACATATCTGATGACTTTATTCATTTAAATATTGTTGAATGCTCATTCATTAATTTTGCGCCTAATTTTAATATATCCGCTGCTCTTTTTAAACTAGACCCTATTTTTAAAGGCTTATTTATAACGAAATTGTCCATTTTAAATCTTAGCCCTCTGATTTATAAAATTTAGTTATGTCTTTCTTGTATATTTTATGTATTCAAAATCGGTTGTGTAAGTACGTAGTTTAGTCACATAGATGTTTATATTACTTTCGGAAGTAGACCTGATATATTTGGTTTTAAATCGCACATCCCTCTTTGATATTATTTTTCTATTTTGGGTCCTTTCGTTGTACATGGATGTGGAATTGTTCTTCCGTTTCATATATATATATATATATATATATATATATATATATATATATATATATATATGTCGTAGAATGACCCTTGGCTTTGATCACTTTACGCTTTGACACCCTCTTAGTAACGGTATGCTTTAAGGGGCGTGAGTTACTTCTATGATGAAGTAGGCTTTGATCTAAGAGTGCTATTTTAGTGGTTTAGTCCTTAAGGAAGAGCTATTTTTAAACACATAAGGATAAGAGGAAACACCAGAATCTACCAAAAAATAAACATGTATTTTAAATTAAATATTACAAACCAACAGTAAAAGCATTTCTATATTTGGCCTCAAAGAATTTTGAATGACAAAACATAAACAAGTAGGCTTTCAATAAACAAACTAATTGCCAATTAGTATTTTTTTATCACGACCCTATTTGTTTAGCATAAAACATTAAATTAATGTACTGTCATCTACAAACACATATGACCTAGGTTCAAGAATAATGGTTTCTACGCTCCTTTAAAACGTGGGACGTACTAAACTTCTACTATCGCAATAGAGATATAAATGTTATTGTTAACTTACAGGTAGGTATTAGGGATTGCCGGATGTCGCTGGAGGACTTATCTCTCGCCTTGAAGTGTGGTGGCCGAAGGTTGAAATTTCGTCGAGGAGGGGGGTGATTCTTCAACGTGATTAAAGAACGGGAGCTCGTTGGGGCTGGGTTCTTCTCCTCTCACTCTTACGGTGCTTGCGATGTAAGAATCACTCGAGTGTGAGCGGCTTTGCTTTTCTTCAGTCGGACTTCTTTGCAGACGGAAAAGGCTTCTTCGGTATGGCACCGATATAAAACTTGACTATTTAGGTTAATACGGCCCTGAAAGGGGGGGATCGATTTTTTCAATCTGATCCTATCGTTTCTCACGGAAATAGTCTTGTAGGGCTGAAGGGTCGATCTTTACGAATTAATCTTTCTTCTGGCGAATCGACTTCTAATAATCTTCTTGTCTAGCCGATGGATCGATCTTCACGACCTAATCCTACTCTGGCGTATCGACTTCAGATAATCCCCTTCTCTTTCTTTGCGGGGCTTATTTATAGGCGGATTGCCGCCCCATCTAAAGGGGGAAGTGACCAGGCCACAGATGCAAAAGGGGGGGAGCGAATGGTGGGTTAGCATCTGGGAAGAGCGAGAATTCCTGAGGTGGCACTGGGATGCCCAAGTCAGCTCGCAAATTATAGGCTCGTAACCACACCGCTCCTTAGCGTGCCTTCTGACTCGCACCGTTTTTTTTTCCTAACCACGGGTTTATGGGTCTCGTAGGTCATACGATCGTTAGAGCGTCGTTTAAGGACCTTAGGTGGTCGCCTTCAAACATATGTTAGCTCCAACTGCCCACAGCGGCGAGGCGATCACACATGGAAAGCATTTTTGCCGGCTACCTTTCCCACGCTTCTCCTCATGAAGGGAGGGGGGCTTGAATGTGTCTATACTCCTCCAGGAGGCTTAATGTAGCCATTTCTCCACAATATATATATATATAAATATATATATACCATCTTTGTAAATTTTTTTTATTATTCCTTGATAATGAACCAAACAAGTTCGAAATTACTTGAAATCCGTCTTTCATTTTCTTGTGTGATTTTTTGCATATATATACATTTTTTCTTATTCATAAACTTTTCAGGAAATGACAGAAACGCTCACCCATATACTCAATGATAATTATTTGAGACGTAAAACATGCAAGTATAATTTACCAACCTCAACAAACTAGTCATAACAATAACCCGATCTTTAGCAGGTTTCATTTATGAGTAAAAATTCCCAAGCTTATTCTGTTTCGTGTACATTAGAATAATAAATATTTTACTTCTGAGTTAGCTTGCCAATCACAGTAAATAAAAAAGTAACATGAAAATAAATCTTCGTGATATGCACATCTGCCCACTAACACAGCTCCGTTGGAACGAAACATACTGAGGAAACAGATCTAGTCAAGATCCAGTCGCATTTGCGTGCATTACAAATAGGGGAGCTGATCGTAGTCGTATATGTTTTACTCTAACCACATTTATCTTACTTAATTATTCCTTAACTATTTTTCTGTCCCAGTTTGAATGATGATTTCTATTCCATAATTATGATTTTAATAATTATGTTTCTACTATTTGTAAGTCTAATATTTCTCTCTCTTTTATTTATTTATTTTCATTTTTATTAGCCATCCTGAGACCCTTAGGAATACCTTTTCGACCTTCATTTGAGTCACAACCATAAGTTTGGGAACCACTGCCTTAGAGTTTTTAGATTAGTTCTTTCAGTCCCCAGAAAAAAATCCCTCCATTCCTTAAAGAAGCGGATGAATTCGTTATATCCATGGAAAAAGTTGCTCTATTCCGTAGAAGGGGAAGTGATTTAATTCAGCCACTTGAAAAGACGTTTCTCTACTTCTTAGAATGGAAGGTGAGATTTTTCACTCTTTAGAAAGAGTTTCCTCTTCTGATTAGAAAGGTAGGTGAGTTACTTGAATTGCTGTGTGATGAAGCTGAAAGATTTGTCACATTTTTAATGCGGCATTCTTTTATGTTTATCATTATTTATGGATAGAAATAATTGACTTAAACGCGAACCATTTTATACAATGATTTTTAAAAGAGAGTGAAATTACGTTATGCTCAATAATATTAAATGTTCTAGAAATTAGATTAGTCCTTGGGGAAAAGCCAATGCCCAAGCCGAACAAGGGGGATCAACAAAGTAGTGTTATTTGGGTTTAGTGGGATATGAATTGCATGATCCATTTTAAACTTCTTAACCCAAATCTGACTATCAGGAAATTGGGTGATTTTGCTCACTCGGAAAGTTTAGTTTACATGCAGCTCGTGAAGAGAAAAGGCCAGTATTAATTAGAAGAAGTAGAGAGCTCTTAAATCATACCAAACGATAAATCATTAAAACGCTTGTCAATTTCAATTCAAAACTAGTGAGTTCCCATCCATACACACATGAATTATCCCCATCAGTTTACGATCTCTTTAATAGTAAAACAAATCATCTGAAAAAAATAAAGATGTGAACAAAATCAGAGGTCGAAACAACCTTAATGCAATTTTTAAAATCACAGTCAAACTATTTTTATGCATATAGTATAAATAGTTAATAGAAAAACAAAACATATAAAGTTGGAATTTTTATTGCTTCTTAAATTAATAAATAAATAATTTTGCAATATAAATAACTTTAAAGACTTTTTAGATTTTTTTACCAATAAAATAATGGCAAACAACAAAATGCCGCATTACTATTGGGATGACGTAATGTATATATACATATATATCCATTTTTCGTCTTCTCTAATCTTGTATCCTCTATTCTTTTCCTTGTTCCTTGTTCCTTTGTTGTTCGCCAATTTGGTAAATAAAAGGTAAATAAAAAAAATGCTAACCATGACCAATATTGATCTCTATGCATCACCAATACTAGGTACTGGGAACAAGTTCTTGTCATGCACGTAAGTAATCGAAATATGATATGAAGTTAAATCACCTTGTTTGAATGATGGGCTATCGAGTGTTTCGTCCTACGTTTCAGTTTAAACCAAATTTATAACTGCTGAATATAATTCTTTCGAGATAATTAAATTAAAATCGAAATTGTTATCTTTTATGTTATATAAAAGAAAAACTTCCTTGATCTTCCACCACTTTTTTTTAATATATTCTACAATATTCCTCATAAATAAAGCTCACAGCGAAGAACTTTAGTAAAACTGACGTTAGTATCTGCGATAAATAGACAAATGCAACAAAATGCAAATAGGCAGACATTTATCGCTAGTAATTTTCTGGTATCGAAAAATGTTGTTCATTAATCATGAAATAATTAGAAATTTTTATACAGATTAATTTTCTAAATAGGTCATCATTTACGATAAATTCATAAAACTACAGATTAATTCTTCCGTAATTTCAGTAAGTATTATTAAAATTATGGAGTCCATACTCCTTGAAATTATGATATTGTCTAGAGAAAATTGCATATGGATATGTAATATTCTGCAAAACTTTATAGTTTTGAGTAGTGTGGAGTCTATTATTATCATAAAGCAGTATTTATCCGTGTCTAGTCAACAATGTAGTATGTTTAACGACCATTTTTGGGTGCATTTCAGCAATCTGTAAAAGTTACAATTTGGTTGATATTCTTCGCCATACTTCTACAAAAGAAAATGGACAATTCTTTCACTCTCCTACTAAACTGTAACCATAACTATTTTTATGTAAGTGGGGGAACAATGGGTTTCACATATTTCATAGTTGTTCGGTCTTATCTAGCCATTCACTGGACACCATCTTTTTATCATATAAGTTGTATTTTTCAGGGAAAATCCCAATTGTATTCAAAGTGGCTCCCTATTTTTTCTCCCAACTTACGAGGTAAAGACATAAGGACATAACACTGAAATCATATTAACTTTTTACAAGTTTGTTGGAAGTGAGATGGTTTTATTCTCCCATTTCCATAGAGAATTTACATTTTCCCTGGCTAAAATAAAGCTCTTTGTCTGACAGTGTCCGTAGGTTAGGAGAGGATTGGGTTAGTCATTACGCGGAACGTAAACTAGTCACCCACAACATTCCCCTTAAGGTGAATTATCTAATCGAGAAGGTGGTAATATTACAAGGGGAAGTTGATTGCGATAATAGTGTTTAACATCGATAACTATTTGGAGCAGATAATATTAGTTTTTGTATTTACTTATAGCCAAGAAAGAAAAACCACCGAAGACTACACTTTTAGAATATATGTAAGGGGGATTTTAAATAGTTTTGCAGATTTAAAAACTGAAAGAAAAATTTAAGGTTATGCACCTGAGGTTGTTTGAAGTACCGACCAATTTTTTGTGATTTAGACCCTTAGAGTAGACGATTCTACAAAGCTTGCTAAAAATCCATTTAGCGTTATGATCGAGATGGCACAAATTCTCGGCATGTCAACCCTAGCATATTTCCTATAATATAACTTGCCTCCTTTTAAGGACAGTAAAATAGAAAAAGCTTCAAAAGGTCATTGGCAAAATCAAATACCAAGCATTATGTTTGTATTTATACGAGAGAATCAGAATAAACATGAAGTAAAAACATGTATTATGAAATACCAAGCTTTACCTTTGTATTTATACGATAGAATCAGGATAAACAAGAAGTCAAAACCTGTATTACATGTATTAAGCTGCCAAAAATTACACCTTCACACTAAAACCTCAAACATTGTTATATTGTCACTCTCCTTTGATATTATATAGAACTAAGAAGTTCTTTTGGTTTATTTTGCACTCCAAAAATCGTCAGAAAGAAAGATTTATACGATGGAGATTTTAAAATAGGATCTAACCTATTGGAATACCGGAACAAATAACACACTAGAACCAATCTCCAATTTTTTTATACTTCTTAACATTTTTTACTTTATAAAACTTAATAGTTAACACATATGAGATACCTTACTTTCAAAGCAGATGCAAAAAAATTTGAATTAATATCTTCCCTATCTCTCCCATTGTGTTCCATGTTTGATTCTAAGGGTGAAAATTTGCTTCAGTAAAGAAGTTAAAAAAAAAATGATGCCTACCATAAAGAGAAGTAAATAAAGGAGAGATATAAATGATAAACTAAAAGTATGATAAATGATTATATGATCTGAAATACAGAGCCCAAGAGCAATAGTGAAAGGGCTAATAGAAAAAGATGCTGAAGTAGTGAAATAAAAGCAGTTAAAATTTTTATCTTGATCTCTGTTCGAAATTCAATATGAGAGCGATAAATGTTTGCCTGATCTGTTCTCTGCCTGGTGTGAGCATACCCTAACATGCCAAAAGGTTCGTTCAGATTTCTGCCCACACGAGTAGTGCACTTCATTGAATTCTGTTCGTTGAGCATTTAAAATACTTTAGAACTACATCTAGTTAGAGTTTTGATTTTTTTCCGCAAATCTACTTGAAAACTAGAATATTTCTACCACTCTTGAAAGTATTCCTTTTCTGAAAACCCTAAAACCTTAAGAGTTCTTGAATGTAAAGAACAAAGTAGCCTTATACTATGCATGCCAGCCCATTTAGATATGTAATCCTTGCATTACTCCACAATTCTCGAAAGTTCAAAATTTTTGTAAGGTATTGAAAAAAAGCGTTAAGTCCGCGTGAAAATTTAATTTTAACCAGGGAATTTAGTTCTTTTTGAGTTTTCTGGAAATGATCTTTCTCAAGAAAAAAAACCCAAATATTTTTTAGTAAAGAAGGCTATTCATCTGTCCTGATTCGTAAATATTCCTAACTGCTCTGATCATTATTTAATAACAATAAAAAATATGATCCCTATGTTTTAATGAAATCGTCCTGATTATTTGGCTATTGTACGTTCTTAATTTGAAGGGTCTTAGGTTTCTAACCGTTTGTTTAAGGTATTTTTATTTTAATAAGTCACCTTAATTGTTCATTGATTACACTGGTCAACAAATTTTAACTTTTTTTCTGCTGACTTAACTTTAAGACCTGTTCATGGTATATTCGAGGTCACTAAGTTTAAAAATGGCAATACTCTTCTCCTATCACGTTAAGTTATTTATTTATGGTCTGCTCCATATTGGTCACGCTCATAGTACCAGGCTATCTTACGACCAAGTGAACGGAAGTGAAGGCGTTTTGTATTCTTCTCCTTTTAGAAATCAATATTCATCTCAATAAAGTCAGGAAGATGTATGAATCAGTTCCAAGACGCATTGCCGCTGTTCAGAAAGCAAAAGAAGGACCAACTTCGTATTAAATACATTTTCATTGAATTTAACACATTTTCCTATAATTTTGTTCACCCTCTGTATCGAACGAAGTTAAATTAAGAATTATTTGAAATTCTGTTTACTTCTGCCTAAATGTACACAATAACAGGTAACTAAAAGCTTGGGAAGAATTGAAAGAGAGTAATCTATAAGAAAAAACACTTCTTTAACTCTTATTAGAAGGGATAATAGAGCTCTGATCAATGAAAACCTATTGGCTAAACATAAGAGTTGTTTCTCTTATCAAGAAAAAATAGAGAATAAATGATGTACAAAATTTGAAGAGGTATTTAAATATAAGTAATTGAAATACTAGAATCGATTCAAACGCATATCAAACCTGCCTTGAAATGCTGAGAGGTGGTTAGAAAAATATAAATTTTGACGATGCCAGATATGTAAATTCCCTTCCTCAGTGAACTCAATATAGGTGGTAAAATTCAGATACAAATTTAAAGTAGATCAATGAATTCGTAAAGTTTGATTGCAATTAAGAAACATAAAAAATTTAAAGTAGGTAAGTTTGTGTAGACAGGTGTATGACGAATAAATTAAAAAATATCACACAAAAATGATAAAAGAATGTAGGTTTCATTTAGAAAGGTTAGGTTGTGAATGAATTTTTAACTTCTAAAGCACTATTTAAAAAGTGCAGAAAATACAGTTCATGCCTTAGTTTTACAGTCATAGACCAAAGTTTTCAGATTAATATCTTGTATTTGTTTTTAAAATCTACATGACAGGATTAAGTAATCTAATATATAAATTATTGCAAAAGCAATAACAAAGTTCTTGAACTTTTGACACCTTTGCCCGGAAAGGTCCAAAGTTTGAATCAATATAGGAATTTGGGGTGATAGTCATAATGTCGGTTAATTAACAGAAGCCAACCATCTAATTTTACGCATTTGCGGGTGCAAAATGGACAAAAATGGATCAAGATCAGATAATATATCATCACAAATTTGGTGTCGACCACAAAAAAGTGAATTGAAGCAGTTATGAGAACAAGCTACATCATTTTAAATATTTACTCTGCGCATCAATTGGATTAATAAAAATGGTTTGAATAGTTCTATTAATATTCTTATGTGAAAAAGGTGGCAGTCTCTAAACATTTGCCCATGACTGTACATAGTTCATATATTTCCCCAAAAGGTCAGATGTATTTGACAGGTAGAGAGAGAAGGAAACTTAGCGAATCCTGATACCTTGCTCCCAGATAATTAAAAATAGTATTCTATCACTTTATAACTCTTAAGTGATGAGTAATGTATTCAAACCTCATAAATACCTTTTACGAAGAAAGCCTAAACATATAAGATTTATTTTATCATACTGAGGAGCAGAAGAAGACAGCAGAATAAGAAAAATATAAGATATTTGAGTCCAGATTGGAGAAAATAGAATCTGCTTTGCAAGAAGAATAAAATACCAGGTCGGTGAGCGTTGGAAGTAGTTTCTTTTAGCAAAAATTGCATTAAATTTAAGACTTTGGATGAGTATCGGTGAGGATAAATACTATATATAACAATGGCGTAGAAAGGATTTTGTTGCTTTCCTATGTAAGATAAGAAATGGTAAATTTACTTCCACCCTAGCAACAAAGGATAGTATTTCAAAGAAACTAAAAAACAATTTTATTATTTCCTTCTTACTTTCATCTTTTCATTTTTTCTCAGACAAATGACAATCATCATCTTAAATATGTCTCCTATAGCTTTAGATGATATGCAGATATTATCTTGGCAAGAAAAGTAGGAAATTATCAACAAAGGCACATACAGTATGATAAAGACTATACTGAACGTAAATAAGTTTTAACAACGAAAACTAAATAACATTAAAAACGAATATATTTTGTTTCTTTCATAACAAACCTTACTTATCTTACTTATGAAGTAGCATAAATCAAATTCATACTTCAAGATCACAATTAATTCATTTCTTTAATTTAGGTGAATCTAATACTATAATGAGCGAGTTTTGTAATTGTAATCAAGGTTTTAAAAACTTGAAAGTATATAACTTTGAATAAAATACTAGCATATGCCAGACTATGTTTAGAAAATTTTATCACATAATTTTAATCCGTATGGGTAAAGGCTTAAATCCTTAAATGGCAGATTTGGTAGAAATTTTGGTAACATTTCCCCTTTCCAGGCCAATCTCTAACAGACAATAGCACAATACAGTTATTCTATAATTAACTCGCAAAGACAAGAATAGCACAATAAATAAAGTTTTAAGAAGTCTACTCTAAGAATTTAAATACATATAAAAAATGGCTTATAAGCTCACCTCCTTAGGTAGTAACTTCAAATCTAATAATGTCGGTAAATCGTGATCAACTATAAATCAATCGTTTAAAAGTAAATCAGTTGCTAGATGAAAGTGGAGCATTTATGACGATGAATGATGTTATGCAAATCAAAATTTATAAGATAACCACAATATATGCTAAGACAATATAAGAAGGTGTTTAATTTAGCTTGATACGAAAAATATACGTCCATAAGCTATCATTTTGATTCGTCCAGGAGAAGATTCTTGAGAAAGAAACAAACTATAACATACTTACCCTCAATAGACATAGCCCTAAATGTCATCAAATAAAAATAGGCTGGAGAGCTTGCCGATAGAACTTTACCCCTTTGATAATCCTACATTGCAACTTAGTTTAAGACATATCCTGGATGCACTCTTAATGTAAAAAAAGAAGAAAACAGAAGTTTCTAAACAGTGAAACCTTGAGATAAAATCATCAGATAAGAAAAACTTTTGTACTTTTGTTTAATCAATAAAAGAGATAAACAAGCGGCGCTCATACTTTTTTATTCCGATTACAAAAGAGTTTTCATCAGTTTTAGACATCTTTTCCCAACAAAATAAAGTTAATCTATGTAACTAAAATATAATCTACTTAGGCTTTGAAATAAAAAAATTTAAACTATCTTATAGAATCAATTTTTTCTTGTTAATAGCCAATTTCATTTAATATCGGTACGTTGTACCGGGTGTCCCAAAATTGAGTGCGTATTTTGATAAAATTGGAAACTTTTAGGGAAAATTCTTGTGGAATTATATTAAACATGTTCAAATTGTGCTCTGCTTAAAATTTTGGTGTTCCATATACAAAGAGTCACAATTTTTAATTTGTTTTTCAATCCTTTTTATAATCCCATCTTAAAGGATATTAAAAAAAATGTTTGTTTTTCCCGCTAAATTATATTCACTAAAGAAAAACAAAAATTCATCACAAACAAAAAAAAAGAATAACATTATTTAAATTATTTATCATATGCTCCATCTGTATCTCTACAAATTTCCAACCGATTTTTAGCATTGCCAAAAACATTGTGGAGCATTTCCGGAGTTAGGTCCAGCAGGGCTGAAAGTGTGCGTTCTCTAAGTTCAATTAAATATTATTCTTTTGCTGATACATTTTGCTTTGATAAAACCCCACGCCAAAAAAATTCCAGGAGATTTAAGTCTTGAGGACTGGGAGGCCAATTTCTAGCTCCTCCACGTCCAATCTATCGATTTGGAAAGCAACTGCTCAGGTAATCTCTGATGATTAGAGCATAATGACAAGGTGCACCATCTTCTTGAAACACGAGTCTATCAACACTGCTGTGGTTCTAAAAACTGTTGTAGCTTATTAAGGTAGATGTTGCCTGTCACGGATGCTTCTTTGAAAAGGAATTTGCCATAAATTTTAAATTGGGTTATTTCAAGCCCCAGGTTAACATTTAGAGTCTCTTTTCTATCCTATTAAACTACTTCGTCTTTCATTTACACAGATATGACAACTGTGCCGATTAAATTTACCAGATGTTTTGAAAGTCGCTTCATTGGTCAAAAAGATGTTATCTAATAGGTTTTCATTTTCAATTTGACCAACAAATGCTGCCCTTCTTGCTGCTCGATTTGGATAATCTTCTTCATTACGAGACTGCAGTAATTGAATGTGATAAGACTTTTTCCTAGTATTGAATTTAAGAAATTTATTTTCTCACCACGATATTTGTATAGGTCTATCTGTCAAATTAAACCTCCCAAAAGGATTTTTTGATATAATAATTTTAAAGGTTACTCAATGCTATTGAAAATTAAAAATCATGCGATTTTTAACTAAATCTTGAATTTCGTGGATTATATCTGAAAATTAAATTTGAATTTTTAATTGATACTTCCAAATAAATATTTATTATACTTTAAAGAAAAGGTAAACGAAACTTGAAAGTAATTTATTGTATTTAGAGGTTCTTCAGTAACATATTATAGTGGCGTACGTGACAATTATGTTTCAGTATCGCGAAGGATCTCGTTGAGAGTGGATGTGTGTATGTGTGTGTGGCTCTATTTAGTGACTATTGTTTTGATCACCTTTTTTATATTTGAATTTAAGAACAGTTACTTATAGTATACAATAAATATTTATACACGTCTTATTATATTTCAGAGCTAAATAATATGTAAGACAAAAATTAAAACAATATTTAATTATCGCCTTTCAATTTAGAAGGCGCCATAAAAATGAAAGCCCTTTGTTTGGTGTACCGTGCGCCATTACTGACGAGTGTTGACAACTTATAAAGATATTATAAAATATGTTTTGTTTGAGCGAGAAAAGGAAATAACCTGCGACAGAAAAGAGTCGCCAATTAAACAAATTATCGCATTAGTAGCGGAGAAGTTACATTTCTATTTGGAAACCGGCATCAATCTTTTTTGTCAATAGAGGCAGTTTGAAAAAGAATTTTGGTTCATTATTCAAAATATCAGGTTTTAATGAGAAATATTAGCAAGAAAAATGTGACATTCAAACAGAAACGTGACGACTTTAAAAAGAATGCACAATAATTGTTCGATATTTCGTGTTTTAAATGCGATAGCTTTGAAAACTATTCTTGTAGCAAAGAAAAGAAGGTTTACGCCATTAGAGCAAATGTTTTTTGGAAGACTAAGAACAACTAGGAAAATTGCAATAGGTAATATCAATAAAATTCAATAGAAGAGGAATATTCAGAGTGAGTATTGTTTCTTAAATCAACCATCTACTTCAACAGATAATATCGGAGTGATTCTTCCTTCATTCAGCACAGAAACATAAAAACGCTGACGAAGGGAGTGACTGTGCTTCCCTTATCCGTGAAACGCAAAAAAGTAAACAAAAAATTTGCATCCAATCTCCATCTTAACGAATAAAATTGTCAGAGTTTGCGTTGGCATGTGACCGCGCTGGTGTGTCTTATCGAGCTGCAGCTTCAATAACAAGTTCAATGCTTAAGAACTTATCGTTATTTAAGAGCAAAGAAACTTCTCTAGTAGTTACCAGGTCGAATGTTAGAAGAGAGCGTATGAAAGAACGTAGTACACTATAGCAAGAAATTCGATCAGATAAGCCATTATATTCTACTTATTTTAATGGTAGTAAAGATAGAACATTTATTGTTGAGAACATGGAGGGAACTCATCACAAAAGGAAGATTCTAAACCTGGTTTAGAATACCTTGGACACCTGATAAAACAGGTTCTGCAAAAGCTATATTCGACGCAATATTCTCGTATCTAGAAGCAAATGACATTGCAACTGATGAACTCGTTGCTGTGGGATGCAAAGAAATGGCAGTGAATACAGGAACAAAAGGAAGAGTCAGCAGAATGTTAGAAGAAAAACTTAATAGACCACTGCATTAGTTTATTTGCCAGCTACTTGCAAATGAACTCCCATTGCGCCATATTATTAACAATTTGTATAGAATAAAAACGTGGCCTCGTTGATTTGTCGGACCTATATGGAAACAAATGAATAAATTTCAGACTAAGTGTTGTTGAATTCAAGCCAATTCCGACTAACTTGCCGTCTTCTGAAAGAGGAAATCTGAGCACTGATCAAAAGTATCTGTTTGATATCTTTCTATCTATCTCACAAATTTAATATTCTGCTGAAATGGTTCGTAAGAGTCTTGGAAAAATGTTGCATGCACGATGGTTTACAACGGCAAATCGGATACTTCGATTACATACATTTTTCGACTTCCAATCCTTCTGACACGCTGAAATATATCGTCTTGTTCATCATGAAGGTGTATGCATCATGCTGCTATGAAATAAAAGCTAACTCTTCTTCGGAAGATGGAGCAATCAACCTCTTCAAGACAGCGCAATCACTGCAAGAGATAAACAAACAGATTTTAAAAGATAAAGTTGCCCCAGTGATTCAAAGGAATGCTTATTTTTCACATGTGGAAAAGATTCATCTTTGTATGCTGCAAGATGAAAGAAATCATATTTTGCAACCCCCATGGAGAATAATTATGAAAGAAAGAAAAGATCATAAAGAAAAATCAATTGGCACGTTCAAGATTCCAGACATGAACTTTGAAGCTGACGTCTACATCCACTTAATTAATTGGCAGCAGACCGTTGTGACCAAACCTTCGCTGACGAGGACCTCCGATGATCAACTTGAAGAATTTATCCGTCAACAAACTAAATTGGATATTCCAAAGTTTCGTTGTCACACACAAGTGGTTGAGAAATGCAACAAACTTGACATAGAAGCGTTACTAGCAGTTTGTTGAGAAGACAAACGGGACGGCTATATAAGGAGTAGAATTGAGTCCAAGAGAAAAATACCATCATTTAATACCAAGAAGGACATCATAATGAAATATTTGATTATTTATTATTCAATTTCTTCTATTTCAGAATGATAATGATAAATTCTACAGTTTGCATGGAAAGAAACGGAAGTAAAGGAAGGAAAATTTATCGAGGAGTTAATAAATTATTTTTATTCAATAGAATGGAAGTAGAAGTATTGATTGTAAAGTTTTATGGAAAAATATATTTGTTTAGAGTTTTGTGCAAATAATATACCCCGTATAAGACATAAATGTTGATGTAACAAATGAAGTTTAAAACAAATAGATAGAATTTCCTGACATGTTTGCTCTTTGTTCAAAGTTTCAATTGCATTTAAGAACCTGCAAATATTAATTTAAAATATCTGAAATTTCAACACAATAGTTTTTAATGTTGGGTCCAGCGAAAATCAGGATTTTGAAAATGAATTTCGAAATATTTTGCAAAACTGTCTTTCTTTTATCAACCGTACTGTGCCCTGTTTTCTTGAGCATATCAAGTATCTGACTTGCCTTTTTCACAGAAGTTCTTGGTTCATTTTCAAACACTTGATGGATTTGTTCAGTTGCCGCTTGGTTTATAATAAGCAATACAGTTCCCAATGAATCTTTCCCAAACTTAGGATACCATAGCAAATTTATCTGTTTCAATCGAGCAGATCGTGTTGATCGTATATCGAATCTACTTAATTTCATGATTTGTTTGAAACACATTCTTGTCATTGATTTGCGGAAGTATGGAGCACCCCATTGTTTTGATGTTCCACTGATTGTCCTTTAGCTAGAACTCCTCGTGCAATTATGAAGTCTATAGTAAAAAAAATTTCTTCCACATGATATAGTCCAAGAGTCACATTGCAATTGTCTGCGAGCTTCAGTTTCAGTACAGTTTTGTATGTGCTTGATAATTAAATCATCAATCATCAGCCTAAAAGAACTCAAAACATTATATTCAATAACTTGTCGTTTTGCAAGTGGTGTAGGCCCAGGTAATTCCCGAAGAATATTTTGAGCTCCAAATCTTCCTGTGTCATTTTTAGTTAGTTGAATAATTTTCCACTGTGTACCATCATTGCCGGTGAGAACTGTGCCAATTTCTCATAATCCTACTGTTGTAGCACGTTGTATGATTTCATTCGTTCCACGTCCTCTTTTCTTCTCTGAAAGTAACATGGGAATGATTCTATCAGTCTAAAAATATAATTCAGAATATTTCTATATTAGAGTAAAAGAGAAGCTGTAATAATAGTAGTGAAATATATGAAAAATTAAGTTTTCAGAACTGTATACGAATAAAATATCGAAACAAACAAATTAATCTTATTTTTATGAAATAAAGTCAATTACTATCAATTATAATTACTAGTGGATGCTGCCTTACTGGCTCGATCTGCGAGCTTGGGGGTAATGCCCTATTATAAAATATATACTTACCGTAGAATATACTATATATATATATATATATATATATATATATATACCTATATACTGTATATGATTGATTGAATTTGCTGGTATATATATAGGTACCTATATATTATTAAATACACTTATATGTACACTTAAGTTTGTATATATGGCAAAAGGTGGACAGACAGACAAACAAATATCTGCTCCATTATGTATATTTGTGAGCTGCTATTGAATAGAATATATTTTACTCACCCAAAACATCAGTAACCAGTGACGAAGGTCCTACGCGCACAAGAGTATTTGATAATCTTCTACGTCCTTCCAAACTTTCACTATTTGTCAACGCATCATCTTCAGACTCAGACGATGAACTTTGAATAATATATGGAGTATACTCCTCCTCACTGGTGTGATATTAATTATCAGCTTCAGAGTCAGATTGAGAAATTGTTGTCAAAACATTCAGAATTTCACCATCAGAAAAAGTTATTAATTTAGACATGTTTGCAGCACACCATAAGAGCAAGCAATTACTGAGAAGATGTCACATAACCCTTTGCATCAGCGTTGAGGCGTTTTAACATGAAGTAGCATTTTATCAAAACTCAATGGCTGTGAGGTGGAAAAGGCTGCAACAAGTCGGTTAGCTCTGATCTTCTTGGTTTCACCCTAACATACGACCCAGCTAAAGGGCTTGTGAAGTTTCTGTGCTTAATGAATGTGCAGCACTAAGTCCACTCTAAACAAACTCATGCAAGGGTGTCTTCATAGAAACCTTTGTCTTATGACAATGAAAAGACTTATCCACGACATCGAGGAAATGCCTAGACGAATGCGATTAGCGATCTTATCTGCCAGTGCCATTGAATACTCATAGCTGTAATTAATTAATAAGGAAGCAAAAAACAATATGCATTCCAATGAAAGTGACCTCGTGCAATTAATTTCATGTAACCAATTTTTATATCATTTTACACAGAAATTGTGACTAAAATTTCCAAATACTCCTTAGAATGTATATACATACTGTATATTATTTACAAGTAATTCCGTCTTCCAAGATTTCTCTACAAAACTGACTATTTTCTGCCTTTTATGTATTAACAGGAAAGCAAAATGTCATTTCGCCAATTGTAGAAGATACAAAGAAGATTCAGCTAAAAGGCAACTTCAGCGTCAAATGCGCATAGCTTCACATTCGCTTTTTTAATTAGACTCATGTTTCTCGTAGGGACACTTTTTGTTACCTACTTTTAAGTTATATGTTTAATAATCCTCAGAAATAACCTGCAGAAATTCAAATAAAATTGATTTTGTCCCTGGCAGTATAATTTATCTTCCGCCTCCAGACAATCCACCTTACGACCTGGAGGAAGCTATATAACTAGAAACTGTTCATGGTTCGTAAATCCTCACTCCTAAATTTATATATATATGCCACAATCTATGAGTACACTCATCTTCTCCATAATTAGATAATTGTATCACAACAAATTACATGTGTGTAAGTCCTATTGAGAGATGCCGTAACTATAGCTAGATCCTATTTAAATCTTTTTCTGAAAATTCCTTTTATTTTCTTAATGAAATGGAGACCGAATTCAGATATTAAAACTTTTAAAAAGTTCTCTTTGATGAAGAAATAGAAAAGCTTATGAACTAGTGGTTTGCAATGAAAACCTAACTTTCTTATATATATCTTTGAAATAACTTTATTTGGACAATTTCTAAAGAAGGGGAAAAAAGGAATGTTTCTGAGATGATCATTAAAGAGTTTATCAAAAAGTTCAAAAGATAAATTAACTCTAATTACGCATAATTAAAAAGTTGGTTTTAAGCAATCACTGACTACAGGCAAATATTGAGAAAAATCATTCCATGCGCGATTATTATATACAAAAGTTGAACCTGCGATAATCCTTTTTCGCATGCAGAGCGTCTTTCTCTAGCCTACAATCTAGCTGCTTTGAAAACGGGCTTTTGGTGTAAAAGATTTAAAGTTTTCTAGTGCATATACCGTACTAAGTTACAATTGTTCTAGGATATTTTTCAGATTCATTCGTATTTTCTAGCCCTAAAGGCAAAAAAATAACCTTGGTCGGAATTCTTTTAAAGTAAGGAATAACAATCCTCAGGGCTTTTTCTTCGACTTAAATTTTATCAACTATTTACCATTGTTTTATTGGGTATTAAGGACCAGTAGCTCTTTCCTCTGCCTAAAGATTGAAAATCAATATCTATTTAAAAATGAACTTCGATCAAATCTTTGATTATACGATAAAAAGTTTAAACATGTACAAATTTTTTATGGATTTCACCATTTGTAGTTCTTTTTTTAAGGTCTAAAACATTCGTTTATCATATATATTATACAAAAGTTTTGTTTTCTTTAAAAATTTAAATAAGTAAAGAAACAAAGATAATCATTCTTAAACTAAACCAAAATATCTTAGCAAATACCTACAAATTTTGCCGTTAATATAATAAACCTTGTTGATTAGTTCTATAATCTTCTCTTAATAAGAATTTTTTTAATAGAAATAAAAAAATCTTATTTATTTTGTTTAGATAATTGATGACAATATTTTATTTTTAAAAAGTAAAATTTGCCTAATAAAGGAAATACACCATTTAGCGTTAAAGATTACATACATACATCTAAAAGCAATTCATAAGAAAAACAAACCAATTTATGAAATGACCTCTTGGACACAGCATTGGATAAAGTGAAACTATTATTTACTCTAGGTCGATCCAAATATCTCTCAAACTTTGCCTATCTAATTTCCTTCTCCAATTTGGAGCTGCTAATAAATCATTGATTCTTTTACTAGATATGTAATCCATGAAAATATGAAGATGAAGGAAGTCATTGAAATACATTGTTTTTAAAGATATAATGTAGAAGAGTGAGTTACTTAGTATATATCTCTCAAAGTAACCTGTGGGAAATGTATACTATATGGAAATCCTAAAATATTTTCGTGATACAATAACTTATTACAATTAAAATCATTGCCTTTTCATGCATATTGGAAAACATCATGGTAAATAATCTATGTTGAGTTAATTAACATACTTATGATTCCAGTACTAAATTTGGTTCAGTTATTTCACCATTGTTAAGTATTTTTTCTTTTAGTATTTTTGAAATGAATGTAAATTGATCTATAAATTTTTTCCAACTCAAAAGAAAACGTAAAATTCGGTTGCTTGTGCTACTTTTCGCTAAGTTTTTCAATTCGAAAAACAATATACATTTTTGTTGACCTAACACATTAATATAATAGTACATAAAAGTGTTTTATTTTAAATTAATAGCACATTAAAAAATAATTCCTCGAAACATTATTATTAAATGCTCTCTTTTAAATTTTTATGTAAAAAATTAACATGTTTTATTCAAATGAATATCTGTATCAAATGCCTCTAAATTTAAATTGTGGCTCTATTTATTTTTATTAACTGAAGTGTAAGACTGTGAAGAGCTTTTGATAGGTATATTAAAATCATTAAACATATCTCATAATCATTCCTGATCTTTATTACTTGATTGCTAAAATAAGGATAATACGTAAGTTAATTGTCATAATTAGCTCAGGAAGAGCCTACTGAAGAAAATTTAAATATTCTATAAAAGGTTAAATATTGGAAAAAATAAGAATAGCAGTATTTTCTAAGAAGATTCTTTGATATTTACACAAACATACTCTTGATACTAAAGAGATGTTAGACGAAAATCAAAAGCTCTTGGAACTATCTGGTTGTTCCTCTCTTTAAGCGGCGAAAAACAATAAGAAAAACTAGTAAAGTATTCAACAAATTTTGAAATAACCCCCATTTCTTAGCCTCACAAAACATTTTACGTGTTACTTGATCAGTTGAGAAAAAACAAGTTGAACATGAAAATATGAACATATTCTTTCTTTCAATCGTTATGAGATACGGTATTTGTTTGTCAGAATATTGTTTGCCATTCATTGAATTTTAATAATTAGTTGAGGTATGAATCACTGAAAGAATCTGCAATTGGTGTTTTTTTGAGTTTCCCGCTGTTTGAGACTTAATATAGTCATTTCTTTTACCAACTACCATTTAGAACTGAGCACAATCTTTTTTATAGATATTCTTAAGAAAAAATAGAAGTACAAGTATGCAGATCTACGTGAGAGAACTTAGATTATGGTCTTTGGAATGTAAAGTACCAGTAATGCATTTGAAGTGGAATCATGACTTTGTCTTCAAGAGAAAACGAAAATATGATCTAAGATCAATTAAGAAAGTTTATTAATCGCGAGTTTGTGTTAAATGGACTCTATTAGTACAGCAAACTCTTTGAGCTTCAAATCTCCTGGAAATAAAGGGAAGGCCTAGCAAGAGCAAATAAAATGGAATGAAGTAGCGAAAAGTAGAGATGGTACAAACTTTAATAGAATGATATATTTATTTATTTTGAGTCTGTATACACCATAGGGAATTCAAACTATTCACTAGCTAAGTTTGTATTAGTAGGGTAATATACTAGTAGTACTATTATTAATAGTAATAATATATTAATAGTTTATTATAGTAGTATTTTTAGTAGGATTAGTAATCGTCGTATTAGTCTTAGGTTATTCTTTGCGTATAAATTTTTTAAGGACTAACGGTGTTAAACCATCCCTCATATCTTATGTAATTTTAAATATATGCTTATTACTGGGTTCAAAATAAATCTAATGCTTTGCTCATTTGGCATCAACCGCTTCAAAATTAATTGCGTTTATTAATAAAGGACTTGCGACAATTCACTAAATTACGATCCTTGACGTCCTATTTTCTTTTTTCCTACTAACATAGTTTTACATCCGATATGAAAGGCTCACCAACCATATTAAAAACATTTAGAAAGTGGTATCAATAGTTATGTTTTAATGATCAAAGGTAATGTATTTGGAGAGATACTTTTAGCCGGGTACTCTGTACTCACTATGTCAGTCGGTCGGTCCCCGTTTTGCTTTTTTGAAGTTTTAGTAATAACATTGTAACTATTCAGACGATTCTAACGAAATTTGAAACTTTTATGTTGTTTTACATTCTGTTTTGAATGATAATATAATTGCCAAGGTCCTCACAAGGTTAGCCCTAGAATTATGTCGTTAGTGGCAATAACATTATAAGTATTCAGGTGATTCTAACAAAATATAGAACCCTTATGTTGTTTTACATTCTCTTTGGAATGATATAATTGCCAAGGTCCTCCCAGGTTTAGTCTAGGAATTATTGAAACTTTTGAAGGTCGTAAGGTCATAAATCAGAATAAGTGAAAGCACGCTGCTTTTTGGTCAGCAGACATTGATTCTCGTTTAGTTATTTTGAAGGACCCCGAATCGTTGAATCTACATATGGTTGATATGTCAAACTTAGATAGGAAAATATAAGAGTATCAATGAAATTTATTTGGTCAAAACTTCTAAAATTTATTCAGGGACTTAGTTTTTCTTGCCATAATATCATAAAGAGAAAAAGAAACATCATTTTGGGTTAGATAAGAGTGTGTAATTCTTTATGAATATAAAGCGATATAACTGTAATGCTTAGCATACTTTTAATCTAAATCCAATGAATACTTATGGGAACACTTAATGCAGCTATTTGTGAGTTACCTGCTAATGTGTTAAATTGAGATAAGAAACGGATGTAGTTTAAAAAACTATTAGTTTAATAGTTGTGTTAAAACTCTTTATTCAATCTGACAATTCAGTTTGGATAAAATTTGATAGAAAACATAAATTTCTAAATTCTTTTTTATATTAAGCTTTAGAATTTCGTAGTTATTCAAATTTCCTCATTTATAATCTTGTAAACAAGTCGAAAGTCACTCATATTGTTAAAAAAAAAATAATGGCGTTTTTGATGACATAAAAGAGGCTTTTTATTATTGTTAATTATTTCAAATTTGACCAAACTTGTTTGCCGATTAATTTAGTAAAGCCTCAGCCTTTTATTAAACTTTTTTATGTCTTGGCAATTTTTAACATAATAAATTCTGGCCCTTTTAATCCAGTAATGTTTCCTTGTTTGTTTATCTACATTTATTATAGGCTATCATTAGTCATGGCAGCACGTAAAGGTCACCATACAGAAAAGCCTAGGCTTCTACGTTTGTCAATTCCTATGATATAAATAGAATGAGAGACGAATTAAACAGGGGTTATAATGCTTTACACCTCCTCCCTTTACACACAGAGCTGGGCAATTGTCATCTAGCAAACTCTGGGTATTATTATGTAATCTCCTCTTTTCATACTAATCATTAGACCAACTCCAACTTTGGTCTAATAGTAGCCACTTTCTACTGCATTTTTTTTTTTTTTTTTTTTTTTTTATAGAGCCCATCTGGCAACTACCCACTTGGGCATAAGTCGCCGAAAAACACGACAGCCTAGAATTAGGCTACTTTAAAGTTAAAATATGAAAACTTAACAATCAATATAAATTTGAAAAACTTAACAATCGAAGCAATCTCCGGCAGCGGGGGGAGGTCCCCCTCACCCCGGTGCAGGAGAGTGTAATCTAAAACAAAACAATAACAAAAAAAGGAACCTTAAATAAAGGGGAGAAGGCCGGCCTCCCCCAAAAAGTCAATAAGTCCACCAGTCATGGTGCACGCACTCGTCCCGAGTACAAGGGACAGGCGGTAGCGACCCCGCCCATCCCGGTACCGAGACAGGTATCGTGCGCGAAGATCACCCAGACTGGGACATTCGACAAGAATGTGCCGAACAGTCTGGGGGACGACGCAGTCGTTGCAATAGGGCACATGCGAGCGCTCCACCAAGTAACGATGCGTCACACGAGTGTGTCCGATTCGAAGACGACAGAAAGCAACCTGAAGCCGCCGCGGCATTGGGGGATAGGTCCATGGGAACAGTCGCGGCGCAATGGCACGCAACTTTAAGTTCCCCTCGACCGTCTCCCATCTTCTTTGCCAAGCAGTCCGAAGAGCTGCCCGTATTCCTGCCATGTAGTCGGTGTGAGGAAGAGCGAAACGCTGGTCCGGTCGCAGAGTCCTCGCGGACTCTTTGGCGCCCTCATCGGCGCGCTCATTCCCCGCAATTCCTACATGTCCAGGAACCCAGCAGAAGATAATCTCGACATCTGCCCGGCTCGCCAAAACCGTGGCGTCACGGATTTCGCGAACCAGGGGATGCGGAGATTCCAATGCCCCGAGAGCACTCAGGGCGCTTTGTGAGTCGCTATAAATCACAATCCGGTCTCCGAACCGGGCACGTCGCGTAATCTCCCGTACCGAGTGGTGTATTGCCACCAGCTCGGCCGTGAAGACAGACGCAGCGCCTGGTAGAGCCCCGCTGACTTCAAACAGAGGGGATACGGCGTGGAAGCCGACCCCCTCTTGGGACTTGGAGCCATCCGTATACACTGGCACGGTACCAGCGTGACACGATGTGTGCTCCAAAAAGATCGAACGCAATACTCCCGGCGCAGTACAAGCTTTGGGAGCAGAGGCGTGGCGACAAATAGCCAAATGTGGTACGCTCCAGGGTGGCGTCCTGGGCAGAACCAGGGGCGCCACCGGCCCGAGAGCTATATCTACCTCTCGAAGGAGTTTCCTGGCCCTAAACCCATAGGGCTTAAGGTATGACTGGCGTCTCTCGGCGGCATAGGCACCATCGAGATCAGCTGCGGATGCAGTGAGAGCTGTTGGCGACTGGGGGAGGCGCCGGGCTCGCGCGTACAGGCGAGTGATGCACTGCACGCGGCGCAGAGCGAGTGGCATCTCCCCAGCATCGACCAACAGGCTCTCAATGGGGGAAGTGCGGAAGGCACCGGTCGCAAGGCGAAGGCCGGTGTGGTGGATCGAATCCACCTTCCGCAATAAACGCTCGGCTGCGGATGCATAAAACTCGCATCCGTAGTCGAGCTTCGAGCGAACAAAGGATCGATAAAAAAGTAAGGCGGTAGCCCTATCAGCGCCCCAAGCGCTGAACGTCACGGAACGGAGAATGTCCATGGCGCGGGTACAAGAGACCCTAAGGCTGCGAATGTGAGCCTCCCAGGTGAGGCGTCGGTCGAATACAAGACCAAGGAAACGGTGCGACTCAACCACATCCAGGCGCACCCCATTAAGAAACAAATCTGGGTCGGGGTGAAGCCGTGGATGGCGGCAGAAGTGCACCACCTTAGTCTTGGCCAAAGAAAACCGAAACCTGTGCGCTTCGGCATAGCGAGAGACGCGGTTCAATGCCTGTTGGAGTCGGCGCTCCAGAGTTGGCATCTGGGCCGCGCCAAAAGAGATCGAAAGGTCGTCCACGTAGAGCGTAGCGAGAACATTTTCCGGCAGCACCGAGGTGATGCCGTTGATGCTCAGGGCAAAGAGTGTGACACTGAGGACACTTCCCTGCGGGACACCCTCTTCCTGCTCCTTTGGGCCGGAGAGGGCTCCCCCCACCCGTACGCGGAATCGACGTTCTCGCAAAAATTCAGATTTAAACATTGGGAGGCGTCCCCTCGCCCCCATCGTGTGGAGAGTCTCCATGATACCGTATCGCCATGCGGTATCATAGGCTTTCTCCAGATCAAAAAACACCGTGGCGTAGTGCTGTCTACGAAGGAAAGCCTCGCAGACGGCACTTTCCAGTAGGAGCAGAGCATCCGACGTGGAGTGGAACTTACGGAAGCCGCACTGTGCAGAAGACAGATGGCCTCCGCTGTCCAGGAAATAGGCTAATCTAACATTTACCAATTTCTCCATCAACTTGCACACGCAAGAGGTTAGAGAGATTGGGCGGAAACCGGTCGGAGTAGAGTGATCTCTCCCCGGCTTGCGAAAGGCGAGCACAGTAGCGATTCGCCAGGAGTCTGGGAGGAGACCTTCCACCCAGATCCTGTTGAACAAATCTAATAGAAAGGCCATGCCTCGCTCACCCAGGTGTAGAAGCATGGCGTACGGGACATCGTCCGGACCATGGGCGGTGTCCGCGCACGAAGCGAGAGCGGAACGCAACTCACTCACAGTAAACTTGTCGTTGAAGGGTTCTCCGCCTCTGGAGGTAAAGTCCAGCCGGCGGCCTTCCGCGACATCACGACGTGCATTGAATGCTGGCGGAGCAGCATCACGGCTAGAGAATGCGGAAAAAGCGGTCGCTAAGGATTCCGCCACGGACGCGGGGTCCGAGATTGCGGTCCCATTCTCCTGGAGAACGGGAGGGGGGTCCTGCGAGAACTTGCCCCGAATCCTTTTGACTCGCTTCCACACCTCAGCTAAAGGGGTCTTCCCGTTAAGTGAAGACACGTATGCCCGCCAAGAAGAGCGGCGGGCGTGCTTCGAAATATACCGGAACCTAGCCCTAGCCCGACGAAATTCAGCGACGGTGAAATCGTTCGGGCGGCGCTTATAGCGCATGTAGGCATAACGCTTCTGTTTGAGGGCCGTCTCACACTCGGCCGACCACCATGGGAGTGGTCGGCGTGCAAAACGGCCAGACGTCCTAGGAATAGTAGTCAGGCCCACGGCGATAAGGTTGCCGGAGAAGAACTCAACGGCCTCATCTACCGACCTAAACTCCTTGACTGAGATAGAGAATTCAGTCATTTCCTGAAATGCAGGCCACCGCGCCCGCGCCAAGCACCACCGAGGTGGTCTCTCAGGCGGCAGTTGCCCTGAAAATGATATTTGAATGAGAAAGTGATCACTCCTATGGAGGTCATCGACCACCCCCCAATCAAAATCAGGCTGTGCATCCGAAGAGCACAAAGATAGGTCAAGGCAAGAAAATGAAGCGGTTCTCGGACAGTGATGCGTAAACTCATCCACGTTTAGGACACCCATCTCAAGCTCTTCGATCAGATCGGCAAGGACTTGTCCCCTGGGATTTATGGTGTAATCTCCCCAGAGAGGATGCCTGCCGTTCAGATCTCCAAGCAAGAGATAGGGCCTCGGCAACCATGCCACGACGCGGCGAAAGTCCCCCGCGTCGAAGTCAGCTGACGGTGGAATGTACGCAGAAATGATAGTATACCTCCTATCCAGGTGCAGCTGCACAGCCACTGCCTGAAAGGAGGTATCTAAAGAGAAAGGAAGAACGGAGACATCATGCCGGGTGTAAACCGCGCATCCCCCAGCCCGGCCGTCCCGCGGTGGTTGGGTCGCAAGACCCTTATACCCCGGGAGGGCAGGCAGGGGGCACGCGCCTAGCATGGTCTCCTGCAAAAAAATAGCTAACGGGGAACGGGATGAGGCGAGCCTCCGCAGCTCCTCCCAGTTGGCCCGGAGTCCACGGCAATTCCATTGAAGGAATATGCCCTCCAGGCCTAGCTCGGAGGAGACGCGGGGGCCCTCCTCGAATTGAAGACCCTCACGGGAATGGCCGTACGCTTCCCGGGGGCAGAACCCCGGGCGCTGTTGGCCGGACAAAGCGCTGAAGGCGCTGTCGCCTTCGAGGACTTATTGGGGGAGGTTGGGCTCGCCATGCGAGTCTTTTCCTCCCTCCGCCTCGAAACTTTAGGCGGGCGTTGCGGCTTTGGAGGCGGGGGGCCCTCTTTTCGAGGAACCACCGTCTCCGAGCCACTCGCTCCACCTCGGGGCGTGGGCAAAGGGGCCGAAGCTCCTTTGTTGCTGTCCTCCTTTCGGGGAACAGCTTTAGGAACCCCGGAAGATGGCCTAGCGACCATCTTCAGGGGTGTTGCCTCCTGTGAGTCTAACGACTCGGTGGAGGCGCGTGGCCGTTTCGCTTTACGCGAAACGGTCACGCTGGGGGAAGAGGGGGGAGCCCTGGTTTTAGCCGGGGCAGGGTATGAACCCTTTTTGCCGCCAGCTTTACCAGGGGAGCGCCCAGGTTGGGTAGAGCCCACAGAAGGGCTCCGAATGGGCGCGGAAACAACCGTGCTCGTTGGCCTGGATGGGCCAGGAGCAGAGGGTGCCTTTCTAACTATTGAGGCATATGACGTCCCAGGCAGAGCCGGGCGCGCCAGGACCAAGTCCTTTGCCTCGCGGAATGAGAGTCGATCCTGGGCCTGAACGGCCAGGATTTCTTTCTCAAGGAGATATGCACCACATTGCTTCGAAGAAGCAGGGTGCGGCTCTCCGCAATTGACACACTTGGCCACACACGATTTGGACTTATCGTGTGCGACCTTGGAGCAATTTACACAGACTTCGGGTGACCCCGATTTTGCACGTCTACATGATCGATTCGTATGGCCGAAGCGGTGGCAGTAATAGCACCGCCGCGGCAGTGGCACGAATGCCTTCACGCGGTAGCGGTACCAACCGGCACGCACCGACTCAGGGAGCTTGTCACAGTCGAACGTGACGAAGAGTGTAGGGGTGGGTCTCGAGGCCCCTCCCTGTTTTCTCATCACACGTTCGACCTTGACCGCCCCATGGTCGGCCAGCTCTAGGGTGATGTCCTCAATGGAGTAGTCAACGAGTTCCCTCGCATAAACTACTCCTTTCACAAAGTTCATGGTAGAGTGCGGCGTCACACTCACCGGGGTGCCATGAAGTGTCCGAAGAGCACTTATCTTGGCCGCCTCGGCGGGATTCGCCGCATTCGCCAGAAGGCTCCCGTCCGAGAAACGGGTTACCTTCGGCTCTCTACCAATTGCACTAGCTAATCCTCTCCTCTGATGGATCATGTTGCCCTTGGACAACATGGTGCCATCAGTGGAGCGAATAACGAGGAAGCGTTTGAAGCCAGCGGGCTCGAAAACGCCAGGTAACCTCTGAATCAGGGGCCCCGATGTCATCGAGGCTCCGCCTTGTGCATTCTTGGTCTTAGTCGTAGTCAGGAGCTCTGCACATGAGGGGGTAGAGGGGCCGGATGTGCCGATCTTGGCTTGGTCGCCTACCAAAGTGGTAGCAGACCTATCCGTCCCCGCAGCCCCCGCGGATGGAGAGGAGCCCCGAGTCTTCTTCGTCTTTTGAGTCTTTTTAGTCTTTTTCTTTTTAGGAGAGGAGGGCGGGGAATGAACCCGCTTTTCACCTCCGCCGGCAGAAGTCCCCAGGCCAGATGGACCAGCCTCAGCCAGGTCCCTCTCCGAAATGGAGAAGGTCCTGGTTGTCGTAGGGGCACCTGTCGGAGGAGATCCCTCCCCTCCTTCTACTGCCTCGGAGCCCTCAGCCATTTGAGGAGGACCTTGCATAGGGGCGGATTCGGGTTCGGTGCTTGGCGCCGAGCCCGAATTCCCCCCCATGGTAGGCCCTACCGTCTGGGGCTGGGTCTCCTCAAGGACCATGTCTATCACAGGAGGGGCCTCCAGTTGGCCATCCCCTCCCAGAACATCGCAGGTCCCCTTGGCAGTATTGTCACTAGTCAGGTGGTGTGGGGAGGCACAGGCCTTGACCCCAGAAGGTTCAAAATTCTTGCCAGCAGGTCTTTTGAGGGAAGCGACCGAAGGGGCCTGGCTTCCCTCTCCCCCCTAAGGGGGTTTGCCCTACCGAGCCGCTTGCACGAGGGGCGGTCGGCAATGGGCTGCCTGCTGGCTTTCTTGGCAGTCCCCTTAGAAAGCAAAGGAGGGACTGCCGCTGGAGATAGGGAGGTGCCCGAAAGCACCTCCAGAGAAGGGGGTGAGGGGGGGTCCCCTACACCCGTAGGCGTAGGAGAGGAGTAAGCCTCCTCTCCGGTTAAAGAATTATGGAGGGTCCCTTGCGCAAGCACAAGGGGGGGGACCTCCATTTTCTCGGTGGAGCTGCCCGAAGGCGGCTCCGTAGATGTTTTTGGGGAAGTTGGGGGTTGGGGTTTTTGTTTTTTTTCATACATGGGCATGGTGACCCTCTTTTGATTACGGCATGCAATAGCTCATCACCTCTCGCAGTTGCCCGCACTGCGAGAGGTGCTTACAAGCCCGGCAGAGCCAGGCGCCGCCATTCGGGACCACCCCTCCCGCCTGGTGGCCTGGCAGTCCTTCGGCATGGCGGCTCCACCTTGGACACGGCGTAAAAAATATAGGTTGTGAAGAGGAGAGGAAAAGGGATGTGAGGAAGATGTGGGTGGGGATGAAGCAGGTTGTTAAAAAAAACCCATCCCGAACCGGAGCTGAGGGGTTAGGGAACAATGTCCCCCCCCCCCCCTCAGCCCCGATCCGGGGTGGTTGGCTTGAGAAGAAGGTCAGCATTCTACCCTGTGAAATTAGAGGCTGACCAGAGAAAGTTGTGGGAGAGGTTGTATGAAAAGCGACTAGGTAGGGGAGAAATCGGGCTATCTGAAGGAAGGAAGAGAGGCTAAGCTGGGGCCGGACGGAGCGCTGGATCCCGTCAACTTTCTACTGCAAAAAGAGTCTATGAATCCTTATTTGAATAAATTGGAAACTGTGGGAAAGAAGCGATAGAATTATTTTATTGGGAAGCATCCTACGAATCATGGGAAGCATCTCAATATTTGTGCCTCTCTAAAGAAAGTCTACGATATTCTTGGTCACATTCACCATTATGCAGGATAAGATATTAAAGATATTCATTAAAGGTTTGGGAAGGGATGCCGAGCGTTTCTACTTTGGTCTCTTCCATTATTTATTTTTATAACTAATATTATTGTTTCTATCTCATTTTTCTCTTAATATCTTCTTATGTCCTCGTTGGTTAAATAAATTTTATTCTTCTTTCAGAAATGAAAATTCATATGTCAAATCTTTGTTTGAGGGTTAATCTCATTTAACACCCACCTTTAATTAATGGAGATTTGGATCCTCTTACTCTTTATTCTAATCATTTTTAAATTTCTTTTGCCCTCTTAAAGCACATCAAATCAGCTTCCTCATTAATTCACTGTTTTCCAGCATATGGATATTTTTTAAAAGTTAAGTAATCCTGGTGTTTTAAAAATTGTCTGGTCTTCAATCTGTAAGCGAAAGCTATATCCATAATTTATCCACTATTTTTGACCACATAATTAAAAATATTATACTAATGTGAAATTGGAAGTTACATTTTCCCCTACCACATAAAATATAAAACATGGAAAAGTGTCTATAATAAAAAACGCTAAAACCGTGTTTGAATAATAGGGTCCGAGCAATTAATATTTTACTATGCTTAAAGACTTGCATTCGGTATTGGAATTTGACGAGTCTACATACCGATAAATGAATATGGCGGTGAATTTTCTCATTTGATTGCATTAAATTGCGCCGTACCTAGTTTTTTAGTAAATATTTTTTATTTTTTTTTTTTTTATAGAGCCCATCTGGCAACTACCCACTTGGGCATAAGTCGCCGAAAAACACGACAGCCTAGAATTAGGCTACTTTAAAGTTAAAATATGAAAACTTAACAATCAATATAAATTTGAAAAACTTAACAATCGAAGCAATCTCCGGCAGCGGGGGGAGGTCCCCCTCACCCCGGTGCAGGAGAGTGCAATCTAAAACAAAACAATAACAAAAAAAGGAACCTTAAATAAAGGGGAGAAGGCCGGCCTCCCCCAAAAAGTCAATAAGTCCACCAGTCATGGTGCACGCACTCGTCCCGAGTACAAGGGACAGGCGGTAGCGACCCCGCCCATCCCGGTACCGAGACAGGTATCGTGCGCGAAGATCACCCAGACTGGGACATTCGACAAGAATATGCCGAACAGTCTGGGGGACGACGCAGTCGTTGCAATAGGGCACATGCGAGCGCTCCACCAAGTAACGATGCGTCACACGAGTGTGTCCGATTCGAAGACGACAGAAAGCAACCTGAAGCCGCCGCGGCATTGGGGGATAGGTCCATGGGAACAGTCGCGGCGCAATGGCACGCAACTTTAAGTTCCCCTCGACCGTCTCCCATCTTCTTTGCCAAGCAGTCCGAAGAGCTGCCCGTATTCCTGCCATGTAGTCGGTGTGAGGAAGAGCGAAACGCTGGTCCGGTCGCAGAGTCCTCGCGGACTCTTTGGCGCCCTCATCGGCGCGCTCATTCCCCGCAATTCCTACATGTCCAGGAACCCAGCAGAAGATAATCTCGACATCTGCCCGGCTCGCCAAAACCGTGTCGTCACGGATTTCGCGAACCAGGGGATGCGGAGATTCCAATGCCCCGAGAGCACTCAGGGCGCTTTGTGAGTCGCTATAAATCACAATCCGGTCTCCGAACCGGGCACGTCGCGTAATCTCCCGTACCGAGTGGTGTATTGCCACCAGCTCGGCCGTGAAGACAGACGCAGCGCCTGGTAGAGCCCCGCTGACTTCAAACAGAGGGGATACGGCGTGGAAGCCGACCCCCTCTTGGGACTTGGAGCCATCCGTATACACTGGCACGGTACCAGCGTGACACGATGTGTGCTCCAAAAAGATCGAACGCAATACTCCCGGCGCAGTACAAGCTTTGGGAGCAGAGGCGTGGCGACAAATAGCCAAATGTGGTACCCTCCAGGGTGGCGTCCTGGGCAGAACCAGGGGCGCCACCGGCCCGAGAGCTATATCTACCTCTCGAAGGAGTTTCCTGGCCCTAAACCCAAAGGGCTTAGGGTATGACTGGCGTCTCTCGGCGGCATAGGCACCATCGAGATCAGCTGCGGATGCAGTGAGAGCTGTTGGCGACTGGGGGAGGCGCCGGGCTCGCGCGTACAGGCGAGTGATGCACTGCACGCGGCGCAGAGCGAGTGGCATCTCCCCAGCATCGACCAACAGGCTCTCAATGGGGGAAGTGCGGAAGGCACCGGTCGCAAGGCGAAGGCCGGTGTGGTGGATCGAATCCACCTTCCGCAATAAACGCTCGGCTGCGGATGCATAAAACTCGCATCCGTAGTCGAGCTTCGAGCGAACAAAGGATCGATAAAAAAGTAAGGCGGTAGCCCTATCAGCGCCCCAAGCGCTGAACGTCACGGAACGGAGAATGTCCATGGCGCGGGTACAAGAGACCCTAAGGCTGCGAATGTGAGCCTCCCAGGTGAGGCGTCGGTCGAATACAAGACCAAGGAAACGGTGCGACTCAACCACATCCAGGCGCACCCCATTAAGAAACAAATCTGGGTCGGGGTGAAGCCGTGGATGGCGGCAGAAGTGCACCACCTTAGTCTTGGCCAAAGAAAACCGAAACCTGTGCGCTTCGGCATAGCGAGAGACGCGGTTCAATGCCTGTTGGAGTCGGCGCTCCAGAGTTGGCATCTGGGCCGCGCCAAAAGAGATCGAAAGGTCGTCCACGTAGAGCGTAGCGAGAACATCTTCCGGCAGCACCGAGGTGATGCCGTTGATGCTCAGGGCAAAGAGTGTGACACTGAGGACACTTCCCTGCGGGACACCCTCTTCCTGCTCCTTTGGGCCGGAGAGGGCTCCCCCCACCCGTACGCGGAATCGACGATCTCGCAAAAATTCAGATATAAACATTGGGAGGCGTCCCCTCGCCCCCATCGTGTGGAGAGTCTCCATGATACCGTATCGCCATGCGGTATCATAGGCTTTCTCCAGATCAAAAAACACCGTGGAGTAGTGCTGTCTACGAAGGAAAGCCTCGCAGACGGCATTTTCCAGTCGGAGCAGAGCATCCGACGTGGAGTGGAACTTACGGAAGCCGCACTGTGCAGAAGACAGATGGCCTCCGCTGTCCAGGAAATAGGCTAATCTAACATTTACCAATTTCTCCATCAACTTGCACACGCAAGAGGTTAGAGAGATTGGGCGGAAACCGGTCGGAGTAGAGTGATCTCTCCCCGGCTTGCGAAAGGCGAGCACAGTAGCGATTCGCCAGGAGTCTGGGAGGAGACCTTCCACCCAGATCCTGTTGAACAAATCTAATAGAAAGGCCATGCCTCGCTCACCCAGGTGTCGAAGCATGGCGTACGGGACATCGTCCGGACCATGGGCGGTGTCCGCGCACGAAGCGAGAGCGGAACGCAACTCACTCACAGTAAACTTGTCGTTGAAGGGTTCTCCGCCTCTGGAGGTAAAGTCCAGCCGGCGGCCTTCCGCGACATCACGACGTGCATTGAATGCTGGCGGAGCAGCATCACGGCTAGAGAATGCGGAAAAAGCGGTCGCTAAGGATTCCGCCACGGACGCGGGGTCCGAGATTGCGGTCCCATTCTCCTGGAGAACGGGAGGGGGGTCCTGCGAGAACTTGCCCCGAATCCTTTTGACTCGCTTCCACACCTCAGCTAAAGGGGTCTTCCCGTTAAGTGAAGACACGTATGCCCGCCAAGAAGAGCGGCGGGCGTGCTTCGAACTATACCGGAACCTAGCCCTAGCCCGACGAAATTCAGCGACGGTGAAATCGTTCGGGCGGCGCTTATAGCGCATGTAGGCATAACGCTTCTGTTTGAGGGCCGTCTCACACTCGGCCGACCACCATGGGAGTGGTCGGCGTGCAAAACGGCCAGACGTCCTAGGAATAGTAGTCAGGCCCACGGCGATGAGGTTGCCGGAGAAGAACTCGACGGCCTCATCTACCGACCTAAACTCCTTGACTGAGATAGAGAATTCAGTCATTTCCTGAAATGCAGGCCACCGCGCCCGCGCCAAGCACCACCGAGGTGGTCTCTCAGGCGGCAGTTGCCCTGAAAATGATATTTGAATGGGAAAGTGATCACTACCATGGAGGTCATCGACCACCCCCCAATCAAAATCAGGCTGTGCATCCGAAGAGCACAAAGATAGGTCAAGGCAAGAAAATGAAGCGGTTCTCGGACAGTGATGCGTAAACTCATCCACGTTTAGGACACCCATCTCAAGCTCTTCGATCAGATCGGCAAGGACTTGTCCCCTGGGATTTATGGTGTAATCTCCCCAGAGAGGATGCCTGCCGTTCAGATCTCCAAGCAAGAGATAGGGCCTCGGCAACCGTGCCACGACGCGGCGAAAGTCCCCCGCGTCGAAGTCAGCTGACGGTGGAATGTACGCAGAAATGATAGTATACCTCCTATCCAGGTGCAGCTGCACAGCCACTGCCTGAAAGGAGGTATCTAAAGAGAAAGGAAGAACGGAGACATCATGCCGGGTGTAAACCGCGCATCCCCCAGCCCGGCCGTCCCGCGGTGGTTGGGTCGCAAGACCCTTATACCCCGGGAGGGCAGGCAGGGGGCACGCGCCTAGCATGGTCTCCTACAAAAAAATAGCTAACGGGGAACGGGATGAGGCGAGCCTCCGCAGCTCCTCCCAGTTGGCCCGGAGTCCACGGCAATTCCATTGAAGGAATATGCCCTCCAGGCCTAGCTCGGAGGAGACGCGGGGGCCCTCCTCGAATTGAAGACCCTCACGGGAATGGCCGTACGCTTCCCGGGGGCAGAACCCCGGGCGCTGTTGGCCGGACAAAGCGCTGAAGGCGCTGTCGCCTTCGAGGACTTATTGGGGGAGGTTGGGCTCGCCATGCGAGTCTTTTCCTCCCTCCGCCTCGAAACTTTAGGCGGGCGTTGCGGCTTCGGAGGCGGGGGGCCCTCTTTTCGAGGAACCACCGTCTCCGAGCCACTCGCTCCACCTCGGGGCGTGGGCAAAGGGGCCGAAGCTCCTTTGTTGCTGTCCTCCTTTCGGGGAACAGCTTTAGGAACCCCGGAAGATGGCCTAGCGACCATCTTCAGGGGTGTTGCCTCCTGTGAGTCTAACGACTCGGTGGAGGCGCGTGGCCGTTTCGCTTTACGCGAAACGGTCACGCTGGGGGAAGAGGGGGGAGCCCTGGTTTTAGCCGGGGCAGGGTATGAACCCTTTTTGCCGCCAGCTTTACCAGGGGAGCGCCCAGGTTGGGTAGAGCCCACAGAAGGGCTCCGAATGGGCGCGGAAACAACCGTGCTCGTTGGCCTGGATGGGCCAGGAGCAGAGGGTGCCTTTCTAACTATTGAGGCATATGACGTCCCAGGCAGAGCCGGGCGCGCCAGGACCAAGTCCTTTGCCTCGCGGAATGAGAGTCGATCCTGGGCCTGAACGGCCAGGATTTCTTTCTCAAGGAGATATGCACCACATTGCTTCGAAGAAGCAGGGTGCGGCTCTCCGCAATTGACACACTTGGCCACACACGATTTGGACTTATCGTGTGCGACCTTGGAGCATTTTACACAGACTTCGGGTGACCCCGATTTTGCACGTCTACATGATCGATTCGTATGGCCGAAGCGGTGGCAGTAATAGCACCGCCGCGGCAGTGGCACGAATGCCTTCACGCGGTAGCGGTACCAACCGGCACGCACCGACTCAGGGAGCTTGTCACAGTCGAACGTGACGAAGAGTGTAGGGGTGGGTCTCGAGGCCCCTCCCTGTTTTCTCATCACACGTTCGACCTTGACCGCCCCATGGTCGGCCAGCTCTAGGGTGATGTCCTCAATGGAGTAGTCAACAAGTTCCCTCGCATAAACTACTCCTTTCACAAAGTTCATGGTAGAGTGCGGCGTCACACTCACCAGGGTGCCATGAAGTGTCCGAAGAGCACTTATCTTGGCCGCCTCGGCGGGATTCGCCGCATTCGCCAGAAGGCTCCCGTCCGAGAAACGGGTTACCTTCGGCTCTCTACCAATTGCACTAGCTAATCCTCTCCTCTGATGGATCATGTTGCCCTTGGACAACATGGTGCCATCAGTGGAGCGAATAACGAGGAAGCGTTTGAAGCCAGCGGGCTCGAAAACGCCAGGTAACCTCTGAATCAGGGGCCCCGATGTCATCGAGGCTCCGCCCTGTGCATTCTTGGTCTTAGTCGTAGTCATGGGCTCCGCACACGAAGGGGTAGAGGGGCCGGATGTGCCGATCTTGGCTTGGTCGCCTACCAAAGTGATAGCAGACCCATCCGTCCCCGCAGCCCCCGCGGATGGAGAGGAGCCCCGAGTCTTCTTCGTCTTTTGAGTCTTTTTAGTCTTTTTCTTTTTAGGAGAGGAGGGCGGGGAATGAACCCGCTTTTCACCTCCGCCGGCAGAAGTCCCCAGGCCAGATGGACCAGCCTCAGCCAGGTCCCTCTCCGAAATGGAGAAGGTCCTGGTTGTCGTAGGGGCACCTGTCGGAGGAGATCCCTCCCCTCCTTCTACTGCCTCGGAGCCCTCAGCCATTTGAGGAGGACCTTGCATAGGGGCGGATTCGGGTTCGGTGCTTGGCGCCGAGCCCGAATTCCCCCACATGGAAGGCCCTACCGTCTGGGGCTGGGTCTCCTCAAGGACCATGTCTATCACAGGAGGGGCCTCCAGTTGGCCATCCCCTCCCAGGACATCGCAGGTCCCCTTGGCAGTATTGTCACTAGTCAGGTGGTGTGGGGAGGCACAGGCCTTGACCCCAGCAAGGTTCAAAATTCTTGCCAGCAGGTCTTTTGAGGGAAGCGACCGAAGGGGCCTGGCTTCCCTCTCCCCCCTAAGGGGGTTTGCCCTACCGAGCCGCTTGCACGAGGGGCGGTCGGCAATGGGCTGCCTGCTGGCTTTCTTGGCAGTCCCCTTAGAAAGCAAAGGAGGGACTGCCGCTGGAGATAGGGAGGTGCCCGAAAGCACCACCAGAGAAGGGGGTGAGGGGGAGTCCCCTACACCCGTAGGCGTAGGAGAGGAGTAAGCCTCCTCTCCGGTTAAAGAATTATGGAGGGTCCCTTGCGCAAGCACAAGGGGGGGGACCTCCATTTTCTCGGTGGAGCTGCCCGAGGGCGGCTCCGTAGATGTTTTTGGGGAAGTTGGAGGTTGGGGTTTTTGTTTTTTTTTCATACATGGGCATGGTGACCCTCTTTTGATTACGGGACGCAATAGCTCATCACCTCTCGCAGTTGCCCGCACTGCGAGAGGTGCTTACAAGCCCGGCAGAGCCAGGCGCCGCCATTCGGGACCACCCCTCCCGCCTGGTGGCCCGGCAGTCCTTCCGCATGGCGGCTCCACCTTGGACACGGCGTAAAAAATATAGGTTGTGAAGAGGAGAGGAAAAGGGATGTGAGGAAGATGTGGGTGGGGATGAAGCAGGTTGTTAAAAAAACCCCATCCCGAACCGGAGCTGAGGGGTTAGGGAACAATGTCCCCTCCCCCCCTCAGCCCCGATCCGGGGTGGTTGGCTTGAGAAGAAGGTCAGCATTCTACCCTGTGAAATTAGAGGCTGACCAGAGAAAGTTGTGGGAGAGGTTGTATGAAAAGCGACGAGGTAGGGGAGAAATCGGGCTATCTGAAGGAAGGAAGAGAGGCTAAGCTGGGGCCGGACGGAGCGCTGGATCCCGTCAGCACGGCGGCCAGGATGGCAAATCGCCGCGCCCCTTACGGGGTTTTAGTAAATAATAGAACTACGTTTATAGCTCTAAAATATATCAAAAGAATCAAATGACATCTCCAATTTTTCGACATTTTCGATGCAGGCGTAAAGCCCATAAAATGGTAGCGGTGAAGAGGAAACAAAGATTGGTTGTCTTCAGAAAATATATCTTCCATTTTAAAGATCTAGCTCTTTGTTGCAGTGAGAGTTTTTTAATCATATTTCAAGTATAGCAATTTATTAAAGCGATATTTACTTTCTCCACCTGAAATGGTCTAAAGGGTGGGAAAAAAGGTTGGTTTAAGGAAAGAAAAGCACCCTGAAAGTCTAAAATGCTGCAACTAGTATATTAACTGAACTAAGTATGAAGTTATATTCTTTACATTAATCTTTAGCTGTATTAGTTTGTAAATAAATGCGAAGCTAAGAGTATAATTTAATATTTTAGAAAAAGTTTGTTTTTCCAAATCTACAAACATATCAATTCGAAATTAAGACAATTAAGGTAATTCAACAGCTTTGAATGACTTTTCAATATTACTCTTATAAATCACATACTGCCTCCAATATCAGAACCTGCCATTGTCAAATTTGGGAATTTTGGGAAAATTCATATATAAATGTGTTTTAAAACAATGTAAAGTTTTTCTTGGGCAAATCCAAAAATGGAGCTTTCTAGTTTTTTTTGTTTTTTCGCTATTACAATCGCGCAATATTGTACTGGGGGTTGAACTTCCACCACTCCAACTACTTTTAAATAAAATCAATAAATTCGAATTCAAAGGCGATGCTAGATGTCGTTAGGCCTGAAGTTTTTATACGGTGGTTCCTTGATTTCAGGCATATAAGCCTCAACACTGAATGCTATTTAAATCAATCTTTATTTTTTAAATTGATTAATATTAAATTTTCATATCATATTTTAATTGAGAACAAGTTCACTTCAAAATTATATACACTATAAGGTTATTCAAAATTCCCAATGTGCCTCCTAAGATGGCGGCCACTCTATTTTTTGCCATAACATCATAACTAGAAATTTGCGCACATTAAGTAGTGAGGAAGCTGCGGGAGCATGAAACTCAATACGCCGTTCTCACACAGAATTTCGCTGGTCGAGATGGATCAGCGCAGGTGTATTCAATTTAAGGTGCTTTATTACCGTCTTCGTCCAGTTTGATAACGCCGTCCAGCTCCGAGGCTCAGCAGCCGTGTTCATCTTACCCCCTTTTAGGGTTGAAAGGAATATCGCTTATTTCCTTTTCGCCTCGTCGATGGTCCGAAATTATCATGGTCGATGTTTGCTTAAGCTGCGTCCGATATCCATTGGGACGCCTTGCTGCGCACAGCCTTCTGACGACCATGGCTGTAGCTCAAATTTAAGGTGATATGCGCAAAATAATAAGATTACAGAAGCCCCGTTTATTCTCCGAAAGATTGTCTTGGGTTTCTCACCTTTCACTACATTGGTTGAGACGTCCTGCAATCCCGCAGACGAATGTTGATTTGTGATTATTTCTCCCTGGAGCCGAAGTGATCTCAATCCCCTTCGGAGTTAATCTGGACGCCTTCGCATCAGGACGGCATCGACGAAGACCTGGCCATTGGTCTTCTACCTCCCCAGTTCATTCACCAGATGTAAGCAAGAGTCCTTTGCTCGTAAGTCCCACCTCTCCGTTCCCAGCCTTAAAAAGAATTACCCATTTTGTATAACGACAATAGAATTGCTAAGTTTTTCCTTCAATCCCGCTTATTGGATCACTTATATATTTTTCCCGGAGCTAGTTTCCTACATTTTTGCATATCATAATATACTCTGGTCGTACTAATTATTATTTAGATTCCCATATTTTGCTGTGCCCTTGAGACGAACTCCACAAACGTATTCCAATTCAAAGAGCCAACCATAATTATCTTGCATTCTAGTTGGAAGATATTTACCATCCCCCAATTTAATTGTACCCGAGCACAGCGCCCACAGTGGCGGCCTGGTTTACAGGCGTGTGTACCTTTTTGAGACTTTTGGGTCACACGCCTTCGTCCCTCGACATACATATATGTATATATATATATATATATATATATATATATATATATATATATATATATATATATATATATATATATATATATATATATATATATATTATATATATTTTTATATTTAAATATGGTGTCGGGTATAGTTGAGTTTGCTTTTTTTGCTGGCCCATGAGACGATAATTTTCCATTTTCATTGGTGGTAACCCTTTACTAATTCCTGAGCTGGATTAAGAAGATGGAAAATTGAATTCGATAGGGATTAAATTTTCGCTTTGTCAATTGTCTTTTATATATTTCTTTTTTTGGGGGGTGTGCATTTCTTTTTGAGATGGCAAATCTTAGTAGATTTATCAGATTGTGGGGGGGAGGGGGGGAAACTTCCGTGAGAGCCCTATAGTCTGTGTCCTGTGTTCCGTGTACGTTCGAGCTTCTTGACGCACACGTACTTTCATCGATGTCGTCCTTTGATAGATTCCACAAACAAGGTCAAATCTTGGGATTAACAAAAAAGGATTTAATTGCCTATATCCAGGTCAAAGAAAGAAATAAAAGGGAAGAAAGAAGAGAACAAAGAGAAGCTGAAAGAGGGCAAAAAGAAGCAAAAAAAGAAGTGAAAAATTTCAAAGAGAAACAGAAGAAAGGGAAAGAAACCCTCAACATGAGAGAGAGCTACTTCGGTATAACGTAGAAACCCTCAAACCCCTTCAGTTAAGTTACCCTTATCTAAGGATGGCAAAAAGATTTTCGAAGTGAATTCGTGGGACATAGAGGAGAATGGAATGGCACGCTTACTTCCCTTGATCAACAGCAAAATTGGGGAAATTTTCATATCTCTCCCTGGCAAAGACACCCTTAATTAATCGACTCTCAAGACCAAATTGCTAAATTTTGCAGGCAAGAATATTACCTGGCCAAACTTACCGTTAGTTTGGCTTTAAACTTCAGAAAAGACTACAATTGAGGCTGGACTCGGCTCTAGTAGCACGCTTATACAAGTCTCTGTTCGATTTCGTCTTATGTGATTAGTTAAGGGCTGCGGTGCAATTCGAGATCTGTGCATTTGTAGATGATAGATAAGCGTATACCTTTAAGGAATGCCTGGAAGAGGCGAATGTACACGCGTCTAGCCATAAACTGTATCCGAAGGACCCCAAGAAATCACATCCACAATCTCTTAAGTGTAAGAGTAATTTTCTCAAGTCCTCCCATAAACATTTTCCCCATTTTGTCAAAGTTGCTGGTCCCTCGAAAGAACCGAGCGATATTAAGCCACTCCTAAATAATCTCCCACCATTCGATTACCCCTTGCGGACAATCGTTTGTTTCACATGTGGCCTGCTCGGATATTTTGAAACCAACTGCCCCAAAAACTCTTACCTTCGCTTTGCCGTCATCCAACAAGTCCATCAGGCCAATGCTTCTCTTTCTCAATCAGCTGCTTGCCCACTAACACCAGCTTCTGTCCCGACTAACGGTTCCCCTGGATATCAAGTTAAATTTTTATTTAATAAATGCTTCTCCGGTGGGCTTGAATTTGATTGAGGAACTGTGACTGGGTGCCGAGTGTCAACTCCTGTGACAAATCGGTGCACCTGCGTCGTAGTGTTGGAAAAATTGCCCCTTCCAGTAAGTCTCAACCCGGAGAGGTATGCAGTAGTCCACGACTACTTGGAGCATGACATCCGGTTCGCTGTCGTTCGTGCTACCTATATTATAATTACTTCAATGGTTGGGTGGAGGCAGTTGCAGTCCTTATTAAGTTCCTTGCTGTGTTGTTTGGCTCAGGCCTTAAAAGAGATTGCAATCCCCGTGCCTTTTGAAACTCCGTATGCTCGCAAATTTGCGTCCCTTCATAAAAAAGAATTTGCAAGTGAGCAGAAGAAGCGCTCTTCACTCCAGCTCCTGTGGGAAAAAGTCCAGCATGACAATCAGGTTTCTGATTGTTGCCCAAGCAAGGTTATATATAACGTTAAAAAAGAACTCCTCTACCGTTCTACCTCGACCGAAAAGAATCTTTCGATATTTCTTTTGGCCAGGCGCTGCCAAAGAAATTGCAGAATTTTGTCGATCCTATGATATTTGCCAAAAGACGACGGCAAAACGAAGAATCAGACCTCTTCCCCTGCAAAAGAACCCCATTATTTCTGAACCCTTTTTTAGAGTGGCTATCGACTTGATTCGCCCAATTCACCCTGCGTCAAGGGAAGGAAAGTCTTATATCCTCTCACACTCATGGACTTCGTTACAAGGTTCCCTGACGCAGTTCCCCTTAAAATAATCGATAACATAACGTACGCAGAAGCCTTAATAGCTATCTTTTCTCGTGTCGAGCTCCCTAAGGAGATATTGTCTGAAGGAGGCACACAATTTACGTCCTAACTCATGGAATACGTGGGATAACTTCTGATAAAACCTCTCTTTACAACCCCTTTCCAACCTGCTGTTAAAGGAAACTGCGAAAAATTAAACGTGACGCTGAAGACCGTCTTGAAAAAGCTGTGCTACGCTCAGCCTTAAGAGTGTCATCGGTATCTGCCAGTCGCTCTCTTTGCGTACCGTGAAATAACTCATAGAATTTTAGGGTTCGCCCCGTTCGAACTTTTTTTATGGGCGAAACGTCCGAGGCACTATGATATTCTTAACGAATTGTTCGCAAATCCCGCCTCCTTGAAGAGAGTAAACCTCGTATTCGTATTTATTAGACATAAGGAACCGCTTAGAGGAATGTGCCGAAATCGTGTATAAAAATACGAATCTTAATTTTGGGGAAATACCAGACATATTTTCACATAAAGGCAGAAGATTGACACCTTCGACCAGGTGATGAGGAATTGCTCTTACTCCCCAAGGAATGTATTAAGCTCTTTTCACTTTGGAAAGGCCTGTTCCTTGTTTTAGAAGCACGAGGACCCATAAAATACCTCATAATAACCCCCTCCGGTAATATATTATATCACATAAACATGCTTAAGCAATAAGAGGGGTGGTCAATAAATTCTGCAATTTGGATATAAGGAAACAAGATATGAAGTAAAGTGTTTTATTATTTTTCAATATAACTACCCTCAACTTCAATGCACTTGCGCCACTTGTCCCTGAGGCTTCGAATTCCCGACAACCAGAAATCTCCCGACTGCTGTTCAATCCACTCGTGGACGGTGAGCTGGACATCTTCATGGTCCCGAAACCGGCCTCCACGCAGTGCAGCCTTAAGCTGGCGGAATAAAAAGTAGTGGCTAGGAATCCTAGTGATGGACTCTTGTTTCATTACCTGTCACTATGCGTGACTCAAATCCCACCAGGTATTGGTTGTACAGGAGCAGCAGCTCTTCCGAACTTTGACGACGTTGGAGTCTATCATGGGGTGTGAGGTTTCTCGGGACCCAAAGAACAGAGACCTTGGTTATGGCTAAATTGTCGTGGATAATGTTGATAACACCTCCATGTAATATTCCAAGTTCTTGCTCGATTTCTTCGGCCTTCACCGTCGATTTTCGAGGATTATCCTCTCCACACGGGCCACATTGTGCTCGTTGGTCACGTCTGACAGGCGTCCTGTACGGGGTCATCTTTAACGGACTCACGACCATGGCGAAACTCCCTATTCCAGCGAGCAATGGTTGCATAGGAAGGGGCGGTGTCGGTGTCGAGAGAATCTATTAAGGCCCTTTGCATTCCATACGTGCTATAGGAGATTGATTTTTTGATTGATTGATTTAAGAACAATGTGTGTAATTTTCAGCTAAGGACTTTATTATAAATACACATCTCTGGTATAATTAATTAATGTCTGTCCTTTGCCATCGTTATCTCAGGGTTGCCTAGTCTGTACATTCTACTTAAAAATGTGCTCACTTACCTTTTAACAATATTTGACGGAAGACCATTGTTTGAGGTACTGAAATTCTTTGTATATAAGAATATAAGATGAACAAATATTGTTTGCGCGGTGAAGATGGGTCTTAATGGAAGAGATTTTATATTTTAAATCTAAGGAAGTTAAAAAGGTTAATATTAACCTCGTATTATTGGAGTTCCAATAAACTGATATTTCTTGACTATTTAGATTTTTCCTTATTAAAATATCTAAAAAGCGAAGGGTGTTATTGGATATTATATATCCAATATCAGAGTTAATTGTGTTTAAAATATTAAAAAATTCTAAAGTTTGATTATTTTGATGCGTTTATATATACTCGTATTTATATATAGACGCACCCGTATCATTTTCAAAGGTTGATATATGTAATTTAAGGTATTGAAAACAGAGCTCTATCTATATACATCGTTATTTAGATGTTAACAATCATATGAACGTAATTATATGAAATTATAGGAATTGAAACGAGGGTTGAAACAGCTTAACATGGTTAATTTATAATGGACACAGGATTAAGATGGGTAGAAATTTATTATTCGGGGCGCGGAGCCACGATATTTATAATTAATTTCTGATATATATATATATATATATATATATATATATATATATATATATATATATATATATATATATATATACGTTTATGAATGAGGGAAAAATATTTACCTAAATGGCCCTGATGTTTTTTTAAGGAATAAATATAATACTTTTATTTATTTTCGGTTATCAATCTTATTCCTTTATCGCTGATTAATTGTTACAAAGCAAAATTCTCTTTTTCATGAGAAGAAGCAACAAAAATAGAAGAGAGCTACACAAGGTAGGCAACAGGAAAAGTTCGGAAATTATCTTAATTCAATTAACATCCAGGCAACATTTTTGAGCTCCAGGATTGTAAGAATCTTCACTTTGATATTTTCTTATTGTTCATCAAATAGAAGTTTATTCAGCGATGTACTATTACAGCGGATAGAATGCAGAATCTTCGAACCTTGGCTTTATTACTTTATATAGTACATTATGTTAAGAACAAATCCAAGAAGGAGCAGTGATTTATTTTTTCCAAATATAAATTGAATATACCAAAACACATAAACAATGGGATACGGCCTAGTAAATAAAAACAATCCTCTCTTTATTTTGCAAATATTAGCAACATTGAGATAAAGTTCCAATTCTGTTGGGCTTTTTTACTATCGTTAAACTTAAATTTCATACAGAAAAATGCATAAGACAGTGAAAATCAGTGCTAAATAATTTAACAAAACCAATAATTTAGACTTCGTAAGCAAAGATATTCTTCACGAGCAAACGGATGATTGCAATATTATGAAATAATTATTGCCAGATTATGACTCGTAAAGATCATATTTTCTTTTTTATAGAAGAAAAGAAATAGAATATATCAAGGGTTGCATTATGACTTAGTATGCTTGCATCATAATTTGAAGGAAAATAAACAAAAAATAGAGCCACCCCTTTTGTCTTAATGTTTTAACAATTGATGGCGCAGTCAATATTTACAATGATGTCCCCTGTTCTTCGGGAGAGCTTTAATTCATTTTACCAGACTACAGATCAAATTTGTGAGGATACTTTGTCTGGCACAAGTTGATCTTTGTTCAATAAGCTCCTGGAACTGTTCATAATTGGATGGTTTTTGTTTATCAATCGGCAATTTGATTATTGCCGACAAATTCCCTATTGATATAATTATGGTTAAATCCTGGGCATATAGCTTAAAAGTTCCATGAAATTGTTAGCCAAGAACTTTATTATTGCTTTAGATTTGTAATAAAGTGGGCCATCATGCTATAAAAATTATTGGGTGTTATCTTAAAATTGATCCTGAACTGTTAGGAAAATGTGCTGCTAAAGCATTTATTGGTACTATTTAGGTTCATGGCGTTGTTCTTAGAAAAAAATGTTATTGCTCTATTTCCATTAGATGAAAACCAGCCACAGACATGGAGAGTGTTCTGCCAAACTAGCGATTTGGCAGAATTTCCAAGCAAAAGCAAAAACCCTTATCAGAGAATATCACTTTGTCCAAGTTCTACATTCCATTTTTTTTTTACAAAAGTGTAGCATATGCGTAGAGTTCTTTTTGATGAGATGAAGCTTCTTCGCAGCCTTTCATGCCTTCAATCCTTTGTTGAATAGTCTCCGCCTCACTGTGCGCACAAAAGCGTTCAGACCTGCATTTTTACAATCGTTAACAAGCTTCGCCCTTAAGGCAACTCGACCATTGCAATGGAGCCCTACCAAGCAGCTATGTGTTGTTCATTCGAACAATGTGAGTGTCCAGAAGATTTCTTCACAGTTGTGTACCCAGGCTTTTCAAAGATGCTGCTCCTTAATGAGACACCCTTAGCAACAATCTCAATTAATTTTTGTCCACTTTGGTGCATAAAAAATAATAGTTACAATAATTTCTCGGTAAAGAACACTATCTGGAATTTAAATGAATGCAAACATTTATTTAAGTAAGGTCTGGGTACCAAAAGACGAGTGTTCTCACTTACTCTGATTTAGGACATTTTGAGCTGCAAAACATTCTATAATTCCTGGAAAAACCTTGAGAGAAGCTAGAGAATTATATCATTCAAAAGGGAATGTAAAAGAACACAAAGGTTATAAATTTCGTAAGACTTGTCCGAAGATATATGATGTTATTGCCAAATAAATATATGGCTAACCTTGGGAGGACTTTGGCAATAATACTTTTTGAAAGGGAATGTAGAACAACATAAGGGTTTTCTATTTTGTCAGAATCGGCCAAATAATTAGGAAGTTATTGCCAAAACAATATAATTCCTGCGTTAACATTGGGAGGACCTTGGGAATTATATCATTCAAAAGAAAATGTAAAATAACATAAGTGTTTCAAATTTAGTTAGAATCGGCCGATGAGTTATGAAGTTATTGCCAAATAATTCCCCGGCTAAACTTCGGAGTAGTTTGCCAATTATAGCACTCCAAAAAAAATATAAAATAACATAAGGGTTTCAAATTTCGTTAGAATCAAAAGAATAATCACAATGTAATTACCAAAACAAACAAAACAACAACGGAGACCAACCGATCTACCGATATAGTAAGATGTAGTGTCGCCCGTGACTAAAGCAATGTCTGCGGACCAAGAAGTAGCGTGCTCTCACTTATTCTAATGTAAGACTTTAGTACCTTTAAAACTTCGAAATAATTCTGGAGAAACCTTAGCAGAACATTGCCAATTTTATCATTCAAAAGAGAATGTAAAACAACATAAAGTTCGAAACCCTTATGAGGTTTTACATTGTCTTTGGAATGATATAATTGTCAAAGTCCTCCCAAGTTAGCCCGGGAATTATTTTGTTTTAGCAATAACGTCATAACTATTCTGCCGATTCAAACGCAATTTTAAACCCTTAAGTTGTTTTACATTCTCTTTTGATGATAGAATTGCCAAGATCCTCCCAAGTTTAGTCCGGGAATTATTGAAACTTTTGAAGGTCGTTGAGCCATAAATCAGAATAAGAGAGAGCACGCGATATTTTGGTCAGTATAACTTGTTTCTTCTAAATGCTGACATTTTAATGAACCTGGTATGATGAAAACGATTATAATATTTTTTCGTAGAAGGTAAATTAAAAAAAATATTTATATATTAATCTCAAATCTTTTACCCATGAGTGCAATCCCTCATTTAGCGATATGTGAGTATGAGTACTATCATACAGGAGTCGATTACTCCACGGTCGCATTCATATAACAGGAAAGTAAGTATATCCCACATTAACTGCGAGTATCAAGACAAATAAGTTTAATCTTTCTCGAATTTGGATGCAAAGAAAAGATAGAACTCAAAATAATTTAAAGTAACTCACCTGAAATCGAATTTCCTCATCCACACCCACTCACACCAAACTTGTCTTCATAACTTCTTCTTGCCCGGATATGCAATTATGTAGAGAATAATTTGTAAATAAATGAGTTTTTATATATGAATACACTTTGAACACCCTGTAATCTAAGTGAAGAGTATTCAATGACTAATTTCAGGTTTTTCCATTACTTCATTTATATATTTTAATAGAAAAAGTTCAAATTGAGCGGTACTTCATGGCCTGATGTGTGGGAGTATGGAACGTACATACTCGCATGTCGCCAGGCGTTCGTGGAAACGAAATATATTGGTCGTTTGAGTTGACCTTCGCTTCCCCCCCGTCCCTCGACATTCTACCGACCTCCTCCGCCTTCCCCTTGACCTAAGTTGTTATCCGTGCTAAACTTCCCCAACAGGCGACAGGAAGTCTCAAGAAAGAAGGCCTATCTCACAGAGAAGCCTAAATTCTATTTGCCTTCTTTATGATACCATGGAGATTGTCCAGAAGGCACCGCGATAAGCGGAAGGTCATATAGGGAATCTCTCTCTCGATTTCACACAGTCCGCGGTATAAATGAAAACGCCGTTCATCCCTCGCCAGAAGTGTGCAAGGCCTACTCGCGTAACTCTCACGTTTAACGAGAGTCGCTGCCGTAACGTAACGACTGCCAACGCGCACCCGCTAAGTTAACTTGATCGCTGTCTCAAATAGTTCCTAAGGCAAATCCCGCCCCGCAAAGTCTGTGATTGGAAGAATACGCTCTGTCGCTCAACGTAACTTGAGAAAGAAAAAGGAACAACTACCTACTTACTGGAAGTAACGATTTGTTAGTGTCACATCCAGTTAGGAGTGAACTAACCGGAACTCCAGTCAGCAGCCCCGAACCCGTGGTCTTATCCCCACTCTCCCCGTGAACTCGTGTTAACGCCACCCGAACCACCCCGTCTGGACCTGAGTAGTCGTCTCTCCAATCCATCACAATTAATGGTAATCTGTAAACCCCGTTACCCTCTATTCTTAACTTACCTATTTAATTAACAGTGATTGATACTCCCATTGAGTCATTATAAATCTAGACGCTTAACGTCAGTGTTATCCTCCCCATTTTTAAGGAGATTCAAGTGAGTCATTGCCTGATATTATTATTTAAAATTGCTGTCAACCCTGGCTAATCCGTGATTAATATTTAATCCTTATTTACCTAAATGCCCGTTTAACTATTGCTACTAATTATTATTTTGATGTAAAGTAAAGTTTATTTTTGTACGTTTGTTTATTTGTGGCTCCTCCTTTTTGACGTACCCTTGGCAAGACTTTAATTAAGAATCCCTTCGGCTAATTTATTCAACCTGTATTATGCACTCTTAGAATTTAACAATCACAAACCCACCCCAAGTAACAAGTGGGACTTTTATAGTGAGAATCCTGGCCGTGGCACAACCCGCCTCTAACCAGCTTTCACACGTTTAGTAGGAATTAAAGCCTATATATATATATATATATATATATATATATATATATATATATATATATATATATATATATATATATATATATATAATGATCGTAGATTTAGTCATAGGGTCTCAATGCCATCGACTTAAACAAAAGCGGTGTGTCCAGATCAAGCACTCGAATAATTATTGGAATAATTATATATGAATACTCTTCGAGCACCCGGTAAGCTAAGTGAAGAGTATTGAATGACTAATTTCAGGTTTTCCATTACTTTATTTATATATTTTAATAGAAAAAGTTCAAATTGAGCGGTACTTCATAGCTTAATCTTTGTGTGCTTGTGGCAATATTCTAAACTTGTTATAATGTGTCATAAAATGTCTCATTTAACAATTGCTACCCCTCTGCTGAAGCCTTTAGTAAAAACTAAACATTGTTTAATAAATATTAGAAGACTATTATCTAGTATGAACAATCAGTCTTCAGATTAAAAAAAAGTTAGTACAGATAAGCAATCTCTACGATGGCTTATCTATAAACTAACCAAATGGAGCTTTAAGTGTAAAATATGAAAATAAAAGCTAAACCTAACCCTCTCCTTTATGTACATTATTTCTTTTTGTAATTTATATGTAAACATTTACTCATTTTTTTAGATGTGTAATCTTTTCTGTCTCTTTTGATAGATGTCTAATATTAAGTATCTCATTTTAGAGGTGGCTATGTTTACTAGTGACTGATATTGTTCATAATTATTTATGTTTCATTAATCATTAAAAAACTTAAGTTCTCCATCTGCATTTTAGTGACTTTCTAAAATAATTAAATCCAATTCATTATTTTGAGAATCCAACCTCCTTTCCACAATGGTAGCGGCAGGTAAATAACTTGAATATACTTACTCATAATCCTCTTAGCATTTTCGAATAGAAATATTAATTATGTATACGTTATGTTACTCTCCTCCATTTTGCATATATATGTATTAGCTGAAGAAAATAAAAACCTCTGATAATAAAAAAATATTCAGAATATGTATATAACCCAAGAGGAAATAAATGATTACACTGTTCTGCGTCAAAAAAGTACCTTATGTTTTATGTAGTGTTTTTAATAAAATTTACCTTCTAAACCCGAATCTTGCATCCGTTTTTCTTTATCAGGTCTAGTTTTTGCGATACAGGGAGTGATAGTAATTTTATAGTTTATACATGTCCTATATTACATCAAAATTTCAATAGTTTTTGCACTACCGTATTCGCAATAAATTTTGTGTACATTTTAAGTAATTATGTTAATAAGTTTATATTTTTACAGGTTAGAAATTGCTTAGAATTATAATAATAAGAATAATAATAATAATAGTTGTTGAGTTAAAAATCAACAGAAAATGTAGGAATAGCTCCGACATATTTTGCTATGTTTGCGGCAAAGTGACTTTTTCCAAGCAGCAATCTACAATCTCTCCTGTAATTAAATCTTTGTATCATGCACATTTGGGAATAAGGCTAGGAGATCAAGATAAAAGTTTTGCACTACATATCTGCTGGAGTTAGGGCAAACAGAAGTCTCTCTCTTTTGGTGTTTCCATGGTGCGGAGAGAGGGTAACGACCACACTACGGACTGCTATTTTTGCATGACAAATCTTAAAAGTGAGCATTGTATCAAGTATTTAAGGTTTCTGTATTATACCGGCTCCTGTAAATGTCATTATTATGCATAGACTTAGCATAAAATTAAAAACTAACATAGTTCACTTCAGCATGGCATATCCCCTGCCCCATAGTCCAGGAATTCCAAAACCTCCTCCCCCTGAACATATAGAGGTCCATTAAGAGATTAATATGGAATTTGATCAAGATTATGACACATCTAGGGCTTAAAAGGAGAATGCACAACTTCTTGGCTCTCGACTTTGTGAAAGTAATCTTCTTGCTAAAGAAACCACATTTTTTTGGTACAGAAATAGAGAACAAAAGTTTCGAAGCTATTTTTTACAGCATTCTTCAAGCTATTTAGTATACTGCGCCAATATTAAAGTTGTTGAGGCCCTTTGAATTCTCTACAACACATTAGAATGGAGACTTTCCATAGATTCCTCCAGTAGAAGTTTAAAAGCTGTCTTACTGCATATTGGTAACAAGATAGCTTTTATAACTGAAAGTTATAAAAATATGAAAATATTACTGGATGCAATAAATTACTCTACCCACAATTGGAGGATATGTGGTGACTTAAAGGTAAGATCATTTTACACTTGGCATTTCTAATCTCATTGATATTGACATTCTCATTTTTAATTATTAATACTTGTATACACCTTTTGGTCAACTTACATTTTACAAGAATGCAAATATTTTTTGTTGAAGTGTGCCCCTATAGGTTAATGCATCCTTTTGAGTTAATGGGGAACTTATCCTAATTGAGAAGGTATACGATATAACTCAATAAACTCAAAATAAGAGGTACATATATCCAATTAGTTCCAATACAATGATTTAATGCAACGGCATACAGGATTTTTCAGTACATATTCATATTCTTATTGTTTTAAGAAATATTACTTTTAATTTGTTTTAAGAAATATTACACTTTGATTTACATACCCTGCTCTTATACTTATAGTGTCTCTTATACTTGTTATGCAAACAGGCTACATGAAGCATCTCTGTTCCCTATGTTTATGGGAGAGTCGTGCAGATAGTATGCAGTATGAGAAGAAGGTTTGGCCTCCACGAGAAGCATTTAGAATTGGATAAAAGAATACTGCTTCCTCCACTGCATATACAGCTTGACATAATGAAAATTATGTCAAAACCCTTAATAATTAAGGCCAAGCTTTTAAATTTCTTCTTCAAAATTTCCACAAATCAATGACGCTGAGCTTCATGCGAGAATTTTTGATGGGCCTCAGATCAGGAATTTGATGAGAGATTAGCAGTTTAAGGAATCAATGAAGGACATAGAAAAAGATGCCTGGAAAGCTTTCAAAGCTGTAGTTAACAATTTTCTAGGCAATAAAAGAAACCCAGAATATGTTGCCCTGGTCAATCAGCTGCTAACAAGTCTCAAACATTTGGGAGCTCAAATGTCTATAAAGATACACTTTTTACAGTCCCATCTGCATTATTTTCCCAACAACTGCGGGGATTACAGTGAAGAACAGGCGCAAAGATTCCACCATGGCATAAAAACAATGGAATCCAGGTACCATAGTAAATGGAACATGAGCATGCTTGCTGACTACTGTTTGTGTTTGAAGCGTGATGCACCAGATGAGAGGCACAAAGGAAAATCGTCAAGGGCCTCTTTTCTTGGAAATTACAATTATTTTCTTTATTATTTTGCATTCTTTAATTTTATGTTTTATTAAAAGAATTATAGTTTACATGCGTTTATTCCTGTTTCTATGATATAACAATAATAATGTATTAATAGATAAAGGTTTTTGAAAAAAAAATTCAGGAAAAATGAGAAAATCTTAATGAAAATGGTGTATGTTGGACTGATAAAATCTGACCTGATTGAACAAAAACGCCTTCATTTTTGAGCTCAGAAAGTTTAATTTATTAAGAAACTACAGAAAAATCCTGAGGAACATAAAAATTTTTTCTAACGCAGGCCTGTGTTATATAACTGAATAATTCAGAAATATATGAACCGAAAATCCGATTCAATATTTCAATTTTAATAAAAGAAAGTTTTATCGTATATATTTTATTCCTTCTTTTAAAAGAAAAGTAACTTGATGGTCGCCAAGTATAATACTAATCACGGCTAAGGAACGAATCTTATGCAACCTTCAAGAACTAACAGAAATGAAAGGCGTAATGGCCCCTAAGGGATATTATTATAAAATATTTCAGTTGATAAGTACTATTTTAAGTGGCTTTAGTGCAATATATAACCGATGACTTATTTCTTATATGTATAAATCCCTAAACAGAGGGAAAATGGCCTTCTAATATGGGATATGGACAGATATATTTATTTATCTCTCAAAAACAGTAGCAATGCTAGAATATGCGAATAATGTAACTTTATTGTGAGCAAAAATGGACAAGACTTCTCTGCATAATCCCCAACGAATTTGGAATCATTTGGCAAGAGCGCTTGGGTTATTTATTCCCTTAAGGGATAAAACAAGATTGAAACAGTACTTCCAATATAGAAACACAAATTAACTGAGCTTTCACAAAGCAATCAATAGAAACGGCTTTCTTTTTGAAACAGTGCCGAATTTTCCAGCCCTTTTTGCCTCAAACAATATTCCCGTTTTAGTCAATGGCTAATTTGGGGTCCCTTAAACTTATAGTTTTTATAAAACCACATATCAATAATTCTCTGGTAGAAGTTACACCGTTTGATTTGCTTCCGTGCGCTTGGGTAAATAGAGGAGGTCATCTCATTCGAAGCTATTCTCCTTTGAAGACATGTCCCTTTTCAGGCCAGGAGGTCAAGAAACAAGTAGGTAGAAAACCATACTGGCTAAAAAGACATGCTAATTTGACAATTATATGTGACTCCTTCCATCAACTAAGGACTAATTCCAAGGGATTCTAGATAGAATTCGAGCACTGCCTCTGCACAAAAATCGGTGAAGCCACTAATTTGACTAAACAATGTCAATTTTCAACCATGAAAATAAAAGGAATAATAAATTTCAACAACTGTAAAAGAAATTCTTTGTTTGAATTTTATTATGATGTAAAATAATTTATGTAGTGTATGCAAGAGGGACAAATTAGCACCCATTTAATAAAACATTGAAGACATTAGTCAATTTATTTCATTTGTTTCATTATTGTATAAGACCAAATTTCTAACCAATACTTCCCAATTTTCTAATCCATATTTATTTTGATGTATTAAAAGAGGATTATCTTCTTTTGTAGTTTGAACCAGGTTTATAACGTATAACATTTCGAAAGGCTCCTTTAAAAAGCTAAAAAGGCGTATGAAGCTATTGGTTTATTGCTAACAAAATTCAAATTTAATAGTAAAAATATAGGAGGAACATTGTTCAAGACAATCATGCGTCCACACCTGGAATATGCAGCACATTCCTAGTCTCCGAATCTGAAGAATGCATCGCCACATTGGAGAGAGTACAGTAACGGAAAACAGGCTCAATCCGAAACCGTGAAACAAACTCGATGAAGCTATATTGTACATATTTAGAGAATTTAAATAATTTCGATTGAATTTATTTGCCTGTGCGACCAAGCAATTTAAGTGTTCAGAATTCTGAATCTTTGTGATAATATTTTTAGTGACTTAAAATTTGATCCCGATAAAACAATCAAGCGAAAAAATGGACAAATTGAAGTTAAATCATTATCAGACGAATATGTTGGAAATTTATCACTTATAAAATAAAGTCAACTTTGAACTAGCTTCCATCTAATGTAGTTCAAACTATGTAGACCAACATGTAAAAGAATATAGTGGACGAACACCTATTAAATTATTAATGCAGTCAGAATAAAACCATAGAATTAAAGAGCTATATTTGAACGTTATCCTTATATAAATAAACAATATATATTTATATAAACAAATAAATATATATACATAGAGAGATATATATATACAGTTGGGCAAAAGTATAAAACACCTGTCGTAGATTGATATATTTAACATATTTATAAAAATTTTGAATTTTGAATTTTATTCATATCAGTTAGAAGGAAATTAAAGAGCAATGGCTAAAAATAGTCAAGGCGTAAAAGAAGCCATGGATATCTGAGGTGAACAGAAAAAAAGGTCTTTATGGCTTAAATATCACAAAATTTGGAAACATGAACAATGGTCTGAACTAAAGTTTTTTGGTCAGATGGAAGTTATTATCAGTTATGTAGAACCAATTTTTTGTAGCTTTAGATATATTTTATGTAATTGCAGTATGGCCAAAGTTTGAGATTATTATATTTTTTTCATATAAGAAAATTAATGGAACTAGTCAAAAGTTTTTATTATAATTTGATAGTGAAATATACCAGACAATAAGAGATACAACTTATTTTATTAATAAATACAGCGAATTGATGCACACAGTCAATATTTATAATGATGTCCCTTGTTCTTCAGCACTGCCTCAATTCTTTCTGGCATGCTGGAAACCAAACTTGTGATGATATTTTGACTGAGATTGCTAATTTTTGTTCATTAAGCACCTGCAAATGCTTACAATTTGATATCTTCTGTTTAACAACCTCCAGTTTGTTTATCACCTAAAACTCCCCTTTTGAATTTAAATCTGGCAAATTCCCGGGATGGTCCACAAAAATTCGATATTATTTACTGTCAAGAACTTTGTTATTGATTTTGCTCTGTGATTAGTTGCACCATCATGCTTAAAAATTTAGTTATCATCCCAAATGTGGTGCTAAACTCTTCGGTAAAGGTTATGATTACGACAGTGTTGGTACCACTTTACGTTCAGGCATTGTTTTTCGGCAAAATTGTTAGTGCTCCAGTTCCCTTAAATGAAAAGCATCCCCAGGTATGCAGAATGTACAGATTGTTCGTGAAGGTACTCCCCTTTTTTAAGCTTAACGAGTCATCATACAGAAGCTCCAAACAAGCAGTAAGGATCCCTATGAGTAAATATCACTTTTTCTAACTCTTCTCGCTTCCATTCTCTACATATATCTACTACAAAATTGGAGCATCTACCTAAAGTTCTTCTTGGTGATTTTGAGAATTCATCTCAGCCTTTCTCCACTTGATACATTTGTCAAAAAGTCTATGCCTCTCTGTGCAGGCAGGAGCATTCACATTTCGCCTCTTTCTGAACGTAAACAATCTTAGCATGGACTTTAACCATCTGTAGGCTAGCACATTGCTAGGATGCGATTTTGTCGTTCGAGTTTAAGGCGTCTTAAAGACTTCTTCATATGTGGGTAACCATTCTTTTTAAAGTAAGTAATGATCGTAAACATATTGCTCCTTCATGAAATGCCCATAGCAAATATCTCATTGTATTTTAGGCTACTTTGGTGCAGAGCAACACTAATTAAACACTGGCTGAAACTCACATCCTACACGAACAGGACTCTAGCGCGATTACGATTAAGCGGAGGAATCCATTTTTGGGGGGGAAAACTGACTTTTTTAATGAAACTAAAATAATTCAAATATTAGAATAATTATTTCTATCACCTTAATTTTAGAACGAATGAAACAAGCTCTGCGGATGAAAAAGTCGAGAGCCCTCACTTATTCTGATTTATGTCCTTACGACTTTCAATAATTCCCGGAGTAACCTAGGCAATTCTATGATTAGAAAGAGAATATAAACACATAAACGATTTCAAATTTCGTTAAAATCGACCGAATAGATAGTTATAATGTTATTACCAAAAATAACTTATTCCCTTGCTTAACTTGAGGGGACATTACCAATAAGGTCATTCTAAAGAGAATGTCAAACAACATAAGGGTTTCAAATTTCGTCAGAATCGGCCAAATAGTTATGATGTTTTTGCTCCTCAAATATAATTACCTGGCTAATCTTTGGCAGGCTTTGGCAATTATATCATTCAAAATATATTGTAAAACAACATATGCGTTTCAAATTTCGCTAGAATGTGCTGAATAGTTATGATATTTTGCCAAAAGAAAATAATTCCCACGCAAACATTAGGAGGACTTTTAGCAATTAAACCATTCGAAAGAGAATGTAAAACAACTTAAGTCTTTTAAATTTCGTTAGAATCGGCCGAATTTTTACAATATTATTAAAAAAAATCAGAACGCGGTCCAACCGACCTACCGAGATAATGAGATGTAGAGTCGCCTACGACTAAAATGTCACAAATTTCTAATAGCTAATAAAGAAGCAGAACTAAATTATATTAAAATATAGTTAGCATATTCTAGCCTAGACTAGAATATCCTGGTATAGTATAGCATAGCCTACCTCACCCTACCATACCCTACTCTACCCTTGTTAGTATAGTATATCATAATATTGCCTGGCCTAGACTAGACTATTAAATCTCAGCCTAGGTTTGCATAGCAGGCATAACATATTCTAGCCTAGCCTAGCAAAGCCTCGTTTATCTTAACCTGGTATAGCGAAGCCTATCCTAGTGTGGTATAACTTAGTATATCATAACCTAACCTAGCATACCATAGCGTTGCCTAGCCTAGTATAGACTTTCATGCCCTGCCTAGCCTAACCTAGCATACAATAGCCTATACTAGCATTAACTATCCTAGAAAAGTAGAGCTTATACTCCCTTAGCATACCATAGTCAAGCATAGATTAATATTGTCTAGCCTAACATACTATATGCTATCCTAGCATAGCATATTATAGCCTAAATTAGCAGAGTATATTATAGCGTTGTATATTATATCTTGGTATGCCTTAGCATATTATAGCCTAGTCTATAATAGCCTTGCATTGTATAGCCTATTCTAGGCTTGCCTAGCAGAGTATAGCATAATATGTCCTAGTCTAGCCTAGCAGAGTATCTGCCGAAAGTTAGGATATTATTGCCAAAACAAAATAATTCTCGGGCTAACCTTGGCAGGTCTTTCGAAGATACAGAAGTCGAAAGAGAATGTAAAACAACATAAGGGGTTTCAAATTTCGTTAGAATCGGCCAAAAAATTATGATGTTATGGCCCCCCCAAATAATTCCTGGGCTAAGATTGGGAGCACTTTGCGAATTATAAAATTCGAAAGAGAATGTACAGAGACATAAGGTTTTGAATTTTATTAGAATCAGCCGAATAGTTATGATGTTATTGCTAAAACAAAAAGATTTCCAACCTAACCTTGGGCGGACTTTGGAAAATATAGAATTCGAAAGAGAATGTAAAACAAAATTTGGGTTTCAAATTTGGTTAGAATCGGCCGGGTATTTACAATGTTATTACAAAAAAAATGAAATTCAAAACGGAGACCGAGCGACCGACCCTCATATTGAGATGTAGAGTCACTTGCGACTAGACTCGCACGCAAGCAAAAATATATATTCCTCTCAAAACATCTGGTAATGATCCTACACTTAAGTTTATCTAGAAAAAAATTATTTCAAAATTTATTTTTGTAACACATTTTCAGATTTTCTGCAGCTATGGTGTAATCTTTGTGATCAATGAGATGGAGAGGCATTTCAACCCTGTTTGTGTGGTACCAACTCTGAAGCATGGATATGGTTATACCATGTTATTGGGCTACACGTCTTGGTGAGTGCCTGGGTCGATGTTTTTATTCCAGAGAAGAATGAATCCCAGAAATGATACCCACATGTTGCCACAAGATTTATAAGCATCAATCCAGAAATTGCATTCCAAACATAAAGAAATAAAGTTATATATGAGTAGGAGAATTTACCATACCACTCATTCAATCACACCACGATTTAGTTTGGAAAAAGGAGACCACCACTATGAAGTTGTCACTACAGATCCAACCCTTAAGAGCAATAAAAATGACCAAGGGTACGAATACAATCAAACTGTATGAAAAATTACAAGCATAGTGTGGAAGGGCAAATGGTGAAATCCAGGAGTCGAATTTATTTGGCTGTAATTAAGGCAAAAAAGACTTTCACTAACTATAAAAATTAGTAAAAGAGATGTACTAAATTTCCTTACCACAAAATTAATATTCAATTGCATTATATTAATGACTTGATAATGTGCTTTATTTATGCTTTGGACCAAAGCTTCTATCTGTCATCTTCATTCTATCTAATGCATAAAGAATTTGAATTCCTAAGAACCTATTTCTAGAATAATTACTATCACCTGTCGGTAGTAAATACATCTATTTGCAAGTTAGAAATGCCCAATATTTACCTCAGAATCCTTCCCACGATGTCCCTAAAGACTAAATATTATATTCTTCCTGAAATGGCTCCCCTTAAAAGAGAATTCGGAAGAAGGTTTTCTAAATTATTTAACCGCTATTTTTACCAGACAAACTTTGAATTAGTATTTGTTTACGAATTCAATATTAGCCGGTTGTTCAGCCAGAAGGATAAACCCCCTCCAATGATGCGCAGACTATTTGTTCACAGAGATCAAGACTCTCCTCACACATTGGTATCAGCGTTCATAACATTAGTCAACAATGATTTTTCTACTTGGTTATTAGCTTGTGATTTATACTAAATCGAGTATGCTGAAAACAAATCTGTAATCAGAATTGTTCTACACACATACTCTTTAGTTAAATATATGGGCAGTGTTGCTTCGGCTACCCTAGTGAGAGGATGTGTTGTGTGTGTTTGGTTCATGCGTTACACTCCTGTTTTGTCACGTTGTCAAATATAGCCATTATAGTAGTGGTGTTGAAACGGTATTTACATATAGTGATTAGTTGCATTTTTCTTTCAGATTTATCTCTAAATTATTTGGTAAATCAAATAAGATTGTATAAAAGTATATTACAGGATATATAGAAACTAAGTTAAAAACATGAATCGGAGAGGATGTATAAATATTCCAGACAACTTTTATTATATCTGTGAAAGATATACTCCAAGCAACAGCGGCAAAAAATAGCTAAAAGAGTGAAAACTGCATAAAATTATTATTTCAATTGTAAAGTTGGTGACCATGACAAGCCCTGGGGACCTCAAAAATTTTGTACTGTGTGTTATACGGGACACACACAGTGGTTAAATGGAAAACGGAAGGGTCTGTCTTTTGCTGTACCAATGGTGTGGCGTGAGCCAACAAATCATGTGTTTGATTGCTATCTTTTAATGCTAAATATGGCGGGATTCTCAAATAAAAACAAGTCAAATACAAGAAGATGCCAATCTCAGTTTCTCCATCAGCTAGTGCGGTTAAAGAAGATGATTTATCGCATAAAGAAGAGGATAACAATGACGATAAAATGTATGAGGATGACGCTAAGGAAAAGAAGATCCAGTTGATAAATCAAGAAAGATTGAATGATTTGGTGAGTGATGTTTCATTGTCAAAGGAGAACACAGGACTGTTGGGCTCCAGACTACAGCAATAGAATCTTCTAGAAGTCGGTTCAAAAATATCTACTTTCCGTAAACGACATGCGGCTTAGTTATCTTCTATGAAGAAGAAGATGGTGCTTGTTTCTGTATGATGTTAATGACCTCATGAATTAGCTAGGAAACAAGTATTTACTTGATGAATGGAGACTAGTCATCGATGCAAGCACTGCTAGCCTCAAAGCTGTGTTGCTACACAATAGTAAGAAAAAAACTTTAATTTCTGTAGCACTTATTGTTGAGATGATAGAGACATATTGTCGTAATATACGGCCGAGTACGTATGTACGTTAGCACCATAAATGAGTAACTCCGTTCCTCTTTTCTCTAAAAGTCCTTTATTTTACTTTAATTCTTTAATCAGGGAAGATACGTAATATTATATATCTATTTCCATTGGCAGCATTTTGAGGATCTAATTAAATAACTCGGACCAAAAAATACTTATAAGTATATGAAAAAATGAAAATTAAGACTTTAAATCTACTAATGCTATAATAAGAGGATGTAATAAAAATTATTAGTATCAATGAGTAATACTCGATGGTTGACACAAAATTCACTTTCGCACGAAAAGTTAACTAACACACATGAATAAGTTTAAAATTGCTTTAGCTTTAACTAAGAGGGAATCTGGAGTTGTGCAAGATTGAACAGGATTCTCCTTGATGAGATGATTTGAGACGCGTTTGACTGAAGCTTTTCTCGCGGACATGAGATTGGCTCGGAAAACAGCTGATTGTCTCTCTGGTTGAAAGAGATGCTTATTGAGTCGATTCGGCAAAACCAGCTGATGCTTATCCCGAGGTAGGTGAGGGCGCGCTTGGTAAGGCTTCTTGAACTGAAGATATAAACGAGGGGATTGTGAATGTACTGGTTATTACAATCCCTGTGTTACACTTGCGGGCTTCTCGATGATGAGACTTGACCAAGATGCGAATCTTTTCTAGAATGGGAATTTAGGTTAGTATTCCTCATTGGTGAGGGCTATCTCTGTTTTTATTCACAAAACTGAGATAGGGGATTTCTCTAGACGAGAATGTTTGCAAGTGGGGCTCGATACCACTGGTCTACTCTCCTAAGCGACCAAAGGAACGGCCTAGGGAAGAAATATGCCACTCGGTTCCACTGTCTTCTTGATTCCATGTTTTACTTAGGGGCTGCTCTTCTTCTCTCAATTGCTACTCCGATTCTCTCTTTCATTTCTCAAGATCGAGGAACTATATATGCGTTGATTATCCCCTTGGAGAGGGAAGGGGAGACGAGGGCCCACAGTTAAGCCACTCTCCTAGGGCATAAATTTTCAACGTTGTGACAATTCGCTCTTTTGGTTTGCATACAGAGAAAGTAAAATTTTCTTTATTTGGTGAAAATAGACATAAACAATCAGAGGGTATAGTGAGCCTGTTCATAGATTTTTATTCTAAAGGCTATCTCACCCAACTATGTTTATTTTATATTAACGGAGTACGAAATATGCTCACTGTAAACCTTCTTTGCGAGCGACGCTCGAGGATCTTTAGGGCAGCGAGGCAAAGGGAAGTGGGGAAGGGGAGGTAAAGTATCGGCCCATATGGAACGTAATCGTTGACGCTGTATAAACAAACTAGCGTCTGTTTGTCCTCGCGATATTTATTCCCCATAACATATGACTCAATGAAATTTATTTTGGAAGGTGTTCATTATGCGCATCATATTTTTAAAATCTGTAGTGATCTAAAGGTAATTACTTCACTTCTTGGACTGCAGCTAGGATATACAAAAATACGTGCTTATTATGCCTATGGAACAGCCGTGACGACAGGAATCATTATATTGTCAAAAGGTGGCTTAAAAGAGAATAACAAATAATTGGCCAAAATACAGTGAAGAAGATCTACCTTCCGCCACTTCATATCAAACTTAGCCTCATCACGAATTTTTGTTAAAGCAATGGCCCATGATTCTGATGGATTCTAGGAAATATCAAAGAGAAATTTGGTGCAAAGAAAACTGATGCTAAACTTAACGTTGGCATTTTGGTAGGGCCGGAGATCAGAGAATTTATACGTAACTGGGAGTTCAAAAATAAACTAACTCCACTTAAGATGGCAGCATCAGATTCATTTGTCCATATAGTGCAGAAATTCCTTGGTAATCATACGGCTGAAAACTATAAAGAACTAGTGGACAACATGCTAAAGGCCTATCAATGAATGGGGTGTCGGTTGTCTTTTAAGATGCATTTCTTGCATTTGCATCTAGATTTCTTTCCATCTAATATGGGTGATATTAGTGACGCACATGGTAAAAGGTTCCACTGAGGTATCGCAATGATGAACAGCAGGCATCAAAGCCGCTTTAACGAAAACATGATGAGCGATTACTGCTGGTTCCTACAAGGTTAGGATCCTATATCTAAGTACAAGCGGAAGAGCAAGAGTCTCAAACATTTTTGAAGAAATTTATAGTTAAGTGAGTACTACCTCTTTTATATGTAATACATATCTTGCATGGGTCTGCAAAAACGTCTCAATCTTCTCAAACTCGTAATAATTATATCATTAATTGATCCAAGGTGACAAAGTAAGCCATATAGCCTAGTTGCATAGCTCAGGAACCTTACGTGCTATGGCAAATCTGAACACAGATTTGGAATCAACGCACCAAAATTAGCTAGTTACAACAGCACTTACTCAAGTAGCAGATACAAAGTTAAAATTTGTTGGCTAGTGTAATGGACAAACACTTAAATCTCAAAGAACCATACTCCATAAGACCACCTGCAATAAAATGCAACGCTTACATGACTATAAATAATTTTATAATAACTGGTCAACATCATTATGAGTAAAGCTTAAAAATTCTAAAATCCCTTTATATTTAACTCCCTTGCTCTACTCTTAATTGCGACCCTTCTGCTCTCCCCTGTTATGAGATAACTCGACAATCAACACAATCTTACCTCTGCACACCTCAATCCTCCATCCCTACTTCTCTCTTGAGTCAGGCCAATATCGGCGAGAGTTTTGATGGTTCTCCCATGTATCCCTCTCTGATTTTTAATATTCTAATTCATTCTATATTATACATTTTTAAAGTTTTTGTATTAGAGGAAAAGAAAATTCCCCTCTTTTTTAGATATTTTTCAACACTTTTTATATTCTAACTTTTTAATATATTTTTTAATTACAATTCATTGTAAATCATGTATTACCTTCTACTTTTTTATTACTGAATCTGAAGATGCGCAGAGAGCTCGAAACGTTGTTCAGGCGCCAAAAATTAAGATAAATTTATTTGCATTCCATGTTCTCTCATTCCTTGTAAAATTAAAGATTCTTCTGAATAGCAGCAAGTAATTTACAACAACAACAAACGCACGTCTAATCTCATAATGCGAAACAACCCAGGACCTAATCTAACACCCAAGCTAAGAAATCACCTGATATATGAATATACAGGTAAAATGGGAGACCTCATTCATATAACGGAATGATCGAGACGAAGCTAACACGAAGAATGACCTATCACTAAAGAATGGAAAACAATTGGACCGGAAGTCACTCTAACAGAATACCGAAATTTTAGAAAACGCTCCAAGCCGACGAGCATTGCTTATATTATAGGCCATATACACCAAGGAAAATCAGCCGAAATTAAATATTCAAACAAATTCATAATTCTCCTTGTCTTCCTCCCGTCCGCCGCCCCTAATAATAATGCCTCCCGATATTAACCCGTGACCATTATAGAGTCTCAATCATGTAAAGAAGCTACTCGTACATTTCCTATAAAAATGTTGGTCCCAACTGTTTAGCTTTTGAAAATGATATGCGTAAATATATATATTGAAACGCGTCAGGCGAATAAAGAATTTCGTTTTGCTTACTAAACCATTTTTTATGCCCTCGTGCGTCATAACTTTCTGATGAATTTTGGGAACTATTCCACAGGTTAAGCCAAGACCAAAAGTGGAATATAAGACAAATGGAGAGACTGAAAAAGAAAACAATTATCAATAAGTTAGCAGTCGCCTTCAATAAAATATGTTACGAAGAAAATCTACTTCCTAAAAATAAGAATATATATATATATATATATATAGACAGTATATACATATATTGTTCAATTATCCTAAGGCTTCTTGAAATGTGTCCTTTTAGAGAAAAGGAAGGTTTTCCAGTCGTATGGGTGGCGCTTCTGGAGAGGGCCACCCTCTTTAGGAAAAAAAGGGACAATCTATGCCTAAACACAAGCAGATGGGATTAAACTGGAAGTGAGGCGTGAGTAAAAGAGAACCACGCCTTACTTCCCTCAATACATCTTAGAAAGTGGCCCCAAGAGAGATTACAATCGTGCCAATAGCAGTTGTTTCAATTTTTAAAAATATGCCGTGGAGAAAGTGAAATTTATAAATACGAAAAAGAACAAATGGAGTGATCGAATAGAGAATTAAAATATAGGAATTTGCAAAAGTCACATAAACCAATGAATACAATTATTAGCTTAAAAATATCCCCAAAACTATAAACTATAGCAGAACAGATAAAGTGGGCATATAAAAAAACGTAACAAAGAATATGGGTTATAATGAGGAACTATTTGAGTGATATTAAGCTGTTTAAGACTAATTGATTTTGAAAGACCGAGAAAGATGTGAAAATTTTGCCGCGTGGTGATAAATTCCGTTTAATGGGAAGATTAATTTGAAATATGCACAAAAAAGCACTGATATGTTCACCTCTTCTGACATTGTATCAAATTTTATTTCCGCAAAGAGATAAATATTTCCCAGTTTGTCCATAAAAACGCGGAGGGCAACCATAACATTCTGCATAATACCCATCATCTGTCTTTTTTGTTATTATTACAAATCAGAAATTTATAGAGAATCGAATCATATTGGAAAATGCCTGTAACTTTTAAACATTTTAAGAGGCAAGGAGAAAGGCAAATTCTTATGGAAAAGAAAAAAGAGAATATTTTAAAATGGTATACAAATGGAAGTTGTGCTCTGTCGAATGTTTGAGCAGCATTTATACAGGTGAAGAGAAAATGGCGAGAGTGACAAAGATTGCGAAAACTCGGAATCTGAACGTTCCGAACTGACGAGGCGTATTTCTTTAAGAAACATGAAAGTAAATACGACTTAAGTAACTTTCTCTTTGTGGCCAGAATAATGATGAATATACAAACTAGATTAGTATCAGTGGGATTGCGGTAAACAGAATATATAAATCATGAAAGAGAAACTTGAATCAAAAGATCCAGAAAGAGTAAGATTATATTACGCCGAAGTTCAAGGTTAACTTTAATAGAAGGGTCCAATTGAAGTGGAATTGAAGTTATTGACAAAGATTGTCGACATCCTTAGCATTTTATACTAGAGGTTAGGGTCAGGTAGTGTTTTTGACAACATATTCTGTAGCAGAATGAGGCTGAAATGATGACCACGTGCCCTTCTGTACCCACGAGGATCCTGAGATCACCACATAGAGCTGTTAAAGCATGAGTAAACCTGGGCAAGGAGGCGGCCCACGCCGTTATCAGACGCACAAGCATAGGGACCGATGTCAGCGCCCTTCCTGCCAGCCTATGGCCACCTCTCTGCTAGCATTCTGGATTTACGCTCGAAGATTTAAATCCGTTGGACATTCCATCCAACGTTATTACGATTCCCCCCTTCCCCCAAAGGAGTCGCTGACTTTTACCCAAATTCGCGCGTGCGTTAAGAGCCACCTCACCAGGCGCCTATATAACTGAGTTTAGAGAGCAGCACTGTTAGACTTCCACCTACTCCGGCGAACGAGCTAAAGAACCCCACCTCCCTCTTAGCGGCGATTTTGATTCGAGTTAAGGGCTAAACCGATCCGTGAACTCTGCCTTAGTCAATCGGCAAGCTTTGAAATCAGTGAACTTTGACATAGTCAATCGACAAGGACTTGACAAGGATTCCCGACTCCGAAGGCGACAAGTGCACCTTCGTCTGAAGCAAGAGGTAAACCGACTTCTTCCCTCGCATTCATCGTACCCCAACTGGCCCCTTTTCGACACCGAGCACGTAGGGTAGTCGTAACCGTTGCCGCCTGCAGAATGATCTTGAATCTGGCTTACTTAATTGCTCCTTTATTGGTGTGAACGCCCCAGTTTAAAATCCTCCTTTAAATCACCAATCTGAATCTGCCTTCTTTAATCCCATAATTAACCTACCTGTATCGCGTGTGGACCTTTAAACCCGTCTGGGAGACCATTCCCTTCAAACCCAATTTTTGTGTAAATATAAATATCATTTTGTTGTTAGTAAAGATATATTTTCGTCTTTGTCTTTCTTTTGCAACCCCAGCGCGTACCAGTTACCTGTTAATCGTAAGGTTAATAATGAACTATCCCCATTAGACTCATAACAATTTCCCCTTTCACTATCGGCCTTCAACTAACTTCACCCTCCAAGCCTCAAAGTACCTAAGTATATTTCTATAGAGTCTGGCCATTCCAAAACCGTGGATAATTTTTTCAGAAAGAAATAGCGATTGCCCAAGTTTCCTTTGGGATGAACACGTTTACTAATAGAAATAAAATGTTGCCAAAACTTTTGCCAAATTTTTACTGTTTAATGACAATATGCAATCTGATTACTATTGATAAGCAGGTTAATAGGATGTAGGGTCAATCGGATTAGTCTCAGATGATAAAAATAGTTTTTTCCAATGATAATATTGTGTAAAACTAAAACTAGGTGTTGAAATGAAAAAATTAGTTTGTCACCCATAGTTTGTCTAAAACCAGCCAAGAGCGTTTGGGATACAAGATTATAATTAAACGGATCCTTAAAGACAAGAAATCTCAGGGCATCGATTGGAGAATTTATCCAAAGTTAATAAGACTTTGTAGGAGAACTTTTTATCTTAGATATTAATATAGTATTCCACTAAAGTTTTAACGGAAAATTTATGTTTATTCGTAAGGATACATGTATGTGTCATCCCATAACTTGATCGATAAAACCATTACCAAACTTTATCATTTTCTTTTATAAAAATATATCAAGTTATTCCGTAAATTCTACCACATTTTTATCTTAAGACTCAATATTCATCATAGCATTGATTTGTCCTACTTAATTAATCCAGTTAGCCCTCTCCCTACCAAAGGAGGCAGGTTTAAACAACTTTTCGGTTTTAAATACCAATTTATCATTGAAATAAATAAACTAACAAACATTTCACAATTAATGCTACACATTTCCTTTCTCCTTCGCTCGTGATTATTAATTAAGGTAGTTATGATATAGCGGTCAATCTTAGATTCCCTTCTTTCTTTATCATTTCCTCTGCTCCCTCATTGTACCAAATAAGTAAAGAGTACTTGTGCCATTGCGCTTCATTTCTTCTCATGAATCGCTCAATTTCAGCAACTGATAAATTAATACGACGGTATATGTAATAAGTGCCAAGAAACAAGATTTAACTTTATTTGAACGGTGTAAATATGGCCATTAGATTGAATGCTCTTTAAAAATGATCTTAATTGAAGATGAATAACATCGGATGATATGGCACAATGTATGAAATGAGAAATTAGAACTTCAAATTAAGGAAAAGATTGTTGCTAGATTTCCTTTGTTGTCAAGTTTGTTTTCAGTCAATTCTCAGATTAAAAAAAAGAAGATATTTTATCATTTTAAAAAAGCTTATATAAAGTAATGAAGGAAAGATGTGGGCTTTGAAACAAGAGAGTGGAAGGTGAAGAATAAGCAATGAAATATTGTGTTAGCTTAATTGTTTTACGAAAAGTGAATGGGATTGTGCACATAAATTGAATTAATATTTCTCCCATTTTATTGCTCTCGCTAGTCACTCAACAAAACATTCCAAATCAGGGCTTTGCGGTAACTATTGTGTATTCATAGGCTTTCGCCTCTGAAGATTTGAACGTGCCCTACTGCCCTCCACAATTGAAATCGTAAGGTTGCTTATAAATTTTTAAATGAAACAAAGTTTTACCTTAATTTCACTTTGAAATGTACAAAAAACATCTGGAGTTGATTTTTGTCTACATGAGACAGAAGAGATATGATTTATCCAACTTCTTAGTGAATGCGATAAGAGTACTCATCGTTGAATTTAAAAATTAGAACTTTTTTTACTTTGAAAATTTCCTACCTTACACCAAAACAATTTCAAGACTCTCTTGCGGATATTTGATTAACATAAAAATCTATAATCTATATCTATTTTCCTAACATTGTGACCGCATCTCGTAGGAACGACTTAATGCTTCCTACCGAAATTCATGAAGAAGCTGATTAACACAAACAGAAGGGGCCTGATAAAGAGGAAGTCGCCTTTGAGTGGATTCCCATCCATCGCGCTATTCGCGGTAAGTGAGGTGTTAATTATGCGTATTCCGACGATATTCGAGTCGGCTGTTTTCTATTTTAACTCGACTTTCTTTGATCCAACATCACCGTCAAAGGGGTGGATGATGCATCAAGCTAACAATAACTTCGCTACAACTAAAACTTCTAAGAAAGGCAACTCGCTTCCCGCCCCAGTGCTCGCAGCTGAACACCCTCCTGGTGACAATGACTGCATAAGGGCTTGAGGCTATATTTCTTCCAGTATTTTCACTTCTTATACTTCCACTACTTTCTTTATTGATCTCTCATTGTTAAATTCCCCATGGTAGGGCCTCGTTTAAATTTCGCTTTAAATCCAAGTGAAAAAAATTTAGCCTACCTCTTAGAGGCCTGTAAAGAGAAAAAAAATATCAATACAATGCAATGCGAGATCTAAAAATACCATCTGCTTCAACAAAGAAAACATCTAATCCTTTCTTGTTTTTCCCAATATAGCAGTTAAGCAAGCTCACCAACACTTTACCACGAGGTTCAACGCAACTTCTAAGCAAATTATCTAAAAGATCGGCAGTTAATGCCAAAAACAGATGTCTACTCATTAGTCTTCAGGAGTGTGTCATCAACCTTCACCAAACACTCAATCAGAGTTTATAACCCCATTATATTTTTATTGTTCTACTCAGCAGGAAGGAGTGTCTAATATATGAGTCATGCATGACCTGTGGGAAACCTGCTTTCATTTATATTCATGTACGCTTAGTTACAATTAACTATGATCCATTATCGTTTCAGTAGATTCATTTCATTTGTACCTCGTAACGAGCAAGTTTTATTTATTGCAACTTTAAACTTTTATCTTAATTTATCTATCAAAGTCTTAGATCAATCCAGTCTTATTTAGTCTAATTAATTTTCTTAGACCGAAATTCGTCCTTCACCTCAGAGAGGGCCAGTACTATTTCTCTAAGGGCTGCCCACACTTAACACGTTTCTCTCGATTTTTGAGAATTGTCAGAAGTAAACTATGTTTCTATCGATGGCTGTCAATATCGCCCATGATATTTTAATAATTGGGTGAGGCATTTCACGACACAATAAGTGTAAATCCCTCTAAAACTATCGAAGCGCCATTTATAGCACAATTATCTCGCACAAGTTAGCCTCGAAATCCAGAAAGAATTTGATAAGAGGAGATATTTTGCGATGTGAATAAAAGAGAATGGTGAAGTTATTGAAAATTATATTGTTTATAGCGGTTAGAAGGGGGGGAGGATATCAAGTATTTATAGTTTTGCATAAATGTTTATTATTATCACCTGCCTCCTCCCACGACTGAACAAAGCCTCCTCTCCCCTCCAAAACACAGTGCAGGATTTCACCGCGTTACTCTTTCGTTTCAGTGATTTTCTTCTTCCTACATATGTTTTGAGAGTTCGACTTGTATGTCTTAGTGTCCGAGGATAGAATATAGAAGAGAATGATAGTGTAGAGGAACGACACGGTGGTATCACGCTCTATATAGAGTCGGGCCCATGGGTATTTAACAAGGCTGGCAAGTCCCAGCTAAGGGCTTGTGCCCAATTTATATTCAAGTGCGCTAATCCAAGGTTAGCGAATATAAGGGGGGAATCGAAATTGCCGTTTCAGCTCAGGAGTTATTGAAAGAAAAACCTCTTACAAAAATAACTTTTAATATACACGAAACTAAGCAAACTAATATATTAATGAATAAGTGACCACTTGTTAATACAGGCGGGCAAGGAATAAATGGGAATAGCCGTGGAATTGTAACAATACCTTAAAGACCGTTATTAAACGCGGGTTGAGATAATATTAATTAAAATGCGGGGAATTATGGAGGTTTTGGGGGAGTGAATTAAATGGAGGAAATATCATGGGACTGGGACCGCAGCCCAGAGCGAACGGCGTGCTGCTACAGCGTGTGAGGCTGGGCTACTCCACGCGGGAAGAGCTACACGCCGACTTTGTGGCAGGGAGGTGTGAACACTGCGGCGGCCGCTCCCGGCGCCCACTGGTGCACTACCTCCTCTCCTGCCCAGCCACCGCCCGCCTCAGGCCAGAGCGAGCGCCAGCCCCTCCCCCTGTAAGAGGCGCCCTACTCAGGGCGCGAGAGGCAAGAGCCGCCCAGGTGGTCCTCTACACCCCAACTAACGAGCTGCTGGAGGTGCTGAGAACAACACCCCCTCCGCGCTGATCGCCGCTCGCGCCCAGCCGGGCGACAGGTGATGAAGACCGACGCCACCCACTTGCAGCAGATAAGAAACGCGTGGGACGCTCCACCACGTCTTACTGCACGCCAAACACTGACGGGCTGCCCGTTTTGTGCAATGTGTGCATTTATACATGTATTTATACTATTGTATCATATTATTACTGTATTTGTCTTTTTGTTTTTTTGTTTGTTTTTATTTTATTATTATTTGTATTATGATTATGTATAAATGTACGCTATTGCACAATAAACCTATACAATCAATGGGACTGGGACCTCGGTTTTACCTCAGCGCCGGTGAATTCGATGAAACCTCGGGAGGACATCGTAGAGAGCAAGATTAGCGTAGATTAGGTTCCAAGTTGTCCTTCAAATGGGAATCACGAAGCGGAGGGGAAAGAGAGTCCGCTTAAGGGGCTGGTGTCGGCTCGGCGACCAGATGTGAATCTGCACAGAAGGACTTCTCGGACTTCCTTGATCTTGTCGCACGGTTGAGTTTAAGGTACACGGACCTTGTAGAGTGGAGGGATTAAGCAGAGAGTTGATCCTTGTTAGCCCTTAGAATTGGGAATAGCAAAAGTGAGTAATCCGTCTCTGACCAGAGAGATTACGAAGGTAAGATCAACGCAAGGGATCACAGGCGTTCACGCAGCGACTCGACGGGAAACGTGACGGAAGGAATTCGGAAGAACTTTCGCTGACAATGAATGGAGTCGCTTGCATAAATACGGAGGGTTTCTGCGAGGGACGGGGTTAGGGAGAGAGGTAATAGACACCTGGCGTCCCATAGGAGACTTTGAATGTAGCTGTGTAAACAGCCCCAAGTCACTAACGCCACAAAGTGGCTGAGGGGGTGATAGATCTCATTTTAGACTTTCCACTGGGGGATGATAACTGAGCACAATGGAGGGGGGGGGGGAGCGCCCGATAGGGTTAATAACTGATTAAACGTTCTGGGGGCCATAATCTAAGGTAATATGGCCAGACTATGTCTGGGAATGTTTGCACCTTTGACCTCTCTTGGGCTAACCTCCACAAATTGAAATTTCTACATCCATCTTCTCTCGTTGCTTATGGGTTGAGTTGGGTCCATTTTAACTTAATGAACTTTTTTCCAATGTAAAGATTTGATCAACAAGATCAAGTCGTTGTCATATAATACAAAAATATGTAGGAATCATACTCGAATCATTTTTGCTAAAAGTGAATGAGGAGACGCGGAAAGAAAAATAACTCCTTCCGGATCCTAAAGATACATTGTAAATTTAGTTTCAAAAAATCTTCAGCTAGCCACTCATACAAACTAACAGATAAAACACCTAATATTTGCCAAAGAATGGTATATGATAAGAACAGGAACTATCTATTTTTTATTATTTTAGAAGGGTTACGTTTTTAAGCAGTTGCAAACTGGTGAACAAGATCTATTGTTTATAGTTGATAGCTGTTTTTGCAAGTTAATAAAAAATTTCGTCACATAGTTCAATTTATTGTAGAGTAATAGTTGTTCGCACATTCGTAAAGTTACATTAAACTACAAACTTATCACCTACCATTTCACAGAGTTAAGGTGGCAGGGGAAGAATATGTGTAGGATTCGGATTGATTGGGCTTACGAAATATGTACTATAAAGCAGAGGAGGCTTATGTCTTTAATTTATACATCCGAGAAAGGTATTTTAATTTTCTAGTCTGCATTCTATTTTATAATCTATAAAAAGATGACGGAGTATTTAAGTTATTAAAAATAATGATAAAAATTCTGATAATCCGTAGGCCACGCTGATAAAAATCAACCTTATGCAACCACAACACCCATTGAGAGAAATGTGTTGAAGATCCCTAAAATAGTTATCAGTATAATCCGGCGTCTAATCGACCCTATGAATCCTTTTAATTACATTATTTTAGGATATACATATGCATATATATGTATTCAGTTATTCACATGAAACGTTCACAAAATATATAGTTTGTTTTTAAATTAATTGGTTTTACATAATATTTATGTCGAGGTTATTTGGCTTAATTTTGATGGCTTCTGCAATTTTAAATGTGACCTGTAAATAATCTATAATTTAAGTCGTGGGAAACATTCGACTACTCCATAAATTAGTTTTTATAGCCGTAGATAATGAATGTTATCTGCATATGAAAAACAGCCTAAATTTTAAGTCACCTACAACTTATCTTTCTATTTCACTAAAACTTTAAAAAAATACTTTAACAAATAAGTAAATTATAAATTATAATTATCACTCGGAGGATGCCATAAATAGATGACGAAACCTTTAGAAAAATGCAAATTAAATAAAAGCCAAAGCCTCATCTTTATTTCTCTCGAGAAAAATACGTCGGATCCTGAGCATAAATGCTACAAAAATATTCCATATCAAGACTCTCAATGCAGAATAATTTATAATAATAATATTTTCCAACTTCTTTTCTCCTTTATACGAAGGAATAAGAATAATGAAGCATCGACTAAATGGGTTTCTTTTCTTTAATTTTCCAGAACCCAGTGGCAATTGCTCTTAATCTAGCCTGAAAAGCCATGCGTTCATTCTATTGACACATCTCCTCTTTACCATTTTTCTACATTTTCTTTAAAACGTAATTAAAAGGAGCAGTAAACATCGTCAAACAAAGTAATCGGCAAAAAGAATCAAGAAAAGAAATAAATACACTGTAATGCTAGAAAATCTAATGAAAAATTACATATATCTGAATACACCGAAAAAAGTGTAACGTCAAGAAACTTATCAGAGAATCCAAATTAATTAAGAATCATACATACCAATATTTACAAAGAGAATCAAATGCATTTTGATACTAGGTAAACAAATGAACCTTAATAAGAGACATTAATTGTTCGAATGAAAAAGTGGAGCAGAAAGCTTAAACTGCCATCCAAATCTCATCTAAGATAAGTGGAAAATAAGCAAATAGACTAGCAACGGGTGGCATTTGATCAGTTCTCAAAACTTGATAAAAGATCACTCAATGAAGAAGCTAGTGTTTACATTTACATATAAAATTAAATCTACGAAAGCTCCAGGGCAAAGAATAATTTATCGTAGTAACATTAAAGAATTAAATATATTTATTCAAATGAAAAAATATTAACAGATCAATAAAAGCGTGGTGGAAGGCACTATCTAGTAGAGTACAATAGTTATCAGTAGGGAAATACTATTTTTGAAGCATATTAATCATAAAGCCGAGGAAATTTTGTGTTGAAACTCGTACGTTGCTCCAGATATAAAATTAAAAAGAAAAGATGTAACAGTTTGTGACTTATATAAAATTAAAAGAGCAATTGTAGTAGACTATTGCAAAGTGGATTAGAATTAACAGAGAATCCTCACAAATGAGTGTCATGTGAGTCCTTAAAAGTCTTAAAATGGGCTCACACATAATTGTGCACCTGCAATTAGCCTACTGAAATTGTATAACATTTCGTCATGGAACCATGTAAATAGTATATGCAAATACTTTATTCTTGTAAAGACTATATAGGAAAATATTAATTCGAGACGCTTTCACAAAATCACACGCATACACACTCACACGTCCAAAAGGCGCTTCCTTCACTATCTTTGCTGACCATTCTGGACACACTAAAATTATTGATACGCCGAAACAGATGTGCAGAGCTATTTATCAAACACACCAAACTGAGAAACAAGGAAGACTAGAGAATTTTTTATTGTCACAGAGCCATGAAATACGAAATCTTATTTCCTAAATTTATCCATGTGGCCAAGATAAAATTATCTTGCAGAGGCCTGAATCAAAATTCCATGGTTATTTTCTCTCTATCAACTTGTACACACGAAGACACCCCTCTATTCAAGTAAGCCCCGCCATAAACGGAGGACTGGCCAACCGACGGCCAAGCTTAAATTTTTCTACAGAATAAATAACATCCCAAAGTAGACCCTATTATCAGCAAGGCGTTCCTTGCTCAGTAACAAGGTAAACTCTCAGCTCAGGAAAAGATAGCAAAGGCCGAAAGCAGACCCCGAACTTAGTAGACCAACCTCAAATACCCGTCATACACTAAACGAATTCATTACGCCTAGGTCTACCGAGACTTCGTCCAATAATGAGTCCGAGAATCCGCGTTCCTTGGTTTCTTTTTGCTATGAGTAATATCAACACAATTGCATTGGAGCAGCCTAACCAATGTTTGTTTGTATTTTGTTTTGGGGTCTCTAAAAGACAAATTAACTCGCGACTAACTAATGAGGTCAATAAAGGAGTGAAAGTTAGGAGGATATTTTCCAGTTGCATAAGATTGCTTAGATACTGAGAGATCCAGCATTTGGGGAGAATTCTTTCGCTCATCATTTAGGTTTGTCAATCTCTTATTTTCCGCGGGAAAATATTTTATTTGGGGTTTCTTATTTCTCTATTCCGCACCAAAATCTAGTAAAATGCACCTTTGTTAAAATATTTTTCCAATATGTCCTTCATGGTGGTGGGACGAAAATGTCCATATATATTTTCCTGCTCCGATGTCATTGAGTATGACATCTTGGTTTGACCAATCTTCTGTAAATTAATCTCTATTTTAGTTAAATTTTCTAAGTTAAATATTTCTCTATTAATTTATACGTCGATTGTGCTTTCCTCGTATTTAGTGACTGTTTTTTTATCTTCTGAGCTTGGTGTTTGGAGTGGCTGGTCGAGATGGCCTGCAGTATCTTTTTAAGTTCAGGACAGCTTTAGTATCTCTTTTATATCCGGTGTGATGACTGTGGTTTTATATTCTTTCATTTACGGTACTCTCCTCTGTTTTTTCCTAAGGATGTGGTTCTTTCTCGTTTTCGTATATTCAGGTTTTTGCTAGTTGCTTCTTTCTGTTTTATTTTTTAAATTTGGTTTCTATTTTCTTCTCCTGTATGTTTAGCTCCCTCAGTATTTCACATACGCCGGGTTGCTAGGAACCAACGGTCCCTGTTGGTACCATTTTTGCGGAGCATTTTATTATATTTTAATGCTAATATTCCAGGTTGGTCTATGTTTCCAGCGTGCGGGTAATAGAGCATAGCCATTACTGCTAACCTGTGGCTGCTATTCACTGGTTGTTGGTGTTCTTTTCTATAGCCAATTTCTTGTAGTTTTCTTTCTGCAATCACGTACCTGGTGTTACTCTTTATCATTTAGAAAAATGAATGGGATGGAACTTTTAGCAACCGGCTTGTGGAGAAAACAATCGAACGCTAATTTCAGGAAATAAGCTGACCTAACTACTAGAAATTTCTCTTTCCAATTGAATACTATTGAAGTTAGAAAAAAGTGGCAGAAACCAATAGAAATTGGCTGATCTCTCTTTGGCTTACTCAATAAAAGGCTGATCATTCGCCTAAACCTGGCAGAATACACTCAGACAATATGCTCTAAAATACACCTAAGATGAAAGTCAAGTCTCTGTCGCCGAGGAGTCGAAAAATGATGCACAGAATATCGCAAGCGAAATTTGCTGGTTAAATGTTTCGACGTGTGTTGAGATGAAGTAAAGTATAGAACCTTCAACGATTGCCTGACGAACATAGAATGTTGATGGAACAGCAACTCGGCTATAGAATTTGGAGAAAATTATATCGACGAGTCCTTTACAGGCACCAGATTCGAGATAATGGCCCAGCTATCCTTGAAAAAAAAAAGGTATTTTTTCTAAATCTATATGAAAAAACTTTGACACACTTCCAATTCTCTGCTAGAATGATACGTGAACGTTTTAAACACTGAAAAGTGAGCCCGATCATGAATCGTACCGAAACAGAATCTGTTCCCGAGACTGAAGATATACTACGTCTTTGGTAAGTACATCGATATCGATGATGACGGATGCCCTCTTGAGGGCATCAACCTGCACAAGGTTTAAATGGGTAGGAATTTGTAGGCAGTATTCGGACCCGCATTTTAAACGAGGGGAGAAGGACCTTGTTGGCAGGAGAGGTTCGAGATCACCAAGCTTCATCCTCGGCTGCAGAGAGAAGCCGAGACACCGGTCTTGTGGTGCTGGTCTATGGGCCCTCCCGATCCTGGTTTGGGATCGAGATATCCTTCCTCTAGCCTTTGCCTAAAACGGCAGAACCCATAATAAAGCTGGGCGGACAGTAAAGGAGGGAGGAGACCAGTTGTTGGTACGCGCCAGGGCGTGTCAACACACCAGTGGGCCTTCACTTTATTATTAAGTACCTGCTTTGCTTGCCTTTTCGTTTGCAACCTCTGCCGCTGGCTAGCCTTTGTGATTCAACAGTAATTAATAGTATAATTAGTTTATAGTATTTTGAAGACACTTTTCGACTATTTTGGTTAAGTTTGGTGAGTTTTGCTTGTAAGCTTCTGAAGTGGCAGAACATAAAAATTTATCTCGTCATTTAGTGATTACCAAAACTGAGCATGAATTGCCAGAAATATGTATTTGTCGGAGCAGGACTCGAAATCCAAAATAAGAAAGTCTCTAGCATTTACTTCGAGTCTCCAAACCGGCGTCCACGCAGTGCAGCCTTGAGCTGGCGGGATAAAAAGTAGTCGCTAGAGGCCAGATCTGGACTGTAGGGGGGGATGGTTAAGCTCTTCGAATCTGCACTCGCGCAAGGCAGCTTGGGCAACTCTGGCCTTGTGGACTTTTACGACGTTGAAGTCGATCATGGGGCGTCAGGTTTCTAGGGACCTAACACGCAGATACCTTGGTCATGGTTAAATTGTCAGGGATAATGTTAATAACACTTCCATGTGATATTGCAAGTTCTCGGTCGATTTACTCGAACTTCACCCGTCGATTTTCGAGGATCATCCTCTCCATACGGGCCACATTTTCCTCGTTGGTCACGTCTAACGGGCGTCCTGGGCGGGGGTCATCTTCAAGGGACTCACGACCATGGCGGAACTCTCTATTCCAGCGAACAATGGTTGCATAGGAAGGGGCCGTGTGGGTGTACACTGCAACATGCGTTCATGGATCTCTTTTGCATTCTTGCCTACCTTGGTCAAAAGTTTTATCATTGCACAGTGCTCAAGCTTCTCCATTGTTGAAAAATTTGTGACTGAAGATCTGTAAACAGCTACTCCTTCTTAAATAGACGAGGCAGGAGCGTGCGGCTACAGGTCCTGACTTGTCATAACTTGTCCTAAACCCCCTACAAACAGCCATCTCCCTTGCTCTGTTTTTCTCGAACCGGTTCGCAAACTTATTGACCGCCCCTTGTACAATCCCTGTCTCTTCGTTTTTTGGCTTCATTTTTTGGTTATTTCTTTTCTTCTCTGCAATTAGCTTATCTGCAGCTTTCTTTTGATTACCTGCCTTATCTATACTGGATGCACCCTCTGTTAAACTTCCTGCTGCAGCAGCTGCTGCTGTTAAATTTGGTACAGTGAAAACAAACCAACCAGATTTTACACTCTTAAACGTTAATTACTGAGTCTTAATACTGTTACATACATGATAACTCCATTTCATCATAGGTTTTTTGTGGTGTTTGTAAATTGTTGAGTATCTTTAGTAGATGTTTGAGTCTTACATTCAAGACAGTATATATTCATTTAATATACTATTTAATGTTTGAAACTTTATAAGTTCCAAAATATAATTTCGATTTTCAGGAATCGAGGACGTGGTATGCGACTTGCACACCGCTTTTTTAAACTAGATAGCTCTCTTGCTATATGATAATTTCTATATAATTTCATACTATTATATATCTTCATATTTATTATATTTAAAAACTGCTTATAACTAAGCAAACGGTTAAGGTACTGCCTCTTAAATTAATAGTATTCCTATCTTGATTTGTTAATTATGTCACGGAGAGAGAGAGAGAAAGCGGGCCGCGCAGACAAAGAGAAAAAGGAATATCTCACGGACGAAAACATTGCATCGGAACATTTCAGTAAATTTCCTGAGTGATATCAAAGGCAGACTGGACCCCTTGCACTGGGATAGTGTCGGGATTGCTTACATCCGCATACGAAAGAGATTGGGGTAGGGTGTTATATACAGTCGCTGCAACGGAAGTCTAGACCTTTGGTTATATTATTTGCATTGATATAGGTCCAATAAGTGTTTCTGGGAAAATGCTATAATTGTTTAATGTTTCGTGGCGGTTTCTAGCACTGTCTGTTAGGTATATATGCGCATTGTGTCAATTGATTGTTCAATACGCGCTCTTGAAGATTTTTGGCTAATCATATATTTTTCAACCAGCACTCCAACTATGGGCCCCAAGCCTCTCACAAATAAGGAAAAGTTCCATATTCTCACTTTGACCGAAGGATACGTTAAGATAAGTCAAATATGCCTGCGAACAGTGCGGGCAAAATCTACCGTAATGGCGCTCCTCTCTGCTGCCAGTGAGTTTCTCTCAAACACCATACCCAAACATAAAAAGCGCCAGAAATGAGAGAGAAAGACTACACTTAGGACAGATCGCTTGCTAAAGAAGGTTGTTATAAAGAACCCTAGGATAACAGCCAGACAACTCAATAAAATGTACCTCAACCTCGCCCAAAAGGCCTGAGAACGGACCATACAGCATCGTCTTCTGAAAAATTTGATATTACCCAGCAGTACTGCCACGCTCAAAACGCTGTCAAATCACCGCATGAGGAAGAAGAGGCTTGATTTTGCAAAGCAGCACAATGGTTAGACAGTTAAACAGTGGTCAGAGGTAATGTCGTCAGATGAAAGCACATTTCAGGTCATAAGGCCACAAAGAGTAAAGGTGAAGAGGCCAGTTAGATCAAACAGGTAAAGCCCCCAGTACACAGTGAAGACTGTAAAACACAGTCACTCAGTTATGTTTTGGGGTAGTTTCAGTTCCAAGTTAGGGAGAGGTAGTTTATATTTGCTGCCCTATAATGTCACCATAAATGCTCAGCGCTACAGGTAAATATTGGATGTTCATCTATTTAATCATATGGGACATCCATCTTTATTCATGATTCAGCTCCTTGCCGCAAGGCTAATTTGATCAAGCAATTGCTACATAGAAAGCGCACCAACGTGTTGGACTAGCTTGGGAACAGTCTTGATCTTAACCCCATTAAAAACGCATGACAAGTCATCAAACACAAGGTTAATGGGGGCAATGATCATCAGTGCAGGAACTTCAGAAGGTCATTAAGAAAGTGTGGTGCACCAACTTGGACTTGAATTACTTCAAACTCTTGTTGAAAATATGCTTAAAAGGATGCAGGATTTCTTCAAGGCCAGAGGGAGATCATAAAATATTAAAAGTATCAACAAAAGTGTTTTTAATTATATTAACCTAACCTAATGGAGGTAAAATATAGAAAAATAACATAAATTAGCGAGGTCCCAGACGTCCATTGCAGCAATGGTATTTCCCAGCCCGGGAAATATCAAATGAGTATTATCAGAGTATTCGGGACGCTAGCTGTATTCACACCGCTTTCAGAAAGCAAGATAAACGTAGAGCTCACGCCATACTCTCACAGTACTCACCTAGCATCTTGAGAGGTCATTGGAATCATCTAAGGACGACGCTTACTTCTCGAGCGACATTCTAGCTCCCTAAAGGTTCGGGGGCAGAAACAATTATTCGAACGATGGAGGTCAAATACGAAGGACTCAGTCAAGAATGACGCGCTTAGCTACGCTTCCCGGAGAAGAATATTCCCCTGAGCGACTACTCGATGTCTCCTCCATCAAATCGTAAGCTATTATATTTCCTTTTTCATCATCGTGAAGGTGTAACAGCTCTTCGACCTCTAAACTCACTTAATAGTCGCCCTCGATCCCTCTCGCGTAATTATTGTGCCTCGTACGGCTTATACAATATCACTATTTGTAAATTGAATTCAATTTTCATTTGCCGAACGATTGACGTAATTGTTAATATATATCATTCTTCTTAATTTAATTTGTTGTTTTTATAGAATTAAAATTATTTTGTTTCTCTTGTGCGTATCATATAGCCACTCGAAGCCTATTGAATTACCTTCAACCCCGGCCAATATTAAAATTTGCACTCGTCCTTAATTCACATGCAATTAAGAGGGAGACATTCCCTATAGGTGTGTGGCGCCTCGTTTCCCGCAGGGGAGGACTACCCAATTCCTACGACATATTAATATATATATATATATATATTCATTATTAAACTAGTGCCAGGTTTTAAAGGGTCATTAAAAACGTTTCTTTTAAAAGGCTTCTAAGATTGGTTGTTTTAGGATTTCTAGGAAACAATAATTTTCTCACTAAATTACTTGAAAATTGTAGATATACGATCGATAAATAATTAAATTCAATGCGGGGTTTATTGTGATTGTGATTCCCTAATTCCCCAAAGTAAATATTCTCTGTTGTTTTTCTCCCATTTGAAAGAGTCAAACATTGTAATTGTCAGTGTTATTTTGCGTGCGTAAAAGGGTCGGCGCCAGGGCTTGTTCGCCAATCACAGATCGCACCGTGCGAATTAAGCGAAGTTATTTGCGTGTGTTTTTTTCGGGGGGTTGCGTATTTTTTGGTCACGTTATACCGAGGGTTGCACATTCGCGGTACTTATCTGTGCTTAAAATTTGGGTTTGACAAGGCCGCTACAGTCTCATTGTGAGCGATTATTTTGTGCAAACTGGCAAGATATCACGTTGTCGCTCGAGATTTTCAAAGGACAGGGAGAATTTCTGGGTCTAATGAGTAAAAACCTAATATCTAATAACCAGGAAGAAGAAAAGACGGTGAGAGAAGAAAGAATAGGAAAAGACAGATAAGAGAACGAAAGAGAAGAAAGGGAGATAATTAGAGTACATGAATTAGATATAACAATGACGAGAAATGAGGCCCTATCCATCACTTCGAGGCTCAGAACCCAACAACCTGCATCGGTAAAGCTGCCTCTGTTTAAAGAAGTGGAATACTTTGCCTCGTACTTGACCCATTTTGAGAAGATTTTCCAGGTAAACCATTGGGATATGGGAATCGGACGGTATAGCTAAATTGTTTCCGTTTTTGATATCCCACCTGAGGGATATTTTTATTTCCCTCCGTTCGAAGCAACAATTGTCTATTCCTCGTTAAAGGCCGAGCTACTCACTGACTATAACATACTCGATTTTTATCGTGTTAAGTTAAGGCAGTGCCGAATCCATCCCAATCCAACATTTAGACGATTCGGGTACACCTTAATTTCTGGATGGACGCCTCAAAAATGCCCCAGAATTACGATGCTATGATTGATTTCATCCTGGAGGACCAATTTCTTGCATGGCTTCCATCCGAAATCCGGTCATTCATTAATTACAGAAGATGCACTAGCTTTAATAAGTGCATATAAGAGGCTGACGTATATGCCGCTAGTCACAACTGCTACCTTAAAGAAGGGGAGGAAGCAGAACCTTCTTCTCCCAATTCGCAGATGAAGAAACACATATTCGTTCCTCAAAACAAATAAAGTTTTATCAAGGTAACAGACCAGTCTAAACCGACACCTGTTCAAACGCCCATCAAACAAGAACCCCGACCATTTTCTTCTAACCCACCTTCGTCAGCGTTCCCTAGGAGAAGCGTTGTATGTTATTCTTGCAGTATTGGAGGACATGTAAATACCAATTGCCCTCAGAATTCGTACTTCGGAATAACCTCTCCTACTAGGTGCATCAGGTGAGTGCCACCCAATCTCAGATCCCGTCCCTACAAGAAACTCCCCTCTCTCCTCAAGCAAACCAGGTTCCGCTGGCTAACAGGTGAACTTTTTTTTCAATAAAACCAAATCTGGGGGTCTTCAATTTGAGACAGGTAGGGTAAACGACTGCCGTATCTCCAACCTCGTCCGAGATGCAGTGTGCACGTGTATCGTAGTGAAGTATAAGCTACTTCCACCGGTAGCCCTAAATCACGATCGGTTCGCCATCGTCCATAATTACCTGGGACTCTCTAATCGGTTCTTCCTTGCAAAGTGCAATATTTATTGCGCCTACCTCACTGGCTGGGTAGAAATTGTGGCAGCACCAATAAAGTTTTTTACCGTTTTGATTGGGCAGAGCCCCAAAGTTTTGTCACCCCCTGTGGCTAAACCAATGACCATTTACGCTCAGGCGAAACAAGAGTTGGAAGCGTCCGTTTCCCTGAGAATACCTGATGCTTCGGATTATGGCAACATCGTCAACAAGGATTTTACTAAGGAGAAGAAGAAGTGTCACTCCCTTCGCTCTCTGTGGACTGAAGCCCGAAGCAAAACGCAAGAATCCATTAGAGGTGGTAAATTGATTTCCTTCAGCGTTAAGGATAATCTCTTCTACCACGTATGATATCCCGGGAATCCTGCAGAGTTGCGATCTATAGGCGTCCCTCGCTCACATGTGCGCCATATCCTACAAACCGCACAGGGAAGCCTTTTCTCCGGTCACTTCAACCAGACAAAGAGCACCTAACGGATCTTTAAATATTTATATTGGCTTGGAGCATCGCTGGAATTTCTGCTTTACTGTCGTTCATGCGAGATATGCTAGAAGACGGCAATTAAGGGGCGAGTCAAGCCGGTCCCTCTAGAAAAGGGACCCGTCATTTTTGAATCCTTTGCCCGAGTGTTTATCGACTTGTTCCAATCCATCCGCCCTCTAGTTATATCCTCACTCTGGTCGAGTTTGGTACGCGATTCCCTGAGTCTGTCCGCCTCAAAAATATTAACAGCATTTGATGTGCCGAAGCACTCATCTCCATCTTTGCCCACGTTGAACTAAATAAAGAAATTTTGTCAAATCGCGGCCGTTAGTTTACCCCCCATTTGATGGAGCAAGTAGAAAAACTGGTCATGGTTAAGCCCCTCTTTACCACCCCATTTCACTCGGCCGGAAATGGTATGTGCGAGAGGCTAAATACTAATCTCAAGGCTATTTTGCGGAAGGTTGCTCCAAACAGCCAAAAGAGTGGCATCGCTATCTCCGGTGGCTCTTTTTGCGTATAAGGAGATACCCCATCGGACCTCGGGATTCGTACCCTTTCGAGGCTCATTGAACATTCTTAAGGAGTTCTTCACTAACCAAAAGTTAGATCGGGAAGTACAATCATTTTACTCATAGCTGATTGAGCTTCGTCAGAGGTTAGAAGAATGTGCTGAGATAGCCTACCAAAATGCTGACGTAAATCTAGACAAATATAAAACTTACTTCGATTGTTAGTATAAGGACCAGGGTTCAAACCCGGTGAGGAGGTTTTGTTGTTGCCCCTAACGGACAATACCAAACTGCTGAGTCAATGGTAGGGCCCCTACCGGATAATCGAACGTGGCCCCGTCGATTATTTGGTGAAAACCCCATCGGGAGGAAGTTCTTCCATATAAACCTCCTCAATAAATACCTTCGGCGCAGGAGTCCATCAAATAGTTGCAATCGATGAAGAATCGGCCCTCAAAGCAGATTATCCCTGGTCCCCTGGGTGTGGTCCATATTGCATGCGTAGAGTTGGACGAAGACTACCCCATGTTAGTACCAGATGTGATGAAATTCCATTCAATGGAGCTCAAAAAAAGTGACCAAGTATCATCCCGTTAGATAACCCAGCTCCAAGCTACCCTCGCTTAATTTAGTCGCGTCATCTCCTACATTCCAGGATGTGCCACACAATTCAAGCATAATATCTAATTAACTACGCAAGAGCCTGTAAGGGCCAAGCCGTACCCTTTGCCCGTTCACTCAAGGGAAGAATTCAATGCCGAAGTTGAAAAATTGTTACAGATAATTGAACCCTCCAAATCATTATTGTTCCCTGGTTGTAATGGTAAAGAAACTCAATAATTCCTACAGAATGTGTATTGATTTAAGAAAGCTAAACGCTGTCACCATATTCAACGGATAGCTTATTTATTCCCTTGATCGATCAAAATTTTAATTTGTTCGAGAAGGCAATGTATATTCCCAAATTTGATTTGTTTAAGCCCTATTACCAGATCCCATTGGAGGAATAGGTAAAAAGGTACACCGCGTTCTTCACCGAAAAGGAATTAATGCAGTTTCGTCAGCTTTCCTTTGGTCTTGTAACTGCTTGCAGTAGTTACAATCGGATGATAAATTAGATTTAAGATAGGCTAACACACGCATCCTTCTATTTTGATAACATTTACTTGGCTACTAATGATTGAAAATATCATTTGATCGCCCTTCACGCTCTACTGCATAGTCTAAGAGACCATAATCTCACCATCGGCCGAAGAAAATGTCATTTTGTCTTCAATAACATTGATTAGCTAGGCTTTCGCTTAGAGGACAATCAATTCGCCTTGCGGGAGGATAAGATCCGAGCCATTGTAAAAAGTCCTCTGCCGGTAACCAAAAGGAAATTAAAGTCATTTATGGGCTCCGCCTCCTTTTATCGGAGTTTTACTTACCCAAACTTAGCCACCCTTTCCTTCCCCATATGCGAGCTCCTGAAGAAAAAGTCCCCTTAGAAAATCGTATGTACCAGTCATCCATCGCCAGTTTCAATGAGCTTAAGGGTAAACTCCCGTCGGCCCTGATATTGCAATGGCCTAATCCCGACGAACTATTTGACATTAAGACGGATGTCAGCAATGACAGTATAGCGGGTGTATTGTTTTAATACGGACCTAATACCGACAGTTTCCTCATAACGTACACTAGCTGAGAATTACTACCGCGTAAAAAGAACTACTCAATGATTGAGCAAGAGGCCCTTGCTATCATATGGTGGAATAAAAAATTAAAATGAATTTGATAGGAAAGGAATTTGTGATCGAGACTGACCATAAACTTTTGTCGTACCTTAGGAACATCAAAAAGGATAATGGGAGACTAATTCGTTAAAGTTTATTCCTCCAAGAATTCAAATTTAAAATAAGGTATTTAAAAGGCTCTGATAATTCTATTAGCGATAGGCTGAGCTGAAATCCCGTTCATTCTACTCCCAATGAATCCTGAGCCTACTATTTTATTCTCTTGTAAATATATCTAAATAAATTTTGGTCTCAAATATGAACCACTTTTGTAAATAAACACTACCAATTATTTTTAACCAAGCAGATGTGCCCTCTTCTGAAAGCTCAGTATCTATAAACCCGATTGTTGTAAATAAGTCCTTTTAGATAATAGTCATTCTATGTACATTGTTCAAGTCAACGTGTTTTTTTGTTCGTCTATTTATTTGTTATTCCTCTACTATTTATTTATCATATATCACACTGCTATTTTCTTTGTGGATTTAGGACCACGTATATTTATTTTAAAAAAAAATTGTGACGTGAGGTGATACATGCTTTTATTTATTTATTTACTGAGATCACAATTCTCCCGGAAGTTTCATCTTAAGCAGGGAGGAGATGTTAGAGAGAGAGGAGTATCTCATGGACAAAGAACATTCCATCGGAACCTTTCGGTAAACTTCCGGAGCGATATCGAAGTCAAACTGGAGCCGGACACCATTTAGCGATATGGCGTTAAAACCATCGCCGCGGCGTTTTGGGGACAGAGCCGGAATCGCTTCCGTTGTCATACAAAAGCGTTTCCGGTGGAGTCGTATATATTCCCCAGCATCGGGGATGATCAAATGAGTATTCTCAGAGTATTCTGGATGCGAGCTGTATCCACTCCGTTTTCGTGCAAGCAAAATTCACGCAGTTCTCACACAGTACTCTTACAGTAATCACGCAGCATCTTTAGAGGTCATTGGAATTATCCAAGGAGGACGCGCAATTCTCGAGTGATATCCCAACACCCTAAGGGCTCGCAGGCAGAATCCATTATTCGGAAGGAAGGAGGTCAAGGACGAAGGACTCGGTCAAGAATAATGCGCTTAGTATGCTTCGCCGAGAAAAATACTCCCCCGAGCGACTACTCTAGGTCTCCTAAAGCAAATTGTAAGTCATTACATTTTCATTTTCATCTTCGAAGCGGCGTGAAGCTCTCCGACCACCAGACTCCCTTTATAGTCTCCACTCGATCCCTCTCAGGTAATTCATGTGCCTCATACGGCTGAGATTATATCATTCTTTGTAAATTCTATTTAATTTTCATTTGCCGAACGATTAACGTAATTGTTAAAGGGTATAATTCTTGTTAATCTCATTTGCTGTTTGTATAGTATTAAAGATTATTTTGTTTCGCTTGTTTGTATTCTATAGTCACTTGAAGGCTATTTAAATAGTATCAAAGTCGGCCAATATTAGAATTTGCACTCGTCTTTATTCCACACGCACTCCGGGGGGAGACATTACCTATATTTGTGTGTCGCCTCCTTCACCCCACGTTCAGGGAGGGCAGCAAAGCTCAGTGAGGACTACCTAATCCTACGACAAACCACAATCGAATTGATTTAATATAATTTTGCCTAACAGGCATAGGAATTGGAGTTCCAGGAGTTTAAATTATACTATAACCTGGTGGAACGCTAGGGAAAAAATTATACAAAACAGGCTTCTGTGATTCCTTTAAATAAGAACCTATAATAATATCACAATTGACTAATATGGAATTCATCTTCAGATTATTTAGAATATTAGATCATTCATGATCACCAACCCCCTTAATAATAACTGATTTGAATCAGAACATATCATTCATTGAAAGTTTATGATCAAATAAAACTTTAACATCTGCATGCTTTATACGCATAATACATTTGAGTCTATTTTTATTTCGAATAATCTCAAATATATTATGGCTAATGAGTTTACTTTGAATTATATCATGATTTATGATCTTATTGAAAATATATTATATTTAAATTCATAACAGAAAATGTTATTATCCTCATTATTATTTGGGATTGAACTATAGGGTTCGACTCGAATCAAAGTCACTTCATGATGTTTAGATGAATCTAATTGAATAGGCGGATATAATAAAGTTCTTATATCCATACTCTCACTACTAAGATTAAAGCTCAATTTAATATAGTATTTAATTTTCTATCTATTTCAATATCAAATATTCCTAATTCAAATAACTTATACCTGATTACATTTAACTCATTATAAACATCAGTATTTTCTGCTTTATAGGCTCTAAACAAGATCCTATGTCTATCAACAAACTCGTTAGGATCAGATAGTATATATACTATTTCATTTCCTGATGTACTTAAAGAACCCATTCTGTTTTCCTCTCCATTCATCTGCAATCACTTAAATGATATATTTATATTTATTACCAGATTTACCTTGTACTCTATCCTTCTTCTCTCTCATAAAAGCCTTTGTTACATAATCTTTAGGTTCATAATTAGTACCTGGGTTTCTCAATGTGAGAAGCCTCTATAATCTTTTGCTTCCTTTATAAAACTCACCATCAATAATTAGATATTTACCACCAATTTTGATATCTCGACGACCAAATCTAAAAAGAGTACTACCCTCAACTAGTTTCAAACCATATGCATTATCATAATCGAGAGATCATGTTTTTAGAAAACGATCTGCAAGAATACCTAAAAATAAATCTGCTTTATAACTTAATTTTCTTCAATTGCAGGTATTTTAGGTATTGGTTGTTCATTTGCAGGTTATTTTACTTCCGGTAATTGTGTAATACTTGGTATGAAAGTTATTTTAGTTCCTATCATCGCTTTCATAGGATTTATTATTGGTTGGTATATGTTTTCTATATCATGATGCATATCATTAGTCAAGAGTTTCTTATTTCTTTTATCTTCCTTAATTTTAGCTTTTAATGCTATCAACTTTTCTAGAATTTAACGATCTACATAGATTTTAAAGATTTATATATACATATAATCGTTTAACATCATGTCTGTCTTATCATAGACATCACTATGTCTATCATAGACAGAACCATGTGTATCATAGACATTACTATTTCTCTCATCATGTATATAACGTGTGTTTATCATACACATCATGATGTGTATGATGTACTTAGATTTAAGAAATAGGTGTACGAGTTTAAGGAAGCGATTCACCCTCCAACCCTACCAGTTGTTACTTCCCCAATTTTCTGCTCATAGAATGATCCTATAATTTCTTTTTCTTTGTCTATAAGTTTATATGTAATTGGATTAGTGTCTAAAACTCTTTAATTGTAAACAACTTTTTTGTATCATAGGTCTATATCCTTTACAAAATCACTTCTCTTAACTGTAATATAGACTCTATCATTTAAATTAAATTTAGGCTAACGAACTTTAAACGTTTCAGGAGGCAACTGTTTACTAGAAACCATCTGTTCATTTTCTTTCAAAGAAGCCTCCTCAGGAGTCATACCGATAGATCTATGTTTGCTTATATCATAGTTGTGTATAAAATCAGGTAAGACTTTAACCAATGGATAATTATTCTGCTTTGTAAAATATTTCCACATAAGATATTTCAAAGTTCTATTAAACCTTTCTACAACTTGTGTTTTCGTTTCATTTTATGTAGCAAACCAGTGAATATCTTTTTCTTTAAACAACTCTTTGGTAGATTTATTAATAAATTTCTAGACCCTTATCCGTTTGAAGTTTAATAGGAATTCGTTTATCAAAGAGTTTTCGAAAACTGGATGAGGTCAATTCTATTGTTTTCTTTCGTTTATCATCAGCCCCAAAATATTTACTAAAGATATCAATCCCAGTTAGAATATAGTGATACGCTTTATCCTCATACTTACGCATATTAAAAAGATCAGTCTGCCATTGTTTATCAATACCATTAACTAATACACGATGAGTAGGAAATTTATGTTTAATTTCTCTATTAATAAATATGTAATATGTAGAAATCTTGAATCTAAAGCCAATCTTTTACAAGACTACTAGATAACCGAGTTTTTGTAAACTAGATTAATAATACCAGTGTCGTAGACTGGAACGTCGATGCTAGAAAAATAACTTTACTCTATACAAAAATATATCATTACCAAAAGTAAATAAATGACAATAAATAAGATGACAAAAGGGGTACCAAACGTGGTGGAGATACGAATGACTCGGCGGGGATGAGAGTCTGAGAGAAGATGTACGTGATTGCTACCAGGGAAAGGGGTAGAGTGCTAATAACGGGGAGACTCACGTAAAGCCTAATTGACTGGAGGCTTTGGAGACGACGAGGAAGCGAGGCGCTGCAAAGTTTCACTTGAAAAAAAATTCCTTCTTTTGTAACCTTGCTGAGAAATGAACGAGTGAGTACTGCAGACGAGAACGAAGTCAAAACCCGAGTGATAGATACCTGTCCGTGTTTATTTTCTGTTCGGTGGGAAGTCTGGCCTTAGGTACGAGTGAGGACGGGTAGAGAGGTGACGCGCCACATTCGTAAGTGGAACACGTTGGGAGGCGGAGCAGGGCGTACGAGACTGTACGTGGATGCTAACCAAGACGGGGTTGTATGTTACTAATTTCTCAAAGCATTTCCAGAAGTAATAAAAATTGCCTTGGCAGAAGCGGGTCGCCAGATGCCCACAAAGGAGGGCGGAGATTTCATTAGACTTGGAGCGACAGGGAGGAGGGGATATTCTCGATGAAATTCACAGGTTTGCGCGAAAGTCCTCAACGCCGTAGGTCTGACGCCGATCAGACGATGCGAAGGGGGAGAAGTGCAATCCAACACGGATCACACGGCCGCTCGAAGTTATCGCTGCTTCCTTGGGGCTGTCTCAGCGTGCAGGTGCATCTTTTCTCAGCTGACACGGGTTGAGATTAGGGGAGGGGAGTGTAACCTTCTCTCTCTGAAAACCAGTATAACCCTTAGCTGAATTGTAATACACATTTTTCAATTGTTTATTTATTTGACTCTCCAAATTTATTTTTTGCTGTCATGATAGCTGTTACTAACTTTGCATCTCTATTTTCCTATTCAGGTTTACTTTGATCTAATATGATGTTGGCTGCTACTTGAGCTAGATTATCATCAGCTACATTACTTTCTCTTATTGTTTTATATTTTTCATAAGCTAGTTCATGTCGTTTACATGCTTCATCCATTGAGTTTATATCCTGATATCCTTATAACAGCCTTTTCTTCACTTTTGTGCTAGGACCACAAAATGAATATTTACCATTTTATTAAATGAAACATTATTTATTTGTTCAGATTGAATATTACTTGGTAATGAATGGCGCATTTCTGGTAATGAAAGTTTGTTTAACATAGTGTTTACAATTCCTTTTCAATTAATTTCTTTTTCGTATTTTGGGGGTATATCTCCTTGAGATAAATTAGCAATATATCTTCCCTCATCTGAAAAATGAGTTTTATTGATACTGATGTAGCTATAATTATTTCTCCAAACGTTTGACAAAAATTATTGAACTCCAGAAATAATATCATCATGAATATGTTTCAAATTTGGTTTGGTAATTTGAAAGGATTAAGCATTTTAAATTTTATCGTATCATTTGCTTTGGCAACATATCATAATTTTAACTTCTGTATATACAACACAGAGTGTTATGTCGGCCTCTAGTCCAATAACTTTCAGCTAAACATTGATTTGATTTAGTAATCATATAATCGAAAAACATATTTTTCTGAGAACTATTAAGATCTCTCGGATCAGGAGCTGGGGTGTTACAATCATAGACTTTCAAATCTATGTTATTAAATTTATTTGTGTTTGGTAGTTGGTTGAAGAAACATTTGATATCACCAGATCCTTTATCAAATAAGTCTATTATTTCTTATTTTGTATATCCCTTTTCCAAAGCGGAAATCAACACCTGATATTCAGGTTGATGAAGAGATTTTCCACATAATATAAGATGGTTATAATCTAAACAGTCATTTTAAATTAAAAGAGATAGTAGTAAACTAGTTTTACCTATAATAAGAGCACATATACTTGGTGAAGGTAAAAGTGGGTGATATTTTTGATTCAGTGTAGTAACATTACGCCATACTAAAGTTTTATTCATTTATATATGTTATAATTTTAGTATGCTTGAAACCTAGGGAAACTACCCCCTACCTAGATAGACTGATCCTAGTAAGAAAGAACCTGAACCTTTTTTTATTAACCCTGATCTTGAAAACACTAAACCTTCCTCTACTATTCCAAATACCAATACAACCCTTCCTGATAATTGGATTAATAATTTGATATAAGAAAGTTACAATGTGGTTTGAATACGGGTTTGAAGGTCAAACTCTTATTGCTGGACTGAAATCTAATAGTATCTTTACTATGTGCTATGATGAGAAAAGGGGTAATATTGATTTACTCTCTCTGCTTATATATAGAGTGTTAATACAATATTACAATTATATACCTTCTGTTAAAGCTTAAGAATATAAAGAGACCGAAGTTTTTTGGAGTAGTATCAGAAATAATATGGGTGATATAAATGCTATGTTCTATGTTAACATATTGAATATATACACTAATATGAAGAAGGTAGTTAATCCAAATGACATTTATAAAGTTATGTGTTAATCTGAACGTTTGAGGTAATATACAATAACCCTTTGGGACTATTGTATATAAAATAAGCTATTACTACTAGTAGAAAGAGTTGGCAACTTTAAAGACTGCCACGTATTCATTTTAGTATGTTTTAAACCTAAGGAGAGTATTCCCCTTTTGGGGCATAGTCTTTTTCACTAATATACTTAGTCTCCTTCACTAAAATACATAGTCTTCTTCAATTTATAATGATGACCTAACGCTAGAGTATTTATATTATATTCTAATATATAACGTTTATCATCATTACCACTCACTGCAATTATACTATATTCAGTAGTACATATAGATCTCATGTATTTTAGATCTAATTTTCTTCATCTTCCGATGAATAATAGTCTTTTCAAATAATACAGTTTGGTAATTATATAAATCTATATTATTTTCGATTACACTTTAACCACAACCTTTGCTTTCTTTTCTTCATTATCACTTACATTGAAAGTATATAGTTTAGCTCTCAGAACCACACACTCCTTAATGGGTTTAACACCCGTCTGATCTTTCATTTTTTCCTGAATATCTTCTTGTTTATATAATTATAATTAAATTTATCTTAAGGATAATTTGAAAGATCATATAATTCCTTTGATCTTTTAATATCTTTGTAAATATCATCTGTTTTTATGTTATAACATAATCAATCTTTATCTGCAAAGAGTAGTTGTGCGTCTAACTTATATTGCTTCTTTATAACATTATAATGGCATACATAAATGATTTACTTTTATCAAGTGTAGCTTGTCTTACATAAATAGGTTTCTTATATTTAAATTTAGTTTGCTTCATATGAACAGCTGTGATATTATTGTCAAAGATTTTGAATGAATCAAAGTTTGGTTTAGTAACCAAGTTTTGAGATGCTTCTTCGGTTTTTATCAATCTCACATCTTTTCTGTTTCTAACAATTTCCACTGTCTTAATAAATACTGAGTTGTTCATTAACTTATAAAATTCCTTTTCAAACTCATTCTTAGTAGCTTTCCTCTTACTTCTCTTCAGATCAATGTATGATCTCGTCTAAGGTTTTTGGTTGAATTCTAAGACTCTATCGATCTTGGTTAATTTAAAACCGTGTTTTAAGCATTGTTTTTTTCCTTTGTAATGTATAATTTACTTATTTTTATTTTGTGAATAAGGAAGTAGTTTAACTAATTTCTGATTTTCATATTCTAAGCAGCGAACGGATAGTCATTATGTAAGTTGTGCAGTTCAGAAGGATACACTAGATCCACTTTTAAAATACAACTTTTTGGTGACTCATAATCTATTTACATAACATCTATCTTCATATACCAGTTTAAAACCACTTCTAGGTAAATACTGAGACATTGCCTATCCATATTGATTTTTGGTGCATAAATATATGATATAGTTAGATGGTTTAGACTCATTATAATTTTCAGGCAAATATTTATTATTTGCTTTAGCATATCTATGTGTTATAGTGTTTATCCCACATCTTTTCCCCTTCTCCACGATTAATTGTCGTGATATTGATAGGTTCTAGTTTGATATTCGTTTATTTTAATAAAGCACTACATGATAAACCAGGAGCTGTATAAAAATGGGGTGGATCTAACTTTAATATGTCTTAAAGCAGGTGTCTCTCATATTTTCAAAGACATCTGCTAATAAGAGTGTATCTTAATTTAAATTAAGATTATGATAATCTTTAAAGGTTTCAAATTGGAATGCAATCCATACATATTTATTATGATCATAACTAGCATCACCTATACCTCCTCCTTTTAAACTGCTATACAAAGATTCACTTTGTGGTAATTTGTGTTTCTTTAAATTTAGATACATCATCCAATCATTCATAAGGATATACACCTTTTCTTTGGAGTAAATCAAATTTAGATTTTCAAGGATAGTATTTATTTATAATCTTCATTGACTCCTCCACAACGTTTAAATCTAGTTTTTCTAGAGATGATTGCATAAATCTCTAACTATCTAGAAATCTTAACTCTATTGTAATAGATTCATACGTACCATATTTCATCTCATCTGAACGGACAGCAATTGTTTTAATAAAACTTATATATGTTTCATTAGTTTGAGGGATGTTCTTTAATTTACCATCTAGTTTGCCAAACTCTTTAACAAACAGATGGGCATCATAATAAGAGAGGTTATGTAAGAATATGGGTATCAATTTCGGGTTACGAATTTTAAGGTTGCACAACTTATGAGCAGGTCCGCGATATTAACCTGTAAGAAGGTTATGATCAAGAACTTTAAAATTCTCTTCATCAATCCAACCCTGCTTACAAACATATCTATCTGAACCCTGATATTTTTCTTGTTCTGGTGTAAAGATATATATGTTTACATTTATAAGTTGATGTATTCTAGAACTCTCGTCAATAAGATATTCCACAAATTTATTAGGTGCATCTTCACCATTATATACCTTTAACTTAGAATGTTTATCAACTTTACATTTTGTGTATATAGAGAAGCTATTTGAAATATGTTTTTGTAGGTTAATTGTGTAGGAGACTGTGAGAATGGGTTGAGTCGTGTGGATCTTTTGTAATGTAGATTCAAAATCTGCATATATTACAAAAGGATGCTTAACTTGGTTAAAATGGTGTTTGAAATCTATGTGGGTAGCTGCTAAATCCATACGAACTGGTGTAGCGATTGAGCAGTTATCTATATGATCCTGTAATAACTCCTGACTGTAGAAATTATGTAGACAATTTTACACAGTGATAAGATTTGCATTATTACGTAATGTTTATTTCCTTCATCTTCTATTAAGAGTAACATTATATACTTATCATTTTTTTCTTTACCTATATGTAAAGAATATAATTCTAAGTTCTCATTTAATCTATACACACCTTGCCAATTTATTAATTTTGTTTAATGAGATTGGGAAGGGATTTCCTGTCGAGTCATTTATGTTCACTTCTTTCACTCTTTCAATTACTTGCTTAAGGTTTTTCTGATCCATAAAGCTAGATCTTCCAATAAACCATTTAAATCAATCATTATCTTCATTTTTCATATTGATTAATTTATATTTTTGATTCTGATATTTTTTATGAAGAGGAATATATGATGATTTTAAAGGCTGATATATGGCAAGTTTAATTTGAAAGGATAGAAGTTTATTAATAATCCATCATGATCCTTCTCGTAAACTTACTAATACATTCATTTAAATAACCAATCAGATACAAAAGCAGGTTGTCAAATAAATCCACAGATGTAAGCTTCTGCATTGAACCAGCATTAAACCAAGCTAATTGAGTTCTCCTTTCCCTATCAAGGGTCATTTAGGAAAGCTCAACTTAAGAGATATACCTAGTTTTATATTTTTCCATTCTTGATTTTTACATCTTTTTCTTATTTCTTCTTTCATTGTTGTAATAAATAGCTTAGGGTCAATGAGTTTAATATACTCATATCTATATCGTTTAAGCAATCCATCGATCAATGATTGATAATCAATATATTTACAACACATTTTCAATATTTCTTAGATGGTCTGTGTACTTTAATATTAGTAACACCTACATTACAGATATTACAGTTATACTTTCCATTTGAGGTTATTTGAGGATAAATGTAATGTTAATTACATCTCTTCTGATGCGCCTTACTCCTTTTATGTCTTTTCAGTCGACATACGGATTTTTAACAAGTCTTACAATAAGATTTGCGGCAGAGTGTGTTGGTGATTATATCAATAGTCATAGTTATTTATTATAGCATTAGCATTTTTAATTTCATTTCTAGAAGGAAGAATCTATTAGTATTATACAAATAATTCTAGGGTTCTTTGTAATAACCTTCTTTACTAAGTTATCCCAATCATCATTAGCTACCTCATTAAATTTAGTATGCTTAAAAGTAACTTGAACAGTAGGTAGAGATTCCCGTAATCTCATATCACAATCAGATTGAAATTGGATGACATCACGACTACTCAAATTAAGATTTAAATTTTTATGTTGTCTATAATTTTTAGCTTTTTTCTCTCCCAAATTCAACAAAATCAACTTCTTTCCCATTCTTAAAAGGAAAAGTGATTATATCAATTAATCCATTATAAGGCAAGATTAAACCTGTATTCTTATTAGCTGACCACTTCATCCCTAATACGAAAGTAAAGCTGCCTTTAAATAATTTGACATTCGTTTGAAAAAATAATTTTTTCATAAGCTTTCTTTTCTTTCATTTCAGTTTTAAGTTTACAAATTATATCGTCTAGCTACTTTTTAGTTACTACTTCAAGCATAACATCAACTAGTTTTTATCATTAATGTATACATTACCCTCCTCATCTTTATCAAATTGACTATTGAAATATACTTCCGCTTCTTGACCATAAAGACTAATACCCATATATTATAGTATGATATCTTTTTAAAATTAGAGATTACCTTATCTTACTATTTGAAAAAGAAGGTAAGTTGTACAGCTTCATATTTAAGTCTGTTTGGAGAGACTAGCTAGGTCTCTTTTAGTAGGAGAGAAGTCTAATTATCCTTAATAAACCCCCAAGGAGGTTTCGTTTAATTATATTTAGAAACCCAAGATACGATTAGACCAAATATCTAAAGCTTCATCTAAAGCTACTAGTTTGCTTTCTACTATCGGTCATATGTGCCCGAGTTGTTTATTAAGTTGATCTATACAAATAGTCTCAGTTTTAGTATCTTTAAAAAAAGGAGGAGAGACCTTATCGAAATTAATCAAGGTTAAGAGTTGAGCGGCGTCTATACTTACCTCCCCTAAGACGACTGCCTTATGTACTAGTTGAGCCTTTGATAGTCTATAAAAGTTAGGTGTAGTGGTCTTTACCTTCTCTATAGAAGAAATCGGAGAAACAGAAGGTGAAAGAGCAGATGGAGAAGGAGAATTTTGAGAAGGAGAAGTATTTTGAGATGGAGAAGGAAAAGTTTGAGATGAAGAAGAAGTATGACCTGTTTTCATCATCGGTATTTATTATAGTAAAAGATGATAGTGAGAAATATAAAGTTGAAGAAGATAAAATTCAAAAAAGGAGGAAAAAGGAAGAGAAGATTTTGATGAGGATACTATAAACCCTAAGATTTATAGTATAGATTAATAGAACTCAACTCCATGGTATTCAACTCCGAGATATCTAATACATCTAATATACTTAAAATCTGAGTCATTCAATAGCTTTACATATCATCCAGGTAAAAATACTTAAAAGAAGAATCATTATTAGATAATGAAGTAATAATATCGTCACCATGTTTCGTTGTGAGTCTTTCTAGTTTATCTACTCTATATGAGTGATCTACTTCCATTCACTTATTTTCCTTACCTTCAATAATGAAAAGGGTTTATTTAATCTTAAGATTACTTCTTCTCCTTTTGCACTTTTCATCATAGTTATTTATTATAGTAGAATACTTTAATATTTATATAAAGTTGAAGAGTACACGAAGGATGATGGAGGAGTGGAGAGATTTTGAGTAGTAGGTTGGTAATTTTATTACCAGCCTAGGGAATGGGCTGGTAGCCTTTCCTGAAGGTGAGAGATTTTGAGAGGTAGGGTGATAGCCTTGTTAGAAGGTGATGTTGATGAAGGGTGAAGAGGATGAGGAGGATGTTAGAGAAGTCGAAATGATGGAGAGAAAAGGGGAGGGAAGGTAAAATGGTAGAGGAAAAGAGAAGGTGTGCTAGCACCTCACCTCAGTAAGGATGTGAGTTGGCTTGGAAAGAGACAAGGGGAGAGGTGATATGATAGCGAGAGGAGGATGGAAAGAGAGGGTGGGCTAGAGGGGGCAAGCAGCCCACCTCACTAAGGAGGGAGATGAGCTGTGAAAGTAGAGAAGGCAAGAGGTGGGCCGGTAGCCCGAGTCTGAGGGAGGAGTATGTATTTATAAGGCCTAAAGAAATGCAAACTGGTAACACAACCCGGAAAAACGCTATTTCCTTAGGGTTTATACAGGCTTTGTTACCAATTTTCATTTCCTTGAACATTAAAAATAAATCTATTATATATCACGGTGTCATGTGATTTTCGATTATTATAAACAAAAAAGCACAAGCCCCCTCCTACTAGAAAAACACTTGTCTTGTCTCTTACTAGATAAAAGCCTACACCCCGTTATTCAAAGGCTTCTTGGATCAACCTTTTGGGGGTTGAGGATGGTATTTCTGGCGATGAATGTCGTGGTCATTTTAGTGAAGAACGCGTTATGAAACAGGTTCAAATCCAACCCTTTTATTAATTTTCATATAACGATTAAAATAGTTTGGCCTCTAAGTCCGTTTCCATATCTCTCATTTTCTCTCTTACACTTCAGTGGTACACGTAATCATTCTCTTAAGGTTTTTCCGGGTTGTGTTACCAGTTTTCATTTCCTTGGGCCTTCAAAATACATCTATTATACACTACCGTGCCATGTAATACTTGATTATATATATATATATATATATATATATATATATATATATAATATATATATAAGTATGTTGACGCTTAAGTGTGAGATAGAGGGTTGATGGATGATTGTGGTGGCGGTCACCAGTTACAAATTAAAACAAATATTCTTCTCTGCAACATGATTCGATTTTTTCTTGAGGGTGTTCACTAAATAAGTTCTTATTTAGATTTTTTATATTTGGAATGTGAGACTGGAAAAACTGTGAATCCTATTATAAATGCTGGAAGGATCGCGGTTTCAAAGACGAAGTGATGCGAACGAATGTATGAATAATGTGTATTTGATTGTGTATATAAGGTGTGCGTGACCAATGTAGTTTCTGAGGAGAAGTTTTGTATTTCAAATCAATGTTTTTTCGAGAGAGATAGGGATAGAGAAAGCAAGGATTGTCTATCAAAGGAACTTTATAGATAGACGCTGAAAAACGATAACAAATGTAGGAAATAGAATTTCAATATTACAGACTCGTGTTAATAAACAAATGGAATGAAAAGGACAAATGGAAGCTTTGCGCGAGTACAGTTTGTTTTAACGCCAAATGGTAATGCAATCAAGGCGAAATAAATGCTCGCTCCATTCGAAAAACTCAGTATGGGAAAGAATGATTACATAAGTGTGCGTGAAACTTTTGTGTACATAGATTACTAGAAAAGCAGACAACCCTCTGAATTAGCAAATGTAGTTACATTTGTGTGGTACATATAAAAATATAAAAATTAAGAAATAAGATGAAAAAAGCTATAATTTGAAACATTCGAATCAAAATACTGATATCATTGAATCGGAAATAATCATCTAGGTTTAAGTACAATAATGAAGATTCATTAGCATGGTACATATAATAAAAAAAAGTAAAGGGTACGATAATACTCAGTTTAAAATAATACTGGAGTATAAATAAAATTAATTCTTGTAAACTAAATGTTAATTTGATATATCAAATATCTTTAAAGAAAAATGATAATTAAAAGTATTACACACAATAATAAGGTCATCTTAGGACAAAGTGCGTAATAATGATTAAATTTGTATTTACATGAGAAATATTTAAATATATAAATACATTTTGATTTCTTATATGATACATTTTGAAATACTGTGGTCAAAAGGTCCTTTTTGTCCTGATATAGGTCACTTGAAGGTGTGTGCATCAATTCATTATGAACGTAGGCAAACATTGATGAGTCATTGAGTCCACATATTTCCTCAATAATACAATGAGAGTAAACATGAATATAGTGAATTTGAAAAATTAATTAGGAAAGGTTGATAAATTAGATGAGAGACATATTGCCGTTGGTAGCATTATGTGAAAGCTATTAAATGAATTGATGATAGGTTACCTTAGGTAGCATTATGTGAATGCTAATAAATGAATTTGGGGCGCGTTGCCATAGCACTATGTGAGCGCAAATGAATAGATTGTAATGAATAAATACAAAGTGAAGCGCAAGGAAAATTTAACAATCTAGCAAGTTGGCTGGGGAGCGATTTTCGACCATATATATCTGGGGAGGTAAGTTAAAATTATCGCATTTGCGTCACTTACTGAAGAGAGGTGTGAGTTAAGGTGGAAGACTTACGCGGCATGGACGTTGAGCGTCCCGTTGAGGCGAGTTAGTGCTTTAGTGAGAAGAATGTATACAAGGTTGGATGGGGTTCATCATTCTAATTTGGAAACATATTCCTTCTCTACCACATGAATTTAGCTCGTTCTTAAAGGTGGTCTCAAAATAAGTTGGTATTTCAATTTTTATAACCAACATAAAGAACAAGTTCTGCTAATCAAAAATCGCTCGCTTTCACTTAAACTGATTTATGACCTTAGGACTTTCAAAAGTTTGAATAATTCCTTGGGTAACCTTGAGAGGATCTTGACAATTCCATCATTCGAAAGTAAATGTAAACAACATAAGATTTTAAAATTTCGTAAGAATCGGCCCAATAGTTATGAAGTTATTGCCAAAACGAAATAATTCCCGAGCTAAACTTAGGAGGACATTGGCAAATATATCATTCCAAAGAGGATGTAAAAAAACAAAGGTCTTAAATGTCATTAGAATCGGCGGAATAGTTATGATATGATCGCAAAAATAAAATAATTCCAGGGCTAAACTTGGGAGGATATTGGCGATTATATGTTTCGAAATTTAATGGAAAACAACATAAGGGTTTCAAATTTAGTTAGAATCTGCCGAGTAATTAAGATACTATTGCCAAAACAATATGATTTCCAGGCTAGACTTCGGAGGACTATAGCGATTATATTATTCGAATGAGAATCTAAAACAACATAAAGGTTTCAAAGTTCCTTTAAATCGGCATAAGAGTTTTGAAGTTTTTGCCAAATAATTCCCGGGCTATCCTTGGAAGGATTTTGGCAATTATATGATTCAAAAGAGAATGTAAAACAACATAAATGCTTAAAATTTCGTTAGAAGAGACAAAAGAGATATGAAGTTATTGCCAAAACAAAATAATTCCCCTGTTATCCTTGGGAGGACATTGGCAATTATACGATTCAAAAGAGAATGTTGAACAAATTAAGATTGTCAACTCTCTTTAGAATTGGATGAATAGTTACAATGCTCACCAAAAACAAAAATAAAGCAAAACGGGCATCGACTGACCGCTCGACATAGTGATGTGTAAAGTCGTCCGCGACTAAAAGTAACTTTATCAAATGTAAAATCTATCCAGCAAGGTTGATGGATCAAGGTGAATTACGCGAACTGATACGATCAAATGTGTTAATATTGTGAATCTGACTTGTGTGAATAATATCTGCCTGTTTATATATGTAGAGAAGGTGGAGGTAACCAATGAGGTTTCTGGGGGAGAAGTTTTGTGTTCAACGTCCATGTTTGTTCGATAGAGAGAGGTAGAGAGTGAGAGAACGAAAGAGAGAGAGAGAGCTGAAATTGTATATGAAATGAATTTTAGGTTAGAGGTTAGAAAATTATAACTGAGTTAGGAGAATATGAATTAAATAATTGGTTGAAAAAATAAGTTCTTTCGGTTTTATCAAATTTATTCATTACCATTAACAATTTTAGAAAAACTTCACTTTTAATTAATAACAATATGCAATTTAATCAATAATGTATTCTCCATTGTTATTTACGACTTCTTCCTAACGTTCAACTAGTTGTTCGATGCCTCTGCAATAAAAAATCTCTGGATTTTGACTCGAAGAATTCGTCTAACCAGGTTCTTAATTGCAGATCAGTATTGGACGAAACGCCGCGCAAATTTTTGGAGAGCGATGGGACCAGATGGAAATCCGATGGAGCCAAGTCTAGTGAATATGGAAGATGCGGAAGGATTTTCCAATTAAGCGTTTGGATGGCGTCTTTTCTCATATTGTTAATGTGAGGACGAGCATTGTCGTGTTGCTGAAGGACTCCACAACGTCGATGATGTCGCTTTTCACGAATAGCTTCGGCGAGTCGATACATTTGTTAAACGTAGAACTCTGTATTGACAATTTAATTGTTCGTAACAAGCTCATAAAGAATGATGCCTTTACTCGCTTTAATCGCGAAAGTGTTTTTTTATTGGGGCTAAGCCATTGTTTTCGATGGTCCAGGTTGACATAAACACACCACTTTTTCTCGCCAGTGATGATGCGGTGAAGAAATCTGTCCTTATATTCCCGAGTAGCCATGTGACTAGCAAACAAACCAGCGGCAATCGTGGAGCGTTGAAGTTTGTTGCTTTCGCTCAAAGCGTGCAGAACCCATGCACCGAGTTTTTTAACTTTCCCCATCGAATGAAGGTGATTCACTGCAGTTTTCTGATCACACGCCAATTGTATAGACAATTATGTTGTCGATTAACGAGGATTTTCATAAAGAAGGTCGTCCAATCGATCTTCATTTAACCTAATGTGTCGACCAGAACGTTCTTCGTCATTAAGTTTGGAACGACCAATTTTGAAACGTGAAAACTACCATTGAGCTGTCCTTTCTAATAAAGAATTTTCTCCGTACACAGCACAAATATTGCGATGAGCTTTGGCTGCGTTTGCATTGTTCCCATCTCGATTGAAAATGAGAAACAACAAGTGTCTAAAATGTGCCTTTCTTTCAACTTGACATTCCATTTTGAGTGTACAGAACAAAAATTCAATTAATACAACTTTTAAATAAACCGCAATGACTTATTACTCAAGTTCAAGACGTAGCCTAAGCAAAAACCTAATAGTCTACGCTGTTAAGAGACATAGCCTAGCCTTTGCAAATTTTTCTCTCATTATTTATTTTTGTTTCTTAATATGTGCACAAATCACGTCAACAAAACTTAAATCAACACCACATAAAAAAACGCAAGAACTTATTCTTCAACCTAATATTACAGACTGGCGTTAATCAACAAATTGATTGAAGATGGTAAAAGACAGCTGGACTTCAGTGTAAGATAGAGATAATTATCACTAATATTTGTATCAATTAATTATACTTCAATATTTAATAAAGATTGAATAATGTTTTAATCGGTAAATTAAATATCATTGAATTCTCGGGCTAACGTTTGGAGGTCTTATGCATTTATGTTATTCGAAAGAGAATATAAAACAACAGAAGAATTTAATATTTCATTTCAGTTGGCAGAATAAAAATGATGTTATTGCCCTCCAAATATATAATTTGAGGACTATCCTAATTATATCTTTCAAAAGAAAATGGAAAACAACATGAAGGTTTCAAATTTCCTTAGACTCGGCCAAATAGTTATGATGTTATTGCCAACCCCCTCTTCAAAATCCCGTGCTAACTTTAGGAGGACTTTGTCAATTAAATCGTTCGAAAGAGAATGTAAAACAACCAAAAGCGTTCAAATTTCGTTAGAATCGGCCGATTACTTATGGCTTTATTGCCAAAAAAATTATTCTCGGCCTCCCTTGGGATTCTTTGAAAATTATATCATTCAGAAAAGAATCTAAAACAACGTTGGGTTTAAAAAAGTTAGAATCGCCCGAAAAGTTATGATGTTATGGCAAAACAAAATAATTTCCGGGCTAACTTTGGAAGGTTCTTGGAAATTATATCATTCGAGGGAGAATGTAATACAACATAGGGGTTTCAAATTTCGCTAGAATCAGCAAAATCGTCATGATGTTACTGCCAAAACAAATTAATTCCCTCGCTAATTTGTGAGGATATTGTTAATTATATTCTTCAAAAGAGAATGTAAAACATAAAGGGTTTTAAATTTTGTTAAAATCTGGCGAATACTTACAATGTTATTACAAAAAAAGCAAAACGGAGAGGTACAAACCTTCCCGAAATAGTGAGATGTAGAGTCGCCCGCGACTAGACTTGCATTCGACAAAAAATATCTTTATTTTGAACATGAAATTTAATGATGAATTGTCCTTGTGAGAACTGTGACAGTAATTGCATACGAAAAATAATGTAAATCAACAAAAACAGCTCAAATTTTGTTACGATCAGCGAAATGATTAGGATGTTATTGACAAAACAAAATGATTTCCGAGCTAACATTGGGACGACAAAGGCAATTATACCATTTGGATCAGAATATCAAACAACATAAGGTTTCGAAATTTCATTAGAATCGGCGGAATAGCTATGGCGCTAATACCAAAATAAAATATTCCCGGACTAACGTTGGGAGGACCTTGAGATATATCGCATTGGAAAGAGAATGTAATACAACAACAGGCTTTCCAACTTCGATAGAATAAGCATGAGAGTTATAATGTTATTGCCAAAATAAAATTATTCTCGGGCTAAATTTTGTGGAATATACTATTCTAAGGAAAATATAAACAACCTATGGGTTTCAAATTTTGTTAAAATCGACCGATTATTTATGTTGATACCTCCCGCCAAAAAATAATTATGGCTAAATTTGGTTGGACATTGGTAATAATATCATTTAGAAGAAAATCTCAAACAACAAGGGGTTCTAAATTTCGTTAGAATCACTCGAATAATTATGATGTTATTTCCCCTCGAAAATAATTCCTTGGCTAAACTTGGCAGGATATTGGCAAGTAAATCATTCAAAAGAGAATGTAAAACAACATAAGGGTTTCTAATTTCTCTGAGAATCTGTCGAATAATTCTGATGTTATTACCAAAACAAATAATTCTTGGCTAATCTTGGGAGGGCTTTGGCAATTATAACATTCAAAATAGAAAGTAAAACTACATAAGTGTTTCAAATTTGATTAGAATCGCCTTAAATGTTATGATGTTATTGCCAAAATAAAATAATTCCTAAGCTAACTTGGGAGGACTTAGGCAATTGTAATATTCGAAAGAAGATGCAAAACAACATAACGTTTTCATATTTTGTTACAATGGGCAGAGGAGTTATGATTTTTTTCCAAAAGAAAAGTCCTCCCTGGGTAAACTTAAGAAGACTTTGGCTATAAAATCATTCGAAAGAGAATGTAAAACAACATAAGGGTTTTAAATTTCGTCATAATATCAGACTAGTTATAAGATTATTGCCACATAATTCCTTAGCTAAACTTGGGAGGACTTTAGCAATTATTTCATTCGATGAGAATTAAAAACATCATAAGGATTTAAAATTTGGAGACAATCGACTAAATAGTTATGATGTTATTGCCATAATGAAATGATTCTCCTGCTAAACCATCATTATGCTTTTTATATTTTACTTTATTTATTTAAGTTTCATTTAATTCCGAAAGAAAATGAAGAAATGAACCTATCAGAAGTAATGGCCCATTTATAAAATTTTTAACTACTCTTGAACATATTTCTAAACTAGCCTCTTGGAATTGTGTAATATTAAAACAGGAAAAGATAAAGATTGTAGAATGTGAATAAAGAAATGAGAGTTTGTCAAATATACCTCAAATTTTAAAATACTTTTCACGTAATTAGGTATTAATACGTAATTATTTTTATTTTGGGGTGCCACGGATGCTTCTAGATAGCATGTAGGGTGCCACTATCATAAACCGGTTGAAAACCACTGATTTAGATGGAAGTAATTAATACACGATCTTACTAATAAAGAAAATTGTGTCAAAGTGAAGTATCATAATTTTCTTTGCATGTAAAGTTGTCGTTAGAGTGGTTAGTAGAGCATATCTTTTTAGAATACTAAGCGGTTTTCTTAATAGAGGCAAAATTTGTTTAATAGAGTTAGCTAACTGAGCTGCCACTAAAACTAACGGATTAAACTTATCAACGATAGATTTAACAATGCAATATCACAGTAGAATTGATAAATTTTCCATTAATATATAAATTTAAAAAATATAACGTCACGTATAGTAGATAGAAAATTTTATAAAGCTCTTTTCATTCCATTATGATTTTCTCTGCCCTCTTGGATCTCTCTCGAGTAAAACTTATGATCATTGCCGCTTCTTCATTCTCTACTTCACTTTTTCGTAACTTGTCAAATATATAAACGGAAATGAAGAAGGGAAATGACCTAATGACTTCATGGAATCATATATCAAGGGATATCATTGGATGGCTATCTCGGTTTTATGACCTAACAAGAAAATAGATTCGATTGGGGGACCTATGTTCTTTTTAATAAATAATAAATAGAATATTACAGATTTTCTTCGCATAATTACTAAGATAAATTAGAATATATCAGACTTAATCTCTTTATCTTTTTTGGTAAAATTCCCTTTTGCCAAACTCTTCTAGCCAGGTTTCCTTCGGGATCCATAATATTGCGGTTGCCCAAGGTGTCAACTCTGGTGCAATCGCTATCGCTCGGACGCTAATTTATCTATTATCGAATTGTAAACATCTCTTTGCCCAAGTATCAATTTATTTTTGCTTTTCCTCTATTTCTCTTCTCAAGATTTAGGTCATCCACAAGTTTTATGGGTCTATCAATTATATCAATCATAACGACTTTTACTGTTTCCGTAAGGTCATATGCGAGATGATTGGGCAAATTCATATAGGGCACTTGTAATGAAGGGAAAGGGTAAAAATTATAATTAGCAATTTTCATATACCGTTATCAGTTTATATTTAATTTTTCACATCCCGTATTTACCTTTTTATACTCTTATACACTCAATATACTTCCATCTCAATCGGTTTTTTATTCATAAAAACACCTGAAGCACCACATAGCACAAATTAAAAGTCAGTACCTGCATCATTTGACATTTGCGCTGTGATGACAGGGCATTCAGCCCCTTCTAAACACAAGTAAATTTTACCCTTTTAATGTAGGACAGGTCTTGTATTTTAATCTCGGTATTTTAAATTTCCAAGAGCGCAGCTTTACTACGATTTTAAGAAATTTAGTTAAAGTGAACTGAAGCGTACCTCTATAACATCGGGCGAATTCCAAAGAAGAAGTTGTTTATGACGCAAGAAAAGATAAGTCCGCACCCCAATATTTTGCGTACACCTTGGCCTTTTCTTATTTTCTTAGTATGTTTATAAATCTGTTGGTGCAAGTTTTAGGGTATGTGCCCAATACATCTATGGAAAGAAAAATATAAGGTTACTTATAACTTTTATATACGTTGATTTATATGATATTCAATTTCGACAAGATCTGATAATCATATGATAAGGACGAAAACACGTTAGTATATCGCATTGGAAACATGTCTGATGCGCCCGTTGCAGGGTGAGAGCCTCATCTGTGAAAAATCGCACGGAGGGCAGCAGGTCACATTTCGGTGTTAAAGAGGATCCGAGAGACTTGGAACATCCAAGACTGACCTCATTCTGAGCGTCTCAGGGTTAGTAAGCAACATAAAGACAGATCTCTGCATCCAATGAGCATTCAGAATCGTAAGTAAACAGCAAACAAGATACTAAATAAATAATCAGAAAGCGGCCAACTGATTGCACAAGCCCTAAATTGATATAAAACTTGCCAGAAGAGGCTAATCAACCTTTGGCAGAAGAGACGACGCCTGGCTTGGGCACGTGTTCGCCGCAAATGCATCTTGCGTCAGTAGGGAGTAGGCAGGTGTTCTTATCGTCTGACAAATCCACAGTAGGAAAGCACAATTCATGGAGTGGACGAGACCACAATCACCTCTTGGATACTACATGAGCACAATTTTTAGAACTAACATTAGAAAAAAATCCTTGGATGATATTCGATCGCAATTCCTGGATTATAATTGAGCATAGTAAGTCACAATTTTTAGATGATATATGAACACAATTGTTGAATTTGACATCAGCACATTTAATGAATTTAAACAAAATAAGGGCAATTGTTCAATGCTAGATCGCGACATTTAATGAATGTTAGGTATATGAGCGCTATCTTTGACTATATGTAAGAGCATTATTTGACTGAATGGGAGAAAAAATATTTTTTATTAGATCTGAAGACAATTCTTTAATTTTACGTCTGGACATACAAATGTTATTTATATGTCACATGAGCACCTTTCATGTATTTAAGGCGATTTTAATTCATTAATTTGACGCCAGCCTTTTTCGTGGTTTTTACTTGAGCCTAATTTTAAATATTCTATAAGCGCAATCTGGGATTCGATCTTATCGAAGCACCTGAATTTGACTTTGAGGCGATTTTTAGATATGACTTGAGCGCAATTCTTGGTTTTGACTTGGACTAATTATTATGTAAAATTGGAATATAATACTTTAATTTTATGGCAATCAATTTTTTTAATTTAATCTGGGCGCATTTCTTGTTTTTAAAATTATCAATTTGACGTAAGCGACATTCTTCAAGTTAACTTAAACAATAATTTTTAGATCTGTCGTCTACACCATTTTTTATTTTCCTTAAGGGCAGTTCTTGTATTCAAAGCGAGCACAATTCTTGGATTGGAAGTGAGCGCAAATGTTAAAATTACACTGTTCTCTAGTTTTATATTTAACCTGAGCGATATTATTGGATTTATTTTGAACAATTCTTGGATTCATATTTTTCACAGCAATTGAATTTTACTTGTGTGCCATATATGATTTTACATGTGTACCATTTCATTTTTCTGTGAGCGCTATATAATTGAGTGCATTTTTCATATTATATGTGAGAAGAATTTTAAAATTTTATTTAAATGATATCTTGGATATAACATAGCGCATTCCATGTTATTGCCTTAGAAGAATTCTCAGATTTTGCCTCCAACATTTATATAAAGGATGTGAGCTTAATTCTTGGAGGTTGGGGGGGGGAAGGGGAAAGGTTAAACTTGGTATTAATGGAGTTCTTGAAGTCACCAATTTATAATAGTGGTGTGTTTGTGTGTGATGGAGTCTGGCTGACGGTGACGTGATGGATATCGATGGCTTGTGGGTATTAGGCCACTTGTCTCTGCCAATTGAATTATTTCTGACTCCCTAAGTTTCTCACGAGGGGTACATGTTTGAGCTGGGTTCCCGAAGATGCCTCTGAAATCATGCCTTAAAGATAAGGACTTCGAAAAAAAGGCGGCGATAAGTAAGTTTTATTCTTAGCTTGGAACTACCAAGGTGGGAGAAAGTGGAAACGTTCAAGTCCTACGCGGCTCTTGGCATTTTTTTTTCAGTTAAGACTCTATAGTTGAGTCTAAAGTCGGCAGGATTCAAGAATGAGGGAACGGATTCGAGACGCTTAGAAATAATTGCAATAGGCTGCTGACAGACGACTTGACTGATTCTCTCTCTCTATCTTACTCTCCCATTCTCTGTGTGTTTAATATATATATATATATATATATATATATATATATATATATATATATATATATATATATATATATATATATATATATATATTTATATATCCCGTCTCCAAGGGCGTGACCTTTTGCACTTGACCTGGACATTGGGAGACGGCAAATATCAGGCATGTTCGTGAGTTCCTTCGTTTGGCGGAGCTACATGAGTTATGTGCAACTAATGAACTTACATATTTTTCTACGTTTTGGGCCTATCTCGTATCAGAGATAGCGCTTGCTTTCACACTTATTCGGAACTTTAAACCGGTTAAGGAATACATTACCCTATATTTGTTCAGCTTGTCCCTGTTATCTATCAGTGAAACCTTTATTTATACATTATATATTATTTCTTTCTATTTTTCATTGGTTTACTATCTTGTTCATGGCATATTACTTCATTAATTCATGCGTGCACCAATTTATATGATTACATTGATCTACTGGGCGCGCATTTGTGAGGGTTCTTCGATGTACCTATCTACCTATCCTGAAATTTGGGTGCCATAGACCTACTTCTTTTGCAATTTAAGTGACACAGATGTAACGTGTCTTTAATACTTGGGTTTGAAAAGTACGGATGTTTTTTATTTTATGTGAGCGACGTTTTTTATATGGCCCGAGCACAATTATTAGATTAGACTTATTTAAAGGCATGTTTGGGTTTAGTATAAAGTAATTTTTCGAGTTTGAGTGTAAACTTAATTATTAAATATTAGGTAAGCTCATTTCTTGAATTTTGCGGGAGCGCAATATTTGTAGTTGACATAATCGATATTCTTGCATTTGACGTCAAAGGTATTCGTGGATTTAAATTGAGCTTGGATCCTGGATTTAGGTGAGCTCAATTTTTCGGCACTAATTAATCTTAATTCTGGGATTTCAGGTGAGAGATATTCTGTGGAGCAATTTATTGATTTTGAGGTCAGCTGAAACAATCAAATAACGTGAGGCGATTATCTGGTTTGACGTTTGCGGAATTCGTAGTTATAACAGGATCGTAACTTAGGGCTTTGGCGTGAGCTCAAAACATGGATTTAATGGGAAGAATGGTAAGTGAAAGCCAAATAAAGGGAACTGGCTAATAAAAATAAAGAATAGAAATAATGAAGAGTGACGAATACTAATATATGTTAATTCATTCTGAAATACTACCGGGAACGAGGTCTTACAGAGACAATAATCACTGAGAAGTACAAAAGGCTTTTCCCTACCGGATAACAACATTCCAACACCCAATAAGACTTTCTATACTATAGCACTCGCATATATCTCACGGATATTACCATATTATTTATTGCTTATCAACCACGTTCTTAAGTGACATGCCGTCATTAACAATGCGTGCAAAGTGTCGTCCTCGACCTTTTCCCATTCCTCTATGGATCATTCATTGCACCTTGACGCGTCACTCTATCCCCATTACCCACCCGAGGGGGAAAATTAATAAGTTGTTCCTATATAATTTGAATCCTTTGGAAATACAAGGAAATTTTCCATCATCTTGGAATGATTTTAATAATTCTGACTCTCCTATTTCACATTTCTACTTAATAGATTCATAAATCTTGTTGATAATTAATTTGAGGGTATGTAATCGCATTTGAGTGTGTGGGAGAACGTTCTATTTGAGGATAATCTGTTGGTGTTTTTTTATTAAGGCGCAGTCTATTTTGCATTAAAATCAGGATTTATGATATTCGTGAAGATTTTCTTTTCATTTTAATGTTCAATCCATTTTAATATAAGTCGCTCGAGAGTCGAAGGCACTAGAGAAAATGATGATGACGTTCGTTTATTTCGAGGATTTATGATTTGTGGGTTGACCAAGTGCTAGTAAATAATGGAATTGCGGCGTTTAAATAAAAAGATAGAAAAATTGAATAAATTGAAAGGCACAAGATTTGTGAAAAGGGTATTGGTACAAAATTAGTAAACAATTATGCAATGATAATGTGATAGAAACGTGTATTTCTTAATCTATGGACCATAGTACGTGCATATATAAGGGCTTAGAGATGCGAACAGAAACTCTCTTTCTGCTTTAATGAATGAAAAAAATTTGAAATTTACGACGAATAAGATTTATAATGATTATTTAGTGTTTTAAGGCAAACCACGTTCACTTATGTTCTAAGTCAGCGCGAATGGTTGTCTGGATGGTTTTGCATTATGCAGTTAACATTTGAAGGATTTCTTTTAGTCATTACTCCAATGCCGCAGAAGAGCGGTGGCTATAAGTTTGCGTATATTTCTCACTTGCTCCCCTACTTTATTTAAAGACTTCTTCTGAAAAACTTTCTGCTGGAGAGGCACATTTGGTTTTCGCATAATTTATTTTTATTTGAAGACCAAATGCTCTGTAGTAGAACGCTTTTAAGGGCTCCAACCAATCCTCCATCTGACCTATCCAGGACAGGTTGTGTTGTTTAGTTTGAAACATTTCATCCTCGTTTTTGTTTTGTTTTGTTTTTCTTTATCCCGTCTTGGTTTCCTCCTAAGTAGATTGAGTAACTTTAGTTTGGTTTTCTTCCTTACTATTGCATCGATAGAACTTTTATGAGTTTATCTAGCTTCTTCATGTTATGTCACTTTACTTCTTTAATGTTTCAGTATCAGCGACTACATAACAATAATCTCTAACCACTCGTAAAAGCAAGCCTACAAGATGGCAAGGATAGCAGTAGCTAAATATAGAATATTAGCAACTTAGTTCGAAAGTGGAAAATCTGCAAGAACGCCGACAAATTTTCAATAATACCAATAGGAAGACAATAGACCTCGAGAGTACTGAAAGACGATAAAACATATCTCTAAAAAAATGAGGTAAAGTTTTCGGCTTGAAAGTTCCCAAAAAGCTATGTAAAGCATGTACTAGATAGAAAGAATTTGTCCAAAACCAACATAGTAAAGATATATGTAATCAAATGCCTCAAATGAAAGAATAAAATGAAAATACACAACGCCCTTTGCTGATCAACTTTACCATATCTAGCTATACTACTTGATATACTCTACAATACTAAGACCAAAAGAAAACAAATGAAAAGGTATTCGTGAAATTTTCATTTTTTAATGTTATCTTTTATAAAATCTAAAAAAAGTTAATTTGAATTAAATGTTAAAAATTAAATATTAATTCTGAACAATATAATAAAAATTAATTAATCTCTCCTCAAGATAATTACTGTCGAATCTAGCAGATAATTGATCATCCATATTTTTCTTGGTACTCGCCTATTATTTTATCGACTGCGAAATCGCTTTAATTAAGGATTTTATATATTTAATGTTTTACTAAATGAGAATGGTAAGATATGTTAATCTTTTTAATACTTGGTATTTTTCAATTAAATATATTATTTTAGAATTGTTTTAATAACCTAACAAACCTAACAATATAACAACAATTTAACATAACCTCACGAAACCTAATATTTTAGTAAAAGATTTTAGGACAAAATATCCATTTTATGAGAGTATTTGTTTTCGATGATATGAAAATACCTTTCGTTTAATTATTTTAGTTAAAAATATAAAAGAAATATTAGTTAAAATAATTCCATTTTATTAGTGTTTTTAAAATCTTCTGTGTTTAGCGCACTTTCTTCAAATCCTTTGTACATTTCATCAATGATTAACTCTTTTACAATCTATCTAAATATGTCGGTTTCATTTAGGAAATATTAATTTTAATGGTGGATTTGTTAAGATGAGTTTAAGTAGGTCTAACGGAATTTGCGTTCAGTTAATAAAATATTAATAACAAGGTATTTTTAAGATTTTTTATAAGCATTCTTAATGATTTTACTCAGAAATGCAGTGAAAAATATTTATACCTACGTGTTTACTTTTTAAGCAATACGAAGTCACAAGAATTAAGAGTAAAACATGCAGTGGCGTGTCGCACAAAAACATTTGTTTGTACTTTTTAAGCAAATCCATGTACTAGCGATTTTCAGAGTGAGATTTGCATCTTCCGGGGCAAACACGACACCATAGATAACGAGTTGAAGTTTTTGAGAGGAATAACTGTTAAATGTTCGTGAATCTTTCGCATGTCACGTATTTTTCTACAACTAACGAAATTTTCGAGAGACCAAATACCGCCTAGATAACGAAGCCAATCAACCGACCCTTCACTCACAGAAATTTACTCGTTACAATCGTGATTTGAGCAATATCACTGAACAGATACACCTAAAACGAATGTTGACGGCAGATAATTTAAACTTTAGATTGATCTTATATTCCTGAAAATTTTGAACGCATCTTTCCTGGTTTCCATTTGTGACTATTAATTTTTAAAATTCTTCACCTTACCACTCATAATCACAATTCTGAATAATAGATTAATCTAATAATTAAGATTTTAATTTTCAACTCGAAAATTTAAAATTATTTAAATTTAATAATTTTAATTAATTAAATTAAAAAAATATTCAACCTCCGCTCCCCAAAGTAAATGCACATTTGGAATAAGTGTAGTAAAGCTACTGCAATAGTGTTTAAATTTAACAAAACAATTTAAATTGTGTATCAAACTCAAAAGATTCATAATTCATTATGTTTATTTTAATGTACAAAAAATATATCCCATAAAGAGTGCCTATGTTAGGTCAAACAATTCTTTTATTCACTAAAGAGAGAATTTAAATCAGAAGTAAAGAATCTTGGCAAAGCCATGGCAGCAGGCCCCAAAGAAATATTACAGCCTATCCAGAGCAAATATTTTTCACGGGCATCAATATACATGCCTAATGTATGGATGCATTATTTGATCTCATAATAATTTGATAAACATTAAATTATTTTGAGCAATTTTATCATCATATTTCCCAAAGATTCCTCATTTAAATTTTTTATAAATTATTCATTAATAGTGTGAGGGAATCCCCACGTGGAAGATCTTTAGCAGAAAGGAACTCCCATGTGCAGCCTAAGGCCCGGCTAGGACTAAAGTGGTAAGCCTACCCCCTGCCCCCGCTTCCACAAGCGGTAGCCTCGAATCGGGTCCCCCACTATTCACCTTTATGCGGGCTAAAATAGCTCTGCCAGAAGATTCGAGGCCCTTCGAGAGTAGAGCTGTTTACCGCTAACCCCTAACTCCGGGAGAGCCTTGGATATAAATAACGCTCGACTGCCTGGAAGACACACAGAGTTGAGAAGTCTCTCTAGAACGCAGAAGATTTCATCATGGTTTCATATCAAGTGCTAGCAACAAAGCAAAGTGACAGCTGCACTATTTTGTGTATTTGGAATTAGCCCCAGCCAGGATGTAATTCCACTGAAAGATCGCCCCGATTGATTTTTCCTACTTCTTTCATCAACTCCTGTCGAAGCCAAACTCATTTCGGGCAGCCGAAATACTCTCTCCTGGACCGGAAGTTACCCTCCCCCCTTGCTTTTGGAGAACCGTCATCACTCAAACCTCCCGTTCTGAATTCCGAGCGGTCTTACCTCACGTACAGAAGACATCTGTAAGCCAACCCCGCCTCCCCTCTTTAGTAACCCAATTGAGTTAATCCCCCCCCCCCTTCGTTTATTGATGTGATTTTTGCCCGTTAATTCTCTGAGGTAATTTTACCCTTCAAATCTCTTATTAACTTTTTGGGGAAAAATAAAATTCTTTTTTATACATGTTTCTTTAAATAACCTTGAACTTTGCCATTGTCCATAATTTGCCTGACCTTGTTGCACTCTCTCGTTACTCCACCCGTCTAAACGCGTGGTTTTCCGTCCCTTTTGTCGGTTTGCTTTTAAGTTATTGGTCCTCTCTCAAAGATATAATATGGTATTGATATAATATAATGTCATACTACGATAAATAGTCAAAATCTTCTTTAAATTATATGGTTGAATTTTACCTAATCAACAATGAAAAATGCAGTTATCATTTTTAAGCTCTACTAGCTTTTTTAATACTGTTTACGTTCATGAAATTAAATTACCCTTACTAATACAACGTCATTCTTCATTTGACAAACACTTTTCTCCTGCAATTATTATCCGCTAATAAATTTAAGGGAGGAGCCCCAGATTTATAAAAATCATAGGTTTATTAATCATTCCTTGTCAAAGCGATTAAACTTAAACCAAGCTGAGAAATATGTTTGCTCCGCTAAAAATGTTGAGGCAGACATTTTAGCTTGGCAATAACTCTCCAAGTCAATTGTGAGTTAAACAGTTGTCTTTTTTATATAGTTCGTTTGATTATAAAATTGATATCAAGAAACAGTTCAAGTATTAGCATTTGCTTAGTTTAAACAATTTTCCTATAATAAAATGACATATACCTCTTAATGTTTTGTTTTGACGGGATTTTAAGCTCTATAATCTAAGGGTTTGAGATACCGGGCTAACACTTGATAATAAAATAAATTTATCTACTTTCGCTACCCCATTACTGTCTATCCAGATATTTCCATCAGCCGGGGGCAATCCATTAAAGGAAGATATTTTAGGAAAATAACTAAGGGAGAATTATGGTTAGTTAACTTGCTAATTTTGGTTGGCTAAGATGTCAATATTAATGCAGATATTAGAAAAAATGGCTATAACCTAATAATAGTTTGAGAAATGAAAAATATTTCAACCAAAGAAAATTGTAAAAGGAAGTAGGAAAATATATATTAAAACTTCCTAAATAAAAAATAAACAAAGGGATAAAAATATTACAAAATGAATGGAGTTTCGTTCATTCCCTTTCTTACACGCACAAATTATATTAATTGGTCATCACCCAAAAGTTGCCAAATGAGTTGGTGACTATCTTCTTCAGTCAATACTTTGCGTCAGGGCACCAGGCGTTACTCGGTAATAAATGGAGTTCTAATACAGGTAGATTGAGCAGTTCTTAAGAAATTTGCTGCTTTTCCTACGTTACGGTGTTGAAAAGTGTTGGTCTTTCCTGATAATTGTGGTCTATTCGAGGTGTAAAAAAGATTAAGCGAGGTTGTTTGAGGGTGATGTTTTTATTGAAATCAAATTGGGTTGATTGATTTGTGGCAGGGATTAAGTCAAGTTATTTTGTTAATTCAGGTTTATATAATAGTTATGACCAGCCTACGGTGTTAGGTAGTTTGGATTCTGCTGTTTGGAATTATTTGTTTTATTAGATAATCGAAAGTTTTGAAATATGATGAATTATTTTGCTTATTACAAACCCTAAACTAACTTACACCATTATCTCAGTCGGAAAAAGATGCATAAATGGATTAATATATTTTCAAAATTGCGCAATTAACTGCCAACAAATAGATGAATAATTGAATTCATCCCTATATATGCATTTTAGTTACATAAATCTTAATATTTAACACTAGTTTTGCTTATTTCGAATCTATTTATAAATTCTCTGATTTAAGATGAACAGTATGACGTAAAAATTACAAGAAAAATATAAAAAAAATATAGCCAGGGGTAAGAATAAATTTGGACGGAAGACAAGAGCCAATAATTGAAATCCTATTGTAAAAACGCTTTGCTTATAATAGGAAATAGTTTCAGCTGTAATAGGTAGGACTAAGTTGAACTAAACTCTTAATAATTCAGTGACGAAGAAGGTATTTGTTCGAAAGCTTAATGAAGATGGATAAATGGAATATCTTTAATTTCTACACCTATCCTATTTTCTATAAATTTCAATAGAAGAAAGTGTTCTAATGATAATCAGAACTAGTATGAAAACAATGGTGTAATTTTATTTACTCTGATGAGTCACTCATTTACAGATATTACCTAGTCAGGACTTGGTTTTGAAAAAATTCAAAGGGGTCTTTATTTTTGAATACATCATTCCATTCCTAATGGAAGAAATTGATAAGCACAGGATGCACTTTGCTTGTTCATACATTGTGGTGGTAAGACTCAATTTGATTTGCTATTATCGTTTTAGCGGATCCTTTCTACAGTGCAAATGGCGTTCCATAATAGTAGTTCGGTCTTCTTAGAAGATAATATTTTTATTAGTTTAAAGAAAAAAAAGCTTTCCCCTTGAAGGAAAGAAAGTCTATATCTTAATTTGAAATTCAATGTAAAGGTTTCCTGAATATATATATATATATATATATATATATATATATATATATATATATATATATATATATTATATACATATGTAAACTGTTATTTATATCATCATCTTTTAATGTTTTCTATTCTACAAGTGTGGCCCGTATTACCAGCTATATAATTATTGAGCAACAGATTAATGAAGAAAATAGCAGGAAATGGTTTCTACTTAAATAAAACATAGCTTAAGGTCTAAATTGGGTATTACAAAAAAGTTGAAAAAATTTTAAATCGACAAATGTTTTCGCGTAGCTTAAGGAGATAGCTTTTTATACACACTAAAGAAGTGGTGTACTGCTGCCCATGCTCAAGAGTTCCTCATCAGTCAATGTATACCTCTCAAAAAAGCAAATGAAATGACTAGGAAATATTTGGTTTTTGCTTTCAATTGCAGCCAAATATGGCTTAAACATTTATAAACGAGTTACAAAATAGATAAGATTTCTAATTTGGATCGAAAATTTAGTTAATTTGAATTAAGTTAATGCATGAAAGAAACTACATTTTTTTTTCTTTTGCATGGATATGAACTAGAGGTTATTTATAACATCTGTGAAACTGGGTTATTCTTTTCATATATCACAAATCTTAACTTTTCAAGATTGTCAAATCTAAACACGTATAAATTAAGAGAGCTTGCTCTTTTGATTTGTTCAAGTTTGATCGGAATTAATTAGCCCAACTGCTAATGTTTTATAAATCTACTTAACTCAAAATTCTAAACACTGCTAACTTAAGTGAACTTTGTTAAGTTATATTTTACCACCCAGCATAACCAGCAATACGCAACCACCTCGCCAAGAAGTAATATTAAGTTGAGGACAAATTAGAGAAACCTCATAAACGTCATTTCTTAGAGCATGGAAAAAAGAAGAAATATTTGAAAAGATTTGCAATATATATATTTTCAGACGAATCTTCAAATCACTCCAACTATATTGGAAACGCTGGATCTTACATGATGTGACAGAAGAAAAAATGCAAGCCCTGATTTACTGGATGAAAACGAAGTTCTTGAAATAACAAATGACCTTTGAAACAGCTTATTAAGAATAATATCAATATCATTGTAGAATGTAAAGTTTCTTTCTTTAGGAAAAAAACTGAAATCCTGCGACTACAGAAAATTAAATGAGGGTGGAATAATTAAGAGATTTATCACACATTCCTTACAAAAGTTCTCGCTAGCCTAGTGGATACGGTGTTAGATTTCTAAAGAAGAGCTAATAAATTCAATTTAAAAAGAGCAAGGAAAAAGATCCTCAGTGTATGTGATAGACTGGCCTCACATTGGCAAATGAGATGCATCTAACTCTTTCAAATGTCATCAATATATATCCAATCATAACAACGCTATTATTTCCTTTCCTATTTCACAATATATACCCTCTGTCATATCAATCTCTCCCGGCAACGAAATGGATTTCACCTCATGAGGCTATGATAGGTTCTATAATCGCTACGTGCTGTCAAAAAGACAATAATAACAAGAAAAATTTCACTCACAAGTGCCTGTGTGCTTACCAGGAGGTGTTATTCTGAACTTTATCTAAATCTCAATATCCTTGAAGGGGATCTAATTCATGATGCCAGGTAAGAGTGGCAATAATTACATATCTAACTACCAACTCATCCTGACAACTAATCATAAAATGATGAAAACGAAACCAGAGTTTTCAAATAATAAATTCAATGCGAGGGTTTTTTTATCTCTAGCAAAATAAAAAAATCCTCTCCTCGTTAGAGCATTGTTTCCTAAACTTCTTTTTTCGTGACTCAGAACGCCAATTAATTTTAGCCTAGCAACCCTCATGGATGAAATATTATTTCAGTAAACTTTAGTTTAGGCAAATTAAAAAAAATTCAGGAATTTTACTATAAATACTAATTAATACATATAATATAAGAATGATTAAAGAAAATTTGAGACAAACCTTTATACTGAAGCATGGATAAACAATATTTTGACTGCCAACTAAAGGGTCTTTTAACAAGGACGCTCGAGCTTTGTCAGGCGATAGTGGCCAGGTTGTTAAAGTGGTATCTGTCCACCTTACTGTGAACTGTTTAGTAGTAGTTGGCAAGTCAAGATGGAAGGTTATAGCGTTGAATAGCGTGTGCAAATTATCAAATGTTATTATCAAAATCAGTGCTCCGTTCGAAAAACTTTCCGCGCATTACGTGATTTCTATCTTCGCTACGATCGTCCTGTCAAGTCCTTTGTCCGACCCTTGGTAGCCAAATTCGAGGCAAAAGGGTCGATCAACTATCAGCCAACATTCTTACGTCGCCTAAACGCAAGGTCTCCTGAAAACATCTCTGCCGTAAATGAGAGTGTACGGGAAAATCCGAGGCAGTTAATTTCTCGTCGTTAACAAGAACTTGGCCTTTCTGCGACTTCAGTTTGGCGAATTATACGTAGGGACTTGGGCCTTCACCCTTATAAAATTCAACTTACCCAAGAACTTAAGGTAAACGACCATAAACAACACCGTGTGTTCGCTGATTAGGCTCTAGAGGAGTTGGAAGTTGCCCCAAATTTTCCGAAAAAAATTATCTTCAGCGACGAGGCCCATTTTGGGATGAATGGATTTGTGAAAAAGCAAAATTGTCAGATTTGGGACGAAAACAATCCACATGAGATACACCAGCACCAATTGCATCCCCCAAAAGTCACTGTTTGGTGCGGGTTTTCCTCTAACGGAATTATCGGTCCGTATCTTTTAGAGAACGAAGATGAGATTGCCATAACCGTCAACGGCGAGACCTACAGATCGATGATAAGCAACTTGTTTTGGCCTCAACTGGATTATATGCCTGATATGGATACTGACTACATGTGGTTCCAACAGAACGGCGCTACGTGCCACCCTGCGCACGCCACGTTAGACATTTTGCACCAGCAATTTCAGGGCAGGCTCATCTCGCGTGGCGGCGACGTCAACTAGCCACTAAGATCATGTGATTTAACCCCATTAGACTACTTTCTTTTGGGCTACCTTAAATCGCAGGTCTATACGAATAATCCGCAAACAGTTGATGTCCTCGAAGTCAAAATAACGAACACCATCCAGCAAATTCAGTCAGATTTATATGACAAAGTCATCGAAAATTGGGCCTCCGAATACGTTCCACGAAGCCAAAGCGCGATGGCCATTCGAACGAACTCATATTCCACACTTAATGCCATAAAATGTACTTTCAAATTTAACATAAATTAAGTGCATATATCAGACACAACTTGTTTTATTTACATTTAAAAATCGAGCGACCTTATTGAAGGACCCTATATAATACTGTTTCATGAATGATCCCTTCTGACTAATCAATTACTATTGACGGCTGATAATTATAAAAATTTCTAAAGTGTTTCTGCATATAGTTTAACCAATATATTTTACGGTCATTTACTGTTATTAAATAACTAATATATTTTTATATTTCTATGTCGATTGAAGGATATTAAAGGCACATTTTCATATTAATGTTATGTATTGAAACCACAAACAAGCAAAGAAAATAAACTTTTTTCAAATTCTTTTGGCTCTTTGAATAGATTTAATTGCAAAATTGAATTAAGTATTTTAGTGACTACCCTCTGATTTTTATTCATATTATGGCAAGTTTCTGCAGATTTGGCTTGAAGTTAAAAGATAGATAAAGCGGAAATCATGCTGAGGTTCCAAATGGTTCGTTGCCTTAGTATTAATAATCACAAGAACTGAAAATCCTTGTTCACATAAGTATGTGGTAGCAACTGGGGTAGAAGCTTTTTCAGCCGCATGACTCAGAATAGGTTTATCCTTAAGTTGAGCCCAGAATTCAGAGTATAAAAGACTTTTGAAACATTGCTTCCCCACCTGTTTCTCCCGGAGATCGAAAAGTTCTTCTTGAAATCCTGGGATACTTTCTCTAACATCACTAACGTTTAGACCAAAAATATTCCTGACCCAGCTGAGTAGACATACATCAACATTTTCTGGCAAATATTTGTCCATTTCCTCCGGAAGCTTTTTCATATGATCTTGAATAAAACAATTTAATCTACGCAAACCCTATTTCTGATGAATATTCGAGCACTGCACTCAGCTATGGAAAAAAATATTTTTTTCTGCTGCTTAATTTTCCTCTACAAAGTGCAAGTTTCTTCTTGAATGATATAATTTTGTAACTGATCTCTACAATAGTTGGATTTTGGCCTTACATTTTTTAGTTTAATTCATCCTAGTGCCTGAATATTTCTTCTAAATATGCTAGCTTTGCCACACAATTAGCATCTATGAAAGCGTCATCAGTTTATGCTTTTTATCTTGGAGAAAACCTTGCATTCTAGTTTTAAGTTTAATAACCAATCCAAGGATAAAGAAGTGCTGCTGCATTCACCCCGTCCTAATATTATATTTATGTTGCGTCAAACTTACACTTAATGATTTACCGGTTTTCCCAACTAGTAATTAGGGCAAACTGAACAATCAACAGAATAATCCCCTCCCCTATACTATTGTTATTATTTTGAATAAATATTTTATACATATAGACTGATATTTGAATATAACAGAAATAATATTTAACTTATTCAAGAGGCATGGAAGCAAGGAAAAGGACTCAGAATATGGTAACACAAGGGACGTCTTAAAATTTCATGCGGAAGGGTTTTCTGTTCTATATAAATATTTATTTGCTAAATCTAGGCATCCTGCAAGAAATTTATGAGGGTAGCAAAGATTGGTACCAATTTTCAAGATTTTAGAAATCTCGCGATCCAAGAATTCATGGTTAGTGACCCGCAACCCCCGGAGAAACATTGAAACAAATACAGACCGTTTGGCTTTATCATTATGTCCTGATTAAAAATGAATATAAGAACAGGCGCTGGTAGGCTTACGATAGAACGAAAATCCCTTCCGCATACAATTTTAAGAACTCCCATGTTTTACCATATTGTGAGTCCTCGCCTTTTAAATAAGTTAAATATTTCTGTTATAATCAAATATCAGTCTATTATGTATAAAATGTTGAGTCATAATAATAACAATAGTTTAGGGGAGGGGGTTATTCTGTTGATTGTTCAGTTTGCCCTAAGTACTAGTTGGGGAAACCGGTAAATACTTAAGTGTACGCTTGAAGCAACATAAATACAATATTAAGAGAGGTGCAAGCAGTAGTGCTTTCTTCGTCCATTTATCAAAAAACTGTCACTTTATCAATTTGAATTCGGCTAAATTTATTTACATATCTGATGACTTTATTCATTTAAATATTGTTGAATGCTCATTCATTAATTTTGCGCCTAATTTTAATATATCCGCTGCTCTTTTTAAACTAGACCCTATTTTTAAAGGCTTATTTATAACGAAATTGTCCATTTTAAATCTTAGCCCTCTGATTTATAAAATTTAGTTATGTCTCTCTTGTATATTTTATGTATTCAAAATCGGTTGTGTAAGTACGTAGTTTAGTCACATAGATGTTTATATTACTTTCGGAAGTAGACCTGATATATTTGGTTTTAAATCGCACATCCCTCTTTGATATTATTTTTCTATTTTTTGGGTCCTTTCGTTGTACATGGATGTGGAATTGTTCTTCCGTTTCATATATATATATATATATATATATATATATATATATATATATATATATATATATATATATATATATATATAAATATATATATACCATCTTTTGTAAATTTTTTTTATTATTCCTTGATAATGAACCAAACAAGTTCGAAATTACTTGAAATCCGTCTTTCATTTTCCTGTGTGAATTTTGCATATATATACATTTTTTCTTATTCATAAACTTTTCAGGAAATGACAGAAACGCTCACCCATATACTCAATGATAATTATTTGAGACGTAAAACATGCAAGTATAATTTACCAACCTCAACAAACTAGTCATAACAATAACCCGATCTTTAGCAGGTTTCATTTATGAGTAAAAATTCCCAAGCTTATTCTGTTTCGTGTACATTAGAATAATAAATATTTTACTTCTGAGTTAGCTTGCCAATCACAGTAAATAAAAAAGTAACATGAAAATAAATCTTCGTGATATGCACATCTGCCCACTAACACAGCTCCGTTGGAACGAAACATACTGAGGAAACAGATCTAGTCAAGATCCAGTCGCATTTGCGTGCATTACAAATAGGGGAGCTGATCGTAGTCGTATATGTTTTACTCTAACCACATTTATCTTACTTAATTATTCCTTAACTATTTTTCTGTCCCAGTTTGAATGATGATTTCTATTCCATAATTATGATTTTAATAATTATGTTTCTACTATTTGTAAGTCTAATATTTCTCTCTCTTTTATTTATTTATTTTCATTTTTATTAGCCATCCTGAGACCCTTAGGAATACCTTTTCGACCTTCATTTGAGTCACAACCATAAGTTTGGGAACCACTGCCTTAGAGTTTTTAGATTAGTTCTTTCAGTCCCCAGAAAAAAATCCCTCCATTCCTTAAAGAAGCGGATGAATTCGTTATATCCATGGAAAAAGTTGCTCTATTCCGTAGAAGGGAAAGTGATTTAATTCAGCCACTTGAAAAGACGTTTCTCTACTTCTTAGAATGGAAGGTGAGATTTTTCACTCTTTAGAAAAAGTTTCCTCTTCTGATTAGAAAGGTAGGTGAGTTACTTGAATTGCTGTGTGATGAAGCTGAAAGATTTGTCACATTTTTAATGCGGCATTCTTTTATGTTTATCATTATTTATGGATAGAAATAATTGACTTAAACGCGAACCATTTTATACAATGATTTTTAAAAGAGAGTGAAATTACGTTATGCTCAATAATATTAAATGTTCTAGAAATTAGATTAGTCCTTGGGGAAAAGCCAATGCCCAAGCCGAACGAGGGGGATCAACAAAGTAGTGTTATTTGGGTTTAGTGGGATATGAATTGCATGATCCATTTTAAACTTCTTAACCCAAATCTGACTATCAGGAAATTGGGTGATTTTGCTCACTCGGAAAGTTTAGTTTACATGCAGCTCGTGAAGAGAAAAGGCCAGTATTAATTAGAAGAAGTAGAGAGCTCTTAAATCATACCAAACGATAAATCATTAAAACGCTTGTCAATTTCAATTCAAAACTAGTGAGTTCCCATCCATACACACATGAATTATCCCCATCAGTTTACGATCTCTTTAATAGTAAAACAAATCATCTGAAAAAAATAAAGATGTGAACAAAATCAGAGGTCGAAACAACCTTAATGCAATTTTTAAAATCACAGTCAAACTATTTTTATGCATATAGTATAAATAGTTAATAGAAAAACAAAACATATAAAGTTGGAATTTTTATTGCTTCTTAAATTAATAAATAAATAATTTTGCAATATAAATAACTTTAAAGACTTTTTAGATTTTTTTACCAATAAAATAATGGCAAACAACAAAATGCCGCATTACTATTGGGATGACGTAATGTATATATACATATATATCCATTTTTCGTCTTCTCTAATCTTGTATCCTCCATTCTTTTCCTTGTTCCTTGTTCCTTTGTTGTTCGCCAATTTGGTAAATAAAAGGTAAATAAAAAAAATGCTAACCATGACCAATATTGATCTCTATGCATCACCAATACTAGGTACTGGGAACAAGTTCTTGTCATGCACGTAAGTAATCGAAATATGATATGAAGTTAAATCACCTTGTTTGAATGATGGGCTATCGAGTGTTTCGTCCTACGTTTCAGTTTAAACCAAATTTATAACTGCTGAATATAATTCTTTCGAGATAATTAAATTAAAATCGAAATTGTTATCTTTTATGTTATATAAAAGAAAAACTTCCTTGATCTTCCACCACTTTTTTTTAATATATTCTACAATATTCCTCATAAATAAAGCTCACAGCGAAGAATTTTAGTAAAACTGACGTTAGTATCTGCGATAAATAGACAAATGCAACAAAATGCAAATAGGCAGACATTTATCGCTAGTAATTTTCTGGTATCGAAAAATGTTGTTCATTAATCATGAAATAATTAGAAATTTTTATACAGATTAATTTTCTAAATAGGTCATCATTTACGATAAATTCATAAAACTACAGATTAATTCTTCCGTAATTTCAGTAAGTGTTATTAAAATTATGGAGTCCATACTCCTTGAAATTATGATATTGTCTAGAGAAAATTGCATATGGATATGTAATATTCTGCAAAACTTTATAGTTTTGAGTAGTGTGGAGTCTATTATTATCATAAAGCAGTATTTATCCGTGTCTAGTCAACAATGTAGTATGTTTAACGACCATTTTTGGGTGCATTTCAGCAATCTGTAAAAGTTACAATTTGGTTGATATTCTTCGCCATACTTCTACAAAAGAAAATGGACAATTCTTTCACTCTCCTACTAAACTGTAACCATAACTATTTTTATGTAAGTGGGGGAACAATGGGTTTCACATATTTCATAGTTGTTCGGTCTTATCTAGCCATTCACTGGACACCATCTTTTTATCATATAAGTTGTATTTTTCAGGGAAAATCCCAATTGTATTCAAAGTGGCTCCCTATTTTTTCTCCCAACTTACGAGGTAAAGACATAAGGACATAACACTGAAATCATATTAACTTTTTACAAGTTTGTTGGAAGTGAGATGGTTTTATTCTCCCATTTCCATAGAGAATTTACATTTTCCCTGGCTAAAATAAAGCTCTTTGTCTGACAGTGTCCGTAGGTTAGGAGAGGATTGGGTTAGTCATTACGCGGAACGTAAACTAGTCACCCACAACATTCCCCTTAAGGTGAATTATCTAATCGAGAAGGTGGTAATATTACAAGGGGAAGTTGATTGCGATAATAGTGTTTAACATCGATAACTATTTGGAGCAGCTAATATTAGTTTTTGTATTTACTTATAGCCAAGAAAGAAAAACCACCGAAGACTACACTTTTAGAATATATGTAAGGGGGATTTTAAATAGTTTTGCAGATTTAAAAACTGAAAGAAAAATTTAAGGTTATGCACCTCAGGTTGTTTGAAGTACCGACCAATTTTTTGTGATTTAGACCCTTAGAGTAGACGATTCTACAAAGCTTGCTAAAAATCCATTTAGCGTTATGATCGAGATGGCACAAATTCTCGGCATGTCAACCCTAGCATATTTCCTATAATATAACTTGCCTCCTTTTAAGGACAGTAAAATAGAAAAAGCTTCAAAAGGTCATTGGCAAAATCAAATACCAAGCATTATGTTTGTATTTATACGAGAGAATCAGAATAAACATGAAGTAAAAACATGTATTATGAAATACCAAGCTTTACCTTTGTATTTATACGATAGAATCAGGATAAACAAGAAGTCAAACATGTATTACATGTATTAAGCTGCCAAAAATTACACCTTCACACTAAAACCTCAAACATTGTTATATTGTCACTCTCCTTTGATATTATATAGAACTAAGAAGTTCTTTTGGTTTATTTTGCACTCCAAAAATCGTCAGAAAGAAAGATTTATACGATGGAGATTTTAAAATAGGATCTAACCTATTGGAATACCGGAACAAATAACACACTAGAACCAATCTCCAATTTTTTTATACTTCTTAACATTTTTTACTTTATAAAACTTAATAGTTAACACATATGAGATACCTTACTTTCAAAGCAGATGCAAAAAAATTTGAATTAATATCTTCCCTATCTCTCCCATTGTGTTCCATGTTTGATTCTAAGGGTGAAAATTTGCTTCAGTAAAGAAGTTAAAAAAAAAATGATGCCTACCATAAAGAGAAGTAAATAAAGGAGAGATATAAATGATAAACTAAAAGTATGATAAATGATTATATGATCTGAAATACAGAGCCCAAGAGCAATAGTGAAAGGCTAATAGAAAAAGATGCTGAAGTAGTGAAATAAAAGCAGTTAAAATTTTTATCTTGATCTCTGTTCGAAATTCAATATGAGAGCGATAAATGTTTGCCTGATCTGTTCTCTGCCTGGTGTGAGCATACCCTAACATGCCAAAAGGTTCGTTCAGATTTCTGCCCACACGAGTAGTGCACTTCATTGAATTCTGTTCGTTGAGCATTTAAAATACTTTAGAACTACATCTAGTTAGAGTTTTGATCTTTTTCCGCAAATCTACTTGAAAACTAGAATATTTCTACCACTCTTGAAAGTATTCCTTTTCTGAAAACCCTAAAACCTTAAGAGTTCTTGAATGTAAAGAACAAAGTAGCCTTATACTATGCATGCCAGCCCATTTAGATATGTAATCCTTGCATTACTCCACAATTCTCGAAAGTTCAAAATTTTCGTAAGGTATTGAAAAAAAGCGTTAAGTCCGCGTGAAAATTTAATTTTAACCAGGGAATTTAGTTCTTTTTGAGTTTTCTGGAAATGATCTTTCTCAAGAAAAAAACCCAAATATTTTTTAGTAAAGAAGGCTATTCATCTGTCCTGATTCGTAAATATTCCAACCTGCTCTGATCATTATTTAATAACAATAAAAAATATGATCCCTATGTTTTAATGAAATCGTCCTGATTATTTGGCTATTGTACGTTCTTAATTTGAAGGGTCTTAGGTTTCTAACCGTTTGTTTAAGGTATTTTTATTTTAATAAGTCACCTTAATTGTTCATTGATTACACTGGTCAACAAATTTTAACTTTTTTTCTGCTGACCTTACTTTAAGACCTGTTCATGGTATATTCGAGGTCACTAAGTTAAAAAATGGCAATACTCTTCTCCTATCACGTTAAGTTATTTATTTATGGTCTGCTCCATATTGGTCACGCTCATAGTACCAGGCTATCTTACGACCAAGTGAACGGAAGTGAAGGCGTTTTGTATTCTTCTCCTTTTAGAAATCAATATTCATCTCAATAAAGTCAGGAAGATGTATGAATCAGTTCCAAGACGCATTGCCGCTGTTCAGAAAGCAAAAGAAGGACCAACTTCGTATTAAATACATTTTCATTGAATTTAACACATTTTCCTATAATTTTGTTCACCCTCTGTATCGAACGAAGTTAAATTAAGAATTATTTGAAATTCTGTTTACTTCTGCCTAAATGTACACAATAACAGGTAACTAAAAGCTTGGGAAGAATTGAAAGAGAGTAATCTATAAGAAAAAACACTTCTTTAACTCTTATTAGAAGGGATAATAGAGCTCTGATCAATGAAAACCTATTGGCTAAACATAAGAGTTGTTTCTCTTATCAAGAAAAAATAGAGAATAAATGATGTACAAAATTTGAAGAGGTATTTAAATATAGGTAATTGAAATACTAGAATCGATTCAAACGCATATCAAACCTGCCTTGAAATGCTGAGAGGTGGTTAGAAAAATATAAATTTTGACGATGCCAGATATGTAAATTCCCTTCCTCAGTGAACTCAATATAGGTGGTAAAATTCAGATACAAATTTAAAGTAGATCAATGAATTCGTAAAGTTTGATTGCAATTAAGAAACATAAAAAATTTAAAGTAGGTAAGTTTGTGTAGACAGGTGTATGACGAATAAATTAAAAAATATCACACAAAAATGATAAAAGAATGTAGGTTTCATTTAGAAAGGTTAGGTTGTGAATGAATTTTTAACTTCTAAAGCACTATTTAAAAAGTGCAGAAAATACAGTTCATGCCTTAGTTTTACAGTCATAGACCAAAGTTTTCAGATTAATATCTTGTATTTGTTTTTAAAATCTACATGACAGGATTAAGTAATCTAATATATAAATTATTGCAAAAGCAATAACAAAGTTCTTGAACTTTTGACACCTTTGCCCGGAAAGGTCCAAAGTTTGAATCAATATAGGAATTTGGGGTGATAGTCATAATGTCGGTTAATTAACAGAAGCCAACCATCTAATTTTACGCATTTGCGGGTGCAAAATGGACAAAAATGGATCAAGATCAGATAATATATCATCACAAATTTGGTGTCGACCACAAAAAAGTGAATTGAAGCAGTTATGAGAACAAGCTACATCATTTTAAATATTTACTCTGCGCATCAATTGGATTAATAAAAATGGTTTGAATAGTTCTATTAATATTCTTATGTGAAAAAGGTGGCAGTCTCTAAACATTTGCCCATGACTGTACATAGTTCATATATTTCCCCAAAAGGTCAGATGTATTTGACAGGTAGAGAGAGAAGGAAACTTAGCGAATCCTGATACCTTGCTCCCAGATAATTAAAAATAGTATTCTATCACTTTATAACTCTTAAGTGATGAGTAATGTATTCAAACCTCATAAATACCTTTTACGAAGAAAGCCTAAACATATAAGATTTATTTTATCATACTGAGGAGCAGAAGAAGACAGCAGAATAAGAAAAATATAAGATATTTGAGTCCAGATTGGAGAAAATAGAATCTGCTTTGCAAGAAGAATAAAATACCAGGTCGGTGAGCGTTGGAAGTAGTTTCTTTTAGCAAAAATTGCATTAAATTTAAGACTTTGGATGAGTATCGGTGAGGATAAATACTATATATAACAATGGCGTAGAAAGGATTTTGTTGCTTTCCTATGTAAGATAAGAAATGGTAAATTTACTTCCACCCTAGCAACAAAGGATAGTATTTCAAAAAAACTAAAAAACAATTTTATTATTTCCTTCTTACTTTCATCTTTTCATTTTTTCTCAGACAAATGACAATCATCATCTTAAATATGTCTCCTATAGCTTTAGATGATATGCAGATATTATCTTGGCAAGAAAAGTAGGAAATTATCAACAAAGGCACATACAGTATGATAAAGACTATACTGAACGTAAATAAGTTTTTACAACGAAAACTAAATAACATTAAAAACGAATATATTTTGTTTCTTTCATAACAAACCTTACTTATCTTACTTATGAAGTAGCATAAATCAAATTCATACTTCAAGATCACAATTAATTCATTTCTTTAATTTAGGTCAATCTAATACTATAATGAGCGAGTTTTGTAATTGTAATCAAGGTTTTAAAAACTTGAAAGTATATAACTTTGAATAAAATACTAGCATATGCCAGACTATGTTTAGAAAATTTTATCACATAATTTTAATCCGTATGGGTAAAGGCTTAAATCCTTAAATGGCAGATTTGGTAGAAATTTTGGTAACATTTCCCCTTTCCAGGCCAATCTCTAACAGACAATAGCACAATGCAGTTATTCTATAATTAACTCGCAAAGACAAGAATAGCACAATAAATAAAGTTTTAAGAAGTCTACTCTAAGAATTTAAATACATATAAAAAATGGCTTATAAGCTCACCTCCTTAGGTAGTAACTTCAAATCTAATAATGTCGGTAAATCGTGATCAACTATAAATCAATCGTTTAAAAGTAAATCAGTTGCTAGATGAAAGTGGAGCATTTATGACGATGAATGATGTTATGCAAATCAAAATTTATAAGATAACCACAATATATGCTAAGACAATATAAGAAGGTGTTTAATTTAGCTTGATACGAAAAATATACGTCCATAAGCTATCATTTTGATTCGTCCAGGAGAAGATTCTTGAGAAAGAAACAAACTATAACATACTTACCCTCAATAGACATAGCCCTAAATGTCATCAAATAAAAATAGGCTGGAGAGCTTGCCGATAGAACTTTACCCCTTTGATAATCCTACATTGCAACTTAGTTTAAGACATATCCTGGATGCACTCTTAATGTAAAAAAAGAAGAAAACAAAAGTTTCTAAACAGTGAAACCTTGAGATAAAATCATCAGATAAGAAAAACTTTTGTACTTTTGTTTAATCAATAAAAGAGATAAACAAGCGGCGCTCATACTTTTTTATTCCGATTACAAAAGAGTTTTCATCAGTTTTAGACATCTTTTCCCAACAAAATAAAGTTAATCTATGTAACTAAAATATAATCTACTTAGGCTTTGAAATAAAAAAATTTAAACTATCTTATAGAATCAATTTTTTCTTGTTAATAGCCAATTTCATTTAATATCGGTACGTTGTACCGGGTGTCCCAAAATTGAGTGCGTATTTTGATAAAATTGGAAACTTTTAGGGAAAATTCTTGTGGAATTATATTAAACATGTTCAAATTGTGCTCTGCTCAAAATTTTGGTGTTCCATATACAAAGAGTCACAATTTTTAATTTGTTTTTCAATCCTTTTTATAATCCCATCTTAAAGGATATTAAAAAAAATGTTTGTTTTTCCCGCTAAATTATATTCACTAAAGAAAAACAAAAATTCATCACAAACAAAAAAAAAGAATAACATTATTTAAATTATTTATCATATGCTCCATCTGTATCTCTACAAATTTCCAACCGATTTTTAGCATTGCCAAAAACATTGTGGAGCATTTCCGGAGTTAGGTCCAGCAGGGCTGAAAGTGTGCGTTCTCTAAGTTCAATTAAATATTATTCTTTTGCTGATACATTTTGCTTTGATAAAACCCCACGCCAAAAAAATTCCAGGAGATTTAAGTCTTGAGGACTGGGAGGCCAATTTCTAGCTCCTCCACGTCCAATCTATCGATTTGGAAAGCGACTGCTCAGGTAATCTCTGATGATTAGAGCATAATGACAAGGTGCACCATCTTCTTGAAACACGAGTCTATCAACACTGCTGTGGTTCTAAAAACTGTTGTAGCTTATTAAGGTAGATGTTGCCTGTCACGGATGCTTCTTTGAAAAGGAATTTGCCATAAATTTTAAATTGGGTTATTTCAAGCCCCAGGTTAACATTTAGAGTCTCTTTTCTATCCTATTAAACTACTTCGTCTTTCATTTACACAGATATGACAACTGTGCCGATTAAATTTACCAGATGTTTTGAAAGTCGCTTCATTGGTCAAAAAGATGTTATCTAATAGGTTTTCATTTTCAATTTGACCAACAAATGCTGCCCTTCTTGCTGCTCGATTTGGATAATCTTCTTCCTTACGAGACTGCAGTAATTGAATGTGATAAGACTTTTTCCTAAGTATTGAATTTAAGAAATTTATTTTCTCACCACGATATTTGTATAGGTCTATCTGTCAAATTAAACCTCCCAAAAGGATTTTTTGATATAATAATTTTAAAGGTTACTCAATGCTATTGAAAATTAAAAATCATGCGATTTTTAACTAAATCTTGAATTTCTTGGATTATATCTGAAAATTAAATTTGAATTTTTAATTGATACTTCCAAATAAATATTTATTATACTTTAAAGAAAAGGTAAACGAAACTTGAAAGTAATTTATTGTATTTAGAGGTTCTTCAGTAACATATTATAGTGGCGTACGTGACAATTATGTTTCAGTATCGCGAAGGATCTCGTTGAGAGTGGATGTGTGTATGTGTGTGTGGCTCTATTTAGTGACTATTATTTTGATCACCTTTTTTATATTTGAATTTAAGAACAGTTACTTATAGTATACAATAAATATTTATACACGTCTTATTATATTTCAGAGCTAAATAATATGTAAGACAAAAATTAAAACAATATTTAATTATCGCCTTTCAATTTAGAAGGCGCCATAAAAATGAAAGCCCTTTGTTTGGTGTACCGTGCGCCATTAGTGACGAGTGTTGACAACTTATAAAGATATTATAAAATATGTTTTGTTTGAGCGAGAAAAGGAAATAAACCGCGACAGAAAAGAGTCGCCAATTAAACAAATTATCGCATTAGTAGCGGAGAAGTTACATTTCTATTTGGAAACCGGCATCAATCTTTTTTGTCAATAGAGGCAGTTTGAAAAAGAATTTTGGTTCATTATTCAAAATATCAGGTTTTAATGAGAAATATTAGCAAGAAAAATGTGACATTCAAACAGAAACGTGACGACTTTAAAAAGAATGCACAATAATTGTTCGATATTTCGTGTTTTAAATGCGATAGCTTTGAAAACTATTCTTGTAGCAAAGAAAAGAAGGTTTACGCCATTAGAGCAAATGTTTTTTGGAAGACTAAGAACAACTAGGAAAATTGCAATAGGTAATATCAATAAAATTCAATAGAAGAGGAATATTCAGAGTGAGTATTGTTTCTTAAATCAACCATCTACTTCAACAGATAATATCGGAGTGATTCTTCCTTCATTCAGCACAGAAACATAAAAACGCTGACGAAGGGAGTGACTGTGCTTCCCTTATCCGTGAAACGCAAAAAAGTAAACAAAAAATTTGCATCCAATCTCCATCTTAACGAATAAAATTGTCAGAGTTTGCGTTGGCATGTGACCGCGCTGGTGTGTCTTATCGAGCTGCAGCTTCAATAACAAGTTCAATGCTTAAGAACTTATCGTTATTTAAGAGCAAAGAAACTTCTCTAGTAGTTACCAGGTCGAATGTTAGAAGAGAGCGTATGAAAGAACGTAGTACACTATAGCAAGAAATTCGATCAGATAAGCCATTATATTCTACTTATTTTAATGGTAGTAAAGATAGAACATTTATTGTTGAGACCATGGAGGGAACTCATCACAAGAGGGAGATTCTAAACCTGGTTTAGAATACCTTGGACACCTGATAAAACAGGTTCTGCAAAAGCTATATTCGACGCAATATTCTCGTATCTAGAAGCAAATGACATTGCAACTGATGAACTCGTTGCTGTGGGATGCAAAGAAATGGCAGTGAATACAGGAACAAAAGGAAGAGTCATCAGAATGTTTGAAGAAAAACTTAATAGACCACTGCATTAGTTTATTTGCCAGCTACTTGCAAATGAACTCCCATTGCGCCATATTATTAACAATTTGTATCGAATAAAAACGTGGCCTCGTTGATTTGTCGGACCTATATGGAAACAAATGAATAAATTTCAGACTAAGTGTTGTTGAATTCAAGCCAATTCCGACTAACTTGCCGTCTTCTGAAAGAGGAAATCTGAGCACTGATCAAAAGTATCTGTTTGATATCTTTCTATCTATCTCACAAATTTAATATTCTGCTAAAATGGTTCGTAAGAGTCTTGGAAAAATGTTGCATGCACGATGGTTTACAACGGCAAATCGGATACTTCGATTACATACATTTTTCGACTTCCGATCCTTCTGACACGCTGAAATATATCGTCTTGTTCATCATGAAGGTGTATGCATCATGCTGCTATGAAATAAAAGCTAACTCTTCTTCGGAAGATGGAGCAATCAACCTCTTCAAGACAGCGCAATCACTGCAAGAGATAAACAAACAGATTTTCAAAGATAAAGTTGCCCCAGTGATTCAAAGGAATGCTTATTTTTCACATGTGGAAAAGATTCATCTTTGTATGCTGCAAGATGAAAGAAATCATATTTTGCAACCCCCATGGAGAATAATTATGAAAGAAAAAAGATCATAAAGAAAAATCAATTGGCACGTTCAAGATTCCAGACATGAACTTTGAAGCTGACGTCTACATCCACTTAATTAATTGGCAGCAGACCGTTGTGACCAAACCTTCGCTGACGAGGACCTCCGATGATCAACTTGAAGAATTTATCCGTCAACAAACTAAATTGGATATTCCAAAGTTTCGTTGTCACACACAAGTGGTTGAGAAATGCAACAAACTTGACATAGAAGCGTTACTAGCAGTTTGTTGAGAAGACAAACGGGACGGCTATATAAGGAGTAGAATTGAGTCCAAGAGAAAAATACCATCATTTAATACCAAGAAGGACATCATAATGAAATATTTGATTATTTATTATTCAATTTCTTCTATTTCAGAATGATAATGATAAATTCTACAGTTTGCATGGAAAGAAACGGAAGTAAAGGAAGGAAAATTTATCGAGGAGTTAATAAATTATTTTTATTCAATAGAATGGAAGTAGAAGTATTGATTGTAAAGTTTTATGGAAAAATATATTTGTTTAGAGTTTTGTGCAAATAATATACCCCGTATAAGACATAAATGTTGATGTAACAAATGAAGTTTAAAAACAAATAGATAGAATTTCCTGACATGTTTGCTCTTTGTTCAAAGTTTCAATTGCATTTAAGAACCTGCAAATATTAATTTAAAATATCTGAAATTTCAACACAATAGTTTTTAATGTTGGGTCCAGCGAAAATCAGGATTTTGAAAATGAATTTCGAAATATTTTGCAAAACTGTCTTTCTTTTATCAACCGTACTGTGCCCTGTTTTCTTGAGCATATCAAGTATCTGACTTGCCTTTTTCACAGAAGTTCTTGGTTCATTTTCAAACACTTGATGGATTTGTTCAGTTGCCGCTTGGTTTATAATAAGCAATACAGTTCCCAATGAATCTTTCCCAAACTTAGGATACCATAGCAAATTTATCTGTTTCAATCGAGCAGATCGTGTTGATCGTATATCGAATCTACTTAATTTCATGATTTGTTTGAAACACATTCTTGTCATTGATTTGCGGAAGTATGGAGCACCCCATTGTTTTGATGTTCCACTGATTGTCCTTTAGCTAGAACTCCTCGTGCAATTATGAAGTCTATAGTAAAAAAAATTTCTTCCACATGATATAGTCCAAGAGTCACATTGCAATTGTCTGCGAGCTTCAGTTTCAGTACAGTTTTGTATGTGCTTGATAATTAAATCATCAATCATCAGCCTAAAAGAACTCAAAACATTATATTCAATAACTTGTCGTTTTGCAAGTGGTGTAGGCCCAGGTAATTCCCGAAGAATATTTTGAGCTCCAAATCTTCCTGTGTCATTTTTAGTTAGTTGAATAATTTTCCACTGTGTACCATCATTGCCGGTGAGAACTGTGCCAATTTCTCATAATCCTACTGTTGTAGCACGTTGTATGATTTCATTCGTTCCACGTCCTCTTTTCTTCTCTGAAAGTAACATGGGAATGATTCTATCAGTCTAAAAATATAATTCAGAATATTTCTATATTAGAGTAAAAGAGAAGCTGTAATAATAGTAGTGAAATATATGAAAAATTAAGTTTTCAGAACTGTATACGAATAAAATATCGAAACAAACAAATTAATCTTATTTTTATGAAATAAAGTCAATTACTATCAATTATAATTACTAGTGGATGCTGCCTTACTGGCTCGATCTGCGAGCTTGGGGGTAATGCCCTATTATAAAATATATACTTACCGTAGAATATACTATATATATATATATATATATATATATATATATATACCTATATACTGTATATGATTGATTGAATTTGCTGGTATATATATAGGTACCTATATATTATTAAATACACTTATATGTACACTTAAGTTTGTATATATGGCAAAAGGTGGACAGACAGACAAACAAATATCTGCTCCATTATGTATATTTGTGAGCTGCTATTGAATAGAATATATTTTACTCACCCAAAACATCAGTAACCAGTGACGAAGGTCCTACGCGCACAAGAGTATTTGATAATCTTCTACGTCCTTCCAAACTTTCACTATTTGGCAACGCATCATCTTCAGACTCAGACGATGAACTTTGAATAATATATGGAGTATACTCCTCCTCACTGGTGTGATATTAATTATCAGCTTCAGAGTCAGATTGAGAAATTGTTGTCAAAACATTCAGAATTTCACCATGAGAAAAAGTTATTAATTTAGACATGTTTGCAGCACACCATAAGAGCAAGCAATTACTGAGAAGATGTCACATAACCCTTTGCATCAGCGTTGAGGCGTTTTAACATGAAGTAGCATTTTATCAAAACTCAATGGCTGTGAGGTGGAAAAGGCTGCAACAAGTCGGTTAGCTCTGATCTTCTTGGTTTCACCCTAACATACGACCCAGCTAAAGGGCTTGTGAAGTTTCTGTGCTTAATGAATGTGCAGCACTAAGTCCACTCTAAACAAACTCATGCAAGGGTGTCTTCATAGAAACCTTTGTCTTATGACAATGAAAAGACTTATCCACGACATCGAGGAAATGCCTAGACGAATGCGATTAGCGATCTTATCTGCCAGTGCCATTGAATACTCATAGCTGTAATTAATTAATAAGGAAGCAAAAAACAATATGCATTCCAATGAAAGTGACCTCGTGCAATTAATTTCATGTAACCAATTTTTATATCATTTTACACAGAAATTGTGACTAAAATTTCCAAATACTCCTTAGAATGTATATACATACTGTATATTATTTACAAGTAATTCCATCTTCCAAGATTTCTCTACAAAACTGACTATTTTCTGCCTTTTATGTATTAACAGGAAAGCAAAATGTCATTTCGCCAATTGTAGAAGATACAAAGAAGATTCAGCTAAAAGGCAACTTCAGCGTCAAATGCGCATAGCTTCACATTCGCTTTTTTAATTAGACTCATGTTTCTCGTAGGGACACTTTTTGTTACCTACTTTTAAGTTATATGTTTAATAATCCTCAGAAATAACCTGCAGAAATTCAAATAAAATTGATTTTGTCCCTGGCAGTATAATTTATCTTCCGCCTCCAGACAATCCACCTTACGACCTGGAGGAAGCTATATAACTAGAAACTGTTCATGGTTCGTAAATCCTCACTCCTAAATTTATATATATATGCCACAATCTATGAGTACACTCATCTTCTCCATAATTAGATAATTGTATCACAACAAATTACATGTGTGTAAGTCCTATTGAGAGATGCCGTAACTATAGCTAGATCCTATTTAAATCTTTTTCTGAAAATTCCTTTTATTTTCTTAATGAAATGGAGACCGAATTCAGATATTAAAACTTTTAAAAAGTTCTCTTTGATGAAGAAATAGAAAAGCTTATGAACTAGTGGTTTGCAATGAAAACCTAACTTTCTTATATATATCTTTGAAATAACTTTATTTGGACAATTTCTAAAGAAGGGGAAAAAAGGAATGTTTCTGAGATGATCATTAAAGAGTTTATCAAAAAGTTCAAAAGATAAATTAACTCTAATTACGCATAATTAAAAAGTTGGTTTTAAGCAATCACTGACTACAGGCAAATATTGAGAAAAATCATTCCATGCGCGATTATTATATACAAAAGTTGAACCTGCGATAATCCTTTTTCGCATGCAGAGCGTCTTTCTCTAGCCTACAATCTAGCTGCTTTGAAAACGGGCTTTTGGTGTAAAAGATTTAAAGTTTTCTAGTGCATATACCGTACTAAGTTACAATTGTTCTAGGATATTTTTCAGATTCATTCGTATTTTCTAGCCCTAAAGGCAAAAAAATAACCTTGGTCGGAATTCTTTTAAAGTAAGGAATAACAATCCTCAGGGCTTTTTCTTCGACTTAAATTTTATCAACTATTTACCATTGTTTTATTGGGTATTAAGGACCAGTAGCTCTTTCCTCTGCCTAAAGATTGAAAATCAATATCTATTTAAAAATGAACTTCGATCAAATCTTTGATTATACGATAAAAAGTTTAAACATGTACAAATTTTTTATGGATTTCACCATTTGTAGTTCTTTTTTTAAGGTCTAAAACATTCGTTTATCATATATATTATACAAAAGTTTTGTTTTCTTTAAAAATTTAAATAAGTAAAGAAACAAAGATAATCATTCTTAAACTAAACCAAAATATCTTAGCAAATACCTACAAATTTTGCCGTTAATATAATAAACCTTGTTGATTAGTTCTATAATCTTCTCTTAATAAGAATTTTTTTAATAGAAATAAAAAAATCTTATTTATTTTGTTTAGATAATTGATGACAATATTTTATTTTTAAAAAGTAAAATTTGCCTAATAAAGGAAATACACCATTTAGCGTTAAAGATTACATACATACATCTAAAAGCAATTCATAAGAAAAACAAACCAATTTATGAAATGACCTCTTGGACACAGCATTGGATAAAGTGAAACTATTATTTACTCTAGGTCGATCCAAATATCTCTCAAACTTTGCCTATCTAATTTCCTTCTCCAATTTGGAGCTGCTAATAAATCATTGATTCTTTTACTAGATATGTAATCCATGAAAATATGAAGATGAAGGAAGTCATTGAAATACATTGTTTTTAAAGATATAATGTAGAAGAGTGAGTTACTTAGTATATATCTCTCAAAGTAACCTGTGGGAAATGTATACTATATGGAAATCCTAAAATATTTTCGTGATACAATAACTTATTACAATTAAAATCATTGCCTTTTCATGCATATTGGAAAACATCATGGTAAATAATCTATGTTGAGTTAATTAACATACTTATGATTCCAGTACTAAATTTGGTTCAGTTATTTCACCATTGTTAAGTATTTTTTCTTTTAGTATTTTTGAAATGAATGTAAATTGATCTATAAATTTTTTCCAACTCAAAAGAAAACGTAAAATTCGGTTGCTTGTGCTACTTTTCGCTAAGTTTTTCAATTCGAAAAACAATATACATTTTTGTTGACCTAACACATTAATATAATAGTACATAAAAGTGTTTTATTTTAAATTAATAGCACATTAAAAAATAATTCCTCGAAACATTATTATTAAATGCTCTCTTTTAAATTTTTATGTAAAAAATTAACATGTTTTATTCAAATGAATATCTGTATCAAATGCCTCTAAATTTAAATTGTGGCTCTATTTATTTTTATTAACTGAAGTGTAAGACTGTGAAGAGCTTTTGATAGGTATATTAAAATCATTAAACATATCTCATAATCATTCCTGATCTTTATTACTTGATTGCTAAAATAAGGATAATACGTAAGTTAATTGTCATAATTAGCTCAGGAAGAGCCTACTGAAGAAAATTTAAATATTCTATAAAAGGTTAAATATTGGAAAAAATAAGAATAGCAGTATTTTCTAAGAAGATTCTTTGATATTTACACAAACATACTCTTGATACTAAAGAGATGTTAGACGAAAATCAAAAGCTCTTGGAACTATCTGGTTGTTCCTCTCTTTAAGCGGCGAAAAACAATAAGAAAAACTAGTAAAGTATTCAACAAATTTTGAAATAACCCCCATTTCTTAGCCTCACAAAACATTTTACGTGTTACTTGATCAGTTGAGAAAAAACAAGTTGAACATGAAAATATGAACATATTCTTTCTTTCAATCGTTATGAGATACGGTATTTGTTTGTCAGAATATTGTTTGCCATTCATTGAATTTTAATAATTAGTTGAGGTATGAATCACTGAAAGAATCTGCAATTGGTGTTTTTTTGAGTTTCCCGCTGTTTGAGACTTAATATAGTCATTTCTTTTACCAACTACCATTTAGAACTGAGCACAATCTTTTTTATAGATATTCTTAAGAAAAAATAGAAGTACAAGTATGCAGATCTACGTGAGAGAACTTAGATTATGGTCTTTGGAATGTAAAGTACCAGTAATGCATTTGAAGTGGAATCATGACTTTGTCTTCAAGAGAAAACGAAAATATGATCTAAGATCAATTAAGAAAGTTTATTAATCGCGAGTTTGTGTTAAATGGACTCTATTAGTACAGCAAACTCTTTGAGCTTCAAATCTCCTGGAAATAAAGGGAAGGCCTAGCAAGAGCAAATAAAATGGAATGAAGTAGCGAAAAGTAGAGATGGTACAAACTTTAATAGAATGATATATTTATTTATTTTGAGTCTGTATACACCATAGGGAATTCAAACTATTCACTAGCTAAGTTTGTATTAGTAGGGTAATATACTAGTAGTACTATTATTAATAGTAATAATATATTAATAGTTTATTATAGTAGTATTTTTAGTAGGATTAGTAATCGTCGTATTAGTCTTAGGTTATTCTTTGCGTATAAATTTTTTAAGGACTAACGGTGTTAAACCATCCCTCATATCTTATGTAATTTTAAATATATGCTTATTACTGGGTTCAAAATAAATCTAATGCTTTGCTCATTTGGCATCAACCGCTTCAAAATTAATTGCGTTTATTAATAAAGGACTTGCGACAATTCACTAAATTACGATCCTTGACGTCCTATTTTCTTTTTTCCTACTAACATAGTTTTACATCCGATATGAAAGGCTCACCAACCATATTAAAAACATTTAGAAAGTGGTATCAATAGTTATGTTTTAATGATCAAAGGTAATGTATTTGGAGAGATACTTTTAGCCGGGTACTCTGTACTCACTATGTCAGTCGGTCGGTCCCCGTTTTGCTTTTTTGAAGTTTTAGTAATAACATTGTAACTATTCAGACGATTCTAACGAAATTTGAAACTTTTATGTTGTTTTACATTCTGTTTTGAATGATAATATAATTGCCAAGGTCCTCACAAGGTTAGCCCTAGAATTATGTTGTTTTGGCAATAACATTATAAGTATTCAGGTGATTCTAACAAAATATAGAACCCTTATGTTGTTTTACATTCTCTTTGGAATGATATAATTGCCAAGGTCCTCCCAGGTTTAGTCTAGGAATTATTGAAACTTTTGAAGGTCGTAAGGTCATAAATCAGAATAAGTGAAAGCACGCTGCTTTTTGGTCAGCAGACATTGATTCTCGTTTAGTTATTTTGAAGGACCCCGAATCGTTGAATCTACATATGGTTGATATGTCAAACTTAGATAGGAAAATATAAGAGTATCAATGAAATTTATTTAGTCAAAACTTCTAAAATTTATTCAGGGACTTAGTTTTTCTTGCCATAATATCATAAAGAGAAAAAGAAACATCATTTTGGGTTAGATAAGAGTGTGTAATTCTTTATGAATATAAAGCGATATAACTGTAATGCTTAGCATACTTTTAATCTAAATCCAATGAATACTTATGGGAACACTTAATGCAGCTATTTGTGAGTTACCTGCTAATGTGTTAAATTGAGATAAGAAACGGATGTAGTTTAAAAAACTATTAGTTTAATAGTTGTGTTAAAACTCTTTATTCAATCTGACAATTCAGTTTGGATAAAATTTGATAGAAAACATAAATTTCTAAATTCTTTTTTATATTAAGCTTTAGAATTTCGTAGTTATTCAAATTTCCTCATTTATAATCTTGTAAACAAGTCGAAAGTCACTCATATTGTTAAAAAAAAAATAATGGCGTTTTTGATGACATAAAAGAGGCTTTTTATTATTGTTAATTATTTTAAATTTGACCAAACTTGTTTGCCGATTAATTTAGTAAAGCCTCAGCCTTTTATTAAACTTTTTTATGTCTTGGCAATTTTTAACATAATAAATACTGGCCCTTTTAATCCAGTAATGTTTCCTTGTTTGTTTATCTACATTTATTATAGGCTATCATTAGTCATGGCAGCACGTAAAGGTCACCATACAGAAAAGCCTAGGCTTCTACGTTTGTCAATTCCTATGATATAAATAGAATGAGAGACGAATTAAACAGGGGTTATAATGCTTTACACCTCCTCCCTTTACACACAGAGCTGGGCAATTGTCATCTAGCAAACTCCGGGTATTATTATGTAATCTCCTCTTTTCATACTAATCATTAGACCAACTCCAACTTTGGTCTAATAGTAGCCACTTTCTAATGCATTTTTTTTTTTTTTTTTTTTTTTTTTATAGAGCCCATCTGGCAACTACCCACTTGGGCATAAGTCGCCGAAAAACACGACAGCCTAGAATTAGGCTACTTTAAAGTTAAAATATGAAAACTTAACAATCAATATAAATTTGAAAAACTTAACAATCGAAGCAATCTCCGGCAGCGGGGGGAGGTCCCCCTCACCCCGGTGCAGGAGAGTGCAACCTAAAACAAAACAATAACAAAAAAAGGAACCTTAAATAAAGGGGAGAAAGCCGGCCTCCCCCCAAAAGTCAATAAGTCCACCAGTCATGGTGCACGCACTCGTCCCGAGTACAAGGGACAGGCGGTAGCGACCCCGCCCATCCCGGTACCGAGACAGGTATCGTGCGCGAAGATCACCCAGACTGGGACATTCGACAAGAATATGCCGAACAGTCTGGGGGACGACGCAGTCGTTGCAATAGGGCACATGCGAGCGCTCCACCAAGTAACGATGCGTCACACGAGTGTGTCCGATTCGAAGACGACAGAAAGCAACCTGAAGCCGCCGCGGCATTGGGGGATAGGTCCATGGGAACAGTCGCGGCGCAATGGCACGCAACTTTAAGTTCCCCTCGACCGTCTCCCATCTTCTTTGCCAAGCAGTCCGAAGAGCTGCCCGTATTCCTGCCATGTAGTCGGTGTGAGGAAGAGCGAAACGCTGGTCCGGTCGCAGAGTCCTCGCGGACTCTTTGGCGCGCTCATTCCCCGCAATTCCTACATGTCCAGGAACCCAGCAGAAGATAATCTCGACATCTGCCCGGCTCGCCAAAACCGTGGCGTCACGGATTTCGCGAACCAGGGGATGCGGAGATTCCACTAAAGAAGGGGAAAAAAGGAATGTTTCTGAGATGATCATTAAAGAGTTTATCAAAAAGTTCAAAAGATAAATTAACTCTAATTACGCATAATTAAAAAGTTGGTTTTAAGCAATCACTGACTACAGGCAAATATTGAGAAAAATCATTCCATGCGCGATTATTATATACAAAAGTTGAACCTGCGATAATCCTTTTTCGCATGCAGAGCGTCTTTCTCTAGCCTACAATCTAGCTGCTTTGAAAACGGGCTTTTGGTGTAAAAGATTTAAAGTTTTCTAGTGCATATACCGTACTAAGTTACAATTGTTCTAGGATATTTTTCAGATTCATTCGTATTTTCTAGCCCTAAAGGCAAAAAAATAACCTTGGTCGGAATTCTTTTAAAGTAAGGAATAACAATCCTCAGGGCTTTTTCTTCGACTTAAATTTTATCAACTATTTACCATTGTTTTATTGGGTATTAAGGACCAGTAGCTCTTTCCTCTGCCTAAAGATTGAAAATCAATATCTATTTAAAAATGAACTTCGATCAAATCTTTGATTATACGATAAAAAGTTTAAACATGTACAAATTTTTTATGGATTTCACCATTTGTAGTTCTTTTTTTAAGGTCTAAAACATTCGTTTATCATATATATTATACAAAAGTTTTGTTTTCTTTAAAAATTTAAATAAGTAAAGAAACAAAGATAATCATTCTTAAACTAAACCAAAATATCTTAGCAAATATCTACAAATTTTGCCGTTAATATAATAAACCTTGTTGATTAGTTCTATAATCTTCTCTTAATAAGAATTTTTTTAATAGAAATAAAAAAATCTTATTTATTTTGTTTAGATAATTGATGACAATATTTTATTTTTAAAAAGTAAAGTTTGCCTAATAAAGGAAATACACCATTTAGCGTTAAAGATTACATACATACATCTAAAAGCAATTCATAAGAAAAAAAAACCAATTTATGAAATGACCTCTTGGACACAGCATTGGATAAAGTGAAACTATTATTTACTCTAGGTCGATCCAAATATCTCTCAAACTTTGCCTATCTAATTTCCTTCTCCAATTTGGAGCTGCTAATAAATCATTGATTCTTTTACTAGATATGTAATCCATGAAAATATGAAGATGAAGGAAGTCATTGAAATACATTGTTTTTAAAGATATAATGTAGAAGAGTGAGTTACTTAGTATATATCTCTCAAAGTAACCTGTGGGAAATGTATACTATATGGAAATCCTAAAATATTTTCGTGATACAATAACTTATTACAATTAAAATCATTGCCTTTTCATGCATATTGGAAAACATCATGGTAAATAATCTATGTTGAGTTAATTAACATACTTATGATTCCAGTACTAAATTTGGTTCAGTTATTTCACCATTGTTAAGTATTTTTTCTTTCAGTATTTTTGAAATGAATGTAAATTGATCTATAAATTTTTTCCAACTCAAAAGAAAACGTAAAATTCGGTTGCTTGTGCTACTTTTCGCTAAGTTTTTCAATTCGAAAAACAATATACATTTTTGTTGACCTAACACATTAATATAATAGTACATAAAAGTGTTTTATTTTAAATTAATAGCACATTAAAAAATAATTCCTCGAAACATTATTATTAAATGCTCTCTTTTAAATTTTTATGTAAAAAATTAACATGTTTTATTCAAATGAATATCTGTATCAAATGCCTCTAAATTTAAATTGTGGCTCTATTTATTTTTATTAACTGAAGTGTAAGACTGTGAAGAGCTTTTGATAGGTATATTAAAATCATTAAACATATCTCATAATCATTCCTGATCTTTATTACTTGATTGCTAAAATAAGGATAATACGTAAGTTAATTGTCATAATTAGCTCAGGAAGAGCCTACTGAAGAAAATTTAAATATTCTATAAAAGGTTAAATATTGGAAAAAATAAGAATAGCAGTATTTTCTAAGAAGATTCTTTGATATTTACACAAACATACTCTTGATACTAAAGAGATGTTAGACGAAAATCAAAAGCTCTTGGAACTATCTGGTTGTTCCTCTCTTTAAGCGGCGAAAAACAATAAGAAAAACTAGTAAAGTATTCAACAAATTTTGAAATAACCCCCATTTCTTAGCCTCACAAAACATTTTACGTGTTACTTGATCAGTTGAGAAAAAACAAGTTGAACATGAAAATATGAACATATTCTTTCTTTCAATCGTCATGAGATACGGTATTTGTTTGTCAGAATATTGTTTGCCATTCATTGAATTTTAATAATTAGTTGAGGTATGAATCACTGAAAGAATCAGCAATTGGTGTTTTTTTGAGTTTCCCGCTGTTTGAGACTTAATATAGTCATTTCTTTTACCAACTACCATTTAGAACTGAGCACAATCTTTTTTATAGATATTCTTAAGAAAAAATAGAAGTACAAGTATGCAGATCTACGTGAGAGAACTTAGATTATGGTCTTTGGAATGTAAAGTACCAGTAATGCATTTGAAGTGGAATCATGACTTTGTCTTCAAGAGAAAACGAAAATATGATCTAAGATCAATTAAGAAAGTTTATTAATCGCGAGTTTGTGTTAAATGGACTCTATTAGTACAGCAAACTCTTTGAGCTTCAAATCTCCTGGAAATAAAGGGAAGGCCTAGCAAGAGCAAATAAAATGGAATGAAGTAGCGAAAAGTAGAGATGGTACAAACTTTAATAGAATGATATATTTATTTATTTTGAGTCTGTATACACCATAGGGAATTCAAACTATTCACTAGCTAAGTTTGTATTAGTAGGGTAATATACTAGTAGTACTATTATTAATAGTAATAATATATTAATAGTTTATTATAGTAGTATTTTTAGTAGGATTAGTAATCGTCGTATTAGTCTTAGGTTATTCTTTGCGTATAAATTTTTTAAGGACTAACGGTGTTAAACCATCCCTCATATCTTATGTAATTTTAAATATATGCTTATTACTGGTTTCAAAATAAATCTAATGCTTTGCTCATTTGGCATCAACCGCTTCAAAATTAATTGCGTTTATTAATAAAGGACTTGCGACAATTCACTAAATTACGATCCTTGACGTCCTATTTTCTTTTTTCCTACTAACATAGTTTTACATCCGATATGAAAGGCTCACCAACCATATTAAAAACATTTAGAAAGTGGTATCAATAGTTATGTTTTAATGATCAAAGGTAATGTATTTGGAGAGATACTTTTAGCCGGGTACTCTGTACTCACTATGTCAGTCGGTCGGTCCCCGTTTTGCTTTTTTGAAGTTTTAGTAATAACATTGTAACTATTCAGACGATTCTAACGAAATTTGAAACTTTTATGTTGTTTTACATTCTGTTTTGAATGATAATATAATTGCCAAGGTCCTCACAAGGTTAGCCCTAGAATTATGTTGTTTTGGCAATAACATTATAAGTATTCAGGTGATTCTAACAAAATATAGAACCCTTATGTTGTTTTACATTCTCTTTGGAATGATATAATTGCCAAGGTCCTCCCAGGTTTAGTCTAGGAATTATTGAAACTTTTGAAGGTCGTAAGGTCATAAATCAGAATAAGTGAAAGCACGCTGCTTTTTGGTCAGCAGACATTGATTCTCGTTTAGTTATTTTGAAGGACCCCGAATCGTTGAATCTACATATGGTTGATATGTCAAACTTAGATAGGAAAATATAAGAGTATCAATGAAATTTATTTAGTCAAAACTTCTAAAATTTATTCAGGGACTTAGTTTTTCTTGCCATAATATCATAAAGAGAAAAAGAAACATCATTTTGGGTTAGATAAGAGTGTGTAATTCTTTATGAATATAAAGCGATATAACTGTAATGCTTAGCATACTTTTAATCTAAATCCAATGAATACTTATGGGAACACTTAATGCAGCTATTTGTGAGTTACCTGCTAATGTGTTAAATTGAGATAAGAAACGGATGTAGTTTAAAAAACTATTAGTTTAATAGTTGTGTTAAAACTCTTTATTCAATCTGACAATTCAGTTTGGATAAAATTTGATAGAAAACATAAATTTCTAAATTCTTTTTTATATTAAGCTTTAGAATTTCGTAGTTATTCAAATTTCCTCATTTATAATCTTGTAAACAAGTCGAAAGTCACTCATATTGTTAAAAAAAAAATAATGGCGTTTTTGATGACATAAAAGAGGCTTTTTATTATTGTTAATTATTTTAAATTTGACCAAACTTGTTTGCCGATTAATTTAGTAAAGCCTCAGCCTTTTATTAAACTTTTTTATGTCTTGGCAATTTTTAACATAATAAATTCTGGCCCTTTTAATCCAGTAATGTTTCCTTGTTTGTTTATCTACATTTATTATAGGCTATCATTAGTCATGGCAGCACGTAAAGGTCACCATACAGAAAAGCCTAGGCTTCTACGTTTGTCAATTCCTATGATATAAATAGAATGAGAGACGAATTAAACAGGGGTTATAATGCTTTACACCTCCTCCCTTTACACACAGAGCTGGGCAATTGTCATCTAGCAAACTCTGGGTATTATTATGTAATCTCCTCTTTTCATACTAATCATTAGACCAACTCCAACTTTGGTCTAATAGTAGCCACTTTCTACTGCAAAAAGAGTCTATGAATCCTTATTTGAATAAATTGGAAACTGTGGGAAAGAAGCGATAGAATTATTTTATTGGGAAGCATCCTACGAATCATGGGAAGCATCTCAATATTTGTGCCTCTCTAAAGAAAGTCTACGATATTCTTGGTCACATTCACCATTATGCAGGATAAGATATTAAAGATATTCATTAAAGGTTTGGGAAGGGATGCCGAGCGTTTCTACTTTGGTCTCTTCCATTATTTATTTTTATAACTAATATTATTGTTTCTATCTCATTTTTCTCTTAATATCTTCTTATGTCCTCGTTGGTTAAATAAATTTTATTCTTCTTTCAGAAATGAAAATTCATATGTCAAATCTTTGTTTGAGGGTTAATCTCATTTAACACCCACCTTTAATTAATGGAGATTTGGATCCTCTTACTCTTTATTCTAATCATTTTTAAATTTCTTTTGCCCTCTTAAAGCACATCAAATCAGCTTCCTCATTAATTCACTGTTTTCCAGCACATGGATATTTTTTAAAAGTTAAGTAATCCTGGTGTTTTAAAAATTGTCTGGTCTTCAATCTGTAAGCGAAAGCTATATCCATAATTTATCCACTATTTTTGACCACATACTTAAAAATATTATACTAATGTGAAATTGGAAGTTACATTTTCCCCTACCACATAAAATATAAAACATGGGAAAGTGTCTATAATAAAAAACGCTAAAAATCGTGTTTGAATAATAGGGTCCGAGCAATTAATATTTTACTATGCTTAAAGACTTGCATTCGGTAATGGAATTTGACGAGTCTACATACCGATAAATGAATATGGCGGTGAATTTTCTCATTTAATTGCATTAAATTGCGCCGTACCTAGTTTTTTAGTAAATAATAGAACTACGTTTATAGCTCTAAAATATATCAAAAGAATCAAATGACATCTCCAATTTTTCGACATTTTCGATGCAGGCGTAAAGCCCATAAAATGGTAGCGGTGAAGAGGAAACAAAGATTGGTTGTCTTCAGAAAATATATCTTCCATTTTAAAGATCTAGCTCTTTGTTGCAGTAAGAGTTTTTTAATCATATTTCAAGTATAGCAATTTATTAAAGCGATATTTACTTTCTCCACCTGAAATGGTCTAAAGGGTGGGAAAAAAGGTTGGTTTAAGGAAAGAAAAGCACCCTGAAAGTCTAAAATGCTGCAACTAGTATATTAACTGAACTAAGTATGAAGTTATATTCTTTACATTAATCTTTAGCTGTATTAGTTTGTAAATAAATGCGAAGCTAAGAGTATAATTTAATATTTTAGAAAAAGTTTGTTTTTCCAAATCTACAAACATATCAATTCGAAATTAAGACAATTAAGGTAATTCAACAGCTTTGAATGACTTTTCAATATTACTCTTATAAATCACATACTGCCTCCAATATCAGAACCTGCCATTGTCAAATTTGGGAATTTTGGGAAAATTCATATATAAATGTGTTTTAAAACAATGTAAAGTTTTTCTTGGGCAAATCCAAAAATGGAGCTTTCTAGTTTTTTTTGTTTTTTCGCTATTACAATCGCGCAATATTGTACTGGGGGTTGAACTTCCACCACTCCAACTACTTTTAAATAAAATCAATAAATTTGAATTCAAAGGCGATGCTAGATGTCGTTAGGCCTGAAGTTTTTATACGGTGGTTCCTTGATTTCAGGCATATAAGCCTCAACACTGAATGCTATTTAAATCAATCTTTATTTTTTAAATTGATTAATATTAAATTTTCATATCATATTTTAATTGAGAACAAGTTCACTTCAAAATTATATACACTATAAGGTTATTCAAAATTCCCAATGTGCCTCCTAAGATGGCGGCCACTCTATTTTTTGCCATAACATCATAACTAGAAATTTGCGCACATTAAGTAGTGAGGAAGCTGCGGGAGCATGAAACTCAATACGCCGTTCTCACACAGAATTTCGCTGGTCGAGATGGATCAGCGCAGGTGTATTCAATTTAAGGTGCTTTATTACCGTCTTCGTCCAGTTTGATAACGCCGTCCAGCTCCGAGGCTCAGCAGCCGTGTTCATCTTACCCCCTTTTAGGGTTGAAAGGAATCTCGCTTATTTCCTTTTCGCCTCGTCGATGGTCCGAAATTATCATGGTCGATGTTTGCTTAAGCTGCGTCCGATATCCATTGGGACGCCTTGCTGCGCACAGCCTTCTGACGACCATGGCTGTAGCTCAAATTTAAGGTGATATGCGCAAAATAATAAGATTACAGAAGCCCCGTTTATTCTCCGAAAGATTGTCTTGGGTTTCTCACCTCTCACTACATTGGTTGAGACGTCCTGCAATCCCGCAGACGAATGTTGATTTGTGATTATTTCTCCCTGGAGCCGAAGTGATCTCAATCCCCTTCGGAGTTAATCTGGACGCCTTCGCATCAGGACGGCATCGACGAAGACCTGGCCATTGGTCTTCTACCTCCCCAGTTCATTCACCATTTTTTTTTTTTTTTTTTTTTATAGAGCCCATCTGGCAACTACCCACTTGGGCATAAGTCGCCGAAAAACACGACAGCCTAGAATTAGGCTACTTTAAAGTTAAAATATGAAAACTTAACAATCAATATAAATTTGAAAAACTTAACAATCGAAGCAATCTCCGGCAGCGGGGGGAGGTCCCCCTCACCCCGGTGCAGGAGAGTGCAATCTAAAACAAACAATAACAAAAAAAGGAACCTTAAATAAAGGGGAGAAGGCCGGCCTCCCCCAAAAAGTCAATAAGTCCACCAGTCATGGTGCACGCACTCGTCCCGAGTACAAGGGACAGGCGGTAGCGACCCCGCCCATCCCGGTACCGAGACAGGTATCGTGCGCGAAGATCACCCAGACTGGGACATTCGACAAGAATATGCCGAACAGTCTGGGGGACGACGCAGTCGTTGCAATAGGGCACATGCGAGCGCTCCACCAAGTAACGATGCGTCACACGAGTGTGTCCGATTCGAAGACGACAGAAAGCAACCTGAAGCCGCCGCGGCATTGGGGGATAGGTCCATGGGAACAGTCGCGGCGCAATGGCACGCAACTTTAAGTTCCCCTCGACCGTCTCCCATCTTCTTTGCCAAGCAGTCCGAAGAGCTGCCCGTATTCCTGCCATGTAGTCGGTGTGAGGAAGAGCGAAACGCTGGTCCGGTCGCAGAGTCCTCGCGGACTCTTTGGCGCCCTCATCGGCGCGCTCATTCCCCGCAATTCCTACATGTCCAGGAACCCAGCAGAAGATAATCTCGACATCTGCCCGGCTCGCCAAAACCGTGGCGTCATGGATTTCGCGAACCAGGGGATGCGGAGATTCCAATGCCCCGAGAGCACTCAGGGCGCTTTGTGAGTCGCTATAAATCACAATCCGGTCTCCGAACCGGGCACGTCGCGTAATCTCCCGTACCGAGTGGTGTATTGCCACCAGCTCGGCCGTGAAGACAGACGCAGCGCCTGGTAGAGCCCCGCTGACTTCAAACAGAGGGGATACGGCGTGGAAGCCGACCCCCTCTTGGGACTTGGAGCCATCCGTATACACTGGCACGGTACCAGCGTGACACGATGTGTGCTCCAAAAAGATCGAACGCAATACTCCCGGCGCAGTACAAGCTTTGGGAGCAGAGGCGTGGCGACAAATAGCCAAATGTGGTACCCTCCAGGGTGGCGTCCTGGGCAGAACCAGGGGCGCCACCGGCCCGAGAGCTATATCTACCTCTCGAAGGAGTTTCCTGGCCCTAAACCCAAAGGGCTTAGGGTATGACTGGCGTCTCTCGGCGGCATAGGCACCATCGAGATCAGCTGCGGATGCAGTGAGAGCTGTTGGCGACTATGGGAGGCGCCGGGCTCGCGCGTACAGGCGAGTGATGCACTGCACGCGGCGCAGAGCGAGTGGCATCTCCCCAGCATCGACCAACAGGCTCTCAATGGGGGAAGTGCGGAAGGCACCGGTCGCAAGGCGAAGGCCGGTGTGGTGGATCGAATCCACCTTCCGCAATAAACGCTCGGCTGCGGATGCATAAAACTCGCATCCGTAGTCGAGCTTCGAGCGAACAAAGGATCGATAAAAAAGTAAGGCGGTAGCCCTATCAGCGCCCCAAGCGCTGAACGTCACGGAACGGAGAATGTCCATGGCGCGGGTACAAGAGACCCTAAGGCTGCGAATGTGAGCCTCCCAGGTGAGGCGTCGGTCGAATACAAGACCAAGGAAACGGTGCGACTCAACCACATCCAGGCGCACCCCATTAAGAAACAAATCTGGGTCGGGGTGAAGCCGTGGATGGCGGCAGAAGTGCACCACCTTAGTCTTGGCCAAAGAAAACCGAAACCTGTGCGCTTTGGCATAGCAAGAGACGCGGTTCAATGCCTGTTGGAGTCGGCGCTCCAGAGTTGGCATCTGGGCCGCGCCAAAAGAGATCGAAAGGTCGTCCACGTAGAGCGTAGCGAGGACATCTTCCGGCAGCACCGAGGTGATGCCGTTGATGCTCAGGGCAAAGAGTGTGACACTGAGGACACTTCCCTGCGGGACACCCTCATCCTGCTTCTTTGGGCCGGAGAGGGCTCCCCCCACCCGTACGCGGAATCGACGATCTCGCAAAAATTCAGATATAAACATTGGGAGGCGTCCCCTCGCCCCCATCGTGTGGAGAGTCTCCATGATACCGTATCGCCATGCGGTATCATAGGCTTTCTCCAGATCAAAAAACACCGTGGCGTAGTGCTGTCTACGAAGGAAAGCCTCGCAGACGGCATTTTCCAGTCGGAGCAGAGCATCCGACGTGGAGTGGAACTTACGGAAGCCGCACTGTGCAGAAGACAGATGGCCTCCGCTGTCCAGGAAATAGGCTAATCTAACATTTACCAATTTCTCCATCAACTTGCACACGCAAGAGGTTAGAGAGATTGGGCGGAAACCGGTCGGAGTAGAGTGATCTCTCCCCGGCTTGCGAAAGGCGAGCACTTTAGCGATTCGCCAGGAGTCTGGGAGGAGACCTTTTACCCAGATCCTGTTGAACAAATCTAATAGAAAGGCCATGCCTCGCTCACCCAGGTTTCGAAGCATGGCGTACGGGACATCGTCCGGACCATGGGCGGTGTCCGCGCACGAAGCGAGAGCGGAACGCAACTCACTCACAGTAAACTTGTCGTTGAAGGGTTCTCCGCCTCTGGAGGTAAAGTCCAGCCGGCGGCCTTCCGCGACATCACGACGTGCATTGAATGCTGGCGGAGCAGCATCACTGCTAGAGAATGCGGAAAAAGCGGTCGCTAAGGATTCCGCCACGGACGCGGGGTCCGAGATTGCGGTCCCATTCTCCTGGAGAACGGGAGGGGGGTCCTGCGAGAACTTGCCCCGAATCCTTTTGACTCGCTTCCACACCTCAGCTAAAGGGGTCTTCCCGTTAAGTGAAGACACGTATGCCCGCCAAGAAGAGCGGCGGGCGTGCTTCGAAATATACCGGAACCTAGCCCTAGCCCGACGAAATTCAGCGACAGTGAAATCGTTCGGGCGGCGCTTATAGCGCATGTAGGCATAACGCTTCTGTTTGAGGGCCGTCTCACACTCGGCCGACCACCATGGGAGTGGTCGGCGTGCAAAACGGCCAGACGTCCTAGGAATAGTAGTCAGGCCCACGGCGATGAGGTTGCCGGAGAAGAACTCGACGGCCTCATCTACCGACCTAAACTCCTCGACTGAGATAGAGAATTCAGTCATTTCCTGAAATGCAGGCCACCGCGCCCGCGCCAAGCACCACCGAGGTGGTCTCTCAGGCGGCAGTTGCCCTGAAAATGATATTTGAATGGGAAAGTGATCACTACCATGGAGGTCATCGACCACCCCCCAATCAAAATCAGGCTGTGCATCCGAAGAGCACAAAGATAGGTCAAGGCAAGAAAATGAAGCGGTTCTCGGACAGTGATGCGTAAACTCATCCACGTTTAGGACACCCATCTCAAGCTCTTCGATCAGATCGGCAAGGACTTGTCCCCTGGGATTTATGGTGTAATCTCCCCAGAGAGGATGCCTGCCGTTCAGATCTCCAAGCAAGAGATAGGGCCTCGGCAACCGTGCCACGACGCGGCGAAAGTCCCCCGCGTCGAAGTCAGCTGACGGTGGAATGTACGCAGAAATGATAGTATACCTCCTATCCAGGTGCAGCTGCACAGCCACTGCCTGAAAGGAGGTATCTAAAGAGAAAGGAAGAACGGAGACATCATGCCGGGTGTAAACCGCGCATCCCCCAGCCCGGCCGTCCCGCGGTGGTTGGGTCGCAAGACCCTTATACCCCGGGAGGGCAGGCAGGGGGCACGCGCCTAGCATGGTCTCCTGCAAAAAAATAGCTAACGGGGAACGGGATGAGGCGAGCCTCCGCAGCTCCTCCCAGTTGGCCCGGAGTCCACGGCAATTCCATTGAAGGAATATGCCCTCCAGGCCTAGCTCGGAGGAGACGCGGGGGCCCTCCTCGAATTGAAGACCCTCACGGGAATGGCCGTACGCTTCCCGGGGGCAGAACCCCGGGCGCTGTTGGCCGGACAAAGCGCTGAAGGCGCTGTCGCCTTCGAGGACTTATTGGGGGAGGTTGGGCTCGCCATGCGAGTCTTTTCCTCCCTCCGCCTCGAAACTTTAGGCGGGCGTTGCGGCTTGGGAGGCGGGGGGCCCTCTTTTCGAGGAACCACCGTCTCCGAGCCACTCGCTCCACCTCGGGGCGTGGGCAAAGGGGCCGAAGCTCCTTTGTTGCTGTCCTCCTTTCGGGGAACAGCTTTAGGAACCCCGGAAGATGGCCTAGCGACCATCTTCAGGGGTGTTGCCTCCTGTGAGTCTAACGACTCGGTGGAGGCGCGTGGCCGTTTCGCTTTACGCGAAACGGTCACGCTGGGGGAAGAGGGGGGAGCCCTGGTTTTAGCCGGGGCAGGGTATGAACCCTTTTTGCCGCCAGCTTTACCAGGGGAGCGCCCAGGTTGGGTAGAGCCCACAGAAGGGCTCCGAATGGGCGCGGAAACAACCGTGCTCGTTGGCCTGGATGGGCCAGGAGCAGAGGGTGCCTTTCTAACTATTGAGGCATATGACGTCCCAGGCAGAGCCGGGCGCGCCAGGACCAAGTCCTTTGCCTCGCGGAATGAGAGTCGATCCTGGGACTGAACGGCCAGGATTTCTTTCTCAAGGAGATATGCACCACATTGCTTCGAAGAAGCAGGGTGCGGCTCTCCGCAATTGACACACTTAGCCACACACGATTTGGACTTATCGTGTGCGACCTTGGAGCAATTTACACAGACTTCGGGTGACCCCGATTTTGCACGTCTACATGATCGATTCGTATGGCCGAAGCGGTGGCAGTAATAGCACCGCCGCGGCAGTGGCACGAATGCCTTCACGCGGTAGCGGTACCAACCGGCACGCACCGACTCAGGGAGCTTGTCACAGTCGAACGTGACGAAGAGTGTAGGGGTGGGTCTCGAGGCCCCCCCCTGTTTTCTCATCACACGCTCGACCTTGACCGCCCCATGGTCGGCCAGCTCTAGGGTGATGTCCTCAATGGAGTAGTCAACGAGTTCCCTCGCATAAACTACTCCTTTCACAAAGTTCATGGTAGAGTGCGGCGTCACACTCACCGGGGTGCCATGAAGTGTCCGAAGAGCACTTATCTTGGCCGCCTCGGCGGGATTCGCCGCATTCGCCAGAAGGCTCCCGTCCGAGAAACGGGTTACCTTCGGCTCTCTACCAATTGCACTAGCTAATCCTCTCCTCTGATGGATCATGTTGCCCTTGGACGACATGGTGCCATCAGTGGAGCGAATAACGAGGAAGCGTTTGAAGCCAGCGGGCTCGAAAACGCCAGGTAACCTCTGAATCAGGGGCCCCGATGTCATCGAGGCTCCGCCCTGTGCATTCTTGGTCTTAGTCGTAGTCATGGGCTCCGCACACGAGGGGGTAGAGGGGCCGGATGTGCCGATCTTGGCTTGGTCGCCTACCAAAGTGGCAGCAGACCCATCCGTCCCCGCAGCCCCCGCGGATGGAGAGGAGCCCCGAGTCTTCTTCGTCTTTTGAGTCTTTTTAGTCTTTTTCTTTTTAGGAGAGGAGGGCGGGGAATGAACCCGCTTTTCACCTCCGCCGGCAGAAGTCCCCAGGCCAGAAGGACCAGCCTCAGCCAGGTCCCTCTCCGAAATGGAGAAGGTCCTGGTTGTCGTAGGGGCACCTGTCGGAGGAGATCCCTCCCCTCCTTCTACTGCCTCGGAGCCCTCAGCCATTTGAGGAGGACCTTGCATAGGGGCGGATTCGGGTTCGGTGCTTGGCGCCGAGCCCGAATTCCCCCCCATGGAAGGCCCTACCGTCTGGGGCTGGGTCTCCTCAAGGACCATGTCTATCACAGGAGGGGCCTCCAGTTGGCCATCCCCTCCCAGGACATCGCAGGTCCCCTTGGCAGTATTGTCACTAGTCAGGTGGTGTGGGGAGGCACAGGCCTTGACCCCAGCAAGGTTCAAAATTCTTGCCAGCAGGTCTTTTGAGGGAAGCGACCGAAGGGGCCTGGCTTCCCTCTCCCCCCTAAGGGGGTTTGCCCTACCGAGCCGCTTGCACGAGGGGCGGTCGGCAATGGGCTGCCTGCTGGCTTTCTTGGCAGTCCCCTTAGAAAGCAAAGGAGGGACTGCCGCTGGAGATAGGGAGGTGCCCGAAAGCACCTCCAGAGAAGGGGGTGAGGGGGAGTCCCCTACACCCGTAGGCGTAGGAGAGGAGTAAGCCTCCTCTCCGGTTAAAGAATTATGGAGGGTCCCTTGCGCAAGCACAAGGGGGGGGACCTCCATTTTCTCGGTGGAGCTGCCCGAGGGCGGCTCCGTAGATGTTTTTGGGGAAGTTGGGGGTTGGGGTTTTTGTTTTTTTTCATACATGGGCATGGTGACCCTCTTTTGATTACGGGACGCAATAGCTCATCACCTCTCGCAGTTGCCCGCACTGCAAGAGGTGCTTACAAGCCCGGCAGAGCCAGGCGCCGCTATTCGGGACCACCCCTCCCGCCTGGTGGCCTGGCAGTCCTTCGGCATGGCGGCTCCACCTTGGACACGGCGTAAAAAATATAGGTTGTGAAGAGTAGAGGAAAAGGGATGTGAGGAAGATGTGGGTGGGGATGAAGCAGGTTGTTAAAAAAACCCCATCCCGAACCGGAGCTGAGGGGTTAGGGAACAATGTCCCCTCCCCCCCTCAGCCCCGATCCGGGGTGGTTGGCTTGAGAAGAAGGTCAGCATTCTACCCTGTGAAATTAGAGGCTGACCAGAGAAAGTTGTGGGAGAGGTTGTATGAAAAGCGACGAGGTAGGGGAGAAATCGGGCTATCTGAAGGAAGGAAGAGAGGCTAAGCTGGGGCCGGACGGAGCGCTGGATCCCGTCAGCACGGCGGCCAGGATGGCAAATCGCCGCGCCCCTTATGGGGAGTTCATTCACCAGATGTAAGCAAGAGTCCTTTGCTCGTAAGTCCCACCTCTCCGTTCCCAGCCTTAAAAAGAATTACCCATTTTGTATAACGACAATAGAATTGCTAAGTTTTTCCTTCAATCCCGCTTATTGGATCACTTATATATTTTTCCCGGAGCTAGTTTCCTACATTTTTGCATATCATAATATACTCTGGTCGTACTAATTATTATTTAGATTCCCATATTTTGCTGTGCCCTTGAGACGAACTCCACAAACGTATTCCAATTCAAAGAGCCAACCATAATTATCTTGCATTCTAGTTGGAAGATATTTACCATCCCCCAATTTAATTGTACCCGAGCACAGCGCCCACAGTGGCGGCCTGGTTTACAGGCGTGTGTACCTTTTTGAGACTTTTGGGTCACACGCCTTCGTCCCTCGACATACATATATGTATATATATATATATATATATATATATATATATATATATATATATATATATATATTATATATATTTTTATATTTAAATATGGTGTCGGGTATAGTTGAGTTTGCTTTTTTTACTTACCAACCCGTTATATTTCAATTTCCCCCATTAAATTATTCTGACCGAGTTTGCCTAAATTCGCTCAAAGTTATTCAAAGATTGTGAAACTAATTATCAACTTATTTTTTTAACTATTTAATTGCTGGCCCATGAGACGATAACTTTCCATTTTCATTGGTGGTAACCCTTTACTAATTCCTGAGCTGGATTAAGAAGATGGAAAATTGAATTCGATAGGGATTAAATTTTCGCTTTGTCAATTGTCTTTTATATATTTCTTTTTTTTGGGGGTGTGCATTTCTTTTTGAGATGGCAAATCTTAGTAGATTTATCAGATTGTGGGGGGGAGGGGGGGAAACTTCCGTGAGAGCCCTATAGTCTGTGTCCTGTGTTCCGTGTACGTTCGAGCTTCTTGACGCACACGTACTTTCATCGATGTCGTCCTTTGATAGATTCCACAAACAAGGTCAAATCTTGGGATTAACAAAAAAGGATTTAATTGCCTATATCCAGGTCAAAGAAAGAAATAAAAGGGAAGAAAGAAGAGAACAAAGAGAAGCTGAAAGAGGGCAAAAAGAAGCAAAAAAAGAAGTGAAAAATTTCAAAGAGAAACAGAAGAAAGGGAAAGAAACCCTCAACATGAGAGAGAGCTACTTCGGTATAACGTAGAAACCCTCAAACCCCTTCAGTTAAGTTACCCTTATCTAAGGATGGCAAAAAGATTTTCGAAGTGAATTCGTGGGACATAGAGGAGAATGGAATGGCACGCTTACTTCCCTTGATCAACAGCAAAATTGGGGAAATTTTCATATCTCTCCCTGGCAAAGACACCCTTAATTAATCGACTCTCAAGACCAAATTGCTAAATTTTGCAGGCAAGAATATTACCTGGCCAAACTTACCGTTAGTTTGGCTTTAAACTTCAGAAAAGACTACAATTGAGGCTGGACTCGGCTCTAGTAGCACGCTTATACAAGTCTCTGTTCGATTTCGTCTTATGTGATCAGTTAAGGGCTGCGGTGCAATTCGAGATCTGTGCATTTTTTTTTTTTTTTTAATTAAGGGGCTATCTGGCGACTGCCGACTAAGGCATAAGTTGCCGTAAACAAACAGCCTAATTTAGGCTACTTTAAAAAATTAAACAGAAAACAATAAAAAGGAATAACAATAACAATAACAATAACAATAACAAAGCAATAACAAAACAATTACAAAAACAACAACAACAATTAAATCGAGTTAAATAAAAGGGAGAAGGCCGGCCTCCCCCAAAAAGTCAATAAGTCCACCAGTCAAAGTACACGCACTCATCCCGAGAACAAGGGACAGGCGGTAGCGACCCCGCCCATCCCGGTACCGGGACAGGTGTCGTGCGCGAAGATCACCCAGACTGGGACATTCGACAAGAATGTGCCGAACAGTCTGGGGGACAACGCAGTCGTTGCAATAGGGCGCAGGCGAGCGCTCCATCAGATAGCGATGCGTCACACGAGTGTGTCCGATTCGGAGACGACAGAAAGCAACCTGAAGCCGCCGCGGCATTGGGGGATAGGTCCATGGGAACAGTCGCGGCGCAATGGCACGCAACTTTAAGTTCCCTTCGACCGTCTCCCATCTTCTTTGCCAAGCAGTCCGAAGAGCTGCCCGTATTCCTGCCATGTAGTCGGTGTGAGGAAGAGCGAAACGCTGGTCCGGTCGCAGAGTCCTCGCGGACTCTTTGGCGCCCTCATCGGCGCGCTCATTCCCCGCAATTCCTACATGTCCAGGAACCCAGCAGAAGATAATCTCGACATCTGCCCGGCTCGCCAAAACCGTGGCGTCACGGATATCGCGAACCAGGGGATGCGGAGATTCCAATGCCCCGAGAGCACTCAGGGCGCTTTGTGAGTCGCTATAGATCACAATCCGGTCTCCGAACCGGGCACGTCGCGTAATCTCCCGTACCGAGTGGTGTATTGCCACCAGCTCGGCCGTGAAGACAGACGCAGCGCCTGGTAGAGCCCCGCTGACTTCAAACAGAGGGGATACGGCGTGGAAGCCGACCCCCTCTTGGGACTTGGAGCCATCCGTATACACTGGCACGGTACCAGCGTGACACGATGTGTGTTCCAAAAAGGTCGAACGCAATACTCCCGGCGCAGTACAAGCTTTGGGAGCAGAGGCGTGGCGACAAATAGCCAAATGTGGTACCCTCCAGGGTGGCGTCCTGGGCAGAACCAGGGGCGCCACCGGCCCGAGAGCTATATCTACCTCTCGAAGGAGTTTCCTGGCCCTAAACCCAAAGGGCTTAGGGTATGACTGGCGTCTCTCGGCGGCATAGGCACCATCGAGATCAGCTGCGGATGCAGTGAGAGCTGTTGGCGACTGAGGGAGGCGCCGGGCTCGCGCGTACAGGCGAGTGATGCACTGCACGCGGCGCAGAGCGAGTGGCATCTCCCCAGCATCGACCAACAGGCTCTCAATGGGGGAAGTGCGGAAGGCACCGGTCGCAAGGCGAAGGCCGGTGTGGTGGATCGAATCCACCTTGCGCAATAAAAGCTCGGCTGCGGATGCATAAAACTCGCAACCGTAGTCGAGCTTCGAGCGAACAAAGGATCGATAAAAAAGTAAGGCGGTAGCCCTATCAGCGCCCCAAGCGCTGAACGTCACGGAACGGAGAATGTCCATGGCGCGGGTACAAGAGACCCTAAGGCTGCGAATATGAGCCTCCCAGGTGAGGCGTCGGTCGAATACAAGACCAAGGAAACGGTGCGACTCAACCACATCCAGGCGCACCCCATTAAGAACAAATCTGGGTCGGGGTGAAGCCGTGGATGGCGGCAGAAGTGCACCACCTTAGTCTTGGCCAAACAAAACCGAAACCTGTGCGCTTCGGCATAGTGAGAGACGCGGTTCAATGCCTGTTTGAGTCGACGCTCCAGAGTTGGCATCTGGGCCGCGCCAAAAGAGATCGAAAGGTCGTCCACGTAGAGCGTAGCGAGAACATCTTCCGGCAGCACCGAGGTGATGCCGTTGATGCTCAGGGCAAAGAGTGTGACACTGAGGACACTTCCCTGCGGGACACCCTCTTCCTGCTCCTTTGGGCCGGAGAGAGCTCCCCCCACCCGTACGCGGAATCGACGATCTCGCAAAAATTCAGATATAAACATTGGGAGGCGTCCCCTCGCCCCCATCGTGTGGAGAGTCTCCATGATACCGTATCGCCATGCGGTATCATAGGCCTTCTCCAGATCAAAAAACACCGTGGCGTAGTGCTGTCTACGAAGGAAAGCCTCGCAGACGGCACTTTCCAGTCGGAGCAGAGCATCCGACGTGGAGTGGAACTTACGGAAGCCGCACTGTGCAGAAGACAGATGGCCTCCGCTGTCCAGGAAATAGGCTAATCTAACATTTACCAATTTCTCCATCAACTTGCACACGCAAGAGGTTAGAGAGATTGGGCGGAAACCGGTCGGAGTAGAGTGATCTCTCCCCGGCTTGCGAAAGGCGAGCACAGTAGCGATTCGCCAGGAGTCTGGGAGAAGACCTTCCACCCAGATCCTGTTGAGCAAATCTAACAGAAAGGCCATGCCTCGCTCACCCAGGTGTCGAAGCATGGCGTACGGGACATCGTCCGGACCATGGGCGGTGTCCGCGCACGAAGCGAGAGCGGAACGCAACTCACTCACAGTAAACTTGTCGTTGAAGGGTTCTCCGCCTCTGGAGGTAAAGTCCAGCCGGCGGCCTTCCGCGACATCACGACGTGCATTGAATGCTGGCGGAGCAGCATCACTGCTAGAGAATGCGGAAAAAGCGGTCGCTAAGGATTCCGCCACGGACGCGGGGTCCGAGATTGCGGTCCCATTCTCCTGGAGAACGGGAGGGGGGTCCTGCGAGAACTTGCCCCGAATCCTTTTGACTCGCTTCCACACCTCAGCTAAAGGGGTCTTCCCGTTAAGTGAAGACACGTATGCCCGCCAAGAAGAGCGGCGGGCGTGCTTCGAAATATACCGGAACCTAGCCCTAGCCCGACGAAATTCAGCGACAGTGAAATCGTTCGGGCGGCGCTTATAGCGCATGTAGGCATAACGCTTCTGTTTGAGGGCCGTCTCACACTCGGCCGACCACCATGGGAGTGGTCGGCGTGCAAAACGGCCAGACGTCCTAGGAATAGTAGTCAGGCCTACGGCGATGAGGTTGCCGAAGAAGAACTCAACGGCCTCATCTACCGACCTAAACTCCTCGACTGAGATAGAGAATTCAGTCATTTCCTGAAATGCAGGCCACCGCGCCCGCGCCAAGCACCACCGAGGTGGTCTCTCAGGCGGCAGTTGCCCTGAAAATGATATTTGAATGGGAAAGTGATCACTACCATGGAGGTCATCGACCACCCCCCAATCAAAATCAGGCTGTGCATCTGAAGAGCACAAAGATAGGTCAAGGCAAGAAAATGAAGCGGTTCTCGGACAGTGATGCGTAAACTCATCCACGTTTAGGACACCCATCTCAAGCTCTTCGATCAGATCGGCAAGGACTTGTCCCCTGGGATTTATGGAGTAATCTCCCCAGAGAGGATGCCTGCCGTTCAGATCTCCAAGCAAGAGATAGGGCCTCGGCAACCGTGCCACGACGCGGCGAAAGTCCCCCGCGTCGAAGTCAGCTGACGGTGGAATGTACGCAGAAATGATAGTATACCTCCTATCCAGGTGCAGCTGCACAGCCACTGCCTGAAAGGAGGTATCTAAAGAGAAAGGAAGAACGGAGACATCATGCCGGGTGTAAACCGCGCATCCCCCAGCCCGGCCATCCCGCGGTGGTGGGGTCGCAAGACCCTTATACCCCGGGAGGGCAGGCAGCGGGCACGCGCCTAGCATGGTCTCCTGCAAAAAAATAGCTAACGGGGAACGGGACGAGACGAGCCTCCGCAGCTCCTCCCAGTTGGCCCGGAGTCCACGGCAATTCCATTGAAGGAATATGCCCTCCAGGCCTAGCTCGGAGGAGACGCGGGGGCCCTCCTCGAATTGAAGACCCTCACGGGAATGGCCGTACGCTTCCCGGGGGCAGAACCCCGGGCGCTGTTGGCCGGACAAAGCGCTGAAGGCGCTGTCGCCTTCGAGGACTTATTGGGGGATTTTTTTTTTTTTTTTAATTAAGGGGCTATCTGGCGACTGCCGACTAAGGCATAAGTTGCCGTAAACAAACAGCCTAATTTAGGCTACTTTAAAAAATTAAACAGAAAACAATAAAAAGGAATAACAATAACAATAACAAAGCAATAACAAAACAATTACAAAAACAACCACAACAATTAAATCACGTTAAATAAAAGGGAGAAGGCCGGCCTCCCCCAAAAAGTCAATAAGTCCACCAGTCAAAGTACACGCACTCATCCCGAGAACAAGGGACAGGCGGTAGCGACCCCGCCCATCCCGGTACCGGGACAGGTGTCGTGCGCGAAGATCACCCAGACTGGGACATTCGACAAGAATGTGCCGAACAGTCTGGGGGACGACGCAGTCGTTGCAATAGGGCGCAGGCGAGCGCTCCATCAGATAGCGATGAGTCACACGAGTGTGTCCGATTCGGAGACGACAGAAAGCAACCTGAAGCCGCCGCGGCATTGGGGGATAGGTCCATGGGAACAGTCGCGGCGCAATGGCACGCAACTTTAAGTTCCCTTCGACCGTCTCCCATCTTCTTTGCCAAGCAGTCCGAAGAGCTGCCCGTATTCCTGCCATGTAGTCGGTGTGAGGAAGAGCGAAACGCTGGTCCGGTCGCAGAGTCCTTGCGGACTCTTTGGCGCCCTCATCGGCGCGCTCATTCCCCGCAATTCCTACATGTCCAGGAACCCAGCAGAAGATAATCTCGACATCTGCCCGGCTCGCCAAAACCGTGGCGTCACGGATATCGCGAACCAGGGGATGCGGAGATTCCAATGCCCCGAGAGCACTCAGGGCGCTTTGTGAGTCGCTATAGATCACAATCCTGTCTCCGAACCGGGCACGTCGCGTAATCTCCCGTACCGAGTGGTGTATTGCCACCAGCTCGGCCGTGAAGACAGACGCAGCGCCTGGTAGAGCCCCGCTGACTTCAAACAGAGGGGATACGGCGTGGAAGCCGACCCCCTCTTGGGACTTGGAGCCATCCGTATACACTGGCACGGTACCAGCGTGACACGATGTGTGCTCCAAAAAGGTCGAACGCAATACTCCCGGCGCAGTACAAGCTTTGGGAGCAGAGGCGTGGCGACAAATAGCCAAATGTGGTACCCTCCAGGGTGGCGTCCTGGGCAGAACCAGGGGCGCCACCGGCCCGAGAGCTATATCTACTTCTCGAAGGAGTTTCCTGGCCCTAAACCCAAAGGGCTTAGGGTATGACTGGCGTCTCTCGGCGGCATAGGCACCATCGAGATCAGCTGCGGATGCAGTGAGAGCTGTTGGCGACTGAGGGAGGCGCCGGGCTCCCGCGTACAGGCGAGTGATGCACTGCACGCGGCGCAGAGCGAGTGGCATCTCCCCAGCATCGACCAACAGGCTCTCAATGGGGGAAGTGCGGAAGGCACCGGTCGCAAGGCGAAGGCCGGTGTGGTGGATCGAATCCACCTTCCGCAATAAACGCTCGGCTGCGGATGCATAAAACTCGCATCCGTAGTCGAGCTTCGAGCGAACAAAGGATCGATAAAAAAGTAAGGCGGTAGCCCTATCAGCGCCCCAAGCGCTGAACGTCACGGAACGGAGAATGTCCATGGCGCGGGTACAAGAGACCCTAAGGCTGCGAATATGAGCCTCCCAGGTGAGGCGTCGGTCGAATACAAGACCAAGGAAACGGTGCGACTCAACCACATCCAGGCGCACCCCATTAAGAAACAAATCTGGGTCGGGGTGAAGCCGTGGATGGCGGCAGAAGTGCACCACCTTAGTCTTGGCCAAAGAAAACCGAAACCTGTGCGCTTCGGCATAGTGAGAGACGCGGTTCAATGCCTGTTGGAGTCGACGCTCCAGAGTTGGCATCTGGGCCGCGCCAAAAGAGATCGAAAGGTCGTCCACGTAGAGCGTAGCGAGAACATCTTCCGGCAGCACCGAGGTGATGCCGTTGATGCTCAGGGCAAAGAGTGTGACACTGAGGACACTTCCCTGCGGGACACCCTCTTCCTGCTCCTTTGGGCCGGAGAGGGCTCCCCCCACCCGTACGCGGAATCGACGATCTCGCAAAAATTCAGATATAAAAATTGGGAGGCGTCCCCTCGCCCCCATCGTGTGGAGAGTCTCCATGATACCGTATCGCCATGCGGTATCATAGGCCTTCTCCAGATCAAAAAACACCGTGGCGTAGTGCTGTCTACGAAGGAAAGCCTCGCAGACGGCACTTTCCAGTCGAAGCAGAGCATCCGACGTGGAGTGGAACTTACGGAAGCCGCACTGTGCAGAAGAAAGATGGCCTCCGCTGTCCAGGAAATAGGCTAATCTAACATTTACCAATTTCTCCATCAACTTGCACACGCAAGAGGTTAGAGAGATTGGGCGGAAACCGGTCGGAGTAGAGTGATCTCTCCCCGGCTTGCGAAAGGCGAGCACAGTAGCGATTCGCCAGGAGTCTGGGAGAAGACCTTCCACCCAGATCCTGTTGAACAAATCTAACAGAAAGGCCATGCCTCGCTCACCCAGGTGTCGAAGCATGGCGTACGGGACATCGTCCGGACCATGGGCGGTGTCCGCGCACGAAGCGAGAGCGGAACGCAACTCACTCACAGTAAACTTGTCGTTGAAGGGTTCTCCGCCTCTGGAGGTAAAGTCCAGCCGGCGGCCTTCCGCGACATCACGACGTGCATTGAATGCTGGCGGAGCAGCATAACGGCTAGAGAATGCGGAAAAAGCGGTCGCTAAGGATTCCGCCACGGACGCGGGGTCCGAGATTGCGGTCCCATTCTCCTGGAGAACGGGAGGGGGGTCCTGCGAGAACTTGCCCCGAATCCTTTTGACTCGCTTCCACACCTCAGCTAAAGGGGTCTTCCCGTTAAGTGAAGACACGTATGCCCGCCAAGAAGAGCGGCGGGCGTGCTTCGAAATATACCGGAACCTAGCCCTAGCCCGACGAAATTCAGCGACAGTGAAATCGTTCGGGCGGCGCTTATAGCGCATGTAGGCATAACGCTTCTGTTTGAGGGCCGTCTCACACTCGGCCGACCACCATGGGAGTGGTCGGCGTGCAAAACGGCACGACGTCCTAGGAATAGTAGTCAGGCCTACGGCGATGAGGTTGCCGGAGAAGAACTCAACGGCCTCATCTACCGACCTAAACTCCTCGACTGAGATAGAGAATTCAGTCATTTCCTGAAATGCAGGCCACCGCGCCCGCGCCAAGCACCACCGAGGTGGTCTCTCAGGCGGCAGTTGCCCTGAAAATGATATTTGAATGGGAAAGTGATCACTACCATGGAGGTCATCGACCACCCCCCAATCAAAATCAGGCTGTGCATCTGAAGAGCACAAAGATAGGTCAAGGCAAGAAAATGAAGCGGTTCTCGGACAGTGATGCGTAAACTCATCCACGTTTAGGACACCCATCTCAAGCTCTTCGATCAGATCGGCAAGGACTTGTCCCCTGGGATTTATGGAGTAATCTCCCCAGAGAGGATGCCTGCCGTTCAGATCTCCAAGCAAGAGATAGGGCCTCGGCAACCGTGCCACGACGCGGCGGAAGTCCCCCGCGTCGAAGTCAGCTGACGGTGGAATGTACGCAGAAATGATAGTATACCTCCTATCCAGGTGCAGCTGCACAGCCACTGCCTGAAAGGAGGTATCTAAAGAGAAAGGAAGAACGGAGACATCATGCCGGGTGTAAACCGCGCATCCCCCAGCCCGGCCATCCCGCGGTGGTGGGGTCGCAAGACCCTTATACCCCGGGAGGGCAGGCAGCGGGCACGCGCCTAGCATGGTCTCCTGCAAAAAAATAGCTAACGGGGAACGGGACGAGACGAGCCTCCGCAGCTCCTCCCAGTTGGCCCGGAGTCCACGGCAATTCCATTGAAGGAATATGCCCTCCAGGCCTAGCTCGGAGGAGACGCGGGGGCCCTCCTCGAATTGAAGACCCTCACGGGAATGGCCGTACGCTTCCCGGGGGCAGAACCCCGGGCGCTGTTGGCCGGACAAAGCGCTGTCGCCTTCGAGGACTTATTGGGGGAGGTTGGGCTCGCCATGCGAGTCTTTTCCTCCCTCCGCCTCGAAACCTTAGGCGGGCGTTGCGGCTTGGGAGGCGGGGGGCCCTCTTTTCGAGGAACCACCGTCTCCGAGCCACTCGCTCCACCTTGGGGCGTGGGCGAAGGGGCCGAAGCTCCTTTGTTGCTGTCCTCCTTTCGGGGAACAGCTTTAGGAACCCCGGAAGATGGCCTAGCGACCATCTTCAGGGGTGTTGCCTCCTGTGAGTCTAACGACTCTGTGGAGGCGCGTGGCCGTTTCGCCTTACGGGAAACGGTCACGCTGGGGGAAGAGGGGGGAGCCCTGGTATTAGCCGGGGCTGGGTGTGAACCCTTTTTGCCGCCAGCTCTACCAGGGGAGCGCCCGGGTGTAGTAGAGCCCGCAGAAGGGCTCCGAATGGGCGCGGAAACAACCGTGCTCGTTGGCCTGGATGGGCCAGGAGCAGAGGGTGCTTTTCTAACTATTGAGGCATATGACGTCCCAGGCAGAGCCGGGCGCGCCAGGACCAAGTCCTTAGCCTCGCGGAATGAGAGTCGATCCTGGGCCTGAATGGCCAGGATTTCTTTCTCAAGGAGATATGCACCACATTGCTTCGAAGAAGCAGGGTGCGGCTCTCCGCAATTGACACACTTGGCCACACACGATTTGGACTTATCGTGTGCGACCTTGGAGCAATTTACACAGACTTCGGGTGACCCCGATTTTGCACGTCTACATGATCGATTCGTGTGGCCGAAGCGGTGACAGTAATAGCACCGCCGCGGCAGTGGCACGAATGCCTTCACGCGGTAGCGGTACCAACCGGCACGCACCGACTCAGGGAGCTTGTCACAGTCGAACGTGACGAAGAGTGTAGGGGTGGGTCTCGAGGCTCCTCCCTGTTTTCTCATCACACGTTCGACCTTGACCGCCCCATGGTCGGCCAGCTCTAGGGTGATGTCTTCTATGGAGTAGTCAACGAGTTCCCTCGCATAAACTACTCCTTTTACAAAGTTCATGGTAGAGTGCGGCGTCACACTCACCGGGGTGCCATGAAGTGTCCGAAGAGCACTTATCTTGGCCGCCTCGGCGGGATTCGCCGCATTCGCCAGAAGGCTCCCGTCCGAGAAACGGGTTACCTTCGGCTCTCTACCAATTGCACTAGCTAATCCTCTCCTCTGATGGATCATGTTGCCCTTGGACAACATGGTGCCATCAGTGGAGCGAATAACGAGGAAGCGTTTGAAGCCAGCGGGCTCGAAAACGCCAGGTAACCTCTGAATGAGGGGCCCCGATGTCATCGAGGCTCCGCCCTGTGCACTCTTGGTCTTAGTCAGGGGCTCCGCACACGAGAGGGTAGAGGGGCCGGATGTGCCGATCTTGGCTTGGTCGCCTACCAAAGTGGCAGCAGACCCATCCGTCCCCGCAGCCCCCGCGGATGGATAGGAGCCCCGAGTCTTTTTCGTCTTTCTTGTCTTTTTCTTCTTTTTAGGAGAGGAGGGCGGGGAATGAACCCGCTTTTCACCCCCGCCGGTAGAAGCCCCCAGGCCAGATGGACCGGCCTCAGCCAGGTCCTTCTCTGAAATGGAGAAGGTCCCGGTGGGCGCAGGGGATTCATCCGGAGGAGATCCCTCCCCTCCTTGTCCTGCCTGAGAATCCACAGCCGTTTGATGAGGACCTTGCATAGGGGCGGATTCGGGTTCGGTGCTTGGCGCCAAGCCCGGATTCCCCCCCATGGAAGGCCCTACCTTCTGAGGCTGGTTTTCCTCAAGGACCATGTCTATCACAGGAGGGGCCTCCAATTGGCCATCCCCTCCCAGGACATCGCAGGTCCCCTTGGCAGCGTCATAAGTCTTTAGTGGGGAGGCACAGGCCTTGACCCCGGCAAGGTTTAATATTTTTGCCAGCAGGTCTTTTGAGGGAAGCGACCGAAGGGGCCTGGCTTCCCTCTCCCCCCTAAGGGGGTTTGCCCTACCGAGCCGCTTTGATGTGGAGCGGCTGGCTAAGGGTGGCCTGCTGGCTTTCTTGGCAGTCCCCTTAGAAAGCATAGGAGGGACTGCCGCTGGAGATAGGGAGGTGCCCGAAAGCACCTCCAGAGAAGGGGGTGAGGGGGAGTCCCCTACACCCGTAGGCGTAGGAGAGGAGTAAGCCTCCTCTCCGGTTAAAGAGGTATGGAGGGTCCCCTGCGCAAGCACAGGGGGGGGGACCTCCATCTTTTCTGTGGAGCTGCACGAGGGCGGCTCCGTTGTTGTTATAGGGGGAATTAAGGGGAGATGGTTTTTTTTTTCATCATTGGGCATGGTGACCCTCTTTGTTTTACGGGACGCAATCGCTCACCACCTCTTGCAGTAGCCCGCACTGCAAGAGGTGCTTACAGGCCCGGCAGAGCCAGGCGCCGCCATTTGGGACCACCCCTCCCGCCTGGTGGCCTGGCAGTCCTTCGGCATGGCGGCTCCACCTTGAACACGGCGTAAAACGGATAGATTTTGAAGACGAGAGGAAAAGGGATGTGAGGAAGGTATGGGTGGGGATGAAGCAGGTTGTTAAAAGCCAACCACCCCAGACCGGAGCTCAGGAGTTAGGGGACACTGTCCCCTCCCCCCTCAGCCCCGATCCGGGACGATTGGCTGAGAAGAAGGTCAGCTTCTACCCTGTGAAATTAGAGGCTGACCAGAGAAAGTTGTGGGAGAGGTTGTATGAAAAGCGACGAGGTAGGATAGGAATACAGGCTATCTGAAGGAAGGAAGAGAGGCTAAGCTGGGGCCGGACGGGGCGCTGGATCCCGTCAGCACGGCGGCCAGGATGGCAAATCGCCGCGCCCCTTACGGGGCGAGATCTGTGCATTTGTAGATGATAGATAAGCGTATACCTTTAAGGAATGCCTGGAAGAGGCGAATGTACACGCGTCTAGCCATAAACTGTATCCGAAGGACCCCAAGAAATCACATCCACAATCTCTTAAGTGTAAGAGTAATTTTCTCAAGTCCTCCCATAAACATTTGCCCCATTTTGTCAAAGTTGCTGGTCCCTCGAAAGAACCGAGCGATATTAAGCCACTCCTAAATAATCTCCCACCATTCGATTACCCCTTGCGGACAATCGTTTGTTTCACATGTGGCCTGCTCGGATATTTTGAAACCAACTGCCCCAAAAACTCTTACCTTCGCTTTGCCGTCATCCAACAAGTCCATCAGGCCAATGCTTCTCTTTCTCAATCAGCTGCTTGCCCACTAACACCAGCTTCTGTCCCGACTAACGGTTCCCCTGGATATCAAGTTAAATTTTTATTTAATAAATGCTTCTCCGGTGGGCTTGAATTTGATTGAGGAACTGTGACTGGGTGCCGAGTGTCAACTCCTGTGACAAATCGGTGCACCTGCGTCGTAGTGTTGGAAAAATTGCCCCTTCCAGTAAGTCTCGACCCGGAGAGGTATGCAGTAGTCCACGACTACTTGGAGCATGACATCCGGTTCGCTGTCGTTCGTGCTACCTATATTATAATTACTTCAATGGTTGGGTGGAGGCAGTTGCAGTCCTTATTAAGTTCTTTGCCGTGTTGTTCGGCTCAGGCCTTAAAAGAGATTGCAATCCCCGTGCCTTTTGAAACTCCGTATGCTCGCAAATTTGCGTCCCTTCATAAAAAAGAATTTGCAAGTGAGCAGAAGAAGCGCTCTTCACTCCAGCTCCTGTGGGAAAAAGTCCAGCATGACAATCAGGTTTCTGATTGTTGCCCAAGCAAGGTTATATATAACGTTAAAAAAGAACTCCTCTACCGTTCTACCTCGACCGAAAAGAATCTTTCGATATTTCTTTTGGCCAGGCGCTGCCAAAGAAATTGCAGAATTTTGTCGATCCTATGATATTTGCCAAAAGACGACGGCAAAACGAAGAATCAGACCTCTTCCCCTGCAAAAGAACCCCATTGTTTCTGAACCCTTTTTTAGAGTGGCTATCGACTTGATTCGCCCAATTCACCCTGCGTCAAGGGAAGGAAAGTCTTATATCCTCTCACACTCATGGACTTCGTTACAAGGTTCCCTGACGCAGTTCCCCTTAAAATAATCGATAACATAACGTACGCAGAAGCCTTAATAGCTATCTTTTCTCGTGTCGAGCTCCCTAAGGAGATATTGTCTGAAGGAGGCACACAATTTACGTCCTAACTCATGGAATACGTGGGATAACTTCTGATAAAACCTCTCTTTACAACCCCTTTCCAACCTGCTGTTAAAGGAAACTGCGAAAAATTAAACGTGACGCTGAAGACCGTCTTGAAAAAGCTGTGCTACGCTCAGCCTTAAGAGTGTCATCGGTATCTGCCAGTCGCTCTCTTTGCGTACCGTGAAATAACTCATAGAATTTTAGGGTTCGCCCCATTCGAACTTTTTTATGGGCGAAACGTCCGAGGCACTATGATATTCTTAACGAATTGTTCGCAAATCCCGCCTCCTTGAAGAGAGTAAACCTCGTATTCGTATTTATTAGACATAAGGAACCGCTTAGAGGAATGTGCCGAAATCGTGTATAAAAATACGAATCTTAATTTTGGGGAAATACCAGACATATTTTCACATAAAGGCAGAAGATTGACACCTTCGACCAGGTGATGAGGAATTGCTCTTACTCCCCAAGGAATGTATTAAGCTCTTTTCACTTTGGAAAGGCCTGTTCCTTGTTTTAGAAGCACGAGGACCCATAAAATACCTCATAATAACCCCCTCCGGTAATATATTATATCGCATAAACATGCTTAAGCAATAAGAGGGGTGGTCAATAAATTCTGCAATTTGGATATAAGGAAACAAGATATGAAGTAAAGTGTTTTATTATTTTTCAATATAACTACCCTCAACTTCAATGCACTTGCGCCACTTGTCCCTGAGGCTTCGAATTCCCGACAACCAGAAATCTCCCGACTGCTGTTCAATCCACTCGTGGACGGTGAGCTGGACATCTTCATGGTCCCGAAACCGGCCTCCACGCAGTGCAGCCTTAAGCTGGCGGAATAAAAAGTAGTGGCTAGGAATCCTAGTGATGGACTCTTGTTTCATTACCTGTCACTATGCGTGACTCAAATCCCACCAGGTATTGGTTGTACAGGAGCAGCAGCTCTTCCGAACTTTGACGACGTTGGAGTCTATCATGGGGTGTGAGGTTTCTCGGGACCCAAAGGACAGAGACCTTGGTTATGGCTAAATTGTCGTGGATAATGTTGATAACACCTCCATGTAATATTCCAAGTTCTTGCTCGATTTCTTCGGCCTTCACCGTCGATTTTCGAGGATTATCCTCTCCACACGGGCCACATTGTTCTCGTTGGTCACGTCTGACAGGCGTCCTGTACGGGGTCATCTTTAACGGACTCACGACCATGGCGAAACTCCCTATTCCAGCGAGCAATGGTTGCATAGGAAGGGGCGGTGTCGGTGTCGAGAGAATCTATTAAGGCCCTTTGCATTCCATACGTGCTATAGGAGATTGATTTTTTGATTGATTGATTTAAGAACAATGTGTGTAATTTTCAGCTAAGGACTTTATTATAAATACACATCTCTGGTATAATTAATTAATGTCTGTCCTTTGCCATCGTTATCTCAGGGTTGCCTTTGTCTGTACATTCTACTTAAAAATGTGCTCACTTACCTTTTAACAATATTTGACGGAAGACCATTGTTTGAGGTACTGAAATTCTTTGTATATAAGAATATAAGATGAACAAATATTGTTTGCGCGGTGAAGATGGGTCTTAATGGAAGAGATTTTATATTTTAAATCTAAGGAAGTTAAAAAGGTTAATATTAACCTCGTATTATTGGAGTTCCAATAAACTGATATTTCTTGACTATTTAGATTTTTCCTTATTAAAATATCTAAAAAGCGAAGGGTGTTATTGGATATTATATATCCAATATCAGAGTTATTTGTGTTTAAAATATTAAAAAATTCTAAAGTTTGATTATTTTGATGCGTTTATATATACTCGTATTTATATATAGACGCACCCGTATCATTTTCAAAGGTTGATATATGTAATTTAAGGTATTGAAAACAGAGCTCTATCTATATACATCGTTATTTAGATGTTAACAATCATATGAACGTAATTATATGAAATTATAGGAATTGAAACGAGGGTTGAAACAGCTTAACATGGTTAATTTATAATGGACACAGGATTAAGATGGGTAGAAATTTATTATTCGGGGCGCGGAGCCACGATATTTATAATTAATTCCTGATATATATATATATATATATATATATATATATATATATATATATATACGTTTATGAATGAGGGAAAAATATTTACCTAAATGGCCCTGATGTTTTTTTAAGGAATAAATATAATACTTTTATTTATTTTCGGTTATCAATCTTATTCCTTTATCGCTGATTAATTGTTACAAAGCAAAATTCTCTTTTTCATGAGAAGAAGCAACAAAAATAGAAGAGAGCTACACAAGGTAGGCAACAGGAAAAGTTCGGAAATTATCTTAATTCAATTAACATCCAGGCAACATTTTTGAGCTCCAGGATTGTAAGAATCTTCACTTTGATATTTTCTTATTGTTCATCAAATAGAAGTTTATTCAGCGATGTACTATTACAGCGGATAGAATGCAGAATCTTCGAACCTTGGCTTTATTACTTTATATAGTACATTATGTTAAGAACAAATCCAAGAAGGAGCAGTGATTTATTTTTTCCAAATATAAATTGAATATACCAAAACACATAAACAATGGGATACGGCCTAGTAAATAAAAACAATCCTCTCTTTATTTTGCAAATATTAGCAACATTGAGATAAAGTTCCAATTCTGTTGGGCTTTTTTACTATCGTTAAACTTAAATTTCATACAGAAAAATGCATAAGACAGTGAAAATCAGTGCTAAATAATTTAACAAAACCAATAATTTAGACTTCGTAAGCAAAGATATTCTTCACGAGCAAACGGATGATTGCAATATTATGAAATAATTATTGCCAGATTATGACTCGTAAAGATCATATTTTCTTTGTTAAACCGACTTCTACATTAAATATATTACTGAGGAGCAAATTATCCCTAGTATTCGAAATTCTAACATTAAGATTGTACTACCTCTTTATTCATTATATCCTGGTATTTTTGTTACTGTTCTTATGGAATGGTAATTGAATGTATTGTTACAACTTCTATTTGAATATTTATTTATATTCTTTTTTCAACAAATATTTATTTTCCCAGGGAACGAGTGTCAGCATGCTTCGTATAGGATGAAGAGAAAGAAAGAGTAGAGAATCAGCGAACCCTTATTATTTTTACATAGGTTTCTGACTTAGGTCATATTGCTAGCTAATGACAGCCACTCAAAGGCTTGAGTTGTCGCATTAAATAGTACAGAGATTTCTTCGAAATAAAGGCTATCATTTATTAGCTTAAATGTTCTAATCAAGTTTTTAAAAACATATTTCCCGACATGATGCTCGTCTTCACAGTCTGGTTATGTGACAAATCGGTGAATTCCTTTGTCAGTCTCTTCTTTCCATATGAGTCCCAAATCACTCTTTTAAGCGACGAATCCAAGGCCCAGAGAGCTAAAGATTTTAATCTCCCGAATAATAATAAAGGGTTGTCAATACTCTTAAATGCGAATATAAACCAACCATTTTTATTATCACTACCCTTGGGGTTAGTCGATAGGAAAGATTTAGGATTGTCTTAAGTTTCTACCTCAACCTACATAAATTCTCTCTTGTTTGGGTTCTGTTGTACACCGTAACCAAAAGAGTAAATGTGTCAGGACGCAAAACAAGATGGAAGCGCTGTTACGGCGATTGAACACATTCTCTACTTCGATGTATTATATGGTGGCTGTTGAAGTAATATAACACAGGGTATGTTAGATTTAAGGAGATTACGTGAATATTCTGTCGCCCCAAAAGACGATTTTGAATACCAAAAACTTAGTTTGAGATATATATATATATATATATATACACAAACAGACAGTGTCAGTGGAGTTAGATTCAAATGAAGGCTCATTGTGTATTATAATTCCATAAGTTTAAAACAAACAAATAAATAAGGAGTCCAACTAAGAACGCGAAATTGTTTTCTTTCAAATTCTACAAATACTCATGCCTTTCAAGAATTCGAGGATTTATTTTAACAACACAATAATATGAAAAAGATTCAAGTTACACCCATAAAGGCAGTTCTTTACTAGAAGCATTATAGATTTAATGCTGCTCAAAGTCCTGGTTAGCAGTGAATTAGCTGATTTACGGTGGACAGGAAGAATAAGAAAGCAATTAGCGCCATTATTTTTTTATTATTTTAGTAGAAATACGTGAAACATTATTATTTACTGCTTTGAAGTCGGTGCTACTACCTGAATTACAGTATTAATGATTCCAAACTAAACACAAACCTATTTTGAAGTAGAGGAAAGAGACGCACCCATAGCTCTTCTATCATGGGAGGCAGAGTGATAACGTTGAAGCCTTAATAAATGCAGCAGGGAGAACAAGAAGATGAAGGACAGCATGGAATCAATATCGTCTGTTGAGTGAAGAAATAACCAAACTGGGCGAGTTTAACCGCTTTAGGAAGTTTTGGTTTTACATGAGAGACGATATATTATAAGCACTTTAGGATGTGTGCTTGAAAGGCTCATCAGCGAGAGATAACATGAATTTGCTTATTAAAACATGGCTAATCATCAAAATCTGCTTGTATAGAACGATCTTAATGTATACTCAGGTAATTGAGAGAGCGCGGGAATAAAGAGTAGAAAATCAAAGTCTGCCTTAGTGAATTTCATCCAAATGCAAACAGCTTCATCTTCATCTCATATTTGCCAATCTAGTCTCGGTTCACTCATATATTCAGCGTCGGAAAATTAGAGTGCTGGAATGGACCATCAACTCAGGAAATGTTAAAGCTCACACACTTGGATTAAATTAGTTTTCTTCTACATATCTGTAGCTTAGTTATTATATGGATTACTATGTATCTTTATATACATGAACCCAAAGTTTCTCAAAAACTCTGTTTCCTTTAATTATCACCATTTTTCTCAAGAGAAATCCTTGAGGTGTGCTTTGTATCTCATTTTGCTCGGAATCGACGTCCTAGGGAGTAGCAGTAAGAAAATTGCCACTCTATAGTTTCGCAAATATATATTTTTCATATAGTTAAATTTACATTTAGAAAATGTCTAGTAATATCAAAAACATTTAAGAGGAAAATTTTACGGTTAGGCAGTTTTATTGCTTCAGGAAATTTAAACGAACTTTTCACATATTTTGGGGGCATCTAACAAGACAGTTTTTATGACCATATTCAAAAGAAGGCTAAATGTGAATAACTTCTTCTATTCGATCTGGAAGGATATAAACTTTGAAATCGAATAATGATAAATGCTTGTTAATTTTTTCTGTAAATTTGCCGCATGTTTTGAAATTTGTGAGATTTCGATTCTCATCCCATTAAATTTGCCTCTCAAATGTTTTGGCTATAACTGGAAATTTCGTAGATTTAAATTTGATTATATGAAGGAATATATTTTCCCGAAAAGATTTAAAAGGCTTTTTCACGATATATATGGTGGCCATTTTTCTCAATGCTTCTCCATTTATTTGCGATCGGAAAATGAACTAAGGGAATTTCTAGTCCATGTATCCATATACATATATGGCATTTGTGTCATGACCATTTTCCTGATGAAAAACGCATGTATCTGCCAAGAGAGTGTATATATCTTTGTTATGGTTTCATTTATAGAACATATTTACATTCTGTTCATCCAGCGAAGTTTTCCCAACCTAAATATTTGCCATATATGTGGCGAAAACTTCCCTTTTTGAAAAATAAGTTATATAAATTTCTCTTGTAATAAGGAAAAGCTAAGAATTTAGATGCACTTTGTACCAACAATGGGTGTTTTGAATTTGTATGGGATATAAATATGTTTAGAGTTGTTCCTAATTGTTAGATCATATGCTAAAACTAAGAAAAGAAGAATATATCTTGACTTTTAAATATTAAAGTAACTCCTCTAAAACCTCTTCTAATTGCTGAACCACTAAGGGAGGCTTTATCAACGTCAATAAAAATTAAAAATCATATATATATTCGTAGTCTATATAAATCTGAAAAGAGTTATAGAGCCAATGCAAATTTAAATGTATAGGAGAATGAATTGCAATGTTTATGGAATGCATGATATCTTATAAATATTTTTATGATAACTATCGTCTTTTACAAAACAATTTCATTTTATTTTTAAATTTCGACAAAGAAATGGATATCAACTGCTGACCATAATTTTTCATTGATTCAAATTTCTCAAAAGAGAAAAATATCTCGGTGCATAAAGTCAAAGAACATGAATATAAACGACTAAATTCTAATAAGTAAACAATATTTAGTTACACTTAAATTATAAATATAATATAAAATTATGTAATCTACGTATTTAAAATTACTTGAATGAACTCAAAAGCACACAGATAAAAGCAAAAATTAATATATAAGTCGTAGAAATGTTGTTTTGGTGAAGATTATCCCGTGTGCATGTTCCAATGCTTATTATATTGGTTGTTATAAAAAATCAGTTAAATGCAAGCTTAAAAACACTGCTGGCACTATTTTGTATTTCAGTGACTTTTAATACAGCTCAAAATCAACGATGACTTGACTGATTACAGTGAATTTAGAGAACATTAGATGTATAATCTTTACCAAGATTACCAAAAAAAAAGTTAAATTTGTGCTTTATTAAAGAACAGTACATAATTAATTAATGCATAATAATTGAATGAAAGATTATAAAAATTACTGGGTAGAATTTTGAACTTCACTTAATATTAACATAATGAAAATTAATTCGCTATTTTTACAATAAATAGATCACCTAGGTTACATAAAATGAAAGCAGTAATTAGAGCAATTGATAAAAATGATTTTTACCATAGAGATTAAAATATTCTTTGATGACAGTTAATTTATAGCAGATACTAGCGTGAGATAAGCCGGGCTTAGGAAAGTTGCGCCTTAAAAGAGAGTAAACACTTATTGAGGGAGACTTGCCACCATTAACATGGAATTGAGGCAATTCGAATAGCCTTTCAAAAGAGGCAGTCATCCTGCGTGCACGTCTCTTATTGGTGTGATAAAGAAAATGCATAGTATAATCGAAGAGGTTAGAAGGGAAGGACAAACTGCGCACAACAGGAAAGGCCGCCTAGCAGTGCTCCCCAATACCCCTTAACTCGGTGGAAAATTTAAGGGCATCGATCACAAATTAAGAGAGTATGATATCGAAATATGTGTAGACTATGCAAAGAAACAAGGTCTGCTGACTAAAAGGTCGCATGCTCTCACTTATTTTGATTTATAACCTTACGACCTTCAAAACTTTCAAGAATTCCTGGACTAACATGGGAAGGACCTTGTTAATTCTATCATTCGAAAGAGAATGTACAAAAATATAAGGGTTTCAAATTTCGTTATAAGCAGCAAAATAGTTATGATGTTATTGCCAAAACAAAATACTTCCCAGGCTATCCTCGGGAGAACTTGCCAAATATATCATTTGAAAAAAAATGTAAAACAACATAAGGGTCTCAAATTTCCTTAGAATCGGCAGAATAATTACAAATTATTACAAAGAGAATAAAAAGCGACTAAAAACTAAGTAGACAGACTTTATTTTAACTAAGAGAAATATGAAGCCATGTAGGATAACGCTGATGCAGGAGTAAATAATGCGGAGATTTTTTTCAAGAACTATTAAAGGAAAAGCAAACAAAATATGTCCCCAAGAAAAGTCAAACATCTCCTAATCAAGATCCCACTTGGCTAAAGAAAGAAATAAAAATCACAATGAAAAAGGACATATATCATAATGACACATTAAAGAACAATGTGTTAATATAAAGGGGAAATAAAAAGAACTTTGAAAAGGCTAGAAAAGAGAGGAAAAGAGCTGCACAAAAATGTAAAGTTAACCCAAAGGTATTGTTTGCTTAAGTAAATATAGCTTGCTTTTGAATAATTATTTCATTAGTGTCCTTAGAAAAGAAGAAAACCCTCATTTACCTGAATATAATATTGTATATAAATTCAATTATGACTCAAGATTATGCGAGCTGTACCGCTGAAGATGTTCGAAATTTAATCAATAAAACGTATGTGAACAAATTACTAGCGACGGATATGTTTTAAAATAGGGTTCGGAAAGAGGTTAAAAATATCGTTAGCAAGCAGCGTCTTGTAAAAAAAAATTATATATACTTAGAGTGCAATTGTCTCTAATTAATGGGAGTACGGAAAAACAACGCCAATACTTAAAAATGACGACAGAGGCAGTTAAAAATTACCGATCAATTAGTATAAATTCAGTTGTTGGAAAAATTGTAAATCAATAAGTTCATAGAAAATAATATTACATTTATAGTCGAATAGATTAATGGCAGACCCTCAGCATGGATAAAGTAGAAATAGGTCTTCTCTCAAGAACTTGCTGAACTCCTGTAAATATGTATTTAGGTAATATTATAATGATAAATCGATTCATATCATATACTTCCCTCCCTCCTTCTACTTTCCTGTTTTTCTCCCTTTTAATCTCTTTATCTGTCAGCCTTTTTCTTTCTTTGCCTATCAATCTCTCTATCCGTCTTTCCTATTACTCTGCTCCCTGTTGAACTCCCTATCGCTCTCTCAACCTCGCACCCTCCTTTACTCTATCTCTTATGACTATTCATATCATTCTCCCTCTTCCTATCCCTTGAATTCTTCCTCAAAGTACTCTTTCTATCTCTAGGTCCCTTAAGCTCTCTCTCTCCTTCTCTATTCGTAGTATTCTTCTCTCCCCCTTATATCTACTATTTCTACACTATCTTCTCTCTACTATTCCTCCTCCCTACTCTCTCTCTCTCTCTCTCGCTTTCTCGCTATCTCTCTGTCTCACTGTTTACTTCTTTTTCTGCATTTATATCTTCCTTTCTAGTATTCTCTATGGGCCTGACTTTCTGCCTCTCTCTCGCTGTGTCTCTCTATCTGCTTCTCTCTGCCTTTCTTCCATTCTCTTTCTAGGTTTCCTTCTTTTTCTCACTATTTCACTCGTTCTCTCAATATGCTTTTTTCTCTATATAAATATTATTTATTATATAAATTAAATATACGCTCTCCTATCTGCACACTATAATATCACTAATCAAATTCTTGCAGTTAAAATTTGATGGAGAGATTGGTATTTGTTAAATTAGCTTATTGCTGAAAAGTGAAAGCCAGGCTTCTACTGCATAGTGTATTTTTTTTTTTTTTTTTTTTAATTAAGGGGCTATCTGGCGACTGCCGACTAAGGCATAAGTTGCCGTAAACAAACAGCCTAGTTTTAGGCTACTTTAAAAAATTAAACAGAAAACAATAAAAAGAAATAACAATAACAATAACAAAGCAATAACAAAACAATTACAAAAACAACAACAACAATTAAATCGGGTTAAATAAAAGGGAGAAGGCCGGCCTCCCCCCAAAAGTCAATAAGTCCACCAGTCAAAGTACACGCACTCGTCCCGAGCACAAGGGACAGGCGGTAGCGACCCCGCCCATCCCGGTACGGGGAAGGGTGTCGTGCGCGAAGATCACCCAGACTGGGACATTCGACAAGAATGTGCCGAACAGTCTGGGGGACGACGCAGTCGTTGCAATAGGGCGCAGGCGAGCGCTCCATCAGATAGCGATGCGTCAAAGGAGTGTGTCCGATTCGGAGACGACAGAAAGCAACCTGAAGCCGCCGTGGCATTGGGGGATATTTTTTTTTTTTTTTTTTAAGAGCTCATCTGGCGACTGCCTACTTGGGCATTAGTCGCTGTATTAAAACTGGCCTAGTTCTAGGCTACTTTAAAATGAAATTAAAGAGAAAAAAAAACAACAAAAAAACAACACCCCAAAAGGGGGAAAGGAAGCAAGCTGGTGCGTCGGGGAGAGGTCGCCCCGGCGCAGGAGCGTGCAACTAAAGAAAAAAAAAACAAAAAACAAAACAAATGCAAAAAAACAACAAAAAAAACAACAAAAAAAAACAAACAAACCTTGCTTAAATAATAGGGAGAAGGCCGGCCTCCCCCAAGAAGTCAACAAGTCCACAAGTCAGTGTGCACGAATCTGTCCCAAGCACAAGGGACAGGCGGTAGCGACCCCGCCCATCCCAGTACTGGGACAGGTATCGTGCGCGAAGATCACCCAGACTGGGACATTCGACAAGAATGTGCCGAACAGTCTGGGGGACGACGCAGTCGTTGCAATAGGGCGCAGGCGAGCGCTCCATCAGATAGCGATGCGTCACACGAGTGTGTCCGATTCGGAGACGACAGAAAGCAACCTGAAGCCGCCGCGGCATTGGGGGATAGGTCCATGGGAACAGTCGCGGCGCAATGGCACGCAACTTTAAGTTCCCTTCGACCGTCTCCCATCTTCTTTGCCAAGCAGTCCGAAGAGCTGCCCGTATTCCTGCCATGTAGTCAGTGTGAGGAAGAGCGAAACGCTGGTCCGGTCGCAGAGTCCTCGCGGACTCTTTGGCGCCCTCATCGGCGCGCTCATTCCCCGCAATTCCTACATGTCCAGGAACCCAGCAGAAAATAATCTCGACATCTGCCCGGCTCGCCAAAACCGTGGCGTCACGGATATCGCGAACCAGGGGATGCGGAGATTCCAATGCCCCGAGAGCACTCAGGGCGCTTTGTGAGTCGCTATAGATCACAATCCGGTCTCCGAACCGGGCACGTCGCGTAATCTCCCGTACCGAGTGGTGTATTGCCACCAGCTCGGCCGTGAAGACAGACGCAGCCCCTGCTAGAGCCCCGCTGACTTCAAACAGAGGGGATACGGCGTGAAAGCCCACCCCCTCTTGGGACTTGGAGCCATCCGTATATTCCATGGCACGTTATCAGCGTGACGCGATGTGTGCTCCAAAAAGGTCGAACGCAATACTCTCGGCGCAGTACAAGCTTTGGGAGCAGAGGCGTGGCGACAAATAGCCAAATGTGGTACCCTCCAGGGTGGCGTCCTGGGCAGAACCAGGGGCGCCACCGGCCCGAGAGCTATATCTACCTCTCGAAGGAGTTTCCTGGCCCTAAACCCAAAGGGCTTAGGGTATGACTGGCGTCTCTCGGCGGCATAGGCACCATCGAGATCAGCTGCGGATGCAGTGAGAGCTGTTGGCGACTGAGGGAGGCGCCGGGCTCGCGCGTACAGGCGAGTGATGCACTGCACGCGGCGCAGAGCGAGTGGCATCTCCCCAGCATCGACCAACAGGCTCTCAATGTGGGAAGTGCGGAAGGCACCGGTCGCAAGGCGAAGGCCGGTGTGGTGGATTGAATCCACCTTCCGCAATAAACGCTCGGCTGCGGATGCATAAAACTCGCATCCGTAGTCGAGCTTCGAGCGAACAAAGGATCGATAAAAAAGTAAGGCGGTAGCCCTATCAGCGCCCCAAGCGCTGAACGTCACGGAACGGAGAATGTCCATGGCGCGGGTACAAGAGACCCTAAGGCTGCGAATATGAGCCTCCCAGGTGAGGCGTCGGTCGAATACAAGACCAAGGAAACGGTGCGACTCAACCACATCCAGGCGCACCCCATTAAGAAACAAATCTGGGTCGGGGTGAAGCCGTGGATGGCGGCAGAAGTGCACCACATTAGTCTTGGCCAAAGAAAACCGAAACCTGTGCGCTTCGGCATAGCGAGAGACGCGGTTCAATGCCTGTTGGAGTCGACGCTCCAGCGTTGGCATCTGGGCCGCGCCAAAAGAGATCGAAAGGTCGTCCACGTAGAGCGTAGCGAGAACATCTTCTGGCAGAACCGAGGTGATGCCGTTGATGCTCAGGGCAAAAAGTGTGACACTGAGGACACTTCCCTGCGGGACAGCCTCTTCCTGCTCCTTTGGGGCAGAGAGGGCTCCCCCCACCCGTACGTGGAATCGACGATCTCGCAAAAATTCAGATATAAACATTGGGAGGCGTCCCCTCGCCCCCATCGTGTGGAGAGTCTCCATGATACCGTATCGCCATGCGGTATCATAGGCCTTCTCCAGATCAAAAAACACCGTGGAGTAGTGCTGTCTACGAAGGAAAGCCTCGCAGACGGCATTTTCTAGTCGGAGCAGAGCATCCGACGTGGAGTGGAACTTACGGAAGCCGCACTGTGCAGAAGACAGATGGCCTCCGCTGTCCAGGAAATAGGCTAATCTAACATTTACCAATTTCTCCATCAACTTGCACACGCAAGAGGTTAGAGAGATTGGACGGAAACCGGTCGGAGTAGAGTGATCTCTCCCCGGTTTGCGAAAGGCGAGCACAGTAGCGATTCGCCAGGAGTCTAGGAGAAGACCCTCCACCCAGATCCTGTTGAACAAATCTAACAGAAAGGCCATGCCTCGCTTAACCAGGTGTCGAAGCATGGCGTACGGGACATCGTCCGGACCATGGGCGGTGTCCGCGCACGAAGCGAGAGCGGAACGCAACTCACTCACAGTAAACTTGTCGTTGAAGGGTTCTCCGCCTCTGGAGGTAAAGTCCAGCCGGTGGCCTTCCTCGACATCACGACGTGCATTGAATGCTGGCGGAGCAGCCTCACGGCTAGAGAATGCGGAAAAAGCCGTCGCTAAGGATTCCGCCACGGACGCGGGGTCCGAGATTGGAGTCCCATTCTCCTGGAGAACAGGAGGGTGGTCCTGCGAGAACTTGCCCCGAATCCTTTTGACTCGCTTCCACACCTCAGCTAAAGGGGTCTTCCCGTTAAGTGAAGACACGTATGCCCGCCAAGAAGAGCGGCGGGCGTGCTTCGAAATATACCGGAACCTAGCCCTAGCCCGACGAAATTCAGCGACAGTGAAATCGTTCGGGCGGCGCTTATAGCGCATGTAGGCATAACGCTTCTGTTTGAGGGCCGTCTCACACTCGGCCGACCACCATTGGAGTGGTCGGCCTGCAAAACGGCCAGACGTCCTAGGAATAGTAGTCAGGCCTACGGCGATGAGGTTGCCGGAGAAGAACTCAACGGCCTCATCTACCGACCTAAACTCCTCGACTGAGATAGAGAATTCAGTCATTTCCTGAAATGCAGGCCACCGCGCCCGCGCCAAGCACCACCGAGGTGGTCTCTCAGGCGGCAGTTGCCCTGAAAATGATATTTGAATGGGAAAGTGATCACTACCATGGAGGTCATCGACCACCCCCCAATCAAAATCAGGCTGTGCATCCGAAGAGCACAAAGATAGGTCAAGGCAAGAAAATGAAGCGGTTCTCGGACAGTGATAGGTAAACTCATCCACGTTTAGGACACCCATCTCAAGCTCTATGATCAGATCGGCAAGGACTTGTCCCCTGGGATTTATGGAGTAATCTCCCCAGAGAGGATGCCTGCCGTTCAGATCTCCAAGCAAGAGATAGGGCCTCGGCAGCCGTGCCACGACGCGGCGGAACTCCCCCGCGTCGAAGTCAGCTGACGGTGGAATGTACGCAGAAATGATAGTATACCTCCTATCCAGGTGCAGCTGCACAGCCAATGCCTGAAAGGAGGTATCTAAAGAGAAAGGAAGAACGGAGACATCATGCCGGGTGTAAACCGCGCATCCCCCAGCCCGGCCATCCCGCGGTATTGGGGTCACAAGACCCTTATACCCCGGGAGGGCAGGCAGGGGGCACGCGCCTAGCATGGTCTCCTGCAAAAAAATAGCTAACGGGGAACGGGACGAGACGAGCCTCCGCAGCTCCTCCCAGTTGGTCCAGATTCCACGGCAATTCCATTGAAGGAATATGCCCTCCAGGCCTAGCTCGGAGGAGACGCGAGAGCCCTCCTCGAAAGGAAGAACCTCACGGGAATGGCCGTACGCTTCCCGGGGGCAAAACCCCGGGCGCTGTTGGCCGGACAAAGCGCTGAAGGCGCTGTCGCCTTCGAGGACTTATTGGGGGAGGTTAGGCTCGCCATGCGAGTCTTTTCCTCCCTCCGCCTCGAAACCTTAGGCGGGCGTTGCGGCTTCGGAGGCGGGGGGCCCTCTTTTCGAGGAACCACCGTCTCCGAGCCAATCGCTCAACCTCGTGGCGTGGGCGAAGGAGCCGAAGCTCCTTTGTTGCTGTCCTCCTTTCGGGGGACAGCTTTAGGAACCCCGGAAGATGGCCTAGCGACCATCTTCAGGGGTGTTGCCTCCTGTGAGTCTAACGACTCTGTGGAGGCGCGTGGCCGTTTCGCCTTACAGGAAACGGTCACGCTGGGGGAAGAGGGGGGAGCCCTGGTTTTAGCCGGGGCTGGGTGTGAACCCTTTTTGCCGCCAGTTCTACTAGGGGAGCGCCCGGGTGTAGTAGAACCCGCAGAAGGGCTCCGAATGGGCGCGGAAACAACCGTGCTCGTTGGCCTGGATGGGCCAGGAGCAGAGGGTGCCGTTCGAACTACTGACGCATATGACGTCCCAGGCAGAGCTGGGCGCGCCAGGACCAAGTCCTTAGCCTCGCGGAATGAGAGTCTATCCTGTGCCTGAACCGCCAGGATTTCTTTCTCCAGGAGATATGCACCACATTGCTTCGAAGAAGCAGGGTGCGGCTCTCCGCAATTGACACACTTGGCCACACACGATTTGGACTTATCGTGTGCGACCTTGGAGCAATTTACACAGACTTCGGGTGACCCCGACTTTGCACGTCTACATGAGCGATTCGTATGGCCGAAGCGGTGACAGTAATAGCACCGCCGCGGCAGTGGCACGAATGCCTTCACGCGGTAGCGGTACCAACCAGCACGCACCGACTCAGGGAGCTTGTCACTGTCGAACGTGACGAAGAGTGTAGGGGTGGGTCTCGAAGCCCCTCCCTGTTTTCTCATCACACGTCCGACCTTGACCGCCCCATGGTCGGCCAGTTCTAGGGTGATGTCTTCAATGGAGTAGTCAACGAGTTCCCTCGCATAAACTACTCCTTTCACAAAGTTCATGGTAGAGTGCGGCGTCACACTCACCGGGGTGCCATGAAGTGTCCGAAGAGCACTTATCTTGGCCGCCTCGGCGGGATTCGCCGCATTCGCCAGAAGGCTGCCGTCCGAGAAACGGGTCACCTTCGGCTCTCTACCAATTGCACTAGCTAATCCTCTCCTCTGATGGATCATGTTGCCCTTAGACAACATGGTGCCATCAGTGGAGCGAATAACGAGGAAGCGTTTGAAGCCAGCGGGCTCGAAAACGCCAGGTAACCTCTGAATGAGGGGCCCCGATGTCATCGAGGCTCCGCCCTGTGCATTCTTCGTCTTAGTCTTGGTCAGGGGCTCCGCACACGAGGGGGTAGAGGGGCCGGATTTGCCGATCTTGGCTTGGTCGCCTACCAAAGTGGCAGCAGACCCATCCGTCCCCGCAGCCCCCGCGGATGGAGAGGAGCCCCGAGTCTTTTTCGTCTTTCTTGTCTTTTTCTTCTTTTTAGGAGAGGAGGGTGGGGAATGAACCCGCTTCTCACCCCCGCCGGTAGAAGCCCCCAGGCCAGATGGACCGGCCTCAGCCAGGTCTTTCTCTGAAATGGAGAAGGTCCCGGTGGGCGCAGGGGATTCATCCGGAGGAGATCCCTCCCCTCCTTGTCTTGCCTGAGAATCCACAGCCGTTTGATGAGGACCTTGCATAGGGGCGGATTCAAGTTCGGTGCTTGGCGCCAATTTTTTTTTTTTTTTTTTTGAGAGCTCATCTGGCGACTGCCTACTTGGGCATTAGTCGCCGTATTAAAACTGGCCTAGTTCTAGGCTACTTTAAAATGAAATTAAAGAGAAAAAAAAAAAAACACCCCAAAAGGGGGAAAGGAAGCAAGCTGGTGCGTCGGGGAGAGGTCCCCCCGGCGCAGGAGCATGCAACTAAAGAAAAAAACAAACAAACAAAAAACAAAACAAATGCAAAAAAACAACAAAAAAAACAAACAAACCTTGCTTAAATAATAGGGAGAAGGCCGGCCTCCCCCAAGAAGTCAACAAGTCCACAAGTCAGTGTGCACGAATCTGTCCCAAGCACAAGGGACAGGCGGTAGCAACCCCGCCCATCCCGGTACTGGGACAGGTATCGTGCGCGAAGATCACCCAGACTGGGACATTCGACAAGAATGTGCGGAACAGTCTGGGGGACGACGCAGTCGTTGCACTAGGGCGCAGGCGAGCGCTCCATCAGATAGCGATGCGTCACACGAGTGTGTCCGATTCGGAGACGACAGAAAGCAACCTGAAGCCGCCGCGGCATTGGGGGATAGGTCCATGGGAACAGTCGCGGCGCAATGGCACGCAACTTTAAGTTCCCTTCGACCGTCTCCCATCTTCTTTGCCAAGCAGTCCGAAGAGCTGCCCGTATTCCTGCCATGTAGTCAGTGTGAGGAAGAGCGAAACGTTGGTCCGGTCGCAGAGTCCTCGCGGACTCTTTGGCGCCCTCATCGGCGCGCTCATTCCCCGCAATTCCTACATGTCCAGGAACCCAGCAGAAGATAATCTCGACATCTGCCCGGCTCGCCAAAACCGTGGCGTCACGGATATCGCAAACCAGGGGATGCGGAGTTTCCAATGCCCCGAGAGCACTCAGGGCGCTTTGTGAGTCGCTATAGATCACAATCCGGTCTCCGAACCGGGCACGTTGCGTAATCTCCCGTACCGAGTGGTGTATTGCCACCAGCTCGGCCGTGAAGACAGACGCAGCGCCTGGTAGAGCCCCGCTGACTTCAAACAGAGGGGATACGGCGTGGAAGCCGACCCCCTCTTGGGACTTGGAGCCATCCGTATACACTGGCACGGTACCAGCGTGACACGATGTGTGCTCCAAAAAGGTCGAACGCAATACTCCCGGCGCAGTACAAGCTTTGGGAGCAGAGGCGTGGCGACAAATAGCCAAATGTGGTACCCTCCAGGGTGGCGTCCTGGGCAGAACCAGGGGCGCCACCGGCCCGAGAGCTATATCTACCTCTCGAAGGAGTTTCCTTGCCATAAATCCAAAGGGCTTAGGGTATGACTGGCGTCTCTCGGCGGCATAGACACCATCGAGATCAGCTGCGGATGCAGTGAGAGCTGTTGGCGACTGAGGGAGGCGCCGGGCTCGCGCGTACAGGCGAGTGATGCACTGCACGCGGCGCAGAGCGAGTGGCATCTCCCCAGCATCGACCAACAGGCTCTCAATGGGGGAAGTGCGGAAGGCACCGGTCGCAAGGCGAAGGCCGGTGTGGTGGATCGAATCCACCTTCCGGAATAAACGCTCGGCTGCGGATGCATAAAACTCGCATCCGTAGTCGAGCTTCGAGCGAACAAAGGATCGATAAAAAAGTAAGGCGGTAGCCCTATCAGCGCCCTAAGCGCTGAACGTCACGGAACGGAGAATGTCCATGGCGCGGGTACAAGAGACCCTAAGGCTGCGAATATGAGCCTCCCAGCTGAGGCGTCGGTCGAATACAAGACCAAGGAAACGGTGCGACTCAACCACATCCAGGCGCACCCCATTAAGAAACAAATCTGGGTCGGGGTGAAGCCGTGGATGGCGGCAGAAGTGCACCACCTTAGTCTTGGCCTAAGAAAACCGAAACCTGTGCGCTTCGGCATAGCGAGAGACGCGGTTCAATGCCTGTTGGAGTCGACGCTCCAGAGTTGGCATCTGGGCCGCGCCAAAAGAGATCGAAAGGTCGTCCACGTAGAGCGTAGCGAGAACATCTTCCGGCAGCACCGAGGTGATGCCGTTGATGCTCAGGGCAAAAAGTGTGACACTGAGGACACTTCCCTGCGGGACACCCTCTTCCTGCTCCTTTGGGCCGGAGAGGGCTCCCCCCAACCGTACGCGGAATCGACGATCTCGCAAAAATTCAGATATAAAAATTGGGAGGCGTCCCCTCGCCCCCATCGTGTGGAGAGTCTCCATGGTACCGTATCGCCATGCGGTATCATAGGCCTTCTCCAGATCAAAAAACACCGTAACGTAGTGCTGTCTACGAAGGAAAGCCTCGCAGACGGCACTTTCCAGTTGGATCAGAGCATCCGACGTGGAGTGGAACTTACGGAAGCCGCACTGTGCAGAAGACAGATGGCCTCCGCTGTCCAGGAAATAGGCTAATCTAACATTTACCAATTTCTCCATCAACTTGCACACGCAAGAGGTTAGAGAGATTGGGCGGTAACCGGTCGGAGTAGAGTGATCTCTCCCCGGCTTGCGAAAGGCGAGCACAGTAGCGATTCGCCAGGAGTCTGGGAGAAGACCTTCCACCCAGATCCTGTAAAAATCTAACAGAAAGGCCATGCCTCGCTCACCCAGGTGTCGAAGCATGGCGTACGGGACATCGTCCGGACCATGGGCGGTGTCCGCGCACGAAGCGAGAGCGGAACGCAACTCACTCACAGTAAACTTGTCGTTGAAGGGTTCTCCGCCTCTGGAGGTAAAGTCCAGCCGGCGGCCTTCCGCGACATCATGACGTGCATTGAATGCTGGCGGAGCAGCATCACGGCTAGAGAATGCGGAAAAAGCGGTCGCTAAGGATTCCGCCACGGACGCGGGGTCCGAGATTGCGGTCCCATTCTCCTGGAGAACGGGAGGGGGGTCCTGCGAGAACTTGCCCCGAATCCTTTTGACTCGCTTCCACACCTCAGCTAAAGGGGTCTTCCCGTTAAGTGAAGACACGTATGCCCGCCAAGAAGAGCGGCGGGCGTGCTTCGAAATATACCGGAACCTAGCCCTAGCCCGACGAAATTCAGCGACGGTGAAATCGTTCGGGCGGCGCTTATAGCGCATGTAGGCATAACGCTTCTGTTTGAGGGCCGTCTCACACTCGGCCGACCACCATGGGAGTGGTCGGCGTGCAAAACGGCCAGACGTCCTAGGAATAGTAGTCAGGCCTACGGCGATGAGGTTGACGGAGAAAAACTCAACGGCCTCATCTACCGACCTAAACTCCTCGACTGAGATAGAGAATTCAGTCATTTCCTGAAATGCAGGCCACCGCGCCCGCGCCAAGCACCACCGAGGTGGTCTCTCAGGCGGCAGTTGCCCTGAAAATGATATTTGAATGGGAAAGTGATCACTACCATGGAGGTCATCGACCCCTCCCCAATCAAAATCAGGCTGTGCATCCGAAGAGCACAAAGATAGGTCAAGGCAAGAAAATGAAGCGGTTCTCGGACAGTGATGCGTAAACTCATCAACGTTTATGACACCCATCTCAAGCTCTTCGATCAGATCGGCAAGGACTTGTCCCCTGGGATTTATGGAGTAATCTCCCCAGAGAGTATGCCTGCCGTTCAGATCTCCAAGCAAGAGATAGGGCCTCGGCAACCGTGCCACGACGCGGCGGAACTCCCCCGCGTCGAAGTCAGCTGACGGTGGAATGTACGCAGAAATGATAGTATACCTCCTATCCAGGTGCAGCTGCACAGCCACTGCCTGAAAGGAGGTATCTAAAGAGAAAGGAAGAACGGAGACATCATGCCGGGTGTAAACCGCGCATCCCCCAGCCCGGCCATCCCGCGGTGGTGGGGTCGCAAGAACCTTATACCCCGGGAGGGCAGGCAGCGGGCACGCGCCTAGCATGGTCTCCTGCAAAAAAATAGCTAACGGGGAACGGGACGAGACGAGCCTCCGCAGCTCCTCCCAGTTGGCCCGGAGTCCACGGCAATTCCATTGAAGGAATATGCCCTCCAGGCCTAGCTCGGAGGAGACGCGGGGGCCCTCCTCGAATTGAAGACCCTCACGGGAATGGCCGTACGCTTCCCGGGGGCAAAACCCCGGGCGCTGTTGGCCGGACAAAGCACTGAAGGCGCTGTCGCCTTCGAGGACTTATTGGGGGAGGTTGGGCTCGCCATGCGAGTCTTTTCCTCCCTCCGCCTCGAAACCTTAGGAGGGCGTTGCGGCTTGGGAGGCGGGGGGCCCTCCTTTCGAGGAACCACCGTCTCCGAGCCACTCGCTCCACCTCGGGGCGTGGGCGAAGGGGCCGAAGCTCCTTTGTTGCTGTCCTCCTTTCGGGGAACAGCTTTAGGAACCCCGGAAGATGGCCTAGCGACCATCTTCAGGGGTGTTGCCTCCTGTGAGTCTAACGACTCTGTGGAGGCGCGTGGCCGTTTCGCCTTACGGGAAACGGTCACGCTGGGAGAAGAGGGGGGAGCCCTGGTATTAGCCGGGGCTGGGTGTGAACCCTTTTTGCCGCCAGCTCTACCAGGGGAGCGCCCGGGTGTAGTAGAGCCCGCAGAAGGGCTCCGAATGGGCGCGGAAACAACCGTGCTCGTTGGCCTGGATGGGCCAGGAGCAGAGGGTGCTTTTCTAACTATTGAGGCATATGACGTCCCAGGCAGAGCCGGGCGCGCCAGGACCAAGTCCTTAGCCTCGTGGAATGAGAGTCGATCCTGGGCCTGAACGGCCAGGATTTCTTTCTCAAGGAGATATGCACCACATTGCTTCGAAGAAGCAGGGTGCGGCTCTCCGCAATTGACACACTTGGCCACACACGATTTGGACATATCGTGTGCGACCTTGGAGCAATTTACACAGACTTCGGGTGACCCCGACTTTGCACGTCTACATGATTGATTCGTGTCGCCGAAGCGGTGACAGTTATAGCACCGCCGCGGCAGTGGCACGAATGCCTTCACGCGGTAGCGGTACCAACCGGCTTCACCGACTCAGGGAGCTTGTCACAGTCGAACGTGACGAAGAGTGTAGGGGTGGGTCTCGAGGCCCCTCTCTGTTTTCTCATCACACGTTCGACCTTGACCGCCCCATGGTCGGCCAGCTCTAGGGTGATGTCTTCTATGGAGTAGTCAACGAGTTCCCTCGCATAAACTACTCCTTTTACAAAGTTCATGGTAGAGTGCGGCGTCACACTCACCGGGGTGCCATGAAGTGTCCGAAGAGCACTTATCTTGGCCGCCTCAGCGGGATTCGCCGCATTCGCCAGAAGGCTCCCGTCCGAGAAACGGGTTACCTTCGGCTCTCTACCAATTGCACTAGCTAATCCTCTCCTCTGATGGATCATGTTGCCCTTGGACAACATGGTGCCATCAGTGGAGCGAATAACGAGGAAGCGCTTGAAGCCAGCGGGCTCGAAAACGCCAGGTAACCTCTGAATGAGGGGCCCCGATGTCATCGAGGCTCCGCCCTGTGCACTCTTGGTCTTAGTCAGGGGCTCCGCACACGAGGGGGTAGAGGGGCCGGATGTGCCGATCTTGGCTTGGTCGCCTACCAAAGTGGCAGCAGACCCATCCGTCCCCGCAGCCCCCGCGGATGGAGAGGAGCCCCAAGTCTTTTTCGTCCTTTTAGTCTTTTTAGTCTTTTTCTTTTTTGGAGAGGAGGGCGGGGAATGAATCCGCTTTTCACCTCCGCCGGCAGAAGCCCCTAGGCCAGATGGACCGGCCTCATTTTTTTTTTTTTTTTTATAGAGCCCATCTGGCAACTACCCACTTGGGCATAAGTCGCCGAAAAACACGACAGCCTAGAATTAGGCTACTTTAAAGTTAAAATATGAAAACTTAACAATCAATATAAATTTGAAAAATTTAACAATCGAAGCAATCTCCGGCAGCGGAGGGAGGTCCCCCTCACCCCGGTGCAGGAGAGTGCAATCTAAAACAAAACAATAACAAAAAAAGGAACCTTAAATAAAGGGGAGAAGGCCGGGCTCCCCCAAAAAGTCAATAAGTCCACCAGTCATGGTGCACGCACTCGTCCCGAGTACAAGGGACAGGCGGTAGCGACCCCGCCCATCCCGGTACCGAGACAGGTATCGTGCGCGAAGATCACCCAGACTGGGACATTCGACAAGAATATGCCGAACAGTCTGGGGGACGGCGCAGTCGTTGCAATAGGGCACATGCGAGCGCTCCACCAAGTAACGATGCGTCACACGAGTGTGTCCGATTCGAAGACGACAGAAAGCAACCTGAAGCCGCCGCGGCATTGGGGGATAGTTCCATGGGAACAGTCGCGGCGCAATGGCACGCAACTTTAAGTTCCCCTCGACCGTCTCCCATCTTCTTTGCCAAGCAGTCCGAAGAGCTGCCCGTATTCCTGCCATGTAGTCGGTGTGAGGAAGAGCGAAACGCTGGTCCGGTCGCAGAGTCCTCGCGGACTCTTTGGCGCCCTCATCGGCGCGCTCATTCCCCGCAATTCCTACATGTCCAGGAACCCAGCAGAAGATAATCTCGACATCTGCCCGGCTCGCCAAAACCGTGGCGTCACGGATTTCGCGAACCAGGGGATGCGGAGATTCCAATGCCCCGAGAGCACTCAGGGCGCTTTGTGAGTCGCTATAAATCACAATCCGGTCTCCGAACCGGGCACGTCGCGTAATCTCCCGTACCGAGTGGTGTATTGCCACCAGCTCGGCCGTGAAGACAGACGCAGCGCCTGGTAGAGCCCCGCTGACTTCAAACAGAGGGGATACGGCGTGGAAGCCGACCCCCTCTTGGGACTTGGAGCCATCCGTATACACTGGCACGGTACCAGCGTGACACGATGTGTGCTCCAAAAAGATCGAACGCAATACTTCCGGCGCAGTACAAGCTTTGGGAGCAGAGGCGTGGCGACAAATAGCCAAATGTGGTACCCTCCAGGGTGGCGTCCTGGGCAGAACCAGGGGCGCCACCGGCCCGAGAGCTATATCTACCTCTCGAAGGAGTTTCCTGGCCCTAAACCCAAAGGGCTTAGGGTATGACTGGCGTCTCTCGGCGGCATAGGCACCATCGAGATCAGCTGCAGATGCAGTGAGAGCTGTTGGCGACTGGGGGAGGCGCCGGGCTCGCGCGTACAGGCGAGTGATGCACTGCACGCGGCGCAGAGCGAGTGGCATCTCCCCAGCATCGACCAACAGGCTCTCAATGTGGGAAGTGCGGAAGGCACCGGTCGCAAGGCGAAGGCCGGTGTGGTGGATCGAATCCACCTTCCGCAATAAACGCTCGGCTGCGGATGCATAAAACTCGCATCCGTAGTCGAGCTTCGAGCGAACAAAGGATCGATAAAAAAGTAAGGCGGTAGCCCTATCAGCGCCCCAAGCGCTGAACGTCACGGAACGGAGAATGTCCATGGCGCGGGTACAAGAGACCCTAAGGCTGCGAATGTGAGCCTCCCAGGTGAGGCGTCGGTCGAATACAAGACCAAGGAAACGGTGCGACTCAACCACATCCAGGCGCACCCCATTAAGAAACAAATCTGGGTCGGGGTGAAGCCGTGGATGGCGGCAGAAGTGCACCACCTTAGTCTTGGCCAAAGAAAACCGAAACCTGTGCGCTTCGGCATAGCGAGAGACGCGGTTCAATACCTGTTGGAGTCGGCGCTCCGGAGTTGGCATCTGGGCCGCGCCAAAAGAGATCGAAAGGTCATTCACGTAGAGCGTAGCGAGAACATCTTCCGGCAGCACCGAGGTGATGCCGTTGATGCTCAGGCAAAGAGTGTGACACTGAGGACACTTCCCTGCGGGACACCCTCTTCCTGCTCCTTTGGGCCGGAGAGGGCTCCCCCCACCCGTACGCGGAATCGACGATCTCGCAAAAATTCAGATATAAACATTGGGAGGCGTCCCCTCGCCCCCATCGTGTGGAGAGTCTCCATGATACCGTATCGCCATGCGGTATCATAGGCTTTCTCCAGATCAAAAAACACCGTGGCGTAGTGCTGTCTACGAAGGAAAGCCTCGCAGACGGCATTTTCCAGTCGGAGCAGAGCATCCGACGTGGAGTGGAACTTACGGAAGCCGCACTGTGCAGAAGACAGATGGCCTCCGCTGTCCAGGAAATAGGCTAATCTAACATTTACCAATTTCTCCATCAACTTGCACACGCAAGAGGTTAGAGAGATTGGGCGGAAACCGGTCGGAGTAGAGTGATCTCTCCCCGGCTTGCGAAAGGCGAGCACAGTAGCGATTCGCCAGGAGTCTGGGAGGAGACCTTCCACCCAGATCCTGTTGAACAAATCTAATAGAAAGGCCATGCCTCGCTCACCCAGGTGTCGAAGCATGGCGTACGGGACATCGTCCGGACCATGGGCGGTGTCCGCGCACGAAGCGAGAACGGAACGCAACTCACTCACAGTAAACTTGTCGTTGAAGGGTTCTCCGCCTCTGGAGGTAAAGTCCAGCCGGCGGCCTTCCGCGACATCACGACGTGCATTGAATGCTGGCGGAGCAGCATCACGGCTAGAGAATTCGGAAAAAGCGGTCGCTAAGGATTCCGCCACGGACGCGGGGTCCGAGATTGCGGTCCCATTCTCCTGGAGAACGGGAGGGGGGTCCTGCGAGAACTTGCCCCGAATCCTTTTGACTCGCTTCCACACCTCAGCTAAAGGGGTCTTCCCGTTAAGTGAAGACACGTATGCCCACCAAGAAGAGCGGCGGGCGTGCTTCGAAATATACCGGAACCTAGCCCTAGCCCGACGAAATTCAGCGACGGTGAAATCGTTCGGGCGGCGCTTATAGCGCATGTAGGCATAACGCTTCTGTTTGAGGGCCGTCTCACACTCGGCCGACCACCATGGGAGTGGTCGGCGTGCAAAACGGCCAGACGTCCTAGGAATAGTAGTCAGGCCCACGGCGATGAGGTTGCCGGAGAAGAACTCGACGGCCTCATCTACCGACCTAAACTCCTTGACTGAGATAGAGAATTCAGTCATTTCCTGAAATGCAGGCCACCGCGCCCGCGCCAAGCACCACCGAGGTGGTCTCTCAGGCGGCAGTTGCCCTGAAAATGATATTTGAATGGGAAAGTGATCACTACCATGGAGGTCATCGACCACCCCCCAATCAAAATCAGGCTGTGCATCCGAAGAGCACAAAGATAGGTCAAGGCAAGAAAATGAAGCGGTTCTCGGACAGTGATGCGTAAACTCATCCACGTTTAGGACACCCATCTCAAGCTCTTCGATCAGATCGGCAAGGACTTGTCCCCTGGGATTTATGGTGTAATCTCCCCAGAGAGGATGCCTGCCGTTCAGATCTCCAAGCAAGAGATAGGGCCTCGGCAACCGTGCCACGACGCGGCGAAAGTCCCCCGCGTCGAAGTCAGCTGACGGTGGAATGTACGCAGAAATGATAGTATACCTCCTATCCAGGTGCAGCTGCACAGCCACTGCCTGAAAGGAGGTATCTAAAGAGAAAGGAAGAACGGAGACATCATGCCGGGTGTAAACCGCGCATCCCCCAGCCCGGCCGTCCCGCGGTGGTTGGGTCGCAAGACCCTTATACCCCGGGAGGGCAGGCAGGGGGCACGCGCCTAGCATAGTCTCCTGCAAAAAAATAGCTAACGGGGAACGGGATGAGGCGAGCCTCCGCAGCTCCTCCCAGTTGGCCCGGAGTCCACGGCAATTCCATTGAAGGAATATGCCCTCCAGGCCTAGCTCGGAGGAGACGCGGGGGCCCTCCTCGAATTGAAGACCCTCACGGGAATGGCCGTACGCTTCCCGGGGGCAGAACCCCGGGCGCTGTTGGCCGGACAAAGCGCTGAAGGCGCTGTCGCCTTCGAGGACTTATTGGGGGAGGTTGGGCTCGCCATGCGAGTCTTTTCCTCCCTCCGCCTCGAAACTTTAGGCGGGCGTTGCGGCTTCGGAGGCGGGGGGCCCTCTTTTCGAGGAACCACCGTCTCCGAGCCACTCGCTCCACCTCGGGGCGTGGGCAAAGGGGCCGAAGCTCCTTTGTTGCTGTCCTCCTTTCGGGGAACAGCTTTAGGAACCCCGGAAGATGGCCTAGCGACCATCTTCAGGGGTGTTGCCTCCTGTGAGTCTAACGACTCGGTGGAGGCGCGTGGCCGTTTCGCTTTACGCGAAACGGTCACGCTGGGGGAAGAGGGGGGAGCCCTGGTTTTAGCCGGGGCAGGGTATGAACCCTTTTTGCCGCCAGCTTTACCAGGGGAGCGCCCAGGTTGGGTAGAGCCCACAGAAGGGCTCCGAATGGGCGCGGAAACAACCGTGCTCGTTGGCCTGGATGGGCCAGGAGCAGAGGGTGCCTTTCTAACTATTGAGGCATATGACGTCCCAGGCAGAGCCGGGCGCGCCAGGACCAAGTCCTTTGCCTCGCGGAATGAGAGTCGATCCTGGGCCTGAACGGCCAGGATTTCTTTCTCAAGGAGATATGCACCACATTGCTTCGAAGAAGCAGGGTGCGGCTCTCCGCAATTGACACACTTGGCCACACACGATTTGGACTTATCGTGTGCGACCTTGGAGCAATTTAGACAGACTTCGGGTGACCCCGATTTTGCACGTCTACATGATCGATTCGTATGGCCGAAGCGGTGGCAGTAATAGCACCGCCGCGGCAGTGGCACGAATGCCTTCACGCGGTAGCGGTACCAACCGGCACGCACCGACTCAGGGAGCTTGTCACAGTCGAACGTGACGAAGAGTGTAGGGGTGGGTCTCGAGGCCCCTCCCTGTTTTCTCATCACACGTTCGACCTTGACCGCCCCATGGTCGGCCAGCTCTAGGGTGATGTCCTCAATGGAGTAGTCAACGAGTTCCCTCGCATAAACTACTCCTTTCACAAAGTTCATGGTAGAGTGCGGCGTCACACTCACCGGGGTGCCATGAAGTGTCCGAAGAGCACTTATCTTGGCCGCCTCGGCGGGATTCGCCGCATTCGCCAGAAGGCTCCCGTCCGAGAAACGGGTTACCTTCGGCTCTCTACCAATTGCACTAGCTAATCCTCTCCTCTGATGGATCATGTTGCCCTTGGACAACATGGTGCCATCAGTGGAGCGAATAACGAGGAAGCGTTTGAAGCCAGCGGGCTCGAAAACGCCAGGTAACCTCTGAATCAGGGGCCCCGATGTCATCGAGGCTCCGCCCTGTGCATTCTTGGTCTTAGTCGTAGTCATGGGCTCCGCACACGAGGGGGTAGACGGGCCGGATGTGCCGATCTTGGCTTGGTCGCCTACCAAAGTGGTAGCAGACCCATCCGTCCCCGCAGCCCCCGCGGATGGAGAGGAGCCCCGAGTCTTCTTCGTCTTTTGAGTCTTTTTAGTCTTTTTCTTTTTAGGAGAGGAGGGCGGGGAATGAACCCGCTTTTCACCTCCGCCGGCAGAAGTCCCCAGGCCAGATGGACCAGCCTCAGCCAGGTCCCTCTCCGAAATGGAGAAGGTCCTGGTTGTCGTAGGGGCACCTGTCGGAGGAGATCCCTCTCCTCCTTCTACTGCCTCGGAGCCCTCAGCCATTTGAGGAGGACCTTGCATAGGGGCGGATTCGGGTTCGGTGCTTGGCGCCGAACCCGAATTCCTCCCCATGGAAGGCCCTACCGTCTGGGGCTGGGTCTCCTCAAGGACCATGTCTATCACAGGAGGGGCCTCCTGTTGGCCATCCCCTCCCAGGACATCGCAGGTCCCCTTGGCAGTATTGTCACTAGTCAGGTGGTGTGGGGAGGCACAGGCCTTGACCCCAGCAAGGTTCAAAATTCTTGCCAGCAGGTCTTTTGAGGGAAGCGACCGAAGGGGCCTGGCTTCCCTCTCCCCCCTAAGGGGGTTTGCCCTACCGAGCCGCTTGCACGAGGGGCGGTCGGCAATGGGCTGCCTGCTGGCTTTCTTGGCAGTCCCCTTAGAAAGCAAAGGAGGGACTGCCGCTGGAGATAGGGAGGTGCCCGAAAGCACCTCCAGAGAAGGGGGTGAGGGGGAGTCCCCTACACCCGTAGGCGTAGGAGAGGAGTAAGCCTCCTCTCCGGTTAAAGAATTATGGAGGGTCCCTTGCTCAAGCACAAGGGGGGGGGACCTCCATTTTCTCGGTGGAGCTGCCCGAGGGCGGCTCCGTAGATGTTTTTGGGGAAGTTGGGGGTTGGGGTTTTTGTTTTTTTTCATACATGGGCATGGTGACCCTCTTTTGATTACGGGACGCAATAGCTCATCACCTCTCGCAGTTGCCCGCACTGCGAGAGGTGCTTACAAGCCCGGCAGAGCCAGGCGCCGCCATTCGGGACCACCCCTCCCGCCTGGTGGCCTGGCAGTCCTTCGGCATGGCGGCTCCACCTTGGACACGGCGTAAAAAATATAGGTTGTGAAGAGGAGAGGAAAAGGGATGTGAGGAAGATGTGGGTGGGGATGAAGCAGGTTGTTAAAAAAACCCCATCCCGAACCGGAGCTGAGGGGTTAGGGAACAATGTCCCCTCCCCCCCTCAGCCCCGATCCGGGGTGGTTGGCTTGAGAAGAAGGTCAGCATTCTACCCTGTGAAATTAGAGGCTGACCAGAGAAAGTTGTGGGAGAGGTTGTATGAAAAGCGACGAGGTAGGGGAGAAATCGGGCTATCTGAAGGAAGGAAGAGAGGCTAAGCTGGGGCTTGGCTAGCTGAAATCGATGAAGGAAGTCATCTGAATATAGCAAATAATTTACCTTAATTCATGTTGATCCGGCTTGATATAAAAATGCAAACATCAAAGCAACTTTTCCATGATCTGTCATCTCTGTAAACGCCGTATGACGTAAAATGGACAGCTCTAGCTAGACAACAGAAAGCGACACCACAGCCATCTATACAACGTTTGCACGACAGTATTCATCAAAAAACTGTATGACAGGTGAATGAAGACCGGAACAACGGATTCAGGGCTTTGGAGAGAGAGAAGGAGGTTGGAGTCATCGTCATAAAGCTGGACATGAAATAGGACCTTTACTAATACTCTTACAAGAGGCGCTAAGGACAAATTATGAAAGCCAAAGCCAAAGAAGCTCCTTAGCCAGCTAAATAATCCTTTTGAGTACGGAAGGATCTGTTTATTCTCAAGTTAAAATACTTCTAGGAGGAATAGTTTTAAACAGATGGCTTGGTACAAAACAAGCAACGTTTCTCGTATCATGACGATCATATTCTCACAAATTGAGATGGTCCTCTGATGTCTTCAGTGAAGCTAAGTCATGCCGCTCCTCGTCTTTAAACCTTTTAGGTCCTATGTTGCTATGAGGAACCACAATTTCAACGTACTTTGACTCTTAATATATATTGATTTAAGGGTTATTATATTTAATACATTTTATCCAGTTCGGGCATCAAGGGTCATGAAAGATCTTAGAATAAAGTCAAACAGCTTTGTTCTGCAGCTGGAGACTGTTCTCAATCCCTTGCTGTAGCTGATTGCTGCTTGTAGGCAATAATTCTGGTACGAGGCAGATGTAATTGTCAGCGAAACTTTGTGATTTCACTTGCGCTAATATCCCTCCTTCGATTCAACACATTTTAATCACATGATTTGATATGTATGGGGTATGATTGAGAACTATACTATCCGCTTGGCCTGCATCAATAAGGCCGAGCTGGTGGCTACGTTAATAGAGAGATTCAAAGATCTTTCCAGTGACTAAGTGAATAACACATATTCTAAGTTCCTGACCATACTTGAGACCATGGTGGAATCTGATGGCTGCTACTTTTAGTAAATTGTTATCTCCAATACATAATCTAGTTGATAGTTTTGGAAATTTTAAAATACATTATTTTGGGCTGTGATACTTTGTTTTCTTTTTCTTTTATAAATATCTTCAAATTGAGCCTTAACGCCCCCCTCTCTATCTCTCTCTCTCTTTATATATATATATATATATATATATATATATATATATATATATATATATATATATATATATATATATATATAGAGAGAGAGAGAGAGAGAGAGAGACAGAGAGACAGAGAGACAGAGAGAGATACATACATACATAGATAGATAGATATAGTTATAGATATAGATGCACACAATATTCAAACACTCCCAAATGATAGTACCTTCAGGAAGTACAAAAATCACTCTTAGAGTGAAAATTAGAAAGAATAAAGGACTATAGCATTAAAAAGGGGTTTCACTGAGTAGCAAGATTAAAATTGATCTGGATAAACATAGAGCGATCTAAATGAACTATATGACAAATTTCATTAAACTTTCACTAATAATAAAATAAAATCTTTCCAAATATATCTAGCACACAGGCTTACTCAAATCAATGAACAAATGACAGAATTTCCATTAGAAAACTGCATCAATATCATAATAAATCAATTTTAGAGAGAGAATTTTATCAATTAACAATGACAAAATTATAGTTTACATCAATCTTTTAGACCAATGTTATAAATGAGACGGCTTTGTAACAATAAGATTAAGGATCGAACATACTAAATTCAATAAGCTAATAAATAAACAATACAAGCTTATTGGTGAGGGGGGTGGGGCTTGAAGAGATATGTATGATAAGGGGATCTGGATGATGGGATCCAGGTATATTTATATCCCACTTCGTTTTGTGATCTACTTTGCTATTGCGCTCCCCATAAGATTGTTTCAAAATATTAATCGTTAAACCGGATTTGGGTAATACGATAACGTTCCGAAAAAATATTATCCTACTCCAAAAGGTAATAGATGGATTTTCTGGCTGGGCGATGAGTAGAAAAACTGATGTAATTTGGCCTTCGGGACAAATTCTGATGAAAACAAGAAGACTGCAGTTCTATTTATTTAGTGGCTTTGGGTAGCAAATGGAGGAGGAGTTCGAATTAGATCGATTAGAATCGATTTCATGGGCTTATTATAGATGATGCTTAAATATAACTCTCTTAATGATCAAGCTTTGGTATGATGAATGAATAAGACTCGTCTTGATGTAAGATCAGTTGCGTAAATGTTATTTCCTAATGCGGAGTAAAATGACTTGATTGGTATGATCCGAGCAATATGTGAAACTGGTCCTCTAAAGGATTTCTATCCAATGAATGATGTCTCTCGAATGATCCCTATATACATATATAATACTTTTGAAAACCTTTTCTCTCGTGAGAAAATTTACTGAAACGGTGAAATTTGGTCAAACGCTTTCTCGTCTTTCTTAACAAAGTAGAAATATAATATTGTGGTTGTAATTTTATGCTGACCGAATGTCGTTACGATCGGGTTAACTCATTTTAAGGTTCCCTTTTGTAATCACAGAATAATTAGTCACATTTCCAGTTTACATTTTTACCCAGACTTGGGTCTTTTCGTTAAATAAAAAATGGGAACGGTTCTAAAATATCCTGTTACATCCTAAATGTTTCATTTGAATTTCTTTTTGTTTCGTTTGACAGACATAAATTTATTTACATTTGCTGAGTGTATACATTGCTACTTCATGGGTAGGCATAACCCATAAAGGGCAAATAAATTTTTAAATGATACGATTAAAGACTCTCTTACTCCTAAATTACTCACAGAAAAAGAAAATATGATTGAGAGGTTTTTACTTCTTTTAGACGGGTTTCATTTCGGAAATAATAGAGGGTAGGGACACCTTAAATTGTATAAAAAAACGAAGATTATACGAAGATTATACGCTTTGGGGATTCGAACTCGTTAATAAATAAAGGGCGAATTAACGTACATTCATATTGATATTCGGGAGGGTTAATTATGCATAGGGTGTTAAATTAGAGGTACCAAAGGTAGATAATTTGTTTTCTATGAAGTCTGAGGCGTGAAGAACAAGCCTTGATTGGTGATACCTTTGTTTCTGGACGCAATCCTCTGGATGTAGTTTTCCCGTGAGATTGGGTGCCTTAAAAAAGAAGACGTTTGACTCGGATGACCTATGATGAGCCCTTGTGGCTTTTGTTATCTGTTATATTATATTGTGGGGGACTCTGATTTTGTCTTTCCCTGGTGATGGTGCTTTTTGTGGGTGGGTTTTGACGGATGCGGATAACCTTTGATAGGCCCTTGTGGCTTTTGTCATCCGTGAAATTATGTTATGTTATGTTATGTTATGTTAACCCTACTTCGATGTGCTGTGTCATCAGCTCTTTGAGAAATGAGTGTTTACATCTGTTTACCAGCGAAATGTACAGTTATACCGAAATATTTTTCTACGAGTGAATCATTGAATCCATTTGAGAGTAAGATGGCTGTATGAACAATATTACTTATTATCCTCTACAGGTTGTTGAACAAATTTTTCAGAGAATATAATATTACGAAATACCTCTCAATATGGTTTTCTAAGAGCATAAAGTTGCTTTTGACTCAATGCACACCGAATCGGTATTAATTCTCTTACCAAAACAGAATCAACACAATCTATGTTATTATCCTATCATACTTTCATAAATGCAATAGCGAAACAATATTATCATTTAGTGTTCGATCGTTCATTAATAAAATACCATTAAAACCGATGTACAGAGAAATTGAGGCAAGCATAAATAGTTGTTCCAGCCTAATTTGGGGGCGTTTAATTCAGATACAAAACTGGTTTTTACTCATTATCCCTAGTTTCTTAGATATACATATATGTAAATGTGTACATGATTTCAGGGCTACTATATGTGTTATATTTAAGACATTTTGTTTTTTTACTTAAAATTTAATTAAAATTTAATTTTAGGAATTTTTCTTTCAAAAAGAAATAATATTTTTACTACAAGCATCTGGAAACCCTGACATGCAATATGGCTGGGTACCTAAATTGCTTACTGTCAGTGTGAGCCAAAGGTTAGTACTGCTCGACAATCCTGTTACACAACCATTTAATATGTTGGATAAATGTTTATATTAACCAGCTTCATTAACTCGAATTCTATTTTGTTTTCCTAGATTTTTGTTAGCTGATACATATCTCTACAGGCTTCAGACAATTCAAATCAGAGAGGATGCATCAACAAGAAAAATTCATTCTGCTATGTATGTGGTGATTTTAAAACGGTTACACAGCTCCGAAAAATTAATTCTTTCTCGAGAACTTCTTAATATATTTTATTTTGACTATAAAATTATAGGCCCCAAGCATCTTTTGTAAACCCAGCTACAATGGACTAATTGCGTTGGTTTACGGCGATAAAGCAGCCTCCAACTATGCAGTCCTGATGGTCTAAACACGGATGAGTGTTTTTAAAGTGGTTACTTAGTGTTTGAAGGTGGTTAATCGAATTGGCATACAGTGCTAAATACGACTGAGTATTTTGGTTTAAATAGTTATTTTTTTAAGTAGTTAGATAAATCGTCCTACATTGCTGTTCACTGTTCTGTTATAAATTGGATGGTTATATTGTCATGCAGCGCTTAAAACAGCTAAGTTTATTTCCAAAGTTAAGTGAATCTCTTCCTATTTACTCTTAATTTTTCTTTTACGTCGTTCCATATTTAATTTATTCAAGTTTGTTCCCATTCTAATTTTATACAGTTTTAAAATATTTTTCCATGTTTACTCGGCATTCCAGCATGAAATTTACATCCCATTCCTCTTGATAATCCGAGGAAGCCTCCAGTTTTTTACCGTGTTAATAACCTAATTCCACTCCCCAAAATTCTTCAGAAATAGTCGCTAATCAATTTATTTTCCGCTGCGTGGATTAACGGATCATTCCCATCGGCCATCGCGCGTGCATTAATGGATTATTTCCATCGCTTTTCTTGCATTACCTTAGGTGCACTTCTGTGCACGAATATGACGTTTTCCCGGTTGTCCACCTCGTTGGAGAAAGAGTAAGGGGCAGAGGCTGCGATATGAAAAGGGATCTGGAAGTTAAAATTATGTCTCTCAAACAAGAAATGAAGGTGTTGAGATTTGATGTACAGTCCTTGACGAGGCAGCTCGACACTTAGTTAAGGGAAGGGCTACCCTGGAGATGACAGGGCAGATAATTAGCCACTCTCAGCCTTGGTTGATTATGATACTCAAGTAATGGACGGTGCAAAGTGAGATAAACAACGACCCTCGAACGCGGCTAACCCAACCCCTCGAGATAGCCTGCCTGGCCAGCTTTCTGGAATCAGGGATAATGGGTTTGTTACGGTTCGAGGATGAGCCCCACAAAGTCAGCCTAGCAGAGACTGCTGATAATCATGAATAAGAAATTTTCCGTTTTCGGTAAAAGCAAGATCATGAATCCGAAGTTCAACTTGCAGTGGATTCTATTATTAAGGGTCAAATTGAGGAATTCTGCGGAGAAAATCAACCAAACGGAAGAGGTACTGTTATCGTGGGGCAAAAGTTGACTATTTTGTTGATTCAATGGAGGATTTTACAAACGGAGATACTCAAGACACAGCTTATATTATAAATATCGGTACTAATAATGTTTTATTTACAAGGTTCGAGGAACTTCTAGAAAGGTACCGTCTACTGATAAGGAAGTTTAGGGAAAGGAATGGGAACGTGACGTTTACAGGTATCCTTCCCAGAATAGGTGCGGCAAATGTCTTCTATGGAATAGCATCCTATATTAACAACTCTCTTAAAGTTCTTTGCTATGAAGAGGGAATGTACTTCATCGACTCGTGGGATGATTTCTATGAACAAATGGAGCAATTCTGGAAAGACCGTCTTCATCTAAACGGGATGGGCGCAGTAAATCTTGGAAGTATAATTAATAATTGTAGAGTTTTCAGACAGAATACCCTTGGAGAGTAGAGATCACATAGTGGACAGTGGCTCGCCACGTCGTAATAATAATTTACTCTTTCGAAAAAACAATTTAAATGTCTCCTACTGTAACGTGCGAGATATTCGAAATAAGCTCGACGAATATACATATTTAGTACACTTACGTAGCTTCTATATTATAGCAATGACGGAATCATGGGTAGAAACATCTAGTAGAGAATGGGAAAATTACAACTACCAGGGTAAAATCTAATTAATAAAGACCGTAAACATAAACGAGGTGGAGTAATACTGTACACAAAAAATAATAGAAGTTTAACCAAAATTAAAATTGACTTTCCAAAAGAAGTTGAGGTAATATGCACCGAAATAAAATCGAATGGTTTTCGAATAAATATCTTTGTAGTGTATAGACCCTCACCATAATAGATAGAGATTGACACTGAATTAAATAACATTTTTGGAAGAAACACACAAAAAAATTGCACTTTAGTAATTTTGGAATTAAATTTTAGAAATATTAACTATGAAACAATTAATGTGGACAAGGAGAGTCAGAGGCTATTGTACTTTCTAGAAGAAATATATTTAACACAATAAGTTAATGAACCAACATGAGGAGAAAATATCCCTTACGTAATTCTAACGAACAATGTTAATCTTATCTTGGGTATTAGTATTGTGGAATGTATAGCTTCCAGCGATCCCAAATGAATAGATTTCGATAATAAAATAAATCGTAACAAGGAAAATAATAATATTAAAGTGCCAAGTTTTAAATGTGCGGACTTTAATGGCTTCAACCGCAAGTTTAGAGAGATCAATTGGAATCCCACGTTAGGAAATGTTAATCAATGCTAGTCATTTTTTACCGAGCATTTTGGAGAATCAGATGAGTGATTCATTCCGCCAAAAAAGCTAAAGAAACGCCTCAAGTAAACCAAAATGCTAGAATCATGATATCAAGGTCAAATTGAAGGATAGAAACTGTGCATACAAGCATACAAGCGTAACCCATCCGAAGAAAATAATCAGGTTTATTTAACCCGCCGAAGGTAATGCCAGAGGGAAATCCGAAGCCCTCTAGAAAAATATAAAATTCAACTTGCCAAAGAAAGTAAGCATAACCCTAAGAAGATTTTCGAAAACCAATAGAGGAAACAATAGGACCTATCAAAGCAAAAATGACAATAGGAGGATAATATATTAAATAACTTTTTTGCATCGGTATTTATAGGTAGAGGAGTATAATATACGACGAACGAACGACGTGATAAGTTTAACGAGCATGACCTTCAAAACTATATTGAATTATTGGAAACAGAAATAGAATTTTATATCATTAAATTAAAATCCAGTAAATCTCCAGGTCCTGATTGAATTTATCCGGCGCATTTAAAGAAATTCGAACAATTATCGACCCATAAGTTTTAACATCATTTGTGGGTAAATTAATAGAATCCGTCATTCACGATAAGGTGATCGATCATTTGGAACAGTATAATCTTATAAATGTTAGCCAACTCGGCTTCAGACAGAAATGTTCATGTTAAACTAATCTTTTTGAAATTTACGACAGCATCATTAAAAGTTATAACGAGATTAGATCTTTGGACATAGTTTACTTAGACTTCGCTAATGCCTTTAACACCATTCCTCATAGGCGATTACTAACTAAACTTTTTGTTAAGATTTTAAATGTGTATAATAGCAAATAAATTCAGCGGAATCTAGATAAAATATTCGAACGGTCTAATAAATGGAACATTAAATTGAATTTAGACAAGTGTAGAGTTTTCAACGTAGGTCGAAATAACCCAAGTGTTAACTATGAAAAGGGTGGTAAAACTCTTATCTCCGTGGACAAAGAAAAACATTTCGGGCTGCGGGTTACAAAGAATCTTAAGTTTAACAAACGGTATGACGAAGCGTGTAAGAAGGCGACCCCAATGCTTGGATTTATTGCGAGAAGTTTTCACTATAAACATCAAGATATAATCATACGTCTATCTAAATGTATAGTAAGGCCACACCTAGAATATGAGATATAATTGTGGTCACCTTATACACATGTAAAAACAATAAAATGCAAAGAATTCATCGACGGCAACTAAACTAATTGACTCGATTAGAAATTAGTCGTATATCGAAGGATTAAATATACCAAAACTCACAATTCACGAAACTAGTTGATTGCAATGTGAGCCTATCCAAGTATTCCATATTTTAAATAAATTTAAAAACGTCAATTATGAAAAACAGCTAAGTACGACCATAATATCACACGTAGTAATGGTTTTAAACTGAAAGGACGGAGGTTTTAAACGAAGATAGGTAAAAAAACATTTCACCTTGAAAATCTTCGAGAAATGGAACTCACTCACCGCGGAGGTAGTAAATGCTAGTAGTATGAATAGTTTTAAAAAATAAAATTGACAGTTATTTTATAAATAATGATAATGTTTAAATACGGAGCCCTGTGTTTGATTAAATTTCGAGTGAGTGAGCATCGTGGCCACAGTGTGCAAAGTACTACTAACATAGTAGTAGAGAATGAGACTCGCTTTTGAGTGAACTAAGTAGTCCTAGCTTGCTTCCTATAACTATGTAACTATATTACTATAGGTGCATGTTACTATCATCTTTAGTATAAACAATCCCATACAACATAATATTCGAACATATTTATTTTATTTTTAGCAGTTGCTGTTATTTAACCATAAATGTGCATAACCCATATATTGGAAAGAAATTATATTTGTTTTATTTTTCACAGATTTGTGCCATAGTATGTAGCAATTGTAGTTAAGAATCACTAAGATGCGCAGAAATTTTGAGTTGAGTGAAGTTAAGCAAGGACAAATTGTACATCACCTTCAAAATAGTATGTCACAAATACATATACTTTAAAAGATGGCATGTTCTCTGTAAGTAGTCCAAACGACTCTCAGGCACTTCGGAGAGACTAAAGATATCAAATCAAAACAAAGGGCTGGCAGAAAAAGGATCGCATCTCCTCGTGAGGACAGATATTTCATCCATCAGGCTTTTAAAAATAGGAGAAACCATCTTAAGAGCTCTGTACTGAATTTAATAAGGCGTATACCTCACAAATATTGACTAAAGCTTGAGGAATGAGGCTTATAGACTATGACCTTGAAGGCTTTCTTCCTTGTAAAGCCAAGAAGAAGCAATGGATCTCTGCTACAAATAAGAAGAAACGTCTTCAATGTGGAAAACATCATTCTAAATGGAATACTGAACAGTGGTCAAAACTCGCATGGTCTAATTAAAATAAGTATGAAGTAATATAGTATAAGTTTGGAACTAACATATTAGCATATATTATATGGGTTGAAGCCGAAAATTATGAGACACTCACAATAATTCAATTTATTGTATTTAATGTTATTTGCCTTAGGTCTTTGGCGCACCTGGGGATACATTTGTTCGTCGAAGAGTTAGCGAACCTTTTCAGCCTGAATACCTAGTATGAACAGTAAAACATGGAGGCAGTTCCGTCATAGTTGGGCATGCATGTCTACCACAGGGCCCGAAGAGTTGTTTTTATGCCAAGGAAGAATGAATTGGGCTAAATATCTTTCCAAGTTTTCAGAGGTTTTAGAGACATCAATTGCTAAATTCTATCCTGGCGTGTCAAAAACTAATGTTCTCTTGCAACTGGATAATGTCCCTTGCGATACAGCCAAGAATACTCTCAATTGGTTTAAAACACAGGGCTTTATTCCTATAGACTGGCTGGCTCAAAGTCAGGACTTAAACAAATTGAACACGAATGGGGAGTCCTTGGTAAAGTTATTAGGAGCATGACAGTTAAAAATAAAGACGATTTGTACCAACGATATGCAGGCGTTTTATTAACATTTTGAGGGCCTAGTAAAAAGTTGATTGTCGGCCTCATACTTTTGGCCAAAGTTATATAATATATATATATATATATATATATATATATATATATATATATATATATATATATATATATATATATATATATATATATATATACAAAGAAAGAGAAATACAAGTTCTGCGGGTGATATGGCTTTCGCCATATTTTTATTTTCTGCCCTTCAAAACAATTTTGAAGACAGAAAGAAAGATGTAGAATCCTCGTATAGCAGATTATATATACATATAGTACAAGAGGAAGAAAATTGTACGCGAATGGACAATGAGAAAAGAAAGAGGAGTGTTTTAGAGGCAAGAGAAAGGGCCATTAGAAGAACACTATAATCAAAGAGACATATATATATATATATATATATATATATATATATATATATATATATATATATATATATATATATATATATATATATATATTATATTTATATAGTCGTCGGCAGCAGCTTATGTTCGACCATTGGTTCCGTCAAGGATCGGAACCAATTTATGTCGAAATTTATGATAGATACAGCATTTATTATTATATGCATATATAATAAACATATACTTTACTTAATAAATTAGCGAACTGGCGAAAGGAGTTCACATATTTAGGTTAATTTGTAGTGTTATTTACATGTTTTTAATAGGTAGTTGGTTGGTTGTGATGGTTTATGGTTTGTGATATCAAATTGTCGACAGTTGTTTGACTAGGTAATAAGACATTTGAAAATATATTATCCATAATCTTTAAAAGGTTATGTTGTTTTACACATATTTTTTAACAGGTGATTTGAAACTTTCGCTTTTTTTAAATTAGATGTTTAATTTCATCAGTCTATACTGTTAGAAGTTCTTCCTGAATTCTGAAGTTGGTAGAGAACGGTTAATATCTGTCGTAGTATAATCAGGAGTTTCCATACTATAACTCTTACCTGGAGGAACGGCACGGAAGAAAAGTCCAGTTTACTAACTAGGTTTTGAATATTTCACCATGACCTGGGAAATAAGGCGTTCCACCGATTTCTCTATCAACCTGATTTATTCAAACACTGTTGTCCACATTTTCACTTCCTCATTTCACTTCCTATTAGGACCTCACAAGCTAATACGAGATGCCTTTTTTGGTTTATAAATGACGCCATTTAAGACTGGCAGCTTGCAAGAGAGCAGGCTTGAGTGGCCCTGGTTTTTTTGTTGCAAATAATGAGATATGCGAATTTTTTTCAAATAAAGGCTTGCTCGCCTCTAATGAGATAACTACTGCACTAGCGCCGTTCTCCTATGCATCAAGTGGCCATGTGTGTGTCTTGCCAATTAATATTTCATCTTCCGTCTCGGGACTGTTCCATGGCAGAGTTTCAGATTGTAGCCGTCTTTTTCGATGATAAGTAGGACTTAGTAGCGGTCTTCTACCTCTTTATCTGCTTATTTGGTTGCGACAGAATTTTGGAAGTGGCTACAAACTGAGAAACTTCCATTTTGTGTGTTTTAGTGCACAGCTGCTACATCACAATTTACTGAGCCCAATGTTGGAGTGCTTAATATCCCCCGTGTAGTTAACAGGTAGTTGGTTCTTCTTCACTATATTTGATCCGAATCAATGTGATTTGTATTAACTTAAGAAAGAGGCGCTTGCCTTCTGGCTACAGGGATAATATCTTTTTAAAGGCTAAATAATTGGGCACATCGCGGTCTGCGCCACATCTGATTTCATCCTCCTTTTAAGTTAAAAAACTCTCTTATCCTTGCCCATCAAAACATAAGAGCACTGCACGCTGCTATTAAGTATCGTACCTAGTCTTCTCCCTACCCTGAAAAACACCCTGGTAGAACTGACGGCATTATAAACTTAAGCCTTGCTTCGACTAAACCAGGGACCCCCCCTTTCCCTCAGCCCTAAATGACGGGCACACCTCCACAGAACCGTTAGATTTCTAACCAATAAATCTTGTGGAGGCAGTGATTAGCTGATACTGGGAATTTCTAAAGTCTACTGCCGAAGAAAGAAAAAGGAGCATCTAGGGAGCTATAGCTCTCTCGACCCTGTTTTTGTCTGAATGGGGCGCCTCGGGAAGTTGAACAACTCTCATAGCTGAGGGATCCCTAAACACAAAGCCACTTCGTCAGACAAAAGTTACTAAATAAGAATAAGTATAGAATCGGATAGAGATCAACCATTCTTCAGGAAACCTTCCAAGGCAGCATATCTTCAGCTTTTCCGCAGCTAGGAACTGCCGGGTTTCTGTCTCCTTGAAGGCTACGGCCAACACTTATCTGGGCTTTATTTATCAGAAGATACCAACAGCTCACTTAATATAGATCCGGAATTGACGTGGATTGCAAACTAATTGAGAGTAAGTGCAGAAACTCTTTTCCTCCCGCTCCCCCTATGTTGTTTGTCTTCACGAGAAAATCTTGTGTGCGTGTTCACTATTCCCCTTTGCGGGAAATTAAGACTTTGCAGGCTCACTACCAAGAAATCGTGGCCCGATTGTGATTGCCATAAATGATTGTCAGAGAGAGAAGGTTACCCTCCCAACCCCCCTAAAACCCAACGTCTACCCGTAGCGCCTGAAAAAGGATACACATGCACACCCAGAGCGAGCCATTCGAACTCAAGGAGCCGCCTCAAGGATGTCGCAGTGCCGTGTGATCCGTGTTTGGTTCCCCTTCTCCTCAGTCGAATCTCCTGATTTGCGCCAGATCTACGGCGTCGAGGACTTTGGCGCGAGCATGTGATGCTCGCTGAGAATATCCCCTCTTCCCCTTCCGCGCTAAGTGTAATGAGATCACGGTCCCCTATTTGGGGCCTCTGGCGACCCGCTCTTGCCTAGGCAGTAATAAATACTTCTGGAAAAGCTTTAAAAAATTAGTACCATACAGCGCCGCCTTGGTTAGCAGCCACGTACAGTCTCGTACGTCCTGCTCCGCCTACCAACGGCTTCCAGCCACGAAAGCGACGTGTCATCTCTCTACCCGGCCTCCCTCGCACCTAATTTATACTTTGGATACGAGTTCTAAGCAATCACAGCAGAGAGTGAACGACGGAAGGGGGAATCCATCCACTACATTAGTCTAGTTTGAACAATTGTAGGCTAATTCACATCCACTGTAGTGATCCTTCTTTTCGATAATGTGGACATTCCTAACGCTGCATGGCCTATATCATGCATTGTGTACTTGTACTTGCAAGCCCAGCCTCTGACAGATTAATACTAGAAAGTCCGGAAAGTTGCACCACCTAGAACGACCGAGCAGGCATTTTGACCGCACTCTCTCTCTTTTGTTTAATACGCTTATATTTATATCTCTGTTGACATCAAAGTCATATATGCAATATGGGATAAGAAAATAATATATTTTAATTCAAATTTTAATGATACATTCCATAAATCATTGATATATTTCTAAGGTAAGAAAAAATATGTTAATATATGTCACAAACTGTGGTCAGGTGACATGCCCAGATTCTTTAACCTAAAAAGTTTATAGCCAAGGATAGAAGATGCGTCGACTTAAAACGAAAAAACTTTATTTACAAATGTTTGATATGTGAATCGACTTGAAAATGCCGATATATTCAAATACTAAATCATCGTAGAAAGAACCTAAAAAATGCTTACAACTATGATAGGTCGAGCTAAGGAAAGGCCTTTTGTAATATGTAAAAATATTTAGAGTATGGAAGACACAAGAACAAATATGTACATTAAAATATCGCACGTATGATATTCCTATCTATGAGACCACAGGGAAAGAAGGTTGAGCCACAGAGGAAAGCACTCAACGGTAACGTAACTACAATGTACCTACTGGCAATGACTGACCATATATATATATATATATATATATATTTATATGAAGGCTTATACAAAAATAAAGGGGCATTCACGACCACGAATATCAGGCCTAGTATGGGCCACACAAAAACAAGGACACGACACACGGTTGTCCTACCAAAGATGCACGAGAGGCACAACACTCGCGGTAAACCCACCCTTAAGTACAAAAGGAGTACAACTCTGCCGGTTGTCTTACACTAAGTCAATCAATCACAATAACTTTAATTCAATGTAGCTTTAACTCAGGGTAGCCATAACTCAGGGTAGCCATAACTCAGGGTAGCCATAACTCAGGGTAGCCATAACTCAGGGTAGCCATAACTCAGGGTAGCCCTAACTCAGGGTAGCCCTAACTCAGGGAAGCCCTAACTCAGGGAAGCCCTAACTCAGGGAAGCCCTAACTCAGGGAAGCCCTAACTCAGGGAAGCCCTAACTCAGGGAAGCCCTAACTCAGGGAAGCCCTAACTCAGGGAAGCCCTAACTCAGGGAAGCCCTAACTCAGGGAAGCCCTAACTCAGGGAAGCCCTAACCCCAGGGAAGCCCTAACTCAGGGAAGCCCTAACTCAGGGAAGCCCTAACTCAGGGAAGCCCTAACTCAGGGTAGCCCTAACTCGGGGTAGCCCTAACTCGGGGTAGCCCTTACTCGGGGTAGCCCTAACTCGGGGTAGCCCTAACTCGGGGTAGCCCTAACTCGGGGTAGCCCTAACTCGGGGTAGCCCTAACTCGGGGTAGCCCTAACTCGGGGTAGCCCTAACTCGGGGTAGCCCTAACTCGGGGTAGCCCTTACTCGGGGTAGCCCTTACTCGGGGTAGCCCTTACTCGGGGTAGCCCTTACTCGGGGTAGCCCTTACTCGGGGTAGCCCTTACTCGGGGTAGCCCTAACCTCAGGGTAGCCCTAACCTCAGGGTAGCCCTAACCTCAGGGTAGCCCTAACCTCAGGGTAGCCCTAACCTCAGGGTAGCCCTAACCTCAGGGTAGCCCTAACCTCAGGGTAGCCCTAACCTCAGGGTAGCCCTAACCTCAGGGTAGCCCTAACCTCAGGGTAGCCCTAACCTCAGGGTAGCCCTAACCTCAGGGTAGCCCTAACCTCAGGGTAGCCCTAACCTCAGGGTAGCCCTAACCTCAGGGTAGCCCTAACCTCAGGGTAGCCCTAACCTCAGGGTAGCCCTAACCTCAGGGTAGCCCTAACCTCAGGGTAGCCCTAACCTCAGGGTAGCCCTAACCTCAGGGTAGCCCTAACCTCAGGGTAGCCCTAACCTCAGGGTAGCCCTAACCTCAGGGTAGCCCTAACCTCAGGGTAGCCCTAACCTCAGGGTAGCCCTAACCTCAGGGTAGCCCTAACCTCAGGGTAGCCCTAACCTCAGGGTAGCCCTAACCTCAGGGTAGCCCTAACCTCAGGGTAGCCCTAACCTCAGGGTAGCCCTAACCTCAGGGTAGCCCTAACCTCAGGGTAGCCCTAACCTCAGGGTAGCCCTAACCTCAGGGTAGCCCTAACCTCAGGGTAGCCCTAACCTCAGGGTAGCCCTAACCTCAGGGTAGCCCTAACCTCAGGGTAGCCCTAACCTCAGGGTAGCCCTAACCTCAGGGTAGCCCTAACCTCAGGGTAGCCCTAACCTCAGGGTAGCCCTAACCTCAGGGTAGCCCTAACCTCAGGGTAGCCCTAACCTCAGGGTAGCCCTAACCTCAGGGTAGCCCTAACCTCAGGGTAGCCCTAACCTCAGGGTAGCCCTAACCTCAGGGTAGCCCTAACCTCAGGGTAGCCCTAACCTCAGGGTAGCCCTAACCTCAGGGTAGCCCTAACCTCAGGGTAGCCCTAACCTCAGGGTAGCCCTAACCTCAGGGTAGCCCTAACCTCAGGGTAGCCCTAACCTCAGGGTAGCCCTAACCTCAGGGTAGCCCTAACCTCAGGGTAGCCCTAACCTCAGGGTAGCCCTAACCTCAGGGTAGCCCTAACCTCAGGGTAGCCCTAACCTCAGGGTAGCCCTAACCTCAGGGTAGCCCTAACCTCAGGGTAGCCCTAACCTCAGGGTAGCCCTAACCTCAGGGTAGCCCTAACCTCAGGGTAGCCCTAACCTCAGGGTAGCCCTAACTCAGGGTAGCCCTAACTCAGGGTAGCCCTAACTCAGGGTAGCCCTAACTCAGGGTAGCCCCAACTCAGGGTAGCCCCAACTCAGGGTAGCCCTAACTCAGGGTAGCCCTAACTCAGGGTAGCCCTAACTCAGGATAGCCCCAACTCAGGATAGCCCCAACTCAGGATAGCCCCAACTCAGGATAGCCCCAACTCAGGATAGCCCCAACTCAGGGTAGCTCCAACTCAGGGTAGCCCCAACTCAGGGTAGCCCCAACTCAGGGTAGCCCCACCTCAGGGTAGCCTCAACTCAGGGTAGCCTCAACTCAGGGTAGCCTCAACTCAGGGTAGCCTCAACTCAGGGTAGCCTCAACTCAGGGTAGCCTCAACTCAGGGTAGCCTTAACTTAGGGTAGCCTTAACTCAGGGTAGCCTTAACTCAGGGTAGCCTTAACTCAGGGTAGCCTTAACTCAGGGTAGCCTTAACTCAGGGTAGTCCTTACTCAGGGTAGCAGGCTACTTTAACTCAGGGTAACCTTAACTCAGGGTAGCCTTAACTCAGGGTAGCCTTAACTCAGGGTAGCCTTAACTCAGGGTAGCCTTAACTCAGGGTAGCTTTAACTCGGGGTAACTTTAAATCACGATAGCCTCAATCAGGATGGCCTTAAATTACAATAGCCTTAAATAGCAATACCCTTCCGAGACGCACGAACTCGGAAAATAAGTGCACGAAATCGGAAAATAAATGCACGAAATCCACTCTGCTCCCGAACACAACTTTCTTCTCCAAGCACAAAAAAAATGGTCTGTCTTCTGTGAAGAATGAAGGCCTCGACATTGACTTCCTCAGAACACTAACAAATACGGATCATTCAAAATCCCAATGCTACATCAACATACAATGAAAATTCTTAACTCCAGACATCAAATGCTTTCTTTCATGACAAAAACGCAATATTCTTAATCCAATTTAATATTCATTAAAATAATTAGGAGGGAAACTGGCCGATCAAAGCGAACGAAAATTCTAGAATTCATTGGATGACGTGTCAGCCTCAATTAAGCGAACGTAGGTCCCACGATATCACGTCACAGCCCTTCGTCAGAAAATAAAGGCAGATTATCAAATATTACGTGTGTGACAATATAAAAACTAAATGCACTTAATTAAATTCAAAGAAATGCTTTCCCTTTGAATTAAGAGTAGGTAAATAACTTTATGATTCAAACATTCTTACACATATAATAATTTTTCCATAGATAGTGCAAAGGACTTTCTTGATCACTTTGCTTATACATTTGCCACATACAGGTCTCTTACATTTGTAACAAGTTTCAGATGTTTGATTTTTATTGCAACTTCCTACGTGGTTTTGTGTTGTCTTCCTAGAAGTCTCTAACAATTCATCGTCCTCACTACTATTATCTACTGAATCGCTATTCTTGAAGTTTTGCTCCAGTTCTTCAGCTAATTGCAAGAGGAATCTGCGGCGGGTAATTTTTTGTCCAGTAACTTCTCTGTACAAAATTACTGCATTGATGCCAGCGCCAGCTAGATCCTAAATGTTGTGAAAAACTTGCACTGGCAATCTCCACGAAGCACATTTTGTGCTGTACTTTTGAGCTATTTAATCTACTATATCTACACCATATTTTGCAGTTATAAAACTTCGGGATTTCAGGAATTTTCTTTATATCATCCCCAATTGCAACAGTTTTATAAATGGAGCTCAGTAAAGTACATTTTTGGTAGGGTTGACTTGATACACTGTAAGCGTGTATTGATTTTTATTCAGTATATGGGAAATGTATCTGTGTTTACGAGGTTTTCTAATGGGCTCTGGAATTCCTTGTCCAATACAATTTACTGTACCTATGATACTCGTACATTTTGCCTGTAGTTTTTTAGCTACATTTACTAAGGTGAAAAAGTTACCAGTCTTCACTTTTCTACCTTATCTTATGTATGGTTCTACTAAACGGAGAACCATGTATTCAGAGAGTGATTGAGTTGGAGGACGAGCTTGTTCGTTTCCAATATACGCGAATCCATTCACCAAATATATTGTGTAAATGGGCACCTAGTCTTACATAGGAACAATTGCTCATTGACTACTATATTTCCGCCTGGTTTATTTTAATCAATGCAGTTCCCAATGAATATTTATCAAACTTGGGATACCCTAGCAAATTTATCTGTTTCCACTCGAGCAGATCATGTTGATCTTATATCGAATCTGATAAATTTCATAAATTGTTTGAAAGGCATTCGTAGCATTGATTTGCAGAAGTATGGAACACCCCGTTGTTTAGACCAGAGGTGTTCCACTGATTGTCCTTTAGAAAAAACTCCTTGTGCAATCATGATGCCTCTAATAGCATAAACTTCTTCACATGATATAGTCCAAGAGTCACATTGCAATTGTCTGCGAGCTTCAGTTTAGGAAATGTTTTGTATGTACTTGATAATGAAATCATCAATCTAAAAGAACTCAGAAAATTACTTTCAATAATTTTTCGTTTTGCAAGTAGGGTAGGCCCAGGTAATTCCTGAAGAATATTTTGAGCTCTAAATCTTCCTGGGTCATTTTTATTTGGTTCAATAATTTCCCACTGTGTACCATCCTTGCCGGTGAGAACTGTTCCAATTTCTCCTAATCCTACTCCTGCAGCTCGTTGAATGCTTTGATTCGTTTCACGTCCTCTTTTCTTCTCTGAAAGTAACATGAGAATGATTCTATCAGTGTAAAATTATAATTCAGAATATTTCTATAGTATAGTAAAAAAGAAGCTGTAATATTAGCGGTAAAATATATAAAAAATTAAGTTTCCAGAGGTGGATACGAATAAAATATCGAAACAAACAAATAAATCTTATTTTTATAAAAAGTTTATTACTATCAATTATAATAACTATTGGATGCTACCTTACTGGACCAATATGCTTGCTTGGGGTTAATGCCCCATTATATAATATATACGTACCGTATAATATATTATATACACTATATATATATATATATATATATATATATATATATATATATATATATATATATATATATATATATATATATATATATATATATATATATATACCTATATACTGTATATGTATGACCGGATCTGCAGGTATCCATACATATTTAGGTACCTATATATTACTAAATACACATATATGTACACATAATTTTGTATATATGGCAAAAGGCGAACAGACAGACAAACGGAGAAACAAATATCTGTTGCATTATGTATAGGTGTGAGCTGCTATTGAATAGAATATATTTTACTCACCCAAAACATCAGTAACCAGTGACGAAGGTCATACGTGAACAGGACTATTGGAAAATCTTCTACGTCTTTCCAAACTTTTACTATTTGTTATTGTGTCATCTTCAGACTTAGACGATGAACTTTGGATAATATTTGGAGCATACTGCTTTTCACTAGTGTCAGATAAATTATTAGCTTCAGAGACAGATTGAGGAATTGTTCTCAAAACATTCATAATTTCACCATCAGAAAAAGAGATTTTTTTCAGATATGCTTGCAGCACGATTGTAGAGCAAGCAATGACTCAGAAGCTCTCACATAACCATTTGGATCAGCGTTGAGGCATCTCAAAAGGAATTAGCCTGTTCTTATATGTCTCTGTACCGAAAACAACATGCGCTCAAAGTGACCGCTAGGGCGTTTCAGCTATCTCATGTCAAATAAAAAAATCTATTGGAGTAATTTTTTAAATATTTCAGGTCAATACCATCATATAGTAGGAAAGGTCAGTTAATATCAACTTTTTCAGGAAAAACATATGATACACGTGCATTTAAAAATCAAAATGCGGTCAAATTGACCACTTGGAGGACATTTTAGTTTTAAACAACGGATCTCATTTCGCTTACGAACTAAGTTAAGTACATATGCACTCTTGGGTCACCATTTTGAGTTCAACTTATATGTATTAATGACGGTGCCACTGCTTCTGCCTGGGGCTCATCCTGGAAGGTACCATGTGTGAACTTTACTTACCACACTTCTGGCCCAAAAGCATTTATATTTGTTGGACCAGCGATTGTGTCGCTCTCGAGTTAAGTAAATGTACTAGGATCGCTGCAAATCCGAAGAGTTGGCGGGTTTCCTCCCAGTATCAAGTGCACAAGTTCTCTATATATTGCCAATCTTTGGGCTGATCTAGGCATAAGCTGATATCAGCATGATCGATTGTTCTGCCGACCATAAGAGGAAAGGGAGATCTAACTTATTGGATGATTTAAAAAGTTTTGGCATTCTCCCTGTCTCAAGTCCACAAGTTCTCTCATTTTTAGTCACTTCAGATCATATAAAGAGGAAAAACATATTTAAAAACAGAAAATTTACTAAGAAAATTATAACATAATGATAGGATCATTATGAAACACTAAAAATATTTATATGCATTTTGATGAATTAGGTATATCACAAGATCAGTCGAATCCAACACACAAAAGCTACATTAAAATAATGTAAAATAAATCAAAATAAAAATTAAAACACCTTAGACCTGGATCAACATTTGAAAATTAAAAAGCAAACACCGCGTAAATAAAGATTTACTATTTTGTATAAAGCCTCTTTACATACTTTTGTTATGTGTTTATTTATTTCCGAAATTGATCGCATTCACTTACATTTTCACTGAGTTTCCCCAAATTTAACTCCCTAAATGACAACTTTTATTTTGAATCTCTTCTTATCATCTTCCTAAAGGAGATACATTCGTGGGTTTTTGCTTCCAGTAATGAACAAGAGGAGAAAATTAATAAAAAGTAGAGAAAATAGCTAAAATTTTCAATCCTGAACACTAAAGATCAGAATTTATTTTCTCGAAAACAAATAAATTATTTTTCTCATTTATAAGTGCAAAGGCAGTCATGGCCAACAGTTTTGACATTACTATAGTTTTTCATATAAGAAAATTAATATAACTAATCAAACGTTGCATTTTGTCTTAGTATGTTTGTATCATCGTTTGTAGGTGAAATAGAAAAATTCAGAGCATAAACCAATTTTATTAATAAATACACTCAATTAATGCATAATGAAGTACAAGGAAAATGCCTTAACCGAAAAATGATAGAAGAAAACGCAGAAATTTAGATTCTGCTCCAAACAAGCGCCAACTACTCTTCCTTTAAGCTATAGATATCTGTCGTAGAATGGACTCTCGACGATATACCATATATAACTATTCGTTGAGGAAACTTATTTAATTATCTTTAGAGTACGTGGATATCTGGGTTGACCGATATTATGTATCTTTGATATGCTTAAGAAGTGGAACTGAGCTCAAGGATAATAATATGGCTATCATTAATAAAATAGAGTTTTATTAATAAAAACTATCAACGATACACAAAACGGAAAATATTGACATAAACAGAGAATGGAAAGGGTCGTGGGGAATCTAGTTAATCCGAGGATTAAAAGAGATTTTAAAAAGGTAAAACAAATATAAAGTTAAAATGATGGGATGGTTCGTTAAACCATTTAAAGCACAGGATAGGGTTGACAAAAGGGTTAAATACTCAAAGGTAACGTTCAGCTTACGTAAATAAACTTGTTGTGCAGAGGAAGGCGACGGGAAGGAATTTTCGGTCCGCTGGCGAGTTCCAGCCAAAGAGGGTGGAATTAAATGATCCTGACGTGGCGTCTTGGGAATGAGAACCGTTTCTTGACAAACGGTCTTGAAGAACAATGGCTGTTCTACGTTGTTCTCTTCTGAACAACAAGGGAGGGGGGGTGAGAACCGTCTCTTGTCTACGGGCTCGAGAACAATGGCTGTTCTAATGTTGTTGTCTTCTGAAAAACCAGGGGGAAGGTTGAGAACCGTTTCTTGGCAAACGGGCTGGAAGAACAATGGTTTTTTTACTTTGTTCTCTTCTGAACAACAGGGAGGGGGGGAGCACCGTTTCTTGTCAAGGGACTCAAAAGAAGAATGGCTGTTCTAACGTTGTTCTCTTTCTGAAAAACAGGGGAAGCCTAGTAGACTTAACGTCACGAAGGCTCGAACCTTGGCACTCAAGGATATTGTCCTTCTTCTGGACAAGTGATGGTGGATCTCGAGGTCGAGGGCCTTTTGGTGCACAAGGTGAGACTGGACCGTAGTGATGTGTCGCGAAGTAAATCTGGATCTCTAATCTGATCTTAGTGGTAAAGTTTCTATATAAATAGTCTGGATATTCCCTTGGCGTGGGGGACAATGGAGTGGGGGCTTCGAGGGAATGCACAGCCGAGTCTGAGAACAATACCTTATCTGCCCATAAGCCTTACTCAATCTGGCGAGGTCGGCGCATAGGGCGAACGGAGGGAGATAAACCTCCTTGTTTAAACATTGACTCAGTTAGCTGCGATAAGGCGCCCGACTTCAAAGCGAAGATGCACGTGGGTAGCATCCTGTTTTTTAAATAACATGTAATAGTGGTTTAAATTAAGCGGCCTCAACCCGTTCTATCACACCCATCCATTCCGGGGGAAGTTGTCACTTCGAAAAAAAGAGAGAAGGGACAACGATAGAGCTCCGTTGTGGGGAACTCATTTTCTTGTTCCAACCATACCTTCATGCGTCTAACTAGTATAACCTCAATACATATGATTATTTGGATCTTTTGATTACAGGGGAAAATAACCTTTAATACAAACTTAATAAAAAAAAGGGGCATGGAACAATGAAATGATATAAAATTAGTAACTATGTGACAAAATAATTTTTACGTAATTTAATGGGTACAAATTATATAAATACAAAAAAAATAGACATTGAGCGTTACAAAATTCAAACATATACTTTAACTAATTATATTTACAAGAGAATCTAATTTAAGTCGTACAAGACGGTATATACATACATGGAGATCCTAATCCTACGAATACAATTACTCTACGCTATTCGGTAACGCATTCCTACTGAGTGCGTCAGCGACCTGGTTATCGGAACCTTTTATATAATTTATTTTAAATTGATACTCTTGCAAGAGTAAACTCCAGCGCATAATTTGGCCGTTGGAGTGTCGTACATTCCGAATATATGCTAACGGACGGTGGTCGGTTCCTAGCTGAAATTTTTTTCCTATCAAGTACATTTTGAATTTGTCTATAACCCAGATAAGGGATAGAGCTTCCTTCTCTATAGTGGCATATCTCTTTTTGCGTGGTAATAATTGGCGACTAGCATATGCAACTGGATGACTCGTTCCGTCATCCTCGTATTGAAGGAGTACACCTCCAATGCCCTCGTTGCTCAAGTAGGTCTTAATCCCAAAGGATTTTTCCGGGTTGGCCAACTTTCAAATGGGGGCAGAAATGAGGTTACTCTTGAGCTTATTAAAATGGGAAACAGCGACATCATTCCAACGTAGACGATCGGGGAAATTCTTTTTCAAAAGGAAGCTGAGGGGCGCCGAAATTGCAGCAAAATTTGGAACAAATCGCCGATAGTAAGAAGCTGATCCTAGGAACGATCTTAATTGCTTCTTTGTAATCGGGAGGGGCATGTCCGCGATTGCCTTAATCTTGCCCTCTTAGAAACCCAACTGGCTTTGTCCTATTTTGAAACCAAAGTATTTTATGGTTTCGTGGGCAAAATGGCATTTGCTGGGGCCAATGATGAGGCCATTTTCACGCAGTTACTCGAAGAGAGCTAATAGGGTGGTTAAATGGTGACTCCATTTGCGAGTAGTGACGTAGACATTATCGAAATAAAAGGATACATAACAAAGTCCATCCAACAACCTTCTCATAAGACGGTTATAAATGCTACAAGCAGTTACGAGGCCAAAAGTAGGGCGCTTGAATTGCATAAGGCCTTTCTCCGTTGCAAAGGCGGTATATGCTTTCCCCTTGGGCCGGAGGGGGATTTGATAATACGCCTTGCACAAATCGAGTTCTGAGATGAACTTGGCGTTTTCAAAAAGGTGAAGGTTTTGGTCTACCAACGGGATGGGCTCGGCGTCAAACACAGTTACCGAATTTAACTTCCGGGAGTCCATACCCATCTGATAAGAGCCATCAGGTTTCTTGACCATGACGATTGGGGAACAATAACTAGAGGTGGAAGGTTCTATTATGTCTAAACTAATTAAATTATCAACTTCGGCGTTAAAGGCTTGGCGTAAATGAATCGGCATGGGATAGGGTTTTGAACGGACGGGTTCTAAGGTTGTTAATTTGATATCATGCTCGAAACTAGCAGCGCATCCAGGCTACTCTGAAATAACGTCGTCGAACTGACATAATAGTTCTTCTAGCTGACTCTTTTGATGTAGTGTCAGCTGCGCGTCGATATACAGGTCAGAGGGTTCAAAAGGCTCGCCTGGTAGGGAAGGAAGAGGGTAATCGGCATCAGGTTGGATGCACACTACCTAAATTACATTAAGGGACTCCACCGGGTAATCCTCTTCAAGCGCCGATGTTTCGTCCAGTGCTACGAAGGTATCTCCATGGGCGCGTCGGTGGTACTTTTTCAATAAGTTGACGTGATTGAGCTTATTGCCTGCTGGGGTACCAATGAGGTAATCTACCGGTCCTCGTACCTCGCGGACCGAGTACAGACCTTTCAATTGGCTCAGTAATTTATTACTGGCTGTGGGAAGGAGCAGGAGTACTTCATCACCGGACTTAAATTTACGATCTTCAGGCCTGACATCAAAATAGGTTTTGTATTTCTCCAAATTGACATCGGCATTTTCATAGGCGATTTTTAAGCATTTCTCGAGCCTCTGGCGTAGGTCCAAGACATAGGCGTAAGATGACTGGAGTTCTTGATCCAGTTGGGGCTTGATTAACAACTCTTTTAAAATACTGAGTGGCCCGCGTACATTACGTCCATATAGGAGCTCGAACGGGGGAAGCCTAATGTACGGTGGGGAATTTCCCGATAGGCGAATAGGGCGACCGGGAGATATCGGTGCCATTCTTGGGGCTGCTCGTCACAGATCTTCTTAATAATGGATTTTAAATTTCCATTTAATTTCTCGCACATCCCGTTTGTCTGTGGCCGGGAGGGGGTGGTAAAAAGAGGCTATACCATGAGCAGCTTCCCAACGTACTCCATCAACTCAAAGGTGAATTGTCGGCCTCTATCGGAGAGTCTTTTCTTGAACACGCCTACCCTTGAAAAGATGGAAATGAGGGCCTCGGCGCAAGAAATACTGTCTATTTGGCGAAGGGGGACAGCCTCGGGTAAACGGGTAGCAAAGTCTACCAAGGTAAAAATGTAGCTGTGCGCTTCGCTCGAAGGGGGGTGGATAGCGCCAACCAGGTCGATGGCTACTCTGGAGAAGGGTTCAGTAATGACTGGTCCCCTTTGTAAGGAAGCAGGTTTGACCCGCCCCTTAGCGGACGTCTTCTGACACACATCGCACGATCGACAATGCTTTAAGATGTCAGCTGCAGCACCCGGCCAATAAAAATATTTAAAAATGCGCTGGCCCGTTTTAGTGTGACTAAAATGACCGGAAAAAATGCTGTCATGGGCCACTTTGAGCACTATAGGGACATGGGATCGTGGAAGGCATAGGACAGTAGTAACAGCGTTATTACTGTCCTCGGCGGATCGATAAAGTAAGCCACCTTGCTCCAGGTACCTGATGACTTTGGGTCCACGAAAAGTCTCCGTGTCCTGGTTTTGGGCCTTATCCCAAAAGGGTGTCAGTGCTACACACTCCTTTTGTGCCGTCCTGAAGTCCTGGTTAAAGATCTCCGAGAATTCGGACGGTATCGGGGTTCTGAGGAGGGCGGACTCTTGGGCTTCCTTCTTAGCTCGACTTCGAGTAAGGGCGGCCTGGGACACAGGGTCAGGGCTTACTTGAGGGCTCTGCCCTATAAGTACAGAACAGAATTTTATGGGTGCTGAAATGACTTAAGCCCAGCCATCATAATATTGACACGGTAGGTAACATCTAACGACGGGGAATCGGTTCGCCCGCCCAAGGTAGTCATGTACCACCTCAAATTTTTCGTGGTTAGGGTCCACTGGGGGGAGGAGCTCGTCGGACACGATGAAACACGTACATCCTGTTTCCCTGACGAGAGTCGATACTCGGCAGCCGTTCACGCTGCCCTCCTCAAATTTCAAAGTTCCTGGTGAACTTTTGTCAAAAATAAAATTAACCTGGTGGCCTGACGGAGGGAAAGAAGTTGCTGCTTGGGTCTGCACCACCGGGGAAGCCGGGGTGGCATTAATCTGGTAAACTTGGTGGGCTGGTCCGCTTTTAAGCCTAGAATTTTGGGGGCAATTCCAGCTCAAGTGGTTTTCTACACCACAGGTGAAGCATATGATTGGTCGCTTCGGGAAGAGAGATGGTGGAGAAATCTTAACTGGAGGTTTCGAGTCCCGTTGTTGGTTTTGGGGAATAAAGTTTTGGGGTTTTACAGGGCCCGGAAACTTCGTCAGCTTTTCTGGGAAGGGGCGCGAATCCTTCCTTCTTTCCTGGTTGGGGGGTTGGTGAGAAGTTTGATTCTTCTTTGCGTATAAATTATGGCTTGCGGCATAGACATCCGCTTCTTCGGTACATTCTTTAAAGGTCGGGCACCGGCGATTCTTGACGAACGCGTGGATCTACGTCTGGAGAAACGGCAAAAATTGATCCCGCAACAAGAAGTCGGTTAAGGACTCGTAGTTAAAATCAACCTTTGAGGATTCTAACCAAAATTCAAAATTCCTCTGAAGAATGTATCCGAATTGACGGAACGTCTGTCCGGGTTTAATACGACCTCCTCGAAATTCTTGGCGGTAAGAAATCAGGAGTCATATTATGAGCGACCAATAACTCAGCTTTTAAGGTGCTGTAGTTAATTGTACATTCAGATGGTAAAGATATAAAAATTTCGCGAAATTCACAATTTAACAAGGGAAGTAATCTGACTACACCTTAGGCCTCCAGATCCATGTTATTGATTTCTAGGATCTTTTCGAAGTGGGCTAAAAATGCTCCGAAATCCTCTCCATCCTTGAAATTGGGGAGTTTTAGTGGGAGATTGGGGGAGGGGGGGAAGCTTCTGAACGGGAACTGGCTGACTGTATCTCTGCTTTAACATGAGTTATTTCAATCTGATGGTGAAGCTCAGCATGTCTTTTCCGTTCCTCTCTTTCTTCTCGTTGGATTTCTCTTTCCGTTCTTTGCTCCTCTTGAACGTACTCAATTATTATTTTTCCGGACAGTTCCAAGGACTGTCCGTGCGCTTTAAAGATTTCGAACTGAGTCATCTTTGCACTTGGAGGGCACAATAGTCAACCAACTAAAATTCCTTGCAACAAGATTATGCCTTCTAGAGAATTAGCCTACCTAAATATGGGCACTGACCTATTCGTACTTGGTTTCTCGATCTAAATAACCAATGACTAAAATCACACAAAAAAACACAAAAAAATTATAATAACTGTTCCTTGAGTTACTCCAGCTTCTAAAGTTTCAAAAACAAGGGATAGTAATCGTTAAAACAAAAGGGAACTACTATACTCTATTATTATAACGAATAACACTATGCTTTACTTGAGTGAGACCAGTGTTTGCAAAGATATAGCGTTAAACCTTACACACTTGATACCAAATTTAAATAGTATATATATATATATATATGTCTTAGAATGGACTCTCGATGATATACCATATATAACTATTCGTTCAGGCAACTTATTTAATTATGTTTAGAGTACGTGGATATCTGGGTTGACCGATATTATGTATCTTCGATATGCTTAAGAAGTGGAACTGAGCTCAAGGATAATAATATGGCTATCATTAATAAAATAGAGTTTTATTAATAAAAACTATCAACGATACACAAAACAGAAAATATTGACATAAACAGAGAATGGAAAGGGTCGTGGGGAATCTAGTTAATCCGAGGATTAAAAGAGATTCTAAATAGGTAAAACAAATATAAAGTTAAAAAGATGGGATGGTTCGCTAAACCATTTAAAGCACAGGATAGGGTTGAAAAAATGGTTAAATACTCAAAGGTAACGTTCAGCATACGTAAATAAACTTGTTGTGCAGAGGAAGGCGACGGGAAGGAATTTTCGGTCCGCTGGCGAGTTCCAGCCAAAGAGGGTGGAATTAAATGATGCTGACGTGGCGTCTTGGGAATGAGAACCGTTTCTTGACAAACGGTCTTGAAGAACAATGGCTGTTCTACGTTGTTCTCTTCTGAACAACAGGGGGGGGGGTGAGAACCGTCTCTTGTCTACGGGCTCGAGAACAATGGCTGTTCTAATGTTGTTCTCTTTCTGAACAACAGGGGAAGCCTAGTTGACTTGGCGTCACGAAGGCTCGAACCTTGGCACTCAAGGGATATTGTCCTTCTTCTGGACAAGTGATGGTGGATCTTGAGGTCGAGGGCCCTTTGGTGCACAAGGTAAGACTGGACCGTAGTGATGTCTCGCGAATAAAATCTGGATCTCTAATCTGATCTTAGTGGTCAAGTTTTCATATAAATAGTCTGGACATCTCCTTGGCGTGGGGGACAATGGAGTGGGGGCTTCGAGGGAATGCGCAGCCAAGCCTGAGAACAATACCTTATCTGCCCATAAGCCTAACTCAATCTGGCATGGTGCGCGCATAGGGCAAACGGGGAAAGATAAACCTCCTTGTTTAAACATTGACTCAGGTGGCTGCGATAAGGCGCCTGACTTCAAAGCGAAGATGCACGTGGGGAGCATTGTGTTTTTAAATAACATGTAATAGTGGTTTAAATTAAGCAGCCTCAACCCATTCTATCACAATATCCAAGAGAAGCTACCGAATTTTAACATACAGTCTAACTCCAATTAAATCCTGCCCAGCGCAAGCAAAGCAAAAGAGGGACAGGTGGACTCAGAGCTGCCCCTAGCCATTAATCCTTGTCTGGCAAGCAGCTGATTCTCCCCCCTCCTCTGCCTACCTACTTATCTGATCTTGTATTAACTGGATTCAAACTGCCTATATGTGTATAATTTCGTTCGTAATTTTGTTTATACTTTTTGTAACATATATAAACTGAATACTTTGTAATAATTCCCCATTGTAACTCTGAATATGGTACTCGATGTATCGAAAAGCGTCACTCAAATTAAATAAAGTGCTAAATTACGTTAATTTACTTCTACTTTTGGCAAAATAACAAACACCAGTCTAAAATGAACATCGGTACGCTTATCCACAGGTTAAACAATCAAGTAAAGGCGAATATAAGACAAATAGAGATGATTGGGAAAAGAATTATTAATTTGAAACTAGCGGTGGATTTTAATAAAACATGCTATAATATATATAATTATATATATCAGTCTGAAAATTTTGGGTGCTAACTGTAGATATAGGTCAATACAAATGAAATAATAGAACAACGAAAGAAAGTGTGTTAGCTTTTTCTATGGTGAAAAACCCCCCCCACTGATTACGCTGGTCTGCGTCAAAAATGTACCTTAGGTTTTCTATAGTGTTTGTTAATAAAATTGACCTCCTAAATCCGAATCTATCATTAGATATTCTCTAGCGCCTCCAGTTTTTGCGATACAGGGGGTGATAATAATTTTATAGTTTATACATCTCCTATATTACATCAAATTTCAATAGTTTTTGCAATGCTCTATTCGCAGTAAATTTTGTATACATTTTAAATAATTATGCAAATAGGTTTATATTTTGCAGGTTAAAAATTGCTTAGCATTATAATAATAAGAATAATAATAATAGTGGTTAAGTTAAAAATGAACAGAAAATGTAAGAATAGCTCCGACAGATTTTGCTATGTTTGCGGCAAAGTGACTTTTCCCACGCAGTAAAGTACAATGCCTCCTGTAATTAAATCTTTGTACCGTGCATATTTTGGAGTAAGGCTAAGAGATCAAGATAAAAGTTTTGCACCACATATCTGCTGCAAGGGATGCTACATAAGTTCAAGACGCTGGAGTCAGGGCGAACAGAAGTCCCTGTCTTTTGGTGTTCCCATGGTGTGGAGAGATGGCAAGGACCACACTACGGACTGCTATTTTTGCATGACAAATCTTAAAGGTGAGCATTGTATCAAGTATTTAAGCTTTCTGTATTATACTGGCTCCTGAAAATGTCATTACTATGCAAAGACTTAGCATAAAATTAAAAACTAACATAGTTCACTTCAGCATGAACATATCCTTTACTAAACATTTATGTACTATCTGCAACTCCAAATCAATTCCTTTATGTAATATGCAATTATATTTTCCACAGGTATAAATAGGAAGAATAAACATAGTGTGGCATATCCGGATGTTCCTTCTGCCATCAAACCCCTGCCCCATGGCCCAGGAATTCCTATAGCTTCTTCCCCTGAACATATAGAGGTACATGAAGAGATTAATATGGAAGTTGACCAAGATTATGACACATATGAGTCTTATCAGTTTTCCACACATGATATGGTCGCAAGACCATTCACTCAAGTTCAGTTAAATGACCTGACCAGGGATCTGGGGGATTCAAAGGCGAATACACAACTTCTTGGCTCTCGACTTCGTGAAAGTAATCTTCTCGCTTAAGAAACAACATTTAGGGAGGTACAAAAATAGAGAACAAGAGTTTCGAAGCTATTTTTCACTGCATTCTTCCAGCTCTTTAGTATACTGCGCCAATATTTAAGGACTTGTTGAGGCCCTTGGAATTCCCTACAACCCATTAGAATGGAGACTGTCTATAGATTCCTCCAGTAGAAGTTTAAAAGCTGTGTTACTGAATATTGGTAACAAGATAGCTTCCGTTCCTATAGGCCATTCACTCCAACTTACTGAAAGTTATGAAAATATGAAAAAAAATGCTGGATGCAATAAATTACTCTAGCTATAAGTGAAGGATATGTGAGGACTTAAAGGTATGATCATTTTACACTTGGTATTTCTAAGCTTTTTGATATTGACATTTTCATTTTTAATTGTTAATACTTGTATACACCTTTTGGTCAATTTACATTTTACAAGAATGCAAATCTGGAAATCATGAGTCATTTTTGAGTTATATTTTTTGTTGAAGTGTGTCCCTATAGGTTAATGCATCCTATTGGGTCAATGGGGAACTTATGTTAATTGAAAAGGTATACAACACAACTCAATAAACTCAAAAAAAGATTTACATATATCCAATTAGTTCCAATACGATGATTTAATGCATTGGCATACAGGATTTTTCAGTACATATTCATATTCTTATTGTTTTAAGAAATATTACTTTGAATTTGTTTTTAGAAATATTACACTGAATTTACATACCGTGCTAAATTTTTTCAGGTAGTGTCTCTAACGCTTGGGACGCAATCAGGCTACACGAAGCATCCCTGTCTTCTATGTTTATGGGACAGTCGTGCAGACAGTATGCACTATGAGAAGAAGGTTCGGCCTCCACGAGAAGCATTTAGAATTAGATCAAACAATGTGATAGCTTAACCTTTAGTGCCTCCTCAAAATATACTCCTCCCTCCAATGCATATAAAGCTTGGCATAATGAAAAATTATGTCAAAACCCTTAATAAAGTAGGCCAAGCTTTTAAATTTTTTCTTCAAAAATTTCCACAAATCAGTGACGCTAAGCTCCATGGGGGAATTTTTGATGGACTTCAAATCAGGAACTTGATCAGCAATTTGATGCATCAATGAAGGAGATAGATTAAGATGCCTGAAAAGCTTTCAAAGCTCTAGTTAACAATTTTCTAGTCAATAAAAGAAGCCTAGAAGAATATGTTGCCCTGGTCAATCAGCTCTTAACAAGTCTCAAACATTTAGGAGCTCGAATGTCTATAAAGATACACTTTTTACAGTCCCATCTGGATTATTTTCCCGACAACTGCGGGGATTACAGTAAAGAACAGGGGAAAAGATTCCACCAGGACATAAAAACAATGGAATCCAGGTACCAGTGATAATGGAACGGAAACATGCTTGCTGACTACTGTTGGTGTTTGAAGCGTGATGCATCAGATGACAGGCACAAACGAAAATCGTCAAGTGCGTCTGTTCTTCGAAATTATAATTATTTTCTTTATTATGTTGCATTTTTTTATTTTTTGTTTATTAAAAGAATTATAGTTTTCATACCTGTATTCCTGTTAATATGATATAACAGTAATAATGCATTATTAAATAGAGAAAGGTTTTTTTTAGTTCTAAATTCAGAAAAAATGAGGTAATCTCAATGAAAATGGTATAAGCTGTACTGAGAAAATCTGACCTGATTGAACAAATATACATTCATTTTTAAGCTCACAAGGTTGGATTCATTAAGAAAACACAAAGAAATCCTAGGGAACATAAAAAAAAATTTCAAACGCAGGCCTGTGTTTTCGTTTAAATTTATGAAAATACCTACCTATAATTATCCAGTACTGTATGCTTCAAGCGAGGAATTAATTATAAAAAGTTGTCGATGCCACAATCAAGATTTGCCAGCAGAGGAACAAACCGAACAAAGTAAACGAATAACATTGTATTGCAATGCATTTTACGGGCTGCAAAGGACCAGAATAAGTTTTGAGTTAACAACGAATGACATTATTAACTGAGACAAGGCAAGTAGGTCGATTGGTCATGCAAATCTCGTGTTATGTTCATCTTCTGCTCGCAACAAGTCGCTGGCTCAATGTAGCCTAGCTAAAACCAATGCTACCAAAGGTAATTGAGGTCAGTGAGTTCAAATATGATATAGGTCTACCACTAGGTGGCGCCACCGAGTGGCTAGGGGTGCTAAACCGGCCATTTTAGAGATATGAACTAATTTTCAAAGGGGTAATTGAGGTTCCTGAGTCCAAATCGGATTTATTTTCACCTTAAGTCCACTAGATCATGTCCCTCTATTTTTTCTATTAAAATATTTACGGAAGAGAAGCTGTCGCCGAGGTTGATGTGGTCATTGTTATTCCTTAGAGTGCAGTAATCGTAAGACTAAAATGGAAAATATATCTTCCCTAGTGTCTCGATTGCATCTGAAGCAGGGCGGAGAAGTTGCTTTGAAAGTTGCTTTGAAAACGGTTTTGGGGTAATGGAGAAAGACCAGAGCCAAAGGCAGACGAAAAGAATAGTAGATTCGCCTCTTTGTTGTCAGGTATTGAAGCAGTGACGAGGAAAACAGTGATGTCTAGCGTAAATGACTTAAATTCGAGTCTTGTTAAGTGACAAAATATTTATTCTTACATAGATAAAGGTGATAGAATTAAGGATAATTTAGAGAGAGTTTTTCATAAGAGCTAAAAGAGTGCACTTTTGAATAATCGCGTTCTTCTAGTTGCCAAGGGTTTTCCGATGTTTACATAGTTCTCGTTTAATTTTATATGAAAGTTATGCAATAGCTAGTTATTATTCCTAATCTGGAAGTAGTAGTCATTATGGTAGCTGTTCGGTACAATGATTCCTTCTCAAATTTCGCTAGAAGTTGCATGAGAAGAAGCCTTTTCCTTACTCAAGAAAGTGTTGGTTCATGTGGAACTGTGCCCTTTTCAAATGTGATAAGTTTATCTGAACTTGCTATAGTGTGATGAGTTCTGCTCGCACGGTAGCAAATCATCATATTTATACTTTCCAAACATTTTATACTAATGCACCGAATTATTTACATGATTTTAGTTATCTTTTACAAATGCCTAGAAATGCAAAACTAAAATGAGGTAAAGATATGAATGAATAATTAAAAGAAACTCGAGAAAAATTCTAATAAAGTGTCGTCTCTTATTATATTCGGTCATTAGGAAAAGGGATCTGTTATACTTTAGCAAAATCCAATCCCTGTCGTGATCAATATTTGAGGTCATAGTGTAAATTAAATAACACAAAAATTTCTAAAGCTCTGTAAGAGAGAAGATTACCACCATGAAGGGAGATAAAATTTAGCAAGAAACAAATACGGAGAAATCCCCTTTAACCCGTTTGCCTTTTTTAACCCTGTTGTAGACTGTATTTTTTTCCTTCATACATATATTCAACATGTTTAGAAGTACATATATTCTACTCAATGTCCTTTTCTCCTCCTTACTTACTAGTGAGGATTATCGGTCAAATGACTTCATGTGAGTACATGCTTGATTCGCCTTGAACATCACATTTTATTACAAATCGTTTTTGATTCTGCTGAAATGACTGGGCTCAGTTTTCTCAAAAAACATACATACACAACAATGACTCATGGCTATTCACTCGATATTCCAACCCTATTCACCGAAAAAAAATCGATTCGAATCATACTGAGCTTTGCAGGATATTTACTCTTAAAATTTGTTGACTCTTAAGTTACTAAGTGTTTTTATCTCTGTCCAGCGATACTAGATAGAGAGGCAAGAAAAATGAGAGAGCGAGAAAGTATTTCTCTCTCCTTGCACCTCCATTTCTAAGGTTCTCTTGACGCTCCTAATCTTTTTGCCATTTTTCTCGTTATTGCTATTGTCTTTGTTCCTTACCTTTTATGCTACTTCGATTGACCGTTCTATTTGCTCCTGATAAATATTGATGTGCTTTAGCCTGCCTTAGTTCTTCTTTGGCGATTTATTGTCTTATAGGCAAAGCTTTGATTTTTGTTGTAGATGTTCTTGATAAGGAAATGAATAAGGTTCGAAAGTACTTTAAAACACCTTTTACCTTTTCCTTTTTTCCTACGGGACATTTGCCTTTATATATAAATGTACATGTATGGTGTGTGGACAATATTCGTTCTGTCGAGCTCTTTCAAAGAAACCGCCTTGTCCTCTATGAGAATCTCCAGGCAAAGTTTGAACCGGCTGTCAGCCTTCGTCACTTTCTCCCGTGTTAGGCTCCTGCAGGCCCTGGTAATCCTAGCCCACATCTCGTCTTTCGTCTTGCAGCTCGAATTTTTTTGGGGGGTGGGGGTTCGTTCAAATGCGTCCCACAAAAATAATTTTAGGCGTGTGCAGTCAAGCCAGTTAGGAGGCAAAATATTGTGTCTGTGTGATCGAAGAAATTTTCTGACAGTCAGATCTGGGACTTCCGAGCGGTATGGAAGGGGGTAGTAGATCTTGCTATCACACCTAACACAAGTCTTTCGTTACTTGGGGGATGTAAGGATTCACACTCTCTCCATAACACGGAATTAGCCATCGTTGTGCGTCCCGAGTGAGGCTCTCATTAAACAGATTGGATGGTATGACGTCAACTTTACTGCTGACGACATCAAAAACAATGATTGTCGCTGGTAATTCGTCTGCATGATATGAGGCGAGATCTAGCCATAAATTCTTTTCGTGTGATAAGAACTAAATATATCATGTCTGGCTCCATCGGTTGTTTCAACATATTAATCAGCTTGAATCGTGTTTTTCTGAATCGGTTTGGATAGAAATTGTGCCTTATTTATCTTATATTAAAAGCAACGAATTTCATTAAGCACCAATAAGCCTGAAAACTTTTTCAGCCCGAACTTTTTCAATTGCAGTGGTACGCATCGAGTGTTTCGTATTTTAGCGCAAATTCTGGAGTTCAAATGGCGTTAGATCGTCGACCATGGGTGTTTCTCTCTGCTATCACATATGAGTCGAATCCCAAATCCTATACGTCCTTTCAGACATTTTTCACCATCATCTTGCTGGCCTTGAGTAAGTTTGAAATCTCCATATTTCTCCTTCAGGTGTGGATTGCAAGGAGGACTCCATGACTCATCACATATTATGGCGCTTCTAAATTTTCATAGTCAATTATTGTGCATAATATCAAAGAAAATATTTATTATTTTCAATTACATAAACAAAGACCAACAACGAAGGTAAAAATATGCGAAAAAGTAGTAGTTGAAAATTATGAATTAAAACCTGCGTAGACTTTTTAATTACATAAATACGTGAAAAATTAATCATAAATTTAAATGATATAGTAAAGATTACATATTCTCATCGAGCGTAATACATAAACTAATCAAATATAATCCAACTTAAATAGAATTTAGTTCAACATTTTTACAATGGTTTTCGCATGGCCATTGTTAGAAAATACCCCTTCAAGTTTTTTCTTAGTTTTCAATTAATTTGTATCATTTTCGCTAAAATGTTACTTTGTGGAGATATCCTCTTGGAATAATATTATTTCCCCATCTCTTAAGACATTACTTTGGGAGAGAAAGCGAGCCGTTACTCCCCCCCTTCCGACCTCACCCTTTTTTGACTCGCCGCCAGGTCTCCACGAAATTAACACGAGGCTACCTCCTGCCGTCTCAATTTTCACTCTGCCCTCTCTAGCGTCACGAGATTACTTTGTAGATTCGCCGTGAACCGCGTTTATGGCTCCCGCCGCTGTCACTCGTCTGGCCCGCTGATCCCTGCCCTTGCCATTTCACCGCAAGAAGAGGCTCGGGTTGTCACGCCCGATAACGAAGGTTACGAAGGTCTCAATCTCTCTCTCTGTTTTGAAGAACTGCGGGTATATATGCACCCGCTCCAGGCTGACAGACAGATTTGTTTAGACGCGACTTCCCCAAAAGAAATGCAATTCAACGAGCTCTCTCCCAAGAAGTGTGAGTGAGGGTCGCCAGCCGCGGAAGAGCTGCACATCACGCCCGTATCTTCGTATGAGGGAGAAGAGTCTCGTGAGGCAACGTCATTCTTTCTCATCCGCCTTCGGGCCACGGATTGGAGACCTCATGAGGACAAGAGGCCCGTTAGCTCGCTCAAGCAGAGTGTGGAGAAGTCATCTCCCCCCGGTGCTTTATAAGTTCGTTCGGTGACCCCTTGAGACATGAGGCCTCATAAGGACAAGAGGCCCGTTTGCTCGCTCAAGCAGAGTGTATAGAAGTCATCTCCTCCCCCTTTATAAGTTCGTTCGGTGACCCCTTGAGACACGAGGCCCGCATCTCGGAAACACAAGTCGAGAAACTTAGTCCCACCCGATGCAGGGTTGTGGCTACCCTGGTGAGTAATCAAGGTCATTAAGACCTCCCCCAAGTTTCCCCTTGCTTTACTGTCGAGTTTCTAAGGAAGTAAATCTCTCCTTAACCCAATCTCCCATTATAACCATTCCCTAACTACGGTTATCTAATTAGTATTCCGAGCTTAAGCCCGTCTTATTTATGTACCCATGTATATATATATATATATATATATATATCCATATTTATTGTTGTGCCTTTTTATTTAGTATGCATAAAAATCTATTTTTGTAATTGTGTTTGGTATATTCCTTGGTGACGCAGTTGCCGCTCTCTAGTCAAATCGCACTCTTAGATCAATAACATTTGTCGCCTTGATTGTTTTACCTTAGAGCCTGTGTGCGCATATTCACGTAAACTTGACCATACTACGACATACTTAATTCTTGATTATTCGTTGGGTTTCTCTAAAATGCATGTTTTTTTTACTGGATCCATATATTTTCCAATGGGAATTGTTTCTGTTTTGTGATGTACATTTAAAAAGATTATTTTTTAATATGCTGCATGTTTTGGTTTGTTTTCCTTGTGATTTTTATTGGGGATCTTGACTAATGAGTCCCATCACGAAAACCCCGAAATTACAGATTATCCTTTTATTAGGATTTGTTAAAATGATATAAATTATAAAAGGATACAAACCTATATTGAGCTAGGCCTGTTCCCAAATAAATCTTCACACAACAAGCAAAACTAAAGGTGAAAAAATGCACGCTGAGCTTATAGAGTAGAGAGTATGCTCATCCCTTTTAGGTAAACTCTGCCGCCAACAGCACTAAATTAAATACCATGTAAGAAGCATCCCTTCTCTAAAAATTACTAAAACCGCAATTTAGAGTAAACAAGCCCCTCCATAGTCCTAGGGACAAGAGCTTGTGGCCATGTTGTCAAGACTGGAACATTCTAAAATAATATACCGGATTGTCTTGGAACGAGACAGTCTTCAGATTGAGTGTCTTCGAAGCAGAGGCGACAAAATATGTTAGGAGAAATGGCGTGTTGAAATAGCGCTTAAATATACATTCCTCTCTGTCTTCTCCCATGTAATTTGCTATGGAACTGGAAGAGCTGATCTGATTGGTTTCATGCAATTAGATGAAGGGAAATGAAAATGCTGGTTAGGTTGTCCATTCCGTAAGGACTGTTTTGCCATCTTGTGTCCAGGAACCCAAAAGAAAGTCATCGCACCTTCTTTTCAGCTGAAAACAGTTTGGGCAAATGGATAGTAAAAAAGACGGAGTGCTTAGATTCAAATGTTCCGATGGCAACCGCTGCGTTCTATTTGACGCTATAAAATATAAAATATAAACCGTCCACGAGGCGTAATTACTAGTATCTGGATTTGCAATACAAATAGCTCAGATGTAAAGAGACAGCCTATGGTAGTCCTCCAGAATCAGACAAGTAGGCGAAAGTACTGTTGTCCGCCTGGGAACCATTACTTTGTGCACGTGGATTGAATTATCTCCCTTCAGCATTTCCTGTTCAGCATCCGGATGCTAGAACTCTCATCCCTAGACTAGCTCAAAATAAACGAAGGAACGGTCAAAAATAAAATAGTAGATCTATCAATCCCTCAAGTGATGACTACAACAGAACCTGAATTTACGATTGTAAGCCTTAGGGGTAGCCAAGAGATGGTACAACTCTACAACTTCCCTGCTCGCCCTATTTAGCAATAGATCGGGGTAGGGGTAAAAAGGCTGATACCGTCAGACATACACCGCCTTAGATTTGGCTTGAACAAAGAGAAACCAGTGCGTTTCGGCATTACGGGAGATAGGGTTAACATCTTGTTGGAGGCAATTCTCTAAGGAAAGCTTCTTGGTTCCACCAAAGAGATCTAAATTTAGGCTAGGAGAGCGTAGCGAGAACATATTCTTGCATGAATTAGGAGATATGTTTTAGACTCAAGGCATTGTGAATGATAATTATTAGGTCACCTATTGCGGGAATACGCAAAATTTAGGATCTTGCTGGAATACGCAGAATCTAAGATCTTTAGGAACTCAGACCCAAGATTTGTCAGCTTTCCTATCTAAACTTAATATGAAGAGTTTCTATGAGACCGTCTCAGCTTTGCTTATTATATGCATTCTCAGATTCAAAAAGCAGCATAGCAAAATGCTGCCCACCAAGAACAGCTTCCCAGATACCAATTTCGCTATAACTGTGCATATGACATCGAATTGAACTTGCGAAAGCTACAATGGGCAGGAAGCAGGTGACATCCGCTGTCAGTAAATTAAATTGCCCTGCGTTAAACCAATTTCTCCATCAACATTGACACGCAGAAACCTTTGGAAATTGACTAGATAGCGAGGAGTTTAAAGGGACGTTTACCTGTTTACCCAAAACAAGCATGTTAGTCATTATCCAAGAATTGAGTAGATATCCTCTGCCTATAACCGGGTAAAAAACTAATAGAATTTTATGCCTCGCACACTGACGTATCGAAGCATGGCGTGAAGGCTATGGTTCTTTTAATAGATTTCTGAACATAATTTTGAATATTTCTCAGGAGATAAGATGAAGTGGACATGGAACGTATATGGACAAGGACCATACAAAAGGCTTTGTGCCAAAATATGGCTTTGATTCAGTTTACGTTTTGCAGAGAAAACGGGTCTGACGTGAAGTTATCTCCCTCTTCTACCCGCTGAGCTCCCACGCCATTTTTGTTTGCTAGGTATGTTTTTTAATATTTTAAGTGTCTGATGTAAGTTTTAAGAGTTACATTATAGTTCACAATGTTTGTGAATATTGCATGATTCTGCTGTTTAATGTTTCCATGGAGAATATGATCATTGTGAAGAGAAATGAGTGCGATTAATAATGGTAACCAGCATGGGGATTTCTGTTTTTATGTTAATATAAAATGGCCCGTAGTACACGGTCCGTAAAAAAATTGGAAATTCTTGAAAATTATACTAATATGAAGATTTCGTTTTTAAACTACTGTATGTTGATCATGAAACAGTTTTTAGTGTTTAAAATGTGAAAAACGCCTAAAAATGAATAAAAATACAAGATATCAAAGTGCAAAATAATTGACCATTTTATCGGTGTAAAATGATGTAATATTTGTCATTACCTAACATTATTTTACGTAAGAAGATTTCACTATATACAGTGCTGTACTAATTGCATTAAGTAATAGGATTAGTACTTATATTTTAAAAATGATATACAATGAGGGCTGTGCATTAATTGCTCAAAAATGTTCTATAAATTTAGCAATTTATTATTTTTTTATTACTTTTTATAAATATGTAAAGATGCAGTAAAATAACAATTCTAACCATTTTTTTTATATTATAGCTTCTGATAACATCTGTTTATTATCTAGTGGTAATAGATCCTTTAATTTCAGTTGTAGCATATCAAAAAAAATTACAAAAAATGGTACCAATGGAGTAAGTAGCATATCCTACATGATCACGATCCCTGCAAAAACATTTTTTTCCCAAATGAGACTATAAATCTGAACTGGTAAACATATTTCAAAGTTACCCTGTGGGAACGATTGAGTTCTGCCTACTTTAGTTTTGATGACCAAAAAAACACTAGCAGTACGTTCTGTGTCCACCTGAACCTACACCAAAAATTTATGTTATATATGTCCAATTCGATTATTTTTAGAAATCTGAAGAAAAGATTTTGCGAAACTTGGGGAAAAATAAAAAAAAATGTTGACAAAGAATATAGAGTAGTAATATTGATTCTTGAATGAAACATAAAAAAAACACAAATTCTTTTGGCAGACTCGTTGAAACTCCGAAGGTAGCAAAGAAAGAAGAAAAATCTTACTACAAGTGGAGGACAAAGTAAATCGATTTATTACCTACTATAAATCTTTCAATTATTAGCCATGAACTATATTTCAAATTACATGCCGCATGTACTGCCTCTAGCACAGTAGTTACATATCGTACAGTTTATTATCACCTCGACTGAGAAAGATATTGGCCATCACTTATGTTAGAATTTAAACTGGCAAGATACTTGGCGGGAAAATTATCTCTGCTAGCAAAGAATGAATACACAATCACCAATTCACTCATTTTTTAAGCGGAATTGATTGAATAGAAAGCAGATTCTACTAGCTTTTCAGTGAGTAGCGAAATTGAATCACTGTTTACAAACATACCATGAAATGAAACAAAGATTATTATTTTACACAGAATTTTTAAGGATTCCCGAAATTTTTATAATTTTAATAAATTACAATTTACTCGTAAGTCAATAACACATAGTAGAAAATTACGCTTATTGTTAAAGAAATACTTTTGTCAAATAAAATTTAAAATTACCTTCATTGAAAAAATAAATATAAAATATATCTTTAAGATGAAAGATCCGATTCCAAAGAGCCTTATGAGATCAAATATATATTTAATGAAATATACAGGGTGTTCGAAAGCAAATACTTCGGAAGTTCCGCGAGAAATCTAAAAGGAATGTTCTGTTCAGAAATGTGCATAATTAAAAGAACAGGTAGGATACCCCAAATGAAAGAAAATTCATCGATAGGAGAATGTAAAAGTGATTTTTCCGTAGAATTCTTTGAAAGTTTTAATTCACCTTTATTTTTATTACCATTCTTATTCTCTAGAAACTGAATATATTAAACAACTCATCCCTATCCTAGAAACTGAATATATTAAACAACTCATCCCTATCCTAGAAACTAAATATATTAAACAACTCATCCCAATATAAAATAGTGATTAATTCTCGTCGCTTTCCTTTTTACTTTTCGATTTGGGTTACGGGGTGTTTTTTGTCGGGTCAATCAGGACCATTGTAACTTGGGAAAAGATTAAAAACTTATAAACAAAAATAGGGGAATATTATATAAAAAAACATAAGTTCTATTAGTAGACTGCTCGAAATTCCAAAGGAGCCAAAAGGCAGAGAAAAATTGCATTACAATTGGAGGAGAAAGTAAATCGATTTCTTAACAACTGTAAATCTCATTCAAATACCAGACATGAACTTTTCTACCGATTACATGCCACAGGTTCTGGCCAAGTAGAATTTTATCGTTTACATAAAATTTGCAAACTTAGAATCCAAATGTTCCTCTTCTTGGTCTGTTTGGGTTTACTAGAATAACAACTGGAAAATAAGTTGTGGATTTACTATCACCACAAATTCGTACAAGTTTTAAGGGGAATTAATTGCATATATATATATATTCTGGTAGTTTTTTATTGAGTTACACTATTCAGTCACCTTTTACAAACATACCATTAATAAAACAAAAACTATTATTTTTGACAAAATCTTTAAGGATTGCCCAAATTTTCAGAGATTCAGTGATTCACAATTTACTTATTCGTTAGAGCTGTTTTTTGGATGTCTCGGTGTTTAACATTGAAATCCATATTAAACAGCAAATCGATAGAATTAGTATGGGGTCCCCATTCGGCTCTTCGGCAGCAGATTATTTTACATGCATTTTGAGGAGAGGATTTTTATCACCTTGTTGATTCATGTAGACGAACTTTTCATAGTCGTTTCTTAGATGACTCCATAGCGATAATTAAACAACATGGTCAAGCTTAAAAATTTCTTAACTTTTTAAACACAATCCACCCTAGACACACTATTGAGTAAAATAAGAGAAAGATTTACGTTTAGTAAAATATTTTCAAATATACAATGAGTAGTTGAATGAAATTTTCATTGTACATAAATGCATCAATTTAGTATATTTTATGAAGCTTTAATATCAAACAATCGTATATTCCACAAAATATACTAAATGCACTAATAAAATAAATAACCCTGTTCAACAATCCTTTAAAAGTTGTATGGTCCTTAAATGAGATTAATTAATTCTTATCCATTTTCAAACACTGAATCCAAATATGACCTTGAAAATTGTTTATTAGTTATACATAGGTTTAAAGATACGCTGCATGTAATAGTTGGTTATATTATTATAACGTACATAATGTTGACTCCGTTTTAAACTCTAATTCCTATCCACTCTCTGCTTTTTTGCTTGCTGCTTATAGTGAGCTTAAGGATCATCTCTTCCCAATGTCAAGCACTAGTGTGCAAGCATTGTTTTACTCAATTAACCGTGGTACCGCTTTTTCATGGTTGAAATAATTTGGTTAAACCTCTCACCATGTTCGTCACTAAATGCCCCTGAGTTCATTAGAAAAAAGTCTAAAGGTGAGTCGAAAAATTTGATTTTAAGTCACATGTTAGATCTCATATTCTTGATAGCCTTCATAAGGTTTTCCACAAATTCTTCATAATTTCTTTCCTTTATTATTCCAAGAAATCCCCTTGCCACTAACTTGAATGCTTCCTAAAAAGCTTTCCGCATGAAGGGCTGATTCACTATCACCATCTTTAGGAAGCTCTCAATTCTAATGACCAAAGACAACTTGCTCCTTTATCTTAGCTTCGTTCAGTGAGGAGAATTTTGGTGTTAAATACTTGAATCCCTGAACAATTTAGCACTGTTGCGCCAGATTTCTCGAAGAAGAATTATGCGATGATGCCTCTGGCTGAGATTTTAGTCCATACCGTGCACTTAAGGGAGCATAAGGGCTTGATGGCTACCTCATTTGGTTTGGAGGTCCACCAAGAGACACTTGTCTTAGAGTTTACCTTTCTTTCAAGATGAAAGTGATCTTCATCTCAGGTCCAAAGGAGGTTAAGGAAAGTTGGGGTCTCCTAAATTTTCTCCAGTAACCTTACTGTCATAGCCTTTCTCTGCTCATTGTCTGAGGCTGTAAGGATCTGTTTCGTATATATTCTGTTTGGGTAGGCCTTTACATCCATTACTAACACTCTCCTCTGCAAGTCCTCACGGGATATACCGAGGGACTGACTTGGTTTGCGCAGTGAGCATTTTGGACTCTGCTGAACTAATTCTCTTAGGCTCTCGACCAGCTCAGATGTAGGCTTCCTGGGTTGTTCCGAATGGCTTGGACGGTTGTCACTGGCTGTATTAACCTTCTTAACCTACTTAAAGGTATCTGATTTTAACCAGTTAATCGGTTGACCCATCTTAAGCCTGTGGACGGCTAAAGCATTATTGGAATATCCCTTAGAGACTACGTTTTGCTGTTGCTTGCTTCTTACAAATATATTTTTAGATGTTTAACCTACATTGAATAAATTACAATCCAAATAGCGTATATATACTATTTATTACATTATTATCTTCCCTGGGCCTATATTTTAGTAACATATTTTTTAATTCATTTAATTACTACACTTATATTATTTTTTAATTTATTTAATAACTACACTTATATTAAATTGCTATAACATTGGCGGTGCATAGAAAAAATTATCATGGTAAGGTAAAAGTAATATGTTGTTATAAGGTTCTGTTTTCCTTAACTTGCGATTGTAAGTAGAATGTCTTTTTGGCTTTATTCAGGCAGTTTTCTCCAAAATATTTCGGCTAGCATAAATTAGAGGCCACCTCTTTACTTTTTTATAAACTCTTTATCTATATAGACATGACTAAATATTCTAAGTGCCCTAATATACATGGAAGAAAATAATAATAATTTAATATTTTTAGAATAAACTGAATAAAAAAAAGAAAATTTAAACCTATCTGGTTGTCCACTTATTAGAACAATTAAGAAAGAAATATTATTTTCTTTTTATATAAAGTATATTTAATTGACGGAAGCAATGAATTAATTACACTGTCCAACAATGATTTTTCTACAGAAATGAGAAAGTAGTTTTCTATTGTAGTTTATTGCGTAGATTACAAAATTGCCATTTATTTTTCATGAAATGACTTCAATTATTTTAAATCTGCATATTTATTTTTTCATTAATATTAGATTATTAACTATATAGAGGTATGAAACATTTGTTATTATTTTTATTTGATTTGACAAAAGGTACAAAGATAAGTGGAAACAAAAAGCTTTTTCATCTAAAGAAATTAATATGTCCTTTTAATACATTTCAGAGTCTGGTAGTCTAAAAATATATTTAAAACTATAAAGAGGATTTAAGATTTTCTCAAAATTGCTGCAATCTATACAATAGTTATATAATTTTAGAATATTTAGTCTTCTTTTTATGTACAGCATCTTGTCTGTCTCTGTGAACGGTGACGCAAAAGTCAGCAAGCATTGCGGGACTCCTTTTTCTTTTATAACGATTTTCTGTAGTAGCAATATCTTAGTGGAATCTTTCACCATGCTCATCGCTAACGTCTGCTGGATTCTCTGGAAAGAAAGACAAATAAGAATGCAAAAAAATGCACCTTTAGTGACATAATACATCCCAATTCATTATAAGACCTAATCAAATTAGGAACAAAAATGTGGTAATTTTCAGATTTGTGCCTTCTAACGAAACCATTACATACACTTTGGAAACTATGCTAGGCCTCAAATTCTAGCTTGCTTAATTTTGCCTCAAACTCACTATCCACCATAAGTGGTTGAATCTAAGGCCCAACAACTATTCCTTCTTTAATTTTAGCATCACTAATCTTAGGAAATTTTGTTTTTAAATATAAGAAGGATGGCTGGTCATACTTTAAGTCTTTCACAGATTGTTTTATTAAACCTAATTTTATGTGAAATGTGGCAAAATTATGTTTTGCTTAGGAACTAATGGTTCAGGTATAACATTATGACAACCTACTTTTGTTTTTTCACTTAAAATGGATACTACTTAAGGTCAGCATAAATCAACCATTAATATTCACTGTATTTAATGCTTTTTAAAATGAAATCTAAATTCTCATAAGTTTGTTTCAAAACAACTGAGTGAGCTACTGCTATCAATGGTAGTTTATTTCCAATATGCAGAAGCACGGCTTCACTACTATATTAAGAAGCGTCAATGAAAAGTCTCCATTGACTGGGTTCATAATGTATATCTAATTCTTCAAAGAGACGTGGAATATTATTAGAGTAGTAGCATAAATTGTTGTCAAATGAAAATTGTTCTTGTATATTGTTTGATCGAATGGGAAACGTAGTAATTCGAACACCTTCTGCGACCAAATTTCCTTCTTTCAGTCTCGAGGCCAGTAATTCACTCTCTTGTTTTATTAAATTAAGATCTCTTACAAGATCATCTAGATCAAGTTGTAATAAAGGTTTTGGAGTAGAATAAACCGTTTCAGGAACATAAATTTCAGTTTCTGGTTCACATGATTCCATATCTAATTCTTCAGAGTTAGGCTCATCAATTTCTGCAGGTGGTTTAGTTACTAGGAGCCAATTTTACATCCTAAAATACAAATTATATATTTTTTTCACTAGAGAAGAAAGTTTTCTTTGATTTTTTTAAATGATACTAAACCAAGTATGTAGCAGAATTTACCTGAGCTATTTCTACACTGTGCTCTTAACATTTTAATAAAAATTGTTGCTTTTATTTAAAATTTTATCTAGTTAAATAACCTAAAAATAAGAAAGAAAAGAATGAAATTCGGTAAAATCTTCAAAGTTCGACAAAAATAGTAATTGGCAACTTACAAAAAAACTGGAGGTATTTCGATAAAAACTACTTCGATTCTTTAAATCTATACATAAAACTACATTAAAAAAATGTTATTCTAATCTTTGTAGTCATCAAAAAGTTCAATTTTGTTAGAGAGTGTTATTAAAAGAATACCACTGATGTCAAAATCTCTCTAGAAAATTCCCAGGACATCGTCCACCTAGCGGTACCAAACAATTTATTTAGTAAGGTAAGAGTAGTAATAAGAAATACCAGAGTTCTTGAACTTCTTCAGGAACGTCACTCATACGACTGGGCATCCATCCAGTTCTTTAAAACGAGAAACTTCAAGAAGCCTTTTTGTAAAACATAGCATTTAATTTGATAAAAATTGGGATTCTAAATGTTCCTGCGCTTCTTCACCAATGTAAATTTTTGATAAATAAACAATAAAGATCAAGTCAATGATGCTGTTAGAAAACGGGAATAATAAAAATTCCTTACAACATTTTATTGAAAATTATTGTTCAATTATCTATCTATATATCTATATATATATATATATATATATATATATATATATATATATATATATATATATATATATATATATATATATATATGTATATATATATAGATCTATATATGTATTGGAAATATCACGAAAGTTAGAGCGTGATAACTATAAATATGAATATGTACTACGGAAGGAAACTGAATAAAAAGCGGTTGGAGTTAGTACTTTCGTCTATTCGATATTTTCAAACTTAATGGTAAGAAAAATAAGACACCCAGTATTTATACAAACCACGTTTTCCTATGAGGTCAACATTTTAATGCTATCAGATAAGTCAGATTTTAGAAAAAGTGATAAATCCGACTTATCTGATAGCATTAAAATGATGACCTCATCCCAGGGAAACGTGGTTTGTATAAATACTGGGTGTCTTATTTTTCTTACCATTGAGTTTGAAAATGTCGAATAGACGAAAGTACTAACTCCAATCCGCTTTTTATTCAGTTTCCTTCCGTAGTACATATTCATATATATATATATATATATATATATATATATATATATATATATATATATATGCATATATATATATATATATATATATATATATATATATATATATATATATATATATGCATATATATATATATATATATATATATATATATATATATATATATATATATATATATATATATATAAATATTAATGCGGGTAAGAAGGCAATTTTTAGGTACCTAAGCTCTCCATCGAAGCCCTCGGAAGGAGCTCTTCTCACATACACGAGAAGATAACGCATAAAATAAGCTTATTTTAAGCGTTATATTCTCGTGTATGTGAGAAGAGCTTTTTTCGAGGGCACCAATGAAGAGGTAGTTAGCTAAAAATTGCTTTCTAACTGCATAATTATTGTATGATTGCGTAAGTGCCAATAATTCTCGATATATGTATATATATATATATATATATATAGAGAGAGAGAGAGAGAGGGAGAGAGAGAGAGAGAGAGAGAGAGAGAGAGAGAGAGAGAGAGAGAGAGAGAGAGAGAGAGAGAGAGAGAGAGAGAGAGAGAGAAAGAAAGAGATTTACTAGAAAGAAAAAACTAAAATATTTCCCTGAAACGACATTTTTGTTAACAAACAGACTCAATTTATTCCAAAGATAACAAAGGCGTCAGAAAGGTAAATATAGGGAAGGAATTCCACAGAACAGGCTAACAATTAAGTAAAAAAAGAAGAGAGAATCCCTAACCTTTAATCTATATCGTAAACTTGAGAGTAGATAGAGTTTAGAACAGCATAATTCTAATTAATTCTCAGAGATTGTATGAAATTCTGAAAATTAAGGATCGCAGGTGTTCGTGATTTAAGTGTAGAATATTGTAATGGAGTGACTAGTAGAAGATATATGTGGAAGTATGATTTCGAACGCGCCTTGTGGCTTAATTTCTTTCAGGCCTGCTGGCGCCAGCTATGTTTGTTTTCATTTATGAACACCGTCCCTCACTCTGATAACGTTTACTACCGGTCTGGCGGCCGCTGGTGTCTCCCTCGTCAAAACGCCACTTATCAAACTCTTTTGTTTGCATTGTCTGAGGTTATGCTATTCCATAGGGCTTCGCTCGTCTTGCGTCTTCCCCTAAACTCCAGACGAACTCCCCTATTTAAGAGGAGGTGCATAGTTCTGATCAGGGAGTACGAATTAGGAATTCTTTAGCTCAGGTCAAGTGTATCTGTATCCATGTCGAAACGAGCTTCTTCGCCGTGATCTCTTGAGCAGATTCTCTCCGTAATCCGCTCTGTTCAGGAGGAAGATTACCACTACTTTATTGCGTCTCGAAAGACTATGCTGGGCTCACCTCTTCTCATCCGTCTTCGTGGAGATTGTACGCCATCCGTTGACGAGTCTCTAATGTGGTTGCTCCCCCCCTTTTGGAAATTGGAGTAATCGGAACCTGTTGATGTTCCCTGAACGCTCATAGCCCGAGTTTGTTTACAAAACCTGGCCACTGGTCTTCCACTCCCTTCGATTATCTGAGGTAATCCAGAATCCTACCCTCATAAGTCAATTCATTCTCTCAAGTAATAAAAAGATCCCATAATCACATAACGAAAAGATTTAGTAATCTTACTTCTCCTATTTAAACCGTCGAATTGATAAATAATTCCTAGGCCGCGCTTCCATTAATTTCTGCGCGCTCTAAATTTCCTTGTAAAGCTAACCTTCGTGCAAATTTCCATTATTATTCCTGTCTCCATTTTTAATCATTTATCTCGTATTAAAGCTTATTTTTGTAGAGACGTTTCCTTAAATATTTCCTGAGTTAAATTTGGCAAGCGAGTTCCCCTTTCGAATAGCCAACCAGTAATTAAGTCACACTCTTACTTTGGGAGGCCATTGCCTTCACTTCGCTGCATAGCTGCCTGAGTACAGGGCAGAGATTTGCTGATCTGACTTAATTACGTATGTACCCATATTAGATCGTGGGACATACTGTGTCGTTCCTCCATACCTATAAATATATATATATATATATATATATATATATATATATATATATATATATATTATATATATATATACATATATATATGAAAAGAACCCGTAAATTTCAATTCCCCCCCTCCACCGTATTTTTTTTTTACAGGTTTGCCTATGTCACTCAGAATTATTTATTTAAAGATTGTGGAACTAATAATCTTTTTCTTCTCTTTTTAAATTATTTTATTTGTGGTAGACCTCTATTAATCATGAGCCGGTTTAAGAGTGCGAAGATTTTAAATCCGATAGGGATTAAATCTTCTCAGACTCATTTTGGTCTAATATTTATCTGGTGTGCATTTTTCTTTTTTGTGGTATATCTCAGTGGGTTAATTTTGTGGGAGACTACAGTGAAAGCACAATAACTATGTATATCGCGTATTCTGTATACGTACGAGTGCAAGCCGTGGGCGTAGCGTCAGAATGTTATCGTTAGACAGATACCTTAATCACTGGCACCTCTTGGAACTAACAGGGAAGGATGTAATTGCTTATGTCCAGGAAGAAGAGAGGATTGAAAGGGAAGAAACAATGGAAAGAGAGAAAATAGAGGCTAAAGAAAAAAGAGAAAAAGAGGAAAGAGAGGCTGAAGAAATAAGAGAGCAGAGAAAAGCAGAAGAAAGGGAAAGAGCAGGACTAGGCGAGCGAGAGTTTAATAGAGACTACCTTAAGACGCTTTTTATAAGTTCACGTAATGAACGTCCTCAAACGCCTTCCGTTAAATTACCAGTTTATAAGGATGGTGAAGATTTTTGTGCTTATTTCATACAATTCGAGAAAAGATTTGAAGTAAACTCTTGGGATATTGAAGAACATGGAGTCGCCCGCTTACTCCCCCTATAAAATTTCCACCTGAACCAAAATTTCATATCCCTTCCCCATGTGTCCATCATAAATTACTCGACCCTTAAAGCCGAATTGTTGTCGGCCATTAATATGAATCCGGATTTTTATTGGGCTAAGTTCCGACAGGCCAGGAATTTTTCCTGATCAGATATCGCTAGTTTGGTTTCCCTCTTTAGAGAAGCCTACAATTTTGATTGAATGCGGATCAGGTCGGCCGAAACTTTGAGTGTTTGTAAGATTTCGTCCCGCGGGATCAATTGATAGCTGCACTGCAGCTGAAATCCGTTTATTCATTAAAGATAGACGAGCATCTACCTTTAAGGAATGCTTGTAGGAGGCAGATGTATACGCGTCTAGCCAGGGCCTGTACCCGAAGGACCCTAAGAAATCGCCCAAGAAAAAAAATCCTTCCAATGTCTCTCACCGAAATTCTACCGAGTTTGTTAAGGTTAATGGTATCACCAACCCAAAGATTGCCCTCAAAAACCGAGCGATGTCAATCCCCTTGTTACTAATTTCCCCCAGGTCTATTACCTTCAGTAGCCTATCGTGTGCTTGATATGTGGCGTGGCCAGGCAGGTGAAGACTAATTGCTCCCAAAATTCCCAATTCCGATCGTTTCCAGTACAACAAGTACACCCAGTAAATACCTCACTCTCTCAGCCCCTTGCTAATCGTCAACTTGCTCTTCAACAAAAGCTCGCCGGGTGGGCTTGAGTTTGAAAAGGGATCGGTAAATGGGTGCCGTGTATCACCCCTGGTGGGAGATACTGGGTTTACCTGTAGCGTCGTATCAAAAGAATTGCTCCCGCCAGTAGGCCCCGATCATAAGAAGTATGCTGTTTTCCATGATTACTTGGGACGCGCTAACGAGTTCCCTGTGGTTCGATGCTTCTTAAAGTGCCAATACTTCACTTGGAGTGTGGAGGCCGTGGCCGCTCCCATTAATGTTCTGCACCGTATTAATCCACCAGAACCGCCAGATTTCCCCTAATCCGGTTGCCCAGCCTGTCCTTACAAGGACTTAGGCAATAAAAGAGATTGAGACCACAGACTCATTGCTCCCAAAATTCCCAATTCCGATCGTTTCCAGTACAACAAGTACACCCAGTAAATACCTCACTCTCTCAGCCCCTTGCTAATCGTCAACTTGCTCTTCAACAAAAGCTCGCCGGGTGGACTTGAGTTTGAAAAGGGATCGGTAAATGGGTGCCGTGTATCACCCCTGGTGGGAGATACTGGATTTACCTGTAGCGTCGTATCAAAAGAATTGCTCCCGCCAGTAGGCCCCGATCATAAGAAGTATGCTGTTTTCCATGATTACTTGGGACGCGCTAACGAGTTCCCTGTGGTTCGATGCTTCTTAACGTGCCAATACTTCACTTGGAGTGTGGAGGCCGTGGCCGCTCCCATTAATGTTCTGCACCGTATTAATCCACCAGAACCGCCAGATTTCCCCTAATCCGGTTGCCCAGCCTGTCCTTACAAGGACTCAGGCAATAAAAGAGATTGAGACCACAGAACCTCTGGAAACCCTGTATGCCCCTGAATTCGGGCCCCATCAGCACAAAGAATTTGCGAACGAGCAAAAGAAATATCTTTCCTTCCAGCCTCTTTGGGTAAAGGCCCATAAAGGCGACCTAGTGCCTGATTGCGGTCCAAGGAAGGTTAGGTACCTCATCAAGAACGACCTTCTTTTTCGCGCGCAGTTGATTAGAGAAAGGTGCGAACATATTTGCCCTTCTTATCCCTCGCGCTCGCGTTCCCGATTTCCCCCCAAATTGCCCATGATGGGCGGATGGCGGGCCATTTTATTCACAATAAAACGGCCCAAAGGATCTTTAAGTATTTCTTCCGGCCCGGCGCTGCCAGGAAGATAGCGAAATTTTGTAAATCCTGCGACATTTTTCAGAAGATAACAGAAAAAGGACGAGTCACCCCGGTACCCCTGCAAAGGACACCCATTGTGTCGAAACTCTTCTTTAGGGTGGCCATCGATCTAATTGTCCCAATACATCCCCCTTCAAGCGAAGGACATTCCTATATCCTTACCCTGGTGGACTTCGCTATGAGGTTCCCCGACGCGGCTCCCCTTAAAAGGATAGACAGTCTAACATGCGCCGATGCATTAATAACCATCTTCTCACGGGTCGGCATCCCGAAAGAAATTCTATTTAATCGTGGTTGACAATTTATTAATTACACATACTCGTCGGTGGTACCGCTTGAACATGCTAATTTAATAAAGTTTATTACTGGAGGTGGTCTGAATTAAATAATCCACAGGTCCTCGGGCTTCCAAGACAGGGAAGGGACCTTTCCATTGCGAAAGGAAGTTTTACGAGTCGGTAGGGGGAAGGAGTAAAACTTCGCACCTGGTCGAAGATGCTAATCTTTCGCCTTCACATCGAGATACGTTCGGTACCTCAAATCACACACATAATAATAGCTTCTCTTAATTAAACCCCTTTTTACGACCCCCTTTCACTCTGCTGGTAATGGGGTCTGTGAGAAGTTAAACAGCACTCTAAAAATTGTCCTAAAGAAGCTGTGCCTCAACAGTGTCAACTTTATCTTCCCGCCTTTTTTTTGCTTGCCGTGAGATTCCTCAAATGGCCCTTAGGTTCGCGTCGTTGAAACTCCTTTATGGGCAAAATGTCCGACCTCCTATGAGCATCCTTAGTGAATTGTTGTCAAACCCCGCCTTGACGACGAAGTTAAAAACTCCTATTCTTATGTGTGTGATTTAAGGTACCGTACGTATCTCGATGTGAAGGCGAAAGATTAGCATCTTCGACCAGGTGCGAAGTTTTACTCCTCCCCCCTACCGACTCGTACAACTTCCTTTCGCAATGGAAAGGTCCCTTCCCTGTCTTGGAAGCTCGAGGACCTGTGGATTATTTAATTCAGACCACCTCCAGTAATAAACTTTATTAAATTAGCATGTTCAAGCGGTACCACCGACGAGTATGTGTAATTAATATCGTCAACTCTAGACGATTTTGCGGATAACAGGGAGTCTCAAACTCGAAGAACCAGGAATTTTGAAGGAGATACGAGATAAGAGGGCCCGCACAATTCTCCGGGAAGAAGGGAGCTCGATAAATTTCCTCTGAACAGGGACCAAAGCTTCACGATTAGATATCTTTTAGTGAGATCTTACGACGTGGTATGACTCTAACTGGGGTTGCCGCACTTCGATGGGGAACAAAGAAACAGTCAGAACGGATTGCCTGGCGGTCACTCAAACTCCTCGAGGAGTGGCGAACTCGGTGTAAATAGCCGGGTGGCTGGTCCGATAGATAGCCCTAGGGCATGGCCATCCCTAGAGGATTCTCGATGTCAGTCTATGGAAACTTACTTCGAGATAATGAGTCAGATCGGGCCACGAAATTTGCCTCATGATGTCGAGGTAGGGTTAGTACGGCTGCTCTCGTGGAAGAATAGGCATCCCTGGGAAGCATGGGGTGATAACTCGGCGTTATCGCCGGGGAAGGGGGAGCCAAGAACGTCCCTAAGAAAATAGAGCTAGGTCGGGTGACTCAGCGCGGGACTGCTTCTGTCTCGAAGATTCTAAACTTTCCACTCTAAGGAACACGTGGTTTAGAGCAAAGGAGCAGAAAGGGGTATACCGAAAGGAGCTTCCTTTCCCGCTGGTCCTTCAAGGGCATCTACTCACATAAGTCATCCATCAGAACGGTCAGTAGCAGACTCCTTGCACAAGGTCTGAAATCATGTAATGCCTGTCAAAACCATCTGCTAAACACTCAACAGTAGAGACGTTGATTAGTTTGCACACACATTTTGGGTAACTGAACCATTTATCAGTAGGTAAGTGGTTATGTTCTGACAAGTCTACTTTACAGGTATTCTCCTCTAAGGCAAATTCAGAGCCTGCTGTAGGCCAGAAGAGCAGTGAATCGTGAGCACATATAGCCAACAGTACAACATGGTGACTGTTCTGTAATTGTTTCTGGCTGCATTTCAAGTTCAGATTCGGTATTGTCAAAGATTTGCATTCAGAGTGTAACAAGTTGCCTTGAGAAATTTCGTGCTCCTCTGAACCATAAATCTCTCCAAAAATCCCACGGATGTGATTATTCAGCAGTAACTTGCCCCCTCTCACAAGTCTGCGTTCCTCATAAATTGGCTCTGGGAATAAAATATTATGGTAAAAGAAATGGCCCATTCAGCATCCGGACTTGACTTCACTGCTAAACATCTAGCAAGACCCGAAAGACAGCGTAAGACGTCGTCATCCAGCCTCTAGTGAACACTTTAAGGCTTTATTAGCGAGAAGTGGGCCATCCTCACATCTCTCCGGGTCCGCACTCTCGTGCAGGGACTTTCCGCAGAATAAATTCTTCATCACTGCCAAGGGACTCTCGGCACGCTACTGACCTTCTGGTATCAGTAACTTCTACATATCTGTTAAATGTTCCTGATGTCACATTTTTTGTTATTTATTTAATAAAATTCATCTTGACTGATTTGGGAATATATAACTTGTTGATATTTATTCCACTCTATTTTATATTGTGTATATATTGATTTGGAAATAAAAACTTTACGATCAAGCATTTATCTAATTTCCTAAAGTTTTATATTTTTCATAAACTTTTATCTGCTGTTTCATAATTAAAAATCATCAAGCTTCATTATTTTACACTACACAAAAATAGGAACACTATGTAATTATATATAATTGTGAGGGTATGGAACGTACATACTCGCATGCCGCTAGACATTCGTGGGAACATAAGAAATTTGTCGTTTGAGTTGACTTTCGTTTCCTCTCTCTCTTCCCCACCCTTCCCCAACGGGCGACAGGAAGTCTGTCGAAAGAAGGCCTATCTCACAGAGAAGTTTAAATTCTATTTGCCTTCTTTATGATGCTATGGAGATTGTCCAGAATGCGCTGCGATAAGTGAGTTGGCGTGAATGCAATCTCTCTCTCGATTTCCCACAGTCTGCGGTATAAATGACAACGCCGTTCATCTCTCTACAACAGTGTCCCAAACCTACTTGCTTAACCCTCACGTTGAACGAGAGTCGTTGCCGTAACGTATCGACTGCCAACGCGCCACTGATTTAACTTGGTCAAATCAAAGTGTTCCTGAGGCAAATCCCGCCCCGCAAAGTCTGTGACTAGAAGAATACGCTCTGTTGCTCAACTTAACTTGAGAAAGAAAAGGAACATCCAAATAGTTACTGGAAGTTACTATTTGTTAGTGTCACATCCAGTTAGGAGTGAAATAACTAGAACTGCAGTCAGTAGCCCCGCCCAAACCCGTCGTCCTATCCCTCCTCTCCCCGAGTCGTCTCTCCAATCCATCACAATTAATGGTAATCTGTAAACCCAGCGTCCCTCTATTCTTAAATTACCTATTTAATTAACAGTAATTGATACTCCCATTAAGTCATTATAAATCTAGACGCCTAACGTCAATGTTTAATATTTAATCCTTATTTACCTAAATGCCCGTTTAACTATTGCTACTACTTATTATTTTTGTGTAATGTAAAGTTTAGTTTGTACGTGTGTTTATTTGTGGCTTCTCCTTTTTGACGTACCCTTGGCAAAACTTTAATTAAGAATCCCTTCGGCTAATTTATTCAACCTGTATTATGCACTCTTAGAATTCTACAAACACAAATTTTCCCCTAGTAACAAGTGGGACTTTTATAGTGAGAATCCTGGCTACGGCACAACCCGCCTCTAACCAGCTTTCACACGTTTAGTGGGAATTAAAGCCTATATATATATATATATATATATATATATATATATATATATATATATGATTTTAGATTATGTCATAGGGTCAATACCATCGACTTAAACAAAAGCGGTGCGTCCAGATCAAGTACTAGAATAATTACTGGCCAGACTATGAGCAATTCTACGACAATGATTGTTATCCATATTTGTGTCTTCCAAAGTTTTTATAGAACTGATTCCCCTTCTCTCTTTTTTATCCTTTCTATGGAATAAAAAGGTAGATTCTCAGAGCATGCTTTATTTAGAGTTATTTCTCTTTTATGTCTTCATTAGTCTCTGTAAAGTTTTAGAATAGCTAAAAGCATACGCGAGTAGCCTTATTCTTTTTTTGTCTTTTTTTAATCCTCATCTATAAGAAAAAGGCGATTCTCTAAACACTTTTTAAGAAAGTTTCCTCTCTTTTCAGGCAACCTGTGTATCTCTATAGCGTAAAATTACTTTGAGTAAGTCTTTTTTTACAGTGATCGCTGGCACGTAATTTCTAGACATCGTAACAGATAAATTTAAAAAAATTGATCATTTATAGGATTTGTCTATTATTATAAACTCACATTCACTACTATACAACCAAAAATATTTACCTTTTAGTAAGTAAAATATTTTATGAAGTTTGATGAAGGTTTTATTTAAGAAAAGTGGGGAAATGTAAGGCATTGCAATATTGAGATTTATTAAATTCTTCTATTATTTGGCTAATGTCAAAGAAAGGTTTAGGATGAATATATCACTGATCAAATCTATAGATCGATGGTGCAAAGACTTAAAACTAAATAAACTACTATAATATTTAAAAGAAATTAACAATAAATGTTTTAAACTGCCCCTTTTTAAATATTGTCTAAAACAACGGCCTTGATGCTCCCGATTAACTAATGAGGGAATTCGTTTTGCAGTTTCTCCTATTCTTATTAATTGACTTTTTTACATCATCAACAGTTAAATGTCGCGTTTTTTATATAGAACATTTAAGAGACTTTCCCCAAAGCATTCTATAGAGGATTCAATTCGTGGCTTCTTGTTGGCGATTTTTAATTGTCAACTTTAATAGCCTGGGGGAAGTCTGATTTGGCATTTATAATGTGAATTGCGGAATTCTCTTGCTGAAGAAGGCACATTTCTCCAAAGGTTATTTTTCCTTCTTCTTTAATACATGCTCTAACACGTGAATTATTAAGGCATCCAGCAATTAAAAAGTGATAAATCCCTATTTGCCCTGATTACTCACCACAATAAAACGCCTCCTTCACTTTCCTAGCGTCTGCAATAAGTAAGGTTTTCACGCTTTCATTTGCTCCAATAATAATTGTAACCTTAAGGACCATATGAATTGCAGGTTTTCTCGTCAAATAACAAAACCACATATGGTTCACCACCCCATGTTCGACGTAGGTGAGTAAATTCTCATGTGTCTTTATGGGAGGAGGGCAATAGAGAGCAGCCAATTCGCTTTTTTAGATGAAATTTATGCTTCAAGATCAGTCTTTGAACAGTGGATTAACAATCTTCCACCTCTCCTTGAATTTTAGAAATAAAGAAAAATGTAACTTTATAAAAGCTCTGACATTGCTCTTTTACCTCGTTTTGAAGGTTACTTTGGCCGTCCACCAGCACGAGCTTTATTTTAGTTTCAGAACCCTTTAAAATTTTGTCTACTGGATCTCTCTTTCGTCTGATGTTTTTGGCAATCTCGCGGTTATTCAATGTTCCCCTTTCAGTGCAATAACCGATCTCTACTCAAAATTGAAGAGTTGAATTTGAATAGGTATATTAGAAATTTTATCCAGAGATCTATGTATCAATCTTATACTAAATGATCTATCTGTATAACCCTGAAAAAGTTTATAGTGGCTTTATAGATTTGAAGTTATGATATGCTATACAAGATTAAAATTATTTTAATATTTCTTAAATTAATGAATAGAGAAGACTTTATTCCCGATAATTTACCGAAATATCAAAATGCCCAAGAGGACACAATAGCGATAGCCCAGTCGCTTTATAAGTAATATTGTTTTAAACTCAATGGGGATTTTTAATTTTGAACTTGGGTTTAATTGTGGAATTTGAGCGGTATGTTAGTAGAATTCTTAATGCTACGTAATCTTTTAGGTGTTTATATCATATATGCAATCATTTAGATGCTTTTATGTATATCTTTCATTGTCTACATCTAGTTTAACCTTGGGCTCCAAATCACAGAATTCGGCAAAATATTGCAGCCGTCCTAAAGTCGATCCCAACCAAGAATCTATTCGGGGACAAACAATAAGAGACCAAACTTCTAGTGAAAGCAACAATTTTTGTTATTGAAAGAGATAGACAGAACCATAATTTCATGTTTAGATTCAATTTCAAAGATTTTTACAATTATTGACATAGAGAACATTGCAAATCTAGTTGTTTGGAATATTAAATGCATCTCGTGCTGCATCTCGCGCTGATGATAATAATATAGAACAGCCAATCACTTATCATAAAATATGTTCGTATTTCAGTGTGCTTCAATATCTCCTTTCAACAATAGCAATTATTCTGATTCATTAAAAGAGATGTAGTTCTTTTGACCCTAGCGATTTGATCGCCAACTTTATTTAGCATGTTCTTAGATAAAACTGGTTAGAAGTAAATCATTGAATTAATTTTCAAACAGGAAGTGGCGAGAAAATCGTCAAATCGCCAATCTTGAGACCTTTCTCACCCTCCCTTAAATATTTTACTACAGAAACTGCCTTTTTGTGAATCGAAAACAGAGCTGCCAGAAATTACTGTGTTAAAGTAGAAATAGATTTATCAAAAATTGACAAAGATTAGCAAAGCTTTTTTCCAATAAAAAAAAATAATTTTCAAGCCCTACTTTTAAAAAATCCTTAAAACATCAATCTTCAAAATCTCAAACTTATGAAATATAATAGCATAAGCTTTCACAAATTGCAAGATATATGACAAAAAGCGCATAATCTAGCACCTCTGGTCGAAAAATAAACACTTATATTTTTCTAGTTTCCATATCCGCAGGTTTTTAGTATTTTTCTTTAAATAATTGCTACAATAATATTTTACAGTAAAATTTTGACAAATATTTGGGTATGTTAGAGTTAAATCCAAAACCAACTTATAGATAATAAGTATCTGTTCTAATCTTTTAAGAAGGAAGGCAGGGGAGAGAAAATCTGAGCAAAGAGAGTGGCTGATAAAAATTGGAAACCTCCTATTAAAGATAATCAGGAAAGCAAGTCGCAAATCATAATCAATTTTCATTTAATATATTCAGGACATAATTATGCACAACTTTCAGCTGGGTCAAAACAAATTTCATATTAAAATGGGGTCTGAATTATTCTTTCACTTCAAACAACGAGAGACACGAAGTTACAGGAATTCGTATTAATTGAGTGGGAGGGTAAATGCTTGCCTAGGTAAAACCTAATTCAAATGATAGACAATATCTAATCTAGTATATTAAGAAAAAAACGCTCTAAACAGCAAATTTCAGCAAAGAAAGCAGCTGATAAAATTAGAAAACTTTTAAAGATAACACTGGCATGAGTTTCAAAACCTTTTTTAAGGAATCCAACTAACTGATTTAGAATCATATTTGAATGTTGAATTTAAGAATAAAATTAGTTTTCTTGGATCAGGTCTGATTTCTAACATATGTTCAATCTATATTAGAAATTATATTCCAAAATAGTGCTTTTATCCAACCGTTTATTAGTTCTGTTTTGTCACATCTAGTGATGAGTTACAATATATAACCTATTGAGTCAGGGAGGCGAATCTTCAATCCTAATCAAATTTAATTTAATTTATTTAGGGAATTATTATGAAAATAAACAACCAACATTATGTGAAAATGGGCGCTAAATTAATCGTTCAGTTCCATCACATCTAGTGATGAGTTACAATATATAACCTATTGAGTCACGGAGGCGAATCTCCAATCCTAATCAAATTTAATTTAATTTATTTAGGGAATTATTATGAAAATAAACAACCAACATTATGTGAAAATGGGCGCTGAATTAATCGTTCAGTTCCATCACCCGGTGGTGACACGACGTTAGGAAAATTAGTATCCGAAAGGCAAAAAAGAAAATTCTAGAATCCGATCCCTATATAATATTCGAAAAAAAATGAGAATATATAAAAAGCTGTAGTCTGTTGCTTTTAATAAAGTATGGTAAAAATTCAAACTTTAGTTTTTTAAACTCATCGAAATATTGTAGGATATTATTTGTTTGAAGAAACCTTACAAAGTATTTAAGATTTAATGAAATAATTTCTAGAAATTTGTAAAAATTTAAGAAGTTGCATTAACATCCCAGAACTTGCCATCACACACCCCTGGAATTTATATAGCTTTCAAGAATATTCTGAAATACTATTTTAGAAAAACCTTTCACACAGTCTCCCAGATCAGCTATTATTTCAGCTCAAGCTACCGTAGTGAAGAAATGAGTAAAGAAATGGCATCAAGAGGCTGCAATCAATCTCCAGATTCATTTTATTCTATCAGTGGAGAGTGTCGTGGTATCGTAAGCGTTTCTCTTAGCAGCTGTGCAGAGCTAATGTGGTGTGACAGTGAGTCCTCATTGGGTTCGGGAAGTTCAAAGCGATTAAATTTATGCGATGGCGTATTCGTTGGCCGGGGAGTTCTTTAAATGCCATTCAAGACCATTAAAAGATTAAAGCCAAAATAATGATTTAATAACAAAAACAAGATAAAGATGAAAATATGTACATAGGCATAAATTGAGAAAAAATTTCGGGCTTAAGGAAATAATGACTCAATTACTAAAGAGACATTCAGGGGATAAATGCTCAACTCGGTCAGAAAGGAAAATAATGACAATAGGGGATAATCTTCGTGACGGAGTATAAAAGTTGGAAATGCTTTTACCTTGTAGACCTGATTCTTTATGAATGGAGGAGTAAAGCCAAAGCTCGGATTCTTCGGGCTGAGATAATCTTACGGCATGGGCGAAGTAATCTCAACGGCAGGATTGGATTACCTCGGCACAAGTGAGGTAATCTTGATTACTGAACAAATTACTCTTGAAAGGTGAGTAGAGTTATTCTTAACTTCGTTGCGAGAGGCTCCTTGATGAGGGAATAACTAAGCTCGAACAATAGAGCGATGTATTCTTGAAAACGAGATGAGATGCGTGGGCGCACAATTCTCAGATAAAATCCCGCTTCACGAATTTGCCTATTGACTATGGCTCAAATTCACGGCAATTAGTCTAGCCGACGAAACCGTCTAACTCTGATAGGAGGGGATGTATCCTCACGGAGAGCGGGCAGTACTCTCTCTCGAGTAACGGGAGACATTAGAATAAATACTCTGTTGGCTTGCTCGCTAGAAGGCCTCCGGAGCATTGCAGTCTTAAAGAGGTGGTGTGGCGCCATTGTTCGTTTACCAGACGATATAAGGCCTCAGGAAGACGTTCGTTTAGGCGGCGATCCTCGCTTCAAGGCGTGGGGAGTTAGCAGCAGGCTCGTCTCTGCGTCTGAGAGGGGAAACGGTCGGCGTGAGCAAACACACTGTGGACAGTGGCTGGCTGTTTCCATGCGAGAATTTATTTGCTGCCCCGCTTTTTGAAATCCTGCTTAAGGCCACGTGGCCTCTATTCGACCGGTGTTGGGGGGGCGGGAGTAAAGGTGGACCTTCAAGGTCGTCCTCTCACAGAGAGTTTATCAAAACAAGATCAGAAATGTCTGTTGCGAGAGCATCTAGGAGAATGTATGAAGACTACAAAACACACTATGGCATACCAGTTTGGGACCAGAAAATCCCTAAGCACTTCATTTTGATTGTCAATAATGCCCCAAAATATTTTGAAGGTAAGACATGTGTTTGATCCAAAGGATAAACGACACAAATTGTTTTTCGATTATCGACCGCAATTTTGATGTAAAACAGAATTATGCATCTTTTTTTCATTTTGCTCCTACAATTTGGCTTTCCAAATGGAGCACTCCCTCTTGGTGTGACTTTGAAGTTTCATTACTCAACATATATGAGAAAATTTATTAATGGATCTGGATTAAATGAAAGAATTATTTGTTGAAAACTCTCATTTAATAGATATTTGCTTTAGTAAGAGTAATTTTAACAAAGAAAATGTACAGATAATGAAATTATTACAAGAATCTGCAGCATACATATAAATTAGCAGTGTATAATAAAGATTCATATCAGTTAAAACAAAATTCCAGGAAAGCTTACTCCTATATTGTTTTAAGCTAAATTTTTGAACTTGATAAATTATGATTGAATATTATATGCAGGCAAGAATAAGAGCTTTGACAAAGGCTTTTACTTCAGTTGACTGAAAAATACATTCCTATTTCTTTTGTCAAAACTAAACAAAGCAGTAAATGTGTAGCGCTACGACACATTTAGAGCACTTAGGCTTCATATTCTTCTTAAACACAGCACACCACCGTTGAGTATCTCCGATCACAAAATAAAGATAAGTTTGGTCGTAGCTTACATGTTCGGGCGAAGTTAGGGGCACAAATCTACGAAGTTTCTCTGATGGTTTATCAAAGCATTAAAAATTTCTGTTAGAAACTCTAGCTGTGACACTTTGCGAATCAATGTAGGGAATCCAGCCATTTACAAATGCGCGATTCAGGAGAGAGCGGAAAAGAGAAAAGTACCATACTCGCTTCCTAAATGAAACTCTATACTTTCCCTAAATTGATCGAACAGACCTATTCCTCCCATTCCTTTGTGATAAGGTTTTGCAATGTTTGGCTGGGGAAAAACTCCTACTTTTTTTTTCTTTTTCGACCACCGTTTGCATTTGCACATTGAGATAGATAAACTGTCGCTTCTGTTTGTTTCCACCCTAACATCGCTGTTGTCATTCCATGTACAAAAAGCAATATTCTTTTCTTTTTGCTGATACAGCTCTGCTTCCCTTCTCTCTTTTTTCTTGATGTCTGACACTGGGAATTTGTTAGTCTCTGACTAATATTAGCTTGCTGGAAAGAATAGAGAAGAGGCAGTGTTGTATAAAGGTGGTCAATATATCCACTGCTACCCTTAAGTAGTGTTTCTTTGGCTAATGCATGGGCAACAGATTCACCCACAGGCATTCCTTCCTCAAACCCAGTGTTTTCCTTAATACAAGTGGAAATTCATCAACTGTTCTTCATTAAAGCATAAATACCAAAAACTTGTAGCCAAATCTCAAGGGCTTTCCTCTAAAGAATTGTTTGAATCCATGTGGCCCATAATATGGCTCCATGGCTTAATATTTAGCCCATGTCATAGGAAGTCGTTGAACGATACTCGTGAAGAGCTTGTCAAAGATGTTATTATCTTAAGGCTTGTTTGAGTTGTCCACATAGTCCAGGCTTCGCACAAGCTCCTCAAATCGGGTTATTGTCATTCCACAGTGAGTTACAGCCAGATGTGGGGTGTCCGGCTGCTTTGCTCAATATAGCTGTCGGTTCACAACCTAGTTATAACCTAAGTGAAGAAACATGCCATGTACCTGATGTAGCTCTTCTTAGGTAACACTTAAATCTTTCTCAAATTTAACTTGATGATAACGGTTTATCTCTGTCTTGATTACCTCAATCAATTCTTTGTCTTAAAGGTATTTGAATATGTCCACAGGTACAAATCCTTCATCTGCCTATTTTTCTACAATAGATGGTTTATGTACTTTATGCAAGCTTAGGGCATCACCTTCATAAAAAATCTGAAATTCACATTTCTCCTTCTCATAAAGAGGAATGGAGCGTTTTCGCTTCTTTGTCCTCGGTGGGCCGAGGTCTGCTACAAGATCAGCACACCTAAACTCTTCTTGATTTTTAAAAAATGATGCTCCTATGCAAAAGAAGGCTCAGTGCGACTATTTCGGTTTGTCAGATTTATATGGGATAAGGGAGTAGATCAAGAAGTCTTGCCTCGTGCTATCGTACATTTTCTTGCTCCACAACAGCTATATCCTCACGAGCGTCGTTTACATCTGATTATTGCCATCTTCTGGGCGCTCAAAGCTACTTAGATGCCTCTGTCATTTTCTTTGTTAGGTAATAAAAAACAAGTAGTTGCTACCTCTTCAACATCTCTTAGACATATGAAATAGAAAACACATGTCCATAACAAGCAAAGAAAAAAAACTATCAGCTCATTTACCCAAGAATACATTGTAATATTGATAAAATACTCAGGTATTATATAATTTTGTAACAAGCATTTTGTTGAGATCGTAAATATATATTCAGCTATATACTGACCCATGGTGATAGGAATATATCAGATATAACAAAATAAAGTAACATAAGCATTGAGCATGAAAACTATTATGATTCAAGTGCTGCAGTGCCCCGACTGAGCCCATAGAGCCCATTTAAATTGGAATCATATCTTAACTATACTAAAATTGACTGAATAAGTTTTCCCCTTAAATCAATCATTACACACATTAAAACGCGTTAGGCCAATTATGGACCAATATACCGGAATACGCGCACACAGTCTCTAAGGTAGGCTAAGCAAGGCAATAAATGTTATTGTTCTAAGAGTGCGATTTGAATAGTTAGCTACAGCTGTGTGACCAAGAAATATTCCCAAAACAATGACAAAAATAGATTTTTAATGCACACTAAATAAAAGAAACAAAATAAATATGGATATATATAGGTACATGAATAAGACGGAATTAGGTTCCGAATACTAATTGGATAACCAGGGTTATTAAATGGTTATAATGGGAGATTTAGGGTAGTGATCAACTTAGTTCCTTTGAACCTCGAGAGTAAAGCGGGGCGAACTTGGCGGGAGGTCTTGGTGACCTTGAATACTCACGGGTGTAGCCCAAAAACCGGAAGAGGGTTGTGCTACTTTCTCCAAACTCGGATTTAGCGAGATGCGGGCCCCTTGTCCTCAAGATATCACCGGTCGAACTTCGCAGGGGGGTGGAGGGTATAACTTCTCCAAACTCGGATTGAGCGAGCTATCAGGCCTCTTGTCCTCAAGAGGTCACCAGAAGAACTTCGGAGGACAGCTTCTTCAATCCTTGATCCGAAGGCGGTTGAGAAAGGTTGACTTTGCCTCAAGAGACTCTTCTCCCTGATCTGAAGAAACGAGTGTGATGTCCGGTTCTTCCGTGGCTTGCCACCGTCACTAAACACTTCCCGGGAGAGAGCGTCGTTGAATCGAGCTCCTTTCTGGGTAACGTCATCTAAACGAATCTGTTGGTAATCCTTTGGAGGGTGCATATTTTCCCGGATTTCTTCACAACAGGGAGAGAGAAAGGGGCCTTCTCGAACTCTCGTTATCCCCCGGGATAACCGAGCGTATCCTTACTGTAAAGTGTAAGAGACAGGGATCAGCGGGTCAGACGGAACGACCAGCTGCTGGAGCCATAAAAGTTGTTCGAGGTAAACCTACAAAAGAGATGAGTAATATCCCCACCCGGAGTGGGAGGGGGGGAATTAAGACGGTGGGCTATGGCCAATTAGGATGAGGTATGTCCTTGAAAGGGACATTCTTGATGCGCATCTTGACAAGTTGAAGGAAATATTGAAGCATAGTCAAAGAAGCAAGGGTGCGCTTCCCACAATATATATTGTAATTATAACATAGGTACCAAGAAGGATACAATTCTACCAAGATGGGAGTGTATATTTAGGTGCTTGTACTGTGAATATATTTAAATTACAAATCGAAATCGAAGAAAACTCTTCACTGCCAGCTTTTGTATATTTGTTTTTAGATATTTCTTATGGAAGTTTCAACAGAATTTTACAAACTTAACTCTTTTTTCTGTTTTTTTCCATACAATAGATCAAATAAACTTGCTATTTTTAGTAAATATTTTCTCATACAAGCCACCAAAGCAAAGTTTAAATAAAATGCTATTGTTTATTATTTTGTAATAAAAGAAGTTGAATAATACACTTGAAGGTCACAAACCAAAATTGGGTTACGTATAATGATTAGGATAATCTATTGATAAGTAATCACCTTTTTCCCTGTTTTGTGCTTCTTTGTAGTTTTTTCCTTTGTTTTTTTTATCTGTACGCTATTTATAGACTTTGGTAATGATTGCATTCTCAGTATACGACTGCAGAGGGTATGATAAACTATGATAAACTACATACTGAAACTAGTCTCGAAAATTTAGCTTCTGTCTCCTATACAGTGGTTTCACTAACATATACCATAACTCGCCATAGATTTTTTTACTTATATATATATATATATATATATATATATATATATATAAGAAGAAGGAGCAAATGCAAGTTCTGCGGGTGATAAGAACCACCACAGGGCTTTCGCCATATTTATTTTCTGCCTTTCAAAACAATTTTGAAGACAGAAATAAAGGTGCAGAAACCTTGCATTGCAGACTATATTACAATATAGTACAAGAAAGAGAAATTTGACGCGAATGAGCAATGAGACAAGAAACCGGAGGTTTTTTAGAGGTAAGAGAAAGGGACATTAGAAGAAGACTAGAATCATAGAGAGCAGAGGGCGGCACAATGAAGACAATCCTTTACCGAGAAGACAGAGATAACGCCAGGGAAAAAAAGTTTGAAATTCCTGGCCGGGACTCGAACCCGGGTCTGCTGATTGCCGGTCAGATGCTCTACCGCTGAGCTACCAGGCACAGTGACTGTACTTCGCCCAAAGCGTTACCCCATCAAACCCAGTATCTCTCTAAGCTAGGAACCTCCAAGGAATTTTTATACCACATCTTCTTACCCGCTCACAATTTGAAGGCTCATCCCCAAGTCAAATACAAAGAAGAAGGAGCAAATGCAAGTTCTGCGGGTGATAACAACCACCACAGGGCTTTCGACATATTTATTTTCTGCCTTTCAAAACAATTTTGAAGACAGAAATAAAGGTGCAGAAACCTTGCATTGCAGACTATATTACAATATAGTACAAGAAAGAGAAATTTGACGCTCATTCGCGTCAAATTTCTCTTTCTTGTATATAAATATATATATATATATATATATATATAATGTGTTTTGTTTATTTGAATACTATATTTTTCTAACATTTCTACTAACACTAATTTAAAAGTATTTGTATATTTATAATTATGTTTTTTTTTTTTTTACAGGATGGTACAGAGAAGTAAAGAGATCTATGAATTTGGCAATCCACGAATTTGAAAGAAACGCACTGCCTACTCGACCAATTGTTTCTACTGCATGATGAACCATTCCAAACGTCGAGCAGGCAAAAAGGCGCTTGTTTTTGTGTATTCAGACCTTCAGTCATAAATTGTGCTAGTGCCACACAGTTCTGAGCTCCCCTCTACCAACTTCTCCAAAAAGAGAGCAGAATGTTTGTAAAAAGGAAAAGAAGTTCAGAAGATGATAAGGTCAATGATCCAGATTGCAATGGTGTGGGATAGAACGGTCTGAGGCTGCTTAAATTCAGCCGGTATCACATATTATAAACACATGCTACCCACGTGCATCTGCGAGAGGAAGCAGAGCGCGTTATCGCCCCCTTTCAAATATTTAATCAAGGAGGTTCATTCCCCCGTTTCACCTCCATACGTTGATCTCACCAGATTGAGTTAGGCTTATCGGCAGTGGAGGGAATTTCCCAGGCGCGACCGGGGCATACCCCCTAAGGCCCCCACTCAATTATCCCCTACGCCATGGAGATGGCTCCGGGTACTTTTACATAGCTTTCCCCGATCATCTTCGCGAGGCATCACGCCGATCCGGTTTCACTTGTGCACCTAGGAACTCTCTACATCGAGAACCCCCTTATTGTCCAGAAGAGGACAATATCCCTTGAGTGCCAAGGTTCGTTCCTTCGAGACGCCAAGTCAACAAGGCCCCCCTGTTGTTCAAAAAGAGAACAACGTTACAACAGCCATTGTTCTTTGAGCTTGTTTGACAAGAGATGGTTCTCACCCCCCCCCCCTGTTGTTCAGAAAGAGAACAACGTTAGAACAGCCATTGTTTTTCAAGCCCGTTCGTCAAGAAACGGTTCTCGTTCCCAAGAAATCACGTCAGGATAATTGGATTCCTCCCTTTTTAACGTTCTTCAACAGAACGCTTGCTTTCAACAATAACCTCCATTGTTCATCTAGAACATCCCCAATTTGCAGTCACAAAGATTGCTCGTACTTCCGAGCCCAACTTTACTCTCACTCTTCGAAGACAGTCCTTCCCCTTCGCTAAGGACAACCCTCCGAAGAACTCTTCTGCTGGAAATCGTCAGTGGACCGAAGATTCCTTCGCATCGTCTTCCTCTGCACAACAACTTGGTAATTACGTAAGCTGAGCATTACCTTTAATCATCTCACCTTTTGTCAACGCTACCCTGTTCTTTAAATAGTCTAAAGAACCATCCCCCCTTTAATTTTTATTTGTTTACCTTTTTAAATCTCTCCAAATCTTAATCCTTGGATTCGTCAGATATCCCATGACCGTTTCCATTCTCCGTTTATGTAGACATTTTTTGTGTGTGTTGTTGATAGTTTAATTAATAAAACTCTATTTTCTTAATGATAGGCATATTATTAATCCTTGTGCTCTGTTCCACTTCTTAAGCATATTAAAAATAAATAAGCCTCTCCAGCCCCTCCCCCCCTTTTGGACTAACCTCGGTCAATCAGATTACCACGCACTCGAAATATTAGAATAATTCCCTCAACGAATAGTTATATATGGTATATCGTCGAGAGCCTATTCTACGACATAGTGCAACTGAGGTGAGAAACCCATACTACACCAAACAAGAAGATCTCAACGACCTTGTCAGAGACCTTGGTCTCACAAAGTCTAATGCCGAGCGTTTAACTTCGAGATAACAGTGTGTAAATATCAGGTTAGATGAAGCGTCACCAGTGTTTTTCAGGCTTTTTTACACCACGTCAAGATGAGCTATACTTTTGTCCCAATGTGACCGGTCTGTATGAGACAATCGGAATTGCGGGTAACCCCAACGAGTGGCGCATCTTCATTGAGTGCTCGTCCAGGAGCTTCAAACAGTGCTTCTTCATAACGGCAAGATGTATCCATCTCTTACCCTTGCTCACTGGGTCTAGCACAAAGAGGATTTCAAAAGTTTCAAGATCTTAACTGAAGCATTGAAATATGAAGAGTAAGGTTGGCGGTTATCGGTGACTTCAAAATGGTGTTTTTCTTGATGGGTCTCGGTGGAAGAATAAGAGAGAGAAGTAATTTCCGTCACCCTTACCTGACTTCCCCAGTTCGCCTTTCACTGCTCTAAATTCGTTTGTCCTATATACTGCCAAAAGTAGAACAACGGAAAGACCATTAATTGGGTGTCACGACTTCGCGTTATAGAACATTATAGCGACCCAAGGAATGAAGAAATTCTGTTGGCGATAAATCTCTCTCCCCGTCTAGATAATTTCGGGGTATATATTCGACACCTCAAAGTTCATATGCAGATTGTGTCTCAAGCCGCCGTCCAGTACGTTCGTCGAAAGGGAATCGCTACATTCTCGTACAGAGAAGAATTGAGTGATTCTCGATGAGCCAAGGAAGAGCTATTCGTCACAGAGTCTTGTTCCTGAAAATAGTTAAGCACACTTCAACACTTCTCACCACATCTTCGGATTATAAGGATCGGAAAAACAATCCCAGAAGCACCCTCCCTTTGCCTCTTAAGTATAAGATTTTTCCCCTCAACTTCGGTTTCCCGAAGTTGAATTGAGCGTCCCGCGAGACGCCCACAAGTTGAAGGTCGAACTTACCTACCTTGTCCTACTCGCCGCACATCGAGGTAAAAGGGATTTAAACCCCGCTTCGTCACGTTCATCCCACCTTTACCATGTCAAACCTCAAGGATCACCTTTGCTTTAGAACTTTCATAATGGTAAAATCATTACCTTTTTAATTATTCCTCGGTTCAAACTTAAATGATAGTGTTAATTATCTGTGCAGTTTTTCAGGCTTTTTTACACGTCAAGATGACGTTTGAATATTCCTTGGCCTAGCAACTGTGTATGTAAAGCACTCTTAGAACTATTCCTAGATGGAGCCTTAATTTCAGTCGGCCAGTAGGCCTGTGTGCATATAAGGGCGTACACCGGTCATATCACGACATAAAACTGGTGTCAGGTGTAGGGTTTGTAAATGATTCCACCCTACCTGATCTTTTTGTTATTTCCTTAAAGATCATTATTTCCACTCTATACAGTTGCAAGTGTCAAGAATATTGATACAAAAATAATAGGACAATTCTTTTCTTATTAATAGGCAATTATATATTTTTTTTAGTTTAGTGTATTTACGTGAGTCAAGATACCACTAATTAAACGGTAAGAATAGCCGCCAAATTTTGGTTTTGCTGTGGTAAAAGTACCAGAAGGTTCATTCCTGAGTCAGGTTCTCTAGGTAGTTACTTTCTTTTTCTCGTGTGCATAATTAATTAGAACCTTTAGGAAGTGGTTTTTGTGGTTAATTATTAATTACAAGTAGGTTAGATTTGTTAGTAAGAGCCTCACTTGTTCTGGTAAGCTTTCTCGTGTGCCGAAAAACGAATGCAGCATATTCGAGATGTCTTCGTTCGATCATTTTCATAAGCAGGGACAGATCCTAACCCTATTAGGAAAGGATTTATTTGCTTACGTTAAATAGAAAGAACAAAGCAAACGGGTCTAAACAAAAGCACAGAGAGAAGCAAAAGAAAATAAAGAACAAGCACAGAAATAAGCAGAAGAAAGAGAGAGAGTATTGATTCGTGGTTGTGTCCAAATGATCAAATCCAAAGCACAGAAATTTAAGGCAAGCGACGAAGTACCACTTCTCTTGTCCTCGGAGTCTAATAAGCTCCCATCTTAGTGGAAATTACCTGTATCAGTAGTAGAACCCCGTGGCCCGGTCAACTACTTAATTCAGACCCCCTCAGGTAATAAAGTGTACCACGTCAAACTGTTAAAATGGTACCACCGACGCACGTGCGTTAACAATGTGGCCGCTTTAGACGAAGAACTCGTCTTAGATGCAACTTACCTGATCGAACCGCTTTGCCTCGTTCAAACAGTTTACGTGGAAGCGGATGACGAATAACCTTTGCCGTCTCTCTCTTCCCCAAATCGAAATCAGCTCCAGAGCTCGAGGAGGCACAATTGGCGAGCCCACTAAGTGAATTCTCGGATGTAGTGTCCGAAACGCAAGTTATGCAATCCATTTCAATAATGAGATTGTTTTCAAAACGAAAGAACCAGTAAGAACTAATCGTTACCATATACACGTTAATTTATGCCCCGCGTGTGACGCCGAGGTAATCTTTTATTTTGACAACGTGTACGTTGCCACCCTCACATGGGACCAGCACGTACAGTCCCTTCGCGCTTTGTTAATCCGTTTGCGCGCACATGAACTCATGATATACCCGTTGAAATCTTATTTGTCATATGATTAAATTAAATATCTTGCATTTAATATCGAAAAGTACCAGATTGTCCCCCAAGAAGGCAAAGTTAAAACCATAGCTGAAATGCCGCTTCCCCGAACAAAAGAGTAGCTGCGGTTATTTTTGGATTCTGATTCATTTTACATGCGCTTGGTTCCCAATTTCATCACTCTAGTTTCACCTCTTAAAGATGTTAAAGAAAACGGCACCCGATCTTGTCAGTTGGACTCTCCCTACGGTGTCAAGCTTTAACCAGCTGACGTTGAAACTGATCTCTGCTCCTATTTTGAGACTCCTGAATCCGAACAAAAAGTTTGAGATTCGTACTGGTGACTCTCATGATGATATAGGTGGTGCCCTAAGGCAGTATGAAAACGATGCAAGTGGATATCCTGTCGCGTATGTGAGAAGGAAACTGCCTGTCCGCGAGAAGGCTTAAGCCACCATTGAACTCGAGGCGTTAGCTATAGTATGGTTGATTTGCCCTTTAGAATGTACCTTATAGGAACCGAATTCGTAATTGAGATTGACCATAAGCCATTGTCGTACGTTTGTAATTTTAAGAGCCAAAATAGACGACTAATGCGTTGGAATCTGTTGCTTATGGAATATCAATTCCGTGCTGTGTATATAAGGGGACTCCAAATTGTTTAGCGGATAGTTTAAGCATAAATCCTCTAGAAGACCTTATTGCCATCAATAAAAGATACCATTAGCGTATCTCCTTGTAAATATGTTTGCTGATTTGTTTTATATATATGAGTTAATTGTTTGAAGTGTTGAATAATTATCCTCGATTGTAGTGTCTTTAGTATGGTTCATTTTTTTCATATATTTAGATACTCAATGTGTTGTATGGCTTAATTTATTTTTGGGGGGCTATCTGTGCGTATAGTCTAAAGTAATTATTATCATTTGCTAACCCCGCTCATGTCAGAATTTTGTTTGTATCTCGTTACACTAATTCAATTTTGATAGCATTTCCCTCTTGAAGAAAAATTAGTTCAAGACATTTATTTTTTGGCATCAGACATGTGGAAAAAAGTCTTCCTGAAAAGGGAGGAGTGTGGAACAATGAGGGACAGAATGAATTATCCCCCTCGCTCTAAATTCGTCTGCCCTATATACTGCCAAAATTAGACAATGTAAAACCACTAATTGGGTGTCGTGACTTTGCGCTATAGAACCTTATCGCCCCCCAAGGCAAGTAAGGAAGTCTGTTGGCGATGAATCTCTCTCCCCGTCTAGATAATTTCGGGGTATATATTCGAAACCTTAAGTTCACATGCAGATTGTCTCTGAAACCGTCGTACAGTAGGTTAGGTGTAACTTCTTCGGGAGTCGAGAGGAAATCGACTATATTCTCGTCCAGAGAAGAATTAAGTGTTTGCCCACGAGCCAAGGAAGAGCTAGTCGTCACTCATTGTTGTTCGTGAAAATAGTTAAGCGCGCTTCAACGCTTCTCACCACGTCTTCTGAATTTAATGATCAGAAAAACCATCCCCGAAGCACCCTCTCTTTGCTTCTTAAGGACAAGAGGTCGCCTCCATCCCAACCTCAGTTCCCTGAAGTTGAATTGAGCGTCCCCTGAGAGGCCCACAAGTTCAAGGTGTAACTTACCTACATGGTCCTCCTTGCCGCAGATTATGGTAAAAGGGATTTAACCTCCGTTTCGTCACGCCCTTTCCACTTATACCACGTCGAACCTCAAGGATCCCCTTTACTCTAGAACTTGCATAATTGTAAAGTCATGCCTTATTTAATTATCCCTCGGTTCAAACTTAATTGATAGTATTAATCATCTTAGCAGTGAACCGTCAATATTTAATTCTATTGCCATTTAACTTGCCCTATATTTTTCGTAATCTTTACTCCTATTAAAGTATATTTTTGTGGTCGTGTTTGAATATTCCTTGGCCTACCAACTTGCATGCGAAGCACTCTTAGAACCATCACCAGTTGGAGCCTCAATTTCGGTCGGCTAGTAGGCCTGTGTGCGTATAACGGCGTATACCGGTCATAGAACGACAGTACTTTAAGGCGGCTAAACCAAGTTTCCTTGTAACATTTGCCTTTGGGACAGCAGGGATACCGTGGCACACTACCATCAGCGGGATTTGCTGTAACGCACCGAGTTTAGTGTGTAGAGAAACAATGTCAAATGGCATCCTTTGATGGACGCCGAAAAGTACTCTTTCCTCCTCTGCACTTAAAATTGAGTCATATCATACAATTCGTCAGAGCTGAAGATAAGAAGTCTGCAGCTATCAACTACCTCCAAAATTTCTTTTCTAAGCTATCTGCATAAAGTCGCAAGCCGGGGTCTTCGTCGGTCCACAAATAAAAGATCTTGGCGTGCAAGGATTTGCTTGAGGAGTTCACTAGGACGGAAAAAGCAGTGTGGGACAGCTTGATCGCAGTGCTTCTGAGCTTTCTAGGCAATTACTAAGCCAAAGACTACGTCGAGCTTGTTCAGAACTTGATGAGAAACTACGGCAAGATAGGTGGCCGGATGTCCATAAAAGTCCATATTCTTGATAAATTTAAGAACTTGGGAGCGTACTCCGAGAAGTACGCTTTCACCATGATCTACTCGACTTTGAATTCCCCTATCAAGGCTCGTATAATGAAAATCTGATGGGAGACTATATTTGGGGGCTGACTCGTGAAAGTAATTTACAGTATAAGCGTAAATCACGGAAAACGACTCTTTTCTAATATTTTGATTCATTCATTTATGAAATTCTAAAATAAATAAATGTTATTTTTACATCATGTTGATATGTTTCTACATTATGCTAATGAACGTTCAAATTCGCCTCAGGTAAATTTCATATAAATACCATTACCCTAGACACAAAATCAAATAATAACAAATAAAGACAGTGTTTTTTTTATATATTTTGGACACAAGCAAATAGAAAATATCAATTGCTCCCTAAAGCCAAAAATCGTGTTACACACTGAATTAGGAATAAACTTGAGTCTCAGACTTATCAATTGAAAGGACTTGATCAAAAATTATGGTTGGTTTTCTGCTACGCACCACCTCACAGCTCGGAAGACCTTAGCCCTGCCCTTCGACGTATAACTTATATGCCGAAAAAAATAATAAAGAAAACCTTTGTTGGCTTTTAACAATTATCTAAGTCAAATCAGACTTATCAATTGGAAGGGCGAGGAGAAAATTATATGGTCAGTTTTTACTACACATCACCTTACAGGTCAAAGGATCTTAGCCCTACCCGTTCACGTATATCTTATGTCCCTAGGATCCCCTGCGAAAAAGTGCCGCCTCTAGTCTTTTTACAATTATCTGGAAGGTCCAACAGAAAAATAGATGGTCGGTTTTTGCTACACATCAACCCCAAGTGTCTAAGAATCATAGCCCCTCTCGTCCACATATGATCTATGTCCCTAACACCCCTTACGAAAAAGTTCCGCCTTTTGGCTTTTTAACATTCTCCAAGTAAAATCAGACTTATCAATTGGAAAGGCGAGGAGAAAAATAAATAGTCAGTTTTGGCTACACATCACCCCACCAGTCGGAGGACCTTAGCCCTACCCATATACGTATATCTTATGTTCCTAGCATCCCCTGCAAAAAAGTTCCGCCTCTAAGTTTTATACAATTATCTGGAAGAGCGAGGAGAGAAATAGATGGTCGGTTTTTGCTACACATCACCCCCGTGTGACTAGGGCGTTCCCTAGGGAGCTAAAAGAAGCGGTCGCTATCATTCTATTCTATCAACCAACAGCACCATCTGGTATATTTATCCAAATTTCTACAAAGTTGTTTGGCATAGATACCCAGCAAATTATGTATAATCTCCCGTTTTCTGGGAAAAATAGAAAGAGATCTAAAGTATATTATAATTGCTGTTTCAAATAAACTTTTGGGGTTCATTTGAAACAGTGGCTGATACTTGATCTCCCTTGTTGGTCAATAGGGCGTTCCACAGGGGGCTATAAGAAGCTGGCAGTATCATTTTTCTCAATAAGTCTTGATCAGAGATACTCAAAGAAATTATGTATAATTACTGTTTTCTGTTAATAATGATCAAGAGAGCTAAAGTATATTTTGCTGTTTCGAATAAACATTTTGGGGTTTGCTAGAAACAGCGGCTGATACTTAATCTTTCCTGTTAGTGAGTAAAGCGTTCCCCAGGGGACTATAAGAAGCGGGCAGTATCTTTCTGTGCTATCCACGAACCGCAACATCTGTTATAATTTTTAAAATTTGTCTGAAAGTCTTTTTAGCATATATAGCCAAAGAAATTATGTTTAATTGTCCGTTTTCTCTAAAAACAGTAAGAGATCTAAAGACTATAGTTGGTGTTTTGAAAAAACTTCTCTGGGTTTGCTAGAAACAGTTGCTGATATTTGATCTACCCTGTTGGTGATTAAGGCATTCTCCAGGGGGCTATAAGAAGAGGTCAGTATCATTCTGTGCTATCCACCAAACGCACCATCTGTTATAATTTTATAAACTTGCCAAAGAGCGTTTGCCATTGATACACAAATAAATTATGTGTAATTCCTCGTTTTCTCTTAAAAAACAGCAAGAGTTCTAAAGTATATAGTCTATTTCGAATGAACTTTCCTGGGTTAACTAAAAACAGTGACTAATAATTGATCTTCCCTGATGGTTACTAGGCCTTTGCCCAGGGTCCTTATAAAGAGCGAGTGGCATCAATCTGTGCTATCCCCTACCCGCTGAATCTGTTATAATTTACCCAATTTTTTTAAAAAGTGTTTAGCGTAGATACCCAAAGAAATTACTGTTACTTTCTTGTTTTCTATCACTAAGATAAGAGATCTTAATATAAAAGTTCCGTTTTCAAATGAACCTTTTGGATTCACTAGCAACAGTAACTAATAGTTGGTCTTCCATAGTGGTGACTAGCGCCTTCCTCAGGGTGCTTATGAGCCATGGGAGGTATGCAAATCAAACGAATTTAGTTTTTGACTATAATCGTCAATATGCATCAAATTAATAAAGTTGCCCAGCCTTTGGATAATACACCTAATATTTAGAGCAGTGTACGCTTTTACAGCCCCAGTGCCCTGGTTAGTCTTAAATTAGATTGATTCGAAATGGGCTGCATTTCTAATATTCTATTTCAGTTTACGCCTTTACGCCAGTTTATTTACATGTCTCTTCTCACATTCTCTCTTGACTAGCAGCTACTTTTGTAGGAGAATCATTGATCATACTTTATCCCCATGCGATGCTGTGTTAGCCGGTAGGGTTATTAGAGTGACCATGCTTACTTTAATGCTACTGAAATTTGGCGGATTGAGCGCTTTCCTAGCCCCCATAACTCCAGTAAGTTTGCAACTATATACATTCGAAGCATTTCACTTTATCTATATGCCACACTTTCTTTACAGATCTCCCCTTACGAATGTTTGCGTGAAACGCGTTCTTTGGTATTTTTCTTTAAGCTCGAGCAGAAATAATTTACTAAGTTTCGTATTAAACATAAAGAAAAGGGATTAAATATATAACGTCGAAAATATTTTGAGACATTTTTCCAGCAACCATTAGAAATTCATGACAAATAACCGAATTCTGAAAATAAGTCCAGATAAAATAAAGTGGATGAAGCAATGCTCGTGTTGTATTGATCATAAGGCGAAAGAGCATAGATGGAGGTATATTTTCAGCTTCTAACTTTAATTTTTTTTAAAAGGTGGCAAGGTATTTTCATTCAAATATATCATTATATGGAAGATATGATTGTTCTAAATGACAAGCCAACTTCACAGTTTTAGTTAAAGATATTTGATCTTTTTATCTCTGGCTGAATGAATATCACCAGAAATTTATTGTATATGAAAGAGGAGGGGAAGCTAGATTAGGCACTTGTATAGTAATCCCGAGATCCTGTCAAGCAAATTTAGATTCGTTGCCTGGGTTCATCCTCTCACCCTGTCTGAGCTTATTTTATCTTTTACCCATTCAAATATTACTTAAAGGCAATTGCATGAATCGAAAGTCAGCCATTTCCCCAATTAAAAAATTTTCTCTCCTTATTTGATTTTTTCTTCTTCCAACTCTCATTACTTCCCGATAGCATACATAGCTCATGAGGCATAATAGTTGGGTAACGTAGAAACCAATAAAAATAAAGAGAAAATAATATTTATCAAACGGCATTATCAATTATATTTCCATTAGAATATATAAGTTCCCTCGCACCGTGTTTCTCTTCAAATAATATATAAATATTGGATTCCAGCAATGTTTCCTAATAAAGAATCGTAGCAATAATTACCACACCCCACCCATAAAGACAGATTTCTACAATTAACTTGTCATTTTCACAGTTAAATGGTTTAATAATAGAATAGGAGTCTGTTGACATTCTTTCATTTGTAATTTTTCAAGCTTACGAGGAATTCAGTATAGTTTGAAACCTCTCATCGGTTCTGATTTCATCAAAGTTTTATGTTGAAATTCTGATAATAAGGTTCTTTCTTTTTAGTTTAGGAAAACAGCTGTTTGTGTTTTCTTCCTCATCATTTTTAATGCACAACCTCCTACCAACACTTATTTATTAATGCATTTTACTTTCCCGTCTCTCCTAAACTTCTTGTTTAGTTATTCATGGCATCTCAAAACAAAGTTTGGTATTAGTGGGAATGAATAAAAGCTTGATAGATGCACGTGTACAACTGTATTTTACCTCTTGATTTGTTATTATTTTAACACGTATCTTTTTACTTTTAACACATTGTGGGTGTGAAATGAATTGCTTTACTTCTTAGGTTAAATTGTTGGCTTAAATGATGTTTTTTGCTATTGGTGATAGTTTCTCATCGTTGGTATTTCTGTGGGAAGCTTCGGGTCAAAAAGTTGAGCTTGGAAGTAAAGTCAGAGAGACAGATGAAGAAGAACGAGAAAATTGGTACAGCAAAAGCAAAGGCAGCTAATAATAATTTTAGTCGATTTGGGGCTGCTAATGAGGAAGATCTATAAATGGGGAGAAATGATGCTGAAGATGAGTTTGTCCATGAATTTTAGTTATTTCACTGAGCCCTTAGCTTTGAATAGGGTAGAGAAATTTATGATGAGATTCAAAATATTCTGTTTGCAAATCCAAATTATTTGATAGAGCTGATGCCTATTACAGCAATACTAACAGTAACTCTGAGCAAAACAGAAATCATCACAGAGAGGAGAGAATGTTGGTAATAGAGCTGAGGTAAGCGTTCGACCAGAAGTGCAAAAAGACGAACAGAACTGAACAATCACATGATGGAAGCTGATTTCAGTACCCAATCTTTTTTTCTGAAAAGATAACGAAAGTTCACTAGACTGCTATTAGTGAGCCTGGGAGTTAATTTCTTTTACACTTTGTCCCATAAAAACTAGTAAATGAGCTACAATCGGAGAATATTGCTAAGGTCATGCTTGCCTGGTTGAAAGAAAGGGATTTTGATATGACCTTATTGGCCTTTAGAGGTAAATTTCAAATTACAAGACTGGTGGGAAGGTAGGAGTAATGGAGATTCTGAAGAAACACATGGGATCAAAGGTAGAATGGCACACTGGTGAACTTACTCTGCGGCATTTCCTTGAACAATAATGACCCTACTATTTCACACAGCAAATTATCCAAGCCAAGATGAAACCTCTTTGACACTTATTCAGATTTTTATATAAATTTAAACGCCACCCTGCTGGCCTGCCTATAATCAAGGTATCTAACAAAGTCATTTTATTTCTCATAATGGATCAAAACTACGGCTACAAAGTTATCGGTGCAGTATGTTATGGATTGCTTCCTGAAGGGTTAGCTGTTTCCAAAATAAGAAATGTAATCTCACACTTTTAGGCTCCCTACATTAAACATTATTCTAACACTGGGTTTTAAAGCAATTCATTGTGTGATTAATCAGTGCAGCGTATTATCCATGTTGGTTAAACGCGAAAGTCAAGCACGCCTAGATAGAAGGACATATGTGCATCGTATTTCCGTTCCTTTTCCACAAGTCACAAAGAAGGAGGTGCTGAACATTTTAATGTAAACTTTTAAAATAACTGTTCCGTATGCGCAGAGTGAAAAAAAATCAAATGGCCAGCAATGATGGGGGATGGGAATCTTGGAAAGCAGGGAAAACTGGGACGCAGATACTCAGCTGCAGCATTCATCTTTTAGGACTGAAAAGTTATCTGATATCATTTAGGATGCTGTCAGCATTAGCTACTCAATAAGCTAGCCAGAAATTGCGTCTGTTTCCCCTTTCACCAGCTTTCTAATAGCGTGGAGGTGAAACACCTCATAAGACACTCCTATAAAAGAAGCAACGCCATCGCTATAAAGAAGTCATTGAAAGTATTGTTAAAATTGTGACTAAGCTTTCCGCTAAATATTCTCATTATAATAAGAGGTTGATTGATCACTGTTTAGGAGAACAGCAAGGGTCTAATCTCCGGTAATGAGTCAGAGTAGGACTGATGCACTAGACAATGTTAAAGAAGTCAGGAGAATGATCTTGGAAATTGTATCCATTCAAATAGATACATTTCATCCCTTAATAACAAGGCTTTGTGAATAAAAATGGTTTTCTTAATATCTGTAATATATTATAAAGGGGATCTAAAGGGAGAAATTAGTAATTAGAAATACAAAAATGTGTATGAAAGAGATATCCTATCCATTAAATAAGCTTATATTTGAATACAATATGCAAAGCCACATAGTTTTGATGACCCCCCAACATATGATACATTTCTGACTCATATTGGCACTTAAGTATGCCGTGACCTATAAATACAGGAAAAGACTATTTGAATAGTTTAGTGATGAATCGTAATTTGTCTATTGCAGTAGAAGAGGGGTTACTGCCATTAATTGAGACAAGGCTTATATGATTAAAAGAATTTTTTATTGTTGAGGGCCATCTCTGCCAAAATATTGATATTGGAATCTTTGCCGGGAGTGGAATCTTAGCTGATTTTTCCCTTGTTATACTTTAATTCGAGTTTGTAATTCCGTTTGTCCCTATTCTTTGTGTGAAATTGATTGATGAAGTTTGTAAGTTTTACGTTATACCCTGAGATTTGCTACCTTTTCCTATTAAAAATAATTTTCACCGTTTATGTGTTTTATATTTAGTTTACTCGGAATAATATTAAAAATATAATCTTAGTTGAAATTGAGAATTTAATATGAATGTTCATATTATAATTTAATACACATTAATAATACACACGTTATTCTTATGACCACGAATTTATATATATATATATAAATTTGATGAGAATTTTTTCACAATAACTACCTCCTTTGTTAACGAAATAATTAGAAATTCATCTAATATTAATTATTTAATTAAGGGTATTATTGCTATTATGGCCTTCGCCGATCGAAATGTAAATTAAGAATGTTTATAGAAATTAGTAAGTGGATTTTTGGGCCATTGCTCCATAAAAAAAATAAAAGTTACAAGCAAAGAAGGAGCTGAGGTTATTTTTGAAACTTGGCGATTCATTTGTATACAGGAAATTTTTTCCCATTCTTCTACTGTAGCGAAGAATAGCGAAGCTAACCCTTTTGTACTGTTATTTTTTTATATAGTGTTTGTTTGTTTTTTTTACTTTTTTACATGCCAAGGCGTATTATTCGTGAAATTAAATAGGTTCTATTTTTGTTTCTTTGTTATTTTTCTGAATTTTATTAAGTCTGCTCTCACTTTTTGTATTTGTGGTGCTTATAGGATTATCAATCGGAATACAAACACTACACACATTAATTTAAAAAGAAAGAGAGAAATATAGCATCGAAAGTGGGATTGAGACTTTCTTTCGAAACATAAATTAATGGAAGAGGTATGTAGGCAACAGAGAGAGATTTGGCCAATTGGGTTGGCGCTTCGTTATTAGACTAGTTTACTATTACTACTAGATCCATAAGCTTTGATCTTTCGCTTCAATGTCTTCAATGTGTAACTTCGCTTTCCCCTATAAAAATTCACACATATGTAGGTAACAAAAGACCAACAGAAAACCGGGTCCCGAGTATCAAGAAAGAAAGTTTTCAACGGGGTAACTGAGGCAGCCTCGAAAATAGGAAACTATCAATACAATTTAAGAAAAAAGACCGAATAGAAATGAAAATAATAATTTTAACAATGCGCCTTGAGAATAAGGATTGATAAAAAAAACACAACGTTCAAAATTGGATAAACATATGAAGAGCATTATAAGTTAAAAACGGAAATTTTCTCTGATTGATATACACGCTAAGATCCCATATTTTAGTCCTTAAAAAACTATTTTCTGCTGTCAATAAAAACTCACATTATGAATTTTTGGTCAGTTAGTTTCTATATCTAAGTTTAATCTTCTATGCTGATGAAAGTAAAGATCATCAGAGATGCCATTGATGTGAAAGCTTTATTCTTATGTTAGCACGAACTAAAGCCCTACTTTTACTCGAAGCTTATCTCCTTGCCAATGAATCAGTCTCTTCAGAAATATGCTACTTAAAATGAAATCCACTTTCTGTTGAAAATAATATGTAAAAATATTATTAATTATTATTTTACTATTGCATTACTTTCGTGAATAAAATTAAATACTTTACCTATCTTTTGGTATTGTAGTTAGTGATTCAGTAAAGTTAGATCATATGTAGAATTCGGACCCCTAGAATGGTACTGGTTCAAATTATACATTAGCGGAATATTAAGGGTTTGTATTATCCAGTTGGATTGTTTGAGCTACTTTTTAAAATGTTTTAGTTTTTCACTAAAAAAAAAAACACTAAAATATTTAATTAACTTTTGTTTTTAATAATAAAATTTTTAAAAGTAAATACGACTTTTTATATTGAATAAATAAACTTTAAGGTAGGTTTTAGTAATACGATTAAGTTTTAGAAGAATACTTCTAGCAAGAAAAAGCTCGCCCCCACTTATTTGTGAAAAGTTTTGTTAGATCCAGGGATAGATCATTTTTCCAAATGCTGTGTTGGCTCTGGTATCAATTCAAGAAACTTTATCAGTTTTCAACTGAATCAAACAGCAATGTCTTCTAGCAAATCTTTTGAAGTATTGCGTTGTTAATCGAATTATGAACTGGATTAAACTTTATTCGTCTCAAGAAATATTTGCACAGAAATTCCAAAGTAAGTACTGAACCGAATACAAAATTAAAACATCCATCATATTTTCTAAATCCTTTTTGAATAATGAAAATCTACCTCTCAAGTCATATATCTTTTGAAGTGAAAGAAGAAGTCAAATAAGTGCGGGAGTCACCTTAATATTTACTGTAAAAAATATCGTGGATATACCGGGTGTCCTAGAAAAAAGTTAACCGTACTTTGAATTAGTATACCTCAAAAACTATTTGAGATTTTTGAATCCTGCCAAAGGTGTTTTATTTACCAGCTATTTATCTGTCGATTCTGGTAATTTCATTAAATTCCATTTTATGATATTGATACACTAATGGGTTTAGTGGGCTATCAAAAATATGTTTGCGCAAGGAAGTAAATAATGAAACAAAACCTAGGAAGGCTAGGCCACCATGCACTTTCAAGAGAACCGTAGGGAGTCTAGGTACCCTAGGTCACTGTGCGACTCTTGAAGCAAAGCCGAGGCCATTTTACAGTGTTTTTTCAGCCACGCTGTGGTATGGTCTCGTCATTATTGCTTACTAAACAAATCTAAGCGTTTTTGTGTAAATGTTTACTTCCATAGAACCTTATTAATCATGCAATAACAAAAGATCAATGCGTTTTTGTAGTGACAAACTTTATTAGGACTAGCAGTATTAAACAAGTACAAGATTCATTTAAACAACGTTTTCCAGGTAGGCACCCACCAAGCAAGCCCACAATTTGGATAAATGTTTGCAAGTACCAACATGAAGGAACATGCTTAAATCTAAATAAAGGTCATTCAGGTCGTATGAGAACCATAAGAACAACAGAAAATATCGAAAATGTTTAGATCACACTTCTTCAAAATTCACATGTATCAGTCAGAAAGAATGGGTTACAATTGTCAAAGTCATCATTTAACCGCATTATTAAACATGACTTAAAATGACATCCCTATAAGATGCATGCAAGACACCAGCTTCTTGAAACTGATTTTCCTCGTCGTAGACATTTTGTCGAATATCTTCTCCATGAACCTACTCGTTTCTTGCAAAACATTGTGATTGGTGACGAAGCAGCCTTTTTATGAATGGAAAGGTCAATAGCCATAACATTCGGAAATATGCGCCGCTGAACCACCCCTCAGCATTCAACTTTGACACACGTATTTTTCAGCAGAAAGTATCTCTGTGGATCGGAATATGCGGAAATTGCTTTCTTGTCGGCCCATTGTTTTATGAGAATAACTTGAAATGGTGCTTCCTACCTGAGCATGATCAACGAAAGGATCTTCCCGGAATCCTGCCAGATTTACGGCAATCAATTCAATAGACTTTGATGGATTCAGGATGGCACACCAGCTCATAGCCAGCTTGCTGTAAGAACAAAACTAAGAGAAACGTTTGGAAACCGCATTGTGGCCATCAAGACCCACTGACTTAACACCGTGCGATTATTTCTTATGGAGATATCTAAAGAATAAAGTTATTCTACCCTATAAGAAAGCATTACTAGTTCAGAAATAGTATCACACGTGGAGTCAATAGACTTAAGGAAAAGCACAAGTTAATCAAAAATGTTGTTCAAACAATGCGATCAAAGGCGCAACTGTGCTCGGAAAGAAATGGAGGACATGTGGAAGGAAACAGTGCTTAGAAAATTAAAAAAATAAATTTGTATTACTCATATGAAGAGGGGTTTTTGTTAAAAATGGATTTAAATATATTTTTTGATTTTAAACTTCGAAGTTTCCTTATTTTACTTCTTTGCGCAAACATAATTTTGATCACCTCCACTAAACCCATTAGTGCATCAATATCGTAAAAGGGAATTTAATGAAATTTGAAGAATCAACAGATAAATAGTTGATAAATTTGCTTCGTTTTGCAAGCCTTAAAAATCATTAATTTGTTTTGAGTTATACTAATTCAAAGTACCGTTAACTTTTTTCTGGGACACCTTGTATATATAACTTCGTGTCAAATTATTAGGCAGCTTTGCTTTTTCGTAATAATAGACTATTTATTTAGGCGAATTCAGATATTTGTCCCCTGATGATGGTAACGCCCATCTTGATGTAGTGAACCAAAATGAACCTGATCCGCCAATACGTAAAGAAACAAGGGCCATTTTCGTTAAGAGGGACCATTTTTATCGTCCCGAACTATTAGGTAAGTCTAATAAAAATAATAAAAAAGTAATAAAATAAATAATAAATAATAAATAATAAAAGAAGTATGACTTCATAAAGTTCTTAATGATAGATGTATGATCCCGCACGTGAAAGAATGTCCCTGATGCGCTTATCCATTGAATTCACCAAAGTAACTATTTCATCTGGGGTAATACTGTCAGCAGCATCTACAATTGCTTTCCAGAACGCATCTATCGTTGGAAATTACCGTTCATCTTGATATATCTTCTTCTTCAGAACACTTCATAGAATTTCAATTGGGTTTAATCGGGTAAACACCCTTTCCACTTCTTCAAACGATGTCCAGAGAAGCCAAATTTATGTGAGTATTCCAGAGATTTCTTAGTTGCATGGAAAGGCGCATTATCTTGCATGAATATCAGCGTTTTATTCAATGAAACTTGCCAGCTTCTTCAACCATACCTTAAAATTGTCCTCCAAAAAGGCAACATAGGCATTAGATGTGATATTAATTCCGTGTGGAACTTTCCAAGGACTAACCAACTTGTCTTTAATGATGCCAGCCCAAAACATGACTCTTTCTCTCCCTTTTTGGAATCTCAAACGATGAGAACGATTTCCGCTATTTGCAACCCACCCCTCACTCCACCTATCTGGTCCGTCTAGGGAAATACGGCATTCGCCAGTAGAGACGACGTTTGAAAAACTATGTTCATGTAGTCTTCTGCCCATTTAACTATTTTGCTTATGAACAGCATTCAGAAGGAGCCTTGTAACAAGTTTTACGTTCTTGCCTACCTGCTTCAGGATGCACCACCTGATGTATTTCGAAATATCTTCCCTACCACAAAATTTAAACACTTTTTGACTAGTCAGAAACGGGTTCTTCACTACTTTTCTCGTTATACGTGACATGGAATGCCTGGAAATAACCCTAGAAGTACCCTTTCCAGTCCTCGATCAGAGGGCAGAAGACTCCAGGAAATTTCTTAACAGCTCGATGATCTCTTCTTAGAATCTTTGATATTTCCAGTGTGTTTTTCTTTTTCCAAGCTCTGAGACAATGGCGATCTCATTTGATGTTAAATCACGTTTTTGACCCATAATAACACATTTTTTCGGCACTTACCTTATAATTTAGGACGGTAAAATTGTTACTGTTTCAGAAAAATGGCCGCCGTTTGTTTATATCTGCGCGGATATAATTTATTTTACTATATAAACTTTTAGAAAATTGGTTCAAAATTCTTTGAAGAATATCCACTACAACATGCTGGTCGTGGTATCATTATAGAAATTATTACTCATGTTTTTCAAACAAGCCCAAGCAGCATCGCGTGAGAGTTCCGAGTACCTCATTATAGGTTTTGTATCTTTTGACAACAAACCCGTTACATATAAAGATGGTAGACAAGAGAAATGAAGAAAACTTACTAAAAAATATTAAAAAAGTAGTAAAACTTTAAATTCACAGTGATAAATGTAAGGATATTAGACGCATTCAACAAGATATAGGATTTACTCTCAGTAGTTGTGAATCAGTCACTTTGTTTTGTTGACTGAAATACTTTACTGCACGCAAACTATTGAAAGTTATTGCAATCGGAAAAAACTTTTCTGAAATCAGTGAATATATGTAGTTCACTATTAGATTCATACTTAGAGAATTTATGTGTCATGAAAGTCATATTAACAATACCTTTTTCTAGTTTTGCGATGTTTTTCACAATATTCTTTTAATTAAACTTGCAAGAACAGAATTTACATTCCTAATAAATTTAAAATTGTTTTAATTTAAAAAAATAAAATTATCATGATTGTATATTACCGGATTTTGACAAGTTCTGTTACACTCGGTTTTTGATATTTCGACCAGTTAACTTGGTTGATGGAAAAAGTGGCGTCAAACAAACTTAAGTTATACTTTTCCAGCAGCTTTCAATAAAACTTGTTTATCATTGTGTGCAGGTATTTCGAGATGGATGTGAAAAGAGTAGCTCTTGGTGCATCTGCACGGGGGCCTCAACAACTCGGATATCCCCAGGAAGCTCATCTTCAGCTGGATGACCGTCCACAGAGTTGAGAAGAGCCTCAAGAAAGGGAAACACCTCAGAAATCAACCTAGTTCAGGTAGATATCAACTTGTGAAATGTTTATCTGTTAGAAAGATATTCGAAATTGCTCGGAAAAACAAAGTATCTACCGTCGCGAAGAACAAGAACATCTTGGTGGCTACGGTCTCCAGGGCCGTCATGGTGGAGGGCGGCAAGAACTTGCAGCGCGTGGAGAGGCCTCTGCTCGCAGACCATATGTGATAACAATATAGAGAGCGCTGTCGTCTCCTTCTTCACGACATAAAGAGTTATGGCAATAGAATTCTCATTTTTTTATGAAAAAAATATCGCGGATGATCCGATGATCAACAACCACAACCAGAATGACCACGTGGTAATCTACGTCCAGGGGGTTTCTAAATTCAGCTACATCGCCATGACCAAGTATCCAGCCTCAGTGATGATACTCTGCCCCGTGGTTTCAAATGGAGAGAAGATGCCGCCAGTTTGGTCTGTGGTCAGTTACAGGCTTACGGTGGCCATTTAATGTTACATCTTGGCCACAAATGTCCTTTACTGGGTGATAAAGTTTACAAAGTAAGCGGATAGTGGGTGGGTCGAAAATATACGACTAGTCGAAGGAATTTTGGCCCTTGTAGTTTACCGAACCCAACCCCATCGAACACAGCGTGACGGCACATGTCGAGTGTAAGGCCTGTAAGGTTCACCATCGCAAGTCGGCGAGCTAAATTTATCCATCAACGGCGTGTAAGTCAGTAAGTGGAGGGACTTCGTTCACAACTTGTGCGTGGCCTTCAAGTCTCATCTGGGCGCATGTTTGTCACCGAGGGCTACCATATTGTAAAATATTGCATTTCCAACTAATATAAAATATTTTAAATAAAAATACGTGCCTAATTGCATCAAAACTATAATTTTGACGTTTGTTGAGAGCATCTTAACAAGTGTAACTGACTTTTACAATACGCTGTAGGAGAAAGGTGGAGTCTATATTTTACGATAAGTGAACTTTGAAAGAGTTTCGTCGCATCCGCTATCCAGTAAGTAAGATAATATAATATATACCAATTTTTTAATCAAGTGCTTATATAGGACGTTAGGAAAATTAGGCCCAAACCCTCTTGGTTAGAATGATCTTTCCCACGTTTCCGAAAATTAAGCAGAGTATCTATTCACCAGGAGCCCGGAGAAACGAAGAAAGGCCAGCCATTAACATCAGGATTACGGGCTGGAATCTAACTTTAAAGTTGTTTTAAAAGTCTGCTTACACAGGAGTGGCCCGTTCCCTTGATATAACGTTTAAGAGATACTTATCTAGCTGACTTTGAGCCACGTGGTGTTGTACGACTTGTTGGGGGCCGTGCGCAGGATAACAGAGAACTCGATTTCTTTTACTCCTACCTCGACTTACCTGCACACAATGGAAAAGACGTTTTAATGACCCGTCTTTGAAACGTAGTAATTTAAGTTTGTTTGGCGGTACTTTTTTTATCTCACACGTAAACCTCCTGAAAAATCAAAGAAACGATTGTTCCAGAACTTTTTCAAATTCTGATATTTAGGCCAATTCTTAATTTATTATACCTGAACAAAGATTGTTTCGTTTTTCAAAACATCACATATTTTAGAATCATTGGGTTTCTCTCATTCAATAATTTGGCATTTTCACTCTATTTTTTACATTGGACTTTTTTAATTTTTAGGTTTTTCTACGTTTACATTAAATGTATTATTTACGATCTGCATTATTTTAAATTTATAAATTACCTTTTGTGCATGCTATTTCGTCTGTATGGTTCGAATTCCACTCCTGTAGGGAGTTTTTGCGAATTAGAAAATAACATTTCCGAAGAATAATTATCCTGTTTATCTGTTTCTTGCGGTTTGTTGGGTTTATTTCATCATTCTTTCGCGTTCATGAAAGGTTATAAATTGTATATTCGCCGCGTATTTACCTCAACTCTCCGTTGTCCTTTGAATTCCCTCTTAATTTTTCTCTCTTTCATAGTCCCGATCAACCTTGCGAAACGTACCTTAAAATTTTCCTCTATAAAAATATCTTAAAAAATATGATGAGTAGATAAAATGAAAATACTATGGTACATAAATGCATACATTTAATATATTATATTGTAAAGGCAAAACGAGAAAATAAATTTTCTCGGCTGATAAACAAGAAATAAATAGATCCACAGAAAGGTGCTTAGATTTTTGCGAAGGTAATATTAATATATTGAATGATTCAAATGTATTAAATAAATACAGTGCACAAACATATCATATTTTATACAATGTAAACGTCTCAAAAATTATAGTGCACAAACGGATCATGTTTTATATAAAGTAAACGTATCAAATAAATAGAGTGCAAAAATAAATTCATTAAATATGTCACAGGATTAAACCAACATCAATAACAAGTCGTTAAAAAATAAGCACTGCTACTCCCAAAAATCGGTACAAGAACGGATTATATCCCCCTTCCCTCCAAGGAAATAGTCAAGCAATACACGGATGGCAGTTGTCCTGGGATCGGCGAGAGTCGTACTAGCCCAAGCGTATTCCGACTCCTCGTGAGAGCGAGAGAGACTAGTAAATCGGGAGCTTACAATCAGTGCAGCGGCAGAGGAAATAGCGGCAGATGCGGTCAGGGAAGTAGATATCAGCAGGTCCTCACTGTATTAACTCCTAATCGCTTCTACTTCTTAGAGTCAGGGGGTCTCTATTTATACCCGTCACCATGAGTGCCTAGGTGACGAAATTCAACTGGCTTTCGTTTTGTCGCCACACGCTCCAGTCGCTATGGCTTTTCATGAGTTACGACGTAAGATAAAAGGAGTCGTAAAGCACGTGGTAAGTTATTTTTACACCACCCTCGGAACAAGAATCTACTGGGAGTCAGTAGATTAAAACATCAATACAACATAACAAACATAAAAGAGAAAAGAAGAACTAGAATATTTCGGAAAACTAACAACAATAATAATTAACTAGGAGACCTATTCAAGAGGTCGCACCTAAGTTCTCAGTTACACCAATGTAGATCACTCTAAACTTGTGGGCCTGAAGGGATAAAGCCCAACGAATTAGTCATTTTTCCCCTTGAAAGTGGGTAAATACAAAAGAGGCTTGTGTTCAACTTCCAAAACAAATTTCTTACTACGAAGATAGAAATCAAACCTAGTGATGGAAAAAACAACTGCGAGACAATCCTTCTCGGTGGTAGAGTACCTCTTCTCTCGGTCAAATAGTTTCCTACTGGCATAGGCAAGAGGATGTGGACATTCCTCTCGATGCTGTAGAAGAACATCTTCCAGTCCATGAAGAGAAGCATCAGTCGTCAAGGCGAAGGTCACATTAGGATCCAGCAACTCTAAGATAGGCTGTAAGGATATGGCAGCTTTCAGATGGCAGAAGCGCTCGAAATGATCTTCATTCCAGGGTAGAAGTTCCGTGCTAGACTTCTTTAGCAGGTCGGATAAGGGGCCAGCGTAGTTGAAGGCTCGCAGGATAAATACTTTGTAAAAGGCAACTCGACCTAAGGAATGATCTTAGCAGTTTCTTACTCGTGGGTGGAGGTATGCTTATTATAGTCTCATTATTGTAATGCTTGGGCCATAAGGAGGTGCCGTCCATAAGGAAGCCTAGATTTTGGATGGAGCTAACCCCAAACCGACACTTGGATGGCATGAGGGCCAGACAGGTAGTGATCCCATAGTTTTTCAAAGACACGGTTGAGAGCTTCAAGATGTTTATCACAGCACGCAGAGAACACAAAGATGTTGTCAAAGTAAAAGCATACGTTAGGTAGGCCAGCCAACACAAGTCTCATCGAGCGCATGTAGGTGGCGCAAGCCACCTACCAATTTGAGGAAGCATTCAGAGACATTAGGATCTCTGACACCCGAAATATTACCAACTAAACCAGTGGCCAATTTAATTGGATCTCTGATTATGTCCGTCTAGCCTTCGTAATAGGGGCATCGAAGGTAGCAAGACACAAGAGGAAATATACTCATTCGCCTTAAGTAGTCAGGAACGAAGACTTTTCTGCAGTTGAAGACATCAGCATCGGGTAACACATCTTGCGAAACAACCACATATGAGCAACCTGTGTCTCTCATGATGATGGACACCCAAGCCCCTTTGATGGTACCAGAGGCTTGGAAATGTGGGACACTTCGGTCGGACAGTCAAAGTCCCGCCTTATATAGCTGCGCAGTGGACGTGTCATCCTTGAATGTGGCTGGGATTCCTTGGGCAACGAAGTCGAATGTGACCAACTTCTCTACAGCAGGGCACGTGACGGATGATAAAGAGTTCTTTTGGCTGTGAGCAGAGATAGGTGCTAGTGTCATTACTTTTGGAGATGGCTTGGATGGTCGAGCGCACTTCTTTAGAGCTGGAACTGGAAGTTCGGGAAAGAGTAGGATGAGCTGAGATTCAATCATCAGGTAGTTGAATAGCTTCCGGCAAAGCCGTGGGTCTCCGTTCCTTGATGACAGCACGTAAATCTGGATGGAAGGAAGATAAGAACTGATCAAGGATCATAAACTTCTTCAACTCCTTAAAGGTGTTACCTATTACAGGTGCTTCCAACTACGCCAGGAACGATCAGGTCAGATGAAAGGAAAACTGTTGGAAAACTGTTGAAACCCTGGCGCTTTGGAATTCGTTATGGTAACCATCGATAGTCTTGTTAAGTCCTGTCAGTAAGGCTTACTTCAATAAGTTGTAGTTCTTCGTGATATCAGCCGGCAGAGAAGTGTATACTTTAGCAGCCTTTCCGGTAAGTAAACTTCCTAGCCTCACTACATAGTTCTCAGAGTTCACTTCGATTAACTTGGGAACTCTTTAGAACTCTCCCCCATCCTGCAATAGAGGGAGTTTAGGACGACTTACCTGATGATTAAACTGAGCAGAAGTAGACTGTTGAGGTACAGAGATGCAAGCTAACTCAATTCTTTCTCTGCTTCAACCTTAGTGAGCTGGACCCTTCTGTCTTATTCCTCCTTCCCAGCTTGAAGCTCCTCCTTCTTAGCTTGAAGTTCAGCAAACTGGACCTTTTTTTGGCGTTCGTTCTGATGCTCCTCACGTTCAAACGCTTGCCGTTGGAGAACATAATGTGAGATCTCGTTTCCGCTTAGGCACAATTCCACAGCTTGTTCCTTGAGTACTTTAATAGACGACATCTTAACTGAATAGGACGAAATACACAAATCAACAATGAAAAATTATAATAATGACCTTAACTCAATATATGTTATATTTTAAAATAAATGTAAAGTTAACTTGGCAAGCAGAAGAAAATATACAATCAGAGCTAAATAAAGAACACAAGCGAAGTTAAATGAATAAATACCTAGAAAGTTAACTCCGCCCAAAAAAGTATGTCAAACAACTTAAATAAATAACATACAATGAAAAGTGGCAAAGGTAACTAATACGCAACAAATTATGCGCAAAGGCACAGCCGCGTAAACATAGTCAATCAACAAACCTCAAAAGCAATGAATGACACACCCTGCAAACTGTCAAACGTAATTAATATTTAAAAAACACGGGCAATAGCACAGCCGTGTAAACTGAGTCAATTAACTAGGTTTAAAAGAATAAAAGGCTGATAATTCTAAGCAAACTAGGAATTCACTTCCGGGCCACAGGAAGTGAATGTGCGCTGTAGGCTACTTACACGCCCAAGTAGATACCAACACCAATCTTGGCAAGGTCACCACTTGTAAAGGCAAAAAAAGAACCAAGTTCTCTCGGCTCCAAAACAAGAAATAAATAGGTCCACAGGAAGGTGTTTAGATATCTGCGAGGGTATAATAATTCAATAAATGATTCAAATGTATTAAATAAATACAGTGCAAAAAAGTATCATATTAAATACAATGTAAACTTATCAAATAAATACAGTGCACACAGAGGTGCATTAAATATCTCGCAGGATTAAACCAACAACAACAGCACGTCGTTACAAAATAAGCACTGCTACTCTGGACAATCGGTACAGCGACGTCCTTGATAAATAGTTGTAGGTCTCGATAACGAGAACCTAAGAATGGGGCGTAAGATGAAAATAAATATTTCAAATACCTGTCACGGAAGTAGTGAAGCAATACACGGATGGTGGTTGTTCTGGAAACTGGGAGGGTCTTACGAGCGCAAACGTATTCCAACTTCCTGGAGAGAGCGGAGCGACGAATAAATCGGGAGCTTGCAATCGGTGCAGCGGCAGAGAAAATAGCGGCAGGTGCTGGCGGGGGTGTAGATATTGGCAGGTCCTCGCTGTATGAACTCATGATTGCCTCTACTTCTTAGAGTCAGGGGGTCCCTATTTATACCCGTCACCATGAGCGACTAGGTGACCCGTAGCGATCATCTTTGGATTAAACATTCCTCTTTGGTTTACCTATTAACAACAAACTATTTTCCTTCTCATGCCGGTCCTTTCCTCTTTACTAGATTTAGTTTACAATTCCTGGTAAGAGGGAAATTCTTTTGTCATTTAGCTACCTCCGTTATTTATTATGGATTTTCGTTCTTTGTTTCGAGTTTTGGGTTTGGTAGGTTCAAACATTTCCCTAAAAGTCCAGGCATATTCAATGCGATAAGATCCGTTTCTATTCAAGGGAACGAAAGAACCTTTAGATTTTAAAATTTATTTTATGGCAAATGGTTGAAAATGTTTCGTTAAATTGAGTAGTGTTTGTCCATATTTATCACATTTTTGTGGGTGGATTACAAAAGGAACGTTCTGATGTTGCAGTTGCTCGCACAACTGTTGTTCCCATCTGATAAGTATTAATTCAACATACACGCGAAATTTTGTTGCCATATTTGAGTCAGTTGAGAAGGAGAGATCGGAGTTGCGCTACTTAAACACCATGAAGGGATTAGGAGACAAGTCTGGTTTTTTGGCCCCAGGTGCTTGGAATAAGGCCAAATTCTTTTCGATGGCATCTAATTAAAAAGGGGCTACCAAAAATAGGGTCTCGTCTCCGCCTAGATGCAGTTGTGAGAAGGAGACACAATGCGCCAGATGGAAAATGCACGGGTTACTGCGATAAATAAGGAAGGGAGTAGGGCAGTTATTCACTGATTTTTATTTACTTTGGTATATAGATAAGGTTTTTCTTACTACAAGTTGTTGGGCTATGTTAGTTGCGTGCCCTCCACTCCCGTCAGTTTTAAAAATTTATGGAGAGATCTTTGAGGAACAAGTGGAATATATATGTAAAAAATATATATACCCACAGATCTTCCTGTGAGAGTTTGGGCTGAAAGGGAACGTAACCTTATGTCTGCTGAAGCTGACACCGCATTTGTAAGTTCCCGATCTCATTGGCCCCAAGTTTTTTACCTCTTAGTTAATTGCGGTGTGTATCTTCAATTCATTATCTTTAACCTCTTCCTTTTCTGTTTCACCATCTCTTTTGAAAACTGGTTATGAGGATGCTTCCGTTGGTATTCGATCTTCATTCTAATTACATGAATTCAAAATATAAATTAATCTTCCAGAACTTTGGAATTAAATTATAAGTTGTTAATTTCTTTTATTCTGGTAGTCATGTTGAAGTTGTCATTAAATCTAGCGATGCTCTAAATTGCTTCTAAATCCTCTAATTCATCGGAGCTGCAAATTACCCATTTCGGAATACCCAATTTCATACTTGCTCGCCACCAATCTTCCATTTACTTCCTAGCTCTGATCACCTCTGCCATTATTACTCCACGAATTCACCGCTTCTTTCCATAGTAGGGAAATTCTAATTTATTTTCTCCCCATGTTTCCGATCCGATCATCTTTCCTTCCGCATTAAGCCCTACAATTAATTTATTGTGCCTAGAATTTGGGGAATTCATTCCTCGGGGCCTAGTTACCGATTGGTCATTAGGTGTACTTTAAACCTTTTATTTCAATTTTAGGAGCCAATTTGGCGATAGCCTACTTGGGCATAATTCGCGGTACACAACTAGCCTACTACTAGGGTAAATCAAAACCAAATAACAATATAGAAATAACAAATAACAACGAAAAAACAACAGGGGCTAAAAAAGCAATAACAAAAAAGGAGAAAAAGTTAAGAAGGAAGCGCACTCCGGCGTCGGAGGTAGGCCCGCTTTCCCCTAAGACAGAAATATGAGACTTACACAAAACAACCCCACCCCTCCAAAAAACAATCAAATAAAGTGAAGGAAGGTAACCTCCTCCAAAAAGTCGTATAGTCCACAAGTCTGTTTGCACGAAATTGTCCCAAGTACAATGGACAAGGGTATGACTGGCGTCTCTCTGCAGCATAGGCACCATCGAGATGAGAGCTGTTTGTGACTGAGGAAATCGCCGGGCACCGTGTAGAGGAGATTCATGTGCACTGTGCACGGCGCACAGCGAGTGGCATTTCCCCACCATCGAAAAGTATGTTCTCAATGGAGGAAGTGCGATGGCACTGGTCGCCAGGCGAAGGCCGGTGTGGTGGATCGAGTCCATATTCTGCAACAGATGGTCGATTGCGAATGCATAAAACTCGCATCCGTAGTGGAGCTTTGAACGAACAAAGGATCGATAAAAACGTAAGGCAGGAGCCCAATCATTCAGGACACCTATCTCGATGTCGTCGATAAGGTTGGCAAGGATTTGACCCTAAGGATTAATCGAGTAGACGGCTCCAAGTGTGGGTCTACGCGGCAGAAGTCCTCCGCATCGAAGTTGGCTGACAGTGTAATGTAAACGGAAATAACATCGTAAGTCCTATTCAGGGGCAGCTGCACAGCTACTGCCTGAAACGATGTATTTCTAGGGAAGAGATGAATGGGGACATCATGCCAGGTGGTAATCGCGCATCCTCCTGCCCAGCCCCCGATCCTGTGGTTGGGTTGCAAAGCCCATATACCTCGGGAGGGTGGGCATGGACCTCGCGCACAACATGGACTCCTGCAAAATGATAGCTAACGGGAAACGAGAGGAGAAGAGCATCCGCAGCTCCTCCCAGTTGGCTCGGAGTCTGCGGCAATTCCATTGAAGGAATATGCTCTCCAGGCCTAGCTCGGAGGAGAAACTAAGGCCCTCTTCGAAGAGAAGAACTCACGAGAATGACCGTACGCTTTTCGGATTAGAATTATGGGTGCTGTTGCCCGGACAATACGCTGAAGGCGCTGTAGCCTTTGAAGACTTATCGGGGGAGGTTGGGCTCACCATACGAGCCTTTTCTTCCATACGCCTTCTTAGAAGATGGTCCCTCTTTTGGAGCATCCACCGTGTCCGAGCCACTCAGCCTATCACTGGTTGTAGACGTAGGAGCAGAATATCCTTTCGTGTGGCAGTGTCGTGGTATGAGATTACATTATATCAATACCATATTATATATATGAGGAAGGGACCAATAACTTGAAAGTGACCCGACAAAAGGGATGGAAAACCACGAGTTTAGACGGGCTGAGTAGCGTGAGAGAGTGCAATGAGGTCAGGTAAACTATGGACAATGGCGAAGCTCAAGGTTATTTAAAGAGACATGTAAAAAAATATAATTTTATTCACACAAAAATAATGAGAGAATTGATGGGTAAAATTACCTCAGAGAATTAACGGGCAAAATCACATCAGTAAATGAAAGGGGGAATTGTAGTTATATATCAGGCTATGAAGCTAGAACTTGGGGTATTCCCGGAGGAGACTATTCAGATGCGGGGAGGGGGGAGATTAACTCAATTGGGTTACTAAAAAGGGAAGAGGGGTTGGCTTATGGATGTATTCTGCACTTGAGGTGAGGCCGCTCGGAATGCACAAAACGGGATGTTGGAGTGATGACGGTTCACCAAAAGCAAGGGGGGGGGGTAACTTCAGGTCCAGGGAAGAGTATTTCAGGTACCCAAAATGAGGAGGGCTTCGACAGGAGTTGATGAAAAAATTCGGGTAATAAATCACTCGGAGCGATCGTTCAGTGGAATTACCTCCTGGCTGGGGCTAATTCCAAATACACAAAATAGTCCAGCTGTCACTTTGCTTTGTTGCTAGCACTTGACTTACCACCATGGGGAAATCTTCTGGATTCTGGGCGAGACTTCTCAATTCTGTGCCTCTTCCGGGGAGGCGAGCGTTATTTATGTCCGAGGCTCTCCCTGGAGTTCGGGGTTAGCGGAAAACAGCTCTACTCTCGAAGGGCTTCGAATCTTCTTGCAGAGCTATTTTAGCCCACATAAAGTTTACTCGTGGGGGACTAGATTCGAGGCTACCGCTTGTGGAAGGGGGGGGGGGTTAGGCTTACCACTTTAAGCCTAGCCGGGCCTTCTGCTGCACATGGGAGTTTCTTTCTGATAAAGATCTTCGACGTGGGGATTCTCTCACAGGCAGCATTACGAACCCTGGAAGATGGCCTCAAGACCACTTTAGGAGTGTTTCCTCCTTTAGTCTAACGACTAAGTCGAGGCGCGCGGCCGTTTCGCCTTACGGGAAACAGTCACCCTGGGTCACTCCCACGGTGGGTAGAACCCGCAGATGGGTTCCAAATGGTCGCAAAAACGTCCATACTTATAGGCTTGGAGAGGCCAGGAGCAGAGGGTGTTTTTCTTAGCATTGAGGCCTAGGACGTCCTAGCAGAGCCGGACGCGCCCTGACCAAGTCATTAACCTAGCGAAATGAGAGACGATCCTGGCCTGAACGGCGAGGATTTCCTTCTCAAGAATATACGCACTACCTTGCTTCGAAGATGCGGTATGCGGATGTCCGCAATTAAAATACTCGTACATGGCCACACACGATTTGGACTTATCGGATGCGGCCTTGAAGCAACTTTGGTTAACCCTGGCTGTGCACGTCTTTATGAGAGATTGGTATGGTAGAAGCGGTGGCAGTAGTAACTTTTCCGCGTCAATGGCACCAATGCCTTCACAGCTTATCGTGGGTATGCCAGAAGATATCGCTAGGTGAAGCTTGTGAACTAAGGGAGAGGGATATGGAAGAAAAACTATTTGTTTGTTGTTGATAATTTTTGAAGTTACCATTATTTAGGATTGCTGAGTTTTTGTTGTTTATGAGGTCCTGGATGAAAACGGCTCGTTTCTTTTTCATCTGCCAAGACTCAGCTTCGGGCGTTAAAACCAACTAGGATGAAATTTGGATGGGAAAGCTGATCGTTTAGATGTTCTAAGTCTGCATATGATATTGTAATGTTTGGAGGCAGGTAAATGGAGTATATTGTAGTCAGTTGGGTTAACTGTATCCTTATTGTTACGGTATTAATATTTGTATTGATGTTCAATGTGGAATAAGGCGTGCCTTTATCAATAAATATGGCGTTGCAGCTTTTATTCGGGTCGGAGTTGCAGAGATATTTACATTTCAAGAAAATATCAGGAATGTTATGCATTGTCTCATTGAGGCAGATTCCCTTCCTCTCTAAGATCCTCGAGAGAGTGGTTTTCTCTTGCCTTAATGACTATATTTCTAACTGCAATATCGATGAAATGTACTAATCGGCTTTCGAAGCGAAGCGCTCTGCTGAAACGACTCTTCTTAATGTTTACGTAGAGCACCCGATAGGGGTTGTACGTCCATTCAAGTCCTCCTAGACTTCTCCTCTGTTTTCTAGACCATCGATCACACTGTCCTCCTTGATCGTCTTCGCACTTTTCTTTGTCTCTCGGGCACTGCACTTGATTGGTTCCGCTCATACCTCTCCTTCCGCACTTAGTCACTCGCGCTCGATAACCTCTCCTCCGAACCCGCACCCATTTATTTTGGTATGCCTCAGGGCTCAGTCTTTGGTGACCTCCTCTTTCGCATCAACTTACTTCCTTTTGGCTCCCTTCTTCGCGATTTGAGCCTGTTCTTCCACTTGTATTTTGATGACACAATGATATACCTTTCCTCATGCCCCTTTTCTTCTCTCAATCAATTACCAAACTTCTTTCAGCCTACACCTCCATAAACGAAGGGCTGTTCGCCAACTTTCTCTAACTTAACCACAATAAAACTGAAGTTCTCCTTATTTGTAGCGCTTTAATGGTGGAGAAATCTAAAGCTCTCTTCCCCTTCTTTAAGCTTGTGGAAACCAATATCGCCTTCTCTGTTACCGTCAGTAATCTTGGTGTCATTTTTGACGAGCAACTCTCGTTTAAACCGCACATCCATCGTATCTGTAAGTCTTCCCTCGGTTTCCTCCGCAACTTTTCACGTGTTCGATCCCATTTTGATCTAAGAAGCCTTGAGACTGCTATTCATGCCTTCGTCACCTCACGCTTAGACAACTGAAATTCCTTCTAGTGAATCTACCTTCTTCGTCACTTTGCCCTCTAAAACTAGTTCAAAACTCTGCTGCCCGGGTCCTCTTTCGCAGCCCTCGGTTCTCTTCTAGGATGCCTGTGTTACAGGAGTTACACTGGTTACCTATTCGCTTCCGTATCCACTATAAAATTCTTCTCACCACGTACAAGGCCCTAAACCTCGATGCTCTCCCTTATCTCTCGTCTACCCTCTCCCGTCGTCAAACGCCTTGAGCACTCTGGTATAACCTCGCTCCCATCCTAAACACTCCTCGTTCTTTCCTCTGCTTGATAGGTGACCGTTCCTTCTCAGTTTGTGCTCCTAGACTCTGAAATGCTCTTGCTGCCGAAGTCCGTTCCTCTCCCTCCTGATCTCCCTGAAGACTCCTCTCTTCAGAATTGCCTTCTCTCCCATGTAAACTTTCTCTACACTCGCTACACAACCTGCTCTCTGTGAGGGTTAACACACCCTCAAGGGCGCATTATAAAACCTAATATTATTATTATTATATTAGATTTTTAAACTTTCGTAATTGGCTCTAAGGCATTGGATGTTTCATTGTAGGAGGTGGCTTTGTATGGTGTGTTAGTTGGAGTCGAAATGGGGCAGATATGTTAGTTTTGGAAGGCGGTTTTGGTGTTCTGATTTTGGGTGCTCCCGGTGGTGCTGGAGACTTTTTGTTTTGGTGAGCTAGTCCAGATGTGGTGTTTTGATCGCTTGTGGCTGTAGAACTTTTATTTATTGATTTTGGTGGTTGTAGTTTTGGTTTGGGTTTTAATAGTAGGGGAGGACTGTTATTTTTAGTCAATGTTGGGACTAATATTGATTCATGAGCTATAGGGATTCTAATCGGAGAGAATGTTTTTCTGCATGGCAGTCGTTTTGGGGAAGAGGTTTCCGTTGTTTTGCCACTTGTGTTGCAGTTGGAGTCTGTTGTATTCTTGAATAGATTTAAGCAAGGATTACTTTCTTTGTGTTTGTTGGTGTGATTGTGACAATATTGGCTGATGAAGGGTTTTCGATCTCAAACGTAACCGTCTCCTGGCTGGATGTACTGCCTGCTTTATAGAAGTTTCTTTCCGGCCTAATAAGAGGCGATAAATGTCATCTTTTTGAAGAGCTACGGATCTGCACTTAGTGAGCAAGGCAATGATTTCGGGGAGTCTTGATGCGTCCTTTTTTGACTGTTGGACTTGGCTTCTTCTAAGTGGGTACTGGTCGGTGATTGGCTTTGGGTGTTGTTATGATGTTCGGGTCGGTCTTCTTTATGTGCCGTTGGCTTTGCCATATTGCAGTATGTTTCTTTCTGGATGGTGGTTGAGGTTTTACGTTTTTGTTGGGCAGTTTCTGTGGGGGATAGGTAAGGAAGTAATGCATTTCTGGCTGCGTCTGCATATGTCGGTGTTTCTAATTTTTTGCCTTCGCTGCCTTGTTCTCTACTGCCTGACCACTATAGATATCAAAACAAAGCATTCATATTCTTACTCCTTGATTGTATTCGTAATGTTGCCAAGTTTTGCTGAAGGCATGATGGGATTTATTGCAGTTGCGGCATCTTTCTTGGTTTTTACATTGGCCACTGCTATGACCTTCTGTGGAGCATCTAAAGCAAAGTTTTGGGTCAGTTTTGCGATTGTGGGCCGGGTGCCCAAATATCAATCAAGAACGGCAATGCATAAGGATTGGCAATTTTTCCAGTAATATTGATGATGGTTCCGGCGAACCTGATTTTGTGAGGTATCGTATGTTGTTTTAAAATGATTTTTATGATCTTGATATGGGTTAGCTTGAATGTGTTTTTTTTCTCGAAGATCGACACAGATGCAATCTGATAACCATTTTCTTCGATTAAATTTTTTAATCCTTTAGAGATAGATTCTTCTCTGCTGTTTCGTCCCGGCATGAATATCTAGAGGGGTACTGTGCCTGTCTTATTATTATAGTCCTTTTTTGTATGTTGCTTGTATGCTGTGATTGCCTAGTGAGGTGAGCGAAAGTATTTTTTTAGATATGCTTTCTGTTTTAGCTTTAACGACTGCTGCGATTCGAAGGTGATTTACGTTTAATTCCGGTTGAGATTCACCCGTCAAGGACTGCAGGCCCTCGTGGGGGTCTATGGCGTTGTATGGATTGTTTGTTTTTTTATAGTTGGACGAGTTTTCCTTATATTTTTCTTTATTTGAGTTTTGATATATCGAATCTTTTGAATAATTCCTGGCTGTATGAAAAATGATTCCCCATCCCTGCTCGTGACGGCCAACACTGACCCTAACAAGGCAACGGCTCTACTGGTCGCCTTTTAATTGGCCCCGGCCGCTATTAGTAGGTGAGGTGGGATACGCCTTCTATGCCACCCCTTGGGAAGATCAGGATAAAATCCTACACGCTACGTGTTACCCAGGTCGGGATGACAGATCCAGCTTGATGACAGATTTCAGAGCGGATAGGCTTACCAGGCCTAACATCTGGCCGTGGAAGTGTTCAATTCTGTAGTTGAGTTTAGCTTTAGCTCGTGATCGAGGAAGTCCATTAGCAGTAGAAGGAGGGGCTGAGTTAAAATGATGGTTGTAAGGACAATGAGAAGTGAAAGAGAAATCGTACAGAAGACGAGGTAGTGGATAGTGAAAGAAAACGAGGCATGCCAAGCTGGAGCCGGACGGGGTGCTGATTCCGTCAACACTGTAGCCAGGAAAACAAATCGCGTGACCCTTACTTGGGAGGCAGGCATAGTCAGTTGGGGAGCCTTGCTCAGATAGATATGGTTCCAGATGTGACCCAGGCCCAGAGGGAAGGATCTTCCTTCCGGTAGAATTATGCTTGGTGCCAAATACCGACCCTGTGTCCTGTATAAGCTTCTTATCAGGCAGATCTGGCCCTCAAGGACTTACTAGGATATAAGGGAGCTCCTCTTCTATTTGGTGCCCCTTTGACAGTCTCGACCTCCATCTCGGAAAAAGATCTTGCTGCGGACGATATATCCGGCCTATGGGCTGCTTTCAGCACTGGAGAAAAGCGGGTTCATTCAACCATCCTCCTTTCCTAACCACAACTATTGGGAAGAAGATAGAGAGGACTAAAGTTTCATCACCCACTGCGGGTACTCCTATAAAAGTGTGACCCTATACTGCAAGGCGAAACGGCCACGTATATCGACCGAGTCATTAGGCCTATAGGAGGCAGTATTCCTAAACGTGGAGTTGAGTCAGTCTTCCCAGAATCCTTACGCTGACCCCTAAAATAAAGATATCATTAAGGATTTTCGACTCCAAACCTACCGCCTAATGCTGAACTATATGGCTGCGACACGGTGAATCCTCCAAGGGAGGACCTCTTGAAACCGAAGCAGCCCCGCTCGCCAAATGTTTCGAGTCTGAGGGAGGAAAAGAATATGTGCTAAGATGTGCTTAGACAACCCAGCCTGCCATTTAGACGTAATTTTCTTTGAGCTTTAATATAAAGGATGTGAATGGTGTAGCCAACTTATGTGTACTAGAATGAGTTGAGCAGAGTCGAGAGCCAGTAACTCTCCGTACTTAATACTTTCCTTAGCCACCGGACTTTCGGCCCTCGCAGTAGGTAGGGAAATGGTAGTATACTCTGCCATTCGACTAAGGCTGATGTAAAAACGAAAGAGAGCTTGGCAACAGCCAGGTATTTAATAAATAGAAGTAGAGATTCGCAGGTTCAAAACGAGTAGGGTGCATGATCACCTATTATTATCATATGCTTGTGTTAGGTGATTAGATAATTAATTACATGCACTCCATTAATGCAGGATAGCTAGCGGACTCTGAACTCTTTTCAGATGGGGGCAGTCCTTCTGGTAATAAGTAGAGGTATAAAAGGTTGAGGTCATAGCCGTAATAATACTAAGTGCTCATAAATAAAATAATAATAATACACAATAATAATACACAATAATAAATAATGATAAATAATGATAATAAATAATAATATTAAATAATAACAATACTAATAAATTATGGTACTGAATGATAATTATTTATAATATTCAGAAGAATGATAATGACAATAATAATAACTAATAATAATACAAATAATAAAAAGTATTGTGAGAGGGAAGAGGATCGACAACTTTCCCAGGCACCATCAGACAGTTAACTTCAGCCCGGTGGCAGGGTTCCACTAAATGCACTTGACCCGTGAGAATGACAAACTCCTCCAGGTATTAAGTGTAACAGATTACATAGGGTACCCACCTGCGGGTTAAATTAAAGAAGTGAAAATGTGTGGAAGATATATAGCTCCAGATCATCAGGTCCTAGGGGACATATCTAAGCTATGTGCACTGGGTATGAGACATGAAAATAATGGCACATTGCTGCCAACTACACCTAAAGAACCATTTACCTTCCTCAATTGTAAAGGTGCCAGCGATGAACGTCGTCCACGAAGAAGCTGATTGTTTCGATCTGGCCGATCGCCCAGGATTCCAGGTGCGACGAAAGCAAGGATCTGTCCGGGAAACACGATTCGATTCTATTGGCGCTACCACACCGCCAACGATGAAGCTTGCTGGCATTTCATTCTCTCGAAAGGGGTTATCCTTTCTAGGCATTTTATTTACATAGTTTTAATAACCACAAAAGTCAATTTTTCGGAGTTTTTAGTGTTCTGGGAGATGAACTTGTTGTGTAAGTCTTTGCCTTTTTGTCATTACCATCTAAATATTTACCTTTAAAGGACTTGTTACAATGAATAATAACCATCTTCGCCTTCCTAATTTGTACATTACACCACTTTTCTCCTAGTGATTTTTTCTACAGTAAAATGAGGCATTCTGTTCGATCTAGGGGAGGTTAACCTCCTCCAAAATTCGTATAATACACATGTCTGTGTGTACGAACCCTTCCCGAGCACAAGAGACAAGTGGGAGGAGCCCGCTCGTCCCGGTACTGGGACAGGGAACGTGCTCGAAGATCATCCAGAGTGGGACAGTCAACAATGATGTACCGAACAGGCTGAGGCAACAATCTAGTAGTCACAATAAGGCGCAGGCGAACGCTCCATCAAGGGGCGGTGCGTGTTGCGAGTGTGTCCAATTTGGACACGATATAAAGCAAAATTAAGCCCCGCGGCATTAAGGGGTAGGTCCCTGGAATTCATCGGGCACAATAACACGTATATTTAAGTTTCATTCGACCCTCTCCCATCTTCTTCGCCAGGGTGCTCGTAGGTCAACGCATATTTCTGCCATGTAATTGGTGTAAGGAAGAGCGAAAGGCTGGTCTGGTCGCCCAGTGCTCGTGGAATCTTTGGCATCCTCATCGGCACGCTACTTCCCCACGATTCCTACATGTTCAGGAACTTATTAGAAGTTAATCTCGATATCCACCCTGCTCGTAACGAATATCGCGAACCAGTGAACGCGGAGATTACAATGCCTCGAGAGCACTAAGGGCGCTTTGTCAGTAGCTGTAAACCACAATCCGGTGTATTACAACCAGTTAGGCTGTGAATACAGACTCAGCGCCTGGAAGAGCGCAGATGAGTTCTACCAGAGCAGACACGGCGTGAAAACCGACCCCTTCTTGTGACTTGGAGCCATCCGTATAAACTGGCAAGGTTCCAGCGTAAAACGAAGGGTGCTCTAAAAAGTCCAAACGCAATACTCCCGGAGCTGTATAAGCTTTGGCAGCAGAGGCGTGGCGATAAATAATAAAAGGTAGTACTCTCCAGGGTGGCGGCCTGGGTAGAATCAGGGGGGCCACCTGCCCGAGAGCTATACCAAATTCTCGAAGGAGTAGCCTAACCATAAACCTAAAGGGCTTACGGTATGACTGGCTACTCTCGGCTGCATAGGCACCGTCAAGATCAGCCGCGGATGCACTGAGAGCAGTTAGCGACTAAGGGAGGCGCGAAGCTCGAGTGTGCAGGCGGTTAATATACTGTTTACGGTGCAGAATGAGTGGCATCTCCCCAGCATCGATAATTAAGCTCTCAATTGGGAACGTGAGCACGGCAACTGTGACCGAGTGAAGGCCGGTGTGGTGGATCCAGTCCACCTCTCGCAATTCCCGCTTGGCCGCGGATGCATAAATCTCGCATCAGTAGTCGAGTTTTGAACGAAGAAAAATCGTTAAATACTAACCCAATAGCCCTATCATTGCCGTTTGGCGCTGAACATCAGGGAGCTAAGAATATACATGGCGCGTGTACAAGAGACCGTAAGGCTGAGAATATGACCATCACAGGTGAGGTGTACATCAAATATAAGACCATGAAATTGGTGCGAGTCCGTCACTCCGAGGGGGAAGAACTGCACCACCTTAATCCTGGACCAGGAAAACCAAACAGGTGCGCTTCGGCATAACGAGAGACGCGCTTTAATCTCTGTTGGAGTCGATGCTGCAGGGTTGGTATTTGGGCCACCCCACAAGAGATCAAAAGGTCGTCCACATAGAGCATAGCCAAAACATCTTCCGGCAGCTCCGAGGTAAAGCCATTGATGCTCAGGGACAAGACTGTGACAATGGGGACACTTACCTGTGGGAGGCCATCTTCCTGCTGCATTGGGCTTCTCCTTGCGGAAAAGTGTAACAGGCAGGGATCAGCGGGTCAGACGGACGACCAGTGGCTGGAGCCATAAAATTTGTTCGAGGCGAACCTAAAAAATAGACCAGTAATCTCCCGACCCGGGAAGGGGGGTGTGGGTGGGGGTTGAGTGAAGATTAAGACGGCGGGGAGGTTTCGTTCAATTTCAGCGCTATGCCTCGGTGTGAATTCCTCTGACCTGCTTATCCCTGCTTCTTACAGTTTCCCGCAAGGAGACGCTCGGTTGTTACGGCCGATTCAACGACGCTCTCTCCCGAGAAGTGTTTGGTCACGTTCACAAGCCACTGAAGAGTTGGACGTCACAGCCGTATCTTCGGCTCAGGAAAGAGTCTTGTGAGGCAACGTCAGGCTTTCTCACCCGCCTTCAGATTAAGGATTACAGAAGCCGTCCTCCGAAGTTCTTTTTGTGACCTCTTGAGGACAAGAGCCCGATAGCTCACTCAATCTGAGTTTAGAGAAGTCATACTACCCAGATAGATTATATCATGTATCGAAGGTTTAAACCAGCTAGATATTAAAGAGTGTAAAGTAATACCAGGGAATCATTTTGCACCACAACACTGGCTGCTTGTGATGAACCTGTGGTTGAGAAGTCCTAAAAAAGGAAAAAGGAGCTACGAGAAGAAGATAGTATGGACAGTACTGAGAGACGAAACAAAGAAGCAAGAGTTCAAGACCAAGGTCTTAAGCAGTGTGAAAACTGACGTAGTAAGAGTACAAGATTAGTGGAAATAGAACGCACAAGTGATGAGAGAAGTAACAAGAGAAGTGCTAGGAGAAACATATGGGAAACTACGCACACCCAGCGAAGCGTGGTGGGGGAGGGAAGAGGTAAGGGGCAGCCTGGTATGAAAAAAGGAAACAAAAATGCAGTGTGATAATAGCAGCTCTGGTGAGGATAAAATGGAGTATAAAAATGTAAAAAAGATCGCACGTAAAGCAGTATCAGTAGCGAAGGCAGAAGCTAGTCATTAATTGTATAAAGAGCTGGAAACAACTAAAAGGGAAAATAGGATATACAGGATAGCAAGAAATAGGAACAAGATACCGCAGGATGTAAACCATGTGAAGCAGTTAAAGGACGCATCTGGTATTATCTTAAGGGAAGAAGTAAAGATATAGGTGAGTTGGAAGAAGTAATTCGATGGGCTGCTGAACGAGGAGAACCACGGGTTTACCATGATGAGGGAACACCATATCCAGGACTGAAAAGGGATATAGAAAGAGGAATCCTTGGGAGCTCTTAAGAGAATGAAAAACAACAAAACAGATGGACCAGATGAGATCCCGGTGGAGTCGTGAAGGGCCATGGAGGATGCAGGAGTGGACTTGTTGTGGAAGGTGACGTGCATAATAGAGGAACAGGAAGAGACTCCAGACGAACAGAGGGAGAGTCTGTTGGTACCCATCTTCAAAGAGAAGGGGGGTGTACAAGAGTGCGAAAATTATCGCAGGATTAAACTTCTATCTCATACAATAAATTTCTGGGAAAGGATTTTGGACGAAAGATTACGACTTGAGGTGGAGATGTCCAAAAGTTAATTTGGCTTGATGACATGCCTGGAAGAGTAACAACAAGCCCAGTGTTTACATTGATGCAATTGACGGAAAAGTACAAGGAGGAACAGAAGGAATTACATATGTTTTTGATAGATGTGGAGAAAACGTATGACAGAATACCAAGACAAAAACTATGGAGATGCTTGAGACAAAGAAAAGTGCCACAAAAATATGCAAGATTGGTGAAGGAAATGTACAGAACGGTCTAAACACGGGTAAGTAGTGGAGCAGAAAGGACAGACAGGTTTGGAGTGGAGGTGGAGCTGCATCAGTGCTTTGCGTTAAGCCCCTTCCTCTTTAACATTGTCTTTGACGTGTTAACTAAGAACGTTGTAGTGAGGAGATCCTGGGACTTGATTTATGCAGGGTTTGTCTTGATCACCAATTTTACCACCCAAATAATAATTGTATACAGTTTTCACTCTTTTAGCTAAATTTTTCCGCTGGTTGCTTAGAGTATATCTTCCACAGATATAACAAAAGTCGTGGGGGCTATTTATACATCCTCACCGATTCATGCTTTCAACTTAGTTTGTATATGTCCTGTTATATACTTTGGTACAATCTTATTTAATTTACAAATTAATTAAGAGATAAATCTGAAAGAAAAATGCAATTAATCACTGTATATAAATACCCTTTCAACACCATTACTATAATTGCTAAATTTGACAACGTGATAAAGCAGGTGTGTAACGTAGAAACCAAACACACACAAAACATCCTCTCACTATGGTAGACGAAGCAACACAGCCCATATATGTAACTAAAGAGTATATCTGTACCTCAGGTATATTATGTGGTGGAAAAATTCTGATTACAGATTCGGAATCAGCATACTCGATTTAGTATAAATCACAAGCTAATACCCAAGTAGCAAAATCATTGTTGACTAGTGTCATGCGTCTTGAGTTCTTTCGGGTGATTGAAACCTTGACACAACCTGATTTGCGGTATCCGTGACGCCTCTGATGCTATAGTGTATGTCAAGACTATCTTGTGCTACGTCCTGGATATAGGTAAATTAGGGGGAATGAGCGCCGGCATATATAGCCTTTCGCTATTCCTCATACCGAATACATGGGCAGGAATCAGGGCAGCTCTCTCGGCTGCTTGACAAAGAAAGTGAAGGGCTGAGGAGAACTCAAATTTGCTTTAAACTGTGCCCAGACTCTGCTATGGAACTACGCGCCAATGCAGCTACGAGTTCACATCACTTTCTTGTCTTCGAATTGAGCAGCATACCACATTTAATAGAGTCCTTTTCTACACCTTACTGTGACGAATACTTTGTCCTTCAGACTGTTCGAGAGATTATTGTTGAATGTCCCAGTCTGGGTGATATTCGTCCCCGATGGCTGCTCCAATACCGAGACAAGAAGGGTCGCTACTGCTTGCCCACTGTACTCAGTGCGGGTTCCTTTATACAGACTTGTTGACTATCTGACTCTTAGGAGGTGGCTGACCTCGTCTATTTTATTTTAATATTTTTTTCGTAGGTCACATGTTCCTCCAACGTGGGAGGCTGGCCTCCTCCCGACGCCAGAACGTGCTTCCTCCTTTTTATTTTAGTCTAGTACTAGGCTAGAATTTTAATTAGGGTGACTTATGCCATAAAAAAATTCTCGCGTAACCACCTCTGCTCCGTGAAATGAGCTGGCTCTCATTCATTCGTCACTCGTCTTCAAAGTTGTACTTTTACGAAAAATATCTTGAAGGCAACGGCATCCTCTTATCCGTCTCCCTATCTCATCCATGATACCCCTTATTTCACGATCTGACTCTTCACTACTTATTCCGTCGCATAGTCATTTGTGCTGCATGGGCGATCGTCCTGTCTCAATTTTAACTCCAAGGCTGTGGAATTTTCGGCCTCCTACTATGCGTCTCGCCCTCCACTTTCTATCTTCTTGCTTGCCTTACAGACCCTCTTCTTGTCTTGGCGGTCTGTGAAGGGAATTAAATTTGAAGATTGCCATACAAAAATTCTTTCAAATATTATTTGTATAAGGGAGAACAGGTTGAAGTGAAGTCTAATTGATCTGGAGGACGGTCACTTCCGCTTATCCTGTTCACAAGAGGCAAGGGCACCTTACAAAGTTCGGACGAATTGGAATAAAAACTCAATTACCGAAATCACGTATGGATGTTAACAAAAATACTTCCTCGATTATTAATCGTATCATCATCATCTGAAATTATTTTGCGTTCTTTAATTTCTGTTAATTTTGAACTATTTTAAACTCTGATTTTTAATTTAAAGCTGTGTTGTTGATTTCAATAGTGAGTTTTGCGAAGTGATTACTGTGAAAAGTTGAGTGTTCCTGAAAGTTTGAGTTATCGATATTTAAATTGGCCCACATATTCCAGTGTAGTTTTATTGTTATACTTGATTTGGTGTGTTCAGTTATGTGTTGAAATTGAAGATGAAAAGAGAAAGTTTCACCGGGTGAATCGGCGGTAGTCGGGGCACACAAATCTTTCTCTCTTTAGTTAGCGGGAAGTTGATGGTACAGTTCTGAGGATCGACGCCTCACCTAGTTTGACGCACAAGATATATTTATTTACTTAGGATTTTAACATCTTATGTCCCCTTTGTCGGAGTCTAGGGAGTGGTAACTATAGAGGTGAACCAGATAATAAAAAAGAGACTTGGAAGAAATACAAGAGTTAGAGGAAATAAGAGGAGAGCCAAAATCATGACAAAAAGAACAAACTCAGTGAAAGTTGACCCCCAAATTTAAATAAGCACCTTAAATTGCACAAGCAAACGGGCTTAATGAACTTGATTATCAATAAAAAGAGTACTCATTTGAAAAGTGCCTAAAATAATATATTGGAAGCTATTTGAAAACTCGCAACTTTGGCTACCCTAAACGAAACGAGATCATACTTAAAGACAGGTAAAAGCCGAAAAAAATGATATGCGATGGAAGATTCAAAAATTAAATATGCTGAGCTAAAGCTTACTTAAAATTAAATAGACAGGAGAAAAAGAACACAAAACAAATTATACATATCTAGTGAAAGGATTTTACAACTATGATTTCGAACTTTTTGATGAAGTTTCTGTAGTTACGTTGCCACAAGCCATCAATACACTTCTAGGACCTGCTCTCGACGGAGCAAATAAAGCCATTGGCTCCGAAGTATGGTCCGATTTGTTGCCTGTGTATAAGGGAGCTTTACCATTATTTTTTTTAACGACCTTACAATTATTAAGAAATGGGGGCAATGGATTTACCACACTCTACGTGACTAGTCGATAGTACCATCGATGCCTCCCTGTGAAAAAAATGCCATGCTTTGTTTGTTTTTGTTTTTTGAAAGAAATAAATTTTTACCAGTGTCTGAGGATAGTGTGTATTTGCTCATCCAGTTAGCTCTGTCGCTTCCCCGTGCCTGGGGAGGTAGGGATGTACTCAATTTCTTCAACCTTTAATGATTTGCGCGCCTTTGCGCTCCTGATCGCCCCGAGTAATCGCGTTTATAGGGAACTCAGGAAGCTCTCCCAAATGACTCGCGGTAAATCGTCACAGTATTTATTTGTATTTTTGTAATTCTGAATTATTTCGTGGGCGCATTAGTAGAAGCAAATATATTTATGCTGCTTGTGGTTTTGTTCACTGTAAGAGCAATGCGATAACAGAATTCACCCTAATCATAAAAAATTGTTCCGCTTGTATTGTTGCTTTACTTTTTCCGTTGTTATCTTTAGATTTGATTTATTTTTTCCTATATAAATACATAAGAAACAAAATATCTCTTTGCTGATTTACGAGCCTGATCGTCTTTGAAACTCACGTGTTCTGAAATTTACTGGTGTATGCTTTTTGAACATGTTTCACACAAACACATATTTGTAAGGGAAAGGGGACACCAAGAAAATACCCCTTTCTTCTGTTTCTTGAATTCCTTCCCTCCCTATGTCTTTTAACACTCCACGTGGAGTAAAAAAGCTCTGTATCTAAGGAGAAAAATAAAGGATGAAAGAATTTGAATATCAGTTAACCTGAGTGCTAAAAGCTTTCATCTCGCCGATAAAATGCTAATCTCCGTATTCGGGAAAAGGATAGCCGAAAGTTCCACCCACATCGTTGAAGACGAGTAAGACCTGTGTAAGGCGACAAAAAACTAATCCCTCTCGGCAATGGAGGCTTTCTTTCAGACTTCTGTTCCTCTCAGCAAAGGAGCACCATAAAAATGGCCGCCATATAAATACCCTGGGTTTTTCAAAGATCGGCAGAATATGTTTGAGATCTCGTCGCCTTCGTTTCAGATCCTGTATCTGTTTCCCCAAGTCCCTGGTATTCGTTATACCATTAAGGTTGGATCTCACCAGGCAGATCTATCTCTTTTGGGAAGGCTTACTCTGTTCAGAGCAAGTCTCAAATCGTTTTGTCCTGAAAAGGACTGGCCGAGATTCTTCTCATTTCATCAGAACCCCCTCACCCTCAAGGATCTTAGGTTTCCCGTGTGAGATTTCGCGCCTAACCGCGACAGAGTCTCGATTTTTGGAGGTTGCACTTTTCTGGAGCAGAGGTTCCTTCGTCCGTCTTCAAGGAGGATCGTGAACTCGTCTTCTGGTCCCCCTCCCCGTACCGTTAATCTTTGTCACCATCATGATATTCGCCAGAGAATCACGACCATTATCCGTCTCCATTACCCCGCGCCGACTCACTAAAGGAGTCCCCTTCCTCGATGACACCCTTTAAGGTAAAACGATTGCATCTCCCGTTAATCGACCCGCTTTCCGACTTTCAAATATTCCTTCTATATAACTGATTTATAGTATTCCATTTAAAAGCTAATTAACAGTAATTAACGTTACCCGATTGCCAATTTTCTCTAGTCTGTCAGTATTATCCTTATTTACATTTCGTATATTCCCCGTATGTATATATATGTTAACTAGTGACATTAAAAATTATATTTTTGGTTTTCACTCTTTAAATACATCCTTGAACTGCAACTTGGAAAACTCATTAAACGCTATCGCCCCGTGTATTAAAAGCGCACTCTTATACCTCGCAATCAACGATTACTTTTACGAAGTGAACGTACTTGTACTTAGCAAAGGAACGTACGTACATTAGACTATATATGTGTATGTAATTGTATATATACCTATTCTCGTGGCTTTTATCACTTTCCTCGCAACCAATAGATACTAATATGTATATGTAGATGTATTGTCTGGGGAGCGACCTATTCCTCGACAATATTATATACATATATATATATATATACAATTTAGCCCACAGGGAAAATTAATACGAGGATTCCAAGTACTTTCTAACTTTAGTTCGAGTTCTTTATCAAGGACTAACAAAAGAATTGAAAATTGTATATATATAAGGAAGATACAGAGGATAGGGAACGCCCATAAAACTGCAAAAAGACAATCAACAAAATGAATTAATATAAAATAGAAATGTTTCCATTTCATATTAATTCATCAATTCATTAGCCTAATGCATATCATTACTATTTATATTTAGGAATATGATCAATTCTAAATAGTTCGATTAAATATGTATGTTAAATATATAAATCTATTAGGGGTGCTTTATAGTCTTGGACATTGAGGTATAAACCATACGGATGCAATTTCTTTGATATAATTTCAAAGGTTTCTATAGAGGACATGAAACTAAATATTAGGGAAAAATCATTCCGACTGAAGCTTTGGAAAATACGGAAAGATGTTAGATGCAATTGACCGTTGACAAATGTTAGGTAATACAAATGGGTAATTAATTTTTAAATACTGTAAAAATGAGGAAGGGTTTAAGTCTCTGTACTCACGAGTTATCTCAAATTTTCTACACAATTTGCGTTAGAAAAAGAAAAGGTGAATTGTTTTCCAAGATTTGCGATATTGGGTGCAATTCTGTTCTCCATGTTTGCGAAACGACTTTCTAGTATTGGAAAACGTCTAATAACACTAATTTCCTGAACTTTAAAATAATCGTAGAAATAAAGGATGTAGCAGGTCAATTGACGCATTGGAAGTTCTAAATCTTTGTAGGCAATTTATTGAGTTCTTTAAAATACTTTACTGGTTTAATAATAAATATTATGACACATTATTCAGCAAGTATATCAGAGCGGCCACTCGAAATAACGTTTTCAAACAAGTAAATAAAAGATTTAACATTGCGATGTCACCAAATTCTTTTCTTATAAAATAACGCAGACTTGGAATAACTTGCGGAGAAATGCCCTCGAAATCACTACACTATCTATTTTTTTAAGAAAGAATCGATAAATACTTTACTAAATGACTTTGAAGAAATAAAAGTTGTAAAAGTAATAATTCCTTATCCAAATCTTCTCTTCGTTTATCTATCCTAACTAATCATTTGACTTTCATGATTTCCTCTTTTTTTATAACTAGCCTCAATTCGATCTTAGAGCTCTGTAACCTTAAGATGAAATTTAGCCGAATGATAACACCAATTCCTGCCTGGAGTAAAGTTATGTTACATTGGTATAGCTGGTTTTCGGTTAGGGCAAGGGTAGATTTCTATGTATTGAATTATCGGTGGTTGTAGTCTGTTAGTTTTATATATTAGTTTATATAATCATAATATTATAATAATATGCTATTATTACTAATATAACACTAAAATAATGCTACAACTATTATTAATAATAATAATGTATAGATAGAGGATATGTAAGTAAGAATTTAACGCGAGGATAAGAGGACCTGGTCAATATAAGCATATTAAGTGCAAGGTGTTGGCACTTCCAAGTTAGATGGTGTATAGACCTTATTAGTTCTCGGACTGGCCTTGAGTGGAACGTAGGATCTTTGCTGGTCCTAGTTCTGAAGTTGTAATATATATATATATATATATATATATATATATATATATATATATATATGTAAATATGCCGAGGGATGAAGGCATGTAGCACCAAAAGGTGCACACGTCTGTAAGCCAGGCTGCCACTGTCAGCGCTGGGCCCGAGTACAATTGAATTGTGGAATGGCAAATACCTTCAAACTACAGTGAAATATTATTAAGGTTGGCTCTTTGAATGGAAATACATTTGCCAGATTCGTCTTCAGAGTTTTTCAAAAGATAAACACCTCTACAAAAATAAAATTTAATAAAAATAATAATAAGAACAAGGGCACAGATAAATATGGAAATCTAAATAATAATTAGAACGAACAAAGAATATTATGACTGGTAAATTTAAGGAAACTAGGTCCGGGAAAAATATATAAGTGATTCAATATGTTGAATTAAAGGAAAGACTTAGCAAGACTATTGGCGTTACAGAAAATGGAGGAATTCTTCGGAAAGGGGGGACTTACAAGGAAAGGACTCCTGGTTACCTTTGGTGGATGAACTGGCAAGGTGGAAGACCAATGGCCAGCTGTTCGTCGATGGGGTCCCAATGCGAAGACGCCCAGAGAGTCTCTGAAGGTGGTTGAGATTTCCTCGGCTCCAGGGATAAGTAATCACAAATCGAGAATCGTCTGCTGGACGGCCGGAAGTCTCAATAATGTAGTAAGACAAGAGAAACCCAGGACAATATTCCGGGGCATAACGTGGTTTATATAATCTTCCTCTGATCAGGGCGGATTACTCGAAGACGATATACTGACGAGATCACAAAGGCAATGGGAGCACTTCTAGGAGGACAGATACACAGATCTGGATGGCAAAACGCTCGGCATCTCTCTATCCGCCGAGGCTTTGCAGACATAACCTTAAATAGGAGCTACAGCCAGAAGTCTGGGCGCAGCATGGCGTCCGAAGGGATATCGGACCCGGCCTAAGCAAACAAGGACCTTAATAAATTCCGAGCATCGCGAGGCGAAAGAGAAATAAGCGAGATTTCCTTCTACCTAAAAAGGGGGAAGATGAACATGGCTGCTGAGCCTCAGAACTGGGGGAAGACTAATAAATCACCCCAAATTAAATAAAGCTCCGCTGTATTTAATTCGTAATGAGTCCGCGCTTCATTCTGTTACTCCATTCTTAGCTCCACGCTTTATTTATGTAAACATTGTTAATGTGTGAACAAATACAGGGGTGCATGTGTGCACATAATTTATTAGGGATCCTCCGTCCGTCTATAAACGGAGTAACAGAATAAAGCGTGGACTTATTAGGAAGGCGGCAAGAGCAGAGAATCCTGCATCGTCCTTTATACCTTGATGGTGACGTCATGGTAGGGCAGATACGTCATCACAATGACGGCACAGATGCCAGCATACAACAATTAGTGAGAATAAGAGCGTCAGCTGGGTTCGATTCCGACGGGAACCATGATAAGGTCGCCCTTCCGTACATGAAAAGAAAATGGAAATGACAAAAGAGAAATATATACAATAATAATGAAGTCAGTATACGGCCGTTATTAAGGATGGCGAGAGCAGCTTGACAATCCAAGCAGACGCTCCCGGAAGAGACTTGGAGGTAAGCTGATAGGAGCGCCGCAAACTCGCCCCTCATGGCTAGGCAGGGGTTTCGCAAGAGGAGAGAAGTTGAAGAGCCCCTTGGTGACACCCAGCTGAGGGCGATCTCGGAGGCGTCACTGTAGGCACGTCCCCAGGTATGCGAGAGGGAAGACTATAGAACCCAGGCAGAGGAGAGGAGGTCCTTCTGTAGGCAGATTCTGGAGGACCTGGCTTAGGCGAGCTGTGCCTAGAAACGGCCAAAAGACGCAGGGCTGCATAGGAAGTTGAGGAGACCGCTCAGGCGATCCCAAAACGAGGATCAAGGCACGATGTAGGGGGCCCAGTCGAGGGACATTTTGAGGTGCCTGGTCATGCCCGAGATGAGGCGGGTAGAGGCTAATACTATTTTGATGGAGACACCCAGGTATGTCAGGGGATGTAGTAAAATCCGTGGGCCAAAAACAGTTTTGCGGCCCAGGCGTGAGGAGAGACTGCAGCTTGGACCTTACCTAAAGAGGGAAGGGAGAGTTAGGGTGGGTTTTACAGACTCAGCTGACTCACCCAGGGGAATCATGTCATGCACAACACAATCCTCAGTGTCATTCTTCGGTGCTAAAAACAAACTGTGGGCACAGGTGATAGAGTCTGACTTATCCAGGACGCCCACGCCGTGCAGCGTCCGGACACAACGTGCCAAGGATTTATCTGTCGTGGCGAAATGCTTGTATGGATCTAAGAACACCTTACTCCCGTTACCAGCGGCGGCCTTTGCAATGTTAGAGGGAAAGGGGACGCCCTGGCACACGGAGACAAGGATTAAGTCAAAGATGTGTCCCTGGCATTCGACCCCTTCCCCCAGCACCATTTAGATGGGATCGAATACACTTACCTTGTTTTCAACATTATCTTCCCCGTCCGCGTCCAACACGGTCTCGACCCGAGGAGATACATACTGAATAGGAGATCCTCCGGTGGAAGAGGTAAAGGGTTCCAGAGAGACGTAAGAAAGGGTGCCAAAATCCTCAATAGCCTCCAGAGCTGCTCACAATTTCTGGGTCGGTGCCCATGAGGGCCTCTAGGTCTTCCTCCTCTTAAGGGGTAGACACGAGGTTAAGGACCTCCACGGCAGCTACCAGTCCAAGGTCGTCGGCCAGAAGACGCTCCTGCTCCGATAACCTAAAATCGTCCAGGTCCTCCCAATCGCAAAGGTCTTCCGGTTGAAGGAAAACATTAGGGGGGTGGGCAACTACCAGCACCTCCAGAGGCACAGGGGAACGAAATAGTCACTATGAGCCGAGATCACAACGGGGTCAGCCACCCCCACCTCCACCTCCATTAAAAGGCGGCTCGGGAGGGGGGGGTGATAGAATATACATGCGCGGGAAAGAGGGGGCCGTCGGCGAAGGGAAGTCCGGCGGCCAAACAACACGTCCCTAATTGCACAAACCTCATCCTTCCCATTCACTCCTCCTTCTTCCTCGAGACCAAGTTATGCATCGGCGTTGACCGGTTCCGCGCAAAGGTGAGAGAGCGGCGGCTGGGGCTCGGGAGGAAGCGGGGTCATACTGTCGCGCTAGACACGCGCGGTTATAAATGAATGGGTCAATACATATACCAACCTCCTGGGAAGACTGTAACCTCGCGTCTTCAAAGGCGTATTGCTAGTTTACCATTCTCACTAACTAGTAGTGACGTAATCTACCGTTGAGATGAGCCTCCTCTTGCCGGAGGAGCCTTTCCCGTAGATCATGGAGTATAAACAGTGAGCGAAAGTCCTCAATGTCCTGTGTTAGTAAGTGCAAGGCAGGGAGGGAGCGTTATCCGAGATTCCAAGGGGCGAACCACAAGTTCCCAATCGGGGGAAAAGCGCTGAGGCTCGAGACGCTGGGGGGTGTCGAGGGAAGGTTGGAATCCAAGTTTGGATTTACCCTCCTCATCGATAGCGTTAGCTACACTGCGAGTCACAAAGTCTGGTGCAGACTCTCCACGGGTAGAGGATGTATAGGGATTTAGGTGCGCCACCTCCAGAGTACCGATTGAGTCGATCCCCTGCCGGAGCAGCTCTGGAGTCGTCGGTTTATGTCTGGTCCTTCGGGGTTTGCGGGAGGAAGGCTCCTGAAAACCTGACGCTTGAGATCCGATAGAGGAACTAGGGTTCGAATCCCGCTGGTGGTCCATAGTTGAGGTAGGCACTCCAACACCGAAGCACGGGCAGTCCCAGAAGCAGCACTCTGCTTCTTGGGAGGTATAGGGCAGGTTATCTAAACATTCCCGCTAAACAATATATATATATAAAGGTAAGCTACACCACCGAAGCACCTGTCCTTAATAATTGGTTGAAATTCTGTTCAAACATGCAATCATTTGCTTGTTTGCACATTTCACATTTTTAACAAAAGGAAAGCGTCTGGCTTTGAAAGAAGTAACAGAATGAAACGCGGACTTAATAGGAAGGGGACCAGAGCAGGAATCCCGAATGGGAAAGTTCATCTATGGGGTTCCTACTAAGGCAGTTATACATGCAATTTTCGAAACATTTAATATAAAATATACGAAATTAGTCCTCAATCAACAGTAAACCTCATCGCATTAGTCTATCGTTCTGACTTTTACTATTTTTTTTAAATAGGCTCATGGGCGGTGATCCATTTCTATCACCAAATCCTTTTCCAATAAATACATTTTAAATATTTTTACACCACAAACTATTGCGACAGCCTCACGTTCTATGGTCGCGTAGTTCTTCTCACGCAACGAAAGATTCCGACTCACGTATGCAATCGGATTGCTGCAATCATCATCGTATAGCAAGAAAACGCATCCTACTCCATCATTGCACGCGTCGGTGCTGATTACGAAGGGCTTGGCCGGATTCAGGACTATGTATTTGAATGGGAGCAAAATTGAGCCTATCCTTATGTTTGTCAAAGTGGCGGATGCCTTGTGGTTCCACAAGAGGGGATCTGTGGATTGTTGCTTTAACAGGGCACTAAGGGAATAAGCTAAGGCGGCAAAAATTGTGGACAAAACGCTGGTAGAAAGATGTGGATCCCATAAAGTAGCGGAGTTGTTTCTTTGTACGCGGAAGAGGCATGCTGGCAATGGCCTTTATTTTATCTTGGTGGGGAGTCATCTGGTTTTCCCTGATTTGAAAGCCTAAATAACGAATGGAATTATAAGCAAAATGACATTTACTAGGCGCAATGGTCAATTCGTGTTCCCATAACCTCATGAGGGGGGAGCGTAGGGAGACTAGGTGTTGTTCCCATGTACGACGGGGCAACGTACACATTATCGAAATAAAACGAAAGTTACCTTCGCAATGCAGGATTCGCGGCATCATTCATTCTATTATAGTTAATGCAAGCAGCAACATAAGCGAAATGAAGAAACCTAAACTACATTAGGTCCTTCTCAGTGGGGAACGCAGTGTACTTCTGAGCACTATCCTCGAGGGGAATTTGATAATAGGCCTTACATAAGTCTAATTCTGAGATAAATTTGGCCTCGTCAAACAGGTGTAGATTCTTGTCCGTGAGCAGGATTGGTCCCTCGCTAAAAACGTTCACAGAATTCAATCTCCAGAAATCATACACATTCGGAAACTTTGATCGGCTTCCTTACCATTAAAATGGGGGGCTAGAAATTAGAGGTGGACGGCGCAATGATACCCATTGTAGGGAAAGCCAAGCCAAATAAGAATATCCCTTTAATTTGTTCAATGAATTTCTTCCCTCTCTCTGTCTTCTAAGTATATCTCCGCGTGGAGTAACCTCTTAACCCCCTTAAAAAAAGAAGAAAGAATTGGAATACACGTCAGCTGTCTCACGGGCGCAGCTAAAAGCTTTTATCCCCCTAAAAAAAACGCTAATCTCCGTAGTCTGGAGGCTGCTAGCCGAAAGGTTTCCGCAAACATCGTAAAAGCCAGTAAGACTCGGGACAGGCGACAAACGCTCATCACTCTGGCCGCTGGAATTGTTCAGCCAGGCGTCTGAGTCTGCCAACGAGGAGAAACTAAAAAAATGGTTGTCATATAAATAACTTGGACTTTAGTATATCTGAAGCTTGAATTTGAGAACCCATTGCCTTCAGTTCAGATCGTGTGTCTGTTTCGGCAAGTCACTGGTATTCGCTTATACCATCGAGGTTGGATCTCACTAGGCTCACCCATCTCTTTTGTGAAACCTTTCTCTGTTTAGAACAAGCTTCGAAGTGTTTAGTTCTCCGAAGGATTGGCTGGGATTCCTCTCGTTTCATCTCGACCCTCACCCTCCACAAGGATCTCCAGTTTCTCGTGTGAGACTTCGCGCAGAGCCGCGTTAGAGTCTCGGTTTTTAGAGGTTGCACTTCTCTGGAGCAGAGGTGCCATCGTCCGTCTTCTGCCCTCCCACCTTCATCTTCGTGACGGTCAAGATATTTGGCCGAGAATCACGTCCATTTTTCGTCTCCATTTCCCCACGCCGATTCGATAAACGATTCTCCTTCTTACAGGTGACCCCATTAAGGTAAAATGACGCTTGCTTGAAACCGCCGTTAATCGACCCACTTTCCGACCACTAAATACACTACGTCTAACTGATTTTTGTAATATTCCATTTAAATACTAATTAACGAGCTAATAACGTTCCCAGAATGACCATTAATCTGTATTCTGCCAGAGTTGTCGATTATTTAAATTAACTGTATTTTCCCGTATGTATATATATTAACTAGTAAGACATTAAAAATATATTTTGGTTTTCACTCTTTAAATATACCCTTGAACTGCATCTTAGTAAACTCCTTAAACGCTATCGGCCTCTGTAGTAAATCACACTCTTATATCTCGTAATCAACGGATTACTCTTAAGAAGGGAACGTACTTGTACGTAGCGAAGGACGCGTACGTACTTTAAAGGATATATGTATATATAACTGTATATATACATAGTTTCTTGGCCTTTATCTCTTTCCTCTCAACCAATATATATATATATATATATATATATATATATATATATATATATATATATATATATATATATATATATATATATATCTGGTTTCAGGTCTAGTTGGGTTAATTGAAGAACCCTTTCGTTTTCAAGTCTCTGAGTTGAATTAATAGAAAATTTACCAAGCTGGCTCAAGTTTATTTAAAGATAGGAAAATCATATTTTTTCTAAATTTTTTTTTATTAATCGGTCATTTGTAGTGCCCTTGAAGCCATATTTAGTAAAAGCCATTTTTTCTGTGTTTTTTGGAGAGAAAAACTTTCAAACTCCCCTCCTTGTAATCCCCGTCCCGGATTACGAGGTCTTATATCAGGTACTCATAGGAATAAGTGTATTTATTAAAATTTATTGCTTTTGTTCGTGTTTGTGATCACAAGGGTAAGATTTAATTTAGAATCTTTGGAAACTATTGGGAGAGCCCTATTTTCTTTGCCATTAGATTCTTAAACGCGTCGAGTGGCTAAGACTCACGTAAGGAAACAAGATGACTTGCAACAGGGTGAGGTGCTTGGTGTCTACGGTAAAGATCTAGTCGCCTATATTCAGGATGAAGAGAGAAACAAAAGAGCAGAGAAGAAAGAACTAAGAATAGCTGAGGAGAGAAGAAGAGAAAATTTAGCTGAGGAGATAAGAAAAGAAGCTCAAGCTGAGGAGAGAAGAAGAGAAGCTGAAACTGAGGAGAGAAGAAGAGAAACTGAAGCTGAGGAGAGAAGAAAAGAAGCTGAAGCTGAGGAGAGAATAAGGGAAGCTGAAGAAAGAGAAGAGGTGAGGCACCATGAAAGGGAGTTAAATAGGAATAACTTTAAAACCCTCTCAGTTAGTTCCAGGAATGAAGGCCCCCAGATCTCCGCTTTAAACTGCCAGCATTTAATACTGCGAGAATTTCAGCACTTACCTCACTCATTTCTAAAAGATTTTTGAGATAAATCACTGGAATATCCAAACTGATGGAAACGCTCGAATTTTGCCTCTCGTTAATACTCAGCTGAGAGATATTTTCATTTCGCTACCCATCGAGGATACCCTCGACTATTCGACCCTTAAGTCCGAACTCTTGTCTGAGATCAACATGAATCCGGACTTCTACAGGGCAAAGTTTTGTCAGGCAAGGTTGCAACCTGGCCAGACTTACCGCCAATTCGGATTCATCCTTAGAAGAAGTCTGCAGTTTTGTTTGGACTCCGCCCAGGTAAACGGCGACTATGACTCTCTGTTCGACTTCATTTTGCGGGATCAATTGATGGCTACCCTGCACTCTGAAATCCGTGCATTCGTGAGGATCCGAAATAGAACTTGAGGCTCTGGCAATAGTTTTTGCTGTCCGGAGGTTTAGAATGTATCTGATAGGTCATGAGTTCGTGATCGAAACCAATCACCGTCTTTAGCGTACTTAAGAAATTGTAAAAGCCAAAACGGAAGGCTTATGCGTTGGAGTCTGCTATTGGTGGAACATCAATTGCGAATATTTTATTTGAAAGATACTGAAAACTGTGTATCGGACAGTCTTAGTAAGAATCAACTAGAGGACCCTCATACCTCAAGGTAGAACTCCATACATCCTATAAGTTCATGTACATATTCGAGCTCGTTTCTCGCCGATGCAATATTCCTTTTTGAGCGTGTGTGCATACTCCGAATTTTAGTGTATTGCTTTTATATACGGGTTGTCATTAATGATTTTATTATTAGTTCCTTGATTGTCCCTCCGCTTGATTAATTCCCTATTGTAAATTGTGGAAATGCTTTTACATGAAACTAAATATTTTTTAGTTATGTAATTAAATACCCATTAACCTAAATGTATGTGTAAATTTATTTTATCCGTTATCTGGTGTCGTAGAATTCTTTCCCTTTTTGTTCTATCTCTAAGAGTGCTAAGAGTGTCTAATATATGGATATTATAAGAATATCTTAACGAACAGAGCCGTTACGAAACACGTAAGGATATAAAAGAAACGCCCACTAATTCACAAAATAAATTTATATTTTACCTTTATGAATTGAATACATAACATTTATACATTAACTACAGCAATACTCTGAATATTACCCTAAACAAGAATTAATTAAATTAGTTTACCCAGAAAAATTGGTTAACGTTTTCTCTATACACAACAATAATATAAGAATTAGGCTTACGGACTCATGTGGAGTTTAAAGGCCTCAGAAATGTTATTTACTCTCGACGCGTGCCACCGGCCAGATGTAGATGAGTGAGATCACACGGTTGTTTTGGCGAGGGTGACCGCTGGGGGGTCCACACGTTCTTCCGAGGAGGGGTGGGGTTCTTCAAGGACACGAACCAATACGGTGCTTTATGCAACACCTAGGCAGTCGTGGTCTCTCTGGCGAGAGTAAGTCAAACTTGGTTCTTGAATCAAGTTAACTTGGAGTGCGGTGTGATCACCGAGTAATGAGTTCGAGGAGGAGCTTTTCTTCTTCGTTACTTATTTCCTTATGGACAAGGACTGAACTCGGGGAGGATCTTCTTCAAGGGCGAGGATAACGGAGGGGGGTTTCTCTAGGGAGAATAAGTTACTTGAAGCTCAGTGTGGCCACCGATTAACGGGCCCGAGGGGGAGCCTTTTCCTTCTTCTTCTTAATTCCTCAAGGACGAGGAATATCTCTAGTGTTTAAGGTGCACCAGGATATGAGGAGTCTCTTGGGCGAGAGTAAGTTGAACTTACCAAAGTTAAATTATCGTTTGGTTTGATAACCAGGGACTTAGCTCGAGGATGAGCTTCTTCTTAGCCCCTTAAGGTAGGTAGCCCTGCCTCTCTTGCAGGGTACTTCTTGGTCTGGCGAGCCAAGTACTCTACCTCTCTAGTCTCGGTAGTTCGGTTTGATCCGAAGACTTCGTCACCTAGAGACTAACGTATACTACCCCAATTTTCCTCAGAGTTCGTCATTTATACCTCGTCACCCCACTGGGGGAGTGGTAAGGGGAGAGGAGCTTGAGGATGGCTCTAGGAGAGTTCTTTTTCCAAACGGTTTTTCACACGAAGTCAAACATCGGCTCCTCGTTAGCCTTCAAGATTGGTAGAAACACGTCTCCAATTTCTTATTTGACGTGAAACTGGATCTCACTCTCCTGGGAGAGATCTTACATTTTGACCTTTAGGGTCTTTCATGGCACCGAGTTGTCCCACACTGCGGTTGAGCACTGAACCCGACGATGCCTTCGACGGATGTCTTTGCGGTAACCGCCTTGTGACTGCACCAAGAGTGAACGAGGAGGGGGGGATGAAGGGACGATTCCCCTACATACCTTCCATCGAAGAAATTAATGGGGAGGGGGGATTCTCCCGGGAACTCAAAACAACTTACTCAACCTAGTCGAGATTAGCAAAGTTGTATTTCTTGGGTACTCTCATACATTAAGTTTCCTTACACATGTACGCCCTCGCGCACGTTTACACAGGCAATGTGTCGAACTAGACATACTCGATTTACAATTTTACATAAAATTAAAAACCCTTATTCGTCGATTACCCACAAAAAAAACAAAAAAAACAAGCTACTTCCATACATTTCTAAGTTTTTGAGAACTTAAATCCTACCGATAAATATTAACACGAACAACAAATGAAAACATGGTTTCACGCTCATTAGGTGCTGAAATAACCCTCAATGGTATTTCATCTCCGCCTATAGAGCAGCTGTACTTTATCGGCTCCTTTGATGTAGCTAATCCTAAAATGGTGCTCTAAGACCAATACTTTACTGCGCCTGAGTCGGCCGTTCAGGTTATTGAGTCTACCCCATTATGTTACTAAATGGTAGCGGTATTTCAACCTACTCGACTTACCCATATTATGGTACTTGACTACCTTTAAATTGAACCTTAAGGCTAGAACGGCCTGTTGCAGCGGGGCATAATTGATGGGAGCGTGGGTCCGATAGCTCTCTTTTAACCAGGTACACTGGAAGATCGTGTCTGGGTTCGATCTTTGGGGATCGAGAAAACTTTTCCCTGCGAGGTCGTTAATGGGCGTATCGCTCACTACGTCTTGGCGATTTAGCGGTAACTCCGTGGACGTTCCGTTCGGGGAGGAGACTACTAGGGGTAGGGGATACTCATCCGCGTCTACCATTTGACTAGTCTTACCTGGGTGTATTGCAATAGCACCTCTTTCCTCCTTCCTTGTCAACTCATTTGACTCACTTTTCTTAGTAGGTAGTTCCTCAGGTACACCTGCTCGTACCTCTACCCTACCTCCTACTTCTTTTCTGATAACCCCATTTGGCTGGGTTCTCCTCGTAGGTTTTCCTTTAGGTACTCCTGCTGGTACCTCGTCCCTACTTCCTACTTCTTCCATCGTTACCCCATTTGGCTGGGTTTCCCTCGATGGTCCTTTCTTAGGTTCAGGCCGGGCTACAACTTCCTCGGCCTCTATGAGATTCTCGATAGATGCTCTTTCGATTGCGAGCAATCTTTCCTTTTCTTCTCTCTCTTCTCTTTCAGCTTGAGCACGTTCTTTTCCCCTCTTCATTCTCCTTTCATCTATTTCTTTTTTAATCTTTATTCTCTTCTCTTTAGACTCTTTTTCCCTCTTTATTCTCCTTTTCTCATCTTCTTGTTCTGCTTTCGCTATTTCGTTTTCCCGTCGAGTTCTTCTTTCTTCATCTTCCAGCTTTATCTTTAGTTTTCTTTCTTCTGTTTCTATTTTCCGCTGTATTCGGGATTCTTCACTTTTTCGGTTCATCCGTATTTCCATTAATTTACGTTCCCTTTTATCCTCTCTTATTATATCCTCTGTTTCTCTCTCAAACTATATTAATTCTTGTTCTTCTTCTATATCCAAAATTCTTTCTTCTTCTTCACAATCTATTCTTAGTTCTGTCATGACGTAGTCATGCATTTCTGTGCCTTCAAGTCCCAGACTTTGGGCTTGTTGATAAAATCTTTTGACTGGATCCATTTCGTGTTCGTCCGTCGATTTTTCCTTTCTGTATTCTCAGGTAATTATGCCACCACTCACCAGGTAGCGCTTAGCATAACTTACCCTTAATCCCACTAATATGCTGATTGAAATACCACTCCCGACAACAAATTTACCACTTGACCTACCAATTACCTTCAGATTGTTACCACCCCTAACTCTACCAATTTTCCTCTAGTCAATTATTCTCTTATTCCTGATCTGATATTCCTTTACGTGTTGGCTCTTTCTTAATTTGACACTGCTGGATTCTTTCTAAGAACAACCTACAAACCTGACCCTACTTTTATTTAGTGTCGTAGAATTCCCCCCCTTTGTGTTCTATCTCTAAGAATGCTAAGAGTGTCTAATATATTGATATTATAAGAATATCTTAACGAACAGAGCCGTTACGTAACACGTAAGAATATAAAAGAAACGCCCACTAATTCACCAAATAAATTTATATTTTACCTTTATCAATTGAATACATAACATTTATACATTAACTACAGCAATACTCTGAATATTATCCTAAACAAGAATTAATTAAATTAGTTTACCCAGAAAAATTGGTTAACGTTTTCTCTACACACAACAATAATATAAGAATTAGGCTTACGGACTCATGTGGAGTTTAAAGGCCTCAGAAATGTTATTTACTCTCGACGCGTGCCGCCGGCCAGATGTAGATGAGTGAGATCACACGGTTGTTTTGGCGAGGGTGACAGCTGGGGGGTCCACACTTTCTTCCGGGGGGATGGGGGGGAGTCTTCAAGGACGAGAACCAATACGGTGCTTTATGCAACACCTAGGCAGTCGTGGTCTCTCTGGTGAGAGTAAGTCGAACTTGGTTCTTAAATCAGGTTAACTTGGAGTGCGGTGTGATCACCGAGTAACGAGCTCGAGGAGGAGCTTTTCTTCTTCGTTACTTATTTCCTTATGGACGAGGACTAAACTCAGGGAGGGTCTTCTTCAAGGGCGAGGATAACGGAGGGGGGTTTCTCTGGCGGGAATAAGTTACTTGAAGTTTGGTGTGGCCTTGAGTAACGGTCCTGAGGGGGAGCCTTTTCCTTCTTCTTCTCAATTCCTCAAGGACGAGGAATATCCCTGGTGTTTGAGGTGCACCAGGATATGAGGAGTCTCACTGGCGAGAGTAAGATGAACTTACCAAAGTTAAATTATCGTTTGGTTTGATAACAAGGGACTTAGCTCGAGGATGAGCTTCTTCTTAGCTCCTTAAGTTAGGTAGCCCTGCCTCTCTTGTAGGGTACTTCTTGGTCTGGCGAGCTAAGTACTCTACCTCTACAGTCTTGGTAGTTCCGGTTGATCCGAAGACTTCGTCACCTAGAGACTGACGTTTACTACCCCGATTTTCCTCAGAGTTCCTCATTTATACCTCGTCACCCCACTGGATGAGTGGTGAGGGGGGGGGGGGGGGGGATTGAGGACGGCCCCAGGAGAGTTCTTTTTCCAAACGGTTTTTCACACGAAGTCAAACATCGGCTCCTCGTTAGCCTTCAAGATTGGGAGAAACACGTCTCCAATTTCTTATTTGACGTGAAACTGGATCTCACTCTCCTGGGGGAGATCTTACATTTTGACCTTTAGGGTCTTTCATGGCACCGAGTTGTGCCACACTGCGGTTGAGCACTGAACCCGCTGATGCCTTCGACGGATGTCTTTGCGGTAACCGCATTGTGACTGCACCAAGAGTGAACGAGGAGGAGGGGTGAAGGGACGATTCCCCTACATCTGGGATCAAATGAAGCAAATGCTTTAGATGGACGGCAGCAGTGTAGGAGCATGTAAGGGAAAGGGAAGCCAAAGAAAAATATTGCCTGAATTTTTTCCATGAATTCCTCCCTCTCTCTTTTTTCTAAGTATAACTCCACGTTAAGTAACCTCGGAACCCTAAGAAAAATAGAAGAATTTGAATACCCGTCACCTGCTTCACAAGCACAGATAATTAAGTTGGGCGTGCTAAAAGCTTTTATCCTACCGCGAAAACACTAATCACCGAGGTTTGGAGGTTGCTAGCCAAAAGTTTCCACGCCACATCGTAAAAGCCATTAACAATTGGATAGGGCGACAAACGCTATCCCCAAAAGTAGCGGAGTATTTTTTTGTACGCGGAAGAGGAAAGCTGGCAATGGCCTTTACTTTATCTTGCTGAGGAGTCTTCTGATTTTCTTCGATATGAGAGCCTAAATAACGAATGGAATTATAAGCAAAGTGATATTTCCTAGGCTCAATGGTCTATCCGTGTTTCCGTAAGCAAATTAGGAGGGAGCGAAGGGGAACTAGTTGTTGTTCCTATCTACGCGTGGCTACGTACATATTATCGAAATAAAACGAGGCGTTACGTACGCCATCCAGGATTCGTCGCATCATTCTATTATAGTTAAGGAAAGCAGTAACCTATCCGAAATGAAGACGCCTAAATTGCATTAGCCCCTTCTAAGTGTGAAACGCAGTCTACTGACGAGGACTATCCCTGAGGGGAATTTGATAATAGACCTTACATAGGTCTATTTCTTAGAAAATTTGGCCTCTTCAAACAAGTATAGATTCTGGACGATGAGAGCGACTGCTTCGGGGTCAAAAATCGTCACGGAATTCAATTTACGGAAATTTACACACATCCTGAAAGTTTGATCGGGCTTCCTTACCATTACAATGGGGGAGCAGAAATTAGAGTTGGAAGGCTCAATTATATCCAATTTTAGTAGGTTTTCCACTTCTGAATTAAAGGCCGGACGAAGATGCACGGGCAAGGTGCATGGTTTAGTGCGAACATGCTTCTGTATTTTTAGAGAGATCTCATGTATGGAATGACGCGCACATCCTGGCTTTCCGAAATCACGTTCACAATTTAGCTAATAACTTCTCCAGTTGAGCACTTTGCCGGGGTTCCAATTGTGGCTATATATCGAGTTTCTTGGCGGTTTCTTCACTGAAACCCGAGATGGCAGATATGGGGTGCTTGTTATCTGACTCCACGAAAACTGTCTGTATCAGATATAGAGGCTCAGGGTGGTGAGCGGTTTGCATCACCGCGTCTTCGTCGAGCGCGGCTATGTTATTAATACACGCGTGGCGGTGGTATCGCTCTTGCATGTTTATGTTATAGAACTTATCACCGGAAGGGGTTTTTATGATGTAGTCCACGGGTCTTCATGCTTCTAAAAGGGGGAACGGGCCTTTCCACTTTGAAAGAAGCTTATTAGATTCAGTTGGGAGGAGGAGCATTACCTCATCACTTGTTCAGAGGCGTCGATCTTTTGGCTTTGCATAAAAATAAGTCCGCTATTTCTCCAAATTAAGTTCTGTATTTTTATAGGTGCTTTCGGCGCATTCTTCTAAGCGGTTCCTCAGATATAATATGTACGAATACGTGGTTTGAACCGCCTCATCGATGCGAAGATTGGCGAACAATTCGTTAAGAATAAACATAGCTCCTCAGACGTTTCGCCCATAAAGGAGTTCGAACCGGTGAACCCTAAAGTCCTAGGAGGAATCCTCTGGCAAGCAAAGAGAGCGACTGGCAGATACCTATGTCATTCTTGAGGCTGAGCATGGCACAGCTTCTTCAGGACGGTTCTCAGAGTCCAGTTTAATTTTTGGCAGACTCCGTTAGCAGAAGAGTCGAAATGGGTTGTGGAGAGAGGTATTATATGGTGAAGTTTTTCCATGTATTCCATGAGTTTGGACGTAAATTGTCTTTCTCAGTCAGACAATATCTCTTTAGTGATGCCGACTCGAGAAAAAATAGCTTTAATGCTTCCGCGCACGTTATGCTATCAATTCTTTTAAGGGGAACTGCTTCAGGGAACCTGCTAGCGAAGACCGCGAGTGTAAGTATATAAGAGTCTCCTTTACTCAACGGGGGTGATTGGGGCCAATCAAGTCGATATCACTTTAAAAAGGGGTTTAAACACAATGGGGGTCTTTGCAGGTAGGCCAGTGTGATTCGTCCTTTTGGCGTCATCTTTTGGAAAATATCACTGGATCGACGAAATGCTGCAATTTCTTTGGCAGCGCCGGGCCAAAAGAAATATCGAAGAATTCTTTTGGCGGTTTTATTGTGGCTAAAATGTCCAGCAAATAAACCATTGTGGGCAAGGCGAAGGACCTTGGGAACACAAGAACGGGTGATGCAAATGGAGTAGCTCTTAGTACCATCCTCTCTTAAGGTATAATGGTAAAGGAGGTAATTTTTAACGATATATATAACCTTTCTTGGGCCACAATGGCAAACTCGATTGTCCTGCTGGGCTTTTTCTCATAGGGGTTGGAGAGAAGAGCACTTCTTTTGCTCTCCTGCGAACTCTTTGTTATAAAGGGACGCAAATTTAGGGGCATAAAGAGTATAAAAAGGCACGGGGATGCAATCTCTTTTAAGGCCTGAGCCCTCGTAAGGGCACGCTTAGCGACAAAATTAGGGAAGATCTGTGATTTTGGCCGTCCAACACGGTGCAGAACCTAATAGGAGCTTCGACGGCCTTTAGCCTACCGGTGAAGTATTTATAATCTAGGTAGCAGCAAACCATAGGGAACCGGTTAGCGTGCCGCAAGTAGTCGTGGACTACTACATACCTCTTGTGTTCAGGACTTACTGGGGTGAAAGATTTTCCAGCACTACAACGCTGGTGCACCCGGTATCTCTCACAAGGGTTGACATCTGGCAGCCATTCTCCGTTCCTTCTTTGAATTAAGCCAGCTGGGGAAGCTTTTATTAAGTAAAAATTTACTTGATGTCACAGAGAACCGTTAGTCGGGGCAGAAGCTGGAGTTATTCGGCTAGCACGTGATTGAGAAAGAGAGGCATTGATTTGATGGACTTGTTGGATGGGAAAAGGGGGAACAGCGAAGGTGAGAGTTTTGTAGGCAGTTGGTCTTAAAATATCTGGGCACGCCGCACGTGAAACACACAATGGGCCCCTGGGGATAATTGAATGGTCAGGGGCTTATTATCCCTAGATTCTTGCGGGAAAGGACATCTAGGTTTCGGGGGACCAGCAACCTTCTCAAAATGAGTCGAATTTTTATGGAAGGACTTAGACGAAATTACTCTTACTCTTGGGAGCTAGGGGACGCGATTTCTTGGAGTCCTTGGGATACAGATTATGGCTGGACGCTTGTAAATCTGCCTCTTCCAGGCATTCCTCAAATGTAGACGCTCGTCTATTTTTTACGAATGCACGGATGGCGGATGGCAGCGCAGCCATTAACTAATTACGTAAGACAAGATCAAACAGAGACTCGTTTTCACGTCCAGTCAGAATTGTAGGCTTCTCTGATGGATGAAGCCAAACTGGTGGTAAGTTTGGCCAGGTAATATCCTTGCCTGGCAAAACTTAGCCCAATAGAAATCGGGATTTATATTCATTGCCGATAGCAATTTGGTCTTATTACAGTCGACTAATTAAGGGTGGCTTCAGCAGGGAGAGATATTAAAATTTCTCGAAGGTTGCTGTTGAGCAAGGAAAGTAAGCGTGTGACTATATTTTGCTCAATGGCCGACGAATTCACTTCAAAAATCTTTTCGAAGTGGGTGAGGTAGGCACTGAAGTCTTCGCCATCCTTAAATTCGGGTAACTTAAACGAAGGGGTTTGAGGGGCCTCATTACTTGAACTAACGGAAAGGGTTTCTACGTTATCACGAGTTAGTCTCGCTCATGTTGATGGTTTATTTCCCTTTCTTGTGCTCCTATTTGCTCTCTTTTTTATGCTCTTTCTTCTCTGATATCTTCCATTTAATTTCTTTCTTGGTCCTGGATATAGGAAATTTAATCCTTGCTTGTTAATCCCAAGATTTGACCGTGTTTGAGAAATCTATCAAAGGATGACATTCTTGACAGTAAGTGTACGTCTAGCTGCTTTAATAACACGGAACTCACGACACAGACTATGGGGCTCTCACGGAACTTTCCTCGCCACACAAAAGAAATTCTACTAATATTTACTCCCCCCCCCTAAAAAAAAGAAATATATAAAACAAAATTGACAAAGCCAAAATATAATCCGTAGAGGATTAAAATTTTCCGTCCTATTAATCCAGCTCGGGATTAGGAAGAGGGTTACCACAAAGGAAAAGGAAAGTTATGGTCTCACGGGCATGCACATACATAGTTAAAAAAATAAGTTGATAATTAGTTTCACAATCTTTGAATAACTTTGAGCGAACTTGAGCAAACTTGGGCAAACTCAGTCAGAATAATTTCCTTGAAGGAATTGAAATTGAACGGGTTCTTAAGTAAAAAAAACAACAACCCCAACTATACCGGACACCAGATTTTAATATAAAGACATATTATACGTATACATATATGTATGTCGAGGGACGAAAGCGAGTGACCCAAAAGCTTCAAAAAGGTACACACGTCTGTAATCCAGGCCAACACTTTCGGCGCTGGGTTCGGGTACAATTGAATTGGAGGATGGTAAATAGGTTCCAACTACAGTTCAATATTATTAAGGTTGGCTCTTTGAATGAAAATACGTTTGCTAGGTTCGTCTCTAGGGTTATATGAAAGATAAACACCTCGACAAAAATAAAATTCAGTAAAAATAATAATAAGAACAATAGTAATAAATTATAGTAATAAATAATAGTAGTAATAATTGTAATAAATTATCGTAATTAATTATAATAATAAATAATAGTAATAATAAAAAGGCTAATAATTGAACTAATAATAAAATGTTAGATAGTGCTATGAGAGGAAAAGGGATAAAGAGCTTCCACAAGTTTACCAGGGCCCATCCGAGTTCATTACAACCCATTGATATAGCTTTTTAGGGGTGCGAAGATGTATCAGAGAGAAAATTCCTTCCAACGCGAAAATATAAATAGACCATTAAATTACCAACTCAATACGGACTCGCCGTAGCGTGACGGCAGAGTGCTGGCATTTGTATTCAAAGACCCGCAATCGATACTCCTCGGTCCACAATTTTTACGAAGAAAATTCACGAAGAAAACGGAAACCACGGAAAATGCTTTAAGTACAACTCAAGAAGACTCAAGATAATATGGATCGCTTCAAGAAAGAAAAAAACGGAAGAAAACGACTCAAGGGGTAACTCATCAAGAATTAAGAAGAAATCATCACGTAATCAAGAATTTAGAAGGAATCATCACATCAAGATAAACGCAAGTTGATATAAAGATACATCAAGAAAAGAAAATTGATGATCAAGAACTAACCCAGCCAACCTAAATGATGAAGGAATCTCCGCCAACACTAATAATGGAGTTAAGATAAATGATAGACACTGTTTCAAGGGGCAACTTCAGTCTAGAAGAAACCAATAAATTCTAATATGCCCCCCCCCCCTAGCTTCTCTAATTTTACTCAGGCCGGGAGTTCATGCAGTTACTTGTGATGCCAAGTGTAAAGGGCAACATCTGCTTTCTTCTAATTTTCTTGCAAAGAAGAGCGAGGTTTCTTGCTTTCGTTTTCTATGAGTGAATCGGTGTTGTCCTTAGCCCTTATCTTTCTGTGCTTTTTGAACCACTCCGACATTGTGGCAGTGACGACCTCCTTCGCTTGTACACAAAGACCGGCTCGTAGGAAATGAGAAGCAGCCTAAAATTAATTGGGTGAACCCCATTATATAGAAAAGGGGTAACGGATTCAGCCGGGCCCCACTTCACCTTTCGCAAAGCTTTTTTAACGCCTAGAGGGGCTGGGATGCCCACCAACGTAATTTCCCCGATGCAGCTCGGCTTGTCGGCCCCAACAGGTGCATTTTGACACCAGGCAACATGTCTGATGAAACACCGATTGGGATTTCAGACACCACTGGGATTTCCTTTGCACAAAAGACAGCCTTCCCCTGGGCAGCTTGGACTCTATATTGCCCTTGCCCCAGACGGAGGTGTCTTCTGCGGTTGATATCAATCACCGAACCTACCATGTGTCAGAGATCCTTCCTAGTTAGGCTTCCAAAAGGGAAAAAGGACCCTGAGGGCTCAGGTTATGAAGAAAGCTCTCATCACTCTAATGAGACCCTTAAGATTTCGAGGTCTTTCTTCATTTCGGAAAGCAATATGGCTGGGTTTGTTCTGGAAAATCGTGCACTAAATAACCGTCTCTCCTCAAAAGAAAACACCTGAAAGTAAAAAAAAAAAATAAGGGTTCCTCTGCTTCTCGGGAACGACTGGTCCCCTGCCGACTAAATAGTTGAACAAGCCAAGGATGGTACGTCCGATCCTAATAGGTAAAATTCGCTCAATCAGATGGGTCATGGTGAGCAGATTAAGCTACAGAATAGGTAGAGCGGTAAGTAGATGAAGACGCATACCCTCATTACGAGATTGCTCTGCGTTTCTGAGCCTACCAGTTTCAAACATTTCTTATCACTGGTCATCTGATGGCAACATGTTGTCAAGAGAAATGTTCTCTCAGTGAGCTCGATTAGCTAAGGTTTTTGGTTGAAAACTATAAGTTGCTTCAAAACATCCTGAAACTGAGACATCTCTCGACGATTTTCTCGACGGTGAAATTATTTTGGCGACTCTTATAGCACATGTAGGTATATTGCTTGTCTCTGAGGGGCAACTTTCATTCGACCACTAACTAAATGTACGGCGTGCACACCGACCAGACATCATAGAGGTTGCCTGATAAGAACTCGATGACTTAATTGACTGAACTAAACCACTCTCGCTCAAAGATCACCGAGTCAGAGTAGAAAAAGATATTTGAATAGAAAAGTGGTAAGGACCATAAAGGTCATCAAATACTTCACATCCCAAATTAGCTTGTACATATGTCCGTAGAGTGAAGGCACAGTTCTATGCAAGAGAAAGATCCGGTTCTAATATAGCAATGTCTAGCTATTTAACCAGTTCATTAACGAGATGTGCACCAAGATTGATCGTCCGATTCCACTAGAGAGGGTGGCTATCGCTCAAATATCCAAGGAGGAGAAATAGCCTCGGCATTTTTGACACGAGACAGCGGATGTCCGCTGCATCTGAGTCGGTTTGCAGTGGTATGTACTCTAAAATAAAGTACACTTATAATTATGTAGTGCATGCTACTGCCTCCTATTCCGTGCTGGTTGGGTTGAAAAACATTTATAATAAGAGAAAGTGTGGAGGGAGTAAACATAAAATGTAATCTTCTGGAGCCAAAAGATGAAGAGGACGGAAAAAGACGATACTCCGTAGCTCTTCACGGTCATTCCATTTAATGAAACTGTATTCCAGTCCTAACTCCCGTTGTCCGGATAGGCCCTCTTGAACGAAAATATCCTCATAGGATGGCCATAGCATCCTAGAGGCAGAACTACTTTGAAAACTTGGACTCAGAAAGCGCTGGGGGCATTGCTGTCTTCGTAGGCCTCCTGGGGGAGAGTTGTCTTCGCTTGCGAGGCCTAACATCCTCCTACCACGATATCGTTGGGAGGTCTGGTTGGAAGGTCGGTGGTCCCTGACCATTTTGAGTTTTGCCAACTCTCAAGGCCTTCGACTGGTTAGTGCTCTATTCATTCCCTAGAGAGGGGGTCTTAGATGAGCGCGAGATCCTATCACCAAAACGTTCTAGCTTCCTCATCTGAGCCTGGCGACTCTCTGGGTTTTGGTGCACAGCTTAAACGGCTAGAACCTCTTTTGTCAATAAGACACGAACCAGATTGCTTCGATGCAGCAGGGTGTGGCCCACCGCATTTCATGCATTTGGCCCTACACGATTTAGACTTATCGTGTAAAGAGTTAGAGCAATTTGTACACATGCGAGAGTGACCTGAATTGAAACCTCCACACGAACGATTTTTGTGGATGAAGAAATAGTAGGGGTAGTACCTCCGCAGCATTGACACAAAACACGATGCGTTAGCGATACCAACCGACACGCCCTACTCAGTGAGCCTGTCATGATTGAACCTAACTATAAGTAAGCAGTAGCTTTCTATGCCCCACCCTGTTACCTCATCATAGTCTCGAATTTGACCACTCCCTATTCGAGCAGCCCCCTGTTGATGTATTACATAGATTAGGACTAACGCATAGTTCATCGAGAATACCAGAACGTCAACCAATACTTCTTAGAAAATAAAATCCAATTTCTTACCCATGCTGTAAAGCACCTGCGAATTCATATATATATATATACAAATGAATCGAAATTCAGAGATGGAAGAGGATACTCGATGATAAAGGGAATTAAATTTACTCTGAAACCCTTCCAAAAGCAACCCGTAAACATCATAACCGAGTGTTATTCCCTGAAGCATGAAGTGCAATGGGCATACAAAAACCACCGGTCAAATGTATATACGTTCTTCATTGAACCTTTCAGGAGCTTCTAAGCATTGGAACCCATAACGGACATCCATCTAAGCATGCTAGAAATAAGAAGTTCCGTAAATAGAGGAGCTTACAATAATAAGAAAAACTCCTTCTACTTCGTTTCAGAAAACGTAGGGGGCACCGGGACGGGAGGGAAGAGAGGGCCGATACAGCGGCGAAAACCACCACCCTTAGGCCAATCAGGCCCACTGAAACCCAAATCCTGTGCGAAGAAAACATCGTTGCAAGATGAGCCGCCATTTGATAGGTCTGTATCGCTAGATAGGCAGTCTTCTACGGGTGAAATAAGACGCGATACATCTTTTCAATCGTATCCATATGAGGCCCATAGGCCTTCTTAGCCGTTGACATGAAGTATATGTGTATCGATTTCGCCTCGGACACCTATTAATGACACACATATTCTAATGGAAAGGGAATACCCCTCTTATGAGAAGAGTGCAATGCATCCCTCATATTTATATATCTCATCCCAGAATGGCCGACTTATGGAGAACACCGAAGAGGGTACCTACACATCGATGGTCGGGGAACCTTCGACATAATAATATCAGACATAACTGCGGAGAATATCGTCCCGGACAGCAGAATCATCCGCTAACTAGAATGGACACAACTAGTTCTCAAGTTGAAGATAAGTCTCTAATATTCTGATCTCAATTTTAACAAACTTTACTTACTTGTCATCACCCCTAGCATAACCACCCTATTAATTTCTTAAATTAATTTTAACAGTTATAAAACACGTATTTTGGCGCAATGACCGAGCAGTGAGTGGCAAGAGACTTGAGCAATTCATCTATCCATCGTTTCCTATTGTGTCATCAAGGTAGTCTTTTTGCCTCGGGAGGATCATGACCATTAGCAAACTTGTGCTCGGACACATTTCTTGAGTCATTATTCACTCGCGGGGACAAACCCGCTATGTCGGGTGGGAGCACCTCGCAGTTCATGTCCAATTCAGAATGGGGTTTCCAGCTGACCATCCTCATTGAGGCTTTAAGGATCTCAATCGGGGAGTTAACAGGTCTGTGGCCTCGCATCAAGAGCTCCCTCGGGAAAAGTTGTTGTTCAGGCATGCTGCCCCCTCTAAGGTCACAAATTTTGGATATATAAAATGGGCAGGGTAAAGCTCCACTGGACTCCACCCGTGCAATGAGGTTCACTCTTTTTCAAAGCTGTTAATAGGAGCTGGACTCTAGAGAGCGCTGCATCCGGGAGATTTTCCTGATATTTGCAATCCATCACAAAGAAAATGGTGGTCCGTCGCGGATAAGCATAGAGAGTGTTCAGAGATAAATCTGAACAAGACGGTGAGGGGAAAGTCAGTTCCTCCTTAGGCCAAGGAGAGATGGAATCCCCCTCTACGCTAGGTAAGATCTGGAGGAGCACCTGCGAAAGGATAAGGAGGGAGGCTCCCTGCGTTTGTGGACATCCACTATTTTTATGTCACAATGAGAGAAAGTGGATATTATCACCTCCCAGTGCCTCAAGAGGTTAAACAAAAGTCCTGATATGAGGAGAAATATCTATGTCGAGGTATAGGTCACCTCCCCAGAAAATACGTCTATATATACATATATGTATCTATTGGTTGGAATGAAGGAGATAAAAGCCATGAGAATATTTATATATACAGTTATATATACATATATCCTGTAATGTACGTCCTTCGCTGCGTACAAGTACGTTCACTTCGTAAGAGTAATCCGTTAATTACGAGGTATAATAGTGCGATTTACTACAGGGGCCGATAGCGTTTAATGAGTTTACCAAGTTGCAGTTCAAGGATATATTTAAAGAGTGAAAACCACAAATATAATTTTAATAAGTCACTAGTTAACATATGTATATATATATGGGAAATATAGGTAATGTAACTAAGTACCATTCGGACAATGTATTGATTAATTGAAAATCGGGTAACGTTAATTAATTGTTAATCAGATATTAAATGGGATACTATAAATCAGTTATACAGATGGGATATTTATATGTTGAAATGTGGGTCGATTAACGGGATGTATAAGCAAGGGTCATTATACCTTAATAGCGTCACCTTGAGGATGGGGAATCCTGTAGCAGGCCGGGCGAGGAAATTGCAACAAAAAATGGTCGTGATTCTCGGCCGAATATCCGGATGGTGACGAGAATGAAGGGGATGGACCAGAAGACGAGTTCACGATCCCGCTTGAAGACGGGCGATGGTAACTCTGCTCCAGAGAAGTGCACCCTCCAAAAATCGAGACTCTGACGTGGCTCGGCGCGAAGTTTTACACGGGAAACTGGAGACCCATGAGGGGGGGGTTTGAGATGGGAGGAGAGGAATCCCGCCTAATTCTTCGTGGATGAAACGATTAGAGGTTTGCTCTGAACAGAGTAAGCCTCCACAAATGAGATGGATCTGCCTGGTTAGATCCAACCTCGATGGTATAAACGAATACCAGGGACTTGAGGAAACAGCCACACGATCTGAAACGAAGGTGATGGGTTCTCAAACTCAATCTCTTGATATTCGAAAATCCAGGGTATTTATATGACGGCCATTTTTTTGTTTCTCCTCTTTGTCACAATGTGACGACGGCCTGACCACTTCCGGCAGCCAGCTGGATTAGTACCTGTCGCCTGACACAAGTCTTAATTGCCTTTACGATGTGGGCGGGAACCTTTCGGCAAGCAGTTTCTCGACAACGTTGATTAGCGCTTCCTCGGTAGGTTAAAAGCTTTTAGCGCCCAACTTAATTAACTGCACCTCTGAGGCGGTTGACGTATATTCAAATTCATTCTTCTTTTTTTTCTCTTTGGATTCAGAGATTACTCCACGTGGAGTTAGACTTAGGAGATATAGATAGGGAAGGAATTAAGGAAACAAATGAAGGGGGTATTATTATTGGAGTCCCTTTCCCTTTCAATTCAGAATGTGATCTTTTCCACATTCTTGGCATGCAGCCTCGAGGTAAGATGGATCAAGACAACCCAACTTCTCGCTATGGCGACTTTGCCCTAGTGCTTTAAACCATTGAGTATGGTGGCTGCATAGACACCTTATATGTTAAGAGGAAACGGTGAAGTGATTCAGCAACCCAATACACCCCACTCTGCATATTATACACCCCGTAGCCAAGGATCTTTCATTTCTTGCACCAAGAAGTGACCTTTCGAGGTAAGCTTGCTCTCGACTGGGAGTTGGAGGACCTATCTGCACTCTAAGATTCAGTTGCCGCAGAGGTGTTATACCCCCCTATACCATCTTCCGTCTTGTTTTAAAATAATGAGGTGATAATTGTAAAATAGGAGGCATGATAGAAGAACGCACCAGCTTCCATCGCAATTGTGAAAGTTTTCCTAACAAGCCCGTGAGCCAGGCATTCACTAACGCCTTCACCAACGGCAATCAAGTCGGGAGAACGTGCCGTCCCTCTAGTTCCACCCTGTACCAATCTAAAGTAGATCGAACATGTGGGTAAGGAAAGCTGAAAGATAAATTAGGCATTGAAAAGATGGTGTTTGGAAGTTGTCTTTACCCTACTTTGTCGAACCTACACTGAGGTTGTGAGAATCATGTGGATGCCCACACCTATGTTTAGAATTGTACCTTCATGCCATATATAGACTTATGAAAAGACGAGTTTATGTCAGAGCTTGAGAGGGCTTAATATTCCTCCTGCGAGAGATTACCTGGAATACATTGGGACAACAAGCAGGAAGTTATCTTTGCCACTATCTCTAAAGGGATATGGCAAGTTCCTAATAAAATATTTAAAAATATTTATTATTTCAAAGTTTCCGTCATCCTTTTCTGTTTCTTCATTTACTTATATTTGTTTTACTCAATATTCTTAATATCCAGAAGTATATTTAATGGAAAGGAACCAAAGCTGGAGTAATCAACGAGTGGATTTAGTTAATAATTCTGCCCCCCTAAGTGAAGTAAAGGCAGATCCTTGCAGGGTATTATAGGTTATCCAAATAATCTTGGTAATGCTGAAGTTTCTGCCTCTTAGTCTTATTCAGGGTTTTCTCTAGTATAGGTTTTGTACTCCTTTGCATTTTTTTGGTATTTCCAACTGAGATATAATTACCACTCGTGGCCATTTCCTAATGAGCATTTGCTTATGACTTAAATATTCACTTCCGGGCCCAGGTTAGGCGACTAATGCGGTGATGAGATTCCTAGTAGCTTCTTCATAACCTCAGTGCGCTTACTCCTGTTTTCCTGGAGGTCGGAAGGTGTCCTCCAAGGAGTCCATCCCTCCATGAAATTAAGTTTTCATACTCGTTCAGGCCTCAGCTCGGCTTTCTTTTTATTCATCTCCCTTCAGATCCAGAGTAACCACTGCTTCCTCCGTGTGTTTAATTTCTCACCGCCAAAATGTTAGCGATTACGTAGGCGATGGCGCAGGGACTGGAAAAGAGGATGAGTTGAGACACTCGCTGGAGACAAGGGCAGGGAAGTTGGCTGCTCTGATTCAGTGATTTAGACTTGAGATCTCCACTTATTTCCCTGAGAGTGGACTTGTCACATAAAGCAAGAAGGACCTCTCCTTCAATCTCTCCACATGTAGCCTCTTATGAATACTCGCGTCAGTGCTTTTCGCCCATTTCTGCCTCCCGAAATTCTCCATTATTATTTAAACATATTTTTGAAACTTTCCTTTGAAAATTCCTTCGTTGGTTTTGCCCTTTTATTCTTTTAAAAAAAGAATACAAAAATCTTCTTGCAAAAATAGCATATCACTTGAACCCAAAGTCTAAATTTATGTTTATGCTAATATTTCTATTTTAAATTTTAATTGTCGTTCAGTTATCACGTCCGCAACACGTTTCTTGTCTTTTTGATGGGGCTCAACACCGTGGAGAGGAATGCATGAGGCTGAGAGCGCACAGAAGCTCACTTTCATAAAGTGAATAGATTGTCCACATCCACTCGGTCGTTAAGTTCTTATTGGGCATTCGAGCTTGTTTATTCTTGAAAATTCCTTATTTTTATCCGCTCAGTCACCAAACTTCACAAATTTTAATGATTTTTCTCATAGCATTTCATTTTCCTACTTGTGTATGTGCCATTTCAGCTCATTTATGATGGGGGAATACCATATTTAAGTAGATATAATAACTACTTGAAACCTCTACGCATCAGCAAATGGAGTATTACTTACCATTTCTGGATCGTTTGAATTTCTATAAAACGCACACTGCACACATAGTGGTTGCTTACTTTTTAAATGAGTCAGAGGGTATATGACTATTATCTTTTCAACCTCGCTGCTCCTTCCTCTTACCTTGAAAAGTGAATGATTTATATTGATTAAGTTTTAGTTTGGGCGATTTCTGATCTGTTAAATGGAAAGTCTAGTAATCACTCTTCCCTTTAATTTCACCATTTTAAATCGAGTCTTTCTCTTTTACTATATGCAAGTCATCGATGATAAATTAGACTAACGTCGCCTGCGATTACTATGGGAAAATCTTTATTGTTTGAAATTAAATATCTTTGTTTAAGTTTTCTTTCCAAATTTCTTGCCACTCGCGCTGAAACATCGAAAATATCGAGTATGGGATTTGGAAATTCGCTTTCCGTCTTTCTTTCTCTCTCATTGCGAGCGCTGGGGGATGGGGGGGGGGCACAGAGTCCGGCCAGTGTATGTAGTCATTTATTTGGATTACTTATTTTTTATTTTACCGTGACGCTGTGAGCTTTTAGAATTACTGCCGCCACCATTGCGCCGAGGATATTCTGTTGTCTTTTTAATTTTTTTCTCAATTCTTCTTTATCCGATCTCCCCCTCAGTTGGCACGAACCAATAAACTCGATGGGAGGCCCTGAAAGACATATAACGTTGGCGATGTAAAGATCGAGGTTGCTCTTTCGGGTTACGACGTAGAGACTCGAGCATGAATTACCCTGGCGATATCTCTCCATAGTTGATTTTCCTCGAACCTTTTATAATGGGATTCGCTAGTACGAGGGCAGCACCCCTAATTGTTAGAAATGATATCCTTGAGTGTCAATTCAACACCTAGGGTGATACTGCTATAATGATGCTAATAAAACTACTACCACACGTGTTTATGGCAGCATTGAGTTATATAGGAAGGAGCTTGTTAAAGGGCCTTTATGACTCTCTCGCTGCATGAATGTTTCCTACCCCCAATGGTGGGGCCTCTGTCTCCAAAGTGCCTTCCATTTGCACTCATTTTGGGTTAGTCAATATTACTATATGTGCGAACGATGGTTGAGTATGAGATTGCGCCGTTATTGACTATTGAAATGTGAATCAAGAGAAGTGTAGAGGCATGATGAAAGCGTGGATGGTTTTGTCGGGGGTGAGAGCGAAATCAATAGGATGAAGAGCTGTGTGGAGAGGGAATTCGGAGCAAGAATTCGGATCGGTATGCAAGAGATGATATCAGGATTTGTCTTTCTTTTTGCAGTTCTTTGGGGAGATTCGAGGTGTAATTTGAAGCATGTTGTTTGGTGCATGAATTTGTTCCCGGAGGTATAGTAACTAAGGGTAATAATACCTGCTGTTGCAGTTCATGTACTTAGATTTCCACCACCTACATATCCCTATTTATTCTATTTACCCATTTTTCTCTTTTCACCTTTTATCCAACGATTGAAAATTCTCTCGTCAGGCACACTCGTTATTCCCTCTTCCTCCGCTTGATTGCCAAACTAGACATCTCTATTTTTAGTATGTATGCTGGGTAGTCTTGAGGTGCTGGGTCTGCTTGCTCAGTGGGAGATCACCCACCTGGAAAATCTGACACCCGGTTCGCCTCCCGTAAAGAATATTTTAATTTGTTACCGGAGCATTAATCATCTCTTCTCTAGTATAGATTCCTTTTATTTAACTGTCTTTTGATTTTCTTGCTTCAAACCCTCTTACAATCTTCCCTTTCTCTTCCTTTGTAATATATACATACGTATCGCTATATGATTTTTTTTAAATACAGGTTATATTGCAGAGTACATTGGAGTTGCAAAAAGTGTATTAAAACACTGTAGTGATCTATATTGCTTTGAACTTTTCTTACCAAAAATGAATTGAACTTCTTTTTTTACTAATTTTAGACGTTATAGGATGTAAAGTAAAACATTTTTTGGCAAATTTTTTTTGTCATAGGATGAAAAGATTCAAATAAAAAGTAAAACATTTTTGTATTAATATTTGATGGAATAGGATGTAAACATTGCCCGCAAAAGTAAAGCCTACCTTTTCATTCTTTTAGATAAAAAATAATTTATGCTTAGTTAGCTTATATCTGATGCCAGTGTACTTTGATTCCGCCCCTATAATTATATTAAATATTGAAAAAATAAAAATTATGATGATATTTTCCTATCATTTACATCACAATAATAATCACCAATTAGAAATTTTGAAAATATAAAAAACACACTCATGTGACTTATTGGGTTAGGGGAAAGTGTTAAAGTAATCCCTTTTGTTAAAAAGGGTTGTAACAGGGAGAAAATTACGAGGTGGTTTGTGGAATGAAAGGAAAAAATATGCGATAAAAGCTCTAAAAAATAACCGAACTGTTGAGGCAAGATTCGTGGATGGAAATCCTAGAAGGAGAGATTGTATGTCGTAGGTCAGATAGATTTCACTGACCTTCGCTTGCCCGCCCTAGAAGCGGGGAGGAGGGGATTCCGTTTTAAGTATTGTGGATAGTCGAGTGCGTGTATTCCGTTAGATGAGTTAGAAAATAGATCAATGGCTTTTATGTGGTTCAGGGATTTAAACACGAGAAACAAAAATACAAAAAATAACAGAATTTACACGAGGCCACCTTGAGCAGGGAAGTGATATGAAAGAAGGAAAAATTCCGTTCAATAACTGAATTGAGACACGGAACTGGTATGACTAATGAGGGTATTTACATTTATTAGAGACAGGTTAAAAACAAAATATAATAAATATAAAGCGCAAGTACTACTAGAAAATAATGACGACAAAGATTGTAATAAACCACCTCCGTCTTATTGAAACCTGGAAAGCGTATTAGTAAATCCAAGAAAAAGCATCAATTTAGAGCACAGACACTCAAAACTATGAACTTGAGCCACCAAATGCGTTATGTAGTAATTAGCTCTTAAATTCCTGATTGGGCGTAGGTATCGCAAATTATAACACGAGAAAGGAAGGAAACTCCATGTGGTATCTATACATACATTAGGGAATGACTGACATTACAGACAGTTTCAACCAACTCACTTCATCAGACAGCGACTTTCCTGTCATTAATTGACTAGGGTAGCCGTCTTTTCTAGGCCTCGAAAAAATGGTTAATTAAAAAATAGAGCTTTAGAACAACGCTCCGACAGACTCCTCTTTCCAATTTAGTTTCCTGCCAAGAAACGCCACTACCTAACTACTATCTTTATTCACTGGAAAACGTTTAACTTTCTTATAAAATTATGCCTTAACTGAAGGAGACCTGTGTAGTCAATTGCAAAGGAAAATATGAATGCGACGAAAATTCTGATAAAAGCAGAATTAACTGGTAAGTGCGAAGTAAAAGTACGGAAAAGTAAAGGAATTGAAATGTAAATTTTCATCATTAAAATAAAATAATATTAGTCTTGATTTTTACTAGCTTGTGATCACTAGCGTTAATCACTAGTATCTTCCTTTCTTTTCCCCTATGATCTTTAAAATTTATATACAAAAATCAACTATTTTGTACCTTTTTTCTTTTTCAGATTGCTCAATTAGTGCCTAATTTTAAATAACTAATAACAACTCTATTGCGAAACGATACCATGACAGCAGAAATAGCCTTAAAAATCAGTATTTCTGAACAACGACAATTAATGGTTTGGGGAAATAGCGATGCTTCGAGCTCTTTAAACTACCCTTTGAAAAACACCCTCTATTGCCATGCTGATATTTTGACCGAGCGGATGAAGGGAACTATCTCGTAAAATTTGTGCTAAAAATTCAAAGGTAATGCATAAAGTCCATTGGGGAATACTTAATCGTGATTTATAGCTTTGCAAGATTTATTTATGTGCCTTTTGCTTGCAAAAGGAGTTCTACACTGCACTATTTTCTGTTTAATATAGCGTCGACAGAATGTAATTCAAGCCTTGTTTCTACACTTTTAATTGCCCCAATGGGAGTATTTCTCAAGAGGACATTGCAGGGAAAGATAAATGAGAAACAAGGAAAGGGAAATAGGAAAATGATGTGAAGTAGTGTTAAAAGTTTAAAGCCTCAAGAAAGAATGAAGTAGGAGAATGTGGATTTTATCGGCCAGTTCAGAATAAAAAAAGAGAGAGAGAAATAAAGGAAAAGGGGCTAAATAGAAGAGGAATAATTAAAAACGATAAGAGAGACTGCAGTAAGAAAGACATTCTCAACCCTAAATGCTGAGCTGTAAAAGTTCGTACTAAAGGCACAAATACTTAGAAGTACGAACTTAGAAAGATCACAAAAGGCTAATGTTATAAGGGTGAAATGAGGAGAGGTGAAACTGTAGGAGGTAAATTGTTCGAGTAATCAAAAGATAAAATTACTAGGTGCGCAACTCTCCTTGTTTTCCACTGGAGATAGATTACCTTTCATGAGCGAAACATTTGAAAAAATTAAGAAATCTTTTGGGGATTTGGCCTCGATCTACACTCATTTAAGAGCCTTTTATATCTCACTCAGTCCATACATTTTAAAGTTTGAGATCCGAAACATGAGGATCGATTCTCCATCTAAGGAATAATCAAACCAGGTGTGGCTGAGATTCGCTCAAATCGGAAGCGGCGCTTCCACTCGGCTTAGCCGGAGCCCATTCTCTCTGGACATAGAAACCATAGTAGTTGATCAAACCAGGGTTTCGATCGATGCCTATTTGTGCCATTACATGTCCAACTATTAATTTTTTTTTTGAAATCTCATGTGGTGACTGTCTTACAGGGCATAAGTTGCTGTACTAACGCTAGACTAAATCTAAGCTATATTAAAAGGCAAATAAAAGAAAGAGAAAAAAAAAAAAGGAACTCAAACAAATTGAAAAATATTAAGAAAGCTCCGTCGACGGGCGAAGGAAGGCCCTCCACCGCGATCAATAGTCAAATATTAAATAAGGAAGAGAAGGCCGGCCTCCCCCAAAAAGTGAAAAGTCCACGAGTCGGTGTGCACGAACTCGTCCCGAGGACAAGGGACGGGAGGTAGCGATCCCGATCATCCTGGTACAAGGACAGGTAACGTGCGCGAAGATCACCAGAATGGAACATTCCAAACGAATGTGCCGAACAGTCTGTGGACGATGTATTCGTCACAATAGGGCACAGGCGAGTGCTCCATCAAATGGCGATGCGTCATACGAGTGTGCCCGTTTCGGAGAAGACAGAAAGCGACCTGAAGCCGTTGTGGCATTGGAGGATAAGTCCATCTTCTTTGTCAAGCAGTCCGAAGAGGTGCCCGTATTCCAGACATGTAGTCTGTGTATGGAAGACCGAAACGTTGGTCCGGTCGCCTGGTCCTCGCGGACTCTTTGGCGAACTCGTCGGTCGCTCATTCCCCGCAATTCATACATGTACAGGAACCAGGCAGAAGATAATCTCGACATCCACCCAGCTCACGGATTTTGAAACCTAGAGTGTGCGGAAATTCCAATGCCCCGAGAACATTCTGGGCGCTTTGTAAGTCACCTGAATCAGGATCCAGTTTCTGAACCGGGTACGTGGCGTAATCTCCCGTAACGAGTAGTTTATTGCCACCAACTTCAAACAGAGGGGATACGGCGTAAAAACCGATCCCCTTTTCGGATGTCTAGCCATCCGTATGTATACACAGGCACGGTTCAAGCGTGACCTGAGATGTGCTCTAAAAAGGCCGAACACAATACTCCAGGCGCTGTACAAGCTTTGGGAGCAAAGGCGTGGCGACAAATAGCCAACGGTGGTACCCTCCTGGGTGGCGTTCTGGGCAGAACCAGAGGCGCCACCATCCGAGAGCTATATTTAGCTCTCTAAGGAGTTTCCTAGCCTGAAACCGAAAGGGCGTAAGGAATGACTTGCCTCTCTCAGCGGCATAGGCACCGTCGAGATCAGCTGCGGATGCTTTGATACCCGTAGACGACAAAGAGAGACGCTGCGCTCGTGCGTACAGGCGAGTAATGCATTGTGTACAGCGCATAGATAGTGTCATCTCTCCAGCATCAACAAGCAGGCTCTCAATAATGAAAGTGCGAAATGCATCGGACGCCAAGCGAAAACCCGTGTGGTGGATCGAGTCCACCTTCTGCACTAGACGTTCGGCTGCGGATGCATAAAACTCACATTTGTAGTTAAGCTTCGAACTGACAAAGGATATATAAAACATTAAAGCAGTAGCATATCAGCGCCCCAAGTGTTGAACAGCACTGAAGGAAGAATAGCCATGGGGCGGGTACAAGAGTCCCTAAGGCTGCAAATATCAGTCTCCCAGGTGAGGTGTCGGTCAAATACAAGACCAATGAAACACTACAATTTAACCATTCTAGGCGCACCGCATTAAGAAACAAATCTGGGTCAGGGTTTAGCCGGGAATAGCCACAGAATTGCACCACCATAGTCTTGGCTAAAGAAAACCGAAACCTGTGCGCTTCTGCATAGCGATAAACGTGGTTCAATGCATTTTGGAGTCAACGCTCCAGAGGTGGCATATGGGCCGCGCCAAAAAAGATCCAAATGTCGTCCACGTAGAGCTTAGTAAGAACATATTCTGGCAGTAGCGAGGTAATGCAGTTGATGCTTACGTCAAAGAATGAAACGCTGATGATCCTTCTGTGTGGAACACCTACTTGTTGCTGCATTAAGCCGAGAGGGCTCGTCCCACTCTTACGCATAATTGGCGATTTTGAAAAAATTCAGGTATAAAGACCGGGAGGCGTTCTCTCGCCTCCATCGTGAGGAGGGTCTCCATGATACCGTATCGCCTTACGGTATCATAAGCCTTCTCCAGATCGAAAAACACCGTGGCGAATTGCTGTCTACGAAGGAAGGCCTCGCACAACTTGCAGAGGCCGCTCTTCGCAGTATACAAATGGCCTTAACGGTCCAGAAGAAAGGCTATCCTTATATTTACCAATTTCTCCCTCAACTTTCACACGCAGGAAGTTAGAGAAATTGGGCGGAAACAGGCAGGAGTAGAATGATCTCTCCCCGGTTTTCGAAAAGCTAGTGCAGTAGTGATTTGCCTGAATCCGGGAGGTAACCCAAACCTTATTGAACACAACTAACAGAAAGGACATGCTTTGTTCACCCAGGAGTAGAAGCGTACGGGACATCGGTCGGACCACGGGCGTGAGCGGAACGCATCTCACTCAGGGTAAACCTGTCGTTGAAGGGTTCTCCACCGCTGAAGTTAAAATCCAATCCGCGGCCTTCCGCAACATCACAACGTGCATTGAATGCTAGCAGAGCAGTATCCCGGCTATAGAATGCGGAGAAAGCGGTCGTGAAGGATTCCGTCAGGGAAGCGGGATGCGAGATTGTGGTCCTATTATCCTGGAGAACTGGAGGGTCTTCCTACGAAAACTTGCCCCATATCCTATTGACTCGCTTCCACAGCTCTACTGGAAGCGTCTTTCCGTTAAGTGAAGACACGTATGCCCGAAAAGAAGAGAGGCACACGTGCTTCAAAATATACTGGAACCTAAACCTATCCCACCGTAATTCCCTGAGAGAGAAATCGTTTGGGCGGCGTTATAGTGCATGTAGGTATAACGCTTCTGTTTGAGGGTCATCTCACACTCGGCCGACCACCATGGAAGTGTTCGGTGTGCAAAACGGCCAGACGTTCTGGGAATAGTACTCAGGCTCGCAACTATGAGGTTGCCGGGAAAGAACTCAACGGCCTCATATACCGCCCTAAACCCCTCGACTTAGATAGAGAATTCCGTCATTTCCTGAAATGCACACCACGGCGCCCGCGACAAGCACCACCGAGGTGGGCTCTCAGGCGACAGTTGCCCAGAAAATGATATTTGAATGGGAAAGTGATCACTTCCATGGAGGTCATCGACCACCCCCCAATCAAAATCAGACTGTGCATCCAAAAATCACAAAGATAGATCAAGGCAAGAAAATAAAGCGGTTAATGGGTAGTGATGCGTAAACTCATCCACATTTAGGACACCTATCTCAAACTCTTCGATCAGATCGGCAAGGACTTGTCTCCTTGGATTTATTGAGAGGATGGCTGCCGTTCAGATCTCCAAGCAAGAGAAAGGGCCTCGGCAACCGTACCAAGACGGTGCGGAAGTCCCCCCCGTCGAAGTCAGCTGACGGTGGAACGTACGCAGAAATGATAGTATACCTCCTATCAAGGTGAAGCTGCACAGCTATTGTCTGAAAGGAGGTATCTAAAGTGAAAGGAAGAACGAAGACATCATGTTGGGTGTAAAAAGTGCCTTCTTCAGCACAGCCATCTCGCGGTGGTGTGGTTCGCAAGACCCTTATATCCCGGGAGGGCGGGCAGGGGGTACGTTCCTAGCATGATCTCCTGCAGAAAAATGGCTAACGGGGAACGGGACCTTACGAGCCTCCACAGCTTCTCCTTGTTGGCCCGGAGTCTACGGCGATTCCATTGAAGGAATATGCCCTCCAGGCCTAGCTCGGAGGAAACGCGGGGCTCTCTTTGAGCAAAAGACCCTCACGGGAATGGCCGTACGCTTTCCGGAGGAAGAACCCCGGGTGCTGTTGGCCGGACAAAGCGCTGAAGGCGCTGTCGCCTTTGAGAAATTATTGGTGGGGTGTTCGGCTCGCCATGCGAGTCTTTTCCTTCCTCCGTCTCGAAACCTTAGGCGGGCTTTGCGGCTTCGGAGGCGAAGGGGCCTTCTTTTTGAAGAACCACTGTCTCCTAGCGTCTAACGACTCTTTGGAGGCGCATGGCCGTTTCGCCTTACGGGAAACGGTCACGCTGTGGGAAGGAGGGGGGCCCTGGTTTGAGCCGGGGCTGGGTGTCAGCCCTTTTGCCACCTGCTTTACCTACCAGGAGAGCATCCGGGTTGAGTAGAACCCGCAGAATGGCTCCGAATGGGAGCGGAAACAACCGTGCTCGTTGGCCTGGATGGGGCAGGAGCAGATGGTGCCTTTTTAACTATTGAGGCATAAGACGTCCCAGGCAGAGCTGGGCACGCCAGGACCAAGTCCTTAGCCTCGCAGAATGAGAGTCGATCCTGGGCCTGAACGGCTAGTATTTCTTTCTCAAAGAGATATGCACCACAATGCTTCGAAGAAGCATGGTGCGGCTGTCCTCAATTGGCACACTTGGCTATACACGATTAGGACTTATCATGTGCGGCCTTGGAACAATTTACACAGAATTCAGATGACCCTGACTTTGCAAGTCTACAAGAACGTTTCGTATGGCCAAAGCGATGACAGTATTAGCCCCTTCGCAGCAGTGGCACGAATGCCTTCACGCGGTAGCGGTACCAACCGGTACGCACCGACTCAGGGAGTTTGCCACAGTCGGACGTGACTAAGACTGTAGGGGTGGGTCTCGAGGCTCCTTCCTGTTTTATCATCACACGTTCGAACTTGACCACCGCATGGTCGGCCAGCTCTAATGTGATGTCCTCTATGGAGTATTTAATGATCTCCACCGCATAAACTACTCCTTTCAAAAAAGTTCATGGTATAGTGCGGCGTCACAATCACCTGGGTGCCATCAAGAGTGCGAAGAGCACGTATCTTGGCTGCCTCGGCGGGATTCGCCGCATTCGCCAGAAGGCTCCCGTCCGAGAAACGGGTCACCTTCGGCTTTCTACCAATTATACTAGTTAATTCTCTCCTCTGATGGATCATATTACCCTTGGCCAACATGGTGCCATCAGTGAAGCGCATAACGAGGAAGCGTTTGAAGCCAGTGGGCTCGAAAACGCCAGGAAACCTCTGAATGAGGGGCCCCGATGTTATCGAGGCTCCGCCCTGTGCACCTTTGTCTTATTCGGGGGCTCCGCACCCGGAGGGGTAGAGGGGCTGGATGTGACTTCTCTTGGCTAGGTTACTTACCAAAGTGGCAGCAGACCCATCCGTCCCCGCAGCCCCCGCGGATAGAGAGGAGCCCCGAGTCTTTTTAGTCTTTTTCTTAATTTTTACTTTTTAGGAGAGGAGGGTAGGGAATAAACCCACTTCTCCCCTTTGCCGCTAGGAGCTCCCAGGCCACATGGACCAGCCTCAGCTAGGTCTTTTTCCAAATTAGAGAAGCTACTGGCAGTCGTAGGTGCACCAGTCGGAGGAGATCCCTCCCCTCCTTGTACTTCCTCGGAAACCCTAGCCGTTTGAGGAAGACCTTACATAGGGGCCAATTCTGGTTCGGTGCTTGGCGCCGAGCTTGGATGCCCCCCTATGGAAGGCCCTACCATCTGAGGCTGGGTTGCCTCAAGGACCATGTCTACCTCAAGGGGGGGCTCCAGTTGGCCATCTCCCCCAAGACATCGCAGGTCCCGTTTGAAGTATTGTCACTAGTCAGGTGTTGCGTGGAGGCACATGCCTTGACCCCGGCCAAGTTCAATATTCTTGCTAGCGGGTCTTTTAAGGGAAGCGACCGAAGGGGCCTGGCTTCCCTTTCCCCACTAAGGGGGTTTGCCCTACCAAGCCGTTTCAATGGGGAGCGGTTGGCAATGGTTTTCCTGCTGGCAATCTTGGCAGTCCCCTTGGAAATAAAAGGAGAAATTGCCACTGGAAACAGGGAGGAGCCCGAAAGCACCTCCAGAGAAGGGGGTGAGGGGAAGTCCCCCAAACTCGTAGTCGCAGGAGAGGAGTTAGCCTCCTCTCGGGTTATAGAAATATGGAGGGTCCTCTGCGCAAGCACAGGGGGGTAGTCCTCCATTTTTTCGGTGGAGCTGCCCGAGGGCGGCTCCGTCGATGGTACAGGGGGAATTAAAGGGATTTTTTTTGGACTCATCATTGGGCATGGTGACCCTCTTTTTATTACATGATGCAACAGCTCAGGGCTGGCAGAGCCAGGTGCCGCCATTCAAGACCTCGCCTCCCACCTGGTGGCCTAGCAGTCCATCAAGATGGCGGCTCCACCTTAGACACGGCGTAATAATATAAATTGTGAATAGGAAATGAAAAAGGATGTGAGGAAGGTATGGGTGGGGATGAAGCAGGTTTTTAACCTAGACCGGAGCTTAATGGTTAGGAAACATTGTCCTTTCTCCTTTCAGCCCCGATCCGGGACGGTTGGCTGAGAAGAAGGTCAGCATCTACCCTGTCAAATTAGAGGCTGACAAGAGAAAGTGTGGGAGAGGTTGTATGAAAAGCGACGAGGTAGGGCAGAAATACAAGCTATCTGAAGGAAGGAAGAGAGGCTAAGCTGCGGCCGGACGGAGCGCTGGATCCCGTCAGCACGGCGGCCAGGATTGCAAATCGTTCCGCCCCTTACGGGGCCGTTTTCTGTAAAGTGAAATGACGGCGCCCCTCCAGCGAATCACACTCATAGACGAAATTCCGCAAAAGTGGTGGTCAGCCACTCTTCGGTTATTTGTAATGTTTCATCAGGACAGGACCAAGTTATCCTGGATTCTCTGGCCCACGTCAAGGATCGACCGTATGCCAGAAAGGCGAGGGTGGCTCTATCAAAAGGACACCCCATCCCCGAATCCGCCCCTCTCGTTAAAGTTAAAGACTGACATACGAGTTCAAATCTCTCATTATTTCTTGGAGGCAACAGTGTCTTTAACGGACAGCAACTCCTTGAGTTATGCCTCCATAAGTTTGAAGGTCATTTCACTGAGGATTTTTAACTAGAAAAGACCCCAGGCAGCATCTCTTACCAGCTAGGCCTGGAGGTCTTATTACTTCCTTAAAATTGACCTGGAATCTGGACCACCCGGGGGGGTCTCTGGGTGTTTAACTCCTTCCGTTATTTGTTAGCATCTTTCTACAAAAGACCATGTGTGGCGCAGGCGCTCTGCTCACTCTCTAGTGTTATAATAATCTCTGCGTACGTTATCTCTACTAATATCCGTCTGAGCAGGATTGCTGCCTCTTGAACTCTATTGCTTGGGTAGGATTTGCGCAAAAATATCTGATTTTAGGTAAGAACCTAGTGGGTTGCTGCCCAATCCATGTAGATTCTTCATGGCAGCTAGGATAAAACGAGGCGAATTATCTATAAAAGTTGGAAGAGACCACTTTGTGATAAAAATTGAAAATGGAAGGGCTAAAAGATTTTTCTGCCAATATGAATCGAAGACAGATGTGTTGAGAGATAGTTAAAGGGTCAGGAAACAGGACAACCAGAGCGTGGCGAAATGGGTGCAATCTAATTAAAGGTGAGCAATTGATTGGTCCCCACCACAAAACTGACATCAAGGGCTGATTTAAACATCACCCGAAAAAAGATGGCCGTAAGTAAGTCTTGTGTGGACAATGCTAACTCGGCAAAGGGCTACTTCCAACCACCGCAATCTATGACGGCTCGAGGGCCAAGTGTGAATAGAATTTTTAATTTTGTACAGTTTGGATGATGAACAGTCATCCCATCCATTCTGCCAAAGTTAAAAATATATTTTCTTATTGAAGGAAAGTAGTCCCTAAAAGGCAGAGCCTTGTTCGCAGGGGACATAGAATGTGCTGAGCGGGCCAGCCGATCAGCCCTCTCGTTGCCCAGGACCCCTACATTTCCAGGGACCCAGAAAAAAATAATTTTTATACCGGGACGCATTTTGGACCAGCTAGTTGCAAATTTCTGTGACTAAGGGATGCGACGCATTACAAGATCTAAATGACTGTAAAACACTCCTTAAGTCGGAAAAACTAAAATTATTAAAGGGTAAAATTTAGATGAGTCTAAAGCTAAAAGGATTGCTGAAAGTTCAGCGCTAAAAATGGATGCTGCTGGCAGCAAAGATAAAGTTAGGAATTCTCCTCTTGGGTAGATGGCTGCGGCCCCCAGGTCACTGTCTGACTTGAGCCATCCGTGTATAATGGGCCGCATTGTTGTGTGAGGTCGAATGCCCTAATAACAGGCTCTTAATGATGCAAGGGTCTAAGGAAGACTTCTCCAGGCTCCACATGTTGGTACATACTGTGGGGAGAAGAGCACGCCAACTAAGGGCCACTAAGGATGGAAGGGTAAGTTTCTTGGAGCACCCAGGTTAGAGAGATGATCTCCTATGCTAAGGTTCTAGGGGCGAGGTAAAGATGGCAACTTATCATATGCCGTCATTGATTCGTCAGCATACAGGCATCTGTAGACCTCTGATACAGGGGTTTGTTGCACTCGGCAGAAGTATCGCATGCAGATTTGAGGTCTATGATAGGGCCAAGGGAGTTCCCCAATCTCGCTGTAAAGGCTGTTGACAGGAGAAGTACGGAAGGCTCCACTGGAAAGGCGAACTCCGAGGTTCCGAATGGGGTTCAGCATTTTAAATGCTGAAGGGGAAGCCAATGAGTAAATTTGACAGCAATAATCCAATTTTGATTGGACGAGGGCTGTGTATAATGTCCATAATGTTTGTCGTTCACTGCCCTACGAAGTGTGTGAGAGGACATTCAAAATGTCTATATCCTGCAGACAGCTCGTTTGAAGTAGGCGTAGGTGTGTTAATCAGGATAACTTTGGATCGAGACTTACGCCAAGAAACCGAAACTCGGTTACAAACGCTATATTTTCGCTTTGTAGGGAGATAGATGGCGGAACAAAAACTTCTGTGCCCCAGGGGAAATACATTGCTTTGGTTTTGTTCGTGGAAAAGCGGAATCTTTTAAGTTGTGCTCTTTTGTAAACAACATCAACCGCCAGTTGTAGCCGACGCACTGCTGATGGAAGGCGAGGTGAGGAACAGTACAGTGCCAAATCATCGACAAACAGAGTTGCCGATACACACTCTAGGAAAGACGAAATAATATCATTGATGGCAATTATAAAACATAAAACACTTAAAACACTGCCCTGAGGAACTCCCTCCTCTTGGGGTTGCAGGTCAGAGTATTCGTCTCCTCACGTACCTTGAAGGATCGAGATGCTGCAAACACTTTGAATAAGTGATAAAAAAAGGCCTTTCATCCCCAAGATGTATAGCTGCTTCAAGATGCCGTATCTCCATGTTGCGTCGAAGGTTTTCTCAATATCGAAAAATATGGCCAGGACTCGGTGCTTTAATAAGAAAGCTTTTCGGACCGATCTCTCGAAACGTACTAGTAGGTCAAGGGTACTATGACCTTTGCGGAGCCAACATTGAAATGTAGAGACAGGGTGATTGGTTTCTAGGAACCAGTTTAGGCGCTCCAATACCATTTTTTTCCAGCAACTTACTCAAATAGCTCGTACGAGCTATAGGGCGGTAGTGATTTGCATCACCTTAGAAGCAATTTTTATTTAGTCAACGAACTCTGTAGAGAACGCTATGTGGCTCTCTGACCAGTTTCTCCACAGATTCTTTCCAGGATCCGCTCTGAAAAATGCCACCAATTAACATATGTCACCAAGCCTCTACTCCTAAAGCGTTTACACTACTGAGAGTAATATATTCGAATTTCTTTGAGCACACGAGGTGTCACGCTTGATGCATTATTTAAGAATGCCTCCAAATGGCCTCCGGACAATTCGGTTCCGAATAATTTGGTCCCGGACAATTCGGTACTAGGACAATTCAGTACCAGGACAATTCGCTCCCTGTTTGCTCATTAAAGGAATAAAACTACAAAATAATAACTTCAAAACACACAAATATTTATTTATTTGGGCACATCTATTTATTATGTATAATTTATTATATTTAAAAGCTTCAAATTTGGTAAAACATATGATTATATTATTTATTAAGCATCACATTTGTTAAAACATGCAGATTAGATTATTTATTAAGCTTCAAATTTGTTCGAACATGTAGATTAGATCAAAACCTTAAATTGTGTGCAACACCAGACAAAAACTTGTGCTACGGCAACAGAGTAATTATGCATTTGTTTACCTCTCGATACTGCTCACTTTGTGGAATTTGTTCTTCTTGAAGGAGAAATAATCTAGGCGCGTTAAAATTGTCAACCTGGATGTGAATAATGTAAAGTTGATAAAACACTGTGGGACAAGACTTTAAGGTACCATCTGCTCCCCGTGTTTTATTTTGCATCTTACGTTCCAGTTCCAAGCCTTCATCAGTTGCAAAAATAATGAATCTTTTTGGATTGTCAATACCAAGATCATATTGCATGAATTTAATGCCGTTCTCAAAATGAGAAAATTCAGAGTGAATTGACAAAAACTGATATTCGATCCTGGAGAAGGGGGGAAGTGTGCTTGTGCATGTCTCCATCGTCGAATACTACGATGAAGATGCGGCATTTTCGGCACTCCAGAAAGCTCATTAGCAATGATTGAACGGGAAGGACTATGACTTGAAATGCACGATTTTTATATTATTAAAACTGACAATAGCACTAACTTTGGAGGCTGTTGTACTATGATCATGCTTACCGATATGTTTTTATATTGTATAGTTAGAGTTAGAATGAAGCCTTTCTCTGCAAGCTCTATTTTCACATTTCAAATATATTTTGAAATTGTCTTTATTTGTGATACACATAATTTTCACTATTGATTAGTTTATCTTCCCCTTTTCCAGATTTCACACTTCCAGCAATTGAAAATCGTAAGCATAACCCTAACATTTAAGGCTCAAATGCAGACCAATTTTGAATGACGGAAAGAAGTTATATTTTGCCAAGTTTTAAGGTTGCCGAATAGGTTTAAAGGCCTTATCTTAAGAATAAAGGGGAAGTAAAACTACTTTTTTACCTTTTTTTATACTACCAATATACTGTAACATTCATTATAGCAATCATTTGATTTCAATTTAATCAATAAATATATGAAAATATTATTTAAAAAAAATATCTACATTCCACACTATCTATCTTCTTTGCGTTTTATTTCAATTTATTTATATTTTAATTAATACTGGTACCGAATTGTCCTAGTACCGAATTGTCTAGTACCGAATTGTCCGGTACCGATTTGTTCGGTACCGAATTGTCTCGTATCGAACTGTCCTAACGCCCTTCCAAATCAAAGGAATGGGCAAGTTTTACCGTTTTCTTCTGTTTTTCGAAGCAAGCTGAGTTCTTCCTTCCTTCACTCCCGATTATGTACTTTTGACATTTTGGAGGAGGCTGGCCTGATGAAAATGTATGTCTGGTTTAGAGTGACCCTGATAGTTTGAAGGAACACCAACTTGGGCTACTAGTGACTGGAAAACCGATGACGTACTTAGTAGGGAGGTAATATCTCGTGAATTGCGAAGCACACCATCAATCAGGACTCCAATTATGATGATCCTGGGTGACATAGCAACAGAAAAATTAATAGGTAGTTTAATAATTTGAAGAACCTTCCCACCCAGTGGACTATCAAACCTGACTGTGTATAAGTACCATCGAGTAACAAAATGTATGAGTCTTCATGGAAGAGGTATTTCATGTCATGTTACAAGAGAGGGCAGAATGGTAGAAGCGAAATCGTATCCAACGGATTCCTTGGCCAAAGGAAACTTTTTTAATTTAAAGCAATGCCCCCCCTGAAAACAAAAAGGGATCTCCCGCAAAATGTGTGTAAGGAGAGATGTTTTAAGAGGACGGATGATATGAGAAGTAAAAATGTGTGAAAGATATAGAATCGCAGATAGGCCTCCTGACATTGGGGCTATGGGGGCTCCAGAATTCAGCTGCAGCAAGCTAGCCCATAGTACACCTGACCTCTACCCCATGCATGGGAAATGACCTAATTGAGTTCAAGGGAGTGAGAAAAAGCGAAGCCAACACTTTAAATACAATTTCGGAAGTGATTAATTTATGTATAGTGCAAAGGAACAATAGCTGGACCATGGTTCTCGTAAAAAGACGTTTATCTTCAAATTCTAAATAAAGGTTTTTTGGGGAGAAAAGGTGTTTTTAATTCCTAAATTTTTTATATAATTTCTTCGTATTAATTATAATTATTAAAGGAGGTGAAAATCGTCAATTATATTTCCTCGTCCGTATTTGATCGCTAAATTTTTTTTCAGAAATGAACGCGGAAATCAGAATGAGTTCTAAGGAACCAATTTATAAATAATAAGGGATTAAAGGATGAGCTGAAATTAAGATAACATTTTATAAAGGACTCAAGTTCGGTTTACTGGCCGTGGGTAAAATCAGATAATAACCTTTTATAAGGTAAAAAAAAATAATTTACAAAGTGAAACGATATATATATATATATATATATATATATATATATATATATATATATATATATGTATATGTATAATAGCTCTTAAATTGAGGTTTCTCAATAAAGATTAGATGCGAAAAGCTTTCTAATTTATATGTTATCAGACCCAGCTTAGCCTATTCTCCTTTTTTTCTGGTATCCTGTCTTCTTGCCTTACTTGCTCACTTTTCATACAACCTTTTCGACAAATTTCTCTGGTTGTACTCCTCTTCCTCTCAACAACCTCCAGCTTCTTCTCAACAACCATCCCGGATCGAGTTCATGATGAACTGCCTCACCCCCACCCTTTCATTGTCTAACAATTTTATGACCAGCCCAAAGTTGAGGCGCCATTCGGAAGGGAATCTTTCTTCTCTCTAAGGCTAGAGGTGGAGAGGACTCCCACTTCTATGGATTCGCCTTTGGGCAAATCCATCTCTTATACAGCGATAGTCCATACTTTTCCTTCACAAGGGTCTCCAATAAGAGCAGGTAGGCGGCCCATAAGTGACCGCTCCCGATTAGAGCGGCTTGCCCCTTAGGGGAGAACGGGATGGCATGGCTCGTAGGTCCATGCCCCCGTTAACGCCTTTCAAGCATGTATTCGAGTTTACAGGGGACCGACGTTCCTGCCACCCCTCTCTTCACCGACGGATGCCCGTTCATCGGCTTTAGAATCGGATCCGTTTTATCTTGGAGGGAAGGGGGTGGCCATATGGTAGAGCCTCTGGATTGACATTGTCCTTAAGATGAACCAGCCCCAGTAGTAGGAAATTCCATGGGCTCGAACTCGACCCAGTGCCAACCACTTTACCCAAGTTCACCCGTGAGCAAGCTTCTCCACAGAGGGAGATGAGGAACCTCCTCCCTCTGCTGGTGCCCCTTTGACAACCAAGACCTTCTCAATTTCAGAAAAGGATCTTGTTGAGGCCGGTCCATCTGGCACAAGGGTTCCTTCTGGCGGAAGAGAGAAGCAGGTTCACTACTTACCCTGCTTTCCTAAAAATAAAAGAAGAAAGAACAAGAATAATAACATCCGGGCTCTTCTTCCTCCGTGGCAGACAGGTGGAAGGGCGGGTCCGCTGCCAGTTCGGTAAGCGAACAAGCTAAGATTAGGCATGTGTGGACCCTATACTTCCCACGGTAGCGAGTCCAGGACATAGAACAAAATTGCAGGTGCGCAGAGCGACGCCTCGATTATGTCAGGTTCCCTCATTCAGAGATTGCCCCGCGTTTTCGAGCCCTCCTGCTTCAAACGCTTTATACTTATTCGTTTCACTGATGACAGCATGTTGGCCAAGGTCAACATGATCCACCAGAGGAGAGCACTAGCTAGAGTAATTGTTAGATAGCCGAAATGGACCCATTTCTCGGATGTGAGCCTTCTTACGAATGCGGCCATGAGTAGTGAACTTCCCACACTTGATGGCACGTCGGTGAGTGTGACGCCGCACTCTAGCATAAACTTCGTGAAAGAATTGGTTTATGCGTGGGAACTCGTGGAATAATCCATATATGACATCACCTTAGGCCTTGACGACCATGAAGCAGTCAAGGTCAAACTCGTAATGAGAAAACTCGGGGGGGGGGACCCTTCTCTACACTCTTTATCATGTTCGACTGTGACAAGCTCCCTGATTCAGTGCGTGCAATTTGGTATCGCTTCTGCGTGAAGGCATTGGTGCCACTGCCCCAGAGGTGCTACTACTGCGACCGCTCCGGCCATACGAATCGCTTCTTTAGACGTGCAAATTCTGGGTTACGCGAAGTCTGTGTAAGTTGCTCCAAGGCTGCACATGATATGTCCAATTTGTGTGTGGCCAAGTATATTAAATGTAGAGGGCCGCACCCCGCTCCTTTGAAGCAATGTGGTGTGTATCTCATTGATAATGAAATCCTTGCCGTTCAGGCCAAGGGTCATTTCTCATTTGCTGAAGCTAAGGAATTGCTCCTGGCACACCCCGCGCTGCCTGGGACGTCGTATGCATCAATGTTTAGAAACACCACCATGCTCCTGGCCCCCTCAGGCCTACGAGCACGATCTTTTCCGCTCCCCCTCGGAAACTTTCGTGAGTTCTACCCACCCCGTGCCATCCTCTGGTACAGCTGACGGAACTAAACGGTTAACACTAGGTCTCGGTTAAAACGAGGGTTTCTTCCTTCCCCCAGCGTGACCGGTTCTACAGAGGCGACGAGCCCTTCAACAACATGTTTACATTCAGTGAGTTGCATTTCACTCTTGCTTTGTGCGCGGACACCGCCTCTGCCTCCGGAAAATGTCACGTACGCAATGCTTCGACACCTGAGTGAGCAAAGCATGTCCTTGCTTAACATAATCTGGGTAAAGGGTATCCTCCCAGACTACTGGCAAATCGCTCCTGTGCTCGCTTTTCTCAAGCCAGGAAGAGATCACTCTAACCCATCTGGTTTCAGCCCAATCTCTCTAACCTCCTACTTGTGCAACCTGATAGAGAAAGTGGTAAATGTTACAGCATGACGATACGCTATCATGTAGGTCTTTACAGGATGGGGTCGATTGGACTTCTCTCAATCTTTATATCTGAACCTTTGCAAGATCCTCGATTCCGAGTAATGGTGGGGACGGCCTTCTGCAGCCAAATAGAGCAGGACGAGAGGACCCCGCAGGGAAGTGTCCTCAGTGTTACACTCTTTGCCATGAGCATCAACGAAATTTCATCAGTGCTGCCGGAAGATGTTCTTGGTACGTCCTACCTGGATGACCTTTCGATCTCTTTTAGCACGGCCTAGATACCAACTAGGGAGTGTTGTGTCGAATCAAATTTGGATTGATCCGCATATCATGCATGCTGAAACGCACAAACTTCGGTTTTTCTTGGCCAATAATAAGGTGTTGAACTTCTGCCGCTATCCAAGGCTCCCCGGAGCCAGAATTGTTTCTAAATGGAGTTCACATAGAAGTTGTTGATAGCATCGTTTCCTTTGACCCACTCCTCACCTGGGAGGGTCATAATCGCAGCCTTAGGGTCTCTTCTACCGATGCCATGAATATTCTTTGTTCCATGACGTACAGCGCCTGGGGTGCTGATAGGGCTACTACCTTACTTTTTATCGAACCTTTGTTTCATCGAAGCTCGACTACTGATGCGAGGATTATTAATCCCTAACCGAGCGTGTATTGTAGAAGGTGAACTCAATCTACCAAACCGCTTGTATGCCAGAGCCCAGCGCCTTCCTCAGTTGCCAACAGTTCTCACTGTATCGGCAGCTGATCTCGACGGTGCCCCTGTTGCCTCTGAGTCCTTTGTGGTTAGAAATAGAAAACTTCTTTGAAAGACCAATCATAAGCCGTTTAATCAAACCTAACCCCTCTGTACATATGCCTTGAAGTTTGGACTTTGCAATAAAACCGTAAGGAAACTCAGTATTATTAACATTAAATTTACTTGAGACATATAATAATGCACATCAAGCACAGTAAGACCAGACTGTGTGTCCATACTAGTATTCAATTTGTGTGTCCAGAGTGTGTTAGTCCATGGCCAAATTAAAGTGTTCCACTGTGACCTCTGCGTTGGAGTTAATATTCTTCAGGTACAGTCTCAGGTTTACTGCATAGGTGTTGATTGGAAGCTTCTTGTGGTCTTTCATGAGGCGAAATATGTCGCGTTATTTCGGCAGGAAAAGTTATGTGTCTGGAGCATAGCGAACCTCCAGGTACAGGCATTCTACCTTTGTGTACTGGTTGTTGTCAATGTCTGCCACATGCTTATCTATTGCAATAGCTGAGGTGAATGGTCCTCCCGTTCTTTTCAGCTTGGCAATCTCTCCGAATTGCAGGCTTTGTTTCTTCAGTTCATCTTGCCTTGTGTTCCATGCCAGCATGAATTCTGGTAGCTCTCCTCCTTTCCTAAACACTCTGCCATATACCCTGAATAACCTTGATTGCCTTCTGTCGATAAACTCCGTCAACTCGGATTTGACTTGTGGTGCTGATGCACTGCCAAGTTGCTTTTGAATTTTTCCTTCTCCAACTTCTCGAGATCCATTTGAGTGACAGCATGCTCGGCAGAATCATTATAGTCTCCAAAGGCAAAGATATCGCCCTTTTGCCTCTGAAAGCCCATTGCTAACTTGGTAAGGATCACCTTCAGAAGTTTAATGACAAGTGGTTGGAATGAGGTTTTTACTTTGAGTATGGCATCACAGACATCCTCATCATACTTTGTATGCTGAAACCTTTCCTTTGACACAAACTTGAAGGCTGGTTCCTGAACCTGCAGCAAGCTGGCCATATCTATCTCCTCCAGTTCCAGGTACAGCTGCTAAACTGCTGGAATGATCGTGCTGTAGTTTGTTTCAGCTTACGTCATTAAAGACGGGTATGATGGACTAGATGAAGTCCAAGAAGAACACCTGCACAGTACATCACCTTTAGGAAATCCGAGTCCAAGAAGCACCTCACAATACAAGCCAACTGTTTGGTAACATGTTCGTATTTCCGCAAAAAGGATGTCTCATCTTTCACATGGTAAAGACTAATGGCATAGATCATTGTCAGGAGAGTGAAGCGCTCATGCTTGAAGCTGACAGACTTAGATATTAAATTCATGTACCTAGTTCCATTGGTTGTAATCAAAGTCATGGTTGATGATTCGAGTCATACAATCGATGGCTTGTTCATTCACACATGTTGCGTTTGTTGTTACATTAATGAGGAAGTTTGGGCAGATTTTGTCTTTAACAAGCGCGTTCTCTAATTCAGCCCACTGCTTGTTGATGACTCGATTAAACATTAGAGTTGGGATGTGTTTAGACTCGAGTTTTCCCAATAGCTCATCCACTTTCAGATTTTAGATTCGACACCAATTGCCGCCTCCAGGATTTCCAGAACTCCCACACTGAGAACAGCCAAGTTATTCATGGACTCAGATGCAATTTTCATGGTCGGTAGGGCTCGGTCTGTTCCATTGACAGTGATACCCTAAACAGAAAAAGAGCCAGCGCCCTGCTTCTTCGAACTCTCATCAGAATAAGTCAAAACTACTTGTTTATCAGAGTTCACGAACTCCTGGACGATCTCAACCAGCACCATGACTTCAATGCTCTTGCGTGCATCCCTGGCACTTGGATTGTGGCAGGGTGTTCAAATCAATAATTTCTTGCTCATCATGTGCCTTTCAGTTCCGCCCAAACATCTTGTTGCCCACTACGATTACATCTGATTCTGCTTATCACACAGACTTGTGGTAGCAGTTCTTTAGTTTGTTAACAGTATCGTGGAATTCTGGTCGGACTTTTCGTATACTTTCACGGATGTGCTGATATCGGCCTGGAAATTCATCATGCTGCTGAGTGACTGTTTTTGCCGCCGTCCACCGCTTCTTAACACTTAAGCCCTCACCTTCTTCAGCAGAACTATGACTTTCAATCAAAATATGTGTTATCTGTGTCTATGCCAGCATCTTCCGAATCAGGCTGGTTGCTGTCCTCAAAGGATTCAACTGACACAGAGATTTCTTTCTCCTTTTCACAATCAGCTCTCATTCTCTCTAGGCTTTGAATATCCCTGCTCCGACGCTCCATCATTTTCATCCATTTACTCTCCACAAAGTCTCCACAGTACATTTTCTTCTGGGTTCTTTGGGCTTCAAAGCAGGCCCATTCCATTTTATCCATTTTCACCCCATGTTTCAGTTCCATCTTCTTTCGTATTTCAGAGGACTGCCAGAACACGTCCATCAACTGTCTCAATTCATCCATCCATTGAGGCCTGCTGCTCTAGCTTGGAAATTGCCATGTTATCGCTGTTTCCGTGCCTGGACCAGAGTGACAGATTTACCGTAGAGCTTCATGATGTGTTTTTTATGTGCCTGGTGTGGATAATGTACAGATTCCAGAATAGCGAGTGTTCCTGAACCAGCTCTGTCAGCAGCTGAGCGGCAGCATCCATAGAGTGCTGAGCATATTCTGAATGATATCTTTTCTAGTTGGGATCATCCCATGTGGGAATTCTGCTCTCTCTCTCTCTATTCTTTATACCACACAGTCTTCCTGGAATGAGATCTCGTGTCTACGTTGCCAATAACTATTCAACCTGAAAAAATAGAAATAATATTATGTAAACAATTATAATATAATTATATATATGCTGTCATATATTATATATACTCATATATATAGAATGACTATTTGTCGCCCTGCTTCTTCTCACAAAGCATCTACAGCGCCGAGGGTATTGCGTTCGGCCTTTTTTGGAGCACACATTTGTCACGCTGGAACCGTTTCAGTGTATACGTATGGCTCCAAGTCCCTAGGGTCGGTCGGGTTTTACGCCGTATCCCCTTAGTTAGAAGTCAGTGGGGATCAGCCAGGTGATGCGTCTAACTTCACGGCTGAGCTAGTTGTAATACACCGTCCGGAGACCGAATTGTGATTCATAACGACTCTCAAAGCGCCCTGAGTGGTCTTGAGGAATTGGAATCTCCGCATCCCCCGGTTCGCGTTATCCGTAACAACATGGTTTTGGCGAGTCGGACGCATGTCGAGATTATCTTCTACCGAGTTTCTAAGACATGTAGGAATCGCGGAGAATGAGCGTTCAGATGAGGATGCCAAAGAGTCCGTGAAGACAGGGCGACAAACCAGCATTTCACTCTTCCTTACACCAATTACATGGTAGGAATACGTCCACCTCTCTGTCTGCTTGGCAAAGAAGATGGGAGACAGCCGAGAGGATCTTACTGTAAAGTTGCGTGCCATTGCACCGCGAATGTTCACATGGACCTCCCTTCTAATGCCGCGCCGGCTCCAGGTTGTTTGCTTGCTTTCTATCGTCTTTGAATTTGACACATTGGTGGGACGCGCCGCCATTTGATGGAGAGATCACATGCGCCCTATTGTCACGACTGCGTTATCTCCCAGAATGTTTGCCACATTCTGGGTGATCTTCAAACACGTTACCTCTCCCGGTACCAGAACGAGCGGGGTCGCTACCACTTGTCCATTGTTCGTGCACACAGACTTGTGGATTATATGACATTTTGATGGAGTCTGCCTTCTTTCATTTTTTTTCTATTCGAGGTCCCATGTTTTTGTATTGGGGGCGGCGCGCCTACCCAGGTCGCCACGGGCGCTTCTTTCTTGTTGCCTTATCTTTTTTTTTATTTTATTTGAAATTGTTATTCCTTTTTTTAACTTGTGGCATAGCCGTTGTTACCTTTTTTATCTTTGTTATTTACATATTGTTATTCCTTTTTTAATCAAGCCTATTAGTATGTTGTAGTGTGATTGCGGAGAATCATGCCATATGAGGCAGTTGCCAGATAGGCTGACAAAATTGAAAGAGAAAATGAATGCTCTAGGATTTCAAAAGAGAGTGAGTGTGCGGAGGGTTGACTAGGTAGGCTGGTGGTTTCAGCAAATCGGTGTTAACATTATGAGAAGAAAGTTGCGCTCATCGTGTTAAAAAGCTTTTAGGAAATTGTTCAAATCTACACCCTTTATTCGGAGGGGAATTTTCTAGGCTATAAAGCTGGTTGTGTAACGTCCATCTGGTCCATATGCTCTCTTTATCGTTGAATGTAAGTATAATGTGTACTGTTCTGTACATTGAGGTACCTAGTGGTGATTAAATTTTACACACAAGCTTGGAGTCCGTTTCGATGCATTGTATGAAGAATTTATTTGATCATTTAATCGTAAAGAGTGTTGAGAATAATCTGCTTTGTCACACAGCAAATTTACCGGTGTCGATTTATATGTCCCGGTAGATAGGCAAAAGACCTGATAGTTGATTATGAGGCTTCTAAATAGACGTAGGGACGGTAGTAATTGGCAGGAACACGATTTGGTTAAGATGTAGGAATTTACCTTTGTCCACACCGTGGTGGAGATAATAAGTCTTTTGAGAAAGGGGATGACATGCGAAGAGCCTATTTTTATATCTAGTGCATTCCTTCTATGTCTTTCTTTCGAAGATGAGTCGTAAAAATTATGCTTCTGTTCTGTAGGTTATCGGCTGTTGATTGGTGTGCATAATTACTGTGACTTTGTTTTTTTTCTTGCTGAAAGTAAAATAAAGGTTTTCTGTTAAAATAGTGAATCCTGCATGTTGGTACAATTGTATATCCCATTGATGTTTATTGTAGATGGTCGAACATATTGCGAAATCATCTACCTATAAGGAGGATTTTATTGAGGGTAAAATTTGTAACCGAGGGTCGTTGGGGTCTATGATAAATAGGGTAGTGCTCCGGACCCTTCCTGGTGGGAATTCCTCCTCTTGAAGGTAACAATGAGATTAATCCCCGTGGGGGTTCTCATTTTGATGTAGGATTGTAGGCGGCCTCTGTTTCCAATCTTAAGCCTAAGCGAGATCAAAGAAGATGGTGGTTAGATCCAGCCTTCTGACACGACCGGCGATATCCAGCTATAATAAGTTTAGGGGCTTGTGGCTGGAACTTTGTTTCATTTAACCGTATTGTTTGGGAGATAGAAGTTTGGTATCCTGAAGGAACAACTTTATTCTCATGTCTATCATTCTCAGTAGTAAATTAAGATATATGCTTTTAGCGCTATTGTTCTATGATTGTGTCTATCCGAGGGGTCCTTTTCAGGTTTGAGGAAGGAAAGAACTGTAGTGAAGCGCCCTTTTTCAGCAATAGTCCTAGTGATCCATATTTGGTTAAATAGATTGAGAAAGAAACGAAAAGCAGTTGTATGGTCCTTTTTTAATCTGAAATATGATATGTGGCCGTCTCTTGGAATACTATCGGAACTATCGGCTAGTGATGATTCTAATTATGTTATTGAGACAAGTAGTTTGTATGGGAGTGGGGTATTAGTGGAAAAGTTTAAGCTGTAGTGGTGTCTATTAGCTTGATGGGAGAGAAATCGTTTTGCGAGCTTATTGAGATTAGGCTTGATGCGTTTGCTATGACATCCCATAATTATTTCTTCTCGGTGATAATGTTTTCGTACATTTTGAGACCAAAGATTTTTCAATCGTTGATTTAATTCGTTGTCATGCTTTGGACATTTGACTCTTTGAGTTAATACTTGATGTGTTATCTTTCCAAGATGATCTTCTTTCCCGTTGAGACTATCGGCGGAGCATAGCATATAAATGTGTGTATTTAATATAAGTTTATATCGATCATGTGGCTTTAAAGATTCTGTCTGCTCTGTGACTTATTGTTATGCTTTGTTTACATTTTTCTTTCCATTATAGTGTTGTACAGTGTCTGTTCTTAGAGGTCATAAGAATGTGAGCAAGAGCGACAGTTTAGAATGCCTTTGTAAATGAGATGTTTGTATCTTCTGTATTTAATTTGAGTTTCTACTGAATTTTCCTTGTAGTCTCTGTGAATGCACTCAACTTTGCCCGTTTTTAGTTAGATCTGATTATAAGTGTCGAGAATTTCTTTTCTAGAATATAAATAAAAACGGGTAGTGGGCACAGTCAAAGATGTTGGGCTAAAAATTCTAGAATACTTTAATGATATAGGTGAGTGAGCTTAGTGTGAATTCTAGATGAGAAAGCTTTGCTCTGCTCGTGATGATTGGTTTGATTGTTTTAGTTTGAGATGTTAAAACCGTAGCTTTTCACAAGAAGGATGACTCTAACTTTTCTCTCTTGAAGATAAAATATACAAATACTCATCGCATGAAGTTACTGGACCCAAAGAAGTTGGGACAAAATAATACTCACACGTAACATAGGAAAAACTTCTAGTTTTTTATTCAAATGATGGAAGGAATAGGATTATCTATTCCTAGGGTAGCAGTGTTTTCACATAAAACACGGGTTGATTTATCTTCTAAACTACATTTTTTCCTATATTAAGGAATTAAAACCTTTAGGTTATTTACACTCTCCAAATAGAGGTTAATACCGCCATGTGACCAAGAAGCAAGGAAGCTGGGCAAGTGGTCGGGCGACGCAGAGAAAAGTCGTGGGAACCGTGAGATACTCGAGCCACCTCCGCTGATATGGCAGAAGAAATAATTTCAATCAGGCTGGCGCAAGAAGACTCTGTCCGCCTCTCCGGGCGTTACTAATAAACCCTGCTGGAGTTTATATCTTTCTTCCGGTGGAGTATATGGTTAGAAAGATCTCCTTCCTTGGCCTGAGTTATTTTCGTTTCCCGCCGGTCTATATATAATGCTAGGCTCAGCCGAGAAAAGGAAGTACAGGCCCGCCTTTCTGCACAAGATTGTTGTTTCTTGGCCAATCGAGCAGTACAGTATATGTTTGCATATTGGCTTAACAACAGCCACTTGTAAGTTCACGTTTGAGTTTATTTAATCGCTCCTGGTAATTATTTATTTTGCTTCCTGTAAACACTAAGTATACGTTTGCAACCTTTTCCATTTATATATATGTCCTATATTTCGTGTAATTATTAAAGATTATTTTGGTACTGCCGTTTCATAGCACCAAGACACGCAGCCTTCTTCATTATACTAACGGCTAATTGCACTCGATTCTGTAGATAAATCCTTCCACGTGCTCGAATTGGGGAACCCAATTCCTCTATCATCCCCCTTGTCTGCTGCTACTGGGAAACGAGCGTAGGTCACTCAATTGAAATTGACTGCCACTTCGTCTAACTATAATATACATATATATGTGCTCGTCATTCTACGACATAAAGTAAATATATATACAGTATATCTATATTATAAAATCTGGTGTCAGGTTTATAAGGGTCGTTAAAGCGCCTTTTAAAAGGTCTTTTAAAGATTTTCTTTTCCTTTTTTTTAGTGCTTATAAGGCTGAAGGCTTCAGCTATTGAGAAGGTAAAGAGAAATAATCTTTTACATTAAAATCTCCAATTTGCCATCTGCAGCCCATTCCCTTTGTGTACCTATTTCTTATTTACCGTGTATGGTTACTGTGCATCTGATTTATTCCCTAACGGAATTTTATCCTTTCTGACCATAAATGGTTCAGTAAGAATTGTTCTTTGCGTCAGGTGGGCAGAGGTAAAGGCTCTCTCGTCAAGCTCGTTGACGTATTTATTTCCATGTGCTCATACGGAAAATAATAATCGCGTCGGTGTGCGTAATTTGGGGGTGTTTTTTTAAGTTCGATAATACGCGACAACATGTCTTCGTTTGACCGATTCAAATCGCAAGGCGATTCCCTTGAACTAATCGGCAAGGATCTTCTGCCATACATACGAGAGGAAGAGAGAGCGGAGAGAGCGGAAAGGAGAGACAGAGAAGAGCAATAGAGAAAAAAAAGAGAAAGAACCCACCAACATGAATAGGAGCTGAGTAGAGCGAGAATCGAGACACTCTCCATGAACTCACGAAAAGACGTCCGGCAAAATGCGTCGGTGAAATCCGAGTTTATAAGGAAGGTGAAGATTTTGGATCTTACTTAATGCAGTTGAGAAAATATCCGAAGTCAAAAACTAGGATAGCAAAGCAGACGGCGTCGGCAAACTCCTGCCCTTACTAAGTTCACAGCTATGAGATATTTTTATATCTCTCATGTCGGAGGTGACAATTGATTATTCGACGTTGAAAGCGGACCTTGTGACCCCGTATAATATGACCCCGGAGTTTTACCGCGCTAAATTTCATCACGCATGTATTCAACCCAATCAAACATTTGCTTACTTCAATTTCTGGCTCGATTCGTCTAAAGTCCCCAATCATTATGAAGCGCTAGTCGATTTGGACCTAAAGGCCCAGCTTTTGGCTTTGCTCTCTTCCGAAATTAGATTATTTGTAGAGGACTGGAAGTGTTCCACCTTCAAAAAATGCATCGAAGAAGAGAATATATTCGCAGTGAACCATAACTGCTACCCTAAGAAAGAAACATAGAATCAACCGTCGTCCCCTAAGGCACAAAGTGCTTCTCATGCGGTATTGAAGATCATCTGAGCACCAACTCTCTTTAGTACTCTCAATTTCGCAGCAGTTTTCGAAACAAAGTGCACCAAGTTAGTTCTATCCCCGCGCCAGTACCGTCGCAAACTGAAAGGTCTGCCTATATTTTAATGATGCTTGCGACCATGTTAATTGCTTGTTTGGAAAAGGCTCCCCATGGAGGCTTAAAGTTTGAGACCTGAGCTGTAAACAGCTGCCGAGTCTCCACCCTCGTCCTAGATACTGGGTGTAATTGTATAGTAGTGTCGGACAAACTACTTCTCATGTAGCTCCAAAACATATCAAATTTGCGGTAGTACATTACTACCTGGGGCGGGCAAACTGGACCCCATCGTAAAATGTTTCATCGAGTGTGCATACTTTGCCGGCTGGGCTGAGGTAGTAGCATCCCCAATAAAATTATGCACTGTTTGGATTGGGCAGTGACTCCGGATTTACTCTACACCTGTGGCTCAACCCTTTCTCACGCGATCTCAGAAGAAGAAGGAAATAAAGACGCCGGCCCGCCTTAAAGCCACTGGCAACTCCGAGTATAACACCGTTATGAATGAGGAATTCGCGAAGAATCAAAAAGTTTGTGATTCATTCTTTCCCTTCTGGATCAAAGCCCAGAATAAGGTACAAGAATAAACCCGTGGAAACAAAGTGATCTCATAAATCGTGAAGGACGCCCTTTTGTACTGCGTTTGCTCAGAAAATAATAGTTCTGAGGCCTATGTATTATGTATTCCTGACTCCCATGTCCCGCTCATCTTAAAGACTGCTGATAACAGTTTATTCTCTGGAAACTTCAGCCACACTAAGACGACTAAAAGAATTTATGAATATTTTTACTAGCCCGGCGCTGCAAATGACATTTTGAGTTATTGCCGATTGTGCGATATATGTTAGGAGACAGATGCTAAACGACGTGTCAAACCCGCTCCGCTGCAGAAGAAACTCATCATTACGAAACGCTTCGCCCGTGTTGCAATCGACCTGATTGACCCAATCCACCCCCCTTCCAGTGAAGGGCATCACTTTGTGCATATCCTTGTTGACTTTGCTACCTGTTTCCCCGATGCAGTACCCCTGAAAAAGATAAACACGATCAGCTATGTTGAGGCGCTTATATCTATATTTTCCCAAGTAGGAATGCCTAAGGAGGTATTATCCGATCAGTGCTGCCAGTTCACTTCTGAATTAATGGAGTACGTTGGTAAAGTCTTAATGTTAAAACCCCTTTTCCAATACTCTATCACCCTGCCACAAACGAAGCCTGCGAAAGGCTTAATGCAAAACTGAAGTCAATCCTGGAAAAGCTGTGTGCAGACCAACCCCGAGAGTAGCACCGTTACTTGCCCGTGGCCTTGTTCCCTTGCCGGGAAATCCTGCACCGCACCCTAAGATTTGCTTCGTTTCAACTGTTGTATGGCCGAAACGCTCTAGGCCCGATGAGCATACTAAATTATTTTTTTCTAAACAGGAATTGGACTGTGGAATCCAATCATCATACGCGTACCTTATGGAACTTTGCAAAAGTTAGAGAAGTGTGCATAAATCGCGTTTCAGAACGCTGACACGATCTTGGATAAATAAATGACGTATTTTAACTATAAATCTATGGAACGTAAATTCAAGCCCGATGAAGTGGTTTTATTATTACTACCCACATAGAGTAATAAACACCTGAGTCAATGGAATGGCCCATTTCAAGTCATTAAAAATAACGTCCCCGCTAACTATTTAATCCGATTACTGTCTGGTGATAAGCTGTACCATGTAAACATGCTAAAGAAGTACCACCGGGGAGCCTGCGTGAATACTATTGTAGCAATTGATGAAGGGCCGTCCATTGCAGCGGGTTAGCCCTTGGATCCTTTAAATGTGGTGCAAGTTGCTTGCGTGGAAACAGGGTAGGAAGTATCCCTTGCCTACCTTGCCCAGGGAGACCAATTTCCATTCAACCGACTCAGATATTAACGATCAGCTGCCACCCGACATCAAATGTCAGCTGCAGCAGCTACTGAGTCACTTCGGAGATGTGATCTCAGAGATTCCTGGCTGTGCCGCACAGTTCTAACATATCATTATCCTCACCATCCTAGAACCTATACGTTCCAAGCCGTACCCCCTCTCCATCCATTTAAGAAAGGCTTTCATCGCCGAGGTCTATAAGTTATTAAAGTTAAACATAATAAAACCCTCCAAGTCCGATTACTGATCCCCCATTGTAATAGTAAATAAGTCCGACGGGTCATACCGTCTGTGCGTTGATTTTAGAAAGCTTAATTCCGTTACTGTGTTCGACGCCGAACCCATTTCCCTTATCGACAAAAACCTCCATCTCTTTGAAGAAGTGAAGTTCATCACTGAATTAAACCTATGTAAGGCCTAAGATTAGGTTCCCCTTAAAGAACGAGTAAAGAGATTCACAGCTTTTCCACGTACAAGGGGTTAATGCAATTCCGCCGGCTCCTCTTTGGCCTGGTGATGGCTTGTAGTGTCTACGACCTTAAGATGCGGAGAATATTGATGGATTGTCGAACGTGACCTTTTACTTCGACAACATCTACGTAGCAACTCAGGATTGGGAACAGCATTCGGTCGCCCTTCAAGCCCTGCTACATCGACTGCGTGAGCACGGCCTCACGATCGGTCCCAGCAAGAACCATTTTGCCTTTGGCTCTATCAACTCGATTGGGTTTCCATCGGGAACAGCCAATTGGCCCTACAGAAGGAAAAAATCAGCGCAATTTTGGATATGCCACTTCCAACCAATAAGAAATAGTTGAGATCGTTATTGGGATCTGCTTCATTCTACCCCCACTATGTCTAAAATTTTTTCTCACTCTTCGGCCCTCTGTGCGATTTACTAAGCCACGAGTTCCCCAAACATCTTGTCTGGACCCTATCAACTGTCGCCCACTTAAACCAGATTAAGGGAAAATTAGCGTCCGCCCCTATTCTCCGGCTCGCCAACCATAACAAGCCTTTCGTTATTAGTTCTGACGCGAGTCACGAGGGAATAAGCTGCGTCATACTCCAATATAGTGATAATGGCGAACGCTCCCCCGTTGCGTATGCGAGCCGTAAGCTACTTTTTCGGGGAAAAAAATTATTCCGTAATCGAACTAGAGGCCCGTGCCTTTATATTGGCAGTGTAAAAATATAGGATGTACCTCCTAGGGAGAGAATTCCTTGTTGATACCGTTCACAAGTCCCTGTCATATTTGCAATATTTGAAGAACAGTAATGGTTGGCTCATGCCCTGGAGATTATTCCTTCAGGAATTTCAATTTAAGATTATATATATCGAAGGCACAGAGAATTGTGTCGCAGATAACCTGAGCAGAAACCCCCTAGGGCCTACCCCAAGCTAATCTAAAGGAAATTTTATAGGTATTTTTTGCATGTTTGTATATATGTATATATTAGTAAATGTTTCTGATATCAAATAAGAATAATCCTCTAACCATTTGTATTGTCTGACTCAATTGATTTCCTTGTAATATTTATATCCCTCTTGTATTTGTGTGTGTGTTTTATTTGCTTGTATATCTCTAGGTCATTATTAACCTCAGGTGATCAAACCTCCGTTTGAAATTAACATTAGTCCTTGAAAGTCAATACTCTTTTTTTCCTGTATCAATTCAATTATTCCTTCTTTGTGTACCTGGATACTCGTTGTATTTAAATATGCCTTAGTCACTTGAGTTCGTTCGAACTAAGGTCAGGTATCCCCCATTATTTGTTCACCCCCTGAGATCGGGAAAATTGTGACGCTTAACCTTTTCCCCCACAAGGTTCATCTTAGGAAGGGACGAGATGTCTGGAATAGAGGTTAATGCTGCGATGTGAGAGACACGAACCACTTCCGCTGATAAGGCAGAAGCAAGAATACTAAGCGCGTGGGTGCAAGAATACGCTGTCCACCTCTCCGGACGTTATCAAAAAACCCCGCTGGAGTTCATTATCTATCCCCCGGTAGAGTATTTGGTTAAGAAGATCTTCCTCCTGAACTGAGGCATTTTCGCTTCCCGCCACCCCATATATAATGCTAGGCTCAGCCGGGAGAAAGCCAGTATAGGCACGCTTTTCTGTACGAGACACGTCGTTTTCTCGTTTCAGCTCCTTTTCCTTCTCGAGCCTGAATGCAAGACTTATCACCGAAGGTATTTAGTCCCAGTCGATTGGCTATGCTTCGAATCTGTTATTACCTCTTAGGGCACAAGTACTCCTTCTAATTCACTCCTCGAGGTTAAACTCCATCAATTACGATTTCCTCGTTCGATCATCCATCCCCTGTGTCGTCTCATAAAGCCAACAACCCAAACTAGGTTCCAGCGACTAAATGGTGGTTTCTTGGCCTGTCGACCCGTAAAGTGTATGTTCGTATATTGACTCAAGAGCAACAGTTTGTAAGCTCACGTTTGAGCTTATTTAATCGCTTCCGGGAATTCTTTAATCTGATCACTGTAAACACTAATTAAGCATTTGCAACCTTTGCCATTTGTATATATCTCCTATATCTCTTGTAATTATTCAAAATTATTTTGGTACCCTTTGTTTCATAGCACCTGAGTCCCGCAGCCTTCTTTATTATACTAACAAACAGTTGCACTCGATTCTGTAGATAAAACTTTCCACGCGCTCGAATTGGGAAACCCCATTCCCATATCGTCCTCCTCGTCTGTCGCTGCTGGAAGACAAGCGTAGATCACTCAATTTACCTTCCTTGACATCCCACTCCGTCTGAATATAAGATATATATATATATATATATATATATATATATATATATATATATATATATATATATATATATATATATATATATATATATGTGTGTGTGTGTTTGTGTGTGTGTGTGTGTGTGTGCTGGTCAGTCCACGACAAACACCGTATCTTATAAAGTAAATTATAACATCCTAAACCTACATCTTGTTACCTACGCTGTGATCGGTTTCTCACCTTAGGAAAAGAGACCATATATTTTTACTCCTGAAGAAGAGTGATGAGAACTTTTCTAACTTCCAGATAAGCGCCCCTGAAAACACTAGGGTCACTCATCTTTGGTTGTCCTTATCTTTTATTTCTTTAAATGGACAATTTTGCATCCTATAATTACACTAGTCTTCGTCTAAAATGTACCTTAGGTTTTCTGTAGTATTTTTAATAAAATTGACCTCCTACATCCGAATCTGGCATCCTTTTTTCTCTATCGGGTCCTTTTTGCGATACAGGGATTGATATTAATTTTATAGTTTATACATGTCCTATATTACATCAAAATTTCAATATTAATTTTCACTACTGTATTGGCAGTAAATTTTGTTAACATTTTAATAATTATGTTAATAAGTTTATATTTTTGCAAGTTAGAAATTTCTTATCATTATAATAATAATAAAGGTAATTGAGTTAAAAATGAACAGAAAATTTAAGAATAGCTTCGACAGATTTTGCTATGTTTGCGGCAAAGTGACTTTTTCTGAGAAGCAATGTACAATTTCTCCTGTAATTAAATCTTTGTATCACGCATATTTTAGAGTAAGGCTAGGAGATCAAGATAAAAGTTTTGCACCACATATCTGCTGCAAGGGATAGTACTGAAATATATGACGCTGGAGTCTAGGCGAACAGAAGTCTCTCTCTTTTGGTGTTCCCATGTTGTGGAGGGAGAGCAAGGACCACACTATGGACTGCTATTTTTGCCTGACAAATCCTAAAGGTGAGCATTGTATCAAGTATTTAAGCTTTCTGTATTATACTGGCCCCTGAAAATGTCATTATTATACATAGACTTAGCATAAAAGTAACAACTAGCATAGTTCACTTCAGCATGAACATATCTTTTACTAAACATTTATGTACTATCTGCAACTCTAAATCAATTCCTTTATGTAATATGCAATTATATTTTTCGCAGGTATAAATAAGAAGAATAAACATGTTCCTTCTACCATCACACCCCTGCCCCATTGTCCACGAATTCCTATTTCTTCTCCCCCTGAACATATAGAGGTCCATGAAGAGATTAATATGGAAGTTGATCATGATTATGACATATCTGAGTCTAATCAGGTTTCCACACATGATATGGTCGCAAGATCATGGATCTGGGGCTTCCAAAGGAGAATGCACAAATTCTTGGCTCTTGACTTCGTGAAAGTAATCTTCTCGCTAAAGAAACAACATTTTTTTTGTACAGAATTAGAGAACAATGGTATCGAACTTATTTTTTACAGCATTCTTCCAGCTCTTTAATATACTGCCCCACTATTAAAGGACTTTTTGAGGCCCTTTCATAGGACTTTTCATAGATTCATCCATTCGATGTTTAAAAGCTGTGTTCTGGAATATTGGTAAAAAGATAGTTTATTTTCCTATTGGCCATTAAATCCAACTTACGGAAAGTTATAAAAATATGAAAAAATGTCTAGATGGAATAAATTACTCTACCCACAATTGGAGGTTATGTGGTGACTTTAGGTAAGATCATTTTACACTCGGCATTTCTAAGCTGTTTATATTGACATTTTCATTTATTATTGTTGATAATTGTATACACTTTTTGGTCAACTTACATTTTACAACAATGCAAAACTGAGAATCATGAGTCATTTTTTAGTTATATTTTTTGTTTAAGTGTTACCCTAGAGGTGAATGGGGAACTTATCCTAATTGAGAACGTATAAAACATAACTCAATAAATTCAAAATAAGATGTAGATATAACAATTAGTTTCATTACAATTATTTAATGCATCCACATACAGGATTTTCAGTAAATATTCTTATTTTTATTGTTTAAAGAAATATTACTTTGAATTTATTTTTAGAAATATTATACTTTGAATTTAACTACCCTGCTAAATTTCTTTTCAGGTAGTGTTTTTTATACTTGAGATGCAAAGAGGCTACACGAAGCATCCCTGTTTCCTATGTTTATACCCCGTAAGGGACACGGTGATTTGCCATCCTGGCCGATGTGCTGACGGGACTCAGCGCCCCATCCGACCCCAGCTTAGCCTCTTCTCCTTCCTTCAGACACTTGTGTTTCACCCCCTGTTTCCTCGATTTTCATACAACTTATCTCACAACTTTCTCTGGTCAGCTTCTAATTTCACAGATAAGATGCTGACCTTCGCAAAGCGGGCCACTGCCGGGGGTTATTAACGTTTGCATCCCGTAAAAAAGGGTCGCCATGCCCAATGATGAAAACTTTGAAAAAACAAAATCTCTCCCCATTTCCAAATTAAGAACGACGGAGCCACCCTCAAGTAGATCCACAGAAAAAAATGGAGGTTCTCCTCCCTTTCGGTTTCCTATGGGACCTTCCATAATTTTTCAAACGGAGAGGAGGCTTACTCCTCTCCAGTGACTACGCGTGCAGGGGGCTCCCCCTCACCCCATTCCTTGGAGTCACAACGTGACTCCAAATCAAATCTGGCAGTCCCGCCTTTACTTTTACACGGGACTGCAAGGAAAGACAGCGGGCACCCCATAAACGGCCGCTCCCCGTTGAAGCGGCTAGGTAGGACAAACCCCCTTAGGGGGGAGAGGGAAAAAAGAACAGATCAGCCGCTTCCCTCTAAATACCCTCTGGCCCGAATATTAAACCTAGCGGCGGTGAAGACCCATGCTCCCCCATCCCCAAAGAAAATGGACGAGACTGACATGACCTGTAATGTACTGGGGGGATGGCCAAATGGAGGGACCCCTGAGATAGACATGTTCCCTGACGAAGCCCAGCCTCGGAAGGTGGGGCCTAGAATGGGGGCAGATTCGGGCTCGACATCAAACACCAAGCCTTAGCCTGCTCCTGTGCGGAGCACTCGCCAGAATGATCGGTCTGCTAAGACAGCACATTGAGGGGAGGAATCTCCTCCTCTGCCCGGTGCCCCCACGACTGCAAGGACCTTCACCATCTCGGGGAAGGACCTTGCAGAGGCCGGCTTATCTGGCCCGGGGGCTCCTGCTGGCAGAGGGAAGAAGTGAGTCCATTCCCCGCCCTCCTCTCCTAAAAAGAAAAGGACTAATAAAAAGAAGATAAAAAGACTCCTGCCTTCTCCTTCCACAGTTGCCTCGGGGACGGACGAGGCCGCTATCACCTTTGAACGAAGCCAAGCCAAGTTCAGGACGTCCGAGCCCGGGGCTCGCCTGGGCGAGGAATCCAAAATAAGACCAAAGGTTCGCAGAGCGTAGCCTCGATTACGTCGGGGCCTCTCATTCAGAGATTACCTGGCGTTTTCGAGGCCGCTGGCTTCAAACACTTCTTAGTTATTCGCTGCTCTAATGACAAGAATGGTGCCCAAGGGCAACATGATCCATCAGATGAGAGCTTTAGCTAGTAGAGAGCCGAAGGTGACCCGTTTCTCGGACGGGAGCTTTCTGGCGAATGCGACGTATTTCTCCGAGGCGGCCAACATAAGTTCTCTTCGGACACTTGATGGCAACCCGGTGTGAGTGTGACGCCGCACTCTAACATGAAGTTTGTGAAAGGAGTAGTTTATGCGAGGAAACTCGTGGACTACTCCTTAGAAGAAATCAATCTAGAGCTGTCTGAATACGGGGCGTTCAAGGTCGAGCCTGTGATGAGAAAACAGGGAGGGGCATTGAGACCCACCCCTACGCGCTTCGTCAAGTTCGACTATGACAAGCTCCTGAGTAGGTGCGTACCGGTTGATACCGCTACAGAGTGAAAGCATTCGTGCCAGTGCCGTGGAGGTGCTATTACACTCACCGCTTTTGCCATACGAAGCGCTCATGTAGACTTGCAAAGTCGGGGTCACCCGAATTCTGTGTAAATTGCTTCAAGGCCACACACGATAAGTCCAAATCCTCTGTGGTTAAGCGTGTCAATTGAGGGGAGCCGAAACCCGATTCTTCGAAGCTATGTGATGCATATCTCCTTGAGAAAAAAATCTTGGCCGTTCAGGCCCTGGATCGGTTCTCATTCGGCAAGGCTAAGGACTTAGTCCTCGCACGCTCTGCTCTGCCTGGGCCGTCTTACGCCTTAATGCTAAAAAGAAACCCTCTGCTCATGGCCCATCCAGGACAACAAGAACGGTTGTTTCCGCGCTCATTTGTAGATCTTCTGCGGGTTCTACTTAACCCGGGTGCTCCCCTGGTAAAACTAGCGGCACGAAGGGTTCACAACCAACCCCGGCTAAAGCCAGGGCTCCTCCCCTTTCCCAGTGTGACCGTTTGCCGTAAGGCGAAACCTCCACGCGCCTTCAAAGAGTCGTTAGGCTCACAGGAGGCAACGCCCCAGAAGTTGGTCACTAGACCATCTCCTGGGGTTCCTAAAGCTGCTCTACAAACGGAGCACAGCAATTAAGGAGCTTCGCCTCCTTCACCCACTGCCAGTGGCGAGAAAAGTGGCTCGAAGATGGTGAATCCTCTAAAAGATGGACCACCGTCCCCGATACTCCCAACGCTTACTGGCGAGCCCAACCTCCCCCGATAAGTCCTCAAGGCGTCCACGCCTTCGGTGCATTGCCTTCTTTTCGAAGAGAGCCCCGCGTCTTCTCCGAGTTATGCCTGGAGAGCATATACTTTCAATGGAATTCCCACGGACTCCGGGCCAACGGGGAGGAGCAGCGGAGGCTCGTCTCGTCCCGTTCACCCGTTAGCTATTTTTCTGCAGGAGAGAATGCCAGGCGCGTGCCCACTAGCCAACCTCCCGTGGTATAAGGATATTACGAGTCCACCACCACGGGATGGGGGCCTGGGCTGCGGGATGCGCGGTTTACATCCGGCATGATGGCTCCATTCTTATTTTCACATTAGCTACCTCGTTTCAGGCAGTGGCTGTGCAGCTCCACCTGGATAGGAAGTAGACTGTTATTTCTGCGTACATTACACCATCAGCTGACTTCAACGCGGGAGACTCCCGCCGCGTGGTGGCACGGATGCTGAGGCCCTTTCTGTTGGTGGAGATCTGAACGGCAGTCATCTTCTCTGGGAAGCCTACTTAATAAATGCCAGTGGAAAAGTCCTTGCCGATCTGATCGCAGAGATTGAGATACGAGTGGCCGTCAATAAGTTTTTCAATTCGAATATAAGGAAACGAGATATGAGGAAAAGTGTTTATTATTTATCAATAAAACTCCCCTTTACTTCTATGCACTTGCGCCACTTTTCCCTGAGGCTTCAAATTCTCAACAACCAGAAATCTCCCGACTACTAGTCAATCCACTCCTGGACGGCGAGCTGGAAATCTTCATCATCCCAAAACCGGTGCCCACTCAGTGCAGCTATGAGCTGGAGGAATAAAAGTAGTCGCTAGGGGCCATATCTGTACTGTAGGGGGTGTGGCTGAGCTCTTTGAATCCGCACTCGCTCAGGACAGCTTGTGCAACTTTGGCCTTGTGGACTTTGACAACGTTGAAGTCGATCATGGGGCGTGAGGTTTCTAGGGACCCAACAAACAGAGAACTTGGTCATGGCCAAATTGTCGTGGATGATGTTGATAACACTTCCATGTTATATTCCACGTTCTCGCTCGATTTATTCGATCTTCACCCGTCGATTTTAGAAGATAATCCTCTCCACACGGGCCACATTGCCCTCGTTGGTCACGTCTGACGGGTGTCCTGGACGAAAGTCATCTTCAAGGAACTCACGACCATGGCGGAACTCCCTAATCCAGCGACCAATGGTTGCATAGGAAGGGACGGTGTCGGTGTACAATGCAACCATACGTTCTCGGATCTCTTCTGCATTCTTGCCTCCCTTCGTCAAAAATGAGATCACTGCGCGTGCTCAACCTTAGTCATTGTTGAAAAATTTGTGACTGACAATCTGGAATCAGCTACTGCTTCTTAAATAGACGAGGCAGGAGCGTGCGGCTGCAGGTCCTGACTTGTTATAACTTGTCCTAACACCCCCACAAACAGCCATCTCCCTTCCTCTGTTTTAACCACACCGATTCGCAAAATTATTGACCGACCCTCGTAAGTGTTTTAAATGTGGATTAGTTTACGCATCACTGCCCGAGAACCACTTCATTTTCTTGCCTTGATCTATATCGGTGCTATATGGATGCACAGCCTGATCACGTTCCCATTTAAATATCATTTTCTGCGTGTCCGCCGCCTGTATTTCAAGAAATGACTGAAATCTCTATCTCATGGGAGGAGTTTACGGCGGTAGATGAGACCATTGTGTTCTTCTCCAGCAATCTCATCGCCGTGGGCTTGACTGCTATTCCCACAACGACTGGCCGTTTTGCATGCCGACCACTCCTGTGTTTGTCGCCTGATTGTGAGACGGCCCTCAAACAGAAGCGTTATGCCGACAAGCGCTATAATCGCCTCCCGAAAGATTTCACTCTAGATAATTCCCACGTGCTAGGTCTAGGTTCCAGTATATTTCGAAGCACGCTTGCCGCTCTTCTAGGCGCGCATACGTGTCCTCACTTAACGTAATACCCCATAGAAGAGGTGTGGAAATGACTCAAAGGGATTCGGGGCAAGTTCTCGCAGGACCCCCCCTCACGTTTCCAGGAGAATGGTACCGCAATCTCGGACCCTGCGTCCCTGGCGGAATCCGTCGCTACCGCTTTCTCCGCATTCTTAAGCCGGGATGCTGCTCCGCCAGCATTTATTGCACCCTGTGATGTCACGGAAGGCCACCGATTGAAATTTACCTTCAGTGGTGGATAAACCTTCAACGACAAGTTTACTATGAATGGGTTTCGTTCCGCTCTCGCTTTGTGCGCCTACTCCGCCACTGGTCCGGACGATGTCCCGTACGCCATTCTTCGACACCTGAGGGAGCGAGGTATGGCTTTTTTGTTAGGTTTGTTCAACATGTTCTGGGTAGACAGTAACCTGCCAGATCCTTGGCGAATCGGTACTGTGCTAGCTTTTCGCAAACCAAGGAGAGATCATTCTACCCAGGCCAGTTTCCGCCCAATTTCTCTAACCTCCTGCGTGTGCAAGTTGATGGAGAATTTGGAAAACATTAGATTAGTCTTTTTTTCTGGAGAGCGAAGGCCATTTTTTTTTGGCGAAGTGCAGCTTCCACAAGTTCCATTCCATCTTGGGTGCTTAGCTTCGACTGGAAAATGCCGTCTGCGAGGCCTTCCTTCGTAGACGGCACTTGGCTTATGATACCGCATGGCGATACGGTATCATGGAGATTCTCCACACAATGGGGACGATAAGACGCCTCCAGGTCTTTTTCTAAATTTTTGCAAGATCGCCGATTCTTCGTACGGATGGGAGGAGCCATCTCTTTCCTAGTGGAGCAGGAAAAGGGTGTCCCTTAGGGAAGTATCATCAGCGTTACAGTCTTTACCTACACCATCAACGGCATCACCTCGCTGCTGCCAGAAGATGTTCTTACTACGCTCTAATGGACGATTTTTCCACCTCTTTTGGCGCAGCCCAGATGCCACTCTGGTGCGTCGACTACAACAGGCATTGAACAGCATCTATCGTTATGTCGAAGCGCAGAGGTACGGTTTTCTTTATCCAAGACTAAGATGGTGGACTTCACCCACCATCCACGGATCCACCCAGACACAGATTTGTTTCTTAATGGGGTGTGCCAGGAAGTGGTTGAATCGCACCGTTTCCTTGGTCTTGTATTTGACCGAGGCCTCAACTGGGAGGCTCATATTTGCAGCCTTAGGGTCTCTTGTACCTGTGCCATGGATATTATTCATTCCGTGACGTTAAGCGCTTGGGGCGCTGATAGAGCGCACTTCGCCTATTGAGAGCCTGCTTGTCAATGCTGGAGAAATGCCATTATCTATGCACTGTGCATAGTGCATTACTCGCCTGTTTGCACGAGCGCAGCCTCTTCCTTTGTTGCCAACGGCTCTCAAGTCTAATCGCGACGCTACCTATGCCGCCGAGAAACGCAAGTCATACCCTAAGACCTTTGGGCTTAGGGGTAGGAAACTCCTTCGAGAACTAGATATAGCTCTTGGGCCGGTGGTGCCCTTGGTTCTGCCCAGAAAGCCATTCTGGAGGGTACCACGGTTGGCTATTTGTCGCCACACCTCTGCTTCCAAAGCTTAAAAAAGCTCCAAGAGTATTGCGTTCAGCATTTTTGGAGCACATCTCGTGTCACCCTGGAACCGTGCCAGTGTATACGGATGGCTCCAAGTCCGAAGAGAGGTTCGGTTTCCACGCCGTATTCCCTCTGTTTCAAGTCAGTGGGGTTTTACCGGCCACTGCGTCTGTCTTCACGGCTGAGTTGGTGGCAATACACCACTCAGTACAGAAGATTACGTGACGTGCCTGGTTCGGAGAACGGATCGTGATTGATAGCGACTCACAAAGCAGCCTGAGTGCTCTCGGGGCATTAGAATCTCTGCACCCACTGGTTTGCGATATCCGTGATGCCACGGTTTTAGTGAGCCGGATGGATGTCTAGATTATCTTCTGCTAAGTTCCTGGACATATAGGAATTGCGGTGATTGAGCGCGCCAACGAGGGCGCCAAAGAGTCCGCGATGAACAGGCGACCGACCAGCGTTTAGCTCTTGCACACCCTGACTACATGGCAGGAATACGGGCAGCTGTTTGAACCTTTTGGCAAAGAATATGGGAGACAATCCAGAGGGACTTAATTTGCGTGAAATTGCGCCGCGACTGTTCCAATGGACCTATCCCCCAGGGCCGCGATGACTACAAGTCACTTTCTGTCGTTTCCGAATAGGGCACATTCGTGTGACGCCTTGCCAATTAATGGAGCGCTCGCCTGCGTCATCCCGCAGCCTGTTTGGCACATTCTTGTTGAATCTTCACGCACGTTTCCTGCCCCAGTACCGGAACACGGGGCCGGAAACGTAATAATATTTCACTATGGATTGCGTGCTTCTTCGCCCGGGAAGGGTTGGCCTTTTCCAGTTGACGGAACTATCTTTATATTTTTTCAATTTGTTTTTTTTTCTTTTGTTGCTCTTTTTATTTTATTTTTATTTTTCTGTTAGTATTTTTTTCTGTTACTATCTTTTTATTTCTTTTATTTGGCTTTTAATATAGCCTAGATTTAGGCTAGAGTGAGTACGGCGAATTATGCCCTAGAAGGCAGTCGCCAGATGAGATATTAAAAAAAAAATTATCCTATGTTTATTGGACAGTAGTGGAGATAGTATGAACTATTAAAAGATAGTTTGGCCTCCACGAGAAGCATTCGAATTGGATCAAACAATGTGTTAGCTGAACATTTGGTGCCTCCTCGCAAAATACTGCTTCCTCCACTGTATATAAAGCTTCACATAATGAAAGATTATGTTAAAACCCTTAATTATGAATGCCAAGTTTTTAAATTTCTTTTTCAAAATTTCCACAATTCAGTGACGCTAATCTCCATGCTGGAATTTTTGATGGACCTAAGATCAGAAACTTGATGGGGATCAGCTGTTTTAGGCCTTAATGATGGACATAGAAAAGATGCCTGGGAACTTTTCAAAGCTCTAGTAAACAATTTTCTAGCCAATAAATAAAGCTTAGAATATGTTGCCTTGATCAATCAGCTCTTAACAAGTCTCAAGCATTTGGGAGCTCGAATGTCTATAAAAATTTACTTTTTACAGTCTCATCTGGATTATTTTCCCGGTAACTGCGGGTATTACAGTAAAGAACAAGGGGGAAAGGTACCACCATGACATGGAAAAATGCAATCCAGGTACCAGGTTAAATGAGACGTAAACATGCTTGCTGACTACTGTTGGTGTTTAAAGCGTAATGCACCAGATGAGAGGCACAAACCAAAATTGTGAAGGGCGTGTTTTCTTGGAAATTAGAAACATTTTCTTTATTATAATGCATTCTTTAATTTTGGGCATTATTAAAAGGAATAAAGTTTAACATACCTTTATTCCTGTTTCTATGATATAACAATAATAATGCATTATTAGATAGAGAAAGATTTTTGAACTTTTTTTTCTTACAGGAAAAATTATGTAATCTCAATGAAAATGCTATATGATGTACTGAGAAATTCTGACCTAATTCAACAAAAATAAATTTATTTTTGAGGTCAGGAGGTTTGGATCATTAACAAACTACAAAGAAATCCTGAGGAACATGAATTTTTTTTCGAACTCAAGCCTGTGTTATGTGTAGTCTATTGAACATCTTTTCTTTATAGAATTTTAGACTATACCCACAAAGATCATTAACAACAAGGAGTAACAACAAGGAAAGAAGGTACCCTAGGAGACCTTACGGTCCATTCAAAGACGGTACATTTGGACTAGCAATTGATCGGGCACAAGGCTGCTCAATTGTTTTGCGTCCCTAAACGGCCACTTTTGAAGACTTTGTCTAGTCTTGACTTGAACTGGTCAACAGATTCACTGTTGACAACTTCCACTGAAAGTGCGTTCCACATACCGCAGATACTGTAAGTGAAAAAATTTCCACACACATTGCGGTTTTAACGCTTCAGTTCAAGTTTGAAGCCGTGATTGCGCGTTCCGTTCTCACTCAGTGTGAACATATCCTGGTAGTCAACATTGTCGAACCCTCGAAGTATTTTGAAAACTTTGATGAGCTGACCACGCAGTCTACGGGTTTCCAGCGAGAACAGATCTAATTCCCTTAGTCTATCCTCATAACTTTTATCTCGGATAGAGGGAATCAGCTTGGTTGCCCTGGCTTGTACGCGTTCCAATTTCGCGATGTCCTTCCGCAATGAAGGACTCCAAAATTGTACGGCATACTCTAGGTGCGGTCGGATAAGTGAGTTGTACAGGCACAGTACAATCTCCTGGTTCCGATAACCAAACTGGCGCTTAATATAGCCTAGCATCCTTTAACCCTTTTTCTCCGCCTCAATGCACTGTTTCGAGAATTTGAGGTCACCAGTACTTGTTACACCCAAGTCCTTCTCAGTGTCGGTGGATTCCATAGCAGTGCCCTTAAGGATATACTGAGATTGGGGGTTTCTTTGGCTGATATGCATCACTTTGCATTTCCCCACGTTAAAAGGCATTTGCCACGTGTCCTACCACTCCCCAATCTTCCCAAGATCTTCCTGCAGGCGGGCAGTATTTCCCTCCTTTACAACGGTCATACCAAGCTTGGTATCGTCGGCAAATTTGGAAATCTTGGCAACCATGTCACCGTCCATGTCGTTGACGTAGATGATGAATAGTAGTGGTCCCAGGACAGAACCTTGAGGCACCCCGCTAGTAACGGGCACCCACTCAGAAGACTGTCCATTCACCACCACCCGTTGCGGTCTGCCACTTAGCCAGTTCTCGTTCCAGCCGGCTACCTTTCCGTCTATGCCTAGCGTTTGCACTTTCCGGAGAAGGCGGCGGTGTGGTACCTTATCAAAGGCTTTCTGAAAGTCTAGGTAGACCACATCCAACGCCTTGTCCCGATCGTGCTCACTGAAAACGAAGTGGAAGAATTCCACAAGGTTCGTCAGGCATGACCGTTGCCTTCAGGAGCCGTGCTGGGAACTCCTCAGTACCAGGTTTCACTCTAAATACGACGTCACTTTGTCTACCATGATGCTTTCCATGAGTTTACCGACTATCGAAGTCAGACTGATAGGTCGGTAGTTGGACGGTTGGTTACGGTGTCCTTTCTTGAAGATAGGAGTCACCTTCGCCTCACGCCAGTCTCTAGGAACGCATTTGGTCCGGATTGACATGTTGAAGATTGCGCTCAGGTGTCGTGATACTTCATCGCACACTTCCTTCAACACTTTAGATAGAAACCCGTCCGGTCCAGGGGACATATTCGTCTTTAGGTTAGCGATCTTTTTCTTTATTTCTCCTTCGGTGAAGCCCATTGCCTCCAGCTTTTCCCCCGAGTAGGAATCCGTCGGCTGGAGAATGGGACCACACTCTTCAGTAAACACTGAAGAGAAGTAGTCGTTGAGGAGGTTAGCATTTTCTGCATCTCAATGCTTTAATGTCCCCTCCTCATTCCTCAAAGGGCCAATCGTTCGACGGATTGGTTTACGGCTGTTCACATATCCCCAAAACTCCTTGGGATTCTCTTTACAGAGTCTCGCCACTCGGAGTTCCTCAGACCGCTTAGCCGCCCTTATACTAGACTTCACTCTCCTGGCTAGCCTCCGGTATTCATCAAAGTCACCCGAGATCTTGGATTGCTGGTACACATTTCTCTTCTCCCTAAAAAGTTGCCCGATTTCTCGATTAAACCACTTTGGTTGAACAGAGGACCGACGGGGGCATTTCAGAGGGATAAAACGCGATTGAAGCCTCATGAATGTGGTTTTGAAACTGTTCCAAAAGTCTTCAACAGCATGGCACTCTTCTAGCCTCGCGTCAGTCAGTCCCGCGCGTAGACCTGCAAAGTCTGCTCTTCTCAAATCGAGTTTCCTTGATTTACTAGTTGTAGGCTCTGCCTTGGGGACTTTGACTACAAATCTAATTAGTCGGTGGTCACTGCCACCGAGTTCTTCGCCAACAGAGAGGTATTCAACGATGTCATCTTCAGAGGTGAAAACCAAGTCGAGGATATTGTCCCCTCTCGTTGGCTCTCTTACCCACTGAGTGAGGAACTCGTTGTTCGTGAACTCCAGGAGTAGTGCGTTCTCGCCACAGGGTTCTCTGGTTTCCCAGTCTGTCTTCGACAAGTTCTCCTAGCAGCTGGTACAGATCTCTGTCCTTTTCAACGAGTTGGGCAGGAGGTCTATAAAGTACCAGGGTCCTGTATTTGGCAGGACCTATCTCTAGGTCAACACCCAGTAGTTCATGGTCGGATATGATGTTGCAATCCGTCGAGTTGAGAGTATCCTTGACATACAACATCACACCGCCACCCTCTCTGTCTGGCCTATCTTTCTGGAAGAGCTGGTAACCGGGAATCGTGAATTCACCTTCAAAATCTCGGCTTGAGGTTTTTATCCACGACTCCGTTATGGCCACCATCTCAGGTTCCTCTATTACTACGAGGCCACGGAGCTCAAGAAACTTATTCCTGATTGACCTCGCATTGAACAGAAGAAATTTGAGGGAGTCCCCTAGTGTAGGACTCCCTAAGCTCTTCCGTTTCCCGGCTTCTCTGTTTTCGTGGTCACACCCTTTTTGACGACCTTCGAGGAAGGTCGTTCCAGGAGTGATACGGGCATGCTGGCGCACGTCCGCTTTGGCTCTGTTTCGAACGCTCCTTTGGGTGCGTTCCACGACATCTTACATTAGATTGGAAAGAAAGGCCTTACCTTTAAAGGAAAGATGTACCCCGTCCCTTTGGTAGAGGTCGTCTCTACCGATAAAGGTACGATAGGGGTCCACGAAGAAGACTCCTTCTGCCGTGCAGAGATCCGCCAACCTTTTGTTCACTGCGACGTTTCTTTTGTGAGCGGATCGGGATTGACCTCTTCTCGGGAGCATCCCAACCACCACATGTTTGCGGGTTTTAAGCCCTATGTCGTCCACGGTTCCCATCACTGTTTGGATGGTCTTACCACTGAGGCCAACCTTACCCCCTCTGAGGTAGAGGTCGTTGCCGCTCACCATCAGAGCAACAACAGAATTCTCAGAAATCTGAGCTTTCTCTGCCTCTACTCTGATGGTGTGGTTACCCCGTCCTGACAGGCAGCTTACCTTCACGCTAGTGCGAAGGCGGGCTGCTAGCAGCGGCTGCAGATCCCGTGTTTGCGAGTCACCAATGAGGGTGACTGGGTCTTCCCTTGTGGAAGAGGCCTCCCCTTTTTCTCTTTACTCTCCACATTCTTATCTTTCTTTTTCTTCTTTTTTATCTGTTTTTCTTCTATTTTGGGTTCTACTTCTGTTTCAACTATCTTCTTTTTCTTTTTTTTCTTCGTTTCTCCTTTCTTCTTTTTCTCCTTTTCTCTCGCCTCAGCTGGCTTAGCCTCAAATGATGCCGGAATGTCCGCTTCATTACCAGGGGATTCCGAAACGTCAGTGGGCGGCGCCTCTTCTAGGCATCGAACCTGAGCTACGTTAAGGACTTCGAGCTTCTCCAACTTTCCCTCAAGGACCTTGGCTCTCTCCTCTGAGGCTCTATAGAGGTCTTTTAATTTTTCCACCTCTCGCGTCAATATGAAAGTAGTGCAGATACTTTCTGGCCTGCATTTTGAGTAGCAGCCCTCCGGAAAGTCAACGCACCACTTTTCTAACTGGCATATTGCACAGTTGTGTTTGAGACGAACGGGTCCTTTTTTGAGCGCTTTCTCTCCCTCTGAAAACTCATGACTAATCAATGATAAAAAGGGGGGTTGGTGAGTTTTTCCAAGGTGGGTCGCTCCCACCTATCGATCGGAGAGGTTTCGGATGTTTCAGAAGGCACGCTCCATGTGCTGCTGTTCGTCCGACCGAGTCGTCAAACCTCAGCGTCCCGTGGCTCCCAACCAAGCAGCACTGACGGTCCCCGAAGGGGCCATCGATTTCTCACCAGGTGAACAACAACGAAGCACGCCCCGTACTAAACTCCTACTAGTTCCCTTCACAACGCCCAGGATCTCGGAGTAGCGTTCAATGGATATCCCGCCACACCAAGGAACTCGACCCAAGGCTTTTTATTGGCCTGGCAACCAACATGGGAACAAGGGGCCGTCACCTCGGACCAATGCTACCATAAGCACCCGTCAACGGGCACTGGGAACGGTAAATAATTACGCGCCAGGGAAGGGGTTAACGAGGCACTACCCTCATCCCATTCATCGTGCCCCAACGCCTAGGACACCTCTAGTCCTAGTCTCTCGCAACTAGTGAGCGTCAATTGGCGTTGTTTATAAAAGTTTCAAAGCCTCTCTTCAAACGCATGAGGTAGCTGCCAGGTCCTTATAGGTAGATAGAGGAAGAAAGGGAAAGAGTGACACGATAGGAGTAGGCTTTTTTTTCTTTTTTTGTATGAGTGGGAGATAGGATAAAAGTAAAAAAAAGAGAGGGATAAAGTAGAAAAAGGAAGGAATGACGCACTTAGTCTGGAACCTCGTTTCCGACCAAATCGACAAGTGAAGCCCTACCAGGGGTACCCAGAAGAGGTACCCCCGCCGACATAGCTCGAAAAGTCCAAAGTCCACACAAGCTCTCTTTCCGCGACAAGGGGGCGTCACCTCTCCCTCTATTTTCGTTATCAAAAAAAGGAGAGAGAGAGAGAAGAGATCCTCTCTATGGTTACTAGTAAAAGAGTTGGGAGGTAGGATAGGGAGCTTTTAGATTACCTTTATAGTAAAATAAATAGTTTTACTGCATGTGCTGAATTAATTAATATGTGTTTATCTAAACATGTTTATCAATGTGCTTAGAAATACAAATGCTGGCAGAGAAATACAATTGAGACGATTTTATAAGTAAAAAGGTTTTCCAAGATATTCGTCGAATAATGACCCTTTAGTTTTAATTAGATCCAAAATTGAGTGAAAGTTATATAATCAATATCATTCATAATTTTGAAGAATGCTATTAATTAGACTTAAAGTAATCTATCCTCAAGCGAGAACAATTTCAATTCTCAAAGTGTCTCTTCAGAGGGTCTGTTTCGCAGCTCCGGTCTAAGCTTTGTCGCCCATTGCTGGACTCACTCAGATGCATCGATGTCCTTTTGCAAATAAGGAGACTCAACCTATTTATTGTACATACATTTTTTGACCTAAAGCTTGGTGAAGGATGGATGGTGTTATAATCTAAGACTTGTATAAAAATATAGGCATTCTGTTATTTTAAACACCGGATATTATACAGAGATTTGCTCGATGAATTAATGCAAATATTTTTGGTAATTATGAGGTCTATGGCTACGGAAATTTGATAGATTTAATATACCTTATTGTAAATTTCTTCACATCCATTACTCCAACATATCAGTGTATGATATTTACTTTTTCTCTGCAATTATACCTTTGGCTCATGATAGGACGTTCTCATCTACTGAAGAAATTCTCTCTGTTCGAAATTCCTGGATTGCGATAAAACTACAAGTAATATTTGCAGATATCATCAGGAAAGTTCCAAATAGAGGCGATTACTTTGAACTGTAATTGATCGAGCTAACCTTTATACACATTCCTAATTGACAAAGATCCCTTACCAACCGCAGAATTGTTGTAAAGGAAATCCTTTTTAGCCTGGTATCGGTCATGTGCGGTGTCCCTCAGCGATCACTTCTACGTTTATTGCTATTTTTATTCTAGAGGTACTAACGTTCTTGGCAGTAAACTATTATTATAAATTAAAATGGAGGTATTATACAAAATTAGCAAATAGATTAAAATATAGCTGTATTTAATTGGATTTCCCAAAAGACAGAGTAATGAAGTGGGCTGAACAATTCTAGATTAAACTCTATTGAAGATTGTGTGACCTCTCGGAGCAACATAAAATCCCGAAGTGTATAGCAACAGTGCTCAGAATCAAAGTACAGTTGGTTTTGGAACAGATTTGGGTGTATTAAGTTTAAGCGCCCTGAAAATTTTCAGCAGAATATTTTGTTACAGCTCAGTATTTATGTATTTGAATCGAAAGATCTTCCATTATACTTCCATTCTTATAAAACGTTTGTCAGACCTCACTTGAAATATGTAGTTCAACTTTGGTCTCTTAATCTTCGAATAAATGTTTAAGCCTAGAGCGCGTTCAACACACAGCGTCAAAACAATTCTTGAACTTAGAAATAAAATCTATGAAGCCCTAATGAAAGATTTCAATTTGATTACAAGAGAAAATCATCATTTACTAGATTAGGTCATCGAAGGTGAAAAAGGCTAAACATTTTCACTAATATAAAGTAAGACTTATTTTTTAGTTAACCTAACGTCCACTAAAACTAGCGGATTCCAACGAATCAACCAAAAATTTAGCATTTTAATCTCGAAGAAATTTTTCTCTTACAAAATAACTCAGAAATGGAATAATTTACCTTTGCATATCTAACATAAAAAATTACTTTGAAGAGCAACAAACACATATGTAGTTTTATTTCTGCTCTCACCTTCCCTCCTCTGATCTTCTTTTTAAGACTTGTCTTGTAGTTTCATATAGTTACATAGACCTGGTAAATAGAATGTCTTTTGGGAGACAAGAAACTTGTCCACTATTTTTAATTACATTTCTTAATTTGAATCAAACACGGAGCACCAACAAGGCCAAATCCACCAGTTTTGAAAAGTAGGTTGTAAATAAATCTTTGAGACTAAATAACTCAAACAACCATAAGAAAATGTTATTCAGAATGTTAGGAGTGAGCTGGGTACGCACCCTTTTAAAGCTTCTCTCTCAGTTAAAAGGTGTCAGGTTTAGCATGAGCAACCATGTTGCAGTTAACATCTAAATGATTACCAGCGGTCCAAGTTTTAACACCTTCAGGAGGTTACACGTTCCTCGAGATGTGAGCTGCAGCATGGTTGCCAAGGCTACACTTGACACACCCTGGCGAAAAGCCAATTATACGTGTCATATACGCGTAAAATGTGGAAAAATAATAATAATTATAATATTGAAATAAATATAAAATTAGTTGGAATTAGAAATTAAGGGATGATTTTCCATCTCGGGAGACTGTGACCAAATTTGTATTGTACCGCACCACAGAGGTTAATATTTTTCATATTTATTCAAAAAGGAATAAAAAACCGTGTATTTAAATGAGAACGTCTCTTCTTATGGCACCTCGTGGATAAGGCGTTAGATTTCTCATCTGGCTACCACATTCGAGCTCAGGTAAGAGCCCTGGTCCTCTTTCCAAAGAGACATAATTACTGAAAATTATCCCAATCATAAAGACGATAAATACAAAGAAGAGGAAGAGCAAGAATGAAAAAAATGACCAACACTCCATTAATCACAACGTCTCTAAATGCTAGGCCCGGGAATATGTTCGTATGTAAATGAACTATTCACAGAATAAAAAGGTGTGGAAGTTACCGGGCACCAAAAGGATACTAGTATGGTGGATCGACTGCGCCATTCGTAATTCACGCACGGCTTGGATGTGGGAAACTTGCTTTACTTTAAAATGAACTTTTTCTTTGAAAGTGCGTATCTGGTGACTGGCTCAAAGGCCACAACTCGCCGTAATTGCTTTAGAGCCAACCGAGGAGTGTAAAAGATATAAGATTAACCGTATCCCCATTCCAAGTTTTGGAAGCCAAAAATGAAGAATGTCGATGCCACTAGTTCAAGATACGTTAATGATGCCAATGTACGTCTTCAATATGAGGTGTAGGTCAAAAGCAAGCCTAAGGAAAACGTGCCACTCTACTACCTCCAGGTAGGCCCAATTTAGGAGTAGGTTCGCGGAGGGGCGGGACCATGAATTTTAGTTAAAATTTGCTACTTATTCTTAGTCAAAGTAAATTGAAGCCCGTGCATTTGGCCATAGCGAGATGTCGTTCAATCTTGGTGGAGTCGAGTCGTTCAATCCTTGGTGGAGTCGATTATCTCAGGTAGGTATCTATTTAGGTCGCAAAAAAGATATCAAAAAGTTGTGTACGTGGAGCAAAGCAAGAACATCTACTGGAAGTACCAAGCTGATATCGTTGATGCTCGAGCCAAAGTTAGTTACACTGAGAACACTTACTTCATTGTGGGACGCCTTCTCCTTTTGTATAGATCGGAAAGAGTCTGTTCCCACCCATACACGGAAGGGACGATCTTGCAAGACCTCAGACACGAAAATTAGGCTGTGTAGCCCCTCAGAGATGCTACCTACCATTCATATCTGCGCAGAGAAGAAAGGGCTTCTTAGCACCCGTATCACGACCTGGCAGTAGTCCACGACTTCGAAGTCAGTTGTGTGTAGAATATATGTAAACAGAAACTGTACAACACTTTCTAAGGTTAGGTATTTACGGATATTTAGAGAACAGAGATATAATGTTGTGTAGAAATTGCACATCTAACTGCTTGTCTCTAATCATTTTGTGGTGAAGTAGCAAGACACTTATAACAGATGAGGGTAGGCAGGACACGCACGTAACATGGGCTACGAAAGTCAATGCTAAATGAGAAGGTAGAGAAATATCTTCCGCTTTTATCGCGGGTGTACTGGCACAGAGTTGAGTGAGCATACAAACATTTGTCTCATCCTTACTCGAAACCTTAGGCTCGGAGGCCTTTTTATGAAGGAAAATCTCTCGTTTTTTGGTGGGACACGCATTTACACTGCACCATCTGCAAGCTTAGTTCGAGAAGTTTAAGTCAAAGCTTTATTCTTACTAACCTTTGATAGATGGGCAGAACTTAGAATCCCTAGTGGTGTCCTCACTACCAATTTACGGGGTTTTACCTACTGTAAATGTAACAATTTGTTGGAAGCATGCGGCCATGCTCTTTGAGTAGGGGTCACAATAGGGGAAGAGGGACCTGGTTTTATTTAGACTGGGGCTGCAAGCCTGAATTGGTACCATTTGTATCAGGGTGGCAATCGAGTGAGGCAGAAATCGTTGGACCTCCGATGTCGCATAAATCGCAACAGGAAGAATTTTTCATTCAGCTACCTAGAAGTCCAGCAACTCCTTTTTAAACAAATACGCGTCACATAGCTACGAGAAAGCAGGATGCGAATCAGAACAATTGACACACTTGGCCTTGCCCGATATATATTCATTAGGTAAGGCCTTGTAGCAGTTTATAGACTTCGGATGGACTCGACCCTCGTAGACCGGCAAGTTCGATTCGTGTGATCGAGGCGGTCGCTGTGATAGCATCTCCTCCTAAATATAATGAAGGCCTTAATGGGGTAACGGTATCAACTCTTTGCCAATGATTCAAGGAGCATGTCACGATCAAACGTGACGAAGAGTGTATAGATGGGTATCGTGACTGTCATTGTATAGCAATTATACACACACATATATATATATATATATATATATATATATATATGTATAATTGCTATACCACGACAGTCACGATACCCATCTATAACTCCAATCCGCTTTTTATTCAGTTTCCTTCCGTGGTACATATCCATATTTATAGTTATCACGCGCTAACTTTCGGGATATTTCCCATATATATATATATATATATATATATATATATATATATATATATTAGGGTTATGCAAAAATGTCAACCATCTCAGATTTTGGGGCGCACACCCTAATTTAATTATTTATGGCATAAAAACAGTGTGAGTAAATCTTTTTGTCAATCCAAAAATATTTAGAGGTTGCTACCATGATTCAAAATTTTATGATTTATCTTTTTTCTGTGATTTCAGTAAAATACATTTATTATGTAAAACGGGACTACTAATTTAAGTATATTATTTATATTCTTTATTACTGAAGAATTTTGCCTCTGTAATTGGAAGCACATCCTGTTCCACCACGCTTATCCTCCACATCCTGTTCCACCATCCCTATCCTCCACATCCTGTTCCCCCACCTCTATTCCCATCCGCCTTCGGCCCAATGGCATTGAAGTTGGTCAGTGCTCCAATGCTCAGTGCCTTCACAGCTATCACCGGTGTAGGTTATAATTTTGCGTCTCTTTTATCTCAAAAATACTGAACAATGGTTCATTTAAATCATCACACTAGAAGTGCTACAGGTATTTGGCTAATTGGTCAGCCAATAGAAGCACTTAAAACATCTGTTCTTTCATCAAAAATAGAAGCAATGGCATTATTTATGCATTATAAAATAAACCGTGCATGAAGCTCTAACATCTACTGCCAAAGATGTCTTGCAAGTCTGGGAAAAAGCACGTATTCCAACATCGCTTAAAAAACATGTAATAAAAAATTGAAAGTAATGTATGATGAATGGTTAAAATTAAAGAAAAACAAAAAAGAAGAAAAAACAATCTCAAAATTTATTGAATAAACAAATGAAATAGAAACAGAATTTGCATAATTTATTTGATATAGCTCATGCTGATGCGCTCAATTTGATAGACATTGATAAAGATAAAGCATTCTTAATTTTGCAAAGACAAACGAGTCGAAAAGGAAGAATAGCTGGCGTGGATAAAAAACTTGTACAACATTAAGCAATAGCGTGTGAAAAGGAAAAGCAATTTAAAATGAAAAGAAAGAGAGAAACAGATGATTTTGACAACACAGTAGTGCTTAGTATTTCATCTACTAGCTCTGAAGAGGGCTCTACAACTGAAGATAAATTTATAGTTGATCTCAGTAAACCATCAACATTAGGACAGACTTCAACAAGAAAAAAGGCCAAAGTGATGGATAATACTCTTCTTGCATCTCTTGATGTTGCTGAAGTCAGCGATAGAAGCACTTTTTTAATTATGATTCCTACTATCAATAATTTAGGCCATGATCCGCAAAACTTTAGAATAGGTTACTCAAGTATTAGGCGCGCAAGGCAAAAGTTTAGAAAAGAAATTTCAGAAAATTTGAAAGCTGAATTAAAACATGATGTTCCTTTAACTATTATCTGGGATGGAAAACTTGTAGAAGATATAAATAGAAAAGAAGTTGTCGACAGACTTCCAATCTTCGTTTCTGGAAATGGGGTTGATCAGCTTTTTGGTGTTCCAAAACTCACCAGTGGTACAGGAGAAAATACTGCAGATGCTGTGCATAAAAGTATTTTAGATTGGGATCTATCTCTTCAGGTAAGATGCATGTGTTTTGACAAAACAGCATCAAATACAGGCAGTAGAAATGGCGCTTGCATGTTACTAGAACAGAAAATGAACAAGGATTTGCTATGGCTGGCCTGTCGTCATCCTATTTTAGAGATGGTTTTGGAGTCTGTTGTTTCAAGCTCATTGCCAGCATCATCCAGACCAAATATACAACTATTTAAACGTTTCAAAGCAAATTGAATAATGTCAACAAAGAATCGTTCCACACAGCCGAAGATGACAAAGACATAGCAACCATAATTGCCGATATTAAAGACAATACAATTAAATTTGCAAAGAAACAACTAGAAGAACATCAGCCTTGTGATAATTATAAGGAGTTACTTGAATTGGCTATCATTTTTGTTGGAGTAATACCAAATTCAGGAATAAATTTTTATAAACTGGGAGCTTGCCATAGAGTACGGTGGATGGCCAAAATTATATATTCGATGAAGATTTGGATGTTTAAACAACAGTTCAAATTGAGACATTCAGAAGAAAAAGGACTAAGAGACATCTGTTGTTTTTCAGTTGAGATATATGTGAAATCTTGGTTTACGGCACCTGCGCCACGTTTTGCTCCAAAAATAGCGTCAAATGCACTGAAAAAATTATCAAATTATTTGTGGTATCTTTCAGAGGGATTAATAGCTCTTGCTTTCTTTAACGAACATGTCCCTATCGATACTAAGAATAAAATGAGAGAAGCCTTAAATAAGCCTTCTCAACCAAACCACATTAAACGGACTACTATTGATCCCGAAGTTATAGAATTAAGACAGCTAGAAGATTTTGTAACCTCTCATACTAAATGATTCTTCGATATTCTCAGGCTGCCTTCTAGTTTTCTTAACACCAATGCTGAAAATTAGGGACTTAATGAGGCATTTTGGAATGCAAATGAAGTAATTTCGAATATGAAAGTTAGAAATGATTTAGCAGAGCGAGGAATAAAATTAATGGAAGAATACAATCAGATTTTCACAAATGATGAAGAGCAAAGGCAATATCTTCTACAGACAAGGAAGAAGTACAGATCTGCCTTACCAGACAAAAACAAAAAACAATTATGTTATTGAAATAAATTGTAGTGCCAAGATAATACTTATTGTTAGTGGTTATGATAGGCCTGCAGGGAAACTTCCACTTTAAAAAAAAGGCAACGCGCTGAGAACTTTACCTCGATAGGTAGTGTGGAAACCAGTTTCATCCATGCATCGATAATAGCTATACTTGACTAAATATTTTTATTTTTTCAACACTCGTAGCAACCTCTAAATTTCATCCAATTGACCTTAATTTTTGTATACTTTGTTTTTGGATCATAAATAACCAGACTAGAGGGTGTCCTTACAAAATATAAAAAAAATTTACCCCTTTTTTGCATCACCCTAATATATATATATATATATATATATATATATATATATATATATATATATATATATATATATATATATATATATATATATATATATATATATATATATATCTTCAAAATTCGTAGGAGAATTATGAAGACCCATGTGATCACTCTAAAAGTTATTTGCCAAACTTTTCGGTCATTAGCAATGACCATCTTCAGCGGATTAAAATCTAATACGAATACAAGAAATTCTAAGAATTAGATGACAAAATTACAAAAATAGCACATACAATTCAATATTAGTTACAATATGAAAAATAAGTAAAACTCAACAAGAGAGGTAACCAAAATGAAACCAGAATGATAAGCAATTAGTTAAATATAAGTTAATTTACGGATATATGATATTGAAAAATATGTTAAAATAGTTGAATGCAAGGGATAAAGCGATCGATAAATATGACTTTAACCAAGAAAGGAAAATTTAAATTTTGAAACTAAATTAAACAAAAAAATGAAAAATACTAATTTGGTATTTTTCTGTCTTGTTTTTGTGTTTTCCATTGGTTTGTACTATGTGATGGGCGTCCCCTTCGTATCTTTGTACCCTATATAAGATTGTCTTCTCCATTTTCATGCTATTACTTGAAAATAAACTTGCAAATATAGTTCGAAAGTGCTTGGATTCATCTTTTGATTTTCCTGTGGGTTACTTTTCATATTCTTGCTTTCCTCACGTGCCACTTTGTGAGTTTTTTCTTTATCACATATATGTATATATATATATATATATATATATATATATATATATATATATATATATATATATATATATATATATATATATATATGAGGTTTAGGTGAGATACGTGAAAAAATAAATAATAGACACATTCGGAGACTGCAAAGGAGCAAATCTAAGGGATTAAAGCGGTGAATTTCCTGACTCGGATCAGAGTAGAAAAATTGGCTGCACTTAGCCATAATGCTAATAGTAAAAATTGGTTTGGGGAGACCGGAAATTAATGAGGTGCACAGCGTCTACGTCTTGCACGGCGTAATCGTCGAGGAAAAGGTAACATATATAGGCGAAGATTCAACATAGGAATATGTTTTACCTCAGAGTTTTTGATGGGAGGAAGGTGTTGCTTCTACCACAAGATCCTGATAGAGGAGGACGGGTTTAACCTCAGCGTTCTCGATGACAAAGTACTGGCGCGAATTCACGGAAGAACGGCCGTTGTAAGAAGCTGCCAATTGACTGGGACAATGTCCAACGGCAGAGATTCTAGCTGTCAGTACCAGAAGAAGAGAAGGAGGATCCGACTCGAGAACGTAATATGTCTTCGTGCGCGGGCGTCCTGTACTAACTATCCAGCGGACAATCTCTGGTTATATAGGTGGTCGGCAGGAGGGAAAATTGCATCGTGCCACGGCGTGCTCTCTCGGGATTTGAAGTCGCGAGCTTCGGCTGATGGGGGGAGGGGAGATTCCGAGATAAGGAGCTTAAATCGCTCTTGGCGTGAGAAATAGGCATCGCCAGATAAACACAGCTGGTTTGATAAAGCTATGTTCGACTGATTCATTTCTTGCTTTTCTCGCTTTTTGTTTCATGGTTAAGGCCCCGTAGTTCTTATAAGAGTTTAAAGTGGACCTCCAAATCTTATTAGACTCTATTTCTCCACATCTCCTCCCTTCCACAAGATGGCGCTTTTCTCAGACAAAGAGGAATATAAAGGGGCATAAAAAAGGAAAGGTGTTTTCCCCCTGGACGTTCAAGACGAGGACAATATAAAGGAACATTTTGCTCCGTGTCAAACTGGTGTACACAACTAAAAACCGATTGATCCGAGTTTAGGTAAACATCAGAGAAAAAGAAACAACCCTAAATGGTAATTTACAAAGAAGCAATGAAAATATCCTACATACTCCCCAAAAATAATTAACAATGACACATACAATTAAATGGAAATAGACCGCAAAAAAATAAAAATAAAATATACAGGAGAGCTTTTGGCGTCAGAATAGTACCAAATAAAATATACAGGCAGTGTTCATATTACAAAGACGAGTTCTTTCTTTTTTTTCTTTCCTTTTCTTAGCCTATAAATAAAATGCGCCCCCCAAAAATCTATTTACAATAGGCAATAGGGCTGTTGCCTAATAAGCCGTTTAGCTAAGATTAGTGACAAAAGGGTTACGGTTGAGGCTATCTGCTCCACAATTATAAGACCCTTTAATGTACCATATTTTGAACTGATATTCCTTAAGGAGTAGGCTTCATTGTATAAGGCGCCCGGTATTATTTTTGAAATTACGAAGGTATGCAAGAGGGCAGTGGTCCGTCTCTATTATGAACTCCTTCACTATCAGATACATTATAAACTTCTGAACACTCCATACTATACCCAAAGCTTTCTGTTCTATCAAGGCATAATTCTTTTTGCGCAGGAATAAATTGCGCCACGCGTAATTCACAAAGTAACTTTCACCGTCATCACCATACTGCAAGAGCACACAACCAATGCCATCGTTACTCGCGTCCGTTCTGATTCCGATAAGCTTATTATGGTTCAGCAGGTGGATGCTAATTTGCCATTTAACTGGTTGAAGTGGGAAGTAGCCTTTGAATTCCACACAATACAATCCGGAGACTTACTCTGGAGGAGCGCACATAAAGGGGCGGCAAGGTTCGCGAAATAAAGGACGAATCGCCTGTAAAACTAGATGGATCCAATGAAGGATCTGAGTTGTGTTTTAGTACACGGGAGGAGCATCTCGACTATGGCCCTGACCTTTGCCTCTTCAGGCTCAATCTGGTTCTTTCCGATATTAAAACTCAGATACTTAATCATATCATAGGCAAAGTTGCACTTGTTGGGGCCAATCGTGTGAGGCCATGCTCACTTAGCCTACTCAAAAGTGCTTGGAGGGAGGCTAAATGCTGGTCCCAATTGCTGGTGGCAACCTATATCTTGTCAAAATAAAATGTGAAGTATGACAATCCATCTAGAATTATACGCATCATACCGTTATAATTACTGCAGACCGTTACTAATCCAAATGGGAGTCAACGTAACTGCATAAGGCCTTAATCGGTCGACAATGCCGTATAGTTTCGTACACTCTTCTGAAGGAGAATTAAGTAATAGGCCGTGCAAAGCCCTAGCTCGGATATAAATTTTGCTTCCTCTAAGAGATGGAGGTTTTTGTCCATTAGGAGAATGGGTTCAGCATCGAAGGTGGAATTTAGCTTGCGAAAATCGACGCACATAAGCTACGTACGATCAGGCGTCTGTACCATCACGATAGGGCAGCAGTAAATGGAATTTTATTCATGGGCGTTAGTCAGTGGTACATACTGTCAAACATTATAATTATTCCCCCTTTCATTTTTAAAACGTTGCCTTGTCACAAAACACAACCTTTTCCTTAAAACAATAGGAGTTAATGAAGAAGCAATTCATGTTATTAAACTTCAGCAAAGTTATCTTATAAGTTTGGTGTGGCCACCGGGTAACGGGCTCAAGGGGAAGCCTTTTTTCCTCTTCCTTTCGTAATTCATTAAGGGCGAAGTATATCTTTGGGCTTTAGAATGCAACAGGATATGAGTCTCTCTGACGAGAGTAAGTTAAACTTGAACAAGTTAACTTAACGTTAAGTTTGATTATCAGTGATTAGCTCGAGGATGATCTGCTTCTTAGCCCCCTTGGTAGCCCTGCCACTCTTGCAGGGGACTTCGTAGTAGGGAGACTCACGTATTCTACCTGTTTAGTCTTGGTAGCCCGGCCTCTATAGTAGGGGACTTCGTAGCCTGGAGACTCACGTTTTCTACCTGTCCAGTCTTGGTAGCCCGGCTTCAATCGGGGGACTTCGTAGCCTGGAGACTCACGTATTCTACCTCTTTTTTCCCAAGTGTTTTTTATTTATACCTCGTTACCCCCCTTGGGTAGTGGTAGGGGGGAAGGGGGCTTGTGGACGGGCCCAGAAGGGTTCTTATTCCAACGGTTTTTCTCACCAAGTCTTACTTCGGCTCCCGTTGGCCTTCGAGCTTGAGAGAACTGCGTCTCCAATTTCTTACTTGAGGTGAAATTAAATATACACTCGTAGGGGAGATCTGGCCGTTTAAACCCGTATGGCTTATCATAGAGGCGATTGGCGAGGGGCTGTGGTTAAGAGCTTGACCCACATTGCCTGTCCCGGATGTTCTTGCGGTTACCGTCCCGTGTCTCCACTGAGAGAGAACGGGGGAGTGACGATTCCCCTATAATCCTTAATGAACTTAAATTTACGACTCCTGATTAGGAACTCCAATTGGATATCTGTAAATTATATATATATTGTACGCTTGGTGTGACGGCATGTATTCTTAGAGTTCGACTGAGGCTGGCTTACAAACTCCATGCTGAAACTCGTCTCAAAATAATAAACTTCTACGCTCCCCTACAGTGGTTTTATTTACATATTTGAATCTGTCATTAGATTTAACAATTGTTCTGATATATATATATTATATATATATATATATATATATATATATATATATATATATATATATATATATATATATTCAACATGATTTCTTCTACGAAGCTTGAGTTTAATATTAATTAAGAAGGATAAAAGAGTGTGCCTCTCCATCTTTAATCTCTACAAATTGGGTTATTTCAAACCACAAATTCAGTAGCTATTAAACATACGAGTATTTCGAAATCTAAAATTGAATATATACTATTGTACAAGTTCAATATCATAATGCTATAAAGTTTGAAAAAGGACACAAACGGCTGTAAAATACTAAAGAGAACGTTGTGTTAATGAAAAAACAAAGATACAAAAAATCTTGTGTGGTAAGTACAGCAGAAAATATTTGAAACAAAATATAAATTAATCAAACGGGATACCTAAGATATAAAAGACAGGATACCCTCTTCGTCCATTCTTGCTTCATATCCTTTTCGTTCCTATAAAGTTGCTAAGTTTTTATTTCTATTATTAACCCCTTTTACTTTAAATATATATACCGTTAATAATAGGCTTCATTTTGCTAGTGAAATTACAAAGTTTAAATCGTCAAGTATTTTATTCTACTCAATCTTCGACATCACATCCTTATTTTCTAATATTCCCATTCAGGAAACTATAGAGATTATTTTAAGTAAAGTCTTTCCAGATAAAATTGCCCTATTTATTGCATTCTCACTTTTCACAATTCCTGCAATTATTTCAGCTAGCCGTCAAAGACAACTATTTCACTTATAATAACGTCGTTTATCATCAAATTGAAGGTGTTGGGAAGGAAAGCCCCCTAGGGCCAATACTTGCAAATCTTTTCATGTGCAATTTTAAGCAGCGACTGTTCCGCGATTGCCCTGCTCAATTCCGTCTATTTCTGTATAAAAGATACGTTGGGATACCTTTGCTGTCTTTTCTTCTATTTGGGTTTAAATTGTTTCACAGTTTTATTAAAAATTTACACCCTAATAATACTTTTACCCCAAAACATGAGATAAATTATATTTTGCCATATTTAGAGATTAATGTATCTTGTACACTTTCTGTTATTCAAACTAGTGTCTTTAGAAAACCAACTTTCAGGCTGGGATTAAATTTCCTTAGTTTCTGTTTTTAATTAGTGCCATTATTGTTCTCTACCTACGTTAATATGCATTTGAAATTTAACTTTTTAAAAGAATATTTTTTTAAAAGTTACTATCCTTTATCGTTAGTCGAAAGCTATATAAGGAAAGTTGTCTTTAGGCTATATACAAATTTAACCGTTCCCCTTCTCTTAATGTTCCCAAGGAATTTAGATGTTCTTCATGTTGCCAGAATTCTCCCCCCCCTGCCTTTTAATGACCTGATCCTAAAACGTTTATGTTCCATTTGAAGGAAATTTTATTGTAAAATAATTTATAACCTTACATATATTCATCAACAACAAAAATATTAGCAAGTTTTTTAGAGTAAAGGAATATATTCACAAGCCGCCAAGTTCGTGCATTGGAAACCAACCGGCTTTAACTTTTTGCGTACATAGAAAATTAGAACCCTCGGTCGTATAACTAATGAGTAAAACTTTTATATAAAAATAAACTATGAGTTACAAAATATTTAGATTAAAAACCGCGTGTACACGAATTACCATGAGACTATTTTTATGCTATGGGCATGAGATTCGGAAGTCGGTATGTAATTTCGGGGATTTATCGAATAAAAGGATGAGGGAGTCAACGATAATAATGTGGATATTCACGGTAGAGGACGAGAGGAAACAAATAGCGAGGACGTGCTATTCGTGTCTGTGTCCTTAGCATTCTTTAGCTTCTTTATATGCATGGTTGTCCATTGGGGGAATACCCTTGGCTGATCCATCCCACGCAATAGAGGTCGAACTGTTAGCCTGGTCACAGCGTATTGAGATGCTGTTTCGCGAACATGCGGTTGGGAAAATATGGGCTTTCAGGGCTACGCGTGGGTGAGTTTATGTGAGGGGTGAAGACCTCCACAACTTCCTGAAGCTATATTAAGGCAGATTTATTGATGTAAATTCGACGTAAAAATCCTTAGGTATGAATAAAATTATCCTTCTACATGCATCCTTCAAGCTGGATTATTTCATTTTTTGCAAGCCGTGATTGTGTTGCTTTGTAAGCAGTGTTATGGAAGAAATCTTTTGAATGCAGTTTATGGGATGGGTGTTGTTTGACTCGGATGACCACTGATCGCCGCTTGCGGATTGTGTCGTAAGTATAATAATTCTATTGTTATTAGTTATGTTTTGTTAGGTTAGATTAGATTAGTTTACGTTACGTTACTTTAGGTTAAGTTAGGTTAAGTTGTGTTACGTTACGTTACGCTTGTCAAATCAACAATCATTGTGTAAACATGATTAATTTCTTTAATATGAGAATTTCTTCGATTATAAGCAAAATTTTAAACTCTACTCCGCCTCATACCTATATTTTCTACCCGCGATGGTAATCATCACGTCGTCCCATTTGCCCCTTCTTTTATGACATTTTGCCAACTTTGCGAAAGTTATGAGGTAATTGACAGCTCGTGTTATTGGAGCTGATTAGGACCGTGTCAATATTCATTTATTTTCTTTTTTCTCGCAATTAAATTGTGACCAAGATACCAAAAACAGCATGTAATTGTAGATTTTCTTTCTTATTCCATGTTAATTTTTAGCACGGATTTGGTTCAAATCACAATAAACACACACACAAATATATATATATATATATATATATATATATATATATATATATATATATATATATATATATATATATATATATATATACATATATATATATATATATATATAATATATATATATATATAATATATATATATATATATATATATATATATATATATATATATATATATATATATATATATATATATATATAATATATATATATATAAATATATATATATATATATATATATAATATATATATATAAATATATATATATATATATATATATATATATATATATATATATATATATATATATATATATATATTTAATATATATATATAATATATATATATATATATATATATATATATATATATATATATATATATATATATATATATATATATATATATATATATATATATATATATATATATATATATATAAAGAATCTCTCACCTACCTTTTAGCCAACGAACTCAACTTCAAAGCAAAACTAAAGGAAAAGCATCAAGAATCTCCACCTCAGCTTACTTACCAGTTGAAAAATCAAGTCTCCCTGATTGACTATATCTCATTCTTTACCCTCGCCCAACGTACGGAGAAACTCTACATAACCAATGTCAAACGGACTCATTCATGCAAACTCAAACGAATGCACCTCTTTTCTTCAACTCTACCAGATCCAGAAAAGGTCGTTTTTAACATATCTGACCACCAGTTAACTTCACGAGAGAAACTACTACTAGCATTTGGACTAGACTTTTGTCTACCACCAACTTCCCTGAACAAAATTAAATTTCTCTTCACATTTGAGACGCTATTGCAACAAATTAAATCCTTACCCATACGAGGCCTATTTAAAGCCGCATAACTGAGGATTTCTAACATCGCCCACAAATTTTTTCACAAGGTGAAACGTTTTCGTACAATCTCTTTATACGTCTATAAAGATGATATAACTCTGTTACGAGAACTATCTTCAAAAGATAACCTTATCCTTACCCGCCCTGACAAAGGTAGAGGTGTATTTATAATGAACAAAAAAGAATATACAGGAGATCGGAATTTGTTCCTGTCCAAGAAGACCCGCTGAAACTCTCCCTCCGACTTGAAGACCAAATGAATAGGCTTCTTCTCTCACTCAAAAATCGCACGCTCTTGATGAAGATACCTACAAACAGCTCCACTCTCCAGGCTCCACCTAAGGCCAACTCTACGGTTTCCCTAAAATCATTAAACCTAATGTACCCCTTCGAACTATTTTAGCAACCACCCTATCTCGAGCATTTGGCATCCGAGTTTAACAAACTCATTCTCTCTACCCTCAACAATGATTTAACTCAATGCCAATTGATTTGTATAAATTCCAACCTTGTATCGTTAAATTCCTTTTTTCTCCATAAGGAGCCATTTCCTTTAGGCTTGCGATCCTATATAATTTACAATTATACATGTACGACCTGCCACAGTCGTTATGTAGACCAAACTGGCTTACAATTCAAATGCAGGATCGCAAAGCATTTAGGTTTGTCTCATAGGACTGGTATTGCCACCTCTCAACCTGAAGCCTCTGTAATCAGGCAATACTCTGAGTATCTCCAATATCTTCTTAATTCTGATTCATTTACCATATTATTTTCAGCCCTAACTTCTTTCGATTTGAAAATCTTAGTGTCACTGTCATCAATAAACTAAATCCAAACTTAAATAGTTACTTCTCCTTAATTAAACATTCACTATATAACCAACCAACACTTAAACAGATTAACTAGCCAACCCACCAACCGAACAAATCTTGGTAGTAGTTTTTATATCTTTAGTTAGATGATTTCTCAACTCCCACGACAAAGGTTAGTCACTCTGTTTAATTCATTCTAATTTTTTGTTGTTTTTTATAATATAATATAATCGGTTATTTGTTTGTTTACTCCAGTTACCTTTAATATTTGATATTCAAGTCAGTTTATTTTATAACTTCACTTCTTTCTATTATTTTTCCAAATTACACTGGATAGTATTAATTAATTCTATATATTTTTATTTGTTTTTACTTTAATCTCAATAATTGTCAATTTTATTATTTTAACTTGTCTTCATCATACACTCAGTAACATCAAGCAGATCAGCGCAAGCAGCAGGTAACACGAAGAATATCACGCTTACTACGCCCTGCCGAAGGACTTGCCCACTGCACTTTACCTTAAACCAGCTACACCTTTGCTGCTCCATTTGTCTCGTAAGGGCCGTGACGGTCTGATTGGAGATTCCTCCTGTTTTCGTGGCTCTCGAAAGAGGCAGTAGCAAGCGTGGATGGGCCTATTGGAGATACCTCTTGTTCCTGTCCTGCTTGTAAGGAGAGTATCGGTATTTCCTCCCCTTTGGACTCCGTAGTGCTGATAAGAGAAGAGTGACGCCACTATGTAAGGGTCAGCGCCCATAGCTACCCCGGGGAGATTTGCGAAGCGGACGCGGAATGGGTCGGATTCAGCGTCGCCGACGGAGACCTCCACACCGAACAGGACCGCCCGCAGCCTGAAGGAGGAGTTCTCAGACAGAGAGGAGCCTGAAGAGGCCCCCAGCGATGAAAGTGGTTGCCTCGTTATCGATAAGAGCCCCCAGACCAAAGAAGCCAAGCAGGAGAACGAGGAGGCTGGGTAACAGTCTCAAACTCCTGACGAGGTCCCCGTCCAAAGTTCAAACTGGTGCACCAGGAGAGCACCACCAGTGCCTCCCAGTCTGTGATGCAGATGGAGAGCGCGCACCCTGGCCTGCGAATTAACGTATGCCCCACTCTTACCAGTGAATACGTCCTCACCCCGAAGGACGATGGGTCAGAGGCCCTGCTGCGCCGCCTTGCCGAGGAGAGGGACCGAGTGATCCTGCTTGACCCCAGCGTGAGGAGGCACAAGGTGGTGCTTGAGCGCTATCCAACCACTCTCCCACTCCAGGCTCTCGAGGTCCACCCCAATGTGCTCTCGGCAACACAGCTTCTCACACACACAGACAAGGTCCCAACCAGGCAGATCTGCTAGTGTACGAGGTGCCGCCACCACCCAAGTTGGACCTTGGCAGCTGGGCCGCTACACTCTGCGCCCCTACTAGGGTGAGCCTGTGAGATGCTATAAGTGACAGCGCTTCGGAAATCTCCAGGCCATGTGCCAACACCCCGTCAGCTGTGGCATGTGTAGCCAAGCGCACCCGACGGAGGGGGGCATCGGTCGCCTCAAGGCCAGCGAGACCACCACGGCACGGTGCCCCAACTACACCAAGAGGCACCACGCATGGAACGTTAAGTGCCCCGAGTGAATGAGGAGGATGCCACAGGGTCACCGGCAGCAGCAGCAGAGGGAACCACGTGACCCCCCTTCCCCCAATCAACAAAGGAACTGTCGCTTTATTGCCGCACCACCACCAGTCAGGTCGGCGTGGGTTACCCATCCACCCACGAATCACAGCCTGCCTGGCACACGTCTTGGCGTTCCACAGGAGGGGGAGCGGCAAGCACCGAGCGGGCAACAGCAGTAGCATGGGGAACCACGTGCCCCCCCCCCAGCAACAAGGCAGCCAACGCCTTGTTTCAGCGCCACCACCAAACAGGACGGCGTGGGCCACCCCTCCAAAGCGCATCACAAGTCAGGTTCGAGATAGGGGAAGGGGACGGGCAGGCAGCGAGAGGGGGGCTCAGCAGCTGCACAACCACCAATTTCGCTCACACCTCCACTCAGCCGCCCACCTCCTGAGTCACCAAGCCTCAGAAGAGGGAAAGACAGAGGCGTCGGGCCCACCGCGCCCGCCCGGTTGAAGAGCCGCCCACGGCGCTTCCCAATGAACAACCTCTGACAGTCTCCACGTGGACCCTCTAGCTAAGGCGAGGCACTTAACGAAGAGGGCAGAGCCATTGTAGACGTGATCTTCGTGTGTGTGGTGCGACTGGTGAAGAGGCTGCTTGACCCGCGCCAGGGCACCGCAGTTCCCAACGAGCAAGCTCTCGACGCACTCCTCCGCGAAGAGGTGCTCACCGCCGTCACAAGGGGTGCCATCCAGCCCCCACCATCATCTTCAACGCCGAAGGGGGCCCACCCAACACCCTCTCTACATACTGCACTCATACAACCTAGATGGAGGCGCAGAGTGATAGCCCCGCCCACCCAGCCCAAGCGCCGGTACCCACGCTGAAGGTGTTGCAGTGGAATGTGCAGGGCCTCCGCCCCAAGAAACACCGGGTGTTTCTTGGAAGATCTAGACCTGGTTCTCCTACAGGAGACGCTCACGCCCGCCGGCTTTGAGTGGCGAGTCGCAGGCTACACCTTCCACTTTCTTCCGGGTGATGAGGGAAATGGGCGTGGTTGTGCAGCCCTCGTATAGAGCACCACCCCGCACAAAATGATCGCCGCACCCGTGTACTGTGGTGACGGCGTGTAGGTCATGGCACTGGAGCTGCAGCTGGGGGCCCTCCCTCTAATGGTATACAATGAAATATACAGGAGTCAGCGATACCTGCTGGATGCAGGGGAGCTGCTCTCCCTCGCATCTCACTCCAGCCTCCTTGTGGCGGGCGACTTCAACGCCCACAACGCCCACTCTGTGTCACCCACCAACGTGACTGGGTGCCACCTGGCCGAACTGCTCGGGGAAGTCACTGACGTACGCCTACTCAACATCGGGGAGGCCACGCACATCCATGGGTGGTGGCGTGACCTCACGCTGGTGTCGGGCAACCTACATCCCGGCGCCACCTGTTAGGTCCACCTTACCGTTACCAGTGACCACTACGGGACTCGCACCAGCCTCACTATGGCCCCACCAGCTCTTCCTCTCCCGCTGCCCCACTGGAACGTCAGGGGGGCGGATTTAGCAAAGTTCCAAGCCGCCCTTGAACGAATGGTGGTCCACGTATGTGCCACTAGCATCTGCACCAGCAGGAGAAGGACCTCACGGCAGCCATACAGTGTGCAGCAGACGCGGCCATGCCTCAAACCGCCGCTGGTGCCCGGACTGGTGGTTTTCTAACGAGGAAGTCCGGGAGCACAATCACCGCGTCAACGTCCACTGCAGCCTGTACGAGAAGCACCCGACCGCCACCAACCTGCAGCTCCTGCAGCATGTGGGCTCCAGGGAGGCAAAGTGGGTGGAGTGGTGTGCCTCTTTCAACCAACACACATCCCTCAGCAAGCCTTGGGGGTGCTTCAGGAAGTCTCCAGGTGCTTCCCCGGCCCGCCCAGCTGCTCACCGACGACCACAGCAAGAGGCTGAACAGCTGGCGAACTGCTTCACAGCGAGGGGTTTCAGCGAGCAGCTCTCTCCCCACACTCGACACCTCCAGCAGCAGCTACGCCCACAGCACAACGAAGAGGGCAGGAAGGCGCACTTGACGCAGTAGCCCTTTACACTCGAAGAGCTGGCCAGGGCAAAACGTGGGCGTGACAAAACAGCGGAGGCCGACTGAGTATGGTACTTCATGTTGGTACACGCTGAGCCCGCCGGAGACGCCGCGCTGCTGGCCTTTGTCAACGCGTCGTGGCTGGCAGGCCGCCTGCCGCCCTTCTGGAAGGATGCAGACATCTAGCCCATCCCCAAGCCGAAAGATCCCACCACCTCCAGGACAATCTCTCTCCTGAGCTGCACTGGGTAAACAGCGGAGTGGATGGTGCTCAGTTGCCTACGGTGGTGCGTGGGGAACCTTCACCCCCACGTTTTCGGATACACCAGGGGATGAGCATGGCGGACTGCCTTATCAACCTCCTGGCTAACGCCAACAACCAGCCCACCATCGTAGTCTTCCTCGAAATCGAGAAGGCTTTCAAGCTGGCCAGCGCCCCCACCATATTCGCCACCCTTGTGAGGAAGGGCATCCGAGGGAGACTGCTAGACTGGTTCCAGGATTGCCTTCAGCAGCACCGGGCCCATGTGAAGTTCCAGGGTTACAAGTCTCCCTACCTGACTTTCGAGAACGGGACGCCCCAGGGTGGAATCCTTTGCCCGTTCCTCTTTAACGTACTGATGGAGAAGCTGGTGGCGCTCCCATCTCGGAAAGAAACCATCCTGCTCAGCTACGCCAACCAGCTGGCCCTTGTCGTTTCCGGGCGCGGCGACCAAGACGCGCTGCAACTCATTATTTCAAAGTGCAAATAACTGGAGCTCAAGATCTCGGCAGATAAATCACGTGCCATGGCTATCAAAACTACCACGCAAGCTGGCCAGATGCTGCGCGTCCAGGGAGTCGGGCTGGCCTGGACCAACTCCTACCAGTACCCCGGGGTGTCGGTAGACAGGCCGCTATCCTTAACTAAGCATGTCACGCACCTGAAGGAACGGATAAGGAGCATGACGCGGCCGAGTGCTGGTGAAACTTTCTTGGCCTCTACTAGCTGCAGGCAGTGCGCTCCCTGGTGGACTACAGTGCACCGATTGTTGTAGCGCTGCACCGGCAGCAGCAGTAGCAACGACTGGAGATGGTGCAGAACACGGCCATGAGGACCATGTTAGGGGCACCGAGGTGGTGCACTGACTGTGTCATGCAGAGCGAGACCCACCTGGTGCCCCTCAAAACCAGGGATGACTGCATAGTAGCCTGTCGGGTGGCCAGAGTGCTCCAACGCGACGTGGAGGATGTGGCGCAGGGCATAGAGTGCCTGCGTAACGACAGGTGGCTCATAAACGTCACCTTACCAGCCTCCACTCTCAGCCAGAAAGGTAACTGGTTGTTGCACGACCGCCCACCCCCCCACCCCGCCTACACTCCACCACCACTATGGGAACCCCTCGCCGCCGAAATCCTAGCAACACAGCTGCGCGACAGCAAAGCTCACTGAGGAGCTGCTCCAGCACAGCTTTAGAGCGATATCTGAGGTCACAGATATGAGCAGCGCAGTCTACTTCACTGACGGATCCGTTGACCCCGACAGCGGGAGGTCCGGCACCGCCTTCCTGACAAGGAGGCTGACCACTGCTTCATTCTCCAGACAGAGCTGGTAGCACTCCTCCACGCCCTCCAGCACGCTCTGCTCTGCCTAGAGCCTACTGTAGTGATACACACTGACTCTCGGTCGAGGCTGCAGGCGCTGCCTCACGCTCACGCCCACACCAGGGACAACATTCGCTTCACCACCACCATCCAAAGCACCCTGCAGGACCTCACAGCGCAAGACAGGCGGGTCCGGCTACACTGGATTTCAAGCCACGTGGGCGTGTGCGGCAACGAGGCTGACGACGAGGCCGCCGACGAGGCTAACAAGCAAGCCTCCCACGGCCACACCCTCACCTGGACCGCGCGACGAAGCCTGCTTAGCTCAAGGCACAGGCAAAACGCAGGATCGCCCACAACGCCCACCAGCAGCAGCATGAATGGGAGGCAACCAAGAGGCAAGCTGCGTGGTATGCTGCATACACAGCCTAACGCACACTGGACGCAGCCTAAAAGCAGAGCGAACGGAGTGCGGCTGTAGCGTTTCAGGCTGGGCTACTCCACGCGGGAAGAGCTGTACGTCGCTTTTGTGGCAGGGAGGTGCGAACACTAGGGCGGCCGCTCCCGGCGCCCACTGATTCACTAACTACTCTTCTGCCCAGCCACCACCCACCTCACCCTGTAAGAGGCGCCCAACTGAGGGCGCAAGAGGCAAAAGTCACCCAGTTGGTACGCCACACACCGACAACCGAGCTGTTGGATGTGCTGAGAGCAGCATCCTCGACGCGCTGATCGCCGCCCAAGCCCATCCGGGATATGGGTGGTGAGGACCGCTGCCAAACTGGCGTGCTCCACGCTTTGTGCAATGTATTTAGGCGTATTTGTAGATTCTTTATACATTATATAATATTCACGTACTATGTATAAATGTATTGCACAATAAACCTATACAAACAAACAAACTTATCTTCATCCGCTTTTTTAGCCATTATTTAATGCATTCTTTTAACTGTTATCGTTAATATTTCTTCCCCGTCTTATTAGTCGACAAAGTCGATGAAGATGGTCCTAGTGAAGGTCTGAAACGTCCGGCCAATAAATGATTAGTCTAATTACCTGGGTCTTCATATTCCTACTACATATTAGATTCCCAAGGAACAAATCAATTACAAGTATATATATATATATATATATATATATATATATATATATATATATATATATATATATATATATATATATATACATATCTAAAATTATTGGAATTGTGCCAACATATTTATGCAGGTCACGAGAAGGTAATGCTTAGTTAGAATGGATAAAAGTAAATTTCCATATTCTTCGAAAGCAGACAACAATTATAAGAGATGATTGATCGACAAACTTTCTAATTTGTCTTAGAAAGCCTGGCTTCTAATCATATATATAAAGCGTGTTCCATTATGAAGGATCGAAGTTAGCAGTAAATAAAAAAGTTTTATTGCTGAAAATTTATTGATTTCACTATTGCATCATGTTATTTGAGTCATTGCAATTATTTGTGAAAAATAATATCGTTTAAATGTCTATCTCCACTCGATGGTCAAAATTTTTGATGACGTCTCTGCATAGGTGCTCCTCGATCTTACCAATATGCCTTATTATCTCATCCTTCAGCTGTTGAATTGTTGGCATAGACCTTACTTTTGAGATGATCCCAAAGGAAGTAATCTAAAGGCGTCAAATCACACGATCGTGGTGGCAAATTGACCTCGCTGTTTCGAGAGCTGATGCAACCTGGGAACTTCTTATTCAATAAAGCCATTGTTGCCTTGGCTGTCTGGCATGTGGCGCCGTCCAGTTGAAACCACAAATCTTCGACGTCCATAAAATTCAATTCAGTCCATAAAAAGTTGCTATCATGGCATGGTATCACTCGCCTGTCACCGTAACAGAATTCCAAGGCATCATTTTCAAAGAAATATGGCCAATGATTTCGCTAAAAAACATGCACACCGAACAGTGACGTTTTGTGGATGCAGTGGCTTTTCAACAATCTTTCTGGGATTTTCATCAGCCCAAATGCGCCCATTCTGCATATTAACCAATCCACCAAGATTAAAATGGCCTTCATCTCTAAAGACGATTCTTGGCGAAAAATCATCATTGGCTTGTCTTTGCTCGTGCATCCAATTGATGAAGTTACAGCGCTTGAAATGGTCAGCAGTCTTCAGTTCTTGTGTCAATTGAATTTTCTAAGAGTGTAAAGACAAATCTTTTGTCAAAATTCGATGTAACGTTGTTGTAGAGAGGTTCAATTCCTGCGCGCGATGACGAATAGAGGTGTCTGGATCTTCGGTCACATTCTCGCGCACTGCAGCAATGTTTTCAGCTGAACGACGTAAACGAGCACGTAATGGCGTTTTCATATTTACCACCGACCCCGTTTGTTTGAATTTACGAACAATTTTCTCAATTGCACTTTCGGTTGGTCGATTATGTTGACCAAAAAAATCGCGAAGTTCCCGAAATGCGTTCCTGTTTGAACGGCCATATTCGTAATAAGCTTCGATAAATTTAATACGTTGTTCGATTGTTAATCTTTCGATTGTTGAAATTGCCAAAGACTGTAGTTGTTAAATCTGAAAGAAAAGGAAAAAATTCATTAGAGGCTTAAAATTAACTCTCATTTAAAATCGGTCCAAGTTATTGGAACAACCTTTATATATATATATATATATATTTTTTGTATATATATATATATTATATATATATATATATATATATATATATATATATATATATATATATATTTATATATATATATATATATATATATATATATATATATATATATATATATATACAGTGGCTGGACCTAAGTATTAGGTTGAGAAATAAGTTCTTGCGTTTTATTAATGTTGTGTTGATTTAAGTTTAGTTGACGTGATTTATGCGCATATTAAGAAACACTAATAAATAATGAAAGCAAAATTTGCAAAGGTTAAGCTACGTCTCTTAACAGCGTAGACTATTAGGCTTTTACTTAGGCTACGTCCTGAAGTTAAATAATAAGTCATTCCGGTTTATTTAAAGGTTATGTTAATCTAACTAATTTTTGTTATGTACCCTCAAAATGGAATGTCAAGTTGAAAGAGAGGCGCTTTTTTGACACGTGTTATTCATTTTCAATCGAGACGGGAACAATAGAAACGCAGCCAAAGCTCGTCGCGATATTTGTGCTGTGTACGGAGAAAATGCCTTATCATAAAGGACAGCTTAATGGTGTTTTTTACGTTTCCAAAACGGTCATCTCAATCTTAATGACGAAGAACGTTCGGGTCACCCCATTAAGTTGGATGAAGATTGATTGAACGACCTTATTCATGTAAATCCTCGTCAATCGACTAGAGAATTGGCTATACAATCGGCGTGTGATCAGAAAACTGTAGTGAATCACCTTCCTTCGATGGGGAAAGTTAAAAAACTCGGTGCATGGGTTCCGCACGCTTTGAGCGAAAGCAACAAACTTCAACGCTCCACGATTGCCACAGGTTTGCTTGCTCGTCACAAGGCTACTCGTGGATATAAGGACAGATTTCTTCACTGCGTCATCACTGGTGACGAAAAGTGGTGTGTTTATGTCCACATGAATCATCGAAAATAATGACTCAGCCCCAATAAAAAAAACTACTTTCGCGATTAAAGCAAGGACTTCATCCACGAAAGACGATGCTGTGTGTGTGGTGGGATTGGGAAAGCATCATTCTTTATGAGCTCCTTGCGAACAACGAGATTGTCAATGCAGAACTCTACGTTCAACATATGTATAGACTTGCCGAAGCTATTCGTGAAAAGCGACCTCATCGACGTTATGGAGTCTTCCTGCAACACGACAATGCTCGTCCTCATATTGCTAATGTGACAAAAGACACCATCCAAACGCTTAATTGGGAAATACTGCCGCATCTTCCATATTCGCCAGACTTTGCTCCTTTGGATTTCCATCTGTTCCGATCGCTCTTCAACAATTTGCACGGCGTTTCGTTCAATACTGATGTGGAATCAAGAACCTGGTTAGATGAATTCTTAGCTTCAAAATCCAGAGATTTCTTTTGCAGAGGCATCAAACAAGTAGTTTAACGTGCGGAAGAAGTCGTAAATAACAAAAGAGACTACATTATTGATTAAATTGCATATTGTTATCAATTAAAAATGAAGTTTTTCTAAAATTGTTAATGGTAATGAATAAATTTGATAAAACCGCAAAAACTTATTCCTCAACCCATTATTTGCACAACTCTACTTGTGATGTATTTTGAAAAGTCCAAAATCTGGTGTGGGGTAAAGAGTATACGTAGTTCAGAGGCCACATATTTAACAGAAGATTTAAGCAGAACATACAAAAATATATTGACAACCAGAAAATATTCTAAAAAAACAAATGTAGTAGTAGTAGTCACATTTTAGTACGTCTTCCTCTAATATTTTTTGTCTTATCCAAATCTGTTTTTCTTTTTTGGCGTTTGGTAGGCAAAAGAATGTTTGATTCGGATTCCTTCGAAATCGGATAAACTTCAAGTTTGCCGCATTTGCATTACAACTACCCAAAAAGAAGAGCAGATTTGGATAAATAAACTAAACTCTTTAAAAAAAAAATAAACTAACTCCACCTAAACTAGCAAGATGTTTAATCCTTTCTACTTTTCTTTAATTTTCAAATTACCAGTTTATGAAACTGTAAAACACTTGTACATAAATATCTCTACGTTGTATCATAAATGAATGGAATTTAGTCACCTTACGCTAAATTTCACTGTTTTATTTAATTGGTATTTTTAACCCCAAGCCTTCTGCTTTTAAATGACGACGATGTTTATGCTAGGTCATCAGAACTTCCAAAAGTGGATGAGTAATTATGTTTTCTAAATCACGAGACCACAATGCATGTTGAGGTGGCATTGGATTAATATTTTCACCAATCTAATGGTGCAAATACTTTCGGGAAATCCTGCCACACTATGGGATGGCTTGATGCACCTGGATAGCACCATTCACCGAACTCTCATTTGTAGCTTCAAGTAGCTGCTAGTCTAGAGTGGCAGCCACACCGCGGGCAACCATTTTTGCTGATGGGCTGAACCAAGTGGGGGAGCCATATGGGCTATTGCTCCTTTGGTATTGAGTTTTTCCAACTCTACTAGATGAAGTATTAAGCAGTAAGCTATGCATAAATTTAGTGCCTTTAGTGAGTTTGGTGTGAGAGCAAGATGGATGACACGTCTAGGACGAACCTGGCACATAGAAGATAATTGGGTATTCACCCTAGTAAATAATTGGAGCCCTTACTAAGTACTATCCAAGTATATCCATGGAAGAAAGCCAAAGTAATAATAGTCGTAAAAATACGAGATGATTAGGGATGAATGTGACGAAAACGAGCCTGGGTAACAGTGCAAGTGGTTAAGTGATACAATAGAAGAAGGCAATTAAAAAGTACTTCCAGTAAAGAGGAAAAACAACTACAATATTGCGGAAATATTTGACTGGATGGATGAAAGAAAAGCTACTGAAGGCCCAGATGACAATTCATACAAATAACATATTAAGAGGAAGTGTATAGCAACAAAGGAGAAATGGCTAGAGGAGCAATGTAAAGAAATAAAAAATCTTGAAAAGAGAGATTCTTGAATGATGTACGATAAGACTCGGGAATTAACAAAGAAGAGAAGTATTAATGGAAAGGTTAGTAAAGACAAAGATAGTAAGGTACTTATGGAAACAGAAGCAATTAAGGAAAGATGGGAGGAATAAATAAAAAAACTCTTTGAAGAAGATAGACAATAAGAGGATGAGGAGGAAGAAAAGCCTGGGGTTATAGATGCATAACAAATAATGGAGATAAGGTGGAATATTCTATGTGTGAGATGAAGAAAGGGAAAGCTGCTGGAGAAGATGGAGTCATGGTGGAGGTGTTAACGGCCTTGCGAGAATTTGAAATAAAGAATATTACAGTTGTGTTTAATCGGATTTATTATGCGGGTACAATACCTGAACAGATATGGAGTTCAATTTTTTTAACGTTACCAAAGATAAACGGAAAAGTGGAATGTAGTAGTCACCGCACAATAACTATAATGAACCAAATAACAAAAATAATTTTAAAGATTATAGTTAATAGAATAAAGAATAAAGTGAGAGAATAGGTATCAATATGGCTTCGTGGAAGGCAAGGGAACAACCAATGCCTATCTAATATCAAACGTAATAGGTACGCAGATAAAACGGTGTTGGTAGCGGATTCTGCAGATTACTTGCAACAATTGTTGGATGTGACTGTGAGAACGAATGAGGAGAAAGGTTTGAAAGTCTATATGAAGAAGACCCATGTGTTGATAGCATCAAGAATGAATGCAACCAGAGTAAGAGTAGAGGCAAGAGGAAGAAGAATAGAGAAGGAGAAAAAAGTTTCTTATCTAGGAGGTTTGATAATAGAGGACTGCAGATGTTAAAAGGAAATTAGAAGGAGAATTGGCAGTGCAAAGAGTGCATTTACAAGAATGAAGGCATAAAGAAAAATATAAACTTATCTACGGGAATTAGAGAAGGGGCAGAAAGAACTTTTGTGTGGTCAACAGTGTTATATCGATGCGAGACTTCGACAGTAAGCAGAAAGATGCAAGGTTAGAAAGAGCTGAAATGTGTTTATGGAGGATAATTCTCCTCTTCCATCTGCTAAGGCTGATGCGAGTGAAGATGGAAATGCTGACAACAGTAAGAAGACTACAAATAAGATTTCTCGGACATGTGATGAGGAGAAATGAGATGGAGGCCGTGGTGCTTGCTGGAATGGTAAAGCAACGAAGAGTAATAGGACAACAGAGAGAGAAATCTATGGATGGTGTAAGGAGAGTGGCACGTGGACATCTTAAGCATGCAGATTTGTTGCAGCTGACAAGAGACAGTCAGGTGGCGTTCAATGATTTTCAAAGTTCAGGTGGACGTGGCACGTAGGTAAGGTCAGGTACCCCTCTAATTGAGTCACACCTTTTGAACTGGGCTTTCTTTAATTTAAAGCTTAAAAAAAAATATATCTTTGAAAACTAGATTTGTAACCAAGTCTGTTTTTTCCCTCATTTAAGTACAAGTACCTCTAAATAATGTTTTTTGTTGCGATTAGCTTAACTTATCGATATTTTGGCATAGCCTTATTTGGTGCGTTGAAGAGCCTCGAAGGAAAAAAAGTTCCCTATCTTATACTTGTAAATACACTGAAGCGCCTAAGGTCACGAAAAGTTTGCTTAATAATATGTAAGATCCATACAAATCCGGTGAATTGCAGTACAAAGATGTTCTATCAATGCCACTCAAGTAAAATTACCTCTGGAGAGATGTCGTGTGAACGTGATGGCTATACCATTTTTAGAAGCTCTCCAGAATGCTCCTTAACCAAATTTGTGTCAACATAGCTCCAACTAAACGTTGCCTTATGCTGCTGGAATGTTTCATTTTTTTTGTAATGGACTCAACCCATACTACCTAAAACCTCTCCACATCGCAACATTAAGGAAGGACCAATGAATGGGGTCACCAATACTCTCCATTTAGCACGCAAGAATGAAACCGTGGCTCATCGGATAACAACAGATGTTACTAGGCCTCCAGGATCAAGGAAGAGGCGACATAATCCCTGTTGTGAGGCTCTATCCCGTTTAGACGTGTTAACAAGGGCCTATGCTTTCATATAAAGTAAAGAAAATGTGGATATACTGAATTAAGGTAGCTGCCAGATTGAATGTATATGCGACTTGATCCATTGTTGCTTGGCGGTTTCTCATAGACAATTATAACCAGTTGCCACTGATCACTATGATTATGTTCCCGTGATTGGCTACAGTGCTACCCATGGTGTGCTAGGTATACATATGGCAGTGTAGATTCATGAATGTTGAATGTCCACACAGTTTTAGAAATGGAATATCTCATCCATCAGTTATCATGCACGTCAATAATTCACGTCGAGTTGCCATGAAGTATCCTAGCCAGTGTTCATGTTGATCGACGAGATGTCAGATTACAACTGATACAAGAGTCGGAATTTTCATGACTTCATGGTACGGTAGAGCTGTGCACCATTCATTACCTTTACATACTAAATTCCATGACCTTTAATCACTCTTTTGTGAGGTTAGTAGCCAGGCACTTATGTATAAATTTTTGTGACAGGGTATTTTTCAATATTTTATCTATTGAACAGTTTGTTAAAGGGACAGCGATTGGAGTTAAGGTGTTCTGTTCGCTATGTACGCAGTTTGCTTCCGTACTTAGGTGGCCTGAGAAGAGAAAAAAAATATACAAGTTTTCTTTCTTTAGTTTTCTCTACCCTTGATTAGTAAGGCTTTTGCAGCCATTACCTCGATTCTCAGAGCCTCTCGTTTCGAAGGTCTTGTTTTTTGCTCAGTTGGTAGCTCATTATGGCGCCCCCCAAAACTCATTTCTTTCCAAATAACAATATATTACATTATCTCTCTATTAAGGAATTTTAGCGTAAAGTGTGAGATGAATAAATGTCTCAACTCTAGATATGGATATCAGAAAGGTGATATAAAATATACTTTTTTTCGTCTATGGTAAATTGGTGTGAGGATTTTAGTGTTAAAGAAGCGTGTCGATTTAATCTGTTACATATGCGTTTAGAATAAGTTATTATTTCCCTCTAATGCTTTCAGTGTACTGTTAAATAAATTAGTGCCAGTCTGGGCGATCTTCGTGCACTTTACCTGTCCCGATACCAGGATGGGCGAGGTCGCTACCGCCTGTGCCTTGTACTCGGGGCGAGTGCGTGCTCTTTGACTGGTGGACTGGTAGACTTTTGGGGGGAGGCCGGCCTTCTCCCTTTTATTTAACTAGGTTTTGTTGTTTTTTTGTTTTGTTATTGTTGTTTTTGTAGGTCACACGCTCTTGCGTCGGGGAGGGGGGGACCTCTCATAGACGCCGGAGATTACTTCCTAATTGTTACGATCTTCCCTTTTTATTGTTGTTGTGTTTTCGTGTCCTTATTTTAAAGTAGCCTAGTGCTAGGCCGTCATGATTCCCTTAGACTTATGCCCAAGTGGGTAGTCGCCAGATAGGCCCTTAAAAAAAAGAAGTTAAATAGATTAGATCAGATTACACATGACCTAACAGAACAGACCGTGGGGGTCTTTTTAAAGGGCCAGAAATCTTGCTGGAGCAACAAGAGAAGATGGAAACACTGAACAGAGCGTTCAATTGTAATTAGCCATGGAAGTCAGTAAAGCGCTTCCGCTGATTTATAGTTCCGTGCGACTCTATATCTGAATATTTTGGTCAGTGGATCCCCGTTTTGCTTATTTTTGTTCTGTTCTGGTAATAACATTGTAACTAGTCTGCCAATCCTAACGAAATTTGAACAATTATGTAGTGTTACATTCCCTTTCAAATGATATAACTAATAAGGTCCTTCCAAGGTTAGTCCAGGAATTATTGAATGTTTTGAAGGTCGTAAGGTCTTAAATCTGAATAAGTGAGAGCATGCGACTTTTTAGTCAGCAGACCTTGTTTAATTGTACCAATCCGGCGTCGCTCTTCTCTTAAAAAGAGCTGCAGCAATTCCCTCTAAATTAACTTTCGATCGAGTTAATTAGCTAATAGATAATTAGTGAAAATTAGTGATTTGTTAGGTGAACAAAATGTTACTGAAAATTATAATTAGATAATTAACTTCATTATGAAAATAATAAAACTGTAAAGGAGACGAAGTCATGGGTGACGGTAAAATATGGTATAACAATTGCCATATTTCTTTCTATACATTGTCATATATGCTATTATTATTATACCACCGAGACTCGTTCTGATGATTGATGGTGAATGAAATTAGCGTTTTTCACTTGGTATTACAGAAGTACTAATAAAAACGTCCGACTGTAATAAGCCGTTAAATCAGGCAAGTGAAAAAAGTAATTAGAGTATACATGACTACACGAAAGCTGTCTAAACAGTACTGACAAAGGGGGAGGGGGGCCAATGTAGCAAGGGAATTAGCATGGCAGCTGATACCTAAGGATTGCATGCCTTACCCGTGCCAATATCACTTTATCAGGATGTTTTTATACATGATTCAGCCTCACACATTCATACTTCATTACTCTCTTCCTTTTCAACACTTCTTTACACAAACATCGATGAACGCGATTGTGTCGATTCTTTCTTTCATTTCGCTCCTTAGTTTGAAATTGAAATAAATGTTTAACAAGTAGAACACCTAAGTAATAAAAAATGACTATAGGCAAGTCATTCTAAAGGCGGTACAGTAACAGAATTAATATGAGTTACACTGGCGTGGTAGCTTAAGTATAGCCACGCAACATCTTCGTTTAGGTTAAATTCAGTGAGTAGAAAATTGCTAATAGAAGAGAGAAAGAGACTCCATTCCCTACACTCGTTATTACGCACATAGCCACTCACAACGCCGCTATCTCTTCCAATCCCATCTTCCAATTACAAGATATCCACTTACTCTTCTGTTTCGGAAGTTTGCCGATGGACTGCTATTGGCTCCTAAAAGGTGCGGGGGGTACATAGTTGCCGTTAGTGACTCTAAATTCCATGTATGCCTTTTGTTTGGCGTTGATTATCTCCTCTTCAAACCTTAGTAGACTCAGTTGTGCATCCTCTGTTAAAGAATCAATAGCCTTGCTGAATTCAATCATCTGAAAATTTGAAAAAGGCAAGTTTGATATGAGCATCACCTATTTCAAGAGACCTTATACACTTTGGAGAGACATATGCAGGTTCAGGTTCTCGGCACCCCGACGAAAAATACAGGCTACTGCCATAAATAGGTCCTCGGTCAATATCATTTGCATCGTTCAATCTTCCATAGTAGCATTTTTTGGCGGAGAAAAAGTTTTCGTCGAGTTTCAGGACCCGGTGTTCTCATGGAAATTAATATGCTCGAAATATAATTGTTTCATTTCTCTTTCACTTCTCTCTTTCACTAGACATCCTGCTTTCTAAAGTATTTCTGAAATAGATTTAAACAATACCGGCAGAACATGAGGTGGTCCGATATAGCAAGGCAAATAATGTCTATTTGGTTATTTTATATCATTGATAGATGCTCTAAATTGGTATAAGCTATCTTTATCCCAGATCTCTCTGAATCTGAATTCATACTGGCGATTTTGCACAAACGTATCTTTCGATACGGGGCACGCAAACTATACATTATAATAATACTAGTAACTTTCATCCAATTTTTTCTTCAACTTCAAAAGATCCCTTGAGATTCAATATATCTCTACTTCCTTTTGTAAAACGAGTTAAAATGCGATCGTAGAGTCGTTTCACGAATTTGCCAATAGGTATTTACTTGCAGGATCAACGCCATTAGTATAATAAGCTCTGTTGGATGTAAATGCCTAACCCTCGCACAACAAGGCTGATGACACCATGTCTCCAAATCAAAGTATTTATAGGGGTGTTCTCGGAAACAAACTTCTACATTTTCCATTAAGAATGACACTTCCAAATCCTATAACTAAATTTATAGAAGCTTGGAAACTTTCCATTTTTTTGTCGCAAAATCCCAGACAACCAAAGATTTCGCCTCTCTAAAGATATTTAACTTGTTTCCATGAGTTCGTAAAGAACTTAAAATTTCCCAGGAAATTTGCTTAATTACTTCATGGTTCCAACCACATCAAAATTAGGAGACAAACTCCTTCACCATCCAAGTGTCCCCTAAATTCCTCCCAATTGTCGCCCTAATACAAAATCCGCTAGCCTATACTAGGGAAGATTCTAGGAAAGTTACATCCGTCTAAAGGGAATTAGCATTTCCTTTTACTTTTAAAAAGAAAGTTCATTTACCTTTACAAGACGAATTACAGGCTAAAATTCACAAAAAGGACCCATGATGAGATAAAATGAGACAAACGGAGTCACAAAACATGTATTGACGCAGTTTTCCCCGAGACAAGACTAAACTGTAGTCACAACATTCGATGCAGTCTGATGTTGAGTGGATTAACAGTGAGCTTTCCTTGTTTTACCTTCTCAAATTTTGAGAATTCCTAATTTCTTAGCGTTTTAGGGCGTGCCTAATAATTTTAATATTCATTTCGGTATATATATATTATATATATATATATATATATATATATATATATATATATATATATATATATATATATATTGTATTGTATTAATCCTGCCTATTTGTTTTGTATAGCTATATTATTGAGAAGGCATTTTTCTTTGTAAGCTAGTCTATAACGCAATTTGATCTAGGTCACTACGAATTCGATATGACTATGAAATTCGCGAGAGAAAGGTCACGTTCTTTGGTGCCGCTTTCTGTCCAACAACGCTCTCTCTCGCTGAACACTCTTTCTCTCTTTCTTTGTTTTTTTTCTCTCTCGATAAACACTCTCTCTCTCTCTCTCTCTCTCTCTCCCGATCGCGTCATCACAACGAGTACCACCATTCAAACGCAACTTAATGGCTATTATAGAGATTTAATAGTTATTTAAGGGTATGTAGCCGAGATCTAACTCACGGTTCTTGGTATCTTGCACAAAACTTTTACACTCAAAATGAACAAAAATCGCTGATGATGATTTTCTACACTAATTAGGTAATTTATATTCGGGTAAATTTGTTTTTCGTCTTGTCAGTTTGAATTGCTTGAAATAAATCCGTTGAGAGTTTTAAAGCCATGACTAATTCTGACTCATGATGCTTGTTAATATGTAATGCAAGTTTATTCAATCGCACACCAAACACTGGATGAAACAGATTAGGTTTACATAGGAGCGTGACATTGAACTGCTAATTTTTTTTATCCTTTCATAAATAGCGTCTTTTATTTAAATGCATATAATATTATGTTAACCTAAATATTATTCTAAAGAAAAGTATAACGACGTGCGTTAAATAAAAACTACAAACGCTTAGTTTAAATACGAACGCTGATAATGTTTTTCATTTACAAAACTTGATAGTAGTTCAATATTTGTCTGGGTAATTATATTATTCATTTGCTTAATAACCAAAATAAAAATGAATTAGTGCGAAAAAATAATTGGACTAAAACATATCTTATTTTTATTTATTGGTCTCTCTACTAAATTATTCGGAAACCTCCATATGCCTCTATATCTGTGGTAGCAAGCCTCCCAAACTCTTGTTTGAGCTCTCAATCCTATTCCCCATGAAGTGCTCCTACTTTATAATTTTGTGTAGTTTAAGCCAACCGATTTGTTCTTTGAGTTCATAGTACATTCTCCACCACCACACTATTCAGGGTCGTCAAGCGTTCTTAGCGATTTCCTCTTTTGCCATGTGAGCGAAAATTCCTCCTTTAGTTGTACCAGTTTGTTTTCTCCACAAAGTAAAAAATATTCCATTTTCTGCAAACGCAATTAATTCAAACTGTGTCCATTTTAATCTAAACCATTTATTTGTTTCTTTTGCAGAAGTTTTCCAATGCTCACATCAATTTTTCCTAATCATTTAGGTTCTTTTGATTTACTTCAGTGGCCCATTCTATTTACTGCCCCCATTTTTTGCTCGTGTTTCTCTTTTCAACTCGTTAATCCCTTCTACGAAGTCTTCATTTCATTCTTTAATGAGTTCCCGTTTCTTTTTCCTCTCAATAAGAATAAGAGAAATTGACGATTTCACACTCGAAAGAATTTCTCTTCATCAGAGTCTTTGGCACTTCCAGATCTTCATTTGGTTGAAGAGTTGAATTGCGCCTGTATATCTCGCCAAAAATTTCACTCCGTTGCATGAATCAGTTCGATAGGGACTCCGCATGAATTGAAATCCGAATTTACAGAGGCTGTGTTTCTCATCTAACAATAGAGACAAGTAATTTCATGAATGACCTCTAGCATCCTTTAGATTACTGCACTTAGTTCCTTGACGCTTGTCTTGAAGATACAGTGGACTTATTATTATATTCCACTTTGACTCTTAAATTTTACATTTTCTTAAATACAAATATGTGATAGAAATTAGTTTCACTAACTTGCGAGTATGGCTAGTTTTTACTTCCTTAGTATATCGATCTTCATTGTGATAGAGGAAGCTGCGAGGGCTATGTAAACCAAGAAGGAAAAAATTCCCCTAATTAGATTCCTATTAACGGACACCTTAGCGAAAAGCTTTTCACAATGGGCTATTTTATAATTGATTTCATTGTTTAGTAGATAGTATGTGGAAGTATTATAACATCCATGGTCCTAAATCGATCCACGGTAAAGAAGAAATACGAGAGAATAAAGAAGAAATAAAGAGGGAATATAATTGCAGCAAATCCTGGCGGGTTTTGGAATGGCGACATTATTTCCATTGCCAAATTTTGTGTTCCACTATTATCACAGTTTACATATAATCATTACACAGTAGAAAATAGCTATGAGTTCTCCAATGCACTGCTTTAACTCAATGAACATGGTTATATGGTGAATTATGTTTATCATCTATTTTTATAAGTGCTCCCCTTGAAGAGGTCCTCAAATTTATTTTGGATAAGGCTTTCCTTTCTGACTCTACATCCGCGATGTTTCATGGGATGAAGCGCCAACAATTTTCACAGTTGGTATTCCTTGCCTCTAAAGAAAATATATTTAATTTCAATGGCTCCGTCTTAAGGCAGGCGGATGGTGTTACGATGGGGAGCCCCTTAGTACCAACCATGAAACATGCCTTTATGATATCCCTGGAGGATAGGCACTTTAAGGAATACACCTCCTACTTTAGGCCGCATTTTTATAGGGGCTTTGTTGACGACACCTAGACATCATTCTAATTAAAAATATACCTACTGGTTTCTGCACGTTCATTTTTAGAAAACCGACATATTCTGGATTACATCTAAATTTCTTTAGCTTTTGTGACAAAATTTTAAAATGAACAGTTAGTATGTTTTGATACAAAGAGCCATACGGATTTGCTCCTCCTACGCTTTAATGCACCTTAAATTGGACGTTCTAAGAAGTTTTCTCGTGTCTAACTCATTTCCCTTAGATTTGGTTAACAAAGTAATAGGCAAAATATTAAGTAACTCCTTCCATCCAAAGTTTGCAAAGATCAATTTCCCTAAGGAATTGCGATATTTTCTCCTCCCTGATCTCGGTCCTCTGAATCAAGTAGCTTCAAGACTGTACCGTAAAGTACATACTTCAGTTTTGTCCGCAAATACATCTCCGAATAACTTTCATTAACAATTTAAAAATAGTTAATTTCTTCCGCATCAAGGATTTAACCCCGGCTTATTTGTGCAATAGTATTGTATACATATACATAGATTGGTAGTACTATTGGCTTGTTACAGTCGAGGGTTTGCGCGCACCTTGGTATTAATTGCCGAACAGGAAAATCTCTCACCAGGAAGGTAGTATTACCAATCAAAGACCACATTATAAAGTGTAAGGTTGATGCAAACATCGAAAATTTTGAGATTCTGGGCTCAAATCCTAACATCACCCAGCTCAGAATTCTGGAATCTCTCTTCATCAAAATACTTTCGCCTAAGTTAAATTCAGACTCAACATGCCACCCATTATCCGGAATAGCCACAACCAACCAGCTTTAGACCTGTTAATATTCTTCTTACAGTAAACTACCCATAATCATGTCAAGTTTGTTAGATTCTTCAGTCATTGCCTTGCCTGGCTGACAGTAGGTATGAATTTGTTCCTCTCATTTACTTTAAGCTTAATTGTGTATGTAACTGTATTTATTAATACTTTTAATTTTATAAGTTCACTATCCTAATTATCTGTTTTTGATTTGTATTTAGGTTTAAATTTTGAAAAATTGAATTCCACCTTGAATGTGATTTTCATAATCTTATCTCAAATTAAGAAAAAGTTAGCATTTATTGGCCTCACAAATTGTCTTTATCCCTTTACCTGATAATGGATTAGGTAATCCAAAACGTTGTCTGCGATAAATACAAAAATAAAAATGTCACTGTTGGTCCTATCTTTTCAATTACATTTATATTATATATATATATATATATATATATATATATATATATATATATATATATATATATATATATATGTATATATATTTATATTTATATATATATAAATATATAAATATATATATATTTATATATATATATATATATATATACATATTAATAGTAAAAGAGGAATAAAAATTGCAAGCGAATGAGCAAATGAGACAAGAAACCCGAGTTTTTTTAAAGGCAAGGAAGAGGGACATTAGAAGAATCCAGAATCAATGGGAGCAGAGGGTGGCACAGTGATGGCGATATTTACCGAGAAGACAGAAATAACACCAGGGGAAAAAGTTTTGAATCAGCAGACCCGGGTTCGAGTCTCAGCCAGGAATTCAAACTTTTTTCCCTTGGCGTTATTTCTGTCTACTCGGTAAAGAATCGCCTTCACTGTGCCACCCTCTGCTCCCTTTGATTCTGGATTCTGCTAATGCCCCTCTCTTTTCCCTTTAAAAAAACTTGGGTTTCTTTGCTCATTCGCCTACAATTCTTATTCTTCTTGTACTATATGTATTTATAGTCAGCTACACAAGGTTTATGCATCTTTCTTTCTGTCTTCAAGTTTTATTTGAAAGACAGAAAATAAAAAAATGGCATAGCCCTGTGGTGGTTGCATGATCGCCCGCAGATCCTGTAGTTGCTCCTTCTTTGTATATATATATATATATATATATATATATATATATATATATATATATATATATGAGGTCAGGCAAGGGTAATAATAAGGTTCCTTAATTCCCTTGAGAAGTCTCCTGGAGTTCATCAACTCTCTTCAGCAGCGTTAATTATACAAAAAAAAAGGATATTTTAGGAAGCCTTTTGTATGAGCGAAAGTTTAACTTCAAAGGAAAATGGAGCTCGAATGATGAAATGAATCCAATATACCGCAATAAAGAACGGACTACATTTTTTTAGGAGATAGTTATTTCCTACTAAAAAAATAAATTGATAGCGAAGATTCACGGATAAAATTCACGTTTTCTCCGTTTTCCTTCGAAGATAAACGTAGACAGCACTACGTCAGGATGATTTTCTATCTGCAGAAGTTCTATGATACCGCTTGGCGATAGGGTTTCATGGATGGAGACTATACACAAGATTGAAGAGACGCAATTTAATCTTTATATCTGAATTTTTACTAGATTGTTGAATCTGCATACGGTTGGGAGGAGGGGCTCTCCGGCCCAATGGAGCAGGAAGAGGGTGTCCCCCAGGAAAGTGTTCTCAGTGTCACACTCTTTGCCCTCAGCATCATCGGCATTTCCTCGCTGCTGCCGTAAGATATTCTCGCCACGGTCTACGTGGACGACCTTTTGATCTATTCGTATGTTGGCGCAGCCCAGATGCCAACTCTGGAGCATCGACTCCAACAGGTATCTCTCGCTATGCCGAAACGTACAAGTTTCGGTTTTTCTTGGCCAATACTAAGGTGGTACACTTCTGCCGCCATCTAGGGTTACACTCAGACCCAGACTTGTTTCTCAATGCGGTACGCCTGGAAGTGGTTGAAATGCACGGTTTCCTTGATCTTGTATTTTACCGACCCCTCAACTGAGATGCTCATAGGGTTTCTTGTTCCCGCGCCATGGATATTCTTTGTTCCATGACGTTCAGCGCTTAGGGCGCTGATAGGGCTACATCCTTACTTTTTTATCGATACTTTGTTCGTTTGAAGCTCGACTACCCATGTGATTTATAGCAACTCACAAAGCGCGCTGAGTGTTCTCGATGCGTTTTAATCTCCGCATCCCTTGGTTTGTGATATCCTTGAGGCCATGAATTTGGCAAGCCGGACTGATGTCGAGATTATCTTCTGCTGGGTTCCTGAATATGTAGGAATACGAGTAGCTCTCCGGGCTGCTTGGCAAAGAAGATGAGATACGATCGAGGGTAACTTAAAATTGCGTGACATTACACCGCGACTGTTCCCATGTAACTACCCCCAAATGCCGCAATGCTTCAGATTGCTTTCCGTAGTCTCCGAATTGGACACACTCATGGGACGCACCGCCATTTGATGCAGCGCTTGCCTGTGCCCTACTGTGAAGAGGGCGTTGTCCCCCAGACTGTTAGGCACATTCTTGTTTATTGTCCAGGTATGGATGATCTTCGCGCACGTTACCTCTGCCGGAACCGGAAAGAGCAGGGTCATTACCACTTATCCCTTATACTCGGAACAGGTTCGTCCACATTGATTTATGGACTCTAGCGTCAGAGCGTAGCACCTTTTAAATGAGTTTTCTCTGGTTGATAACAAATTCACCCTCTCCTTGGCGCATAGGTTCAGGAGTATGGCCTCCTTTTTTCGATTTCACCTTACATTCCCTGAGGAAACTGCATATGTTGTTAACTTCATAAAAGCGAAATCGTTACTGAACTTGGTCAAGTTCAGGTAATCTACAATATGCCGTATGTATATATATAGGTAGTAATATTGTAACACGAATGTCAAGTCATCCATATGGTTACACCAGGTGCGGTAAATAAGTTTTGCAATTCGGATATAAGGAAACGAGATATGAGCAAAGGTGTTTTATTATTTTTCAATATAACTACCCTCGAATTCAATGCACTTGCGCCACTTGTCCCTGAGTCTTCGAATTCCCGACAACCAGAAATCTCCCGACTGCTGTTCAATCCACTCGTGGACGGTGAGCTGGACATCTTAATGGTCCCGAAACCGGCCTCCACGCAGTGTAGCCTTGACCTGGCGGAATAAAAAGTAGTCTCTCTGGGCCAGATTTGGACTTTAGGGAGCATGGTTTAGCTCCTCGAATCTGCACTCACGCACAGCAGCTTGTGCAACTCTGGCCTTGTGGACTTTGACGAAGTTGAAGTCGATCATGTGGCGTAAGGTTTCTAGGGACCCAACGGGCAGAGATCTTGGTTATGGCCAAATTGTTAGGGATGATGTTGATAACACTTCCATAGGATATTCCAAATTCTCGCTCGATATCTTCGACCTCTACCGTCGATTTTCTAGGATCATCCTCTCCACATGGGCCACATTGTCCTCGTTAGTCATGTCTGACGGGCGTCCTGGAGGGGCTCATCTTCAAGGGATCCACAGCCATGGCGGAACTCTCTATTCCAGAGAGCAATGGTTGCATAGGAAGGGGCGGTGTCGGTGTACACTGCAACCATGCGTTCATGGATCTCTTCTGTATTCTTGCCTTCATTGGTCGTATAAACATATCTGTAGACTCTCCGGCTCTTTGGAGGAGGCTGGCTTCCTAAATTTTAATTAACTCGCTTGTAAGTCACATCTTTCTCTCTGGGGAGGGAGGTGGGCCTAACCCCATCCTTCGTCTTTGGAAGGTGATTCCTACTTGTTAATTTTATTCTTGGGTGACGGGTTTTCTTGTTTTGTATCTTGTTGTTTTGTTGCGAATTTCAGTGTAGCCTAGTTCTAGACTAGCAATTCAATTACGGTACGTTATGCCTTTAAAGGCAGTTACCACATGGGCGAATTGATAAAAATTTAAATATTTAAATATTCCGCTAAATTTTTCCTGAGATCAGTACTATGGTAAAATTTTGCCTGTTCTTCCTTATTTCGAACCCCCGCTCTGATTGGTTTGATCTTCAAATTTCAGTAGCTGTTTGCACTGCCTAAAGTTTCTCAATCCTGTATTGAATTTTCATCAATTTACAGATGTCTGCGATTTACATATTAAATCATTTATTCTAGGTGATTTATGGGATGGTTTTTGTATAAGGCGAATACAAAATGGGGTTACATCAGCCCATAACTCCACCCAGGGGTTAGTTTAGCTTTCAATTCGAACGTGGTTCGTTTAAATTCATAACAACCACACATCCTCTTCTATCGGACAGAAAATTGCCAAGAATTTTCTCTAGTTTGTCAAGGGCTTTTGCACACCTCTTAGTAAAAGATCGATTTTATTTGCTCAGTTTTGACTTTGGAAATCTTTGATAAGCTACAAAAGAAGACTTTCGTATCTTAGGAAAATTGCAAAGAGGAAAAGCTTGTTGAAGAACCACAAATGTTCTTCTAAACAAGGTCAACAGACCTATTTCGCGTGCTTTCACTTATTTTGATTTATGGCATTACACCTTTAAAAACTTTTAAAAAACTCATTGAAAAGAACAATGGTTACCATCCAACCGATCGACCTACTCACCGACCTAGTAACTTATAGGGTCGCGTACACCCGACTAAAAATTAGATGGCTCACTCATATAGATGATGAACGAGTTTTAAGGGAAAATTTGGAGAGCAATATTGCTCGAAAAAACAACAGAAGAATCTTACTTATAATATACTACCAAAAACTAAAACCAGGCAACTTATTAATGAAGTCAATGAAACCCGTAGATAAATTTTAGTGTCCCCATGATGAACGTAAGCCTCATCCTCGAATTCTCCAATTGGTATGACAACTACTACTCTCAGTCAAAGGTTGAGCATCTACCTAAGTATATGCAATTAAACCTAACTAATAGAGAAAAAAAGAACAACAACAAAAAATATCCTTTTCTAAAACACTAATAGCCTCAGAAAACTCTCCAGACGACCTTCGTCTAACGACTCTGGAGGCCGAAGTCATCAAGAAGATAAAGCCTCAGCTCATCATATAATGTGCAAGCTGAAATAAAATTCTGAACTTCTTTCAGTAAAATCACAAAAATACGAGGGGTGGTCAATAAGTTTTGTGAATCGGTAGGGCAAAACAGAGAAAGCGGAATAGCTGTTTGTGGGATTGTTAGGATAAGTTATGAAAATTGAGGAACTGCAGCTGCATGCTCCTGCCTCGTCACTTTAAGAAGCAGTAGCTGATCGCAGATCGTCAGCCACAAATTTTTCAACAATAGAGTAGGTTAAGCACCGAGCAGTGATCAAATTTAGACTAAGGAAGGCAAGAATGCGAAGGAGATCCATGAACACATGGTTGCAGTGTACCCCGGCAACCCCCCTCACTGGAATAGGGAGTTCCGCTATGGTCGTGAGTCACTTGAAGATGACCCCCGTCCAGGACACCGGTCAGACATGACCAACGAGAACAATGAGGCCCAAGTGGAGAAGATGATCCTTGAAAATCGACGGGTGAAGATCGACGAAGTGAAGCAAGAACTTGAAATATTACATGGAAGTGTTATCAACATCATCCACGACAATTTGGCCATGACCAAGATCTCTTCCCGTTGGGTCCTTAGAAAACTTACGCCCCAGGATCGACTTCAACGTCGTCAAATTCCACAAGGCCAGAGTTGCACAAGCTGCCCTGCGTGAGTGCGGATTCAAGGAGCTCAGCCATTCCCCCTACACTCCAGATCTGGCCCCTAGTAAGTACTTTTTATTGTACCAGCTGAAAGCTGCACTGCATGGACGCCGGTTTGAGGACGATGAAGATGTCCAGCTCGCAGTGCAGGAGTGGATTGAACAGCAGTCGGGAGATTTTTGGTTGTCGGGAATTCGAAGCCTCAGGGACAAGTGGCGCAAGTGCATTGAAGTCGAAGGTAGTTATATTGAAAAATAATAAAACACTTTTGCTCATATATTGTTTACTTATATTCGAATTGCAAAACTTATTGATCGCCCCTCGTACTTTAAACCACCGCTCTCTCTTGAACCTCTCTTATTTTCCAAAAATCCATCATCAGAAACGATTCCCGGAGTATTAATGAAAGAAGTAAAATTGACTAAGATCAGACATATTTGCACTGAACTAGAAGAAGAGCGCTTGATAAAAACGACCAAGCACATACAGAAAGCGACTTAAAGACATACATCATAGGCCCAAAGCTAAATCCAAGCTGAAGCTAGTGTATAATTTGACCGCTTCGAGTGTCAGCAAACCAAAACTGACTAAAAAAAATCACCAACGCCAAGGAAATCAATTTTACCATTGCATTAACCTAAAGGACAACTAATTTCCTTGATGAAGTTGCTTACGTTGTACTAGATTTCAAAATGGGAGAGGAACAAGTCATATCCTCTTAATTAGGTAAAGTTTTAAGCTGAATTACTACGAGCTGAGCCACTACAAAGTTTTCTAGTCTATAATCCTTACGAGTTATTCTGGGGCCATATATAGACATTGGCACCGCCCCGTTCTCTTACTGGGAAGATAAAATCCAAGGCAGGAACGGCTAGCTAAGCCGATTAGAGAGTGTCGGTCGGAACATGGATCTGATACTGATTAGGGACATTGCCGAATAACTTTGACCTAAATTTCAGACGTTAATCTACACAAAACCTGTTATTAAACCAATTATATTGCGCACAGAGCCACACTTCTACTCCAAACATTCCATCTGCTCTGGCCCTAATCACAAAGAACGAACATGTGCACACGCTCATCAAAATAGCGACAGCTCTTTAACGGATTCTGACGCCAAACAATCCATGCTTTATGTTTGCAGACTGGGAAGCAGACGAAGTGCATTACTAGAAGAATAGCCCAATATGAGTAACCATTACCTTGATAAGATATACTCTGAGCCTGACGCTCTCTTAACACAATAATGCAGGCAGACTAGAACATTTTTACAACAACCATCGAGAAAATACTCCTCTGAACAGGGCTATACAACAGAGACATGTTTTAGCAATTAGTCTAGCAGGCGTTGTCCACAGTTCTTTTCATTGAGGTGTTGAACTGAGACACGTCGTCATTTTACAAAGGTCTCCGGTATCGAGTCTTATATTATTGACATCAATTCTTTGAGGGGAATCACTTTTGTCCATTTTTAAAACGGTATATTACTATTAGGAGGTGGCTCAGTCTTCTTTGGTAGTGGAAAAGAAGGCAGCGTTTATAATGTCCAATAGTTATGTATGGTCAATTATTTTCATTTCTGGTAAGCCAGGCAATTTATGACCAAATTTCGTAAGTCTGCAAAGTTTTTTCCAGATAAATCGAAATGAAATCAATTTCAAATTACACCTAGCTCTCAGATTAAAAGTGTTATGTATTTGATTAAATGCAAATCAATGAAATGGAGGATGTGGGCGCATGAAAATGTTAGCGTAATATTATGAAATTTAAGGAGAGTTGAAAGATCAGCTTGCAATGAAATTAATTCCGCATTTGCGGGGCCGGCGATAGTTTCATAATCCATGGTTTCATATGCTAAAAGAAGTCTAATATAATGTCAGCAATTTCTTAGCATTGAAGATTATGATAGATATTAATGTAAATAAGCTTTCCGTAACGATGAGTGGTCATGAGACAGCGTGGTTCTGAATTTGCATGCCTGAAATATGCTTCATGTGATTATTGCAATGATTGTTAAATTTAAAGATACAGGATTATCGGGGGAATAATTTGTGGACTTAGAAAGAAATGCTCCCGAGAAGATCTAATAAATTCTGTGCCGATGTGGAATTGAGTGTCTTCTGCTATGTATTTGAAACGGAGAGGGAGAATAAGAGAAACCAGAAGTGGTAAGAGGTTTTTGCTACTGACGCTTCGCTCCTCAGAAGCTTCCTCAGAGTGGAAATAAACAAAGGTCATTGTTTCTTGTCACACTGAGGAAGCTCCTGAGGAGCGAAACGTCAGTATTAAAGAACCTTGTACCACTCCTGATTTCTCTTATTCTGCCTCTCCATTTGTTGTCATATACTCCCATCATTACTTGCAACGTTTGATGGTTAAAATTCTACTTAATATTTCCGACTGAACTTGGAATAATTAGGCACTTTGAGCGCGTATCTAAAATAACCCAGAGTTTTCCATTTCTGGCTGTAAAATCTCCTATTGATTCTCCTAAACCTATGCATGGAGCGTTGGTAGTGAGGCGTAGTGGGTCAATCTCTTTAAGGGGGCATCGATAGCATAACTTGTCCAATGACCATGGTATTTTTAAATGAACTCACGCTAAAATGGAATTGGGATGACGCGTTTTCGCGTTTTCAAGGAGATTAGTTAAGGGTAGGAGAAAGTGGTTCCGTCATTTTGGAAGAACGTTCTGAAAAAATTCATAATGCCAAGAAATGCTCTTAACTAATTCAAAATGGATGGACTTCAGAACTGATTAATTGGTGCTATCTTATTATCATTTATGGTGGTTCCCTTGAAATGTACTTTGTAACACAAAACATATAAAATCAAATCGGAACAAGCAATTTGCAAGGTTTTTAGGCAACTTGTCCAACCTCAATCGCACAAAGAACTGTCTTAGATATTTTAACTGTTAAGTCTAGTTATTATTCATTATTAGAAATCCATATTCTGAGGCAAAACGGAAACTTAATTTTTTGGAAATGTGGATGATACACCGGTGAAATGATTAAACATGCCACAGATCTAGTCTCAAAGTTCATATAACGTGCGAAAGGCCAGTTAGAAGGACAATCTTTTCCATTTTGCAACAAAGATTGCAAAATAGGGATATATTTTGCAACACAGATTGCAAAATTGGGATATATGCACAAAAGTGAGGGTGCACAAATGTTCCGCAAAAAGTGAATTAACAGCCAAAATTCCTGAAGCGTGGCAGAAAATTGAGCCAACAGCTGTGCCAATTTAGTTAGTCTTAAGTGTGCAAAGACGCATTAAAACGGTTAAAAAGGAAAAGAAAGACACATCAAGTATTAATTACTAATAGAATATAAGCGAAAATGTTTATTTATATTATGTCTAGTATGAAATAAATGACTTGTAATCATATTCTTTCCTTTTTCATACCTACTCCATAATTTAAAAATATGTATTTTTATTTTTCCCAAAGGGCACGAAATTTCTTGATTTATTAATCAATAATTATTCCTCTTTATCATGTTTTGCAAAAGTTCTGTTACACTCCTTTTTTTTATATTTCGATAAGTTTACGTGTTGGATAGAAAAAGTTCGGCCAAACAAACTTAAAGTTCTACTTTTCTAGCATGTGTCATTTAAACGATTTTCCATTATGTACAAGTGTGCCGAGATGGAAGTGAAAAGAATCGAGATCTCTGGTCTCAGGCGCGCGGGCTGCATCTTACCTATATAGCTAAGCGGCTAAACGCCAGCCGGATGACCGTCTACAGAGTTGCGAAAAGGCTCTAGAACGGAGAAGATGTAAAAGCGCGACCTCTTTCGGGAACACCTTAAGTTGTCAACCGTTTGGATGCAGGAAAGTCCTTCGAAAGCGCTCCGAACTCAAAGTGATTGCGCTCGCGAAGAAAATCTCGACGGCCACAGTGTCCAGATCAGTCGAGGAAGACGATGGCAATAGCTTTTGGAGAGTTGAAAGACCTTTGCTCACCTTATGTGAGAATAACGTCGGGAGCGGTGCCACCTTCACATCGAGTTGATGTGTCAAGGCATTCGAATTCTCCCTTTTTAATGAAAATCCTTCACCAGCAATCCAGTCATCAATAAGCAGAACGATCGCGTGATACGCTTTGGCCCGGACGTAAAGGAGATACACTACGCGGCCTCAACTAAGCACCTGGACTTACTGTAGCTGATTGCAAACATGTAATTTGGTCCGATACCTCTCGTCTTTGTTTGATTTTCAATTATTGTAGGCGTCAACCGTTTGGCTGTGAGAAAGTCCTTCGAAAGTGCTCTGAAGCTCAAAACGACTGCGCTCGCGAAGAATATCTCGGTGGACACAGTGTCCAAGGCCGTCGAGTAAGGCTTTAATCTGGAATGTGTCCAAGCTATTGCTAATGATGGAGGAGGTTTATGTCTTGTTTTCGAGGCATTACTTTACCACGATGGACCTTTTCCTTCAAATGATAATGAATTTGTTTCATTCGGTTTTCCCCACCTTCTGCATGATGAAGTATTGTCCTTTGCCATACATTTCCATGAGTAGCATCACATTGCTACTCATGGCATTTAAAGCAAAAATTGCTGTGTAGACAGTGCGCGAAGTGTGTCTCAGTGGCACAACGAACACTATGTAACATTGCCTGAACTTGACTGGCCCGCAATCTCATGAATTAATTATTATCGAGAATATATGGGATTGTTTGAAACAGAGGTTAGATACCAGTATAGAGACTCATAGACTGGGATGGAACATCGGGACGATTTGATTAACGAATGGCAGCAAATCGATGTATAGTACACCCAAAATGTCGTAGAGTCTACTGCGGCGGGTTCATGCAGTTATTAATACCTGAAGCACTCTCACATGTTATTAGGTATATTGTGCCCGTGGTTACTAAGTTTTTGTCGGGTGCGCTTATCTCCAAAATGTTTAACAAATTAAGCCGAGAGGTTAAAAGTATTTTTGCTTTACGTTATCCAGTTTCTTTTAATTGTTCTTAGTAAACTAGAAAAGACGTAGCAATAAACTGAATTTAATTTAAGGAAATTATTTCCACGATTCGATATTTCAGGCAGTAAGTAATGTCGAAACATTTTGTAGCGATATTCTTTTAAAATAGGGTTACTACGCTTCCATATTCTTGAATTTTTCAGGTTTATTAACTTTATATATTTATTTACTTTTTAATCATTGATATCACAAAAATAATCTCATCAACATTTAACCTTTTTTTAGGCCTATAAATAATTTTACAACCTAAATTATTATAAAAATATTATCATTTGGCAATACAGCAGAAGAAAGCCTAGTGGCAATCCTCTACTACTTTTCCAGACTTTCACAAACATATAAATAATTATATCCTAGTTCACTTCCTTTTGTCCGAAACATTTTGAAAATATGACAAGACTAATTCGGGCAACAGTACACTTAAAAAACTGAATCGAGAAAAATATTTTATTTCCATTTTTATGTTATGTTTTATATAATACTGAGAATTGTCTTAATTTTTTAGGACAGTAGTGTACTTTTACAATGAGAAACAGATAGTTCCTCTAGATTTGTTTTAATTTTAATACTACAATCTTAGAACATGAAACCGTGTGGTAGCTCTTCATAAATATGATGAAAAAAAATTGAAAAAATGAATGATAGAAGTAGTTCTGACTGCGATTTAGAAATTTATATTACTTGGCTGAGAAGCACTTTTGGAATGGGGGATCTCTATCGAGTATTTGCAGATGGAAACTCGACAGACTTTAAGGCCCCAATAAAAAAAGTTTCTCCGGATAAGGAGATAAGGTGGAAATGAAGGAATCTAATTGTATAGATATAAAGGGTTTATAACATGGTTCTTGGCACTGTAATAAGACTTTTATATAACAATCTTAGTTTTTTAATTATATTGAATTTATACATGTAACTTGATCTTGCACATTATTGAGAATAAACTGTTATTATTATTAATCTTAATAAATAAAAGTAGTGCAAAGGACGATGCAATTCTTGGAAATTGCGAGATTTTTATATCGTACCTATTAATAAAGATATGTGCGTGGTCCAAGAGTGCATGTAAATTAGTGTACGACATTTATTCTCTACATATTATTTTCTAATTCGGCCACGACTAGCCTTAGGCAGGATGTAAATGCCATTGGTATTCGGAGTAAATCGATAAATTCTTCAATTTTTTCTCTTTTATTTTAAACGAAGATGCTTACAACAACCTCCGATTGAAAGCGTATGGCGAAGTTGGTAAAAAAGTGAAGTGAAATATATGGAAGAAGGAAACTTGCTTGAGTTTAGTCAAGAAGAGGCTACTTGGGACTCTGGCACTGAGGGCGCTCATCTCTTTGCTACCTATCCAACCGCACAAATGAGGAGATATCCAAAGGTGTTGTTCTGTTATTATGATCCCGTATATGAATCCTGTTTTAGGGACTACCAAATAGAGAAAATAAGGCTTTTATTTACGAAGGTGGAATGAACAAGTAATGCGATAAATGTTTGAACAGAAAATATATCAGTAGTATGAAAAAAATATTATTAGCCATAGTGATATTAATATAGTAACGACAATTTAAAATTAAAAGAGTAGAGTAGAGGTATAGGTGGTATTGTAGTAAAATATTGGTCATGATGGGATTAGCACTCTGCTAAAGTGTTGGGCTTCTCATGTTTATGTAAGTGTGCTGTGATTGTTAGGATTTTGTTTATGCGTGTAAGTGTCGGATTTTGGTGGTTTTGTGCAAATTATAATTATTATGAGTTCTTTGTTGCTTTTTATTTGCATTGTCTTTGAATAGCATTGGGTGCCAAGTTGGTACTGCGTAATTTGTTGATGGGTCGATGGATGATTTGTAGTGTGATTAGCGATTGCCGCTCTCCAAAAGCGATGTTTGCTAGTTATTTAGAGGGTTTTGTTTCTTTATCACTGTTTTTCATTTTAGTTATATGTGAGGCAAATGTCCTATGAGTATCGAGTTTAATTCTCTGGAATGTGTGGGTTTTGCCTAAAGCTGTTATGACTTGTTCATTCATTGTGATTTTGATTCGTCAAAATCTGATGTAAATGGCAAAACTGATTCTAATTCAGTATTTTACAAGCCATTACTATAGTATTGTTCTGTTTATGTATTGTTGTGTGTTTATGTTGCTATTTTGATGTTGGAATGTCGTGCTGTTATCGATATGTCGTCTACCTAAGTGTCAGTTTGGATGATTTATGGATTGGGATTGCATTATGGCGTTAGTGAATAAGTTTAAACTAAGGATGAGAAGAATTCATCTCTGGGACGTTAGTTTGGAATGATGGTAGTACACGTAATTTACTTGTTTTGTATATAACTTGTGGTTGTCTGGTGAAAAGAAGTTTGTTTGACATCTTTGCTCATGTTAGTGATGTTGCTGTTTTATATTTTTTGTGCGATAATATGTTTATGGTTTGTTTATGTAGATTACTACGAGGATATACGTGAGAAGTATAAGGTTCTTCGACAGGTTGGTTAGGAGATTTGTGATGGAGTAATATTTTCTGAATAAGTGTTGTGTTTGTGAGACGGGTATTTCAGATATTATTATTTGTGTTTCAAAAAGGGATTAGATAAAGTCCATAGTAGTGAGTTGAGACGGTAAGGGTTTGGTTGTTTCGGGGCTTGTATGTTTTGAGTATTGGTATGTATTATTTGTGCTGTTTTTAAAGTGAGGGGATGGTATTATTTACACACGAACAAAGGAACAAACGTGAATACGAACTTTAAAAAGTTTTTAATGTAGCACCATAAAAACAAATCTTTAGCTTCGTTAACATTCTAATCACTTGAGAGACACCCTATTATTTAAATCCTTGTGGTTGCAATGAGATTAATCTGTACCACTATCACTTCCAATCGAATCGTTATATTTAAAACTACGCACTAGTACAAAGGTAATGGTACGGATTGGGATAACACAATCAACCTCATTCTCTTCAGCAAATACTATCAGAGTTCTATTCTTTTACAGTATTTTTAACTCCTTCCTCTCAATCAACATAACAAAAATTCTTTTAAAATTTACAAAACCCGCTCCCTCTAAACCACCAAAACCAGGTCATCAGCAGCATATACCATCAAAAACAAAACATATCCTTTGCCATTTCCATACGAACTTTCTCAGTACTTCATCCATAAAGATATTAAAGCAATGGTGACATCACACAAGCTACTTCTAGCTACCACACTAATGTCAAACCAATACTTCGAAGATCTTTCTCCCTAAATAAACCTCAATTCCAAAATAGATACTTAACATCATTAAATAGCACTTTAATGGATTCTATATAAATTAATTAAGAAACTAATACATAATAATAAAGAAACGAATAGTTAATTACTTTGAAATACATATAAAGAATTGCCAGCACATTTACATAATACTTTTCGTGATTTCCATGATATGCTTTTTGTAATGAATCATTTAAGAAAATTTGCAGAGTCAGGTTGTACTGCCATCTCACATATTCTATGCGTGAAGTAGTTACCCAGGAGATAGGTTCTGAAACACCGCAGTTAAAGCTGAGGGAACGAAACTGAACCGTATAATCTAAGTGAGATCGCACCACCAATTTATAAAAGGCAGCACAATATTCTTGTTCATGTTCTGAAAATTATATTTCCGCTTTATGTAACTTAACAATCGCTGATCCTTCTTCTTTGCATAAAAACACTGTCCGGAGAACTTTAATTTGCTGCTAGTCAGCACAGTTAAATTATTCTCCACGTTGTTTGTCTTTTCACTCCGCTCTTATAGAGTATGGTCTGACATGAAGTTCGCATACTCAATGTGCATCACCTTACACTTGTCAAAATTCAAAGGCCCCAGCCACATGTCTAACCACTCCTATCCGGTGCAGGTTATCCCTCAGACTCTCGATGCTTTCAACTGTGGCTGCACTCCCACCCAATTATTGCCATCTGCAAACTTTAGTAAGCAAATCATTATCGATATTATTATTATTCTATAGCTACCAAAGCCTCCCTCCAGGGTGCAAATACAAATGCTAAATTGATTCCACACAAAATACCAAAATGGTACTTAAGAGAAGCAAAGGCAACCATGAAAAAAGTGAAGGGCTAATAGAAAATGTAGATAAATAAGAAATATTAGAAGATAAGAAAAAGCTACTGTTTCAAGAATGCATTCAGACGGGAGTTAAATGAAGAAATATCCCTTGAGGGTACAATCTCGCTGGGTAAAGCATTCCCCTTTTAATTAACGGTGGTATAAAACACCGTGGAAACTGTGTCTTACTAACATTCATTAAATTCATAGCCACTCATTAAGATTGAGAGCAAAACTTGTCACACGAAATGGATTAAAAGATTCAGGCAGAGCTGGGTGCAACAGATGCTGAATAGTATTAAATACCTTGAAAAGAATGCTAAGCGTACCACCAGATGCCGCTGATCCAAATCAAGGGACAAGGCTGTTGATGTAAATTTAATTAAGTTCAAAGCTCTGTCCAACAACTTGAGAGGGCAATTAGCAGCAGACATCCAAATAGGAGCACGATACTCAAAATGAGGCAGAATGAAGGCATAAAAAAAAAGTTTATAACTGTAGAGTCACGAGCAAAAGTTCTGTAACACTTACGAATTAATCTCGTCTTCTGTGAAATTGAGGAGGACAAGAAACGAATGTGCTTCTCAAAAGTTAGCTTCGAGTCAAGAATTACTCCAAGAAGACGTAAATCATCTACTTCCTCAATAAGTTATCGTGATATATACAAACTCGGATGAGCTGGATTCAGTGTACGGGCTCTACTAAAAGTAAAATAATGCATCTAATTAGCATTAATCTTCATGCCCCAAAGTAACCACCAAGAGGTAATCTTGGCTATATCCCTAATTAGAGAGGCTGCAACTTATCCTCTGTTAAATGGAGACCCGGTTAAGGAGTACAAAGTTGTGTCATCGGCATAGGATATCAGTTTATTCTCAAGGTTAATGCACAAGTAAGAGGTCAAAATTATAAAAAAATAAGGGACCAAGAATTCTCCCTTGTGGAACACCTGAGACAACAGGCACAGAAGCAGAATAGATCAAGTTAACAGAGACACTAGAATATGTTAAGAAGGCGTAAAATTGAAGTAGCATTCTAAGCCGAAGGTATTTTTACATGATAAAATGTTCCTCACAATTCTAGAGAATCATTCCTTACTTGAAATCTGGTTAAACAAGTGTCCTGGTTCGATCACAGGGATAGTCTTGACCGCTTTTGTGTAAGAAGGTAAATAATGAAGATTTGGTTTAGTGTATGTAGCATAAACTCAATAAAATAAATGACCTCGTTGGACTTCATGAAATATATAAATTTAAAGCATACCCCTTTTTATTGAGATTGCAAATTTAATTGTTATTTTTAAATCAGAGTTAGAGAAAGACAAATAATTTCTGAAAAGTGGCTGTTTATAATGCAATGTCCACTTCCTTTATTCTTTAAAAACACATTTTTTCTGTCGGTGAGTAAAATAGGAATATTTGTAAATAAGGTTTCCTCATTGAATTTAGTAATAAACGTTTTAATAAGCAGATTAAATAATCTAATGATAATTTTTAAAAATATATACTTTAGGTTTTTATTTAATTTCTCGAATAACTTCAAGGACTTAAATCTTTATGTAACTATTTTTATTAGATGTCTGACAAAATTCGCACTTGTTTGTCTCTTCTAAAATTAAGCAATAAAGTTCCTTCTTTATATATGCCCTAGCTTTACAGGCTTCGAAAATGCATAGTTTTTTATAGATGGTGTATCGTAAACAAAAGCATATCAAACCCCTCGATTAATACATACAGATTTCCACATGAAGAAAATCATCCTCGTTCTCTAGGTAATTAAACTACGGATTATTCTAATGTTTCTTCCTCACTCAATACAGCCATACTCGTCTCCCTCATTAGTGCGGTGATGTTCCTACGTTATTATATTTCCTTATGCTCATTTTTAAAAAATATGCTATGTAACATAAAAAGAATTCCCTGCGCTCCCCCACAAAATGCTTAAATATTTTCTATCTCCTGAATTGCACTCACAGTGGCAGCCCATTTGGTGCCTGGTAACTTTGCTGCAAGTCGGTCTGTCGGTTATCCTTTCGATTTCTTCCACCCCCGCTATTCTGCTGCTCATGCTGTTCCATCAAGGTATTTGCGACAGTTCTACATCGCATGGCATCCCATCATAAACCATCACCTGCCTAGAAAATTCCTTATCCAGAACACAAATCTTTCTGATATTTTTTTCAACGCCCATCTGGTGAGTGCCACGAGAGGGTATTAGTCGCCTTAATTAATTAAGCCTATTAATAGTATAAGTTAAAATAAAACAGAAGGCAAAACAAACTGTAACGAAGTCACTCGCCCACAGTGAACTCTCTCGCAGGTTTGACTTATCTCGGGGATCAGTTTGAACTGACGGATACGAGGCAAGAATAATATGAGCCTCAGCAAATATTGGGTTCTCTCTCCCACTTGTCGACAGATTTGTGGAATCTGAAGTAGCACTAATCCAGGGATATGAAGTAGCAATGATCCTCCACCAAGTAAGTAGAATTGGTTAAGATAAATCCAAGGAAACTAATGGTGAACCACCCCAAGGGCTGTTCTAAGCCACCATCCCTGAACGTAGGTAGGAATAAGGGAGTCAAAGCCCCTCTTTCGTGCTCAGGGCTACATGGGGTGGGAGTTTTGGAAGACTAGCTCAAAAATATAGGAAGTATCGCCTATAATAAAAGCACTAACAAGCACTAACGAAACGAATTGAGGCAGGAGGGGAATGTTTGCGTACGAAGTAAACTTTTCCGGCTAAGCTTCGAATTCAACGTTGATAATGCCAAGTTACGCAGGTAATAGCACTAACGAAACGACTTGAGGCAAGAGGGGAATGTTTGCGTGCGGAGTAAACTTTTCCGGCTAAGCTTCGAATTCAACGTTGCTAATGCCAAGTTACGCAGGTAATAGCAGTTAAATATCTATATACAAATGTTTTATATCTCTCCAAGTGAAAAGCTTCTCTTCACAGGCTCTCCAGACAATTCTAAGGTAGATCAGGAAGGATTTCACAACCTCCCTTCTAAGGGATGGTTGAAGGGCGAGTAAGGGCCCAATTAATAATTGATATTTCCTTTTCTATGCTACGTATTAATAACTCTTTTTCATGAGGTAGCTTTTCAACTACACCTTGATAAGAGGTAGTTTTTTATTCGATATACCTTTCCCCTTCAGCATACTTTAATTTGTTTTGTTTTCTGCTGGGTTGTACGCAAGTAGCCTAAGGCGTTTCTCTTTTTTAGTCTAAAAATTATACAACTACTCTGATTAAAAAGCTCGTGCTCCGTATATTTAATGTGGAAGAATTTGTATGTCTCTCATATAAACAGTTCGATTCCATCCCTTGTGACCTTTCCCATTGCTTTCCTCATGCAAAAGAGGATATTAGATGTGACATGAGCTACAACTTCTAGGCAAGCGATCTCTTCCACATTCGAATATATTTTACTAGTCAGCCCACGCTCGGCATGTCACTTCGGTGGAGACCGGGTCAAGAGCCACTGTCCACAAACAAAGAAATGACTGACATTTCTATATGATTAGTCGCCAGATGAACTCTTTAAAAAAAAAAAAAAAAAAAAAAAAAAAAAAATCTATATGATTAAGGAGTTTAGGTAGGGTAATCATGCTGTTGAGTTCTTCTCCGGCATCATTTTCGCCACAGGCTTGTGTTCTACTTCTCATACGCTTGAATGTTTTGCAAGCAAGCACTCTCTCAATGTTTTCACGGTGTAATTTAGTTGTCTGGTGAGAGCTAGATTACATTTCCTTTCAAAAAATGTTCCCCTCTCTTCATGACTTTTATAAGTGTCTTCATAATTGGGGGGGGGGAAACCTCTTCTTGAAGTGTGCAGGATTGTCAAAAGGAGCCCTCCGAGTGGACCTGAACACCAGCTGTGGCGTTGTGTCCTTGATGTAGTATTTCTCCATATTCTGAAGGCCGAGATGCTCCCCTACTGCATTTCAAGTATTTCGCTTACTCCATAAAGGCCATCCACCCAAATTTCCCGCTACCTGCGGAGAACATTTGAATGACATGATTTTTGGTGTAAACTCATTGTCCAAAGAGAGCGTAGGCATCTTTCGGGTGTTGTATTCACTTTCACGGGTTCGTTGTTTGTAATATACCGTTCACTGCTGAATATTACGCGCTAGTTCCCCAGACTGCATACCATATTTTGATTTGATGTCCTTGTCAGTACACTGTGATGAATAAGATTGCAACCGATAATCCCTCGTATTGTGGTTGGGCTCCTGCACCCCGGAGTGCTCTGTGATGGAGCTTCGGAACCATGCCTTTGTCATTGAGCAAGGCGGACAGTCTGAATTGCCTATTCGTGCCTCTAAAATGCGGTCTTCCCCTAAGTGTTTTGTATTTTAAATATATTTTACTTTAAAATTAAATTATCTGGTTTCTTTTTAAATCTTTATTTGTTTTTTTCGGCGGGTCTACCGTCCTTTGTAGCTAGCTAATGAGCGCGTTAAATAAAAAAATGGCTTTCGAGAGTCGAAATGAAAACATTTCCCCTGATGGGGACAACGCTGTAATTATAATTTGGTAAGTTAGGGTTAATTGAATTTTAAAGGAATAATTAGTTCTTTATGCATAGTTTACATATTAAGAAATGCAATTTATGTGAGTTATTTTCCTTTTTTGAAATATTTGGTTTGATTAGAGTAAAGAACCTAATTATGGTGCCGATGCTATTTATATAATACATGATCAAACACAGCCTATACAAGGTGCGGTGAGTAATTTGTTACCTAACTTCAATATAAAAGAACATAACATGTCTAGTTCCTAAATGCATGTAGACATATATCTAACAAAGATACATATTTCAGACAATAATAATGATCGATGCATCTTTTTAATAAAATCGCTGTCGGTCTCAAATTCGGCCTCCAGGCGGTTTTGGAACCTACTGGTCGAAATTCTAAAAGTTCCCCCTCTTACTGAGTTGAAACTGATGATCCCTGACAGACTCCAACTTGATGGTTCACGGGTACCTGATCTCTCTTTAACCAGGCACCAGAGATAGTAGTCAAATAGTTGAGTTATGAGGGATGTTAAATCAGTTTTTTGGAATAATGTGGAGAGAAATTGGCTGAGAGAAAGAGTTAGGTCATCTTGCTTGTGTATCACACGTACAACGTTTCTGTGGCTACCTTTTTGGATACAGAGCAACACAAGCTCCTTCAGGTACTTGATGTAGCCCCAGGTATAGATTCTGAGTCTCTTCGGGAATATAAACTTAGGTATTATGTGGTTCTAGCTAATAAACACCTAAAACAATATGATATACCCCGGTCTCATTGTCTTCATGACTCTCAGTACATATTTGAGGGAAACAGCAAGCCGTAGGTTGTTTTGTGAGTTCACCACCTGATCCTGGCTAAAATTCTTCTTCTCTGAGAAGAACCAAACCACACAAGGCCTTAAAAGATGTTTCATTTGTTCATAAGCCTCGAAGCACGTTCCATTAGCTTGTAACTCATCATATGCGAAATAAGTTGACCTTTTCTCTTCTTGTATGAGTAGGAGCAGTTGGCTTCATGCATTAATCGTCTGATGAGAAAGATAATCCCCTGTCCTTGTCTATGAACCTCATTGACTTTCTCGGATAGTTTTCAATGATAGCTTGGATTTCAAGGACAAATTTAAGGATTGTTTTCGTAGGAAAACACCTAGGATGAAGTTTGCGAGCCTCGTACCCTCGTAATCCCAACCACCGATGATGTATTAATTGAGTTTACTATATTAGGAAGAAGAGAGAACCTCAGCCAGAAAACGCACACGCGCAGAATTCAGATTTGCTAACGGCCACAAATAATCACTGCCCACTGTATATAATGACTATGCATCTGATCGATACCGCATTTCCCGAAACCCTTTCATTATAGGTAAAAAAGTTTATATAACATTTCTGTAGAACTTTGTAGAAAAACAACAACATTTTTACGACATCGGAACATGAGAAGTAGACATATTATTGATATTACCATTATCTCTTGTTTCATATTCAAAAGTTTTAAACGATATTTTTTGTCTCTATCATCTCTCAGTAAGGTCTGCACTCAAACTGCTTTTTAGAGTTTCTCCACTAGATATTTATAAATTTAATGAAAATTAATAGGAAAATGTATTTTAAAGATTGAATCACTTTCCCATTGGAAATGCAAGAAAAAATATAGAAAGGACAACAAAAAATAATATATGTGGATAAGATTAGCCATAAAAAGGCGACTTAGTAAAAACATCAGTGTAGTGTAATACATTGAAAGAGAGAAAGGCAAAGGCCTGACTGAATCTAAGGTTATGAGAAGAGTAAAACAATTAAAAATAATACGAATGCTATAACAATTTAATCAAACACTAAATAAATTAAAGATAGTCAATCAAGCCTTGCCAACTCACCTCATTCAAAGGCTTTACCTTGCGAATCAATAAAAGAGAGTTTAAACTTTCTATTCACTCCAAGACTCGATCAAACCCTATATTTGGTAACGGTAAATTATTTGCTTTATCCTTTTGTTTTTGTTTTTTTGCCTGACACTACATCTACTAGACAAACCTGACTTTGTTTTCTATATCTTAGAAATTGAGAAAAACTCAGTTTAAGCATTATATTATTTATTCTAGTGCTAGGTAGAACAAATAATATAACTTTATCAAGTGAGGGACTGCCTAATATTTGGCCTTATCTGTTGCGGCTAATACACTCGTTTTTTAGTTAGGTATTTATTTCTCTGAGCTTTATTTTTAGAGCAAATCTTTTTGTAAAGATTTCACTCATTTTTATAATGAATATCTCTAACCGTAGATATAAAGGAGAAACGTGTATTAATTTCCGAAAGCTCCCAATTCGTATGCTTTTTTTGCCTATGCAGTATACCGACACTTCTACTTCTCATTACTGCTTCTCCATATGGATCAGAGAATGCTAAATAAATCTTCCTAACAATTATAAACAATATTTTTAGTTGGGGAGGGAGGGGGACAATTTCATAAAAGTTTATATCCTCATCTTTTGACAACTGATGCAAATGCTAATTCCCTGGTTTCATCCCAGCAACCAATTTCATTTTCTTAGGCAAGACGCGTATCTTTTCCTTCCCTCTGATGTCTGATCGTGTAATGTTTCTGAGGCTGCGGCCTAAATTAATTTCTCATATCTGAATTTGCGATAAAGTAAAGAAATAGTCCTAAAAAATAAGTCAAAATTTTTTTTAGCATGTTTCCGTTTCACTGCTAAAGCCTTAATTAACATTTAAGTTAAAATCGTTTAGTATTGAGGGTAGGTACCATTAGGTAAGTTTCTTAAAGGGGGATTTTATTTCAATAAAACAACCCTTCAAATGAATTTATTAATGATACAGATAGCTCCAATAATTTGCAATGATATTTGCCCGTGATAAAACAAGGCTGACTCTATGATTAAAATCAAATCATGGTTCTTTGGAAGAGACAAAAACAGAAAATTCGTGACTTTATATTTTTATTGATTCTGTTTTTTCTCATTGATAAAGAGTTTTAGCAACTTGAAGGATATAAGTCATTCTTCCATTCCTGATTAGAGGTTAAAATGTTGTAAATTTTTTTAAACCAATTTTATCCCGATGAAACAACTGAGACAACCAAATCCTCTCTCAATAAATCTTTCCAAATTTTTTTTCCTGCTTTTTAACCACCTACCGAGGCGAATTAGGTTTCCGGGATGGGGTAACCATAACAACGAGTCGCCATTTTCGGGGTGCCTCAAGCAGGGACGCTCTTCATCCACGCCAAGATCGTGATTGCGTCCTTGTGGCAGTGTGAAGGTGGCTACCAATTATATTCACACACCTACACTGCATCCAGTGCAGTTTTCTTTACTTTCTGGAATAAGGTTTTGATAGTTTCATTTGGATCCTCTTAAATGCAGCTTTTTCTGTGTCATTATTGAAAATATTAGTTTATTCCTATGAAGCCTGTTCATGAGGGGAGAGAAAAATAAAATTTTATAAACTTCCCAAGGCCTTAAGGCTGTGCCCCGTGTACTTTGTTACATTTGAGATCGAGAGAAATGGCATAGCCTCCTAGCACTAATGCCTCCCGGCAGTCTCAACTCCATTGAGACGACCTTGGATTTATTGCTTCTAGATAATTCTAATATGCGCTTTTGTTACAACTATCTTTACGAGCTTCTTTTCATCAATTTTCCACTCCTGCCGCTAATCTCGCTGGCTAGTCGCAAACCAGCTTTAGTGCATTCATTCCTTGTGGGGGCTGAGATGACGGGATCTACGTTATAACCTACCTCGTAGCTACGTTGAGGGTGGTAATTTTTGTCATGTCTGCATTCTTCCTACCGGTTACTCTTTCTACTGTCCCTTTATTTCTCTTCTCTTTCTAAATATCCTTTTACTTACTCGCATATATATTTTTAATTTTAGGAGCCCATCTTGCGACTGCCTACTTAGGTTAAAGACGCTGACTACAGGCTACGACTAGGCTATATTTAAAAAACAAGGATAAAAAGTTCATAGGCTTAAACCCAAACAAAAAGTAAAAGAAAACAAAGACACGGGCAACAGGAAGGAACGGCGTTCCAGCGTCGTGGGAAGGCCCACCTCCTATCGGCGCAGCAGCCTGTGATCCACAACAAACAGTCTAAATGAAGTGGAAGCGGCAATCCTCTTTTACAAAGTTATATAGCCTGTAAGTACGTGTGCCCAAACTATTTCTGAGTACAAAGGAAAAAGCTGTAGCGTCCCAGCTTGTCCCGGTACCGGGACAGGTAACGTGCGCGAAGATCACCCGGACATGGACATTCAGCAAGAATGTGCTAAACAGTCTACCGGACAACGAAGTTGTCGCTATAATGCCAAGACGAGCGCTGCATCAAATGGCAGTGCGTCCCACGCGTGTGTCAAATTCGGAGACGACAAAAATCCTCATGAATCTGTCAAGGCATTGGGGGTTAGGTCTATTTCGACAGTTTCCTATCTTCTTTACCAAGCTTCCCGGAGGGCAGCCCGTATTCCTGCCATGTAATCGATGCAAGGATAGAACAAAACGATCGTCTGTTCACCCAGTCCTCGTGGTCTCTTTGGCGCGCTAATTCTCCACAATTCTTAAATATTCAAGAACCCAGCAGAAGATAATCTCGACATCTGCCAGGCTCGCTAAAACTGTGGCGTCACGGATATCGCGAACCAGAATATAGCGAGATTTCAATTTCCCGAGAGTACTCAGGGCGCTTTGTGTATCTCTATAAATCACAGTCCGGTCTCTGAACCGGTCAGATGCGTTATCCCATGGAGCGAGCAGTGTATTGCAACCAGCTCGGTAGTGAAGAGATACACTTCACTCACTTGCATGGGAAGGCCGGTTACGTATGGAGGCCTGTTCGCCTTCCTGGCCACAGCAAATGTAATATCCCCCTCACGGCGCCAATTCCAGCGGGAAGATCTGTGGCGCTTTACAGGGGTTAGAAAAATTAAGCAAACGCCATGTTAAATAAAGTTTTACTAATTAATACCGAGGTGGCTACTTTTAGTAGTAATAAATGCTCTACTACATCAAAAAATATAGTGATAAAAGTTTTGAACAGTGTCTATGAGAAATTTAATCCGGTGCTGAAGCAGAGCCTGATCCAGCTCATTAAGAGATGTTGGCAAAAGAGGGGTTCTTTACTTGCTTCTTTATAAACATCAGGGATGTTTGAGTAAATTAAAAACTTGGGGCTAATCCAATGGTTTTACAGCTACATGTTCATTTCATGGCAGTTTTTATCAATTTTAACTGTGTAAATCTGCTCGTTATCTTCCTGGAAGATGGCACGATAATTAAGAAACAGTTTTTGTGCCATTATTGGAATTTCTCTTTCAAAGGTTGACAAATACCACTTAAAATTAAAGGTAATATTATGTGCTATCCCAAAGCTAAGAGATTTCCACGATATAACCGCCTTATCGGGTCATTTCTTCGAGGTCGAGGAAACGAGTCTTCATTGCCATAAGCCAGACATTTATGAAGAGTCCTGTGCATGAGTTTTTTTAAAGTGTACTTACTGATGCACCTTCAGTAAGCACGCAAACTTCACAAGCCTTCAACTGGGTCCAATGGCAGAGTGAAACTAAGACGATCGGAGCTAACAGACTTATTGCAGCCTTCACAGCCGTTGAGGTTTGATACAACTTTCGTCCGCTTGTTCTGCCGTTGAGGACTTGGCAGGGTTTTGAAATCAGAGTTCTCCTTCTCTCAGTTAGAATGCCTGTCATTGCTTCGAGATCAACCTACCCGTCGTCACCGTGATGCCCAGTCACGGTGGTAACCTGACTGAGTTTAATAAAGGGCAAATCGTTGGAGCTCGAATTGCAGAAGCTTCAATCACAAGAACAGCTAAACTTGATTTTTCGAAAGCTACCATATCAAGAACCATGTCAGGATTCAAAAAGCTGGTCAAAACCTCCAGCAGGAGGAGTAATTCCGGCAGGACTTCGAAGATCTCTGAAAGAGAGCGACGAGTGATGAAACGCATTGTGATGAAAAATCTCTGGATAACTATCCCTAAAGTGACTGCAGAGTTGAATCAAAACCTCACTACCCAGATTCGAAAAAAGCTGTTCGCCATGAGCTCAATAAAGTCGGATAACATGAAATAGCCGCAATCAAGAAACCTCTGCTTTCTCATCAAAACACTAAGAAAAGACAGAACTGGTGTCGAGATTACAAGGGCTGGTCGACAGACTAATGGAAACAAGGGATATTCTGCGACGACTCCAGTTATTCTCCTTTCCCCACTGCGGGGCAAGTCCATGTGTGGAGGTAGCCCGGGGAAGCTTTTAATATTGACTGCCTTCTTCCTACAGTGAAGCACGGAGGAGGGTAAATGATGGTGGGGGAGCCATATCTTGGAATTCTCTTTGTCTACTCGTTGCCCTGATAGGTAGGATCAACAGCAACGAATATCTGAATATTTTGGAAGATCAAGTCTTTCCCATGGTCCACAAAGATTCCCTGATGTTGAGTGCGTTTTCCAAAATTACAATGCCCAAATACATACCGCTCATGTGGTTAATAATTGGTATGAAGAGAATAGGAGTGAGCTACAATACATGGAGTGGCCCTTAAAACCTCCAGATCTTAACAATATTGAGCAATTGTAGTGCGTTTGGAGCGACAAGTTAGAAATTGTTACCCTCCACCGTCGTGTCTGAGACAGCTGGAACTGATATTACAAGAATGGCTCAAGATTCCTCTCAATGAAGTCAGGAAACTGAATGAATCAATTCCAAGGTGCATCGATGATGTTCAGAAAACAAAAGGAGAACCAACTCCGTATTAAATAAATATTCATTGAATTTAACACGTATTCTAATTATTTATTCCAATCAATATATATATATATATAAACACAAAGAAAGCAACTAAAGGATCTGCGGGTGATTATACAACCACCACAGGGCTATGCCATTTTTATTTTCTGTATTTTAAATAAAATTTGAAGACAGAAAGAAAGATGCAGAAACCTGGTGTAGCTGACTATAAATACATATAGTAAAAGAGGAATAAGAGTTGGACGCGAATGAGCAATAAAAAAAACTCCGGTTTCTTGTCTCATTTGCTCATTCGCATCAAATTCTTATTCCTTTTGTACTATATATATATATATATATATATATATATATATATATATATATATATATATATATATATATATATATATATATATATATATATATATACATATATATATATGCATTTTAGGGTGAGTTAAGGTGGGTGGTAAAACGCCCACCATTAAAAGAGTATGCTATGCTTAACGAGCTAAATAGCGTTTTCAAAAAGAAATACGGATCTTTATTTACATTTAAAATTCAAATATTAGCCCATGCAATGACGTCTAAGTACAGGATTATGAATTATCGAGCGCTAGCTGAGTGGATCCGGCGTTGGTGTGTTAACGTCGCACTACCACGTTCGATACCGGCATGAGCGGACACAAACGTCAGGTAGAAATCTGCCTACCAATTGGTGGATGCGCTGTGCTCGCCCCTAGACAGGGTTGGGTAGATCTTACACTTCTAATTACACACAGCCACTTACAACACTTCTTTCTTTCGTCTTCCGTATTCTCAGCACAACGCATACTTTCTCTGTTCCCAGGGATCCTGCAGATGGGTATCTATATCCACATACTTATGATGCGTAAAGTGTCCTTCCGCACCTAAGCGACGAAGGTTCTACCTGAAAGCTATTTTGTGTCAAAATATAATACCTTCTGCAACCTCTTCCCAAAGACGACCGGCTCCTTGTGTCCTCGGGGCGACCAGTGATTGTCATACTGACCTTTATGTTGATTTCATTATTCGGTCTGGATCCGGCTGGATAAAGACAGGTTGTGGAATCACTACTACCAATAATCATAGTAAGAAAAATATACAATTCCCTGTCGGGCAACATACACGAGAATTGTATCGAAAGGAAACGGATACAATATGGTTAGCACAATTGCTACTGGCGCCTTAATTCCTAACAGCATCTGCGAAATTATCTCGCATTTCGAGCTAGTTTGCCAAAATCGAAGTAATTAACGATAGGATGAAAATTATTTTCAACTGGAAAAATTATATATATATATATATATATATATATATATATATATATATATATATATATATATATATATATATATTCAGCCTTGGTCAAAATTAAGGGGCAGGTAAGGTAAAGTGAAGAATATGATTGAAATTCATTAATTGCATACTTGACTTAATACAAATAAACATTTTTGCGTATATTCTATCAATCATTGATAATTGATGTCCTCCTTTTGTTTTTATAACCGCTTTTATCCGTTTTTGAATATTAGAGACTAAGTTAGCAGATGTGGTTGGATCAATTTTCTGCTAATCTTCAGGAATTTTGGCTGTTAATTCACTTTTTGAGCAACATTTGTGGACCCTCATTCTTGTGCCAGGTGTTTCACAAATGTTCAATGTGGTTGAGGTATGGAGATTGAGGGGGCAATTCCATCAACGTCACTCCTTTGTTTTCAAACCCCTGAGACTGTAGATGTGTGTCATAGAGTATTGTCTTGTTGGAAAAGTATACCATCTGGTAAATCATCATTGAAAATATTACCTAAGGAAGGTTGATAAACCTGGTCTAACATGCTTGTGTAAGTGTTGGAATTCATTATACCCTCACAAGTGAACAGCAATCCTGTACCTGAAGACGACATGCAGCCCCAAATCATTACACTACCACCTCAAAATATGTTTGTTGGGACAACATATTTTGGAACATAAGCTTCCCCAACTCTTCGACGAACATAAACAAATCCAAGGGCTCCAGAGTTCTGAGGAGAAATACAAATTTTACTAATCATTTTCGGTATCATATTAAAATCTGTACAGGCGTGATAAATTTGTGAAAACTAATGTGGAGAACCTACGTCAAAATTACTTTCATATGGCCAAACAACTTCAGCCCAATCATCATTAGTCTAATCTTCACGCTCTTTTACCGAAGAAAATCGATTCTTCTTGTTCAACTGAGAGAGCTATGGTTTCTTTATAGCATTACATCAGTCGATCCCAGCTTCTAATAACATACTTCTCACAGTGCGTCTTAATATCTCTTTGCTTTTAGCTGCCCAAAGAGGCTACCAAAGAAGAGGTTTCCCTCTATCTGGCAGAGTTGTCGTTTTCAGCAACGTCTGTTCCTTTGGAGCTGTACACCTTTTGCGACCTTGACCATTACAATTTTTACCCCAAATTGGTCTCATTGTATCTTTTAATGGTTGTTTGAATCCCGTTTCTGAAAAATTTCAATTTTTAGGCAACCTGGACTTAAGAAAATCTATCTCTGGACAATGCAATGATTTGAGCTCTTTGAGCTTCAGTAATCTGTTTCTTTGGAGACATTTTTAACAAAAAATAACCACTTGTTAGTTAACAATAAGATACGCACTGAAAAAATAGGAAAAAATGTTTATAACAAACATTGAATGACAGAAGTTTGCCCCAACCACTTATGCACAATAGGCAAAACCGCATTAAAGTGATCATAAAAGCAAAAGGAAAACATAAAATACTAATTATAGACGGGATATACTCAAAAGTTATTATATTGTTTTCAATTATGTGAATGCATTTAATTCATATTCTCTATCTTTTCAAACCTGCCTAGTTTGATCCTGGCTATATATATATATATATATATATATATATATATATATATATATATATATATATATATATATATATATATATATATATATGGTGTTCGGGCTAAATTTGACGGCTCGCATTACAGAATCCCATCTTTGCAATATATCAGCCAAAAATAAAGTGATTTTATAAATTACGAAATATCAACTAGATAATGATTAGGAGAAAAGAGTTTACTTAAATTACCAACCCTCATCTCCCAATCTGGCCTCAAGACGACTCTGAATAAATTGGCATGCGTTCTTCACTGTATCCCTGGGAAGCTCTTCGAACACCTCCTATATTTAGGCCATCAGCTCGTTCTTGATGTTGCAGGAAATGTGCTTTGTCTCTTTCGAAACCGCATCCCACACATAGTAGTTTAATGGATTAACATCCGGGGAGTTAAGAGGTAAGGCTTTCTAGCCACAACTCTCTCCCGCCATGGTGTGACCACACTCTCCGGCAACTCCACATAACCGTCTGAAATGTGCCTAAGAGACTGTTCAAAGATGTGAGGCAGCATGCCGTCGCTATAATAGACAACACACCCAAATACTATCACATTTGGGAAAACTTGGTCTTCATGATCCGTGATACGTCGCAGGGATAGTAGGCAAGCAATTTGTTGTCTTGGTTTTATGCAACAGGTCCTTGCAGAAGTTTTCATCGTCTGAAAAAAACAGATCGTCCCCTACTCAATACTATACTTTAGCTTGTGTAGGAGCTTCTTTGACTTCGTCAAGCAGTTCTCTTTGACACATGATGTCAAAGTGTAGATACCCTTTCTCGTAAGAGTAGTAGTAAAGGTCCACAATAAGGGACATCTTCATGATCGCGACTATAAAACCGATTTCTCTCGCTTAAGACCAGATTCCTTTACTTGGATACTCCGTTACATTTTCATTGGTTGAAAGATGAATTCCAGCGTGCAGACACATACACGGCCCCCATTTTAACCCGTATGAAGTTCTCAGCAATGGTCAATCTCACATCTGACATTTATGGGGGAGGGGGGTGGATGGAAGGTGAAAAGGATCTCTTTCGCTGGTCAACAGATATATTTATATTCCACCTCGTTTTGTGATCCTCTTTGCTATTGCGCTTCCCATAAGATTATTCCGAAACGTTGATCATTAAACCGGATTTGGGTGATACGATAACGTTCCGATAAATTATTACCTGACTACCAAAAGTAATGATAAATATTTTAGGGTAGGCGATGAACAAAAATCCTGATATGATTTTACCTTCGAGCAAAATAGTGATGAAAACAAGAAGACTGCAGTTATATTTATTTAGTGGCTTTGGGTAGCAACTGGAGGAGGAGATGGAATTAGATTGATTATCGATTTCACATGCTTATATTTGATGATGCTTATATACAACTCTCTTAATGTTTGTGCTTTGGTACAATGAATGAATAAGACTCTTCTTGATGTAAGATCAGTTGCATAAATGCTATCTCCTAATGCCGAGTAAATGAATTGATTGGTATGACCCGCAAGTGATCTGTGAAACTGCTCCTCGAAATGATTTTTGTCGAATGATCTCTCTGGAATGATTTCTCTCCTCCTCGAAATGCTCGTTTAATACTTGGACACATTTACAAACATACAGATATATATATATATATATATATATATATATATATATATATATATATATATATATATATATATATATATATATATTTACACACATATAAAATACTTTTTAACCCTTTTCTCTCCTGAGAAGTTTTACTGAAACGGTGCAATTTGGTCAAACGTTTTATTTCGTCTTCCTTAACAAAATAGAAATATAATATTGTGGTTGTAATTTGATGCTCACCGAGTGTCGTTACGATCGAGCAAACTCATTTTAAGGTTTTTTTTTGTAATCACATAATAATTAGTCTCATTCCCAGTTTACCTTTTTACCACCACTTTGGTCTTTTCGGGAAATCAAAATTGTAACGGTTCTAAAATATCCTGTTACATGTTACAATGTTTCATTTGAGTTTCTTTTTGTTTCGTTTCACAGTCATAAATTTATTTACATTGGCTGAGTGTACACATTACTACCTCATTGGTTTGTTTTTGCTCATATTGTGTGCACCACATGACTTCCCACTCAGAGAGATACTTAGTATCTTTAATATGGGATATATACATAGCATATACTAATGAACATATTAACACACATATATATATATAGTTTTACAAACGGATGTGCGTTCTATATTTGTGTGCGTTAATAAACCATATTCTATACTCTTATTTATATATTTACATCTTGATAACATAAGGAAATACAGAATAAAATGCATTTGGTTATTAGCTCACAATGAGTCTATCATTACACAACATGCTTTAAAAACAATGATAGCTCGGAAATCTTGCAAAGATTATTGTTTCACCAGAACGCGAACACCCATTTGTTGCATTATCATTATTTGTTTGATTGTTCGCTTCAGATTCGCTATTCTCTATTGAAATATCTTCATTAACTTCACTATCACTAATATCGTCAGGGATATTTACAGAGATATGGTCATTGTCGGAATAGTTATACTTATTTACAGAATTCTGATTTATTTGTGGCCTTCTAACAGGTTTTAGTCTGTCTATTGTCAAGGTTTCAGCACGCCCTTGAGGGAGTACTATTTCGAACACTGTGTTGTTTCGAGCGATAACCTTGAATGGACCAGCATATAGTGCTTTTAACGGCGTTCTTATACGATCCACACGTACCCAAACAGGCGTAGCGTCGCACAAGTCTTTAGGAATGAACACTTTTGTTTTTGCATGTAAGTATCCTTGAGACATTTGAGTGAAAACAATATGTGTCATTGTTTTCGCGAGAACAATTGAAAGGGCCGTGAATTATCCATTCTTGCTTACGTGCCATAATGGAACTCATCAAAGTACTATGTGCCCTTTCTCTAATCCGTTCGTGGATGGTCTATAGGCCGTTGTTCTCAGACGATGAAATTCAACGAGGGTCGAGAGTTCCTTAAAAAGTTGGGACTCGAACTGCGTTCCTCGATCGGTAAACACGTACAGAAGGACTCCAAAGCGGGAAATTCAGCCATCTACAAAGGATAAAGCCACCGTCGCCACGCTTATATCGGGAATCGGTATTGCTTCTACCCATCTAGTCGCTCTGTTAATGCATGAGAGTTATAGCGATTATTAGACGGGTAAGATTGGCCATGAGGTGTACACTGAGAAGGGGGTTCAATGATATCTATGTGTACGTTTTCAAATCTAGACGTTGTAACATTGATGGGGAGAACTGGGGATTTAGTGTGTCGATTTATTTTTGCAGATTGACATGACATGCATCCTCGCGTCTATGAGCGTATATCCCTGTCCATATAAGGCCAGAAATATCTAGTTTTAATTAATATAAAGGACTTTTTGATGGCGGGATGTGATAGATTAAGCAGTTGGATAAAAATGGCATTTTTTCAAACCGAAGGAAAGAACGGTCTGGGATATTGAGAGGAAACATCACACCAGAGGGTAATATCCTTAGTAAATGGAAATTGCTTAAGTTTACATTGGAATTTCTCGACGTTGCCATCTTTTGCTTGTTCTGCTACCAATGATTTAAGGTCAAGGGTGTTTATCAGGACTGCGTTGATGCTTCTCGACAGACAGTCAGCAAATACGTTATTTTCTCTTTGTATGTAGGCTATGTCGTTGATGTACTCCAAAATCACTGTCTAATTCCTTTGCTGTCCCTCACTTTTCGCACGTAACGGTGATGAGAAAGCGGAAATAAGTGGTTTATGATCCGTGCACAGAGTTACCTGTCAATCTTCGATCTTGTGTTGAGGAAAACCATTTCACCATTTGATGCGGAGCAGCACCCATCGCATATTGGGAACTATCAGTCACCAACAGATACGGAGAATCATTTGGAAGGGGATGTTTTAGCGTGATTGGTTCTACCAGGGCTGCCTTTGTATTATGGTATGCTTTGCATGCGGCATCATTCAATATGAGTTCTCGAGCTTTTGGATGCAGGCGTGCCAATTCCGTAAGCGGAGCGGCAATTGCAGCGAAATTAGGCATATTTCTTCAATAGTAATCTAACATGCCTAGGTAACGGCGTAATTCTTTGTAGTCGGTCGGTAACGGCATATTAGAGATTTCTGATTTTTTTGGGTGTTGGTTTTATTGCCCAGTCGCTGATATGATGTCCTAAGAATTCAATTTACCCTTTTCATGAACTCGCATTTTTCTATTGAAACACGAAGTCCGTTTTCGGCTAAACTTTTAAGTACCTTTTCTAAATCTTCGACGTGTCTTTCTTTGTTTTCGGAAAATATAAGAATGTCGTCGATATAGACTAATACACATTCTAAATCAAGGAATATACTCTCCATATAGGGTTGAAAAGTGCAACTGGCACTCTTCAAGTCAAATGGGAGTCTTAAAAATTCCCAAAGTACAAATGTAGTTATGACAGTGTTTTTTTATATATCTGCTTTCTTAATTGGGATTTGATGGTACGCTCTAAAAGGTCGAGAACGCAAAAATGGTTTAGCCGTGAAGATGATTAGCCATAGGTTGAATTCGAGGCAGAGGATAACGATCGGGCTTGCTGATCGCGTTAAGCGAGCGAAAATCACCCACCACTCTGTATTCTTTTGAATTTTTCTTTTGCACCATGTGAATCGGTGATGCCCATGGTCATCTCGAGGCCCTCACTACGCCCTCTTTCATTAGAGGAGCAAAAGTTGCTTTGGCAATTTGCAGCTTTTCCATAGAGAGGGGTCTTGAGTAAGCAAAATTTGGTGGTGAGCTTCCTGTATCAATGGTATGGAACACGGAATTTGGTGGAGGATTAACGACGTCTACTTGTTGCGAGTTGCATCTTGAGTTGTATTTCCGAATCCCTCTCTTGCATTTTTCGGGGATGTATAAAAAGTTATTGATAATTATGGACACTAACATGGCTTCTGATTGTTTAATTTTAGAAGATAACTTGGTGCATCTTTCTACTATAATGCCTTGAACACAGTCTACCAAAAGATCGTAATGAGCGAGAAAATCTGCTCCTAGAATCGGTGATGTTATATCCGCGAGAAAGAACATCCAATTGAAGGTATGGCGTAAACTGGGTATCAATATGTCTAGCATGACTTCACCGTGTACTTTTATCTTATCACCGTTGGCTGTATCAATATTTACACTCGAATTTCTCATGTCGCAAAACTAGTAGTACGAGGTTGATGGGAATAATTGAGGTGCCTGCGCCATTGTCTTTAAAGAATTTAATTTGATAGAGACAGTGATTAAAGTTGGCATACTAATCGTCGCAATAACTTCAGCACGCCTTACTAGTTTTCTGAGGGAGTAGGAGATGAGGGTATATATGATGGTAGGATTTCTATATTTTCTTCCTGTTTAGGACATTTGGACCATGGCCTGCAACGTTTCACCTCTGAAACAAAATATAAATGGGCTCGACATACTAAAGGCTTTTGATCGCTACTAAACGATTTAAGTCCTAGCGGTATGCTGTCATTACGCTATTTGTAAATTTACTCGTGCCAGTGTACGCGCCACTAGGCATTGACCGTGCCTTCTTCGCGTATTTGAAATTACGATTTGAATTATCGCACTGCCTATTGTGTTCACTAGCACTATCTTCGAGAATAAGACAAATGTTATTGTACTTACATGACCATATTAAGGTTTATAAAATGGCATTAGTTCGTCCGCCATTTTTCTATCTGCGTGAGTGTAAATTCCTTCTGCGTCGCGATGATCGGAGATGAGATTGAACGAATGTATGTCTCACCAAATCTTCCCCAACGCCGACTTGGAGGGCCATCTTTCTTAAATCTTCGGGGTAGAGTGGAGATAAATCTATCAATTTCTCGAATATTCAGGTTTAGTCCTTTCAAATAGGCTGATAACTTCAGTACTCAGCTTTGTATATTTTTGCGATGAAAGAACTGCGTTAGGGAGACTATCGACGATTTTCGCTGGTAGTGCTGCAAGGGTATGGAAGAATTTGGTGTATTCTCTGCTAATCTTTGAAATATAGAATTTTGCTTCCATGATTCGGAACCAACCAGCTACCGCTGCGTCGTTGAAAATCGGAGGGTTGGCTATGATGGAGTTTGCGGCTTCTTCTTGGAATATTGATTTGGTTGTTCTTGAATCCATCCTATATTTTTTTTTCACTCAACTTTCGATCACTAATAAAGGGTCACCAATTTATGGTGGTTTGGAAGATAAAAAGGATCTCTTTCGTTGGTCACCAGATAGATTTGATATTGCGCTCCCCATAAGATTGTTGCGAAACGTTGATCGTTAAACCGGATTTGGGTAATACGATAACGTTCGGAGAAATTATTACTTGCCCCCAAAAGGTAATGATGAATATTTTGGGCTGGGCGAGGAGCAGAAATCCTGATATGATTTTGCCTTCGAGCAAAATGGTGATGAAAACAAGACTGCATTTCTATTTATTTAGTGACTTTGGGTACCAAATGGAGGAGGAGTACTATTTTAATTTATTTTTGATTTCACGGGCTTATCTTTGATGACGCTTAAATACAACTTTCTTAATATTCGTGCTTTGGTACGATGAATGAATAAGACACGTCTTGATGTAAGATCAGTTGCGTAAATGCTATCTCCTAATGCTGAGTAAATGACTTGATTATTATGACCCGAGAGCGATATGTGAAACTGCTCCTTGAAATGATTTCTCTTTAATGATGTCTCTCCTTCTCGATTTTCTCGTTTTATACTTGGACATATTTACAAACATACAGATATATATACATATACAATACTTTTGAAAACCTTTTCTCTCTTGAGAAAATTTACTGAAACGGTGAAATTTGGTACAACGCTTCTTTTTTTTTTCCTTAAGAAAATAGAAATATAATATTGTGGTTGTAATTTGATGTTCACCAAGTGTCGTTACGATCGAGCTAACCCATTTTAAGGTTCCATTTTATAACCAAATAATAATTAGTGTCATTCCTAGTTTACCTTTTTAACGCGACTTTTGTCTTTTTGGGAAATAAAAATGGGAACGGTTCTAAAATATCCTCTTATATATTACAATGTTTCATTTAAGTTTCATTTTGTTTTGTTTCATACACATAAATTTATTTACATTGGTTGAATGTGCACATTACTACTTCATGGGTTTGTGTGTGCACATATTGTATGCACTACACATACTTTACAGTGAACACAGATCATTGGGCAGCAGTCTTAATATCTTAAATTTAGCGCTGGTAATTTTTTTCATATATTCATATGGTTTCCATTCCTCCACGTCAGCACACTTTTCCTTAACTAAAACTGCTCTTTATATACTCTGCAACACCGTTAACTGTTCAGTAATCCCTCATAATGTTCCTTTAAAAGCAGTCATTTTTAATCTTAAATTCAAATCAACACTTGATGTATACATATATATATATATATATATATATATATATATATATATATATATATATATATATCGGTCGGCCTACCTAAAATCACGCATGTTTAAAAAAAAATAATATCTCATTAACTTCCTACCTCTTCATGACAATTTTCATAAGCAAAATACTTTCAATCGTCCTTTTTCAAATGTAAGAAACGTAATTTAGATAGCTTTTACTGTTGTTTTGCACATCACAATATTAAAAACATGTGTAAAAAAAATGAATATTGAGTGTAAAGAAATAAATAACTAGAAATTTAACTTACCTACCGTAAATGATCGCTTGGACCACCATTTAGATGAATCACTACTCTAAGTCTTTTTTTCAACACACACATACCTTTTTTTACTTCATTAAAGTCAATTTCCTTTCATGATTCACGTATTTTGATTATCAATTCTAGTTCAGTTAATTTTTTGCTCCGACCTCGGTACACGTTTTCTTTAAGTAACTCCAAAATTAAATAATCCCTGAGGTTACAATCTGGATTTTACAGTGCCCACTCATTTTTAGATATTAATCTTGGCATATTACTAAATATAAACCCCTGTGTGGCATGGCTTGTATGCGAAGGTCCTCCACTTTGTTGCAAAATAAAGTCATTTTTTTTATACAAGCGACTAAACTCAGGCAACAACTTTGTTTTCAAGAGTTAAATTTTCTTTTCAGTATCAATAAAATTCTCATCTGTTTTGCTTATCCAAGAGACCCCTGGAAATTTCCTAACCTGTTTATAAAATCTTTTACAATTTGTTTATGCAGATGTCAAACTTTTTCTAGGCCGCTAAACAACATTATTTTGGCTGTTTAGCGAAATTTCTAAAGTGAAAACTTTTTTATCCGTGAAGACAAGATTTTTAACTTCAGCAATAGGGAAGTTATCAAGTAACTGTCTGCATTTTATTTTTCGTCTATCCTTAACATTACCCCTTTTCCTAGAATATACTATTCTTTTGAAGAGTTTTAACTATTGTCTTAATTATTCGTTCTACAGAATTCCTTCCAATATTCGAGAATTTAGCAATTGTTCATTGCGATAAATAACTTCCTGGTTTATTTTTTTGAGAGATGTTATCTTTAATATAAATCCCATTTCCTGGTTCTGAAGCTGTTTTAGGTCTACCGCTTCCTTATTTTCTGTTAGCGCTTCTCGTTTCGACAATCTTTTTAAGAGTCTTTCCACATTTTTACAAGAAATTCTCGTAATAGTCTTCTAGGCTTCCATCCCTTTTTAGAATAACAAGGTTTAATGATAATGAGATCTTCTTCTCATAAGTCTATAAATAAAGATATCCATAATATGGCATGTTTATTTCTGTAGGCTTTTCTAAGAAAGTGATAATTCCTGTATGATATTGTACAATAAAATAATATTTTGACATGATATTATTTTTTTTAACCATGTTAATATGTTTGTGAAGGGCAAAAAAAATATAAAGGGTATCTAAATTCCGTTAACTGCATTCGGAAAAGGAAGAAAGAAAGTATTTTTTCTATGAAAATTGTCATGAATAGGAAGAAGGTTACTGAGATATAAATTTTTAAAAACTGCCTAATTTTTGGGGGGGAGGGGGGTACCCGATATTAGTGTAGTTGGGTAGCAGTCTTTCCTGAATGCAAATTTTTGTTGAAGAACATTGTATATTTTGACTTAATTAATTTCCTTTGGCAACTTTCTCTTCTTCTAACTATCTTTTTTATTCCATCTTGTAGATTGTGGATTAGTTGACCTGTATTTATCTCTTTTAAATGAATGTGTTTGCTAAAAACCAAACTAAATTGCTGAGCTTTCTATCTTATTCGATCATCTTCGGAGCGTTTTTGATATGTTTTTGTCTCCTTTACCGATGTCATGAGTGGAGTGAGGATCTTACAGGATGAAAGAAAACGATTTTTTAGGGGTATTTATTCCGCCTCGGTTAAACATAACGTTAGAGGAAATGGACCAGTCTGGTGAGTTGGATTTTTAAAATAATTTTAATGTTCGATTCCAGCTTGTCGCTTGATTGTTGATGGCCGGCTCATCTTCGTATATTGATATGGCTTCTAAGATGTTCAGCCTAGCTTTATTAACCTCTTTCCTTTTAATAGCGGTGTTATCAACGAGCATATCTCTCGTTAGGTTAATATTATGAGCACTCTTCATATCATTTTTAGCGTCTCTAAAGTGTAGTGGTTGTCATGCCAATATATTTTGAGTTGCTATAAAGCTTACAGTTTTTATCAGGGTAGAAGAACTCGTAGGCTATGTTGGTTGACTTGAGGTTCGAAGAGTTTAGGCAAGTGTTGTTTTTCATCAGGAGATTGCTGTCTTTTTTTGTTTTATAATAAATGATGAGTTGAATATCTTTCGTTTGATTTTTCATCTATTTTATAGGCTATAAACCTCTGGTTTCTGTAATACACTTTGATGTTGTTGACTTCTCCCTGATTACTTTCAGTTTTATCCGTAGTTTTGCAATGATTATGGAAAGATGCCTCAATGCGGAGAGTGAATGCCCTGAAAGGTGTTAAATAAGCGTAATTGGCTCATACATTCGCCGAGCATATAAATGCGGCTCTATGTGGGAACTTTTCCACTAAATGTCATCACGAGTAAAACAAACACTCGTGAATAACGGTTTCTCAAACAGCATGAATGACAAACATGTCTGGTCGTTGCAAAGGAGAAAAGGTTAAGGGAAGGTTCTGAGGACTTCTCTAGCCAGACAGGTTAATTTACGTTCGCGAGAGCAAGCAAGCAATCTTAATCGAAGAAAGGTAGAGCTCAAGAAGAAAAAGAAAAGGAGAGCTAATTAAGTGGCCCCTCAAGAAACTAGACTGTTCCCCCTTCGTATTCTACAGGGGGGAACCAAACCGAATCGGTCGACGGTCATGAATACTAATTACTGAAAGATCAACGTCTCTATTCCACGACTCAACGAAACGCCCTCAGGTTGCGAGCATTTGCGATAACATGCAGGACGTGGAGAAGTTAGTTTCAGAAGAAGCCAAAAACATCTTCAAAAAATAGGACTGGAGGCGATCATCCTCTACGTGATTCTCGTTAAACGAACAATCATCCTACGATGGCTTGACCCCTTCTTAACGAGAAATCCTATGAGAAAATCAAGTCCGAGCTGTTGGATAAACAAAAATGAGCCAACATAACAAAAATAAAAATATTCGGCAAGACCAATAATATAGTTAAGGTCGTATTCTCGAACATTGAGATGGCTCACCGAGCAATAAATGATGGATTCTTAGGGTTTTACCTCAGGGTAGCCCCCAAACAAATAGAAACCCAAGAATATATCCCCATCGAGAGCTGTTTCAAATGCTAAGCGGTTGAGCAGCACCAAACCAAAGAATGTCCAGCGAAGGAGATGGTGTGTTCCCACTGAACCGGAATCGGACATGGTCGGAAAGAATGTAGAGCCGAAAGTAGGAAATGCATCAACTGCAGTGAAAAACACAAAGCCATGGCATTGAAGTGTTCCATCCGGACAAAAGCGATCCAGGAAAAGAAAGAGAAGCAAAAAAGGAAAAGGAAGCAAAGGCAAACTCCTAATTAGATGCAGCCACACCAAGAAACACCACAGAAACCGCGACAAAACTGGTCATGGCAAAGGAAGGGACAGGAATTATTGCTATGATTATGTTTGCCCACTTAGAAAACCTGGCTATCCCCGGCACGTTTGCAGACCAGCTTAATCAGCTTCTGCAAATGAGTGGAGTGAAAAAGAAGCTATTATTCACGCCGAACCCTGTGTCCAACGATATACTTAAAATTCAGTTCACCGAAGAGCACGTAACAGAAAAGACATAGGAAACAACAGAAAAAGAGGAATTTACAGAAGGAGAAGAAAGTGAAAAAAAAGAAACCCCAAGGAAGTCCTCAAAGTAGAAAAAACAGTGACAAAAGAAGAAAAAGGAAACGAAGAAAAATAAAACCCAACAAGAGAAGAAGAGGACGAGAACGAAGTAATCCTAAAGTACCTGGAAGTTCCCCGCACAGAAAAGAAGGAAAAACTGGAGATGGGATAATTCTTTAACGCAGAAAAAGTCTCCCTCAAAGTCTTTGGATCACCAGTAAACAGACCACCGAACTTACGGAATGCATAAGAATGGGCAAATTCAAATGGACCCGCGAAGGACCCTACTTACCGAAGGAAATATCAGAACTGCTGCAGGAAAGCACATTCTTCATACCGGACTCGTGCATCCATACTATGAACCTGAATGTTTTCAAGATAATTAAGAATGGACAAAAGAATAGCTCAAGAAGTGAGCGATAAAAAGTGAATAATAAAAAAAGTGAAAGCATAAGTGAATCAAAAGATGGGAATAAATTAAAGTGAAAATACGATAAATCAATAAAATAAAGTGAAAATGAATTATCAAAGTGAAATAATATAAATAGAATATACGATTAAAATAAAGTGTATAAAATATCGGTACTAATATGGAATAATATAAATAGAATGTTTTAAACGTTAAAACTGTGAAATATTAGAAAATGTAGAAATAAATAAAATAATCAAAAAACATGAATAGACTAATAAATGTACGTAAATTATGTAAAAATAATAGTGCATGAAATAATAAAGTGAATAAGTAAAGTCAAATAAATAAAGTGAATAAATTAAGGTGAAAAAGAAATACCAATGAGAAATAATATAAATAGAATAAGGCAAAATATAAAATAAAAGATAATAAAGTGTATAAAATTATTGGTACTAAAGTGAAATAATATAAATAGAATGTGTTAAACGTTAAAATTGAGAAAAAAATAATGTAATAATAATTAAATCACTCGAAGATAATAATTTTAAATGTACAAATAAATATCACTCAAAAATTATTATTTTAAATGTATAAAAAACAAATGAGATATAACAAAATAAATAATATGTAAACAATTTTATATGATAATTTGATAATAACAGAAATATATATAATAACTATGTAAATTGTATAAAAAGGATCCATGACCTCCACAGTTCCTGGAGTTTCGTTCTTCATACTTCTCGATGACAACTTTCCCTTCTCTACTCTCTTTTTTTGTGTGTATATTCTTTACTATTAATCTAAATTGTTTTGCTTATATGTAATTATATATGTAAAATACTCAATTCTGTAAACTGTGTTCTTTTTTTTCTTTTTTTTAATTCTTTCATCCTGTCAGATCCTCACTCCACTCATTACATCGGTAGAGGAGGCAAAAACATATCAAAACGCTCCGAAGATGATCGAATAAGATCGAAAGCTTAGCAATTTAGTTTAGTTCTTACTCGTACCAAACACATTCATTTAAAAGAGATGAATACAGGATAAGTGACCCGCCATCTACAAGATGGAATAAAAAAGATAGTATCAAGAAGAGAAAGTTGCCAAAGGAAATTAATTAAGGCAAAATACACAATGGTCTTCACCCAAATTTACATATATATATATATATATATATATATATATATATATATATGAGACGCCGCTCGATCGGTTCGTGTTGTGCGGTGGCAAAGTTGTGTGCTCGTAACTAACGGTCATTTACTCGTAAGCGAAAACTGCCTGGCTCACGTGGTGAAACCTTTACTTATTGTAAGTATATGATATTATATATCATATGATAGGATGAGCGCGAAACTTTTCTGAATAGGCTTTCACCACACAATAATAATAATAATAATCATCATCAAGTAGAGATATTATGTGCTAGAATATACGACTTTCAAGCAATTTGCATTTGCATATATTTGGGACAGGACATTTTATTCTTGGCGACTCCAGGTATTTAAGCTAGTATATGTATATATATAAGATCATCTGCAAGGAATTGGTCAAAATGCCTGTTTAAAATAGTTCGAACTACATTGGCCTGCATGAACAAGCAGAATTATAAGATTACTAGTTGGAAAGTGTGTGACAGATTTATAAATTTCATAAAGGTGGTACGGTGCAGAGCGTGACTCTTAATCTCTTTGTAAAATGAAACGCAAAGCAGATGTTATTAGTGGTAATAAGAAAAAAATGCAATTTAGCGCACCAAAGACCAACCTGTGAATAATGTAGCAGAATGTGCAGCTCTATCTACATCTATGTTCATACGAGTTCTTCTACATTTCAAAACTTCTGGTCTGCTGGAAATGCCCTGCATAATTGTGGCAGAAAGACGATACTGACAGACCTAGACTGCCGTAGTGTTTTAAACCTTGTAGAAAAAACTGCTTCCTTTTAAGGTAGGAATTGCTGCAAGACGTCAACGCCAATCTTTCGGCACCCTTTTCTAAAAAAACCTCAACGGAGAAAGGCATAGCTTGAACATATCGAGCAGAGTGGCAGGCCATATCCGTTTGTTCACATCTTCTCACACTATTTTCTGGATAACATGGGTGAGAGGACAGAAAGACTGGACCTTGGAAGATTGGAAATGCGATATCTGGTCAGAGGAATCCCGTTTCAGCTATTTATGGGAATTATGCAATGCGATGTGATTATCGTAGACCTTAAGAATCAGTAAGAGAAGACTACTTGCAGGTTGGGGTTGAAACTGGATGAGGTTCTGTGATATTTTGGGTGTGTGTACTTATGCGGAAATAGGTGGTTTAGTTGAGGAGAAAAACATTTTGGACCAGTATGCCTACATCGAGCTGCAAAATAGGAAGGTTTTGTTGTTTACGCTTTATCTTTTTTGGCAGAATGTAACAGTCAAATCCTTATCCTTCTGATGACAAACCCCCTGTTTAAAGGGCTGTGATTGTTACTGACCGCCATAATGAACATTCCAAAGCATTCTCATATCTAAAATGTACTGAATAATCTCTGTTGACCAAACAATCGTGTGCTCTCACTTAATTCTGATTTATGACCTAACGAAGTTTGAAACTTTCAATAATTTACAAAATTAATCTTGGAGGGCCTTGGCAATTATATCATTCGAAAGAGAATGTAAAACAACATAAGAGATCAAATTTCGTTACAATCGACCTAATAGATTTGATGTTATTGCAATAACAAAAAAAATTCCGAAGAAACCTTTGAAAGGACTTTGGCACTTAAATATTTCAAAAGAAAATGTAAAACAATATAAGCCTTTCAAATTTCGTTAAAATCATTCAAATACTTGTAATGTTATTGGCGCACGAAAGTAATTCTCGGGCTAACTTTGGAAGACTTTAGGCAATTATATCATCCGAAACAGAATGTAAAAAAAACATAAGGGTTTTGAATATCGGTAGAATTTTCCAAATAGTTATGATGTTATTGGCAAAACAAAATAATTCCTGGGTTAAATTTAGAGGACCGAAGATTATATCATTCAAAGAAAAAGTAAAACAACACAAGAGTTTCAAATTTCGTTAATATCAGCCGAATACTTATGATGTTATTACCAAAACAAATAATTCTCGGGATAAACTTGAGAGGAGGTTGGCAATTATATCATTTAAAAGAGAATGTAAACAACATGAGGGATCAAAATTTCGTTAGAATCGAGTGAATAGTTATGATGTTATTACCAAAACAAAATAATTCCCGGGCTAACCTTGAAAGGGCTTTTGCAATTATATCATCCAAATGAAAATGTAAAAGAACATAAGGGTTTCAAATTTTGCTGAAATCGGCCGAATAGTTACAATGTTATTAAAAAAACAAAAAAAAACAGGGACAAGCAAAACGTGGAACGACTCACATAGAGAGATATAGAGTCGCTCACGACTAGACTTGCGCACGACGAAATTATTATCGGATCTGAACCCCAATGAAATTGTATGGGATTACCTGGAACACCGTGTTAAACTCGGGGATGGCATCCAGGCAATTTCACTGAATTGCACTATTATTTTATATGAGTGAGATATTGCACGCTATATATATATATATATATATATATATATATATATATATATATATATATATATATATATAAAGAAATAGCAAATAAGAGGAAAATGTGATTTTGTCCGGATTTTTGTTTATCAAGTCTGGTTTCTAAAAAGATACAAGTTCGTGTCATATATTTAACTACTTATTGCAATGACAAAATTCGAAAGTTGAACATGGGTATGTTTATTCTAATGCTAAAAGGAACGTGGCTAAGGATATATTTTTTGGCATCTCCTTTTAAAGCTAAGCTGCACCAAAATCAGAGAAATGGCTACAATTTACAGCCCTAATTGGCTTTGCTGTCAATGTTTTGACAGTGGATTTGTTGTGAGAGGCTTTAAAGCTTATGCTCATTCAACATTTTAAAAGCAAACCTTTTCGATAACCTGCCATGTCAAGTAAAATCCTTCATTTGATTCTCTAATAACAATCCAGTTAGCGAAAGAAATATAAAAAATATTAACTTATATAAAATATAAAATAAATGCTCATTCACAAAGGAATTAAGAGTATCGAGATGTATCAAAATTGAACAACGTTTCGTCATACATCACGAAGACTCACTTTAAATCATAAATTAATATTTAACAATCATTGTCATCTGTGACGAAAATGTGATTCAAAAACTTTTTTACAATATGTTTGTTACTTAATAGTTTAAAGGAATTTTGAAAATCTGATGTGGTCCGTAAGGGCTCAAAATCTAACTTAATAATTATTTGTTTGTTTTAATTTCACTATTATTTGAAATTTGTTGTTTAAGTTGACCTTGATTAATATTACTTGGTATGAAACATGATTCATTAGATTTTTTATTATTATAATAATCCACTAAAGTTACAAGTGAAAATCAAAGTTTTTTCTTAAATATATACATAAGTGTAATCCCATATCTTTGTCAATAAAACCATTATCAAACACTTTCCCTTTCTTCTATAAAATAAATATAGATTTGCAGTAAATTCTACCGAATTTTTATCTTAAAACTCCACATCCATCATATCTCTGATTTTTCATACATAAATAATCCAATTAATAACATAAAATATCCTCTGAGGGTTAAGTCATCTATTCGTTTTTTTAATTTCATTTTATTATTGAAATAAATAAACTAGCAAACACTAAACCTTGAGTAATATACATTTTATTTTTCCTTCGCTAATCTTCATTAATCAAGGAAATTTAGATTCAGTGGTCAATCTTGGATTCCTTCTTTACATTATCCTTTTCTCTAGGCTCACGTTGTACCAAATGAATAAACAGTGATTGTTACATTGCGTTTCATTACTTCTCATGAATCGCTCAATCTGAGCCGCTGCCTTCTTAATAGGTCTGCCAAGGTCATGAGTGCCAAGAAAGAACATTGAACTATACTTTGATGGGTGTAAATATGGCCAATGGATTGTATGTTCCTCAAAAAAGATCCTAATTAAGGATGAGTGACATCGGAATTTATGACACAATGGATGAAAAGAGAAATTAGAACTAGAATTTAATTATGGAAAGGATTGTTGCAAATTTTCCCTTTTTGCTTAGAATTGTTTCAGGCAATTTACTGATTAAACTAAATGTTGTTGATTTATCATTTTCTAAATAGCTTACATGAATAGTGGAATGGATAAAAAATGTGTAATTTGAAAGAATAGAGTGGAAGGTGCAGAATAATGAATAATGAAACTGATAGTTAGCTTAAGTGTTTACGGAAAGAGTCTAGGATTGGGCAAATAACTTTTCTTAGTATTTCTCCCATTTTCTAACGCTCGTGAGTAACTCAATAATATTTAAATTCAAAATCCGGGCTTTGGGATAACGGTTTTGGATTCACAGATTTTTCGACTCTGAGGCTTTGAACACTCCATACCGCCCCGACAATTGAAATCGTGAAGTTTGTTATAAATTTACAAATGAAGGAAATCTTTTTTATAAATTTCCCTTTTGAAATACACAAGAACCATCTGTAGTCGATTTATATCCATCAAAGACAGAGGATAACTGGTTTATCCACCCTTCTTAGTTAATGCGATAAGAGTAGTAATTTAAAATTAAAACATCGATTTTCTTGCTCTGAAGAGCTCAGTCTTTAAAACCAAAAATTTAAAGACTCCTGCAGAAATTAAATCAACATAACAAAACTATAAGGTATATCTATGTTACTAACCTTGTAACCGCATCTCGTAGGGACGGACAGAGGTGGCTTAATAAGAGGAAGTCGCCTTTGAGTGCACACCCATCCATCGCGCTATCGCGGTAAGTAAGGTGTTGATTATGCGTATTCCGACGATATTCAAGCCGGTTCTTTCATATTTTAACTCGGCTCTCTTTGCTCCACCGTCACCCGAAAGGGGGTGGATGATGCAGCATGATAACAAACTTTGCTACAACTAAAACCTGGAAGAAACGCACCCCTCTCCATGTCCCAGTGCTCGCAGTTCAACACTCTCCTGGCGCTAATGCCTGTATAAGGACTTTCGGCTATATTTCTTCCAGTATTCTCACTTTTTATACTTACACTACTTTTTTATTGATCTCTCATTGCTAACTTTCCGCATGGTAGAGCCTCGTTGCTCTATTGCTTTAAATCCAAATAAAAAATTGGCCTACCTCTTAGAGGCTTGGAAAGAGAAATAAAGAGTCAAGTCAACGCAATCCCCAATCTAAAAATACCATCTGCTTGAACAAAGAAAACATCTAATCATTTTTCGGCTCGCCAATATAGCAGCTTAGCAACCTCACCTACACTTCGCCACGAGAGTCAATGCAACTTCTAAACAACTTATCTAAATGATTGACAGTTAATACTAAAAACGGATTGTCTACACATTAGTCTTCAGATGTGTGTCATGTACCTTCCCCAAACACTTAAACAGAGTTTATACATAACCCCATTATATACTCATCCTCTACACACCAACAAGATGCGTCGAATATATGAGTCATGTAATTAACTATGATCTCTTGTCTTTTCAGAATTTCATTTCTTTTGTATTTCAAAAGGAGCGAGTTTTATTTGATGCAACTCTAAACTTTTATGATAATTAATCTCTTATTGTCCGTGCTTAAACTCAAAGAGATCAATAATTTGTTCTGCCATGGCTGCACTCATTTAACATGCTGGTCGCGATTGTTGATGATAGGTACAAGTAAAGTATACTTATCTCAAAGGCTGTCAATGTTGGCTATAATATTTTTACAATTAAGGTGAACAATTCAATACAAAATAAGTGTAAATTCCCTTGAAACTATCGAAGCGCCATTTACGGCACAATTATTTCGCACGTGTTAACCTCGAAATGGAGAAAAATATGACAATACAAGATATTTTTTTGGTTTGAATAAAGGAAAATGTTTAGGGTAATAAAAACTCTCTTCTGTTTATATTGGTTAGAAAGGGCATAGAATATCAGGTTTTCGCAGATTGGCATTAATATTTATTATTATCATCTCATGAATCAATAAACCACCCCTTCCCCCCCAAATATCCAGTGATGACACACCGCTGAATTTTACCGCATTTCTCTTGTGGTTAAGAGAAATTCGTCTCCCTACATATGTTCCGAGGTTCATCGTTTATGTTTTTGTGAAAGAAGATAGAATATAGAGTGGAAGAATAGAATTTTCTTGGTCCATCTTCTTTCATTCCGTATGGCATTTGCTCAGTCCAATTCTTGTTAATTAACGAGTTTACTATATGAAAATTTTGAAAAAAATCTTGAGTTCAGGCCATCTAATACAAAAATAGAATTGATACTATAAATCTTTATATAAAGGAGAATGAGGAGACAGGATGGAAAATGAGTCGGGCGAGGTCATAAACAAACATTACAATTATCGTTAAAAAAGTTTTTACATTTGCTTTCCCCTCCCCCCCAACCAAATACCCCAAAAGAGATAGAGCACCTACCAATTGGCAAACACTTAAATTTCTAAATTTCAATGTTAAGTATACAAAAAGAATTGCAAATTAACACGACCCAGGGCCACAAATTCTGCGACGCTTAATGATAATAATAGAAAATTTATAACACATATGATTTTCTGATGTTTTAAATTATGCTCCTAGTTTTGGAAATATTTTTTTACTATTAATGCTATTTCCAAAGTATTTATTTTGAGAGGAATAAACATATGGTTTTCAGTTTGTATCCCATTTTTACTTTTTCCAGATGCAATTATGACTTCCTCAGAGAATTTCAATTAGAAATGGTTCAGGTGATCGAACAAGAATAAAATATACCAAAAGATTATCTGCAATGAGAAAGTATAGGCTCTGAAAGCAACGATGGCATTGACCTACCCCAGTGAATTTGGAGGAAGTTCAATCTGTAGCATTTACTCTGAATGAGTGCAAAGAAAGTTATTGGATTTGAGGTTTTATTATAGTAAATAATAATTTAACAATATCTGTCGTGTAATGTCCAGATTCTCTCTCCCTTTCTCTCTCTCTCTCTCTCTCTCTCTCTCTCTCTCTCTCTCTCTATATATATATATATATATATATATATATATATATATATATATATATATATATATATATATATATATATAAATATATATAAATATATATAAATATTTATATAAATATATTATATATATATATATATATATATATATATATATATATATATATATATATATATATATATATATATATATATATATATATATATATATATATATATATATACGTAGGTAATTCGGGGCTTTGGGCCGAAGTTGGTCGAAGACCGTTAGGGAAAGGGGAAATTGTCATGAGTCAATTGGGGAGGGTTTTCAAAAATCTTCAAGGACTATTGAGCAGATTGTTTAGTTTTGCGTTAAAGGCATTTCATAGATGAATTGGAAGGAGGTAAGTTCTTGAGCGAATGGGTTTCGATATGATTGGTCTCTTCTGAAGGGGGGCAAGTTCAACACGCTGTTTTGCCGTGGTTTTCTGGCAGATGTCACAGGATTGGAGGTATTCCGAAATGTCAACTGCAGCAAAAAGCCAGTAGAAATACCGAAAGAAATCCTCTGACCAATTTTATCGTGGCTAAAGTGACCAGAACACACACTATCGTGGGAAATTTTAGGACCAGAAGGACATGGGGCGTGAGTCTCGGGGTTGGCTCCATCTATGCAAGCACGATATATCAAGCCTTCTTTCACAATATAAGAGGCTGTCTTCCCACCACGGACTGATTCCTGCTCCAGGCACCGAGATTTTTCCTACGAGGGAAGGAGATTTTGGCACTCTTTCTGTCTTTGAGCGAATTATTTGCTTATAGCGCCGCTGAAATTCGAATCTAAAGGAGTTTCAAGGGCAGCGGGCGTCTGGGATTCCTTCTCTGCCAGAGCTGTCCTGATAACGGGCTGAGCCACAGGGTTAGATGAGACTTGGGGACACTGTCCTACCAAAACGGAACAGAATTGGATAGGGGCTGCCACAACTTTAGCCCATCCGGAAAAGTACTGACACTCCAGGTCATGGTTTACAATGGCGAAGCGGTTTGCGCGTCCCAACTATTCACGGCCTACCGCAAACTTTTTGTGATAGGGAGCCACCGGAGGTAGAAGTTCATTCGATACAATGATACAATTACACCCGGTATCGTGGACGAGGGTGGAGACTCAGCACCCATTAACGCTTGTGTTTTTAAACTTAAGACTTGCTGGAGAACTCTTGTCAAAGAGGAAATTTACATGGTGCCCTGCGGCACCCGGATACTAGATTGGATCTGGGGTTTCTGGCATCGACAGAGGGGGAGCGGGAGCAGCATTCACCCGGTGGACTTGGTGACTAGGATTACCACGGTTATGTGAATTTGGGGGGAAATTTTGGCACATGTAGCCTTTGTCACCGCAGGCAAAACATTTGATTGGTCTACGGGGAAAAGTCGATGCCGGGGGATTAGTTATGAGGGTGGCTTGACATCACAGGGTTCCGATGCAGGAAAATTATGGGCTTAAAGAGGCCCGCAACCTTGGAGAATTCTGGGGAGTTCTTAGGAGGGAACCGCGAATTATTAATTTTATTCTTGGGGCATGAAGGGGGAGGCTTTTTATTTTCCTTCGGGCATAAGTTGTGACAGGCTGCATAGGTATCTGCTTCTTTTCTGCACTCTTTGAAGGAGTTGCACTGACGATCCTTCACAAAGGAGCGGACCTTTGGTGTTAGGGACACCAGCAACTGATCCCGTAGAACAAAATCTACCGGGGACTCATAATCGTGGTGTATTTTCAATGCGTCTAACCCAAAATTAAAATTACGGGAAACAGTATATACAAAATGACGGAAGGTCATATTTGGTTGGATGCGGGCTTGGCGAAATTTGGCGTGATAGAAGTCAAGCTTCATATTATACGCCATGAGGAGTTCCGGTTGAGGGTGTATTGATTTACCGTAGTGTCTGAGGGCAGCGTTACGCATACGTCTTGGAGCGGCGAGCTAAGGAGGGGAAGAAGATTAGAGACACTGTTCGTCTCAGTGTCCTAATGATTAACTTCCAAAATTTCTCGAAGTGAGTGCAAAAAGATTCGAAGTCCTCTATTTCTTTGAACGTGGGGAGTTTAACAGAGGCGGATTGATACGCTTCTATACGGACAGTTATTGAAAGGGTTTTGAGCCGATTCCGATTTAATTCTAATTCATATTGGCGAATTCTCTTGCGCTCTTCGCTGTCTCTATCTCTAATCTCTTTTTATTCAGCTCTCTCTTTTCTCTCTTCTTCCTGTATATAAGTGACAAGGTCTTTGACACTTAAACCGAGGGATTTTCCATGGAGTTTAAATCTCTTGAACGAGGACATTTTGTTCTTAACACGCCGCCCCGTGTTATGGGCCGTCACCACAGGACGGAGGAAGCTTGGTTCACAAATTACTGTCACACGGAGGAATATGCTTGTTTAAACGTGGAAGCTTTGTTATCCAAATACTAACACTAATATATTATAAGATTAAACAAATCAAAAAAAATAAAAAATGGACTCTTTGTGAGATGAAAAGGGCTCAGACTCTACTAATCCTGGGGGATTAAAGTGACCATGGGAGAAATTCTGTCGCCTAAATATTTTCCTATTAAAGGTTTTCGGTCCAAACACACATCCAAACACTACATAAGTGTGAATAAATATGGCAGGGTTTTTTCCTGTTTTGTTTTGTCTCTGCAACTCAAACAGTACTCATCTTTGAAAATTACAGTTAAGTTAAAGGGTTGCCTTTAAAAAATCTCTATAAAGACATTTTAAAGACCCTGACACACATGATCACCAGATTTTAAAAATAGAGTAATGCATATATATATATAAGTATATGTCGTGGAATGGTCAGACTCTCTTTTTTTTTTTTCTCTCTCTCTCTCATCGGTACTTGGGGCTTTGGGACGAAGTTGTTCAAAGACCGTTAGTGAAAGGGAAAATTGTCATGAGTCCAGTGGGGAGGGTTTATTATTAACCTTGCGGGGTCCTTTTAAAACAAATATTTTAAGCTGCAAGGTGGCCAAAGATTAACAGGTAGCTGGTACGCGTTGGAGTTGCAAAAGAAAGACAATGACGAAAATATATCTTTACAATAACGAAAATTATATTTATATTGACACAAATATTGGGTTTAAAGGGAATGGTCGCAAGGGCCGGGGTTAAATGCTCACACGATATCAAGGTAGCCAAATTAATGGATTAAAAAGGGAAGATTCAGTTTGGTGATTTAAAGGGGGATTTTAAACCTGGGCGTTCACACAAATAATGGAACAATGGGGTAAGCCAGATTCAAGATCAATCTGCCGGCGGCAACGGTTACGATTACCTAATGTGCTCGTTGCCGAAAAGCGGCCAGTTGGGGTACGATGATTGCGACAGAAGAAGTCAGATTACCTCTTGCTTCAGATGAGGGTGCACTTGTCGAACCTTCGGAGTTGGGAATCCTCTTCAGACACTTACCGATTGACTTTGGCTGAGTTCACGGATCGATTTAGCCTTTGACTCCAATTGAAATCGCCCCGGGGGGGAAGCCAAGCGTCCTTCAGCTCGTTTGCCTGAGGAAGTGGGAAGTCTAACAGTGTTGCTTATTAAACTGAGTCGAAGCATTATATAGGCGCCAGTTAGATTTTGCGAAAAAGTTGCCGACTCCTTCGGGGAAATGGGGAATCGTGATAACGTTGGTTTGGAATGTCCAACCGACTTCAATCTTCGTGTGGAAGGCCAGAATATTTGGGGAAAGGCGGCCGTGGGACACGATGAAATCGGTCCCTAGGCAAATACAGCTGGGCGTGTGATAACGGCGTAGACTTACCTCCTTACCCAGGATCAGCCATGCTTACACAGCTTCATGCGGCCATCTCAGGATCTACGTGGGTACAGAAGTGCCCGTGGTCGCCCTTTAATCTCATTCTGCTACATTATCAATTAACTATCTCAAATAATATAGTAACAAAAAATTCACTTCAATGATAATTGACAATGAAATTTTTTGGGCAATTTATTAATTGCACTGAATAGATCACTTTTGGGGGCCATACAGCAAAGATTCTTTTGGCTATATTCTGAGGCCATGTATACATAAAAAACTCAAGGCCCACCACAAGAATTAAACAGACTTTTAAAAAAGTTTCTTTCACTGAAGGTCTTGTTTTTGGTATTCATAACTTTGTCAGTAAAAAAAATAGGATTTCTTGTTATTACACAGTTTATTCAGTGAATTTTTTTCTATTGTATGTATATTGTAGAAAGGTTTAGAAAAATTATGCTTTTAATATAAGTAGAACTACTATCAAATTAGGGAAACTATTTCATGTGCATCAAATTACTTCTTTAATACCATTTTAACGTTTATATGAGATTTGGCAAAATGTAAATTGCAAGTTTCCATAAATTAGTATTTAGAAAAGAAAAATATGAAGTGGCAGGTATAAAATTATAGGTATCGTCGGAGTTTTTCATAATAGATCTAAATAAATTTTAGAGTTCAGATAATTATCAATGTAGTCACCAGATGCGCAATGCGGAGATGGGGACATGGAAGAGGATCTCATGAAAATTGGGTAGAGATAAAAAAAAATGGGCCGGAATGGAACTCCTTCCTGATGGGTTTTAGGTTTTCTGTATAGTATGCCAGGATATAGCACCACCCTTTAATTCCAGTGATATTGGGAAAAAACTAATGTCCATAAGTTTTAAGTATTTTTATAACTTTAAGTATAAAAATTTTCTCCTATAATGCCTCCTGGTGAAATATCTATACTTAAATATCCCGTCGCTGATAAAACACGTATAATCTGTAAACCTCATAAAAGAAATGGTGTTATTATTATGGATCAGGAAGAATACACTGACAAATTGATGGCCACACTTTCAGACAAAAGTAATTTCAAAAAGTAAAAGATCCCATTATTCAAACTTTGATTCATCCTTAACTCTAAAATTTAACTTGGTGAATTTTTGAAATTTTTGAAAATGTATTTTTGCTTAGTGGACAAGTAACCTTTCATGTTTTTTAGTTTAGGTTTATTTGAAGCTTTTATTCGCACGGGTGTTATTTGTATGTTTCTAGCTTTTATCAAAGTTCTTTCTAAGAGTTCAGAAAATATAAATATAATTATCGAAGGATTTGGAATGAAAAACATGCAAATCGTGAAGTTCAAAAAATGTATTAATATTAGGGGTTTGGCGCTTTTTTACTATCATTTCGTATATAAAACAAATTCAGATGAAAAAAGAGATCTGACGAAGGTTTTTCTATCTAATAAACCAGGTAAAATAACTTAAAAAAAAGGTTTCAGGGTGTCTATGTTGAAAAAAGTGTTTGGAAAATTCTCAACCATATATAAATCTTCGAGGGATAAAGATAATATAATAAAAGGTAAAATAACTTTGAAAAAATGGTTCAGGGTATCTATGTTGAAAAGGGTGTTCAGGGTGTTAAAATAAAGTCTAAAAAGGGGATTAAAAAAAGCGGTTTAGAATAGCAAATAGGCTCTAGGCCACGGGCCGAAGGAGTGCCTGTGGAACCAAGTTCTTTCTGTAAGAAAGAATAAGGAAGTATGGCTTGTATACATAAAAGATCGTATCAATAGATTTTATCCAAATTGAAGACGAGCAAATATATATAAAAAGATATAGTATACCAGGCAATAGCACGACCTTTTAATTTCAATGATGTTAAGAAAAAAGTAATGTCCATAAGTTTTAAGTATTTTTATAACTTTAAGGCATATAATGACTACACCATAACTAATTCTCGAAAACCTTAAGAAGAACTGTGCACCCTTTCGGACGGTGCTGGCATCATAATGGTGAGATATGACGTCGAAAACATATTCACAAATTCTCTGCTGAATGAAACAATCGAAATTTGTATAAGCCCTCATTTCAATTGTTGTCAAAATGTAATTACTGCTTCTTAAATAGACAAGGCAGGAGAGTGCGGCTGCAGGTCCTGACTTGTCATAACTTGTCCTAACACCCCCACAAACAGCTATCCCCTTTCCTCTGTTTTGCCCTACCGATCGCAAAACTTATTGACCGCCCCTCGAATTATACATTTTGCTTAGTTCCCGATACTTTGGTAAAAAATCAAACGACTTTGTAAATGAAATTAATAAGACTTAATAAATTCTTGCCAAACCTCGACCCCAAATTCATGTTAAAGATTGAGCACAATATTGAATCCTATTTCAGCTATAAGGACCAAATTCCGGAAATTCCCTTGCCGCTCCTCTTAATTTATAAATATAGTTGTAAATCTTGCGATTCATCTTATATTGGTTCGACGGGGCTGATTCTAAACAATCAGACCCCGTCGTCCATACGAGATCACATCAAAGTATGCAATCCTTACGATGGTTAGGTTCTTAAATGTATACTAAGTTGTTCATATTTTTATAAATCTGAAGGGATTTTATTCTTGATAATGTTATGCTTAGTCTTAAGTTTTAAGTTTCTGCCCTAAAAATCACTGACTTATTTTGGGCCCATAACTAATATTTGTATGTATATACATATATACGAGTATGTATAAGTACTTATTGTAACTTGACATTAAGATTTAAAATGTAATCTGTATATACTGTACATTGGATTAATATGGAATAAATAAATAAATAAATAATAAAGTCTGAAATTAATACGGATATTAGAATCACTTTACATCCTAAAACATAAACCTAATCCATCCATAACCCTATATTTTAAGAACGAGATTTTTGAAAGGTTTGAAAAAGATTTTTTCTTTTAGTTCGGTTTTCACCTAAGTAGATTTAATTTTTTTATCAAGGTTATTTCTAATTTACCTTTATAATATCAAAAATTAAAATGAAGTTCAGAAATAAATATAAGTATTGAATTTTTCTGATTTTTTAAACTAAAAGAACTACAAATGGTGGGGTTAAGAAAATTTCTTTAAATTTTGGCATGGAAATAATTAAAGCAAATTTAGATGGAGAAAAAAAAGAATCATGATAGGTCGTAGGACACAAACCGAAAGTCTGCCAGCGAAGCGCAAGCTCCTTCTGTAAGGAGGAGTGGCGAATCTGTTCCTCTTGTTTAAATATAAATCAAACTGCATCCAATCTTTATATTGTATCATGAATTATTCTTTTTTATTTTTCTATTGAGCAGCTTATCCTAGGGTTACACTATTTAATTTTAGTATTTTATGACAACTAGAAAGTTTGACGCTTTATGATCTTAGTTTCTTAGTGTCGATGATGAGGCAGGGACCTCGAAACGTTCAACCCTAGACAAATAAAGGTGCTTTTATTAATATCGTCATTGGTTTTAACCTTCCTATATGAATATATATATATATATATATATATATATATATATATATATATATATATATATATATATATATGTATATATATGTTAAGGATAAATAAGCAGGTTAAATTTAAATTAATTTAGGAAGTTCATTATTATATTAAACTTCTTGGTACTGACGTTTCGGGTAGGAACCCATTCTAAAAGATATGAGATTATAAATATATACAAACATAAGAATTTTTTAGATAAGTGATCAGATATTTATAAATTAATTATATGAGAAATGGGGAGCAGCAGAGGCGGTAATATTCAAATTATAAAAATGCAGGGCTTTTAACTATTAATGAATAGGAAATATGTTTTTGTTCTTAAAATAAAACTGAGATTAAATAGTTTTGGCTGTCTTGATTGTTGCTCTATTTTCTTGGTAATGATATAATTGTCATAGTCATCCCAAAGTTAGCAAGTAAATCATTTGTTGAAAACATTATATGTAACTATTCGGCCGAATCTAACAAAATTTACAAACCCTTATGTTGTTTTCCATTTTCTTCCAAATGATATAATTTCCAAAGTCATGTCAAAGTTAGAGATGGAATTAATAGGCAGAAACTTTATAACGTTTCCGCAGATTCTAACAAAATTTAAAAGATTTATATTGTTTTACATTCAATACTAAATGAAATAATTGCTAAAGTTCTCGGAAAGTTAGCCAAGGAATTATTTGGGAACAACCTCATACTTATTATGCCAGTTCTAACGAAATTTAAAACCCCTATGTTATTTTGCATTCTCTTTCGAATGTTTTAATTTGTCAAATTCTTCCCGAGCTTAACCAAGGAATTATGTGTCACAAGCCTTATTAGTATTCGTCCGAATCGAGCGAAATTTATAAACTCTATTGGCGTTTTGAATTCACTTTCGAATCATATTATTGCTACAGAACTCCTAAGGTTAGCCGAGGAATTAATTGTTAATAACATCATAACTATTCTTCCGAATCTAACGGAATTTAAAACCCTTATGTTATTTTACATTTTCATTCCAATGATATATTTTCAAAACCTCCAAAGAGGGGGCTGGGTAATTATTTGGCAATAACTTTATAACTTTTCCGTCGATTCAAACGAAATTTCGAAACCCTCATCTTGCTTTGCATTCTCTTTCGTATGATATAATTCATTAAGTCCTCTCATGGTTAGCCGGTGAATTTTTTGGCAATAACTTTATAACTTTTCGGCTGATTCTACCAAAATCTAAAACTATTTGGTTGTTTTATATTCTCTTTTTAATGATATTATTGTTAAAGTCCACCTTAGTTTAGGCAAGTAATTATGTGTCAATAACATCATAAGTATTCGATCGAGTCTATCGAAATTTTAAGCGCTTATGTTGTTTTATAATCCCTTTTGAATAATTTATTTGCAAAACTCGTACTCTTGATTGCAGGGAAATTATTTGGAAATAAGTTCACACTATTTTGGCAGATTTTAAGAAAGTTTAAAACACTTTTAATTATTTATATTCTTTTTCAAATCATATATTTGCAAAGGTTCTCCCAAGATTACTCCGGGAATTATTGAATAAGTGAGAACACGTGACTTTTGCTCTGCAGATCTAGTTCAGTCAGTGGGGAATAATTATCTCACTATGTCGTTCGGGTCTCGTTTTGATTTTTTTGTTTTACTAAAAAACATCACAACTCTTAGCCTGATTCTAACAAAATTTAAAACATTTATGTTGTTATTCATTCCCTTTCAAATAATATATTGCCAAAACTTTCCTAATTACCATAGAAAATATGTGGCAATAACATACCTTATCCGCTGATTCTAAGAAGTTTTAAAATTCTTATGTTGTTTGACATTCTATTTCGAATAATATAATTGCCAAAGTCCTCCCAAGCTTATTCTAACGAAATTTGAAAGCCTTGTGTTGTTTGAAATTATCTTCTTAATAATATTATTTCCAAAGTCCTGCCAAGATTAGCCGGTAAATTATTTTGCAATAACATCGTAACTATTTAGTCAATTCCTACGAACTTTAAGAGCCTTGTGTTTGTTTATATTCCCTTTCGAATGAAATTATTGCAAAGGTACTCATAAGGCTAGCAGAGGAATTAATTGGCAATAACCTCATAACTATTTATCCGATTCAAATGCAATTTAAAAGCCTTAAATTATTTTACATTCTCTTTCGAATAAGATAATTATCAAAGTCTTCAGAAAGTTAGCCATTAAATTATTTGGTAATAACCTCATAACTATTCCGTCGATTATAACGAAATCGAAAAATCCTCACGTTATTTTACATTCTCTTTCGAATTATATAATTGCCAAAGTCTTACTAAGGATATCCGGGGAATCATTTCGGGAGAATATCATAACAATTCGGCTAATTCTAAAGAAACTCGAAATCCTTATGTTGTTTTACATTCTCCTTAGAATATTATAATTGCCAAAGTCCTCCCAACATTGATTTACATTCTCTTTGGAATTATATAATTTCCAAATTCCTTCCAAGTTTAGCAGGGGAATTATTTAGCAAAAACTTTATAACATTTTGGGATATTATAACAAATTTTAAAAGCCTTATGTTTTATAGATTACCTTTCTAAAAACATAATTGCCACTGAATTATTTGGCAATAATTTTATAACTTAACAGGCAATTCTAACAAATTTTAATTTTAAACCCCTTATGTTGTTTTACATTCTCTTTCGAATGATATAATTGCCAAAGTGCTCCTGAGTGAGCGTTGGAATTATTTGCAATAATATTATTACCTTTTTGCCGATTCTAACGAAATTTAAAAGCTTAATGTTGTTTAACCTTTTCTTTCGAATGATATAGTTGCCCAAGTCCTCACAAGTATACCCATGAAACTATTTGGTAATAACCTCATAACTATTCCGTTGATTATAACGAAATTTAAAAACAATCATGTTATTTTACATTTTCTTTCGAATGATATAATTGACAAAGCCTTCCTAAGGTTATCTCGCTAATTATTTGGCAATAATATTCTAAATTTTTTGCAGATTCTAATAAACTGTAAACCCATTATGTTCTTTTACATTCTCTTCCGAATTATATAATTGCTAAAAGTTCTCCCAAGGTTAACCGAGGAATTAATTGGCAATAACATGATAAGTATCCGGCCGTTTCTAAGGAAATTTGAAAAAATTATGTTGTTTTACATTAACTTTTGATAATATATTTTCCAATGTCTTCTCAAGTTTAGCCTAAATATTGTTTGGCAATAACCTTATAGTTTTTCCACCGATTCTAACGAAATTAAGACTCTTATGTTCTTTTACATTCTCTTTTGCATTATATAATTGCCAAAGTCCTCCCGAGGTTAGCCTGTGATTTATTTGACAATAACATTATAACATTTTTGCATATTCTAACAAAATTTAAAAGCCTTATGTAGTTTTATATTATATTTCGAATGAAATAATTACCAAAGTCCTGCTAAGTTTAGCCGAAGGATTATTTGGCTATAACATCATAACTATTCGGTCGATACTAACGAAATTTAAGAGTCTTATTTTGTTTTACAGTCGATTTTTAATAATATCATTAGCAAATTCCTCCTAGGGATAGCTTGATAAGTATTTGACAATAACATCTTTTCTATTTGGCCGATTCTAACGAAATTTTAAATTCTTATTTTTTTTACACTGTCTTTCGAATAATATAATTGCCAATGTTCTTCCAAGTTTAGTCCGGGAATCATTGAAACTTTTAAAGGTCGTTAGGTAAAAAGTCCGAATAAATGAGAACACGCGACTTATTGTTAGTTGAGCTCGTTCAGTCGCGGGAAACAATATAGCTCAAAAGGTGGTTTCGTTTATATTATTATTTATTAAGGTCTCATTTGTTGTTTTGCAATCGCTTTTGAATGATATAATTGCCAAAGTTCTCCTGGTGTTGGCTCGGAAGCTATTTTTGCAATAACTTCATACCTATTCGACTGATTATAATGAAATCTGCAAACCTTCATGATGTTTTACATTCTCTTTCGAAAGATATTTTTGCCAAAGTCCTCCCAAAATACCCGGAAAATTATTTAGTGATAACATCATAAGTATTCGGCCGATTCGAACGAAATTTGAACCCCTTATTTGTTTTTACATTCTCTTTCGAATGATATCATTGTTAAAAGGTAGCTAAGGAATTATTTGGCAATAAAATCATAAAGATTCGACCCATGCTAACTAAACTTTAGAGCCTTATATTGTTTTACATTCTCTTTCGAAATTAATAACTGCCAAAGTACTTATATTGTTAGTCGTTGAATTATTTAGCAATAACTTGAAACCTATGCGGCCGATTGTAATCAAATTTACAACTCCTATGCTGTTTTACATTCTCTTCCGAGTGATATGATTGCCAAGTTCCTCACAAGGTTAGTCCGGCACTTATTTGAAGTTTTAAAGGGGATAACTTTATAAATCAAAATAATTCAGAACGCGTGACCTTTGGTCAGCAGACCTCGTTCAGTTGCGGGCGACTTTAGATGTAACTATGTCGGTCGGTCCCCGTTTTTCTTCTTTCCTGCAATATCATTATAATTCTTAGGCTGATTCTAACGAAATTTAAAGTTCTCTTTCGAGTGATAAAATTGCGAAAGTCCTCCCAACTTTAGCCGCTGATTTAATTGGCATTAACTTCATCAATACTCAGCCAGTTTTAACGTAAGTTAATAATCCTAATGTTGTTTTACATTCTCTTTCGAATAATATAATTACTAAAGTCTTCCTAAAGTTTCGCGGGGAATTATTTGGCAATAACTTTATAACTTTTCGGCCCTTCCTTCAAGAGTAAAAAGCTCTATATTATTCCACATTTTCTTTCGAATGATATAATTGCAAAAGTGCTCCTAATGTTAGCCGGAGAATTACTTCGCTCAAATATCATAAACTTCGTCTGATTCTCGCAAATTTTAAAATCCTTAGTTTTTTTTACATTTTCTTCCCAATGATATTATTGCCAAAGTCCTCCTAAGGTTAGCTGGGAAAGTATTTTGCCATAACCTCATAACTATTCTGCCGAATCTAACGAAATGTAAAACGCTCCTTTCTTTTTTTACGTTGTCTTTCGAATAATATATTTGCCAAAGTCCTCCTAAGGTTATCCAAGGAATTTATTTGTCAATAATATCATAACTATTTTGCCGATTTTGCCCCAAATTTAAAATCTTTATTTTGTTTTATATCCTCTTTTGAGTGCTATAATTTTCTAGGTTTATCTAAGGTTAGTCCGGGAATTAGTGAAACATTTGTAGGTGATAAATCAAAATAAGTAAGAACACCCAACCTCTGTTCAGCAGATATCGTTCAATCTCGGGTGACTTTATATCTCACTAATTCGATCGGTCCGCGTTTTGTTTTCTTTTCTTCTAGGAATAATCATGTGACTATTCATGCGATTCTAACAAAATTTAATACCCTTATTTTGTTATACATTCTTTTTCGAATGCTATAATTGCCGAGGTCTCTTCCATAACATCCTAACTATTCGGCGAATTCTAACGAAATTTAAAAGTTTTATGTTGGTCTACGCTCTCTTTCGAATGGTATATTTGCCAGTCCTTTGAAGGTTAGCCCGGAAACTATTGCCAATAATATTATAACTCTTTGGCAGATTTTAACAAAATTTCAAACCCCTCTGCTGTTTTACATTTTCTTTAGAATGAAATAATTGCCAAAGTCATCCCAAAGTTAGTCCGGTAAGAATTAAATTTTGAAGGAAATAAGGTTATAAATCAAGATAATGGAGAGCACGCGATTTTTTTAAGCATAACTTGTTTAGTGTTTTAGCGATTCAACTGAAGAGAATGAAAACTAATCTTTATTTGCATCATATGTATATTGAAAAGTTTCGAAAATTTTTTGATTAGTGACAATTGTATTACGTATTAAATAAATCAATAAATACTTATCTAAATATACTTATCTTCAAAGAGTTTTCGATTTCCATGCCTAATATAATATATATATATATATATATATATATATATATATATACATATATACATATGTATATATTTATATATAACTCTTTTAAGGCATTTTCCTCTTCTCACTTTAAAGATTAAATAAGTTTTCATCATTCTAATTTTTTATATTGGGCAATTTGTTTCTATTCTGGAACATATTTTTGAAGAACATATTGTTTTATTTTTCTTTTTACTTTTTCCATCAAGAGAACTTAAATTTGTAATTTCTGGTAATTCCATTTTCTTTGAATCTTTTACATAATCTTCCTAGCGATTCTTCATGTTTCTTAAGAGTTCCACTATATCTTGATCTTTTTGCTGTTTTTACTTATCCATGTGGCTAATTTTCTATACACCAAGTTATGCCAATCAAAATGCGTTGATGGGTTTTTGGTGTTGTTCAAAGTTTTAGTGTAAGTGTTTTTGGTCAGGTTATAAGTCTCTTCTCCATAATTATGTCATATTTGGGATTATGCATTTGTTGTATACTTTTCTTTAGGGGTTCATGGGTAATTTGCTTTAGAAGAGGAATGTTATCTCTCCAAATGACTTCCGTCACAAAGTTATTGCGCGTTGAAATTATTGATCTTTTTCCTGTGAAATTGTAATCTGTTGTCTAAGATAGATATATTTGTGCACCATTTCAATTTACTTGTTTCTATTGGAAATGTCTATTATGTCGATGACTTGTTGCTTTGTCACGAAAAAAGCTTTTCCAAGATATATTTTTAGGGCCGACTTTTTTGCTTTCAAGGTTACCTTCTTAATGTACTGTCTAATATATTATAAGGTTTTAGCTAAGAGTACAATATCACCAGCGAATTTCTGGGTGAGTGCAGTATTCCTTATTAAACTTACGCCTTTGTTTTGCTATTTTCGCCTTCCAAAGAGGTCTTTGGACAGGACAACTATTGGTATAAAGAGTAGATCCATAGCTTACACCTTTCTGTAATTGAATGGTGTCAAAACTCTCATTCAGTCTAAGGTAGAATCTGCATTTTTGCTATATATCCTCTATGATATTTATATCGACCGAAACTAGACCATTATTCAAATTTGTTAAGATTACTGGTGTTTCCTTTGAAAAAAAATGCTTTGTGATGGTCTACAATAGCAAGTCGAGAGTATGTAGATTGTCATTATTAATGAATCATTTTCTGAAGTTAGCTCATTTTCTTTCTTGCTATAATTAAACTATGTAGCTTGGTATATAGTCTGTTGGTAATCACTCGGGTAAAGAGATTATAGCAAGAGAAGAGAGGGCTGATTGGACTGTAGTTTGGAAAGTCAGTTTGATCACCTGTTTTGTGTAGAAAGATTAATTAGGGCATATATCATGGAAATATTTAATAATTACTATATAGATTTCTGTAGTTGTAGAGATAATGTGTACCCGCTTTTTTATACAACTGTTTAGTGCATTTTTAGTACATGTTAAAGAATAAACCTCATCTTCCTTGAAGGCCAAACCATTTGAAATCTACCTGCCATACGTATAAAACAACATTGCTTAGATTTAGATTTGATAAAAATCAATTTTAACTTCACTTTCGTCGCTTATAAATGAATAACCTACTAAATTCCGAATAAAATATACATAATCTCCAACCACTTCATAGCACCATATACTCGGCAGATACTGAGATAATATATAATGAAATTGACCTAAAAGAACGACGAAGCTACGGGTGGGTTTGTCTGTACATGATTGCATTTCGACGCTAGCAGAAAAACGCTAAATTAAAGTAAAATAATCAAAAGACGCCCTCCTCGAATGCGGCTCGCACTCCCGGCACGAGTGAGGAGAATGCTTTAATAAGATGTGTATTCCTTCGAGCCGAAATGAGAATTACATTTTCCCCAGCTTTATAAGAGTTATGCCATCGGTTTATGCGTTTCTCTTTTTTAAAATGGCATCATAAAAACCTGTATAAAATGTGTCGTTGGAGGTTTATATTACATTATGAAAGCCTCTCACAGTATTGAGGGTTAACGAGGTAACGTTTCCCTTTGTCTCACCATTTGACTCGTTATCTTCTTTCAATCGAGCCTTTCTTCTCCTATATCTTTCTAAACTTTAATTCTTCTCTAAATTAACCTCGTTGGCTACACTAGATTCTATTCTTTGGGATTAAATACAAGCAATTTGATTATTATACTCCATTTGTATCTTTGCTTCCATCTATTCCGTGGTTTCCATTTTCACTGTAGATCACTAGGAATCCCGCCCCTAATTTGAGTGCCCGGCTTATTTTTATCTGTTTCCTTGTCTACTGGTAATGTCTGGTGTCAATTTGTAATTTGTGGCATTACATGACGGAAAAGGAAAACATTTTCACTCTGGCTGAGTGGGGCCTCACCCATGAGAGTGATGTGGTTTTCTTTCTTTTAGCTGTAGGAGCAGCGAGGGAGTCATTGGATTTCATGGCATCGAATTACGTAACCGAAATTAATCGTATTATTTTGACTTGGGCAAACATTTTTCTTTCTTAAAGAGGCTGAACAGGTTCCGAAAAATGCTTTGACCTCTCGTTCATATTAAATGCGTCCAAATATGCTTGTAGTTGCTCATTTTCTCACCCTTTCACTCACCTAACCATACTAATTTCCTAAACCTTTTTAAAAAAACTGTTTGGGAGAAGATTACCACATTAGATTCACATGGTAATAATAATGCATTAATAGGGTGCTTCGCAGAACTGTGGGCTTTTGTAGAGCTCCTCTCTAAAACTGACAGAAGGCTTCACCAAAGGAGGGGATCTTCAAGGCGCTCATGAAGGAACCAAGAGAGGAAGAGGAGAGAATAATGGCCGGGAGTTCATTTCACGTCTTAGGGGCATAGGTTGACAGGGCGAAGTCACCCATAGAGCAGAAACGTCTACAAAGTTTATGTAACAAATGACCAGAACCAAATTTAAGGCTCTTTCGAGTCGGAAGAGGCTTAGTGAACAAAACAGGTAAGTGATGTTTAAGAGCCTCTATACGAAAACTTTCATCAGAAGAGACCCTCAAACAAGCGTGCTATGTGGAATTTTGGTCAGCACAAGGTGAATTATGTATCCTCTCTGTCTTCAGTGGTATTAGTAATTCTCTTTTTTGGCTACTTGGGCAATAAACTTTCACTAAAGTTTCCCCTCACCTAAATTATGCGAGTTACGAACTTCTCTCCAATGACTTTCGGGAACATAAGAATTATTTTTGGTTTTATTTTTTTACTTTAAGAAATTCATCATGGCATTCATAACTGATGTCTCACAAATTGTGGTCACCGCGAAATCAACCCCACGAAAAAGCTACTCTTCTTCCTTTCCATTTAGGCCGCACCAAGCACAAGAACAACCCCAAATCGTCCCTTAGTCACGATGTGGTGCTCACGCTGAGGCGACATTAATGATCGTAGTTTAAACTCACCTGCCATTCAACATCCCTCATCGGACAGTATCCCGAGTGCACTGAGACTGCTTGATGGAAAGCTTTGCCGCCCATTGTGGATAGCAGTGCTATGGCCGACCATCGGGGCCAAATAATCGTAGCAACGGCGTCTGGCGAATATTATGAATGTAAAAAGAAATGAGATATTCGTTCAAGGTGATGCCCTATCACCCCAGTGCAGATTTCTTTACCTCCCATGTGATAGAATGCACAGTGTCACTTGTTAAAACCACGATAGCGCCATTCTTGGGGTAGTCTCCAGGCTATTTGAATTCTGGAGTACTTGCGGACACCTACGTGGTCCGATGAGTCATGGTTATAGCTGATTCGGGATGCAAATTTTGTTTGCATTGTAGTCGCCCATTGTTGTGCTATCTCAAATCGTTTTGATTTAAAGCCAAAGTTTTAACGGCCAGCATTGGCATAAAAAATCAGAATGTCCATATTTTGGCAGATTCTGTAGGCGAATATTTTTCTCTCTGCCTTAAAACGTTTTAGCTTATTCCTCTGCATTTAATATAATAATGGATCATTACTGTTGAAAAATGATACTGAATCTGAGCATTCGGAATTTTAATAAAACTGCGGTCATTTTGCAAAATGAATGGACAGAGGGCGGCAGGTTAATGCAACCGTTAGGAAAGTGAGTCGCAGACTGCTTGCGCAAGGCCTGAAGTCATATAATCCCGTCAGAAGAGGCTGAGCACCCTTTGAACGAAGAGACGTCGGCTAGCTTGGGCACGTACTCAACAAAACTCGACCATGCGTCAGTTTTGGTGTCTTATGGTCTGACGAATCGACGCTTGGTAAGCCTAATTCATGCAGTTCACGCTATCAGAATTCTTGGATGCTATATGAGCACAATATTTAGAATTTACATCAGTAAAATTGCTTAGATGATATTCAATCGCAATTCTTGGATTTAATTGGGCACAATTATTCACAATTTTTAGATGATAATATATGAACATACTCGTATTTCTTGGATTTGACATCAGAATATTTAGTGAATTTAACCTGAGCGCTATTGTTTAATACTACATGGGAACATTTATTGAATGTTATATGGACACAATTCTTGGATTAAATGTGGGAGCATTATTTGTTTTGATGGGAGAACAAATATTTTGGATCGGATCCGAACACGATTCTTGAATTTTTCGTAAGGGTATGCAAATTTCATTTATATGTCACATGAGCAAATTTCTTTTATTCAAGGTGACTGAAATTATTTGATTTGACGGAAGCGCATCTAAGGGCTTTTACTTAAACCTAATTTTAAATTAATATAAGCGCAATTCCTGGATTCAATCTCAGCGCAACACCGGAATGGAATTTGAGGTTAGGGCGATATTTATTATATGACTTGAACGCAATTCTAGTTTTTGACGTGGAGTAATTAATAGATTTAACTTGAATATTTTTCTCTAATTTGATGTCATACAATTTTTTTTAATTTAATATGAGTGTATTTCTCCTTTTTTTTAATTTCTGAATTTATCATGAGCACCATTCTTCTATTTGACTTCACGAAATGTCTGAATCTTTCGTCTCCACCATTTTTTTTACCCTCACATGAGTGCATTTCTGGGATTTAAAGAACCTACAATTCTTAGATTGGAAGGGAGAGATAATGTAGAATTTATACTGTGCACTATTTTTAGATTAACATCTGCGAGATTATTTTATTCATGGTGACGACAGTTCTTGGATTCGTCGTGTTCGCACAAATGAATTGGGCCTCTGTGCCATATAGGATTTTACAGCTGCTCTATTTCATTTTTTTATAAGCGCCATTGTTCGGTTTGAGGTGAGAGCAATCCTTGAAATTGATATGAAAGCATTTCTCATACTTTATATGGAAACAACCAAAAAAATTGATTTACATGAAATTCTTGGATATAACGTAGCGCATTTTCTTTTATTTGTCAAAATAGTCTTTCTAACGTCACGGTAGAGATGGTCGTAATGTTGGAAACGTTCGGAAGATGACTGATGGAGAATTTAATTTTTTCTAGTTTCAAGCAGTTTATCATTACAAACGCATATGGTAAGTAATACTGTAAATATAACTCTTACGAATATTTTTAGGCATAAAAAATGGTATTTAATGAAGAAATAAATGCCTGAGATGAGAAAACATTAGTTTAATTTTGCGTACGTTGGTGGTGAAATCAGTGCTGTGGACGTTACACACATTCGAATGATACTATACTTTTTAATTGAATTTCAATTGTTCTAAATTGAGCGTCACTAATTATGTTGGAAGTCATTTTTTTATGTTTTAGGTCATCATTTTAAGTTAAAAATCCAAGTATTTTAATTTTTAAGTCAACTTTTTAATCTAAAGTTAAATTTTTTAAAATGAAAGTAATTTTTTTAAAATTTGAAGCTCAATATTTTAATATAAAAGTTAACTTTTAAATTTAAAGTTCATTGTTTAAATATGAAAGTCAATCTTTTCATTTAAAGTTCAATAGTTTTAATTGGACGTAAAAATGTGTAAATGGATGGTCAGCCCATTACCATATTTAATCCTGATCTTGGCGTTCACAAACTGATTTCCTCTCTGCATCAACATATTGGCAAAAGGATCTGGTTGACAGATAATACAATTAATGCAATTATTTGCAAGTAGAGTGTCATTTCACGATTTATTGCCATTACTTACTATGACATTCCACATTCAGATTCAATAAGAAACCGTCCTGTACCCTTGTGATAGAACGGTCTGAGGCCGCTTTAATTCAGCCTCTATCCCATGTTAACCATGCTTACCCACATGCTTACCCACGTGCATCAGGCTTCGAGAGAAAGCAGAAGCGCTCTATCTTCCATCATAGCCAATGTTTAATCAAGGAGGTTCACTTCCCCGTTTCGCCTCCATACGTCGATGTCACCAAATTGAACTAGGCTTATGGGAAGATAAGGTATTTTCCCAGGCGCCACTGGGACATTCCCCGAAGTCCCTTACTCAATTATCCCCTACGCCATGGAGATATCTCCGGCTATTTATACCGTAGCTTTTCCCAATTGAGGCAGATCCAGATTATCTTTGCGTGGCATCAAGCAGATCCGGTCTCCCTTGTGCACCTAGGAACTCTGCTGAAAAACCCCTTATTGTCCGGAAGAGGACAATATCCCTTAAGTGCCAAAGTTCGTGCCCTTCGAGACGCTAAGTCAAAAAGGCCCCCCCGTTGTTCAGAAAGAGAACAACGTTAAACAGCCATTGTTCTTTGAGCCCGTTTGACAAGAAACGGTCTCCCCCTCCTCCTGTTGGTCAGAAAGAGAACAACGTTAGAACAGCCATTGTTCTTTAAGCCCGTTCGTCAAGAAACGGTTCTCGTTCCCAAGAAATCACGTCAGGATAATTTAATTCTCCCCTTTTTAGCGTTTTTCAAGTGAACGCTTGGTTTCAACAATAACCTCCATTGTTCATCTAGAACATCTCCGATTTGTTATCACAAAGATCGCTCGTACTTCCGAGCCCCACTTCGCTCTCACTCCTCAAAGACAGTCCTCCCCCCTCGTTAAGGACAACCCTCCGAAGAACCTTTCTGCTGAAAATCGCCAGTTGGACCGAAGATTCCTTCGCATCGTCTTCCTCTGCACAACAACTTTGTAATTACGTAAGCTGAGCATTACCTTCAATCATTTAACCTTTTTACAACGCAACCATGTGCTTTAAATGGTTAGCAAACCATTCCCCCCTTTATTTTTTGTTTGTTGACCTTTTTAAATCTCTCCAAATCTCAATCCTCAGATTAGTCAGATTTTTCCACGACCCCTTTCATTCCCCGTTTATGTAAACATTTTTTGTGTGTTATTGATAGTTTAATTAATAAAACTCTATTTTATTAATGGTAGCCATATTATTTATCCTTGTCCTCCGTTGCACTTCTGAAGCATGTGAAGATAAATAAGCCTCTCCAGGCCCCGTCCCCTTTTTGAACTAACCTCGGTCAATCAGATTACCACGCACACGAAATATTAGAATAATTCCCTCAACGAATAGTTATCTATGGTATATCGTCGAGAGCCTATTCTACGACATATATATATATATATATATATATATATATATATATATATATATATATATATATATATATATATATATATATATATATATATATATATATATATATACATATATATATATATATATATATATAAATATATATATATATATATATACTTTTTAAATTTGGTGTCAAGTGTGTAAGGTTTAACGCTATATCTTTGCAAACACTGGTCTCCGTCGAGTGAAGCATAGTGTTATTAGTTATAAGAATAGAGTATAGTAGTTCCCTTTTGTTTTAACGATTGCTATTCCCTTTTTGAAACTTAAGAAGCTGGAGTAGCTCAAGGAACTGTAATAATAGTTTGTTTGTGTTTTTTGGGGTTATTTTAGTCATTTGTTATCTAGGTCGAGAAACCATTCACGAGTAGGTCAGTTCCCATATTTAGGTAGGCCAATTCTCTAGAAGGCAAACTCTTGTCGCAAGGAATTTAGTTGGTTGACTATCCCCGCCCCCCCCAAGTGCAAATATGACTCAGTTTGAAATCTTCAAAGCGCAAGGAGAATCGTTGGGACTTTTCGGTAGAGAATTGATTGAGTACGTTTAAGAGGAGCAACGAACAGAAAGAAAAAAGATAAGAGAAGAAAGTCAAAAAGAAAGTGAAAGAGAAATCCAACGAGAAGAAAGAGAGAGAGACAAGATGAACTTCACCATCAGCTTAAAATGGCTCTCGTACATGCTGAACCTCAATCGGTAAGTTCACATTCCGAAGCCCCGCCCAATCTCCCACTTAAGCTCCCCAATTTCAAGGAGGGAGAGGATTTCGGAGCATTTTTAGCACACCTGGAAAATATCCTCGAAATCAATAACATGGATTTGGAGGCTAAAGATGTAGTCAATATACAATTGACTACAGCACCTTAAAAGCTGAGTTATTGGCCACTCGTAATATGACTCCCAATTTCTACCGACAAGAATTTCGAGGAGGTCGTATTAAACTCGGACAGACGTTCCGTCAATTCGGAACATTCTTCAGAGGAATTTTAAATTCTGATTAAAATCCTCAAAGGTTGATTCTAACTACGAGTCCTTAACAGACTTCGTGTTGCGGGATCAATTTTTGGCGTCTCTCCTAACGGAGATCCACGCGTTCGTCAAGGGTCAAGGATCGACGGGGCCAGACCTTTAGAGAGTGTACCGAAGAAGCGGATGTCTATGCCACAAGCCAAAATTTATACCCAAGGAGAATCGAAATTCTCACCAATCCCCCTACCAGGAAAGAAGGCAGGATTCGTACCCCTTCCCAGGAAAGCCGATGAAGTTTCCTGGCCCCGTAAAACCCCAAAACTTCTTCCTTCTAAACCAACAACGGGACATCAAACCTCCCGTTAAGATTTATCCACCATCAATCCTCCCGAAGCGACCAATCATATGCTTCACCTGCGGTGTAGAAAACCACATGAGCTGGAATTGCCCCCCAAATTCTAGGCTTAAAAGCGGACCAGCTAACCAAGTTCACCAGATTAATGCCACCCCGGCTTCCCCGGTGGTGCAGACCCAAGCATCAACTTCTCCCCCTCCGTCAGGCCACCAGGTATATTTTATTTTTGATAAAAGTTCCCCGGGAACTTTGAAATTTAGGGAGGGCAACGTGAACAGCTGCCGTGTATCTACTCTCGTCAGGGACACAGGGTGCACGTGTTTTATCGCGTACGACGAGCTCCTCCCCCCAGTCGACCCTAACCACGAAAAATTTGCGGTGGTACATGACTACCTTGGGAGGGCGAACCGATTCCCCGTCGTTAGATGTTACCTGCAGTTTCAGTATTATAATGGCTGGGCTGAAGTCATTTTAGCACCCAAAAATTTTCTTCCGTAATTATAGGACACAGCCCTCAAGTAAGCTCCGACCCTGTCTCCCCGGCCGCCCTTACTCGAGGCTGAGCTAAGAAGGAAGCTCAGGAGTCCAACCCCCTCAGAACCCCGATACTGTCCGAATTCTTGGAGATCCTTAACCAGGATTTTAGGTCCGAAGATCAGAAATTTAAGCCCGGTGATGAAGTACTCCTGCTCCTTCCCACAGTATATAATAGATTACCGAGCCAATGGAAAGGTCCGTACTCGGTCTGCGAGGTACGAGGACCGGTAGATTACCTCATTGGTACCCTAACAGGCGATAATCTCTACCACGTCATCTTGTTGAAAAAGTACCATCGACGCGCGCATGGAGATACGTTCGTAGCACTGGATGAAACATCGTCGCTTGAAGAGGATTACCCCGCGGAGTCCCTTAATGTCATACAGACAGTGTGCATCCAATCTGATGTGGATTAACTTGAACGAGGCTCCTCTCCATTATCTTCTTTTTCATTACTTTATTTACAAGTATTGTGTCATGATATTCACAGCGAAACTTTCTTTGGCCGGCTTTACTATTTTAAAAAATTCAGGTTGGAAAAAGGTTCCTGTACATTTATTAGGACCCCGTGAAATTACTGATAGTACACGATCCGCCCAGCCTCCTCACTGGTGGTTCTTTTTTAACTATTTTTCTTATGGTTGCAACACTTTCAGTTTTCAGGAATTTTTTAATAAGCTGATCTACAGTGTCGTATTGAATTCCAATCCACCTGTTGCATGAACGTCATAAGTAGCATTTTCTAAAAATTTTCTCCTTTCAAACCTATTGTAGAAGGTTAGTTAAAATGCATTATATCCATATATTATAAAATTTGACAGATAAAGCTAAAATAATTGGTATTAGAGCACGTTGATTCAACATTTTATAAAACTTGTAAATGGAAATATGGAGATAGATAAAATTTATCTAGTAGCAAATCCCATCAATTAAAATGCAACGGGAGCAGAAATTATGGAAGACAGCATAGATAACCAAATCAAATGGTTTGCTTCTTATTTCTTTACCCGACCACGCAATAGAGTGATTTCAATTCGATTGCTGAACGAGGATTAGTTATTTTTTATTGAGTAGAACTCAGTCACAAAGTTATGGGTTTTGTTTTGATAGGTTGACGAATAAGTTCTTGCGGTTCTTTTTAATATTGTGCCGATTTAAGTTTTGTTGACGTGATTTGTGCAAAGATTAGGCTACGTCTCTTAACAGCGTAGACTATTAAGCTTTTGCTTAGGCTACGTCTTGAACTTTGAGTAATAAGTCATTGCGGTTTATTTAAAAGTTGTGTTAATAGTATTTTTGTTCTGTACCCTCAAAGGGAAATGTCAAGTTGAAAGAAAGGCGCATTTTCGACACTTGTTGTTATTAATTTTCAATCGAGACGGGAACAATGCTAACGCAGCCAAAGCTCGTCGCGATATTTGTGCTGTGTTCGGAGAAAATGCTTTATCAGAAAAGACAGCTCAATGGTGGTTTTCACTTTTCAAAAACGGTCATTTCAATCTTAATGACGAAGAACGTTCTGGTCGCCCTATTAAGTTGAATGAAGATCGATTGAACGACTTTCTTCATGAGAATCCTCGTCAATTGAATATAAAATTGGCTGTGCAATTGTCGTGTGATCATAAAACAGTAGTAAATCACCTTCATTCGATGGGGAAAGTTAAAAAACTCGGTGCATGGGTTCCGCACGCTATGAGCGGAAGCAACAAACTTCAACGCTCTACGATTACCGAAAGTTTGATTGCTCGGCACAAGGCTACTCGTGGATATAAAGACAGATTTCTTCACCGCATCATCACTGGCGACGAAAAGTGGTGTGTTTATGTCAACGTGAACCATCGCAAACAATGGCTTAGCCCCAATAAAAAAACACTTCCGCGATTAAAGCCAGGACTTCATCCACGAAAGACCATGCTGTGTGTGTGGTGGGATTATAAAGGCATCATTCTTTATGAGCTGCTTGCGAACAACGAGATTGTCAATGCAGAACTATACGTTTAACAAATGTATCGACTCGCCGAAGCTATTCGTGAAAAGCGACCTCATCGACGTCATGGAGTCCTTTTGCAACACGACAATGCTCGTTCTCATATTGCCAATATGACAAAAGACGCCATCCAAACGCTTAATTGGGAAATACTACCGCATCCTCCATATTCGCCAGACTTGGCTCAATCGGATTTCCATCTGTTCCAATCGTTCTCCAACAATTTGCGCGGCGTTTTGTTTAATACTAATGTGGAATTAAGAACCTGGTTAGACGAATTCTTTGAGTCAAAATGCAGAGGTTTTTATTGCAGAGGCTTCGAAAAACTAGTTGAACGTTGGGAAGAAGTCGTAAATAACAACGGAGAATACATTATTGATTAAATTGCATATTGTTATCAATTAAAAATGAACTTAATATAAAATTGTTAATGGTAATGAATAAATTTGATAAAACTGCAAGAACTTATTCCTCAACCCAATAATTAGAGAAATTTATGTTCTGCTGCTATTCTGAATAATTATTACTACAAACCAGATCTTTTTAATGAGGTATGGAATATCCAGTAAAACTTCAAAAGAAACATTCTTTTTACGAAGAATTTCTCCATATTCAAAATAACGCACGATCTCATGTAGATCGTGTCGTAGGATATAAACAGCAAAACCTTTATTTAGAATTAGCACCACACCCATTTTCTCTGGACTTTGTCTTTTGATTAATTTCGTCTTCTCTCTTTTCAATAATTTTCGCACTGAAGGTTCTCAAGTAGGTTGATGTATTTTTTAATTAAATCTTAAAGATTTAACTGTAAAAGCTTTATCTATTCGTTTCTATATTGAGGAAAATATTCTGAAACTAAAGCTAACTATATTTTGATTAAATTCCTTCTTTTCTCTTTTTCCAATTCGATCCATGTTAACTTTAAAAAAAAACACCAACATTTTTGGCTAATCCTACCTCTGAATTTCATAAAAAGTTTATTTTTCGCAAGATATCATTTAATCAAGGAAACTAAACATAATTAATTTTAATAGTAGGGAGAGACATATGTATATAGTGGAAACTAGCCTCTTTCTGGAGATTTGCTACGGTTAGCTCAAAGAATTTTCCACCCAAACAGGATTGAACTGCAAATTATAAAGTGGTATATAGATGCGTAAATAAGTATAAACAACACTTATATTATTATTTATGATTTTTGAATATTCTCTGGATTAGAATTTACTTGCATAATGGAAAGGTATTTAAATTAGCGAATACATATCATTGAAAATTGCTAAAATAAAAACGAGTATAATAATGACAAAATTAATTTAATGCAAAATGGGGAAAACATGAATAATGGAAAAATAAAACAAATATCTGTCATGACTCCCCTCTTAGCCTCAATAACGGCCATAAGGCGTTTTGTATAAGAATGTACGTAATTCCTGTACGAGTCTGACGGTATTTCTTTGACAATATTTTAAGATTCAAAATTTTTATTATTAGCAACACCCTTTTCTCAGTACTACATATGTACTTTCGAAAATGATTCGGAGATGTTTTAATATTTATTTAGGAGCAAATGTGCAAAGTTAACACTTCCCTATATTGAAGCTCATTAGCTTAAAGCTTTTTTCTGCTTCCATCAAATTTCAAGCACATTTCCACCTAGCTCCTCGTTACTTGCAAATTTATATCATAGCTATTTATATTTAAAACGGTACTATAACTGACCCTAGAGGTAATTATATATCAATTGTTTTATTAATCGCACTACCAGTTAATTTATTGTATGTTTTATTTATTAGCTAATAAAATACATACAAAATCAATATCTCAATCACTGACAAGATACTGGACACAAGCGGATAGTCTTCGATTTTCAACCAGCAATTGTTTGAGGTATTCTGTATCAGTATGCGAGGGGTGACTTTTGTGGATGGTACTATTTGTATGTAAGAGTCAGACCCCGAGCCTTGCGATTGGCGCGGGCTCCATAAAGGCCTTCATATTATTTATATATGTTCCCGCTGGGGATTAAATCGTCTACTTGTGCCTGGCAACCCGGAATCTTATCCACTAGGCTATGAGAGCTCCTGTACTTATGTATTTTTTAAATACACAAATTTGTAAGTTTTCTCAGATATGGAACCAAGGGCTGACGGGTGAATCCTTTCCATTCCACACATTCGTTATTTTGGGGTATTTCCTCCTCCCCAGCCTTGTTTTCATTTCCATTTAGTCATAATAATATTATAATGAGCAGTAAAACTTTGTTAACTTATCCAAATTGGCCATCTCGGTGAAAGTGGAGTTCAATTTACACAATGAAGTTCTGAAATTAAATTAATTACTACCATTTTTAGTATTACTAAGTTAATCATAATAATTATTATTAATTTAAAATCGCTGCCCTTTTCGACGGCTTTGTTGCCCTAGTATACAAAAGTAGGAAGCAAAGATACAGTAACCAATACAACTTGATCTCTCTTCTGTATACAAGGGTGTCATATTATTTGCCGCCCCTGCACTGATTACATTCTCTTGGTCCTCACTTGCTTTTCCCCCGGAAAATCTTAGGGTACTCGTATATCTTTGCTACTTTTTATTTCTATTCTCAATAATTTCCAAATTTGGCTTTATAGCAAGATTAAACGTTTAAATTTCATTTCCTGTATTAAAGTTTTTTCTTTTATAATAAAATTAACACTAGTTTAAGTCAATAATTTAAAATAATTAAGCGATCACAAAAACAATAAAAACGAGGCAGCAGTTTTTAAGGAACCAAATCAATTAGAAAATTTTTCTTCTTGCAAACTTTCCACATCAATCATCCATTAATTTCTTCCCATCTTAATTGGTACACGTGACAAAAGCGAGCTTTCACTGCTATTCCTGGAGCATAACACCACCCTCCACGCCTAAGTCAAAACTACCCAGGCTCCATGCAGTTACCATTTTATTACAAAGGTGGACATAGCTTTGCTTTTTGAGAGGCCTTTCTAAAACACAGGAACAGGAGGCTTACGGGCTCCTGCAGTGTGCCAGGAACATTTTGTGTGCCCTCAGGGAAGTAAGGAATATCAGACCCCTCTGTGTTCTGTCAATCCCACTAACAAACAGAATAAGGTAGCCTGGTTTCAAACGTCAAAGTCCTCACCTTTGTAGAACAGGCGTTGCAGAAAGGGAAAATGTCTTTCTAAAGAAGCTGAGTCTTGGAAACATTGGAGACGCTAAAAAGACGATGTTGCGGTTTTTCGAGCCTGATAGCTTCAAAACATTTCTCGTGTGACTGTTGGACGCCTAATTACCTCCGTTGTGTAATGAAGCGAACCGGGAGCGGAGTGCCAAACTAGATCCTCATTGACGCACCTCTGGGGGTAACCAACACACCATGCATTGGACTTTGTAAAATGAGTAGTATATGAATAAACAGGTAAACTATTCCGATACCGATATTATTGGAGAGTTGGCCGAACAAAGGAAGGTCAGATTTGCGTGAGTGCCAATGAAGCGGGCAGGTTTCTTTAAAGCCACACACCGCTTTTTTATTTTTAATCTAGATTGCCTCCCTGTGGTGGCACATGATGGCTAGTATAAGTACCGCTGAAGAAACTCTTTTCGTTATCACTGATTTATTATCATTGCTACACTAAATCTGTGCAAACTGCTCTAAGCATTAATAGGATTATCATATTTCGTTAATGAATAAGTGCCTGAATTATAGCGCAACGATCCTACTTCCGCTACTAATTGCGATTGGTATTTATCTGAAAAAGTGGTCGTGACATTTCAGCTGCAGACTGAACTTTTTTCAGAGCCTAAAGTATAGTATTAATGTGTCTTCCTGACCATGCACATCCTATGCCTCAAAATCCTATAAACGTTTCTAATCAAAAGATGCGGATACATCCCTCCACCTTGTTTCTCAACTTGCGTAGCTAAACGCTTAGAATGATATCACTAAAGACCACTGACATAAATTCGAAATTGCCGCAGAAAGAAAGGCAGCAATAAGTTAGCTTGGGCTCTCTCGCCAAAAATTAACATGTTGACGCTCAAAACTAATTTTCCAATGTGTGACAAATGTTCATGAGGTATTTAGCCGTCATCACTAAACTCCTTAAAATGATCCATGAATTACAAGCCATCGAAGTAATATGAAGTTTTCAATTCATTACAAAAGAGTGCGTCATTTGGAACTTTTTCATCCATAATTTCGGCATCTAAAGACAGTATGTATATCTCAAAAATTTATCCCCCAAAAATCTTTCTCTCACGGCCCTGCCACATAGCGATAACTTAAATAAGGGGTGCATTTACATCTTAGCTTACTCATCTTCATTTCAAAGATAAAAGATGTTGTTTATTGATTTATTAATCAAAGAATCAGCTGCAGTTACAAAAACAAATAATATGCAAAATAATAGCGATATATTTTTTTCCAAAATTTATGACGGCCCTAGCCATCCATGAGCATCACCGTGTTAAGCTGAATAAGATGCTAACAGTGTTTGAATCCCAACAAATTACTGGGGAATTCCTTCAAAAGAGCTCCGTTGGCAAGATGGTTTGAGGCAAGAGAATTATGTAGAAGGTTCACGTGTCCAGCTGGAGTTTCTTTGCTAAGTTCTCGAAGGAGAAAACCGCATCAAAGCGATTCGTGGGTAATAGCCACTGAAGGTCTGAGCTATTAGCGTCCTACATTGAAGGTATTTTCTCCAAAGAAGCCTACTGCAGTTTCTAATCAGATATGGAAAGTATTTTCCGTCAAAATATTGCTGTATACTCTGAGCTCAAAAGAATTGTTTTTTGGGTTCATCTTTAACAGTTTTTCTCCGTATACTATTCTGAATGCGTCTACGCTGCCACCCCATCTCTCAGGGTATAAAGGTTTAGTAGTCGAGCAAGTGGATGCGCAAATTATATCTAATATGATGTTTCCTCTCTTTCTTTGAACCTTACTCTCTCAGATCAAACAAGCTGGCCAGTCAGGAAGTTTAGTTTGGTTGATTAGGCCGTTCAGTTCTTTTCAAGCTAATTAATTTCATTCATTTAATATTTTGGCGTTTACAGGCCGTCCATTTGTTGGGCAAACAAGTGTGAAACGGATTTTAGAACCTATACGCGCCAGAGACGTAATGTTTGTGTTAGCAATTAACCAAGGATTCTAAGCTTGTGCGGAAAGTACTGCCCTAGGTCTGAACTAAAGAGAGTAAATGAATTACTATTCGGTGTATCTTCATAAGCTATTCTTATCCTCTATCATAGAACATTGCATTGATAGATGAAGGAATTTTATGTTCTTTAAATCGAATTGGTGGCAATTAATTTACTCTAGTCTTCGGTTATTACCCATTTAATTTATTTATATATATTTAATATTTTAATAATATCTAGGTATGGATATTTATTTAGTGATTGGCGTCACCCGAAAAGTTTGATCAGCCCTCTTTCAACAGAGGATTCCAAGTCTGGATTAAAAACAAAAGGTTAGGTTTAAACCAATGAGCAAGAAATAGCGAGATTTTTATCAGTAAGGCTTTACCAGGAGTTTGTGGCAACTTGTTTGTCGTGAGCTAGTCTTAGGTTATTTTCTTATTATCTTATATAAATGTCTATTTAATATTGAATTAATAATTAGGTAGGAATGAATATACACTCAGTAATTAAGCCGACTTTTGTTATATACATGCAATAAAATGGGGACAAATTTGGTGAGTTGTTTGGGTAAAGCTCTTTAAATTAGTCCTACTCCCGCACCTCTAAAAGTAGAGATTCTGCATCGACGCATCGAATAATAGAACGCCAGTTCTATTTGGGTTTACTTTCCTTAAGAAATACATTACCGTGCACCAAGATCGCAACGCCTTTATTTCTATCACAACTTCTATAACATTTCTAAGAAAAATACATGGTATCCACAGCAGGTTTAAAAATCAATAACGCAGGCTGTAAAAATGATACAATAATTAGTTATTACTGTATGAGAGGTAAAATTCAAATTTTTTTTCCTTATGTACTTTTTGATTATCTCACGTCATCATGACCGCCATTTATTTAGACTTTTTTCAAACGGATTTGTAACGCTTAAAAGCTCACGCCTGTATCCCATCAATTTAGATCGCTATAAAAATATTAATCCATATATTTTTAACTTTAGTAGTATTTTATATATGATTTCAGGCTTGTATTATACGGTATAATGACCCTATTTGGAATAGATGTGTTAGGAAATATTTTTTAATGAGCAATTTTTATACTCTGACTTTTAATCTGACTTTCGGAGCGAAATACATTTATGGTATCTTGAAAATAGGTATAATTGCATAATTGTTACCTGATGGCAAATCTTTCTTAGCAAATTCGAATTCAGGACACTCAACCTCATAATAAAATGCACACGAGATCTGTTTTTTTCTTGACACTGAAATTTGTTGTACAATCTAATTAGGGGTTTAGGGCCGTTATCCTTAGCCGAGCGTTGAAAGAAAAGATGTCCTCTTTATTGCATCACAATTTCTTGGACATGGGTGAATGCTTGATGCATGATTCATTTTAATTCGTCTTGGAGGTGAGTTTTGAGAAATTTGGGTAGTTTATGTTAGGGTTGAAGCATGCCTTTTGGATATTGACAAGTGACAGAGAGAGATATAGAAAGAAAGAAAGAGGAAGAGCTATCAAGAGAGGAAAAGAGGAATATCTAAAGGGTTGTCTTATAAAATGTTGACTCTGACATGAGGACGCGACTTAGTTTCTTACCATCCTATAGATTAATTCTTGTTAAAGTCATTCTCTTAATGTGTTGGAAACAAGATTTATAAAAGTCTCTTGCTCTAAATAATTTGTGCTAAAAGGTTCTCTGTAAGCTCTATAGAGGTTGCTTTTGCTGAAATTGGTAACAAGCGTAGTTGTGTTCCCACTTTGAATATTGTAATGTTAAATTGATATTCGGAATATTATAGTGGTTTTTATCAGTTATTGTGGTTGAGTATACCAAGAGTTATCGTACTAATCCTGGTGGCCTTATATTTTCCTGGGTGCTCTGGGTGGCTACCGATTTTGTTCTTTTGGGAGTGCCTTTTTGCGTGAGCCACTGACCGCAGGTAGTATAGTTCTCTTCCTCCTCAATTGAAAGCTTTCTTTCTTGATTGCAGGAAAGCTAAAGGATAATAGGGGAGGTTTAAAGATAAAGAAATGTTCGGCAGTGGATTAATTATTCCCTATTAGGCAGAACCTTGGAGATTCTTCCGATATTGAGATCTCTATCTTGAGACAATATTCAAATTCCCAATTTATTTCGAGCCCGCATAAGTTGCGGCAAAGATGAAGTTCAATTATAACTAAATTTGTACATTCAATTTACATTAATTTTACACTTTAATGTTTTAAATTACTATAGAATTTTAAAATCATTATTTAATTATATATAAGGGTTAATTTTACCTTTTCATTATCATTCTCTTTATTAAATTTGATCATGAACAAGTATCTTTTTTTTAAATCTATTGTATCGCATATTTTACCAGCCTTCCTCTAATAATAAAATCAATTCTATCTAAAAAGTTTTACTTATATGAAAATAGTTAAGCTAAGATAAGTTTTGGCATAACCGAATAATTATAATTGTATTTCTGGGAATCATCTTATAAAGAGGGCCAAAGGTTTCCATATTCCCTATTTATCACCTAGGACATATTTCTTTTATCATATCGTCTAGTTATTTAATTGGAACAATATATATATATATATATATATATATATATATATATATATATATATATATATATATATATATATATATTGGGTATTCCTTTGCAATTAGTACATATAATCATATACAAAAGTCTATTATAATTGACCAGCAACTTCCTTCTTTTCTTTTCTAAAATAAGGCTACAAAAGTTTCCTTGAAATAACGGAAAAATTAAATATTAGATATAGACGAACTAATGAACTGTTTTCAAAATAACATTAACTTAGAAAACATATAAATGATGCTGTTTACATTTTTATGCATGAGAAAAAAATATAATGTCGAACTTTGAAAATGTCCCGTAACAATATGATTCGCAATATTGAGCATGAACATGTAGCGACGCCCAAATTGCAAGGTGAGGTACTTTCAACGAGGAACCTCACAAGTACCTATGAAATCTTGAAATTCACCACTCATATTAACTACTGAAATAATATTCCATGTAGTAGCAAATAACTAATGTAGAATAAAATGAAATACTTATATATGTATAATGTTGAAGCACAATTGTACATGTATTAAGAAATACATATGTGTAAAAAGGCAAACGAATAGTTACAGTTTTCCAGGAGAATGCACAAACATACACACGCGAGAAAATAGCTGCAAGCAGTAAGGTCTCGATACAAGATAACGAAGCAGCCGGAACGGAGTCGGGTTTGACCAGAAAAAGTGGATGTGGACCTGCGATACGACAAAATCAATTTTACTATCACCTTGCTATTGATATCCGTCCTGATACGGCCAAATCTCTCTACATTGAAACCTACACACCATTTGAATCTGCCTAACAAGCTCAACAAAGAAACAAACGCTATAATTTGACTTGTGAGGCTCCGCCTCGCACTCTGATTACAGATAACTAAATCACGCCCACTCAAGGGCGGTTCATATAAATAAATTCACAGAGGATCAACATCATTCTGATTAGTAAAATACATTCACCCTTCTTGATTCTGGATTCACATTAATCTTATTGGCGTCACGAGTCCGTTCCATGTCCTTAAATTCAGCCGTCCATACCCCCAACTATCGAAATTAGAGAGAAACTAACAACAAAGCCTCGTATGACTTGATTATCTCGCTTGCCATAATTATGGTAGAGCTAAGCCAAGAATGAATGGTAAAAAACACCATTTTTCTTTCGAGATCTTCCGTTAACTCAATGATAACCAAGTGGATTTCGAACCTAGCATATAAACGGATTTCCCGTAAGATCTTTGGGAGTTAAAGCAAACTGGACGGTGAGGCTCACCCCCAACTTATTCCTCCTCTAAACTGGAACTCGCTCAAGATCTCATAAACTAAACGATCCATTATAAATTTACGGACATCATAAACTGGTAACCCACATGAATAACATCCATAAACTGGTGGCCCCTTGGACCACTCAGTGAAGTTAACATAATAAAAAATATGGACGCAACTGAATATCAACAAGCGGTACAAAGAATGACCAAGAACGTGAACGCCATCACCATCATGCCACCCATCTTTAATTAGGCTGCAGTTGTAGGTTGGTTTAAGATTGTAAAAGCCCAGTTTCATATATCAAGAATAATTAAGGAGAAAACAAAATTATTTCCCGTCCTGGCTGCACGACCTCGAGAGACTATGGACCGACTGCCCGCTACAGTCTTTTTTACCGAAAATTACCAGTTCCTGAGGACCGTGGTAATCGGATTCTTCGAGAGAACCAAGCCGGAGCTCTTCGAGAAGCTCATTGCCTCCTTTACACTCACTGGTCGACCTTTAACTAACTTGGAAGAATAGGCGGAGGACGGCTATACAGGTAGGAGTTGGAGAAATACTCGGGAGAGACAATTTTTTCCAATCCCTGCCAGCCAGCATCGCGGCATAATCGCTACCCAGAAAGGCTCACCCTCGCCCAGCTAGCAAAGCTTGTAAACGAACTAATGCTATTTTATAGGGTACAGTTTCTTAATGTTAATAATAACAATGATACCATATAACATAGTGCCGCTTTTTTTCCCGATATGTGTATTTCCGATTTTAAAAAATAGAGGTGATAATCATGTAAACAATGTGCAATATACGGGAAGTGCACGATCAGTGCCTATAGGTGCGTACCGTAATGGAAACCATTCTAATTACGTACCGCGGAATAATGAATATGGGCCCATTGTACAGCAATTGGACTGCAACCTCTTCGCAGAAACCAAAGACATGTTGTCAAAAAATGAGGGAGAGACAGTGATCGTTTGTGATCGAGTCACGAGAAAGGGATTTTGAGCAAAGGAGCCATACTTCCAGACCGTCGGCAAAGTTCCAGAGCGATAACGTGCCATAATCCTGTCCCGTTTATGAAGTTACCTAGCCTCACCGCCAATTCCCGCCATCGAGGCCTTGGGAACGAACCGATAATGCTTCCGCGGCAAATATTGGAACTTCCGGCGTAGTAGTATATATTCTGCATCCCGAGAATAATCTTCGAAGTATTCTTAGATCTTTCGGATCGCGAGCTGTCCTAACATTGCTTCCAAGTAAGCAAGCACACGCAATACAGAAGGTATTCACGTGGTATCATAAAAGGTCTTTGGAATCATTCATCGACGAAGCGCAATCCTCCAGCGACAACCCCCGGTTGTATTCAGGCTCACGCAGGAATTCATATTCAAAACGACAAAAAATACGCCTGGAATATCGCGCTCTACTCCGCTTCCTCGAAAATAAATACCTTCCTTTGAGTACCCATACTCGTCCTATTATCCAGAAAATCGTTAGACTTACATTTTCTTTTATCGTCGAAGAGGCATGACGCTCTACGACGGAGCGACGGAGCGACTCAGCTCGTGATCTCCTTCCGATACCTGTTGGTTAATTATTGTTATGATCTTTAAACCTCGTACGGCTAAGACACCTCGCAGTGGCCTCCCGCTTTCACCCGGGTAATTCGTGTACTTATTAAGCCTAGTACGGCTAATACGATTCATACTTGTCACTTAAATTTCATTCATTTAGTAAACTGTCTTAACTAAATTGTCTGTATATTATTCTGTGAATACCTAATGTTGTTTGTATAGGATTAAAAGATTATTTTTGTTTCTTCTGTTTAAATCCTCCAAACACCAAAGCCTAATTAAATAGTAGCAATAGCGGCTAACTATAAATACACTCTCGCTATTTAAATCCCTATGTACTCGAAAAGAAAATCATTTCCTAATTTGTACTCTCATCTTCCCTACCCTGCATCTTTGGAGGGAATCCAAAAGGGTCAGGTTTGGACTACTTGAATTATATGACACCTGTAGTGATCCGATCCCATTTGTAGTTTGATTAAGGTGCAAAATTCTGCAAGCCATGGTGAAGGTGGCTAAAGAGAGAGAAACACATTCAAATGCAACCGTCCTTCAGTCAATCTTCGACAGCCACATTGGAAAACTAGCAAGGCATGGCATAAGTAAATAAATTAAAGTAAGAATTTTTAATTGATAAAGGAGTGAGTGTGTCGATGATCACGAATAAACAGTGAATTACGCGAATTTAGTGTAAAGGTTACAACGGCTAATGGTGGACAAAAAGTGCACGGGGAGTGAATAGTCTTGGCCTGTCATTTACGCGGTCGTTTGTGGTCGCAGATACCACATCGCCGTTATTAGGGACTGACATGCTGGGACACTAATATTTTGGTGGATTGTGCTTGCTGCATGCTTTTCGACAACCGAACTAAGCTCAAATCATAAAATAAATAATCCAAACGGGGAATACTAATCATTAATGAGCTCCAGCACCTACCGCCCGATTGAAAGGCCGTATTATAAACGTACGGAGTCTTATAGAGCCACGCGTCCACCAATCCCGCCCCCCCTCGCCTAACTCCGTGAGACACATAAGTAAGACCTGCAGTGCGGCACCGACATTCGCGCGACCAAGACCTTCTTGAATAAATAAGCTGCAAGTTGCGAAAGCAACGTTCGAAACACTATTGAAGGAGGGAGCCGTGCACTCATCAAAATCAGCATTGCTTTCTGCGATTCATATGATCCTGAAGAAGTCGCAAGGTGAGTAAAGAGTGGTTAGCAATTTCCACGCGATTAATGTGATCACAAAGCCCGACAGATATACATTGCGAGAATACAAAGCATGGCAAATGAATTTAATGGTAGAACAATTTTTTCTTGGTTGGATCTGGTTCGTGCTCATCCTCAAATACCGCTGAACCCGATTGACATAGAGAAGACTGCAGTGGTAACTCTGTTTGGCGTATGGGTATATATGAAATTGCCCTTTGGCCCCTGGAATGCAAGCAACACATTCCACTGACATATATATAACCTCTTTCAAGGATTAGAGTTCGTTTATATATATATATTATATATATATATATATATATATATATATATATATATATATATATATATATATATATATTTATATAGAGACGGTATCCTGATATTTTGAGATAATCTGAACGACCAGCTGGATCATTTAGATCAATTTTTCCTAATCCTGGTCCAGAACAATCTACGGATATCCCCGAGTAATGCGACCTAGCATAGGAGGAAATTGATTTTCTGGAGCATCACACTTTGGGTGTGGGAATTTACCCGCTGGCCAAAAATTAAAAGAAATTGGACGTATACCGTTACTAAAAGATTATAAGGAACTACCACGTACATGGGCACGATGATATACCATATATTGATGATTCCCAATTTCGCAGCAATTGCAGCCCCGCTGACCGAGGTTGCATGCTTGCAACCCAAGGTTCGTGAGCTCTAATGGAACGATGATGCACGAGAAGCATTCCATAGTTTTAAATTAGCTTAGATCAATTACCTTAACCTCTTTCACCCGCTTCCCAATGACTCACCATATTAGCTTGTGACGGATTGCTCCAAATACGCGGCAGGTGCCGCATTTCTTAGGATAGTAAATGGATAGCCGCAACTGGTGCCATTCTTCTCGAGCAAACTAAATCCGACACTACAAGCGTATTCTTCTTGTGAAAGGGAGATCCTAGGGGCGTATAGTGTTGTGATCCACTTCAGGCACATGTTACCCTACGCAGAGACCACAAACCGCCAGTGGGCGGTGATTTTAGAATACAAAAGAGATATCACCTATGTGCGTAGTCAAGACAACGTAACTTAGGCCTGCCTATCAACAAACGTCAATTCGGTCCAAATTAACTCTTTTGAACTCCGAGCTTTGGCGGCAGGGTAGGATAATGACAAAGAAACAGGAGAACATCGATGACGATTAAAATATTTTCCTTTTCCTGGAGAAGCTCAACTATGGTGTGAAGTAACACGAAGTTGCCCATGACTGTTAGTCCCTACAGCATGCAGAAGGACTATTTTAATTCTGTTGCACTATTTTCACCCCCTGGGATTAAAGCATCCATCCGTTTAATTAAGTTTCGGCGTTTATGGCCTAATATGGATAGGGACATTCGGCTCCTGAGCATGGCAGTGCATCTCTTGTTTTTGTAAAATAGAGTCTAGTTAACCTTTTCTGCGTTTCATAGCTAAGAACGATTAAGGTTATGTGCGTGGGAGATTAATAATACAAGTAGAGTGCGAATTAACTAAATGTGGGTTGACCAAACAGTCGACTATCTTGGAGATTCCGGGACAATAGGAAAACAGGTACAAAAATAACTACCAATAAGCAAATCTATATTCTTTTACAAGGATAAAAGAGGTTGTAAAACAAATTATATACACATTAGACGTACACGAGTCTTGGCGTGGACGGTTTCCGAACAAACAAACTAACAATATTGACCGAGGGGCACTCAAATGACCTTGATCGTATAGGAAGCAGACGATGGAGGCTTACACTGCGGGGGCAGTGGCAGAAGAGAGAGCCCTTGCACAGCAGAGTTGCACCTTGCTGTTACGTCGTAGATTTGGTCTGAGGGAGTAATCCTTGCCTTGGCGTCAAGTTCAAATAATAGTCTCTTGGTAATGACTATTACGGGATGAACTTAGATCTTACTTTTGGGTTAGAACACGAATCAAGACTGCGCGCTGCGTTGGAGGAGCGGGTAGAATGAGTACGGGGTAGACTCACCCGAATTAATCGAGAATACCCGGAGTTTGAGGAGGTCTGCGAGAATTATGCAGAGTACAACGGGATGCGAATAGCGGCTAATGATGGGGGCGGACAGAGGATACTGACGGGGCGGGCAGACGGCGGATACTGCCTTCAAACTCTTGCGCTGGAGGATTTATAGTGTGGTCGAATGGGGTTTTTCCCCCTCCGTCCGAATGGGAGGGTTTCATGGTCCGACGCATCGTCAGGTGAGAGTATCTTGCCTGACGTATTAACACAAATGCGAAAAGGTTCCTACTCGGCGAGGCGAAACTTTGTCCGACTCTAGATGGGACCTTTTGGGCTCTTAATCTTTTCGCGGCTTTCTGCGATGACGGGCTTTCAGGTCTCCATGGCTTCTCGTGATTTTACAGTTCCATTAGCGCAGACAAAAAGGGTCAACTAGGTGTCTGTTGTTTTTCTCTCTCTCCAATGAAGATGACGCAGGGCGTATCTTTTTTTATCTCTCTAATCTCTGACACTTGACAAACATCCATAATTGACCACCACATAAATTTTCAATCCTGCCTATTAATATTCCATGACCAAGATTTGAAACAGTGCATATCGATATCGTTGGACCACTTCCATCGTGTACGTTGCCTGTACAATCCTATCCGTTGCATAACTAATATCTACTATCTTGCATTGACCCTGCTACAAGATGGATCTAAGCGTTACAGATTTAGGAAATAAGTGCTGCAATGGTTGCCTTTGCTTTCCTAGTTGGATGGATTTCCAGATTTGGAGTCACGTTATAGGTATGGGGTAACCGACAGAAGAGCCCAATTCGACTCCGAATTATATAAGGAATTATCAGCCCCCGTTGGTTTCCATTTTATTCGCACCACCTAGTACAGCCCATTCACGAACATGTTGCGAAAACAGCACACATAATTTTGAAGTGCTTCATAATTGCCTGTCGACAAGGTTGGTTGATTGCCCTTCCGATTTTCCTTTGGGCATTCTCTCCTTGCTTAATGCCTAGGAAATTTCGCTTTTCTTTGCACTCACAGGCACTATACTACTATATCAGAAACCTTTGGATTCATCCTCGTCGTCAAACCCGATTCAAAATTAATAAAGGATTCAGCCACAGATATGGCACAAGTCGACTTCACACAGACATCCGAAGGACACTTGCACTCGGTGCCCAAGCCTTTCATGCCCAAATATCTTCGTGAGGGAACGCATGTGATGGTCTGAATAGATCATATTCGCAAACCACTAGAATCGCCATATGCTGACTCTTTTCCGGTGGGCGAGCACGACAACAAGGTCTATCCGTTACAGTTGTCTGATGTCAATCGATTCACTGTCAGAGTAAACAGGTTTAAACCCGCCAAGCTCCCTCCCTCACATGATTGCAATGTATTGAGTAATCAGCGGCACCCAAAGCCTCATGTAAGAGATAGAAAAGCGATATCTTGCACTTTACGTCAGGAGTAAGAAAATGAAATCGAAAAAATCGAGAGTAACCTCTCCAGGCACTGGGGTGGGGAAGGAGCAACGATATGTCGGACATTTTCACTGCCCCCATCTATTGTAGTAAAAGAGAAAGTGGTAAATTGTTTGCACACCAAAATCTTTTGTATATAACATGTATTATAATCGTTACATATAGTATTATCAGACAAACTAGTTAAAGAGTTAGAGAGAACCTGAAATATTAAAAGTATGTATATGGGTATTAAAGCAATGTAAATGTGTAACATGATAGATGAAACAAACTGAGTACTATGAGTCGATATATATTAGTTCTTCATTTATAAAACTCTGTGGTCCAAGTGGAGTTTTTGTAGCCACTTCCAAATTGAAAGGTGACGTACGATTAACGAGTAACCTTACAACTGATCACCCTTTTGAACCTATGAAATCTTAAAATTGGGCACACATATTAACTGCTGAAATATGTAATATGCCATGTAGTAGCAATGAATTAATGTAGAATAAAGCGAAGTACTAATATATAATGTTAAACACAATGTTGCTTGTTTTTAAGAAAAAATGAGTGTAAGAAGGCAAGCGAATAGTTGGAGTTTCCCACTCGAATGCACAAAAATACGCACGCGAGGAACCACTTGCGGGCGGGAATGTCTCAATACAAGATAACGAGGCAGCCGGAACGGCTTTGATTTTGACCAGTAAAGTTGACCCATACCTGCGTAACGATAAAATCAACTTTCCTATCACCATTCTATGGATGCCAGCCAGGATGCTGCCAATTGTGTCAACATTGAAACACACAAACTGACTCCACCCAGCAGTCTCAACAAAGAAACAAACGAAGATAATTTGGCTTGTGACGTTCCATTTCGTGCTCTGATTATAAATAGTTAAGCCAAGCCCCCTTAATGGAGATTCGTATAAATAAAACAGCCACAGAATTCCCATAGCTCCAACTATTTTCTTTTCACGTCCTTCCTTTAACCAAATGATAAGCAAGTTACCTTTTGAACCCAGCCCATAAACTCATTCCTGCTAAGAACTTTGGGAGTCAAAGCAAACTAGACTGTGAGACCTCAAACTCCTTCGTCGTACACCTCTTTACGGATAACCCTAGCTCATCCCCAGTTTTCCCTCCTCTAAACTGGTACTCGCCCAGCATCTCATAAACTAATCAATCCATTATAAACTTAGTGCCACCAAAAACTGGTAATCATCATGATACTCTCTATAAATATTTTCAATTTTTTTAGGGTTTAGGCATTAGCTATTAGTGCTCGCCATTTTTTTGTAGTTTTTGCGTGCTATTAAACTTAATTGCATTTTGCCCAGATCTAACTGGAGTAGGGCAAGAAATAAACCGGAAATTTAACTACTGTACTTTGCCATTCGGCCACTTGTAACAGGGAGGAAATACAACTTCGAGAAGAAGTGGCATTTAGACTACTTTTGGTCATTCTGGTACCCTAAGTCAAATTTAATATTGATTCATTTGACCTGAACCAATTATAATAATTCATAAATAGTCAAATTTCAAAATTTTAGATTGTTTTATATCTTTCATTCCATATTATAATGTTCGTACGAGTGAGTCACACTCGAACGAAAAAAAATAAATTCAACCTTTAAATTATTTATAGTTTGGTTGTGAACACAACAAAATAACACTCGGTTTTATTTGTGCACTATCAAAAGTAAGTTATAAACTATGACCTTGTTTTATTAATTAATTCTGTTCTTATAGTCAAGCCATATTATTTGATTTAGTCTGTTGTATCAAATTGTTTAGTGTGGGTATAAGTAATGGTTGCTGCTATTCCTTGTATTATTAATTTTACCTAGCTGTTTATAAATTACTTTTTCACAAGTTTTCCACTAAGTACTTTGCCATAATAATGGATTCAACAGTCCATTGGAAAGATTGATTGCAATTGCAAAATTAGCTTGTATCTGAAGTCACCTTCAAGATTATTTAATATTACAGAGGTCACCTTAAAACTCACTAATATTAAAATGGATTTAACCTTTAAATTATTTATAGTTATAGTTGTGAACACAACAAAATAACACTCAGTTGTATTTGTGCAATATTGAAAGTAAGTTATAAACTATGACCTTGTTCTATTAATTAACTCTGCTCTCATAGCCAAGCCATATTATTTGATTTAGTCTGTTGTATCAAATTGTTTAGTGTGGGTATAAGTTATGATTGCTGCTTTTCCTTGTATTATTAATTTTACCTAGCTGTATATAAATTACTTTTTCACAAGTTTTCCACTAAGTACTTTGCCACAATAATGGATTCAACAGTCCATTGGAAAGATTGATTGCAATTGCAAAAGGAGCTTGTATCTGAATTCACCTTTAAGATTATTTAATATTACAGAGGTCACGTTAAAACCCACTAATATTCAAAAGAATGTCAAAGGCTCCATAATATTGCACTAAATATAACATAAAAGTGCCTATTTAGCATTTCTATTATTTATTTTTGTTTGCTACCTAGATACTACTAAAAACATACATCCTTTATTATTATCAAATAATATACAAGCATGAATTTTGGAATTACCTAAATTTACATTAATTTATTACACAATCCTTATTGTATTAGAGATCAAGGATGTAAAAGGGAAATAGATCCTTTTTTTCTTCGAGAAAATGAATCCAACAATTATTCTCATCTGATGACAGCGATACGGCGGATGTAAACATGTTGGAAGAGAAAAATATGAATATCATAGAACAAGATTTATAAGATGCTTAAAATGACCAGCTGAATAATGCTTAAATATAATAATAGAGCATATAAATCCTCCCCTAATTAAACGACTAAGCTTGAGTACATTAGCTGCTCATTTGATCCTAATTAACATTAAACTACAATTGAAATTGCAAAATTTAGATGGAAGAAAGTATTAAATAAAGAATTAACATCTCTTGAGAAACATAATAAATCGCAAGCTTATGATTAAGGAAAAGGGCGGATAAATCTGAGTGATGAAAGTGATATATTATTTATGTTTGAAAGATTAGTAAACAATTTCTTTTTTTTACATTCTGCGTGTTTTTCTATAAATAATCTAAAATGGAAATAATTAACACATATTTCTTTGAAGAAATTTAATATATATTGTAGATATATTAAAACGTAACGCCCCCGAAAGGGCGAAGCGGACATATATTTTAAAATCCCTCTTCAGAGAGAACGAGAGAAAAGAACAAGAAATTGAGGTGCGTAAGAACGATAGGCGTTTTACTAACAGTCAAACTGCCGAATGGCTGTGATCTCCCCGCCCGGTTGGTAGCCGACTCGATCTGCCCGTCCAAAGGAGGCCGCAAAAGGACATTAAGCAGCTCTAAAAGGAAACTGGCCCCAGAGAAATTAAGGAAGAAATCCATCTAGCTGAGGGTTTGAACAACTCGCTAGGAAAAACACCCAGTTAATCGCCGAAATCAAAAGATTGGATTACTTAGAACTTTAGGAGGCACGAAGTTAGAACGTCAAAGAGCGGCGTAAGAACAAAAGACCACCGAAGAAAAATGGTGGAATGGTTGTCGGTGCCTTTCCTCGAAAGGCAGACCTGGGCTCCGCGGTGTAACCTCCTCCCCCCCGCGTGCTCCCCTCAGTGGCATTACCCCCTCCCGTTAGTTGGGCAGTCCCCGGGCTATAAATAAGCCCCGTAAAGAAGCAAACAGATGATTCTTTTAGAGACGATAGGGGAATAAATTTTTGTGATAAGGCCGTTGCACTGTTCCGGACTCGACTTCTAGATTAAGATGTTCATCTCGTCTTCGTATCGGTGCCATACCGATTTAACCCTCGCAGACTTAGCAAGAGGTCTGGATTAAAATTCCTAAGTGCCAAATAGGAATTTTGAGAGCAAGATAAAAGAAGTTATCAGCTCACGCTCAAGTGACCCTCAAGTCGAGATCTCATTAATTTTGAAAGAAGAAGAATTGATTCCCAAGTAAATTCCGCTAAAATTATTTTTGGGATCACCCCATATACCAAAACCCAGTTTGATAAATCTGCGAATTAGATAAGGGTACAAGAAGAACTCGGGAGATACAGAGAAGCGTACTCGTTCAGCCAGAGAGCACAACTCCTCTCTCCAACGAATGCCATGCCGTTCATTGAGATAAAGTAATCACAGCAAGTGCCTATAAGCTGAGGAATTTAAGGTCATCGTTAAACTTATAACTGGATGAAAAAAAGACATAGGAAGAGATCGACATCAGTTCCTACTCTCACAGAGACAACCCCCTCCCCCCCCCCTTCATAGTCATGAGGGGAGACCTGAATTTCTCCTGCGCCGGGAAGTATGGCGTCTCCTGATGACTCATTGAAAAACCTAGTATAGCGATATCTGTCAACTCCCGCTTCCGATCAAGGTCATGTAATTCCAAATGACTATATTTTGTTGGTTAATCAGGATGTTTAAAACTGTCCCAAGCTGTCTAAGAGAGAAATATTATTCCGTCAGTTCTATAATATTTTAGTTAGATTAGAGGCCTCCAGAAATTAGCTATCTGGCAATTGTTTTTTTAACGTGAAGCCTACCCTGTTTTGATTAGATCTTTCGTCATGAGTAGGCCAATATTCGAAACGTGCGAACTATATTAAAATGAGAGAATTAATTGTAAATATAAATATTTGAGGTAATTGGTAAATTAAAAGATATATATTTTGGGTTAATTCTTGGTGTTTTACTGGATCTTTACGTGCTGAACGGTTCATATAGATACTGTATTTATGACCTGCAGTTGTGTACAAGGGAAAGCGGCGTCCATCGGTTCTTCTTCGTCCAGCAGGGTAATATTATTTATGCACGCGCGGCGGTGATATTGTCATAACATGTTTATGTGATAGATTCTTCGCTCTGTCTGGGTATCTATCAAGTAATCGATTGGTCCTCGTCCCTCGAATACTTCAAACGTTCCCTTCCATTGGGCCCATAACTTATTATTTTCGGTCGGGAGTAATAATAAGCCTTCATCATCTGCCATTAATTTTCGTGCCTTTGCTTTCATATCGAAGTAGTCCAGCTATTTGACTATATTTTTCTCGGCGTTTTCTCGAGATAATCCCGGCGGTATTTTTGGCGCTCGCGCACTTCCATTACGTACTTGTAAGTCGATTTAATCTCTTGGTCGAGATAAGCATTGCCAAATAATTCTTTATGAAGGCTCATGGGACCTCGCACATTTCTTCCGTATAATAGCTCAAAAGGCGAGAATCCCAGCGTCCGGTGAGGAATTTCTTTGCATGCGAACAGTGTGACAGGTAGGTGGTATCTGTGCCAATCAATGAGTCGGGTTGTTTTGACCCCACTTCTTCAATATATTTTGGAGAGTCCCGTTTAATTTCTCACAGATTCCATTTGTGGGTAGATGAAATGGACTCATAAAAATGGCCCTGACCAGTAGTAGTTCACCAAAGTACTCAATAAATTCTGATGTGAACTGGTGCCCTTTATCAGATAGAATTTCTTTGGGCAGGCCTATTGAGGCAAATATCGAAATTAGTGCTTCCGCGCAGGAAATAGTGTCAATTTTCCGTAGGGCCACGGCATCTGGAATACGTGTGGCACAATCTAATAGAGGATATAGGAGTGTCCTCCGCTTGAAGGGGGGTGAATTGGTCGTACTAAATCGATAGCCACTCGAAAAAATGTTTTGGTCATAACTGGCACTTTTTGTAGTTGCGCGAGAGGTACCCTTTCCCTGGAGGGATCTTTCTAATACACGTCGCACGACCGGCAATAGGCTACAATTTCTTGACAGCCTAGAGCCAATAAATGTGTCTGAATATTTGCTGTTCTGTTTTATTGAACCCAAAGTATCCTGCTAATATTCCATCATGACCGGTCTTCAAGATTCTTTGCGTGTATTCTTGGGGTACACACAGAGCTTTGTTGCCATCCTTATTCTCGCCACTGATAGTACGGTATAGAAGCGAGTCTTATACATTATACATGATGGCCTTCTTTCTTTTCACGCGGAGAGTTTCACCCTTAATCGCTTTTCCCATAGGGATTTAAGAGTGGGGCATTTCTTTTGGGTAATAGCGAAGGAAATCAATTTTAGCCCATTGTCTTCTAAACTAATCCTAGGGCTAAACTCAGCAGATTGCTATTTTCTTTGGGCTTCTTGTGCCCTTGTGACTACTTGTTGGGCCAATTCTTGCTGGGAGATTTGGAGATTTTGTCCGATTGGCACATCGCAGAACTTAATAGGGGCTACTATAACGTCCGTCCAACCCGTGAAATATCAGCACTGTATATGATATCTCACGACGGAGAACCGGTTGCCGCGTCCTAAAAAGTCGTGGATGATTGCGAATTTTTGATGGTTTGTGTTTACTGGGGGAAACAACTTGTCGCAACCACTATGAAAATATATCCGGTGTCTCTGACTAAAGTAGACACTCGGCACCCATTACCTGTGCCACTTCGAATTGTAGGCCGCCTGGCGAACATTTGTTAAAGAGAAAGTTTACCTGTCTTTCTGGGCCTTCGGATGTTAGCGCTGGGATGGAGGGAGTATCAGATTGTCCGGCCGGGAGCGCGGCAGTCAGGTTTTGCACCTTTCTGATTGGCCTTCTGGCTGGCGTTATGTTTTAATTTCTCTACATTTACCTCCCTCCTAAAAAAAATAAAGGAGAGGGGGAGGGATAGTCAAGTCCGATAATTACCACACCAGAAAAAGGGAAATAACTGACCAATATTTCATACAATAAACTTCAAGTTCACCTGGGAATGTGTCGATAATGTCTGCGCCTGAGCATACATTAATACATACATAACTGTCCCAGCTTATGCGATTCTTATTTGCAATTAGGGGGTCACTCGCCCGTTCTTAATTACAACTCTACCAATTAACAATTTACATTACAATTATATACCTAACCTTACCTATCTTAGATCCATCACACTTAGTATTTTACCTTAGTCGGAATAAAACTTAGTCTTCGACAGGCTTCCGACTTAACGAATCGGCCATAGAATTGTCGGACCCTTTTATGCAGTGAATAGAAGACTAATTCTCCATCAAGAGTAAACTCCATCTTAGGAGCCTTCCATTCTTACTATTATTTATACTTAAATATGAAAAATGTTTATGATCAGATTCTAACTAAAACTCACGCCCTATTAGATAATATTTGAATTTACCTATTGACCATATTATGGCAAAATGTTTGATTTCGACAGGGGCCTAGGCTCTTTCTCTACCGGTAAGATTCCCGTTGTCATACGCTGGGTATAGGCAGTTTGGTCATCTTCGTATTGAAGCAATACTCCACCGATACCGTTTTTGCTTGCGTCAGTGCGAATTCCGAAGGTTTTGTTGGAATTCGGTAAACGGAGAATAGGCGCAGCTATGAGTTTTTCTTTAAGAACCTCCAACTAAGTTATTGCATAGGGATTCCAAGTGATAGGGTCTAACGCTGTCTTTTTTAATAAATCATTCAGTGGGGCCGCGATGAAAGCGAAGTGCGGGACGAAACGCCGATAAAAAAACGCTCCCATGAACGAACGGAGATGTTTCTTTGCTTTCGGCCGGGGCATTTTCTGGCTGGCTAGTCAAGTGTCTTTGCCCTATTTTGAATCCAAGGTAGTGAATAGATTCGTAGGTGAAATAACACTTGGTAGGCCCGGCGGTTAGTCCTTGTTCCTTCAATTTCTCCATCAAAGCGCGTAAGGCCTATAAGTGGGACTCCCATGTACGCATAGCTACATACACGTTGTCAAAGTCAAACGACACGTCCATTAAGCCAGAGATAATTCTCGTCATTCTATTATAATTGCTCTGGGAGGTAAGTAATCCGAATGGTAGCCTGGTAAACTGCATAAGACCTATTTCGGTTGCAAAAACCGTCAGCTTTTTAGACTCGATAGCTAGCGGTATTTGATAGTACGCCTTGCATAAATCCAATTCATTGATGAATTTATCGTCTCCAAATATATGGAGATTTTGATCTATTAGATGGATGAGCTCGGCGTCGAAAACCGTCACTGAATTCAATTTTCGGAAATGCACACACATCTGAAATGATTGTCCCCCATTACGATGAGGGAACAATAATCCGACTCCGACGGCTCTTAAATGCCCAATTTTAATAAATTCTGGACTTCATTATTGAATGCTTACCGTAAGTGTATCCGCAATGAATACGGTTTGCTTCGTACCACTGAATTAGTTTTTATTTTGATTTAATAGATGAAATCCTTGGCACATCCGGGGGTTTCTGAAGTGACATCCGGGAATTCCTTGAGCAGGTTAAAAATTTCAGATTAACGGTGACTCTAATTGAGGATTTATCTTTAAATCCACTCCTGTGTCTTACGTGGTGAGTGAGAGCGAGGGCAGTTCATATTTATCTTCTTTTTCCACACCTACTGTGTTTATGACCTGTAGTGGTGTACACGAGTAAGCGGCGTTCATCGGTTCTTCTTCCTCCAGCAGGGTAATATTATTTATACACGCGCGGCGGTGATATTTTTTTAACATGTTTATGTGATAGATTCTACACCTAGTTGGGGTATCTATCAAGTAATCGACTCGTCCTCGTGCCTCGATTACTTCAAACGGCCCCTTCCTTTGGGCCCATAACTTATTATTTTCGCGCATTCCCTTTCATCTCGGAGTAATCACAGTATTTGGTTAAATACCGTGCCTTCCGGGCCTTCGGATGTTAGCGCTGGGATGGAGAGATCATCAGCAGTCAGGTTTTGCACCTGTTGGCTTGAGGTCGCACTCAGTCGGGAGTTCTGTAGACACTGGAAACTAAGAAGACCTAATATCCCGCAGGTGTAACACGTAATGGTTTTCCTACGATAAGTGCCGTTATTAGCGTATGCTCCTTGGGAAACCGTAACATCTTTTTGACTCTTTGCTCCTCCAAAACTTTGGTTATTATTTCCTTTTAAGGTTGAGAATTAACAGGGCTTTTTCTGCAATTCCTTTGGGCGCTGCTTATTTTTCTTTAGGGAGCGAGCTTTCTCTTTCTTTTACTCCCTCGAATATAACCGATGGGTTACCGGGTGAAGGTCAGCCTCGTCCACGCACTCAATGAAGGTAGAAGCTTTTTTCTCTTTAACAAACGCACGGATCTCCGTGGATAGTGTGCTTCGAAATTGATCTTTTATAATGAAGTCGACGACCGCGGCGACCTCATGTTCTACCCCTGCAGACTCCATCCAAAACTGTAGGCCTAGACGAAGCTGAAAGCCAAAATGTTTTTAAGTTTGTCTAGGTCTTTGCCGGGCCTGCCTGAACTTCATCTTATATTCTTCGAGGTTGAGGTTTGTTGCCGGATGAAGTTCGGCCTTGAGAGTGGAGTAGTCCACAGTCGCTTATGAGGGTAGAGATATAAATATCTCTCTCACTCGGCGATTGAGTAGAGGTAACAGCCTAGGGCCCCTATCTTCTTCCATGTCCCAATTATTGACTTCGAATATTTTCTCAAAATGGGACACATATGAGCATAATTCTTCTTCTTTCCTGTACTCCAAGAGTTTCATGCTGGCCGAGGCGAAACTCCGGTTTTGGATGCTACTGACTGCACCTCTAACTGGTATTTGTTGAAGGCTCTTTTGTGCCCTCTTATGTACTCTCTTTCCTCATCGTCCAGTTTCATTTTACGTTCTTCGCCTTCCAATTTCATCTTACGTTCTTCTCTCCTTTCTTCTCTTTCATTCTCTCTTTCTCCTGAATATACGAGCTCAACTCGGGTCCTTACATTCCCAAGTTTTGAACTTCTCTCTGATAAAGGTCAAACGAGGCCATGGCGCTTATGTCTGTTTTAGAGGAATTAAAACGTAACGCCACCCAGAGGACCAAGCGGACATATATATTAAAATCTCTCTTCGGAGATTTCGAGAGAAAAGAACAAGAAATTAAGGTGCGTGAGAACGATAGGCCTTTTACTACCAGTTAAACTGCCGAATGGCTCTGATATCCCCACCCAGTGGGTAGATGACTCGATCTGCCTGTCCCAAGGAAGCTCATATCTGCTCAAATTCTGTTCTATGTCTGTAGAAATAACTGACATTACACACACCGAGCAAGTTATCATCACGACATGCGCCCTTAACTCAAGTCAAGTCAAGTTATATATATATATATATATATATATATATATATATATATATATATATATATATATATGCTAACAAATGTTTAATAATTACAATTACGTAATAATATTTTTTTCCACCCTGATAATATCTATCGGCAAAAACATTGCTAGTTCGAAATGTACATACTCGTATTTATATTATATTTAACTATATTTGCCTAAAAGCAATATATGATTATGTATAAATGTTCAGAAAACAAATAATTAACAATAAGCGTGGTGTTTATTATAAAAAGACAAGAAGCAAAAGTATTGGTTATGTTTACATAATACTGAAATTTAAAAAATAAAATTATTAAAATTAGTGGCAAAGAATATTCGAGAATGACTGCTGGATTATTCTAGACTCATCTAGGACTGCAGGTTACTTGCACGGCTAAATTTTTGAGTGTTCATTATGTTATTAGATACGGCTGAAGAATCATCTCTACAATAATTTTGAAATAGCAACATGGTGAAGACATCTGAACACTGACAAGCATATTGGAAGCGTATAATTGAGCTGCACAACCAAGGAAATGGATATAGAAAATTGTTGGCTGGTTTGAATATCCCAATTTCGTCTCTAAGGAATATTATTGTAAAATTTATGGCTGATGTGACTACTCTTAATCTTTTGCGTAAAGGGCAACCAAGGAAAGTAACTGACAGAGATGTGAGTTCCTGTTTTCGAATAGTCAAAAAGAATAAAAAAATCACTTCAAATGAATTGAAAGCAAATCTGCCTACCGGTTGACCTGTCAAAACTGCAACGTCGTTACCTGAACCGTGAGGGTCTCCATAGACGAGTACCACAGTGGAAACCCACAGTTGAAGACGTTTAACAAAAAGAGACGTTTATAGTTAGCCAGAGACCATCTTGATGACACTGAAGCAGAACTTCGTAAAATATTATAGTCAGACGAGACTAAGATCAAGCTGTTCGGCATAACCGACCACCATTACGTTTGGAGAAAATGGGAGAAACTCTGTGGGAAAAGAACTTCATATCCACTGTGAAACAAAGAGGTGGTTCCATCATGTTGTGTAGATGTTTTGCTGAAGCTGGTACTAGCCCAATTTGTGTGATTAAAGGCTCCATGAATTCCGAGGGATATCAGCAAATTTTGGATGAACATGTGAAACAATCGGCGAGGAAGCTTAGTCTTGACAGAGGGTTCGTCTTCCAACAGGATAATGATCCCTAGAAGTGGAGCAAATCAACGCAGTAATATTTTGACAATCATTTTTTGAAAGGGATGAAATGGCCTTCTCAAGGTCCAGATATAATTCCGTTTGAAAATTTATGGAAAGAACTGTAGTAGCGTGTTCATAAGATGTTACCAAGCAACATAGCAGAGTTGAAAGCTTTTGCTGTGGAAGAGTGGAGTAAAATTCCTACTAAAACTTTCCAAAAACTTGTTCATACTTACCAAAAAACTTGCTGCTAAAAGAGATCATACCAATTATTGATTTCTAGTTACCAATTTTATATGTATATGTAATATGTATGAATGCTGCTAATACTTTTGCCTCCTGTGTTTTTGTAATGAACACCATGTTGAATGTTAATAATTTGTTTTATTATCATTTATACATTAAAATATATTGCTTTTAGGCTAATATAATTAAATATAATATATATATATATATATATATATATATATATATATATATATATATATATATATATATATATATATATATATATATATATATATATATATATATATATGAGATGAAAAAAACACAAAGTATCACGTGAGGATAGCAAATGAATGAAATGTCCCGCAGGAAAAAATTAAATGGTGTTTCCAAGTACTTTCGAACTTTATTAAGTTCCTTATCAAGGATAACTACAATAAATATTTGTTATATTAGAGGTATAAATAAGAAAGAAAAGATGAAAGACCGCCTCAAAAACAAGAAATCACCAATGAGGAAAACGGAAGGGGGAAGGTAAAGATTCACATTAAGAATTACAAGAATCAAGTACATAGTAAGGTCAAACTTAGAAGACGGAAAGGGTAACAGATTAAAAGAAATGGAGATAGCCTAACGAAGGAGATTATAAGACACGAGGAGCGAAAGAGGGGGGAAAATACTATGTACATAACAGAGCAGTGACAATTAAAAAAAATAAATAAATGGGGCCACATAACTAAAAATTGTGTATAGAAATTAAGAACTAATTTCTTTAAGTATTAGTCTTTTAATTATAGCATCTATTTTATATAAGCCAGGGTGGAGGTTAAAATGATCACATTACATTGGCTTATAAAACCACATTCAATGATATTCCTTTTTATAGGATCATTGGAAGGATAAATAAATTTTGCCGTGTTCAAATTAATTAGATAGTCCTTATCTGATATATAGACAAAGAAACCACTGTTATCTTCGCAATATTTAATTTTTTAGCTCAAACAATAAAAAAAACACTCATATGCTGCCAATGTATAACATTTATTTAAAAATAAATCCTAGTTTTATTATGACTCATAAAGGGTTAAACTCATATCATTAATAATTCAGTACGTAATAATGATTGTGTTTATATGTATTTTTTCTTGCTTTTTTATCAGTATTTTCATGCTGACTTAAAGAATGACCTGAGTTTTTGCATATCTTCATTGGCTTTAGAGATTTTCATAGTTTTAGATTTGTTTTTTATATAAATAATTTCCCCAAAGGCGATATTTCAAATTCAATCTAATCTGTTTTTATATAGATATCGTTACAGTATGATCTGTATTTTCGCGTATTCCAACGTATTTTGGAACTCTAAAGAAAATAAGAGTAAAAAACATTTAGCTTAGAAATGCTATGAGGATTGTTATTTTTTAGAGTGAACGCTTTTATCTTTTCTGACTAGAGAAGAGAATATATAGTCCCCGTTCACGGCAATATATTATCTTCCTTATTTTATCTCCATTATTGGTATGTACTAAATGAATATGTCACAAGGAACTTCACAAACATCACTTAATTGCATCTTCAGAGCATGCGACAGCGCAACTCTTTGAAGCTCTTAAGAAGCTTTGCCACTAGCTGCTTGTAGTTTGGATCATTGTCAATTCCTAAGAATCCATTAACTATACCAAGAAATGCAAACCACGCATCTCTTTAGACTTCAGTCCTCGCTCTTTTAAGTTTCACAGACTTTACCATTCCGTTTACTTGTAGTTCAACGAATATATTATACAAAATATACTACCACAGGAAGCTTTGGAAACAGAAGAAAAACTTCTTCCTAATCTAAGGCATTCACAAGCTATTTTATCAAGCCCAATTTTATATTAAGCAGAGTAATAAAACCAATCGTTTAGTAAACGATTGCTTGGAAATGACGACACAGAAAATAAATAGTTGGGGATAGATCAGATTAACACGCTGGGCACGGGAAAAGTATTATTGAAGAACTGGCGTGCAGTCAATTTATAATGTTGTGTACTTCATCCTGCAGAAATAAAAGATGTTTTTTAAGAGATATAGTCTCTGCAATTCAGGATTGAAGAGCTTTATTCTCATTTTAATATAACTTTCAGCATTAACGATTTGTTAAGCAAAAAGAAAGCGTCTATAATGAGACTTTCTGAAAGATCAATACACCTTAACTTTTTCCGAATTCCTCTCATATCTTTAGTTTTTCTTTATTTTTTAAGGTTCTCATATGCAGTAATTGTGGTGATTGACTATGCTAAAGACATGGACGTCCGCTTTCTCTATAAGAAATATACCGGGAGTTCCTAACTTATGATTTGATCTTATGAACAAACTCATAAGTAGTATGGTAATCTTACTTTTGAATTATAGCCTGCTGCATATTTTGGGTCCTGATTATGAAGTTTGAATTTCTGAATTCTCACTTTTGTTACCTGCAATATTTTTTTGATTTGGTGCCAGTGCATTTGTTTCACTCTTCTCGAAAGCTTCTGCAAATTCAGTCACTGCCTTTTCACTTATACCGCACCTCTAAGATCGTAAATTTTCCGGACACGATCAGGTCTCTTTAAGATTTATATTCCATCTAATTATGGAATTTCTGTGAAAAGCATCTTTCTATATTGAGTGGAGAAGTGTCTTCTCACGAATAGTATTGATAAAACTCGGCAAGCAAAGAGTGGTTAATATTTTCTTCCAAACATGCTATTTGGTGGATCCGCAAGTAAAATAGAAAATAAAAAGATAGAAAGAAAAGATTTATATAGATGAAATTATGATATAAAAAACTTCAGTTATTAGACTTTCATTAACTTTAATAAATAATTATCATTTATAAAATTTTATTCACGTGGGCTATTAGGAGAATGTTAAAGAAACTTCTAAAACCTCCAAGGAAAACCCATATAGAACAGTAGAAAATCCACAAACACCGCTACTATTAACCTGAGCATTGAAAATATTTCACTGTTAGACACTCACTGAACTCAGGTATATTATAACCGATTTTGGAAAATAAAAGCAAAATAGTAAATATACGAATAGATTAATCCTGTCCTGTACACACTAACTATAAGGCATGTAAAAGCTAATTAAACCAATAAAAGTCAGTACTTACTTTAAGAAAAGTATATTATAAAAATACACCCCACCAAAAACCCACCAAAAACCCTACATCGAATTTTCCCCCACGTTCGCCCAGGCCTCCAAGGATGTCAAGTTCTCCTTTCAGGGACTCCCGATGACACTGACGATGCACAAACTGTAGGAAAGAGAGTGGGAAAAACACCCTTTTTTTAATGCACCAAATATGACTAATTGTTTAAGATAATGTGTTTTTCTGTTATGAAACGCCTTGAAACGCGCTGGAAATGACTACTAAGATACAATATAAACTATGACCTATGACCGCTCACACTAAGCTTCTCCATTGGTGTCTATCCCTTGCAACCTCCTGTCACTGACATGGAAACCTTTCATTATTTTTCACGATTTATTGGTTTGAGATTGTGATGGCTAACAAAATGAACCAAATGGGTTTATTTATATAAATCTAACAGATTTGAACACACCCACACGAAAAAAATACATTTCATATTATTTCCTACGTCAGCATCAGACGCAATCACAACAGTAAGGAAAGTAGTGGCTAGTGCAGACAGGTTGGCGGCAGCTGTGCACCTGAAGCGTGTCTTTTTGTCTGCCTTCGAATGACACTTGCTGCACCGTACCATTAGCTCCCTCATTTCAGCTGCCATTGGTCCTGCCAGAGGAAAAATTGAGGAAGCACACCTGTCTGACGACCAGCTTCACCTGTCGATGATGTGTTGGAGTGTTAAGTCGTTTCTCTGCTGAGGGCCTTATGAGTTGCAGGGTCAATTCGTGCATGTACTTCCGTTTCTGCATGACGTTGACTCCTACCCTCTCAGTGTTACTCTGGTAAATGATCCACGAATTTATGACACTTGCATTCAGCATCCCAAAGAACACACACAATGGCAACCTATTTGTCTGTCTGCTGCATTTATAAATTGCACACATCTGGTCAAACATATCGATCCCTCTTTTTGTTGCATTATAGAAGTCAATGATCTCAGGCTTCCCACTGACATTATCCACTGATGCCCGTGTGTACATACTTGACAGCAGGAACACCTTCCTCTTGCTTGTCTGTGTCCTAGGGATATATGAAACAAGTGTCATATCTTTCGAGAACAGAAATGCTGAGCTGCTAGGTTTGCTGCTGTCCTTCGGCCTCATTACCTCAGGGATTTCTGCCTTGTTCGCCCTCACTATCACAGCCACTGTCAGCCCTTTACTGAGCATGTCCTGTATGAGGGTCACAGACGTGAACCAGTTTTCGGTGGTGATGTTTCTGTTGGTTTGGCGGTAGAGGTGTTTAAAGTCTTTGGTGAACATGTGACCGAGTTGCAGTCCATGTCTTGCTGGTGTGCCTTGTTTACCTAGATAGGGAATACCTTGAAACGTGTAGTTACTTTCCTTATCGTTCACCATAACAAATTTTAGCCCATATTTTGCTGACTTATATGGATTTACATCCTAAAATAGCACTTATCCCTAAAAGCTATCAATTGCTCATCTACTGTGAGATTTTCGTGAGGTGTGTAGTTGTCCTCACAGCAGGCCATAAGCATGTCCCGCACAGCTCTGACTGGGGCGAATTGGTCAGTGGCCCACCTCTGCTCACATGTGGGTATGTCGTCAAACCTGAGGCAGTACATCAAGAAGCAAAAACGCACCTCAGAAATTGCTTCCCTGTAGAAAGGAGGCCTTGCCACAGGGCACCACAACTCATTAGTATTCAGGTGGTGTTATCTTTTCTCTAACCACTGAATATAAGGAAACGTAGCAAAGAACGTATATATTCTGCTGTTGTGTGCTGTACAGTCCTGTCTGTCTCCTGTCACTCCTGGAAACATTATAAATCAACTTGTTGGTGAACTCCATAATCAGCTTCACAATGACATCAGTCACAAACAGGAGAAAACACTCTTCAGGTGTGGTAGCAGTAGCAGCAGCTTGTTTGGGACCTGGCCTAATTGATGCCACAATATTTTGGGCTGCTCTCCTGGTTGATGCAGCTATCAGTGGCCTTGTGTGCCATATATAGCTTGAGCGACTTTTATCTGTTGCAGAGTTAAAAGTTCACATCGTATGCACATCATCGACTTTGTTGTTGACGAGCAGCAGGAGCAGCAGCATCATGTGTGGCAGCAGGATTAGCAGCAGCAGGAACATCAGCAACAGCAGCATGGATGGCAGCAGGGACAGCAACAGCATGATTGGCAGTAGGAGCATCATCATCAGCATTATCGTCGTTAAAGAGAATTTCCCCAATCTCCAGCACACTCAGGTTTTGTTCTCTTGCCATTTCAGGCACAAGTTTGCACTATTAGTCACCCGAAATAAGAATTGCAGCCTAAAAGGAGAGAAATTTATCACTACAATATCACTATAAATTCTCTTTGTAGGATATTACCACTGAAGTTGGTTAAAGTTTGCTCAGTATTTTTTAACTATAATTACCACTTAACTATGGTAAACGGTATCCAAACAGGGGTCTAGCGGGAAATCCAAGAAGAGGAGTGGACCGACGTGGCCTCATTCTATGAGATCGTTCGCTAGACTAAAGCTAAACAGACTCCCACCATCCTGCATTGGGAGGGAAGCGGAGAAATGCGTATGATGTCACTAAACTCTTGCAAACTATACCCTTGTTCGGGGCTCCAAAATCAATTAACCCTAGAACCCCAACGTTCATTTTGAGTCACACTAACCACAACCCCAGGAGAATTTCACCCGTTTTTGGAAAATCAAAAATGAAATAATATTTTTCAATTACGGTTTATTACAAAATATAGAGTGAAATAGTAACTCTTTAGCTTTTGAATGCTACCTAGTATCCTTAATTTGTACTTTATCTTAATATTGTTACTGATTTTATGGTGAACTAGACTAAAAGAGACTAAATTTTAACATGTGCTTAGAAAAAAAATTCGCCAAAAAAATTACTGCAGCTGGAGACTTCTCCTGTTTTCTAATGGTCCTGAGGTAATTGAACCCTCGCCTGAGTCAGGTACAGCCCTCTACTGCCAATAAGATATATATGGAAGACACGTGAAAAATGGCTATATTTTTTGTTGAATATTTCGTTTTCATTTGTTTTTCGTCCTTTTTCCAAAGCTGATAGTCATTTATTTCAACATAAAATGAAGATACACAATGAAAAATAAACTTACCTTTTACAGGCAGACACCGCAGGTGGGGTACACTTTGGTTTGGCACACCTGTTGCAGCGGTGCCGGGTTTTCCTGTCTGACTTGCTAGGGCAGTCAGAATAGCGTACCAGGGGTGAGTTGCTATCAGCAAATGACTTGCCTGGCGACCCCGCAGCGTTGCCCAGTGATGGAAGGTCACAAACTGTTGTTATCAAGGTGTGTAGTTAGCGGGACAGGACTGGTGATGACAGGCGTGACTGAACCCAGGGAGTGATGATTGCCCTCCCCACATTCATCATAAATGCCCTCCTCTTAGGTATGCTAATGCCCTCCCTTGCACGGTTCTCGCAGCTGATGATGAAGGCATTGATGCTCCCTGAATTGAGGATGCCATACCACACACAGAGGGGCCAACGTCGTATCTTTCTAGAGCATGAACTCGTTGCACACATTTAGTCGAATGTGTCGACCCCTCCTTTTGTAGCATTGTAAAATTCTATGATATTTGGCTTAACCACTTGGTGCAATGGTAGACTGGGTGTGCTTGGATGGCATGGGCAGCACCATTTTCTTCTTTGTGCGGGATGTCTGTGCAACGTACGACACAAGCGTCATCTCTTTGGTGAATAGGAAGGTACTCGAACCGTGCAGTTGTGTTTCCTTTGAATTATCTCCTGTGGAATTTCAGCCTTGTTGGCTCGAACTGTGCCAACAAGGGTCATTCAACAGTTGTTCAGGAGGTCGGAGATGAGAGGCACTGATGTTAACCAGTTGTTCGTTGTCACATTTCTGTTTGTTCCGTGGTATGGCCTATTGAGTTCTTGGTGAAGTAATGCCCGAATTCCACCCCATCCCGTAGCCTTGCCTCCTGCTTGTCAAGGTAGGGTATGGCACCAAGCATGTACTTGGTCTCAGAATCGCAGATCTGGACAAGCTTAATGACATATTTGGCAGGTTAGTTGGGGATATATATCCTAAAGGAAAATTCCCTCTAAACCCCAACAGTTGTTCGTCCACTGTGAGATTTTCGTGTGGGACACAGTTCTCGATAAACTCGTCCCACACCTTCCTCACATGAGAAAATTTATTCTGTTTCTGCTTCTCGTCACGAGTTTCGGGGTTGTCAAACCTCAAGCAAGATAGGAGAAACTCAACCCTACCCTTGGACATTGCTGCCCGATACAGGGGACATCCACTTACAGTGACCGCATCTCAATGAGGAAGAGATGGTTATACCTCTGCTGTCCTGCTACTATGAGCACTTCCAGGAGTGCTAATATCTCCTTAGGCTCCGTAGCACCGTATGTGGCACTTTGACTTGCCATAATTTCCTCCACACTCTCTATACGTTTGTTTGTCCAAGTGACGATTTCCCGAACAATGAAATCAGTAATAAAGAGCTTGATTGCCTCTTCAGGTGCGATTATATCCCTTGCCTTCTAAGTTGGCCCTGGAGTGTGTCTTGCTAAGATGTTCCTTGACAACTTTCTCGTGGTTGCAACGTGCTGGGGCTGAAAACTGCACCTGAAATTACTTCGGGTGGAAATTGATGTTTTGTTGAAGTCCACAACGGGTGGAACATCAGCCCCCAGGTGACGTTTTCCTCTCTGTCCACCAGTGGCAGGGGCAGTAGAAGAGGTACTAGCAGGGAAAGCAGCAAAGGTACTGGTAGGGGCAGGACTTTTTCTTGGTGTGGACGTGAAAATCTTCCTTTTTCTTTTCATTGGAGGAGCATCATCCCCCTCAAACTCATCACTACTTCCTGGTTTAATCCCGGGCACATAATCTTCGTCATCGTCACTATCGTATAGTTCGTCTATTTCTAGGTTGCCTCTAAATTTACTTTCATTATCAATATGTGATTCAACATCATCAACACCTTCAAAATACCTACTATCTTGCAATGGTTACCCTGATCTGTTTATTATGTCCGAAAGTCCATCTTTACTGAGTCACTTGCCTAGACCAGCCATAATTTTGTTATTGCTGAAATAAATAAATTAATACCTGAAGAGAAACATACGTAAAATTTCACAAAATAGTATGGTGACCACAATGTAGGGAGTATATCACCCTGGTAAAAATTTTCACAGTCACCATAATGTCGAGTGATTTTCTCCCCAAATCACAAACTTTCCCCTGTGATAGAAAATTCCAAACCCAGAGTGAGAGCGAACACCCACCCTTCAAGACGTCACACGAAGCACCGAAGGTACTGAGGGGCGAAGTGTGCTCCCGCGCTTCGATGGTTATGAACCACGTGACCACACCATGCGCTCGGGGGAAAATCTCCCTACGATGTGTTTCTAGGGTTAAGCCAAGATTCCTGTTTTATTTTTCACTTGTAGGAAAACAAACTACCGTTAGTCACCTAGACACATGTGTAAATCAGCTCAAAGTGCAGACCAAATCTAGTGAAGTCGTAAATTGGTAAAAAATCCGGACATAAAATTCAGTCGTCAGTCGTCAAACAGAAATTACATTTCAGAGTACTTCCTCCACTTGTAAACGGCCATTTCCATTGAAACAGAGTAAAACCCCAAAGTGCGATCTAGATGCAATTCAAACTAATCCAATTTGAAAATTATTTAACTGATCAGAAAAGAGTTAAGAAAGGCTGCACCGAGGCATGCTGATAATAATGATTTGAATTTCAGATAAACAAATGAGTAGCTCACCGTCACTGTGTCCTATTCTTAAAAACCGCCGGAAGCGTCTCTCCCACACTGGTTTTCGAGAAGCTTTCGCTTAGCATATGCGATGGGAGCGTTTTCGCATTAAAAGCTACAAATGTCATCTCTACAAACGAGGGCAACGCTAGAGAAGGATGCGTCCGAACGAGTTACCCAATTGAGAGGGATTCTTTTTCCAATTGTGGGGAGAAGAATTGGTTTGAATGTCCTTCCTAGGGAAGAGGGAAGAGACGAAGGGGGGGGGGGGGACGAGGGATCTTTTAAGCAATGCGCGTTTCTAAAACGACATATCAAATCGCCTCAAGGATAAAGTTGTGGCTTGAATCTGACCTGACCTAATCGTCACTACGTAAATTGAAAATAAAAACCGTGATTTGGCGTTTTAGTGATTCAGACGGAGGCACTTTAATCAAACTTCTTTTTTCTAGTTCTAAGTATATTTTAATGACAAAAATAATAGTAACCTCGTTGTAAATAACCTGAACAGGAAAATTTTTTAAAAATATGGATGGTTCAATAAATGTGATTGCGCTAAAAGGTTAAGTGAATGTGATTCATGAGATTATTTTTACATCCTATAGAGAGAATGTGGTGAGAAGAAAAGGATGAAAATAAAAAGTGGATAACTTTTAAGAACAGGAACACAGAAATAACTAAGGCGTTCAAAAACCGCAATCGCGACTTTCCTATATACTAATTAAGGGGGCTTAGAAAGATAATTTACACTTCTATAACACATTCATACCCAAGACAAGAGATCCCATATGTAAAAATATGCACCGACAAGTAGAAAGAGTAAAAAGGAAAGAAAAATCCCAATAAATTCGATATCATTTATTGCACACTAACTAGAAATCTTACCTTCTCTTCATATTTAGACCTTATTTAATTTCACTCTCACATGGAAAATTATCCACACTTTATCATGCCTCTTCACCTCTATCGTTTCTCATTTTAAGATGGAATGAATCAAATAAAAATAAAATCCATCACTCATTCGAGTAGCAATAAGTACAAACCAAAATTGTGTGCAAATTGGATGATACTTCACAAGAGAAATCCTACGATATAGGATCAGAAACCTTAATGCAACGAGGGACTCAAAACGACCTATAATTATCTCTTCCAGAAATACATCAAAGCTGCCATAATCACCTATTACTCATTATATAGGCATTATTATAGCAGTTTCAGCCTCGGCCTTAAAAGTGTCATGCGAGCATATCCTTCTCGCTAAATAGGGTTCTTTTCTTCAAAATAGCGAATTACCTAATAAAAATAAGCAGAAATCAAGTATCGGGAAAGATCGCCATAAGAATTCATGTCATGTCCCAAGATAACCGCTCTATTATGCCACTATTGTCATGAGCATGTCTCTCAGTCATGACTCCAAAAAGCAGACTCTATCCTTATATCTTCTCCAAACGCCTCCACGACCTCCAATCGCGTTTATCGGTTCGTTGATATCGAGAAGGTAAGATAATTACTAAAAATGTGTGATAGAATTGCCTAAGGAGGCTGTGCCTCGCTTCTATTACATATAGAAACTCATGCTTCTCACGTGCATCTTGCGAGAAAGAGTAGAATAGCGTCTATATCGCCCACCATTTCTGAGTATAATCTTCTCCCGCTTCAAGTTTAATCAAGAAGTTTTAATCCCCCGTTTGCCTCGAGGTGTCGATGTGGCCATATTAAATTAGGCTTATGAAAAGATAAGATTTTTCCAAGCGCTACCGGGACATTCCATGGAAGTCTCCCATTGTCCACTACCCCTAGGGGCTGGCTCCGGCTATTTATGCGATAGAATTTCGCCTTTGAATCAAATCCCGATTATCTTTGCGAGCGATCACGCCGATCCAGTCTCCCTTTTGCACCAAGGAACTCTACCTCGAGAACCCCATTATTGTCCAGAAGAGGACAATATCCTTGAGTGCCAAGGTTCTTTCCCCTCGAGATGCCAAGTCAACAGGGCATCATTGTTGTTCAGAAAGAGAACAACTTTAGAACAGTCATTGTTATTCGAGCCCGTTCAACAAGAAACGGTTCTCGTTCCCCTGATATCACGTCAGTGGTAATTTAATTCCCCCATTTTAACGTTCCTCAAGAGAACGCTTGGTTACACCAATAACCTCAATTGTTCATCAAGAACATCTCCGGTATTCTGTCTCCAGGATCGCTTGTACTTCTGAGCTTGACTTTGCTCTTACTCTTCGAATTCAGTCCTTCCCACCCTCGTTAAAAAACAACCCCACTAAAAAAAACCCTCCTCTTGGGAAAGAAATCACCAGTCAGACCGAAGCGATTCCTTCAAATCGCCTTCCTCTGCACGACGACCTTATAAATACGTAAGCTACGAATTGCATTTAACTATTTAACATTGTGCGAACGTAACTCCGTGCTTCAACACGGATTTAGCCAACCCTTTCCCTTCATGTTTGTTTTGTCATTTTAAATCCCTCCAAATCTTAATCCTCCGTTTAGTCAAATTTATCCCATGATCTTTTTTTCATTTCATGTGTATCTCCTATTTTAATCCCTGGTCATGTAAATATTTTCCATGCGTTGTTTTGTTAGATTAATTAATAAAATTCTATTTTATTAATGTTTGCAATATTATTTATCCTTAGACTCCGTTCCACTTCTTAAGTATATTGAAGATAAATAAGCCTTCTCCAGGCCTATTTATTATTCTCAACCATCTGATTTGCCCCGCAATCGAATATAGAATAATCTCCACAAAGAATAGATATAAGGTATATCGTCGGGAGCATTTTCTACGTCAAAGGGGAAAAACAGATCTTCATCATACTGGTGGCTGTCGGGATCTAGTTTGTAAAGAATAAATAGAAACTCGAGCTGGGACCAAAACGAGTATGAAAACTCAGGTTCGTGGTTAGAACTCCTTAGACGAATCATTCGGACCTTAACGAAAACAACAATAACGCAAAAACACACTGGGGAAACAAATATGTTCAGCTGGAAAGGCCATTTGGTGGGAAGCAAAAGGAAATAGACGAAATGAGAATTTGCAACTGGCTGCCGCATCCTTGTATACCCTGCTGTTAAGAATAGAGATATAAAAATATATTTTTGATTAAACGCCCAGAGCTAAAGGCATCAGAGAGTGATGATCTCAATTCCACAACCCTTAAAATACGAGGGGCGGTCAATAAGTTTTGCAATTCTGATATAAGAAAACAAGATATGAGGAAAAGTGTTTTATTATTTTTCAATATAACTACCCTCGACTTCAATGCACTTGCGCCACTTGTCCTTAAGGCTTCGAATTCCCGACAACCAGAAATCTCCCGACTGCTGTTCAATCCACTCCTGGACTGCGACTCGACATCTTCATCGCCCCCAAACCGGCGTTCACGCATTGCAGCCTTGAGTTAGCGGAAAAAAAGTAGTCGCTAGGGGCCAAATCTGGACTGCATGGGGGATGGTTGAGCTCCTCGAATCCGCACTCGTGCAGGGCATCTTATGCAACTCTGGCCCTGTGGACTTTGACGACGTTGAAGTTGATCATGGGGCGTGAGGTTTCTAGGAACCCAACGGGCAAAGACCTCGGTCGTGGCAAAATTGTCGTGGATGATGTTGATAACACTTCCATGTGATATTCCAACTTCTCGCTCGATTTCTTCGACCTTCACCCGTCGATTTTCGAGGATCATGCTCTCCACACGGGCCACATTGTCCTCGTTGGAACTTCCTATTCCAGCGAGCAATGGTTGCATAGGAAAGGGCGGTGTCGATGTACCCTGCAACCATGCGTTCATGGATCTCCTTTGCCTTCTTACCTGAATTGGTCCAAAATTTGATAACTGCGCGGTGCTCAACCTTCTCCATTGTTGAAAAATTGTGACTGACGATCTGCGATCAGCTACTGCTTCTTAAATAGACGAGGCAGGAGCGTGTGGCTGTCATAACTTGTCCTAACACCCCGACAAACAGCCATCCCCCTTCCTCTGTTTAGCACTACCGATTCGCAAAACTTATTGACCACCCCTCATATAAGAGAAAATTTCATCTTTAACATCAAGTTCAAATTGAAATACAAATTTGACAAGTATTGTTTAAGAGGTGACAAGTTATTTGGACCACCCTATAGTTTATTTTGTGATATAACGCTCCTTTCATCATCGAGTTAACTGCTAATAGGCCTATCTAGTTAGATTCTTAGAGAGCGGTATTGAAAATAAATAGCAGTGAATTTCTTGTGGTGGAGATAGAATAAAATAAGCAAAGGAAAAAATAGCAAAATAGTTAATAAAAGAACTTATGCTAAACGTTAGAGATGAACGAGAAGTAAAAGTATTTCAAGTCAAACTTAGTAAATAACGTCGTCTTCAAACTTGAGAAATAATTTATAATTAATATAAAATTCAAACTTAAGTAATACTATAAATACTTAATTTGAACCAAGAAGGTGTAATTAATGTACGAGTTTTTTAAATATTAGTCTAAAACGTACAACAGTACTTAGCTCAACTAATGCTCCGCTGCAAGAGCTGATAACACAAACACAATTCTCATTCAACTCTTTTACCAGATGCCCTAAATAATTTTTTAACACGCTTCTCAAAAAGTTCTTTATATTCGAATTTACAAAACAATCTTTCTTAGAACATATTCCAGACAAATTTTAACACGCTGTTCCCAAACATTTCTTTTAACCCGAATTATCAGACATTCGCAGAAAGAAAATTCTTGATAATATTTTAACCCGCACTTCTTAAACTATTCTTTTTGCACAAACTTACCAAACAATCCCTCAACGAACACTTCCCATACAACCTTTTTAACAGACTTCCTATTACAATTTTTAATACACTTCTCAAACCTCTCTTTTTAGACAGATTCTTACCCCATCAACCTAAACTTCCCAAACAATTCTTTTAACATTAATTTCAATGGCAAAGTCCTCCACATCTCTTAAATGCATTAGAATTTTCAGGGAGTTAACAACGAAATATCGCTATATTTTTACTTTTCTTTATGTTAATTCCCTGCTAACAAACAGCATAGAGAATTTTATCAAGGAGATGCGTAGGGATATTATTACAATTATAAGCTTCCAGGCTAAGAAATTCTTTTCTTATTTGACACCATTTAGAGATTCATCAGACCTTCATCTCTCTCACCGTCCCTTACTTCCTTTCTCTCCCATTTCAAAGTTTCGGTTCTTACTAGATAGCTTTTATATGCGGCATATATTCGAGCCCTTCTAAATAGATATGCTTGGATTACGGCTTTTTGCCGGAAATTCTTTTGTCGATGCCATCAGGAAGTCGCCAAGAAGAGCGAAAATATTTGTTAATAATAAAGTTTATTCTGTTATCATCTATCACTGAAGATTACTGATGTTGTTTATTATGAATAAATGCTGATATCAATATATTTAAGATATATTTATCTTACTCTGTGATGTCTACTTACACCCGAAAATACTTAAATATTTAATTCTGTACTACAAATATTTTGTTCTCACAGTAGGACTAAATCTATCGAGAGTCAGCTGTCTACGTTGCAAGGTAACAATTCTGTGCGCTGATAACCATGTAATGGGCGAAAAGTAGAGTTGTGAACTATTCATTATTTCCTTTAAATAATCTTGGCCAAAGTTGTATGAGAAATCGTTCCCTAGCTACGCAAAGCATATTGTTCTTCATTTTCTGGAATTGACGGATGCTGCATTCAGTTTTGTGGCACGAAGATTGTAATGCCAGCCAACGGCTTCAACACCCTCACTAAATATTTTTATTATATTATATTATTATTTTTATTATATATCTATTCAAATCATTTAAGTCTGGAATAAAACAAAATTGGAATATGTAGATATGAATATTTATTGACTGTAATCAACCACGAAATTAATTGAGTGATTAAAATTATATTGAAATGCATCCTGATTCGAGGATACTTTTTCAGTTAGCTTCACACAATCATTGTTTGTGTAATTTAGTAAAAAGGCAAAAATTTGCAGTTTTAACGATGCGCCGCTACTGTATCCACTCTGTTTAGTTTTTGGTTCAATATTATCAAATCGATGGTAGATCATTTTACGATTCATAGTCTTAAGGGCCATAAAATTATAAGAGAAATGACAAAAAAACGGGTGTATGGATAAGTATGAGTAATTAATGTGAAAGTAGCTTTTATACGTCACCTTATTTAATAAACTAAAACTACAAATTATTGGTTAGTTAAACTACTTTTGTGTAACAGAGGAAATCTACTTTAAGCTTTTATCTCTTATGATTCGTTTGTGTGAGGAAAAACAAATAATAAGGAAATTTATGAAAGATCATCCCACTTCATTTTAGCATTTTAAGAGGAAAGTTAGCATACTTATTTAAGGCCATTTGGTAGATTGCCTTCCATGGCATAATTAGATGTAATTTAAATCCTACCCTAGTAATAGTTTATTGTAAAATTCGACGAAAAACAAAACAAATATGTATATACCGATCACAATTCATCGAAACGCTCAATTTTTCGATATACACATTTCACCAATAAAAGTCATATTAAATCTCTATGAAAATACCAAAATAATAGATCACTGAATTAGCTTGGATTGCCGTGAGGCTTGTGATGTGCAATATTTGGATGCGGCCAGCCTGGTCCCAAAAGTCAATTAGTCCACAAGTTTGTGTAAAAGTCCTGTCTGAGTACAAGGGACAAGCGATAGCAACTGCGCTCAATCCTATACCGGGAGGGGTACCTTGTGCGAAGATCACACAATATAGGAGATTCAACAACAATGTGCCGAAAGGCTGAGGGAAAATCCAGTCTTGGCAATTAAGTGAGGGAGATTGCTTTATTATATGAGGGTGTGTCCCACGAGTGGGCCCAATTCGGCGAAGAGATGGAGCGCCCTAAAACCCTCGCAGCATTGGAAGTACGTCAATGAGAACAGTCGCAGCGCAATGGTACGCAACTTTTAGTTCCCCTCTGTAGTCTCTCCTCTCATTTTTCAAGAGTCCCGGCGGGCTCCCTTGATTCCTGCCGTATAGTTGTTGTGATAAAAAGCCAAATGCTGATCTGGTTGTCCACGCTTCAGGAGTTTTTGGCACCTTAATCATCACTCTTATTCCCCTAAACTCCATTGAGCTATCAGAAGATAATTTTGACATCCACCCCGTTGCTAACTGAGAGAGGAGTCTGGCTTGAGAGTACAGGATGATAATGCAGTCTACACGCGCAAGAGCGTGTAGCATCTTCCCAGCATCGACACGGAGGCTCTTAATTAGGGACGAGATGAAGGCACCTATCGGAGACAATTCTAGTGGATCTAGTCCACCTTCCTCGATACACCCTCGGCCTGCTGAATCTAGATTAGCATACGGAATATTCCATTTGGAGCAGAGTATCCAACGTGGAGAGAACTAGCCATAGCTGCACTGTGCATACAGCCGTTGGCTTTCGATGTCCCGGAAAAAACTAGTGTAACATGGGCTGCTGGAATCCGCACCAACAACTTTCCCAGGCTCATCACTAATATCAAATCAGCCCTGTGCCAAGGCTTCCTTTATTACTACTCAGGACTAAAGGATATGTAGCTCATCCAGGTAATAATTGCATCAAGCAGCGTTGGGCGGATAGAAAACTTTTGCTTTCTCAACCAACTTAACCTTATTTAAGAGTGATTCTGTTTAATTGGTGTTTTTTGGGAGGGGGGTGCTTTTACTACTAGATGATGAAAGGGAAGGGTTCTAGTTGATTCGGGTTTTCTAATGGATCACTTTAACTAATACTGTTTTAGCTAATGGCGGTGTCAATAAGTAAAACTCTTGGAAAACTATATGCTACATTATTTGATTTGGAAGTTTCTAGTAACGAGGATTATTTTTATATCAAAATAAGCTAACCTAATTTAGGTTCAATTTATAATTTATTTGTTACATTGATTAAAGATTGGAAGCAATATATTGAAATTTTTGAAAATAAGAAACAATTTGTTGAGTTAATTTTATGCAAGTAATATGCTTAAGTAGAAGGGAAGGTTTAGGCTGACCTGTTTTGTTTGTTGAATATCGTATGATGCAAATGTTGCTTTGACCAAAGTCCTTCCATTATGATGTAAAGATATAGGTTACAGTATTAGTTTGTAATTAAAAGAAATAACCTCTGATTTAAGAATACGATTAATATTTCGAATTGCATTACCTTTTTAATTACAGGTTAAAAAGGAAACTTTCCTTCCGTCTAATGTGAATTAATGTCCGAATAGAATCATTATTCACCCTCTTAAGCTTGTAAGTTATAGGTAGCAATTTAACTTAGTATAACTAATATAAATGATTTCATTTATTCGTAAAAATGAAAATTCATGAAATAATTTTCAAGCCGCCTACCTAAAACACGATTGATTTTGATAAATTTGTTCATTAAACTTTTTGAATTCGCGCATTTTGCAAATTGGATTTATCTTATAGACTTAATTCTAGATTTTCTAATTTTTTTATGTCTCACTTACAAGCGAATTTTCGGAGGGCAGGTATGAGGAAGCTCTTACTTGATCCTTGGACGAGTTTGAAGACGGATGGTTGCTGAATAGATTTCTCCATTGTACCTCTGCTTTTTCCCTCTTCCTATAATATACCCATGCATAATCTTGAAAAATAAAAATAATCAAATAGGATATACAATACCACTTCAGGTTTATCAACTTACGTCGGTTGAGCACATCCTAAAGATCTTTATAACAAGTAAGTCAACAATGTCCACGATTCAACCAAAAGGTCACCAAAACAAGGGTGACTAAAACAACCAAGTTTAATACTGACTCACAGCTCTTTGGCGACTTTCTTATAATCTTTGGCATGGACATATGTTCATCCAAGATTTTCAGGCACCGTAGATATGCCGGTATAGAGGCAATGGTTCTATGCACGAATTCTGGTCCTGCTTCACGTCGCGTCCATTTCCTAGCAAAGCCACACGGCAGGAACTGATCAGCTGATCACCCAGCATCTTCGCTCAACTGCTCGACTTACAGAGTGCTCTAGAGACCGAGAAGCAATTAGGCGTTAGTCATGGTTACACGGTTTTTTAAGTCAATGCCCATTGCTATTTTGTCATTAAATCAGCTCAAAACTCAATAACTCCTGCCAAACTTGTGATCCAGTCAGCAAACCTTCATGTCTCCCATTAAAGTGAGATAAACTCCCTAAGCTCACGATCCAATTGCATTAACATTGGTTACCACCGTGTGTTTGCTTCCGTTGAACTGAAAGCCAGCTGCCGAGCCCCAACGAAGCTTCTATAGCTCGTTTGACATTCAACTCATCACTAAAATCCTCCTTCCGGCAAAGCGTAGTGCCTATATATAATAACCCCATTATGTTGGAACTATGAATATGCAGCGTATATTCAGTGTGAGCGTTATACAGGTGGCGGCACCTCCCAGATATGTATGTGAGAGTATGCAGGTGAGGGGATAGAAAAGGGTGTGTGAATAGACAGCGGAAAGTAGACCAGTGGTGAAAAGAGAAAGAAGTGTGGTAGGGTGCAAAGTGATGCTAGAGCCTGGTGATCAGGCTTATTTCTTTCAAATTTTTAGGTTTTGTAGTTCCGTTGTTGTTTATTGTTTGCTTATACATATATATATACATGTATATATAATATATATAATTTGGCGTTCAAGTCATTTGTCTTCATATTGCTAATGTATTTGGTTATGCTGTGCGTGTTTGCAGTTGCTTTGGTAAGTCGTTAATAATAACTTACTGTGTTTGATTTAGTATCTTTGTTTTGTCGTAATTTTGTAGTGTGTGTATCTCGTGTACAATGTTTCTTCGTGTAGTCTTGTTCGGTGATTTTCGTTTTCTTGTGTGGGTTTCCTTCTTCGGTAGTGTGTCTTAGTTGGTTGATTTTGTCGATATTAGTGAGTTTTTGTCAAAATCGGTTGATTTCATGTTTGGTAATTTTTGTCTTGATCTGGGGTAAATTTAACTCATCTGGCGTAGAACGGCACTTCTGCTCCGCCAGCTAAAATCCCGCCCGAGCTTGGAAATCTGGCGCGACATACTGCTCTTCTGTTTTGGTCAATCATTTGTACGATATCCTCGTCCAACACACGATTGACCTTTTCCCGCATATTCCTTGTCCGTTCTTCGATGACAACGTTAATGGGGGTTAACCCGGCCTCCCGGTGCAGCTCTTCTTGGGTTCTTCTTTTTATTCTGCGTGTACCTGTAATTAGGTACACGCATTTATTCTGCACCACTTGTAGTCTCCTCTTCTGTGTCTTTAAGACACAAGAGAGGGCGGAAGCGGGGTATAGCAACGTTGATCTTACTAGTGCAGTATAGATCTTCTTTTTGTTGCTTTGACGAAGATTTCTGAACCTGTACAGAGTCTTGACTGCAGCAGTGGCCTTGGTGATACGTTCTTGGACGTGCTTTGTGTACCTGGTTGAGGTGATCTTCATGCCGAGTACATTACATTCATTGGTGTAGAAATATCGTCTATCCCTCACCCTGACGTCATCAAGTAGTCTCCTGCCTATGGGGACTACTTTGAACTTATCCTGGTTGGTACAGATTTTCCACCGGCCCTCGTAGGTGTTCAGGTTTTCGATTTCTGCTGCTGTCATTTGAGCTTGCAAAGGCGCATTCCTCCATGGACAAGTGATTATCTGGGTGAAATCATCGGCGAATTGTAAGTTAAGGCAAGTGGGGCTTACAAGGAGTGGGACATCCACGTTGTAAATCAATTAGAGAGTAGGAGACACCCCCCCCCGCTTGCGGGAGGCCCACATTGAGCGGAAACTTTGGCCCGTCCATGCACCCTAAACTGATGTACGCCGCTCTCTCCATGACATAGTCACATAGAGTTTTCTCTAAGTTTTCACTTAGTCCCATTCGTAAGATCTTGTACTGCATTCCCCATTGCCACACCTTATCGAACGCCTTTGATACATCCCGACAAACAATGTCCACGTAACTCTTTTCCCGTTTTGCTTGGGCTAGCTTTTCCGTAATGACGTTAATCGCCATTTCCCTACTTCGCTTACTCCTAAACCCAAATTGGTGAGGGTTGCAGAGCAAGTTTTCCTCCAGGTGAGACACCAGTCTTTTGTTGAGGATCTTCTCAAAGAGCTTCCCACAAAATTCCAGTAGTGAAATTGGTCGGTAGCTCGCCTTCAACTCGGGGTTCTTTCCGTGCTTCGGCAAGAAAATCATTTTCGCCGTTTTATAAGCGTCTGGAAAGTAACCCGTATTGAGACAGGCGTTAAATATTCTTCTTATTACTTCGATGACACAGGCTGGTGCCTTTTGAAAGTTAAGCTTTGTAAGCTCCGATTGTCCTGGGGCTTTTTGCTGGAATGAGCGAAGCGCGCCGGGTATTTCTTCTTCTGTAATCTCGGCGTCTCCGTCGCGCTGTCTATCCACCTGGTGATGATGGTGCGTATTTTCTATTTCTTCGTTAAGCTCGTCGATGATGTTGCTTTCAAACTCTAGGTCATAGTATTCGTTTTCTTCTTCAGCTATACTGAAGATCTTTTCCCAATAACTTCGGAATATCGCTTCAACTTTTTCTTCCTCTACTTCGATGTCTCCGTTTTCTTTCCGTAGCTCGATCTTAGGCTTCTTTCCAGTTGATCCTTTAAGAATTTAGATCTTCTTCCAAAATTCTTTGGGAGTTGCTTCGTGATCGAGGCTCTCGATCGCGTCCTCCCATCTTCTGTTTTGTTGTTCGAGGATCAACTGGTTCAATTCCACTTTGATTTCTTTACTTCTTTGCATCGAGTGAACTGATGCATTCTCGATGTTGTGTTCATACATTATCTTCAGTTCACGGTATAGTTCCGATATATATTCGGTCCACTCGTAGGTCGAGATGGTCCTATATGAGGAACGAGGGATACAAGCCCTATATGCGTCGATGATTTGGTTATTGAGGTCATCGAGTGCCTCTCAATCTCCTCGAGAATTGCCTCGTCCAGGTTGGGCGGATCGTAGGCTTCGAGAAGGTGTGCGTACCGTGCTCAGTCTGCTCGTCTGTAGTTCTTTCTGACTACTGCTGGGACTTGTATAGGGTTCCTATGGATAGTGAGTAGGATCCCTATATGATCACTACATGGCACCTGGACTGGTTCCATGTATAAATTGAACGGTAGCTCACGATTCACCAGACAGATGTCTGGCTTTGTGGCATTTCGTTCTCTGACATAGGTGGGAAAGTCGGGGCCTATCCGCTAGGCAATATTTCTGTCCAACAACAGGTCCAGGCTTCTCCCTATTCCGTTGAAGGTCCTGTAACCGGATTATCGGTATCTGGCGTTTAGATTCCCCATTAATATGGTGGGTGCTATTCTGCCAAATAGGCCAGTAAGAGTGTGAATAGGCAACACATCTCTCCTTGGCGGTTGATATCCGGTTGCAATGACTAACTTTCCTAAGTCGAGCTCGACCTCAATCGCGAGGTAGGATTCTTCTAAGACCTTCTCATTCCTCTTAGTCAGAAAAAGAATAAAAAACCCATTTGTTTGGGCAACACTGCTTCCTTTCTCCATTTACCTTCTCTTCTACCCGTTTCGTATACACCATTACCAAAATACATATCCCAAGGCTCAAACTCCAAGCCTTACCCCCTACAATTCTTCTAAAACTCTCCACAAAACACTTTCCTAAACATCAGGCCCATTCCAAATTCCTCTTCTAGGCCTCCCTTACCATCATCTGACATCCTTAAAACCACCTACACCTCTTGCCTTTCGTTTCTAAGCATCCTTGCGAAAACAACTAACCTTTACACAACACAAAATCTGAGAAGGTTGTCTAAACTAAAAGCTCCTAATCGACCCATAGAGATAGGCCCACTTACATCGAGGAAGTTGATACTAACATTATATATGTACAACAGTCGTCTATCCCTGCCATCAAATATTACCTCACTATTTAAGAAACAATTTAATAATTATTATCATTAACTTCGTAAATTTAAATAACTCATTAATTGAAATAGTAAAATTAAAGTCACATTCACATGCAAATATTGCAGTAATAATGATTGTTTTTATTGTTCGCCTCCCCTCGTGATTTTTAGACGGGATCAAAATGCTTATGTTGTTCACCAAAATTATTGCTCTACCTCAAATATTTAATGTCAAGTTTTGCCCTCATTGTTATAAATATCGACTTAGTAATACTAAAAATTATGGGGTAACTGAATTTTCGAACCTCCCACCTTAAAAAGATATGGCTAAACAAAGGCCTCATCAAATTCACGTCCTTCCTTATTTACTTATTTAAGACACTTTCATATAAGGAGGGACGGCAAATGAGGTCATGACCCTCCACCTCCTGTAGAGAAATGTTGGAGGAGTTCGATATAAACCAAAATGACCAATTAAAATCTGAATATAACCATTTATAATAGTCTTGTCATTCCTCGTAAGAAATCAGGATTAAAGAGTTTGTAGATCCAAACCCTTTGATCAGAATTGCATATGAGGCAATTTTTAATTAAAGAGCGGTTACCACCCTTTTCAAACTTTTAGGGGTCTTTAACATCCTCTTTCAATCATTCTTGGGGTCTTTAAAGGCGTTGAAATATTATCGGGAGATTTTAAAGCTCCAATTTCTCATGGCTCTCTAGGGAAGTGAGGGCGAGCCGTTCCTCTAGGATTCAGGTGTAGCAATACAATCTAGTTTCTTGGGTTTAATGTAACCCTAAACCAATAATATAACAGGTTTTTTATTCAAAAATAAACCCTCTTTGGGAAGATTTTTTAAGATTTTTCGATCTACTGTACGGATTTATTGCGAAGAAAAATATTCTGTTTATTATTTTTTTCTTTACGGAATGACAGTATTTTCATTATTCTTTTTCGTTCATGAGAGATATTTTGCCGCTTTGATGCTGTGAGCATCTTATTATTCAAGTCCCAGCGATGATTATTCAAGCTTTTAGTTCTCTATTTTCATATAGATCGCATTCCATTTGCCGTCCTTTAGTTTCCTCGAATCTGCACTAGAATTTTATAGGGGGAAATTTGTTTTAGCAAATACTTTGTTTGCCATAGGAATTAATCTCCCTTAATGCACTGTCCGATAAGGTGAAATTTCTAGCATGTGTCCTATCAGGATATTGTTAGATTTGGTGTGGGTTTAGGCAGTCGCTCAGAAAGCCCAACCTAACTAAACCTTTCCTAACCTAAGAGAACCTAACGTAACCATATCAAAACTAACCTACCTAACTTAACCTCACCTAAAATAATATAATCAATGCCAAATAAGTGAGCAGTTTACGGCTCATTAAAATCAATTTTAATATTATTTTACAAGCCATGACTTTGCCTCTCTACCATACAGTGGGAGCTTGCGCTTCGATGCGCTCGCTAACAGCCAGAAGTTGGCCTCCGGCCTATTTGGCCTTTAAATCCGTTTTTCTCGCCACCATTTCCTTACGCGTTTTGTTACTCTCTTTTTGAATCCCAATTGAATCCCTTTTAAAGTTAAAGGAAACAAAAAATAAATATAATAATTACTTTATTTCTTAATTATTAACCCACACCCTATATTCTGAATTTGTTTCTTCAAACAGTATCGTTTTTTTAACAACCGGGAACTCTTCAATTTTTCTTCTTCTTCTCTTCTTCGGCTTCTTCTTATTATTATTATAATTATAATTTTCCTCTTCTCCCTCTTCTTCTCTTCTTCTTTTCGATCTCTTCTTTTCCTCCTACTTCTCTGCCTCTTCTTATCCTTCTTCTATTCATTATCTTACGACTCTTTTATTTTGTCTTTCCCTTCTTTTTCTCCTTCCTTCTGTCTTCTCCTTTTTTTTCTTTTATTCTTTTTCCTATCTATCTAACTTCTTAACTATTCCTCTTTCTTATTTCCATCCTTATTTTTTACTTTTCTTGTTGACTGTTGAAACTTTTTTCTCTTACTCATTTTTGTTCTCTGCTTCACCTTCACTTTTTCCTTCCCTTCTGATTCATATTCTTCTTCTGCTATTCTTCTTATTGTTCTTATTCCAATCCTCATCCTTTTCTTAATTTTTCCTTCTACTCCTCCTATTCCTCTCCTTCCTTCTCTTCCTATTCACCTACTCATATTCTTCTTTTTCTACTGATGCATTTCTTTGTATTTAAGCCATCCCCAAAATTCATGCTCTTAAAATATATTCTTAGACACAAAAGGAGTGACTTGACCACATCCCGGTTTTAGGTGCACGTGGCTATTTCCTCTTGATAAAGATTAAAATTTAAAATCTATTTTAGAAATAACTTCGATACAAATTTGGAATATACAAAAAAAGGCATGCAATGGCTTCGCCAATCTGCCCTACGGGGGAAGCTTGCACTTCCCTACTAAGAGTAAAATTTAAAATCTAAAAAAGAGCAGCTATGGTTAAATTTTTAGAAATTTTCTGAAGTTCGTCAATTATAATAATTTAAAAAAGGAACTCTAAACTAAATTTCCCCCCTTTCAAAATATCACGTTGCTAAAATATAGTTATAGATAGAATAGAAAATATATAAAAATAACTTTTCTGAACTTAACTATTTTATTTGTTGATATGATAAAAGAATTATTAAAAATAACTTTGATAAAAAAACATAAGACATAACCAAACGAAGATGAAATTATTATTCATATACTCAAAAAGTCCTTTTTTTAAATTATATAATCAGTGAATAGAAGATATATAAAAATAAATTTTCTACCATTTAGTATCTGTTTTTTTGATGATATAAAAGAATTATTAGAAATAACTTTGATAAAAAAATAAGTCTCAACCAAACTAAGATGATATTATTGTTCAAATACTAAAAAAACTCCCCTTCTTAAATTATAGAGTGAGTGATGATAAAATATAAAAAGCAGCCATGGTTAAAACCTAAAAATTTTCTGAGCTTCACCAATTATAATATTATTAAATATATTTTTAAAATAACTCCGAAAAAATTCGAATATACAAAAAAATAAAATCAAAAAGCATCAATGGTTTAATTTTAGAAATTTTCTGGATTTCACCCAATATAGTAATATCATCATAATTTTATAACAGTACAGCGGGCAATGGCTTTCCCACTCTTTCCAACGTGGGAGCTTGCGCTTTCCTACTAAGATTAAAATTTAAAATCTTAAAAAAGCAACTATGTTTAAAATTTTATAAATTTTCTGAAATACGCCAATTATAATAATTTTAAAAGTAACTCTAAACTAGAATTTCCTCCTTTCAAAATATTACATTGCTAAAATCTAAAGTTATAGAGAAGATATATGTCGTAGAATGGACTTTCGGCGATATAACATATATAACTATTCGTTGAGGAAACTTCTTTAATTATCTTTAGAGTGCGTGGATGTCTGGCCACCCGATATTATGTATCTTCGATATGCTTAAGAAGTGGAACTGAGCTCAAGGATAATAATATTGCTATCATTAATAAAATAGAGTTTTATTAATAATAACTATGAACAACACACAAAGCGGAAAATATAGACATAAACAGAGAATGGAAAGGGTCGTGGAAAATCTAGCTAATCCGTGGATTGAAAGATTTAAAAAGGTAAAACAAATATAAAGTTAAATGGAGGGGATGGTTCGCTAAACCATTTAAAGTACAGGATAGAATTGACAAAAGGGTTAAATACTCAAAGGTAACGTTCGGCTTACGTAAATATACTAGTTGTGCAGAGGAAGGCGACGTGAAGGAATTTTCGGTCTGGTGGCGAGTTCCAGGCGAAGGGGGAGGGAATTAAATGATCCTGGCGTGGCGTCTTGGGAATGAGAACCGTTTCTTGACGAACGACTTGAAAGACAATTGCTGTTCTACGTTGTTCTCTTCTGAACAACAGGGGGGGGGGGAACCATATCTTGTCTACGGGCTCGAGAACAATCGCGGTTCTAATGTTGTTCTCTTTCTGAACAACAGAGGGGGAGGGGTGAGAACCGTTTCTTGTCAACGGCCTCAAAAGAACAATGGCTGTTCTACGTTGTTCTCTTCTAAACAACAGGGGGGGGGTGAGAACCATTTCTTGTCTACGAGTCGAAAGAACAATGATTGTTCTGACGTTGTTTTCTTTCTGAACAACAGGGGAAACCCTGTGGGCTTGGCGTCACGAAGGCTCAAATCTTGGCACTCAAAGGGATATTGTCCTCCTTCTGGACAAGTGATGGTGAATCTCGAGGTCGAGGTCCCTTGGCGCACAAGGTTAGAGAGGGTCGTAGTGATGTTTTGCGACGAAAATCTGGATCTCCAATCTGATCTTAGTGGTAAAGTTTCCAAATAAATAGTTAGGACATCCCCTTGGCGTGGGGAACAATGGAGTGGGAGCTTCGAGGAAATGCACAGCCGAGCCTGGGAACAATGCCTTATCTGCCCATAAGCCTAACTCAATCTGGCGAGGCCGGCACGTGGGGAGACGGGGGAAGATAAACCTCCTTGTTTAAACATTGACTCAGGTGGCTGCAATAAGGCCCCAGGCTTCAAAGCGAAGATGCACGTAGGTAGCATCGTGGTTTTAAATTACATGTGATAATGGTTGAAATTAACGTGGCCTCAACCCGTTCTATCACACCCCTTCATTCCGAGTTAAGTTGTCACTTCGAAAAAACAAAAGAGAGAAGGGACAACGATAGAGCTCCGTTGTGGGGAACTCGTTTTCTTGTACCAACCGTACCTTCCTGCACCTAACTAGTATTACCTCAATACATATTATTATTTTGATCTTTAGATTACAGAAGAAAATAAACTTTAATACAAACTTAATAAAAAGAGGGGCATGGAACAATGAAATGATATAAAATTAGTACATATGGGACAAAATAATTTATAGGTAATTTAATGGGTACAAATATATATACATACAAAAAAAAATAGGCATTGAGCGCTACAAAATTCAGACATATCCATTAACTAATTATCTTACAAGAGAATTTAATTTAAGTCGTACAAGACGGTATTTACATACATAAAACTCCTAATCCTACGAATACAATTACTCTACGCTATTTGGTAACGCATTCCTAATGAGTGCGTCAGCGACCTGGTTATTAGGACCTTTTATATAATTTATTTTAAATTGATACTCTTGCAAGAGTTAACTCCAGCACATGATTCGGCCGTTGGAGTGTCGCACATTCCTAGTATAGGCTAACGGACGGTGGTCGGTTCCTATCTGAAAGCCTTTTCCTATCAAGTACATTTTGAATTTTTCTATAACCCAGATAATTGATAGAGCTTCCTTCTCTATAGTGGCATATCTCTTTTCACGTGGTAAAAATTGGCGACTAGCTTATGCAACTGGATGACTCGTTCCGTCATCCTCGTATTGAAGGAATACACCTCCAATGCCCTTGTTGCTCACATCAGTCTTAATCCCAAAGGATTTTTCCGGGTTGGGCAACTTTAAAATGGGGGCAGAAATGAGCTTACTCTTGAGCTGGTTAAAATGGGAAACAGCGACATTTTTCCAACGTAAACAATAGGGAGAATTCTTTTTTAGAAGCGAGCTGAGGGGCGCCGGAATTGCAGCCAATTTCGGAACAAGTCGCCGATAGTAAGAAACTGTTAATAGGATCGATCTGAATTGCTTCTTAGTATTCCTAAGGGGTATGTCGGCGATTGCCTTAATTTTGTCCTCTGGGGGATCTAACTTGCTTTGTCCTATTTTGAAACACAAGTATTTTATGATTTCGTGAGCAGAATGGCATTTGCTGGGGCCAATGGTGAGGCCATTTTCGTGCAGTCGCTCGAAAAGAGCTAATAGGGTGGTTAAATGGTGACTCCATTCAAATAGTTCTTGTAGCTGACTCTTTTGATGTGGTGTCAGCTGCGCGTCAATATCCAGGTCAGAGGGTTCAAAAGACTCACCTGGTAGGGAAGAAGGAGGGTAATCGGCATCAGGTTGGATGAACACTGTCTGTATTACAATACGGGACTTCGCGGGGTAATCTTCTTCAAGCGCCAATGTTTTGTCCAGCGCTACGAACGTATCACCATGGGCGCGTTGGGGGTACTTTTTTTCTTTAGGTCCACGGACAGTCTCCGTGTCCTTGTCTTGGGCCTTATTGCCTAAGGGTGTTAGTAATTCACACTCCTTTTTTGCCGTCCTAAGGTCCTTGTTAAGGATCTCCGAGAATTCCGACGGTATCGGGGTTCTGATGGGGACGGGTTCCTGGGCTTCTTTCTTAGCTCGGCCTCGAGGAAGGGCGGCCTGGGACTCAAGGTCGGAACTTACTTGGGAGCTCTGTCCTATAAATACGGAACAGAATTGTTTGGGTGCTGAAATGACTTCAGCCTAGCCATCATAATATGGACACTGCAGGTAACATCTAACGACGGGGAATTGGTTCGCCCGGCCAAGGTAGTCATGTATCACCGCAAACTTTTCGTGGTTAGAGTCCACTGGGGGGGGAAGTTCGTCGGACACGATGAAACACGTACATCCTGTGTCCCTGACGAGAGTCGATACTCGGCAGCCGTTCACGCTGCCCTCCTCAAATTTCAAAGTTCCCGATGAACTTTTATCAAAAATAAAATTCACCTGGTGGCCTGACAGAGGGGGAGAAGTTGCTGCTTGGGTCTGCACCACCGGAGGAGCCGGGGTGGCATTAATCTGGTATACTTGGTGAGCCGGTCCACTCTTAAGCCTAGAATTTTGGGGGAAATTCCAGCTCATGTGGTTTTCTACACCACAGGTGAAGCATATGATTGGTCGCTTCGGGAAGAGAGATGGAGGAGAAATCTTAACGGGAGTTTTGGAGTCCCGTTGTTGGTTTTGGGGAGAAATGTTTTGGGGTTTTACGGGGCTCTGAAACTTCGTCGACTTTCCTGTGAAGAGGCGCGAATCTTTCCTTCTTTCCTTGTAGGGGGATTGGTGAGAATTTCGATTTTCCTTTGGGTATAAATTGTGGCTTGCGGCATAGACATCCACTTCTTCGGTGCATTCTTTAAAGGTCTGGCACCGACGATCCTTGACGAACGCGCGGATCTCCGTTGGGAGAGACGCCAAAATTGATCTCGCAACACGAAGTCTGTTAAGGACTCGTAGTTCGGATCAACCTTTGAGGATTCTAACCAAAATTTAAAATTCCTCTGAAGAATGTATCCGAATTGACGGAACGTCCGTCCGGGTTTAATACGACCTCCTCGAAATTCTTGGCGGTAGAAATCGGGAGTCATATTATGGGCGGCCAATAACTCAGCTTTTAAGGTGCTGTAGTTAATTGTACATTTAGATGGTAAAGATATAAAAATTTCGCGCAATTTAAAATTAAACAAGGGAAGTAATCTGACTACACCTTCAGCCTCCAGATTAATGTTATTGATTTCGAGAATCTTTTCGAAGTGGGCTAAAAATGCTCCGAAATCCTCTCCGTCCTTGAAATTATGGAGCTTTAGTGGGAGATTCGGGGGGGCTTCAGAACGTGAACTGGATGACTGTATTTCTGCTTCAACTCGAGCTAATTCAATCTGATGGTAAAGCTTAGCTTGTCTTTCCTGTTCCTCTCTTTCTCTTTCTTTCTCTTCCCGTTGGATTTCTCTTTCTCTTTCTTCTCGTTGGATTTCTATTTCTCTTTCTTCTCGTTGGATTTCTCTTTTTCTTTCTTTTTCTTCTCGTTCTTTTCTTTGCTCCTCTTGAAAGTACTCAATTAGTTTTTTCCGGAAAGTCCCAAGGACTCTCCTTGCGCTTTAAAGATTTCGAACTGAGTCATCTTTGCACTTGGGGTCAAAATAGTAAACCAACTAAAATTCCTTGCAACAAGAATTATGCGTCTATAGAATTAGCCTACCTAAATATGGGCACTGACCTATTCGTACTTGGTTTCTCGATCTAAATAACCACTGATAAAATCACCAAAAAAACACAAACAAATTATTATAACAGTTCCTTGAGCTACTCCAGCTTCTTAAGTTTCAAAAAAGAGGATAGCAATCGTTAAAACAAAAGGGAACTACTATACTCTATTATTATAACGAATAACACTATGCTCTACTCGAATGAGACCAGTGTTTGCAAAGATATAGCGTTAAACCTAACACACTTGATACCAAATTTAAATAGTATATATATATATATATATATATATATATATATATATATATATGTCGTAGAATGGACTCTCGACGATATACCATATATAACTATTCGTTGAGGGAACTTCTTTAAATATCTTTAGAGTGCGTGGTTCTGGCCACCCGATATTATGTATCTTCAATATGCTTAAGAAGTGGAACTGAGGTCAAGGATAATAATATTGCTATCATTAATAAAATAGAGTTTTATTAATAATAACTATCAACAACACACAAAGCGGAAAATATAGACATAAACAGAGAATGGAAAGGGTCTTGGAAAATCTAGCTAATCCGTGGATTGAAAGATTTAAAAAGGTAAAACAAATATGAAGTTAAAGGGAGGGGATGGTTCGCTAAACCATTTAAAGTACAGGATAGAATTGACATACGGGTTAAATACTCAAAGGTAACGTTCGGCATACGTAAATATACTTGTTGTGCAGAGGAAGGTGACGTGAAGGAATTTTTGGTCCGCTGGCGAGTTCCAGCCGAAGGGGGAGGGAATTAAATAATCCTGACGTGGCGTCTTGGGAATGAGAACCGTTTCTTGACGAACGGCTTGAAGAACAATGCTGTTCTACGTTGTTCTCTTCTGAACAAAGGGGGGGGGTCAGAAACGTCTCTTGTCTACGGGCTCGAGAAGAATAGCTGTTCTAATGTTTTTCTCTTCTCAACAACAAGGGGGAAGGGTGAGAACCGTTTCTTGGCTAACGGGCTCAAACGAACAATGGCTGTTCTACGTTGTTCTCTTCTGAACAACAGGGGGGGGGAGTGAGAACCGTTTCTTGTCAACGGGCTCGAGCGAACAATGGCTGTTCTAACGTTGTTCTCTTTCTGAACAACAGAAAGGAGGGTTGAGAACCGTTTCTTGTCAACGGGTTCAAAAGAACAATGGCTGTTCTACCTTGTTCTCTTCTGAACAACAGGGGGGGGGGGTGAGAACCGTTTCTTGTCTACGGGCTCGAAAGAACAATAGCTGTTCTGACGTTGTTCTCTTTCTAAACAACAGGGGAAACCCTGTGGGCTTGGCGTCACGAAGGCTCAAACCTTAGCAGTCAAGGGATATTGTCCTCCTTCTGGACAAGTGATGGTGAATCTGGAGGTCGAGGTCCCTTGGCTCACAAGGTGAGAGAGGGTCGTAGTAGTGATGTTTCGTGACGAAAATCTAGATCTCCAATCTGATCTTAGTGGTAAAGTTTCCAAATAAATAGTCAGGACATCCCCTTGGCGTGAGGAACAATGGACTGGGAGCTTCAAGGGAATGCACAGCCGAGCCTGGGAACAATGCCTTATCTGCCCATAAGCCTAACTCAATCTGGCGAGGCCGGAACATGGGGTGACGTGGAAGATAAACCTCCTTGTTTAAACATTGACTCAGGTGGCTGCGATAAGGCCCCAGTCTTCAAAGCGAAGATGCACGTGGGTAGCATCGTGGTTTTAAATAACATGTGATAGTGGTTGAAATTAACGTGGCCTCAACCCGTTCTATCACAATATATATAAAAATTAATTTTCTGAACTTCACCATTTGTAATTCTTTGGGTTTAAAAAAATGACTAAATTTCAATACTTATATTTATTTCTGAACTTTACCATTTTGCTTTTTGATATTATAAAATAATTATTTTAAATAAATTTGATTAAAAAAAATAACTCATAGAAACACTAAGATGAAATTATTATTCAAATACTAAAAAAATTTCCCTTCTTAAATCATAGAGTTAGTGAAAAACATACCAGGTCATTATTAATAAGCCCCCCCACAAATTTATTTTTTTTTTACTTTTTTCCATAAAGTCTCCTTCTAAGAATATAAAGTGAGGTAGGATGATTTCATGATTTCAGTGAAGCAACAACATTTTTGATAAAAAATCAGGTTTAAGGCAGATTTTTAACAAGATTGGCTCGCTAAAATTTAGTTTTCACACCTATTCTTATTCATTACATTAGAATTTCAATAATTCCGGGAGTAACTTTGGGAGGTCCTTGGCAATTATATTAATCAAAAGAGAATTAAAACAACATGAGTGTTTTAAATTTCGTTGAAATCAGCCGAATAGTTATGAAGTTATTGGCAAATAATTCCTTGGCTAAGCTTGGGAGCACCTTGTCAATTACGAGGGACGGTCAATAAGTTTTGCAATTCGGATATAAGGGAACACGATATGAGGAAAAGTGTTTTATTATTTTTCAATATAACTACCCTCGACTTCAATGCACTTGCGCCACTTGTCCCTGAGGCTTCGAATTCCCGACAACCAGAAATCTCCCGACTGCTGTTCAATTCACTACTGAACGGTGAGCTGGACATCTTCATCGTCCCTAAACCAGCGTCCACGCAGTGTAGCCTTGAGCTGGCGGAATAAAAAGTAGTCGCTGGGGGCCAGATCTGGACTGTAGGGGGGATGGTTGAGCTCCTCGAATCCGCACTCGCGCAGGGCACCTTGTGCAAATCTGGCCTTGTGGACTTTGATGACGTTGAAGTCGATAATGGGGCGTGAGGTTTCTAGGGATCCGAAGGGCAGAGACATTTGTAAGGGCCAAATTGTCGTGGATGATGTTGATAACACTTACATGTGATATTTCAACTTCTCCCTCGATTTCTTTGACCTTCACCCGTCGAATTTCGAGGATCATGCTCTCCACACGGGCCATATTGTACTCGTTGGTCACGTTTGACGGGCGTCCTGGATTGGGGTCATCTTCAAGGGACTCACGACCATGGCTGAACTCCTTATTCCAGCTAGCTATAGTTGCATAGAAAGGGGCGGTGTCGGTGTACACTGAAACCATGCATTCATGGATCTCTTTTGCATTCTTGCCTTCCTTGGTAAAAAATTGGATCACTGCGCGGTTCTCAACCTTCTCCATTGTTGAAAAATTTGTGACTGACGATCTGGAATCAGCTACTGCTTCTTAAATAGACGAAGCAGGAGCGTGCGGCTGCAGGTCCTGACTTGTCATAATTTGTCCTAACACCTCGACAAACAGCCATCCCCCTTCCTATGTTTTGTCCTACCGATTTGCAAAACCTATTGACTGCCCCTCGTATATCATTCGAAAAAGAATGTAAAACAACATAGGAGTTTCATATTTCGTTAGAACTGGACAAATAGCTATGATGTTATTGCAAAAAACACATATAACAACCTAATTTGGGAGCTAAACTTGGGAGGACCTTGGGCAATTATATCATTCGAAATAGAAAGTAAAACAACATAAGGGTTTAGAATTTCGTTAGTATAGGCCCAAAAGTTAGGATGCTATATCCCCCTAAAAAAAATTCCCGGGCTATCCTTTGAGGACTTTGACAATTATGTCATTCGAAAGAGAATGTAAAACAACTTAACTTTTCCAAAGTAGTTAAAATCGACCCAATAGTTACGATGTTTTTTCAAAAACAAAAAAAAGCAAAACGGAGACCGACCGACCGACATAGTGAGATGTATAGTCGCCCCCGAGTAGACTTGCACAGGCCTAAAAGGATAAAAAATTTTCCTCAAGAATGAAAAATCAAATTTTTCATGTTTACCTTCATACATATTGTGCCAATGTCTACCTGGGTTGACCTATTTTCAAAATGTAAATTTAATATTTAGATATTTTATTATTTATAACCGAATATTGTACCTATAAATTTGTTTAAAGCGTTAATGAAAACATAAAAATCTGTATTATTATTTAACTCTAAAGTGTCGAAATAATTCTTTCATCAGTAGTATTAACGTTATAGGACTTTAAATTGGGTAGGCATTGGGACAATGAGGTATCCAAAAATTAAAAATTTGTGACATCTTTCCTTATATAATTTTTTACAATGTAAACTTATTAGATTTGCTATTTTTTGGTTATATAATGTTTCTATCCATTTAAGAAACAATTTTTAAGTAATAATATGATAAATGTCCTTATTTTCAACTACGAAATACTGGTAGTTGGGCAGTACAAAATTTTGCTTTTCATTTCAACTTTATTTTTACAGTAAGCCTAAAAAAACATTTTCTAATTTGTGATTTGTAATTTAGAAATACGTTCTACAATCTGCAATTATTTTTCAGAATAGAATCAAGAAAATCTATGGAAGTTAAATAATTTACCATCGATTTTTTAGCATGCAAGGCGCCAAGAATGCCCTGTGGACCACAAGGTCTTTATGCGTGTAGCAGAGTAGCCACCCGGGTTTTACCAGAAGCTAACCATCTCTCGAAGAGATTGAAAGCCCGCCATCCACTCCGTCCGGACTGCCATCTGTTTCCCGTGACCCCCTATAACTCGTCGTCGTACGTCGTTGAAGATCTGGTTAGTAGATCTACCATCGTTAAGCTTTGCCCTCTGTTCAGAGGAAAGCTATCGAGCCCCGTTATTCCGAGAGAGTTGTGCGGCATTCTCATCTTCACCACCCCTTCAAGATTCTCGTCTTTCGAGAGTCAAATATCCTGCTGGTCAGGAAATTCGTCTCGAGTTGAGATTACGTCTCTCTGGAGTAGGAAAAATCTCATTCTTCATCACGAAGTAATCTAACACCATATTCAATTCCTCTTAGTCAGGACTTCCCGAAGTATCTTCTTGAAGACATGTGCCGTTGTCTTTCACCCATCCAATTCGCGCGTGCTTGAAGGTAAAGCGATCGTGTATGGTCATCCCCAGATTACCTCGCTAATTTTGACTTAATTCATTTAACTACCCTAATTAATTTGTTCCCCCTTTTGTTTATATATATATATATATATATATATATATATATAAATTGTCCCTTTTTTTGTCGAGCTAGTCAACCTAGGTATACCTATTGACGAATCGATTAGGCCGTATTTTGTAAGACATTTTTGTATGCATTTTATTAGACAAAAGGCAATTCAATTCGGTTACAAATTATGGTTATTATGTGGGTTTGATGGAAACCCATATTACATCATAATATACGAAAGAAAAACTAAAAGGTTGGGGAGGGACCGTTAGGGTCGCGCGTTGTACTGGAACTTTTCAAAACCCACGAAAGCATCATATATTTATTACAATTTTTTCAGCTCGTACGACTTATTTTTTTAACTAAAAAAGAAAATTTAAAGCTAGTGGAACAATAAGAGAAAATCGTTTAAAAAAGTGCAATATAAAATCTCAAAAAGTCAGGACAAAATAGACAGTTATGATTTTCGCTCTGAAGGGTAACGTACAGATTGTTAGATGGAATGATTCTGCAGTATTTGCACTTTGCAGTAATGTACTTGGAGTAGAACAATTAGGTAAAACTAAGGCAGAGTTAAAGGAAATGGAGAACAGCAAGAAAACGAACCAACAGTTATTAACTTATAAAATAGTGGCATGGGTGCCGTGAATTCATTAGACAGAGCACTTTCAGAAATTGTCGTACACATATTTGCGGAAAAAATGGCCATATATTTTGATAATCACTGCATTAAATTTTTAAGTAGCTTATAGCTGGCGTTTTTACAATATATTTACCGGTCGGAAGACACTACAAAAAGATTTTGCGTGAAACCTAGTTATTTCTATGAGGAAGAAGTCTTTCATAACGCCGTCACGTCTAATTTCTTACAGGCTTGATCCAAGCCTAGGAGTACTTGATAGCGTTAGATTTGATGGTCGTGGACACTATCCAGAGAGCATTACGCCAAGAAAATGTACTATTTGCAAAAAAAGTGCTAAAATACAATTCGGTATGTTGAAGTATTAATTCGAAGTCGCCGTGTGGCCTACTTTTCTTAGGCCTAGACTGGCGCCAGCAAGGTTTGTTTTCATTCATGACTACCGTCTCCCACTCTAATAGCATTGACCGCCCGTCTGACCGCTGGGGTCCTCCTTGTCTCCCACTCCCCTGTAGTGTAGAAATAATCCTTTCAAACTCCCTTGTTTGCATTGTCTGACGCCATGCTATCCCTTGTGACTTCGCTCGTCCCGCGTACCCCCTCCCCCTTGCCTTCAGACAAACTCCCCTATTTAAGATAAGGTAAATAGTTCTTATCAGAGTGTGTGAGATAGGAAGTCTTGTCGCCCAGATCAAGTCCATCTTACTGCAATAGAATAGAGCTTCGTCGTCGTGATCTCTTGAGCAGATCCTCGCCGTAATCCGCTCTGTTCAGAGGAAGATTACCGCTAGTTTATATGTAACGTCCTGGAAGACTGTCCTGGGCTCGCCTCTTCTCATCCGTCTTCATTGATACTCTACGCCGTTCCGTTGACGAGTTTCTACTGTGGTCGCTCCCCCTTCCCCGGGAATTCGAACTAATCGCAAACCCGTTAGAGTTCCCTAAACTTTCATAGCCCGAGTTCGTTCTACGAAGACCTGGCTAGTAGTCTTCCGCTCCCGTTAACCATCCGAGGTAATCCAAAATCCAACCCTCGTAAGTCACCTCATTCTCTCAAGTACTACGAAGACCCCATAATCGCATAAGGTAAAGATTAAGTAATCTTAGTTGTCTTATTTGAACCATCGAATTAATTAATAATTCCCGGGCTTATATTCAATTAATTTCTGCCCACTATAAGCTTCATTCTCAAGCTAACCTCTTTGCTAATTTCCATTATTATTCTTTTCTCTATATTTAATCATTTATCTTGTATTATAGCATATTTTTGTTGAGGTGTTTCCTTAAATAATTCTTGAGTTGAATCTGGCAAACAAGTTCCCCTGTAATTAAGTCGCACTCTTACTTTGGGAGGCTAAGATTTGCCGTTCTGATTCAATTACGTATGTTCCCATATTAGAGAGTGGGACATACTATGTCGTTCCTTGACACAGTAAATGGCAAAAGACTTTACATTTATTTTTGTGCTTTGAAAAATTTACGAGTAATGCATTTCCCCAAAATATATAATATCCTTTCAAAGTATATTCTATTTTTATACATCAGTTATGAATTACATATACACTATTTAACTTCTAAAAGGAATATTTTTTTAATGTTTACAATTTTGCAATATTATTTAGTAAGAGAGTAAGGTATACAGTTACTAAAAAATGTTGACTTTTTCAGGTATTTTGTTACCTTATTAGACTACCTGGATAGATGCCCTTTAAAAAAGAATTTACACTTAAGGTATCTTCCTAAAAATTTGGTGTGATGTAATGTAAACCAAATAAATATATTAATAAGAATTTCACCTGTTTTTGACAATTATTTCACACCTCGGAATATTATGGGTTAATACATATATATGTAAAGGTAGGACACTAAAGATGGTCGGACGCACGCTAAATTTCATATTATTGTAATAATTGGAAGATTTACAATAATATATATCATTGTTTACTTTTTTTTAAAAGCACCTCGAATAATTAATCTTCGGCTTCAACTCGTTTCCGAGCATCAGTTTCGTCGTCAGTTATCCGACCTCCTCGGCTGATGTTTGCGTCGGATAAGACTTAGAAGACAAAAAAGACCGGAAGGAAAACAGAGACGAATGCCAGTCGCTGAGGAATTTGTTTGGGGAGATTGTGGCTGTGCCACGGCCACGCGCGAGAACGTGGTTAGTAACGCAGTGCATTGCGGCTCAAAAGATTGAGAATTTTGATTTTGGCGAGGCTAGTTGCATCGTGCCACCGGATTCTTGGTCTATCAAGGCCGGCCTTTCTCGCGCCTGCTCGCTGGGCACTGCCCTATTCTGCCTGAGCCAGAAATAGGAATCTTATCTTTCCCATGTCTGCTTGGTCCGCCTTTAGGGACTTCTTGTTGTTTGCTTTTAGTCTAAAACCTTATCCACAACCTTAACGTCTTCGATAAACTTGCCAGGAATTTGAAACTCCCGACGGCATCACTCTTGGGAGTAGTTAGAAAATTCAAGCACTTCCACCACCACAAGTGGCAACCACCGGTAAACTTTCTGAGAAAAGATTCCGATACCCACGCTTATCTTAGTAATATCCTGAAAGCCAAAAAATGAAGATGAACGTTCCACCTGATCTCAAACGGAGATTTCAAGAGCTTAAGGATTGATATCCTAAACATCCGCAGATTTCCAAGTGATGTTTTTAATCGCCAGCGAGTCTACGCGCAGTCGACTCTACATCTCAGTATGTCGGACGGTCCCCGTTTGGCTTTTTTTGTTTTTGTAAAAACATTTGAACTATTTGGCTGATCCTAACGAAATTTGAAACCATAATATTGTTATACATTGTCGTTCGAATGATATAATTAAGAAAGTCCTCCTAAAGTTAGCCTATCAATTAATTTTGGGTGACAATAATATCATAACTAATCGGCCGATTATAACGAAATTTGAACTCTTATGTTGTTTTACATTCTGTTTCAAATAATTCAATTGCCAAAGGCCTCACAATGTTAGCCCGGGAATTATTTTGTTTTGACAATAATATCATAACTATTACCCCCATATAACGAAATTTGAAAGCACTATGTTGTTTAACATTTTCCTTTGAATGATATAATTGCCAAGGTCCTCCAAGTTTAGCCAGGGAATTATTTTCTTTTAGCAATAACATCTTAACTATTTCGCCAACTCTAACGTAATTTGCAACCCTTATTTTGTTTTACATACTATTTCAAATGATACCATTGTCTATGTCCTCCCTGGTTAGTCCGATTTAGTGATAGTTTTGCACTTCGTAATGTCACAATATGTGTGAGTACGCGACTTTTGGGTCACCAGACCTCTCTTATTGTAATAATTATGGTGTATATTTCTAATAAATTCGTAGGAAAATTAGTCTCCTCAGTTACAATAAGGTTAAAAAGCCTTCATCAGGATATTGAGCTCACAAATCGAACCTGCGGTACTCTTCTACCAGGATGAGGCAGACCAGAATATGCTGCCCTTTCAACTTTAGTAACGCTTCAGGATTTATAGCAAATATTTTAGTAATTTATATGGCGGTTTGGCCTTTTCTCCTTTTTTTATATGAACGAGGTGTCCATCATTGTGGAAAGCCCCCTAGGAATTAATCCCACACGTGAAATATTTGCAACCTTTGACATAAGGGATGATGATTGTAGAGGAATTAAAACGTAACGCCCTTGGAGGGCCAAACGGATATATATATATATATATATATATATATATATATATATATATATATATATATATATATATATATATTAAAATCCCTCTTATATGAGAGCCAGAGAAAAGTACCGGAAATTGAGGGGCGTAAGAACTTTAGTCCTCTGACTAAAAGCCAAGCTGCCGAAGGGCTCTGAACTCACCACCAAGTGAGTAGTCGACTTGAGCTGCACGTTGCAATAAAGCCGCAAATGGTCATTAAGCAGCTCTAATAAGAAACTAGCCCCAGCGAAATTCAGGAAGAAATCCATCTGACAGACGGTTTGAACAACTCGCAAGACAAAACACCCAGTTAATCACCGATCTTAAAAGATCCGATTAACTACGAGGTCAGTAGGCCCGTGGTTAGAGCCCCCCAAAGCGGCCTAAGATCCAAAAGACTACCGAGGAGAAATAATGTGATGGTAGTCGGTGACTTTCATTAAGAAGCAGACCTGAGCTCGCTGTGTCCCCCTTTCTCTCTACTCACGCTGCCCTCAGTCGCATCACCCCGTTCTTATTAATTGGGGCGGTCCCTGGGCTATAAATAAGCAACAAATGAAAGTAAGAGATTATTCTGTTAGAGACGATAGAGGACTAGATTTTTGTGATCAGTCACTCGCCTTGCTCCGGATTCGACTTCAAAGATTTAGAAGTTCATCGCGTTTTCTTTTCGGTGCCATACCGATTTATCCTTCGCAGACTTAGCAAGAGGTCTAGCTGGATCAAAATTCCTAAGTCCCAAACAGTAAATTTCGGTAGCAAGATAAAAGAAGATCTGCTCACCCCTTGAGTGACTCTCAAATCTCAATCTCATTAATTTTGAGAGAAGAAGAATTAATCTCCAAGTAATTTCCCTTTGTTTACTTTCGGGGTCACCCCGTATACCAAAACCCAGTTGGTCACCCTGCGAAGTAGACGAGGGTACAAGAAGAACTCAAGAGCTTTAAAAAAGAGTACTCTTTGAGCCAGAGAGCAAAGCTCCTCTCTCCGTCTTTTAGCCTTATAACCCGATCGATAAAGTCATAAGAAAAGATCGATATCTGTTTCTACCGTCTCAGTGACAACCACGCTCTTTCCCCTGCAACGCGTGAAAAATCCACTATAGCGACATCGGTCAACACCTGTTCCGATCAAGGTCAGGTAAGTTCGAATGACTTATTTGTTTTGATTAATTAAGATTTGTAAAACTGTCCTAAGCTAACTAAAGGAGATATAGTATTTCGTGACTTCTGTCATATTTTTAGGTAGATTAGTAGGGAGAAAATGGTGGCTTAACTCTGTAACTTAGAGGCCTCCAGAAAATAGATATCTGTCAATTGGTTTGTTTACGTGAAGCTTACTTTGCTTTGATCAAGAGCTCTCGTCAGGAGTAGGCCAGTATTCGATTCGTGCGAACCATGTTAATCTTAAAGAATTTCGTGTAAATATTTGAGTTAATTTATAAATTAAAAGATATATATATATATATATATACATATATTTTTTGGTTAATTCTTGGTGGTTCATTGGATCTTTACATGTTGACCGGCTCTTTCATTAAAACGGATTAAACGCTGTGGTACTCTCATAATTAAGTAGTTAAACTCCTTTAGACGAATCTGGATTCCACTCAGCCAATAGAGGAATTATTTTCCTTCTTAAGTGTTGTAAGACAGACTCGCTAAAAGTCCTTAAATATATAAATACTTTTAAAACGAGGTATTATATCGGAGTAATTGTTAAAAGGCCAACAGTGGAAGAATAATTCTCTAACAAAAGTAGAGAGACAATTCCTCGACAATAATACTCGTGAAGATATTGTAACTATGTCGAGTTTAGTTTCTTTTTTTTAAAGAAGTCTTTCCTAGTGGCTGCCTTCTAAAACATAAGTGATAAAAATGAAATAAAAAATACAAACAATAAAATGTGTTAAAAAGACCACCACCAACACAATACCTTTAACAAAACAACATGAAACAATCCCAAAGCATTCTCCAGCATTGGATGGAGACTCAGCTCCCTACTAGTCCAGCTAACGGGGCTGGGAAGGAGGAATTAAGATCTCCAGTATTCATAAGGTGAATTGGAATGTCATAGACTATCAACGGCAGATTACATTCACGCAGTAAGGTACATACGACGCTCCAAAATTTCGCCCAATTCAAGTACAACACAAACAGACCTGAATTCATCGATATATTGGGATTAGCAGCGATTTAGGTTTCCAGTGGCAGTATCCCATTTTCTTTACCAGGCCCGTGGAAGGACAAATTGGTTCCTGTAATGTACATAGTTATTTTAGAGAGGTTCGGAACGTTGGTCTTGTAGTTAAATCTTCGCTGATATTTTGGCGCACTCTACCACCTTTTGATTTCCACGCAATCCAGTTGCGTGAAGGATACTGCAATCCAAACAAGATGCATGATCTCAACAACTGATCACTGTATTTCAACAAGCTTGGCAGTAAAAATAGACCAAACGCCTGGCAGAGATACGCCTACGTCAGACAGGAGAGATACGGTCTGGAAGCTGCCCCTCTTTTAGGATTTGAAGCTGTTTGGATTTTCTGGTATGGCTCCAATGTCACACATTAGGTAATCTCCAAACAGATCGAACCTAATATTCTCGGCACTGTACAATCTTTGGCAGCAGAGGCGTTGTGACTAATTTATTAATTCGAGTAAGCAGCCCTTCAACAATCTAGCTTAGGAGACAAAATTTCGCCATATTAATTTTTAAAATTTTCTAAACACCTTTCTTTCAACTCTTCCTTCATATATTTTCAAGAACGTTTTTGCATTTAATCGAATTAATAGCACAAATCTCTTCACCAAATGATGATTTACCTAGAGTGAATTGACTTCACTTTGATAGTATCTTTTAATTAGTAATCTGGGGAGTAGAATACACTTTACTCTTTAGATATCCCTTAACACGAAATCGCACAGTGCTAAATTCGGCTCTCTTGGAGGCCATTTATTTGCATGAAATTGCTCGACAAGCAATTACTATAAGGTTCTCGGTCTTTTTCTCACATTATGCACGCTGAGTGCTTGCCCTGTCCTGAATCCACTAAATTCTATTAAATTAATTGCCGTAAATACGGCTGAGTACTGGAATAATTTGATAAGTTGTTTAGGATCAGGAAGGATGCGTAGGTGAAACTAATATCGTCAAACAATGGACCTACTCTATGGCCATTCGTGCATATTCTGGAGGAATTTCCCACATCGCATTTTGTGTAATAATATGGTAATTTATCTTTATATTCAGGAAAAGGCTGCCTCCTCACCAAACTCAATGTTTCTCAAGAAATGAGCAGTTTTATGGAGAGGCATTCTATAAATTATCTACGACGAAGAAAATAAGTTTGAAGAAGTTGCTGCCTTGTATGTATCTTATAGAGATGCAACCTTAAATCGGTTAAATGGTGTCTTTTCCGTTTTTAAGCTATTTGTTTGGTTGAAAATTTCGATTTTAAAGAAGTATCATCCTAAAATTTTTAATATTTTCTGCTGTTCTTAAGATTTTCCTACGACTACAACAACATTGTTTTAGATAGAACGGCGGATTTATTAAAATTAGGCCAGGACTCTGTAATTAAAAGGCTTATTTATAACGAAATTGTCCATTTTAAACCTAAGCCCTTTGATTTATTAATTTAGTTATGTTTCTATCGTTTATTTTTATGTATTAACAATTAATTTAGTATGTAATTACCTTAGTACCCTAAATGTCTACTTTCTGTGCTCATGGTTGGAATTTCCCGAATTAGACCTTATCTATTTGGTTTTAGACTTCATATCCGTCTTTGAGAATATTTTTCTATTTTTTGTCCCTTCGTTGTGCATGGGTGGGAAAGTACTCTATTGTTTCTGATTTATATATATATATATATATATATATATATATATATATATATATATACCACCTTTGGAGAAAAAAAATCGTTATTCCTTGAGAATGAACTAAACAAGTTCGAAAGTACTTGGAATACCTTTCATTTTACTGTGGGATTTGTTGCATTTATTGCTCTTCTCACGCGCTACTTTGTGTTTCTCATATCCATACCTATATATATATATATATATATATATATTATTTATGTATTTATCCTCCTTTCTTCTTTTGGTTCTCATTTTTCAGCTTTTTGTTTATGTTATCTTCAGGTAGTCAAATTTGGTTTTTCCATTTCGGTTGTCCTTATCGTTTTCGGTGGTCAATATCGGTAGTCCTACTCGGTTTTTGTAATTTTTCTATTTGTATATTGGATTTATATTTGTGGTGAAACTTGAACATGTTGGATTACTTCTTGCTTTCCTTTCCTTTTTTTGTTTTGTCTATTCTGGATGTACGTTTTTATCTGAAGTGTTCATTTGGTATGTTGTAGCATGATTCCGGGACGATAAGAATCATTCCTTGTTTGAGGGCGTCGTGGATTTCTGCTTCTGTGTCATAATCCCACTGTATTTTCCCTTTACTATTCCTTTAAAGATATTTCTTTGCTTGAAGATTTTTGGGAGTGGGGGCGCAGGTGAACCGTATATTTTAATATCAAGTTTTCTGTGTTTATATTTGGCCTTTACTTTTTATTTTCCTCTTTCATTTTTTTGGCAATTTCTCTGGTTCATTTGGTGATTTCTTCGTCGGATGTTTCTTTCTCGATTTTCTGGTCAGTGTTCATTTGGCTTTGTTTTTGATTTACTGTGTTTTTTTCTTGTTCAGTGGGTTTCATATTGAGGGTGGGTTCTTGGCGAACCATAATTTCTTAAGGCCATTTGGACGGATGTTATTTTAAGTCTGAAAGCAAGAAAAAAAATATTACCGGAATTCTATTGAAATACGGCGAAAAACAATCTGCTGGAATCTTTTTTCCCTATCTAAATTTGGTGTAACAATTACATTTTACTTTGCTCCTTTTGGGGGGACCAAACGGATTAAACCTTCGAATATGCGAGAGAAAAAAATTCATCCCTCAATTATAATAACATTTCTCATTTTTTTCTGAAAATTACCATTTGGCATTTCTTTTTAATTCCAACGTTAAAATATACTCTTATTGTTAACCTAGTATTAAAACTTTTTACAATCAATATATACATAAATATCCCGAAATTTGTAACTCCTCAAACTGAAAATTCAGACTTTTAAGAAAAATGTTTTCGTAAATTATCCATTAATGTATTATCCAACCAAAATAATCCAAATTTTATTAATCTTTAAATATAAAACTATTAAATAAAAATAATGTGGATAACACAAAGTTGCTTCACTTTCATAATCATTTTTTTACTTAACTTTGCGTTACCTTTGCTTCTTGCTTTTGTGATGATGCCCACTTTCTCTAATGCGTTATTAAGAATACATATTTTCTGCAAAGAGAATTAAATTACTGGATCACATTAAGATCTTGCGCCCTTAGGCCATTTCATATGAAAATCCTCACCACCAGACCTACTTGGGGGAAATGATCTACATATTATCTAGTAACTTGCATAAAAAGTGACATTTATTCAATTTTTATCGCTCCACTGATTAAAGGGTTAGAAAATTTCACTAATATTTTATTTTATTTAATTACCCTAAATCAAATATTTATTATTCCTCTCATCGAGTGGCCATTTTTGTTCTTTTCTTTCTCCATATTGTCGATACTAGTTAGCAGGAAACGTGTACAAGAAGAATAAAGTTAGTCGTAAGTAAATAGCCATTTTTATAGTCAGTTGTTAGCTTAAAACATTGGCAAAATTGTCTGCAATAAACCAGTTTCACATCTGCTGAAAAGAAAGGGTGATATTATTCACAAACTCTATTTACTTTTTGACTTTTTTATGATTCTACAAAGATCTATTTCTCGAATTCCTTTATTCATGCTTTTCTATTTTCCCGTATCCAAGCATTTCTATGATACCTAAGAGGCATTTAGAAGCATCATAGCAAACCTCATTTGACGTCATTTCTTAAATCGGATTTATATTCTTGTTCGCCCGTTTTTTGTATAAATTTGAAAATAAAATACACATCCTTGAGCCTTGGCAGTGATCTTTTGTTGATCCAAATATTATATCCATTTTGCATGAGATTACCTAAGGTGGATATTGTTGTTTTGATCCTCTAACAGTTGTTTTTGTCGATTATATGAATAACAAAGGAAACGCTTCATTCCTTTTCAAATGAGGCTTTAGATTGTTTGCATCCACGAAATCTCTTTCTGTCTCAGCCTTTTTTGAGAGAAACTTGATCGTTTTAAGCAAATCGCACTTCATGTTTCCCGCGTCAAAAATCTGCTATTCAGAATTATTGGTTTGAGTTTATTAATCACGTACTCATAATTTTTTCCATATTACTGAACATTGTTTTCAATTTCGTTAAATTCCTGTTGATGCCTCGAAAGGAGATAAAAGAACTAGTAGGAATAAATGAATAGTTTTGCATAATTAATTGAGTGGCATCACTGTGACCTTTCATTTGAGAGGTCACTGTGGGAATTTTTGTTAGAACTATATGTTTAGACCATATGACTTAACTTTTGAGTTGTTGCCTGCTCTACTTGCTACCAGGCATCGTACCTCCCACGCAAATTTACCTTTATATAACTTTAATCCATTTATATGCATCATTATAACACTCCGATTACGCAAATCCTTTTATTGCTTTTACAAAAAAAAAATCGAAATATTTAACTTTTTACTTTTTGTTCATTCAATCGACATTTAAAATTTCTACTTAACCATCTAGAAAAAAACAGAGTCAACACATATGTAGTTCAACAGGAATCAGACGTATTTTGGTCTTTTTAACATTCAGATTGCGTATGTAGTCATCAACATAAAACGAGCAGATAAAGCCATATTTGAAACAAAGATTAACCATCCCGTTTTAAGAGCACCTTGCAAATTGCTTTCATTAATTACTTTTAATGCTTTAAATATTTTATAATTCGAATTTAGAAAATTAGAGATGGACATTTTGTTTCGATTATTAACTGCATAACTAGGAATTAGATTACTTCTCAAAACCTAAGCAGCGAATCAGATGAATTCTTGATTCTACTGAAATTGAAAGATTTGTCTAAAAAAACATTCTCTATTTTATCAAATTGTCTGTTGCAAAGAGGTATGACTAGCCAGGAACCTGGTATATAAATATAGTTGTAGGATTATCGTTTAAGTAACTAATCAACGTAATCAGCTGAGAAGAGATTGGTGCAAAAAGTTAGATTTTTCATCTTGTACAATTGACATTTTTACATGTTTCTCGTAATTAAATCAAAAGATTATCATAGGAAAATGAAATACAATAGGATTTTGAAGTTTACCTTAGTAATGTCAAAAAGTAAGGAATGATTTAAAATACAAAGATAAGCTGGGTAAAAAGGATATATATATACTGGAACGAAAAAAAGTGACCCTAGAGAAAGGAAGAAGCAATTGGTTGGATGGGGACTAAAGAAATTGAAATCCGAAGCATAGTGTTATACATAGTGTTATATTTTACTGATTGGAAACTAGAAAACAGAGAGTAGTTTATTTGTAAACCTGGCGTAAATATGTGTTTTGCTCGGCGCCCGACAGAGGAATATTACAGTTTCTAAATTAGCATATCAAGAATTACTTTTTTGCACAAGCATGTTAAAAGAAATGTGTATGCTACCCCTATTTCCATTATCAGATCTAAAAGTACTCAGTAAAAGAAAGGCCAAGTCCTCCTTTCAGTGTTGCTAAGTTCTCTTTCTGCCTCACGGCCAGGCAACACATAATCCGTTGATTTAACAATAACTGACCATCTTCAAAGCTTCGTGGATGATAGTCACTCTTCCATCCAAGTAGTTCTTATCTCTCTGGAACCATTACTACTGTTCATTACTTATATTTTTCCTTGGTTTAACGTATTGTTTATTTCTTGAAGCGTTCTTGACTAATTTTTTCACTACATATCTTCTGACACTGATAATTCTGATTAAGAATGATTTATCTAAGCTTGGAGAGGTGCGTCCGTTTTGCTCTGTTTTGTCTTCATTTACCCCCCTTTTCATTATTTTCCGTCCCTTCAGACAATCATTATGTTGTTGCGAAATGCAAACTCAAGTCTCCCTTTCTTTTTTAACAGCCGTATTTGCTTTTAGTATAATAATTCTTCTGCCCAGGACGAATTTACTAAAAGGCTACCGGACAAATATCGGAAGCTCAATCATGACAAAACTTGTTTTTAGTGGGTACTTCTTCTGATGCAATTTGTTGTATATCAATTGCTTTACTTCTTATCATTGATACCGTACTGGTTTCCTTCTTTGAGACTAAAAAGCTGAGCGTCAAACTCGATAGTCTTAAAGCTTATGTCGTTAATGTCTGCAAGTCTTGTATAAGTTCATCTATAATCTTAGGCATATCCGCATTCACACTCACGATGAGAGTTCTAAGATCGCAATTCCCGTTTTCATTAACTACTTTAGAAAGCTAAACTGTATTGTAGGCAGTGGTGTTATGCGGTTAGTATGGCAACTCGTAGTCACCTTCACATTGCAATAACTAAAATGAAGGTTAAAATATTTAATTGGTGCTTTTTTAAGGCTATTTGATTGCTCTACTAAATACAGCCACTTGATTGGTGTGGATGAGGAGCGACCTCCAGGCGTGTCCAATGTAGTGTGAATGTCGCTACTTATTGCTATACTAACTACATATCTAGCGGCTTGAATGCTGTAAGTGCCCCCTCAATGCTTTCACTGCTCCTTTCTTTGATGCCTACAGCTCTTTAAAAATTTAGAACCCTGTGCCATTCTCTGCTGGAGATGTATCTCTCGTGCACCTTCGAGAATAGGTGAAATATACTAGCTACCCATCCGAACCCGCATCACCTACATTATCTTCATTTTCGCCTACGTTCTTCATTGCCAGAATATCGTCACACGGAAATTAGTTTAAATAGCCGCGTTTATTCTGAAAGCTCCCATTAAATAGACCTCGCCATTTCAGATCAATGATTAGATGATAATAATAAAAAATTCGAAATATTTTTATTTAGATTCAAAGGATAGAAAGTCGTGTAACTAAGTGGAGTATCAGGTAAAAGACTATGGTTGATAAATGTAGAGTAATTATAATATAACGCCACACAGAGGGCCAAGCGGACATATAGTTTAAATTCCCTCTTCGGAGAGAGCGAGAGAAACTTACCAAGAGTGGAGACGCGTGAGAACGTTAGTCATCTGACTAACAGCGGAAGTGCCAAAGCTTTGATCTCCCCGCCGAATAGTTAGTCGTTGGCTAGCTGCTGAACCAAGATAGCCACAAAAGGCCATTAAGCAGCTCTCAAAAGATCTGAGTACATACAAGGTCTGGAGGCTCGCGAGCAGAACGCCCAAAACGGGGCCAGATAAAAAAATAAACACCGAAGAGAAATTATATGATGGTTGTCGGTGCCTCTCATTAAGAAGCAGACATGGGCTCTGCGGTGCCCCACCCCACTTCCCCTTCGCACTTCCCTCAGCAGCCTTGCCCCGTTCCCCTTACGTAGGGCGGTCGCCGGTCTATAAATAAGCGCCATAAAGAGAGAAAGAGGATTATTATTTTGTGAGAGACGATAGAGGACGAGATCAAGGTGATCAGTCCCTCACCCAGTTCCGAAATCGACTTGTAAAACTTAAAAGATCGTCACATTTTCGTATCGGTGCCATACCGAGTTATCCTTTACAGAATTAGTAAGGAGTTTGGCTGGATCACAATTTCTATTGCCGAACAGGAATTTCGGGAGCAAGGGAAAAGAAGACCCGTTCAACCCCGAGTGGCACTCAAATTGCAATATCAGTAATTAAGAGAGAAGAAGAATTAATACCCGAGGGGGTTCCATTTTTAAGTACTTTCGAAATCACCTCGTATACCAAAACCCAGATGGGTAACCCTTCGAAGAAGACGAGGATACTAAAAGACTTCTTGAGCTACCCAGAAAAGTACTCCTAGAGTCAGAGAGCACAACTCCTCTCTCCGTCTTGTAAACGTATAACCAGAGAAAAAGTTATAAGAAAAATTTAAGATCGTTTCACCTCCCCCCTCCACATATCGGGGAAAAAGTCCAATCGGCCCCTGCAACTCGAAAAATCAGAAACATCCAATATAGCGACATCTGTCAACCCCTGTTCCTTTCAAGGTCATGTTTGTGATAACGACCATTTATATTGGTTTTGATTAATAGGATTTTGATACTGTACCCAAGCTAATTAAGGAGAGATAATATTTAGCGACTCCTGTCTTATTTATAGTTAGATTACTGGTACGTAAATTGTGGCTAAATGCTATACTAAAGGGTCTCCATAAATTAATTATCTGGCAATTAGTTTATTTACATGGAGCCTATTTTGCGTTATTCATAACTCGCATCCGGAATAGGACCTTAATCAATTCTTGCAAAGCATGTTAAACTTATATATGTTATTGTAAATATTTTGAGTTAATTGATAAATTAAGAAGATATATTTTTGGTTAATTCTTAGTGTTTCACTGGATCCTTAGGTGTTGACTTGCTCTCTCTCTCTCTCTCTCTCTCTGATAAAGAAAGTTGAGGGAGAGGTGACGCCTCCTTGTCGCGGGAAGAAAGCTTGTATGTACCTTTGACTTTTCGAGCTAAGTCGGCGGGGGTACCTCGTCTGGTTACCCCTGGTAGGGCTTCCCTTGTCGATTTGGTCGGAAACGAGGTTCCAGACTAAGTGCGTAATTCCTTTCTTTTTCTACTCTATCCCTCTCCTTTTTTACTTTTATTCTATCCCCCACTCATACAAAAAGAAAAAAAACAACAAAAAAGCCTACTCCTATCGTGTCACTCTTTCCCTTTCGTCCTCTTTCTACTTATAAGGACCTGGCAGCTACCTCATGCGTCAGAAGAAAGGCTTTGGAACCTCTATACACAACGCCAATCGGCGCTCACTGGTTTCGAGACACTAGGACTAGAGGTGTCCTAGGCGTTGGGGCACGATGAATGGGATGATGGTAGTGCCCCATTAACCCCTTTCCTGGTGCGCAATTATTCACCGTTCCCAGTGCCCGTTGACGGGTGCTTATGGTAGCATTGGTCCGAGGTGACGGCCCTTTGTTCTCATGTTGGTTGCCAGGCCAATAAAAAGCCTTGGGCTGAGTTCCTTGGTGTGGCGGGATATCCATTGAACGCTACTCTGATGTCTTAGCCGTTCTGAAGGGAACTAGTAGGAGTTTAGTAAGGGGCATGCTTCGTTGTTGTTCACCTGGTGACAAATCGATGGCCCCTTCGGGGACCGTCTGTGCTGCTTGGTTGGGAGCCACGGCACGCCGAGGTTTGACGACTCGGTCGGACGAACAGCAGCACATGGAGCGTGCCTTGTGAAAGATCCGAAATCTCTCCGATCGATATGCGGGAGCGACTCACGCAGGGAGAACTTACCAATTTCCCTTTTTTATCAGTGATTAGTCACGAGTATTAAGAGAGAGAGAAAGCGCTCAAAATGACAGGCATAAAAGGACCCGTTCGTCTCAAACACAACTGTGCAATATGCCAGTTAGAAGAGTGGTGCGTTGACTTGCCGGAGGGCTGCTACTCAAAATGCAGCCCTGAAAGTATCTGCACTACTTGCATATTGACGCGAGAGGTGGAGAAATTAAAAGACCTCTATAAAGCCTCAGAAGAGAGAGCTAAGGTCCTTGAGGGAAAGTTGGAGAAGCTCGAAGCCCTTAACGCAGCTCAGGTTCAATGCCTAGAAGCGGCGCCTGCCACTGACGTGTCGAAATCCCCTGGTAACCAAGCGAACATTCCGGCATCATCTGAGGCTAAGCTAGCTGAGACGAGAGAAAAAGAGAAAAAGAAAGGAGAAACGAAGAAAAAAAAAATAAAGTTGAAACAAAAGTAGAACCCAAAATAGAAGAAAAACAGATAAACAAGAAGAAAAAGAAATATAAGAATGTGGAGAGTAAAAAGGAAAAGGAAAGGACTCTTCCACAAGGGAAGACCCCGTCTTCAGAGACCAAGTGTCCGAAGGTCACCCTACCATTGGTGACTCGCAAACAAGGGATCTGCAGCCGCTGCTAGTGGCCTGCCTTCGTGAAGGTAAGCTGCCTGTCAGGACGGGGTAACCACAACATCAGAGTAGAGGCAGAGAAAGCTCAGATTTCTGAGAATTCAGTTGTTGCTCTGATAGTGAGCGGCAACGACCTCTAACTCAGAGGGGGTAAGGTTAACCTCAGTGGTAAGACCATCCAAACGGTGATGCGAGCCGTGAATGACACAGGGCTTAAAACCCGCAAACGTGTGGTGGTTGGGATGCTTCCGAGAAGAGGTCCATCCCGAACCGCTCATGAAAGAAACGTCGCAGTGAACAGAAGGTTGGCTGATCTCTGCACGGCAGAAGGAGTCTTCTTCGTGGACCCCTATTGTACCTTTATTGGTAGAGACGACCTCTACCAAAGGGACGGAGTACAGCTCTCCTTTAAAGGGAAGGCCTTTCTCGCCAACCTAATTCAAGATGTCCTGGAACGCACCCAAAGGAGCGTTCGAAACAGAGCGAAAGCGGACGTGCGCCAGCATGCCCGTGTCACTCCTGGAACAACCTTCTCGGTGGTCGTAAAAAAGGGTGTGACCACGAAAACAGAGAAGCCGGGAAACGGAAGAGCGTAGGGAGTCCTACACTTGACGACTCCCTCAAAGTTCTTCTGTCCAATGCGAGGTCAATCAGGAATAAGTTTCTTGAGCTCCGTGGCCTCGTAGTAACAAAAGAACCTGAGATGGTGGCCATAACGGAGTCGTGGATAAAAACCTCAAGCCAAGATTTTGAAGGTGAATTAACGATTCCCGGCTAACAGCTCTTCCTGAAAGATAGGCGAGACAGAGAGGGTGGTGGTGTGATGTTGTATGTCAAGGATACTCTCAACTCGACGGATCACAACATCGTATCCGACCATGAACTACTAGGTGTTGTCCTAGAGATAGGTCCTGCCAAATACAGGACCATGGTGCTTTATAGACCTCCTGCCCAACTCGCTGAAAAGCACAGAGTTCTGTACTAGGAGAACTTGTCGAAGACAGAGTGTGTATCGTCATGGGTGATTTCAACACACAAGTTGACTGGGAAACCAGAGAACCCTGTGGCGAGAACGCCCTACTCCTGGAGTACGTAAACAACGAGTTCCTGACTCAATGGGTGAGAGATCCAACGAGAGAAAGCAATATCCTCGACTTGGTTTTCACCTCTGAGGATGACATCGTTGAAGACCTCTCGGTTGGCGAAGAGCTCGGTGACAGTGACCACCGACTAATTAGATTTGAGGACAAAGTCCCGAAGGCAGGGCCTGCAACTAGTAAATCGAGGAAACTCGATTTGAAAGGAGCAGACTTTGCAGGTCTTCGTGCTGGACTGACTGACGCAAGGCTAGAAGTGTGCGATGTTGTTAAAGACTCGTGGAACAGTTTCCAAACCACATTCATGAGTCTTCAATCGCGTTTTATCCCTTTAAAATATCCCCGTCTGTCTTCTGTTCAACCAAAGTGGTTTAATTGAGAAATCGGCCAACTGCTTAGGAAGAAGAGAACTGTGTACCGGCAATCGAAGATCTCGGGTGACTTTGACGAATACCGTAGGCTAGCCAGGAGAGTGAAGTCCAGCATAAGGGCGGCTAAGCGGTCTGAAGGACTCCGAGTGGGGAGACTCTGTAAAGAGAATCCTAAGGAGTTTTTGGATATGTGAACAGCCGTAAACCAACCCGTCGAACGATTGGTCCTTTGAGAAATAAGGAGGGGGCATTAAAGCCCTTAGATGCAGAAAATGCTAACCTCCTCAACGACTACTTCTCTTTAATGTTTATTGAAGAGTGTGGTCCCATCCCCCAGCCAATGAATTCCTACTCGGGGGAAAAGGTTGAGGATATGGACTTCATCGAAGGGGAAATAAAAAAGAAGATCAGTGACCTAATGACGAAAAGGTCACATGGCCCGGATGGATTTCTACCTAAAGTGTTAAAAGAAGTGCGCAATCAAGTGTCACGACACCTGAGCGCCATCTTCAACATGTCAATCCGGACCGAATGCGTTCCTAGAGACTGGCATGAAGAGGAGGTGACTCCTGTCTTCAAGAAAGGAGACCGAAGCCAACCGTCAAACTACCGACCTATCAGTCTAACTTCGATAGTCGGTAAACTCATGGAAAACATGATGGTACACAAAATGTCGTCGTATTTAGAGTTAAACCTGCTACTAAGGAGTTCCCAGCACGGCTTCCGAAGGCAACGGTCATGCCTGACGAACCTTGTGGAATTCTTCCACTTCGTCTTCAGTGAGCACAATCGGGTCAAGGCGGTGGATGTGGTCTACTTAGACTTTCAGAAAGCCTTTGACAAGGTACCACACCGCCACCTTCTCCGGAAAGTGCGAGCGCTGGGCATAGACGGAAAAGTAGCCGGCTGGATAGAAAACTGGCTAAGTGGCAGACGGCAATGGGTGGTGGTGAATGGACAGGCTTCTAAGTGGGTGCCCGTTACTACCGAGGTGCCTCAAGGTTCTGTTCTGGGACCACTAATATTCATCATCTACGTAAACGACATGGACGGTGACATGGTTGCCAAGATTTCCAAATTTGCTGACGAAACCAAGTTTGTATGAACGTTGCAAAGGATGGAAATACTGCCCGCCTGCAGGAAGATCTTATGAAGATTGGGGAGTAATCGGACACGTAACAAATGCCTTTTAACGTAAACGAATGCAAAGTATTGCATATCGGCAACAGAAACCCCTAACCTCAGTATATCCTTAAGGGCACTGCTCTTGAATCGAGTGACACTGAGAAGGACTTGGGTGTAACTATTACTAGTGACCTGAAGTTCTCGAAACAGTGCAGCGAGGCAGAGAAGAAAGCCCAAAGTATGTTAGGCTACATAAAGCGCCAGTTTGGATACCGTAACAAGGAGATAGTACTTTGTCTGTACAACTCCTTCGTTTTGCCGCACCAGGAGTATGCCGTACAATTTTGAAGTGCTTCGTTTCGAAAGGATATCGAAAGGTTGGAACGCGTACAAGCCAGTGCAACCAAGCTGATTCCATCTATTCAACATAAAAGTTATGATGGTAGACTAAGGGAATTAGATCTGTTCTCGCTGGAAACCCGTAGACTGCGTGGTCAGCTCATCGAGGTTTCCAAAATACTTCGAGGGTTCGACAATGTTGACTACCGGGATATTTTCACACTGAGTGAGAACAGAACTCGCAATCACGGGTCAAACTTGAACTGAAGCGTTACAACTGCAATCTGTGTGAAAATATTTACACCTACAGTATCTGCGGTAAGTGGAACGCACTTCCAGTGGTAGTTGTCAACAGTGAATCTGTTGACCAGTTTAAGTCAAGACTAAACAAGGTCTTGAAAAGTGGCCGTTTAGGGACGCAAAACAATTGAGCAGCCATGTGCCTGCTCGATTACTAGTCCAAAGGTACCCTCTTTTAATGGACCGTAAGGTCTCCTAGGGTACTTACTTTCCTTGTTACTCCTTGTTACTCTATTCTTAAAACGGAGTAAACGCTGTGGCACTCTCATAAATACATTAGTTAAAAAGTCCACTCAGCCAATAGAGGAATGGTTTCCCTTCCTAAGTCGTAGTATCAGACTGGCACGCTAAAGACATTAAATAGATAATTCTGTGACAATAAATAATGAAAGAGAAATAGTACAAATTCGTTTCAATATTATATATATATATATATATATATATATATATATATATATATATATATATATATATATATATATATATACATATATATATATATATATACAAGAAAGAGAAATTGGACGCGAATGAGCAATAAGACAAGAAACAGGAGTTTTTTAGAGGTAAGAGAAAGGGACATTAGAAGAAGACTAGAATCAAAGAGATCGGAGGGCGGCACAATGAAGGCAATCCTTTTTACCAAGAAGACAGAGATAACTCCAGGGGAAAAAAGTTGTAAATTCCTGGCTGGGACACGAACCCGGGTCTGCTGATTGCCGGTCAGATGCTCTACCGCTGAGCTACCAGGCACAGTGACTGTACTTCGCCCAAAGCGTTACCCCATCAAACCCAGTATCTCTCTAAGCTAGGAACCTCCAAGGAATTTTTATACCACATCTTCTTACCCGCTCACAATTTGAAGGCTCATCCCCAAGTCAAATACAAAGAAGAAGGAGCAAATGCAAGTTCTGCGGGTGATAACAACCACCACAGGGCTTTCGCCATATTTATTTTCTGCCTTTCAAAACAATTTTGAAGACAGAAACCAAGGTGTAGAAACCTTGCATTGCAGACTATATTACAATATAGTACAAGAAAGAGAAATTGGACGCAAATGAGCAATGAGACAAGAAACAGGAGTTTTTTAGAGGTAAGAGAAAGGGAGATTAGAAGAAGACTAGAATCAATGAGAGCGGAGGGTGGCACAATGAAGGCAATCCTTTTTACCGAGATGAGCCTTTAAATTGTGAGCGGGTAAGAATGTGTGGTATAAAAATTCCTTGGAGGTTCCTAGCTTAGAGAGATACTGGGTTTGATGGGGTAACGCTTTGGGCGAAGTACAGTCACTGTGCCTGGTAGCTCAGCGGTAGAGCATCTGACCGGCAATCAGCAGACCCGGGTTCGTGTCCCGGCCAGGAATTTACAACTTTTTCCCCTGGCGTTATCTCTGTCTACTCGGTAAAAAGGATTGCCTTCATTGTGCCGCCCTCTGCTCTCTTTAATTCTAGTCTTCTTCTAATCTCCCTTTCTCTTACCTCTAAAAAACTCTTGTTTCTTGTCTCATTGCTCATTCGCGTCCAATTTCTCTTTCTTGTACTATATTGTAATAAAGTCTGCAATGCAAGGTTTCTGCACCTTTATTTCTGTCTTCAAAATTGTTTTGAAAGGCAGAAAATAAATATGGCGAAAGCCCTGTGGTGGTTGTTATCACCCGCAGAACTTGCATTTGCTCCTTCTTCTATATATATATAATGATAGGGGTAGCTTCTCTTCTGTACATGTTTAGTTAAAGATCAGATTGTATTTCGACTTTACCAATTTTATTTTAGTGCGTGCCAACTGTTCGAATGAAGTTTTTTTATATAAGGCTGCATATTAAAAATCAACTGAGGAACTTCAATTTTATTTAATCTTATTTAAATTAATCAAATTTTAATAATTTAAAAAGAACAAATAAAATGGATATTTACCAGTTGTTATTTGTGTTTTACTTTAATCTCAATAATTGTAATTTTATTATTTTAACTTGTCTTCACCCACTTTTTTAGCCATTATATATTCCATTCTTTAAACTGTTTAACTATTATCGTTAATATTTCTTCCCCTTCTCATTAGTAAATACAGTCGCTGAAGATTGTCCTTGTGAACGTCCAAAACCTCCAGCCAATAAATCATTAGTGTAATTTCTTGCTTTTTCATATTCCTACTAGGTATCAGATTCTCAAGAAACAAATTAATTACATATGTATATATATATATATATATATATATATATATATATATATATATATATATATATATATATATATATATATATATATATATATATAAAGGAGGTTCCAATCACTTGGACTGGTTTTAAATGTGTGTTAAGGTTAAGCATCTAATGATTTTTTCTTTTTCTTTCAGATTTAACGAGTTTAGTCTTTGGCAATTTCAACCATGGAAAGATTAACAATCGAACGTATTAAAGTTATTGAACTCTATTGCGAAAATAGACGTTTAAAGAGAAATGCATTTCGGGCACTTCGCAATTTTAGGGGGTACAATTGGGAAAATTATTCGTAAATTCAAACAAACGGGGTCGTTTGCAGATATGAAAACGCCATTGCGTACTTGTTTACGACACTCAGCTGAAAACATTTCTGCAGCGCGCAAGAATGTGGCCAAAGATCCAGACACCTCTATTCGTCATCGCGCGCAGAAATTGAACCTCTCCACACCGTCGTTACATCGAATTTTGACAAAAATTTGTCTCTACACGCTTACAAAATTCAATTGACACAAGCACTGAAGACTGATGACCATTTGAAGCGCCGTACATTCGCCAATTGGGTGCACAAACAAAAACAAGCCGATGGTGATTTTTTCGCAAAAGATCATCTTTAGTGATAAAGCCCATTTTAATCTAGATGGATTCGTTAATAAGCAGAATTGTCACATTTGGGCTGAGGAAAATCCGGGGAAGATCGTTAAAAAGCTACTGTATCCACAAAAGGTCACTGTTTAGTGTGCATTTTCCGCTAGAGGAATCATTGGGCTGTATTTCTTCGAAAATGATGCTGTGAATTCTGTTATGGTGACATACGAGCGATACCGTGCCATGATAACCAACCTTTTATAGCCTGAATTGAATTCTATGGATGTGGAAAATTTGTGGTTTTAACAGGACGGTGCCACATGCCACACAGCCAATGCAACAATGGCTTTATTGAATGATATTTCCCAGGTCGCACCCTCTCTCGAAACAGAAAGGTCAATTGGTCACCACGATCGTGTGACTTGACGCCTTTAGATTTCTTCCTTTGGGGTCATCTCAAAAGTAAGGTCTATGCCAACAAGCCAACAACAATTCAACAGCTGAAGGATGAGATAATAAGGAGTATTGGTAAGATCGAGTAGCAACTATGCAGAGACGTCTTCAAAATTTTGACCATCGAGTGGAGGTGTGCCGCCGAAGCCTTGGCGGACATTTAGGCGATATTATTTTTCAAACATAATCGCCATAACTCAAATAACATGATGCAATAGTGAAATCTATATATTTTCACCAATAACACTTCTTTATTTACTGCAAACTTCGATCCGTCTTTATTTAACACTCTTTATATATATATATATATATATATATAAATATATATATATATATATATATATATATATATATATATATATATATATATATATATATATGTTTTGTTCAAGCCCATGTTGTATTTCGACTTTACCAATGTTATTTTAGGACGTTCTAACATTCAAATGCGTTTTGTTTATATGAGGCTGAAGATTAAATTTCAACTGAGGAAGATCCACTTTATTTGGTCTTAATTAAAATATTCAGAATTTTCACAAATTTTGCCCGTGAGCTTTCGCCTTTCTTCAGGCATCTTTAGACGGAAGTCTTGGTTATTGTTGAGGTGGCCTTGATGGAAAGTTTTTATTCTCGTTGCCTCCTTTAGCAGTGAGGTAATTGTTTAGGGGGCAGCAAAGAATGATTTTTGTTTTCGTTCTTTGATGCAATTGATAGGTCGGACTCAGAGTACTGTTTACATTTATTTTAGCAGAAAAGGTGCAATTTTCGCTCCGAGCTAGTTCGCTATGTATTCAGGTCCGGTAAATTTCTTTGATCAGAAGAGCCTCTAGGATCTTCAGGTGGCGGATATCGGAATTTTTTTCTTAGGATGGTAGTGTTTTCAAAAAGGATCTTTCTCGTAATTTGTTCATTGTGTTCTTAATTGTAGTTTGCTTTGACTCCTCCTACTTTCAAGTCCATTGTTTGCGTCGGCTTAGATGACTTGTGTCCATACATATATATTAGCTGTTTGGATGGGGCTTGCAGTCCTCATGGGCCTTAAAATTTGTATACCACATTTGTAGCCTAAATGATGGATTCTTTTTCACAGAGGTTGTTTTTCATTAGTAGGTTGCTGACTTTTTTATTTTTATAATATATTCGTAGAGATAATTTAATGTCTTTTTCTTAGAGATTGATTCTTTTTATGATGTTTCCTATATTCGTTTTTCTGTTTTGTAGGCATCCCTAATTTGGTTCTTGTAGTATAGTGGTATTATTTTTTCTTGTTCTTTCATTTCCTTCGTACCTCAAACTTTGATTTAAGAATTTTCATCTGTAATTTTTCAAATTCTTGTTTGGACAGCCTTTGTTTATTAGGATTTGTTTGGATCGTCTACATTCTTTATCAAATGCGTTCCACGTTGAGCAATTCCTAATAGCTCTTCTTATGTATAAGCTCATTACCGATTTTTTTATATATTTTCGCTGCACTCACTTTGGGCGTTAATGTATACATACACCGCAGTCTGTTCCTTTTCGATAGACGGTGGTGATATAGTTTTCGGCGCTGTTTTGCTTTAAAACTAGCTCCAGGAAGGGAATACAGCCGTTTCCCCTCAACTCTTATGTGAATTTGAGAGAAGAATGGGATTCTAAGGTTGTTAAGAGTTGTAGTAATTGATGTTCGTCCTTATTTGTTAAGTATATTTCTTCATCAAATCTTGTGTAATTTGGGATGGGTTCGTCATTATGTTTAGAGCACTTGCTCTAGGTTTCTCATGTAGAAGTTCGCAAACCTAGGGCCCACTGAAGATCCTATCGCTACTAGATCAATTTGACGGTATAGTTAGCCATCCGGGTTTTGGAAGGAGCTTGAGTTGTACATATTCTTAAAAGTTGCTTTAATATTTGAGTTTCATCTTGGGGCAGGCAATTCTGTGTTTTCCTTGACACACTTTAAAATTATTTCAATTTTTTTTTCTATCAGTATATTGGAGAAAAGACTCTCGACATCGAGGGAACTTGGGGTGCCTTCTGGTCAGGAACTAGGAAAAATATCAACGAAACCATTGGTGGACTTTATGGAGAATTTTGATGAGATATATGGTGTAATAATTGAATTCAAATATTTGTCGAGTTTATTTGTAGACGTTTGGACTTGAGAGATGATTTGGCGAATGGAGTTATTTTGATTATGTCATTTGACATTTTCGTAGATTTATCCAGGACTATATTCACCTTCAATAGGAAAGAGTTGGATTTGATTGGGGATACTGTTTTTTTCGGATATTAGTTCGTTGACTTTTTTCTAGTTGGTCCGTTGAGTCTTTCGTAATTATTTAGAATTTTGAGGTGTCACTTAGCATGTTGCTTAGTTATTTCTCTCTATTAATTAAGACAAAAATGTTTGCCTTTCTGCTCTTATAATGATGGTGTCGTTGTTATCTCGAAATTTGTTGAGTCTTTCATTTCTCATGTTAATACAGAGTTATTGTTCTTTGTACGTTGTATAGTTCCTTCTCCGACGAGTTGGAGTGTAACTTCATGCTTTATTCTCAGAACTTTCTGTTTCTCAAGTTTTTGTAGATCCTGGTAGAATAGTTCTAATTGTACTTTTTTGCTTGTTTTGTCATATTTTGGTTTAAGGTTTCAGTTTAGGCCCGGGTCTAGGACTCTTTTCAGTCCTGGGTGCACTATGTGGTTAGACAAGTTCAAGAATCCTTCGTTTCCAGATTGGAGAAGGAAAATTTGCCCTCCATATAGTTTTTGGAATTTTTGGTAGATTAAATTTCGGTCGGTGAATTCGGTAGTTTTTACCTTCTGGGAAAGTGCTTAGATAATTTGGCGCTTTTGTTCATCTTTTCTGTCGTGTGCTAAGAATTCTTCTTCGAGTCTTTTGATACTAATATCCAATTCAGGTATTCTCACGAATTAGTAGAATATACCGTTTCACATTTCCTTGCCGTACATATTATTTTCTCACGACGATTTTTTGATGCGGCTATCTGTCAAATTTAGCCTGCTAAAAGGATTTATAATATAACGCCATTGAAAATAATGCAGTTTTCAACTAAAATTTGATTTTCGTGGATTATATCGAAAAAATAATTAGAAATTTGAAATGATACCTCCAAACAAATCAAATAATACTAGCCAACAATTTTTAACTTTGCCTCTGTTACTTGAGTAAATGTTGTTGTTACTAGCTACCTTTGGTGCGCTGATTCTAAATCTGTGTTTAAATCTATCCTAGCACGTAGACTTCCTGAGTTACGCAACTAGGCTATATGGCTAACTTTGTCACCTTGGATCAATTAATGATATAATTATTATGAGTTTGAGGAGAGTGAGACGTTTCTGAGCAAAGGTATGGAATCGGGACACCGTATTTGGCATTATGTAAGTACTTTTGCAGAACCAGACAAGATATGTATTACATATTAAAGATGTAGTACTCACCTAACTATAAATTTCTTCAAAAATGTTTGAGACTCCTGCTCTTGCGCTTGTATGTGGATATAGGATACTTCCGTTGGAGGAATCAGCAGTAGTCATCCATCGTGTTTTCGTTGAAGTGGCCTAGATACCTGCTTTACATCATTGCGATATCTCGGAGGAACCTTTCCCCATGTTCGTCACTAATATATTCTATATTAAATGCAAAGAATTCAAGATGCGAATGCAAGAAATGCATCTTGAGACACATGCAACACCCCATTAGTTGTTAGGCCTTTAGCATGATGTTCTCTAGTTATTCATAGTTTTCAAACCTATGATTACCAAGAAGTTCTGCACGACATGAAAAAATTAATCCCATCCTGCCAAATAAAGTATAGTTAGTTTATTTCTTAACTCCCTGTTACGTATCAATTCAGCTTTAAGTTTAGAATCGTTTTCCTTTGTACCAAATTTCTCTTTGAGATACTGGAATCCATTTAAATCATGAGCCATTGCTTTAACAAAATTCGTGATAAGGCCAAGTTTAATAGGAAATGGTGGAAAGTATATCTTCTGTGGATGTACCAAAGGCATGTGCTTCACATTGTATCGGCCAACTATGTGTTCTTCTCTTTCGGGTCACCATTTGACAATATAATAATTACTCTCGTCACGGCTGTTTCATAGGCATAGTAAGGACATATTCTTTGTATATCCTAGCTGTGGTCCAAGAAGTAAAGAAATTAATCTTATATAACCACAGATATGCAACTTATGATGCGAGTAATGAACACCTTCTATAATAAAATTCATTGAGTCATATGTCACTATCATCCCAACAATAAGTGCGACACGAATTGAAGGGATATGTTACCATTGTTGAGCAACAGAGCTTTGAGGGTAGCAGAGCTTGCATCGATAAATAGTCTCCATACATCAGGTAAATGCTTGTTTCTTAGCTAATGCATGAGGCCATTAACATCAGTACAGAAACAATCACCATATTTTTCTTTATTTAAGGTAGCTAAGGCCTCATGGCGATTACAGAAAGTAGATATTTTTGCACCGTTCTCTAGAAGATTCCATTGCTGTAGCCTGGAACCCAACAGTTCTGCGTTCTCCTTTAACAACGATAAATCCCTTACCAAATCATTCAATCTTTCTTGATTTATTAACTATATCTTGTGTTCCTGAGAATCATGCTCATACATTTCATCGTCATTGTTATCCTTCTCTTCAGGTGATGATTAATCTTTTTTAACCGCACTAGCTGATGTTAGAACTGGGATTGGTATCTCAATATTATGAGAGAAGGATTTTATAACTCAGTTACAATATGGATATACAATTTTGGACTTGTTCTTATTTGAGAATTCCGCAATATTTTTCAGACAAAAGTAGCAATCAAAAACATGATTTGTTGGCTCACGCCACAGTATTGGTACAGCAAAAGGCATACCCTTCCGTTTGCCATTTAACTACTGTGTGAGACCCGCATAATACACAGTACAATATTTGTGAGCCTCCCATGGCTTTTCTTTGTCACCAACTTTACAACCAAGTTCGTTTATATCCTGTTATATACCTTTGTACAATCTTATTTCACTTACAAATTAATTTATAAATAAATCTGAAAGAAAAATGCAATTAATCACTGTATGTAAATACCGTTTCAACACCACTACTATAATGGCTAAACTTGACAACGTGATAAAGGCGGAGTGTAAAACCAGAAGCAAATATAAATAACACATCCTCTCACTACGATAGCCGGAGCAACACTGCCCATATGTGTAACTAAAGAGTATGTGTGTAACTCAGGAACCTTACGTGCTAGAAAAATTCTGATTACAGAGTCGGAATCAGCATCATCGATTTAATTTAAATCACAAGCTAATACCCACGTATCAAAATCATTGTTCATTAGTGTAATTATTGTATTTTAAACAACAGGTAAACGAAATTTGGAAGTAATTGATTAATATTTAGAGGTTTCTCAATGACATATTATAGCGGCGTGCGTGAAAATTATGTTTCATTAACGCGGAGTATCTCGTTGAGAGTGGATGAATGTGTGTGTGTGGCTCTGTCTAGTGTCTAATGTTTTGATCACTTTCTTATATTTGTATTTAAGAACAGTTATTTATAGCGTAAAATAAATATTTATACACGTTTTATTATATTTCAGAGCTAAAAAATATCTAATTAAAAATTAAAACAACATTTTTTTATGGCATTTAAACCTAGAACGCGTCATGAAATTGAAAGCCTTTTGTTTGCCGCCCCCTGCGGCATTAGACAACGAGTGTTGCCAACTTATAAAGGTGTTATAAAATAAGTTTTCTTTGAGCGAGAAAAGGGAAAGAACCGGAATAGAAAAGACCCGCCATTTAAACAAATTATCATTTTAGTATGGGAGAAGTTAATTTCTATTTGGAAATCGGCATCAATCTCATGTCTGTCAATAGAGGCAGTTAGAAAAAATATTTAAATTAATTTTCAAAATATCAGGCTTTTATGTGAAATATTAGCAGGTAATTGGGACATCATTCAAACAGAAATGTGACGATTTTACAAAGAATGCAGAACAATTGTTTGATATTTCGTGTTGTAAGCGCAATAGCTTTGAAAACTGTTCTTATAGCAAAGAAAAGAAGGTGCCGCCATTGCAGCAAACTTTTCTGGAAGACCGACAAACAACTAGGAAAATGGAAATAGGTAATATCGAACAAATTGAATCAAAGAAGAATATACAAAGTGCAGTTAGGAAGAATCTGCGGACGAAGGTAGTGACTATAAGCTCCTTTATCCGTGAAACACAAAGAAATAAACATAATATTTGCATCCAAGACTCCATCTAAACAAGTAAAGTTGTCAAAATTTGTGTTGTCATGTGACCGCAATGGTGTGTCTGATCGAGCTGCAGCTTTAATAACCAGTTTAATTCTTAAGGACTTATCGTCAATTAAATGGAAAAAACTTCTGTAGTAGTTGAGAGGTCAAAAGTTAGAAGCGAGCATGTCAAAAAACGTACTACGCTACAGCAAGAAATTAGATCGGATAAGCCATTATATTCTATTTACTTGGATGGTAGAAAAGTTAACAGATTTGTTCTTAAGACGATGGAGGGAACTCATCAGAAAAAGAAGATAATAGAAGAGCACAGCTCTATGAAAGAAGAACCTGGTTCAGAATAGCTTGGACACCTGACCATGAAGACAGGTTCTGAAAAAACTATATGCGCCACAATATTCCCGTATCTAGAAGCAAATAACATCGCAACTGATGAACTCTTTGCTGTGGGATGCGATGGAGGTGCACTAAACATAGGAACAAAAGGAGGTGTGATCAGAATATTAGAAGAAACACCTAATACCACTTTATTGGTTTATTTGCCAGCTTCCAGCAAATGAGCTCCCATTGCGTCATCTCATCGACAATTTGGATGGGAAAACAACGGTGCCTTGTGAATATGTTGAAACTATAAGAAAACAACTGGATAAATGTCAGACTCTAAATGTTGTTAAATTCGAGCCAATTTCGACTACGTTGCCGCTTTCTGACCGCAGAAATCTGAGCACCGATCCCACGTATCTGTTTGATATCCTTTTATCTATCTCACAAGGTAAATATTCTGCTGAAATGGCTTGTGAAAGTCCTGGGAAAATCTCTCATGCACGATGGCTTTGTACAACAGCAAATCGGATACTTAGATTATATGTTTCTACTTCTGACCCTTCTGATACGCTGAAATCCATTGTCTTGTTCATAATAAAGGTGTATAAACCATGCTTGTTTGAAAGAAAAGCAAACTCTTCGAAAAATAGGACACTCAACCTCTCCAAGTCAGTGCAATTACTGCAAGGGCAGAACAAACAGATTGAAGATATATTTGCCTTAGTGATACAAAGGGATGCTAATTTTGCACATGCGGAAAACCTTCTTCTCTGTACGCTGCAATATGAAAGAAATCATATCCGGGAACTCACATCGAGAAAAATTATGAAATCAAAAAAAGATTATAAATGGAAATCATTACGCACTTTCAAGATCCCAGAAATAAACTTTGAAGGTGACGACTACATCCACCTAATTAATTGGCAGCAGACCGTTGTGACCGAACTGCCGATGACCAGAACCCTCTCTGATGATTAACTTGAAGAATTTATCCGTCAACAACATAAATAAGATATTTCGAAGTCTCCTGTCACACACAAGCGGTTGCGAGATGCATCAAACTGGTCACAGAAGCGTCGCTAGCAGTTTGTGGAGAAGACCAATGGAACGGCTATATATGGAGTAGAATTGAGCTCAGGAGAAAAATAGTCTCATTAATTACCAAGAAGGACTTCGTAATGGAAGGTACTCACACTACAAAATTCGAACTGCATTGAATAAATGGATATTGATAATAGCGAAAATTTAAATATTCGACTGTTAATTGTTCAATTTCTTCTATTTCAGAGTGATGGTGATAAAAATCTACAGGTAACATGAAAACAAACGGAAGAAAAGGAAGGAAAACTTATCGAGTAATTAATAGATTATTTTTAGTTAATAAAATTTAAGTAGAAGTAATGATTGTAATATTTTAGGGAAATTTATATTTTTGAAGTTTTATTGAAATAATATACCCCGTTGATGTAACAACTTGGAGTTTGAAAACAAATAGATAGAATTTTCCGACATTTTTGCTTTTTTTCAGTTTCAATTGCGTTGAGGACCCTGAAAATATTAATTTAGAAGTCTGAAATTTCCACACATTAGTTTTAGATGCTGTGTCCATCAAAAAATCAGGGTGGTAAAATGAATTTCCATAATCTTCGCAAAGCCCCCTTTTTCGATTCACCCTAGTACATATGTGTAATGTCTTAGTGTCGCACTGTTGGTTCATGACATTTGATATCGATGTACGAGTATGATGGGAGTAGCTTCTCTTCTATAATCACGAGGTTGTATTTCGACTTACTAACTGTATTTTAGCACGATCTAACTATCAATGCAGTATTTTATATGATGATGAATATTAAATATCAACTGAGGAAGATCGATTTTATTTGTTTTATTTAAAATATTCAGATTTTTTAAGATTTGGCCGTGAGCTTTCGCCTTTCTTCAGGCATCTTCACACGGAAGTCTTGGTCATTGTTTAGGCGGCCTTAATGGAAAGTATCTATTCTCGTTGCCTCCTTAGGCGGCGAGGTAATTGTTTAGGTGAGCAGCAAAGAATGAATTGTGTCGTCGTTCTTTGATGCCTTTTAAAGGTCGAGGTCAAAGTACTGTTCGCTTTTCTTTTAGCAGAAAAGTGCAATACTTGCTCCTAGCGGGTTCACTGTGTGTTCAGGTCTCTTCGATGAGAATAGCATCAAGGATCTTCAGGGGATGGAGATCCGAGTTTTATCTGTCTATATATATTAAGTTGTTTCTTAAATTCAATAAGCATCGATTAAATGTTATAAAACAACCCTATCTGTCAAAATAGGTTAAAGGGCGGCAGTTAAAATGATCATCTGATAGGTAGTAATTCGGAATTTCTGTGTATAATGTGGATTCAATTAATTTTCTTTTGCGAAATTCCTTACACGGTTAAATTATTTGTACCTGGTCAAATCCAAAAGTTCTGAGACTGCTCTTATCAGAACGAGGCAAGTAATATATTTCTTTTAGTATATTAGTATCATAATTTTGAGCTGTAATATACAAAAATTAAAGATTAAACTCCGTTTATTAATTAATGCACTCAATTTATGAGCACGCACAATTTTTACAATAATGCCCTTTGTTTTTCAGGACTGATTCAATTCGTTATAGCATGCTGGAGACCAAATTTGTGATGATATCTTGACCTCTCACAATTAAATGTCTAAAGTTTCTCAGCCCTCAGTTTGATTATTGCTCACAATATCCAAATTGGCTTTAAATTTGGTGAACTCTCGGTCGATGCTTTAGAATAATCAATGTTATTTACAGCTAAGAACTTTTTTATTGCATTTGCTTTGTGATACGGTGTACCATCATGCTCAAAATTACATATATCATTCCTTCATATGTCTTGAACCGTTGGGAAAAGGTGCCAATAAGGCATATTTTGGTACCATTTTCAATTCATGACAGTGTTCTTGGGCAAATTTGATAGTGTTCCAGTTTCCTATGTAGAGACCAGGCCCAGACAAGGAGAGTTGCTGGATTCTTTACACTGGGCGGGATACAGTACTCGTTAAAGTGCTCCTATGTAGAAACCAGGCCCAGACAAGGAGAGTTGCCGGATTCTTCACACTGGGCGGGATAAAGTACTCGTGAAAGCGCTCCCCTTTCCTCGTCTTAAATAGGAATCGTCTAGAAGCTCCATCAAGCCCAAAGGAGGTTCATCCGTAAGATCCTCTTTGGTGATCTGAGGCTTCCATTCAGCAGTTCTCGACTTCTGATCTTGATCCAAATTTGCCTGCCTCAATGTGTGTGCTGAAGCTTTCACACCTGCTTATTTCAAAGCAGGAAGTAGCTTGGCACCTAAAGCAACTTAATTCTTTAGCCGAGTCTTTAACACCAAGTGATTCAGGTGATCCAAGAGTATAAACACTCCTTTCAACGTCTTTAATGAACCTAGAGTTGGTATTCGGTGATGCAATAAAAACCTTTAGATCTAATTACTTGCATCTCAGGCCACTTTAGTGCAGAGGAAGAATGATTGTACATCTTTCTTTGGAAAAAAACATTTATGGAATTGAGAAATATTAAACAGATATTTTACAAAAGAAAATTACGGAATAAGTTAATTCCCCTCATCATTAATTAACCCGCTATTTTAAAATATTGACAATTGTGTTCGAATAATACGGCCCCAAGGACTAAAATTCATCTACTACAGGCAAAAGACCAGAGAGCCTTTTACAATTCAGCGAAGGAATGCATCGTTTTTACCTTACAATTCTTATCACGTAAATTTTATAAATGAATAGAAAAAATAAATATATAAATTAGCCTCAAAACTTTAGGCCAGGACTGTATATATATGAAAAGAAACTTACAACTTGCACGTGAGTCAAAACTATGATAAATAACACCCACAAGGAAAATGGAAAAACGATTCTGATTAGCTTTCGTCTTTATTCTAAAAGACCTCTTCATGGAATAACGTAGGTAAGGACAGAAAATGTCTTAAATAGTAAGGAGTGGGGGGTTAAAACAGCTACCTGCATCAAAACCCTAACTAGGGGGTACAAATTCTTTGAACATTTTAATTTGTGATTTAATATAATTAGATATGATAGGATCTAGGCTAAACAATCCAAGGCTAATATTATAATTATGGAAAGTATTAATAGAGATACACTCCAAAATATTTCTTGAAATGTAGTTTGTACATTTAATAATATGTTTAGCACTATTCCAATTAATAGTATGATCCTGACTATAGATATGTAAAAATAATGCAGATTGTTAACAAAAAGTACGAACATTAGTTTGGTGCTGTTTAACTTAAAGATTCAATTCTCTACGTCTTTCCATAGAATTTTTCACAATTATTGCAACCAATATAATATACAATGCCTGATTTAGGGGGTGATTTTTTTTACCAGAAGGCGATGGATAGTGTTTTCATATTTAGAAATAACATTTATGTTAAAAAGTTTTAGTAAATGAAGTAATTTAATGAAACTTTGGTTGAAAGGTAAAACTAATACACTTTGGGCATGAAATTTACGGATTTTACAATTAGGTTAAGAAAATGAACGCTTAGCGGGAAATATAACAATTTTCAAGTAGGTAGAAAGGGTGACACAAATTTAAACGGAGAAAGAATGAAAGAGAAAACACTTTTTTTAATACTAATATGGTGATCGGAATAAAAATGGATGTATGAGTCAATGGCTGTAGATTTTCTATAAATTTCATATTTGAAACCTTGGTCTGTCTCGTGGATCAAAATATCTAAGAAAGGGATGGTGTTATCTTTAACATTTTCTCAAGTAAATTTAATTGAGGGACCTAACGTGTTGATTTTTTCAAGAAAAGTATTGATATTAAGATCATTAGGCCACAAACAACAAAGAATGTCATCAACATATGGCATCCATAAAATATAGGTTATGTTGGTCTGGGGAAGTATTTTGGATTCCAAAATCTCGATATACATATAGATTGGCCAGTACAGGGACAAAGAATTTGTACCCCTTAGCCGTTTTAACCCCCACTCCTTACTATTTAAGACATTGTCTGTCCTGAGCTACGTTATTCCATGACGAGGTCTTTTAGAGTAAAGACGAAAGCACTCGGAATCGTTTTTCCATTTTCCTTGGGGGGGTTATTTATCATATATATATATATATATATATATATATATATATATATATATATATATGTTTTTAGCGGAATTTAAACCGGGACCCAACGATTTTAAAGTGCGGGGGTTACCACTAAGCCATGAAAAATTAACGAAAATAACTTGAACTCAGTTAAGAGTTAATCAAAATACTTGCCAATACAAATGGTCAAAGCTCTTTTACCTGTTCTCCCGTCCACGGTTGGGTAGTGGATAACATTTTAATTCGCAGCTATCCAGTGTAACTTTGACCACAGAGTTAGACGGGATACGTTCAAATTAAAATATTAATTAATATCCGAGTGTACATAGACAGATGGTTTGGAAAAGACCATTGTGGAATTGTGTAGGTGTCTTTCCCTGTAGCTCTTAACTAATTGGTAAACTCCAGCGCTTCACACAACAGAGGTTCCTGGTTTGAATCACGGTGGAACCTGAAATTGTAGGGCTATAAACAGTTTATGCTGTTGAAAATTAAATAATTTTAGAAAATCCAAAACGAAAATTAATTATACCAATTACGATATTAAATTAAATTAATAATCGATAGAACAAAAATCTGGTTAAGATTTGTTTCCATATTAACTTTAATGTTATCGTCGACATCATTTTATTTTTGAACGTGGCAAATTAATTATTTTTAAATAATGACTAAGGTTCGTACAGCACTTCTTTCATACTTCCTTCTAATTGCGCAAGATCAACCGATTTGGCAAGTATTGTTCTATAAAGGATATCATAGAGACACGTCAAATTCAAATGGAGTTAAGTGCATTTAACATATGAGATACACAATGTTTCCTCTTGTAGTTGTCGCTGGTTTCCTTAAACTGATTTTTAACATCAGCGAGGCTAATAAAGAAAGTGTTCTATCTAATTCAAAGAAAATTTCTTTTTAAAAATTTCCCTATGCCAAGATAATCTTTGCTCGGAGATCATCAGATAAACGTCTAAACTATGAATGCATCTATCGACCTCCATTAGACCACACAATTTTGCTGCAGACTAAAGTTTTCACTTTTCGATTAATTCAACTTTTAAAATATTCGATTCACTGATTAGGGTCGTTTCATTCGCGGGATTTAGAAGATGTGAAATAAAGCTTTTCAATTTCATTGATTCTCTCATACGCTGATCAAATGTTTGGTGTTACCGCTTGTACAGCTAAATTGCATAATTGCCACTCAGGATTCTAATGATTTATGGTAAGTGAATGAAGGAAAGTGGGTAATAAAACTGAAGCACTGCGAGGCTCGCATATTAAAGAAGGTTGCCAAAATCATTTAACCCAAAGTAAAAGGATACGGAACTAAATACTTACAATAAATTCTCGGAATAAACTTTCGACCTAAAAGAGAAATGCAAGACTTAATCTAGCAGAAATAAACTGAATGCAATGTCCCGCAAGAAAAATCAAAGGGTGTTTCCGACTACTTACTAACTTTATTTAGTTCATTTTCGAGACTAACTCAGGTGAAAAAAATATAATAAGGGTATATATAGGACAGTTATAAAACAAAAGACCGCCTGTAAGACAAAAAATCACCAACACGAAAATAGGAGAGGGACGGGTAAATTCACATTAAGAATTAGATATAGCAGGTAGCAAGGTCAAACCCAGAGGTAGAAAGGGTCAAGAACAGAGCCCAAAGGCTTAAAACGATTAACGGAAATGGAGATAGCCTAATGAGGGGATCAAAGAGAGACGAGAAGGAAGCAGATACGTTGGCGGAGGGGGGAGGGCAATGAGATAGAGGGAGAGTAATAAAATAATGTTAATACAGAAGCAAAGGGATAATTAAATTAAAAAATAGAGTACTAATACTAATGAATATTGCAAACAAAACTAGGAACATGAGTCAAAACTAATTTCTCTCAGGATAAGATTTTCATAACAGCATCAATTTTAAAAAAGGCCAGGGTAGGTGTAAACGTTAGAATATTGTTGAATCTTCATGTATAAACCTGAAGATTCATAAATATTATTTTAATAGCGTCATTTGAGCAAAAAATAAATTTTCTAAATTCAAATTAATTAAGTGCTCATTTTCCCGTCACTATACTATAATATTCACCTGTAGTTATCCTTGAGAAAGAAATGAATAAATTTCGAAAGTATTTGAAAACAGCTTTACATTTTTGCTGCCGGACATTGTATTCATTGCAAATCTCACGTGCTACTTTGTGAGTTATTTATTTCATCACAAATACAAGTATATTACAGGAAAATACTTATTACAAACAATGATGATCTCACTTTGTCATATAGTTGTTCTCGAGTAAAAAAAATCAATAAAACATTACAAGGCGGAATTGTCCTCGATGATTTTATGTTACCAGGATTAACGATAATATTTATCAAATTGGATGCGAGAGACCCAGCGATTTCAAGTATATTAGTTTAAGGTCAGTTGCTAAAAAAAAGGTAATGTTGATTGTAAACGGAAAAATGGAAAACAAATAACGTACGTAAAGATAGCAAATATATTTATTAAATATTGATCACAATTTAGCTAACATATTTAAAGTTTTCATAATGATAGGCATCTTTAACCTCCAAAAGCTCTAACACAGTTAACTCGGTCTACCTCGATTTTAACAAAGCATTTGACTCTGTGACTTATCTTAGATTCTACAGTGCTCACCTGATAATTTGTTGCTTAAATTTAATATAAAAGAAAATTACACAGAAAGTTCATTTCTTAAATATATACTCGTACTTACCAATGTTACAAGTTAAAACTAGAAGAATTGTACTATTTCTTTGATTCAATAAAATCGCTGTCGGCTTTAACTACGACTTTTCTGCGGCTTATGAAAGTGCTGCAGGCTTTCTTGACGGTCCTTCTTTTTAAATGGTTGAAGACTCTTGTGACCCTGGACGTAAGTTTATTTTGGTGGTTTACGAGGAATTGTTGTTTACCCACAGAGAAAATTTTTTAAATCAATTATTTAAATCATTGTAAATTTTGTAACTAAATGTATTCAATTCAATGTATAAATCCCTAAATTGGTATTAACTAAATTGAATGTATAAATTCATAAATTGGTATTAATTTGATTATAGGCATAATTTTCCTGTGCCTTTTACTAAACTGGAACATTCGTTTTCTGAAGATGTGTGGTATCTGGAAGTAATTTTAACAGGTCCTGATAGAGCAGCTTCTGGAGAGTTCTTATTAAGCTTTGAAAAGTAAAAAATCTTTAATCGGAATAAAATAGCATATGAAAAGCTTTCAACACTTGCTTTAATCTCCATTGAAAGGGAAAGATTTTATAAAATCGACTAAATTCTGACTGACAATTTCCATCAAAATGTAACGTATATTTTTACTACAAAGATGAAGAAGATTGGATACCGGGTATCAATTATGTATACATTTTTGTAACTAAACTTTTAAAATATTTAAAATTGAATTTGTCAAAGCTTTTCCGAAAATTTATTTAGAAGGATCGGTTCACACTACCCTAAGCAATTACACAGGGCAGGTGCTAGTCTAATTGCTCGAGGAACTTCGACTCAAAATCTAAGGATTTTTTCCACTTCATAAATCAAGCTGTGTCGGGAAATTGACTACACGTGTAACTCTGGTCAAATTTCCTTCACATAACTGCAAAAACTTACGTGGGACTACATTAATAACAGGTACAAAATATATATGTTATTGAATAAAGAAGAATAGAGTATGATGTAGAGTAGAAGATTTTCATTTTTAATGCTTTAGTGTTTTCTTCGATATCAGATTGACTTGAGGTGGTCTCGAGTGTCCTTACTAATCTTATATTCTGAAGTGGGGGAATTCATTTATTTTCATTATTTTTGAAAAAACGATTAGGGCAATTTCTCTTACATTAAAATATCAAATCTTATTCGAATAACTCTTTCCAACTTTCAGGTTTATAATCTTAAAAAAGTTATTGTATTCTTTCCAAATGAGTGGTCGGGTAATAGGTTTATATTGGAAATAGACGCTACTTAAAAAGTAAACTAAAATTCATCTTAACACATGAGCGCATTTTTCCAATTTATATGAGCGAAATATATGCATTTTTTGTTTCGTTGTAAATTTTAACTTTTCCCTTTAAATAATTTTTCTAGGACTACAAACTCATAGAAAACATTCAAATTTCATCTGGCAAAATCAACTATCGAATTTATATGTAAAGATATTATTTATCCTGAAGTAAAGTTGCCAGTGTTGCTAAACACTTAGAACATGTCTAACAGAAGTTAATTTCCATGTTATAACTATTAGTATTACGAATAATCTACTACTATTTACAGTTAATACTGTACCCAACAGATTAATTAATGAAATAGACACCTAAACATTTCCTGTAATATTAATAATATATTTTTGTGGCTGACTAAATATAGTTGCGCATTTAAATGAGCACCATGGCACCATGGGGGAAAATATTTCAGTTTATACCAGGTAGTCTCATTTTGACAGTACGTTTTGTTCCATTGTATGTGTTACTTAGGGGTAATACTCAGAAATGTTATGCTAGGGTAAATATATAGTTTTAGTTTTATATAGAAACTTTCTTATTGTTAAATTATCAATAAAATATTTTTTCGTATGCTTATTGTGAATGGAGAAGATTTTGTTGCCTATCTGCACACAATGTCTGATGATCATGATGATAAGTCGGCAGACATTGCTGTAGCCTTGGAACCTCCTGATGATGGTATGGACTCCGAAGTAGATGACTCAGCCGAACAGCAGGCCAATATTGGCTAAGAAAATATAAAGCTTTTGGGAGCAACTGTTTTGGCAAACCCTCCGCATATTGAATCTAACCATCGAAGTAGTCGTGGAGAGCCATCTTCATCATGGAGCTTTCCAATAATTTTTGGTACGTGAATTTCCGCCCAGTTAGAAGTTAACGTTTGTACCGTAGTACAACTGTAATTAATGGACAATTGTATTTTGGGGTTAAAAATTGTATGCATTATTATTTGTAGGCCCCTATATACTGTATAATTAGAGAGTAAATATTGATATTTTAGTTTTTATTTTGAATAGGGGCGAACATTTGAAGACATGCAAGGTAGAGAAAGCGAAAGAGAGATGCAACCTCCAAACAAAAAAATGAAGTCTAAAATGCCTACTTACACATTGAAAACCTACAATTTGGACAAATAATATGCAATTCTAGTATCGACACCAGTGCCACATAATGGTCTAATGAAAGACTTCTATCTATTGATGTGATGAGTGTTTTGGAACAATGAGGTAATGGATCTTATTAAATCAGAGACAAACCTATATTACGAACAAAAATTTAAAAATGTTTGGCAGTTTCTGTTGAAGAAGTCTATAAAGTCTTAGGTATTCTACTCTTATCTGGATATATTATGGTAAGCACATTTCCCAATGCATAATAATGACTTAGCTGTTCGACAATTAATTTTTTATATTGAAATATTGCTTATACCAATTTGTATTTAGAGGTACCAAACCACAGGCTCTTCTGGTCAAGACAGGCTGATACTCGGAATCTTGCTGTCATTCAATGTGGAATGAGTGTGAATAGATTTAAGGAAACTATTCAAAACCTATATTTTGTGGATAATACTAAAAAAAGAGTAGGAGAAAATCTTTCAAAGTTAGACCATTATTTGAGCACTTCAACAAAGTTTTTTTAGAGGTTTATTACCCTCTTCCGATGTCATGGAGAATATTATGGACGACACGTGTTAAAAGACTTTATTCGAGGAAAGCCTGTAAGGTTTGGCTATAAGATATGGTGCCTCTGTTCTCATGAGGGGTTTCTTATAAAATTTAAGCTATATGAAGGAAAAGATACTTGTCGCGAAACAGGCATGAGTGTTGGTTCATCTGTAGTAAAAATATTCGCATTAGAACTACTTCCAAAAGGAAGTCATGGGTACATATGTAAATAATGTTTTTACCACCCTGCCTCTACTTGAATTATACCGGGGAGAAGATGTAAATCTCACAGGTACGATACGTAGGGATAAGATTAGAGGTGTCCCTCTTTCTGACATGAAAAAAGCTGAGATAGGTGAAGCAGAAGTGGTAATTGAGCAAAAGAAAAACGTCGTAGTTTGCCATTGGCAAGACAATATTGATGTATATGCTATGTTAGTATGGGTAAATGCAAGTGATGGTCCGAAAAATCAAGTGAATTAGTAATTCTACCACAACCAATGATAATACAACAGTACAATCAAGGTATGGGAGGAGTAGACCTGTTTGATCAATTTCGAGCAAAGTATAGAGTGACATTCTGTAAACGAGTCTGGTACTATCCACTAATTATATTTGCGCAAAATGCTTCTATTGTCAATGGATGGATCCTTTACCAAAAGATCCATAATAACATTATTGAACTAGACTTCCTAAGAGAGGTTGTACAGTTTCTTCTAAAACCTGCTATTGTGCCTAGAAAATTTCAGCCACTAAAAACTCCTGATGCAACACGGTACGACTGAATCGATCATAACATTGTGATGAGTGAAACACAGCGGAGGTGTGGTGTTCTTAAAAAAAAATGTCAATCCGAAGTGTACAAAGTGGGATGTGGCATTGCATGTTCAATGCTGGGTCCAATATCATTCTAAGCCAAAATGATATAATTATTATGTGAATCTAATAAATGATAATAATTATCTTTGTAATGTTATTTACTTACAACTCAGAATTTAGGAAATGTCAATACCTCCTTTCTATCTCTCTCTCTCTATAAATATCACCAGAGTTATGGAACACCCATTTAAATGGGCACCATGCAGCTTGCAGTATGTATAGAATTTTATTGAGGCTACACTTTACTTAATGGTACACATAACTTGTACTAACAAAATAATTTATTAATGACAAATGAAGTATACGTGCATATATATATATATATATATATATATATATATATATATATATAAATATATATGCACGTATACATTATTTGTCAATAATAAATTATTTTGTTAGTACAAGTTATGTGTACCATTAAGTAAAGTGTAGCCTCAATAAAATTCGATACATACTGCTAGCTGCATGGTGCCTATTTAAATGGGCGTTCCATAGCTCTGATGATATTTCACATATTTAACAAATTTCATTAGCAATCATTATTTGATATAATATATGTGAAGATTAACTAGATTAAAAAGGTATATAATGTATAATGCGCTCGTGGGTTAATCCATTTAATAATATCAATAGCATTGCATGCCTTTCTGGTCTCGTTGACCTTATTTGACTTCAATTCAGACTATTGAACTTGTGCAAATTTTGACTTTTTTTAACTTAATCCATTATTTCGCGCAAATGTTCAAAGAGTTGAACCAGTTAAAATAAGTTGCTTTTTTTTAAAGTGTAGAAGTATGAATTCGAACTCGCCGTGTGGCTCAATTTGATCTGGCCTAGGGTGGCGCTAGCTATGTTTGTTTTGATTTATGACTGCCGTTGACCGCCCGTACGGGCGCTGGTGATACCCACGTAAAACGGCGCTTAACAAGCTCCCTCATTTGCATTTTTTTACTTCACTCGTCTCCCCCCCCCTCCGCCTTGGCCTCCAGAGGAACTCCCGTATTTAAGGTGAGGTGCATTGTTCTGATCAGAGAGGGCGACTTAGGAAGGCTTGTAGCTGAGATCAAGTGTATCTGTATCCCAGTCGAGCCGAGCTTCGTTGTCGTGATCTCTTGAGCAGATCCTCTCCGTAATCCGCTCTAATTAGAGGAAGATTGTAACTACATTATTATGTCCCGGAAAACTGTCATTGGTTTCGCCTTTTCTCATCCATCTTCGTGGAGATTCTACGCCGGTCGGTTAACGAGTCCCTACTGTAGGCAAAGGAAGTCAGAGTAATCGCAAACCCGTTGGAGTTCACTGAACGCTATACCCCGAGTTCGTTCTACGAAGACCTGGCTACTGGTCTTCCGCTCCCGTCACTCGACCGCGGTTATCCAGAATCCTACCTACGTAATTCACTTCATTCCCTCAAGTACTAAGAAGACCTTATAATCGCATAAGGAAAAGAATTAGTAATCTTACTCCTCTTATTTAAACCATTGAATTAATACATAATTCCCGGGCCCAGCTTCCATTAATTCCTGCCCGCTATGAATTTTATTTTTTACTCTTAAATTTGGGCTAATTTCCATTATTATTCTTGTCTCCATATTTAATCATTTATCTTGTATTAAAGCTTACTTTTGTAGAGGTGTTTCATAAGATAATTCCTGAGTTAAATCTGGTAAACGAGTTCCCCTTCCGAATAGCCAACCTGTAATTAAGTTGCACTCTTACTTTGGGAGGCCATTGCCTTCCCTTTGCTGCATACCAGCCTGATTACAGGGCCGACATTTTCCGGTTGCCTCAATTACGTATGTACCCATATTGAAAATAAATAGGATTTTTCTTTTAAAAGTATCGTTTAAAAGATATTTTCCCCCAAATCAACCAACTAATAGTTTTTATAAACAAACTACCGATAGGAAGTTTTTTAACAGTAAAGATACTATCTCTTTGGAGTTCCGCAGTGATAATGTTTATTTATTTAAATGTCCCGGTTGTACTGGAGCCTATTACATTGGCAGCACTGTCAGGTCTTTTGAAACTAGGTTCTCTGCTCATATGGGGATTAGTTGGTGCACAAACAAAATATTAAATAAAAAGGAAAAGTCTTCTATTAGGGAACACACCATGAGCTGTAAAACTGACATTTCTTTTGATAATTTTCAACTATTAGCTTTTAACAACAACAAACATTGTATAAGAACCCTTGAATCTATATATATCAAACACTACAAACCTACAATCAATGAAGATTTAAGTGCAATATCATTATTAATTAACTAGTTTTAACTACAGTTTGTTTGTTGTTTTGTTTTTTAACAAACCAAGCGTCACTGTAACCTATAAATACCAGCCCCTTGTTAAACACACCATTCATTCTCTAGGATGGATCCACTTTAGTAAGTACTCAAATATACCGTTTTTATATTAAATATTTTTAAACTCTTACAGTCTTTACAAAATTAAAAACAAAGTTTAAATTTACTATCTTTAAATAATGCCAGGTCAATTTCTCTTATAGTTTTGAATTAATTTCAAGAATAAACTTTAAATTTATTGACTAATTTTTTGAGTCAGTTTTAAAGCAAATTTAACTGTTGCCAAGTCATATTTAATTTTTTTTTAGCTTATAGTACATTTTACTGATATTTTATACTTGGTCACCTTTTAAAATAATGTCTTGTTGGCTTTTTCAAGTCTTCTTCTTATGTATTAACAATTTTTTGAGTCAGTTTTAAAGCAAATCTAACTGTTTGCTGCATTCGTTTCTCATGGCTCTGGGACTTATCCTCAATATTAAATGCAGGCTTCGCGGCCGAGCTCCATATGGATATATATATATATATATATATATACATATATATATATATATATATATATATATATATATATATATATCTTTATATTCAAATCTGATGTCAAGTTAGTTAGGTCAAATTTTGGTGACCTAAGAACCCGTAAATTTTAATCTCCCCCTTCCCCCGTATTTGTTCTTGACAAGTTTGCCTAAGTCACTCAGAATTATTTTAAGATTGTGGAACTAATAATCTTTTTATTCTTTTTGGTGGGGCTATTTTTTTCTGGTAGACCTCTGCTAATCGCGAACAAGATTAAGAGGGCTGAAATTTTAAATCCAATAGAGATCAAAATCTTTTCAGTCATTTCGGTCAATCATTTCTCCGGTGTGAATTTTTCTATTTTTTGGTGGGGAGGAAAAATCTCAGTGGGTCAATTTTTGTGGGAGACTACTGTGAGAGCCCAATAAGTGTATCCTGTATCCCGTATTCGTAAGAGTGTTAGCCATCGGCGCAGCGACAGGATGTCATCGTTCGACAGATAGCTTAATAAAGGGTAAATCCTAGGATTATCAGGCAAAGATCTAATTCATTATGTTAAGGAAGAAGAGAGGATTGAAAGGGAAGAAATAAGAGAACGAGAGAAGAGAGCGGCTGAAGAAAGAAAAGGAGAAGCTGAAGAAAGAAAAAGAGAGGTTGAAGAAAGAAGAGAACTGAGAAAAAATAGAAGAAAGGGAAAGAACCAGACTGCACTAGCAAGAGCTTATTAGAGACCACCTTGAGACGCTTTCCGTAATAAATTTCCCCAAACCTCTTACGTTAGCTACCAGTTTTAAGCATGATAAAGATTTTTGTACTTATCTCACACACTTCCAGAAAATATTGGAATTAAACTCGTGGGGATATTGATGAACATGGAGTGGCCCGCCTACTCCCCTTATTAAATTCCCAACTGCGGGAAATTTTCATATCCCTTCCCCATGAGGCCATCATAAATTACTCGACCCTTAAGGCCGAATTGTTGGCGGTCATTAATATGAATCCGGATTTTTATCGGGTTAGGTTCGACTTATGTGGGCTGAATGTAACCTTGGAAAAAAACAGACTACATGAGCGAGAGCTTAATAGAGACCACCTTGAGACGCTTTCGGTAATGATATTTGACAAACCCCTTCCGTTAAATTATCAGTTTATAAGGATGGTGAAGATTTTTGTGCTTATCTCATACACCTCGAGAAAATATTTGAAGTAAACTCGTGGGATATTGAACAACGTAGTCCTCCGCCTATTCCCCTTATTAAATTCTCACCTGCGAGAAATTTTCATATCCCTTCCCCATGAGGCTACCATAAACTACTTGACCCTTATGGCCGAATTGTGGCGGTCATAAATATGAATCTGGATTTCTATCGGGCTAAGTTCCGACAGGCTAGGATATTGCCTAGTGAGACATATCGCCAGTTTGGCACCCTCCCTCAGAGGAGCCTACAATTCTGTTTAGATTCCACTCAGGTAGGTCGAGACTTTGAGTCTCTGTATGATTTCGCCCGGCAGGATCAATTGATGGCTGCACTGACATCTGACATACGTTTATTCGTTAAATAATGAATGTTTGGAGGAGGTAGATGTATACGCATCTAGCCATGACCTGTACCCAAGGGACCCTAATAAATCTAGTCCACCTTCGCCCAAGTACAAAAATCCTTCCTAGTTCTCTCACTGGAATTCTCCCCAGTTCGTTAATGTAAATAGTCGCCATTGTTATTAATTTTCCCCAGGTCTATTACCCTCGGCGACCTATCGCGTACTTCACATGTGGCGTGGCCTGGCACGTGAAAACTAGTTTTCCCCAAATTTCCAAGTTCCAATTGTCTCCAGAACAACAAGTATACCAAGTACATGCCTCGCCCTCCCCCCCTGATAATTTTTCTGCTCAAGCTTCTGCCCAGGCTAATAGTTCCATGGGGCACCAAGTCAACTTCCTCTTCAACAAAAGCTCACCCAGTGGGCTTGAATTCGAAAAGGGATCGGTAAATGGGTGCCGTGTATCAACCTTGGTGCGAGATACTGGGTGTACCTTTATCGTCGTATCAGTAGAATTGCTCCCACCATTAGGCTCCGATCAAAAGAAGTATACGGTTTTTCATGATTACTTGGGACGCGCTAACTGGTTCCCTGTAGTTCGTTGCTTCTTAGAGTGCCAATACTTAACCGGATTGGTGGAGGCCGTTGACGCGCCTATTGGGTCTTGAGCCTTATTAGTCGGCCAGAACTACCAGATTTTTCCTAATCCGGTTGCCCATCCCGTCCTTACGAGTGCTCAGGCAATAAAAGGTTGAGACCACAGAACCACTGTAATCCTCGTATGCCCCTTAATTCGCGCCCCTTCAGAACAAAGAATTTGCGAACGCAGGAAAAAATGTCCTTCCTTCCAACCTGCTTAGGAAAAGTCCATTAAGGCAGCCAAGCGTCTGATTGCGGCCCAAGGAAGGTTAGGTACATCATTAAGAATGACATTCTTTTTCGCGCGAGTTCATTAGAGATTGCTGCAAACACATATGCCCTTCTTATCCCTCGCACTCGCGTTCCCAATATCCTTAAAATTTCCCTTGATGGGCCGATTGCTAGCCATTTCAGTCCCAATAAAAGGGCCCAAATGAGCTTCAAGTATTTCTCCTGGCCAGGGCTGCCAGAGAGATAGACAAATTTTGTAGATCCTGTGACATTTGGCAGAAGGCAACAGCCAAAGGACGAGTCATCCTGGTTCCCCTGCAAAAGACACCCATTGTTTCTGAACCCTTATTTACGGTGGCCATCGATCTAATTGGCCCAATACATCCCCCACCAAGCGACGGTCATTCTTATAGACTTACCCTGGTTAACTTCACTACGAGATTCCCGGACGCGGTTCCCCTTAAAAGGATTGGCAGTATAACATTCCCAGAAGTATTAATCACCATCTTCTCACGGGCTGGCATCCACAAAGAAATTCTGTCTGATCGAGGCAAACAATTTACACCTTTACTCCATTTCACCCTCTGCTAATCGGATCTGGGAAAATTTAAACAGCATTCTAAAAGCCATCTTAATGAAGCTGTCTCGCGTTCAGCATCAAGAGTGGCACCGTTATCTTCCCGTCGCTCTATTTGCTTTCTGTAATATGCCTCATAAGACCGTTGGATTCGCGCCGGTCGAACTCCTTATTGTGCGAAATGTCCGAGGTCATATAAGCATCCTTAATGAACTGTTCTCCAACTCCTGCCTTGACGAGGAAGTTAAAAACTCCTATTCTTATGTGCTAGATTTGCGTAATCGCCTCCAGGAATGCGCCAGGATCGTATATAAAATTACAGATCTTAATTTAGACAAGTACCGAACGTATTTCGATGTGAAGGAGAAGGATCGGAGCCTTTGACCAGGTGACGAGGTTTTACTCCTCCTACCGCCCTGTGGATTATTTAATTCAGAACAACTGCGGTAATAAACTTTATCACATATCAATACTCAAGCGGTACCACCGACGAGCATTTATAAATAATATCGTCGCTCTTGATGAAGAGGAGGTATTAGGTGCCTCCTATTTCCCGGAGCCCTTTAATTTGATACAGTCTGTGTTGAATCAGAGAAAAAATTTCCTCTACCCGTTCTCCCTAGTTCCTATAAAGAAGTCTCCCCCGAGGTGGATTTAAACCACAATTTGGAGCCCCCCACAAAAGCTCCAACTGGCAATATTATTAACCAAGTTCTCCAACGTGATTTAGAGAAGCCCGGATGTGCACGACATTTTACATATGACATCTCTCTGACCACCAAAGAACCCGATCGAACCGAGCCTTACCCCTTGTTTGTCCACTTCCGCCCGTCTTTTAAGGCAGAAGTGGAAAACCTGCTAAAGATGGGAATAATCTCTTAATACTGATCCCCCATTGTAATGGTCAGGAAGCCAGACAAACTCTATCGGATATGGGTCGATTTCAGGAAGCTGAACGCTGTGAAGATCTTTGACGCAGAAGAAATTTTCTTCGAATACCAGAATTGCACATGTTCGAGCAAGCGAAATTCATCACTGAGATCTACCAGTGCTTCGTTTCTAATTTCGCCGCAATAGCTTTCCCTCTGAATGCTCTCCTACGGAAAACATCCTCATATATCCTGGTATGGAACCCCAAGGCTTCTGCCTATTTGGAACAACATAAAGAGAAACTGAGTTTTGCCCACATTCTTTGGCTCTCCAACCTTGCAAAATCCTTTGTGATCAGGACTGACGCGTCCCATGAAGGATTGAGCTGCGTGCTATTGCAATACAACAACGATTCAAGTTCTCCTCTTGCATATGCAAGTTAGTAGCTCTCGTCGCTTGAAAAGAACTACGCGACTATTAAACCTGAGGCTCTTGTAATAGTTTGGGGGTTTCAAAATTTCAAGATGTATTTTCGAGGGAAGGAATTCAATATTGAAACGGATCACGGCCTGTTAGGTACCTTAACAATAGTAAAACCAAGAATAGCAGGTTAACGCGCTGGAGTCTAATTTTAATGGAATATCAATTCCGAATATTTTATATCAAGGCTATTGAAAATTGCATGGCTGAGTGCCTCAGCCGAAATCCAATATAAGTATTTCTCCCTTTTAAAAAAAATTTAGTCACCTACGAACTTAATTTGTATATGTAAATAATTAAATTTGTTTGTGCGTTGTAGAAATTGCTTGTAATTGATTATTTGGGTTTTTTGTAAGTTTCACACCACATGTGTATTTATGTTTATGTCGTTAAGGCCGAATCTAAGGCCTTACCAATTAGCATGTATCCTGGATGGAAGCCCATTTCCTCCCTTTAATATCTCTGCCATTTCTGCGGGGAATGTCACAAAAAGTTCCACCCGCCTACGCTCTTGAAAATTTTTGTCTTGGCAAAGGAGGAGATGTGGAAGTATGAATTCGAACGCACCGTGTGGTATAATTTTATCAGGCCTAGACTGGCGCCAGCTATGTTTGTTTTGATTCATGAACACCGTCCTCCCACTCTGATAGCGTTTACCAACTAATCCAAAAATAGTCGAGAAATATGAAATATAAATGATAAGTGTATAGAAAAGAAAAGACGTTTTCTGAGTTAGGGTATGATTGAACACACCCTAACGAGTTTCTATAGATGACGTTTGTGAGATTTCTCTAAAATGCACCAACCGCAATGCATATTTACATTTGCCCCAAAGGAATCAAAGAGGAAGGTTGTCTTTACAGGCTAAAAGTATCCGAATGACCACCAGAAAAGGAAAAGACAAACAAAAGGTTTGCACAAACCTCTTGCGAAGTCTATATGAAGAACAAGCTTGAAAACGAGATTCATGCAACAAAAGTTGGCGTATCCAGAGGTAATGCTTTCGAATGAAACCCATTAAGCTGCAGCTCGTTCAGGTCATAAAGGCAGATAACAAGCGAAAACCAAACATTGATGTCAATATAAAAGAGAAGATATTTGCTCGATGAAGTCTTGTTTTCAGTGATGAAGCCACATTTTATAGGAATGTCAAAATAAACAAGCATAATGTTTTTAATTGTAATAAAGAAAATCTCCATACTATAGATAGCACAACAGGGACCAGAATTATGAAGCACAAACTACACATCTGGGCGGGAAAATTTTCCAATGGCCTCACATAGCGTGTAAGGGATGCAAACCACAATATCGATTGGGAGTATCGAAGGGCGATGCCGCCAACATGAATGAAGTGGAGATTAGGGTGACTGAGGTTGCATTCATTTTGTTCAGAGAATGCCTGAATGAAGCTTTTGGTTTGCGGAGACAAGCGCTATTCTGAGACTCAAACTAGTTGACCGCATCGGTTTCCTCCCAAATTTTACCTCGTTTACCAACGTCTCTTTAGGATTGACAGCATTTGGGGAAATAGTAGGAGAGAAAGATTCTTCAGTGGCAAATGTCCCTTGTCAGCATCTTTCTCCCGACCTGCAGAGGGGGGTATAGATTCCGGTTGACCCTTCTAAAATAGAAAATCTAACTCAATCAATCAAAATAGTAAGGCTTTATACTAATACAGATTTGTCGATGATACTTACGCTGTTTTTAATACAATGGAACAAGTAAGAAAATTTTGCAAATATTTAATGATTTCCATCCAAATATTTTCTATAATATGCATATAAACACAAAGAGTATAAACTTTTTTAGATGTATTAATTACTAGATAAAATGAAACCCCAATATTTTGGTTTCATGACTAAAGTTTTGTATCTTCTGTGATATATCATAAAATTGCTCTCATAAAAACTTTACCAAGGCTTCCAAATTCTTCTGACGTCTTAGCAATGCATTAAGATTCTTAGTTTTTATGCAATTATTTTCCCAAACTTTCGTCTCCTATTCGACTTGTTGAGAACACCATCAAGATATTTTTAAACAGAATACACTCGACAAAAGAAAAATGCTATCTATTATTGCCCGATATAGGTCATCTGAACAAAGATTTAAAAGTTAGCCTCATCCAAATCTTCAGGACTCATCTTTATTATTTCAATATATAACCAATTTACTAAAAAAATGAACAATAGATAGTTTTTTCAGGGCAAAACACATAATCCTTTCAGGCTTGTGCAAGGATGTCATATTCAAAATTACTTGCCCATGATATTCTAGGGAAACCTACATACATTGGCAGTACAGTGACACTTTCACAAAATGACCAGGCCCTTAGGACTTGGGAATCTATTTTCAAAAATATTAAGAAACATCTACTAATTTCTAATTCAACGGCAGTATCCTTACATATAATTAAGTACTCAACTCAACAATCTGCGCTCGTTAGTAAATATCGCGAATATAACTTCCAACAAACCTTAAAAAAACAAACAAAACAACCGATGTCAAATCAAAAAGAATAATATGGTTTCTTTTCTATTTCCACGGATACCTCACCCCATAAGATATGTTTGAAATGCGTAATGTTAATACTTTCTTAAAAAATATTTCTAATGAATTGTTTTCATTGAATTTTTATGAATATACTAATGTTTTCTAATATGGCCCTTCTTTAAGTACATATTCGTGCTCTTTTTTTTATTCCCTTAAGGCCTAGTCATACTTCTCCTATTCAGTTAAATTATAAAATTTTTGTACTTTATCCATATAATTATATTTCTTTTATGCAGTAAGTATTTTTTGATTATTATAATTTTGAAATTATATAAAAAGAAGATGGGTGACTTTGACAAATAATAGAGAGAAAGAATAGGTGGTACAAGGTTCTTTATTAGAAACGTTTTGATCCTCTGAAGCTTGCTCAGAGTACCAAGAAAGTAAGACAAGAACGATTCAACGATTTATTAAAAAAATGAATTTACATATTAGAGTTTACATATATGTAAAATAAAGAGATAATAGTGGGGGAAAAATATGAAATTAAGGGAAGAAGAGAAAGCTATAATTAGAAGTATCATGTAAAAGTTCCAGGAGAATGCGGAAATCAGATTTTTACACAATTTACATTAAACTTAAACATAAGAGTACTTTTGAAGATTAATTATTATTTCTTACAATATTAAATATTTTAAACAGAGGAAAATTACTATTCTATTATTTTACTTTTATATAATTCTATTATTTCTATTAAATAAATTAAATATATTAAGTAGTAACATTACTGTATATTTATAAATTTACTTTATAGTTAATAATTGTAATTTAGTTGTTTGCATTTAGTCACTTTATTAATCTTTTGTTTATAATTTAACTATTAAAAAAATATTGATACTTTAATCTCTTATCTTTCCATCATTTACTTTATTCTTATTCACTTTTGTTACTTTATTTTTTAGTTGGACACTTAAATCGCTTATCATTTTATTTATTTATAATATTTACTTATTTATTTATTTATTCACTTCCTTTTGAGTTTGGCCACTTTTAGTGATTTATTTTATAATTGATTTTACTACTTTAATTGTTTCACTTTGTACCGTCACTATGGAACCTGCGAGTTTTTTTGACAACTTTTGATTACCAATACGGCTGCATCTTAACTATGTGAACGCATGATGGCAGAAGTTAGACGATCCTTCCTCTCTATTAGTACTTCAAATTCTTTTGCGGAATACGCTCCCTTGGGGGTCCACGTGCCGTGCTGAATACCTCTGAGTAACTGCTCCAAGTATTCTGTTGGGGTTTGCACACAGCTGAACAGAAGACGTTAAGGGCGACGCACTCCTCTTCGAAAAAGTAGCTTTTTCCAGTCCCTCCTTCATCAGAGAGACCAGTGCACCTTCTTCTCCTTCTTTTAATATGTCTTATTCCGTTTGCTGGGACTCCTTGTCCTCAATTACTGTTTTTCCTTTCTTCTTTTTTATTTCTTTTTTTCTTCGGGCTTTGGTTAGAGCTCTCACTTTTGGAGTCTTCCTCCATGGCTATTTGGGGGGTGGTTGTTCCTTTTCCTTTTATTTCTGCTCTTCTATAAATTTGATGTTCATAATTTCTTCGGAAAGTGGGTTGGGGAGAACCACAGGTTTTTCTTCATGCAATTTATCTGCAGAAGGCGTTTAATTTCTTCTGTAAATGTATATAGTTTTGCCTTTATTTGCCAAGTGTCCAATAAAACCCATATCCATTATTTCCTAGCTTTCACTTGGCAATAGTCAATTAGGGGTATTAGCCGGTTCCATAGGGTTTGTTTCGTTTAATGAATTCGCCACCAATGCTTCCACGTAAACCCTTTTACTTGTCTCTTTTTCTATTTTCGCCTTTTCCTTTTTTAGCCGAATAGCGTCCTTTAGTACGGGGAGCCGAATGACCAGGGCCCAATGGTCCCCCTCGCAGTTGTTGCACTTAAGTTTTTCTGATTTTCATTCGTGACCAGATTTTGTGCAGTTGGAGCATGCTTCTTCAGCTAGCTATCATTCCCTCGTGGGAAGTATTTTCACTGCGAAGCACTTGAAGCAGCATTCACAGGGTATGAATTCTTCTACCTCAATTTGATCGGGGCCGCCCTCAAGTAAAATCCCAGTGAAGATTCGTTTTTTGCCTCTGCTCGCTTTCCATGTACGTGAAAATTATCTTTATGATGTTTGGGACTTTAAAAACTTCTCTACTTTGCTGATGTTGGTCTACTTCTCTTGTCTGGTGAGCTCAACTTGGGTTCTTCGCACCAATTTTTGCTGAAGAAGGGGTAAAACCGCCTGAGAATAATCGTTTTTCTAGCCAGGATTTCCAAAGGAACATAGGCCCTTAAGCCTGATATTATATAGGTTTTCTTGTCCTATTCGGACACGAGCAGTTTCAAATCCCATATGGTGTCACATATTGTGGCGTATCCCGTGGGGGTATTTATGAGTCGAATCAGGGCTATGCTAAGGATTTCGTAAATGGTCTCCATAACATTCTGCCTTTTTGTCTTTGTTCCCCCAGCGGAGTGTGAAAGATGACACACTTGTTATCATAGGGGATTGAACCCATGGGGGGTTTCGGCCGACGACCCTTATCTTTTTCTTCACGAAAAGAGGTGTTGAACATTACTCAGAGCTCAACCAACTTTGTCTGCCGTATTAGCCTGCCTGTTTATGGAGAAAATGGAGGCGCGACCGATAAGGGAACTGCTTGGGCCACATATCAAATGGCTAAGGTAGGTTATCAACACGATCGTGATCGCCCCACGACGCCTGAGCCACGAGCGGAATCAACAAGCTTCACCAAACCATCAAATTTACGTCAAGGAAGACAGAGAGGACGCTACGCTTGTGGCCTGTAATTGGTGTGAGGGGCCCCAACCCATTATCCGGCCGGGGTCATCACCACCACCACACCATGCTTCTATTCCTAGATGTTAAACTACACAGGACCGATGAAGGCCTGAAATTATCCGTCTCCTTGAAGCCAACCAACAAAAATGACTTTATAAAGTTCCTATCGGCCCACGATTTAGAGACCAAAATAATCATCCTCATCGGGTTCTTAAAGCGTGTATGGAGGAAATCTAGCCAAGTGTTCATCTCCCAGGAGGAGTTGTACTTCCAAGAAGAATCTTTCCATAAGTTGGACTAACCTGTGCCTTTCATCATGAGGGCAAAGAGCAAAGACATTAACATTAGTCAGTCTGCTGCAGCAACATGGGAAGTAAAGCTTATGTCAGCCCCTAATAGCCCTCTCTCTATTGCAATGGAAAGGAAGCTGGCACCAACCACTAGAGTCGGCCTTCAAGTTGAGGTCAAAGTCAGAGACATCTGCTTCTCTAATCAACGAAGTTAATCAATAAGAACTCCGTAGTATGCAGGGTGCCCTGCAACAACTGTCCCAGCTTTACTTTTTTAAGAAATACTGGGGCGTGGACAACAAAGTGTGGAAGCAGAAGTAGAATATTAGGACAGGCCGATTCAGCAACGCTCTCCCCAAACACCTGCGAGATTCCGTCCACCGCATCAGATGGAAGGAGGCTAGAGCAGTCGTATATGTACCCAACAGAAGGAGGGGGAAGTCATTGGAAGTAACATTCATAGCCATGTCAAAATGCTTGAACACCAATTCTGGCTTCTTCCACATAAGTCTGAACGTAGCCGAGAAATTATTTTTCCTTTTCATTTGCATTCTTTACCACGAATAAGATGCATAAAAACAACTATAGGGGATTTGGGAGAGATAGTAGAGTCACCAGTTAATGGAGGGTTTTATTGGTGATGCAAGGTTACCCTAAAGGAGGGGCGAGAAAGGCGTTTGAGTTATCACGGTGAAGTTTGCACTGACTCACAAAGTTCTTACAGGTTCGAAAGATAACTTGTGTATCACTCGGTTAAAGGAAGGACTCGAAAGGAAAATGGTGTTTTGTAGTCTTTATTCTTGGCTTTGGTCTACCTTAATTGGGACAAGCGAGATAGTCGAGTTTTACCGGCTTTGTTGTAAATTATCCTCTACGTTAGATAGTTGGGGCTAGGACAGCTGGACTTAAGGACGAGAAACGGACTCGTACCGCAATAATAAAAACCAGAATTAGAATAATGAATAATAAAGAAAATGTTCCAACACGTCTATTTTTTCCACCTCCAAATAAGGGAGCTTAATTCTTTCCTTTTAATCTGGATGCGGGGGGGTGCTTAAGGGGTCAGAAGTATGTTCGTCTGCTCACTGGTTGAAACCCCTGGTCAGAGTCAAAGTGTGTGTGTGTGTTTCAATGTCTAAGTCAGCTTTTGCTGGTCATACGCGACTCTGCTCCGGCTGCCTCATTATCTTGTATCGAGACTGTTCGGCTCGCAGCTGTTTTCTCGCGTGTGTAAGTTTGTGTGTTCATGTGGGAACCTCTAACTTATCACTTGCTTTCTTACACTCATGTATTTATTAATACATCTACAATTGTGATATAAGTATCTTGCTCTATTCTACATTGGTTGATTGATACTACATGACAGATTATTTCTGTATTTAATATGTGTGCCCAATTTCAGAATTTAATAGATCCAAAACGGTGCGAATTTGTGAGGGTCATCGTTGTGCCTACTTGACCTTGCAATTCGGGCGTCGCTACACAAATTCGTGGTGATGGACCACCCCAGCACTGGCCCGGACTCTCCAGAAAACTAACGAATCAACAACAAACTCGGACTATGGTCAGAGTTATGTTCAGTTCAATGTGTATATATGCAGAGGAAAAACAGACAAGAAGAGCTAATTTTGGAGATTAACGCGTACGGAAACACGGCAGATCAATACCGAGAACTCAGGTACCTTCGTCTAGAATTCAGACACTTAATTAGTGAGAAATCTAAAACAATCTGCGAAGGTATCATTGATAAAATAGACTTGGGAGGTGACCTCTAAAGTTTTGGACACAGAGCAGAAGGTTAAGCAGCACTGTCCCTACTAAGGCAAGATCAACGTTACCATCACAGCTGACGGAAAAAAATACTAACGATCTGAGATTAAACATCATTTTAGAGAATACTGGAGGAAGAAGTTTGACATCACAGAGGAAGAAAATGTGGACATTGATATAGAATTTGAAAAAGAGTCTTGTCATATTTTGGGGAGCGAGGGCCAGATTTAACACTCCTCCACCTTGTTATTAGCACTCGACAGGCAAAAGAAGTGGGAAGACCCTTTACTTACGATGAATTTGAAGCAGCACTAAAAAGCTTTAAACAGAAACCCCAGTCATTTCAGGTATCACCGGAGCACATTTATTAAATGTCCCAGCAAATATCAATGAGGAGATTCTAAACCTTTTTAATGCCTGCCTAAACGTTGGATACTTCTATGATATACTCAAAAGAGCAAAGATGATCTTTCTTCTAAAGCCTGTTAAACCTAAAGAGGAAGTCAAAAGCTACAGGCCTATATCTCTACTAGAGTCTATAGAAAGTTATTGAAGAAGCTTCTGAATGTCAGACCAAGGAACTATTTGGACGCAAGGAACAAATAGAACGTGCAACAATATGGCTTCGGTAAATACTTTGGTACGGAAACTGCCCCTGCCTTGATAACAGAGTTTGTCGCAAACGCCAAGGCCGAGAATAGGAGGGTGGATGTCGTGTTTATAAATGTCGCTTCTGCATTTGACAAGGTCTGGTTATCTGGACTGAAGAAAAAAATAAACGAGCTTGGGAAGAAAGCTAATATCATTAAAATCGTCTGTGACTATCTAAAGGACGAGGAGGAAACTATAAAAATTAATGACTTCGAAGGGCAAACATTCCTTATTAATGCTGGTGTACCTCAAGGGGGTTATTTGAGCCCAACGATGTACACGGTGTACAGAAGTGACCTTAACTTTCCTACCCAGGATTACGCATTTTATGACTAGCTAGCCAACGATCACAGCTGGTGATCACAGGTGATCACCGCGACTACCTAGCTCCTATCGATAACCTCAATGCCTTTGAAAGACGCAACAAAATACGCACTAATACTGATAAATTTAAAGTCATACCCATCGGACGTATCAAAACAGCCGGCATACTGTTACACGATGAGTTCTATCCTTACACCCGTAAAAAACGGGCTGTCGGACTTAACATTACGTCAAGATAGTATAACGCCATCTCATAGAGAAGGTCACACAGGATAAAATAAGGTTACAACAACTCTATAGATTCAGGAAGCTCTCCTCCCGTAACAAAAAGAAGTTGTAAATGGCCCTGGTAAAACCGATCATGCTGTACCCTGCTATTCCTTTACTCGGCTGGACCGCATCCCCTCAACCATACTGCACGATCTCGCGAATATCGAGGCCCTGAACGTGACTCTACACGATGAAGCAAAAGCCACATTGAGAAAAATTTACGAATGCATACCAGATAGAATACTCCAAAACGTAAGACTACACGAACTTGACTACCGAAACAGATGCTAGCGTCAAGGATTCGCCAGCAGCCAACTGCGAACTAAGAAGTTCGTTGTACCTATATATAGATGTAAAATAACTGGAAAAACTCTATCCAAAAATAATTTACAAGTAAATAGGACACTGATTCGAACTCTAACATACATGACTCGATGTAAGTTAAAGACAAAAACAAAAAAAGAAGATCCGTAGTGGACAACAAATGAAACAATAACAAAAGAAAAGCAAAAGTCAACAAATAAATAAATAAAAGATCCGTAGTGGACAACAAATAAAGCAAAAACAAAGGAGAAAAACGTCAACAAAAATAAATAAAAGATCCGGAGCGGACACAAAAATCCATATGTATGAAGACGGCGAAACCGAGTAAGCTCTACCAACACAGATAAAGCAATCTTGAATATAAAGGCTTGAAAGCTTCTATCCAACAAGCATAAGATGTACAAAAGAAGCCCATAGAAAGTCATTGCCAGATATACTGGCACACAATTCTTCTACTTTAATAACATATTTTCTTACAATAACCTCTCCTACTACCCCACACCATTTTCCTATCTTTGAAGTCAATTTTCATTTTTTCTTGTTAAAATGATTCGACTAAAGATATTAGAGCTCTCATCATGTCTGGTCGTGGAAAAGGAAGAAAACTTAAGAAACTCACTGAGAACGTTTCCCAACAGAAAATATTTTTTCTGCTAGTGAGAGAAAGTACTTCGTTTATGCAAGAAGGAACACCGCGTACAGTAAAAGAGACATCTTCAGCATCTCCCTCCTAGGCCTAATTAACGTGCCCTCAAACGACGCGACCATCTGCTAAAACATGAAGGACGTAGAGAAATTGGTTTCAACGGAGGAGAAGAAATACTGGTGTAACGAACGATAATTCTACATAGGCTCTACCCTTTCATCACACATGATACCCCTGAGGAAATTAATGAAAAGCTGCCGGCCAAACGCAAATAGGCCTCCATGACGAAGGTCGAGAAATTTTGGCATGCCCAGATTATCGTCAAGGTTGTGTTTGCCACCAACGACATGGCACAAACTACCATTGAAGAAGGATTACGTGGGTTCTACCTAAGGGTATCACCCGAACAGATTGAAGCAGGAGAATTCATCCCGATAGACAACTGCTTCAAGTGCTACGTGGTAGAACAACATCACACAAGAGACTGCCAGGCCAAGGAGTCTCTTCTAACTGTGCACAATTTGGGCACTAATGAAAAGAGTGTAAGGCGGATAAACCCAAGTTAATTAACAGCAGTGGAGAACACAAGGCCATGGCCATAAGATTGACCGTACGCAAGAAGGCAATTCAAGAGAAAAATGACCCACCAAAAAGGTATAAAGAAAGCAAAGTCAAAAACATACGTCTAGGCAGCAGCTCCCTGGAACACCAAAACAATCGCCGCGACAAAGATGATAACGCCAAAAGAACGACGGGAAATCATTGCAATGATCGTGTTTGCTGAGCTGGCGAACCTGCTAACGCCAAGACGGTGCAGAAGAAGTTATACATCTTCTGCATATGAATTGGGTGTAAAAGACCGTAAGGCTCCTACCTAACTCAGCCTCCAAAGGCATCCTAAAAATCGAATTAGCAGATGCACCAGAGAAAGAAGAAGATTAGAAAACGAAGAAAAGGAAACGACAGAAAAGAAGAAGAATCGACAGTAGAAAAAAATACAAGAAACGAAAACACAAATAAGAAAAATGTCAGAGGAAAGAAGAAAAAGAAAACTAAAGGGGACCAGGAAATTCCTAAAACGAAAGAAGAGGACGAAGGGCTGAACTAACCAGGAGTTCCCTATCCGTAAAAAAGGAAATCATCGAAAAAGGCTAGTTTCAACGGCGAAGAAGTAGCCCTCAAGTTCTTTGTATTTCCAATGTGCTGTCCTCCAAAAGGTGACTCGGACCAACTGTTCCAGGGGATCTTCCGGAAGTACAAGTGGACCTACGAGAGACCGTACTCTCCAAAATAAATAGCTGGACTGTTGAGAGCAGGCATCGTCTACATTCCGGATTCGTGCGTCGACACTGTAAACCTGAACCTGTTTAAAGTAGTAAGAAACGGCCAAAAGACGCCCAAATTAGACAAGTAAGGAGAGAAATAACAAAAGTAATTGAATTAATAGTCAACAAATTAAAAGTGAGTAAGTGATGTTCATAAAAAGAAAGTGTTATAGAATAAAGTAAAATTGAATAAATTCAAGTAAATATTTTTTGGTAAAAAAGAAAAGTGCTAAATATATTAATAATATTAAAGGAAAGTAAGTGTAATAAAAATAACAAAAGAAATTATTAATAATAATGACGAGCTTAAATATAAGTGTTAATAGAAATAATGAAAAAAGTGTTAATAATAGTGTTGGGCAAAGCAAATTTAAATGATTAAGTGCATCAACAAATCGATAATAATAATAATATTAGTAAAGTAATATTAATACTAATAATGATATTAGTACAAACAAAGCGAAATAAAATGCTAAAGTAAATTAAGACTCAAAAAGCAAAGTGTTTAAAATAATGCTTTAAAATAAGTGAATAACTATAAATAATACCAAATCGGATTACTAAAATGAATTAGACAATAAGATTAATTATACTATAAATAGAATATAATAAGACAAAATATAAAGTAGTATAAAACATGGAAAAACGTTGCAATAAATAAAATAATATAACTCACTTGTTAAAATGACTGTAAAAAATCGTATGATGTAGACCGAACTGCGAGAAATCAAGTATCATAACTAAAAACATAAATATAAACTAAAAGATATGATATTCCTAAAATATAAGGTGTCATAATTTGATTATAGAAATAAAAGTGTATATAAAAATTAACTCTAAACATAATATAAAAAATGATTGATGATCTCCATTGTTCCTAGAGCTTCGTTCTTCTTACATCGAGATGCAAGTTTCTTTTATCTGCTCTTCCTTTTTATTACATTCACCACTGTTATCCTAATTATTTACATGTAAAATATTTTCTTATTTGTAAAATACTCATTGTATGTTCTTTTTTTAATAAATCGTTAATCGCTCCTGTTAAATGGATCAGACGGGTTGCGAAAAAATTTAGCTACTATGAAGAAATTTACCACCAGTAAAGGAGGAAAAGATAAGAGGCAATTCCCTAAAGCGTCAATTTTCATTATTTTTTTTCCTTGTGAGTATTTAAGAAATAGAGTAATACATAGAACCTCCAATAATTCACCTATGTTGGCCTAGATTCTTCCCCGCGGCCCCCTCATCGGGGCAATAGGGCTGAAATGAACTCGACTGACTCTCATCTAGCCTCGTTCCAACTCTGCCTTTCTATGTGAAAGACATAATTGGGAGTGCCAGAGAAAGCAAGTTTGAGGATTAGTCCCCTGTGGAGCCCAGTACCAGAGACAATCGGACAAGGTGCAGAACTACATCATCCGGGGAGAGGGTGCCGGATGCAGTTCTACTACCCAAACACTCTAGCGGCGGTACGAACAAAAAATCCGCCCCACATCATCCTCGATAAGCTCCCCGCCAAATTCACCCATCGCCATTTCATTAATCCTAGCCGAAAATTCATGTTGATGGAAACTCGTGTATAACGAGGATGGAGCTGCACAAAAAGCGCCCAAACCACAACTAGGATCAGGTTCTAACAGAAGACGGCTTAAGATTTCTTACCTAGATGCAAAAAAATAATCACAAGGAGGAATACACGGAGAATAGAACCGACCCCGAAGGGTCATCCTCGGGCAAAAATGCAACAGAGTGGGACCATCCAGATCCCGCTGCGCACTGTCAGTGAGAGCAGCTGGCCGATCAGAGACAAACTCTTCTAGGTTGTCTTCGGGCGATTAAAAATCGCTATGCTTATGATGCTTGAGGACTGAGGTCTCCACAGGCTACGTCGCAATTTGAGAAAAGGAAAGAGACGTAGACTTATCAATAAAAAAGATGTAGAACCATTCCGTGAGATTGGCCTGCAAGCGGCAATTCCCCTGCAGATCCCAACGCACAGTAGCGTAGTCTACCGGAATTTGGAACCTTGGATTGGGCAACACTCTATGGACCAAATCAAGGAAAAAATAATGAAGAACCAGAAAAGGGTTAAAGTTATGGAAATTATTAAATTCAGAAACAAGAGAGAAAACTCAGTTTAAACGCATGCTTTTAAGATCGTATTCAGCAACACAACGATAGCCTAAAAGCACAGGAAGTGGGACTTGTGCTATTCAACGCCAAAATCAGTGGGAGGCAGATAGAGAGGGAGGAATTTCCTTCCATCCAATTCTGCTTTTGCAGTTATAAGATGGACTCCTGCACAAAGAAAGAGTATAAAGTACAACAGGAAATATGTTAAAAATGCAGCGAGCCAGGCTACCATCGGAAGGAATGTAAAGGTTCTCATGAGAAATGTGCAAACTGTGGTCAAGGCCATCGTTTCTTGGCTATGGCCTGCCCCCTGGTGAAGGAATTCAAAAATAAAAAGACACACGGCAGAAAGAAGAGTTGACTAGGAGGTGCAATACTACGTATGCACAGGTGCGAAGGTGGCCTATTCTGAGGCGGAAACAAAACAAACGTATCTTAAACTAGAAAATGAGAACTGAACAAAAATTCTAACGTGTAGCTTGTACAGGCACGTCAGAAACTTGACACAACTTGAGATATTCACCAAGGAACTGGACCAAATGCTCGCCATCAACGCCATGAGCGAGATGTGATTCCCTGGTGATCCTTTATTAGGGGATGTGCTCCAATTGTAGATTATTCCAAATCAGATGATGGAAGAGATCCAAGAATCCTAAAAGAATGAGCCAAAACCAAAAGAGGTAGGCAAACTACCAAACAGGAGGATAGAGGCCAATTAGAGAGGGAAGATACTGCCAAAGCAGCTAGTATGACGAAACAAAAGAGGACGCCAAAATCGAAAAAGGAAGACACGGAAACCTCAAACTACACAGATACCTCTGACTCCTCGGACTCAGACGGTCACTACCAACAATGGACACTACAAGAAGGGAAAGTGAGAAACCAAGAGGACGCTTAATGCGGATGAAGTGAATCTATGCATCAAAGCAGGTCCCCTTCCTAAAAGACTTGGATGCCACTCAAATTTTCGTCAGTATCAAAAAGAAATACTTTAAATGGGACTATGACGCCCAATTAAATAAGGAGACGGTGGGGATCCTTCCTAAAGCCAAGATGTCCCGCTCCACAGGGAAATATATTAGTAGACCTCATTATGGCAGAATTCAAAGGGAAGACGGACAGGAAAAGGGCGGTCCACAACTAAGAAAGCCTACGAGCCAGAAAACAGAATGGAAAACCTGAATAAAGAGTTAAGGATCATGACACTACGTAGATGGATGGGATGGAAAAGCTACCCTATATGGCAACATATTCTGCGGCTTGACCCCGACATCAATAAAATTACGGAGCATAATATCGACACAAATTCCGGTCCACTGAAGATACCTCGCAACATATTTATCACAGAGAGCTATTCTTGAGATGTTTGTCGGTGCTGCCGTTGCCATAAAAAGAATCTCAACGTCAGACACCTTCCGGAACTGGACAAGTTCATTGTGGTAGTGAGGTTGCCCACATAAGTGGGAATTATCGTGATAGCAGAAGCATACTAACCACCTCGAAGAACGTACCTGATATTCTCCAGGTTCTACACCTTGATGGGGGCACGAAAGAATAGTATTCAGTTGTCTTACCTCAACGCCAAGTGGTGAACCACTGGCTTTGGACACCCTCTGCATTTGCCTGAACAAGATAGACTTGCGGCCTGCCTGACCATTGCCGGGTATACCGATGTTGATCTTACAGGAGCAGTGTATAGCTTCTTGATGTTATTTGCTCTGAGGCTTTTGTACTTGCATGGTTTTCCAAGCTCTCTCTTGGCTAGTAGATTATGTCTTTAATGCGCATACCTAGGCCTCTACCCACGTTGCGGTACGGGTAGACTTATATGTACTGGGGATGATTTGAGTGATGTTATCAGCAAACTGCAGATAAATCACATCTTCACCAACTGGAGCATATAGCTCAAATGTGTAAAGTAGGTACATCATTGGACTCAGACAGCTACCTTAATGAACACTCGCCTTAATTTCAAAGAGGGATCTTTTGTCGCCCTTAAACGAGATTTTGGCTCTCTGCTTCATCATGAAATCGCAGAGGACTCTATCCTGGATCCGGCTTACCTGGAGGCCTAAGATCTTATATTTTAGACCTTTCAGCCACACCTTTCGAGCTTGAAGAGTGATATTCCTATGCAATCCAACAGGTCATCGGTGGGCTTCTTTCCTTTAGATATAAAATTTTTGGGGGCCCAGTTTAAGACCATCTGAGAAGTAGCCCGTATTCAGGGAAGCGTTGTAAATGTTCATAATTAAAGGAATGATCTTCCGGGGGGCATGCACCAAATTACTTTTAGTACTGCCCGTCCAGCATCGTGCACTTTGTTCAAAAGTCTTCATGGTTGCCATCTACTCTTCAGTCGATATTGGTCGGCGATGGCCTAACATCTTCTTCCCTTCGTCGACATAGGCCTGTGGGTGCATTTGATGTATTATATGATTAAGCTCTTCAATCAGCTGGCCTTCGAACTCCTGGTCGAATTCCGCTATTAAGAAGATTTCCTTCCAGAACGTTCGAAATCTCTGTTCAAAAACCACCGGATCCTCCAAGTAGTCATCGTCCTCCTTAATGCGGGTCTTTTCTCTACTTGATAGGAATTTTACTTTCTTTACTAATCGCCAGAATTTGGGGGGTTCACCTTGCTGTCTACCTTGGCTATTAGGCTGTCTCAGATCTCAGCCTGTTGGTTTATAGCCTGCCTAGTTTTTTCACTCTGGCGTCGTAGCAGCGGGCCTCGTTTCCCATTCCTAGCTGCTCTTCTTATTTCTTTATAGACCTTCTTGTGCTCCCTAGCGATCTCTTTCATATCCTCTATCCATCTCAGTTATGGAGGATTTTTTACCCTGTTATTGGTGGTACACACTGCCGGGCTGTTATCCTCTCCCGTTCCGCGTCGATCTCCTTAGGCTGCTGGTTCTAATCTTCCAATGATTCACCTTTAGCGTTTCAGTTAGCCGAAGCGTAGCATTTGCAAAGAGGGACCCAAAACTGGATTTTTGCGAGTGAGATGGTCGTCAAAATCGCTATTTGGTCGCCGGGAACTATTGGGCGTGGCGGCGACGGTAATTGAAAGGGAAGCCGTCTATGTCATAATTATCTCTGGCCTTGTTACTGCCCTAGAGGTGATATAGTTCGGAAAATCCAGTCATACTTGTATCCTCTGGATGTTCATTTTTCGTATAATCATCTTCAGCTCTACGAACTTCTCCTGCAGCTTCATCGAATTTACCGCCGCTGAGGTAAAACCGAGCTCCCAGTCCCGTGATTTATCTTCCATTTAATTAACTCCATGAAAACCACTGTAATTTCTTGGCATTTAATTAATATTATCTCAACCGGCGTTTAATAACGGTCTTTCAAATGATTGTTACAATTCCCGGGCTATTCCTATTTATTCTTTTCTCGCCTGTATTAACGACTGGTCACTTATTCATTATTATTTTAGTTTGCTTAGTTTTTGTGACTAATAATAATTCTATTATTTATTTGTATATTAAAGGTTATTTTTGTAAGAGGTTTTTCTTTTAATAACTCCTGAGCTAAAATGGCAATCTCGATTCCCCCTTTTATTATTCAACCTTGGATTAACGAATTCGAATATAAATTGGGCAGAAGCCCTTGGCAGGGGCTTGTCGGCCTTGTTGAATACCAGTGGGCCCGACTCTGTAAAGAGCGTGACACCACCTTGTCGTTCCTGAAATCTATGTATAAATATATACATATATAACTATTTATATGTATATATATATATATATATATATATATATATATATATATATATATATATATATATATATATATATGTATATATCTCATAAAGTAGCACGAGAGAATGATAAAAATGAATCCATTAAACCACATTGAAAGAGAAAACGGAATAATTTTTCCCGGCAGTAATATTTGTATTACCTTTTTTCCAAAAAATCTGTGCAGGGAAGCGATTCTAACCTGCCAGACTGAAGCCGCGAGCACCGCTTTAATGACATTTATGCCGTTGGTATAGGTAGCATAGTGTACTAACGGTGCTCGCTTGCTCAGTGTGCTTTGTTCGAATGGCTTCTCTGCACGGATTTTTTCGAAAAAGATAATAAAATTATTACTGTAAGGAAAAATTAATCCGTTTTCTCTTTTAATCTGGTTTAATGGATATTTATATATATATATATATATATATATATATATATATATATATATATATATATATATATATATATATATATATATATATATATATGTATATATATATATATATATATATATACATGAGGGGCGGTAAATAAGTTTTGCGAATCGGTAGGGCAAAACAGAGGAAGGGGGATGGCTGATTGGGGGGGTGTTAGGAAAGGTTATGACAAGTCAGGACCTGCAGCTACACACACCTGCCTTGTCTATTTAAGAAGCAGTAGCTGATCGCGGATCGTCAGTCACAAATTTTGCAACAATGAGGAAGGTTGAGCACCGCGCAGTGATCAAATTTTGGACCAAGAAAGGCAAGAATGCAAAGGAGATGCATGAATGCATTGTTGCAGTGTACACCGACACCGCTTCTTTTTATGCAACTATTGCTTGCTGGAAAAGGGAGTTCCACCATGGTCGTGGGTCTCTTGAAGATAACCCCCGCCCAGGACGCCCGTCAGACGTGACCAACTAGGAAAATGTGGCCCGTGTGGAGAGGAGGATCAGCGAAAATCGACAGGTAAAGGTTAAGAAATCAAGCGAGAACTTGGAATATCACATAGAAGTTTTATCAACATCTGCTACGACAATTTGGCTATGACCAAGGTCCCTAGAAACCTCACGCCCCAGCTCAGAGCTGCACTGTGTAAACGCCGGTTTGGGGACTATGAAGATGTTCAGCTCGCCGTTGAGGAGTAGATTAAACAGCAGTTAGGACATTTCTGGTTGTCAGGAATTCGAAGCCTCAAGGACACGTGGCGCAAATGCATTGAGGTCGAGGATAGTTATATTGAAAAATAATAAAATACTTTTCCTCATATCTCGTTTCTTTATATTCGAATTGCAAAACTTATTGATTGCCCCTCGTATAATCTAATAATTAAAATTTTTGTATCAGGTGTTAGGGTTAGAATCTTGACACCAGTCGAACCATTAAACTTTCAATTCCCCACCCCACCCGGTATTGTGTTATTGTTAAATTTTTCTAATATACTGAGGGTTATTTAAAGAAGTGGAATTAATTATTTTTTTATTTTTTTTTAGTGCTATTTATTTGTGGTGATTGAACTTAAAATAATCCCACGGTGGATTTAGAGTATATGGCTTTCAATCTAAAGAGGTTAAGTCTTTTCAGAGAGTTGTGTTGTTTGTCTGGTGTACGCTCTCCTGTGTGGGTCTGTGTATTGTTCTTGGTAATCTCTCAGTGGGTCAATTTGTTGTGAGAATAGATATGTGAGAGTCCCGATACGGTAGTTGAGTATTTTTGTGTACGTGCGAGCGCTATCAGTGTATGAAGTCAATATCTCGTCTTTTTATATATTTTTAAACCAAGGTAAAATCCTTGGCCTAGCAGACAAGGAGCTATTCGCTTACGTCCACGATCAAGAAAGTTGCCAAAGGAAAAAAATATGAAAGAGAAAAAAAGAGGTTGAAGTACGAGAAAGAATAAAAGTACATGAAGAGGAGCTGAACTAAAACCAATTGGGGACGCTTTCTATAAATTCACGAAACGAACTTCCTCAGAATATGTCAGTTAAGCTAGCGGCGTATAAGGATAGCGAGGATTTCTACGCCTACCTCACCCACTTCGAGAAGATCTTCAAGGTGAATTTTGGGGACATTGAAGAACATGGTGTTGCCCGCCTTCTCCTACTTTTAAATTCCAACTTGCGAGAAATTTTCAAAACCTCTTCCCAGTGAGGAATCCATTAAATATTCTACCCTTAAGGGAGAATTATTAGCAGCTATTAATATGAACCCGAACTTTTACCGGACTAGGTTTAGGCAAACCCGAATCTTACGTAACTAGACCTATCGACAGTTCAGATTCCTCCTCTAACGAAACCTACAGTTGAGGCGTGATGCGGCTCAAATAACTCGTGACTACAACTCTTTAGTGGACTTTGTCTTGCTGGATGAATAGAAGCAGTCTCTGCCCCTATTAAGTTCTGCTCGGTACTAATAGGCCAGAGTCCTCCAGTTATTCCCTGAAACGATTGCCCAGCCTATCGTAACGAAGGCTTAGGCAAGAGGTTGCCAACCCTGAACCCTTGACAAATCCTTATTCGCCCGAATTTAATTATCTTCTAGGGGAAGAATTCGCGAAAGAGCAAAGAAAATGCCTTCTCTTTAACCCTTTTGGAAAAAAGTCCCGAAGAGGCAAGTCAAGCCAGATAGGGGTCTCAGACAAGTAAAATACCTCGTTCGGGACGACCTTCTGTTCAGCTTAAGCACGGCAGATTGCATATCTAACATTCATTCGTTGCTCATCCCACGCGTTCGCCTCTCTGATGTGCTTAACATCGCGTACAATGGACTGATGGCTGGCCACTCCGGCCACAATGAGACCGCAAAGAGATTTTTAAATATTTATTTTGGCCCGGCACTGCCAGAGAAATATCTGACTTCTGTCGTTCTTGCGACATCTAACAGAAGTCGACGACCAAAGGGAGAATCTAACCTGGCTTCCTTCGAAGAAGACACCAATTTTTTCCGAACCATTTATTAGAGTGGCCATTGATATCATTGGCCCGATACATCCCCTGTCCACTGCCGGGCATTCATATATCCTCACTTTGGTGGATTTTGCTACCAGATTCACTGACGCCGTCCCACTCAAAAAAATCGACAGTATCACATGGCTGAGGCACTCATAACCGGTTTTTCCCGGGTAGGCATCCCAAAGGAGATTCTGTCTGATCGTGGCAGAGGGTTTACTTCGGAACTAATGGAGTATGTAGGTAATCCCCTACTAAACAAACCCATTTTTACGAGCCCTTTTCACTCTGCCACAAACGGGGGGTGTGATAAGCGAAAGGGAACGTTAAAAAGAGTCCTTAAGAATCTGTGATACGCTTAGCCCCAGGAAAACCAGCGGCACCTTTCCGTGGCATTATTTGCTTGTCACGGAATTCCTCAAGGACCCTTGGATTCTCTCCATTCGAGCTCCTGTATAGCGAAATGTTCGTGGTTCATTGAGCATCCTCAACGAGATCTTTTCCAACCCCTGCCTCGCTGAGGAGGTTAATCGTCCTATGCTCCCATAGTTTATGGCCTCCAGACCGTTTAATCAGTTCTAAAACCAGGCGGGCAACCCCTCCCCCCATCCTTCATGTTCAGTTATTATCTCCCAGTGGAAAGTCTAAAACGAAACCTATCACTCCCCTATCTCCTAGCAGCTGTGAGACGCTTGTGACTTGGGTCTGTTTACACGGCTTCATTCCAAGTCTCTCATGAGACACCAGGTGCCTTACGCCTCTCTTCCTAACCCCATTCCTCGCAGATACTGTTAGTATTAATGTGAGCGTCTTCACTCATTAGTTCCCCGTCGAGTGGCCGTGTCGACGCCTGTGATCCCTTGCGAGGATCTCACCTTCGCAATCTTTTTGTCAGAGAAGGATTATTCTCCTTAGTTATTCAGAATTCGGAGGGCTAATCGGGTTTAACTCCAGGCTCTTTTCATCCACTTTACTAGGTCCGTATAACTTAACCTCAACCGCGAGACAAGAGCACGAAATCCGAAAAGACCTTCCGTTCAGATTCCAATCTAGGTGCTGAGCCGACACAGTCACTGGAGTGGACTCCCTTCCCCCCCTCCCTTCTTCTTCGTGGTTACCATTTGGAGAACAAATTGGAACCTGATCTAAACTAATCTTCTGCTCTACGAAGTTCTACCGCGGCTTCATCGAATTCACCACCACTGAGGTAAAGCCGATGTCCCGAAAAAACCCGAAAAGCCTATAATATTTGGCATTCAATTAAAATTATCTTAACCCGCGTTTAATAACGGTCTTTCAATTGATTGTTACAATTCCCTGGCTATTCCCATTTTAGAGGAAAACATAATAAATACAGTATCGAATATTACCTGCTTCGAAGAAAGTTGTGAGCTGGCTGAATGCAATTTTTAAAATGTTTACTAGAAAATCTAGAATTTAGTGTTATTTTTTTCTATTCTAAATAATTATTTGTTAGAAAAAAATATATGATAGCTAGTTGTTTGTTTTATAGATAATTAATTACTGGCATCTATTTGAATAAGACATTAACTTTATTTTAAATTAAGCAATTTATAACGGTGTGGAAGTAGAGTTTATTTAACTGAGGCTGATTGTGTTTAATTAATACTGACACATTTATATTGTCAAATTAAGTTTTCGATTAAAATAATACTTAAAACTGATTATACTCTATCAAAATTATACTTGGATGGGAATGAGAGCGGATTTCAGAATTTTTCTTTCTAGATAGAACCATTCCTATTCTGTAGGAAACCGCTTGTTGAGCATCAATGCAAAACTTGAGGAAGCGTTCTGTACATCCAATGTACGTTCCCAAATAACCTTTGGTATAATTATATTTATGTAATCCTCTCGAACACATGACGTCTGGAGTGGGGTCCTTTACAGTAAACAAAGAAACAACTTGTAATGGGCCTACAAATATATGTGTCAGACTAAAGGTGGATAGAATATTTTCAAAATATTCGACAATTCTTTCCTAAAAGGACTAGTCTGGTATCATAAATAGGAAAAGGATATATGTAATTTCTCGCGGGAACCTCAAAATTTTATTATTTATAAAATACCTAATGCAACGTGTAAAAATATTGGGCAGGTAGTTATTTAATTTAAACGATGTTGAAAGCGTTTCCATTTCCAAATGGAATAGGATCCGGTTCAAGCAGATATTGAAGGCGCGGTGGATCAAGGAGCGAATTTGAAATTGTAAGGTAAGTTTTTTCTTTATCTTTCTTAAAAAAAAGGTGTTCTGAAAAAGGTCAAAATTTCTAGTTCATACGACTTTAAGTTCTCCTTTGGGAAATGCTTAATTTTAACACCTGTATTATCATTTCACATTCTTAAATGTAAATTTCGTTGTCTTAATAACAATAGTTAATGGGTAAATTTGGACTATTTTATTTGGTTTTGCCTGAATGCCATTCCTGCAGCTCCACCTCATTCATTTTGAAATAAAACTCAAGTATGAAATAGGTCAAACGTATTTTCTAGAAAATAACTTTATCTTTTTCGATCTCAAATAAAATTTTGTTTTATAGACCATTATTTCAAATTCAATTTCTACCTTTCCTTAATTATTAATTTAAATATTTTAAAAAGCGCAGTACATGGCAATTTTTTAATATTTATTTCATTATATTGGAGACTTTTACTTTTCTAAACTCCGTTTTGTACTTAGATTTTTATTAAAATGGTTCCATTAGCATCAGGCATTTTCTATCACATTTTCCTCCTTGCTTTGAGATTTCTTAAAAGTTTTTTAACAATCGTTGTAAATTCAATTACCTCAACTTAATTGGATTTTACTATTTTGATTTGGTCAAATATGGTGTAAAATTACAGAATTTCATCCCAATATATATACCAGCGAGGTTAATTAATAAATTTATATGCTTCTATTATAGTTTCGTGTGTTTCGTATCCATCTAACTGTTTAATGTGATGAGTTTGGCGAAGAGAGAGAGTTTGCTATATATTTGAAAAGTGATTAAATGTGTTAATAGCTCTTACACATAACATGCTATGAGTATGCAATCGTGTATTGACACTTGCATTCTATGTATATCTTTAAGAATCATCTCTATTTTAAATATTTTTTATATAGAGGGTGTGCAGAATGTCCCTTTGCAAATTAAAATTATTAGATAAATAGGCCGGACTTTGGTAGAAAGTGATGGGTAAATATTGAAGTGTTTCAATTACATTTAATACAGATCTTCATAGTACCATTGGCACACAAAGCACATCGAGACAATAATCAATTTATTGCGATTTTCATGCGGAGTGTCCTGATATGTGGTGGGGATGGCGCCAGTAAACCTTTGCATCATGTTATTGATGTCCCATATCACTTTTCTATACATGGTCTTGTTAACATAACCATAAAAATTCGATAGTAGAGCAAAAGGACTCTTACCTGTAACGGCAATGTGACTGGAAATGATTTCAGCGTAAGAACCAGTTAAGCCCCATCCAGGGCTAAATAAATAAGTCAGCTATACAAAACCCAACTATTGTTTATAGTTGGTAAACTAGAAAACATTTATAATCTATTTTAAGGAGTTTATACACCATGGTTGTGTTCGGGGTTGAAAATTCTCTACTGCCTAGATAGGGTAAATTATAGTTAAATAATTAAAAGTAAAAAATGGATGTATTTAAAAAATTGCCATAAGGATAATAGTCTGTCAATCCATTTTATTGGGCACAGTAATGGCAGATGACCCAGATCCTGAACAATAGTCTTTGCCCTAACTTCCTTGGACATAGGTCTAAAAGAGAAGATGACAGCGAAAAAAGCTTAAATAACATTATAAATGAATATAAAACTAATTCCGAATAATTACCAGTACCTATATACCTTGACATTAAATCTTAAAGTTTGAAAATATTTAAAAAAAAACCACCATGATTGCTACTAGAATGATTCTGCAGGTAAATATGAGAAGCAAAGAAAGGTACGATTATCTTAAAAAGTATGATAAAGAAAGCTCCTTAAAAATCAGATAGAAATTCAGGCAAAGATAAACCTTGTTTCGGTTAGTGAATGTAGAGGAATTATAACATAACGCCACACAGAGGGCCAAGCGGACATATGTGATAAAGTCCCTCTTCGAAGGGCGAGAGTAACGAACCAAAATATGAGGGGCGTGAGAACGTTAGTCGTCTGACTAACAGTCAAACTGCCGAAACTTTGATCTTCCTACCAAGTATGTAATCGGAGGCGAGCTGCAGGGCCAAGGTAACCACAAAAGGCCATTAAGCAGCTCTCAAAAGATCCGACTACCTACGAGGTCCGGAGTCTTACGGTTAAAGCGCCCTAAACAGCGGTGCCAGATGAAAAAGAACATCGAGGAGAAATATTGTGACGGTCGCCGGTGCCTCTCCTTAAGAAGCAGATCTGGGCTCCGTGGTGGCATCCCTCACACTTCCCTTAGCAGCTTTGCGCCGTCCGCCTTAGGTGGGGTGGTCGCCGATCTATAAATAAGCCCCATAAGGAAAGAAAGAAGATTATTCTGTGAGAGACGATAGAGGACTAGATCAAGGTGATCAGTCCCTCACCCAGTTCCGAAATCGACTTCTAAAACTTAAAAGATCGTCACGTTTTCGTATCGGTGCTATACCGAGTTATCCTTCACAGACTTAGTAAGAAGTCTGGCTGGATCACAATTCCCAGTGCCAAACAGGAAATTCGGGAGCAAGATTGAAGAAGACCCATTTACTCTCGAGTGACTCTCAAATTGCAATATCAGTAATTGAGAGAGAAGAAGAATTAATACCTAAGGAAGTTCGATATTTAAATATTTTCCAAAATCACCTCGTATACCAAAATCCAGTTGGGCATCCCCTAGAAGAAGACGAGGATACTAAAAGACTTTAAGAGCTACCCAAAAGAGTGCTCCTCGAGCCAGAGAGCACAACTCGTCTTTCCGTCTTTTAAACGTTTAACCGGAGATGCAGTTATAAGAAGAATTTGACATCGTGTTCCTTCCCAGCCCCACATCTCGTGGAAAAAGTCCATTCGGCCGCTGCAGATCGAAGAAGCGTGGAAAATTCAATATAGCGACATCTGTCAATCCTGATCCTTTTAAGGTCATGTAAGTCCAATTGACTATTTATATTTGTTTTGATTAAGTAGGAATTTTTTATACTGTACCCAAGCTAACTGAAAAAGAGATAATATTTAGTGACTCCTGTCATATTGTTAGTTAAGATGAGTGGCACGTAAATTGTGGCTAAACGCTATCCTAAAAGGTATCCATAAATTAACTAACTGGTAATTGGTTTATTTACGTGGAGCCTACTTTGCGTTGTTCATGACCCTCGTCTGAAATAGGCCCTTAATCTTTTCTTGTGAAACATGTTCAATTTATATATGTTATTGTAAATATTTTGAGTTAATTGATAAATTAAAAAGATATATTTTTGGTTAATTCTTGGTGTTTCACTAGATCCGTACGTGTTGAATGGCTCTTTCCTTAAATCGGATTAAACGCTGTGGTATTCAAATGAATACAGTAGTTAAAAAGTCCATTCAGCCAATCGATTAATGGTTTCCCTTCCTAGGTAGTAGTATTAGACTGGCGCGCTAAAGTCCTTAAATATATAATTCTCTGCCAAAAAATAGCGAAAACCTATATCTCGACAGTGATCCTTACTCTAAAAAATCTAATTAACCAACAGCACCATACGAGACCAGGACTCCCGAGATCAAGTAATAATTATAAATTATAGAATAGACTAGGAGCTCAACCCCCAAAAGTTCAACAAAGTTCGAAGCTAAAATCTAAAAGCAAAATGGGGAATGTTAAAATTAGTCGAGATGATTAAATAAACTTGACTATGAAATTGAATGATAAATTGACTTTATATATTAAAGCAAGGACAAGCATAAGCGTCCTTGACAAAAGCAAGAAAAAACACAAGCGTCCTTAAATATAGAAACGACAAACACTTACCTCCTTAATCGAAGCAAGGACAAACACAAGGGTCCATAAATAAGTCAGGGACTAATAAATGGTGATTAAATTTTGCAAAGACAAGCAAACGCGTCCTCAAGTATAGCAAGGTAAACAAATGCATCCTCACTTAAGGCAGTGGAAAAACCAAGTGGATTCTTTAAATGAGCTAGACGGAAACTAGTAAGAAGAAAGCCTACGTGAACAAATAAATTTTAACGCAACAACTGTTGACATTACTGAATAGCCATTTGTCGCACAAATATAACGTCTACGAAAGTAATGGGGTTCTCACACAACGACCAAAGATGTTAGACAACCTAGAGCCGAAACGCAGGACAGAGGTCCTTCCCTACCCCCCAAAAATGTATCACATCAAAGATAGATCTTTGCTCCCTGTGCTCGAGATGGCTTAGGACGACAAAATTGTAAAAAATTATATTTGGGTGCAGGCGTAAATTGAGCAATCTCTAATTAACTCTGTATAATTTTTAAGACGTTCGATATCTGCAAACTAATAATCACTAAAGCAATATGCTGAAACCAAATACGTTTAACTTAGATGAAAAATGGGATGAAATCTCAAAATTATTATTGGATTTAAGAAAAAGTAAAACCATTAGCACCAACACAAGGCAACTTTCCGGAAAGCTATCAAAGAAATAATCAGGATTATATATTTTTTAAACGGAGGTGTGAATAATAAATTCAAATTCGATTTACAATCTCTAGGGCCGGTAATTTAACTGATGTATAACAAACTTGATTTCTATCGAATTTATCTTCAATAAGACGTAAAAACAACGTTGCATGAAGGAAACTTCTTAATTTTTTCAATCGGAAATCCTAAATTAAAGAAAACTAAATCATTTTAACTATTCAATGGATTGCAGAAAATTCGCAAAACAAAAAGCTTGGGCAGAAAACAGGATCAGCTCCAAAAAAAGGGAAAGATTAGAATGACGATTCTCAGAGCATCCCCTTCTCATTGGAGCAGGAACCATAACTTGTCTCTCTTGAAATGTTCTATTTTCTTAGGTAGTTGCAAACTACCTGAAGGTGGCTGAAGAATTGCGCCATCCACAGTGCTTGAAGTGTTTGATTTATAAAATCATATATCTGCAGTTTCCAAAGAGGTGGTGCACACAATAGCTGAAAAATGATGGTCACGCATCGAATCAAACTTTCAAGGTAAAACCTCAGCAAAATTTCATTTCTCCATAAAGTAAATTGTTTAGTATTCGATGGCAGCATATGCTAACTTACAACTTCATATTTGAGCTATCTTGTAGTTCTTTTGGGGTCAAAAAGGCCAGATACTTAATTATGTTATTTCTCTAAAACAGGAAAATTTCCTTATAGTTTAGGAAACTCGGGGGAAAAGGTTTGTATCATCAGAAATTCGGAGCAGTATGCTAGTGACAATTTTTTTTTATGCAGGGTTTATTATTTAGTTCACGAGACTGTAACATTTATACTTCGAAATCCTAAATTCACAAATTCATTTGTAATTGTTTAGGCAGTATTAAATGCAACTGTAAAGATATAGCAGGCACACGGTTGTGATTTGTAGGGGAAAGAGCAAAGGTTATTCTACATTTCTAACGTTTTATTCGGATCGTTTTGGTCATCCACTCCTCACTTTGTTTCCCACTGTCCATGTTTCCATAACTTTGTTGTGTCATGAACTTATCTCTCTACTTAAGGGGGGAACTTTTTGAATTAGTTTTAGGTAACGCGTCGGTATATATTTAATTTAAAGAATTCTATGAGAGATAGGGAGGGAAGCAAGAGGGCATTTTTAAGGTAATATAATAAAATATAAATATTAACCAATGGTACAAATATCATACCTGATTATGTAAAAGTAATTAAAATGCAACCTGCAGCATGTGGGTAGAGTTGGAGAATAAAATAAGAAGATGCAGGATGAGAAATGTTTGCATAATGTGGGGTAATTCCACGTGAAATTTCTTTTCCAGCACGGAAGTGACGTCTATGCGCTGGAGAAGGTTCTAGAATTTGGTTAGGCTTAAATTGGTAAGCCTTTCCCCCCTCCCCATCCACAAGCGGTAGCCTCGAACAGCGTCCACCTCGGACCACCTTTTTGCGGGTTAGAATCGCCTCGACCTGAAGATTCAAGGCTATTCGAGAGTAGCGTTGTTTCCCCTACCCCTGCAGGGGGGAGCCTCAGATATATATGGGGCTCGTCTTCCATGTGGGAGACACAGAGTTGAGGAGTCCCACAGAATCCACCAAGAAGCATTCCTAGTTCCAAGTCAGGTCTAACAACAAAGCAAAGTGACAGCTGAACTTTCGTGTGTTAGAATTAGCTCAGCCAGTGAGGTAATTCCACTTGACGATCGCCACCGAGCGATTTTTCCGACTTCACTTATAAACTCCTGTCGAAGCCCTCCTCGTTCTCTCCTCGTTTTTGGGGTGGCCGAAATACTCTTCCCTGGACAGGAAGGTAACCCCCCCTTCTTTAGAGAACCATCATCACGTTAACTTCCTGCTCAGAAGCTCTGAGCGCCCTCGCCCTCACGTTTATTGCCTGCAAAAGACATCAATGAAGCCTTACCCTGACATCTCACCAGGAATACTTCGTAAGCCAACCCCTCTCCCCCTTCAGCAACCCATTTGAGTTATTCCTCCCCATTTGAATAATTTCCTTCTGAACGCATTAATTTCTAACTTTGGAGTCTGATGCATAACTCTGCAATTCCCCCTCATTTACCAATTTAATTTTCCCACTTGATTCTCTTATTTTATGTAAATAAAATTATATTTTGTACATGCCTCTTTAAATAACCTTGAGCTTTGCCATTAGCCAAATTTTACCTGACCTCGTTTTGCACTCTTTTCTCGCTGTTCCGCGTATCGAAACTCGTGGTGTACCCCCCCCCCCCGCCTTGTCAGTTTGCCTTTATTTTATCAGTCTCTAACCCCATAGATATAATAAAGTATTGATATAATATTATGTCATACCACGAAACATACCCATTTAGATTTTCAGCTTGTTTGACAGGGAGTACATCTGAATATACATATATTTATATATATATATATATATATATATATATATATATATATATATATATATATATATATATATATATATATATATATATATATATATATATATATATATATATATATACATATATATTTCACATATATATATATATATATACATATATATTTCACACTAATTTTACTGTCCACCATTATAAAGTAGCATATCCTCTAGCCCATCACTGCCAACTACCTCATACATTTAATATATGGCAATTCATTTGCTCTTTCGAGCTGCTCATTTTAACTGAGACGTACTTTTGATCAATTATTTTTCTAGGAAACTTTAGGAAATGTAAGAAATTTTATCGTACAGGATTAAAAAAATTCTCCTTAGCTATTATATCCCTTTTCTCATCTTTTGTTTAACTGCAATTTTTTAATAACGTATATTACGCCTAGTTTTCTTAAGTAATCATCAAGTTATCTTAATATTCGTCACCTTCTATTATCTTAATTTTTTAATAATGTAAACGACCGAGTTACTCGGCATTTTTGTCAGCACACGCTAATATTCTTTTTGCGTTAGTTCATTAGCAAGGCGCTGCAGACCGCTTTAGAAGTGAAGATGAGTTAATGCAGATTTTTTAACTCTGGCAGCGCATAATTTCATTATAATCGTCTGATAACAAAAAAGCAACCTTTTTTCTAGCTTTTTGTAGAAGTGATTAATCACTATGAAGTGGCAACCAGTATATGGTTATAATCTGAAATTAATTTTCAATTTGATAATAAAATTCAAACTAAATATCACAATTAAATTCATTGTAAAAACTGATTATAATCAACTTATTCTAAAATTTATAAGTGGAACTACTTATTTTCAATTGCAAACAAAGCGAACACAAAATATCCCATATATATATATACGTGTGAATTTAGGCAGTATATTTTCATTATAGAATGTTTTATCAGAAGCGACCGCTAGTTTCGAATTAATAATTCTTTTTTCAATCTTCTCGACTTGTCTTATATTCGCCTTTTCTTTTTGTTTAACCTGTGGATAAGCGTACCTAAGTCCATCGGAGACTGATGTTTGTTAATTTGCAAAGTCTAGAAGTAAATTAATGTAATTTAGCACTTTTTTTAATTTAACTGTCGCGTTTTGATACATCAAGTACCATCTTCAGAGTTACAATAGGGAATTATTACAAAGTATTCAGTTTATATATGTTAAAATGATAAAAGGGCGGAGAAATAGGTAGCCAGAGAGGTGGAATTAAGCTGCTTGCAAGAGGGGATTACTGGCAAGGGGCAGCCCTGATTACACTGGTCCCTCTGTTCATTTTTCTTGTGCGGGGCATGATTTTATTGGAGTTAGACTGTATGTTTAAATTCGGTTGCTTCTATTGGATTGATATAGCTCCAAGGAAGAGCAGTTGGCGCCTGTTGGGAGCTTAGTCTAATATTTTGGTGTTTTCTTCTATCATTTTTAGGTTGAAGCATGTTCTGTGTATTTCCTGTATATGTTTTTTAGGTGCACCATTGTTCAGATGGTATGAGAATCTTCTTAAGTGAGTGATTTCGGTCATGCCGATATACGAATTATGTGAGAACTCCCAGTCTCTTACTTTACATGTGTACTCATATATCAGATGTGTCCTTTGTTTCGGTTGTAGTGGGGGTTTGGGGTTATTTTTTATGAAGAGGGTTGAAGTACATCTATTTTGATAGTAGATGATTAGCGCTATCTTTTTCTCTGTCTTTATGGGTTTTCTTCATCGGTCAATAATGTCCTTGATGGCTCTTTCATCTGCTTGGTGTTCTATGTTCATAGTAATCTTGTAAAACAGTTTTATAATATCCTCATTATCCGTATTCCTGTCATTCCACGGATCTGAGAGGTACAATGTGTCTATTTTGATTCTTATGGCTATTTGTATTTCCTTATTGGAGAATCAGTTATTTAAGAGTATCTGAGTGGTTCTCTCGAGTTCGTTGTATGTTTCCTTCCATGTGGTGTAGTGAGTAAAAGAATGATTGATGTACGATGATTTTACGCTTGTTCGGTAGCACTTAAGACATTCGCTTTCCACATTCATGAAAAATCCTGGTTGGTGGGTTTACCATAAACTTCAGTTGTTATTGTTTCATTGATATTGGTAGTGAGGGTTTCTAAGAATGGTAATTGGTTGTTCTGGCTTTCTTCGATGTTATAATTCAGGGAAGAACATTCTTTAAAGGCTTTTTCCAGATTATTTATTTCGTCTTGTGTTTATGTTAATGTAGATGTCGTCTATGTTTGGGGCATGGGTACTCTTGAGAAGACCTTCTTTTCAACCACCCCCATATAGCAGTTTGCAAAGAGAACACCTAAGGTAGAACCCATGGCGACTCCATCGACCTCGCGGTACATGCTTTCATTGGGGCCAAAGAAGGGTGTTCAGAGGTGCAAATTTGTAAGAGTCTCTTCATGCGGTCCTTCGTATTCCAATTGGTGGGCGGTCATTTTGGTCATAGATGATTTCTAATATTATTCCTATTGTTTCGGTGACTGATACATTGGTAAATAGTGATTCTACGTCCATGGAAGCTATTATTTTCTTAGGGTTAGTGGCTCGGATGATATCGATGAAATCAGCCGAGCATTTGAGGCTGTATTTGTTGGGTACGTATGAAGTTAATATTTTGTTTAGGAATTTTCTGAGTTCGTACGTAGGTGGTGTATTTGACTAATTATGGTCCTTAGCGGGTTTCCAACATTGTGGGTTTTCATGGTCCCATAAGCGTATCCTGGGCTGTAGTCGCCTATTATTTTATTCATTTGTATGTTTCCGGGTTGTTTGTGGATCCGTTCAATGATTTGGTTTACCTTCTTCTTAATCTGGTCGGTGGTGTTATTCGAAATTTTCGGAATTCGCTTTAGTTATAGGATAGTGTTCATCTTTAATTAGGTGAAAAATATACCTGCTTTATCTGCCTTATTGATGGTGAAGTCTCTGTTATTTTTGAGCTGTTTTACAGCCTTTTTTGGCGCGGTGTCAGGACTATCGACGTAACGTGTCCTCTGCTTTTTTCGGCATCTGCAAGGAGTTCTGCTGTGAGCGTGAGACTGGTAATGATTTTTTTTATCATTTTCTAATTTGTGTATGTCGTCAAAAAACATTTCTATTTGAAGTCGGTTTTGTTGCTTTCTCGGCTTGCTGATATAGTGACAATTAGTTTCGAGATTGGGGAGTTATTCTTGTTCCTGGGTTAAAAGGTAATTTGATAGGTTGATATATGCCTTAGTGGATTCTGTAACCTTAAGTAGGCTTCCACTTATATCCGCTAGTTTGTTTAGGGTTCTGGTGTGTGAGGTTTCTTCATGATGCTCTAGGATGTGAGTGAGTTACTGTTCAATATATATATAGTAGAAGAGAAGAGAAATTTGACATAAATGAAAAATGAGACAATAAAAAGGTGTTTGTTTGTTTGTTTTGGGGCAAAACACAGGGACATTGGAAGAGAAAAGGACCAAGGAGAGCAAAGACGTCACAATGAAAGCAAGCCTTAAAATATAGAAATAACGCCATGGGAAAAAGTTTTAAATACCCTCTAAGGGAAATGAAACAGGATTTTCTAATTAAAGTCCAGATGTTCTACGATTAAGCTACCAGGCACAAGAGCTCAAACCCACCCAAAGCATCACCTTATCAAACCCAGTATTCCCTCAAGTCAAATTCAATGGATTTTTTTACCATAACCTTATACTCGCTCGCAATTTAAAAGCTCATTATCCATGTCGCATACAAAGAAAAAGAAAATAAAAGTTCTCTAGGTGGTAACAACTACCACAGGGCTTTCGCTAGATTTAACTTCGGAATTTAAAAAATTTCTTAAGGTCAAAGAAAGGTGCAGAGACCTTGCATTGCAGACTATATAATAATACATCACTAGAAAATAGATAGTTGACGTAAATGATTAATGAGACATGAGACCGGATTTTTTTAATGCAAGAAAAAACACATTAGAAGACACAAGGACTAAGGAGAGCAAAAGACGGCAAAGTGAAAAGAAATCCTTACTGCCAAGATAGAAGTATCGCCAGGGAAAAAGGTTTGAATTATTGTAGCCGTGAATCGAACCAGAGTCTGATGATTGCTGGTAGGATTTTTTTACCAATAAACTACCAGGCACAATGACTAAAACCCACCAAAAGCTTCACCCTATCAAACCCAGTATCACTCTGTTCTAAGAACCTCCTAAGAATTTTTATACCATATCTTCATACCCACCCAAAATTGAAGGTCTTTCTATCTTTGTCACTTTCTTTGGAATACAAAGCTACAAATTTCAATGAAATTATAAGAATTTATTTTGGGGGAGGCCCTAGAAGAGCACTGCATAAAAACATTGAAAATGTTTTAAATGTTTTGGATCCTAAGCTGATAATTTAGAATTGAGGGGGTTTTCCCGCTTACGATATGGTTTCACAATTCTCCTCTAAAATGGTATTTTGCACTATATACCATGTGAAGGCTCTTCCCCTCCCGCCTCTGGCTCTGACATGGTATCGAATATTCACTTTAAAATTATTGGTCATAGAGTCCTTCCTAGCATGAGTCAAATCTTTAACCACTCTCTCTCTCATAACTCCATTCCCCATGTTTGCAAATCTGCTCGCATATTCCAATCTTCAAGGAAAATACAGTACACCTCTAACTTGCTCCAAATGATACTGCACTTTTTTGTAACACTGACCTTCCCCACGTACAACACTGAAAATCATGAAACGCATATTCCACAAAGAAATTACCCTCATATTTCAATAGATTTCACTGTACACGGATTCCATTCTTTACCCTCATTCAGCTAATACAAGAAGGGCTCTAAATTTCAACCAAATATCTCTGTACTGACATAAGTGGACACCAGACTTGACACCAACAACAATTATATGGATGTGAAATTTCTCGAGGACCGAAAAGCATAATTAATCCACCACATCAATCTATCTTAAAACACTTTCCATGTAAAAAGGAGCCATGAACTCATCTGCTCACTCCATCATCTACTCAAACATTTTCTCGTTGTCATCATATGTTCTTGAAATTCAAACATCACACTCTGAATTTGTAAACAAAAATGAGCAATCTCGCATAATTCCCACAATACACTTTCAAGATCATGTTACTCTGTTTATATTTTACAAACTTGAGTCAACAACACTGCTCGGGGTAAAATTAGACTAACCTTTCGAAATTCCATAAAACAAAACAAAGCTGACATAAAATGAACACACCCAGAACACTTACAGCAACCAAATTCGGGCAATCCAAGGAATCTAACATACACAGCTACAATCAGTAAGTATATACAACACATTACAAAGAATCAAAACCAAACAACTTTTACAAGGCGCAATTTTTACCTAGTACAGTAAATCCAACCCACCCATGTAGAAACGTACAAGAACCATTCCATCCTTTACGAGACATTACCAAAAGGGATCCCCCATCTCCAACCTACGAAATCATAGACATACACAACTCATCAAACCATCAAATCTCTTGGTTTGAATCATATCAATGCCATTCTACTAGAAAAAACATATTTCCCCCATCGGTAACTAGCCTCTCTAGCATGTCTCCGTTGCAGTTACTATTCAAAGATAAACACATAAATACAGCATCAGAAACTAGACACAGCTCAAAATATTTTCCTAATGGTATTAACAAAATATATTCGTAGGTACACAGAATACTAAATAAGGTATATCTCGTTTGACTTATACTAAATGGAACAAGTTGAGAAGCCATATCGACTACTATATATATTTTAGTCTTAAGCGTTTTAATAAAGGTATGTTCTGTATTTAATCTTGATTATACCAATTCTGTCACATTTATGAAAGAATAAACTGAAATATTTTTATTTTATAATTATTCCAGAGCGCAAAACTCACTAAGCTTTTCTTCTAAGAACTTGGCCTGATGTACTCAACATAGAGCAAGCCAGCTGGGAACGAAGGATGCAAATGCGCGAAATTAATTAAGTGGCTGCGAGGGTTGAGCATCTTAACTGCATAAAATGTAAAGGTACTCTATAATTGTTTTATTTAAATGAGCATAAAACAGCAGATATACAACAATACAATGAACAATAATATTTTTTTTATTTACTGAGGACAGAACTATGGTTACCCGTTTAAAAATAAAAACCATTCTTTGATATCTTGGTATAAACAATACATACTTCGAGTGAAGTGGCATTTCTTATCGAGCATTAAAACCATCCCTAAAAAAAGAGCATGGATAAGTGATGAATTAAACGAACTTATAATTTAGATATACAAAGGATATACTAATAAAAATCTATTTCCAAACCAGAATAACCTTACAATTTTAAGAAGATTAAAGAAATCCTTTGAAGCATTCTTAAATACAAACAAAAGAGATACACCAAGAAGAAAGAGAGACAATACACTATCCAGATGTATAGAAATTTATAAAAAATTTTGTTAATCATTAATATTGTGTGGAAAGGAGCAAACGTTGAAATTATTAGAGTGAGAGAGAATAAAAGGAGGATATGTAAAGACAAATGGAAAAGATCTAACTTGATTACATGCTGTTAAATTAAAAAAGGTTCATAAAAGATATTCCAAAGATTCAGCTTTGTTTGCGTTGTGATTAATCAAAGAATGATCCAAAGCCCTATTTAAATAAGATAAAACGACCGAGAGGCGATTTTGTGAGGATTAAAAAAAGAGAGGAATGAATATTCCAAATTATTGGGATGAATTCATTCAATTTTGAAAGTAATTTAGTGAGAGACAAAACGAAACAGGATCAGAGGAAGTATTCGTAACATCCGAAATGAAAAGATGGGCGTAAAGCATTGCCAGAGCAAACCACGAATTAAGGTTGGAAAAGACCTAACACATTTGACAACCCATCTATATGAGTTAATGCAATGCAATTGTAATTTGAGAAAAATAGGTAATTACAATAGCTGACCCTGAGTCACTCACATGAGATGAGATGCAGTGGTGATACGAATTCGACACCGGGGCTATAACGATACAGCCAGGATATGCATTGCTTTTAGCTCCTAGACTCATGGGTAAAGTCTGAGTAACTTTGATTCATAGGTACTCCAAATGGTCGAAATTTTTGAACCCCAGGGACGCTACTCTTGTGCAACAATTAAATACTTCCTTAAAGGAACACCTTTTTTATGTGCATAAGTTATGTAAAATTTTAATATAAATATTATTTTGTGCAATAATTTACAATTTTAAACGTAATAAGAATGTCTTACCCAAATGGGGCATCCTGTATATTTAAGATAACCTACAAGTCGTTTTGTAATTTTCGATAAACCACTAAAGTATAAAATAATTATAGTTAAATGACATAACTATCGTTATTGGACTGGAAAAATGTCCATTTTTCATCTATTAGTCTATATAAGATTAACAAATGGAATAGCTTAACGGGAAATCATATATTTTTGCGACAAACTTTATTGAACCCCAATAAATTTATTTTAAAATAGTGATTGTTTAGGTAAATTAGACGTAATAATGGATAAACAAGGTCTGCTGACCTAAAGTCGCGTGCTCTCACCTATTTTGATTTATGGCCTTACGACTTTCAAAACTTTCAATAATTCCCTAACTAACCTCAGAAGGACTTTGGCAATTATATCATTCGAAAAATAGAATGCATGTAAAAAAAAAAAAGGTTTACAATTTCGTTAAAATCACCCGATTAGTTATGATGTTATTGCCAAATTAAATAATCTCAGAGCTAATCTTAGAAGTAATCTAGCAGTTATATTATTTGATAGAGTGTAAAACAACATAAAGGTTTCAAATTTTGTTAGAATCTGACGAATAGTTATGAGGTTATAGCCGAATAATTCTCTGGCTAAACTTGGGAGGACTTTAACAATTATATCATTGTAACCGGAATGTAAACAAATATAAAGGATTCTAATTCCGTTAGAATCACTCGAAAAGTTCAATGTTATGCCAAAACAAAATAATTCCCTGGCTAAGCTTGTGAGAACCTTAGCAATTATATCATTCAAAGGAAAATGAAAAACAACATAAGGAATACAAATCACGTTAGAATCGGCCCAATAGTTCCAATGTTATTACCAAAAAAATAAAAATCAAACCGGTACCAAATGACCGACCGACATAATGATTTGCACAGTCGTCCGTGACTAAAAACATGGTTTGCTGACCAAAGGTCGCGTGCTCTCACTTATTTTGATTTATGACTTTACGAACTACAAAACTTTCAATAATTTCCGGACTAACCTTGGAAGCACATTGGCAAATATATTATTTGAAAGACAATACAATACAAAACAATATAAGGGTTTTCTGGTTCCGTTAGAATCAGCCGAATAGTTATGATGTTATTACAAAATAATTCCCCAGTTATCCTTGGTAAGACTTTGGCAATTATACTATTCGAAATTTATATTTTTCTTTCCCTTGTTTAATTTTCCCTTGCCCCGGAATATGTAAACAAACAGGAAACGCTTGGAATACCGTAAATAAAACCTTAGCTCAAATTTTGGGCAGGTATAAAAATGTGAAGAATATGATTGAAACTCATTTATTTCATACTTGACATAATACGAATAAAGATGTTTGCGTATATTTTATCAATAATTAATATTTGCTGTAAGTGGTTGGGGCAACCTTCCGCCATTCAATATGCGATACTAACGTTTATTCCTATTTTTTCAAAGATTATATTATTTACTTACAAGTGGTAACTTTTGTAAAAGGTGTTTCAGAAGAAACGGATTTATGGAGATCAAAGAGCTCACATTTTTTCATTGTCCAGAGAGGGATTATCTAAACTTAAAATTGCAAGAAAATTGAAATGCTCGTGAAAGGGTGGCTAAACATCCATTTAAAAGTTACAATAAAACCAATTCTTTCAAAAAACGTGATAGCCAAGGTCGGAAAAAAGTGTACAAGTTCGACGAGAGAGAGGTTGAACAGGAAATCTCTAGCCGTAGGAAAAAAACCCCTTCCGATGTTCGTGCTAAATTTTAAGCAACACCAAACAGCGTGCTATCAAGAAGCACCTTGAAAAGAAGGATATTAGAAGCTTAGCTCAAAGGATGTAAGGCTAGAGATAAACCGTAGTTGTCCTAAGTAAACACGAAGAAGCGATTGTCTTGGGCAAAAGAGAATGAAAATTAAACTGATAATGATTGGGTTAAAGTTGGAGGGCTGATAAAAGCAAATTTGAGGTAGGTTCTACACATTACTTTCCACCAATATTTTACCTGTCTATACATCTTTATTGGATACAAAAAAATTTTATTGTATGTATACTAAATACGATTAGTAAAATTTGCATTTCTCGTCAGATCTTTGTAACACCTTGAGCTGTTTATTGAAGAGTAGGGGTATCGGAATGGCTCCCTCAATCTCCAGACTTCAACCTCATTGAACAGTTTTGGTCACACTTGGGCACAAGAGTGAGAGTTCACATATGTTTCTCAAAAAACTAGTGACTTAACAGCCACAATTACTGAAAAGTGGCAGAAATTTGAGCCAATCATCAGTGTCGAGGTATGCTTGTGTAGACTAGCTCGGTGCACAGAGTCATACACAAGCATGGGCAGAAAGCCGACCAAAGGCCGCTTTAGATATGTTCTGGACGATAAGTAGAGAGTGCGATTAACGGTTGACGGGATTTTAACTAATGGCTTGCAAAGTTGCAGTTCAAAGGATATATAAAATTAAGACCCCCAAATATAATTTTAATATATATGATAAATGGGTCAATTTATATATATAATAAGGCAAAGCAAATTATTAATAAAGGTAGTTAAATGAATTATGTTGTTTTATAATATGACAGAGGATAAAATTAAAATTAACTCGAACAAGAGGGATTAATTACAATTTAGCGCAAAGTCAAATCGAAAGGTGAATACGAGGGATGATTAACGAGGTAATTTTGGAATGACAATACAAGTTCGCTTTACCTTCAAGTGCGGGTGAATTAGAGAGAAGGTATGGGGGGGGCGACTACGCCTCAGGTCTTCAAGAAGATACCTCGGGGAGTCCTGACGAGGAGGACTCGAAGATAGGGGTTTGATTAATACGTGATGTAGAATGAGTTTTTCTCTGCTCCAGAGAGACGTAATCTCAACCCGAGACGATTCTGCAGATCGGCAGGGAGTCTCAGTCTTGAAAGAACGGGAATCTTGAAGCGGTGGCGAAGGTGAGAGGGCCGCACAACTCTCTGGGAAGAAGGAGGCTCGATATCTTTCTTCTTAACAGGGGGCAAAGCTGAACGGAGGTATATCTGCTGGTGAGATCTTCAACGAGGTACAACTCGAACACCGGTTACAGGGTTTCACAGGAAACTTACCGGCATTCTGAACGGAGAGAAGGGTGGGCTTTCAATCTCCTCGAGAAATGGCAAGTTTCGGGGTAAATAGCAGGCGGCTGGTCCGATAGATAGCCTCAGGGCCTGGCCCTCACTAGATAAATGTCAGCGCTAGTATAAGAAAACATACTTCGTGATAACAAGTTGGTCTAGACGATGAAACTTGCCTCGTGATATAGAAGTAGGTTTAATGTGGCTGCCCTCGCGGGGCACGAGGTAGGCCTGGAAAGTCTGGGGTAGAATTAGGATGATGGCACACATTGTCTTGGAAGGATAGGGGGAGAGATTAGTCGCGTCGGAAAGCAAATGCAGCTGCGTCGGGTGAATTCATCTTGAACTTTCCAAACTTCTCACGGTAGTCGTACGTGTATAAGAAAGAAGGAGCTTAGAAGGAGTAATTCCGAGGGGGCTTCCTTTCGCGCTGGTGCTTCAAGGGTATCCCTTCACAAGCTGTGCAAACGCATAAAAGCGGTTATAAAATCAAAAGTAGGACATATCAAATATTAATTATTGATAGAATATAACGCCAAAATGTTTATCGTATTATATCAATTAACAAATAAATGAGTTTCAATCATATTCTTCCCTTTCTCATACACACTCCATCATTTTGGCCAAGGCTGTATGTAACTAAATATATACATATATTTAAAATATTACAAAGGAAAATAACACAACTATTGTATATTTTAGTAAATTGTATTTATTTATATATTGTGAAGCACTTAATTCGGGGCCTATCTAGTATGATACTATATGTAAAATGTATAAACTGCTCTTTAGAAATGATATATGTTTATATACCATTCATTAATTACCTTCTTGCAGGTTCTTTCAGGCTCTATTGAATTGTGTGATTCAAATTTCAAATTAATAAAACCAACACCCATTTCAATTATGACTGGAAAATTTGAAGTAATCGAGTACCTGTGCAGAAGCATGAAAATAGCCCGTGATATTTTCGAAATGTTGAACTCCACTGTGAGCCATTCTATTCTTAAGCTTTCAAACTGCTTACAGAGTGAGGCCAATGGCATCTGCTTTCCAACCATACCAAAAAGAAGAGAGGTGAAAGGGTAAAGCTCTTGCTTCAATGGAGGGGAAATGCCTCGCAGAGTCCAATTCTAGGGATGCGTGAGAAGTTGTTCACTACTCAGGCCTCCCGTAACACACAGAATGTGAATAAAGCACAATGCCTCTTACTTACTACCGAGGGTTGATGCGATCGTGCGTGATTTTATCCTATCTCCACCAGCTACGGGACCATATGAGGGAGTATACTAAGCGTTAATAAAGCATACTACCACTTCGAAAGGCAAATTTATACAGCAGCTCCTGACGCAGGTGGAGCTTGCTAACAGAAAACCATCGGATATTCTTCGTGCAATGATGTCCCTCTCTGATTCACTAAAATCTTTCATCAACAACGATCTCCTATGGGAGCTATAGTATTTTTCAAGGTTCTATAAAAATAATTTGCTTGCTTATCTTAGTTTTCTTGAGAATTTGCTCAATTTCTTAAAAATATGCAGCGAATTCTGCTTTTAAATTAAATACGTCTACGAAGTACAATTTTATGCAATATATTTTCATAAGCAATATGTAAATATTGTAAAGGTGAATATGATAAATGAAATTTTCTCCATTTCCAAATAAATTTCGTAAAAACAATTATATGGCAAATACAATTGTAATTAATTTCGAGAAACTGATATCCAATCCAATAGTTACAGCATTGAATAATTAGAAAATAATGCATTGGAAGCTGTTAAATGAGTAAAAATTTGTCGTTTAAATCAATTTTTATCAAGTTATATAACCTAAAGGAGCGAAATCATTATTTCTAGGAACACAAGAAAATAATTGAATGGTTTTTCACCACTCTTCGGGTAAGAACATCGTGGATTAAAGCAGGTTTGTCTCTGTCATGATATTTTTAAAAGATCTCCAAATTAACATTCTATAACAAAATTTGTCAAAATATGTTACATCAACAATGAAGATCTATGAAATAGAAGGAAACTTTAAACTGATACATGAAGCTCAGTAGCGTGTCGAGAATTCATTGAACCTTGACAGCGATGATAATATTTATTCTTCGAGGTATGCTCTCAACAAATGTGTGACTTCTAAGAAGCAAAATGATGCCTTACGGCATCATTTAGTTCCTCTCAGACATTTTTCCTTGGAATAATATCTGAATACTGAGGTGGTCAGTCCGTCGCCGTTATATTGTTGTTCAAAAACACTATATTATGGATGCAGACTTGTGATATGGGGCATTTTCCTGCTGGAAAATCGCATTTTGGGCATTTCTGTACAGATCCTTGGCTGAAGGAGGCATTTAATCTCTCAGGACAGCTTTTTACTCAAATCCTGGTGCAATGAAAAAGGGTGAGATCACCTATCCTCGTAAGGGGCACGGCTATGTATTATTCTGGCCACCGTACTAACGGAACTAAGCCCCTCCATTCCCCCACTTTAGCAAATCATCCTTCCTTCGCTAACAGCAACTTTATTTTTTTATGTAATAGCTCTTATCATTCAGTTGTTACAGCGTGATACCCTGCATTGCTTATTACATTCGTTACTCCCGGCATGTTTAAAAGTTAGGGAACCCAATCAATTAGTCCCGTCTCAACCTTTCAATTTACTTTGCCACTCACCTCAACCTTCTGTATAGGGCTAAGGACTTGCCCAGTTACTTAATGCAGTTTCAGAAAAGTCTCTATGGTATCTCTATAAGCAAGTTTCTTTTATGCCCACCGATCGAAATAGACGACGAAAAATGCAACCAGTATTCCAATAAGCACATTCAACCTCTAAAGTAAGGATTGAGAGAGTAATTTGGGCTCCAGAGATCTTTTCTAGTTTACTTCTTCTTTTTTTTTATTATCTTCGGGCTCTTGGGATATGGGGAGGCCGAGAGAAAGAAGATATAAGGAGGGACGAGATATACATTGGTAAGGATAATGTAAGCGATCATGGCCCTTGGTCGTACAACAATAATTATGTCCAGGTCTTATTTCAATACGGAATTATTCAGAGGGCAATGAATGTTTTAGTTAATATTCAACAATTATCACAACTTAATTGCCGCAAACGCGTGGCCAGCAATCAGAGACTACAGGAATTACCTTATGCGACGTCTACTCTTAGCATAATACTTATTTACCCTGGCCAATGCTTTACTATTTATACAGAGCCGCTGGAAGTGGATGTTACCGTGGCGCCTGAATTTGATTTTATACTTTCTATCTAGAGGCGCTGGGAGTGAATTTAGACCTTGAAACCAGCTTGCAGAACCGCTCCTTGTTACAGTTAGGCTCTCTCTAGGACGTGTTATCAAACGGAAATTCCCTCAAAGGAAGCTGATTACGGGTTCTTTTCCGTCTTACCTCTCTCTCTCTGACACTTACCCTGAATGAAATATTAACCGATGCTTTATTTTGTATTATTTATTTTTATCTAAAACATAAAAAAATAACTTGATTCTACACAACAAATGCTATAGGTGTGTTTGAATGAATAATGGTAATTTCTTTTTTCTTCCTTTACAGGCTTTGTTGCTTTTCTCTTTTTGCTTGTTTCATACATGTTATAAAATTGAAAGTGATAAAAACCAAATATTACTAACAAGAATCATTTGCGGTTTATTCTCATTATTCTATCTTCCTTATGTTCTTCTATTTTAACGATCATTGAATCCTTAATCTTTCTGTATTTTGTCACCTTTTTTCCTTCTTTTCAATATTTTATAATATTCATAATATTAATTTTCTCCTCCTTTGGAATTATGGTGAATGACGTGAAATAATCTTTTATTAAAAATAAAATGTTTACCCACTTTAGCCAATTTCAGAACATATGCAATGTGAAAGTAACATTAATGTGATTATTTTATATAACATACAATGTTTAGGTTAAAGGGATAAGATAATTCATGTTTATCAAATATTTCGATCACTCTTTGCAAAATAAATGAGCATTAAATTCATAAATAAGCCCATATTTGCTAAATCGAGGATTCTCTGCTCCAATTTTACAAGCGATTTAATTTTAAAATTTGGTACTTTAATTCTTTTTTTTTTTTCGATTTTGGGGCCTTTTCCAGAATTTGCTTCTTCAACTGAAATATTGTTTCTTTTCCAAAATTGCTTGGGAAAAATGGGTAGGGAAAGCACCCAACAAACACTTAATATATTGAGAGAAACAGAGAAATAAAGAATTTATAATTGTTATATTGAAACCATAATTGTCATATTTACTGCTTATTTACCTATGTATTGTACAAATAAATAAATTGTCTTATAGACTGAATCTAATTTAATTTTATGAATTATTTTATCATAAAAGCAAACAAAAGTTAAAAAAAGCCTTTAATTCGTAAATGCACTATTTCTGTGTAAATCATTAGTATTTTTATTTACTTCTTTACATAATATTAGATAACGCAAAGAATTTTAGCAAATTTAATTTCTATTTAATTTTCACTGCATCCAATTTGAATATTTAACGTGTTTACAGAGATATTTCATCATCCAATTTTTTCTTTCATCTTTCTTCTAATTTTGCACAAATTAATTTCCACTCTGGTAGATTGATATTACTGATACATACAGTGGTCTCTGAGCAAACTTAATATTTATTCATTTTTGGGGGGGTATATTATATACGAGACAAGTATATATAATTCTCGTTTAGTTTGAATTGAAATTGAAAGGGAATTTTATATTATTGATAAAATTTGGTATTAAATTGATTATATTTTAAGTGTCTATGTATATTTTACTTGATTTAATGATTCTTATCAATTTATTTAATTTTCACTATATGCATCACTTCTTTGTTGATTGGTTTATTGAACAATTTCCGTCTATTAGCGAGTCAATCTGCCCGCAAAATTTGCAATCATTTTTTCCGACCTCTCCGGGGCCAGAATCCAGTTTCATATTATCCAGAAAGAAGTTCTTCCCTCAGGTTATTTGAGGCTTTAAACCACTCAACTCGCATTTGATTTTCATTACAAAACTTCACCGGTGATACCCTAAAAAATTTAGGAATGAACAAAAAGTACATATATTAGACGTCGGATGTAGGTGAAACCTTAGTGTCCTTCTTTGAATGGTGTTAGGTTCTTTTTAAAAGTGTTAAGTGGGAAATAGTTTGGGTGATTTACCCAAATGCCTCCTAAGAATGGCACCCCAAACAAAAGACTTCAGCGTATAACTTGGCGAAACAATGTTCGCCCCCTGGTTCCTGCGCTCCCAAAGGGTCCCCTTTTCATGGGCCAGGGAGGTCACTTCCTCGTAGGGATCAGAGTGAATAATCTGATCTTAATTAAGACCACGGAGCTTCGCCGTCGCGTGCTTAAATCCATTGGTTAGAGAGGTGAGGGGCCAACCCTGTAGCAGTAATCTTCCCAAACCCCAGGAATTTTTCCTAGAAGCCTGATAGACGAGTCCAAACGCAAGCACTGCGGCGTCCCTCTCGCTTTCCAACCCGAGTTATCCCTCGACATAAGTACTCGAGAAAACACAAGTCGTATCTGAGTATAACCTCGTGGTCGCACATCCCCTGGTTCGTATTAACACCCCCAATAGACCAGCAGAGCTCCCGAGCCGTCCTAATTTTTAAGGGCGATGACGTCACGATGACGCCACTGACCAATGTAACGACTTATCTTGAGTCAATAGTCCCTACGTCCTCGAGGACTATAAAATGACGCGCTCGGGGGTTGCCTAAAGTTTCGAAAGAAGTGAAGTACGGAAATGGCAATCAATGTCATTACGGAAAAGCTTACCCAACCCAAACGGGACATGAGTTATGTGGATATTGTTTGTCAGGATGTATCAAAGGCATTTGATAAGGTGTGGCAGCGGGGCGGGACACTTAGTATAAGATCTTACGGCTGGGTCTAAGTGAAAACTTGGAAAGAACTCTCTGTGACTACGTCATGGAGAGAGCGGTGTATGTCAGTCTCGGGTGCAGGGACTGACCAAAGTTTCCGCTCACTGTGGGCCTCCCGCATAGGGGTTGTCTGCCCATCACCCTTTACTCGATATACACCGCGGATGTCCCAGCCCCTGTGTACCCCTCTTCCCTCAATTTTGAATACGCCGTTGATTTCAGCCAGATAATCATATCTCCATGGAGGAATGCACCGTAGCAAGCTCGCATGACAGCGATAGAAATCGCGAGCTTGAACAACTACGAGGCTCAATGGAAAATCAGAACAAACTAAGAGAAGTTCAAGGTGGTCCCCATTGGATGCACCCTAAGAGCAGACGTGCGTGTAGTGGATACGCGATAGAAATAGAAATCGCGAACTTGAACAACTACGAGGCTCAATGGAAAATCAGAACAAACTAAGAGAAGTTCAAAGTGGTCCCCGTTGGATGCACCCTAAGAGCAGACGTGCGTGTGGTGGATACGCGATATCCCTACACCAATGAATGTCAATGAAATCGGTATGAAAATCACCTCTACCTGGTACAAGAAGCACGCCGAAGAAAGAATTTCTCGAGCATCGGCCGCTGTCAGAACTCTATATTCATTTAGAAATCTACGTGAAAGCAAGAAGAAGAAGATCTACAATGCTTTTGTAAGATCTACGTTGCTTTACCCCGCCTCCACCCTCTCTTGTGTCTCAAAAAGACAAAAGAGGCGACTTCAAGTAAGGCAAAATAAATGCATGTACCTAATCACAGGTACACGCGAGCAAGAAGACCTGCACAGAGAGGCGGGGATAATTCCCATTAACAAAGTCATCGAAGAACGAACCCGGAAAATGCAGAATCTGGTCAATCGGTAACTGAGTAAAGTAATTACTCAGATGATTAACCAGAACAGAAGAGCAGACTGTCACGCCAGATTTCCGAGCTCCGCCAACCGAGTAGCTGGCGGGGACGAAGTTTCGTTCTACGCATGATAAGATGTGTAACCTAAGAAGACAACCAAACTAAAGAAAAATTCACAACTATGACAAACTCACCGAAGAAGACAACTGTAAACCAAAATAGAGAAAAACCCCGATTACGACGAGAACCCTACCGACAATGAAAAAACAAAAAAAAATGAAACACACACGCATACAAAGAATACCAAAACATTAAGCACGCACTTAAAAGTATAAAAAAACATAAACAAATAAGCAATGCAAATCACACATAAAACTAAAGTTATTAATACAAATAGCTTAAACGCCATAAATAATTATGAAAGTCAACAGAAACAAAATCGAATACACGCTACAAAAAAAATAATAAAATTGATAGGCCTGATCACCAGGCTGTAGCATCTCTTTGCACTCTACCACACTTTTTTCTCTTTTCTCCGCTTGTCTATTTTTTCTATCTGTCCACACACACTATCGTCTTCCCCTACATGCACCCACTTTAACTTATTCATAATCATAATCATGCCTAAATGGACACAATGAAAAACTGCTCGACGGAATCAACAAAGGCAAATACAAATGGACATACGAAGGACCATGGTCCCCGAAGGAAATAGGTGGACTATTGATGGAGCGTGCGATTTCCATCCCGAACTAGTGCTTACACACCATCGATTCATCTGTCTTTAAGGAAATGGAGAATGGCCACAATACTTTGGAGTATTACTTAACCTTCAAAAAAGCAAATAGTGTTAGCAATAAGTGAACAGATATATAAGTGAACAAATCAAAGTGATTAAAACAAGTTGTCAAAAGTGCGAACAATTGAACAAATTAAAGCGTCTAGAATAAGCAATCTAAAGTGCGAAAAGGGAATGAATAGAGTGAATAATAATTAAAATGGTCTAATAGTATAAAATATAAAATAATAAACTAACGATTAAGCTAAACGAGAATATTAAGTTTAATTAATTAATTAGTAAAAAGTGATGAAATTGTGTGGTAGGTTTATAAAGGTGTGAAAATGGTTTCTAGTTTGCCCTTGTGTTAGGACATCACTAGCATTCTTCTCATTTTTCTATTTAGTAATAAAATTTTCCTCAATCATTAATGGTGTTGACTGTCTTTAACAGCCAGTTTCCTTCATTATTATATATATTTTTCTCTATTATTTTCAATTTATTCTACCGTCGTAGCATTCAAGCCTTTCAAAGTTATCTAATATGCTGAATATCTCTATTTAAATTTTGTTGAGCTGTAAATTTATCACTTTCATTTGGGCACTTCGCCTCTTTTTGTTGATTTGAATTATGTTGATTAATTTTATTTGATTGAGATTTGGGCACTTCGCTTCTTTTTATTCTAAAGTTTTAGTTAATTTTTTAATTTTTTTAACTTGGGGGAATTCTTTAATATGGGCACTTTGCCTTTTTTTTATTCAAAATTTATTAAGTTTAAATTATAATAATTAGGGCACTTAGCCTCTTTTTATTAAAATAATTTCTTCTTTTGTTTGTTTTCTTGTTACGAGTCGGGTTTAGTATGGTAACAGTAATTTGATTTTGTGTACTCTTTAGTATACGTTGGTAGTACTTCCTCTCTTGCGCAGGATCTACTGCTTGGGAACAGAGCCGTTCTACCAATTGCGCGTCTTCTATTTCTACGTATGTTCAGGTTGAAGTTTATAGTCGGAAGGTATCTCTTGGTCTATTTTATCCCATGTCTTTCTCCCTAGCCTTTGGATCTCCGTATTGACCAACTTTAGTCCGATTCTTTGGTGTAGAATCGATTGCTGAATACGGTCGATCCGTTGCGTGCCTGTAATCAGCAGATCGGCTTTATTCTATACCCTCTGCATCATTCTGTGAGATGTACAGCTTGCCATCTGCGTGATCACGGCCGGGTACACTAGGACTGCGCGTACCAAGGCCATGTACAGCTTTTTCTTGTTTGGCACGCTGAGCCTTCGGAAACAGTAAAGTTTCCTTAGCTCTCTTTTGGCTAGGGATACTCTGGTATTTATGTGAGCCTTTATATCCAGATTTATACAGTTGTAAGCCCAGGACTTTTCCCTCGTGGGAGTACGAATAGAGTTCTTTGTTGACGAGGACGTCGTCTACTTTCCGGCAGTTCATTGGAATTATGGTGAACTTCTGGCGGTTGGTCTTAATTCATCACTTCTTCTCATAACGGTTGATATTGTCGATTTCGACAGCTGTCTCCCTCGCCTGACTACCAGAGTTCCTGAATGGACTCAGGACGATTTGGGTGATTTCATCTGCGTATTGCCGAGACATCGAATCGTACTCCACTGGAGCAGGCAGGTAAATTATGTACACTAGGTACAGCAAAGGGCTGAGACAGCTGCCTTGTGGAACTCCGGCCTCGAGTTCGAATTCGGGTCCCCTGCAGCCCTTGATTGCAATTTCGGCTCTCCTATCCGAGACATAATTGCAAAGAACCCTTTCCAGGACTGGGTTAAGCTGGAGGTTGAGGATCTTGAACTGTAGCCCTCTCAGCCAAATCGTATGGAAGGCCTTCTTTACATCTCGCAGCACCACGTCTATGTACCTCCTCTCATCTGAGCTTTACTGCAAGCGAGTTTTTCCGCTAGGAGGGAGAGGGCTTTTTCCGTTCCTCGTCCCTTGCGGAACCCGTGCTGCTGAGGGTTGTGAGTTCTTAGCTCAGCTCGTTGTTCTTGAAGCCTGTCAGCTAGGAGTTTCTCGTAGACTTTCGCCCAGATCTCCAGCAGGGCGAGCGGCCTGTAATTTACCAGTTGATCAGCGGGTTCACCTCCCTTTGGTATGAAGATCACCTTAGCAATCTTGAAACCATCCGGGAAGTAGCCCGTATTCAGGGAAGCGTTATAGATGTTTACGATTCCTTGAATGATCTGCTGTGGGTCATTAACCAAGTTGTTCCTGGTGATGCCCGTCCAGCCTGGTGCCTTTTGTCGGAAGGCTCTTAGAGTGGCCATGACCTCCTCTGGTGTTATGGGACAGCCGTGGTCCACCATCTCACTGCCTTAGTTGACTGGATGTTTTGGGTGCGTGCGGTGCAATACCTGATTTAGTTCTTGGATTAGTTGGCCTTCGAATTCCTGATCAAACTCGTCGTTTTCTTCAGGTGTAATCCTGAAAACGTTTTTCCATAAGTTCCTGAACCTGTCTTCCAGAACCGCCTGGTCCACTATATAGTTTCCGTTCTCCTTTATTCGAGCCTTTGGTCTTGCTGTAATTCCCTTTAAGTTCTTGACTTTGCGCCAGAACTTAACCAGGCTAAGTTCACTGTCGACTTTGGCTATCAAGTTGTTTCGGATTACTTCCAGTTGGAGGTTGATATCCTCTCTAAGCCCTGTGCTTAGGCGTCGAAAGAGCGAGCTTCTTTCCCGGTTGGGACCCTTCCCTCTTATTTCCTCGTACACTTTCCTGTAAACGCGAGCGATATCTCTCATCGTCTCTATCCATCTGGGCTGAGGAAGTGTTTTATACCCTGTTATGGGTATGCTCTCTTGGTCCGCATTTAGTATGGACGTTGTTATCATCTGCTGTTCCCTGTCTATCTCCTATAACGTAGCAGCGCTCAGGTTAACTGGCGCATATTGACTGAGTCGTCTTTTGTAACGATCATAGTTGGCCAGGGCGTAGTTTTTCCGGAGAGGGACTGGAAGCTGGATCGGAGCGAGAGATACTGTGGTGAGTATCGCTATGTGATCACTTGAGACTGTTGGGCCTGGATCACTATGGTAGTTGAATGGGAAGCCTTCACTTTTTAAGATTATATCAGGCTTAGTTGCTGATCTGGAAGTGATATAGGTCAAAAAGTCTGACCTATTCTTTGGATGTTTTTCCTTCTCATGATCAGTTCCAAGTTTCGGCTTCTATCGTTGGTACTACCATATCCCGCCGCACGGCATCTGGCATAGAGGTCTCTCCCTAAGAATGCCATTCTGCCATCCCCGAATAGTGTGTAGAAGTTCCTTAAACGGAGATAGGCTCCGCGAGGGGGCTAATAGTCTGCAGCTATCACGAGGTCTCCTACCAGTGTATGCAGCTCAATCACCACAAAGGACTCATCGAGTTTTGGTAGTTGTTTAAAGAAGATGTTTCTCTTGACAGCTATTGCAGCACCATCGAACCTTTCCTGGCAATTATTCTTCATGACTACTCTGTAGCCCGGTATTTTAATTCGACCAGCTGTGGTGTCGATACCGTGCTCCGTTATAAGAATAATGTCGGGATCATGCACTTGGAATATGTCTCCATATGCCGAGGCCTTCCCCTCCAATCCATTCACGTTGAGTGTCATAATCCTCATTCTGTTACTTACTCTCTCCATCTTCGATTGTTTAGTGTTTCTAGGTAAAGTTCTTCTTTCACCCAATTTTCTTTTTCCTGAACTCAACGTTCGAGATCTGCTCGCAGGTGCTGTGATGTAGGGTCACATCCTGTGTGAGCAGAGCCTCTTCAACGGATTCATGTTTGACTTCGTAGTCATACTCCCACTTGTATATTTTAGATTTTATACCTTGGATAATATTCCTGGCTTCCATTTTTTCGGGAAAGGGTAATTGATTGCAGGCGTAAATTTTAAAATTGATGTTGTTTGCCCACAATCTTTTATTTTTATTTTTATTTTCCTTGGTTTCCTGGAATGTATTGCTTTGGAGTTGGAGAAATCTCATGGTTTCGAGGAACTATTGGTGTCCGTAAAGTTCTTTTCCGACCTGGTTGCTTGTCTCTGTCTAGGCGCGGGAGTTTTGTTTCGACTGCTTGTTTCATTTCCTTTTTGTTCCCCACTTTATTGGTGTTGTCTTGCTCTGCTGGTTGTTGTTTTGGAACCATCTGTAGATGCAGTACATCCCCGGAAGGGGGGGTTGCCTGGGAACCACATTTGTTTCATCCCATTCTTGGATAGCATCTGGTTTAACTCTGTCGCGAACGTGCGCGTGCGAGTTAGGTTCATAAGGTGCGCGTGAAGGATGCACGTCATGATTTTTATAGTTTTTATTTTGTATTTTGAGGTATGTCATTTTGGTGTCTACCTCCGAGAGGGCTGCCTCTGCTGCTTGGGCGTAAGATGTGTTTGCCCTACGCGTTTCCTCACTTTTCTTGGCCTCCTGCTTATTCATCATTATCTCCTTTTTTGCCGGGCATGACATAGCCATAAACCTATGTCCCTGGCCACAGTTCACGCACTTCTCTGTGTAGCTTTTGCAGATCCGCCAATTGTGCCACTTCTCGCTGCATATAGAGCATGTCCCTTGAGGCTCTTTGCAGTTCTTGGTGGCGTGTGACTCCACCTTATATCATTTGAAGCCGAATTGGACAGAAGTATATTCTCCTTCTCTACTTGCTCCCCGCTAATTTTGGCATTGAACATAAGAAGGCCTTGTTCCTTTGCCTTTCGAGCCATGTTCGTCTCCACCCAAACCACCTTAATCACATGGGTGTACTCGCTACCATCTCTTCTGTTCTTAAATTTTATGACCTAGGCTACCTTGGCCCAGGCTTGCCGAAGCTTGATTTCAACACTAATTTCTTCCGCAGAGTGTTGGCCAATCCACGGATCGATTCCACGGAATACCACGCTCCTGTGGTCCAGGATCTGTGGTGGTACTGCTGGCTGCAGCCCAATGCCTCGTAGGACCCCACCTGCCTTCTCCTTCCTAATGTCCTCAATATCTGTCTCTTTTTCGCAGATCGTGATGTAACCCGAGGCTATGTCAAGCAGCCTCACCATGGTAATTCACAACTTTCCATACACAGCCTCGAATACGGTCTCTCTGCTAGGCTTGGGCTGCCTATCGACAACCCGCAGAGGTATTCTGGTCGTATGGTCTTGGGCCATCTCTTCACGAGAATGACCTCTTAGCCCTGGCTTTACTTTACCTCCCACTACTTTTGTTATGGGCGTCTTGATTTAAGTCAATATGTCGCACCTTTACTTCTTATGCCTCTGTTTTTAGATTTCTTGATGGCTCCGTCTTCTTCATCGCTAAGCTTACGCGGAAGTGAACTGCTAATTGGGGGGATGAATGATGGTGGGTGGACCCGGGGAGGCCCCTCAAATGGGTGAAGTGTGGCGGACTTGATGAAGGGTGGTAATAGAATACCCTAATATCATCCAGGGTGCCGCCCCATTTGAAGTTTGTAGATCGATGCTTTTTCTAACTTACACAGGGACGGTTGCATGTCCCCCTGTGGTCATGGCCGGAAGCTACCCTTAGAGATTAGAGCGAACTCTTCCCCAAAGCTTTTAGCATCACCTCGTAACCGGGCGATATCTTCCGTATAGTTTAACAGTGGGCTAATCCTCAAACTTGCTTTCCTTTACGTCATCAATTATGTCTATCAAAGTGGACTGACATAGTTGGAGCGAGGCTAGATGAATGGCAGATCAGTTCATTTCGGCTTCGCAACTCCGTCAAAGGAGGGGGGGGGAGTTAGGTCGAAATTATTTCGTCTAGGAGCCGGTCAAAAATATCTTCTGTATGGTCCCCGTAGGGATAGCGAGGCAAATCTTGACGTTTTAAATCTGCCTTATCTAAACCTTTTCCTCCTTTACCGAGTATGATATGTAATTTCAGCGTCGATTTTTCAAATGAATTCTTCTGCCTTTAAACGATAATAAAAATATCAGTACAACTATTAAACAGATTAGATAATTATTTAACTCGTGTGTTAATAGTAATATCATAAAGTGCTACTAAAATAAAGTTTTAAACGAAACAAGAGGAAATAATAAAACCAGAACAATTATTTTATCTAAATATGACTAAAAACATAACTCAATTAAAAGTGTAAGTGCTAAAAGAAATAAAATCAAAGTTATTAAAAATATGTGTTGTCTATATCAAAATTTGACTTAAAAAATTATCTCTAAAAGTTTTATTAAGTTTATATAACAAAAAATTAAAAACATTTTACGTATTTTAGCAAAATAATATATAGTGCTAATAAGATGGCCTCCCCGTTGATTCCGGGAGAATCAGTTTAACTTTACCACTACACCTATATATTATTTCGTTTTACATATATGTATTTAATTTTCTTTTAATTTTAATATTTGTAAATGGAAAAACTCACTGTATATTTATTGCTTTAATACATCGCTTGCTCTTTTTTTCGTCACCGGGCACGGACCAGACGAGATCGCGCACCACGAACAAATAATACTAGACGAAAAGACAGAATACGAGGATCAATGGCTGATTGCTACGAATACTCAGAAGACACATATGACAATCTTCGATGCAAGAGGTCAATACATGCATAACTTACAAATTTCCTTACACACACCAGAAAGGAACCACCTAAACCCAAGAAGGCTCGACTAAATACAACAGAAAAAAGTCTTTGGGGCAACTTTTGACAAGTTCTTTAGGTTCAATATACACCAGCACATAACACAAGCAAGAGCCGCACGCACAAACAAAACGCTGCGCAGGTTCCACTTTGCGGGCAAGAAACTACAGTTATACCTTAATAAAACACTCTTCTCTTCTCACTTACGCCTCACAGTCACTCGTGGTGCGAGTTTCACGTGGTAGAAGAAGGATCAGCGCATTCAGAACTCTGCTTTGAAGCGCGCTTGCCGCTCTCCCATGCACTCGAGAATGTCCACAATACACTAAAACAACAAATTAGCAACCCTCAACACTTACGCTCACACTATACTTATAAAAAAACTCGGAAAACTCGCCTGAGACCCTATTTATACTGCACAACAAGCAAGACTGTATGTTGCGATGACACTGCAATACGCCGCAGCCCATTACCACTTGCAACCCATATCGTTCTACGCATAAGTTAAGAGCATCGCGAATAACGCGTTTCCGACTATGCAGACACGATCTTCTTGCTGACCTTTCCCAACCGTCATCCAGTCACGAACACCCTGATACACACCCAACTACGCCGCTCTTCGCCGCGGGCCTCCTGACCTCGTAGGTAATCGGATCTTTTGAATTCGGCGATTAACTGGTTGTTTTGCCTAGCGAGTTGTTCAAATCGTCAGCTAGATGGATATCTTCCGCCATTTCACTGGGGCCAGTTTCTTATTAGAGCTGCCTAATGGCCTTTTGCGGCTTCCGTGGGACGGGCAGATCGAGTCGGCTACCCACCCGGAGCGGAGATCAGAGCCATTCGGCAGTTTGACCGTTCTTACACACTTCAATTTCTTGTTCTTTTCTCTCGCTCTTTCCGAAGAGGGATTTTAATGTATATGTCTGGTTGGTGCTCTGGGTGGCGTGGCGTTTTAATTTCTCTATAATCACTAACTCTATAATTTAAGAATGGGATTTTTTTTTAGTATTTGAATAATAATTTCATCTTAGTTTGGTGCTGACATGTTTTTTTTAATCAAAGTTATTTTTAATAATTCTTTTCCAATATCAAAAAACAAAATGGTGAAGTTCAGAAATAAGTATCAAAATTTTGTGATTTTTTAAAACCCACAAAGAATAACAAATGGTGAAGTTCCCCAAATTTATTTTTATATATCTTCTATAACTATATTTTAGCAACGTGATATTTTGAAAGGGTGGAAATTTAGTTTTAAGTTCTTTATTAAAATTATTATAATTGGCGAAGTTCCGAAAATTTATAAAAATTTAACGATGAATGCTTTTTGTAGAGGAAAGTGGCGAAGTCATTGCCTGCTATTTCTATACTTAAAGACAATCAACTATTGTTTTTTTTTTTCAAATGGTTAGCTTAGAATGAAAAGGTGTATATTTATCGAAGATGGAGCTTTCTGTAATACTGCAAAAAAGACATAGAGTAGGAGGTAAGACTTTAATCATCTTTTATGGCCGAGTCACTACCTTGAAATGAACCCAATAAAAAATATATATTGTTACTAGCCGAGGTTTTACTGAAAAAACTGAAAAACCCCAACAGGAACCAATTCAGAAATAATTGAATTTCATAGGATGATCATGGCCGTAGAGGGAAATTCACAAAGGATTAATAATGTAATCATATGTTCAAAATATAAAATTGTTCAACTTTACAAATAAATTTATTTAGATACTAGGCAATGGCTTTGCAAATCCCCTCTACGGGATGAGCTTGCGCTTTGATACAAAGATAAAAATTTAAAATCGAAAAAAATGCAGCCATGGCCAAATTTATTAAATTTTATGAACTTCGCCAATTATAATAATTTTAAAAATGAACTCTAAACTAAATCTCCCCACTTTCAAAATATCACGTTTTTAAAAACTTCACAAAATTTCGTTACTTATTTCTTTTTCTGAATTTAACCATTTTGTTTTTGGATATTATAAAAGAATTATGAGAAACTAGGCAATGGCTTCGCCACTTCCCCATATGAGAGGAGCTTACCCTTCGCTACTAAGAATAAAATCTAACATCTAAAAAAAGCAACCTTCCTTAAATTTTAATGAATTTTCTGAATTTCACCAATTGTGATTCATTTTCTTTTAAAACATTATAAAACATTGGATAATCATATTTATTCTAAACAAAACTATTTTGTTTTTTCGAACTCTAAAGAAATTCTTCGAAATTTCCTGGATAAAAATTTTAAATATACTTAAGTCATAACCAAACTACGATGAAATTATTATTCAAATACTCCAAAAAATCCCGTTCTTAAATTATAGTTAGTGATAATTATAATTGGCGAAGTTTAGAAAATGTATAAAAATTTAACCATGGCTGCATTTTTTTAGATTATAAATTTTAATCTCAGTAGCGAAGCACAAGCTCCCCCCGTAGAGGAGAGTGGCCAAGCCATTGCCTGGTTGGTATTATGAAAGAATAATTACAAATAACTTTGATAAAAAAGATAAGTCATAACCAAACTAAGATGAAATTATTATCCAAATATTTAAAAAAAAATCTCCTTAAATTATTGAGTTAGGGATGATGAAGTGATGATTAATTGTTTGTCTATTTACTTATATCTATCTGTAATAACTAAGGATTAATTTATGCTTGACTACGGTAAAATAGGATAGTATAGGCTATACTTGTCTTCTTAGCTAATACTAGGCAAAGTTATAATATGTAGTCTAGGCTAATCTTTACTAGGCTAGACAGGGCTATACTATGCTATGCTAAAGTAGTCTAGGAAGGGCTATGCTATGCTATGCTGTGCTAGGTTAAGCTCTGTTAGGTAATACTATGTTAGGCCATGATAGGCTAGCTATCCAAGGTTATAATATACTAAGCTATGAAAGGTTTTTCTAGTCTAGGGTATAGTATGCTATACTAGTCTAGGATATACTAGGCTAGAATATAATATTATACGCTTGGCCATATTATGTTAGGTGTGGTTATGATAGTCTTGCTTATAGTATGCTAGGCTAGGCTATAGTAGCCTATTCTAGCTTGGCTATACTAAGCTTTGAGACGCTTAGCTAGGCTCTGGTATGCAATGCTACCATACCAGATTACGCTAGGCTAGGCTACACTAGGCAATGTTACGCTAAGCAAGGCTATACAAGGCTATGGTAAGCTAGGTTATACTATAATATGGTAGTTAGACTAGGCTCTACTAAGCTGGGGTAGACTAGGCTATACCTAGCTAAGGTAAGATAAAGTAGCCTATACTCTGCTAGGTTATATAAGGCCAGCTACATTATAATAAGCTAGAGTAGGATAGGCCAGGTACAGTTATTCTATTTAAAGCTATGCTATCCTATATTTGGCTAGGCTTGGCTATACTAGGCTTAATCATAGTAGGTAATACTATGCTATGCTTGGCTATGATATGCTATGCTATACTATGCAAGTTTAGGCTAGGCTATTCTAGGCTCTACTAGGCTATGCTATACTAGACAATACTACACTATGCTAGGCTATTCTCTACTATGCTATGCTAAAGTATGTAGCTATACTATGTTATTTTAGGCTAGGCTAGACTATGCTATACTATTTTATGCTATGATATGTTATAATATACTATGCTACGTTACACTATGCTATGTTATACTATGTTATGTTATACTACACTGTGCTATATTATGCAATACTGTGCTATGCCATACTATGATATTCAATAATATTCTAAAATATTTTATGCTCTAATCTCTATAGTATATTATGTTATACTATGGAATATGGTGCCATTAGTCTGTGTCAATCTTTTTAACATTCTAATTACATAAAAGAGGTGTGCTCAAAATTTGCAGCCCTACTTATAAATTGTAAAGTTATTTTCTTTATTTTAATATAATTTTAGTTCTATTGGTTAGCTACTTAAACTTTTTGACTTATTTTTGTCATATTGGGAAATTAAATGACTATTATTATATTAATAATTATATCTATTTCCCTTTTTTTTTATTATTTCACCGTTTCAAACATATTTATCAGTGTACTACAGATTACGTGGCCTTCAGTACTACCATCCTACTAGTGGGATTTGACCTACAATTGCTTTTAAAATTAGGACAAAATTGACGACATTCACACCTTTGAACACTTAAATTGAAAATAACAGAGTTCTTGCTATCTCATTTCCAAACTCTGCTTAACGTTCTGAAATATGGATGTGAGAAACTACCCAGCAGCCAATCTTGCAAAGAATATTTACTCGAAAGTGCTTGAGAAGTGAGAACGAGGGAACAGTTTTTTTCTAGCTCCCGTTGTAAAATCAAGAGTCACAATCTTAAACAGATCCTAAAGAACTGAGAGAAGGCCAAAAACATATCCCTTTGGAGAGGAGAGTTAATTCACTTTATTACGAAACTAGAGAACCTGTTGATATCCTCAGGCACAAGTGTAAAATTGTTTTTTTGCTGTGAATTTGGCTGCCTTGGTTGCAAAAACGAAACTCAAATTAATTTTAATTTCCTATGGAGATTAAGATCTCTGTAAAGGAACTTGCTTTCATTAAAGGTCAAAGAAAAATGATTACTTCTTTTGGACCACATCAGGTTTACTTTCGAGATTAACTTAAGTAAAATAGATAAGTCAATATTTAAAAGCGACAAGAAGGTGAAAGAAGAAGAGTAGATTACTATAAAAAAGGCAGATGTTTTAATGCCTGATATCAAGTGAAATATTTTCTCTCTTGAAGAAAATAAAGAACAAATAGCTGATGCTCAGGATGGAAAGGATTGAATTTATGAGGGAACATTAAAAATACCAACCTCATCATCAAATTCCATTAAAAAATAAATCGGAAATTATTTTTTTTTTTTGGGGGGGGGGGGCAATAACATCATAACTATTGTTTTATATTCTCTTTCAAAAATTATAATTGACAAAGTACACACAAGGTTTGCCCCGGAATTATACGGTTTTAGCAATAATATCATAACTATTCGGCCGATTCCAACGAAATTTGAAACCCTTAAGGTGTTTACATTCTCTTTTGAATGCTAGAATTGCCAAGGTCCTGCCAAGGTTACTCTGGGAATTATTGAACATTTTTAAGGTTGTAAGGTAATAAATCAGAATAAGTGTCGGCACGTGATTTTTAGTCAGCAGACCTTGTGATCTTTATATTTTATTATTTTTTGGGGGGGTTTATTTTCGATTTAAGGACTTTTCGTAACATTTTAAAACAAATTTAAACAAAGGTAACTAAAAAACATGATAAACATAAAGAATTGCTTTCAAATAAATTTCCCTTACAACGTACTTCACAATTTCCAACTTTTTATCCATAAGAGATATCATATAATTTTATTAAACATTATGATAAGGTTAAATATGTAATACCATTATTTTTTCAGATCTGTTTTGTTTCAACATTTCGTATAGTACATTTGTGTGGGATTGGGATAAGGTATGACATTATATAAATTATAGTGCTTTTGAAGCTTGGATTACAAACCCATCCATAAATCGAGGGAAATCTATCAACTTGTGCAATATATGATGAATTCCACTATAAAGAGCAATGTCATTTAAGAAAAAGTTTTTGAATACCCAAATCCTAATACCTATATAAGAGGACTGGTCAATAAGTCTTGCAATTCGGATATAAGGAAACGAGATATGAAGAAAAGTGTTTTTATTATTTTTCAATATAACTACCCTCGACTTCAATGCACTTGCGGCACTTGTCACTGAGGCTTCGAATTCCCGACAACCAGAAATCTCCCGACTGCTGTTCAATCGACTCCTGGACGGTGAGCTGGACATCTACATCGTCCCCAAACTGGCATCCACGCAGTGCAGCCTTGAGCTGGCGGGGTAAAAATTGTCGCTAGGGGCCAGATCTGGACTGTAGGGGGAGATGGTTGAGCTCCTCGAAAAATTCAGTCCTCACGACTCTTTTTTTTTTCCATTCCTGATTTATGATAACTTCATTTTGCTTTACTCAGTTTCAGGGTCCCTTAAATACTTCTTCCTGTTATAGATAAAAATATAAGCTCTCTTTTAAAATAACTTCCATAAACATTTCGAATATACGAAAGTTATCCCCACGAAAACAGCAATGCCTCAATTTTATTAATTTTCTGAACCTCACTATTTGTAATTCCTTTTCTTTTTCAAAAATCCCAAACTTTCGATATATATATTTCTTTTTTCTAAAAATCATCTTTTTTAATTCTTTTTTTAAATTCGAAAATGTTCGATAATCAATTTGGCCATGAATATATCCATATCATAAATTTTCTATTGGTCAGTATGTACGTCTAAACCCCTTAAAAACTCCCAAGTTTGAATATAGTGTAATAGATATATATATATATATATATATATATATATATATATATATATATATATATATATAAATTTATATATATATGTAAATATATATATTTAATAAAATCGCCATTATATTCTATCGCAGCCAGGCAATATCTGAGGCACCTATTAGAATTTTCTGATCTTCTCATTCGTGTTCTCCATAACGTTTACGATAACAGCCTTCAACAAGTCGTTGTTATTTTGGGACCGTTTGTTCATTCTCTCTCTTTCAAACGACGCGAGAGACTTATTTGTCCAGGAGATTGTAATTTAGAGACCTGGACGCAGGAATATGGAAGATCACATGATCGTTGAAATTTTCACTCCGCTAATGCTGACCACGGGTGCTTCTCTAATCTTTGTCCAATCACTCAGTAACCTTAAAACATCCTCAACCAATATCAAAGCACGAAGCGACACACAAAGTGGATGTTTTACTACTTTATTTCTAGTGAAACCAGTCTTCCGTTCCCTCTAGTATTACTACCCTCATCAATGACCCGAGACCGTAAACATCGCTCCCAAGGCTCATCAGGAACTGCACCGATCCGTCAAGGTTCAAAAACACAAGCAAAGGTCGTTGGTTTTGTTTGCGAAAATTTTAGATTATCTAAAATTTTACCATTGTAGAAGCTCAAATTTAATGGGACGTTACTCCTCTTTATATCCAATGCAAGCAGAAACAAATACCCCCCACAATCGCACTCATCCCATGCGGAAACGTTGTATAAGCCAACGGTGATTTGCCATATCTCCCTCAAGCATGAGACAAAAAACTTTCCTATTAATCAGCCTTTATCTACTTTCACCGTGGGTGCAATGCAATGAGTCAAATTGACGGCACTCTCTCCCCCTTTTAAAGATAAAACTAAGAGCGCAGTTGAGTATCTAATATCTAACTCCATGAAAATCCACTAACCCACCCTTGTTCTTTGTAAGTCTGACTTAGGTTTTTAGAAAAAGGTTATACTCGTACGAAAATAAAGGTGATGTCAGGCATAGCAATGCTACAGCGGCATTTTAATCATAGGATATTTAAACCATATAAAATTTTCCATCAGTCCAAAATAATTAACCCTTCGTTACGATTTTGGTACGCGAAAAATTAGAGACAACATTAACTGGAGAGGTGCGCTCTTTCAACCTTTTGTCATAAACGAGATTGGAAAAGATACTTTTAATAACCTTAAATAAATTCCTATTCCCTGATTAGCGATATTCATCTCATTTTTGTGTCATTTAAGCAGGAAATAGAACAGAAGATTTCGAGCGCTTTCACCTTATTAAATTGGCCTCATTAACGGAATGAAAAAAAGATCAAAGGATATACATTATATAAGAGGAGTGGCTATAGATAGCATTAGACGAAAAAGTTACTATTTGGGGATTTTATAGTGTTATATATATATATATATATATATATATATATATATATATATATATATATATATATATATATATATATATATATATATATATATATATATATATATAATATAGTAAATGTGCAAGTATTAACAAATCTCGAATCCTACTGAAATTTGGGCGAATGTTTATAGATAGGACCTACATATGTATTTCCTGGAATGAAATACCGATTAGGAACTTTCTCAATTAATAAGACGATAATTAATAAATAATTGTTCTCATTGCAATGGAGGAAATTGTATTCGTTTAATAAGATAATTGCCAACCTTTCCAATATAAGTCTCAGGCCAATCCATGCATACGATTTTATAAGCAAAACTGGTTTCAGAGGGAATTTTTATATGTAGCCTGTACAAAGTAAAATCATTTTAAAATAAAAGCCTAATGCTAATATGTTTAGAAAAGATGGCAATTGCTAGAAAATAACTGATTTAAGAGGAAGATTTTCATAATTTTGCCTTTGAAAATTTTTAATATTATTCGAGCATTAAATGACTGTTTGGTGAAAACGAACCAAAATTCAATTTGGATTCAGTTATGATTAATTGTTCTCACCTCATTATTAGAATCAATTTCCTCTCTTACCAATTAATTTAGTCTAGTGAGTATTGATTCTTCTTACTTTTCAGCAGTGTTCCATCAAATGATCGTTACTAATTTCATTTTATTATGCCTCTGAAACCAAATTTACCCTTTAATGGATATTTTCTACATAGATGTTTAGTAAGGCTTTAGAGAATTGCTTGTCTCATATCGTTATTCACCTTTATATAGAGTTCTATGAAATTATTCTTCTTCCGCACTCTATCGATAGACCTTTAATAGTGATTTCTTCCTTGCCAAAATAAATTAAATGGTTTACAAATATAATATCCTCCTTAGATATGCGTTCCTCATATCAGAAACCACTGCAAAGTTATGAATACTATTACTCTAGAGCGACTTAGGATAAAGCAACTGAAATAATTGGGCATTAAATTACAATATAATGAGCAACAGAACCAACAAAACACAAGCAAATGTGGTTCTCAAACACATACATCTTCCGACGAAGACCTGATCTTCGATTAAAGATTCTTGAGGCTCAGGTTATTAAAGAGAGTTCTAGTGATATAAGCACCCATTACAGTAGTACTAACCTTACATTTAATAAAACACCTTAATGCAGCACTTCAACTTTAAATGTAATACCGTGTTTAAGGGCTACTGATCGTCAATCAGAAAACGATATAAGTGTCGGCAACGTAGGTGAATAATTGCAATGAAGCTAACTAGGGCAGTTAGAACAAAGTATTCCTGAACTTGGTTCCAAAGATTTAACGGATAATGTCATGGAAGAAATCACGGGGAAAACGAGCGTATGGAAACCACTCTCATCAAAGCAAAAGGAAACAACGGGGAAGCTCATGAAAATTTAAGAACTCCATTCCATACTTTAGATCGAGAATGAAAAACCAATTTAAGGCATCTTGCCATTATCTTTGGCAATTTCATTTTTAACTCGCCTATAAAAACCTTACATGAAAATGATAAATTTTAACATTAGAACAAGCTTAATTTGTTACTAGAATGAACAAGAGGGGACGAGTTTTGTGTCTAAAATGCTGATATTCTCGACGCTGATAAAGACCATACTTCCATTCTGAAATTGGACACAAGAGAAAAGATTGGTCTATATACGGCTTTAAAGATTTGAATCAATGTTACGATGAATTGCTCTTTACTTAAAATGTATAATTTGGGAATTTTAAGAGGTAACTACTTACGAAAAATAGACCACTAAATTGTCACCCATGTCGTTATTAGCGTTACACAACGGTATACTATATAACAGGAGTCAGTTACCAAGGAATTCTGGGCTAGAGTGGATAGTGTCCTTTTTTATTCAATATTTTTATACAATCAAGGTTAAATTATGTTTGGCAGTTATTCAGAGAGAATATTAATTCTAACACATAAATGCTGCCATGTGTATAGGAAGCAAACTACTCCTATGTTTCATCCCCGGAAAGCGACGGATAATCCTATTGACTCCTCACAAGGACATCCGCCCCCTTTACTGGAAGAAAGTAACGAGAGAGTTTCGCAGTCTTTATTTATGATGCTTTATGTAATTTCCATTTTTCACTTTGCTACCATATGTTAACACAAATTTTCACGTCTCTTAACTTCCACACATTTTATGTCACTTTTGGAGACTTTTAGGGTTGTCGTTGTGGTTGTCCATCCATTTAAATATATTTCTGTATTCAGAAATATGTGAATCTTGTAGTAGTGTGTACATTTATAGATTTAATCTGATTATAAATGTATTTAGTGTTCCGGCGGTGATGGATTTATTACGCATATGACAAAATCTTAAAATAAAAAAGTAGTAAACAAACGTTTGTGCGAAGATGACTCGTTGGTTTTCGAATTTAGTTTTTGGAATCTAATCAAATACTTCACTGGCAGAAGATTGCTAGACCTTAAGAGTAGAATTTCACGGTGAATTTAATGTAATAAGTGGTTTCAATTACAAAGTGTCAGTTGAATTTAGAATTTAATACATGCCAATCACGCCCAATTTAATCGATGATGTATCCAATCTCACAGCGATATTACACTGATATTTCCACATTCAATTGGCAATTTGATTCTTACGTGTACACTGAATTTTACTTATTCAGATAAATAGGCAAATTCGCAAATTTTGAGATTTATTTTAAATCGCAAACACAAGTCCGCAATCGCAATATTTTTTTTTAAAATAGGGGGGAGGGCGTAAAGCTATGATATTCATATGAGTGTATGATTGTGGAGTTCCTCGCCCGGTATTTGCACAAACGATTTTAATAGTGTCGCCCATGATGATGAGGTCGGAAAACTGCGGCTGGTAAAATTCCTTTTAAAAGAACTTCATGTTCGAACCCAAACACACTTGTACATTCTTGACCCTGTTAAATGGGGCAAAGTACTGTTGAATGAGGTAGTGCTCTTTTTCGTAACCTTTCTCATCAAGGACAGAACTTTCTTGCCCAAGCAGTAACCGTGATTGGTAGCGGTTAGCCTGTAACAGGCAGCTAACGAAACCGGCGGTATCTTCTCTCTATTTGAAGACACGACGCCGAGCTTTGTCAAAGAGGCCGGGTGCTTTGTCGAGGACATGCAGGAGACCTGCGCTGTCTTTCTGCTTTTTGATTACCGGATCGACTGTCACGATTTTTTTACAGGAAAAATAAGAATTCGATCGCCTTGTCTCCTCATTTCTCTAAGAAGTATAGCCTTGCTTAGCGTAAGATAGAAAGGTATTTTTCTCTTTATATACTCCTGAATTAAATTTGCATTGAAAATCTCTCGTCCATCTCTAAGGACGATTTCACTTTCTGAAATATATTATTAATAATCTAATGAATATCATTACAGAAGGAACCGAAAGCATCATATCAGACTAATAAATGCCTTCGAAGGTATCACTGAGGCACTTCCGTTTATTGTAAAGAGAAAAATTAAAGAACACATTAAAGAATACATCTGTTTAAATCTGAAATAAAAGAATACTGATATATGTAATTTAAGGGTGACAAAATCAACCAAAAAATCTTTCTCGCTCTAAAAATTAGGAATAGGAGACGTTGTATAGAAACATGGATAAACGATTCGGTACAGGTACAACAGGCACGCATATTTACGTAGTAGTGTTTTCTTAAAGGCCCAGAGATTGAACAGGTAATAAATTTACATATAAATATTTGTTATAATTTTATATGAGGCTGATTTGTAATTTTTGCAATCTAAAGTAATAAGTATTATGCCGAATCTTTTAAGAACTGTGAATATTATACTATTGGTCAGAGGTGAAGTTTTATCGTTATAAACAAACGTACGCCTAGTACTTTTAAAACTTTGCAAAGATTTATTAATAATATAAATATAAATGAGCATTCAGATGTATTTTAAAAAAACCTAGAGTGAAATTTTTATTTTAAAACCAGGAGGTAGTGTTAGAATTTCTCCATTTAATTGATCGGCGGGGCTAATGACATCACGATACTAAAAGATATTTGTATAAACAAGCTTCCCATACATATCGTTGTATTTGTAAAAAGAAAGGTTTAACCACCTTCTGGTGTTGTTTCTTTGGAGTAATCTGAAAAAAATGGTGATGATTTTGCTTTATGCATGCTTCGCAGGAAGGATCTGTCTCAGATGTTTTCTTGGTAAGCGAGAAGTTTCGGTTATTGCCTCAGCATGTTAGTGTAGGAAATTTCAGTGCTATTGCTTGAGCTATTGAAACCCTATTTAATAACTTATAATAGCAGAAGCTTATGGCAGGTTATGACCGTACATAAAAGCTTTAGGAGAAACGCCGTGGCCGCTTGGTAACCGGCACTTCCTGCTTTAAAATATGATCAAAATATAAAACGAAAACGCTAAGGCCCTTTTGACTATTACCGTACTCGCTGTGGTGTTTGTAAAGCTGAACCTATTTAAAAAGGTTATGTATACTGTAGAGCTGGTTAACCTTTCAATGAGGAGCGAAGAAGCGATTAAAATTGTAGTTATTGCGCTTATTCATAGATTGGTGGTGCCTTCCACCAAGCCTGAATGTTTAAAGCCACCTTAAAGAATATAATTTGCTAAGGATTCTGTACCTCTTTTTTTGCACACTCGATTCGCAAATAAAATGTTTCCACGTAAAACTACGCTTTAAACCAAAGAATAAAGTAACTCATTACTGCCAGTAGTGTAATTTTTTACCTAATATTTATAAAATATACATGTAAGGTTGGAAAACAACTAATATGAATTTCATAATTTTCCATTAATATCCATACAGCAGTTACTGAGAAATGACGTATATTTAAATTCCCCTTCAACCTTAACGACAAAACCAAATCAATTTAAATGAAATACAGATAAAAAGCGATTTCAAGAGTTTAACCAGTTGGAGTAATATAGTACTGTTTGAACCATTTAGAATGTAAACTGCCATTACATTTTCGCATAATAATTTGCATTTGCTTTAGAAAGTTTGCATCTTCTGCCGTCTTCCAAATAAATGATCCAGTTATTTTTCCCCATCATATCTGGCAAGTCCCGAAGATTTTGAGAAAGTTTCCTTCCCTTCAGGCTTAGAAATCCATATGTTTTGAAGTATGTTCTTCAGAGATTTTCAATAATGTCGAAGAAAGAAATATTCTTGCCTTGATCTTCCATAAGATAGTGTGCATCGATGATCGTAGCAGACAGCATGTAGGAAAAAATCGGCCACCAGCACTTTCTTTGGCGCAGTTTTAACCTATATGTCCCAATATTTTCATCCATGCACGTGGAAATAGAGCATGTGTTTGTTATATCTCTAGCAATGTGTCGGCTGTGGAACGTCTAATATTTCTTTCTATACCTTTTGTAGCGGTATGCTGAATACATGTCAAAGGGCATTTCTCTGTTCAATTTTCTCTGTAGGTTCCCAAACAACAAATACCTTTCTCCGTTAGGTATTTTATTAGGGGAATACCTGTAACAAATTATCAAAATATATTTAGAAACCATGATTGCCCGGCAGTGAGGCTTTGTTTCCTAGTTCTACTGCAATATTTTCTTTAAGCAAAAGGTAAACTTTGGTGTATAGTATGGAGGTCGATTTTCCTGTGTAAAAATTGAAAGCATGTAACTAGCCTTTCTGTGACCAGAGCGCCCACATTTTCAACCCAAATCGAATTGGTTTCCCTCGAATAAACTGCTTGCAATGATGCAGACCAAAGTAAATAAGGTATCATGCTTTTATCGCCCGACATATGTTGTTTGAGTTCACTGCAGAGCAGGAATTTTTTATGTAGGTGTTCAAACAGTGGTTGAAGATTTCTTTTGAATCCCTTTTTAGTATTATTATTGAAATGGATATTGTATTAAATGGCTAAAAATCTGTTTCTCCTAATACTCTTAAAAAGAATATTCGGGAAATACTCATAATCGCCACCCACCCAATATCGCTATTTGTTTGGTTGAAATGAGGTGATAGAAAATTTCGCACTCTACTTTTTGCTGGTCGTCTCGGTTAGATTCTTCTAAAATCAGATCAAGCAATTTTTCATCAAAAAAGAAATAAAAAAAATCTCAGGGTTCATTACATTGTGCAAAAACGTTGCTATTCACATCAGGTAGCCGTGACCACTGACTCTTTACTGTAAAGTGTGCTTGTTCTTTATTCCGCAAACACCTCTTTTTCCTTCTTGATTTACCTGTAACTTTCAAATTATCTTCATTTTCCATGAGAAACTCTTCTCAATCTTGATTTGAAACAAAGCACTCCACATTCACTAGTGCTCTTCCTAAGTGATGCAATTCCCTTCGCCTTCTACATCAAATTTAGCGCTATCTTCATCTAGAAAGCCTATCTTCAAATGCATTTCATCATCTGGATCCAATAACTCCATAAGTGAAGCAGCATCATTTACTTTCATTCTGAAATAGATGAATGATGTATGTATATATATACATATATATATATATATATATATATATATATATATATATATATATATATATATATATATACATATATATAAATAGTATAAGCCAATTCAAGATAAAGTTTGATGTGGCTTACACACAAATAAACCGAGCATATGGCTAATTACATTATTCATGCTTGAAAAATCGTATATTACGTGAAATATCATAGAAACTTAATTGTTAGCGTTATTATAGTTATTTTGGTATAAGATTATGTTTAATCATAAATATAAGTATGAAGTTAGAAAATAAAATATATATTCTCTCCTAAAATAATTATAAATAAGGGTTATATACATTACAAAATTACGGTGTCTTCTTCATATGTCGACGATCCACCATCTTGCCAAACAAGGCCTTATAAATCAGTGTTACCAAATGTATAGATTTAAATATTACTTAATTAATTGAAACACATTATAAGAAATAATTATCTGGAATAACAAAGTTTTATCAAAATAAATATTGAAATTACAATTGATTTTTGTCATGGATATTTAAATACCCTGTAGGCTCTAACAGGCTAAGTATAAGTTCACCAAAAATACGCAATGGAGATCCGGTTGCAGTCGGAAGGAGAAAATTGCTCTCTCTTTACTATATACCGTTTCTGTAGTAGATAGAATTATTTAAATCAGCGATCTATTGTCGAGCAATAACATTCTTCGGGTTGTGGTGTCGATAAAATGAAAGCACTGAATGTTTGTGAGGAAACAGAGATGTGGACTCCTTACTTTCTACTTTCCCCAAAAGATTCCCAAGGTAACATTCGCCATGTAACCAAGTGAACAGGATTATTCCTAACTACTGTATTGCATTGGTGCCAAGAGATGCTGTCTTTGCGAGAGACTTGCGAACTCTTCCTTGATGGAGAGCAATGCAGCCTAAATTTTCCTGCAGAAGTGTTGTGAGTGATCGATTTCGATAGCTGTAACACTTTTCTGAGTGCTGCGACTGATAGTTTGTGAGGCAGCCGTAGCAGGTCGAATGAGAAGCGCCGGAACCGAACAAAAGATTCCTAAAGAAAGTCTGGATACACACTATGCCCTACTTAGTCCTATATATTTTGTTAGCTGATCCTCAGGGAAGAGCTTAGATAGTTCACGGGAAAGAGCAAATGTTAAAGTTTTATCCGTGGATGGGGTAAATTTTCTAAAATCGCGTCATGTAGGGTTTGGTAGCTCAAGGTAGCTTGATCACTTAGATTGGAGAAAGTTACTAAATGTGGCATTGTCCGAATATATGACTTGGGTATTGGGCTATCAATCTTTAATCTTTAAGGAAGATATTAGGTCTATTTTGGTGAACAACAGTTAAGACAAGAAGCCTAAAACTATGTCAAAAAAATAAAACTGGCTGTGTTTACCGTGATTGATTGTTGCAATGGAACTGTAAGAGTTGATGTTGCAACAACTTTCATGCATTAAGGAAGTCAATAGTCACTCCTGGGTCACCAGTTTGTAGTTAAAATGAGCTAGTGCTCTTGATTGATGAGCTAAATTTTACATCTTTTGTCACAGTAACTCCCTTTCCACTTCACTCTTTCTGCTCAAGTGCATTACAGCTTGTCTGCTATAAAATCAACCCGTCTTCCCTTTTTCCTGAAGAGTCACGAAAAGTTTAATCTTTCTAACAACTCTATATCAAAAATTAATAAATATGATCACTTTATAAATATTTAAAAACTACCTGTAAAAGCACTCGGATTCCACCTATTTATGAATTTTGAATTCCGGTAAAGACAATGATGAACGAAGCCTGAATAATGCTTATGATTTTGGCTTGATTAGAAAACTGGTGGAAATCAAACGATGCTTTGTAATGAATATACGCTTGTATAGTTAGGCACTATAATGATGAAAATATAGTAATTATTGAATATCAAGACGTATATTCAAATATGTTGTTTCTCTGTTTTTATTCCAAAATCAGGAATCGGTTTTAGAATAACTTCAAATAAATTGACGGATGTGGCTTTGTGAAGGGAAGATACTAGAAGATTTTGAGTAAAATAAGATCTGATGTATGTCATTGTGTTTGGCTAAAAACTTGGATTAATCACTTCATCTTGTTAGCTTAGGTGAATCTCAAAGAAAATAATTATAATTTGCCCAAGGCATGGTTCGTAGCTGTAGTAGTTGTAGTCGTAGTAGTATCATTCTTAGTAGTAGTACTAGTAGTAGTTGCTAACCATCAAGCCATGACCATGGTGGATCCCGACCGGAAAATGAAATAGACATATGGTCAGCATGACAAGCTCGAGTGAGTCCGGGGGCACCAGGAGCCGGTCCTCTTTGGGCAGAGGTGCCTGGAAATATATTTTGTTTTGACACCACACAGGGAGACCTATTGTGCATCAGAGTTATGTAGATAAGGATACTCATTTGCAGAAGTCCTTAGAACAAAGTGTTTGTGTTATGCAGCAAACACAGGAGAGGAAAGAGGGCAGTGTTGTATGTAATTTACTACGGTGCGATGAAAAGTGAATATTTACCCAACTTCAGTGCAGGGAGAATTATAGCGCGTCTACCAATTCATAGTATGATCTCTAATAACGCTGAACTTTTTGTTTGATCATACCGGGATCAAACCTGGTCCCGTTTTGTTAGGAGAGTAACGCCGTATACAGTTAGATAGGCCGTGGTCTACTACACTTTCTTAAAAGTCAGAGGTGGAAGCAATGTTTACTATGGCGGTAATAGTTGAGAGGTGAAATTCATACTCTGCCAACCTACTGTTGGAACCTATAGACATTCGTGATTCCATGAGAAGCAATTTCCTCAATAACGTCCTCCACCAGGCATTTCTTGAAGACCATTGGCAAAACTTGTTCTTTTTTCAGCAGTTAAGGCATTGGAACTGCGTCACGATGACTGCACACACATTATAGGTAGGATATCGATAAACGACTTCATTTAATTATCAGATTGTGAGTTTAATAATTAGGACCCGTCCAACTGGGGCTGGACATCAAACCTTCCTATTGATTTTGTAGCATGGGGCGCTTCAAAAATTCCCAGGTGATTCGTAAATAAGGAGACCAATAAAGTGAATGGTCTCAGGAGCAGAAACGGTTCATAAGGAAAAGACAGATCGCTGCTGCATTTGAGTGTAGATAGTTGATGCTTAGAGGTGCAATTTATTTCCGGATAATATATTATGCGTATGGGAAGGTAGAAGGAGTCGGGCGATTAGTTTGCGGTGAATAGGAAGGACGAGGAGATACGAGGTGCAAAGAGCAGGGGTGGAACATTGAGAGAAATCAGAAGGGCTGGTAGGGGGGGAGTATAATTAGTTCCTTCAAGGATGGTGGTGCTTCATCAGAGGCTGTCACGGGCTGCGTGGTAGTAGACAGGGATCGATAATCAGCCACTATTCGTTACCAGGTTGTTTGCAGTTTTAGAGCCAGTTTTATATATATCCGTACACAAGTAGAATTTTTAAAAAAGTAGGACGCCGCTCTAGTTGACAAACTTACAGCATCACCCCAACGTAATGCGCTTTACCCGTGGAAACTAGATCCTACAATTAAAATAATTTATTTTGTATCCCGGAGTAGTGCTAAAACTGAAACAGGAAGTTTACCACAGTTTGGGCACCTATCTATCCTTAGGGCGCCGCCTGCTTACGGCTACACTCCCTCACACCTACGGATAGGCATTAGTTTGACCACAAGCTCCTCTTATGGAGAAGTGTAAGGAAGAAAACAACATAGCAACAGTAGGAAGAACAGAGTAGCAAATATAAAATAAATAGATAAAAAGGGTAATTTAAAACCCACTGACATTGAGCTGCACCCAACCGAAGTAAGGCTACACGCGAGATTGGGGATATTTTAAATGCTGTTTTATTTAGCAAAGTATGAGTCCTGACTTTTTGACTAAAGAGTAACCGATAGTGTCGTGATCTACTTGAGATAAGATAGAAATATTATAACTGTCGTTTTTTTTCAATTTGGGTCAAACTTTGAGGAGAGGGAAAGATGTTTCTTTGTTGTTTCAGTGAAAAGGGTAGGAAAAGAACCTTTACCGTATGCAAAAAACGTGCCAGCTCCTATGTACATCTCCACAACGGAAATTGATCCAGTTTGGCTAAGAAATACACGAAAAAGCGCGATCAAATTTAGTTGCATTTCAAAGCATACAAACGGTTTGTTTACAAACATCGTACGTCTGACAGCTCTCTACAGCCTAGTGGTTTGAAAGAAAACGATACTAGTTCTCAGTTGCCTCTCAGCTGTTGCGTGATGATTTGCAGCTAGTTTTCTGCTTGGTTTGGCTATTTTCGTTGTGTTAGTGTCGGTGACTATTGCTTGCTGATCTTACTTTTAACAAGAAAAGAAAGTTTATGTACCAACTAGCAATAATATTAATAAATCTTAGGTATTTTTAAGCTTCAAAAAACCTTTGAAGTAAAACTTTATAATACGGAGGAATAAATGATGAGAGAGATTAGGGGAATCTGAGAGAATAGCTTGTTAAGCGTAACTAAAAGGCTTATGACTGAAATTAGACATGTTCGTTGATAGTTTGCACGGTAAGAGAGAGAGAGAGAGTTAATTGCTCAAAATAATAAAAGGCACTGCGGTGATGGGAGAGCCTCCAATGAGTTGCAACTCAGAGATCAGAAGCGGCCATACGAGATTAAACTAGAATATTAGAGTCATTTTGGAACTTTCAGCATGACTTTAAATTAGTTTTAAAAGGGGCTCAACCAAAATGGCACTTCAATTTTAAGCGGAGAATCTTATTTCTTTAAAAATACCCCTATTGAAATGAAAACAAAAATTATTTTAATCAGTGATTCATTAGATAAAAATCAAGAAAACGAATTTAAAGAAAAGAATCCGCGAAAATGAAGGTAGGTTTTCTTCATGGTGGCCAAATCGAAAATGGGATAGATGTAGTCAATGTCAAGCTTTTATATGCAGAGTACGGCCACTGCAATTGTAACCAAGGGCGGAGACAGCTTACTTGTTATCTAAACCTAATAGCTTCTACGGAGAAAAAATAAATAATTTAGCAATAATCAAAATTATCCAAGAGATATTTGCAAGTTTGAGAATGCGAACATAGGCTATTTATACGAACGAATTCTTCAAACGGCTCTCCCAAGTCATGGTGTTTAAATTTGAGAACCTCAACCTATTTTAAACCAAAAAGTACATTTAAATGAAATTGAAGAGTTGATCTTGCCCAGTTGTTAGATGAGAGCAGGCGGTAGAATATTTTTAAGAGAAGCAAATATTTGCGCTACAAAAGAAACCGGAATAACGGAAGGAACGGCGGACCAAGCAATAAATCGGGGTTGCACGAAGCGAAATATAATGTTAGCAAGGGAAACTTCCTGGTAAATCTATGTAGAAAGTGAAAACTTTTCCTACCGATAAAATATATCTGCCTCGTGAAAGTGGGTATATTATAAGAAACAATTTAAGCCAATTTAAACTTCTTTACCAGTAAGAAACTTTCGACGAAATAGCTATAGCTAAAGTTAGTTGAATACGTGTCATAGGGACTCCTTTGGAGGATTTACTTTCGATTGCTACATTAAGTTCAATAGAGTCTGAATGGATGCTAAATGGGAGGTGAATGGTGCGTTACCTGGAAAAATAATTTTACTCGACTTTGGGGTTAATGGCGAGAGCGTGGATATAGAAGAGACGGCAATGATCACAGAGTTCACGTCTGCCAAAATAAAACTAATATTTCAATCATTTATAAACCGCTCGCCAAAATACAGCACGAAGACAAACTGGAGTAAATCAAGAAGATATATATTTCATCGCAGAATAGTTGATAGGGAGTGTGAGGCAATTCCACGTGGAATTTCTTGTTCAGAACGGAACATCCATGAGCTGTAGATATCCTCGAACCGCGTCCACCACGATTCACCTTTACACGGGCTAGAATAGCCTCTGCAAGAAGATTCGAGGCCATTCAAGAGTAGAGCTGTTTCCCGTTACCCCCCATGCCCCCCCCCCGTGAGATGTCTCGCCCGGACCCCACAAAAATTCCCCTAGTTTCAAGTCAGGTGCTAACAACAAAGCAAAGTGACAGCTGAACTATTTTTGTGTATTGGAATTAGCCCCAGCCAGTGAGGTAATTCCATTTAACGATCACCACCGAGCGATTTGTCCGAATTCTCTCGTCAACTCCTGTCAAAGCCCTCCTTGTTCGCCCCTCGTTTTCGAGGGCCAAAATACTCTCCCCTGGACCAGACGTTACCACCCCTTCCTTTTGGGGAAGAACCGTCATCACTTGAGCATCCCGCTCAGAAGCTTTGAGCGTTCGCCTCACCTGCAGAAAACATCCGTGAAGCCTTACCCTGACGTCTTACCCGGAATCCTCCGTAAGTCAACCCCTCTTCACCTTCAGTAACCCATTTTCGTTAATTCCCCACAATTGAATAGTCTCCTCCCGTAACATATTAATTTTAACTTCATAGTCTGATTTATAACTACAATCCCCCCCTTCGTTTACTGATGCGATTTTGCCCATTAATTCTCTGAGGTAATTTTACCCATCAATTCTCTCATTATTTTTATGTAAATAAAATCATATTTTTGTAATGCCTCTTTAATTAACCCTTGAGCTTTGCCATTGTCCATAATTTACCTGACCTCGTTGCACTCTTTCTCGCTACTCAGCCCGTCTAATCTAGTGGTGTTCCATCCCTTCGTCGATTCGCCTGTAAGTTATCGGTCCCTTTCCCATAGATATAAAATGGTATTGATGTAATATAATGTCATTCCACGACAGGGAGGTTAGAAAAGTGAAATATAAATTCTGAAATAAATCTAGCCAAAATGCAAGACATTATACTAAGCGTTCTTATACAAGTGTCGTGAAAGAGGACGAGGCAATACGACCAATTCGGAGTATCCAGGGGCTTCTCATCAACAACTATAAACATTTTTAAGATAACAAATAACTATTTTCTAAGCGCGTTTACTGTTAAAGGATCGTTATAGTTATCCACACTAAGAAAAGGAATTAACTTTGGGAGCATCAGATTCTCTTCGACACGCGACAAAATTAGAAGAAATTATTACCTATATAAACAAGAGGAAAATATCGAAGAAATACGGGTCTTCGTGTACTTAACCATATCAAGGAATTAAAAAGGTTTTACTAAAGCTGCTTTGTAGTATCTTAAACTGATCTATTAAGGATTGGGTATTAACTATGAGAAAGAAGAATAATTAAGGTTACATTAATCATCAATAAATGAGAGAAAACCGAGCCTGGTAACTTCTGCTATATTATTTTTACTTCAGTAGTTCATAAATCTTAGAGTCATAATTAGAGATAAGATTATAGATTCTTCTAATATAGCACGGATTTTGGCCTTTACAATCGTGTTTATCGTGTCTCAGGAAATTTTCAAAAAATTATATCAATCTACGATGATTACAAATGAGTGGATACAGTTTACATATACTTGCCACGACATTAAACAATCTAGTTTTTTAAGTATTTCTTTTCTATCCTGAAATATTCATTTTAATCTTCAATTTGTGCAATTCATACCTTTTGTGAGTTATACCAGTTATTTTACACGTTATGACACTATAACCAGTAGTATTGATTTTAGTTGCACAATCTTCGCAACCTTTTCCTTTATTAAGCAGATGTGCTCGTTTACCACTTTTTTTGTGAGCTACAGCGATTTCCTTCTGTGACAATTAAATGAAGCTCGTTGAAATATAGAATTTTAGACAGGAATAATGAATAAAACAATATAGTGATGAGACTATAATAGCAAATCTTGCAAACATGGAGAATTGCTGATGATGAACTTTTAGAAACATGTTCATACACATAAGCAAGACTCTCGAAAATACATACACAACCCCCGTTTTTCGGAAAGTGAACAAAGTTAATGTTTGTTTCACTCAGTGCTAAATACTTTTCCTTAGCTTTAATAGCAATACACTTTCCATATATATATAGAGGTAGTGTGTATTTATATGTGACCATTTACTACAAGTACCTGATTATCAAGCAAGTATAATTTTTGTTGCTTTTAAGAATAATAAGTTTTGGACTAACTACAACATCTCAAAGCCGTCTTCCTCGGGAAGATATTCATTATTTACATCTTCTTCATCTGCCATTCCATCACTTGGTATGAGAATTACGGCATACTACATGATCTTACATCAGTATCTTCATGAAGTGCTTTTTCTACCTCATCTACTGTATAGGTGTATATATTTCTGTGCATAGATCATAAATAGGTAAATAATTACAAGAAAAAGAAACAGTATATTGATTGATGCTCTAGAAAAAATTAGATATAAAAGAAATTCTTATATCAGCAATGAACAGTCCAGAGGGACAAAACCTTTTTTGGGAATTACAGGGTGGTAATAAAACAAACCATGTGTTTTGTCATGAGTCACAAAAAAATAGGTGAAATTTGCCATCATCTGATTTGATAATGATTAAGAGGTATATGATACTTTTAACAATATATATTCTAGAAATTTTCTTAATATAAAAAATATAACAAAAGAAACAAAAATCACTATTTTATTATTTATATTCCATTTATAAGCTCCTTCTAAAGATTGAAACATTGGCCGTAAATGGGTTGAATAAAGATCTCCTTAACATGTTTCAAACAATGATTTATAGTTGCTGCTCCAATATCTAACTCTGAATCCAACTCAGATTGCATATAAGCAATGCCCATTTGTAGTTAAATGATATCGATTAGTGTGTTATGTGTGGTCATGTTCAAGTGAACCTCACCTTGGTCTCTATCACTCTCTCTCTTTCTCTGAGAAGGGGCAAATGAATGGAAGAAAGCCGAGAAAGAGACAGGAAACATTTTATTTTTATTTCAAAACACAGCCAAGTAGAAGCAACACTTTCTATTGCATCGAAGTAAGTCACATCAGACATGGTTATTTGCCGAATGGAATCTCCATTATGGACTTCTTCACGTTAATTGCCATACGCTGGAGAATCTGGCAATTCTGATTCTAGGATAAACTTTGGCGAGCAACTCAATAATAAAACGCCTCAAAATAGGTGCAGAGAGGGGATAAAACTTCTACCAAATTCAAATATTACAAAACGATGAATGTTATTTCAAACATAGCTATTCCCCTAAGTCTACATCTAGTGCTCAGATATTAAAAATGAAATGCTACAGTTAATCTAAAGTTACAGTGTATTTCATCTGTATACCCCTTAGGAATATCAGCTGCTAAGAAGAAATCGTAAGTAAATATGTAACACAAGTTTAACTTCCTTAAGGAATGCTTTACGGTCGCCTGTAGGAGGAAGGAGCGTCTTCTAGTGCCGTAGATTCAGTTTAAAATCCTTTTAGCCTAACTTTATTTACTAGTATTATAACTTTCGTCTCCATCAGATGACGTATAGATCTGCTAGACTTCATCCTCCTTTGTAGCCCATTTTTACTGATAGACATTGTGCAGCCTCTTCTCTTTCTTCCTCGTTTCCCAAATCGCAATCATTTGATAGTTATCTGGTCGGGAATGATTGACGTACGCTTCAAGATACTGAAATAATTAAAAACTTTCGCCATTTCAAGACCATAAGAAACTAAATTATTTTAGGTTCTTAAATTAAACAATATAATATCTTTCGCTTTATGTTTGGAATACATTTAGGGACATGTCTCTTAATCTCGCAACGGACTAGAAAGAATAAATAAGTTTAACTAATAAGGTCAGTTCACTCAGTAGCCGAAGAATGATGGAAAGTGAACAGATTAAAAGAAAGGGTGAAAATTAGATTCAGGAGAAATAGTGGAAATAATAATAAGAAAGACAAATAGATTACACGTCACCGTAAATGTTTATTTCGAGAGAGGAAAACATAAAACTCCAAGAGTAAAAAGCTGGTACCAGAGATTCGTGACATCAGGCGTGTTCTTGTGAGGGAATAGGCTAAATAAAATCCTGAAACACAAGGTCAACTGCCTGATCTATTTCAATAATTGATTTACTTTTCTAAAAAGAATGACGAGGGTGAAACCACACTCTAAGTGGATGATAAATAAAGACACAGATTCAAGGTGCTAACATTTAGTGGAGAAAATCTGTGAAAAATAAATTACCTGACTGGAGAAAAGAGAAAACTACCAAGAGCTCACAGAGAGCAGTCTCCTAATCTGAATCTACCACTGAATATCAAAACAACTCTTCCAACCACAACGGCCTCAGCAGTTGTTCAACACTAAAAATCTCTTTCTTCATCCTTCTTAACTTCCGTTAATATACAAAAATACATACGCGCTAAAGGGACTTGCGTCTTTATGCAAGTGTGGACATGTACATATCTACACCCATTTTCCCATCATATAACCTCATATCTTTCTTGAATAATATTTTTCCCATTACATCCAGGTTTAATATGTTCCATTTAGCTCCTTTTATACGATGGTGCGCATTTGTTGACTTGGTTCTTGGCACCATTTTCATATAATAAGAAATCGGAAGATGGTGAACAAAGAAATTAACTATTATGAGTTAGGAAATAAATACTACATTGTATCATTGACCCAAGTTAACAGATTGTTGTTAAGGTCATTTTTCGACGTAATCGTGGTTGGACTAGAAAGTAACTTTATTTAATTTCCTGCATTGTTTTGGGGAACAACGTGTTGAGTGTATAAACTAAAGGGTGAGATTTTACACCTCAGAGGAACTGGAATCTTGATGTGCCTTTCAAAATCCAGCTACTTTCTTCTCATGTAGGATAATTATTTCTCCAACATCCATTTTAATACTTTTGCCAAACATCGTTTACTTGCGAGGAGAAAAATTGGGTAACTACTTCTGGGATACACAAAACGTACATTACTTTTCTCACTGTTGCAAAGCAATTGGGGGACACTTGTTCTTGGCTGGTGCCTGATTTTGCTAATCTTTTTCATGTTGAGGGTTAAAGTAAGGCGCGGGGTGTTCTTCACTCTAAAAAGAATACATCTTATTTCTTTAAGCCGTTTGATAGCTTCAAAAACCAAGATCTGCACAGAGTGGGGTTTAACATCTCAAAAATAATTGCCCGCCTTCTTCCCTTTTCTCTACAGGTACTCGATTGCTTTATATTTTCGAGTCGTATTTCTAAGAACGTCTTTTATTGGAATTTACAGTGTAATTCTTGACGTTCACTAATCCCCGAGAAATCAATTATTTAATGGAAATTAAACATATTAAAAAGTAGCCTAGACTTTGTGATTCCACTCTGTTTATATATATATATATATATATATATATACATATATATATATATATATATATATATATATATATGAGCATTGAAAAATAAATTAATGTAGGTTATAGAATCATAGATTGGCATAAAAAAGCAGAGGAATCTACTAGAAACACTGAAGGCTGAATTTCTCCTTGTATTGAATTTTATTCCAATACAAAAAGAAAATTATGCTCTGAACACAGCCACGTACTCCTTAATTATCCCGTCCTCTCTTTTAGTAGAATTTAAAGTCTAAGCTAACATAGTTTTTAAAATATACCATAAAACTTTGACTATAATAAGTATGACAGTGAATATCATTCCTTGAATTAATGATAAAAAGAAAAGCATTACATGAAGACGAAGCTAAATTTATTGATTAAAAAAATTATATGTTTTACGACAAGTTGTGTTAGCTCACATCAAGGTAACAACCGCTATGACTGGATGCCGGGATCGACATGGCTGCCCTTTACTGCTACTGCCTATAGACTCCTCAGAAACAAAGCATTCTGGTTAGTGCTTTCCATCTAATCCTCCCCTATTTAACTTAGCCCCTTATTACAACAGGCAGCAAAAGAGCGTAAGGTTTTGTCGTCCTGCATCAAAAACAGGCCGAGAAATCCCTGATTTAAAGCATACCGATTATTGGTAGAAGTAATAGTAGAGATAGCATTAGTGTTAGTTTGCAAGCAAACCAAGCAAACAAAGAGAACTATAGACCTAATGACACAAGGAAAAGTATGGATGAACATTGAATAAAAACAGCACCCAAAAAAACTAAAAAAACAGTTAACTATAAATCCATATAGTGGGATGGTACTGGATGAAGTTTTAATCTTTCTTGTTTAACACCACCATCCCAGAAAGCGAGTAAAAAAAAGTTTGTTGGGGTGGAAGTTATTTTTGTCAATCGTTTTAACTAGTTATTTACACACAAGTAACCTAAAAATTGTCAATTATTCCAAATCTTAAATCTTTTCATAGTTCTGAATAGTTTATAAGCGCAAACTAATAAGCTTATATAGGGAGAGAAATAAACGGAATATCATTTTAGGAGCTCAATTTGTGTGACCTGTAGTATAATAACTGTAGTATGGATGCAATTCCTTTAAGATAAGCTAAATATAACACAAGGAATGAATTATAAATATATATAAAGTTCATGGACAGAGGTCTCTTCAAATAGTTCGGCCTCTTTTCTGTGTAAATAATTGAAAACTTTCTAAAATTACCTAGTCTATGGCGAATTAGTTCGCATAAAAAAAAATGGGGAACGATATTTAAACAGAGACTACCTTCAAATATCTTGCAAATTGTGCTGTCTTGCTTTAAGGAATACAAATAAAACCAATACATCGTGCCTCTTAACACTTTCCATGAAGTACGAGGGGCTGTTAATAAGTTTTGCAATTCGGATATTAGGAAACGAGATATGAGGTTGAGTGGTTTATTATTTTTCAATAAAACTACCCTCGACTTCAATGCACTTGCGCCACTTGTCCCCGAGGCTACAAATTCCCGACAACCAGAAATCTCCCAACTGCTGTTCAATCCACTCCTGGACGGCGAGCTGGACATCTCCATCGTCCCCAAACCGGCGTCCACGCAGTGCAACCTTGAGCTAACAGAATAAAAAGTAGTCGCTAGGGGCCAGATCTGGAGTGTAGGAGAAATGGTTGAGCTTCTCGAATCCGCACTCGCGCAGGGCAGCTTGTGCAACTCTGGCCCTGTGGACTTTGACGACGTTGAAGTCGATCATGGGGTGTATGAGGTTTCTAGGGACCCAACGGGCAGAGACCTTGATCATGACCAAATTGTCGTGGATGATGTTCATAACACTTTCATGTGATATTCCAAGTTCTCGCTCCATTTCTTCAACCTTCACCCGTCGATTTTAGAGGATTATCCTCTCCATACGGGCCACATTGTCCTCGTTGGTTACGTCTGACGGGCATCCTGAACGGGGGTCATCTTCAAGGGACTCACGGCCATGGCAAAACTCCCTATTCCGGCGAGCAATGGTTGCATAGGAGGGGCGGTGTCGGTGTAAACTGCAACCATGCGTTCATGGATCTCTTGTGCATTCTTGCCTTCCTTGGTTAAAAACTTGATCACTGCGTGGTGCTCAACCTTCTAGATTGTTGAAAAGTTGTGACTGAAGATCAGCGATCAGCTACTGCTTCTTAAATAGACGAGGAAAGAGCGTGCGGTTGCAGTTCCTAGCTTGTCATAACTTGTCCTAACACCCCCACAAACAGCCATTCCCCTTCCTCTGTTTTTCCCTACCGATTCGCAAAACCTATTCACCGTCCCTCGTAAGTTAAGTTGCGTGAAGGTGAGATCTTCCTTCAAGAAAACTACTTTAGTCTTTGATAATTAATTAATAACCCGCAATCAATTATAATCCCCTTAAAGGGAAAAAGGTGAAGACAAGAAACTTACTTATCTGCTTATCGTTTGATTTTGTCTCTTTCTTGAAAGGAGAATTTATTGGGAAAGGATGGGATAGATATAATGAGTTTTATTCATTTAATGTTTAATTTTGCCTCGTTCTATCCATTAATCTTCGTACTATTATTAATTGTTTTCGAATAAATAAAAGGAAATAGAAGAAGTAGTTAAAAGTAAGGTTAAGTAAAAGAAAAATGGATTATTTTTATATAGTGAAGAAGAAGGAAATAAACATGAAATACACCCATAAAATTGATATTTTTTCTCATTTTGGATCACTAAGTCCATTGTTGAAACTTGTAACTTTCCTTTAAGGAGAAAGGATTATGTATATTATTAATTTTAATTTATTTTAATCCTTTTACATTTTTGTATTGCATCCATAATTAATAAGATGTTGCTGGTTTGGTAACGATAAATACCTTTTGGGGTTGTAATACTCGTTATAATTTATAAATTGACTCATTTTGCTATTTTTAGAACACACCATCGATAATATTCACTATGTAAGTCTTCCTTTGATTGTCGGCACCTTGCTTTGGTTTTACTATTATGAACAAAATTTGTTTGCCTAAAGAATCCACCAAATTTACATTTAGATCGCCTTCGCTTCCATTATCATTTATGAGAAATACATTGCCTTTCTTTGCATTGTCAGGTAAACTGTAATGATATAGTGTTAAAACACATGATAAGTTACCTTCAGATTGCATTCATCATTCCTGCAGGATGCTAAAAATCCATGAAAAGAGGTCAAGTGTATGAAAAGAATCATACATAGAAATAACTTTCATTTTTTAATTTGGCCCTCACTTTCTAACTTCGCATTAACCGCAGGTTTATAAGAGTCTTAGACGCACCAATTATGCTAGAATGAATACCATATTCGTAGGTATAGGGTTATGCCTTGGAAACACACCTCTTTCACCCCGAGAGAGTGATTCTGTCCAAAAAATATGTCTAACATCCCAAAATAAACTGTTTCAATTAACTGCTCTTACTTGTTTCTATCTTTTCCGTACACCTCTGTTTCACATCTTCTTGAGAGCACAGTATAAAATGGGTGAAATTATAAGTTAATTGCCTTATAAAAATTAATTATAGCCCTCGGGAACTATAACGATCGCAGATGAAGATGATTTTGATACCTGTTAAAGATTACAGGCTTTTAACAAATGAGATAATGCTTAATGAAAATTGACTAAATAAACGTTATTGAAATTTCGTTGAAAATGTATTAGAAAATTACATAGTTAGCATATCAATGATGTAATCACAAATATAAATTTTAGCAATTATTTTTCTCAAATTGAGTAACAGAGCAGGTTTTTTGTCAAGTTCTTACTTTATTCTTTAAAAATTATTCATAATGAAATAGTTGTAGTAATTCTTCAAATAAATCTATGTATTGATTTGAATTTTAGTTAATATTGAGAAGCATAAATATTTATTAATGACCAGTTGTTTATATTTATAAATTCACTGGGCAGTGGAAAAATCGATCAGTTTGTAAGTGCGCCTAGGAAGAATGCAAGGCTGCGATAATTTATTATGAGTATATTTGATTTTACATTTTTTAGTTTTGAAATCAGTATGCTAATTTTAGTTTTAATCAAGTAAAAATTCGAAATCACCAGAAATGAATCTCAAAATCGTTGTTCTGTGTTATACATTTTATATCTTAATAATTTAAATTCTTAAATAAAGCGACTTTTTAAAGTCTCAATGCTCCTCAAACTTCAGACCCACCTAAAGCTTTAAATTCATCGATGCTTTTTTGTCAAACTCGAGATCTTACATTTTTTCCCATTAATTGATTTTACCTCAAAAACACTTTCTCTTTTATTATGAACGGCAAATTTAATTGCACTGACGAATAAAATAGCATCATTTGCTATAAAATATAGGTAGGTAATCCCTAAATCACATCAAAGATTTCTTAAAATCTTACGTAATAAAAGAGGGCACTAACCTCAACAGATTTTAACACAGTTGTAGTCTCTAGAATAAAAATTACGTTCTGACCATTTTAAATTCAGGCTCACTTGAAAAATATGCAGTGTCAACAGTCAGATACTGTACATTGATGCTCAGACTTTCTCTGAATTTTATCACTTGATTTCTGTGTTGTTTTCTTCCATAGTAAAATTTCGAAAATTTTGGATGCGCCCAAAGTAAGAAAGCTAAGGGTTTATTCAAATTATTGCTTCTATTGCTTCCAATTATTTCCTACATTTGAGGTAAAAGAAAAAAAAGAGTCAAGTTTGTTAAAAGTAGTATATGCAAAATTTCCTTCAAGTATTATTTTGAAACGAAATTTTCTGAGAAGATTCAAAAATCACACTTAGGTTGAAATTTTTATAGAGATAAACAAGAAAATATTTATATCCATTGAATTTTATAAACTTTTACGACATAAATACATATCATCATTTTCTTCGTACCCTCTCCATCTACTCGTTTTCACTGCTACACAAATACTTCTCGTTAGCATTGCTGCCGCTTAAAACTTTTATTAGTAGCAACATTGAAGGGCTTTATTATTTTCCTTAATTTTTATCTCGTTTTCTAATAAAACCCTTTTACTCTCAAAGCAACGAACAGAGTAACTCTTACATTCAATTTTAAATTTCTCAGCTATTAGGTATTTCTCTTGTCCTATTTGGATTTGCCCGAAGCTTTTTGCAGATCCTTGACATCGAGCTTCTTTCTATGCTCTCAAAGTATCAATAAATTTATTCATCTCATTTCCGACATACTTTTACTTGTTCTTAATGGCTAAAAACTGTCGTCATTTTGAAACTCCTTGGTAGGAATTTCCACTTACTAACGCTAAGGCTTAATTAACATCGAATGTATCATTTGGTGAACTTTAGAATATATATCCGGTTTTGCCTTGGATAAAAAGGCCTGACATAAATAAATACAGATGCATATTGATTATAATTCTGATATTGTGGCCACAAAATATCTTTACTTGTTGATTATAATTTTTATTTGTAGGATGTTGCCAGATTTCGGAGATTTGCGCGCTCTCCCTATCATAAATTAACATATAATATAATATCATATACTCATAATATGCTTACACTGAGTAAACGTTTCATCACGCTTGTCCGTCAGTTTACGCACACGCACGAATGACCATTAGTTATGATCGAACAACGCTGTTGCTAAATGAAAAGATCGAGCGCTTTCTTGATTCATATAATCCGCAAATTCTGTTTCCACTATAGCTAATTGAAGATAATTAACACTGTTAAAAGCACAATACATCTACCGCATTCAAACATTACAACAAACATGGTGACTGCAATAAGCTCAGTGGTATAGTAATTTTAAATTATATGGACTCTTCAGTTTACGGAGAAACGTGAGTCCGAGTAGATAATGAGCTTTTATTAATTTTAAGAGCTATTTTAAATAAGGAGAAATTAGTCAATTTGATTTTAGCGCAAAGGAAATTAACACACAAAGATTAAATTGTTTCGAAAACAGAAATGAGGACTGAATTACAATGGAGAATTTTTAGTTACATACGAAATCACGTTTTATCAAAAGACAAAGGATGATGAAGAATGAGAAAGGGATGGAAAGGTAGGAAGTGAAAAGGAAGTTATATACATAGTTATAATGGAGATATTTTATAAATGATTACCTTAATGTTATTAAGAATGTGGGCTTTAAAAAGTATTATAAAAACAAGATGTCAGATTCTCGCCGGTTCATAATTCCGTATTAACCTAAATTTATGAATTTTGGCAGAAATTCCTGACGGAATAAGATTGAATCGTGAAAAAATGAAAAACAAACCTAAAGCTCTTATTAATATTAAAGCTTGGTGTGCCGAACTGATTCTTGTGTATCCGGTATGTTTTTAAATTTATTTTTCATCTTTATAATTTTATTTCTCCTGACTTTTATCAAAGATTTTAAAAAGTAATTTCCGGTCAAATGTATGAGACAGCTTATATAGCCTCTCTATTCGCGATGACAGGTTATCAATTTATAACTAAATGGAAGAAACGAATTTCAAATTATTCTTAAAATTTTAGATTTTCTGCCGACTTGGTTTAATTTTCTATATGTAGAAGTTAAATGAATCTTTTTAACTAATCCTCGAGTTCTGCTTTCCCAAACTATTTGTTATATTTTGTTTAAGAAAATGTTTTTGTTTTATTAAACAAGTTGAAAACCATCTCAACACAGATTTTATTCTGTTCTGGGTGGTTACAAGAACAAGTATGGTATATATATTAAGAATAATATATGTTGGAAGTATTTAAAAAAATATTACAAGGTAAATAGTTAGATGCTTTATTATCTAAGTTGATATCTTGTGGAAGTAATTTGATTGTGAATCAATGTCAAATCTTAAAGGACACTTAAAGAGGTAGAGAATAAAATCTGCAATGCCCTCAACGCCAGAAAGGACTATTTCACCCACCAGTTATCGCGTATTTACAAGATAAAGGCAATTATTAGCTTAACTCCTGGAGAGAAATTTCTAACACTTATCAGGAAAAACTTAGTTTTGGATCTTTCAAGTCGTCTACTTGTAGGATAGAAAAGGTTTCGTCAAACAACATTAATATTATACTTTTCCAGCACATGTCATTGAGGCGTTTTTTCTATTGAGTGCACATGTGTTAAGATGGAAGTGAAAAGATTCGAAATCTCTAATCTCCTTCGCGCGAGCCACAACAATTTTAAGTCTCAACAAAGGGGAAGAGCTCAAAGATCGAACTCCTTATGGCAGATCAAAAATTATTAATTGTTAGATGTGAAAAGGCCTTCGAAAGTGCTCCGAAGACCAAAAAGACACTGCGCTCAGAAACTACAACCTAAAAGACCAGGAACCTTTTTTTAAAACAAATACTAATTTAAATGCTAAGAGGAAGCAGGGTGCAACCAGTTTCAATTCACACGGCTGTGCACAATTAGTTTGATCATGCCTGTCCTGAAGCAGGTTAATCAAATTTGGGTTTGCCCTTCTTCCTGCATTGGTAAGATATACTCGCATGGCCTAAGTAGCCAAGGTAAAAACATCTCTGCATTTAAGGCACAAATAATTTCATCCGGTAGGATACCTGTTAGCTGGTAGTTATTATTCACTACTCAATTAAAATTGGCTGTCCTCTTGAGACCAGCTCTTTTTAAATTTCATCAAGTCCGTAGTCTGGTGGTATTGGATGCATTAGTCGAAGCCTTTTGTCTAAAAACCGAGAGACCTACATTTTTCTCTCAGAAAGCAGGCTAGACTTTGACTTAAATGGAGAATGTGCCCATTGGACAGCCTAGTTTCGGAGGTAGAGTGGGTAACAAAAAATTTAAATCCAGCACAGTCAAAAATGCCCTTCTTCCTCTGAATGTGTCCTTGACGTCTTTGATGCTCTATATTTTACCCTTTTATTATTTATAGTTGGGAATGCCGTGAATTAACAAATATTTCTTTTTCTCGTAAATAGATCTTAAACATATACAATCCACCCTGTTACTTGCTCTATAGTAAATGATTCGCATTCTTAGGAGCTAGACCGGAAGGAAGAGATCACTTACATTTTTTTTTCCTTTTTCTTCTTTATGCCTTGAGGCGATCCCTTCATCTTTGGATGGTCATACTTAGGTGTTAAATCAGGTTTGCATACATGCTCTCATATACAATATTTTCATCCATATGGAGACCATGACTTCTGGTAAGAGGTCACTTTACTCCCATATTCATGGTTTCGTCTTACCTTGAAAGAATGGTGAGAGCACCAGAGAGACATTACTCATCGAAGTTTCGGGGATCTCGTTTGAAAGTTCCCTGGTTAGCTTACAAGGTGAACTGACCTATAGCCGGCACACGGGCTCCCAGTGGAGTAAAAAACATATGGTCAATAACCTGGGCCAGGTGCCAGAAGCGTCCGCCAACGTGTATCCCTATAAGTGAGTCTCCTCCGCCTCCCATCTTGCTTTGATAGTGGGGGAGGGCCCCTGCTACTCATTCAACTTCAGCAAACGCGCCCCGGAAAAACAAAACGATGGGAGAGAATCACACGCGCAAGATGTGGCCACAATTGACGGAGTTTCTCAGGAGGTTTGAAGGTAAGATAAACAATAGATTCTGTGTTAGCCAGAGTTGCAGTTTTGAGTCATGTATAGTTGTAGATCATGTGCTGCTCTGGTCTTCTTTGAATGTAGCGCTATGATGGTGATATCATCGATATAGATGTTGATTGCGATGTTGGAATTTTAGAGAGGGATATCATGGCTGAAATAGTTGAGGGGGGTGTGGAACTTACTGATCAGTGAGAAACTCCACTCTGTAAGTGATGTATCCGAAATAGATTGTAGTGTATATTATCACACTGAGGGACCAGCGAGGAAGTTGGCAAGCCGTCTTCCTTAATTTAAGTGAACTGCAGTGTTTATTATTTTGTTGAATCTTATGGGCTTGGGTAACGTATCAGACGATAATCTTAATTTTCCTCATTACTCTCTTGCGTGGTTGTATGAGTTGGGTCATGCTGTTCACGAACATGCTGTTCATGTTCGTGAAAATAAGTCGTTGTTAATTCCACATGGGGGAATTTGTGCAAGGGGTATTTTAGTCTGATTTTAGTGTTTATTGTTTTTATTACCAAATATTCCATGACTTTACTAGTGGTTCAGAAATGGATATTGAGTGCTATGATATGTGGTCTGTTAGAAATTTATTTATCTTGGGTATAGCTATATTATGGCGAGATATATAACTATTTGAGATATAAAGGTGTTAAATATTTCTGTGTAAGTGCTAAGGCCACTTAGGCCTATTTGTATTAAGTTATATTTTATATGTTCGCAAGCCCATAGTCTGAAAAAATTTTGCCTGCCGAATAGCATGCCATACAATTTATGTGGTTGGTTGTGCGAGGATGTTGCAATTTAATTGGCAGGTTACAAGTTAGCCAAATCTTACCAATTCATTCATTAGCAATGGGTCACTTGGTGCCTTGGGATAGTTCTATTTCCTCATAATATGGCCATAATTATTTGTGAAATTAACTTGTAATAGATTTTAAAATCTTACAAAATAATTCTTGTAATTATTCGTTCTCGACCAAAAATGGTTTTAGCGAGGAATGGTGTCAATCCTTGATACAAAAAGTTTAAATCTTGACTTTCTAAGACATTCTTCTAATGAATGAGTAAAGGAAAACAAGTACAAAACCGCAAAAATAAAACAATATTTGAGTTTGTGATAGAAATAAAGCCTGATTCATATAAAAATTTGTATGTGATATTAAGCCTAATTCTTTATCCCTTATACCTTAATTTTATTCCGTTATTTATTGAACTTTTAGGTTCAATAATGAGATAGTAGAGTTCACTCAATTATAACACTAAAACAACCTTTTAAAGGAAAATTCTGGTTGATTATTATAAATTGATCTTTCCTTTTTTTCTGCAAAATCGTTTAAAGGAAACTTCAATTAACGGTTGTATTACTAAAATTCCTGGTAATTTGCGAAGAATTTAGGCCGATTTTGGTTTTAATGTTGATGTTAAACTGGTAAGAAATGCATATCCTTAATTTTTAAATAACTGATGTTGGATTTGATCAATTTTTTTTGCATTTTTAATTATTGTTTTTAAATCACCTTTAAGGTTTAATTAATTTGTTTGCACTTTTTTAATTTTTTAATTTTTAAACAGTCTTTTAGGTTGCATTAATTTGTATGCACTTTAATTTAAGCTTCTAAAGTGCACATAAGATAAATCTTCTGCAAACCATTTTAAATATTTTGTAAAGTTTGAGTTTCTACAAAGACTTCTCCCTCATACCTTTGAGTTAGCACTCTTTTACTAAGATTCTGGTAGCTTGGACCTAACTCTGGTCTATCGGTGGTTGATTCAAAACTTATAGACTTGTGCAATAATTAAATTGGTCGTATCGAACAGGTTTATATGTAGAAAGCTATAAGAAGGTGGAAATGTGAGGATGTATATTAGCGAAGATCCTTCTGCAAGAATTGGGCCCGGGTAGGAAAAGCTGTGGGTTTTGGAACTAATAGGCCACAATAGCCTTAACCTGTCACTTAACATTCTTTTGATGGTGTGTAGCTCTCGATTACAAGAACTTTATGTTGGGATCATCACTGGACACTGCAAGCAAAGAGCTATAATACAAATCTGGCTCTGTCATTCTTCTTGGTCTTAGATGTGGGTTACTAGCGTTCCTTTGTAATGGGATACCACTCTTGATATAATGGCTTATTACAAAACTCAGCGCATAATATCAGATAAAAGAACTGCAGTTGATTGAGTAAAATATTTATATTTATTTGATTACTACTGCAGGCTAATTCATTTAGCTCTTATCCGTTTAAACCACAGAATTAGGATTTCCATTTATCAAAATACTTTGCTTTATTAGATTGTAAACTTGTTTATCTTTTTCAGTTTTCCTCAAGAGAAAAACTATATCAATCGCTGATTTATTAAAGTTTTGATATGGACTTTTATAATCTCAAGAGAACTGATTTATGGGAAAAGGAATGATGCAAAAATATTCACGGGATCTTGGAAGATCAGAAATGATTTACGAAAAACATTAGCCCCAATTCTGTGATAAAGTGTCCCTTACGAATTTCAGATGAGGGGTCCCATATTCTAAGAGCCATTTATGGATGAACATGAGAATAATTATAATTCCATTAATATTTTTAGTCTTATCTGTCTTAAACTTCTCAGTGTATGGCATTGCGAAATAAAACTCAAGTTTATCTTCTGAGTTCCACCATCCTTAAGTGGTTTGCTTGATTCAAAGATAATTGGGGGCCATACCACTCCATAGCACTAATATTGACTAATCAGTTCGTTTCTCTAGCTGTGTATCCTCCATAAATTTTTACTTTCCCTATTTTACTAAATCTGCAGACAATCTTTTAAAAAACGCCTTTTTCGGAATAGATGGTGTTTAGTATCATTGAAAAATATTAATTTCAATCATTTTAATTTGTTTGATAAAAGTGGTATGCAGAGAATTGCTGGTGATCGGCTAATTTGATAATTTAAATTGAATTAAACCGCTTAATTACATGTATAAATGTGATGCAAGGTTGATTAAAAAGCAAAGTAAATACGTGAATTTCTTTCTATATCAGGACGGCAGATCAATGCAATCTCTTTCGCTCTTCCTGCATTTCGGTCGATTTGATCCCCAAAACAGTTAGCTGAAGTGGCAAAAGAAAGTTAAAAGTGCATTAGAACAACCGAAAATTAGGTTTAGCTTAGGTTGGATGTCTGGGTGCAGGGAGAAGATATTACTATCTCCCCCCTGATATTTAAGTAATTATTTAATCGCAAGCGAAAAACTATTTTATTTGGATTATTCAATGGCTTCTTCAAGGCGGGCCTCGTCTCCAAAAAGAGATGGCAGAAACAAAAGGAGAATTTATTTTCAGATACTTGTTCTTGTTTTATTTTATTTTATTTTCTTTTATGTTGGAAACTATTGTGTCTAGGGGTTCATAATACGCCATTCAAACTAAATTTGAGGGTTGGGAGATGAAAAAGTATCGTCATACGACGTGTGCCCTTAAAAGCGACTAAGTCTAGATTGGATTGCTTGGCATGATAAGTCAAGCACTTGAAAGTTGAGTAAGTGCGATCGCGGTACGCAATCAACCATAACGGACATGGCGGCACTGACCACCTCCACTCATGCTGCACCAGTTGATCGCTCCAGACACATTTTATCACTGCTCAGATTTCTACTAAATTAAATTGCTCAAAATAAGTAAAAAATACAAAAACTTTCAGATTTAAAGAAATAAATACTCTGGTATATTGAGGTAGTAGTAAAGAACCGTATATTTTTGTACTTAAAAGGAGGCCCATAAGACATGAATGAATACATGTCTTAAACATGTAAAAAAGAATGATGTCTCTTTCACCATGATTTTATGATTGGTACTAACAGTTCAAGAAGCCCATTGTCTTGATGGACGAAAAAGATTTTTAATTTATTCTGTCGTAGAATAGGCTCCCGACGATATACTATATATCTATTCTTTGTGGGGATTAATCTATATTCGAGTGCGGGGTTGATCAGATGGCCGAGAATGACTCAACGTAATAAATAAATAGGCCGGGAAAGGGCTTATTTATTTTCAATATACTCAAGAAGTGAAACGCAGCTCAAGGATATATAATATTGCGAACATTAATAAAATAGAATTTTATTCATTAATCTAACTAACAACACCAGGAAAATATTTACATTACCAGGCACTAAAATGGGAGAATACACAAGAAACGAAAAAGGTCATGGGATTATTTGACTAAGCGGAGGATTAAGATTTAGAGGGATTTAAAATGACAAAACAAACAAGAAAGGAAAGGGTTGGCTAAACTTGTTTAAAGCACAGAGTTGCGTTGGCACAAAAATAAATATTTAAATGCAATGCGTAGCTTACACAATTTATAAGGTCGTCTTGCATAGGAAAGCGATTTGAAGGAATCTTCGGTCCAACTAGCGATTTCTTTTCCAGGAGAAGGGGTTTTTAGGGGGGTTGTCCTTAACGAGGGGTGAAGGACTGACTTCGAGTATTGAGAGAGAAGTGAGGCTCCGAAGTACAAGCGATCCTTGAGACAGGATATCGGAGATGTTCTAGGTGAACAATTTGGGTTATTGGTGTAACCAAGCGTTCTCTTGAAGATCGCTAAAAGGGGGGGAATTAATTTACCACTGACGTGATATCATGGGAACGAGAACCGTTTTTTGTCGAACGGGCTCGAAGAACAATGGCTGTTCTAAAGTTGTTCTCTTTCTAAACAACAGGAGGGCCCTGTTGACTTGGCGTCTCGAGGGACACGAACTTGGCACTCAAAGATATTGTCCTCTTCTGGACAATAAGGGGGTTCCTAGGTGCACAAGGAAGACCGGATAAGCGTGATGCTTCGGAGCCACCTCCTTGGTGTAGGGGACAATGGGGGACTTCGGTGGAATATCCCGGTAGCGCTTGGAAAAATCTTATCTTCCCATAAGCCTAATTCAATCTGGCCAGATCGACGCCTGGAGGCAAACGGGTGATTGAACCTCCTTGATTAAACTTGGGAATAGTGGGCGATAATAACGCCGCTCTACGCTCTCTCATAGGATGCACGTGGGAAGCATGAGTTTCGATATGTGATAGTGGCGAGGCGTGGCAGCCTCAGGCCATTCTATCACATATTTCATGGGTGGTTGTGCTTTTTTAGCGTATCAGCTCAGGATGCATTTGAAATCGATTTGCTTGAGGTGGTTAAGAGAATATTAGATAGCTATTGGTCTGTCTTGTGGATAACTATTGATTTGTGACCTGTTCTTTTAGAGATGTATACAATTTTATGTTTAATATTCTTCTGTATGACAATCCTGAAATTCAAAATTCATATTATCTACTTGTGTGAGAATGGCGCTATTTTACGCGGGGGTTCTTTATTTATATATCCTTAACCTGGAAAATATTCACCGTAACATTCACAATAATTTAATATTACTAAATAGCCAATATAAATATATATTATTAAAGCAGCAATTAATGCTACTGTATTTTTCTATCCATTGTAAAAACTACTGTAAAACAATTGCTAAAACATATACTAACATTAATGTTACTCTATTTGTAGACGCAGCATGTAACGGTAAGTATTACATTAGCAGACTATATTAAAAAAATGTAGTAACATATATATTACTCTATTTTTTTTATTGTGTTAAGGTAATGAAAACAGTAACTTATTTTATTTATAAAAAGTATCATACATATTTGTTGTAAAGAATAGTAGGCTAGTGAGTGTATAACTGCCAAAAACTTACTTTAAAAAATACAGTATTTGCACTGTCTGAATTGGATCTAACTTGGTCTCGCGGCATGTTCAGGATAGATTATAGTGTTTTAAGGGAGAGGGAGTTGTAGTTTAATTTGGTATTCAGGGAGGGTTCAAGGCATTCGCTGAAAGGGCTCTGCAAAGGCTCAGGAGTGGTTGAATGAGGATTCAAGGAAATCCGATCAATCGGTGTCGAGGTCGATCATTTCCTTTGGAAGATTTGAATGGTTTATTTGCCAAAAAAGGTTTTGAAATTTTTTACATAGAAAAATGTATCCATGTTGTATTGCCACTGATAAATAAAGCTCAGGAAGTCATTCATTTATACAGATTAGAGCCGTAGGATTATTTTTAAACTTATTCCTCTTGTGCAAAACCGGTATAAATTAAAAGAAAATCTTTTGAAATACTCTCATATTTGAGTGTAAAATATATGGAATTTAGGAGGGGAAGTAAGCGAGTGACGCAATCATTTTCGAGATTCCATCTATTGATCTAAAGATTCTCTCAAAATGGGTCAAAAATGAGCCAAAGTCCTCTCCATCATTAAAATCGGGAAGGTGGACTGAAGGAGTTTGAGGAATTTCAGCCCAAGAACCGATGGACTGAGAATCCATTTGATTTGGGCTCATTTCCAGCTCATGCTGCCAAATTTGTTCACGTTCTTCCATCTCCATTTTGTTCTTCTCCATCTCTATTTTGTTCTTCTCCAGCTCCATCTTCAGTTTGTTGTCCATCTCTGTTTTCAGTTTGTTCTCCTCCATTATTTTGTTCTTGTCCATCTCCAGTTTGTTCTCCATCTCCGTTTTTCTTAGGTCCTATTCCCTTCGCTCTGCCCGTTTGTTCCTCTCTTCTTCCTATATGTAATTTAGCAGGTCTTTGCCCGAAAGACCTAACATTTCACCGTGACTCTTGAATTTTACGAAGGATGACATTGTTACGCAGTTAACTAGCTAACACTGATACGCAAACGTGCTAGGACACTACCCACGCGAAACGAATATGGGAATATTTGTAAAGGCTTTGATCACAAAAAAATTAAGATACAGCTACCTACCTCTGCTGTTTCTAAGCGGAAAAAAAAAATAAAATGGTCCTAGCTGAATTAGGACAGCAAAGACCTTTACTCTTTTGGATTAATAACCAGGAGAGTCTCCAAAATTCAAACACAATAAAAAATTAATTACCTGGGGTCCTACACCAAATCTAAATATATTACGTTCCACTCCTCTTCAATTAACTTGAATTCGCCTTCTGCCAGTACAATACAAAAATTAACATAAAAGGCATAGACGTGAAAAACAAGGGAACTTCTAATGTCAAAATTAAAATGACACGGGTTCTTAAAAACCCCAAACACACTTGACACCAAAATTACATAATATGTATATTAATAAATATATATGTCGTGGTATAACAATATATTATATCAATACCATATTATATCTATGGGGGAGCGACCAATAAGTTAAAGGCAAGCCGACAAAAGGACGGAACACTACGAGTTTAGACGGGCGGAAAAGCGAGATAAGAGTGCAATGAGGTCAGGTAAAATATAGGCAATGGCAAATCTCAAGGTTAATTAAAGAGGCATGTACAAAAAATATAATTTTATTTACATAAAAATAATGAGATAATTGATGGGCAAAATTACATCAGAGAATTAATGGGCAAAGTTACACCGGTAAACGAAGGGGGGAATTGTAGTTAGGAATCAGACTAAGAAGTTAAAATTCAAGGTATACAAGAGGGGACTATTCAAATGGGGGGGGGGGAATTAAATTAAATGGGTTACTGAAGGGGAAGAGGGGATTCTGGGTGAGACGTAGATGTAAGGCTTCACGGATGTCTTCTGCACGTGAGGCGAGGCCGCTCGGAGCTTCTGAGCGGGATGTTGAAGTAATGACGGTTCTCCAAAACGAGATGGGGGGGGCGGTAACGTCCGGTGAAGGGGAGAGTCTTTCGGCCACCCGAAAAGGAGGGGCGAACAAGGAGGGCTTCGACACGAGTTGATGAGTGAAGTCGGAAAAATCTCTCGGTGACGATAGTTAAATGGAATTGCATCACTGGCTGGGGCTAATTCCAATACACAAATAGTTTGGCTGTCACTTTGCTTTGTTGTTAGCACCTGACTTGGAACTAGGGGAATCTTCTTGGGTCCGGGCGAGACTTCTCAACTATGTGTCTGCCTCATCGGGTACGAGCACTATTTATGTCCAAGGCTCTCCACGCGGGGGCTTAGCGGGAAAGAGGTCTAATCTCGAATGGCCACGAATCCTCTTGCCAAGGCGATTCTAACCCATGTAAAGGTGGACCGTGGTCTTCGCGGTTCGAGGCTACCGCTTGTGGAAGAGGGGGAAGTTACTTCCAGCATGGTACTTCCGTGCTGGAAAAGAAATTTCACGTGATGTTCCCCCACAGCTTCCATAATCAAAATATCCTCGCCCCAACAAAACTAAATCATAGCTATTAAACATTATTCTAACAACATCTCACTAACAATCATTGACAAAACAGAAATCAATAGAAACGGAAGAGCACGCCAGAACTATAAATCAAAGCTACTCCACCACTATTCTTACCAATATGCGTTTAATTAGCCATTAAATGTCTGAAGAATTCAAACACACAGGTATTAACAATATATTAAATATTCGGCAGTATAATAAATAACCTTCTCATTAAGCTCAAAACACAATTAAACTCTTAAATATTACCCTCATATTCAGACATTTTAACAATCCCGAGCTATACAGCTAAATGAACCAACTTATCAAAAAGAAAACTTGAGAAATCCCTACCGAAGTATCACGCCTCTAATTAGTTTTGCTAAAGTCAAATTCGTGAGCTTTATAGCAAGGTGACTTATCATTTTTCGTGTGAAATAAACGTGCTAAATGTTTCAGCAATATTGTAGTATAATCATTGTAATTAGGCTAACCACGTAGACAGTTAATACAAACTTCTGATTATTTATCTACCGTTTGGGAAATTTTCTAAAAAAAATCGTAGGAAATTAAAATGTCTGCTAAACGCTGCTGAACCACTATGGATAAATGGAGTCTAGCTGGATTTTAAATTGTCCCTAGAAGTGAAGAAATATGGTGTTTCTTCGGAGGAAAGATAAAAAGTTGCCGAATAAATGGGACATACCATTTACTTGTAAATGATGTCATAATTACTTTCGCGCGCTGAAATTTATTATGAACTACGAAGTCAATTGGTGCAGTTAGTATATTTATATATATATATATATATATATATATATATATATCAATAATTAAGAACCAACACCGTTTCGAGGTATGTGTAACGATACTAGTCTTCTCTAGGGACAAGGCACCCAAATGGAATTGCATTACTATCTCTTGTAAACCACACCTCTACCGATGCAGAAAACAAGGATCTTTTTAATTATTTACAAGAGTCTCAATGCTAAATCATTTTTAACACCTGGCAAAAAAGAAGACGATACCCAAAGAGGAAGACACATTCCCACCCCTTCTGATTTTCTGTAAATCACCATTAAAGTAAAATAAATGAATTACCAACAGAAATTTAAGGTGAGATTTAGGATTTGGCTCGTGTTTAGTTTAACTTTAAATATTCATTTTATCATTGTCATTGCTATATGCGTTATATCGTCAATTAAATAAAATTCAACGAAAAAATTCATTTTATAATTGTGATGCTTAAGAAGCAAAATACTTACATGGATTTCTTTTGATATAGAGACAACCGATTTAGACGATCTCGTTCACTCTTCCTCTATTCCATTTACCACAGGGAAAGATTGGCGGAAGCGGTAAAGGCGGGTTAAAAGTCGATTGATCGCGAGTACAACCGAAAATTAGGTTTAACGCTCCTTGTTCCTCTGTGTGTAAGAAACGATATAAAAATTTAGCCCTGTGACATTCGTTAAATATTACATTGAAAGCGCGAAATTATTTTACTTTGGTTATTCATTAGCCTTTTTAAATCGGGCCTCGTCTTACGCAAGAAATGACAAAACCAAACGACGGAAAATAAATCATCTTCGCATTATTTTATTTTATATGTATTTATTACTGTCTAAGCCTAAAATCGATTGGATTAAATGGCTTATTTCTCTATTGATTTCATTGAATTCTTACCTTCTGCAAGAGGGCTTAATAATTTTTATTACCTTTTCTCTCCCTACTAACTTGTGTTTAGGGGTTCATAATAAACTAGCCAAACCAAGTTATGGGGTAATGGGAGATAGAAAAGTATCGTCTTACAACCAGAGTCGTTAAAAGGATCTAAGTCCAGATTGCAGTCCAAAGTTGGGTGGGAAACACATTTGATCACGGGGGATCAAATACCCCAATGATTGAAGATTCCCTCAAACCTTCAGTGTAGTAGAAATAAATATTGGACTGTTTGGAATACTGGGATATATTGAATGAATTATGTATGTTTTCTCTTAAAGAGAAGCACTTAACACAAGATGTAGTACATCTTTTTCTAACGTGAAGAAGAATGAAGCTACTTTTGTGACTTTTTTTAGATAAATACTAACACAATTTAAAGAGCCATGTTGCTTGGACGTTCAAGAAAATCATTTTATTTATTTCAAGAGCCGTTATGTTTTGGAAGGAATTGTGTTATGATGCATTTGGAAACGATTTCATACGAGGGTCTAAGAGGATGTGAGACATGTACTGGTCAATCATACGGATAATTATTTTTTCGGTACTGGTTCTTGTAGAGGTGTATACTATTTTATGAGTAAAGTTATCTCCATGGATATGTATATAGCAAATTTACTTCAACGTAAAGAAGCTCAAATTACAATTATTGTTGTTGCTTCAAGTCACATTTTGTCAAGGAAGGCAACTAGAGGCAACTGAGTGGATTCAACCTTTCTATAAAAGATTAATCATTGTTGAGAATTTCAGACAGGTTTCTGTTTTGGCGTGAGATTGATATCAGATTTCTCATGTTCAAGTGCTAATTGATCCTGATTTCTGAATCGAGGAAAGAAAAGAATATGTACCTTATATAGGAATCTCAAATATCGGAAATGAAAAACAACCAAAGGAATGATACCCGATTCCTGAAAAGGCAATAATGAAAAACCATCAATAAAACATTGACCGAACAGGAGATGGAACGGTGCCTTAAATATTTTTAGACGCAAAAACATAAAAAGCAATAAAGCATTGGATATCTACATGCTTTTTTCCTTCCATGAAATAGAGAATTCCAATTATTGTGAATTTGCGTTCAAAATACAGGCGAATGCACAACTTGTAAAGCAAAATCACATATAAATCAAAGGAAGGACTTATGGGTAATAACAAAAGTACAAAAATCTGAGCTACCCTCTTCACGCACTACTACGTTTTAATCTAAAGTTCGTTTATTAGTTTCATTGTTGAGAGATTAACATGATTGCAATTAATGTTCCAAAATACACAAGCGTTTTTGATCATCGGCCTTCAACAAATTCTGCTAAAATCTCCTTCAAATGCCATCTAAGCTGGCTTAATCTACTGGCCCTTTGATTACATCGATAAAATCTGACTCAAATAACAAGACTCGTTTAGCATTTATAACATATAAAATATAATGCGGCTCTACGACTAAATATTAACAGATCCACTGTAAGCAGGATTTAACTTTCAAAAATGGTAATGAAATTTTTTTTAAAAAGTCTATTAGAGTCTACTCTTAAATCTTGTATAAGTATACTTTATATTAAAATTATTAAATCTTCTGCAATATTCGTTTAAAATCTATGTGCGCCTAGTTAATCTCAATGACTCTTATTTTCTGCAATTTTTCAACTACAACAGTTTTCCCCCAAAATCTGGTCAACACGCATCAATACGACTAAAGAGACCGTCTGAATACCAATTAAAAAAAAATCCCTCCACGTATATAGTCTAGCAAATGGACAACCAACGTCTCTAAATTCCCTTCACACCTTTTCACATAGCATCCAAGGTGACCTTGAATCTTTCTAGGAGACAACCACAGACAAATCATTTTCAAAGATAAGAAATAAATATTAATAAAGCCCTTTTTGCAATATCTATTTCCAGATGAATTAATGGAAAATATAAGGAGAAATAACTTGAAACCAGGTTCTTTTTCCGGTCAAAGAATCTTTATCTCTTTCTAGTTTCTTTCATTCCTTTTTTGGTGCTATTTTGACTCAAAATAAAAGAGAAGTTTATATTTTAGTAATTACAATAACTTCTTCTACACAAATGTAAATAACTTACATTAGATATTGACTGTTTTTCTTCCATAAGATTCATGCATTTGCTTTAAAATCTATTGATTTTATCTCATTTAGGTAAAGTTCATGACCGACTAAAGCTTAAGATTCTTTTAAAGCAATTAAAAAAAAAAATATTACACAGTCTCCTCACGACAGAAGTTTGCAAGAATTATAATTCATAGAGTTTTTTATTTGGTACTTTGATTATAGAAATAACACTTTCTTAGGTACAAAAGACATAGGATAAAACAAATACTATTAAATAAACTTAAAAACTGAGGTGATGTAATTGTAAGGAGCTCCTTTGACTAGCATTGATGTAAGTGCGGAAATTTTCATAAGAGGGAAAATAATGGAGAACAAGATTTTCTGAAAAAAATGTCCTGTAATGTTCTGTCATACATTTTGGGGCCGGTTTTGCTACCAAATGAGATGGTCTAAGTTTTACTACCAAGTAACACCGTATGGTTGCTCTGTTATTGGAAACCTCACGTTTAACGTAAACTAAAATCCACGGGTCATTTCAACGTATGTAGTATGTCACAGAAATAAATAACCAACAAAACGTTTTGCCTCCATCCTCGTCTATCCATTGTTTATATCGCTTCACTTGGCCAAAACAGTACATACAGAAATTTTTCTTCAGGCTGTCCGATTTGAGGGGGTAATTTCACCATCAAAACAACTTTTATGCTGCTTCCAAATATGGAGTTCGGATTTGAAAAGATATTATTTTTAAAGTTAGCCTAAGATAGATTAGATATGATTATGAAAACTCATTTTTTCTGAAAGCAAGCGTTGTTTTCAAAATCATTTTATTGAAAATCTAAGGTAAAGAGCAATTATTTTTTTAAAACTTTGCTTTTGTGGCTTGTATGATAAAATATTTACTATAAATAAGAAAATCTGAGGGTTTTTTTTCATCCATTGTATTCCTCATACAAAAATAGTTACATTTACACAATTTTATCGAAACTTCCACAAGAGATTTATATAAGAACAAGTAAAGAAAAGTTAGAAATGAATAGTTTTCCTAGCTTTCTGTTTTTAATGTAAATTACTTCTCCATACAAGCACCTAAATGTAGTTTCCCATCATGTTTTCGTTGGATACTCTTTGGCATTTATGTTCAAAGTTGAGTATATCTTAATTGAAGCGCTGCACTTTACAGAACAAATTGCAGCCCATTTCACCATAGATGTTCAAGCAGTTCTCAACGAGTTACACATAAAATTCTGCCTTATGGTTTCTCCCGACGCCCTAACACAACAAAACAAATTCAGTTCCTGTTAATTTTCATTTATAATAAGCTATTCAAGGAATTCTGAACAATATATATAATTTTCCTGATTGTGATCCAACAAAGGCCACAGTGAGTTTGAGGAAGAAATTTTTAAGGGAATTTAAGGGTGCATGATATTTTTTAGAGGTAGAAAAAACTACCTTATGATACATAGTTTTAAATGAAATATAAGTAAAAACTCCTTTTGAGGGTATATCAATTATTCATGATTAAAATTATTTCCTCCAACAGAGAACACATTCTTTTGTGGCCAGTAGTTTTTCTGGTAATTTCCTATGGAATCCTTACTGTCCTTCAAGACCCATCAAAAAGGCTGCTATTCGCAACTCCACAATCACTTTTCAGCTATATTCCTTTTAATTCAAAGCTATATTTTCTATTATTGATTTTCATCAACTCGCTTCCTTACAGGTTAATGAGCTTCAATTTTAATTTCATTTTTTATGATTTTCGCATTTTTAGAAAGAAATTTTATAAAAGTTTTAACGATTTCTTTTAGCCGAGAGATTCGTTATTATCTTGAAACGTTTGCAATAAATGTTACGAAGTAATCCTATCTTTGTGGCGTCCTCGTTTTTCCTCTTAATAAAATGAGCGCTAGAGAATCAATTAGACGGAAAGCCAAGAAGTACCCACTTTTTTAAAGTACTATTCACAACAGAGATGTAACGATAATGCGGTAATAGTAGAATTTGAAATGATAATCATAGTACTAATAATGAGCAAAATATTAATATTAGAAAACTATTATTTTTAAAAAATCTCTAGAGAAGTAATTGCCTAAATAAGAAAAAGTAAAGAAGTAAAGTTTGTTTCCTCATTATGACATAATTTTTGAGAAGAAAAATGCTGCTAAATCATTTTATTAGCCATTTTCCTTATTGTTGGGTGATTCTCTTTGATGTCTGTGCTTCATTAGCCTTCTCTCTGCAAAAGAAGGGAGACAAACAATCTTCCTAAATTGTAAATAGGATTTTGAGCCAATTTAAGGATTTTGTTTATTCATTTTCTCTCCTTATATCTCTCCTGAGTAAAATTGTACGTAGGAGAATTCTTTGTCAATTCATGTTGATAATTTAGGTCCAAGGATTTTTTTAGAATTGCTTAGAGATTTGCATACGGATTTAGCGCTAATTTTAGTTTTATTTACGCGTGTTTGTTAAGAAAATCTTTTATTAGCTTAAAATTTTTTTTATCCTTTAACTTTATTGGTCAGACTTTTCAATTGACTTTTCCGTAGTGATTTGAAGGACGCTAAAATAAATAACTTGATTTGGAGGTGGTGTCATTAGGATTGTTTTAATTAACAGCAAGACTGTAAATAGTAAGGCACAAACGATGAATCGGGAGTCATCATACCTCTATCATAATTTAATGCATAGTGGAACGTTAAAAAACTGAAAGTTTACGGACTTCAATCACTATGAGGAGATCATAGGAGCATTCCAAAAAATGAGTTTATAAATGTGAACCATATAAGCATCCTGGATGTCACACCTGAGGGATAAAATCCTTTAACCCATAAATATTAAGTTGGGAGGAACAAGCCTCCAGGATCAAGGAGGCACAAAGAAAAGAGATAAAAAAGTACAAACTAAAACTTAATTATAAACGAGGACTCCACACTACGTGCTCGAAATAACAAGTATACGACTACTTTTACAAATTTCTAAATTGTAGTTGACCTCTTGACCTTGAACTTGAAATATTTGGAAATCTTTTAGGTAATTACATTTGGCTTACCGGACCTTATTTTTTATATAACTGTTTCGTATCAATGACTATTCTGTTCTCACAATAGTCTTTTTAAGCTCATTTCCATTTAAGAGACTCATACAATGATTATCTTATTTAATTGATCTTGGCATAACGATTTTAGGGTTCCTCTGGAAACAGGAGATATGCCTATTTAATTAGAATTTATTTTAGATAAAATTTAACGAGCATTTTTTATAGCGACAAAGAAAGTAGCCTTATTTTCCTTAGTTGAGAATGACATTCCTTGAGTGCTATAAATAAAAGAACATCCTTTCCTCTCTGTTTGGTATATTTCATAGTTAATTAAACATCGTCTATACTAGGTGAGTTGTGCTTTGAATCGTCACATTATAATTTCTTTTACATCTCAGTGAAGGAACGTCAAAAATGTAACTTGGAGAATCAATTTAAAATCAATCACTTAATTTTTTTAATAGTTTACTACATTTCTGGTACTTTATCAAGGTCTTTTGTAAAGATATAAAGGTTCTCACCTAATAAGAAGGGAAGGTGTTATCCATTTATTAATTTAAATAGTAAATGTTAGGACTTTGCTGAGTGTTTATGAAATAATTAAAAGTAATCGTGAGGCTATGTATTTCTCTCACAGCGTTTGACGGATGAAAATACTTAATCGTTTACTCGACTAATCTTAATAAAAATAAAATGTGGTATGTGATAATATAACCGCTATCCATAAATGTTTCCGCAAACAGTTATGTATTTTATTCATTTCCTAATATTTTTTTTATTATTTATTATTTTATTTTGTGGTCCTCAGCATTATTACTTTTCATCAAAAGAAATCATTGCATTTACTTTCCTTTACGATCCAGAAATATTAAATTATTTATTACCGATATTCGATACGTCACATTCCACGAAATGAGAGAAGCTACTATATCTTTCATAACTTAAAGCTGAGTCGCTATGAAGAGAAACTAATTGGAAGAATTTGTCTAAATAAATTGGACCAAAATTCAAGAAGGTTGAGAACAACTAATTCGAGGAGAAAGAGCGTAAGATGAGCTGCTCTAACGTATCAAAGCAGACTGATATTGTGGTGATAAAATTGTCATTCGAAAAATGGTGCATCAAATTTAATTTAACCAACGCTTGAGAGTTTGCCAAGTAATAAGAGAGCGACGGATCTTATTAATAAGGATTGTCTGTGATCTTGAAGTTATTTGAATGAAGGAACACTAGACATTTACCTTCACGCACTTTTTATTGATAAAATTTTCGTTTATGTGTCAAAAAAGAAACATTCGTAGAACAATGCCTATTGAGTAAAAACATGTAATCAAGTGCCAGATGAACAGAATTATCTAGGAATAGTAGGAATTTATATAGAAGGGTATTCTTTCATCTTCTCTTCTTGGGCACTCATTTAATAGCTCAAACCAAGAAGAATGATTTACGAAGTCTTAGTTTAATATGAGATTTAGTTTTTGAAACATCCTGAGAGAGAGGCCACCTTAATTTTTTTTTCATAGATAGGAAATATATCGCTACCCAACACGATGAATGGCCATGTACATCATCCCATCTTGATTTGTGTAAGCATGTTGGATGAATCACAAACGATAGAGTGGAGTCCTTAATGTTCGAGAACCAAGTTTGACTCGTTACTCAATGGAAAATATGAGAAAAATAAGACGGAATTCTTGAAGCAATAACGCAGGACTGAGAAACTTTTTCAATTATGGTCGCCAGTGTTGCGAATTGAGGCTTTTTCAAATAATAAGTGATCATTATTTAAAATAAAATTATTTCTTTCATGTTTTTGTCGGTTTTTCTTTATTCCGTTTAGTTTATAGTGTAAATGAAATTATTTCTTGGAACCTGTATAGTGTATATATATTATTCTTTAAAAAAATGGAGATAGATATAAAGTAATATAATTCAAGCATTAACTCGAATAAAACAAATATTTGTCGGATGTTCCTGAAATCAATTTTAGACCGTGCTAATCTTTGTATTATTATAGACTAAAATAAACGCTACCATGGCAGTCACTTCGAATTTTAAAAAGACAATTTCGTTGTCCAGGAAACAGAATCAAATACATATAAAAGGCGAATTTTCGCAAAAATCCCCACAAGTTATAAGGGTTAAGAAATTCACTATAACGAGCTTAAAAGGGGGAGGGACATCCATATATTTATATAAGTGCTTCATAGTCATAAATCATCCCTTCTTTTTGCTTGAATTTGATAAAGTTTGAAATTCCCGTCTATAAAGTTAGCTTAGAAAAATGATTTAACTCTGAATTTTAGCCTCATATTTCGCCTAATAATTAATACTTCAAAATTCTATCATATTTTCCTGACACAGCCTATGATAAATGACCTTATAATGCAAAGTTGGAAAAATTCATAGGATAAATGCAAATACTATTTCAATTTTTATTCAAAATATGTTCTTAGAAAATAAATACTAATCCATTTTTTGTAATTTGAATAATTAAAGTAACTTGAGAAATTATTTTCCATACTTTTAATTCGGTTACAATGCCAATGGTTAGAATCCTCCCTGGTATCTTATATAATTATATGAGACTGTTTATCCACACCAGAAAGGGACTTATCCCAAAGACTTTCGTGTAGAGTGCATTGTTTGCTGATGTTTTGAAATAATACTTTTAAATTTTTGCTGTTTTAACTTAAATGCAATAAAATAACTTGAAGAATGACAGGCATTCTTGTCCTAATTTTTAACCACAATGAATTGTAGCAGTAAGGTGGGCAATCCTCTTTGTGTCATTCTGAGCACAACACCCTCAGGTGGATTTGCTTAGAAATATTTTCTGTACATTTTCAATTCCTCAACTCTTCACTTTCTTTGCATCTCTTCTTACTAACATTTTACGAGAGATGCTATAGTTTTGTTGAGGCTTACAAATGAAAATTAGTCCAAAAAAAGAAGTATAAATGTTTGATTGAGGACTAATGGTACACAAATATTTTCTCTATCAATTTAAACGCTATGAATAACTGCAGCAGGGAAAATTAGGAAAGTGATTATATACATCATGTCTTAGTTGTGGAGAAAAAAGACAAAACAACCCTATCTTTAACAAGAAGAAATTAATAAAAAACTTAAAAAAAAACGCATTTTAACACAAAATTTTCCGATGATAACGTGTATTAATAGCCCTTAATTTCCCGTATTAACAAAGTTCTTTTTATTTCTTTGTGAGTCTAAATATATTGTTTTATCTAAATCCCAAAGTAATTAACCTCTAAAGGAGTTTATCAAAATCCTTTTCGATGCCTTTTCAAGGAAAACCATTTGAAGAGGCAGTTAATTTTATAGATGAAAAAATTAACGGCAATTTCGCCATCCCCAGTTGACGCTCCAAAAACAGGAATTGTGTTACATACTTAATAAATCAAGGGTATCACATAGCAATGATATCATGTACTATGTTGTTTAGTATCAGGTTTTAGATACAGTGGCTGTATTTAACTTGCTTATCGGGAAGGTTATAATTGGGCACTTCTCTAATTAAATTGACACGATATTTCTTTTAGAAAATTATTGTAATGGTCAATTATTTTAAATAAGGATAATCTATTTAATTGCTATAATTCTGTAGGTAAATAAAAATACTGATTGTACATAAGACTGGCTCACCTACATGACCTTTATTTTCATAAATACTTTTCTTACGATCTCTCATTCTGTACTATATAGATAGAGCCATTTGTTGAATTTACAAAGAATAAATTATACTTCTGAATCATTTAGTTGTTCCATGGGCTTGATCAAAAAGAAAGATTTGAGGATGAAACAATGGTATTTAAAAAGTTGTATGATTGGGACAATCGTTTCAGAAGAGGAGAAATTAGGGCGGATAAACAATTAATATTACTCTTTTTTACCCTTTGGAATGTAAAATATTGATTTTTCCTTGAATAAACCCCCCTAAATGATGTGGAGAGAATAATATAGTACGATAAATATGAAGGTGGTATATGTAATTTCATCTTATGCTCGTTGTATTACCTCCCATCTGCCCTGATTTAAGATGCTTTCATTTCTCTCTAAGGAGCCTATGATTAACGTGGATTCCGAATCACATGTATTGACATTGGATGACCCCATGGTCTCTAAAAGATAACTACACTTAGGTAATATCGCAAGCCATACCAGGAGACCATAATAACAAATTCTACAAATATTAAATAAATCCCGTCTTTCGGATATTAATGCAATAATCTTCTATTTGGGGCGAAGGAAATTTCTCGACAAATTCTCAAACTTCGTTCAAGCCTTTATTGGCTTTCAGGTTTATAAAGCAGAAGTTTTTAAACTTGGCTTTTACGTTTTAATTAGCTTCGCTTAGTATTATTTTTCCTGTACAGATTTCGGTGAAGAAGAGGGAAACTTCAAAGACTGAGGAGTATCAGAAAGTGAGCATAACGGAGTAAAAGCTACAGTAAATATTTCTCTTCCATATAACATCGAAGCTGTAAATCCTTTCATTTCTGTTTTCATCGAACTATTTTGACTCTTTCCACCTCTCTCACTTCCCTTAAAAATGCCAAAAGATTCTACTTCTCTCGAGCTTATCTATTTGCCGTCCAGCTAATATATCATAGTACGCTCTTCTCCTTGTCTGTAATCTTTCTACGTGAAAAATAGGCTAAGTGAGAGAAAGTGTAAATGCGTGGATGTTAAATATACCGATTAGTCTAAAGAGACGAGAACATGCTGTAGTTCGAACAATAAGAGTGCGCAACTCTCGAGAACACTTTCATCCTCAACAATAAAAACAGAGTCCATGCGAGTTTTTAAATGTGCCATCAGGGTCCATGAAAACATCGATGATGAGGTTACTTATTTCATAACTTTCTGCCTAATATTTTTCTTTATTTTATCTTTATTTCAACAGTTGCTTCTATTTTATATTTATCTTATTTTCTTAATTTCATAAAGTCACCAAAGTCAAGTCAGATTCTTCCCATGATAATTGTGACTTACTTCATGTTTGCTTCAATCCGAATTTGCCGAGTAAAATTTAGATATTTTCTCTCCCGTTCATATTAATTCAAAAGGTATTGTCGTGGTATAGGTTGCTATATACCATACATATATCTATTGTATTTGAATTAAGAGTGCGCGGGGTTTCCTTTATAATACCTTTGGGTCGGTCGGGTCCGATTACGAGGTCAGATTTTCGTAAGGGAGGGCTAGTACAATAGAGCTACTTTGATTCTCAGTATTGGCTGAGTGTTTAACTTTTACTTGGTTACAGGGCTATTACACAGCTATGGTGAGCTCAAAGGTTGAAAGTAAATGAATTGACAAAAATATACTTTAATACATATTAACTTAGGTTAAATTGTAGAACAATAAAAGACATTTAATAATACAAATAGTTACAGTCGTCAACGGGCCAGTAATAAGATTAGGTATTTAAAATGCAATAAAAATGGGTAGGCTGAATGGAATTAAAGTAGGTCTTCACAGGGGGAGGAGGTAAGCACACAATGAAAATAGGGACGGGAAACAGTAGGTGGCAATTATAAATTTTAAGGACGCTAAAATATTCGTTACAATACCTTGTACAAAATGGACGGGAGAAGATGTTCGTTTCCTGCGAAGTGGGGATAGAGATTGGATCACTTCGAGGGGCTCTAAGGTCAACTTGCTTGGGGTTGAAATATTCCTTTGAGGTAACTGGGAGGAGGGGGTGGGAAGCCTTTGAGGGTGGAGGATACGAATTTTTCCGGTGGAACCCTATGAAGAAAACGGAGGGTGAATTTCTGTGACACGTCAGACTGGTTGTTTGAACGACTGTGCGTAATTAAGGGGGTATTACGTGAAGATTAATCTCCAATGAAGCCTTTTGGGACAAGACTTGGGTTCTTTGAGTCTTGTCTTCTTACGCTTTTGAGCTTCGAAAATTGTTCTAAGCGACAACGAGGTCCATCACCTGGAGGCAATGCTTAAAATCAACTTCATTTTTCCCATCACGTGCTTGTTCCCTCACAGGTATTATTAAATTTAATATTATTTTAACAAATCTTTTTTAAATATTTAACTCATTACTATTTGTTGTAATTTAATGTAAGATAAATAATGCATGTAACAAATCCTAAGTGCTGATAATATTTGAACAAAAATTTAATTCTATTTTTATTTAAATTCATAACGACAAGGCATCATTAAGCCTGAATTAGTTGAATTTAAACTTCCAAATATTTTTCTAAGCATTCAGCTTATTATTGAATTAGGAATAATTTAGAATTGTAATTATTAACTTGTTTGACATTACAATCTTTATATTCTTGTCCATTATTAAGCAATGTTTAATGTATAATTTCCCAAACAGTTGTAAAATTAGAGTCACCATCTCTTTCATCAAAACAAGACCTTTATTGAAAAGAGCGAAGAATTTAATTAAGCGCCAAATTTATAACTGAATGTTATACATATCATTGCAAAGAGAGTTAAAGTTGAGGCACATAATACTTACGCAAAATGTGCCATATTTTCCTGTAGCAAGAGATAAGGTTTCGGAGATGTAAGGGAATAGATTCTTACACAAAAATCAAAACTGCGAGTAACTTAGTTACCGGAATAATTATATAACATTTACTATACCAGTGAAGGTTTTTAAATACAAATTTATTAAATAACTAGTAAGCCAAAAAGAGTGCAGGAAATTCAATCTTCTGTTGCACACTGTACATGTTTATTTTTTTTAATTTATTTCACAAGTCAACTTTTGTAAGCTTCGTTTATTTTTTTCGCGTCAGTTCATCTACGTTTGTCAAGTTATTCTTTTGTAATTTATTCTAGAAATTTGCTATTTTATTACTTTAAGTTGATTAAATCTATTCAAACTGAACTTTTAAATTCGTAGATCATAGTTTCACTTTTAATTTCCTTGGTATAAGTGACAATCATAAATTTCACCCTAAAGTTGAAGACTAGTATCTTGATTTACATATACCTTGGTCTATGTATATTCCCTCATTAGATTACACTATTTTATCTCTGGTCAGTCTAGAATTAAAATTTCCTTTTGTATTGAAGATATCAAATATATAATTAGGAATTGAAAGAGGGATTTTACCTGTAGGGGAGGATGTTTGCTACTCTTTGGGCGGAAATTTATCTTCCATGATTTAAGGATTTAATAAAGTGGTATGTAAATAACAGATATCTTTGATCCTGAGTAGCCAAAGAGAAATTGTGTGATAGTGATCAGTCGAAGGGGAGGCCTTTTTACTGCAAGCAGAGAGAGAGGTTGATTAAGATTATGAAGATACGATATATGTAGATAAGAGCATTTTAGACTAGTGTACTCAGGAACGTCAGATGTGTTGCTAAATCCTCTCGTGAAGCATAATTTTTTTCACAAGAACTATTACTTAGTTGTGTATAGTTTTATTTTCTGAGTGTTTCGAGTTACCTTAAAAGAAATACTATCACCATTTCTGTAATTTATAATAACTGATTATGAAAAGGTAGTCATATTTCTAAAAGACATCAGGATTTTGAAACTTTATTTTTAAAAGGTATCGAGGACGTATTCCAAACTCATTTAATTTGCTTTATGGAAGTTCTTTCCTCGCATTTCCTATATTTAATTCTTGTTGGGAAACAACAATATCATTTAACATCAGTGAACATCAGTCTTTGATTCCTCTGTTATGTCTCATAAAATATTTGGGAAAATTTTAGATTGTTGTTCATCCTTATCAATGATTTTCATCGGATCTCATCTTCTGCCTCATTATACATATATATTTAATCTATTTATTTGCTTAACATTCTGTAAAAAACATGTTTAATCAATGATTAATTCCTTCTTTATTATATATCTCTTCATTAAACGAACTGATAACACATTCCTTCTTTTTTTCTCCTAAAATTGCATATAACATTGTTTGTAAATCCAGCGTTCTTTTTTTTTCAATAAATAAACACTTCATGCTATTTTTCTGGCTCATATATGGTTTACCTTTATGGATTACACTAACCTTGATTTGTTCATTATGTACATCCATTACTTGATAGATATATAACGTTCTAGATAACAACCAAAGTATTGAATAATTTAAATAATTCGCCTTATATTGTATTAGGTTGTGTGGAGAATTTTAGTTATAGATTCATCAGACTACCACAATCATTGTTCTTCGCAATTAAGTGATATTGCCAACTCATTTTATTGCAAAACAATTGTAAATATTTAGTAAAAGAAGGTAATTTTGTTTTCTCATCCAATGTAGGAAAACAAACAAAATTATTTTTAAATTTATACAATTTTATTGCAACTTCCACAGAAATATATAAAGGCAAGTAGAAAAAGTTAGAAGTGAACAGTTTTCCTCGATTTTCCTGATTCGCTGTCCAACAAAGACACCAGCTTTCACCTTTGCCTCAGAGAGTTTGAGAAGGAAATTTTGAAGGTACTTGAAGGCTTCAGACTTTGTTAAGTGATTAAAGTAACTGCTTCATGAGATCTAGTTTTAAATGAAATGGAAGGAACAACACATTTTGAGGGTCTATCAATTGCTTATGATTGACATTATGCCCTTCATAAAAGAACACAGCCCTACTCTTCAAACTCCAGAGATGACATGGAACCTTGTTTAACCGTTTGTAGTGACCTATCAAAAATCTACACATTTGAAGTCTACAATCAATTCTCACACATAAAAATTTTGATTAAACGCTTGGAGCATGAGCTTGCCACTGTTTTGTTGCTCTTCCTTGACATATACTGAAAGAACCGAGGGAACGAATGAATGCTTCTTCCAATTATCGACCAGTACTGCTTTAATGCTTAAGGTAAAATTGCAAAAATTGTGGTTAAAATTTATATCGAGATGACGTTTCCAGGACACCGAATTTGATTAGGTATGTACTTAATTCTGGATATTTCTGGAAAGATATTAGGTCAAGTAATAAAAACCCTAAAGATTTTTTTAATACGTTTCAACTATGAAAGTGGGAAAATTTAACAGGTATATGTATACATCTGTGTCTGTATATACACACACATATTTATATATATATATATATATATATATATATATATATATATATATATATATATATATATTTATATATTCGTCATCATAATAATTTCGAATCCTATACGGTCACAAATTATATGATAAGAAATGCCTACAAAATAGTGAACTGAAGAACACTGGAGACAAAATATATATTTTTAGGGAGTTAAGAAATATGCATATTAAAATATTATTTTATATCAATAGTAGTAAAGAGGATTCTAATTCTTTTTTAAACTCGAAATGGCGATAAATTTTTTCTCGAGTGACGAGTTTCTTTTGTGAGAAAATCAAAAGTGTGGAAAAACAAACTACTAAATGGATATAAATTCCTCCCATTATGGGCCACAGTTACACAGTGCCATGAATTTTCTTTCTCTTTAGTAAGTTCTAAATGAACCCTTCTTCCCTCCACATTTGAGACTAATGAAATGTTTCCTCAAAAAGCCTATTTATTCTTAATCTTTCCTCATTTTGTTAATAACCATTTTTCTATTGTTTTCACCTACTTATTTCCCCGATAGAAAAAAATAAAAATATACTAGGTGATTCATTAATTAAATTTATAAAAGGGAATCCAACATTGTATTTCCATTGATGAATAAAAAAGAAACACAAGGATGAAAAGAATGGAAATAGAGGAAGAGCATCCTGATCATTATTGTGGTTCGTACATTTTTATAGTAATGATTCGTACAACCTGGATCATATCTTAGTTCCGATTTACCACTCAAAGTGGAGTCCGAATTACGGATCGTAATATTGGAGGATCAAATATTTACAGTGATACATCAGGTTAAGAGAGCATTGACAGCAACTCTAAGATATAGGCTGCATTTATAGAACTGAATAAAATGTGTTTGTGGGGCAGTCTCTAAGCATGTATAAATTTGGTAAATTTTTAGATCGTATGGAAAATTTTATCTTAAAACTAGACTTTATTATCAACTATAGTTTAGTGAATTTGATAAAATGGTTGGTGAGAGTGGTGTCAGCTTCGGCTGAGAATGAGGTAAAGGTTTTTCATCCGTAAATCTTTAATAGGATCCTGAGAGAAATAGTATTCAGAATAAATGGCATGCGTGTGAGATTGGTGAGGAATTGTGATTGATCTGCCTTGTCTAATTAATGCCTACAAATGTCCTGGATTGAGTGCAGGACATTATGTTGGATTTCTAAACGTTAATGGGAGAATTTTGTAGAATATGTGACTGCAAGTGCCCAAAAGTATATTCATAAATCAAAGTTTGATGGTTTTTCTCAGTGAGGATTATTTGGTGGGCAATATATAAGTTATGGTTTTGTGCCTTGAAGAATTAAAATGTTTTAAACATCTGAAGATTCCTTAGATTAAATGTGGCGCAGTCGATTTAAATACCCTAAATTTAAAGAAGGGCTGGGAAGCCTGAGGGGAAATTAAAGTCTTGGTGTTTCAGAAATTGAGTGAAAGTACTTTGGTTCCTATTTTAGTGTAAGGAGAGTAAAATTTATAAGAAGTAAACATAGATAGCCGTAAGAGTTTAAATAAACAAAGTTAGAGACACTTTTGCTCAGAGAAGGTTCAAAATTTTAAATAATATTAAGGTAAGATGTATATATCAGGTGGGCGAGGTGTAAATGTTATGAAATGATATGCAGTATGCAAAAAGAGTGAGGTCCAAAGGTATGTAAGAGAGTAAATGATGGGTTGAATTAAAAATGTATATGCAGACCCTTATAAATATTATATATAAATCAAGGACTCTTTCTCTTACATATTTTGGAATAATATTGCTGCACTTAGGTTCATTAACCCATTAAAGGCCATAATTATTCTGTAATGAATTTTAATTTGATTTTGGCAGATCTGTTCTCCAGAAGACCTTAGAATAACGTTACAACCAGTGAATAATTAATTTTTACTTATCTTGGGCCTAAAAGCTGGCGTCCCATTTTTGGGACATTGGCCGTCACACATAGTTTTTAGGGTAAAAAAAGTTAAAATTTTCAGATTTGTTTATTTCTATTTTTCTATGAAGAACAAAAATGTAAACAAACTATATATAAAAATGGAATTATGTTTCCATTCTTTTCATAATGTAGACGTAATAATGAACAATGGAAAATAATAAGCCAATTGGCATGATGAAAAAATAGTGAAATAAATTGAAAAAGTGAAAATATTTTGCTTTGGAATAGAACTATATCGTTCACGCATAATAAAGGCCCTTCTTGATAAGCATGGTCATGGTGAATTGCTGTAGTTCATCAATATTATTTAGTGTGGAAAGTTGCAAAGCACAGATCATGTAGTGGAACATCACAACAACTACAAATTCTCTTTGTTTTCTTCCCACACAATGCACAGCGACGTTGTGTTTGAATTGGCATCACAAGGTGATTTCCTTAATCAAACCTGATAGTTTCACTGACTCTTACTCTCAAAAGCCTACTTCTTGGTGGGCCAGGGCCTTTACGGTTTGATGGAGAAGGCTTTGAAACATAAGCCAAAACAATTTTCCTTCTTGCGTCTAGCAGGGAGAGTATCTCATCTGGATTTGCATGTTGATAAACCTTCAAAGAGTTCACAATAGCAATGTCAAGGAGTTGCGTAAACAGTGGGAACCACCATTTCTTTACACGTATTCTGACGCTATATAAGGACACCTGTTTGTCTAGTAGGTCTACCCCTCACATTCATATGTTGTATTCTGGAATAATTTGGGGATTTGCACTCCTATTTCCTTTTTGAGTTTCTGAGAATAGCGTGTAGCAGTACCCGTTGGGAAGACCTGAATGTAATTTGTAGCAACTGCAACTGCAGAGTTGTCATGCCATTTTGTGACTAAAATTTCATTGCTAGAATCAAATCTATAGTATATGAACCCTCTTTCTGTTGTTTTCTACATTACTTAAGATGGCATAAGTGGACATTTTTTTGTACAATTTTCACGAATTGGGCCATTTACCTTCAAACTTCTATCTCCCAGTTCTTTCAAGGTATCACTGCTTGTAAAGAAATTAGCCAAAAAGATTTCGTGATTTGCAGCTTCAGCTTCAGGAATTACTGCTGTTAGGTTATATATATATAACTTTCATTCCTAGAGGTCCACTGGTAGGTTCACTGCCCTTACCAAGATATGGCGAAAAGTTGTATAGGTATCCGTCGGAACCACAAAGAGACCAAAACTTGTAGCCAAATTTCATTGGCTTACCCCCCATAAACATTTTAGCAGAATGCATGCCATAATACCTTATCATCATTTCATCGATTGACAAATGGGAATAAAAAAATAAAATGCCAAATTTCAGAAAGTTTTCTCTTAGACCATCTAGATATGGTCTCAGCTTATACATTTTATTATTTTTATCAATGTTGGCATTGTCATTCAAGTGAAGAAACCTTTTTATTTCTTTGAACCTTTGTCTCGACATATCATTGTAAACAAAGGGCATTCCTGCATCTGGCGATTGCTCCTAGTACATATTTTGTTGAGGAAGTTTCAGGGTACCCACTAAACAGAATAATTCCGAGAAATATTTTCATCTCCTTAATGTTGACAGAAAAATTAAGATTATTTTTCTGCTTAGCATATGTCATACTCTGCTCAACAATAAAATTCAATAACTCATCAGTCAGAAATTCTTCAAAAATGTTACAAATGGCTCTTACCCTGCAGTCTATCTAGTTTGTCATAACTATTTTGAAAGGGAAGATTCATTACACCTTTATATTTTGGAGAAAATTTTCTCTTTTTGAGAATCTAACTGGTGTCAATTTTTCTACGCTTACCTGAATGAGGCTGGGTTGCTGAAACCCCAGGTGATTCAATTTCTTCACCATCATTGTTGTGAACAATCAACTCCAGTCTACCTGCAACATCTTGAAGAATGCTTTCTTCGGGGATATCTTCATCATTGATAGCTTCATCATCTGTCATTTAATCTGGACTTGGAGGAATAATTGCAACCTCCACGTTTTCATTCCATGTTTCATCATCCCTCAAGTTCATTAGCGTATTGGCTACTTCATTAGTTGTCAATAAAGTTCTTCGTGTCATAAGAGTAAAGAGTAGGAAACATCATATACCAAGTTTTGATCTTGAAATGTGATTATAGATATAGATATATATATATATATATATATATATATATATATATATATATATATATATATATATATATATATATAATATTATATGTATATATATAATAATATATATAAATCATAAATGTGGGAGATTACTAATAAAAGACCTAGTATGTTAATTTTGCATTGACTAATTATAAATGATAACAAACAAATGAATAGATCATTTAGATCAAATTGCCAATATCTGGCCAATTTCCCAAAAATTGGACGCAAAATTATAAACAACACAATACTTATATTTTATATTTTACAAATCAGTTGATGCTTTTCTCGTGTTCTCTTATAACTAATGCACGCCATTAACACAACCGACCTTCCTCCTATTCAGATAGTGAGGAACTGAGGGCATTCATGCGTTAGCGTGTCTTCTCACAAAAAAATCGCGCGAATTTGGCGCCATCTGGTGATAAAAGTTGTCAAACATATACGATTATTTTTATGGGATACTTTGATATGATTATGAAACACATTCTGAAAAATAAAAATAAATAATTAATCATTCCTGTAATGATTCTACTAACCTAAAAAGTGGTGTCCCCAAAACGGGACATTGGCCGTTAATGGGTTAAGTATCCGCAATTACTTTTCAGAAATGGATTGTTTTTTTTATAAACTGCCAATTTGATTATTGCTAATAAATTCTCTATTGGGTTCAAATCTAGCAAATTCCTGAGCCAAGCTTCCAAATGTTCGATGTTATTCTCATCAAAGAATATTCTTATCGATTTTTCTTTGGAGAAGGTGTGTGCTCTTGTAAAAATACAGTTATCATTCACAAATTCGTCAGGAACTGTTGAGAAAATGTGATGATGACGTACGTTTTGCTAACATTTTGAGTTCATGGCAGTGTTCTTCGGAAAATATATATTTGCCCCACTTCCATTAAATGAGAAGCCTATTAGAAATGGAGAGTGTTCAAATGTTTGACAGACGGCAGGACACAGAACGCGTGGAAGCGCTCCCATTTTCTCCACCTAAGGGAACTTCCATAATTTTCAAACAAGCGTAACGGAGCTTCATTAGACAATATTTCTTTGTCTCATACTTCAACAGTCCATTAATTGTATTTTCCACAAAAAGGGAACCTATCTGTAAAGTTCTTCTTGGTAAAATGATGCTTCTTTGCAACCATTCTCTTAGCTTGAGACCTTTGTCACAAAGTCCCGCTTCACTGACTGCGCTGAACCCTTTAAACCCCATTCTTATCAATCGTGAGTAAGCTTAGCTCTAAATGAGACGTGATTCTTAAGTTAATAGATAACTAGAAGGCGATCCTCTAGTAAATTAGAAGCTCTTGGGCACCTATTGTTACACTCTAATTTTTGCAAAGAACAATTTTCTGAAATTAAGAAAATCCAAATAGTTACTTTTTCCAAAAATTTTCCGAAATAGTATATAATTACACAAAATCATTGGGTTAATCTTAATTGGTCATCAATTTGGCCTTTTGATTGTATATAAAAGCTTGGGATATTCAAGATCTACTGATACAGGAATAGAGAAGAGCGCGAGTTTGGAATGAGCAAAAGAATGCAGTTTTTTATTATTTTTTAAATGCTCACTTTTTAATAAACCTATAATAATTCAAACTTTAGAATATTTATTCTTACCATGGAAGTTTTAAAAACTAATGAAAAAAATAAAAATGTATATATCCAAGCCGTTACCCCCCCCCCCCCCCCACAAACACACTCCGACTTCACCTTTTTTGAACTTGCCCCCAGGTCACTGAAAAATTCTCACCGAGGCATGACGATGAAATTGAAGGTTACTTCCCTGCCATCTTAATCCTTCTTTTCCCCAGATCAGGAGATAACTCGTCTATTTGTAAGTTTGCCTCGAACAACTTTTATGGCACCAACCGCTGGTCGTTTCGTCAGACCCGCTGATTCCGGAATTTTAAACTTTCTCGTAAGGACACGCTCGGTTGTCCCGGTCGATAATGAAGGTTCGAGAAGGCCCGCCTCTCTATCCCTATTTTGGAGAAATCCGGGTATATATGCACCTTTCTAAGGATTACCCACAGACTCGTTTAGAGCAGTGATTCTGAACCGTAGGCTTGATGGCCCGTAGGGAGTCATGTAACATTACTAGGGGTCCACACACATAAAATAACGAATTGGGGTCCACGGTGATATTTTGGTTGACCATAGAGTAATTCTACTTCCGAACTGTTAGTATTACTGAGAATGGAGAGAGAGAAAGAGAGAGAGAGAGGAAGAGAGAGAGAAAGAGAAAGAGAGAGAGAGAGAGAGAGAGAGAGAGGGAAGGGAGGTGAAGGAGGGAGGATGGCAACGCGTATTTATAAAGTACTGTTGGATGCCAATTTGTGTTTTCAAATATTAACTTTTGCGATTGATAATTTATGAGCAGTAAAAAAAAAACAATGAAATTTTATAACACCATTTTTTTATATATTTTATATATATATATCATTATCGTTCAAATTATTTATTAGTATATTTTTAATTTATATTAATGCTCTTCATAGAAAACATTATTTGAAAGCTCTCGCCTCCGGGTCCAACTCATACAGATACACAGTGTAAACTCATGGAGAATTCATGTGATTTTTTTACTGTTTTAATTGTTCGTAAAACGTGTGTTGGTGTTTAATGAGTAAGTTATTATAATATCATTGCTATGTACTTTAATTCTTAGAGATTGGATTAAACATATCAAAATAATATCATTCCTAGGAAGTTCTTCGCAAACTTAATAAGCTTGGAACCCTTCATTCCAATGATTATAATAATGAACTCCTGGATTTACTAAATTATTATATTATACCATTTTATACTATTATATGTTATTTTGTATTATATTATAGTGTATTATGGTGTAATATAGCATATCATAATTATCGTATTATCCCTTATCTCATCGTATTGCATCAAATATTGTTTTATATATCCCAATGATGTTGCTCTGTCATATCATATTGTTACTTTACGTTGTGTCATGTTATGACATGTTATGATATGTTATGTCACAAATCTCAACACGTGCGTGTGAAATTACCTTTAATACACTCCCTCACACACACACACAACCACACACAGACACACACTGAAACATAATTCGTGACATACATTCTGATCCAGAGAAATGGTAATAGTGCCCAATATATTGTATTAGAAGTACCGCAAAGTTAAATATGTTAACTTGGATGTTAAGATAAATTACTCACGATTATTGGCCTCTTCACGCTATATAATTGCAATGATTTATCTGGAGTATGCCGTACAATTTTGGAGTCATTCATTTAGAAAGGACATCATGAGATTGAAACGCGTGCAAGCCAGGGCAACCAAACAGATTCTCTCTATCAGACATAAAAGTTATGATGATAGATTAAGGGAATTAGATATGTTCTCGCTGGAGACCCGGAGACTACGTGGTCAGCTTATCAAAGTGTTTAAAATACGTCGAGGCTTCGCCTGTCTGGACTATGGGGATATTTTCCAGCTTAGCGAGGGGAGAACAAGAAATCACGGCTTTAAACTTAAACTGAAGCGATACTACCGTGATCTGTGGTGAAAACTCTTCACTTACAGCATCTGCGGTAGTTGGAACGTACTTCCGACGGAAGTTTTCAACAGTGAATCTGTTGACCAGTTCAAGTCAAGACGAGATAAAGTGTTGCCTAATCGCCGTTAAGATCTTCCCGAGAGATCTTAGAGGTTGCCAACGGACACCTTCGAAGATTGCGCCAAAAGTACCCTCTTTGTATGGACCGTAAGGTCTTCTATGGTTCTTATTTTCCTTGCAGCTCCTTGTAGTGTAGCTCTCTCTTTCTCTCTCTCTCTCTCTCTCTCTCTCTTTCTTTCTTGTATATATATATATATATATATATATATATATATATATATTTATATACACTGTACTTTAAGCAAAAAGTGACCAAATTATGGTACATATTTCACTTTAAAATATCAAGGTTACTCACTTCTTTCTGTATTTGTTGCAAATTTATCTTTTAGTTTTGTTCACAAATTACATATAATTATTAACTATAAACTGTAATATATGCTAAATTGCTTCTGATATATTTTTACAGATAACCCGTGGCGACATTAACAAAGAAGGGGCGACAGTATTCTGTTGAATATTTGCCTTACGGATTTATTCCATCACCACAGAATGCAACGAAACCAATGTGCCTCATATGCATGGATGTAATTTCAAATGCAAGCATGAGGCCTTGTCAACTTAAAATACATCTTGAAACCAAGCACAATGAAAAGAAAGACAAACCAGTAGAATAATTTAGGAAATTCCATGATGATTTTCAAGCGAGAAAAACAGTAGTTAAAGTGTTTAACAGCCAAGTAAGCAAACTAAATGATGGTTTATTGGCATCTTATGAAATTAGCAAGGTAATAGCTAAGGCAGGAAACCCCATAATATTAGGGAAACAGAAATTTTGCCAGGAGTGTCTGTTATAATTTCATTAGTTCTGAAACAAAGTGCAAGTGAAATCACTAATTCCATCCCGTTAAGCAACTCATCTGTGTCACGACGCATTGATGAAATGGCAGAGGATGTTGAAAAGCAATTAATAGCTAATTTGCAAGTAAAACAGTTTACTCTTCAGCTCGATGAATCAACATTAAGAGATAATGAAGTAATTCTACTAACATATGTTAGATTTATAAATGATCAAGGACCCAGAGAGGAAATGCTTTTCGCCAGAAGTCTTAAGACAGACACAAGAGGTGAAATTTTTTTTAATGAAGTTGTTACATATTTCAAGGTAAGCAATATTTCACTTAAAAACATAATGGCGTATGCTACTGATGGTGCATCATCCATGACTGGCAGATACAAAGGTTTTATCCCACACTTGAAACATGCTGTCCCCAGAGTATTTTGCATACACTGTTTATGCAAAATACATGATGTCTTCAGTGTTGTGATAAAAGTGGTTAACCATATTAAATCAAATTCTCTAAGAGACCGCCTCTTTCGTGAATTCTGTAGTCAAAATGGAGAAGAGTTTGAACGTCTTGTAATGCATACAGAGGTAAGATGGTTGTCAAAGGAGAATTGTCTTCATCGTTTTATTGCACTTTGGGATTCTATTATCTTATTTCTGGCCAACACCCATCTTGGAGAAAACTGCTTGCAACTAAATGTGATGTATTTTACTTATCAGATATACTTGAAAAATTCAATTTCATTAATAAACAGCTCCAAGGAAATATTTCTGATCTCATATCCAGTAAAGGTGCAATTACTGCTTTCCTGAAAAAACTACAGTTGTACAAGATTAATATCAGACGTAGTGCATTTGAACAGTTTCCTTGTTTGGCCCCAATTAGCAGCGATCTGCAAGATGATGATCTTGCATTGTATGGTGAATATTTGGAAAATTTACAGAAAGATATGCAAGCTCGGTTTAGTGACTTACTCATGATGGATATACCATCTTGGGGAACAATTCCTTTCGAAGTTAATGTTGCCGATGTAGACATTTCTTTACAGGAAGACCTCATTGAATTACAAAGTGATGAAATAACGCAGTCAAAATTTAAAGATGGGAAGCATGATATATGGAAAACAAATGAAGCTTCTAAAAAGTATCCACTACTCTGGGATAAAGCACAACTCTACGTCATTGCTTTTCTATCATCTTACCTTGTTAAATCAGGATTTAGTCGTGTTTCTCACTTATTGTCAAAAGTTCGTAAAAGACTCGACATTGTGCAAAGGGTGATCTTTGATTACCATTGACATCGATGGAGCCGAATATAAAAAAACTCGCTGAGCAACATCAGTCACAGGGATCTTATTGAATAAATCTACATTTTTTACTTAATTACTCACTTATCTTTTTAAAGGTATATTATGAATTATTTACTTATGTACCTAAATGCTCCATAGAATTTATCTATTAAATAATTTATTTATATTAGCAACATCAGTCACAGGGATCTCATCAAATAAATCTACATTTTTTATTTAGTTACTCACTTATCTTTTTAAAGGTATATTATGAATTATTTACTAATGTACATAAATGCTCCATAAAACTTAACTATTAAATAATTTATTTATATTAGCAACATCAGTTACAGATATCTCATCGAATAAATCTACATTCTTTATTTAATTACTTATCTTTTTAAAGGTATGTTATGAATTATTTACTAACGTACATAAATGCTCCATAAAACTTAACCATTAAATAATTTATTTGTATTAGTTTAAACTTAAAGTCTTCCTTCAAAATAAGCATAATTATTTACTATTCTTTTACTTATTGATACAATTCCTTTGCTTTTTTATTAATGAAAAATTTGGGAGCTTCGGTGCCACCAAATTTTTTTAAAGGAAAAGGGTCCATGGGTAAAAAAGGTTGAGAACCACTGGGTTAGACGACGCTTTCCCGAACGGTGGTGCGATTAAACTACGCTCTCTCCGGCGAAGTGTTTAGTGACGGTCGCAGGCCATGGAAGAGCTGGACATCATACTCATATCTTCGGCTCAGGGAGAAGAGTCTCTTGAGGCAACGTCAGCCTTTCTCAACCGCTTTCGGATCAAGGTTTGGAGAAGCCATCCTCCGAAGTTCTGCCGGTGACCTCTTAAGGACAAGAGGCCTGATAGCTCGTTTAATCTGAGTTTGGACAAGTCATCTCCCCTCCCCCCTCCTCAAAGGTTGAGCAGTGACCTCTTGAGGACAAGAGGCCCGATAGCTCGCTCAATCCGAGTTTGGTAAAGCCCCCCCCCCTCTGAAGTTCGTCCAGTGATCTCTTGAGGAAAAGATGCCCGCATCTCACTAAATCAGAGTTTTAAGAAAGTAGCATCAAGCTCTTTAGTGTTCCGGCTACACTTATGAGTAATCATGGTCACCAATACCTTCCCTCCAAGTTCGCCCCGCTTTACTCTCGAGGTTCAAATGAACTAAATCGCTTACTACCCTAAATCTCACATTATAACCATTTAATAACCCTGGTTATCCATTTAGTATTCGGAACCTAATTCCGCCTTATTATTGTACCTATACATCCATATTTATTGTGTACCTTTTATTTAGTGTATATTAAAAATCTATTTTTATCATTGTGTTTGAAATATTCCTTGGTAACGTAGCTTCAGCTATCTATTCAAATCGCACTCTTAGAACAATAACATTTGTTGCCTTGCTTAGCCTAACTTAGAGCCCGTGAGTGTATGCCATACTTCGACAACGAGATAAGGCTGCTACTCTACCATAAGCTACAAAATAAACTTTTATTAAATCCGCATTCCTTCTGTAAAAGCTACTTAGTACTGTCGAATTGAAACTCCATTCTCCCCAAGGTTAAAACCATATACTGCTTGTATCGCTTTGTACAGGCTTCAGGAAAAATAACCAGAAAGAAATTTCAGTAACAAGAACAAAGAGAACAGGAAAGCTTTCATAAAATATCTCTTCCCCCTTCATAAGCAGACAGGCTTGACCACAATACTGATATTGCGAGCTTCTTTACTCTAACAGTAACCGAAAAGGGACCATTTACTTTGGCTTCTCCGTTAACGTTAACCGAGATAAAGGATATATTTACTCGTGCGCCATTCAAAATACAAGGATTAGTTGGGACCAGGCAAAGGTGAAATGCCAAAATGTCACGAAAGAGTAAACTAAAGAACAGATGACAGATTTAAAAGAAAACACAATTAGGATTCTAAAACACTCTTTTCGGTATTTATCGCTCGGATTCTTAATATTTAATGCATACAAGAGTTAAGATCTCAATTATACAACCTCCCAAGCCCTCCGATCCGATTTATCAAACATTGCTTAGAAGACCTACAAAATAAACTAAATTGAAAATAAAAGCAGTAATTTCGATTACGACCAGAGGAAGATAAATGACCACTCTTCATTACTATTAATTGAAAATTTGTCATTAATTTGGAAAAAAATGAAGTGACTGTGGAAAAGGAACCTTCTAACTAACTTAACAATTAACCTTGAATAACGGAATGAAAGTAAATTTATCCTTACTCCTTTTTTTAATTAGTTTTAAATAATTAATGCCAATAAGTAAAAGAAGAGTTACATATTATATTTTACACATTTTGAAATTAGTTTTAATTACGTGGGCATCTAGCTTAAAAGTGGGGAAGGTAGGGAAAGTAAAAAAATTAAAAGAACCAGAAATGTAATTTAGTTTTTCAAGTACGACCACCACGGTGGTCTTTGGAGATCGTTGATAAGAATTTTGCATCAAAGAGCACCATATAGCGGACTATTAAGTAGTTTAAAATGACTAATATCACCCCTGTGAAGAAGTCTTCTTAAAGGCCAAGACCCAGTTCAAATATTGGTTTGTGACCTTTACTAAGTTTTTCCACTATTGAAAAGAGGCAGTTATGAATCGTACAGAGTACACAGTGAGGAGATGACCATGAAAAACGTCTCGAGTAGAGAAGAACTGGGAAGAAGCCTTATCTATTCATGAAAAACCTGACCAATCGCTCCACTTTTGTAAAAGAATATAAACACGGTACTATTGAATTTGGGGGTAAAGTTCCCCTCTGCTAGGTTAGGATAAGAAAATGGTCGCGATATCACGAATCATGTGACTTAGCATACGGTGAAACATTCGTACACTCACCATGCTTCGGGTAGCTTTTCAAAAAAAAGCAACTAAAATCATTACCATTTTTCCCAAAGAACACTAACATGAACTTAAAATGTTACCGAAAGAATTTTCAGCAGCACTTTTCTTCAATAATTAACGGCCAATGTAGGGAGGATAGCTGTATTTTTCAGCACAGTGGCGAAACTTTTCACATAATAAAAGAAATAATAAAGTTCTTTATGCGGAAAATAGCATTGAACCTCTGTGACTTTGTCCAGGGAATTCGGTTTATTTGAACCCAAATGGAAAGTTTGGGCCAATAATCAAACTGTCAAATGATAAACAGAAACCATTTAATAATGTGTAAGCAGTTGTGGGTCATTAATGAAGAAATATGGAAAATATCAGTCACTATATCGTAGCAAATTTGGTAACCAGCATGCCAAAACAAATTAAAACAGTCATAAATAACAAGCGACATCATTCTAAATATGGAATACGCGCATCATTTAACAGTATTAAAGAAAAGGAAATAGGTTTACTCTATTTTATCGTATATTTCACCTTAAAAATATCATATAGACGGGAACTATCTTTGAAACATATTTATTTATTAACGAGACTTCAACTTCTATCCCGTTGGTACATGACTACAAGATGTTTATAGCTGCAGATTTTTTGGTGGCGAATACACTTAATTCTTCTACTTTTTATACTCGTATAAATTCATTCCAAATGTTCAATTTTTTATATATTTCTCGATATGTATTTTCTTTCTGAATACACCAGCGTATACATAAATATGTTTTTATTATCAGAAATGGTGTTTTCTTGATAGCTATAATGTTCCTGTCATGAAATCTTTTTTGATAATCTAATGCACATGACCAAAGTGGTGAGCAAAAGACAAGGAATAGAAGGTAAATAATGCGAAGAATTGGCCGAAATTGATATTGGTTCAATATCCTTAAAAATTTCTACAGAATGTAAATTCCTGTAAATGGAAGAACCCACTACGCATGATGTAGTTCAAACATTTTTTTATGATTACGAGTAACATTTAAAATTTATAGAATATATAATACCCAATTTAACATTATAAATAAAAAGAACGGTTGGTAGTATCCTTAAGTGATTTTCCCATTTAATGCTGTAGTCAGGAAGATATATTATCACCTTCCATGTCCAGAGTTCCTAAACTATCTGCTGCACTGTTCAAAATAAACGTAGACTCATTGTAGTGTGATAATTGAATTAAACACCCGTATATTCTACTCCAAAACCGCCTTCAGGAATAATCTCATTAATTATCTCCTTCAATCGGTGAGCTTTAATTCTTTGTATTCAAGCATATACGAAGGGCAGTCAATAAGTTTTGCGAATCGGTAAGGCAAAACAGAGAAAGGGGGATGGCTCTTTGTGGGTGTGTTAAGACAAGTTATGACAAGTCAGTACCTGCAGCCACACGCTCTGCCTCCTCTATTTAAGAAGCAATAGCTGATCGCAGATCGTCAGTCACAAATCTTTCAACAATGGAGAAGGTAGAGCACCGCGCAGTGATCAATTTTTTGACCAAGGAAGGCAAGAATGCAAAAGGGATCCATGAACGCATGGTTGCAGTGTACCCAGAAACCGCCCCTTCCTATGCAACCATTGCTCGCTGAAATAGGGAGTTCCGCCATGGTCGTATGTCCCTAGAAGATGACCCCCGTCTAGAAAGCCCGTCAGACGTGACCAACGAGGATAATGTGGCCCGTGTGAAGAGGATGATCCTCAAAAATCGACGGTTGAAGGTCGAAGAAATCGAGCGAGAACTTTGAATATCACATGGAAGTGTTATCAACATCATCCACGACAATTTGACCATGACCAAGGTCTCGGCTTGTTTGGTCCCTGGAAACCTCACGCCCCATGATCGACTTCAATGTCGTCAAAGTCCACAAGGCCAGAGTTGCACAAGCTGCTCTGCGCGAGTGCGGATTCGAAGAGCTCAACCATCCCCCCTACAGTCTAGATCTGGCCCCTAGCGACTACTTATTTTTCCGCCAGCTTAAGGCTGCACTGCGCGGACGCCGGTTTGGACACAATAAAGATGTCCAGCTGGCCGCCCAAGAGTGGATTGAACAGCAATCGGAGGATTTCTGGTTTTCGGGAATTCGAAGCCTCAGGGACAAGTGGCGTAACAGCATTGAAGTCGGGGGTAGTTATATTGAAAAATAATAAAACACTTTTCCTCATATCTTGTTTTTTATATCCTAATTTTAAAACTTATTGACCACCCCTCGTACATATGAGCTGAATTTATATGATAGAACGCCCAAATGATCAGAAGGACTAAACGATACCTAAAAAGCACATCATTCTTCTGTACTGCGCTGTAGCATTTATGCAAGTAGAATAAATCATCTTTAGTGATGGTCCAGAAGATCTTATGGTAATAAGAGTGAGATGGCTAACAACTACCCAGCTTCAATTAATCGGGTACCTTATGTCTAAATGTTAATAGTGTTATTCAAGGCTATTTATCATAGGCCAAAATTCCGTTTAATTTTTGTTTTCTTATGTGGCACCGAGTGGTGGTATATGGGAGTTTTAATTTTATTTTGTGGCAACGAAATACTCTGTGTTGGACACCACTCAATAATGATGACGGTTCTTTATTACCATGTATAATCAAAGCAGGAATATTCATTGTTCAATACAATGATGTCAGTTTTAGGAAATTATTTTACAAAAGCCTTAAATCGGCTCATTTTGTATCTTGCTCCTTATTCTCAATTTATTTCAATTCAGTCAGATAACAAAGGGAGAACAAAATATATGAAATTCATTGGTATAATTGCCAGTTGTCTTTGTGCAATTTTCCTCAGCGAAATTAAATATGCCGAAGCGGCCTAAGGATGAGTTTGTTAAGGGTTTTATAGCCATCCTTTCAATCCCTAAGGTTTTCTCATTCTTTCTCTTGCCTGAATAGACAAGAATGAGGATCACAGGAAAGTTATCTTCAATCGGAGGCAGTAAAAAATTGAGTTGGCCAAATGGTAGTATGCAGCTTAGATAAGCATAATGAAAATCTAAAACCAGAGAGAAATATTTACAACCAAATCTACCATTAAAGTAAATGAGTGAATGCTTACTTATAAGCATCACGTTTAAAACGATTAGACAATGTGCCTTTAATTTGTCTTACTTACAATATAATTTATTACAATAATTCTATATATTTTGAATCATGAAAATTAGCTTTAATACAAAGCACAATTAATTTGACCTCATTGAGCCTGTAGAAAATTGTAATTGTATAAATTCGTATTAGGGAGAATAAGTATATTTATCATGTGCAATTGGATAAATAGACTTAGAAATTATAAAATAAACTTAAAGTTTATTGAGCAATTAACTAAATTCGGGTTAACAGCAAAAACCCCCCAAAGCGCAAAATTATAGTTTTGATATTAGCAGATTATCATTTTTTTTTGAAAAGCAAAATTAAGATAGAGAGAGTCGAAGGTTAATGAAATGAGATATAGCCATCACAAGGTCATCTAGAAAAGGTTGAGATTCTACGCCTTACTTCTTAGAGGCAGAGATGAGTTGAGAGTCTGTAATCGAACTTACAATGGAGAATAATCGGGCGGATGTATGAGATAGGACGGTAAAAGAAAATGCATTTTGGTCTTTGTCTTGGACAACATGCTTGTGATTTTAATACTTTAATTGATCATCAGTAGTTTATAACTAACTATAGATTTATAGCGTAAGCGCAACAGATTCCAAGCCCAAAAAAGGCTTGACCGCTTACGGCTATTTTTTGGCGCACAATAATCTTTGAATTTTATTGGTTTTGAAGAGGGGGTCTAAAATTGGTCATTGTGGGTTCCAACATTTTATTTCTTATTTATTTCAGATCATTTATTCCATTATTCGAGGTCATGTACCACAAAAGTATGATTTAAATTTATTAAATTTATATGATTAAATTTGAAGAAACTTCGCTCTCCTATAAATTGCTAGGACGTCCCGAAAGATTCAGACAAGATTTGGATAAGGGAAATGCAACACGATATTCTACAACTCAGAATGAATAAAAATCGAAAAAACTAGTCTGTGACTAAGTGATAAAAAAAACGCATTCATTAAGATCGGTAAATATCACTGAGTGATTTATTAAACTCGAGGTAAGCCTTCCTCAAAGAGAATGTCTCATTCTATCTCTTTTCTCAGTGGAAAACTCAGATATCATACTACCCTATAATGAAGGATGTCTCAATAAACAGTTCTCCGATGGCGTCAAAATGCAAGCAAAATTGACGCATATAAGAAAAGGAGGATAATCTACAAAATATGAAAGTAAATGTCAATTAAGTACAAACAGGAACAAATTTAAGTTTATACCAATATATTAGAAGAAATCTTGGAGATATCTACCAAGAAATTTTACAGTAACAAGCATGTACCAGCTAATCCTAATGTACAGCATATCGAAATCCATAATAATAATAAAACTGCAATGAATACAAAAATAAGACGATTCGACTTATCACCTATACAAGAGGAGTCAACATGATACTCAGAGAGTAGAGGAATTATACTGCTCTACAAATTTAGAGGAAAAATCAAGTAAATTTAAAGATGAGAAAGATGACATAAGAGAAAAATAACGACATAACTTCCAGAAGGATGAGGGAGAAATATTTCTATTCGTCTCAACCTATACAACAAAGATAATTAGGGAAGAGTAAGAAATGTATGCAGAAAATACTTTAACTAATGAGATACCTAGAAGAGAGCACCCATCATAGCTAACCTTACACCCAATTTAGGATTGCAATATCAACCCATCCAGGTTGACCAAGGATTACCCGAATGTAAACAGCTAACTAGGACTAATTTTTTTGGCTAATTTTAGTAATTAGGGTCAGGTGGACACGGATTGTACTGGTAGTATTTTTTTGGTTATCAAAACTAAAGTTTTAAAGTTAGCAGATATCAAAAGTACCCATCAGGTAGCTTGGAATTATTTTTACTTTGAAATTTAAAAAAAAAAATTTCTACGGACCAGGACCATGTAGGACACGCTCTGAACACCCATAGTACTAATTTTTAATTATTTTTTCATATGCCACAACTGAAATCAAAGAATCTACTACTACTTAATGAGAATACATATAATATTAAAAATGGTTACAATTGTTATTTTACACCATTTATACATAGGTATCTAAAATAATATAAAAAATAATAAATTTCTTAATTTTCTATGTAGAACAGTTTTGTGCAAGTCATGCACAGCCCTCATTGTTTATCATTGCATAAATATGTTAATAACCTCATTAAACAATGCAAACCTTCACCTTAGTGGAATAATGTAACTGGAAGAATGAAAATTGCAATTCACAAAATCGAATACAAATACCCTATAAAATGAGAATTACCCTTCAAAATATGCAAGGTTATTAAAAAAGAATTAACCGAATTTATTTCGCATTGCTTCATTTTTCAAGCATCCTCATGGAATGAGTTAGTGACTATTTGAAAGAGGAGTTTTCTAAGTTTTGAATGGTAGTCTCGTCGTTTCTCCAGCAACGTTCATTTATTTGTTCACACAAGAAATGGCGAAGCCTCAGCAAAAGAAGTTCTGCGTTCTAGAGTTCGCGGAAACGAATTCGGTTGTCACGTGGCAGCATGAAATAAATTTCCCTAAGTTCAACGTCTTCTCTGCTGTCTCGGATGAAGGTCTATCTATGGCCATTTTCCTTAAAAGAGACACCGTTACAGTAAAAACTATTTCGATATGCTCTAAAGCTGGCTCTTTACTTCAGTGCAAGCAGTGAACAAGATGGAGGGAATAAGATAGAGTACCACCCCATTGACACCTAATGGTTCGATCTTTTTTAAACTAAAAAGTGCCCCAGCGATGGATTGGTCGGAAGGGCGCTCAAGACCTTCCTCTTTGTGCTTGGCCTGCGAGATCCCCGGACCTCACCGTGTCTAATATTTTTCTTTTGGAGATATGTAAAAGATCACGCTTATGTTCTACCGCTACCTCCTCGAAGACCCTTAAATATCGAATAACAACAGCGATCAACTCAGTGAATCCTGATATGCTGATACGCGTTTGCGAGGAATTCTCTCATCATATTGATGTTGCCTGTGCTGCAGATGGTGACCACCTTGAACCCTTGTAAGATAGGAAATAAAAGTGTATTGTGAGTAGAATACTTGTGAATTTGCTGGAGTTTTCTATTGTTTTTCTTAATAAAATATTGCACAATAAAGGCGTTTCATTCTTTTTGAATAACCATGTATATTTAAATCTTGCATCTAATGTAAAATATATTTAGATAATAACAAAAATAACATCATTTAACACTAATAAAAATGGTCACATTTTTACTTTAATATCTTGTATTTTTATTGATTTTTAGTGACTTTTTCCCATTTCAAGCACAACGAAATTTATGATCAACATACTGTAGTTTCGAAACGAAATGTTCATTAGTATAATTTTCACGAATTTTCAAATTTTATACGGACCGTGTAAAGCCTGCCATTTTATGTAAACTGTAAGCAGAGAAATCTCCACGCCAGTCACAGTTATGAAATTGGACCTATTTTCCTGAACAAATAAAGGGCAAACATTGCCCTGTATTTTTTCAGCTCTCCCTGTTATCTGCCATTGAGACCCTTTTGACAGGCAGCTGTTTCCAGCGTGCGTATGTTAATGTGTGTCTGCGTAAGACTCTGGCGATCCGCTTGCTTTTTACATTTTCTTAATAGGTATACAATGTGATATATATTATCTCTCTGTACTTTAATTTGGTTTACTATCAAACATACCATTCACCTACATATTTCCTTTGCTCGCGCAATAGATTGGAAATGCCAAGTGATAGTTGTTACCTTGTACCCTTTGTTCATTGCCGTAGATTTTCGCCACATGTTTTACATAAATTGTGTGGGGCCCACAATTTATCTTGATGACAAATTTTAAGCTTAAAGTAAGCCAAGTCTACTCTTTTCACAGACTCTTTAATCTTCATTTTCTGACTTGGTACTGTAAAACTCCCACATATATAACAAAATTAGTCACGAGAATTCAAACATATCATCCGTAATGAGGCCATGGTACTGATCTCCTGTTGTGTTATTTGATAAATCAACCTGAAGAGAGGGAAATTAATATAATTAGAAACAATATATTCATATTTATAGTTGTTTCTAAATAGATAGTGTAGATATATAGATGTCTAAATACATAGGTAAAACAATATAACAGCATATTGATTAGCTATAATAACTAATCTAGTTATAGGTGGAGGGAATATGGACCAGCACATAAAAAAACAGTGACTCAGTTACTCAGAACCGGTCTTAAACTTAGGAGAGCAAAAAAAAAGAAATTTTTCTGGACCTGTGTAATAACATTTATTACTTGTATTTCTTTACGTTACTGCGGCAATATTTACACTTACATGAGAGAGAGCAACCCTACGATTGCTCTGTGTAATACGCTGGGCTAAGATAATCGATGGATTACAGCTTAAATCTCCTGTAGGGTTAACCAAAAGGATTACCCCCACTTCTTAAATTAGCCGTAGCTGACAAATAATTGGAGAAAAATGGGTGATGCAAAATCCTTTCGGTAAAAAAATTACTTTTACAAAAGGAAGCTAAATCACTGTGAGAGAGACAAAGATTTTGAGAAAAACAAATATTTGAAGACAGAGGTTGCTCTATTAGTATATTAATTTGTGATTGTGAACGATAGTATTTTTGTGTGTTTCAGATAGTTTATTAGTTAATTTCATAGGTAATAATCCAAAATAAATTAAACCGAACTGGGTAAATAGAGTGATTTGAGTCTATGAAAAAAAGAAAGAAATATATACGTTTTCTTGAAAGAAGGTAAATGGAAACAGAAAGAAATAGAAATAAAAAATTAAGTGTTTCAACTCAAATGTTCAGTATTATTAAGAAAGAAATTATAACATTCAAGATTTAAACTCAAAAAGGGTTGTAAAATGTGGTCGAAAACAAAAAGGCAACTTTAAGAACAGATAAAAAAGAGCAGAACATTTTCCTGGATGATTTTTATTGAGCTTGCAGCAGAGGGCCTTAGCCTTTCCCCCAAAAAGTGAATGATAGGCTTTTGAAAGCTGGATTAATATCATATTGCGCGACAAAGAAGACTCGACTCATGGAAAGAATGATAAAGGCACACTATTCCTGGGCAAAGAATCACCTTGATTAGACTTCAGAACAATAGAAAAAGGTAAGAATGACACATCTAGCTAACCAGTTACCTGTATGTCATAAAAAACATTAATAGTAACTAACTTTAATAGTCCTGCATTTTTGTAATGCTCCAATCATTTCAAACCATAAAGTTTATTTGATGATTCATTACTTCAATGGCTTTTCCAATACATCTACTGCTGTTTAACTAGTTATGTTGTATTTTCTACCATTGCAGTTAGTAGTCTCTGACGAATCTACTATTGCAGTGCTAAATGACGGCGTGCAGAGTGTAAAAAGGTGGCATGGAGAAGAATTTTTGGCGGAATGTCCCAGGAAATAGGTAGTATTTTCATCGAAAATCATGTTGTTGGGTGTCATTTCAGTCCATAGAACAAACCTTTTGAATATCTTTGAGAATTCTATGAAAAAGCAAAGTATATAGACGTTTATAATGGTCGTTTGTTGTCTAAAGTACGGGAATAGTATGGTGACCCACTTTGGATATTCCAAAAAGACGTGGCTCCATGTCATACAGCAAAATCAGACAAACATGTTGTGCATAAAATGGAGTTCAGCTGAATCCATGCCCGAAAATTCTCAGAACATGTCGATTGAGAGTTTATGGTGTGTGGTGAAAGATGGAATACACAGAGCCCATTACGACAAAATAGTAACTCATCTGCCGTTTCATTAAAGTTTGGTTGAAATCTATGCCAATCCAGGAAATATGTAAAATATCGATTAATGCCATGCCACACGTGTTAAAGCACTGATAGAGGCTAAATAAGAGTGACCAAACTGCCTTCTTATCATGTAAAAGACTGAACACTGTAACAATGTGTCAAAATAAACCAATTTACAATCAATAGAATTAGTTTTGTAGAAAATTTTAATTTGAGTATTGTATTTATGTTAAATGAAAATGGGTGGGTCAGTACAACCCTGGAATGGAAACACGGTTAGGTACTGGAGAAAAAGAGGACGCATAACTTACCTGTTTCTTCTCTGCAATGAATTAGGGTCTCTTTGCTAAGATTTATTTTTATTCCTTTTGTAAATATACATGTTCTTTGATAACTTCTTGTCTATGTCTAAGTGGCGTTGAAGATGGCCAACCAAACTATGGTAAAGGGGTATTTGTTGATTTTTAGAAATTTTAAATTAAAGATTGTGACAGTTCCCTTCCCCACCGAGGTCTTGTCTATTTACACATTTATCAATCAATATTAGAAACAAATTCAGACCTATTTATATTTTACATAATGCTCTAAAAGTTGATTATGACAAATAAATTTACTAAATTGTTCCAAGCAAGATTAGTTTATAATATCATTTATTCCAATCAGTAAGCTTATATTGAAAAGCATTTATCTCTTCTTCTAAAGTTTGAAATGTATAACAATTCTACCTTATAACGTAAATTTCGGTCCTTTTAAATGAGTAAATATATTGGAGACAAGTCATATATGCATCCAATTTTCCCTTTTAATTTAAAGGATAGTTTAAGTCTGTTTTGAAAGAAAAAAAAGAATGAACTTCCTTGTGTGCCTAATTAAATCTTGTAAACGCATATTTCTTTTGGATCAATTAAACCTAAAACTTTAGTAGTGAATTTTATGGACGTTAATATTAGTTTACATAATACGACGCACCAGTTGAGTGCGAAGTGACGTTCAGTTGTAAGTGTTGAACGTGGGTTAATATTACAATTAAATCTTATGACCTTTACTAAGCTTATTTAATGATGTGGTTGTATTTTTAATCTTCTTTTGTTTTATTTAAAAACTTTTTTATTGTTTTGGTATGTTTTTGCATGAGTGTTTGTTTGGTTTATCCGATCTATTATTCCCGTTTTTATTGTGTTACGGTGTTTCAGTTTTATTAGTTCTTTTTTATTTTGGTGCTATTATATAGTGCATTTATTTTAACATATCCTTTGCTTATGTTATTTTGGTGACCTGGTCTGTGTCTGCACATGTCGTTCCTTGTTCCAACACATGTATCAATTGTAAAATCGCTAGGGTTTTGGCTTCCTTGTTTTCCTGTCCTAGATTTACATACTTTCATGTCATGCCTCTCTTTTGGGCCTAATATTTCTCTAGCCAGTTGTTTTACTTCCATACCCATCTTGAGATTCTCCTCTCGCCAATTAACCGCGTTTGGTTGTCATGACGCAACTTTGCCTTTGTTACATTATATTTGCCTCTTATTTTATCATCACCGTGCCTAAAGTTCTTTTCGTCCATCTTATTTCTTAGCTTATTATGCTTTCTCCTATCAATGAGTACTTTAATCTTTGGAACCAAAACATGGTGACTAACCATTACACTTATGAGTATTTCTTACTTAATATTGATTCTTAAATCCCTATTCAATTAAATATAAGTGTAATCATAGTTGGACAATGTTTTATTTCATGACGGGCCAAAAAAAATTTATAATATTAAATTGTCGGGTGAGTTTAATCATTAGACGTAAAAAAAAAAATAGGTAAACAAGTCATCTATTCTGGATAAACTTTTTATTAAAGTTTGTTCGTAAGTCTCGGAATGAAAAAAAACTCCAGATAGAAGCCCTAAGCCTTCGCCAACCACTCTTTGTGAAGCCATACTTCCATAGTTATCAGCAATGTGCTCAGATGGTCATCTTGCATTCCTTTGACCAAATTTAGAATAAGACATTGAAAAATAACATAATTTTCTATTTAGTTATATCATTAGTGTCATAGGAAAAAGCAAACACGAAATCAATGTACTATCAAACTTTCTTCACTTCATTTTTAAGGAAAACTAATATATAAGGTATATCCGAGATATATTCAACATAGAATAAAATTAAAAGCAAAGAGGTATGAATTTTATTTTTCCACATAAGTTTCATTAAGGTCAATATACTTTTGTAAGTGATGGTACCACCCATTTAAACAATTACTAGAAAAATAACGAAACTGAAAATTAAAACAAGTTAAAACAGATCTTTAACCATCATCAGCAAGTTGCCTTAATGCCTTTTAAGGTTTGAAATAAAAAGGAAAGTCAAATGACCTAGCTCATTCTTTCTTTTATTTTCTGTCCCAGCCTTAAAACCTGCATTATTGTCATTGGATTTCTTTTGTTTTAATTTGGAATTATTCTCAGTCTTTATTTTTCTATAGATGGTTTAAATGGTCGGTAGCATCGCTTGCATATGTCTTTTGACCTCAATAGATCCTATGTTGAAAAATAAAATATATACATCTTTTTAAAAATTTTATTCCATCCTTTCCTACGAAATTATGAAGGCATATCCTATATCCTGCTCGGGAGATAACTCATACCTAATATGTCCCAAAAGGGTGGATTTAAGGTGCATTATTGGAGATTAGCAATGTTCTCCATTTTAAACTTCGGGCCAAATTATTAACAAGTTAAATGGGCCAACTTACTATATTCTCTGATCCATTACCTTCTTGAAAGTGTAATGCCTAGCACGGTAGTACAGCTACATTTCACATACACTTTCATAGTACCATTCATAACAGAAGTTATTATAATATCCAATAGATTATTTGAAATAGTAAATAAATCAAATTATACTGGCTTGGAAACAGAATGGAAATATTTTGATTAGTATTTTTAATTTTAATTATGGAATTAACCGTCTATAGAAGTAATAACATTAAAAATATGTCAGAGAAGAGGTCAAACAGATTTCGTAGAGTATCTAGGGAATTTTAACCCATTTCAAGTACAAAGGATTTCTCTTGTTATTTCAAAGAATCAGATGCAAAGATTCGTTACTTTCAAGGCTATAATATTCATGCATGACACTGAATGTCTCATCAGCAAGAATAACATCAGTAGCTCCAGTAACCTGTATCGTTCTGTTGGTCTATTAGGTACCAGAAGATTTCTATCTTCATAGGAAAAGGTTACATCTTTGAGCTATCCTCTCTTTTGGGGTAGCAGCTGGGTCCACTAAAGACACTAGTATAACCATTAGTAACTGTTTTTGAACGATGATCTGGAAAACATGCTCTTTTTTCAAGCGGCACTTTTGTAAATTTAAGCCAAGGGCAGATGATGTGATCTTGTGCACATTTGATGTTCTTGCAGTTTACTCTCAAATCCCTGAAGGCACAGTTTCTAACGAAGAGGAAAAGGCAGATATATCAAAGAGTTTATCCACTGTTCGATTCAAGTTTTGCTTGACATTTGCTTTAGCATATTTACAATTAATTTCTTTCACACTCATGTGTACTACTGAATCATTTGCTTATAATTGCTCGTATCAGTGAATAATTAATCACAAGGACAACCTTTATACTCTTCATCAAGATTCTTTCGTGTCAGCTCTTGATTTTTTATAGGGCGTCTTATATTTTCCTACATATACTTACAAAAAATAACGGAGTAAATGACAATGGGTTATTTTTTCTTTAATTAGGAAATGGTATATTTTACATGGATTCCTAAGGCAGCATATGTATATGCGAAAAGCAAGCAGAGGAAACCAAATTTATTCATTATTAAGAAAATCCTTTAAAAATCAACACTTTCATTGAACCTCTCAATACCACCCATAAACTTATTATACACGGAAAAACTATTTGGAAAAGAAAAAGGGAATTCTAGTCGTGGGCGGCTCTATATCTCACTATGACGGGCGGTCGGCCAGTCGGTTGGTCCCCGTTTTGCTTTTATTTTGTTTTGGTAATAACATGGTAACTATCAAGCCGATTCTAACGAACTCTAAAAGCCTTATGTTGTTTTACATTCCCATTTGGATGATATAATTACCAAAGTCCTCCGTAGGTAGGCTAGGGGAATATTTGGTAATAACATCATAACTATTTTGCTGATTCTAACGAAGTTTAAAACTGTAGAGAAATGGATACATAAAGCTTCCCGTAGGGCCAGGCGGACATATACCTTAAACCTCCCTCCCCCCTGGTGGAGAACGCCGGAGATGCGAGCCCCACGAGGAGAATCGTCGGTACGGTAGCCGGCGAATAATCGTAACTGCCTACCCTGTTTGATCTCCCCGCCGCTTAGGTAGTTGGAGCGACCATCTGTGTTTAAGTAACCACCTAAGGCCCTTGAACGACGCTCTAACGATCCAATTACCTACGAGATCCATAAACCCGTGGTAATGTCAACCAAAAAGCGGTGCTAGTCAAAAGGCACGCCGAGGTGTGTTGCGGTTGAGGGTCTCACTAATTAACAGGCCGACTTGGTCACCTCAGTGCCAACCTCTGCACTTCTCGCTCTCGCCAGATGCGAACCCAACATTCGCGCTTCCCTCTGTGGCCTCGCCCCTTTCCCCTTAGATGGGTGGGTGGTCTGTCTATAAATAGGTCCCGGAAAGAAAGAGGAGGGATTAGAATTCGGTAAGAAAGACAAAGGATCAGTTCGTGAAGATTGATCCTTCAGCCAGACAAGACGATTTCCGTGAGAAACGATAAAGAATCAGATTGAGAAGATCGATCCACCCCGGGGCCGAATTAACATAAATCGTCAAATTTGTATCGGTGCCATACCAAAGAATCTTTTACAGACTTAGAAGAAGTCTGACTAGAGAAAATAAAACCCGCTCACACTCGAGTGACTCTCACATCTCAAGCTCCGTAGGAGTGAGAGGAGAAGAACCCAGCCCAAAAGAGGTTCCGTTCTTTAATTACGGTAAAATTCCCCCCGAATACCCCAAAATCTTGTTGGGCACTCTACGTTGAAGAACAAGACACCAAGAGGCTTCAAGGTTGTTCAGAAGAGGACTCTTGGAGCTAAGAGCACCGTAACTCTTTCTGTCTTCTTAATTTAACCAGAGGCAAAGTTGCAATAAGAAGGTGACAGTGCCCTACCTCGCTCTCTCCATCACATCTCGGCGAAATTCTATCATCGGCACTACAAATCACCGAAGTGCGAGATAAGCCCTCCAACGACCTCCGGCAATCCCTGATCCAGTCTGTCATGTGAGTTAGCAAGAACATTTATATTCATATTGCGATAGTATGAGGTTATTACGTTTCACGATTTAATATAAGTAAAAACTATTGTGCGTGAATCCCTATGATATGGGTGGGAAAAGAGAGTACTTTAATTTAATGTTTAACGCCAATCTAAAAGGGTCACGATAAAAATACTAATTGGCAATTGGTGTGTTTACCGGAAGCCTATTTGTTTACCTTTGTCATTGAAGAGATTGTAATAGGCCTAGTTGCCATCTGGGATAGACTAGGTTAGCTTAGGACGAGGATATAGATGTGATTACTGTTTGTTTTTCATAGTTAAGTGTTAAATTTAAAATATATGTTTATGTTGAAGCGGCTCTTCTTAAAACAACAAAATTCGCACTTCTAGATCAAAGCCTACTTCATCAAAGAAGTACATCACGACCACAAGGTATCCTGTGACAAAAAACTTAATGTTGTTTTATATTCTCTCTCGAATGATATAATTGGCAACGTCCTCCTAAGATTAACCGAGGAATAATCTGGCAATAACATCATAACTATTTGACCGATTCTAACGAAATTTGAGAATCTTATGTTGTTTTACATTGTCCCTTGAATGATATAATTGACAATGCCCTACTAATGTTAGCCAATAAATTATATAGCAATAACCTCATAACTATTCAGCCTATTCTAACGAAATTTGAATTTCTTATGTTGTCTTATATTTTCTTTCGAACTATATAATTGCTAAGGTCCTACCAAGATTATTTGGGGATTATTGAAAGTTTGAATGTCATAAGGTCATAAATTAGAATAAGTGACAGCACGTGAACTTTAGTCAGCAGACCTTGTTTTCTTTTCTATCGAAGGAAGCAACTCGCTTGGTCTGGACCAACAGAAGAAAAAAGACAACAAACTAATATTCGAAAACAACAGTATCCCCATCAAGACCATCTATTTCCTATTAACGGTGAATATAACTCTAGATACTTCTACGAAATTCTCAACACACATAAGCAAATTAACCCCCTTAGTCCAATCATGTCTCAAGTCTTTACGCCGATATATAAACTTGTCAAATGTTTTAATTTAATTATTGCGCCATTTATCCCGTCAAAATTCTCTATAAAGTCCAACAAGTATTTCGTTAATATGCTTCGCAGTTCAGCACCAGGAGGAATCGCAGGTTCACGATCTCGATAGCCTTTTTACTAATGTGCCAATAGAAGAAACAATCGAAATAATTCTATAGTGCGTTTTGGATAATCCGGAATTGCTTCCCCACGAATGAAAAAACCAAATAATAAAAAACTTTTAAGAATATATACAACTGAAGCCCCGAAAGGGGCACGGCGATTTGCCATCCTGGGCGCCATGCTGGAGGGATCCAGCGCTCCGTCCGACCCCAGCTTAGCCTCTCTTCCTCCTTTCAGATAGCCTGTATTTCTTACCTACTTACTCACTTCCCCTACAACCTCTCCCACAACTTTATCTGGTCAGCCTCTAATTCCACAGGGTAGATGCTGACCTTTTTCTCAGCCAACAGTCCCGGATCAGGGCTGAGAGGGAGGAGGGAGGGGACAATGTTCCCTAAGCCCTGAGCTGCGTTTTAGGGTGGTGGGTTTTTAACAACCTGCTTCATCTTCACCCATACATTTCTCACATCGCATTTCATTCTCACATCACCATCTATCTTTGTATTTTACGCGGTGTCCAAGGTGGAGCCGCCATGCCGACGGACTAACAGGCCACCAGGCGGGAGGGGTGGTTCTGAATGGCGGCACCAGGCTCTGCCAGGCCAGTACGCACCCCTCGCAAAGCAGGCTACTGCGAGAGGTGATGAGCTATTGCACCCCGTAATTAAAAGACGGTCACCTTGCCCAATGATGAAAAAACAAAAAATCTTCCCTTAATTTCCCCAGTTAAATAGTCGGAGCCACCCTCAGGCAGAAAAAATAGAGGTCCCCCCTCCCCTGTGCTTGCGCAGGGAAGCCTCCATATTTCTCTAACCGGAGAGGATGCTTACTTCTCTCATTCGCCTACGGGTGTAGGGGACTTCCCCTCACCCCCTTCTCTGGAGGTGCTTTTGGGCACCTTTCTTTTTCCAGCAGCAGTCCCCCGTTTTCTTTACAAGGGAACTGCTAAGAAAGCAAGCAGGCAGCTCATAGCCAACCGCCCTCCAGTGAAGCTGCTCGGTAGGGCAAACTCCCTTAAGGGGAAAGAAAGGAGCCAGGCCCCTTCGGTCGCTTCCCTCAAAAGATCTGCTGGCAAGAATATTGAACCTTGCCGGGGTCAAGGCATGTGCCTACCCAGAAATGTCTAGTGACGCTGCCAACGGGACCTGCGATGTCCTTGGAGGGGATGGCCAACTAGCGGCCCATCCTGATATAGACATGGTCGTTAAAGCAACGCATCCTTTGGCGGTAGGTCCTTCCATGGGAGGGAATCTGGGCTCGGCACCAAGCACTGAACCCGAATCCGCCCCTATGCAAGATCCTCCTCAAGAGACCCGGGTTTCCAAGGCAGTACAATGGGGGAAGACATCTCCTCCAACCGGTGACCCTGACACTACCAGGACCTTCTCCATCTCGAAGAAGCACCTGGCTGAGGACGGTCCATCTGTCATAGGGGCTTCTGCCGGTGGAGGGTAGAACCGTGTTCATTCCACGCCTAACGCTCCTGAAAATTAATTAAAATAAAAAAAAGACTAAAAAGACTTGGGGATCCTCTCCATCCGCGGGGGCTACGGGGACGGATGGGTCTGCTGCCACTTTGGTAAGCGACCAAGCCAAGATCGCCACATCCGGCCCCTCTACCTCCCCGGGTGAGGCGCCCCTAACTATGACCAAGACCAAAAGTGCACAGGGCGGAGCCTCGATAACATCGGGGCACCTCATTCAGAGGTTACCTGGCGTTTCCGAGCCGTCTGGCATCAAACGCTTCCTTGGTATTTGCTCTACTGATGTCAAAATGTTGGCCAAGGGCAACATGATCTATCAGAGGAGAGCATTAGCTAATGTAATTGGAGAGAGCCGAATGTAACCCGTTTCTCGGACGGGCGCCTTCTGGCGCATGCGGCGAATCCCTCCGAGGCCGCCAAGATAAGTGAGATTCGGACACTAGATGGCACTGTGGTGAGTGTGACGCCACACTCTACCATAAACTTTGTGAAAGGAGTAGTTTAAGCGAGGAAACTCGTTGAGTACTCCATTGAGGACATCACCTTAGAGCTGGCCGACCATGGAGCGGTCAAGGTCGAACGTGTGATGAGAAAACAGTGAGTGGCCTCGAGACCCACCCCTAAACTCTTCGTCACGTTCGACTGTGACAAGCTCCCTGAGTTGGTGTGTGTTGGTTGGTTCTGCTACCGCGTGAAGGCATTCGTGACACTGCCGCGGTGGTGCTATTACTGCCACTGCTTCAGGCATACGAATCGTTCTTGTAGACGTGCAAAGTCGGGGTCCCCCGAAGTCTGTGTAAATTGCTCCAAGGCCGCACAAGATAAGTGTAAATCGTGTGTGGCCAAGTGTGTCAATTGTGGAGAGCCGCACCCCGCTTCTTTGAAGAAATGGGGTGCATATCTCCTTGAGAAAGAAATTCTGGCCGTTCAGGCCCAGGATCGACTCTCATTCCGCAAGGCTAAGACATTGGTCCTGGCGCGTCCGGCTCTGACTGGGACGTCTTATGCCTCAATAGTTAGAAAGGCACCCTTTACTCCTGGCCCATACAGGCCAACGAGCACGGTTGTTTCCGATCCCATTCGGAGCCCTTCTGCGGGCTCTACTCAACGCGGGTCCTCCCTTGGTAAGGCTGGCGGCAAAAAGGGTTCATACCCAGCCCCAGCGTAAACCAGGGCTTCCCCCCTCTTTCCCCAGCGTGCCTCCACCGAGGCGCGTCCCAGATGCCAACTCTGGAGCGTCGACTCAAACAGGCAGTGAACCGCTTCACTCGCTATGCCGAAGCGCACAGGTTTCGGTTTTCTTTGGCCAAGACTAAGATGGTGCACTTCTGCTGCCATCCGCGGCTCCACCCTGACCCAGATTTGTTTCTTAATGGGGTGCACCTGGATGTGGTTGAATCCACCGTTTCCTTGTTCTTGTATTCGAAGGACGCTTCACCAGGGAGGCTCATATTCGCAGTCTTAGGGTCTCTTGTACCCGCGCCATAGATATTCTCTGTTCTGTGACGTTCGGCGTTTGGGGCGCTGATAGGGCTACCCTCCTACTTTTTTATAGCTCCTTTGTTCGTTCGAAGTTCGACTACGGATGCGAGTTTTATGCATCCTTAGCCGAGCGTTTATTGCGGAAGGTGGATTGGATCCACTACACCGGCCTTCGCCTTGTGACCGGTGCCTTCCACACTTCCCCCATTATAAGCCTGTTGGTCGATGCTGGGGAGATGCCACTCGCTCTACGCCGCGTGCAGTGCATTACTTACCCTTACGCGAGAGCCCGGTGCCTCTTTCAGTCGCCAACAGTACTCACTTCAGTCACAGCTGACCTCGACGGTGTCTATGCCGCCGAGCGACGCCAGTCATACCCAAAGCCCTTTATCTTTAGGGCAGGGAAACTCTTTCGAGAGCTAGGTATAGCTCTCGGACCGGTGGCGCCCCTGGTTCTGACCAGGACGCCACCCTGGTTGGTACCACATTTGGCTATTTGTCGCCACTCCTCTGCCTCCAAAGCTTGTACAGCGCCGGGAGTATTGCATTCGACCTTTTTGGAGCAAACCTCGAGGCACGCTGGAACCGTGCCAGTGTATCCGGATGTCTGCAAGTCCAAAGAAGGGGTCAGCTTCCACGCCGTATCCCCTCTGTTTGAAGTCAGCGGGGCTTGGCCGGGCACTCCGTCCGTTTTTACGGCCGAGCTGGTGGCAATACACCACTCGGTACGGGAGATTACGAAACGTGCCTGGTTCGGAGACCGCATTGTGATCTATAGCGACTCACAAAGCACCCTGAGTGCTCTTGGGGCATTGCAATCTCCGCATTCACGCCACTGCCGCGGGGTGCTATTACTTTTACCGCTTCCGCCATACAAATTGTTCATGTAGATGTGCAAAGTCGGGGTCACCCGAAGTATACGTAAATTGCTCCAAGGCCGCACACGATTAGTCTAAATCGTGTGTTGCCAAGTGTGTCATTCGCGAAGAGCCGACCAGCTTATTCGAAGTAATGTGGTGCATATCTCCTTGAGAAAAAATTGCTGGCCGTTTAGGCCTAGGATCGAGTCTCATTCTGTGAGGCTAAGGACTTGGTCCTGGCTTTCCTGGCTCTGCCTGGGACGTCTTATGCCTCAATGATTAGAAAGTCACCCTCTGCTCCAGGCCCATCCAGGCCAACGAGTAAGATTGTTTCTGACCTCATTCGGAGCTCTTCTGCAGGTTCTACACAACCCAAGCATCCCACCCAGCCACGTCTAAAACCAGGGCTAACCCCTTTTTCCCCCACCGTTACCGTTTTCCTTCAAGGCGAAACAGCAATGCGCTTCCACCGAGTCGTTAGGCTCACAGGAGGCAACACCCCTGAAGTTGGTCGCCAGGCCATCTTCCGGGGTTCCTAAAGCTGTCCCCCGAAAGGAATACAGCAACAAAGGAGCTTCGGCTCCTTCTCCCACGCCTACTGGTGGGCTAAGTGGCTCAGGGACGGTGTTTCCTCGTAAAGAAGGGCGTCTGTCTCCGAAGCCGCAACGCCAGCCTAAGATTTCGAGGTGGAGGAAGAAAAAGACTCGCATGGCGAGCCCAACCTCCCCCAATAATTCCTTGAAGGCGACAGCGCCTTCAGCACTTTGTCAAGCCAATTGCGCCGGGGTTTTGCCTCCAAGAAGCGTAGGGCGATTCCCGTGAGGGTCTTCTCTTCGAAAATGGCCTGCGCGTCTCCTCCGAGCTAGGGCTGGAGGACATATTCCTTTAATGGAATTGCCGTGGACACCAAGCCAACTGGGAGGAGCTGCGGAGGATGGTCTCGTCCCGTTCCCCGTTAGCTATTTTTATGCAGGAGACCATGCTAGGCGTGTGCCCCCTGCCTGCCCTCCCGGGGTATAAGGGTCTTGTGACCCCCCCACCACAAGATGGCCGGGCTGGGGGATGCGCGGTTTACACCCGGCATGATGTCTCCGTTCTTCCTTTCACTTTAGATACCTCGTTTCAGGCATTGGCTGTGTAGATTTACCTCGATAGGAGGTATTCTATCATTTCTGCGTACATTCCACCGTCAGCTGACTTCGACGCGGAAAATATCCGCCACGTCATGGCACGGTTGACGAGGCCCTTTCTCTTGCTTGGAGATCTGAACGGCAGGCATCCTCTCTGGGAAGGTTACTAAAAAAATCACAGGGGACAAGTCCTTGCAACTACTGCCTGAGAGCCCACCTCGGTGGTGCTTGGCGCGAGCGTGGTAGCATGCATTTCAGGAAATGACTGAATTCCTACCTTAGTCGAGGAGTTTAGGTCGGTCGATGAGGCCGTTGAGTTGTGCTCCGGTAGCATCATTGCCGCTCGCCTGACTACTATTCCCAAAACAACTGGCCGTTTTGTACGCCGATCACTCCCATGGTGGTCTGCTGAGTGTGAGACGGCTCTTAAACAAAAGCGTTATGTCTACATACGCTATAAGCGCCAGTCGAACGATTTCACTGTCGCTGAATTTCGTCGGGCTAGGGCTAGGCTCCGGTATGTTGGAAAGCATGCCGGTCGCTCTTCTTGGTGGGCATACGTGTCTACACTTAACGGGAAGACCCCTCTGGTAGAGGTGTGGAAGCGCGTCAAAAGGATTCGGTGGAAGTTCTCGCAGGACCACCCTCCCTTTCTCCAGAAGAATGGGACCGCAATGTCTGACCTCACGTGCGTGGCGGAATACTTCGCGCCCGCTTTCTCCGCATTATCTAGCCGGGATGCTGCTCCGCCAGTATTCAGTGCACGTCGTGATGTCGCGGAAGGACTCCGGCTAGACTTTACCTACAAAGGCGGAGAACCCTTCAACAACAGGTTTACTATGAGTGAGTTTCGTTCCGCTCTAGCTTCGTGCGCGGACACCGCCCATGGTCCGGGCGATGTCCCGTACGCAATACTCCTGGGTGAGCAAGGCATGGCTTTCTCTTAGATTTGTTCAACAAGATCTGGGTGGAGAGTTTCCTCCCAGATTCATGGCGAATCGCTACTGTGATCGACTTTCGCCAACCAGGAAGAGATCACTTTACTCCGGCCGGTTTCCGCCCAATCTCTCTAACCTCTTGCATGCGAAAGTTGATGGAGAAATTAGTAAATGTTATATTAGCCTTTTTTCTGGACAGGGAAGGCCATCTGTTCTCTGCACAGTGCGGCTTTTGCAAGTTCCACTTCACGTCGGATGCTCTGCTTCGACTAGAAAATACCATGTGCCATGTCTTCCTTCGTAGACAGCACTACGCCACGGTGTTTTCTGATCTGAAGAAGGCTTATGATACGGCATAGCAATAAAATATCATGAAGACTCTCCGCACGAAGCTGGTGAGGAGAAGTCTCCCAATCTTTATATCTGAATTTTTTCGAGATCGTCGATTCCGCGTACGGGTGGAGGGAGCCCTTTCCGGCCTAATGGAGCGGGAAGAGGGTATCCCGCAGGGAAGTGTACTCAATGTCACACTCTTTGCAATTAGTATCAATGGCCTCACCTTGGTGCTGCCGGAAGATGTTCTCGCTACGCTCTACGTGGATGACCTTTCGATCTCGTTTGGCGTGGCCCAGATGGCAACTCTGGACCGTCGACTCCAACAGGCATTGAACCGTGTTTCTCGCTATGCTGAAGTACACAGGTTTCGGTTTTCTTTGGCCAAGACTAAGGTGGTGCACCTTGGGCGCCATCCACGGCTCCACCCCAACCCAGGTATATTTCTTAATGGTGTGCGCCTGGAAGTAGTTGAATCGCACCGTTTCCTTGGTCTATATTTGACCAACGCCACAGCCTTAGAGTCTCTTTTACCCGCGTCCAGGATATTTTTCCGTTCCGTGACGTTCAGCTCTTGGAGTGCTGATAGGTATACTGCCTTAATTTTTTGAGATTCTTTGTTCGTTCGAAGCTTGACTACGGATGCGAGTTTTATGCTTTCCCAGCCGAGCGTTTATTGCGGACGGTGGACTTGATCAATCACATCGCCCTTCGCTTTGCGACCGTTGCCTCTTGCACTTCCCCCTTTGGGAGCCTACTAGTCAATGCTAGGGAGATACCACTTACTTTACGCCGCGTACAGTGCATCACTCGCCTGTACGCGCGAGCCCGGTGCCTCACTCAGTCGCAAACAGCTCTCACTGCATCCGCAGCTGAGTTGGACGGTTCCTATGCCACCAAGAGACACCAGTCCTACACTAAGCCCTTTAGCTTTAGGGCAGGGAAACTCTTTCGAGAGCTAGGTATAGCTCTCGGACCGGTGGCGCCCCTGGTTCTGACCAGGACGCCACCCTGGTTGGTACCACATTTGGCTATTTGTCGCCACGCTTCTGCTCTCATAGCTTGTACAGCGCCAGGAGTATTGCGTTCGACCTTTTTGGAGCACACCTCGTGTCACGCTTCAACCGTGCCAGTGTATACGGATGTTACCAAGTCCGAAGAGGGGGTCGGATTGTACGCCGTATTCCCTCTGTTCGAAGTCAGTTGGGTTCTGCCAGGCTCTGCGTCTGTCTTCACAGCCGAGCTGGTGGCACTACACCACTTGGCACGGGAGATTACGCGACACGCCCCGTTCGGAGACCGGAATGGGATCTATAGCGACTCACAAAATGCCCTGAGCGCTCTCGGGGCATTGGAATCTCCGCATCCCCTCGTTCGCGATATCCGTGACACCACGGTTTTGGCAAGCCGTGCGGATGTCGAGATTATCTTTTGCTGGGTCCTGGACATGTAAGAGTTGCGGGGAATGAGCGCTCCGATGAGGGCGCCAAAGTGTCCGCGAGGACTCTGCGACCGGTCCAGCGTTTTGCTATTCCTCAAACCAACTACATTGCAGGAATACGGGCCGCTCTTCAGACTGCTTGGCAAAAAATATGGGAGACGGTGGAAGGGAACTTAATGTTGCGTGCCATTGCGCCACAACTGTTCCCATGGGCCTTTCTCCCAATGCCGCGACGGCTTCAGGTCGATTTCTGTCGTTTCTGAATCGGACACACACATGTGACGCATTGCTATTTGATGGAGAGCTCGCCTGCACCCTATTGTGATGACTGCATCGTCTTTCAGACTGTGCGGCACATTCTTGTCGAATGTCCCACTCTGGGTGATCTTCTTGCACGTTACCTGTCCCGGTACCGAGATGGGAGGGCTTGCTACCGCCTGTCCCTTGTACTCGGGACGAGTTTGTGCACATTAACTGGTTGAATTGTTGACTTTTAGGGGAAGGCCGGCTTTCTCCCTATTATTTCACCAGGGTTTTTTTGTTTTGCTTTGTTTTTGTTTTTCCCTCATAGGTCGCACGCTCCTGTGCCGAGGGAAACTCTACCCGACGCAGGACCTTGCTTACTACTCGTTTCCTTTTTCCTTTTTCTTGAATTTTCATGTTGGATTAGGGTTGGTTTTTCTTCTTTGTGTGTGTTTTAGAATTAGATTTTAAAGTAGCCTAGTACTACGCAAGTTCTTAATACGGCGACTAATGTACAAGTAGCGAGTCGCCAGATGAGCTCTTAAAAAAAATATATACAACTAAAGATACATTGCAAAGCTCAGATCACAAACTTTACCGCAATTTGATGGAGTACTGATGGAGTACCAATTGGGACCTAAATGGGAAATATAAAGGAAACGCCCTTAACAAAAATGACAAACCTACTCAAAATTTACAGCAAAATTGTTGATGACATATACCTTACGACTAAGGATGAACATCAATTACTACAACTCAAAAGAACCTTAGAATCCCATTTCGTTCTCAAACTTACCAAAGAGTTGCGTGTAAACGACCCTATTGAATTCTTGGATTTAGACGATCCAAACAAATCCTTATAAACAATGTATAGTCCAATAGAGAATTGACTAAGTAAACAAGAAAATTCTCAACTTAAAGTTTGAGGTACAAGAGCAAAAAGAAAAAGAATATAATACCACACTCCTACAAGAAACAATTAGTGGATAGCTACAAACAGACGAAAGAATTCTAGAAAACATCCTAAAAAGCAATACTACCCAAGACTAAGACAATAAGTAATCTCTACGAGTATATTTTAGAAAAAAAGCCAAAGAACAATTGACGGAAAACAACCTCCGGGAAAAAGAATCCGTCCTACAGGGTACAAATGTGGTATACAAATTTGAATTACCCTATGAAAACGCTTAACAATGCGCTTGCAAGAATGTGGATTCAAAATACACGAAAATAAACAACACAATGAACAAGTTACAAGGAAAATCCTTGGTGAAAGCACTACCATCCTCACAAAAAACTCGGATCTCCGCCGCCTGAAGAATCTGCAGGCTTTTACCATCAAAGAGATGGTTCCGAGCCTGAACACACAGCTAACCAGCAAGGAGTGAGTATTGCACCTTTTCTGCTAACAGAAAAGTGAGCCGTACTCTGACTCTGACCTATAAAAAGATTCAAAGAACAAAGATGAATTTCATTTTTTGCTGTTCACCAAACACTTAACTCCACGCTAAAGGAGGCAAGGCGAAAAGTACTTTCCATCAATGCCGCCTCAACAATAATCAAGACTTTCCTCTTAAGATTTCCGAAGAAAGGCGAAAGCTCACGGACAAAATTTGTAAAAGAAATAAAAATTTTAAATAATACCTATAAAAATGGATTTTTTTCAGTTGAGTTTTAATTTTCAGCATCATATAGAAATTGCCCTCGACAATTAGAACGCGTTAAAATGAAATTAGTAAAGGCGAAACATAACATGGTCTTTAAAAAAAATCAATGTATAGAAAAGAAGCAATTCACCATATTAAAGTAAAAAGATCTATTTATATTTCAATGTTTCTCTGTGCACTTCGTGTAGTTAGTCCTGAATTTTTTGACTCTGAACTTTCCCCCCAAAATTTTTGAGATCGGCCATAAACTTTGTTATCCTTTTCATTTCCTTGATTAATTTATTTAGTTAGCTAAAAAGTCTCTTTTATAGTTCTAAACCTCGCTCGACTTTTAATAAGAATACTCTTGGACTTCCTTTTAGTTCATCCTTTGTGTCGAGGAATTGCCTCCCCACATTTGTCGGAGATTTATTCTTCTACTTTTGGCCGTTTAATATTTATTTAGATACAATACCTTTTTTTCAAAGTATGTATTTACTTACTGATATTTAGCTAGTCAGTCTGACACCAATTAGGAAAGGAAATAATTCCTCTATGGCCTGAGTGGAGTCTAATTACTGAATTTGGAGAGTACCACACGGTTTAATCAGTTTTAAGGAAAGAGCCGGTAAGCACGTAAGGATCCAGTAAAACACAAAGAATCAACCAAAGTATATGTCTTTTAATTTACCCATTAACTCAAATATTTATATTGACAAGATATTCTCTCAGTTTAACATGGTTCGAACGATTCGAATATTGGCCTTCCATTGACGAGACCTCTGATCAAAACATACTTGGCTTCACGTAAACAAACCAATTGCCTCTAAGTTACAGATTTATACCACCATTAACTCTTCTTAATCCTACTAAAATATTACAGAAGTCACTAAATACTCTATCTCCTTTAGGTAGTTTAGGACAATTTTCAAAATCCTAATTAACCCCCAAAAATATATATAGTCATTCGAACTTACATGACCTTGATCAGAACAGGGGTTGACAGATGTCGCTCTGCTAGATTTTTCAGCGAGTCTTCGGGAGATACCAGACCACGACAGAGGAGCAATTCAGGTGTCCCGTTAAGACGACGAAGAGGAGGGATGAGGAGCTTGTCACGGTGACACTAGAAACCGATATCGATCTCTTCTTATGATTTAATCGATCAGGTTATAAGGCTAAAAGATGGAGAGAACGATTGTGCTCTCTGGCTCAAGGACTACTCTTCTTTGCATCTCTCGAGTTCTTCTTGTACTCTCATCTACTTCGCAGAGTTACAAAACTGGGTTTGGGTATATGGAGTTATCTCGAAAGAAATTAAAAGGAACTTACTTGGGAATCAATTCTCCTTCTTTCAAATTTAATGAGATTTTGAGTTGAGAGTTCCTCGAGGGTGAGCTGATAACTTCTTTTACCTTGCTCCAGAAATTCCTGTTTGACACTTAGGAATTTTGATCCAGCCAGACATCTTGCTAAATCTGCGAGGGATGAATCGGTATGGCACCGGTACTAAGACGAGATGGATTTCTAAATCTTAGAAATCAAGTCCAGAACTGTGGGAGGGACTGATCACAAAAATCTTGTCTTCTCTCGTCTCTAACAGAATCATCTCTTTCCTTCCTTACGGGGCTTATTTATAGCCTAGGGACGGCCGCAACTAAGGGAGACGGGGTAATGTCACTGATGAGAGCGAGCGGGGGGGAGGATACCGCGGAGCACAGGTCTGGCTTCTCATGGAGAGGCACCGATAACCGTCCCACTATTTCTCCTTAGTGGTCTTTTTTCTTACGCCCTTCTTTGGCGCCATAACCGCAGGTCTCCTGACCTCGTAGATAATAGGATCTTTTGAGTTCAGCGATTAACTGGGTGTTTTACCTCTCGAGTGGTTCAAAACGGCAATTTGATGCATTTCTAGCCCAATTTTGCTGGGGCCAGTTTCTTATTAGAACTGCTTAATGTCCTTTCTAGGCTTCCTTGGGACGGGCCGATCGAGTCGACTACTCACCGGGCGGGGAAATCAGAGCCTTTCGGCAGTTTGACTCTTAGTAAAACGCCTACCGTTCTCACTCCCCCCCAATTTCTGGTTCTACTATCTCGCTCTCTCCGAAGAGGGATTTTAATATATATTTCCGCTTGGCCCTATGGGTGACGTTACGTTTTAATTTCTCTACACTTTCCTTCTCTCTCTTATATTTTAAAATGTCTAGCCATTTGCCTAGTATTTAACTGTAATAATAGTAGCTCTAAACTATTAATCAAGAACGCGCCTTCCCCTATTAGAAATTTATATTGCGTATAATGTATCGATTGCTCTAAATATTACTTTGGCCAATCAGGTAAATGTTAAAAAAAACCGAATTTCTCAGCATAAATATAATGTTTATCGTGGCGAAGAAAACAGCTCATTTTATGTTCATATGTCATATCTTAATCACAATATTGAGTGGAATTCTGCTAAACCATCATAATAACCATACAATTTCCCGAAATATCATTAAATCAAAGTTAATTATTAAATTTCCATATTTTATTTTAAGTCCTGGCTTATATGAACTTGATGGTTATTTCTTAAATCATATTCCCAATGTACTGTCTAAATTTTTAATTTAAGACAAAAATATTTATATTAATCTTAATAAACAATTTATTTTTATTTTGTGTGCATCTATGTAGACTTATGTTTTTGTCTGTATTTATTTTCATTTGAGTCAAGTCTTTAGAACATGTTTACTCATTTTACTTTGGTTTTTAGATCCTGATCTCTGGGGTTAATCTCTCGTTAAGATTCTCTTCTTCCTTAATTGCTTAGGCGATATTATAATCATTTTGTCAGCCTTTAGACCTTTGAATTTACCTGTTTTAATGATCTTATTTTGTATTTAACTTCGCTCCTTCTAAGGTTTCCATTTCATATTATTTCACTTTGTTGATTGGTTTTTTGCTTTTTTGTGGGCGTTCCCTATCCTTTATATCATCCTTATAAATATGACAATTTTCAATACTTCTGTTATTCCTTGATAAAGAACTAGAAATAAAGTTCAAATTCAAAAGTACTTGGAATCCTCGTATTATTTTTCCCTGTGGGTTTTGTTGCATTTATTGCTTACTCACGCGATACTTTGTGAGTTTTCCGCATATATATATATATATATATATATATATATATATATATATATATATATATATATATATATATATGTGTGTGTGTGTGTGTGAATTTGGGCAGTATATTTTCATTATAGAATGTTTTATTAAAAGCGACCGCTAGTTTCGAATTAATAATTTTTTTTTCAATCTTCTCTATTTGTCTTATATTCGCCTTTTCTTCCTTGTTTAGCCTGTGGATAAGCGTACCGAAGTTCATCGGGACTGATGTTTGTTATTTTGCCAAAGGTAGAAGTAAATTAAATTTAACTGGCGCGTTTCGATACACCGAGTACCATCTTCAGAGTTACAATGGCGAATTATTAGAAAGTAGTCAGTTTATATATGTTACAAAATGTATTAACAAAATTACGAACGGAGCTATAAATGAATAGGCAGGTTGAATTTAGGGATAAAAGGTCAGAGAAGTAGGTAGCCAGAGAGGGGGGTATTAAGCTGCTTGCCAGAGGGGATTAATGGCTAGAGGTAGCTCTGAGTACACCTCTCCCTCTGTTTGCTTTTCTTGAGCTGAGCAGGATTTCATTGGAGTTACACTGTGTGTTTAAATTCAGTTTCTTCTCTTGGATATATAGAGCTTCAAGGAAGAGCAGTTGGCGCCTGTGTTTTCACCTATCATTCTGCGGTTGAGGCATGTTCTGTATACTTCCTGTGTATGTTTCTTAGGTGCACCGTTGTTCAGATGGTATGACATTCTTCTTGAGAGAGTGGTTTAAGACATGCCAATATACGAGTTAGGTAGGTTTTGGGTTATTTTTCATGAAAAGGGTTGAAGTACGTCTATTTTGATAGTAGATGATTAGTGCCATCTTTTTCTCTGCCTTTACGTGTATTATTCCTCAGTCTATAATGTCCTTGATGCCTCTTTCATCAGAGTGAGAAACTTAGGTTTCTCACTCAATTTTCATTTTCTTAAATATTTTTAAATAGTGGGCGTGACCTCTGAATATTATTTATTTTGTCTAAAATTTTGCAAAGAGTATTTAAATAACACGTAATCATATTAGAGGGTATCCCCCCAAATCCCGGATCGTCCACTATTTTGCATCACCCTAATACATATATATATATATATATATATATATATATATATATATATATATATATATATATATATATTCCTGCAGGAATATTCACAATCCTTTTTTTCTGTTAAAGTAACGCTAGCTCCTACAAAAAAATTTCTTGAAATTTCCCTTTATATAGAAATGGCTGGTTGCCCAGTCGTATGTGTGGTGGTTCAGAATAGAGTTGAGGAAATTCAGGATACTTTTCAAGTGGATTAAGCAATTCTTAATATTACCTTTGCTTACCTCATATATTTGTGCGTGTGGACTAGCGCAATAGATCTGAACATTTTTTTCATACATGGGAAATATTTCATATCGCGTGCTGCAATATAAGCAATGGAAGAATGACTCTTATTTTTTAAATGATCGCTACCACAACTCCCCGACTATATTAGAAACATAGACGAGATTAAAGGGCGCATATTACTTTACCAGAGTTAATCCAAAGGCGATTTGTACCGATGACTGAAAAGAATTATCGAAATTCCGATAGATCTAGTAGATTTCAGCTATCGTGGAAGTCTATTGTAATCATCCAATCCAATGTTCAGGGGCTCGATATCTGTGTATTCAAAAATTTATATAAGACAGATTTATAAATATTTTAAGCTGAAGAAAAACGATTTTATCATTGAATACTTGTCTGCTATTATATTAGAAATATGAATAACTATAGTTTTCTTAGGATAATCTATAATATATTATGCCTTTTCTCGTGGAATGGCTAGACTCTCTCTCTTTATATATATATATATATATATATATATATATATATATATATATATATATATATATATATATATATATATTATATATATATATATATATATATATATATATGAGTGCAGTGAGTATAATTTATTATTAACTTTGCGGGGACTTTTTAAACAAATATTTCAGAGTGCCAATTGGCCAAAGATTAACACGTAGCTGGTACGCGTTGGGGTTGCAAAAGAAAGACAAAGACGAAAATCTATCTTTACTAACGACAAAATGATATTAATATCTACACAAAAATTGGGTTTAAAGTGAATGGTCGTTCATACGGGTTTAAAGGTCCACACGAGATACAGGTAGGTTATTAATGGAATAAAGAGGTCAAAATCAGTTTGGTCATTTAAAGGAGGATTTTAAATCGGGCGTTCACACAAATAATGGAGCGATGAGGTAAGCCAGATTCAAGATCAATCTGCAGGCAGCAAGGGTTACGATTACCTTACGTGCTCGTTACCGAAAAGAGGCCAGTTGGAAAACGATGAATGCATGAGAATAAGTCAAGTTACCTCTTGCTTCAGACGTGAGAGCACATGTCGAGCCGCTAGGAGGTGGGGGTTGAGAGCGTCCTTCAGCTAGTTCTCCGGAATACGTGGAAGTCTAACAGTGCTCTTCTCTAAATTTATTCGAAGGGTTACATAGACCCCTGTTGGGGTGGATCCAGACGCGCGCGCCAATTTGGGGAAAAGTCGTCGACTCGTTTTGTGGAAGGGGGGATTGTGATAACGTTGGTTAGAATGCCAACGGATTTCAACCTTCGAGCGGAAAGCCAGAATATTTGCAGATAGGTGGCCGTGGGAGACGATGACATCGGTCCCTAGGAAAATACAGCTGGGTGGTGTGATAACGGCGTCAGCCGCCTCCTTGCACAGGTTCAGCCATGCTTTTACAGCTCCATGTGGTAATCTCAGGATCCAAATGGGTACAGAAGGGCAAGTGATGGCCATTTGACCTCATTCTGCTACATCCTTCCCATCCAAAAAGATGGCACTTTCGGAGTTGGTGGAGAAAGGTGACATCTCTTAAGACGAATGACTTGGAGAATCGTAGTCTTTCACGCGAGTGGTCACGGGGTAAGCGACACAAAGAAAGAAAACGGAATTCCTTACCTGACGTCGAGCAGGTGTAAAAGCTAATTCTACCCGACTGCGTGTACATATAAACGGAAAAGAAAATTAATTATTTTGCTGAACCTATGAGCATTAAGGGAAACATAATTAAAAAAGTAAAAATAATATTCATACACTAAGCTATACAAAGCAAAAAAAAGAAAGAATCAAATGGATATTCAATGATACATTTCACATAAATGGCAGAATAATTACGGTGGTACATATACACATATTCTGGAGCCAGACCAAGCTTTTAAATACTAATTTTATATATTCAAAGGGGATGTGCGTCATAGACATACACATCGAGAAAAATAAGGACATAAACAGAAATAATTGAATATAAGCTAATCTCTAGCTGTAGATTATAATAATTACAAGATGAACAAATCGATATGGAGCAATTACATTTAAAATTTAGCTGGTGTAGAGCTCGCTAATTAATTTTGCTTTCTCGATCAAGTGAAGGTTTTGGTAAATTAAATGAATCGGTTCAGCATCAAAAACGGTCACGGAATTTAATTTGCAAAAATCTACATACATGCGGTAAGAGTTATCTGGTTTCCATACAAGAACTATTGGGTAGCAATAATTTAAAGTGGAGGGTTCAAGAATATGGGGGTTGGGCAGATTGTTAACCTCGGCATTAAAGGCATTTCTTAGATTACTTGGAAGGGGGTAAGATCTTGAACAAACATGTTTCGATATAATTCGTCTCTTCTGAACGGGTCAGTTTAACAGGCCGCTTCGCCTTCGTTTTCTGGCTGAGGTCACAGGATTGGCAGTATTCCGAAATGTCAACTGCAGCACCAGACCAGTGGAACTACCGGAAAAACCTCTGACTAATTTTATCGTGGCTGAAGTGGCCAGGAAACACACTATCGTAGGCAATTTTTAGGACCAGGGGAACATGCGAACAAGAAACACAGAGGGCGAGAGTCTCGGGGTTGGCTCCATCTGACAAGCGCGTTTCAGCAAGCTTTATTTTACGATATAATAGGCTGTTTTCTTACCGCGGACCGAATTCTGCTCGAAGATCCGAGAGTTTTTCCACAAGGGAAGGAGATTTGGGCACTTCTTCTGTCTTTGAGTGAATTCTTCGCTCATAACGCCGCTAAAATCTGAATCTAAGGAAGTTTCAAGGGTAGCGGGCGTCTGGGATTCCTTTTCTGCCTGGGCTCTCGTGATAACGGCCTGAGCCACAAGGTTAAACGAAACTTGGAGGCACTGTCGTACCAAAACGGAACATAATTGGATACGGGCTGACACGACTTTAGCCCATCCGGAAAAGTACTGACACTCCAGGTAACAGTTTACAATGGGGAAGCAGTTTGCGCGTCCCAAGTAGTCACGGACTAGCGCAAAGTTTTTGTGGTTGGGAGCCACCGGGGAAAGAAGTTCATTCGATACCATGATACAAGTGCACCTGGTATCGCAGACGAGGGTAGAGACTCGGCACCCATTAACGCTTCCGTTTTCAATTTAAGACTTCCTGGAGAATTCTTGTCGAAGATGAAATTTACATGGTACCCTGGGGCACTGGGAGACGAGATTAGATCTGAGGTTTTGGTTGCGATGGAGGGGAAGCGAGAGCAGCATTTACCTGGTGGACTTGGTGAATGAGATTACCACTGATTTGGAAATTTTGGGGGGCAATTTGGGCGCGTGTGTCCTTCGAGACCGCACGAAAAACATAATATTGACCTACGGGGAAAAGTTGACGCCAGGGAAATAGATATGAGGGGCTTGACGTCATGAAGTTCTGACGTAGGGGACCTTCTGGGCTCAAAAGGGCCCGAAACCTTGGCGAATTCTGGGGAGTTCTATATATGCAACTGCGAGTTATTAAATTTATTCTTGGGGGATGAAGGGGGAGGATTTTTTTTCCTTCGGGTATAAGTTGTGACTCGCCACAAAAATATCTGCTTTTTCTATGAACTCTTTAAAGGAGTTGCACTGACGATCCTTCACAAAGGAGCGGATCTCTGGTGTTAGCGACGCAAGCAACTGATCCCGTAGAACAAAATCTAACAGGGACCCTTAATCGTGGGTGACTTCGATGCGTCTAACCAAAAATTAAAAGTACTGGAAAGAGTGTATCCAAAGTGATGGAATGTCATATTTGGTTGAAGGCGAGTTTGGCGAAATGTGGTGCGGTAGAAGTCTAGCGAAATATTGTACATTGCGAGAAATTTGGATTTGAGGGTGGAGTAATCCATTGTAGCTTCCGAGGTAAGCGATACGACTAGGTCTCGTAGCGGAAAGTTAAGGAGGGGAAGAAGCTTAGCGCCACCGTCCATCCCGATGTACCAATGATTAACTTCAAAATTTTTCTCGAAGTGAGTGAGAAAAGATCAGAAGTCCTATCCTCCTTTGAACGTGGGGAGATTAACGGAGGGGGATTGAGGGGTTCCTACATGGAAGTTTACTGAAAGGGTTTTGAGACTATCACGATTCGATTCTAGTTCATATTGGCGAGTTCTCTCGCGCTCTTTACTCTCTCTAATTTCTGTTTCTTCACGTTCAGTTCTTTTTTTGCGTTCAGCTCTTTCTAGTTCTTCTCGTTCTCTTTTATAAGCTCTCTCATTTCTCTCCTCTTCCTGTATATAAGTGACAAGATCTTTTGCACTTAAACCGACCGATTTTCCTGGGAGTTTAAATCTCCCGAATTAGGACATTTTGTTCGTAACACGAGCCGTACGTTGTTCGAAGGAAAGGGTTTTAATGTACCGTCTGCACGGGACGGAGGAGGCTTGGCTCACAAATTACTGACACACGGAGAAATATGTTTTTTTTAAAACGGGGAAGCTTTGCTATCTAAATACTAACATAATATACGATAAAATAAATAAAAAAATAATGGAGTTTTCGTGAGATGAGAAGGGCTCAGACTTTACTAATCCGTGGAGGATTAAAGTGAACATGGGAGAAATTGTGTCGCTTAAAAAAAATTTCTATTTAAGGTTGTCTGTTCAAACAAACATACAAACACTAAGAGATAAATAAATATAGCAGGGTTGTTTCCTGTTTTGTTTTGTCTTTGCAACTCATACGGTACTCAGCTTTGAAAATTATAATATAGTTAAAAGGTTGCCTTCAAAAAATATCTCTCCAAAGAAATTTTAAAGACCCTGACACACCTGATCACTAGATTTTATAATAGAGTAATGTATATATAAGTATATGTCGTGGAATGGCCAGACGCTCTCTCTCTCTCTCTGTCTATATATATATATATATATATATATATATATATATATATATATATATATATATATATATATATATATATACATATATATACATATATATATATATATATATATATATATATATATATATATATATATATATATATATATATATACATATATATACATATATATATATATATATATATATACGTAGGTGCTTTGGTGCTTAGGGCCGAAGTTGGTCCAAGACGGTTAGTGAAACATGAAATTGTAATGAGTCCAATGGGGATAGTTTATTATTAACTTTGCTTGTTCCTTTTAAACAAATATTTCTGAGTGCAATTTGGCCATATATTAAACGGTAGCTGGTACGCGTTGGAGTTGCAAAAGAAAGACAAAGACAAAAATCTATCTTTACTAACAACAAAATGATATTAATATTTACACAAAAATTGGGTTTAAAGGGAATGATCTCACAGACGGTGTTAAAGGTGCACACATGATACATGTAGGTTAACAAATAATGCAGCGATGGGGTAAGCCAGATTCAAGAACAATCTACAGGGGGCAAGGGTTAAGATTACCTTACGTGCTCGTTGCCGAAAAGGGTCCAGTTGGGGTTTCGATGAATGCGAGGAAAGAAGTCAAGTTACCTCTTACTTGAGACGAGAGAGGAGTTATCGAGCTTTCGCAGTCGGAGATCCTTGTCAGGTAGGTGCCGATGACTATGGCAGAGTTCACTGATGTCGATACGTGCCGAGTGCCTATGACAGAGTTTACGGACTAAACTCAGTCGAAGTGTTATATAGGCGCCTGGTAAAGTGGCTCCAGACGCGCGTGGGAATTTTGGGAAAATTCGGCGATTACCTAGGGCGAAAAATGAATCGTGATAACGTTGGTTGGAATGTACAACAGATTTCAATCTTCGAGCGGAAAGCCAGAATGTTTGCGAAAAGGTTACCGTAGGAGACGATGACATCGATCCCTAGGCAAATACAGCTGGGTGGTGTGATAACGGCGTCGGCTGCCTCCTTGCCCAAGTCCAGCCAAGCTTTCACACCTCCATGCGGTGATCTCAGGATCTCCGTGGGTAGAGCAGGGTACGTGGTCGCCATTTGACCTCATTTTGCTAGATCTTTATATTTTATAAAATAAGATGATAATATCCGGAATGTGTTTTTGTTCACAAGTCAACCACGAAGAAAATAAAAAAATTAAAAGGATCGTAATCGTACTTACCCAGGACGATGAAGCCGGTTCCAGCGGATTGAAGTCACATTTAACTGGCATTCAGACAAACTGGAATCTTTTGGTGTTTCTAGTTCGTGTAAGTCCGTTTTTGTGCATAAATACAGAGAGGATCGTTTATAACTTTTTGTTGTTAGGTGGAGGGTGAGGGTCACAGCTTGGCATGATAAATATTATTTATTTTATTATCATTATTATTATAGGAACATACATTAACCCATCAGTGACTGCGGGGTCATTAAAGACCTTTGGATTATAGGTACTATATTTTATTGTTTTATTTTCAGAATTTTCACTATTTTAATATTAAAACACTCTTTGGTAAATATTCTTTCAAAATTTTATAATTTCTAAAAATCTATAATTGGCAACTCGATTTATTTTCCCTCATAGCTGAAACATGGCGGCAGAAAGTTGTTCTAAAGGACCTTGGTGACCAATATTGTAAATTCTGTTATGTTACCAGTAGTTTTTAAATTTTGAGCCATATTTTCTATACAAGCTATGCCTACTTCAGGGTTTAAATACTATTTTTTTGTCAAATTATCAGTTAACTAATTTAAATTTACCTTTTTGTTTTGAAAGGTCTTTAAAGAACTCTTCGGCATTAGAGCCAAAAATCATACATTTTTATGCAAGTTTGCTTTATATAGCATTTTCTTTAGTGAAACGATTTTCTTTTATAATTTTAGGTATAATTCTTTCTATCAATCCCTCTTTCTCTCTCTGTATATATATATATATTGTTTTTTCAGATTGACAGTGAATGAAGCATTTCACTTCTTGAATCTTATGAAAATGAAGTGCAAGCATGCTTGGCCTTAGGATTTCCAGAAGATGACTTGGATTCTGATGAAGACAGCAAAAAGTCTGATGATGAAGGACTGGGTGAAATGCAACACACACAGGGACGTATGGGACAAATAGACAATTTAGTTGAATATAAAGAACCTTGCGATTATTTTGAACTATTTTATGATGATACTTTATGTAAGCTTATAATTAAGGAATCAAATAGGTATGCGCAACGAAAGAATGTAAATTTGCATTTGGAACGAAATGAACTTTATGTTTTTTGGGGTGGTCTTTTACTATCTGCTCTTTCTCCACAACCAAATAAAAAAAGATATTGGAATAATAGTGATCATATACTAAAAATCCTTTCTCAAAACATGCGTCGTGATAGGTTTCTAGCAATATTGCACAACTTTCATCTAACTTATAATACAAAGATTAAATATAAAGATTCAAGGGAGAAACTTCTTCCATCGTTTGAACATCTGCAAGAAAATTCTTGCTGTATAGATAACTTCAAGTACACGTGGCTATTGATGAAAGCATAATACCTTGTTTTGGTAGGTACCACTGCAAACAGTTCATTCAGGGAAAACCCATAAGGTTTCGATTTAAACTTTGGGCTTTATGCTCAACAAAAGGACATATGCATGCTTTAGAATTTTACATAGGTAAAACTCCTGACGGCTCTGTCAATCACAATAAATTTGGTTTAGGAGTGAATGTAGTTCTAAGGCTGATTGACACTGCAAATATTCCTAGTAATGAAGGTTTCAAAATCTTTTTTGACTATTACTTCACGAGTATTCCCCTTCTTATGCACTTGTCAGAGAGCGGCATATGTGCGATGGGCACCTGCCGAGAAAATCGAACAGAGAAATGTACATTAATCACCAAGAATGAAATAAAAAAAAGGCAAGAGGAACAATGGATTTTGCAACGAGTTCAAACCTTCCTGTGCAAAAGTGGAATGACAACAACGATGTCATTTTAGCAACAAATTTTGGAACACACGAAATTGGAACAACAAAACGCTATAAAAGACATCTAAAGAAGTGTATAGATGTGGAACAGCCTGCCAATTCTAAATTATACAATAAGCACATGGGGTATGTTGACATGATGGATCAAAATATCGGAACTTATAGAATAAGAATGCGCCAAAGGAAATGGTGGTGGCCCATATTCAGTTACTTGTTATCAGTCACTGTCAACAACGCCCATTTCCTCATGCAAAAAGCAGAAAAGAAAATTTCCCTTCTCAACTTTATAGATAACCTTTGCATCACATATATGAAATCTTATGGAACACCAACTTTGGAAGGAAAAAGAATCTCGCAAAATCTGCGAAACAATGCAAGATACGATGGAAAAGATCATTGGATTGTTTATAATGAAAAGAGAAGAGTGTGCATGTTATGCCGTGTGAAGGCCAATTTTGTTTGTGAGAAGTGCAATATTGGTTTACATCCAAAATGTTTCGAAGAATACCATATGTTATAAACTTTTTATTCAGAAGCAATTATTTTATTTGTTCACTTTTTTATTTCAAACACTAAATTAATTCATCAATGAATTCATTATATATATATTGAATATATAAAGAATAAATACTGTTGAAATATTTTTACTCGATATTATTGTATCCATCTGCCGAAGAGTTATTTAAAGAGCTTGGTAATAATTCCTTTGTGAATAAAGACTTCTTACTAAAACTTCATATGAAGCATATTTGTCTCATTATTAATCTAATTACAAACCTATTTCACAATACTTTAAAAATTACACTTTCGGCTCAGTGAAAAATAAGGCTCTTACTTCGAAGACAATGCCAACAAAGGCCATCTATATTCTTTCCATCAAATTTCCCCTTTTGCCATTTCTTAATCATTCTTTATCTTCCACTCTCCATCCTTCTCTTTTGATTTAGCTACACCCTTCTCTTTCAAATCATTTGCATAATGACGTCAACAACGCGCCAGATAAATCTTTAGGGTACATATTTGATTATGTAGGGAGGAAGTTAAGTAAATCTTTTCTTTTTTTATATGTGTGTCCGTCTTCTCATTCTCACAATCATATGAGAATGTGTGAAGGCGACTTCGCTGCTCATCTATTTCTCGACGATGGATATTTGGAGATTAAGGTGCAATGTCATATTGAGGGATTGGGAGGATATGGAGTTATACGGTATCTGTTTGTACCCTTGTTCCTCTTCACTGGTTATCCCTTTTTCAGTGTGGAAGGAGAGAAAGCGCTTAGCAAACGTAGTAGAAGTTGGCTGTTCAGGAATGGAAGGAAGGTAGTGTAAGCCAAGGCAGAAGATGGTAGATAATGTATGATGGGTTGCGGGGGTAGAGGGTAAGTAAGAGCGAGTATTGTGGCCAGGATTATAAGCATCCAGCAGAACTAGGATATGGAAGTCACGTGACCATGCGGCTCAAACAGAGAGTGCGATCATAGGAAGAGGTTAAACGGTGGGGTTGTTGCTGGAGTGGTTTTCTAAACAGGGTCAGATGGTAAAAAGATTTGGGTTGTGGCTGGAAGAGAAGGATTATATTTGTGTATTTGTGATGGTTCGCTGTGAAGAGAATTAAAGAATTACGAACCAACAAAGATCATAAGATCTACTCGAGGTTAGTTCAAGAGGAAAGTGAAAATGTGGAAGTCATTGGTGAGTGAAAGTTAAAAGAGGTAAAAATATGCAATAAATTAATTTAACAATACTTGTTAGTATAATTTATAGTGTTAAGTGTCTTAACAAAGAAAGTAACTATAGTATAGTTAGATGAAACGGGTAGCCCGCCTCTCACTTTTTTACTTAGAGAAAAAACACATCTTCATATATTAGAGAGACCGTTAGATCGATAGATAATAGATACACGGATGCGAATTAAGCGCTTAGCAGTTCACAAACTTCACATTTTGTTAACCAAGCTTAGCTGTTCTAAATACCAGTCTCTAATATGTACCAGAAAGTTGTAATTGATTTTTCGACCGCACGATCTAACCATACAAAACCTGAACACTGATAAAAAGCTCAGATATTCTTAATATCCAATTCTCTCATGTTATCAAATTTGTAATTTATCTTTCTATCTCTCGATGATAGTGCTGCAAGAATCTGCCATGTAAGCCAAATTAACGAAAACATTGTCGAGAAAAAAAGGTTAAGAATCTTTTATACTATAAAAAATCCTTTTTTAATTTCAGGTTTGACCCAATTTTAAAATAATTTATGTACGATTTTATACTCGCCCACTGGTCGTAAAATTAGCAAATATCCGGCAGTGTCGGAAGTGACCTGCCCTTCGTAGTTTAGTATTAACAGATCCACTTAAAAAAACTATGAAAATTCCTCCCACGTAATATAAGATTGGAAGAGTTCCATTAAATTAGTAAATAACTCCGCCTAAGTAGTATCCTATGGGTAAACCCCTTTGGAGGTAAGCCCCACTTGCTCTCATTTAAAACCATTATAAACTTTAGATCAGCAGGCATTACGAGCAAATATTGTTTTTTGAATACAGCTGAAGCCATACAGAAAATTTATATCTCTGCAATGCGTTGTACCAGGTTTCGAAGAAGAGCAAGCAAAACACGTTGAGTTGCTGTTATCACTTTGGGTCACCTTCCTTTTTCCACGATAGAACCCATTTCAAGAATCATCATTCAGCCTTAGATTGCACCTTGTACCAAACTACCAGTAAGTTCTTTCTCCTCAAGAAAGATTCCGTTGTGCGCCCCATCTAACGACTGTGGGTCATTGCCTTCATAGCCATAGTTACATGGCCAGAAGGGGGCACACAAATCGAACACTGCCAGGATCACAACAGTGACGTACTAGCTCAAACACTTTATAGTGCTGAATCTCTGAAGCCTTCGCGGGACATAATGGCCCTCTATCAGAGAATGACACGAGTGCCGTCTGTGATACACCTTTAAAAGAATCTCCGAGGCCTTAAGATAAAATTATAGCTAAACCAGTCTCTGAATACGTCAAAAAAAACAATGGTACTTGCAGGTATAACCTATGGGCATTAAGGGCATGCTGTTGCTTTTTTTGTGGTGGCAACTTAATATTTCATATTGACAAACGATTTTTCATTTACTTTTAAATTACTAGTGAATTTATACGAAGTAATCTTTGCTTTAGTGTCTAATTAAGAGTGAAACCCTATGGTTCGGCTACGATATTGAAGACGGTAACTTTAGTCTTCATTGAGCAGTTTTAGTTCAAATTATTAGCATTTACCATATCTCTATTGGAATAATTGAGCTAATAGTACATTTTATATTTCCGTATCGATTTTAGTTGGAGGATGCATTGTTTATTTATGGTAGAAACGGGCTAATATTGGCCAGGCACCAATTGGTTTTAATAAATCAGTTTAAGTTTTCCCCTTGGTTACTCTTACTGATCATTGTAGTAAGTCACGATACCATAGTACCACATTTCCCCCAAATTCCCTCTTCTTCTGACACCAGAGATTAAAATCGCATTTCGAGACGATGAATGACACCCATACAAACTCACCTAATTCCACAGTTCTACCCAGCTCATCAAACACTGTCTACCCACATACTTTGAACATAACACGTCTACTATCATTACCAAATCCAGTTTGCAAATCAAAAGGAACAGTAAATGGCGTATGGGTAAAACCTCACTTGAAGCGATAGTTTAATGAGCTAGAACAATACTGCCGTCGAGAAACCTCGTTAATTCCAACTGACCAAGACAAAATCACAGAGGCAAAACGGTTTATACACAAATCAGAGGGAAATGCCCATCTGGCTGTTGAATACTAACCTAGTTTAAAAAATGCCACAACATGGAAAACTTTTTAACTAAGCGCTCCACCATCATTACAAACCAATTAATGAAAAGATCGTTTGACTGGGTTAGCTGGATTATTCGCTTTGAAGTGAAATAAAGATAAGAGAGAGGATATACACACTTTTAAATGCAGGGTACAGTCGGGGAAGCCCTTAAAGCCGTAGCAATATGAAGAAGCTATAGAATCTATTAGCTGCAACTGAAATTTACGCAAACATTTCCCCTACTGCACAAACAAATTCCAGAATGATTTTAAGTTAGATAATGATATTAAAATTGCCCTAAGGAAAAACGAGAGAGGATAAAACAGAGGCTTTTGGCTAACCGCTACATGAACCAAACATTCCTATCAACGTAGACCCAAGTACTCGATATATACATGCGCAAACTCATACGCCCATTCAATAAACCCAAACCCAGATACGAAACAGGGTATTAGAACGATAGAAATGATAAGCTGAGGGATAGTTTACCTACGAATGACTAATGTGTCAACACTCCTAGGTTAGAGAGGTGTTTTAACTGTGATCGAGTTGATCACAGGGTGATACAATGCAGTGAAAGACCTAGGTGTCATAATTATAAGGTCAAACTGCACTATGTTGCTGAATGTAGGAATCCCCATACTGTGCTGTATGCCGAGATGACGGACATAAGAGAGGTAACACCCCAAAATAAGAAAGTTACAGCTGAGCACTTGTAACAGTGAGGAATGCAAGGGGGTTTCCATCAAAGCCACCAAACCGAACCCGTACCGATCGAATAGGAAATCGATTTTTAGGATCAAGTACAAAGAGCATTCGTGTAGTTGGGTCAAAAAGAGAAACGAGACGATATTCTAAATGCTAATCAAGAAGAATTGGGTTATCCTAAGCTGGATATTTTTAGACCTCTTAGGAAGACACTAAGTAACAAAAAACTCATATATATTGGTATTTACTGACCACTTTACTCGCTATAATGAATTGGTACCGATTTCTGCCTCAACAGCTGAAACAGTTGTCAAAGTTCTCACAGCGTACCCAAAGTACTGATCTCCGATTACGCTGCCAAATGTACCTCAAAATTAATTGAAGAAATTTGTAGGTTGTACAACATAACAAAAGTGCCCATAATCTCCCACCACCCCGCCTCAAATGGGTTAGTGGAACGGTAAAATCAGAAAATTTTTAATCTTCTCCAACCAATAGTAGAAATCTCACCCCATTGGGGTGAATGTCTAGTCCTCCGCCAGTTTGCCATCAATTGTGCTTATCATGTATCAATTAGAGGTACACCTCATTTTGCATTATTTCACTATGCAAGACGCTTTCCCTACGATATAATTGATTTGGAGGTCGCTTCGAACCATGACATCGATGCACGATCCTACAACCAGAGGTCGCAAATGAATTAACAGCACATGCTTTTAAAATTTTGATATTGTTCGAAGGAAACTAAACCAACAGAATACAAAATTGGAGCAGCAGCAGCAACAACACCGAAGGACTTCACCTCCACATGCCATCTTCGTCGGGATAAGATGCTATATTTAAAGCATAGTACCCTCAAACACTAATGCGAAAGTATACCCCAGATGTAATGGACCCTAAAGAATAATAGAAGAATTGTGCAGAAACAGGTTCGAAATGCTCGATCTTAGGAACCTAGAACGCACAAAATTAGTGAATGGAGATCACCTAAAAATAGCCACAGAAGCGACGATTTCCAAAAGGATAAGCCCCAATGCTCGATCCTCATATCCTCAACGAGATTTACCTCTAGTAAAACTGCACGTGAGGGAACCCACCCCATCACAAGCGAATCTACCTGTTGACCCAACCGACACCTGACATCAATGTCTTGGCACCTCAAATGACTTGAAAAGATACATTCCCAGTTCAGCCCCTCACTCCGAAATACTGACAACACCTTGATCTTTACAGGAAGAAGAAGTCAGAGCAGTTGGTCTACCACCAACTGAAATATATCCAAGAACGCTGGAACCCCCTAAAGTCCGAAACCTATCTCTCGCATCACATCTATTCCTGATCAACGACCTAAAAGCCCACCCTACATATAAACCATCATTACCTGCTAGGACTAGTAAAATTCTTCAAAAATGTGTTCTCCTAAGGCATAAACTCTACTAAGATAACTATCCATATTTTATACTTGATTTTAAATGTTTCACTCGCGCCAACTAAAAATTGACCTCAAATACCACTTTCAAAGGCTAAACACTCCTATAATGAAACTTAAGCTTATCGAACGAAAGCAGATTCCAGTATTAGTATATCATTTAAACAATTAATTTTTAATTATTTTACTCCCATTTTGTTCAATGAATTTGTAAGAAAACTGGTACGTTGAGTTTGTTATTGACAGGCTGCTTGTAACATATTTTGTAAATCATGGGATATATAAATTTCTATTATTTAGTCAATAATATGGAAGTGCGACGCGGAGTAAAGAACCCGAATTTCCATACTTCTTTTGAAAGGGGATAGTGTTAAGTGCCTTAATAAAGGAAAAAACTATAGCATAGTTACATAAAGCAGGAAGCCTGCCTCTCACTTTCATACTTAGGAGAAAACACATTTGCATATAATTAGATAGATAGGTAGATCAATAGATAATAGATAGATGGTTAGGAATTAAATGCTTACAGTTCACGAAGTTTGTATTTCATTTTTAAAGCTCAGTTGTTCTTTATCACAGTCTCTAATATGTGCCAAACATAAAATCGATTTTTCGACTGTGAATGATTCAACAGCAAAATTCGCTCATCTAACCATAGAAAACGCAAATAATGCTAAAAATCTCAGATGTTCTTAATATCTATTTCTCTGATGATATCAAATTTGTAATTTATTTTCCAACCTCTCGATGATATCGCTGCAAGAATCCCACATGTAAGCAAAAATGAACTAAAACACTTGAGATAAAAATGCTTAGGAATCTGTTATACTATAAAAATCACTTTCTAATTACTGGTGGCACCCATTCCTAATGTTAAGAAAAACTGTATGCCAACCCACTGGTCGTAAACACAGCAAATAAACAGGCAGTGTTGGAATTGACCTATATTTCTTAGGTTATTATTGGCAGGATCACTTAAAAAAACCCTGTGAAAACTCCTCTGACGAAATATAGGACTGGAAGACTTCCATTAAATTAGACAATAGATTCTCCTGAGTAGTATCATATTGGTAAGCCCCTCTGTAGGTGAGCATCGTCCTGTTCTTAAATAAAACCCTCGTTAACATTAGGTTAGCATGCATTCAAATCAAATCTAGTTTTTCGTATAAAGCTAAATCCATACAGCTTCTTTTGCTCTCCACCATTGCGTCGTACCGGGCTTCGATGACAGGCAAGCAAAACTAGGTGAGTTGCAGTGAACACTTAGGGTCACCGTCCTTCTTCCACGATAAACCCCTTGCAAAAATTATCATTTAAAGTCAGATTGCACCATGTACCAAACTTCTAGGCTGTCCTTTCGCATCAAGAAAGATTCCGTTGTGCCGATTGCCTGATCACCTAGACTTTGTGCCTCATTTAACGACTGAGGGTCATTGGCGCCAAGGCCATTGTTAAAAGGCGAGAGTTGGGCACACAAATCGAAAAATAAGTTAAATTTATCACTGCTAATTTATGAGTTTTAACCGGCTTATTTTATATAAGAAGAAATTCTGTGCTGATGTAGTACGAAATCTTGTGTTAATTCGCTTGCGCTAATAATTTCTCGTTGCCACTCAATAACCTAGTCCAAATATAAAACAAATTTCAGCATTACATTTTATGAACCATTAGGAATTAAATAAATTACGATTATTAAGCAATTTTTTAAGAGGTTTTATTTCACAAACTAATATTTTCAAAGATAAAAGGAAGGCACCTATGAGTGCCATCGGGCACGTAAAGTAAAGTGCAACACAAAATAGCGAATTCCTGACTTAGTTTTCTGTCCTGTGAAATTATTTTTGTGAATATTATACCAGAAGCTATATTAATAGAAACTGCATTTCTTGCAATGGATTCACGTTATTTTGTGCCAATTTGCGTGAGTGCATTTTTTTCTGTGCAGATGCAAACTTCTGTCCACCCATTTTTCCATCTGAAATAGATCTATCCTTTGAAAACCAAAAGTTTCACCCAACTTATCCACACCACATTTAAATTTGTTATACACGGAAACCATATTTGGAGAAGGAACAGGAATTATTTTTCTACTTTTGAGTGAAGTAGTTCGTTTGACAGGATAAGTTGGATACAGTATGCAATAGAGGTCAGGGTATCAAAGTTATTTTCTTTCCACTCAACGAGTCCAAGTTTATCTTTTGTTTTTCTAGGCAATACTCCACGTGTCTTCTTGTGATCTTTTTTTCAATGGATATTTAGGCGTATTTTCTACTATTTTACTTGTTTGAAAATGACCGATTTCTGTTAGATTAGCGAAGAAAAGCAAGCTAGTTGTAAAAATTGTCCAAATAGAATTCATACGAAATAACTTTGCATGAGGGGGGAGAAGCTATACACTAACTGTAGGTCTATGTAGTTTGGTTTGTTCTGGCAAAAACTGCCTTGTCTTTCAACCTTGATACGGAATGAAGTGAATTCGATAACCTCAAGAAGTTCACACAGACGACAATTTGTTACTAAATCTGATTGTTTTTTCGTGAATGTCTTTGGTACAACAATACCTCAAAAAATATATCTTATCTTCTCTATTGATAATAAAAGTGAAGAACCTTTTCAAATTAAGAAGAAAATTCTTTTTCAATAAAATAAAGTAATCTGCAGGTTTAACAAATTTATCACTTCGGGGTAGTTTCAACTGGCTAGAATATGAAGGAATTGGTAAATATCTAAAAGGGGCTTCCTTTTAAAGGTCAAGGATACTAATTGTTATGGACATCAAGATTCATAAAAATTCTGAGCTATTCATTATAGATATTTAAATATGTATATAAATATATATATATATATATATATATATATATATATATATATATATATATATATATATGTTTATCTATTTTACCTAATTTAGTTATGGTTTCAAAAACATCACAGTTGATTTCCACTGCTTCACCTTAATAGTAAACACTTTTTGCCGTGAGCTGTACCGCGGGATATGATTCAAGTTTTAATCATTTTCATTATCAATTCTGCCTCCGTTACCTTTAGAGGAAGTGCAACTCTCTTGTATCTATATCAAATTCGCACCGAAAATCGTCTGCTTTATCTTTAGTTTCCAAGATTTTCATACTCATTTAATTCATATAGAGGAAAAATAAAATTATTACATTCTCTATATTATATAAATAAAAAAGCAAATCTACATTTGTAAGCTGCATTATAAATTTATATTGAACGGCCTATGAGTCCTTCTTTACCTGTATATTATTGGTGCAGTTATCGACAACCCTATCAAATTTGTTCTATTACTTTTAGGCGCCTCCAGAAGATTTCGGGCTCATGTTTCTAAGAAAGCCCCTCTTTCGTTTCACCTAAAGTGACTTCCTTTGCGGGTTAACTACGCTATACTTTACAATGGATCTGACAGTATTAGTGGTAGATTTATTTTGCATTTTAGTGTTTTAAAAATCTGTAAGATTAATAGAACAAGGTCTACTAACCAAAAAGTCGCGTGCTCTAACTTATTTTAAATTATGACCTTACAACCTTTAAAATTTCAATAATTCTTGGTCTAACCGTGGGACAACCTTGGCAGTTATATCATGAGAAAGATAATGTAAAACAACAGAAGATTTTCCAATTTTGTTAGAATCGGTCTAATAACTATGATGTTATTGCTAAGACAAAGTAATTCCATGGCTAACCCTGGAAGGACGTTGACAATTAAATAATTCGAAAGAGAATATAAAACAAGATAAGGCTTTCAAATTTCGATAGAATCGGCCAAATAGTTACAATATTCATTACAAAGCAAAAAGGAAAATCAAAACGGGCACCGCCAAACTCTCCGACGACCGAGATAGTGAGATATAGAATCGCCTGGGAGTAAACTCCCACGCGACTATAAATTGAGAAAAATGTATGGATACTTCCGCTATTAAGGTGGTTACATTCTCCGTCGAGCCATTTGACAAATTTCCCTCCTATACGGAATCGCTAAATTTACCCTGTGGATGCCTGGAAGCCTACTCAGACTGACTCCGGTTGAAATTATAAACGACCAGCCACGGTTATTATACTTGTAGAAACATATGTAAAGTTAGAGAAAAAGAAAAGCTTAGGACAAGGTTGGAGTAAATTTCTCACAGTTCTGCATGTTAAATTGATTTTTTTTAGGAACTCTAGGGAAAAATATTCAATTTAATTCTTGCATAGAACAAAATTTCCTCGTCTCATATCTCCCATATTTTAATCGAAACGTTTTTAAAAATACCGATTTCACTTCCACATGGATTTGAAAAAATCTTCAACGGTAATAAATACACATCAGATTTAAATCGATCTTATATCCATACTATCATTTTCAAATTACATCGCAAGCAAAACATCGTGATTCAAACCTACCATATTTAGCCACACCGAAGCATCACTTCTCTTAAAAATTTAATGTCAATCTTCTTTTGCTTATGGCTTTTAAAACACTTTTCTCAAATATCAGGAATCTTTGCTCGTTTTGTTTCTAATATTCGAACAATAGCCAGCTAAAAGTTTTTGAACTTTCTCCATCCCATTTCCACAACTTATTTTTTTCCTCTTTTCGATTGGGCAGTGCCATAAGGACAAAGGGATATATTTTCTAAGATTCAGGGAATCAAATTTATGTATTTCTATTTTTGTGTCCTTTTGTTAAGGACTATGACGTTGATTTATAGCTGATGGCAAGACAATCGGGCCGTAGCCAGGAACTATGGCTTCAAGTAAATTTACAATAAATACTTAAGTTTTGCTATCTTGATTTAGTTTTAATGAGAAAATTATATTTTGGGTTTTCTAGTAAGTAAGAACTTAATTTCCTTTAAATATGCAAAAGCAAACTTTTTTGTGTTCAGATTCACTATTTGTTTGAATCATTTGTTTGGAGATTTTGCACTACCAATGCAGATTCGTCGCCATTATTGCAAGAAACTGGAAATGGTCGAATCTTGTCATAAACGCAGGCCTATCATCTCACGACCAGCGGAAATAAGCCAAACCAAGGTTTTTATAATATTTCTCTAATGACTTCTTTCAAAACGATAGCCATATTTATTGCTAGCCTAAACAATAAACACCTCGTCTATACTTTTTATACGAAATTGATATATATTTGGTCCCATAATCAATTTAAATTTTGCAAGCAATCCTTTTAAACATATAAAGAATGTCTAGCAGAATCGTTCTTCCATTGACTGGGTTTGGTTGTAGCAAAAAAATGCTTTCCGACATTCTCCCGTAGAGAATAAGCTATTAGGATGGCTGGCTACTCAAATAGTTTAGCTTCAGTTCAATTGTTATTTAAAAACCATTTCAAGATTATGTTCATTAGTGAAAGCCAATCTTCTCTCTCGATCTGTAAACTATTCTCTGTAGTGATTCCATCATTAAAAAAAATATTAGCTCATTTTACCTCATTTTTCAATTCATTTTAACCATTTGACAAATTTGAGAAGCATAATTTATATTATTTTCTTTTTCTCCTATAAAAAATTTAATTTTTTTTCAGTACAAATATGGTTGACAAGTGATGTTGGTAGAATATCCTAAAGTAATTTTATGTACAATATATCTCTATGTTACGATATTAGTCTTAAAGTTATTTTCTTAAACGGGTTCTGTTGCTCTCAATGTTGATTGAATCTATTTACTAATAGAATAAGACGTAGGATGTTTTTGGAGATAAAAGGCCTCATACAGAAATTAATAAATTTATGTTTCATAAATTATAAGGAAAAATATAAAAGGTAAATTTATTTCTGAATTATCCCTATATTCTGGATTTAGTAGAAATCGCTTCTTGGTGGAATGGAGTTAAGGTTAAGAGAGTTTTGCGCGCTTCTAGTTTCTCCACGTCGTACGCTGGAGGCAGCCAGTTGAGATTGTAAAGTAAAAAATAAATGTTCTTAGCCTAACTTAAAGTACATGTTCACCAAACTCTCTTAACCTCTATTTTTGTGAAAATATCCTAAATAGGTTTCTCGTTAATATATATATATATATATATATATATATATATATATATATATATATATATATATATATATATATATATATATTAACGAGAAACCTATTTAGGATATTTTCACAAAAATAGAGGTTAAGAGAGTTTGGTGAACATGTACTTTAAGTTAGGCTAAGAACATTTATTTTTTACTTTACAATCTCAACTGGCTGCCTCCAGCGTACGACGTGGAGAAACTAGAAGCGCGCAAAACTCTCTTAACCTTAACTCCATTCCACCAAGAAGCGATTTCTACTAAATCCAGAATATAGGGATAATTCAGAAATAAATTTACCTTTTATATTTTTCCTTATAATTTATGAAACATAAATTTATTAATATATATATATATATATATACATATATATATATATATATTTATATATATATATATATATATATATATATATATATATATATATATATATATATATATATATATATATATATATATCGCAATTTGGGAGTTACTAAATTTTCGAGCCAGTGCTCAAAACAGAATATAAATATTATTAGTAAAAGTAAAAAAAATGAGACTATTTTTTTCTTTAATAATGAAAAATAAAGATTTTCATCATAGTCTGTGCTAGAGCGCATTTTTCATGCTGATTCGAAAACTACATTTTAATTTTTTCTTGCACGTATACTGTACGTTTCTGCTGAGGTTTCAGTGACTCTTTCATGAACGAGAACTCTCCGAACGGATAATGAAGTTCGGTAAAAGACCAGTATATCAATCGCTGGTAAGCCTGAAGGTCCCTGGGGGTGGCAGTAAAGGGAGAAGGCTAAGTTATCTACGTAATATTCTAGTAGGGGTAGATTTCAGGCTAGTATTTTACTTTTTTTACCAAATAACGATCGTGAAACCCTTCTTCTGCTAATGGCGTGAGGTACCTGTTCCGTTTCACGGCTATGTGAATAGAGGACAGCATCTGCAGGGTTCCTGAAAGAAGGAAAGAATATAGTTCGTTCCCAAATAAAAATACGGGAAGTAAATTGAAAGCGGTCGCGGGAGTACCTTTCTGCATAAGGCCGTGTGCAAGTGCATGCTAGCTCAGCAGAAATAGGTAGAGAGTATCCACCAATAGTCAGATAGTGCATGGAAGATGCTGAAGTTTTCTATTGACTCTCGCTTGGATCAAACATTGTACATAAGCGTTATAAATCTAACGTCCTATCTAATGTGCCAGCAAAAGTTAAAAAAATGGTCTTTAATTTCGTAGTTGTAGGGTGCAGTTTGGAATCCTTGCCAGAAGAAGAATATATGGATCAGTTAGGACTTTGTAATGTAAGGAAGATCGGTTCGAAGATGGCCATTACCTTGAAACGTATGAAAGATGGTAATGCGTCTGAGAGAGTAGGGCTGATTTATCTGGAAAAAAAGTGGATTAAATCTGTGGCTTGACTGGTTTGAACTTATCTGATTTACTTCTCGACAAACCTGTTTTATTTGCCCCCCTTTCAATTGGAGAAGTTTGGGTAATAACCGTTTTGGAAAAAAAATGAGTTTTCCAAGGGAAGTTGCTTCCGGAAGAAACGGAAAATGATAATAACAATATTATAAAAAAAACACGGTGTATCATCGTTTCTCTCTTTCTTTCTCTAGTTTTAGATTCATTTGATATCTTGGCCTAAGCATTTTTTGGTAGCACGGAAAGGCCGATGTGTATGAGTACAGCTTGTTTCGAAAGAGTCGATGGCTGGCGTCTCTCAGAGGTGTCCTGCTACTAGCAGTAAATTTCCTGAAAAGAGAAGGGTTTGATTATTAGGTGGGCAAAGATACATTCATCCTTGTCGGTTCCAAAAAATGAACGCACCGCTTATGATACGTGTTTCCTGACAGGAGAGACACCCTCTTTCCTCTAGAAGGTTTAAAGCATTTATTTACAACCGTGCCATCTTACTTGTTCATAATTATTACATAATACTTGAGAATTTCTCAAGGGACATTAAACTGAACCATGTACTGTTGCTCTAACGGTTCTTTAACCCCATTATCCAGAAAGACGAGGCGAGGAGAAGGACTAGAATCCTTTTCGACATTGAATGACCTTTCTAATTTGTGTGTGGTAGGCATCGGTTTGATCTCCCCTATAGTGCGCGTGAAGGTACCGAAAATGGAGCTCGAGAGATAATGCCTGAAGTACCCTCGTTGAAGATTTTTAAGTAGGATCAATCAGGTGGTCATAGCTGACTATAAGCGCAGGAGGCGGTCGACTTCCACGCCGTGTCATATATGTTTAAAATAAACGGGGGTTTAGAAGGTGCGGTATCTCTCTTCATGGACAACCTGGTCGCAATACAGCGATCGGTACTGGATGTTACGCGAGTTGTGCAATTTCTTATCACAGAAAACACCCTTAGTTCTTCCTTTGGTCGGGTTATCCATGATGCGAAGGTTGCTGCAAGCTGGGTGGATATCTAGATTACATTAAGCTCCTTTCTTGGAAATGAGGAAATTGTGGGGAATATGTGCACCCGGTATAGGGCCAAAGATACCTGGATGATGTTGCGACCAAACCACTGTTTCTCTCTTGCTCACACTGACTACATGGCAGCAATTACGGCTGCCATCAAGGATGCCTGTAAAAGAAGATTGGATACGGACGAGGATTAATTAAATTTGCATGCCATTGCAAAGCGACTGTTTTGCTAATATCCAGATGGATTCAGCTTGCTTTCTGTTTTCTTCTTATTGAGCACACTCGCAAGATGCACCGCGAATTGATATAGTTTTTCCCCAACAATTTATCGCAAGGACAGCGTTTTTCTCAGGTTTCTTGGCATATTCTTGATGAATGTCGCAGTCTAGGAGATTTTTACTTATGTTACCTGTCTCGGTATGAGTGGAAGCGATATCGATTGTCCCTTCTACTCAAGAGGAGTTCGTGCACAGAGACTTGTGGACTATTTAAAAGTTTGGAGGAGGCTGGCCTGCTCTATTTTATTTGGTACTCCTTTTGTTGGTGGCATGATTCTGCAACTCAAGAAAACTTGCCTCCTCTGACACCGTAGCATGCTTCCTTCTTCTACTTACCTTTGTTATGTTTCTTATTTTTTGTTGTTTTTTTGTGAATTTTAAAGTAATCTTCCTCAAAGCTCAAGTTTTATTTGCGGCCACTTATTCCCTTAGTGCCACTTACGAGATGGGCGCTGTAAAAGAAAAAAAGAAACAAAAGAGTAAATACTATCTTTTCTTAAGGTTTATTTGTAGGTCGTATTTCCAACACTTGCTTCATCTAGGGTAGGAGCCGCTGGAAAAATATATCCAGCTAAATATCCTCACTGAGGAAGCACTGTTTGAATGAGCGACGGACCTCATTGCTCGCAGAAATTCCGTAGCTCTAATGTAGGCACATTTCTCCTGCATCATGGGATGCCGTAAACACTGTCATGCCTGAGAGACTCATATCAATCGATAGCTAAAGGGAATAAATTTAATCTCACACGACCACTGCAGCTTAGGTTGGCTAGCTGGAAATCTTTAGGGCTTACTTCATGTTATCGTTTATAGACTTATTTATCTTAAAAATTCTTTCGGTCTATCTAATCCATAACTCTGGCGCAATCTCGTAGTAAACTGAATAATAAGGTTTACCTTAGTGTCTGAATTGGGAATTAAGTGTAATCCAGGAGATGACTTTAGCGAGTTTTTGGTAAAATTACCCCGAATACATCTGATACCCAATTTTTAAGCTCAATTGGCATTTATGGCCTCAAATTGTGACACCACTTCTTGTGTTTAGTAGTGGTTTCTACTTTGATTCACCCTCAAAAACGAGCGAAGGTTTGTTTTTCTATATCTCCTTTTGTATGAATTAGATATCCCTGCCGAAAGTACAAGCATCTTTCTTCGCAAAGAAAGGTCCTTTTGCGTAGCTGCAAATCGTATGTGTAAATCGGAATGTCCGTGTCCTGCAAAATGTAGTCAATGAATTCGGTATTGGAAAATGCCAAGGTATCCCCATTCTAATTTCCAATCTCCTTTTGTTGATCTATAAACCAATTAATATCATAGCTCATTGAATTATGTATATCCAACACGCATTACAATAAACAGCCAAATAGTTCCAATTTTTAACAAATTGGCTCCATAGAATTCTAATTAATTCTCCATCTGTCGACACTAATCCGCGTTGTCTCTAAAGCAAACTCTAAATAGTTGTAATACGCATTGCACATTGTCGTGAGAAGGAAGGTTAAGTTTAAAAATAACACCTTACTTATCCGGTAACTTGGGACTACCGCTCATCAATATTCCATTAGATTTAAAGATCAATATCTTATCTCTTTTACTCAATAATTTTACATCTGATTTGCAATGTTGCTAGGGTTTTTGAAGTTGTTTCGAAGGACTCATTTTCGAGATTCATTTTTGGAACAAAGCTTAATAGAAATGAGCGTACTCCTAATGGCCTTCAGATTATTGGATAAGTCCATTCTGGCACAAGGTTTATGTAACATTTTTTAATCTTTTCAACGTAACATATGAACCATTAGGTGGTGGAGCAAGATTTCGTTTCTGCTCATGTAGATTACTTGCTACTTGTGAGTAAAGACCTAAATAAGCATATTTTGCACCAAAACACCTTCATTGCAGAGTCAATAAACCTTTTGGTGTATAAATAAATTCTCGCGCTATTACCCCAAATGATTTCAAAGTTAAGTGATTACGTATATTTTCAGTCCCGAGGCACTAAAGGAACTATAACGATGAATTAATAGGGGAAAAATCATTAGAATTTTTACAAAAATGCAGATAGTAACTTTAATCGTCTCAACTTGTTCGTTAAGAACGCAAATGCAAATTTATCATTTGGATGGAAAGACAATCAGTATAGAAGCATTTCATAACATCCAAAAAGTTATTATATGATCAAATCCTTTCTTGCATCTGTAAAAGGATTGTCATTCCATATGATACGGATTCATGTAACATAGGGGGAGGTTAAATCATTGAACAATATAGAAAAACGAAATTGGAGACATTAGAATTTTTTAACTAGGCTTTCAAAGGCGCTAAATTCAATTATTTCACTTTTAAGCCATATTTTTATCCATAACTTCTTTTTTAACAGTACTGGGCAGGTTGCGCAATTTTCCTTTGAGTATTATGGCGTTCCTGTTAATTGCACAATGCGCAATTAACTTGACATTTGAGCTGGTGCAAATTTTGTTGTGCAAGCGAAACTAAATTTTGCTTACTTACCTGCTTTTTCATATTAAAAGAACGCAATATTATGCACTGCTTTAGACAGGTTGCTCACAAACCCCCCTCTACTTTAAGAGGGGAAAGGCAAGAAAAAAATATAAACACACTACAAGAGAAAAAGTACATCTTCACACATACTCCAGATACGTCAGTTAACGACAACTTAGATTCACTTCACTCTCGCTCCAAAAAACACGAGGTCAAACTCGATCAATTATGTACATCACCAAAACAAAGAACTAAGGCACAAAATTCTGCCCGAACGTTGCTATTTTTGATGTCATAATCGTCTCCTTTTCCCTTCTTCCTTATTATTACAGGTTATCATGGCATCCACTAACAGGAATCTTCTTTACCAAATCAATATATACCATTTCCTGCGTCTTTTTCTTTTATTTCAGTGTATTCTCGATGTAGAGTACTATAGTTTGCTATCATGTGCTCATCACATTCCATCGAGTTATTACTGGAAGATCCTTTATCACGTCACATCGTACTCTTTCTCAAAACGTTTTTAGTATTATCAAAGAAAATTTCCCACACAATGGCACGATACGAATATACATTTAAAACTTTTCGCTCCCTAATTTGTATTTACCCGTTAACATTTATCTGTACTGTGCCCCACCCTATATCACACGTACTCTCATAGTTTGCCAAATATATACAAGAAAATATTTGAACTCTCGTGATGTTTTTCTAATATGAAATAATTATGCAACCTGCATTTCGCAAAATTGCCTTCTCATAATTTCAATATGAATCAAATACACGTTCACAATACTGTACAAACTGCATTTATAAACATCTTGTGTTCTTAGCTTGATGTTGGCCAAATGTTTGCTAATATTTGCTAATATAATCTCAGCACCTACCTCCTTTTTTCCTCAGAGTGGGTGCTTATGGGGAAATATAATGCCACTCAGATGCTGAATGTTTCTTTATAGTGAGACGTATATGGGTGGTATCAGAGTGGCGTTCCATTATTGAATCTTTAAAGAGTGGCCAGCCTTAACGTAGTTCATTTGCATAAAGAAAATGTAGTACTATTCTCCTCCACTGAAAATTTAGTTTACCTAAAAGAGACATATTTATCTCAATATGGATATACTACATAAAAGTAATTAATATAACTGTCATCAAAAGAAAGTCTGTGAAATCGTAGAGGAATTGCTGAGTTAATCAGTATGCGATTAGAATTTAACAAATATTGGTGTTTCTATTGCGCGTAGGACAGTCATGTCATTACAAAACATTACTCTTCTGGCAACTGACTAATTAGGTCTACACATGTCTCAGTAATGAAAATATATAGTTCTTCTCTTTAAATTAATCTCCTAATGCTCATTTGAATACCTCTCCAAATTAAGCATGATTTAACGACGAATTTGGGTAAACCAATGATAGAGTCATTTTAAAAAGGGAGTTGAGACTCCCTGTTGATCAGAAAAATCATCTCGAGTTTAGATTACGTCTCTCTGGAGCAGAGAAAATCTTATTCTTCATCACGAAGTGATCAAATTTGATCTTCGAGTCCTCCTAGAAAGGACCCCCGAATTATCTTCTTGAAGACCTGTGCCGTTGTCTTCCAGTTCCCATCTAATTCGCCCGCGCTTGAAGGTGAAGCGATCGTGTATGGTCGTCTCCAGATTACCTAGTTAATCTTTACTTAATTAATTGAACTACCATAAGTACTTTGTTCTTCCTTTTGTATATATATATATATATATATATATATATAAATTACCCCTTTTTTCCTATATATTAAAACTATATTTTGGGGTATTGTCTTTATATATTTACTAAGTTTACTTGAGCAAATTTGAGAAATAAATTTTTGTTGGTAATCAAATTACAAAAGTTTTAAGATAAGTAATTTCACAAAGTCCTCACCTCATTCCGAATGAATTCAATGCGTGGTTGGCAATTAAATGTTTATTTGGAAAGTTTGTGGGTAATAATAAGACGCCTGCTTTTAAAAATGGCGTTAAGAACCACCTCAAGGTTTACAAAGAAATGTAGCGTCGTATTTCTTTGTAGATGCATTTCTTACATTTCCAGAAAATCTTGGTTGAGTAAGTGGCAAGCAAGGTCAACTTTTCAATTAATACATACAGATAATGAGAAATCCCAAGCAGAAAATTGAAACGAAAGTAATACATAGATTCGTTTTAAAAGGTAATTTTAATTAATTTCATTGATGTAAATTATAGTTTAAGATTTTTTAAAATTCAATGAATTACATAAAGTCAATTACATGCATAATATTTCACAATTCTTTTATAAATTAAACCACACGGGAATATATCTCGTAATGTATCTGTGGCAAAAATAGTTGAAACTAAATTTTGAATTCGCGCAAAAGAAATTCAAAAAAGTTAATTATCGCTGTGATGATGGAAAAATTTCATTTTATCGGCCAGTTGAATTTTTGGTGATTCCTAAAGATAATGTTCTAATGAGTGATCCACCAAACCATGTTAAGTATACTATATAGTTCGTGACACTTGAGGGACAACAGTGCCTTATTATCCTCCGATTAAAGGGAATTCGAGAGATAAATCCACGAAATCCTCTTTAATGCTTGAAACCTACCTCTTCCCTTAATTAAAGATTCACTTAAAATTTCCAGCTGCATACTCGTCTCAAATAGTATAAAATAGGTTAATGCCTATTTGTATTTTATGAAAACTAATTTACCTTTTATGGTAGAAAAAAAAATCGATTCCTTATGCGCAAATTAATTTTCATACTAAATTGTATTCATAGTCTTAATTTGTAAATTTATAATCTTATTCTTTCGATCGTTTGAATTTTTTACTCGGTTAAAATTAAGCTGTAATTCTAACCAAATTCTTCTTCTAAATATTTCGATCATAAAAATGTTATAGTTTTGATGGACCTAAATAAAATATATCCTTTTTTAAACAAAGTCCTACATACAGTAATTCGAAAGGATTTAGCAGAGGGTTTCATAATTAAAATTATTTTAAAAATTCCTATTATAAAAAAGAACGTGACGATGATTTAGGAACAGCAGAATCTTGAACTTAACTGAAGGAGTGTCCGACTGCATACTAATTAGCTGGTAAAAGGGGCATATTAGTATAATAAGAGTGGAATATTGAGAAAGATGGCTACCAAGATTTCCGCTCTAAAATTGAGAAGGTCCCCTCCTACCAGAAGCTCTTTTTTTCTATTTGTTTCAAATAAGTGTTGTGTTATTTTATTTATATATATTCCTCTTGTACTCTCTTTCAAGAAAGAAAACCTGCCTTTTTATTTTAGAATATAATTTCAATTTGATATTGTTAAAACATTTTATAAATTATTATTTCAACTGTCAGCCTTTGCTTCAATTAATTTATGATGACTGCACATTTTCGTAAAAATCAGATTTTCCTCATTCGTTTTGTGGGATTATTATGAGAATTGTTAGAAGAAATTGTCTGATGTCTACCATTATATATAGAGTACAGGAAGAAGCTATGTAAACATAGTTATCGGTAATTTAGTGTTAAAACAAATATTTTAATGAATATACACTTTGAATATAGGATATTTAATAAAAATCCTCAGGGCATGTGAAAAATCGAATGAAAAAGTATTTTTGCTTCTATTTGAACCAACACCTCTTATATTTGCCTCGTCTCCTTCTTTAATTAGATATCAACGTCTTGTATAAATACTCTTCCACTATATATTCCGTCTTGGTAAAACACTTTACTTTCAAATTAAACATCGATTATTCCATAAAATGTAGGGATTACCTAAACATATACATAGGACAGACAGGATGGTAATTAAATGTGAGCTAAACAAATAAATAACCAATGAAACTATCACACGCAAAGCGCTCAGATTTTACACATATCCACATTAGATAATGGAATTTTTTAGAACAGTTCTTGTACCAATTCAAATTGTATATCTTGATGTGCAAAACGTTTCTTTTGTATATCAGATATCTCACATACATATGAATGATATTTTTCACTAAAAAATAAATATAACGTAGGGCATGAGTTAGCATCTCTGCCTATCACGTAAACTAAATGAACTTCCCATTTTACATTCTTTCCTTCATCCTGCAAAGTAAATTAAAGCTGAAGAGGAGAAGCCCTAATCAATAAGTATCGTCACACTAAGGGCAGGGAGTCACTAAGTCTACCGCTCTTCGAAAAGAATTCACGTAAGCTAAAAAAGGCCCAACTTGACTTGGAATTCTTAAAAATCTGGCGGTTTAAACCGTGTTTTCCTAAATTTCATATATTTTAAATTTTACCGCAAAACCCTGTGCACTCTCATATTTTGCGCAGGAAGTTCACCATATCACGCGAAAATTCAAATATTCTTCACTTTTTCTGCGCAAAATGACCTTTATATTGTCATGGTTTTAGGGAAAACCCAGGAAATAGTCATCACCAAACAAGTAAACTGAGTAAGTAAACAAAGTAAACTGAGTTTTGCTCAACTTTAAAAATCAAAATATTCCTGAATTCCTTCAGTTTCAACCGCTTGCATGTTTCATGGTCTTATATAGATTCTCATTATGTACTCCCTGTGAGGAAATGCCCTCGAAGGACCACCGTAAGAGAAAGCCCCTTGGAAATACCCCTCTATTCTTTCAAGATCACGTGAGCTAGGCATAGAATTTTAGATAGGCAAGGAAGAATAGGTCACTCGCTTAATCACACTTCCGAGTTGTGTTTGATTTTAGACGCCAATCGTCCCTCCCCTCACCTGCAATAACCCTGCGCGCGGCCATATCAACCCTACCCCCATATCAAGAGGCGAGTTTGATCGTCTAGAACGACGTGTTATCATGAAATGTGTTTGCATAGACTGGCGCCAAGAATCATTTAAGGAACGCAAAACCCTGAGGCGTCTATCAGAGCAGCCACTCGATTATTTAATCCGAAGCTGACCAATTCTCGATGAGATTGAAAGCCCGCCATCCACTCCGTTCCGACTGCCGTCTGTTTCCCGTGACCCCCCGTAACTCGCCGTGGTACGTCGTTGAGAGGAAAGCTATCGAGCTCCCTTCTTCCCGGAGAGTTGTGCATCCCTCTCATCTTCACCACCCTTTCAAGATTTCCGTCTTTCGAGACTGAGACTCCCTGTTCATCAGAAAAATCGTCTCGAGTTTAGATTACGTCTCTCTGGAGCAGAGAAAATCTTATTCTTCATCACAAAGTAATCAAATTTGATCTTCGAGTCTTCCTAGCAAGGACCCCCGAATTATCTTCTTGAAGACCTGCACCATTGTCTTCCAGCCCCTATCTAATTCGCCAGCGCTTGAAGGTAAAGCGATCGTGTATGGTCATCTACAGATTACCTAGTTAATCTTTACTTAATTAATTTAACTACCATAACGATTTTGTTCCCCCTTTTGTATATATATATATATATATATATATATATATATATATATATATATATATATAGCAAATTACCCCTTTTTTTCATATATATTAAAATTAGATTTTGGGTTATTGTCTTTATATATCCTTTGAACTGCAACTTGGCACGCCATTAATCTAAACCCGTTCAACTGTAATTCGCACTCTTTATTAATCGCCCAGATATTTCTCCAGCGGCCTGTGGTCAGCCGTCTGCCCGTGCTTGTGTAAGACTAAGCGCCGAGCTAGTCTACACAGGTATACCTCGACACTCCCCAAATGCCACTAAAAAGGTATGCCCCGATCTCTTTATTATCTCCTTTCTCCTCCAGAAATTATCAAATTCATTAGAGCTTCTCTTTTGTTGATGATACGTACCTCCTCTTTAACTTCGAAGACTCCTGCGACAAATCCCTACAACCTACGAACAACATACATTCAAATATCCACTTTACCTAGAAAATGAGCTCAAAGGTTCCCTCTTCTTCCTAGATAAAAACATTTCACTTTTTCCTACCCGATTCTTAACCAGAATTTTTAAAAAAGCAACCTTTAGTGGTCAAGACCTCAGCTTCTTCAGCTTCTGAGACTTTTCGTTCAAAATCAGTGCAATAGAAAACTAATATTTGGTACATATGAAATTTGCTCACCCTGCACTGATTTTCTTAAAGAAGTTCAATTTTTGTGTAATTAATTCAAAGGAAACCGCTTTCCCTTCTCGCTGGTAGAGATAATTAAGAAAATTCTTTAAACAACCTTTACCAACCCAAATTAAAACTTCCAACTGTATGTAAAGACACCCGTTATATAGTTTTTAAGTATATGGGTTTCTTAAAGAAAAAGTTCCCAAATGAAATTACAACAATATTAACGAAATACTTTAATCATACTGAATTAAGATCATTTTTAAAAATAAACATCTCTTTGAATAATATTTCAATTGTATAGATAGAATCACTCCAGAAGCAAAGTGCTCCGTCATTTGCAAATTCACTTGCCCCGGATCAATTTGGGGAATGACATCGGAATTACGGTGCGCTCACTGAAAGTGAGATTCTCTTCTCCTATAGGAATAAACCGCAGGACCGAAAGGGTTCTGTTAAAGAAATAATTTTCACTTCTTCGGTTACTTTCCATCCATCGTAAAACTGATTTATCCTTAGATGAATTTAATATCTTAAAGCCCCTTCCTGATCCAATATCCTTAAGCATTCAAGAATGTATGTTTCGAAAAAGAATTTCTCCCAATCTAAATTCAGACTCCTCTTCCCACCCAATACTTCTCTAAAATATAAACTATGCCCCTAAATTTTTCTTCCTTCTTACGCCCCTCGCACTTTCAACAGCCATTTGCAATAGTTTAGTGTTTTCCTTAAAATGCATCCAGTATTTTCTCCATTTATTAGTGTTAAATTTCTTTTATTAATCGAATTCTCTACCTTTGATCTAACAATCTAGTAAACTGTGTAGCTCTATATGCCCCTCCCCCTCGCATATTAAATGTCCGATTAATCTACTAGATCCATAATTTTGAATTTTTAAATTTTCAACGTATGATAATAGTCTTTTTACGAATTTTTCAAATTTTCCATTACCCGATGATGGGTAAAGACTTTAGCCAATACGTTGTAAATATAAAGTAAACTACATGGACTTCCTGTGTTTTACGTCCTTTCCTTTATTCTGCAAACAATTTATATATATATATATATATATATATATATATATATATATATTAATGACAAAACTTCCAAAGTGGTACGTGAGGAAAGCAATAATATGAAAATTAACCCACAGGAAAATGAAAAGATAAATCCAAGAGGTTTCGAACTATATTTGCAAGTTCATTTTCTAGGAATAGCATGAAAATGCAGAAGAAAACTTTATTTAGGGTACAAAGATACAAAGGAGACACCCATCACATAGTACAAACCAATGGAAAATCACAAAAACAACACAGAAAAATACTAATAAAAAGAACAATAGGCAAGTAATAAAAGACATATGCATCCCTAAAATGATATACACACAACAACGCTGTGTATATGAATGGAAATGGTGGGTGAAAAAACAAAAAACATTTGAAACCTTTATCATTAGAACGAAAACATTTAGTGCTAAGAGTTAATCCACGATCATAGCAGAGACCTATATAAGGTTTTCTTCTCGATTTTCATGCTATTCCTTGAAAATGAACTTGCAAATATAGTTCGAAAGTGCTTGGATTCATCTTTTCATTTTCCTGTGGGTTAATTTTCATATATATATATATATATAATTATATATATATATATATATAGATATATATATATATATATATATATATATATATATATATATATATATATATATATAAATCTCTCAACTTCATCATATATGACATGCAGGTTAATTTTCAAGAGGCAGTTGAAAATTAATATATATATATATATATATATATATATATATATATATATATATATATATATATATTATATATACATCTCCGAACTTTCAAGATGCAGTTGTTAGAATAATAGAATAGGTATGCAATTAAATGCTATTTCAATTAGTTGCAAGCAATTCACTATTAATGACTGCATGTTACACTATTTTAAACAGAATTTTCTTTCTACCAATTCACTACAAGTTCTATATAAGCCAAATCTCATTTCAACTCAGAAAAATGGATTCTAAATTAATCGTTTTATCATATTATTCTATAGTTATATACAGGGTCTTTTCTTTTTCATTTCCTACATTTGAACTTTAATAAAATCAAGAATATTTTTTTAACACAATGAAAATTTTAGAAGTTAATACAATTAGTTTTTAGTACTTTGTCCTTAAATGGTTAATCGATTAATTTCTTGTTTTAGAAGTTATGCCAGTTTTAGTAAATCGGTCATTCTTTTGCTAGAAACGCAAAGCTTAAAAAGTTTTGTTAAAAAAAGTGATCTTTGGAATGCTCGATTCTTAGCATAATTCTCGCAAAAACTATTAAAGTAACAAATTTGCTAGTACCATAGTCATTCTTAGACTATAAAAGGAGAAAGTTTACAAAGCAAAAATCATATTGAAAAATTTTTCAAACTGAAAACATGGAAGCTCCTGGAAATCATTGGACGCAAAATAAATCTTGAAACCTACTTTAAATGCATCTGTTCAGTGGTTAACACAACAATGGATGAGACGTGAAGGAGCTCAAGGCAAACCATCACGACAATCGCTATACAGACTAATTAAAAAATTTCGAGACCCGGTAGTATACAAGATGGACGAAAACGGCGTATTGGCAAAATAGGCGTAGAACAACAGAAAATTGAAGGGTGAAGTCAAAACTTCGAACGCTTGCCGCAAAATGATTGAAAAGAAGATCAGAAAAAGTGCGATTATCTAGAGTGCCACATACAATGTAATGAAGAAATAACTGAAACTTAAGCCAGACATAATTCGGCTTGTGCAAAAATTATAAGACAACGATTTCGCGAAAAGACAAAGGTATGCAGAAGAATTTAAACGAAAATTTGGAGAATTTGATGTACCGCCCGTGATAATGTCTGACGAAGCGCACTTTCATTTCAGCGCATAAAAAATAAGCAGAACAACAGAATGTGGTCGGAACACAACCCAGAAACTATACACCAGAAAGAGCTGTATCCTGCAAAAAACACTGTGTAGTGTGCGATAACACCTCAGAAGATCCTTGGGACGTATTTTTATGACAATGGAAATGGAAATTCAGTCACTGTGAATGGTGATATATATATATCAAAACATGGTAGAAGGATATTTTTTTGCGAAGTTTTGCAGGTTTTGAATTAGAAGACAACTGTTTTTTTCCAGCAAGATAGCGCAATATTACATACAGCGTATGAAACAATGCAATTGTTAAGACGAAACCTCAGAGAAAAAATCATTTCTCGAAACTGAATTTAAGTGGCCTCCAATATCCCCCGATCTAACACCTTTGGATTTTTTATGGGGATATTAGAAAGATTGTGTTTACCGTTATAATCCTAGCAATATCCAACAACTAAAAAATAATATCACTAAAGAAATTAATAACATCAATGAAGAATTTTGAAAAAAGCGATGAGAGCAACTTCAGCATTTATAAAGAGGAATCTTGATATAAATTAATTTATTATGTTAATTTTGCAAACTGATTATTAGTTTTAGTTTTTTGTGAATTTTAGGCAAGTAAAATTAGTTTAAATAAAAGTAGTTTTAATAGTCTATAAATATTTGAAAGCTTAGCGAAAGTTATTAAATAATAAATGCTTCACTAAAACTGGCATATCTTCTACAAAAATAAATGATTTAATTAGTCATTTAAGGTTAGAAAATCTCTAATTATTACCAACAATTTTAGAAAGTTTCATTATGATTAAAACATTACTAGTGATTTTATTAAACTTTAAGGTATGACATGTAAAAATAAAACACTGTACGATTCGTTATTAAAAATCCTTGAAGGGTTGATTAAGCAACAATGACCTCGCGTATCTTTGTAGAATTACGTGCCCTCTTATTCCCAACATTTATTCAAATGAAATCTGTCTTAGCAGTTTTGGTTGAGACAGTTTGGTAAAGTTGCCTGCCATTGTAGTCTCGGGTCCTCCAAATACTGTCCTCTTTACCAATCTTCATGAAAAATTCCCAAATTTTTTTGTGTACATGCATTTGTTTTTTACACTTCTCAGTGGCAAGCAAGTAATAATAATAATAACCATCCATTATAGGTAGGAGGATTTATTATGTGTTTATCTTTCCATAATCCATATAAGATCTTACCTCCAACCTTGTATCTATTATAGAATTAGATAGAGTACATCGCAGGTCATAATAGATGCCATTGATAATAAATACTTCTTAGTATCAACTTGTTCTAACACGTTTTAAATTCTGTCCATGTCTACTCTCTAACATTTACACAAACAAATCGACGAATATTTCCTTCTCGCTATTATATATAAATTGTTTATGTTCGAGAATGAAAGTGAACAATTAAATTAATAGTATACCTGGTATAAGAAAAGACCCAATATTGATTTTAGTGTGAAGACTTTATTTGGTAATGGATTACGAACGGATAAACAACGCAAAGAAATAAATTAAGACCATTAAATATTGTGAAAATAAAAAGCGCAATAAAAAACAACATGATCGTGAAAAAATGGATTTCAGAGAAATAGACACTTGTGGGCAACGAGAAACGTAAATGCCGAAAAGATTGTGTCTATTTTCCGCTTTTTGCATCTTGGTGTGTCGAAAGAAGGAAAAAAGTTGTCGTGACCAGCATATATTAGCGTTGATGTCTGTAAAGTAAAAAATAGTTCCAAATGTTTTAGATTCCCTTTAGATAACAAATGTGGATAATGAACCAATTATATAAATAAATTACAACGTGAAATGATGGATTAATTGCGCTAGGTTGGGGTCTCCAAACAATGTCCAATTCATTCAATCCTTACATTCGTGTATCAACTAAAGTATGTCCGTGATTACGATATATCCTGATAGATCTATTTATGCAAGATTTCATTTTGAGATCTAATTATACAAAATTAGGATGTTTCTCGAGTGAGAACATACGAATTAGTTATCTCCGAAGGAATGACAAAATTACTATTTAAATAATGAGAAGCTTGAAACAATGTTACTAAGACCGAGACTAATGCGTAACACGATTTTATTCTCATGTTTAAAGTAGTTATTTTAATATGAAAATAGGCTAAATCTCAGTATGTTATTTTAACACAATAAATAATTTTATACCAAAATTATTATTCCTTAAAATACGAACCAGATTTAAACGATTCCATGGATAGAATCATAGTTTTCCTTGCATCTCTAGAACATAATCGCAAACCACTTATCCCTAATATTGTCCAATCATATCTCAATAACATTTTAAGTTAAGCCTATCATATTATTTCTCTCTTGTATTTTGCCTCGTTTTTTGCCTTTAATATAAACGTCTTTTAGTAAAATCATTTATAATAGATGAACCTCTTTTTGTTCTTTAATAAATTGCAAGGAATAAAATACTTTCTGTTATATGAACGGTTGAGTTTATTAATTAAAATTGGATCACATGACACCTACGTTCAGTACCAAGCCTTCAAGCGTAAGTTTCAAGAAATTTATTATAATTTGTTTATCCTGTTTTAAGCCTAATTATTCGACGCCGGCTCTTTCTTTATTTACGTCTATATTTTGCTCCCGAGAAATCTGTAATCGACCTCTACATTATATTTCGTGGTTTTCTCATTGGTTTTGTATGGCAGTTGAGAGCACTATTCTTCCCTCTCTTTCTAGAAGAGATGGTCCTAAGGGCGGAGAGAGACATATTCTCACTCTTTAAATTTTAGCCGTATACAGAGGATGGAATCCAAGAAGCGAATAGAAAGTTCTGAAGGAAGAATGGAAAAACTGCATCCGAGCATACGCTCTAAACGAAGAGTCATGTAGGGAAAACGTCACCCAGCGAAAGTGTCTCTTTGCGTGGCATAAATGTTTCCTCTACTCTAGAGAATCAACCAAAGAGAGGAAGAAAACGATGGCCTGTTATCACTCCCAGCGTTTAAAAACTTTAACCTTTAAAATTTATCTCTAAAATAATCTCCTAGCCACTGCCAGAGCATATTTCTTAAGGATTTAAATTTACCATAACCTGTTACATGAAATTTTTCAAGAAGACCTTGGCAAAATAAAATTAAAGCTTATACTTGTTCCTCGCTTTCTTACACAGGGGCCAATAGAAGTTCTTCTTGCTATTTGCTCTGATATTATTTAAAAATATTAAAAACACAAAAATATTATGCTCATCTGTGATTATATTGGATGCAACAAGGTGCCCACAATATAATTGACAAAGGAAAAGACAAATTGTGGAGCGGAGTGGCAGCAGGAAACCTATATATGACTATTAAAAAATAAAGGGTTTCTTATTGATTAAAGATTTTGTTCATTTTACTATGCCTATTTGGGTATATGGGAAAGGATTGCAGTATGGATATTTAAATTGTCGCCTTAAAACCATCCAAAGTATAATTTCCAGAGTACCTGGATCAAGTTTGCGCTATAATATTTTATCCGAAAATGGAGCAAATAATAGGCACCAAATTAAAATGTTTATACTATTCTTACTAACCTATGCACTCTGAACCCCAATAATAGGTAAGTAGAAAAGTTAACCATTCTGTATATTTTGTAGACTCACATAAATCGGTGCAATTGAAAGTTATTTGGGAAGCCATAACACTGCTAGAAATGAATGTAAAGGCCTACCCATACAAAATACAGATGAAACAGACACTTATAGCGTCAGGCAAGGAGCAGAGAAAGGTTATGTCAGTCAAGATACTGGAGAAGATTCAGGAGACCTCAAATTTTCTTAACCTCCTTTGGAACTCAGATGAAGCTCACTACCATCTTGAAGGGAAGGTAAACTCGAAGACAAATGTATTTTGGGGAACCTCCTGACGAAATGAGTTAGTTACCAAGCCCCTAGACTCCCCACGTGACAATGTGGGCTGCAATCTCAGCTAGACACCTCATCGTACCATTCTTCTTCGAGTATTCTGGCAGTCACTAACGAGCGGTATGTTGAGGGCCTGAAAACCTTCAAGAGGGAACTCCAGATCCTGTTTCCCACGCTTATGGGGAATTTCTGGTTCCAAAAAGATGGAGCAAGCTCTAAACCCCTAAAACTGCTCCCGAAGTTAGCTGAAAGAGAACTTTAGTGGCCGTTTGATCAGTCTCAAGACTGATTTTAAGGGGGGCACCTCACCTCACAGATCTTAGACCCCCATATTTCTTTTTTCTGGGGGTACTGCGAATACAGAGTGTATGCAGGGAGACACAGGACCATCTCAGAACTCAAGAAAGCGATCACAGATGAGATCAGAGCCATTAGTCGGTGGGTTGGTAAGGGCATAATGGAAAACTTTGTGCTGCGCCTCAAGAAATGTACATAGCTAAATAGATATCATCTCGAACACGTGCTTTATAATAAAGAAGAAAAGTCCAAAGACTCATGTTTTGATATGATCTGTTTAAACACAAAAACCTAGTTATTACCCAAAGTTTCATTCAATTTTTGCTGAAAATTAAGAAATGAGCCCTATGGAAAGTTGGCCCCCGTTTGGGAGGTGTCACCCTGTATATGGTTTATTGAAGAACAGGTTGTATTTCGACTTTACCAATTTAATTTAGGCACGTTTTAACTGTCGAATGCAGTTTTTTACATGAGGCTGAAAATTAAGAATCAACTGACCAAGACCCATTTTATTTGCTCTTATTTAAAATATTCTAAATAAGACCAAATAAAATTGATCTTCCTTAGTTGAGTTTTAATCTTCGCCCTCATATAATAGACTGTATTTGACAGTGGGAACGTGCTAAACTAAAATTCGTAAAGTCGAAATACAACCTGGTCTTTAATAAAACATGTACTGGGACAGAAAATAAGAAACCAATATATATATATATATATATATATATATATATATATATATATATATATATATATATATATATATATATATATATATATACCAACACAAGACCTAAAAAAGAAAATAAATGGACAAATGACTAAAGCTAATGCACTTATCGGAGGAATTCACTTCCAAAACATCATCGGTGATTACTGTCGTAGAATTGCTCATAGTCTGGTCCAATGATTATTCTAGTCCTTGATCTGGACACACCGCTTTTGTTTAAGTCGATGGTATTGAGACCCTATGACTCAATCTAAGATCATATATATATATATATATATATATATATATATATATATATATATATATATATATATATATATATATATATATATATATATATATTTATATATATATATATATATAGGCTTTAATTCCTAATGAAGGTGCGAAAGCTGATTACAGGCGGGTTGTGCCGCAACCAGGATTCTCACTATAAAAGTCCCACTTGTTACTGTGGGAGGTTTGTGATTGTTAAATTCAAAGAGTGCATAATACAGGTTGAATTAATTAGCCGAAGGGATTCTTAACTTAAGGAGGTGCCACAAATAAACACACAGACAAAAATAAACTTTACTTTACAAAAAAATATTAATTAGTAGCAAAAGTTAAAGGGTCATTTAGGTAAATAAGGATTAAATATTAAACACTGACGTTAAGCGTCTAGATTTATAATGACTCAATTGGAGTATCAATCACGGTTAATTAAATAGGAAATTTAAGAATAGAGGGTAACTGGGTTTACAGATTACCATTAATTAATGGATTGGAGAGACGACTACTCGGGTCCAGACGGGGTGGTTCGGGTGGCGTTAACACGAGTTCTCGGGAAGAGGGAGGATAAGGCGACGGGTTCGGGGCTGCTGACTGCAGTTCCGGTTTCTTCACTCCTAACTGGATGTGACACTAACAAATAGTAACTTCCAGTAACTATTTGGATGTTCTTTTTTCTTCCTCAAGTTACGTTAAGCAACAGAGCGTATTCTTCTAGTCACAGACCCTGCGAGGCGGAAATTGCCTCAGGAACACTTTGAGACAGTGACCAAGTTAACTCAGCGGCGCGTTGGCAGTCGATACGTTACGGCAACGACTCTCGTTTAACGTGGGAGTTACGCGAGTACGTTTGGAACACTTCTCCAGAGAGATGACCGGCGTTGTCATTTATACCGCGGACTGGTTGAAATCGAGAGAGAGATTGCATTTTGACAATTCGCTTATCGCAGCGCCTTCTGGACAATCTCAATGGTACCATAGAGAAGGCAAATAGAATTTAGGCTTCTCTGTGAGATAGGCCTTCTTTCGTCAGACTTCCTGCCGCCTGTTAGGGAAGTTTGCACGGATAACGACTCAGGTCAAGGGAAGGCGGAGGAGAGCGGTAGAATGTCGCGGGAGGGTGGGGGCGTGAGAGAGAGGAGACGAAGGTCAACTCAAACGACAAATTTCTTTCGTTCCCACGATTGTCTGGCGGCATGCGATTATGTACGTTCCATACCCTCACACGCCTACATATTTCAAAGAACATTATTCCGCCATGAAATAAGGAATAAGTGAAAGTTAACTTCACCGGGGGAATTTGTAATTATCTTCCTCGACTCGAACAGTTGAGTCGGTAATTTTATCAAAACCGTTAGGAATTTACCTTAGTATCTAATGGCTACAAAATACTACTGCTACGTCAGTTTCTCTAATTTAAATATACAAAACAAAACAAAACGCATACAGAGTACAGGCAAGAAATAATTATTTATACAAAGAGATACACACAAAAAAATAAGTATTGACTATTAATCGCTATCTGAAATTGGGTTTCTCGAAAAGCTATCTGCGAGTACATGGCAGACCCTTTTAGATACCTGATTTCATAACGGTACTCAGTTAGCAATAATGACCAACGCATTAGCCTGCCGTTTTAGTTTTTACAAGTTTTTAAGTAGGCTAACCGTCTATGATCAGTCTCTATGAAGAATGGATGACCTACCAGATACATTCTAAATTTTGTTATCCCCAAAACATTCACTAGAGCTTCCAGTTCTACCGTAGCGTACGCCCTTTCGCGAGCCGTCAGTTGGCGACTCGCATAGCTTATAGGAGCGGGTTCTTAGTCCTCGTCGTATTGGAGTAATACGCAGCCAATACCCAATTGGGAGGCATCTTTCCTTATGCCAAATATTTTTTGAGGGTTTAGGAGTTTCAAGATCGGGGCGAAGACTAGCTTTTCTTTTAGCTCTTCAAAGTGCGCTTCGGCGTCGGACATCCAATGGAGGGGGTCCGGGAGTTTTCTGTTTAGCAGATCGTTTAGAGGAGCTGTTACAGAAGCGAATTGGGGTACGAAGCGGTGGTAAAACAAAGTGGCACCGAGGAAAGACCGTAATTGCTTCTTGGTGCACGGTAGGGGCATATTTACAATAGCCTTTACCTTCTCTTTCTCTGGGGCCAGATGACTTTCGCCTATTATAAATCCAAGGTATTCTATGGATTTATAAGAAAAATGGCATTTTGAAGGTTTAGTCGTTAAGCCATGATGCTTTAAGCGTTCTAAAACCGGGCGGAGGAACAATATATGGTCGTTCCATGAACGTGTAGCCACATACACGTTATCAAAATAAAAAGAAACGTTTTTTAACCCGTCTATTACGCGGCGCATTATGCGGTTGTAGCTACTGCAAGCAGTGACTAGGCCAAAAGGAAGACGAGTGAATTCCATTAAACCTTTGTCTGTAGGAAAGCCTGTTAGTTTCCTCGCTGATGCCTTTAGGGGGATCTGATAATAGGCCCTACATAGGTCTATCTCAGTGATGTAGGGGGCTCCTTCGAAGAGATGTAAATTTTGGTCCATTAAAGGGGGAGGCTTTGCGTCGAACACGGTGACGGTGTTTAACTTTCGAAAATCGACGCACATCCTAAAGGACTGGTCTGGGTTGCGGACCATGACTATTTGGAAACATTAGTCGGAGGAAGATGGCTCGATAATCCCTAATTGCAAAAGATTGTCGACTTCCTCATTGAAAGCGTCTCTTAGGTGCACCGGTACGGAATAGGGCTTACATCGTACAGGTTCGAGCGTTGTGAGGGCGATATCATGTTCGAACTGAGTCGAGCATCCTGGTGACTCGGAAATGACGTCACTAAATTCTTCCAAAAGCGCCATCATTTGGTTCCTTTGGGCAGGGGTGAGGTTGGAGTTTACATCCAACTCGGGGAAAGGTTCTTTTATGGGGGGGCAGCTTGGACGGGAGGATGGGGAGGGCACAATCTTCGCTTGACTCTACGCAAATCGAATTAACAATATTTAGGGGGTTGTTTGAGTGGACGGCGTCAATTACCCTTTCTTAGTCGAATGCTGCTATATTGCTTATACAGACCCATCTATGATACTTTTTTAGCATGTTTATGTGATATAACTCATCACCTGTGGGTGTCTGTATTACGTAATCGACCGATCCGTGGGTTTTCTAAACGGGGTAGGGGCCTTTTCATTGGGAGAGAAGTTTATGGGAGTCCGAGCAGAGTAAGAGTAGAACTTCATCTCCGGGCTTCAGTTTTCTGTGTTTGGCCTTTAGATCAAAGTATGTATGATACTTTTCCATATTAATTTCGGAATTTCTGACTGCTATGTTAGAACACCTTGTTAATCTTTTCCTTAGTTCGAGGACAAAGGAATAAGTGTTCCTTAATTCTGGACACATACGGAAATTTTTCCATAACTCCTTCAAAATACTGAGGGGCTCCCGAACGTTTCTTCCGTACAGGAGCTCAAACAGGAAAAAGTCCGATGGTCCTATGGGGAATTTCGCGGCATGCGAATAACGCAACTGGCAAATATCGGTGCCATTCTTGGGGTTGTTCCATGCAAAGCTTCTTGAGGAGGCTTTTCAAGGTCGCATTGAACTTTTCGCACATGCTGTTTGCGCTTGGATGGCAGGGCGTGGTAAAAATAGGTTTGATTTGGAGCAGGGTGTTCACGTGTTCCATGAGCTCAGAGGTAAACTGGCGGCCTCTATCTGACAAGATTTCTCTGGGCAATCATACTCTAGAAAAAATGGAAATAAGGGCTTCAGAGCAAGAGATACTATCGATGCTTTTTAGAGCGACAGCGTCTGAGCATCGGGTAGCGCAGTGTATCAATGTTAGTACATGCGTATGACCTTCGATGGAGGGGGGGTGAATTGGTCCGATAAGGTCGATGGCGACTCTCGAGAAGGGCTCTGAGATAACTGGGGTTCTTTGCAAGGGAGCTGGGGCTATTCGACCTTTTGCAGTGGTTTTCTGGCACAAATCGCACGTTTTGCAGAATTCTGCAATATCTTTGGCTGCACCGGCCCTAAAAAGTATTTAAATACTCGCTGAAAAGTCTTTTTATGACCGAAATGAACGGCCATGAGACTTTCATGTGCTACTCACAGGATTTGGTCTACATGTTTGCGCGGAATACACATTACCTTGGAAGGTGTGTCCGACTCGTCTTGCGAGGTGCAAAACAGAAGGAAGTCGTTAATGATGTACCTTCTGGGACGGTTCCCTCGAATTATCACCTCTTCGTTCTTTCGGGCCTTTTCCCAAAGGGATTGAAGTAAAGGGCAGCTCTGCTGAGCTCTGAGGAATTGTGCATTACTCGTTGGAACCTCTAAAGCTGCCTTTGGGGTGAATAGAGTCGTTGGGGAATAGGTCTTGCGGCTAGCTTCCGCTCGAGTGACGACAGCTTGAGTCACTTCACTCGGGGAGAGTAGTGCGCTCATTTATTATAAAACAACATAAGCCAATAATCTTCTGATAAAAAACAACAGCTGCTTATACTCCTCGAATCAGAAGTTAACCAAAGAATTTTACGAGTTCATCAGCCCGTATAAAGACTGTAATCTTTATAACAACCCCAAATATATTAGCAGGACAACTACTACACTTTCGAGACAATTACCTATGCATCTGCAAAGCGAAGGGCCTAAAATATCATATGGAGAGTGCTCATAACATTAACTTAACGAGAGATATGTAAGGTGACAACACCGTCATTTAAACAAAAGAGGTTAATAAAGCTAGGCTGAACATCTTAGAAGCCATATTAAAAGGCGATGACAGTCAAACGACAAGCTGGAATCGATGATTAAAATTAATTTAAGATTCCACTCACCTGACTGGCACGTTCTTCTAACGTTACGTTCAACCGACGCGGAATAAATATGCCTTAAAAATCGTTTTATTTGATTCTGTCAGATCCTGACTCTACTCATTACACTGATAAAGAAGGCACGAACATATCAAAACGGTCCAAAGATGATCGAATAAGATCGAAATCTCAGCAATTTAGTTTGGTTTTTACCAAACACAAACATTTAAAAGAGATGAATACAGGACAAGTGATCCACCATTTAAAAGATGGAATAAAAAGATAGTTAGATGGAGAGAAAGGTGACAAAGGAATTTAATTAAGTCGAAATACACAATCGTCTTCAACAGATTTGCATTCAAGAAAGACTGCTACCCAACTACACTAATATATATATAGTGTTTGATCTAATTTGGACGATTTGCATAACAGAAAAATATCACAATTTCTCAATCTAAATTAACTAGATTTAAAAATTAAAAACCCTCAACTATATTATGGTTGAGATATGTGTTTAATCAAAGTAGCCTCCCTCAGCTTCAACAGCAGCCTCGCCAGTGGTCCAAATCTTGTCGCATGAGTTCCTCATCCAGTCCCTTGCAAGATCCCCAAAAACTCATATCCTGGGCACAAGACCCTTCTTCATGTTGCATTCATGGCGGTTACTTTATTTTACAACCACGCTCCACACATAGAAAACCATCTATAATTATCGTTGTGGATCTATTCACTTATTATTGCGCAATTTCGTATCCTCAACCAGAAGGGTGAACGGCCTGTTACTCGAGTGATTAGGCTATGACATCTTTAATGTTACGATATCCTTTGTGTTTTTTAGAAGCATAAACCATTTTTTTGCCCTTAAAAAACAATAACGTACGTACTCGCTATAAAAATAACAATGTCTGGAAGGATTTAACAATACGGTAGGTTTTGACAGTGATTTGCAGAGATACGTGCGAGTGTTTCATGTATGCAGTTCCTTATAAATAAGCAGAAACATTATTATTTATAACTAATCCTTGCTAAAGATGCGATCAATACATTTGACTGTTAAGCACTCACAGAACTTTAAAGATCCAGAAATAAGTGCCCACACAAACCAAATAGAGTCGCTTTGGACTAAGGCGATTATTGGAAGTAAAAAAGAATTTGTTATGTTCGTTCTTTGATATTCTCCGATATATGCGAGTTTTTATGAATGCAAAGAAATAAAGTAAAAAAATTAGTTGCCCATTTTACAAATACTTTTGAAATACTTATAACATAGAAACGATCACAGCCCTTAATTGCGGAGCATGAGAAAGGCAATTCAGCCTCTTCAGCCTGCCGTTGAGCCATCTGGCTTAGGATACGTAATTGTGCCATAAATAAAGAAAATATCCTCCCTGTAATAATTAATTTCTTATCATAGAATAAAAATAAATTATTAAGAGACCAAGCAATATCTTCGCCACTACCCACTACGGTAGGAGCTTGCGCTTCGCTAATAAGATTGAAATTTCAAAAAAAAGAAAAAAAGCCATGGTTAAATTTTTATATTTTCTGATATTCGCCAATTATAATAATTTTAAAAAGAAACTCTAAACTTAATTTTCCCCCTTTCAAAATATAAAAATATATTTTGTGAACTCCACCATTTGTAATTTAGGTTTTAAAAATTTTACAAAATTTTGATACTTATATTTATTTATTACTGGGCGAGCTCTCGAGACTCGATTCGAGATATAATTTTACGGGAGGAACAATTTTAACTTAATATCTTTGTCCTTGGCCAGACCTTCAATAAACTAATTATTATCCACGGGAACATAAACATTTTTGATTTTTCTTTACTTACCTAAGATAATGGAGATAAAATACCTGAGACCAGTAAGACTATCTTCGCAGATTTTGTTTGCTTAATAGATGGCGTTCGTCGACCTGCCTGTCGATTTGACGGGTAACGTCACGAGGGATCTGGTTTGGGTGGATGCTCAAGCAAAAGCTTAGTCCTTTTACTTTTAGCCGGTAGGGGCTACCTTGACCTCGTTTTCTTCTGGACGAGATGAAATCGTTGTCTTCTTTGCTTTCAATGTAGTTGGGGTTTGCCAAACTTAGATAGAGTAAGATTTGGAGTCCTCAAACTGGGTAGATTGAAACTCAATTATCTTCGGGCTCGAATGGCACCGAGCTTCCTTGGTATAATCTGGTTTTGTACAAGGACTGCAAGTTCTCCTTAACTTGCAGAAAACTTTCTACCGGTGATTTTTCTGTTTTATTTTCGAACTCGAAAAATCTTCTGTCGACCGGTGACTTTCTTGTCTCCTCGGTGGGAACGAATAAAAACCAGGTTTTCTCAGGTCAACCTGTTATATACCCAAATTACTCCAGCAGAGTAATGTGGAAGTGGAGGGGGGACTAGCGAGATGAGACTTTAGGTTGGTCTCGCGTGCTTGGCGTCTTGTAGCTCTGAGAGAGGGTAATACGAGAACGGCAATTTGCACTTTTGAATTGATTGTTTATAAGTACACCCTCGAAGGGCTTAGCTTTTGAGCTGAGGTCAGGAATCTGTCTCGTAAAATTTACCATTTCGGCCGTTCTCCTATGTTACCGGAGAACATCGGAGGGGTAAAACTAAACCCAGATGTCTTTTCTTATTATTTCCTTGGCCTTGATATATATATATATATATATATATATATATATATATATATAAGAAACTCTTATACCTATACATTCCTCCACCCTTAAGATGATCCTGGGGGAAGGAATCGCCTGTGCTCTACGCAAAGAGCCCTACTAAAACAGCTTTACAAAAGCTACTCGACCGATAGTGGGAACGCTCCATTCACATCATTCTTATTTAATGAATAATGTCCACCGTGTACCTCGTTAACACTCATTGAAACCGATTCAACGAAATAGACAAAAACACTACAAAAATAGAGATACATTTATACGTACAAACTAAACCAAAAGAAAAAATTTCTATCTACACAAAAAAAATACCGTATATAAAATATATTAACCTGGTATTAGATTAAGGCTAATACTTTCAGTATTCCAGTCGTATACGTTGTTTCCCACATCGTGAGTTTTCGAATGTCATAAGCTACGAAGGGCAGTCAATAAGTTTTGCAATTCGGATATAAGGAAACCAGATATGAGGAAAAGTGTTTTATTATTTTTCAATATAACTACCCTCGACTTCAATGCACTTGCGCCACTTGTCCCTGAAGCTTTAAATTCCTGACAACCAGAAATCTCCTGACTGCTGTTAAATCCACTCTTGGACGGCGAGCTGGATATCTTCATCGTCCCAAAACCGGCTTCCACGCAGTGCAGCCTTGTGCTGGCCGAATAAAAAGTAGTCGCTAGCGGCCAGATCTGGACTATAGAAGGGATGATTGAGCTCCTCAAATCCGCACTCGCGTAGGGCAGCTTGTACAACTCTGGCCTTGTGGACAGGGGCATTGTCGTGGAGGAGTAGGACCCCGCGTGTCAACTCTCCGCGCCGCTTATGACGGACCCACTTCTTCAACTCCGTTGTTGCTCGGCGTAATATTGGCCTGTGATGGTCCTTCCACGAGGCGCATATTCCACCATCAACACTCCCTCAGAATCCCAAAAGATGGTGGCCATGATCTTCCCGGCTGAGGGTTGGGTCCGGAACTTGATGTGGGCGGAGGGCCCCTGTGCTTCCAGGCCATGATTTCGAGCTTGGTCTCGGGAGCCCAGTGATGGATCCACGTTTTATCAGATGTGACTATGCGTGACTCGAATCCTGCCAGGTCTTAGGGGGACAGGAGCAGCAGCTCCTCCGACCTTTGAAGACGGTATAGTCGATCATGGGTCGTGAGGTTTAGTGAGGTTTCTAGGGAGCCAACGGGCAGAGAACTTGGTCATGGCCAAATTGTCGTGGATGATGTTGATAACACTTCCATTTAATACCCCAAGTTCTCGCTCGATTTCTTCGACCTTCACCCGTCGATTTCCGAGGATCATCCTCTCCACATGGGACACATTGTCCTCATTGGACACGTCTGAAGGGCGTCCTGGCCGGGGCTTATCTTCAAGGGACTCACCACCATGGCATACCTTCCTATTCCAGCGAGCAATGGTTACATAAAGGAAAGGGCGGTGTCGGTGTATACTGCAACCATGCGTTCATGGATCTCTTTTGCATTCTTGTAAAAAATTTGATCACCTCACGGTTTTTAACCTTCTCCATGTTGAAAAATTCGTGACTGACGATCTGCGATCAGCTATTGCCTCTTAAATAGACGAAGGAGGAGCGTGCAGCTGCAGGTCTTGACTTGTCATAACTTGTCCTAACACCCCCACAAACAGCCATCCTACTTCCTCTGTTTTGCCCTCCTGATTCGCAAAACTTATTGGCCACCTGTCGTATGTGGAAGGAATTTGTGGTAGCATGGGGTGGTCCCTACGAGCGAACCTAATTGCTTTTTGCTTCGGGGTAGCGGCATCTTAAATATGGCGTCTACCCTATTCTGTTTTGTGGATTGACCGTTTTTCCCAATTTTGACTCCTAGCTCAGAGATGACCTAACCAGCGAAGTAGTATTTAGAAGTTCCCACAGAGGGAACGCGTTCACGGTGTCGCTTTGGGAGGTCGCTACGGGCATGTAAGTGTACTTCCTGTATAAGGGTAGTCACGTACACGTGGTCAGGATAGAAAGATGCCTGCTTTCATCCACCTACCCATCTTCTTGCTTCTCCCTCTCTTTTAATCTTTATTTGTCTATTTACTATTGAGTTTTCCTCTCGGGAATAGGGTTGATCTTCATCAGGGAGAGGAGATTGATCTTCGCGAAATTCTTTTTGATCTCTTCTTTCATTTAACTCTCTTTAAAACCGTCATTTTCTTGAAAGTATCTTGGTACTCCAGTTTCAATCAATGCATTTGACCTTGAGATTTCAGCTACCATCTTTGTCTTCCTAGAATTATTTTCTTCAAGGTTTTGCTCCAGAAGCGATTCTGCACTTTTATTTTGATCTTGTGAAGATTTCTCAGTCAGAACTTTTTCTTGGAAAGTTTCTTTGATTGCCCTTTGATCAGGAGGAACTTGTTGGGTTACATCTTGCTTATTAGGCGTATGCGTTACTCTTCTTATATTTATTCTTCTTCCTTCTTCTTCATTCTCCTTCTTTGCTACCTTCCAGAACGGGGGTGAGAGGGTCTGCACCACATCCGTCGCCGTATTGACGACTCGGAAACATATCCCTTCGTCTACATGTTTCTCGGAAGAAAACAAATATGTCGAGACCGTGTGTTTCTCATTCGCGGGCATCCGGGTGACTACTGATTGAGCTATCGGATTTGGGGAAAGTTGCGCGCTCTGGCCTATTAATACATAGCATAATCTAATAGGCACTGCTACTACGTCGGTCTATCCAGAAAAATACTTCGACTGTATGTGGCATCGGACGACAGGGAACTTGGTGGGTCTACACAGGAAGTCCTGGACAACCACGAACTTCTGGTGATTGGGGCTGATAGGCGTAAGCAATTTGTTTAATACAACGGTACAGGTACATTCCGTCTCACGTAACACGCTTGAGACTCGGCGACCATTTACAGACCCAGTCTCAAAATTTTAGTCCTTTTCTGTATACAAAATTCACCTGCTGTTAGGGAAATTCGATGGGGTCAAAGGATGTGAGGAATTCGAAGGTTGTTCTGGTTCTAACGTTCTGTCAGTTTATGTACCTGCTGAATCGAGGGCTACTTAAGCCTCTAGTTTTGGGGACAATTATAGCTAAGGTGGCCTTGGGTGCTACAACTTAAGCAGGTTGTGGGGTTTCTGGGGTTTACCGCGATCTTGACGAACTTAGGGGAGTTATTTGCCGGGGGTTTCTGGGGATAACCCCCTTCCTTTGGGGAAAAGTGTTTCTAATGATACCCACCTTTCTTCGGGGACGAGGGCTTGTTTTTATTACACTCTATCGGATATAACCTATGGTTTGAAGAATGCAAGTCGGCTTCTGACACACACTCATCGAAGGAATCTGCTCTCCTGTCCTTGACAAAGGTCCTTAATTCTTGAGGCAGCGTGCATAATAGCTGGTCATTCAGTATGAAGTCGATGAGTGAGTCGAAATCATTTCTCACTTGGGCTGACTCTAATCAAAATTGGAGGTGTCTCCTGAGAATAAAATTAAATTGTCGGTAGGTTTGTCCGGGATGAATCCTTGCCTGCCTAAATTTTATCCTATAGTCTTCAGGATTCAGGTTAATGGCTCCCAGTAGTTTTTTTTATGGTAAAATAGTCTATCGTCACATCAGACGGTAGAGACACGAATATGTCTCTTATTCGGGTACTGAGTAGAGGAAGTAGTTTGGCGATACCGTCTGTTTCAATATCCCAGTGATTCACTTCAAAAAAAAATTCGAAGTGCGAGAGGTACGCGTATAGTTCGTCTTCGTCCTTGTACGCTGGCAGCTTCATAGTTGGGACCTGCGATGTCCTTGTCCTGGACCCCACGGACTGCACTTCCACTTGGTCCTTGCTCAATGGTCTCTCAAGTTCTCGTATTTTTTTCCTCTCTTCTGCTTCCATATGTATCTTTCACTCTTCTGCCCGCCTTTGAGCTTCTTCTCTCCTTATTTCCCTTTCTGTCCTTTCTTTATCTTAGACGTATGCAAGGAATTCTTTGTCCTTTAGTCCCAGGGTTTGAACATGTTTGAAAAATAATTCAAACGAAGACATATTGGATATGTTCATCGAAACGTCACTGCTGTAACGAACGTTACGTATGCAACTTGGAGTCCCATAGCTTTTATTACTTTAACCCTACTTTCATCTAAACCTCTTGATTGGACTATTCCTATCCAAAAACAAAACAGCAGACTACACAACACTTTTCGTTAAGTTATAATTTCTTCCTTCGTAACTACACTTCACTGAATCTTTACGACTTGTTTGAAATCTCCTTATTTAAATTTTCCTCGAACGGATTGGCTCTTATTTGTTATGAGTAAGGGCTTTTTTTTCTCTAATCTTAAATTTGGATTCTTCTGACTTAGTTGCAATAACCTGACACCACTTAAATATGTCGTAGGTTAGCCGAGATTATATATATATATATATATATATATATATATATATATATATATATATATATATATATATATATATTTGTTTTAGTAATTTTTAATAAACCAAATAAACTTTGACTTGGGGCGTAGGTTCGTGCCTTGGTGATCGCTTAAGGATCGTTCTCTAAGAGTGCTAATCTTTATATTATTCTAGTAAATGGATGAAAGGGGTTTCTTTCTTGACTTTATCAATTATTGCCACCTTAACTCATAATTAAAACAGTGATTTTACTAAAAAAATACACTTTAATGAACATAAACCCTCTCACTAAATAACAAAAAAATACAGATCTAATAACCTTAAGAAAAAAAAGTGAATTACTGGGCGAGCTCTTGAGGCTGGATTCGAGTTAGAATTTTACAGAAAGAAAAATTTAAACTTAATATTTTTGTCCTTGGCCTAGACCTTCAATAAACTAATTATTCTGCACGGGGACATAAACAACAGGATTATTCTTTACTTACATAAGATAATGGAGATAAAATACCCGAGACCAATTAGAGTATCTTCGGAGATTTTGTTCTGGAGAGGCGTAACTCGAGTAGTTGGTTGTTTGCTCAATAGATGGCGTTCGTCGACCTGCCTATCGATTTGACGGGTGACGTCACGAGGGATCTGGGTTGGGTGGATGCTAAAGCGAAACCTTAGTCCTTCTACTTTTAGCCGGTAGGGGCGACCTTGACCTCGTTTTCTTCCGGACAAGATGAAATCAATGTCTTCTTTTCTTTCTATCTAGTTGGGGTTTGTCCAACTCAGATAGAGTAAGATTTTGAGTACTCAAACTTAGTAGATTGATGCTCAATAATCTTTGGGCTCGAACGGCGCCAAGCTTCCTTGGTATAATCTGGTTTTGTACAAGGACTGCAAGTTCTCCTTAACTTGCAGAAAGTTTTCTACCGATGATTTTTCTGTTTTATTCTCGAACTTGAAAAATCGTCTGTTAACCGGTGACTTTCTTGTCTCTTCGGTGGGGAAGAATAAAAAGCCACGTTTCCTCGGGTCAACCTGTTATACACCTACATTACTCCCGCAGAGTAATGGGAAGGTGGATGGGGGACTTGCGAGATGAGACCTTAGGTTGGTCTCCCGGGCTTGGCGTCTTGTAGCTCTGAGGGAGGGTAATACGAAATCGGCATTTTGCCCTTTTGAATTGATTGTTTATAAGTACACCCTTGAACGGCTTAGCTTTTGAGCTGAGATCAGAAATCTGTCTCGTAAAATTTACCATTTCGGCCGTTCTCCTATGTTACCCGAGAACATCGGAGGGGTAAAGCTAAACCCATTTGTCTTTTGTTATTATTTCCTTGGCCTCGATATATATATATATATATATATATATATATATATATATATATATATATTTATATATATATATATATATACTAAACTCTTATACCTCTACTGCCACTTTAAATGGGATTCTTTTGATATACGTAAAAAACAATCGTCAGAGCTTGTTTTTTCATCGAAATATGCTTATACATACGAAAAAGTATAAAAATAAATAGCCTTAACTTAAATTGAATTTATTTTTTGAGCTTCACCATTTGTAATAATTTATTTTTTTTAATTCCCAAGCATTTAATATTCATACTTATTTTTCTGAACACTGTTATTACTTTTTTAAAAGCTTCCAATTTGAAAAAAACAGGCTAAATTTTAATACATTTAGAAAATCTTTCTGAATCTGTCTCCTTTCCAACTTTTTTCTTTTATAAAACTGGAAAAAACACTGAATAATAGCCTTTAATTTAAAATTTTCTTCATGTTAATTTTTTTTATTGAAATTACGATAACAAAATTACATTTTAACTAAGGAAGTTTTTTTAAAACAGAACCTATTAATAAAATTCCACTCCTAAAATATAATGTTAGGAGTATGTAGCGGTAGGGCGGGTCATACCCTAGAATTTTATGAAACTGGTGATGAGGGGTTTCAAATGATGAATATTGGTGAAAAAAATATTCATTTGTCAGAAATGTTAAATTCTGATTGATCTAACCTACATCAATTTAAAGTTGAAATATTGTTAGTTCTGTGTTATTTACTATATTTTACTACTATTTTAGTTACACATAAAGTACCAAATCTTTCGTTTTCCTTCTTTACTACATTTATTTAATCTGAAAGTTATTTGTCTAAAAAAATGTAAAAATGTATTAGAGAGCCATGAGAAGTTGGAAACCTGCTAAAAATGGCCCTTAATTTAGTCTGGTCGAACTCCAAAATTGTAAGTAGCCAGTACTCATTACTCAGTGAAAAGCAATATTCCAGTAGTGTTGCCAGTTCTGGTAACTATTATAATTAGTAACTGTTTATAGAGCATTAACATTTTATTTGAATGATAGTAAGGGCTGTGAATCATTTTAGAATAACATATCATTATTTGGTAGAGATTATTTCTTAATCTAGGCGCCATCTCTTCATTTGCAGATATACCTGTGATTAGTGTGCCAATGGCAAAAATCAAGACAAGGTCCAAATTATGTTCTCATCCGACTAATTTTGTTGGGACTAGGCAAGAGCTGATGGTGTCTGAGTTACCAACAATAAGAGATATTTTGAGGTACGGCATCTACCTGAGGAAGCGAAGTGAAGATGATCAAAGAAATTGTGAAGTGGACCAGCTGATAAAAGAAATGTATCAGGGCTTGATTAATCAATGGACCAAAGCTAATGTTCTCTTCAAACCACCTGTTGTAAATCAAAATTTCCCAATAATATCAAAGCGTAAGGAGGTGTGAAATGAGGCAGTAAAAGAGAGGTTCATTGCAAAACTATATAATTTATTTGATATATTGACATGCAAATGTCAAATTTCCAGTTGTAAAGAAGTAGGTTGTAATGGCTGGGAGACTGAAGCCAACATTAAATGCTGTTGTAGTAAAGAGAAAAAATACCTACTAGGGAACTGGCCTTTATTAAAGGACAAAAGGAGAAGGTTAGAAGTAAAGGTACCTTTCAAATTGAAGGTCCTGATATTCCAGAACATAATAGGTAATTAAGAGCTTCAGAAAGGAAAGTAAAAGAAAGGATAGCAAAAAGAAAGAGAAAAAGTGAGGAGGAAACTGCTATTTTAGCAGAAAAAGCAGCAAAATATGAAATCGATCACTTTTTTGGCAAAAGGCGAAGATCTGGAGGCAGAAAGTTCTGATGGTGATAACAATTTGGGTTTAGAAGTAACTTTTGAAGCTGTCCAAGAGCGGGAATCTTCCACCAGTACTAAAAAGAATTATGATGAAATTTAAAATATTGCTCTTGCTAGTATAAGTTATGGTGTCGGATTGAGACCAACTGAAGCTATAGCAACACCAGCTTTAATAGATTCTGAATGCATTACTAAAGAAGATACAAGTAAAGTAATTGATAAGAATAAAGTTAAGATATCACAGGAAAAGCTCCTGACAGTTATTAAACATAAGTTTGACAAAAATTTAAGGAAGGATGGGGGAATTTCTTGTGTTCTCTTTGATGGACAAATTGATGTGACAAATTTTATGATGGAGGAAGAAGGAAGTAAAAAATTGTTGGCAGCCAAAAAAAAAGAGCAGCATTACACTGTCATCAGTGAGCAATTACCTTTTCCAATTTGTCCCAGAAAAGGCTACAAAGAAGAATTTACCTCTTCCACTTTGTCCCAGGAAAGGCTACAAAAGAAGAATCACATGCAGAGAAGATCGTTAAGGTTAGAGTTAGATGACTGATGAAAAGGAGTTTAGATAAAATTTTAATGCCCATTGGAGAAGACTCTACGAATATAAACACAGGTGTAAATGTTGGAGTAATGCGAAATATGGAGCTCCATTTGGGCAGACAGCTTGTTTGGTTGGTCTTTAACATGCACACTGGGGAACTACCTATCCATCATTTAAATAACAACCTAGATGGCCCAACACTATCTGACAACAGATATTCCGGACCAATAGGAAAGCTCCTTGACTCTGTTACAGACATGGATATCAACCAAAATTTCACTCAAGGATCTTTAAGTCTTCCTCTTCCCTGGATACCTCAGGAATTAGTGCAAAATATTTACACTGATCAACACTATGGTTAAAGAATTGTATTGGCAATCAGAGATAGAGTGCTTCCTACAGGGCTTGTTTAATTAGAAATAGGACAAGTAAACCACAGTCGCTGGCTGACCACAGCTAACAGACTTCTTGCCCTGTGGGTCTCAAAGCATGTTTTTAAAGGAAAAGCATTTAAGAATCTACGACTTATTGTTTAGTTCATCATTGGTGTATATTATTCATGCTGGTTTAACGGTATGATCAAGCACTCTTAGCCTGAAGGACGTAGGCACATTATTTATCAACTTCACTGCCTGAAGTCTCAGAAGAAGGAGGTGTTGGATATTGTTTTTGTTAACTGTTAAGAGATCAGCTTTGTATGCATCTTCCAAACCCTCCTATGCTCTGAAGATCAGGCGGAGGAAACTAAAGGGGTGAAAAGAATCCAGGCCATCAGGGGAGAAGAGAACCAGATACTCAAATAAAAGATTCCTTTGTAAGGCTTATAAGGAAACTAGACATCAATTGTGATGATACCAGGATTGGAAATCTGATCAATTGGTCAGAGGATGTGTCTGAGTCACCTCTCACTTGCTATTTAAGTACTTGTGAATTGAAAATCTTCATTGACCCTCCTGAAAGTACCTGAGTGGCCTTGTCACACACAAAGCATTGAGAGGGCTGTAAGAATGGTGACTGAGGCTTCTGCCAAGTATTTCCACATAAGGAGATGGATGGAGGAATCAGGGCGCCAGAGACAAGTAGACGTCTGATGTCCAGGAATCAGTCAAAGCAAGGTTTGTGTGCTCTGCTGAAGTTTAACTTTTAAATATGAACCAAAGCGACCCATGCAGCTTTATATGAAACTTTACATACACTTTTCTCACTCAATAAACATGTAAATATTAAGTTACTTAGTGTTTTTGTGTACTTCAATTAAATAAAATTGGTTATATAAGCTCGTGACGAAAGGTAAAAATGTACTTTTATTTCAATGGAAAGATCTTTTTCAAAAACTACACTAAAAATTTATCATTTAAGCACACCTCATTAAAGGAGTTAATTAAAATATATGGTTGGCATGAAGTATGACTCGCCCTAAAGTAGCGGATACCTTTTAATTTTTTTAACCAAAGACGGTTACGAAAGCCAGATAGGCCGTAGTCCACTGACCGAAGGTCCGCCTGTAAGGAGGAGTGGAAAAACTGCTCCATTTATGTCTTTATAATACCGGAATGATCACATAACATAAAATAATTTAACAGATGACAAAGGCCCCAAGGTCATATATATATATATATATATATATATATATATATATATATATATATATATATATATATGTATGTATATATATATGAAACCATTAAACCACATTGAAAGAGAAAACGGAATAATTTTTCCTTACAGTAATATTTTTATTACCTTTTTTCGAAAAAATCCGTGCAGGGAAGCGATTCGAACCAGGCACACTGAGGCAGCGAGCACCGCTTTGATCACAGTTAAAAGTTTGCCATTAGTTCTCTGCGTAGCGTAGTGTACTAACAGCATACTTTTAACTGTTATCAAAGCGGTGCTCGCTGCCTCAGTGTGCCTGGTGCGAATCGCTTCCCTGCACGGATTTTTTCGAAAAAAGGTAATAAAAATATTACTGTAGGGAAAAATTATTCCGTTTTTTCTTTCAATGTGGTTTAATGGATTTATTTTCATCATTATCTCGTGCTAATTTGAGATATATATATATATATATATATATATATATATATATATATATATATATATATATATATATATATATATATATATATATATATATATATATATATATATATATATATATATATATATATATATATATATATATATATATATATATGTATTATAAATAGGCCATGTTGTATAAAATAATTTTTATATTTAACAGCAGAAGAAGTATTTTTAAGTTTCTTAATAACTTTTTTAATTTTCATTAATTACTCTCCCTTAAAAAAAAGGAAATCATAAAGATTATTCAATATCATTATTTATTATTTGCTCAAGGCGCCTTTCACTCACATTGGTCATCTTCTGGGGTTATACTGATGAATATAAAGAATTTATGCTATATATATTTACAAAAGTTATCATGAAAATTAAAAATGCTTCTTCTGCTGTAAAATATAACCATTACTATATATATGTATATATATATATATATATATATATATATATATATATATATATATATATGCATATAGTGTTTGATGAATATAAATATAATGAAATTCAGTTGTATAAATAGAAAATATGTGTAGACATTTTAGAAGTTTTAGGGAGCAACATTGAATGTTTTGTTTAATAGTAAAATAGAAATAAATTTAAGATTAAAATAAAAAATTTTAGTTTAAAAGAAAAATATTTTGAAGGCACATCTAGGAAATGATAATTTCATTAGTATTAATCATTTAATTCGATAAGAGTATTAAGATCTTATGTGTAGCCGTGTGTGTGCCATTAAGCCTCGGTTTCTCTTCTTGGATTAAGATAGCTTCCATGATGTGAATGACGGTGCGTTTAGTTTTCCGTTTGATTACAGTGTTCTCCACTAAAGTTTCCCTCGCAAGATGGGTTCAATATTGTATAAAGTAATGATTTTTAATGGCGCTGCTGTGCAAGTGCATGGTAATTCAACGAGATAAGGATGTGATTGTCATTCTTATGTATTTATTCGACGAATGAAGCTTACAGTCCTAATGAGGGCAGTTAAAATCATAAATTACATTGGAGGCTTTCATACCTTTTGTTTGTTTTTTATTGCTAATTAAGTGATTGCTAATTTTCTTGTTTTTCAGTATGTAATCAATTTTACTTTTGCTTCCGGATTTGTATAATTTGTACAACCTACTGCCTATATGTCGACGATATATATCTGCAAATTAACGATGAAACGAACTTCAAAATCTATATAAGAGAATGGAAGAACCTTCTTTATTTAAATTTACCTATGAACTAAACTGTAAAGACAAATTACATTTCTTTGATATTTTAAGTAATAACATGTGAAAATAAGTACAAAACCCAAGTATATACAAAAACTAAAAATTCTGGAAGATATCTTAATGGAGAAGGGGAATGTACATGGGCAAGGAAGTCTGTTCTTCGTAGGATAGATCATAGAAAGTAAATTCCTACTCATCTATCAGAGGAATAAAGATTAGAGGAAGAAACAACAAACCGAGATTGATGCTGGCCCCTAACCATTTAATGACACAACTAAAAGATTATATAATAAATCACTGTCCATCAATACTTCAACCTTTATTTTCCTGCCGCTATATTAATGGTTTCAGTGTATCATATGACCCCGGATCCACGGTCAGAATAAAATATCAGTTTTATAAAGAATAATTGAAAGCCAAATACAGTCAATCAAACAGATAGTGGATTTCAGGTAAAATATTTCTTCGCTACAGCATTGTTTTAATTTAGAAAGTTATCTGTGTCCAAAACCCGGGTAGTATAGTTGTTAGCGCGCTTGATCGACAATCGTTGGGTCGGCAATTCGAATCTCTGTCCAGATTCTTTTAAAAAAAGCTCACACTATTTACTAGGGAGGCTACCACCGTGTCTAGGTATCACGGTGGGACGGGTAGTTAGAGCTCGTAGCCAACCCAGGAATTCCACCTAGGAGCAGAATAACTCTGATTTCAAAATCCTGGAGACAGGCATAATTTGCCTCTTCTAGAAGATCCTCTGTGAGTATTTGTGAGAAAGCTCTGATACAATTTTAAACCTAATTTCTAAGTATTTAGAGTATTTTCAAAATGTGTCTCATTTTGCAATTGTTTTTTTAAAGATTCAATTTTTAGTTTTAATCATACCATATACCTAGAGAAGATGTTGCCATGGTACCCAACTTGTGCTTCCAGATGGAAACCTTTTTATGACACCTGTAAAACAAAATAATAGATCACTGTCCATCAGAATTTAAGCCTCTATTTCCCACCCATATATTAATGATGGTTTGAGTGTAGAGAGTGACATATCTCAGGTGAATAGGTTTCTAAATTATATTAATTCAATTTACCATAACAAATTTTCCATGGAGATAAAATGTAATTCAGCTTTTCCATTCTTAGATATAAATTTTTCTAAATTAACGGAAGACACTTTAACTTTGGTTTACCGTATGAAAGGTTTGAATGGATTAGCAATAAACTTTTTTGCCGTTTGTGAATTTTTTTTTAAACTTGGTGCAATAAATCCATCCTATATAGGAGAAGCTACGTTTCTTCCACTTTTGTAGAAATGCATAATGGATTTTTTTACTTTAAAAAAATACAATAAATGGATTTCTTTCCGCAGAGTAAAATAAATCTCTAAATTCATTTTCCGGTCACTATAACCTCAAGCTTGCGCTGATGTTCGGAAAGACACAATACACATTTACTACATAATATAAGCCTGTTAAATTACAATTTAAAAATGCAAGCCAAAAAACTAGTTACATTCTTTTATTTTCATACCAATTCTCGCCTTATATTTCTTCTTTCTCAATAACAGACCTCATCGTCGGTGGAGCAGCCATATTGTATATTAATTCACTTCTGGGCGGTGTTCATTCAGAGCTTCCAACGTCAGCCGAGTTCGCTCACTCATTGCTTGATTCTTTTCTCACATTTTTATCATTCTTTGTACTAGTCAACCATTGAAAACATAGGAACACTCGATTTATCGATTACATGTAATAGCTTCTTAGATAGACTTTACCCTAAGTGATTCTCAAAGAATTGATCGTTATGAGAATGAAACTTATCCCAGAATCATTGATTCTATTCCCATAAAGTGCAAGCACCATAATTCTATTAATGACTCCAGTGCTGCTCTTCTTCACCAACCAGCAAAACTGTTTTATTCAATCTTCATTTGATACTACTTCAATTAAATTTTGATCTAAAATAATTAAGGTAAGCTGGTATCTCATATAATTTCTATTATTTCTTTTCCACCTTATGTGTTTTTGCTTGTTAGAAAATTTTGCAATCCACTAAATCAAACCATCATGTCATATTACACGACATTCTGATCTCTATGTATTTTGTTGATTCCTGTCATTTTTTTATTTTATAATATATTCTTTACCTGAATATGAGGAAGCTGGCTCGAGACGTAGTGAAACAAAAGCATGATCACCATAATTCTTTTAGTTCTCACTTGGTTCCATAAGCTATAAATGTAGATATTTGCTTGTAATTTGTTGTAGGAAGATTAACGATAGAAGCAAGAAATGGAACATGTCACTTATAAGATGGTTTGAACATTTTCCAGGATCCTTATCAGCCAACTCCTTTAAAGGAGCACAATAATTTAATTATTAAAATATGAATTAAATATTTAAAAAGAAAAGAATTAATTTGAACAAAATTCGAAATGGGTAAATTACAGTTAAGACATGACATAAAAATGCAAATAAAAGATAAAATTCGAACGCAACAAGATTTATCAATGGTAAATAGTAAATCAATGTGATTTAAATAATATTTAAGGTAAAAAAATATAGAATTCCTGCAAACTTAAGAAAATGTAATACACTATAAAAGATAATTCAATGTGTAAGATGTAAAAATAATTATAGCTAGTTTAAAACTTACTATCTTAATAGAAGAAAGAGAAGGTAATGATTAAAAAACTAACTTTTCGAACAAACGTTCAAAATAATATAAATAATAGTCAACCAACAAACTGATCCATTTAACTATCGGATCATTACTGCTTTACAAAATTCAAGCAAAGATAATTAATAATTTTTAAAATATTAGTAAAAATTTAGATTAACTGATATAAAATGGAGTTCAAGATTCATTGACTTTAATTTTGGACATCATATTTGCCTGTATAAAAATTTCATTATACTGAGGCAAAAGATTTATCTGTAAAACCTATAATTTTACTAGTTGAGGCTAAAGTGGAAGAGTACAAGAGTTCAAGTACTTACCAAACGAAGAAAATTACCACTAAGCAATAATTGTGCCTGCTTAATGAGAAACACCTGCAAGTTTACTGATCCATAGTTTGAGTTGCAATATAGTTTGACTTACGTATTGAATTTGTTATCCCACAAACATAAAGTGATGGACAACTGAGGGAGCGTTTCTAAGACCCAGTTGATTGATTGGAATAAATTAAAATTTTCTATGTGGATAACATTAGAAACCATCGTCTTTAAAACATATATATATATATATATATATATATATACATATATATTATATATTTATTTATACGAGTATTCACAAGTCATATATACGACTATGTATAAGGATCCGTCGCAATAACTTTTCGAGCCTCTGTTATAAATGACGTGTGTTTTCGAGGAAACTTTCATTTACAAGCTTTCGAATAATTCACTTTTTTCATATGAGAATAGTTTAGAAAATGCTGACATGCAATATCCCAGATTCCAATTTCGGTAGTAGACGTGAGAGTGAGCGCAAACAAAGTTTAGGGTAAGTATTATCTTTTTGAAAGTTGTATTTCCATAAATTTGGGTAAGATTTAGATGAAGAAAGTCAGGTTTGTTTGCAAGTGATTACTAATATGTTGAAAGTTGAGTATATTGACAATGCGTATAGCAAGTAATTTAACCTTTTTCACTATTTTAACTTTTTTTACCAATAACTTATATGTTGTATGGCATTATTTATGTGTTAATAACATATAGATTGTCTCTTCTATGTTTAAACATAGGTTCGGATATTGCCATTAACCTCAGGGTAAATCAGGAGAGACATCTCTTCTCTTCTTCTTTGATATTGATTCATTATATCCTGAAATTATAAGTGATGTGTCATCTGTCAACAAAGGTCATTAGTATAACATTTGAAATAGAATGGCCTAAAGGATACTACGTTTTGGTATGCTATATTCAACACGAACCTGGCTGCAAATATTTATTTAATTCTGCAGATTGCTCTTTGTTGGTATGACATGTTCTATTACAAGTGGTTGCTCGTCGCCTATAATGACTATTTAGTTCTTTATAGGTTCTCCCAGAAACCGCAAATATTTATTTAGATAAATGTTATGTAAAACACAGGGTAGCGCGTGAGTAGAGCTCTCTCAAATATTATCAGAACTAAGTAGATTCTATTTTTTTAATTTAGAAGACTAAGGTTTGTATCAACATCAGGGCTTGATAAAGTCTTAATTTCCGTTAAATATTAAGGAACCATCGCTTATTATTTAATGTTATCAGCATTATTTCTAATATTTAAATCTTTATTGACATTTGAAGCGAGTGAATTTCACTGTGGATTAAATTTATTTGTACCATCATAAAAAAGCATTAAATGTCAAATTTCTTAGATTGTCTATGTCAAGTGCGAACTACAATAATGGTTATATTAATAGTTACCTAAGCTTACCTAATGTATTACACAATATAAGCCAGAATAAAGAAGGAAGGTCCCCCACTTTTAAAATATTTTTTCTTAAAGGTTAAAACATTACAAAATAAAAAGATTTTTGTTATTTATTATTCGGAACAAATAGTGAAAAGTGGTAGGGATGATTACAAAAAATCTAGACTTGATAGAGAATTTGGTTTTCAATTTCGGATTCAGCGTCCTATAACTAATTAGAAACACTCATTCATATGTCTGTATCAAACAAAAAATAAAAATTTGTTGTCTAGTGTATAATAATTTATACTTCCTCGCAAATGGAAGGCTTCGTTTTATCAACCACTAGTTGATTATCGACCATGAATTTATTTATTGTGTCAAAACATAGCGAATTTTGGGTCCATTGTTACAACTAGTCATTGCTATTTTCATCCATGCGCTTTGTTATGCATTTTCTATGTAACAAACTGCGTAGTCAGGGAATATCTATTTGCCATAGTCTTTAAAATTCCATTCTTTATATATGATACAAAGTGAATCTTAGCAGTAAGAGAGCTTTTGGTGAGATGAGACTTTTGCCTGCTTTACTATATTAGATACACTGAACGAAATGTCTCTGATTCACTGTTCTCGATAAAGTGATCGCACCTTTTTTTTTCAATAGTGAGCAAACTTGGCACTAAATGTAATCTTACTGGAAAAGCACCAGAGCACAATTTAGGATTAAGCGAAAGTATGCCCTATTTTTTTTTTCATTATCTCTGATGTGCTGGTTTTTAATAAACACGCCGAAATTTAATTATTAAAATAATTCTTCTATCACAATTTTTATTATATACGAATCAAAGAAATAAAAATATATCTGGCCACAAACCTTTGCCTATGACAGTAAAGAGATTATGAGGAATACCTACATATTTTAGCATGATATTGCTTTGTACCCTTTTCAAGGATTGTTCTTTAATATTTTCTAGTTGGCTTATTAATATCATCAACCTTGTTTTCTCCTTCAAAAATATCTATTCATGCCTTCCCTTGTCACTCTCTATGTCTCGGGGAAACCAGGAAAATTTAATTTTCCTTGTAGGTATAACATCTAAACTCAGCATAACTCTTTTCCAATTAACCAGATTGACTATATTTTTGTAATCCCATACCTCCTTTCTAAACTAAGTTTTAATTCAGTGGTAGTAAAGACTTTTTTCATCATGCTATGATATTCAGGACGATTCCATTCAGCCGTATATTAGTCCAAGAATGATATGTATAGAGTAAATGTCAACTTACTTTTATTTAATTGTGTGGATAAGTACACAAAAATTCCTTTATTCAGTAAAAGAAAGTCAACTTTTGCGGATAAATCTTTCTCTCCAAACGAGTGTTTTCTGTGAGCTCACTCTCAACCTCAAAGTTCTCGTCACGTAGAAATAGTGAGCATAGGTAGACGTAGTGGAATTTTCCATCTGTCGATGGGTAGTACATTAAACAAACGTTACAGAGACCACCTAGGTAGATTGCCTTTCGGCCTCTAAAACACTGTCTATTATATTTCTCAATAAGTTATGAACTAGTTCATGCCGACCAGGATCTGTGTTCATCATTTCATTGAACTGACGTTCACAGTTTTGGATTATCTTGTACTTGCTACCTAAAATCAGGCCACATTCGCTCGCTTACCATTAACTGTTAGACAACCGTTTTCCGCATATTTCAATATCTTCTTTGTGTCAGCAATCTACCTTCTGAGACCCATGCTAATAACACTCCTGGTAAATTTTAAATCTCCTGCCTCTTATGACGAGAATCAATCAGCTTAAAATATTCTGCCTCAGAGTGAGACAGGACATTTACCTCCCTTGTCGCATAGAAAAACTTAACTCACATCTTATAAGTTTCGTACATTAACCATTACATTGCTTTATAGAAATTTTTTATGGTTTATTCCTATCAATCCTGACGATGGGCTTTGACATGTGGCATAAATACATCTTTGAGAACTTTATAGCAAATGACGGGATCGTAAATGAAGGGGTTGATGGCACAGATCTCGTTGAAAGATTTTCTCAGATTATCGGAGTAAAGCTCGAGAATGAAGACAACGTGAACACAATATTTCAAACATTCGTTCATTTATTAGACTTACAATTATAAAAACCGTCATAGTTTCCCTTTGGCGGCGTTTGAAAGCAAAGATCTGTTATTATACAAGTTGGATTTATTGCAATCCCCCTACTAGAGATGACTTCTTGTAAGAATAGGAACACAGTTGAAACAGAGTAGTTTAGGATTTTTACTCAGATATAATTTCTGTCCTGCTTTTCCATGGATATTTGACAAACTCACTTCCTTTCGAGGTCAATTATGCCAAATAACTCAAGTGCTCTTCTCGCTGCAGGGTTGAACAAAGCGGAAGATGCTTCTCAGCCATCGAGTGCGATCCTCGTTGTTGTTTGCAAGGCTGATAATCTGCACGCTTGATAAATCGTGTTTTGGGGTTATGTGCTTTTATGGAAATATGAAAACCCACAAGTTCCACCCCCCCTTAATACTAATTCTAGGCAGATATCAACTTATAAATATTTTTCGTGATACGGCGTCGTTACATTTGCGCTTTAAATTTAAGAAATTAAAAAAAATCACTCTTTGCCTTTACATTTTCAAAATAATAAACTTTTCTAGGTATTTAAGATTTAGCAATCACCAGAATGGACGAAAGTTAGCGGTTATTTTTCTTCTAAATATGAAGAACGTCGTTGGCACATATTTAAATGCAATTTGATTTCGATTTGACTTTGGATATATGTAGGCGCATTATAGTCTCTGCAAATTGTGTATTTTCGACTCTCTAAAAGTATTATAGCTCTTTAGGCGGATTTTAAAATTTGTGCGAAAAATATAATTGGTCTTACTGCCCCCTCTATTTAAGTTTTAGGAATACAACTGTTATCTAAGACATCTCTCGTATGGGAGACTTTTCTGCATGAAAATTTTCAAGGGTCTCAACAATGTTCACCACTCACGCATTATTAATGGGAATGGGAATATTCTGTTATTGAATTGGAAGGGGAATTTAAGAGCTTCTCAAATTTATCCTATAGCAACGCCATCTCACGCCTCTAAACATACAGTTTACCAGATCTTAATATATTAAATTGTGCTAACTCAAGACTATCCATTTCAAGCAGTCGTTTTAGTTATCTTTGCAAAATCCTATAAATAAGATAATTGTGGTATGGTTTGGCGAACCTGGTGTTTCTGGTTTTAGAGATGCCCCAAAACATTACCCGACAAATGTCGTCAAAGATCGTATCGTTAAATGAATGAGCGTGATATCATTATTCGAAGCCCTTCTTAATTTTCCTTGGCTGTCTCCTTCTTCTGCTTCAATAGTTGCTGTAGAAGCTGACACATAGAGATGTTAGTTCATTTAAGTTATGTTAGTTTCAGGACTTTCTAAGCTTCAGTAGGGCTGGCTAGATAGCAGAGAAGCTGATAAATAACAGTTATATACAGTTACTTTCTTTATTGTATTTTTACATGTTACAGTAATATTTATCCTTTTTTTGTTTCACCATATTGACTAAGGTATGAATAACCACTTGTAGGAGTATATTATTTAATATTGGTGTTATTATTTATTTTACATTAATTACCCTTTCTGTACATTATATTAATCCTTATTTTAGAGATTTGTTAACTTAACTTTGGCCAAATCTGTTCTTGGTTTGAATTCGTTTCCATCAAAATCGGATTCTACCTTGTTTTTCCGGTATTTTGCATCCTAACTAGAAAATAGAAGAATAAATTTAGAAAAAATAAGCTATAGTATTAAAAGAAAAATATCCTAACTTAAACTTGTGCGCATGCTGAGTATACATATATCAATTATTACTGTTATTTTTACTCTCGAAAAAATAAAACAAACTAAAATATACACCCTATTTAAATAAAATCTTAATTACCCGTATGCGCTTTCCTCATAGTAGATTTAGTTTAGCATCGTCTGTGAAAGAACTACTACAATCAGAAAAAAATCAGAGAAGACAAGTTGTGCTGCTTGGTCTTCTCGTTTGGAGTTCCAATTCTCGGTTTACTGACAATTTCTTGGACCATATTACTCTGTTCATCTGTCTTCCTAACTTTTGGGGCTGCAACCACATAGACTATTGTGTATAAAGCGTGGTTTAAAGAGAAGCCACCAAGTTCTATGAAGGAACAAGGTAAAGCTTAAATCGCAGATCACCACATTTTTACATAGTTAAACAGAAAGAGCGTCGAAAATGCTGGTAACATGTTGCGAGGCCCTCTGGAGGTCGTGGTTGAGGCCTAGAGCGATTTGATTTAAAACCATGAATAGTACAGCAATCCTTCAAGTCTTGAACATGTAACTTAAGTAAATATATCTGTATAAATGAACTTTAACTCCTTTTTTATGTTGAAGTTAGATGACAACTTAATCAGTGCAACCAGTATTATCGAGGATATAAATACACAACAATGCGACCCCCTGCTGGAGTGGTTGAGGGTTTAGTTTACTGGCTTTTCTCCTCTCCATCTTTTCGGCCAAACGGCGATGGCGATTTCCTTCAATGGTTTGTTCTCCCCTTCTGGCCGCTGTTCTCCACTGATTGCGTTCGTTTGCTCGATCATCTTAGGTCTTATAATTTATTTGCATTTCCTTTAATAGTATCCTTGTAGCATTTCGTCTGTCCTCCTGCTCTTGGCTGCCCTACGCCTGGCTGTGAGTATAATAGTTGCTTCGGGAGTCTATTGTCAGGCACTCTGTGCAGGTAGCCGACTTATCTCATTTGAGCTTTGATGATCATTGTTTCGATGCTTCTTGTCTTAGCTTAAAATCGAACACTTCAATTAATGCTATAATTCCGACAAGTGATGGCCACGATGGAACACAGCATTCGCTTGTGGAAACTTTCCAGATCTTTTAAATGACACCTGTAGATGGTCCAAGTTTCATAGGCATACAACAATATTGGTATTATGACTGCATGGTAGACTTTTATTTTTATTTTTCTGTGCAGCTCTCTTGTGTCGAAAACCATTTTTTTTAAGTTTATCAAACGAGTTTGAGCGCAGCGGATACGACAGGTGCTGCTTTGTTGATCATAGATGTTTTGAGGAGCATGCTACCAAGATATTGAAACTCATCCACGATTTCAAGAGGTTCATCTTTGATTTTGATGACCGAGTCATGTGGGTTGATCCGGAGGCAGGTTGGAAGCGGACCTTTGTCTTCCTTGTGTTAATCTCCATTTAGAAATGTGCGGATGCTTAGCTATACGTATCTAAGAGTTGATAATGGTCTTCCATTTTGAGTGCTACTATAGCACAGTCATATGCATACTCCAGGTCGGTGACGTTACTGGTGGTACAGTTGGTTCTCGATTGTAACCGCAGGAGATTGAATAGTTTTCCGTCCGTTTGATAATATATTGAAACTTCTTCTGGCATCTCTTTGATGGCAGGATGAAATAATTCAGGCAAGAAAAGGAAATAAATGGTAGGTGTGAGGACACAGCCCTGCTTTACTCAATTTCTTAGGATAAAAGGTTCTGACATGCTTCAACAATGTTAGACCTTGCCTTTTGTGCCGTTGTGTAGCTCCTTTATGATTGAGACGAATTTTAGAGAAAATCCAAACCGCAGGAGTACTTTCTATAGTGCCTCTCTGTTGACATAGTCAAACGTTTTTGCCAGATTAATGAATGCCAGGAAAAGGGCCTGATGTTGTTCGCGGCACTTCTCATGCAGCTGACAGTCTACAAATATCTTAAACTGTGCCTGTCGTAGTATGACATTACATTATATCAATATCATATTATATCTATGGGGGAGGGACCAATAACTTAAAGGCGAACCGACAAGGGGACGGAACGCCACGAGTTTCGACGGGCAGAACAGCAAGAAAGAGTGCAACGAGGTCAGGTAAAATTTAGGCAATGGCAAAGCTCAAGGTTATTTAAAGAGGCATGTACTAAAAATATAATTTTGTTTACATAAAATAAGAGAATAAATGAAAAAAAATAAATTGGTGAATGAGGGGGGAAATTGCAGAGTTATGCGTCAGACTCAGAAGTTAAAAATTAATGTATTACAGAAGGAGACTATTCAAATGGGGAGGATTAACTCAAATGGGTTTCTGAAGTGGGAGACGGGTTGGCTTACGGAGAATTCAGGGTGAGACGTCAGGGTAAGGCTTCACGGATATCTTCTGCAGGAAATAAACGTGAGGCGAGCGCGCTTGGAGCTTTTGAGCGGGAAGTTAACGTGATTACGGTTCTCCAAAAGAGGGGTGAGCGGTAACGTCCGGTCCAGGGGAGAGTATTTCGGCAACCCGAAAACGAGGTGTGAACGAGGAGGGCTTCGACAGGAGTTGATGAGTGAAGTCCGAAAAATCGCTCGGTAGCGATAGTTAAATGGAATTACCTCACTGGCTGGGGCTAATTCCAACGCACAAATTGTTCAGCCGTCACTTTGCTTTGTTGTTAGCACCTGACTTGGGACTAGGGGAATCTTCTTGGGTCTGGGTGAGACTCCTTAACTCTGTGTCTGCCATATGGAAGACTAGCCCTATATATATCCGAGGGCCCCCACCGCAGGGTGGGGGAAACAGCGCTACTCTCGAATGGCCTCGAATCTTCACGCCGAGGCGATTCTAACCCGCGTAAAGGTGGTCCGTGGTGGACGCGGTTCAAGGCTACCGCTTGTGGATGGGGGAGGGGAGGCTTACCAATTTAAGCCTAACCAAATTATAGAATCTTCTCCAGCGCATGGAAGTCACTTCCGTGCTGGAAAAGAAATTCCACGTGGAATTCCCCCATAGTGCCTGATTCTGCCAAAATCCACACTCGGACTCCGGCAGTATGTGTTCAACCTGGTACTCATATCTGTTATTGGTGATATTAGCTGGAAATTTTCTGGCAACAGCTAAGAGAGAGATCCCTCTGTGATTTGTAAATACAAATCTCTTTGTATTTCTCTGAAAAATAACAATGACCATGGAGTTCTTTAAATCATTGCTGATGCTGTCCTTTCCAACATTTGCTTGATCAATTTGTACAGGTGATGCTTCAGGTGTTCGCCCACCTTCTGATAGATCTAAGCTAAAATGTCATTTGCTCTAGCGTATTTAAAAGTTTTGAGCTGGTTAACAACTTTCTAGAATTCCAGGAATGATAGAGATTAATCCAACGCCTTCTACTTTAGGTGCTGTGGTGGTTCATTAATTGCAGCTTGATTTACAGTTGGGTTGCTTTCATCAAGTTTTCGAAGTGTTCTTCCGACCTCGAGTTAATCCTGTTTTAATCTTTGATAATGTTGTTTCCGTCAGCAGGTTTCAGATGGCATGAACCATAATATGTTTGTCCATAAACTTGTTTAGAGGGCTGCAAGAAACTGCGTGTGTCGTTCTTGTCTGCATAGCCCTGTAGTTCCTTCGCTTTTTAAGTCCACCATTTCTTCTTGAGCTCTCTTGCAATATGATGTAGTTCTGACTTAATTTGACAGATTTTTTTATTTTTTTCTAAATTCTATGGATGGTTATGCAATTCAAGTAAGGCCATTCGTTTCGCATTTAACAACTTTGTGATCTGTGTATCGTTCTAGTCAAACCAATCCTGGTGGTTTTTTTTAAAACTCCGAGGACCTCTTCGGATTCACGCGGCACAATTGCTTTATGAAATTCCCATTTATCCTTAATATGCTGTTTTATATCCTACTTTTGTATGTTTTCTTGTAGGGCAGCTCTGAATTCAGCTAACACCATTGGAACCTGAAGCCGTTTGGTACATAGTTTCAAACGTACAGATCTGTTCTTGTTCATTTTGGGAGAGATTTGGAAAATTATTGTCATACTAACCATGCGGTGATCAGTCCAGTATAATATAAAATGATATGCGGTCATTAGTCCTGCCAAATAAAAAAGAACAAAGGCAAAAGGAAGAAGGAACAGGCTCTTGCATGTGCTTGAGGCCCGCCTACCTCACTCAGTTGTAAAATCACGCGAACAAAAAAAAGTGAGTCAAAAAGAATAGAGGAGGACAGCTTCTTCCAAAAGTAAATAGTTCACAAGTTTGTGTCCACCAAGTCGAGTACAAGGAACAAGCGGCAGCAGCCTACTCTTCCTGGTACTGGGTCAAATAAGCTGCGCCAAGATCATCCGGACTGGTATTAACTATAGTGATATACATTAGTTTCTATTAAGTTCCCAGCATTAAATATATTATTTTTATTTTGAGCATTTTTATTTTCTCTAGTATTTAAGGATCATAAAACAAGAATTTATTGCATTTAATCCTGAGTTGTTGAACAATTTAATCCATTAACGAAACATTCTCTTTCCAGTGGCATTATATGGTATTTACGAATATGTGAATGCCATCTGATAACCTCTCACACAAAATAGCCTGAGGGAAAACGCTTAACCAATGAGTTTAATGCTTAGTCTCAGTTATACTTCACGCTTTCTTTACCATCATACTGGTCATCGATGAATGATTATAAGTGGGAGCTTAAGATATTTAGTGTGCAAATAAGGATCAAAATATAGGCATATTTTAAAGAGAGGTATTTAAGTGGAAACCTTAAGTGATTTAAATAAAGTGTGTAATCCCAGACGCGTGAATAGTTGAATAGAAAAATTTAGCGATTATATGAAACTCAACTCACAATATTAATGAAAGGAATTTCTAAACCATATGTTGGAATGAGCTCCTGCATTTATCGCTCTACAAATTTCATTGTTTCGAAGAGAAAATAAATTTTATTTCTTAGGCACAGCAGTGGCAAGAGGAAGATTAAATTGTCTCTTTCTTTTTTTTATTCCGGTAAATCTTCTCTTAATCTTTCAAAATTGCATCGCAAAAATAGAACAAATAATGGGAAAATTCGATCAAACGACGTAAGCTCCGTAAAAACTTTATGAAGGGAACCCCCAAAAGTTATTATTTTGAAGCGAAACATTACTTAACTCTTTGATTTACTGTAAAAAAAGCATTATTTGCCCTGCTTGAAATACCGCAATAACGTATAAAAAATCACTAAATTTAATTTATTTTATTGGTTATGGTCATATATAGTAAAGTTATAACCAAATATACCCCAACTACTCAAACTCTCATTAAATTATATTATATTATATTTTCTCTTTGTGAACAAATTTCAGCGTATCGTGTGACATGACTAATTGTGGAAACTTTATAATCAATGATAAGGTAATACCTTCAAAGGCAGAGTAATTCAATAATAATTTTTGTTGGAATTTGAATCAAGCAGAACTTGTACCTGTTTAGGCTGACATGAATTACTGGACATTCACTCCTACAACATAGTTAGACTTTCATTTGTTTGAAGAAATTGATTTTACCTCCCAACAAAATTATTATGGTGGAATATCTTTATGAAAATAAGAATGTCTCATGAGAGAGCTAATCATAAAGAAAATTGGAATTTGTTTTATCAGTGTATTTAAATTTTATTCCTAAGGACACAGGTGTTTATTTTATATTATAAAATATTTAGTACCTTATTTTTATTAAATACTTAATAATTAATTTTTTGTAACAATTTTACTTTCTATACTATTTTTTTCAATGCAAATGAACTTGCTATCATCATGAAATATCCATCTGGTTAAATTTAAAAATACGTTTTCCACGATTTTCAATATACTCGTATGTTAATTTCTCCTTTTTCATGTAACTTGTTTTTTGAAATTCAAATATAGTTATAATAAACTCCTCTAAGTGATATCAGAATTTCAATATAGAATAAGAATTTACAGTTCAATGTCTCCTTAACTTAATTTGCATCCTTAACAAATATGTCCTTCAAATAATTCACAAAATTCTTAATACTGCTTTGACAAAGGTCGTGTAGCTTGGAAGAAATAGACATAGATTAGTAACTCTTATATTGTTTTAAGGAATCATGAATTAAAATGTATTTATAACATCCTAATTTTTCACGAAGTGGTGCTCAATTTTTATTAGCTGAGATCTTGGTTGTATGAGGTATGTATTTTCCTAACCTGAAATAAAAACTCTTTACTTCTTTAAAGTGGGCTGTAGAAAGTTGACTTTAGTACAATTATCTAATTTATTAATTCCTAAAACAATTAAGATTGTTTTAGCTGTGCGTTTTCATTTTTTAGATCAATAAACAATACGTTGCCTATCTTCTGTGCTCCGTAGGTACCTTAATCTTGATGATCCTTATGTTACTAACTAGTGCAAATTAAATCTTACTGATATAACATAACCTAATATTCGAACAATATGAAACCATATCATCATACATTTTTAGCATCATATTTAAGTATTTAAGTTAGAAAATATCATAAGTGTTAGATTAATAAGTTGAATTTAATAAAAGAGTGGTGTAATTGCTCAAACACAACATCATGGCCAGTTCCTAGTAACCCGTTATAAAAAGTTCACGTATTTTATCTTTTATAGTTTGTGAAAGCTCATAAAACTGAGTTATAATGCGTCATTCTATCCTTAATTACAGTAATTTGGCTGCAGATACATCAGCCAATTTGTCCCTGCAGGAAATCTGCTACGACAGTATAGACAGACAATCACGACTTTTAACTAAGAACTTTTGAAAATTAAACCCGTTAATTAGAAATAATAGGTTTATTTAAATAATTTCATCTTGCAATTTAAGTATCAGTCTGTTTACGTATTTAAGATAATTTACAACAAAGTAGCGGTGTCAGATAGGCTCGATTAACTGTGGGCGGTTTAATTCTTTCGTAATTTTCAGTCAATTCGTCTTTGTTTATCTCATTTTGTAAACCTACCCTAATTGCTATGTTATTACGTAGATTGTTATTTATCATTATTGCAGTATATTTCCTCAATGTATATTAAAACTTTATTGGCAAAAGTTTTATATGATTGCCATCTTTTCTTACTCAGCTTTCAGGGGTATAAATCTTGCCGTTTTCTTACGTTAGACTTACTAACATGCGGCGAGGTACTCGCTTATATTGGGTATACTGTGGAGAGTAAGGGGCAGCCAAAGTCAGAACTCTAAGTTGTTGTATATATAAATTATTAGAACGAACATTTGTAATATCTAAAGAGAGAAAAAAATGAGAAGAGAAAGTAATTATAAACATAGAGGTGATTAAAAATAACATTGCTAGCATCGGCTCAAAGATTCTCGCTACGTTTAAAAATGTCGTATTCACTCACGGTTATCTGAAACTCGATCTCTGATTGGTGGATGGGAATCCTGAAATTTTAGCATGACAATCAGCAATGAGTCCTGTGGCACACACGATGACTCATTTTATTTCATAGTATCTATATTATAGTTCGTTTTTTATTGGGTATTTTCTTGTTTTGTTTTTTTAGTTTTCAGCACTTCGCTTCTTTTATTTACGCTTTTCTTGTTTTACTTCAGTTTTAGTTTTCAGCATCTTTTCCCATTTATTTCCGCTTTTCTTTTCTTTGTTCTTTACTTCTTTTTTTTTTAGTTTGGGGACTTCGCCTTTTACATATTCAGGGTGACCCCCCAAAATGGGCCCCAACTTTCGATAGGCCTCATTTCTTAATTTTCTGCAAGGATTGAATGAGACTTTGGTGATAACTAGTTTATTGTGTTTAAAAACACCATATAAAAACATGCGAGTCTTTGGACTTTTCTTCTTTATTCAGAGCACGTGTTCTAGATGACCTCCATTTAGCTTTGTGCATTTCTTGAGGCGCAGCACAAAGTTGTCTATGACGACAACTTGCTCTGATCTCCTCCCTGATGGCTTCCTTGAGTCCCGGTGTGGTAGAGTGAATGTGAGAGTGTGTGAAGGGCCATTCTTCTCCCACCCCTTTTCCAATACTCTCTCCCTCCCTCTGTAAGAATGTGTGTGTGAATAGTGAGATATTATATATATATATATATATATATATATATATATATATATATATATATATATATATATATATAGAAATTCCGGATTTCATGTTTTATTAAAATGTTTTTTCTCTTCGTCAGCTAATTACTTGTCAATTATTTTTTCACAAGGCCACTCTATTAACTTCCAAGAAAAAGCCTGTAGAGTTTGAGGTATGCCATACAAAGTTATTGTACATCCCATTTGAAAGGAGGAGCGCTCTATATAGCCTCAATACGCGACCGGATCGCAATATAATATTGTACGATCTCCGAGGCCGAGGCCTTTCAAAAAAAAGACCTAGGCAACTATTGTGAACACTCGAGTAGCAGCCGGCCTTTTCTATTTGTTTGGATCCAGTGTGCTTATTAGGCCTCTTTTGTATCTTCAATTTAGATGTGTGTATATAGTATTTTGTTTAGTGATAGGATTTTTCTTTTTGTATATATATCGAGCTCTCAAGTATAATTAACCCCCGTACCTTTTTTGTGTAAATAAAGGACTGTACATATGATGTGTTTCATTTCTCCCTCAATTTCTAAAGTCATACTTAGTGTAGGAAGTAGGTTGGAACGATTGGGGTTAGAGCATAGGTTCGTGGGCCGCTACACCATGATGGTCATGGGTCTTCCTGCGTACACTCTGTCTTTAATGAGGCTCCAGAGAAAGAAATCTGGGGGGGGGGGGTGGCTAAGTTCTTGTCTGTGAGGTGCCCACTCAAAATCAGTCTTTAGACCAATCACACGGCCGCGAAAGTTCTTTTTCAGCCAATCTCGGGACAGATTTAAGCTGTGAGAGGTTGATCCATCTTGCTGAAACCAGAACTTTCCCAAAAGCGATGGGAACAAGGTATAGAGCTCCCGCTTGAAGGTTCTTAGGACCTCAGCAAACCTCTTATTGGTGACTGTCACTGTCGCGCCAGATTCCTCGAAGAAGAATGGTCTGATGATTCCTCTGGCTGATATTGCAGTCCATACCGTGCAATTTGGGGAGTGTAGGGGCTTGGTGACTACTTTATTTGGTATCGAGGTCCCACAGAATCCATTTATCATCCTTTATATGCTCCTTGTCTGACGCTGTGAGAGTCTGTTTCGTCTGTATTATGTATGGGTAGGCCTTTAATTCCATTACTAGCACTCTCCGGCATGTCTCACGGGATATAACGAGGAACCGACTTCGCTTGCGCACAGAGCGTCCTGGACTCTGCCGAACTGACTCTCACGCTCTCGACCAGCTCAGCTGTATGCTTCCTAGGGTATACTGAATGGCTTAGAATGTTGTCACTGGCTGCATTGAGGTTCTCCAAAGTCTCATAGTTCTCGAAGCGCTCTACCTAGTCCTGAATTATATTCTTGGAGGGGGCTTTTTCACATTCGAACTGGTGCAAAAAAGTGTCCTGTACTTTCTCGAACGAGACTGTCTTGTAGTAATAGTTTTGTTCAGAGGCGTTGCTTCTGTCATGTCCTGCAAATTAACGGTGATTATTGAGTGAATTAAAGATATATCACCAAAAGTGTGTGAAGGCCCATTTTGAGGGGCTCACGCTGTAGATGCTTTCCTTGTTTTGTTGTTTACTTCGCATTATAATTCTTGGCACTTCGCATCTTTTATTTACGCTTTTTGTTTTGTTTTTCCTTCATTTATTATTTTTGAGCACTATGCTGCTTTTATTTACGCTTGTTTTTCTTGTTTTAGCGTTTTCGTTCGTTTTTAGTTTGGGGCAGAGAGGCGTCTTTTGTTTACTTATTAACTTTTGTAACATCTTGTCGATCTTAATCTGGGCATTTCCCCTCCTTTGTTTTTAGTTTCCATATCCGGTTTTATGGGCTATATTTCTTGTAATGATTTTAAATGAAAGTTGGTCGTATGCTTATTGTTGTAGTCTCTTCCGCTTAAGAATAACGATGTTTTCTCGACCCGGTGTTGCCTTTGTTTGGGTAATAGGTATACCACAAACCTACTTCACCCCGATGAAACCTACCACACATTTTATAACTTAATACATAATTTAAAAATTATAAGAATGTAACAACTGACATATGTAAATTCATTGCATCATTCGAAAGTAAATATATATATATATATATATATATATATATATATATATATATATATATATTGTCAAAAAATGCCTAAAACAAGCAAACACGATAATTCTCGAAGTAGCTCAAATAATTTCATCGGACTGTCTAACCTCTTACCACTCTCAGATCTGCCAACACAACGAGATAATTCAGCCTATATTTCTCATCTTAAAATGAGTGACGGTAAATTGGATGTATTTGTCTGAGAGAGAGAGGGCGGAATCTTGATAAAGATTGAGGATCGACGAGGTGAAAAAGTTTATTAGTTAATTTGTGACCTCCATTTAAATGAACTTGGCCTTCGTCATCAATTACAAAACGTCTACGGGCCTACCACATGCAATAACTCTTTCAAGACACCAATAGAGAAGTTTTTGTCGAAGTGTCAAGATTTACAATGGGATGAAGTATTCGGTCTGATCACAGATGGACCAAAATTCTGATGACAAATGAAGTGTTGTTGGATTTTCCTCTGATCAGAAGTACTTTATCCTCGTTCCCAAATTCATTCACAGCGTGTTAATTGATCCGCAACTAAAGACTTTGAAGCCATGACCCATTTCCCACTTCAAGTAGTTAACTTTAGCCTGTCACCTTAGCGACAAGCTTAAGCATCCTTTTAAAGATGAAGATAAAAAATACATGCACTCTCTCATCGTCTACATCGTCACTAACTACATTCAGGGTTGGTGTGCGATGAAAACTCGACCACATATTGGTGACGGGGCAATTACATTCTTTTTACGATAAAATGTATCCACCTTCTTCCTCAATTAACGTGAGAGATGGTGTTCTCCTGCATCCAATTATGGAATGCAAACTCAAAAAATCTGCTCGTCTTTGTCCTCTGCGACGATGATCCAAATCTCCACGCCTTCGCCTATCGCAAATTTATGGATTCGTTCCTTCTCTCCTTAACCTCAATGCGAACAACACTGCTGAACTCATCGATTGAGATTCAGTTACGATTTAATTTTAAGCAAATTTGAACTGCCATCATTTCCATCCACTCCCAATTGCTGAAGCTCCTGATTCGCAAATTAACAAGTGCTTGCGGTAAAATTGCTGGTCATGATGAAAGAGATTGGTATATTTGCGCGAGAATGGCTTCCATAGAATTCTTTTCTAAAGCTGACACGAAAATATATTTTGTGCAAATGATTAGTTAGTTATAATCCTTCTATCTCTCATACTGACGACGCAGATATTCATTTCTATTGTGTTTAGTTTTTCTTGCGTTTATTTGATTTGAAGTACCATTAAAAAAGACTTGTTCCTTGCTTGGAATTGAATTATATTATCAAAATCTAATTTAGAGATAAGATTAAGTTGAAAAAAGGTAAGCATACTTGTTTTTTAAACCCCTATCCAATGAGCGGATTTGAATACAGTAACGTGACCAACGATGACAAATTAGAATGCATGATATTGATTAAATTCATAAATATGATAATATAGTACTCAAAATAGCTCTATGGTTGAATTGGCTGGACATTGGTTATTTTTTTCATTTTGCAATATATTAATTTTTGTGTAACTTATTTGGTTTTACCACACCCTTTTATCTTAAAAAGAGTCCGATTTCATTTCTCTGTAGTGTATAGTATATAAATTAACCTGACCACCACGATAATTCCTCTCTTGTTGTCTAATTAGAACAATGAGTTTGTAGATATTACTCTTCTATTTCTGAGCAAGTTAAACCTAATGTTGATTCCGCAACAATGGCTAATCTTATACATAACCGCATTGGTGATAAATCAGCCTGTAAGAAACTATTTAGGAATCTGGCGTCTGACCAAATATCTGCTACGACTGACAGATTACAGATTCAAGTCAACTATGAAACAAGTGGATCTTTTTTTAGTTAAGCGCACACATGTAATTGTTGAAATCATTTCAAAGGAGGAGTTTATAATTGCAGAAAATATCTTGAGGTAGATTATTAGGTCCATATCTAGTTAGTTATTTAACAGGCTATGTCTTATTAAAATGAGAGCAGTTCAACTAATGCTTGTACTGGAATTGTTTGTAAAAGACAAGTTATTAAGTTGCAATAAATTGTTGTTTCTAAATTTGATGAAACTTGGATAGTTTTTCAAAAGTAGTCGACAATAAAAGTGATTTTTCCCTATCATACAAGCCTACCTAACTCTGAAGAGAGTGAGAGGAACATTCTCCAACTTTATGATAAAGTGCCTCGGATGATGTAAACTACTCTATAGCAATTACACTTTTAAGCATAATTATGATAACGAGATTATTGTGATGATTACTCAACTAGTATTGTTAGAGTTATTTCAGTTCATTCCATAGAGTGCTGTCCAAATTAAAAGATTTAAAGCTGAACTGAAAAGTATTATATCCTGTCTGAGTCTGAACTTTCATATTGTAATGCACTTGAAAACAAATCTGTTAAAATGATTACCGTCTTACATTTTTAACTTACCGGCCTGTCGCTATGAATAACGATAATAATAAAAGTGCTAAGAGTGTGGGAGCGACATTGTGCACTTAGGTCTATTTATAATTTTATTGAAGAATGAACTTAATTTACCATGTAGTTGTCCATCCATCTGTTAAATCAAATCAACTAATTTTACCACGATATACAATAATAATGGAAGTCTATTACCTTAAATGCTCCTTATAAGGTTCTGTAGAAAGGAATATCCGTATATTTCATCAACAATGGTTTATTTAAACTTAGTATAGATAAAGATGAACCTAGTGGTAGTATAATTTATCCCAACCGTTCCACACAATTAAAAAAATAAGGAGCCACAGAAACAGATGCCGTTTATGTTGTTACGTGAATCATATTAAATTACCTGGTATCAAATAACTGGGTAGAATTTCTAAAGGATTCCATTAGTTAGCTATAAGTAATGAGGTCAGGTCAGGTCAAGGTGTAGCAGGCCAAAAATCTAGCCTAACCCCAATCGATCCAACCCTCTTCCTACACTAATCCGGACGTGAGAAATCGAAGAAGAATTAAACGGATTGTATGTACAGTCCTTTACTAACAAAAATAATACAATAATATTTACAAAAATATGGGCAAATATGCACACAATGAGCCTATTTATATATAACTAAAACAATCCTATCTTGGAACCCTATCAATCAAAAATATATATATATATATTTTAATACTAAAGAGACAGCAAATACAAAAAGAAAGGATAACAAAAAGACAAAAGACAACAAAAAGAGGAGGTATCTTACGTGGTACCACGGTTTACGATTTGCCGGCCCCCCGGGGGAAAATCTTGCCGGCAGTCACTCTTGTGACAAAAATTGGGTGTGCGCGTCTTATAGGGCCTGGCGCCTACAAGCTCAATTTTTGTCAAGATCCAGTCACTCCTTTGGGCTACTAAAGCCCTCCGCAATCAAATACTATTAGAAGACTGCTTAAATTTTATTTAAAATTCTTCAAAATGTTTTTATTCCAGTCGCTCTTACAAAATGCAAGCAATGTTTATTTATTCTTTTACTTGAGTGCTGTCTTAAAAAATTCTTTAACATTTCTTGCTAATTTAAAGAAAAAAACATAAGATGTTAAATAACCTTTTTCATGCAACATGAAATCAAATACAGATGTACAAAAGAAAATATAATAAAAAACCCATTCCCACTCACACACACATTCTTACAGAGGGAGGGAAAAGGTATTGGGAAAAAGGGTGGAAGAATGGCCCTTCATACACATTCACATTCGCTCCACCACCAAGGGGGTACCTTATTAGTTGTGTGCAACTCTACTTATAAGATTTGTTATTGAAAACTGTTCCCATTGGACATAGATTATCAGGACCATTGTAGAGAAACTTAGTCTATTAACCTGTATCACTGGAATTTGAGTAGGAGTGCCAGATAGGGAGAATGATGTCAAATTCAACATGGTCTCATAATCATAACTTCTCTTTTACTACACATATGTTGTTTAAATAATGATACATGACATATCGTTATTAATTCGCACAAATTAATGCTAAAATGTCATTAAGACTAACAAGATTCTCTGGTTTGTACAAGGTGTATGACTATTCCTTACTGCTTTCGGTCAATGTATAAAAGGTAGGTTACATACCTTATTTTAGTCGGAACAATTAGACCTCTATTGAATTTAAAGTTCTCAAAAGACGAGAAAATCAAATAATAACTACAGGAAGACAAAAAATGGATAACTTGCGGACATTAGATAATAATTGGAACACCGATGAGCCTCACAATAGAACAAAGGATTATAATCGAATTTAGGGGGTTAGAACCTATGATGAACTTATGAGCCCATATATTATTATAGGTTTAAAGTGTTGTTATTTGAGCCTGCATCATCCCTCTTTTCTCTTCTGGCTACTGTGCCTTTACAGCATGATAATAGATAATAATTGGAACACTGATGAGCCTCACAATAGAACAAAGGATTATAATCGAATTTAGGGGGTTAGAACCTATGATGAACTTATGAGCCCATATATTATTATAGGTTTAAAGTGTTGTTATTTGAGGCTGCATCATCCCTCTTTTCTCTTCTGGCTACTGTGCCTTTACAGCATGATCAAATAAATCGGATATTGGTAAAAAGCTGTATCATGACAACCTTTATGGAGTTGCTGATAAAGAACTGGATTTAATAAAACTTTATGATCAAAGTAAAAATATGATTTATTTTCTTGCTGTGTCTGTCTACTTCTAAGATAATCGGTATAAAATTAAACTCGTGTCAATCATCAAATAAGTCAAGATCGACTTGAAATAGGAAATCCTTCTACATTGAAAATTTCAAAATTCCTTGGAATATTAAACAGGACACATATAGTCCGGCAAATAAGCTACCCTATTATCTCACCCTAAAAGAATATTAAGCATCGCCTCATAATTGGCGATCAAAATTTTAGGGGGGATATTACTTACAGCAGGTTGATTGGAGTTAATTAATAACAAAGTTAAAAGCAGCGTATACTATTTCTACACTTAAATGAATACTAAAAGCAAAGATATTCTCTACCTGTCTTCAGTGATTAATAAATAGGTATTTTGTGATGCAGTTCTTGCCTTTTGGCAGGACAGGATTCAGAACTGGTGATGGTAAAAGATAGAATTTCCCTCATCAAGCAACTAAAATTCCAAGCTCGCCTTCCTTTCCCCCTCAGTCTTAAAAATTTGAGACTCTTTCTAGCTTACCTGATATGATTAAACATAAAACTTACATATAAATTTCGCTGGTGCTGTATAGAAAGTTTACAAGTTATTATAAAGGTTCTGACATCATTCATGCAGTGCATGTAGATAGGTATAGCAGATATAGCACATATCAGGCTTTCACCAGGCTGTCGAGAAGATTCGTTGCGAGCAAATCATTGCCACAACTTATACTAATTGCAAAAAATTATCTGGCGTTTGTTCTTTAATTTAGAAAGTTTCAGGCTGATCAGTATTTTTCTCTGTATCATGCTCCTGGTTTTTAGGATGTGGGAACAACTTATTGAAATATGTAACCGTGTTGTCGAAAGAGCTCTGGGAAAACTATTAGTTTTCTATGATGAACTTCTCCCAAAGAAACCTGAGCAATGCTATCACGCATTTCAAAGGTAATGTGAGAGAGGTCTACACTCCTGAATATAAAAAAAACCCGGAAATTGAAATTGATAGTACTCTTTTTACGTCTAATATATTAAAATTATAGTTCAGCCATTTTTAAAATATCCGCAGATTAAATTAACGCGATTGGTAATATTATTTCGCAATCCTGTCCACTCCATTAACTTTTTTTAATTATCAAATTGCACACTATTAATTTAGCTTCGAACATAGTTAACATCTGGACTCAATAGAAATAAAGGTGATTGTGTGTTCACATATTTTAATTGACTAAATTATAAACTTACATCCGTCTACCAGAGTAAGTATAAACTTTAAAGAACACGAAGTAAAAATAAATATAAATTCCTTGTGTACTGTCGAGAAGATTATGTATAAGTGATAGATGTTACTTAGACGTTTCTGGAAATAAAACACTAAATTGGTTTCTTTCGCAAAGGATTGTGAACTCTTGTAAGCATAAACAGAATCAAATGAACATCATATTTAACTCCTTAAATGTAAAATATTTGTTTCAATTTGTAATCGTTCTGGCAGTGTGGCAATGCACATTATACAACTCACATTGTTGATTCTTATAACTAACCCCATGATAATAATCCTTTTATAATCCTTTACTTTTCTGCACTTTTTACATTTTTCTATTGAACATATAAGAGAAAGTACCGGGTGACCCTCAAAAAACAGAACCCATAAAAATTTTATTATATCCTACAAAGATCCAGCAAATTTCAAGAGGTTTGTTGGACTTAAACTTTAGTCTGTGTCCGATTATTCCCCAAAATTTCAATTATCTTGATTGATTAGTATAAGGGTCATGTTATTTCCAAAATATGCTACAAATAAGCTCTGCGGCGTTGGAGGCAAACTTGCATACGTCGACCAAAATTGTCAATTACTCGAGCACATTCTTCTTTAGGGATTTCCCTGATTTTTGAGGTGATTGCTGCCTTGAATTCATCAATCGTTTGGTGGTTGCTCTGATAGACATTACTCTTGAGATACCCCAACATATAAAAATCTTGGTAGTTCAAGTCTGCTGGATGCGGTACCCAGTCAACGTCACACTTCCTGCTGATCAGTCTCTCCAGAAATAGCTCTCTCAACCAGGCTAGAGAGACATATGATGTGTGCTACGTGGAGCCGCCTTGCTGGAACCACTGTACATCTTAGTCTATCAATGTGCGTCGTTCCAGGGATCCCCAAAACTTCCTCAGCGCTGCTACATAGCGCTCTGTATTAACCGTTTGAGGTCTCTCATTTTCGTCTTCGAACTAATATTGGCCTATTATACCATTTTTTAAGGATTTCTACCCATGTTGTGGACTTTGTTGAGTATAACGGCCTCTGTCCTGAAAGCAGAAAGTTGGCTTCATCAGAGATCTAAAAATTATCCAAGAAGAATGCATTTTCTTCGATTGTGTCCCCAAACCATTCATACATGGCTATACATTTTTCTATGTCCGCTTCTGTAATTCTTTGCTCTATTTGGATCTGGTAAGTATACAAATTTAGATCTGATTTAAGAACACGTCTCAAAGACTCTGGAGAGACTCTCAGCTCTTGACTGCGTCGTCGAAGTGATTTTTTGGGGCTTGGCCCACTGAGTCTCGTACAGCATTAATGTTCCTTTTTGTCCTAGTACTCACCCTCTAACCAAAATAAGTGTCCCTCAGACATTTCTAATTAATATTTTGCACAGTTCCATAGTCTCTGAACTTTTGAACCCAGTCAAAAATTTTACTTATCATGGAGCATTACTACAGCTAAACTTTCTACGAAAAATTGCTTGCATTTCAGTGTAATTTTTGTTGGCAAATTAGCCCTCCATGCAAAATATCTTTTCCTAGCTTGAGCAAGGCCTGTTGGAGAAGAAAGGTCATCCAATATTTCATGCACAAATTCTACTTGTATACTCTGAAAAGAAAAAGAAAAAATAAATTATCAGTTTTATTTAAAGATATGTGGGTTCTGTTTTGGGGGTGTCACCCGGGATATTAAATAATAAAACTTTTTTTTTGTAGGAAGAAACAATTGCGCTGGGTGGCCAGAAACGTCACCACATCTAAGGTGTGTTTTATGCTTGTGTGACATTAGGATAGCATTGAAGGTAATTAGTGTCATCCTGGTCTTAGTTCCAGCTTATCCATAGATGTTGGTAGATGCAAAAGGTTCTAGGCCTCATAATGATATAAATACGCGATTTCATCACAACTTATTAATTCCAATTCTTTCACGCCTAAGTTAAGGGACGATATAAAAAACACTTGGTAAACTGAGTCGGGTGATCAAAATCGTCTATGACAATGCGCCATTTAAGAATGCTGAGATTTCTAAGAGGGCCATTATTGATTGCTGATTTTAATAAATCAACCATACTCCCTTATGGCTTGACCTAACGCCTAAGCGATTAAACTCTGTTTTCTAAACTTCAAAATATTTTGAAGGATGATCAAGTAAAATTAAATGTTGTTGAGCATTTCATGTCATAAGAAGAAAAATACTTTTATACATGGTATCAGATGCTTAATTCGAGATCTAATGTGTGTTAATATGCTTGGGGATTATATTGAGAAATAGTAAAATTCATTTTGTCATTGCTCTTTCTTTTCTCTAATTTATGCAGAAAACTTTTGGACTTACTTCTATCTTTTTTTCGCAAGAGAGCATTTGGATCTTGCCTCGTATGTAAGTGACGGGCGAGGTTTATTTTGTACATTTTGTGGAAAATTTAGAATGTTGTATGACATTAAATTTACTACACCCTCTTTTGGGCTCTCCTTTGAAGTTAGGTATCTTATGTGTAGCCTTTATCTTTTCTGTAGAGCTATCACCCAACTTCTTTCTTTAGAATATCGTTTCCATGGGTTCAGCTACTTTGCATTGTCATTTTGCTTCTTGAGTGGTGCTACTTTTCAAAACTGCTAGCAGGTCGTTTTCCCAGTTTAGGCCTTAGGATCACTTTTGGCTGTGGTGAAGTACCCAATTTGCCACATACAACATAAATGACTTCAATGATCATAGAAAAATAGCAGGCATTCCAGTTTTATTAACATATTTCCTGTAACTAACCCATACGTTTAGCAATGTCACAAAATATAAATGAAAATAGCGTATAGAAAGATTTGTGAGATTTAATGTGAATTCTCTATAAGGCATTTGGCGTACATAGATAAGATAAGGTGTGTAATAATTGATGGATTTTAGGGCATTAGCAAGGTGCGATTAAGATTAGTAGGGTGTCTATAGTATATCAGGTATTTGCATGGAGACAGCTAGTTGAAAGTAAAGACATGTAAGTTGTAACATCCTTCCTTCCCATCGTGGATGAGATCTACTGACCGGAAAATACATATAAACGTCAGAATTTTAATTGCTGAATGGGCCACTCCTGATTGGTGGCTGGGGTAGATGTCGGGTAGTATTGTGTTTTATTTCTAAACAATAGAAACCTCAATAGTTTTGCTTAATTAGTAGAAAAATAAGTACTCCCATCGAGGAAACTTGTATTCTATCTGCAAGCTTCTGCAACAAAGAACAGAGTAGATTTGTTGCGCTAAAGGTTTGTGTTAGCCCTCGCTCAGATCAAACTTCCTGTCGAAGAAAGATAAAGAAATGTAATATTTATACTGGGCTTATGGTTATGAAGAGAGCTTAAGATAAATGAGACAGGAACATTGTGAAAGGTTTTCAAATTTACAAATGTTTAGAATGAATAGTAGTAACCTATTGAGTCTTATGAAATGTATTAATGTTGGATATGAGGAGTGAAGAATGGGTGAAAGAAATCAAAGTGAGCCGTATGATTTTATTGTTAAGAAAGTCTCTTAGGCAATCAGAGCATTAATGGGTACGATGTTTTTGACTGATGATTGAACCAAAAATACAACAGCGTGTTTGCCCTTACCAAAGTTTGTATATTGGAGTGAGCCCATAATATGAATAAATATTGAAATGCATCGAGTGAGATCAATGCGTAGAGACAACTTAAGAGGGAAATATGTTGTGAGCTGAGTAGGTATGACGTATTTATATTGTGAAAAAATGTGCGAACCAGTTTCTAAATGACTGTTCGGTGGTACTATAGAGAATGAAGAAGCATGGATGGACTTAGCTTATGGAAAGAATATAGAAAAGTGAGTGTTCTTTCAGGCAATGGTAGTTTCGTTATTTAAATGAATGGTTATGGGATAGAAATGGTTGACAGAGGAAAATTAGATCTTACTTTTTAGGATATTTCTACATGAATGGGGTTTGTTACTAGGCATGTTTTGGCGCCTTCTACAAAGTAACAACCTATGAGTGGCAAATAGGCTACAGTAGATGGCACCCATTTGCCCTGTAGCACCAAATTTACCTGAAAAATGCTAGGTAGCTTCTTACTTTATAGAAACAAGGAAGTATGGTAGTTAACTCCTGTATGTGTGAAAGCGGTTGGTAATAAAACCGAAGTGTTTTCAGGTCTTTTATCATTTGGTAGGATGTACTCTCAAAAGCTGTTTAAACGAGAAATCTTTCATTAATTCATGATGATGAATTCATCGCTGATCAATAAAAAAAGTTTATTTAGATCACTCGTCTATTTTGAGGCTATTAGTAAAATTCATTTTTTAGCCCATCTGTAATACAAGTTTACTTAAAAAATTGTAAGCATAATATATAAGAGGTTTTATATACTGATGAATTACCTGAGATTGGCCTAAAATAATGTTTGAAAATGGAGAAAACGTCGCGAGAATCCACCTCTCCCCATCTCTCTCTATCCATATCCATCTGCCCATATCCCTCTCCTTCTATCCTTCTCCTCCTTTCCCTCTCTTGCTCTCTCCCCGCCTCTCCTTTTCCTCTAGCCACCTTCTATCTCCAGCATGCCTTAGTTGTCTCGTTTTTTCTCAGTGCAAGATTGGATACTCTGGCCTGAGACGTGATTGAATCTCAATTTCCAGGGCAAATAATTTACTTAGAATGATGACGTGGTTGAGTTCTTAGTTCATTTTGAGTTGCTTGTGGACCACGTGAGTCAATGGTACCATGGAAAAAATCGTGCTATTACTCTTCAAAGTGTTAAGGTGTGGAAGGAATGCAATGGGGTTACTTCAAAACTTGTGAAACAGAAGAAAATTAATCTAATTAAAACAGCATATGGTTACATGTATACGTCTGTCTTCCCTCCCCTTAATCTCTTTTTGCTCATTCTCCCTTTCTACACATGAAACTACATATGTATATGTTCAAAATGTCCATATTAAAAACGAGATCTTCACAAAAGTCACAGACTAAAGACAATATATGAAATATAACAATTTGTCGCATGAAAAATACGAACATTCATTTATCATAACATATCCTTCTAAGCCTACTGAAGCTTCTTGATGTAGCGTTTAAAGACACTCGGAAGTAACCAAGTTACAACGATTTTAACAATTTATTTTTCGGAAGAGCTATCGCGAAAACTATCGATACCTTCTCTAATACTGGATATCTGAAAGGTTACTATGCGCTGGAAATATATAGTCTCTCAATATTCACATTGGTCAGAGGATCTCACTGTCACCCAAAAACCATACGACTTCGAGGCAGGGAGGTGTCCATAAAATGACTCTAATAAAGTACCACATAGCACTATTGCACTTCTTCCAGAAAGATTTAACGTTTCAAACTTTTGCTATGCACGCGATGCTTGTGAGCTTGGCATAATGAGAGGCTAAAAACTATATTACCAGTTCATAGTAACCTTTCGGAAGCCCTGTACAATGTAACATAAAACCCACACAAAAGCAAAGCCAGATGTAATTTAAAACAAAAAATGCATTAAAAATAAAAGGAACAGGCCTTTTAGATAAATATTTTGAAACATCACTTGAACGCGAAACTTTACACTACAAGTATAACCGTCACATCCTACTTTAAAAATTAAAATTTGTTCAAAATTCCGCACGAGAAGGAAAAATGAAAATCCTTTTCACGTGGTATACAAATTCTTTTGTCGCAGAAAAGATTGTATATCTTTGTACTTTTGTTATAGATCCTCTCACCACTGATTGAAGTGAAGCTCATTTCAGAAAACTTTAAAGCCTTATACAAATACAAATATAACACCTTTAATTTTAAGAAAAAAATATTAATAAAAACTATCAAGCCTGATCTTCATATGAAAAATAATGAATTTGTAAACAAACTGTATAAACTACATATATCAAATTGCAAATTCGTTTATTTTCCTTTGTTTTCTTTACATGTGAAATTAAAGGCAAGACATCCCCAGGATCATTCAATCGCTCTGAAATCCTTTTACACCTACCAGTATTGCGACTTCTCCAATACACCTTTCTGCTATTTGTTAGTTGGATATTATATCACATAGTTTCTCTGAGGATGTTAAAAGTTTGTGACGCAAACTCATTATATAAATTAAATCCATTACATATTTAAACATCCATTATTACTTCTCAAATAATGAAAAATTAATTAAGCTAGATGTCAATAGGATGAAGATATTTAAAAAAATAGACGTAGAAGGTAGGAAAATTATTATTAGTTTAAGAGTTGGACAAACATCACTGAAACAATAAAAGGAGAACCGTAATGAGTAGAATAGCGAGGTGCAAATGTAAATAATATTATCGATACTGAAGATCTACTTTGTTTCTATTGCAATTACAAATTTATTTAACTTCTAAATATTTAAATCCATTAAAGGCAGAAAGCTCATAATTCATCTTATTATACAAATATGAGAAAATAAAGGAAAATAGAATTATATCAGGTGATAAACTATAGGATTTAAAGTTATTTTAATGCTGATTTTTATATTTCTTGCAGGCATCCAAGCAACTTTCTTTACTATTTTCAAATTGCTGATAATTACTTATCAATAATTTATCTTCGTTCCCTAAAACAACGATGATAAAAAATCAATGAAAAGTAAGGGCCGAAAGAGAAGTTATTTAATAATGACAGATATAGGTAAGAAAATGGGTAATCAAGTATATTACCAGATCAAATCCCTTAATGTCGTCGTTGAGTGCTATTACACTTAATGGTGAGGCATTAACACTGATAATATGCAAATGAACACAATCGGCACACATTAGCTAATCTTGCTTCCTTCTTCAATCTATATTGTATATTTAGAAACAAGTCTCACATTTTAGAGAGAATTCATCACTTTATAGCTTCTGATAGTTTTTAGGATTCAAATATAGGTTAGCTTGATAAAATTTAAATAGTTACTTTCCTTTTAATTTACAATTTTAATTTTACGAAAGAATAAAATGCTCACCATCACCACCACTAAAAATTTGGGTAGGTGAAAAAAAAACGCAAGAAAGAATTAATTAAATATAAAGAGGTGGGATTTGTTTTTTCAAACTTGATTTTCATTTCCCTATAGTTGGAGACTGCACTTAGGTAGATTAGAACTTCAACAATGTATAAGCTTCTACCAGTCTTTTGATTGGCGGATCGAAGGAATCAACCGCCTCAACTCTGAAAAAATCTTATTATCTATATCTACACTCAACTCAATTATCTAAAGATAATCACTCTCTCATGACTCGTGAAAAGACAACCCATTACTTAATTCATCAATTAGAACTCGGTCGACTTATTGTAGGTAATTTGTTGTGCGAATCAAGCTTTGGTGTGTTCTTTCGGATTAACTAATTGAATTAGGTTTTTAATACAAAGAATAATCCAGATAGTAAATGGAAGCATTTTATTAGTTTATTAGCCTTATTTTGCCAGGATGTATAGCCAAATGATAATCTTCCATTCGAGGTGAAAATACGTAATTATTGAGCCTGAAGTGAACTTTCAATTTTATATCTCTTGGATTCCGAGAACGAGAGTCAATTGACTTTTAAAGTCTTATTAATTCTTTTAAAAATTACCTAATAAAAATTGGAAGTAGGACTGTTCATACGAACGTGTCAGTTCTCGTCATCACTTTGAATATATACAATTAACAAACCCCTCGCATATTTTTGATAATATTTTTAGAGATGATATGTTCGCAATTTTAAATCTATAGTATCTTAACAAGTTTTAAAGCAAAAACACGCTTAAAATTGCGAATACAATGGGGGAATTAGTACCTCAAAAAAAGAGGCAAAAAAAGGAAAAAGTAGTGCACTCTTATCTACGAAATAAATCCCAATTTTTCTAAAGTATATCCGGTGTTTTAGTTCAATACGGAACTCAAACAAATAGTTCATACCGTTAGGATAAATGCTCTAATCTAACATACTATGACTGATGAATAATTTTAATCATCGATTAACAAAATGTAAGTACCTCACTACCACCAAGAAACAGCTTCATTACACCCACGGGGTTATTTCAACCCCAGTCTGAGAACCACAATCTTACGATAAACGTAATCGGCTCATAACATTAAAAACAAATCCCCACTTAGATCAAACTGTAGCACTTTTATATAATCGCCAACGAGCATTCACTTCTTCCTCTTCGTATCTTTTTTGTAACAGCGAGTTCTTTCACTCCCTCATTTTGCCTCAAGCACCGCGTATCCACCCATATACCTGACTTAGTTGACAAAACATGGGGCAATACTAGTTACGCAACTCACAGCCATTCAGAGCATTGCGTGACCTGCGGTCTCGTGGTCGCTGCTCTCATTCATGATTAAACTGAGCAAGTAGTAGATTTTTCGTCCAGAATAATCCAATTAGCGATATTATTATATAAAAATTTACTGAACTTTATTCCAAAGAACAAATACCTTAAGAAAGTACTTCGCAACTAGCCAGAAACGTCTTGATTACGCACACTGGGGTATTTAACCCCAGTTTGAGAGCCACGTTGTTCGGATAAACGTAAAAAGTTCACAACATTAAAAGAAATCCTCATTTAAAATCTATAATATTATTGCGGGATATTCAATGAGTAGTCTATATCTACTCTTAATCAATCTAATGCATTTGTTAAGAGCATATCTCTGTTTACGTAACTACAAAAAGGTAAGAGTCGTCTTCGGCATATTCTGCATTATTTTAATATTTCTTTCGTTTTCCTAACTTTTCGCTTGACCAAGAAAAGAAGAACTATAGAATAGCAATAAATTGTGGAAAGACTTAGGAGTCCATTTCTTTAATACCTCATGCAAAAGAGAAAATGTGCCATATTAAGCTATTCGAGTAGCGATTGATATTTCTTTATTTAAACCACATCAACTCCAATTATATAACTAAGAGTTTATTGTATTAAATGGTATGTACATATTCATTACACTGGTCTGCGTCAAAAATGTACCTTAGGCTTTATGTAGTGTTTCTTAATAAAATTGACCTCCAAAATCTGAATCTGGCATCCGTTTTTCTCAATCCAAACCAATTTTTGCGATATAGGGGGTGATAATAATTTCATAGGTTATACATTCCTATATTACATAAAAATTTCAATAGTTTTTGCACTACTGTAATTCGCAGTAAATTTTGTGTACAATTTAAGTAATTATGTTAATGAGTTCATATTTTTGCAGGTTAAAAATTGCTTAGCATTATAATAATAATAATAATAATAATAGTGGTTGAGTTAAAAAGTCAATTTCTCCAAGCAGCAATGTACAATCTTTATTGTAATTAAATCTTTGTATCATGCATAATTTAGAGTAAAGCTAGGAGATCAAGATAAAAGTATTGCACCACATATCTGCTGCAAGGGAGGGTACATAAGTTGAAGACGCTGGAGTTAGGGCGAACAGCAGTCTCTCTCTTTTGTTGTTCCCATGGTGTGGAGAGAGGGCAAGGACCACACTACCGACTGCTATTTTTGCATGTAAAATCTTAAAGGTGAGCATTGTATCAAGTATTTAAGATTTCTGTATTATACTGCTCCTGAAAATGTCATTATTATGCCTAGATTTAGCATCAAATTAAAAACTAACATAGTTCACTTAAGCATGAACATATCCTTTACTAAACATTTATGTACTATCTGCAACTCCAAATCAATTCCTTTATGTAAGATGAAATTATATTTTCCACAGGTATAAATAAGAAGAATAAACATAGTGTGCCATATCCGGATTTTCCTTCTGCCATCAAACCTCTGCCCCAAAGTCCAGGAATTCCTATTTATTCTCCCCCTGATCATATAGAGGTCCATGAAGAGATTAATATGGAGGTTGATCGAGATTATGCCACATCTGAGTCTTATCAGGTGTCCACACATGATATGGTCGCAAAACAATTCACTCAAGTTCAGTTAAATGACCTGACCAGGAATCTGGAGCTTTCAAAGAAGAAGGCACAACTTCTTGGCTCTCGACTTCTTGAAACTAATCTTCTCGCTAAAGAAACAACATTTTTAGTACAGAAATAGATAACAAGAGTTTCCAAGCTATTTTTTACAGCATTCTTTCAGCTCTTTAGGATACTGCTGCAATATTAAAGGACTTGTTGAGGCCCTTGGAATTCCTTACAACCTATTAGAATGGAGACTTTTCCTAGATTCCTCCAGTAGAAGTTTAAAAGCTGTTATACTGAATATTGGTAACAAGATAGCTTCCCTTTCGATAGGTCATTCAATCCAACTTACTGAAAGTTATGAAAATATGAAAAGATTGTTGGATGCAATAAATTACTCTACCTATAATTGCAAGATATGTGGTCACTTAATGGAAATATAATTTTACACTTGGCATTTCTAAGCTCGTTCATATTGACATTTTCATTTTTAATTGTTAATACTTCTATACATCTATTAGTCAACTTACATTTTACAACAGTGCAAATCTGGAAATCATGAGTCATTTTTTAGGTTATATGTTTTTGTTAAAATCTGTCCCTATAGGTTAATGCATGCTTTTGGATTAATGTGTAACTTATCCTAATTGATAAGTTATAGAACATTACTCAATTAACTCAAAATAAGATCTCCATATATCCAATTAGTTCCAATACAATGATTTAATGCATCGGCATACATGCAGAAATTTTGATGGACCTCAGATCAGGAACTTGATGAGAGATCAGAAGTTTGAGGCATCAATGACGGACACAGAAAAAGATTCCTGGAAAGCTTTAAAAGCTCTTGTTAACAATTTTCTAGGCGAAAAAAGAAGCCCAGAATATGTTGCTCTGGTCAATCAGCTCCTAACAAGTCTCAAACTTTTGGGAGTTCGTATGTCTATAAAGATACACTTTTTAAAGTCTCATCTGGATTATTTTTCCGACAACTGTGGGGATTACAGTGATGAACAGGGGGAAAGATTCCACCAGGACATAAAAACAATAGGATCCAGGTAGCAGGATAAATGGGAGGTAAACATGCTTGCTGACTACTGTTGGTGTTTGAAGCGTGATGCACCAGATTAGAGGAACAAACGAAAATCGTCAAGGGCGTCTTCTCTTGGAAATTAGAATTATTTTCTTTAATTTTTTGTTTTATTAAAAGGATTATAGTTTACATACGTTATTTCTGTTTTTATGATATAACAATAATAATGACTATTAGATAGAGAAAGGTTTCTGGAAAAATAATTTCAGAAAAAATGTTGTATGCTGTACTGAAAAAATCTGACCAGATTGAGCCAAAATACATTTATTTTTGAACTTAGGAGGTTTGACTAATTAAGAAACCACAGAGAAATCCTAAGGAACATAAAAATGATTTCCAAACGCAGGCCTGTGTTATCACTCGTTTTCTAAAATAAATTTGTATTTATTTATTTCCTGATTTTTAATTTATTCCAAAATTAGGCTTTCAAGTTCTAGTCAAAAATATACACATCTACCACGATTTAAGCAGTCTTCTCTAACGCTATTAAAATGACTTCATGAACTGCAGACTTCAGAAAACTTATTAAAACGATTTCTTTTCATAAAATAATGAAAAAAAACATGTGAAAACGACCGCAATAATTATAGGATGAATTGATACTTGCTTTTGATGCAATTCTCACCTTATTCTGCATTAGTTGTATATCTGCTGCAAAAAAAGAAAGAAATGGTTCTGATTTGCAAAATAAATACCTATTTGTGGTTTCTCATAAATCACCTTTATCGGAATTATAAATTGCCTCTTTTTACGAATAGATGAGTCTAATATCCTAAACTTAGAGGAATACAATTATAAACCTAACCTACCATAAACACACTTAGATTATGTGAGGTTATGCTAGTCTATGCTATATTATATAGCATTCACTACAGAGTAAGGGTGCTTGGGACGGTACGCTGATGAAGCACTATTTTTTGCAATTAAATATAGGTTAGGCTGGGTGGATAACTCATCATCTTATCCCCTTACCAAGTTTTTGAAGAGGGATATTCGATATGGTTCTAATATGCGCTCTGCAGACAAATCTGATATAAGGTCAGAGATCATATTCAACGTCTCAAAGTTTTACCAGAAGATTTCGATTAATCAAAAGATGGGTTATAATTAACCTTCAAAACTCGATACGCTTTAATTAAATCTCTAACCTTATTTAGAATAGAGAAAATAGTGTTACTTAATATTATATCAAACCAGACGGTAAACCGTTTATGTCTGTCACCCCATACTAGACTAACACCGGATGCTCATCCGCAAAATATTAATTTATTCAAATTGCCCTATTAATATGATTTACTCCTTCAATCTTCGGTTGCATCGTTATATTATTTCATAGTTATATTCTTTGATATATACTCTGTTTTGAGTATTTATGTTATTGAAATATATTCTTTTGGTATTTATATTCTTGAGTATATAGCGCATTGCTAGCCGAGGTCTTTCACCAGCTTGGGTATTCAGAAGTAGGTTGATTAAGAAGCGCAAATTAAGAAATATAATGAAAGGTAGAGGGATGAGGTGGAGACGGAATAACTTAAAATAGAAACAATTTGGCTAGTAGGAGAGATATATTAATAGACGCATACCACGAGACACTGTGAGAAATATCACTGAGTAAAATGGAATTTCTTGTAATACGGTTGCATTGTATAGACTTCAGACCATATATTTTTTATGTCCGTTGTAAAAGGTTAAAAAAGAACATAAAACTAAGGATTTTTACCACTTTTATTTGATGTTTCTGATATTTTGAAGTAATACATTCGGCAATGGGGTCTTAAACTCGCAGCCTTAGGCAGGGTTCCCTTTAGGTCGGTTATTGTTTTATGGAAAAATGTCATAGAGCGAGATTTGATATCTTTAATGACAACCTTTGAAGATGACAACAAATTAGAAACTTCTGCCATTTGGCCGATGTTTAGAAGAGAATTCCAATATTATCCGAACAATATTTTGGAATAGCGAATAAAATTCTATTTTAATAAATGCAAGGTTATGTGTATCTGAAGTCGATGTTTAATGTCGATTTTTATCAGGTAAATCTTAAACTAATTACAGTAAACCATTCGGTGTTGTGAAAGTACTGGTACACCATCGCTAGAAAGATGTGAACTGCGGATGTACTGATTTGAACCAAACGAGGACAAATCTAGAAAAAAAACATGATTTCTCTTCAATCGTGAGAAATGAGGATAATTAACTCTTTAAAAAACTTAAAATTTATGATATAGAGGAATCTTAAGCTCGTGCCGTTGAACATTGTTCCGGTTTAGGCTCATTAAAGTTTTATGGAATGAAATGATAAAGAGGCCTTTAATTTGGTATTACGCTCGTTTGGGTTCGGTTTATTGTTTTTATCTCTGGAACTGTGAAAACTTGATATTACTAGGTACACTCGCGAAGCAAATAAAAGCAAACGAATCCTAACCGATGACTAAAGGATTTTTACTTTTTAAATTTTTCATTGTTTGTTTGATTATCGCTAATCTTGAAGTAGGCCAAAAGTGACAACCCTATTCTTCAAAGGGCCAATCTATCACCCTTACTCTTCAAATGGGCAAAACTAAAACTATTGTTTAAATAGCCAAAGCTGGGACCCCTATTGTTCAAGTCAGACAATTTTGTACTGCTATTCTTCAAAAGCATAAATTAGCTAATTATTTAAATTAAAAGGCAATTTTTCACTTTAAAAGAGATTTCTTTTTTGAACGTGATTTTTCCCGGGTTTATCCAATTAAATACTTTACTATTTGCCACGAAAAAATTTTAATTTTTAAATTTATTTTATTGTTTGAATAATTTGCTCTAGTTTATTACATTCAATAAATTTACTGGTAAGTATACCCTATTAACTGTTATTATTTATTATTTTAAATTTATTACCTTCACTTCGAACGCTCATTCATTAATTCGTTCGTCTTCCCTAATCTAATTTGAGTAGTGTGATTTCCGTCATATTTAGTCTGTTTTTTTCATTATTTTTAAATGCCCTTTTTTGTTGTCAAACTTCACCTCCACAGTAAAGAGCATGAAAATATAACAAAATATTACAATTAGGCTATTAGGAAAGTTCACATAGGTGTGGTTTCTTTTGTTTCATAGGGAAAATTGCTTAATGAGCGGCAAGAAAATAATTTTGCTTCCAGCAGTACATGTAAATTTAAAGCTTAAAATATTACAAGTTTGATAAGTTTCATCAGGAAAGCGAAAGTTGCACAGAGATTAACTTCCTTGTAATACTATTTCGCATAAAGTTCTTTGACGATACGTGTATGCTTATACAGTATATAAACTTATAAACTCTTTAAGCTAAAATAAAATTTAATCTACCCGTATAAGATTACTCAATGTATTTATTTAACTTTAAGCCAAATTTATTCGCAGTCTAAGGGTTTTTTTAGGCAAAATAACAAATTCAAATTAAGTTTGTTTCCAAGTTACAGGCGTTGACCTTAAAATTGCTTTAATTAGTCAAGTGAATACGAAATGGGGCAAAAGCAATTTACTCCAACTTGGAAGATATCATACCATTGATGAACAGACACATGTTATAAAGTAGACAACATTATTTATGAATTTAAAATGCCAAGATTCAGGATAGAATCTATGAAGGTTTCGAAAACAGTACCAACACAAAAATAAAATATCGAAATGCGAAGTTTTTATTCCTTGACTCTTCCTCATTATACCTCAGTACACTTTGGAAGAGTGCTTCAATCTCTCTTCCGCTACTGTGAAGATGTCTTTGCTGCTTGATTTATTTATCTCATAACCACAGTTTAGAGCAGGGATGGGCTACCTGCGGCCATTTTAGGCTTTTAAAACAAGCTTACATTTTTATACATTTTATTTTCATTTTTCGATCTTATGAAGATAACATTTCAATCGTCTAGCAAAATTAACATCTATATGTATTTTATACTTTAGTACTTGTTAAAAACTAAATGTAAAATAAAATTCTTAACTCCCTCGCTGGGTGAAAACAATATTCATACGATGGCGCTTTGTTTTTCTGAACGCAGAAAATTGTCGTAAAATAGTATCTCCTCCTTTAGTTTTCAATTTATTTTTCTAAGAACTTTCACGAAGTCCATAAGAATAATAGTTCAATTAGGGCAGATCTCGTACCCTTTGTTCCGCTTCTAGTTCGTTTACTACAGATAATCAACTTGTGATAATGACCATTTATTGTACCTTTTTTTGTACACTATTTAAATACTCTTTACATATATATTAATTAGTATTTTGATTTGAACAGTATTGATTTGTATTTTCTGTACACAAATGTACAAAAAAATCTAAAGTATATTCTAAAACTACAACTCTATCTTAATTCGTTTTATAATGAGAGATCTCATTTAAACATTCTAAAATGTGCTTAAAATCGTTTGAAATTTGAATAATTATTTTAAGCTATTTCTTTGAGTTAAAGTTCGTTGCTTCCTATAATTTTTCATGGAATTACACTCAAAATGGCTACAAAAACAAAAATAAAATTAGCCGAAGAACGAAGAGTATTTAATGGCTGGCAATACTTTCTTGTGCCCAATAATTAAATACTTTGTTTACTATGTGATACTATAATTTCATTTCTGAGTAAATATAATGCTAAGATTCATTAGGAAACACACGCAAATCCTAAATATTTTAAATTAGAAGAGGACCTTTGGAAGGTTGCGAATTGTAAATTGAAGGAAGATAAAGAGCAAAAGCAGCAAACATTTAAGAAACAATTTCAAAATAAGAATGATGACATTGAAGCAACTTATAAATAAGTCTTTTTATTAGAAAAAAGAGAAACCATTTGGTTATGTTGGGATCGTGAAAACGTAAATCATAGTAGTTCTGAGTTGCTTCTATCCTGAAATGGTACACAATTAAAAAGAATTTCCTGTCTCGAGGGAAACAATAACAAACCTTCGACCTAAATTAGCCTCTAACTAAAAATTCCAACTTAAGGCAATAATTAAAAAGAAGGTATTTTATTCAACTGATATTACTGATTTAGAGCTTGTCTTACTTCGTGCAATAACAGAAGATTTTCATTGCATTTAAGAACTACTTTCTGTATGTACTCTTAAAGATTGAACTTGCATAATTGATACTTTAAACCATTTGAACCAGAACGACTGATCTCTATAACCAATTAAGTGTACGCACAGATGATGCCCTTCCATGAAAGGTTCCCATAAAGGAATTTTTCAGATTTTAAAAAAAACAACTACCCAATCCTGATTTTTTCATTTTTCCATTGTATCATGCATCTCCAAAATTTAGGTGCAAAATCTAATACTCTAAAAGACACTTTTACTAATGTCATAGGCATTAACTTTATTAGAAGTAATTTCACTGGTCATCTTTAGTTGCATTTAGATTTCAAGAACGACGATGAAACCCAAATAATAAAATCGCTATAGCATTTTATGATTCGTAGTTTGTTTCGAAGAAGAATCTTTAGAGATAATTTTCAATTTGAAAAACCAAATACTCATTTTTCATAGTGATTATAATATTCATTGTGAATTGATGGTTTATGAATAAACAAAAAAGCAGCATTTTTACGTCTTGAAATGACAAAATAAGGAAGTAAATATTACTCTTCAATGTAACACCAAATTCATTAATGACCTGTGGCTAAAAGTCCAAGCATTTCGGTAAAAGCTAGTATTTTTAAAATATATACTTCCTGGTTTGAGTTGGCAAAACCTGCAAAAACATTTCTCTCAATTGATACAGGAACATTAATTCAAAATTATATTTAAATATTCAAAGAATTAGAAACACATGTGGCATCTATAATGCTGTCTTTTTAACCTCACCCAGCAGATATTTCTAAGACACCGGTCAATTTGCAAATGGGGTTGATAAAACTTTAAGAAGATAACATTATAAAATCTCAATTTTATTTAGAAATTATCCACTTGAAATTCTGAAAAGTGCAATTGTTTACCCTCGTCACCATCATCCTGCTCAAAGAATGCTTTCCTGCTTTGCCACTTTTTATTACTCCAAATCATATTTCTCCTACATGAAGCAAATGAAAACAAAGGTTAGAAATCCCTGAACCAAATATCAAACTATTTGTAAATGATAAGTATCATCAAAAGAGTCATTAAAGGTGAAGATTCATTAATTATAAATCCTTTATATCTAAAAATGACTTTTTCTCATTCATCAATTAAATATCAAACTCCAAAATATAGTTTTTTCCAAATATTTAAATATTTACCGCCATATGTCCTAAGAACTTTTCAAACGCGGCCACCTGGGTCAAAAAGGTTCCCCACCCTTTGCTTAGAACAACTCAGAGTTAAGGGCAGATCAAGAATTCTGATGGGTCAAGGTTAAGAATGCAGATTAAATGATCAAATGAACAGCCCTTTGTACATTCAAACGGGGGCCTTTGATTTGATAGTTGCAAGATTTGTGTGGAAGATCGATATCACAATTGTTTTTTCTTACAATTCAAAAATGGCATTGAATCAATTAAATACATCAGCGCAACGTTGTCAGTTTTTAACTTTCCTAACTTTTTCATAATATGCTCCTATGCTGGCTGTCTGTCTTTCTATAGAAATTGAGAAGAATATTTCTTTCAAGTTTCATACAACCATCACTATCTCTATACGGGCCAGCAGGTGACTTCACAATGCATTGTTTGGACTAGATTTTGTGCTTAAAAATGCGCTATCCCGACAGGCTCGCGTTTCTTAATGAAATTGCTAATTTGGAATCAACGTCAAATTTTGGAGAAAGATGAAATTGCTTTGGTTTGAAATGCAAAACTTGTAAATTTTTCATAGCACCACTGCCCTACCTGTCATGTAGAAGAGGCATTGTATTCATTCAAAGAGTGTGATTCACTCTTAACAAAAACCAAGAGGAACATGGCGCCTACGCGTCAACAAAAACAATCGGAAGTCCTGGAAAAATAGATCCCAGAGATGATTGCATTAAGCACTCTATATTGATAAAAGAGCGATTTGAGACAACAATGAATATTTAACTACACTATAGGTTGAATAAGTTGAAAAATATTACTTGATTTGGATTGAAAGCAGCATTTAATACGTTGTAGAAGCGAGAGTTTAAATTACACAAGTTCGAAAGAACTGGATATAACTGAGAGTAAAATTTTCTAGTGTGTAACATTTTGCTAGCGCTGAACTCTTTCAACTTCTCCTTCGGCGTGCCCTAGTAAACATTATAGAATATAACAATTTCCTTCAAAAACATTTGATTACCATCTCCGTAAATTGAGAGCTTTTGAGCCCATTTTTATTCTGCACAATACTGATACACACACAAAAGATAAGGAAGCAGGGGTTAATGATGAAAATATCCACGTGATATACTATCGTGCCCATATGAATGATTTAACTTCAATAGAAAAATTAGGGATGATAAATGGTGAGAAGATTATAGCTCCAAATACAATGAATATTGAAGATATTGTGTAAGGGTTGAAAGAAGAATAGCATAAAATCACGCTCGAACAATGCGACATTTTAGTGAGCTAAAGTAATTCATAACACAGGCATGTATACTATTTAAAATTTTCTTCAAATTTTTAGGAGATAATTATGTTGCTTTCTGGTTATGGCTGCAATTATACTTAGTGTTTTTTCGTCTTTAACGTAGCTCTATTAAAATTAAACTTTCTTTCATCATAATTTGTTTATCTTATATCCCAAAATAATGAGACTTGAAAACAATTATGGGGCAGTTATAAACAATATTTTGATTTTTACATGGAAATTAAACAAATATTTTTAAGGATCTGCAAATATTTGTACTTTTACTTTAATTTTGGACGATCTGTATATTAGCCCTTATATATTTTTCTTTCTTTCCTTTGAACTTCGTTTGTTTCTAAGACGTTCAGTTTGATTTCGTACGATAATAATTTCTGGCCTTGAATTCTTCTTTTTAAGGATTTTCAATACTTACACAATTGTAAATGTTTACAATGTAGGATTATATCTATTGTATTTATATAATCATGCCCTTACCAGATATGTGTTTCTCCATTTTTATATAAATAACTACCAACAGCATTTGATAAACAAAAGACCTTAAATGATCTAACCAAGAAAATTATTCGTATACGGTCAACGTAGTTTTTTTATCGCTACAATAGACATTTCCCATTTCTCGTTCATAATATTGATTGTGATAAAACGGTCTAAGGCCTCTTAATTTCAGCCGCTATCACATGTTATAACCATATGCTACCCACTTGCATCTGCAAAAGGAAGCAGAGCGCGTTAACGCCGCAATAGCAAATATTTAATCAAGGAGGTTCATTCTCCCGTTTCGCCTCCATTCCATACGTCGATCTCACCAGATTGAGTTAGGCGTTTAGGCAGATAAGGTATTTTTTCAGGCGCGACCGGGGCATTCCCCCGAAGTCCCCATCTCAATTATCCCTTACGCCATGGAGATTGCTCCTTTACTTATACAATAAATAGCTTTCTTCAATCAGATCAGATCCCAATTATCTTCGCGAGGCATCACGCCGATCCGGTCTCCCTTGTGTACCTAGGAACTCTCTACCTCGAGAGCCCCCTTATTGTTTAGAAGAGGACAATATCGGTTGAGTGCCAAGGTTCGTGCCTTCGAGACGCCAAGTCCACAAGGCCCCCCTCTGTTGTTCAGAAAGAGAACAACGTTGGAACAGCCATTTTTCTTTGAGCCCGTTTGACAAAAGACGCCCACCCCCTGTTGTTCAGAAAGAGAACAACATTAGAACAGCCATTGGTTTTTCAGCCTGTTTGTCAAGAAACAGTTCTTGTTCCCAAGAAATCACGCCAGAATAATTTAATTCCCCCCTTTTTAACGTTCTTCAAGAGAACGCTGGGTTTCAACAATAACCTTTATTGTTCATCTAGAACATCCTCGATTTTCTGTTACAAAGATCACTCGTACTTCCGAGCCCCACTTCGCTCTCACTCTTCGAAGAGAGTCCTTCCCCATCGCTAAGGACAACCCCCCGAAGAACCCTTATGCTGGAAATCGCCAGTGGACCGAAGATTCCTTCGCATCGTTTCCCTCTGCACAACAACTTTATAATTACGTAAGTTGAGCATTACCTTTAATCATCTAACCTTTTGTCAACGCTACCTTGTGCTTTAAATGGTTTAGCAAACCATTCCCCCCCTTTAATTTTTATTTGTTTACCTTTTTAAATCTCTCCAAATCTTAATCCTCAGATTAGTCAGATATTCCCACGACCCTTTTCATTCTCCGTTTATGTAAACATTTTTTTTGTGTGTTGTGATAGTTTAATTAATAAAACTCTATTTTATTAATGATAGCCATATTATTATCCTTGTGCTCCGTTCCACTTCTTAAGCATATTAAAGATAAATAAGCCTCTCCAGGCATCCCCCCTTTTAGGCTAACCCCGGTCAATTGAGATTACTACGCACTCGAAATATTAGAATAATTCCCTCAACGAATAGTTATATATGGTATATCGTCGAGAGCTTATTCTACGACATTGTTATAGATCCTTTACATTACTCCTGTTTCAGGGAATTACCTATTTTAAGAAATTAAAATTCTAGTTAAATGCTTTTGTATTTTATGAATACAAAGTGGATATGATCTATTTTCATTAATAGAAGCAAAACCATTTCTTAAAGATTTCACTTCATATATTATATTACAGGTAACCTAAAGCCTGAGCTGCAGGAATATATTGACATAAATCAATACGTTAAATTCACAAAAGGGGGTTAATTTCTAGGAAGGAGACCTTCAATTCAAAGCTGAATGGTAAGTTTACTAAAAGTTCTCTTCTGGCTAAGAACATAAATGAACATATGGAGAGAAAATTCAAAATGTCAAGCATGAAAACGTCATAAAAGGCATATTTTGCTCTTAAAATGCTGAAAACATAATATATATTCTAATTCTTCCTTTTTTACCATTTCTTCTTCTTCTCCATATTATTCTGGGTTACGTCCTAGTCGAGTAGAAATACTGCTTTCAATTATTGTGAAGTGAAGTCACACCATGTGTGGTAAATGGCCAGATGAATTTCCGATTCGGATCGGCGAAGGTGACTGCAATACGTTGTCATTACCAATGGTGAAGATGACTTATGAATTTAGTTAATATGAATAACTCTCTTTTCCCTCACTTTTTCAAATCTAAGGAAATGCCAAAATAACATGGGAAACAAACCGGTGGCCTTAAGAATTCCTTTGAGAAGCTTTTATCCATGCCAACGGCGGCAATTAAGACTGCGTCTAGGGATTTTTACCCTCTTATGCTTGGGCCGTCAAATCATAAAACAAAGAAAGAAATCTTTAGTCTCTCTCATTCAAGAGATGAAAAATGCTTATAAGGGAACGGAGGCAAAAACTTTTCTCCACCCAAAAATCTGAAGGATCCGATCTTGAATAGAGAACTAATTTTTTATGTAGCAAATATTTGAAACAATTTTTTTACCTAGAGAATGAGTAGATAAAAACCCCAGAAAATAAATAGGGAAGAAAGCAAGAGGAAAAAAGAACAAGAATGGCTAGAAATTACTAATAAAAGATCTGATCCTGCCCAAGTAATTGACCTCTAAAAACGCTCGTGAAGCTTTTAAGAAAAAACGCAAAAAAACAGTGTGCAGTGAAGAGTGCATTTTTCAGTTCCTTTATCGTGAACGAGAAGGTAATATTTCATGCGGAAACTTCTTGGACAATCATCTGGTGGAAGAGAAAATGGGTTTTCATATGTTATATGAAACAATCCACGCATTCATAGACGCAGCAACCAAGTAAAAGTCATAATACATAGTGAAAATGAATATGAAATATTACATTGCGAAAAGCAGCTAAATATGTTTCATTTCACATGGATGATATTGTTGGCCAAAGAATATCTTCATTCCACGATACGCCAAAAGAAACCTAGAAATGATAGAAATATGGCGCGTATCGTGTTCTTTAAGGATTATTATTTAATTATTAAGAACTACCAAGAATATATAGAACAACACTATGTAGACTTGTTGAACTTGTTTAAGGAAAGATATGAGAGAGGGAAGTGACAATGGTTGTTATCTCCATGTACACGGAGTGGTTTATTATTTAAACATGATGCAAATATATATACATATATTTATTTATACGTTCAGATAGGTATTCCTTATGAATCTTTAACTTAGCTGCCTGCAATAAGCGTGAATGGATATCATGGATAATTATGTTGATATGTTGAGATAATTATGTTGTTTTTTTGTTATGGATTCATTCATACATTTCGTGCTCTATTATTTTCCTTATAACTCTTTTGATTCGTTGTTCAAACAAATAAAAATTTGGTTAATTTATTCTTAGGTTTTAGGCGGTACTGAATATTTTAAAAAATACAAATTCATATAAAACTCCGAAATGTTTGCTCTCATCACATTGTGTGGTCTAAATTGACCCAATGTGTGCATTTCTGAAGGAAAAAGCTTTAGTCAATGTACTCCATATTTTCTTTATTAAACATTTTTCTGATTAACTTACGCAATCATACGCCCAGAAAATCGATAGTAATTGACTTATTTACTCATAAATATAATTTATCATTTGCTCTATTAACTATAGGTATTTAATCAAAGTAACAGTAATTAATTGTTTCAAAAGTACAATTAAGAGAAAGTTTCTGATTAGGATTTGGGGAACTTTCGGAGGTTTAGTTTTCACATCGAATTAATTTACTTAAATAATTGGAAAAAGAGAAAACTTAGAATACGGAAGATAAAAACAAAATTTCCTAACTTTCACTATATCCTGATCTTTTTATTTTGTTCTCTTTCTCCTATATAAGCATAAGCTTGTCCGATAGCATGTGTAGGCTACCCACCCATTAGAGTCATTCTGTTTCTTTTCTGTTAACCATTCTTGCAATCTAGAAGGTGAAATATTATATTATTTATACAAATCTATAATTTTGATAGTAAGTACTGAATATTTATTACAAAAATAATACAAAAATTATATGCAAAGTGTTCTTGAACGCAAAAAAGTATTTGAGTAAAATTATTACAACTAAACATTGAATAAATGTTTACATGGATAAAGGAAATTAGTAATTATATTCAATCAAATGAAATATATTCTTAATTACAACTATGGCCGCAATTAAACGGTTGCCATTGTCTCTTGTTAACTTACAAACTTTTCTATTCTTCTTCAGAGTATATGAATAGGGTTTCCTTTAGTTGACGTTATTTTTCAATTCTATCTATCATATTTCAGAAGGAATTGAGGAAAGTTTAGTAAACTGTGTTGGAAAATAAGTAAATGCAGTTAGGGAACTCAATTCATCAAAGGCTTCCTTTGCTATGAAAAGAATTTTTATTCATCGGATAATTACAACTAAACCTCCAAATATCGAATCTAAATAAATCTTGAAATGATGTTTACTGAGGTTTAACGATACAATTTTATAACCTGATTTCAGACAGTGTGTAAATAAAATGTTTTGATGTGGATATCGTGTGTTTGAATCCCATCACTGAAGATATTTTTAATTTTCCGAAATTCCAACATTTCATGGTTTGTCTTAGGAAGCTGAGAAGCTTGCGCTGCATAGAATGACTTATAACTAGATTTTAATCAGTCAGAGAAACCAAACAAAATTTCAGAACTTTCATTTATGTGATCCACAGCTTTTTAAACAAGCGAACCGTTTGTTCACACGACTAGTACCACACAACCACTTTCAAAGTAAACTTCAAGGTACAAGAATGCAGTTTATGTTTGTCTGGAGGAATGATTTACTGATAATTATTTCAATTCAACATTTATGATAACGGTATTAAGTTAGAAATATATGGAAAATTTTATTAAGATAAGCAAGAATGTTAGTAATGATTGAAAATATATAAACTTCTTATGTCCACAAGCAAGAAAATGGTAATAATATATATGACCGATATTTTCCTAAATCACCTTACAAATAAGAAAACTATAAAATGAAATGTTTAAAAAAGGATTTCATTTCCCGAGAAATTTTAAACACCGTAGAAATTCATGGTATAATGTCAAAATAATGAAGGACTAGTACATAATAACTAGGACATATACATTTATATATGTATAAGCAGGATAATTAGCATTAAGTTCTTATCGGTTATCAGTTCTTTAAACACAGATAGTCACTGAAATTACTCAAAGCAATCAGATTGTAGAGTTAAAACGCATGGCAAGAAGAAAAATAACCCACTGAAAATTAATACCACAAATCAGAATTATACATTCAAAATTAGTTAGAAACGATCAGGTAAGATAATCCTAAATAAAAAACTAAAAATATAAGAAAAAATAATAATTTATATTAAGCGAATATGAAAATTATTGAAGGATAAGAACTCCTAACACAAATAGTGATGCTACAAAGGACTTTAAGACAAAAGGGAAAGACTGAGACTGGATCGGACAATTAAAGAAGGATTGAATATTCCCCTAACGCATCAAGCTTTTTGAAACATATATCAAGGGGAAACATCGTAAATATGATACAAGTATACGCAAAATCCTTATAATAAAAATAAATAATAAATAAAAATCAAGGAAAAAGCACTTAAACGTTGTCAGAAGGAAAATGAAAACAAAAAAGGTATAAAAAGAAACATAAATACTCGTAACTATAATTATAGAGTGCAAGTTTTCCATCAAGGATGAAATGATAGCAATGGCCACAATGCACTAGATAAGAATTTCCTTTTAAAGGAATAAAAATTCAGAAGGACACAGAACCAGAAAATATTACACATACTATAAGAATGAAAAATGGTAAAGCGTCTAGTTAGGAAAGAGTTACAATCGACCTAATAAAGGCTGGAAATGAAAGTATTCATGACGTACTAGCAACTCTGTTTACAAATTGTTTAATCGATATTGGGATTTAAATAAAAGCGTTTAACGCCCCCATTTTAACAAAAATAAGGCCCAAAATATTTGAATGACAAAATTTTCAGCAACCAAGAGGTCATTAATCACTTCAGCCTTAAAATAACCTTTCCTCTTGGTCTGAGCGAATAGACTACTGAGAGTGGTTACCTACCTTTAAAATTTTGACAAAGAAAATGAATCCTGGCGACCGCAAAAAAGCGAGATTAAAATGCATTAGATCTAGTTTAAATATTTGATGGGGCCAAGTAGGGACAAAAGAAGGATTGATTAGAGGTAGTACTTTCGTTATCTTAATAACATTTTCAAACTCACAATGGTTTACGAAATAGAGAGACACTGTATTTATACAAAGCAATGTTTTCCCTATAAGGTCAGATTGTTTTTTATGACTTCTGGTAAGTTTAAATTGAAGAAGAAAGATTGGACTAGATCTAAAAAAACAAACCGGAGCTAATATTTACATTTCTCTCCTTTTAGTTGGAGGTTAGGAACGATTCATAGGTATCTTACAGAGATATTTTTAGATGTTTGACCTACATAAAATAAATTACAATCTAAACAAGGTATACCATATATTACATTATTATCGTTCCTTGAGCTGTGTTTTCTTAGCATAATTTCTTATATATAATTTTATTTAAAAATTAGATTTATATCAAGTTGTTTTAACAGTCGTACTACATACAAGAAATTATCCTGGTGTGGTAAAAGAAATATGTTATGTAAAAGTTCTGTTTTCCTCAACTTGCGGTTATAGAATATTTTTTGAGTTTTATACATGCAGTTTTCCAAAGAATATTTCGGGTAACACAGATTGAAGACAATCTCTTCAATTTGAGGTAAATTCTTGGTCTATATAGTCAGGACTACATACTATCAGTGCCCTTAGATACATGGAGAAAAATAGTGTTGTTTTAATATTTTGGGAATGAACTGAATAAAAGAGAATATAGGATAAATTATTTGTTGGTTTCCTGAAGATAGAAAACTTAAACCAGTCTGGTTGTTTCAAAGACGTAAGCCATTCTTTTTATGAAAGACCCGGAAGTCACCAAGGCTCCAGTCACCTAAGCGTATATTTCTTCGTGAATTAACTATAATCCTCTGTGCCTATAAGACGTCGAGAGGTTGCATGTGTTATCCTTTGCACGGTCACCCGCCCAGCCGGCAGGAGAATTATCTATGTTCGCTTCCTCATCGTGTGATAAAAACACTTATTCCTCTTTTTTATTATATTTTCAGAATATACCGTGGTTTGCGCAATTTTCTCTTTCCAACGTGATGTTATATATATGCATAACTTGTTAATTCATAGAGCTATAGACAAAAATGGCTTAAAAAAGAAAAATATTTTGACGAAAAATAATTGGCAATTTAATTATAAGACCGAGCAATTGCACAAGGCCATCTTGCTTGTTTTACTGCTGATGAAATCCTGAATCAAATTACAGCAATAGCGGTAGTTATCACGCTCGTATGCACTATAACAGGTCTAGAACCGTTTACTCATCAATACAGAAGCACATCACTTGATATTATAACCTGGAAATGACTTGTTTCTATCTAAAAAACAGCTACGATATATAGTTGTATGGCCTAATATGGGTTTATTGGACCTCTTTGAGCCTGGTAACTCTAACCACGACCGAAAAATGACTAAAGGAAGTCGACAGTCCAAATGCCAGAACTCGACAATGTGCAACGCAAATCATAACCTAAAGATACCTAAAGGAAATCACGGCTCAAAATTCCTATCTCTAAACTGCCAGCCGCTGGATCAGTTGCTACAGAGTATGATCGCTTCACAATTCTTTTAAGGTACACATAACGGAGAAGATCAGGAAATCTTTGAAAGCCCGAGAGATGTGACCGAGGCTTTTAGTTGCCTTAGCAGTCAACAAAACATTACCTGCCAACGGGCAAAAATATTTAGTAAGGTAAGGGTTATTGTGGGCGTACACAGATCTTTCATTTAGTCATACAAACAATGCCTAGGTCACATCTGTTTAAACCTATGAGCGTTAAAGGGCACTATTTATAGAAGTTCCAAATCCCCTCTTCTGCCACAGCTTGAAGTAGTTGGTGCGTTCCTAAAAATTAGATAGAAGAAAAAATAATGGCGGGCGAAGAATAAGATAGTCTAAGAATTTTAAATGCATTATGGGCCGAGGTAAACCACAAGATTTCCAATGCTTGGCCAAAAATTAATGTCAACTTTGTGAGGCAGATCTCATTGTTGGCACTTGTTCGGGAGGCTGTAGCTTTCATCAAAAAAACAGGTAAAGAACTTTACTCATGGTACCCCTCCATATCTGAAAATTATACAAAGAATCTTTAAGGTAAAGGGTGAAGTAATATAATGTGAAAATAAGGGGAGATATATGGGCGCAAATCTTGCAGAAAGTGGGGCAGAGAAGAGGCACAACTGCAAGAACTAGTTCCAGGGGAAGATATTGATGACGAGTAACCAAGTGTAAATGTCTATATTGCGTACCTCGCCCCCCGTGCTTCCTCTATCTCATAAGATAGCAGATTATTTGCACTATTATATTCACTTTCTCTTATAACCCTTAGATCACAAGGGTTGACATTTCTAAGCTGTTTCACTTTTATCTGGAAGAAAGCATACCGTAGTGGCCATAGTGTCCCAGGCAATATGTATAGATTAAGCCCAATTGGGATTTAATTATTCCTAGAGTTTTACACTTTACACTTTTTTTCCCTCCACTAATTACAAGCTGTGTATCACGTGTGAGTGCCATCCAAAACTAGAAATCAAATATCCAAAATCTAACTTTTCTTGTAAATATTGTTGAAATTTGCCTCTGATAGTGTCTAAATTTCACCTCCTATAAAAACGGTTAGAAAATTATTAGGCCATAAAATTGTATTTAAAGAAAGTGTGAGTCAAAGAGAATGGAAACTTTGTTTTCGCCATTTTCGCCACACCCTATAAATTGAGAAACATTATTGCAGTAACGCAATCATAATTATGCAGTAAAAAGGCTATTTTTGGCAAAGTCTTTCTTCCTTAAATCAATTGGAAGCTCTTCCTAGGGCTTTCTGAGAAAACCGCATAATTATGATTGCGTTACTGCAATAATTTTTCTTAATTTATAAAGTGTGGCGAAAATGGAGAAAACAAATTTTCCATTCTATTTGATAAGCAGGGGTGAAATTTGTATAAGCCAATCGAAAGATATTTTTTTTGCTATCTAAAAAAACGCTTATTTTAAGTGTTATCTTTTGGTGTATGTGAGAAGAGCTCTTTCCGAGTGTTTTGAGAGAGACTGTCTTTGCTAAAAATAGCCTTTTAATCGCATAATTATAATTGCGTTACTGCAATAATTTTTCGCAATTTATAAGGTGTGACAAAAATGGAGAAAACAAATTTTCTATTTTCTTCAATAAGCACGGGGGACATTTGTAAAAGCCAATCGAAAGATAGTTTTATGGCTAGCTGAGAAAACGCTTATTCTAAATCTTACCTTCTCGTGTATTTGTGAAGAGCTCCCTCCCAGGGCTTTGAGAAAGACTATTTTCCAAAAATAGCAATTTAATCGAATATATATATATGTATATATTTTTTTTAACGAAAGTCTTTCCTCAACATTTATACACGCCAAAGACATTACCTTACATGCAGAAATAATGCCTTAGCAAATATGCACTACTTCGGCAGATTTAGGACCTTCGCATCTGATTTGGTGAATCAGCTGAATACATTATAAATTTTTTACCTCTGCTACACCCGGTAACACGCACAGAGAAATCTAGGTATGTACAATCTCCCTCTTTTAAACACATTTAAATACTCTCGCTGCTTTTGTCTCTTATATATCTCATATTCAAATCACATCCCATATATACTTTTGATTCAGACATTTCCGTAAATTAATGGCATTAATTGCACCAAATTACCATCAATTGTGATCATTACTTGCTCTGCTTCGTGCACTCGCGAAATTTCTTTATTTTGGACAGAATTAATAGGAAAGTAACTAATTATTGCAGGGACGTCGGAAATAATCATGCCGAATGACTAAGTAAAATCATGTTGAGATCTCCTAGATTAGTTTGCTAAAGATTTATGTGATTTATTATGATCTTGGTCTTTAGATATTCACAAAGATCCCTCGCCTCTCAATTCTTACTATATTGAGGTTCCTATGGTTTTATTTAGCCTTTCTTTTTTGGCATCAATTATTTTGATATTTGCACTTTCCTATCAATGGATTAATGTGATTTTCGAGAAAATGAATTACAATGAATTTGTAAATGCTGCATGTGAATAAAAGAAAATGACTGTGACATTATTTCTCTAAAATTTAAAACAGGAAACAAATAATGCGGCGCCAAATTCAAGTAATTTTTTCGCAATCGGTGAAACAAACCTTTGCTCTTTGTGAGAAATGGCCAGTAAATTAGAAAACTTCGGCTCTGCTCTTCGATGAGTATTGATACAACCCTTGGGCGATCATATGGAAAAGACGCAACAAATGACGCTTCAGTGTCCGATTAAAGGAAAAATAAAATAAATGATGTGACACATGTGTGATTAACAATCAATTTGTGAATCAACAGCAATTTGCAATTTAAAATGTTATGATGTTTCTCTGTAAATATGTATATAAGATTATTGTTTTAAATAGAATAGGTTAAAATGTAAAAGCGTGTGAAACCAACATAAAGAGAACCTTGAAAAAGAAAAGGTATTTCTTTGAAATACTAGGATATTTTATTTAATTTAATATTTAGCATTTTTCATGATTTTTTTGTTCTTGAAAGATTAATAAAAATATGAGGTTTTAAATCACGATCATTATTAAAGGCAAGTACCGTCCTAGAGAGCGTATTATGTTGAACATGGTGCTCCAAGATGATACAAATAAAAAATCCAGTCAATCAAGCAAAAATGTAAGTATAATTTTCTTAAACTCCAATGAGCTTACAAAGAGAAATTTGGTATTCCAGAAACAAAACCTATCATGATCAGTAATAATGCATTTTTACAGTTAATAGCTGAAAACATAAGGATTTCCAACGAAGCGTATTTCGTTAAAAAGTGATTGTTAACCGTTTGAACATTGTATATCCTGCAAAAATTCCTAATTTTAAAATAGCGGTCTCTCCGTTTAAACAATTGTACAACAAAGGAAGAGACAAAGTAGAGAGCTGGACAAATGTTTAAAAGATTACTAGGAAAATTAGTTTTTTGCGATAGTAATTGATTAGTGTGCACATAACAAGGACATGCAGTGTTACTAATTGATGAAAATACAACTTTACGGTACTGTAGTTTTAGTAAATTTTGCAAAAATCAGAAAATAGTGTTGTTTTAATATTTTGGAAATGAACTGAATAAATGAGAATATAGGATAAATTATTTGTTGGTTTCCTGAAGATAGAAAACTTAAACCAGTCTGGTTGTTTCAAAGACGTAAGCCATTCTTTTTATGAAAGACCCGGAAGTCACCAAGGCTCCAGTCACCTTAGCGTATATTTCTTCGTGAATTAACTAAAATCCTCTGTGCCTATAAGACGTCAAGAGGTTGTATGTGTTATCCTTTGCACGGTCACCCGCCCAGCTGCAGGAGAATTATCTATGTTCGCTTCCTCATCGTGTGATAAAAACACTTATTCCTCTTATTTATTATATTTTCAGAATATACCGTGGTTTGCGCAATTTTCTCTTTCCAACGTAATGTTATATATATGCATAACTTGTTAATTCATAGAGCTATAGACAAAAATCGCTTAAAAAAAAAATATATTTTGACAAAAAATCATTGGCAATTTAATTATAAGACCGAGCAATTGCACAAGGCCATCTTGCTTGTTTTACTGCTAAGGAAATCCTGAATCAAATTACAGCAATAGCGGTAGTTATCACGCTCGTATGCACTATAACAGGTCTAGAACCGTTTACTCATCAATACAGAGCACATCACTTGATATTATAACCTGGAAATGACTTGTTTCTATCTAAAAAACAGCTACGATATATAGTTGTATTGCCTAATATGGGTTTATTGGACCTCTTTGAGCCTGGTAACTCTAAACACGACCGAAAAATGACTAAAGGAAGTCGACAGTCCAAATGCCAGAACTCGACAATGTGCAACGCAAATCATAACCTAAAGATACCTAAAGGAAATCACGGCTCAAAATTCCTATCTCTAAACTGCCAGCCGCTGGATCAGTTGCTACAGAGTATGATCGCTTCACAATTCTTTTAAGGTACACATAACGGAAAAGATCAGGAAATCTTGGAAAGCCCGAGAGATGTGACCGAGGCTTTTAGTTGCCTTGGCAGTCAACAAAACATTACCTTCCAACGGGCAAAAATATTTAGTAAGGTAAGGGTTATTGTGGGCGTACACAGATCTTTCATTTAGTCATACAAACAATGCCTAGGTCACATCTGTTTAAACCTGTGAGCGTTAAAGGGCACTATTTATAGAAGTTCCAAATCCCCTCTTGCGCCACAGCTTGAAGTAGTTGGTGCGTTCCTAAAAATTAGATAGAAGAAAAAATAATGGCGGGCGAAGAATAAGATAGTCTAAGAATTTTAAATGCATTATGGGCCGAGGTAAACCACAAGATTTCCAATGCTTGGCCAAAAATTAATGTCAACCTTGTGAGGCAGATCTCATTGTTGGCACTTGTTCGGGAGGTTGTAGCTTTCATCAAAAAAACAGGTAAAGAACTTTACTCATGGTACCCCTCCAGATCTGAAAATTATACAAAGAATCTTTAAGGTAAAGGGTGAAGTAATATAATGTGAAAATAAGGGGAGATATATGGGCGCAAATCTTGCAGAAAGTGGGGCAGAGAAGATGCACAACTGCAAGAACTAGTTCCAGGAGAAGATATTGATCACCAGTAACCAAGTGTAAATGTCTATATTGCGTACCTCGCCCCCCGTGCTTCCTCTATCTCATAAGATAGCAGATTATTTGCACTATTATATTCACTTTCTCTTATAACCCTTAGATCACAAGGGTTGACATTTCTAAGCTGTTTCACCTTTATCTGGAAGAAAGCATACCGTAGTGGCCATAGTGTCCCAGGCAATATGTATAGATTAAGCCCAATTGGGATTTAATTATTCTAGAGTTTTACACTTTACACTTTTTTTCCCTCCACTAATTACAAGCTGTGTATCACGTGTGAGTGCCATCTAAAACTAGAAATCAAATATCCAAAATCTAACTATTCTTGTAAATATTGTTGAAATTTGCCTCTGATAGTGTCTAAATTTCACCTCCTATAAAAACGGTTAGAAAATTATTAGGCCATAAAATTGTATTTAAAGAAAGTGTGAGTCAAAGAGAATGGAAACTTTGTTTTTTGCCATTTTCGCCACACCTTATAAATTGAGAAACATTATTGCAGTAACGCAATCATAATTATGCAGTACAAAGGCTATTTTTGGCAAAGTCTTTCTTCCTTAAATCAATTGGAAGCTCTTCCTAGGGCTTTCTGAGAAAACCGCATAATTATGATTGCGTTACTGCAATAATTTTTCTTAATTTATAAAGTGTAGCGAAGATGGAGAAAACAAATTTTCCATTCTATTTGATAAGCAGGGGTGAAATTTGTAAAAGCCAATCGAAAGTTATTTTTTTTGCTATCTAAAAAAACGCTTATTTTAAGTGTTATCTTTTGGTGTATGTGAGAAGAGATCTTTCCGAGTGTTTTGAGAAAGATTGTCTTTGCTAAAAATAGCCTTTTAATCGCATAATTATAATTGCGTTACTGCAATAATTTTTCGCAATTTATAAGGTGTGACAAAAATGGAGAAAACAAATTTTCTATTTTCTTCAATAAGCACGGGGGACATTTGTAAAAGCCAATCGAAAGATAGTTTTTTGGCTAGCTGAGAAAACGCTTATTCTAAATCTTACCTTCTCGTGTATTTGTGAAGAGCTCCCTCCCAGGGCTTTGAGAAAGACTGTTTTCCAAAAATAGCAATTTAATCGAATATATATATATGTATATATTTTTTTAACGAAAGTCTTTCCTCAACATTTATACACGCCAAAGACATTACCTTACATGCAGAAATAATGCCTTAGCAAATATGCACTACTTCAAAAGATTTTGCAGCTTCGCATGTGGTTCGGTGAATTTGCTGAATACATTATAGATTTCTTACCTCTGCTACACCCGGTAACACACACAGGGTAATCTAGGTATGTACAATTTCTCTCTTTTAAACACATTCAAATACTCTCGCTGCTTTTGTCTCTTACATATGTCATTTTCAAATCATATCCCATATAAACTTTTGATTCGGACATTTCCGTAAATTAATGGGATTAATTGCACCAAATTACTATCAATTCTGATCATTAATTACTCTTCTTCGTGTGCTCTCGAAATTTCTTCATGTTGGACAGAATTAATAGGAAAGTAACTAATTATTACAGGGACGGTGAAAATTATCATGCCTAATGACTAAGTAAAATCATGTTGAGATGTCCTAGATTAGTTTGTTCAAGGTTTATGTGATTTATTATGACCTTGGTCTTTAGATATTCACAAAGATCCCTCGCCTCTCAATTCTTACTATATTGAGGTTTTTATGGTTTCATTCATCCTTTCTTTTTTTACATCAATTATTTTGATATTTACACTATTTTATCAATGGATTAATGTGATTTTCGAGAAAATGAATTACAATGAATTTGTAAATGCTGCCTGTGAATAAAAGAAAATGACTGTGACATTATTTCTCTAAAATTCAAAACAGGAAACAAATAATGCGGCGCCAAATTCAAGTAATTTTTTCGCAATCGGTGAAACAAACCTTTGCTCTTTGTGAGAAATGGCCAGTAAATTAGAAAACTTCGGCTCTGCTCTTCGATGAGTATTGATGCAACCCTTGCGCGATCATATGGAAAAGACGCAACAAATGACGCTGCAGTGTCCGATTAAAGGAAAAATAAAATAAATGATGTGACACATGTGTGATTAACAATCAATTTGTGAATCAACAGCAATGTGCAATATAAAATGTTATGATGTTTCTCTGTAAATATGTATATAAGATTATTGTCCAAATAGAATAGGTTAAAATACACAAGGGTGTGAAACCAACATAAAGAGAACCTTGAAAAAGAAAAGGTATTTCTTTGAAATACTATGATATTTTATTTAATTTAATATTTAACATTTTTCATGATTTTTTTTGTTCTTGAAAGATTAATAAAAATATGAAGTTTTAAATCACGATCATTATTAAAGGCAGTACCTTTCTAGAGGGCTTATTAAGTTGAACATGGTGCTCCAAGATGATACAAATAAAAAATCCAGGCAATCAAGCAAAAATGTAAATATAATTTTCTTAAACTCCAATGAGCTTAGAAAGAGAAATTTGGTATTCCAGAAACAAAACCTATCATGATCAGTAATAATGCATTTTTAAGGTTAATAGCTGAAAACAAGAGGATTTCCAACGAAGCGTATTTCGTTAAAAAGTGATTGTTAACCGTTTGAACATTGTATATCCTGCAAAGATTCCTAATTTTAAAATAGCTGTCTCTCCGTTTAAACAATTGTACATCAAAGGAAGAGACAAAGAAGAGTGTTGGACAAATGTTTAAAAGATTACTAGGAAAATTAGTTTTTCCCATAGTAATTGATTAGTGTGCACATAACACGGACATGCAGTGTTACTAAGTGATGGAAATACAACTTTACGGTACTGTAGTTTCAGTAAATTCTGCAAAAATCAGAAAAAGTATCATTAGGACTTGCGGTTTTCTCTAAAGTGAAGGCAGATGTTGGTTAATTCTAATTTTTTTCAACTATAGAGGGTGTACGGCTGAAAATATTTCAGATGAAAATTAATGTATTTTAAGTATTTACAATATCAACTAGATTATGGCTGGGAAATAAAAATTTACTCAGAAAAGCCGCCCTCAACTTCTACTACAGCCTCAAGATGGCTACGAAACCTAGCGCATGTCTTCCTCCCTGTGTCTTTGAGTATCATTTTAACGCCTCCTTCCTCTTGCTCACCAGCTCAACCTTAGGGTGCAAGCAGGGCGTTTGTTTTATTCTCATCGCTTCCTACATATATTATTTCAGTGGATTAAAATCGTGGTATCTGAAAGCCCATAAAGTAGGACTGGTGAAGTCGTAAAACTTTCTAAAAAACATTTGCTGCTTTTTCTATAGGTGTGGCATCCCAGCTGGAAATTCTCTCAAACCTGGCGTTGGTCATCGTCTCCAGGAGTTAAACATAGCCATCTGAATTTAACCTAAGTACCTCACTGGAAAAAAATCGATAGACCATCAGAGTTTGGGGCAAGGTGCTCTTCATAAAACGTGGAACGTGGTATGTATTATAGGCAAGGCAACTATTTTTCTAGGTGTTGTGTAACTAATCTTCGCATTTTTTTGCCATGTGCGATCATCTGATAGTTCTCGACACAACGGGATGCCTCAGAATGCTCAGGAACTTCTCCGACTTTTTCATACATGTTTACTTGGGCTTGCTATAAGCTCTTGTCGCTTGCGCTTCTTATATAATTGGTATCGAAGGTTCTCATTCATAGTATTAACTCTAAGACCCATCTCTCTCATCTAAGCGGGAAGCAGTTGAACGGGTTTTTCATCATCTTGTCCTGCAGTTGTTAGATGAATTGTAAAATACGGACGCAGTTAGAACGCCTCATTTCTTCCTTCTTGCTATCCATGGCTTCGTAGTATCTGTTGTGCCTAACTCGCTTAGGTTTTTCAGCCTTTAAATTGTTAACAGAATATTGTACACTAGTTATGATGTCGGCAATTTTATACTTAGTGCGAATCATCATAATGCACGTAATACATTTCCAATATTTAGACGGCTTCTATCTCTCTATGCCAGTTAAGCTTTTCCCAAAGAAAATTCTACCTTATATGCTGTCAAACGCCATTGACTGTTAACTGATACAGAAAAATATCCCTCCAAGAGGACAACATGTATTTTATCTTTACTTTTTGATGTAACTTCTTATTAGAATATATGGTTTATTTGCTGCACAAGGTGTTTTCCATTTTTTTTTATGTGTACAATCTATCGATTTACCTAGAAATACTAAATATACTGGGTTTTTCAAAAGTTCGTTTACACTCATTTGTTTTAGCTTTAGAGGGGTTTACTTGGGTGATAGAAAAAGATCAGCCAAACAAACGCAAATATATACTTTTGTTGCACGCATCATTAAATCATTATTTGCATTGTGAGCTGGTGTGTTGAGATGGAAGTGAGAAGAATCGAAATCTTTGCTCAACGGCACGCATGCCATGACAATTCTGATATCGCCAAGTGGCTCAACGTCAGCCGGATGACCGTACACAGAGTCGTAGACAGGCTCAAGAACACTAAGAATACAAAGATCGCCCTCCTTCAGGGATACCTTAAGTTGGCAACCGTTTGGTTGTAAGAAGGGCCTCCAGAAGTATTCCAAAGCTCTAAATGACTGCGCTCGCAAAAAAAAGAAGAAGAAGATGGTAATCCTGTTGGCCATAGCGTCCAGTGCCGTCAAGGCCCTGGATGGCAAGAGTTTGAAGTTCTTAATAAGGACTCTGTGAAAACAATGTCGGGAGCGCTGTCCTTGCCTTCTCAACTACTTGAAAAATCAAGGCAACAGAATTCTGAGTTTTTGAGATAAACAATTTTTAAAAATCAAACGGGTCATCCATAAGCAGAAGGACGGGATGGTAAGTTTCGACCACGACATCTGCGAGCTCCGCTCGTGTCCACGAACGAACATCCTTATTCTGTGATGACGCTCGGCGTCGTAACTTTGGCATAAAGATGCCTATGGTTTGTTATTGGCCGTCCATAGGCTCACGTTTTGCGATTACAGGTAAAATTTGGTAAAGAAAGTCCTGTCATGGGTAATAAAAATCACGAAAAAAGATATTAATTCTTTCATAAGGACCAACATGGCCTAGACCGTGCAAGAGTGGTTGTGGTCGAATATGAATTTTTGGTGTGTCCACCGCATTCATCCGACCTCAATTGGTTGTCTATTATAAAGTCAGCATTTTAAAAATAATATAAAACAAACAAAGCATTTCTATATTGAATGCAAATGTACGCTCTGGTCTTGTTCGTATAGGAGGCGACTTTCAGTCGTTTGACATTTGAGATTAGATCAAAAGGTTTAACTGATGACAAATATGCATTAAAAGAATGATTTTGTGTAATTATAAATTAGTTCGCTATAATTTGTGCAAAAATAATTTAAAGAATCTTTATAAATTCGAGGAAGGTTTTTTTCCAAAGGAATGCCTGAACGCCAAGATCACATGCTGGTAAGTTTACAGCCCAAAGATCGGATTTCCCCCCGTGCCGAGCTTGCCCTAGATAGGAAAGTGGCAGTTGTGTTGGCTTTTGTGGGCTCATTCAGTAGAGGACATTTTCACAGATGCTCAAATTCGCGTACGGCTCCGAAGAGATCTTATCTCACTAACATCAATTCTACGTATAGGCTCCAGTACTGTAGAAAATATAAAGACTTTACCTGTGAAGAATAAAGCAAACTCATATTCTATAAGGAATCTCTCTTTCGTTTGTTTGGAGCTTCTGGAAGATCCGTCGTCAGAAAAAAAAGGTGAAGGACATTTTTTGAGTCATGTTTCGTGTGCAGAACAAAGCTTTCATATACTTTGCATGTTTGAGGCTTTTTTCATTTACAGTGACTAGAACATTAACAATTTTGCAAACAACGTTGCCAGCAACTCAAAATAGTAACAAAACGTGCTTTATCAGCACCTTTTCCAAAATTTAGGGATGATAACTGCATTTTCATCATGATGGCGCACCATTTCAAAAACCTAAATTAATAACAAAACTCTTGTCTTAAAATAAGATCGAACGTTTGTGACCTTGCACCGAGAATTCTCTAAATATGTACGCATTAAAAAAGTGAGACAAGAAATTGAGCGTGCCACTTCGGAATTCCTACGCTGTTTTTTGCAGTAAAAAAGGTAATAATGGTGTGTTAAGGCATTTTTCTCGTCATTTACAGCTTCAGTTAATCACGGAAAGAACTAATTTTTAAGATACTAGCAATCTGATTACGCCTCTATTTGCAGTGTCACTCTCTTAAAAAGAACTCTTTGCCACGTGAAAACGTACCGTGAAGGATAAGTTAGATACATAAAAACAACAGTAGTAATGTTTTTACGTACTTACTAACTATTTACTTTTAGATTAGTTGTATATGCATTTTGTTACTGGAAGCCATTATCAAGCCATTATCAAGCCATTATCAAGCCGTGTCATTATGGAGGGACTCTGCTCTCTCATACTGCCACGCTCGCTATACTTGCGCCTCAGGAACAAAAAGTACAATAAAACCTTATCTAAAACACCCCCATTAGTATTAAGAATTCGAAAGCCTAGCATTAGGTTCAAATCAAAAGACAAAACAAACTTACTATTTAGTGCTGGGGATAGTATAATCATGCCGCATCTGTCGAAATGCTTCACTTTCAAAATGAGGCTATAATTTCATTAAAGATCCATTAAAATTAACAAGAAAAATTAAAGTCCTTTTCAAGAATAAAAATTAAATACTCAAAAAACACATGATTCCAAGAAGAAAGTTAAACACGGGTTTTGGTGCGAAAATTGAAAGCGGCCAATGTGTGAGTTAAGTGCGAATTAAATGTTGCCAGTGTGTGAAAATAAAGGTTTATTTTCATTTAAGAGAAGGCAAGGCTGACGGATTTAACACCATCAAGGTCTAGTATCTTAAAAATATGTAATTGTAGGCCAAACCGAAACCAAATTGAGTTAGTGGCAGTGATCGTGGGCAAAATTGCTAGTGCTTCAGTACCCTTAGGTGAGAAGCAGACCCAAATATGAAAACGGTCAGGATGCTTAAACCTACACACGACACATGACAAGTGAAAGAGCTTCTACATTCTCTTCCTAACGATAGATCGTCCAGAATCTCTAAAGAATCGGAAGGGAGTTTCATCAGAGAATAACACTTTGGCCCATTCTTCTACAGTAAATCCTTTATATTTACTACGAAAGTTGGAACCTATCCGTAAGGTTATTCTTAGGTAGATGAGACTTCATCGTAGCACTTCTATAACGTGACCATTAGCGCAAAATATCTTCCTTACCCTGCTTGCTGAATCGTTGACACCTGATTTCCTCTTGTGAGCAAGCTTGGTGCTTGAGGCAACCAGATCCTTAATCTGGAACATTACCAAGAAAAGATATTGGTGTTTATTTGAAGCTGAGGGGTTTCAAGAATACTTCTTTAACAGAACTAAAACCATTTTTTTAAGTCATTATGGTCCTGAAGTTAGTGTTGCCTGATGCAATACCTTATTATTTCAAACAACTTTTGTGAAGAGCAACAATTGTTGCACGAATTTCTTGAGAAATAATCATTTCTGGACATGAAAAAATTCCCCAGTTTTATTTTCCTCCAAATATTACGAAATAGATTATAATTACACATCATTTATTTAACCCTTGTTCTCATCATTTTGATGTTTTGATCGATTAGCAAATCTCGACTGAATTTAACGTAAATTTTGAATTCAATAAAAATATATGCAAAAATGGTTAGAGAAAACATAAAGAGATACACCGAAATGTATTAACATTCTGAGTAATGATATACAGTCATTTCAGGTAATTATGTCTTTAATCTTTAATTTGTATCGTTTTTTGCGGGTAAAATAATTGGTATCGTGAGGTCTACGTGACCCCACGATATACTCGTATATAGCTACTCCGCTTTAAATTTTATGGTACTGTAATGACTATTTTTCTTTTTATTCTATTTTTAATTAAAAATCCATTAGTTTTATACTTCATACCAAGTTAACAATGTAGCAAATAAAAAAATAAAAAATAGACATATTTTAGTATAAATATGAGTTAGATCCAATAGGGTTGTAATTATCGCAGAGAATGATGTGAGACCTGTCAGGATTGTTGGTAATGCATAGTTTTTCTGTTATTTGTTGTCATTGTAACTCAGCAGATCATAAAAAATGAAAGAAATCATAACAGGGTAGTGATGGTCTTGGAAGGGAGAATTATATTAAGCACATTTGCAATGGTTTTCTTGATGTCTCTTGACAGTGATGGTTGTGTCAGTCTATTCCTACTCCAAGGCCGAATAAGTTACAGAACTATCCCTTGCATGAATTACCGACCTATGCTAGCCTTTTCATATCTGCTTTCTCGGTACCATGAGTAGATAATGAATGCATTAATGATTGCTACATTGATTAGTTAGTAGAACAGGCAGAGAGGCCATATGTGGGTTCTACGACTGCAACTGTAGTTACCACACATTTGATCGAAAGTGTCTAAACTACCTTTAGTCTTATTGTATAAGTGAACAATCTCTGGCTTCCCGTTTGTGGCAATAGTGGGTTCATTGTGCATGGAGGAAACCAAGAGCACAATTTTTTTAGCGGTCCTTTTCGCTGGTATATAAGAGCACAAAGTCAGTTTGGCCGTCCTTTTTTGGTTTTTAGTTCTTCGGGTACTTGGGGTTTGATCTAAAGCAATGTGCCCACACTTGTAAGACCATTTTGGACAAGATCTTCTGCTAGCTAGGCAGATGTGAACCAGTTGTCGTGCGTTACATTTCTGTTGGTTGCGAAGTAGAGCTTTATACTTTGTTTCGAGTAATAGTGATCTAAATTGATATTTCTCGATTCTTCGGGCACATTAAGTCTTTTCCCCAAATAAGGAATATAATTCAACATATATTTTGACTTATTTTCGCACAGCATCATAATTTTAATCCCATATTTCGCCGGCTTGTTTGGTATATACATCCTTGCGGTCAGAAGATTAGATTTGCTGGAACCACTGAAAATCAATACACCCAGAAGAGCTTTTACTTCCTCTTGGCATGTGTGCCTTGTTGTTGCTAAAGAGGTTGCTACATAATTCGCAGATATCTCTGTTTGCAATGCATTGGTGTGTGTCACTACTACATCAAGCATTTTATCATCAATAAACAAGTTCAATCAGTCGCCATGTTGGTTGACCCTTCTTGCAAAACTCTTTGGACCGACAACTCCAATATTAAGGATGTTTATCTGCAATGTTCTACTGGTTCTGAGTTGAACGGCCTTTGTCCTCCATATGTATTTTTTGGAAACTTTTGCGTACTGGTTCTTCTGGACGTCATTGAGCTTATAGATGTGAAGCTGCTGGTGTAGTTGATCTTCTTTGTCGCTTTGCTCTTGCCATCTACATTCTCTCTGCATCATCTAAATCTTTCTCACCTACAGAAGATTCTGAAGATAACGTGGGAATGTATGTATCTCCCTCGCCGCTATCGTAGACGTGGTCCACTAGTAGGTTGTCTTCATTTTCAGGATCTAGACTGAGATCCATAAGTTGCCTCTGAATATCTCCATTCGTTCTTATCTTTCTCCGTTAATTGTTCACCATGGTCTGAATATAATTTTCATTATTATAGTGTTATAAATTATATTGTTCATTATAATATATATATTTGTTATATATATATATATATATATATATATATATATATATATATATATTTATATTTGTTATATATATATATATATATATATATATATATATATATATATGTATATATTGCTTATATATTTATTTATTCGATAATTTCATTATTATTATAAAAATTTCCTATACAGATAGATATTTCATTAAAAAATATGAAATATAACACGTTCTAGGGATGTCTATCAAAAATCACTACTGAAACGTACATGGTATCGTGGGGTCCAATAGACCCCAACTCGCCTCTTTTTGTGCAGTGCCCATACTCCGTATGTTATTTTCAGAATTTTGTTTGCATCTAGTTTCTTTTCGCGCCGTGATAGAAAAGTACCTGTTTTTGAGAATTATCGCATAATCGGAACCTGTGAATATAAGAAAGTTAGCGGTATAGGGGGGGCCACTGGACCCCACGATACCAATTAAGTGTTAAAGTTGCGATTTTAAGAAGCTTAAAGGATATATTTTTTAAGTATATATTTACATGAGAGGATTAAATGGCTGAGAGAATTAGTATAGTGGGGCAAAGTTAGAGGTCATATATATCGAAGATTCGATCCAGTCTATCTCCTGCCACTATTAATACCTTATGTTTCTTGAAATATTACTTCTTAAATAAGCAAAACTAATCATCGCTCCCATATTCATAATTTCAAAAGATGTAATTTAAATTTTGGTCTTAAAGTCACCTGCCCTTTGTGGAGAAAGCCGGAGAAGCAAGCTCCATTAGGATAATAGGAAGAACGGTAACCGGCGAAAAACAGTAACTGCCTACTCTGTTTGATCTCCCCGCCGCTTAGGTAGTTTGAGCCACTATATGTATTAAGGCAACCATATTAGGCCCTTAAACGACGCTCTAACGATCCAATTACATACGAGATCCATAAACCCGTGGTTTTGTCACAAAAAAGCGGTGCTAGTCAAAAGGCATCCTAAAGACTGTTGCGGTTAAGAGTGTCTCTAATTAGCAAGCCGACTTGGGCACCTCAGTGCCAACCTCTGCACTTCTCTCTCTCACCAGATGCGAAGTCATCAGTCGCGCTCCCCTCTGTCGCCTCGCCCCTTCCTCCTTAGATGGGGCGGTGGTCTGCCTATAAATAAGCCCAGGAAAGAAAGAGAGAGGATTAAAATTAGATAAGAAAGAAGAAGGTTCAGTTCGTGAAGATCGATCCTTCAGCCATACAAGACGATTTCCGTGAAAAACGATAGGATCAGATCAAGAAAATCGAGAACCCCTACCCTGGCCGAATTAACATTAATCGTCAGCTTTTGTATCGGTGCCATACCGAAGAATCCTTTACAGAATAGAAGAAGTCTGACTGGATAAAAGTGAACCCGCTCACACGCGAGTGACTCTCACATCTCAAGCTCCGTAAGAGTGAGAGGATAAGAACTCAGCCACTACGAAGTTCTGTTCTTTAATTACGGTAAAAATCTAACCGAATACCACAAAATATAAGTGGACACTCTACGTTGAAGAATCAGACACCAAGAGGTGTCAAGATCATTCAGAAGAGGACTCTTGGAGCGAAGAGCACCGTAACTCTCCCCGTCTTCTTAACGTAACCGGAGGCCAATTTGAAATAAGAAGTTGACCTCCTTTCCCCAACTCTCTTCCGCCTTCCCATCTCTATAAAATTCAATCATCGGCCACCCCATCCCTCCAAAGCGCGAGATAAGCCCTTCAGCGTTATCCGGCCTCCACTGATCCCGTCTCTCATGTGAGTTAGCAAGAACATTTATATATTCATATTGTGATAGTATGAGGATAGTACGTTGCACGATTTCATAGAAGTAAAGACAATTGTGCGTGAACCCCGGTCATATTTGTTGGTAAAAGAGAGTAATTTAATTTAATGATTAACGCTAATCAAGAAAGGTTGCGATAAAAATACTAATCGACAATTGGTGTGTTTACCTGTAACCTATTTGTTTATTTTTGTGAGCGTAGACCGTGTAATAGGCCTAGCTTCCAACCGGGATAGTCTACTTTAGCTTAGGACGAAAATATAAATGCGATTACTGTTTGTTTTTCATAGTTAAGTGTTAAATTTAAAATATATGTTTATTTGGGGATAATTCCTGTGTTTCCTCTTATCTTTACGTGTTGAGCGGCTCTTCCTTAAAAAACAATTAGCACTCTTAGATCAAAGCCTACTTCATCAAAGAAGTACATCACGTACCACAACTTATACTACGAAATAAGTGGTGTCAGGAGAGGAGTGATCAAAAAGGGGCATTATACGACACAATATAATTTTTTAATAAGAATGAAAAACAAAAGTAAATAATGTCTTATGTTTTCGAAATCTAAATTCTTTTTTAAATGTGGAAAATATTACTCTATTATGTTATACGTTCTAATTTTATATAAAACACTTTGATTGGTTATAAAAACTGAATAGCAAAGGATCTCATTAAAGGTTCTATATACCTGTGATGTTTAAAATTTATAATACAGTTAATTTAACTAGAAATTTATCGGGAATTTACCGGTAATCAAAATTTTTTCGAGAATCTATCGCTAAAAATATTGTCGATAATTTGCGAACCCTCTCTTCCACCCACCCTTCACACCATTTATGTCCTTTTAATCACAAAGCCACACATCATTTATTTGTAGATTTTTGTCATAGTAAAAAAAAGTTCCTTTTTCGAGTAATTAATACCGAAGAAAAAAACCAAGGATATTCCCATGATTTAAGTGAAAATTCAGCAAATAGGCTCTGATTTTATTTGTGTTTCGTAGTCTAATAGATCCAGCTCTCTTAGACTAAGGCACTTTCATTACAAAACTAGAAAACCTGTTGATATCCTCAGGCGCAAGAGTAAAATTGTTTGGCTGCCCTGGTTACAAAAACGAAACTTAAATTAATTTAAATCCCTATGGAGGTGAAGATCTGTGGAAAGAAACTTGCTTTCATTAAAGGTCAGAGAGAAATCATTAATTTTTTTGGACCACATCAAGATTGCTTTCGAGATTAACCTGAGTAAAATAGACAAGTCAATAAGTGAAATCGACAGTAAGGTTAAGGAAGAAGAGTTGCTTACTATAATTAGGCCAATGTTTCGATGGCATCAAATTAAATACTTTTCTCTCGTGAAGAAAATGAAGAAGAAATATTTGATGCGCAAGACCACATCTTCAAATTCCATTAAAAAGCAACCCGGGAATTATCTTTTGTGGGCAATAACATCATAACTATTCGGCTGATTCTAAATTAATTTGAAATTCTTATATTGCTTTAAATTCTCTTTTAAATAATATAATTGCCAAAGTCCTCCCTAGGTTAGCCTGGGAATTAGTTTGTTTTGGCAATAACATCATAACTATTCTGCCTATTGTAACTAAATTTGAAATCCTTCAGCTGTTCACATTCTCTTTCGAATCATAGAATTAACTAGGTCCTCCCAAGGTTATTTCGGGAATTATTGAAAGTTTTAAAGGTCATAAATCAGAATAAGTGAGGGCACGAAACTTTTTGGTCAGCAGAACTTGTTTTTTAAACATGCCCTATCATATGCATGGTTAATCTTACTTATGTATATATTAATTGTCGAAAAGAATAAACTAATTTTTTTAAACATTTTTGTTTCAGCAATTAATGATTTTTTTCAGAAAACAACAACAACTATAAATGTATTGCAAACTGGTGTAGAGCCTTCAAAGCAATATTTATTTGTTTTAGCAATTTTCTTTTCAATTTACCTGATGTAGATAGAGTTGATACATTTAAAAGAGCAAATATATTCTTTCAGGAAAAAAAAATAAGTATAACATGATTTTTTATTTGTTCAACCAATTTGCACAAGTTCCTTTGATAAATGTCTTAATTTCTTTCTTTTTCATTAGGGTATTTGGGAATCTGTTGTGGTCTTCTTATTTTTTAAAGAAATAATCTAGGCTACTACTGTAATGATTCAATACCCGCTAAAATATAAAAAGCTTATTATTATTTAAACACTTACATTAACTATGGGGAGGGAGAAGTACCTGAGAATTTCAAGCCCTAATCGTAACCTTCATGAGTTATAGCCTGATATTTAAATATATATATAGGTTAAGATGACACACCTTTTCCCACTAAAAACATTATGACTGAGCTTCGTATTAAATTTACACTCAAATTTGACCCATACCATCAAAATGCAGCCGTTTTCTCTATAGAGTGCTAAAAAAGGAATTTCCCATTATCTCTTTTGATATTAAGCGGCACCATTGTACTGTATGTATTTAATCCTATCATATCCGGACCTGAAATAAAGGAATTGCGCGAGAATGCTTAATATCTTGAAGCAACCGTAATCGATCTCTAAAAGTATATTCCAGATAAAAATAATACGGCCGAGGTAAAACAGGACATAATAGCACCACCATTGACCTTAAACGATCGGTTTAGACAACAAAACCGAAATAAAAAAGATCACTATATTATTAATTGTATATTTGATTCCGTTGTTGCTTTTGAGAACAATTTTAATGCTTTTGCAGGGAAAGCTGGTGATGATAGGCTTCGTGTCACCCTTCGTTTGACTCGCTTTCAAGACCATTAAAAAAGAGTTTCCGATGGAAGATATCAATATAGAAGGGGATTATAGGGGAATCGTTACTCTCCCGTTCTCTTTCAGTGGAGACACGGGACGGTAACCGCAAAAATATCCAGGCCCGGCACCGTGGGACAAACTCGTAACCACAGTCCCTCGCCACTCGTCTCTATGAAGGGCCGAGCGGATTTAAACTGCAAGATCTCCACAACGAGAGTATATTCAATTTCACCTCAAGTAATAAATTGGAGACGCGTTTCTCTCAAGCTCGAAGGACAGCGGGAGCCGAGGTAAGACTTGCTGAGAAAAACCGTTAGAATAAGAAGCCTCCTGCGGGCGTCCACAAGCCCCCCTTTCCTACCCCCACCCCAGTGTGGTGACGAGGTATAAATAACAAACACTTGTGGAAAACGAGGTAGAATACGTGAGTCTCCAGGCTACGAAGTCCCCGAATTGAAGCCAGGCTACCAAGACTGGACAGGTAGAATACGTGATTCTTCTGACTACGAAGTCGCTGATGATAAGTCTGGGCTACCAGGACTGAGGACGTAGAATACGTGAGTCGCCAGGATACGAAGTCCCCTGCAAGAGAGGCAAGGATACCAAGGGGGCTAAGAAGCAGCTCATCCTCGAGCTAGTCGCTGGTTATCAAACCGAACGTTAATTTAGCTTGTTCAAGTTCAATTTACTCTCGTCAGAGAGACTACTCATATCCTGGTGCATCCTAAAGCGCAGGGATATTCCTCGCCCTTGAGGAATTACCAAAAGAAAAGGAAAAAGGCTCCCCCTCGAGCCCGTTATCCGGTAGCCACACCAAATTTATAAGTTAACTTGGCTGAGGAACCAAGTTTAACTTATTCTCGTCAGAGAACCCCCCGCCCCTCCCTTGTGATATCTTGGTGTATTCCAAAACACCGAGATAGGCATCGCCCTTGAGGAAGACTGGAATTAAGAAGAAGCTCATCCTCGAGCTAGTTCCTGGTTACGAAACCGACCATTAAGTTAACTTGGTTGAGGAACCAAGTTCAACTGATTCTCGTCACAGAAACCCCCCTCCCCTCACTATCCGTGTGGATCCTAAAGCCCAGGGATAGTCCTCCCCCATGAGGAATTACGTAACGAATGAGGAAAAGCTCTCCCTCAAGCCCGTTATTCGGTGGTCACACTGAACTCTGAGTAAACTTGGTTTAAGAACCAAGTTCAACTTACTCTCGCCAGAGAGACCCCACCTACCCTGGTTCCTCCTAAAGCACCCTGATTTTTCTCGCCCTTGAAGAACCCCCCCCCATTGAATACCGTGTGCCTCCCATCTGCTACACTTGCCAAAGTACCTTGTGATCTCGACGACCTCCAACAATCTGGTCGAAGCACGCGTCAAAGGACCTACCAGATTACTGTGGTGTCTGGGGCTCATTGAGGTTAAGGTCAAACGTAAACCCGCTGCCAGATCAACCAAGTTATTTAAACTCCAGTAGATACAATTAGCCTTTTCCTTCTATATCGAAGTGAGTATCGAATTTAGGCAATATTAGAGGGTCAAGCTAATGGAAGACTTTTTTGTGTATTTTAAAATTCGTAGTATTTCTGTGGTTCATGTTTTGTTTTTGTGTAGTAAATTGTTAAATTTAAAATATAAGTTTATTTTGGAAATTCCTGTGTTTTTTTATATCATTACGTGTTAGAAGCGGCTTTTCGTTAACACAACAAAATTTGCACTCTTAGATCATAGCCTACTTCATCTAACAAGTATATCACGACCACAAGGTGTCCTACGTCAAAAGTGGTGTCAGGCCTGGGGGGATCTAAAGCGACATATTACGATAGGGATATAAACAACAATTGCGGCAGATTTTGAAGCTGAATTTGGCATTAACGAAGGAAAACTGATTATCATTCTGGCGACCGAAAAAACAAAATAGGATTGAGGAAGTCCTCGCTAATCATTGGTAACTATAAATTACAACTAATCAATCTATAGCGACAAAGGAATAACCTGCGTAGGTATAGTGTCTAGAATACGAGGACCAGACTCTGAGAAAGGTCAGGCAGTGAAAGTAAATAAAACTTTACACAATTTACGTTAATCAGTTAATGTAAACTTTGTTAACACTAGTATCAATATTAATAGAGATATGAAAACTGATAATAGAAATGGAAGTAAAAATGTTGATGGGAATACCAGTTTGACTATTGATACGAACGTCAACACCTAAAATAATAAGAGAAAGGCAACAAAACCATTCTACATGAATGTGTACTATTATAATACTAAGAGCATTAGAAATAAATTTAATAAACTATGTGTTATTATTAATTAATATCAGTATGACTTTCAAACTATTACTGAATTGTAGTTAAATACAACACAACAAGATTTCCTATCGTCATTTGTAATTCAGGATTATACACTATTAAACAGAGATGGACTTAGAAAAGGAGGTGTTAAATCGGGCTAAAAATTAAATATAAATCTTTTTGTCAAGTTATATGAATAGTATACAGAGTGGAAATTAGTAAAAAGACCTTAAAAACCTTACAATTTATCCGTTACCGTTACCGCTATTAATATAGCTAAGAGCTAAATAAAAGGTGCATTTTACATGATTTCAATCTTTTGGAAGTTGATTGGAATACGATGATTTAAAAAAGGAATAACCCTAACTAAACGTATTTTATGATTAATTGTTTGAAACAATTTGTCATCTACCTTACAAGGGAAAAGAACATAGATGATTTAGTTTAGTAAAAAAAAAAGATTATTGATGTGGATGAAGTTCAGGAACCTATTGGGAATTTGGATGTCAATTCATTAGTATTTCAAATCAAATACGATTTTTTAATATGTAAACATGTAAATATATATTAACAATTACAAACTTCCGATCTATAAGAGATATATTAAATGAGTGCGAATAGTAGAGAGACTTTAATAGTAGGATAGCAGCTTCAGCTTACAGAACAGGTTACTCTATAAGCCGCTAAAGGGCGACCAGAAGTTAAGGCAAAATATTTCTTGACCTACAAATTCAGATAAAAAATAATGCACGCGATAAATCAAGGTGTAAAAATAGATTAGCGGCAGGGTGAGGGTAAAAAAATGCATGCATTTTCTTTATTGAAAACAACAGGAGCGCTTAGCAGGCAGACCTTTTGCCTGTGGGATATTTCATTTTGATCTTCTCTTTTTATCTTAAACTTTATTTTATTCCAAAACTTCATCAATAATCTCCTCTGAAAATACTTCTTCTTATACAATGTTTTTAAAATTTAATTGATTCAAATCTTTCTCATATTCATTCGTATATTCAAGGAGTAAACATTATTATGTTGAAAAAATAGTAGCTCTTCTCTATGGTTTGGATTCAAACTTCAAATGTACAAAAAGCAATTACTAAGAAATGCTTTTAAATTCTAAAGCAACTCCTAAAAATAACTTTGATTAAAGATGAAAAAATTCGAAAATCAATCCATGCGCCATATTTTTTTCCATCTCTAAATAAACTATTATATAGAACATAGATGAAACATTCAATATACCCTAATCCCTCTCTCCTTACGACCTATTTGGCTCTAACAACGGGGTTTAAGGTTAAAAAGAATTTTTAAAGTTTCTATTACATATCTCTCAAAATATTTACTCTTAGTCTAGTTATTTACATATCCATAGTAATTTTCCAGTCATAAAGGTAAGAAATACCTTTCGCAATTCTTTTGAAATCCGGCCCCAGCTCGTGTCCAAGGTGCCAGAAGCTATTTACTAATTCAGATTAAAATTTAAAATCAATTTTAGAAATAACTTCGATAAAAATTCCGAATATAAAAAATAAAATATAAAGAAACCATGGTTAAATTTGTATAAATTTTCTGAACACCACTAATAATAATAATAATACTAATATCTTGATTTTATAAAACTGAAAAAACATACCAGGTTACTAATTAATGAAGCCAAAAAAATCTTTACCATTTCTTCACTTCTTTCCCCCAAAATCACGTTTTAAATATATATTCTAAACATTATAAAATAGTGTTTATTTTCAAAAGGTTTCATCTCTAACCTTATTTTGTATCGTTGTTTTTTCGAAATCTTTCCTTTACACGGATAATTTTTTCCTCTAAATATTGATCAAAGCTTATCCAAAAATACTTTTGTAAATGATCAAAATTCTCTCCCTTTTCTTCCAAGGCAGTTTTTGGATTCCTTTGATGTTTGAAGTAAAAATGGTTCAGATAAATCAAAATCTTATCTAGTTTTGTAATTTTTAGTTCCCCAAAATACAAATCATGAAGTTCAGAAAATTGATTAAAATTTAGGCATGGCTGCTTTATTATTTTATTGTATATTCGAAATTTTTATCAAAGTTGCATCTAAAATATATTTTTAATTTTAATACTGTTACGGCCGTATGCTAAAAAAATGTGAAATGTACATTTGAGTAAAAAAACTTTTTTTTAAAAGTATTTTACATTTTAGCATTTTGCATATAATAAATTTATAAATGATTGTGAAGTTACACTAAATCTGATAAAAGAGTATTTCACATTTTTCTTAGCATACAGCCGTAATTTCATTCATTAACTAAGCCCCAATAATACCTCTTCACCCCTCTCAAAAAATCCCTTTCTTTTTTTGGAACTCTTAAGAAACTCTTGGTCTATAAAGGAAGAAATAATAAAGCCTCTTCTATTGTCTCCTAATAATTTACTCTTGGCGTATGTTAGGAGAAGAGGGTGCCCGTTACTAGCGGGGTGCCTCAAGGTTCTGTCCTGGGACCACTACTATTCATCATCTACGTCAACGACATGGACGGTGACATGGTTGCCAAGATTTCCAAATTTGCCGACGATACCAAGCTTGGTATGAACGTTGCAAATGATGGAAATACAATACTGCCCGCCTGCAGGAAGATCTTGGGAAGATTGGGGAGTGGTCGGACACGTGGCAAATGCATTTTAACGTGGGCAAATTCAAGGTGATGCATATCGGCCACAGAAACCCCCAATCTCAGTATATACTTAAGGGCACTGCTCTTGAATCAAGTGACACTGAGAAGGACTTGGGTGTTACTATCACTAGTGACCTCAAGTTCTCGAAACAGTGCATTGAGGCGGAGAAAAAGGCCCAAAGGATGCTAGGCTATATTAAGCGCCAGTTTGGTTATCGGAACAAGGAGATTGTACTGTGCCTGTACAACTCACTTGTCCGACCGCACCTGGAGTATGCCGTACAATTTTGGAGTCCTTCGTTTCGAAAGGACATCGCGAGATTGGAACGCATACAAGCCAGGGCAACCAAGCTGATTCCCTTTATCCGACATAAAAGTTATGAGGATAGACTAAGGTAATTAGATCTGTTCTCGTTGGAAACCCGTAGACTGCGTGGTCAGCTCATCGAGGTTTTAAAAATACTTCGAGGGTTTGACAATGTTGGCTACCGGGACATTTTCACACTGAGTGAGAAAAGAACGCGCAATCACGGCTTCAAACTTGAACTGAAGCGTTACTACCGCAATCTGTGTGGAAATTTTTTCATTTACAGTATCTGCGGTATGTGGAACGCACTTCCAGTGGAAGTTGTCAACAGTAAATCTGTTGACCAGTTCAAGTCAAGACTAGACAAAGTCTTGAAAAGTGGCCGTTTAGGGACGCAAAACAATTGAGCAGCCTTGTGCCCGCTCGAGTGCTAGTCCAAAGGTACCCTCTTTGAATGGACCGTAAGGTCTCCTAGGGTACCTTCTTTCCTTGTTGTTACTCCTTGTTGTTACTACTAATATACTCTTAGTCTCATTTTTAGATCCAAGATTACTTCCTTGGCTTAGAGGCAATGAAAATACATCAGAATTCTTTAAAAAATATGGAAAAACAATCCTGTAATCTCGTTATTTTTCCATCTAAATTTTCTTCAATAATTTCACTTTTCCTTTATCGTTTATAATGACGAGTAGCTATTTCCTCCTAATAAATATTAAATTTAAAAAAAAATATTTTAGAAAGAATTTCGATAAAACCTTCCAATATACGAAAAAATAGTAATAAAACCAAACAGACATATATATCTTAATTTAAATTGTTTTCTGACCGCATCATTTGTAATTCTTTTTATTTTTAAATATACAGAAAAATAGATAATTACATTTATTTTTTCTGATCTTCCCCATTTGTCCTTCTCAATAGATAGGTTATACAACCCATCCAATTCATCATTAAATACCATTCTCATAGAATAAAAAACAATCCACATTCACGACAATACGATAACTTGAATTAATTTTGGTTAACAGATCTGAAGCAAATTGTGCTTTTATACAGTTTGACATCCGACTGGATACCGATCACTAGTAGGGTTCTTCATGGCACCATTCTGGAAATACTCCTATTTTTAATTTTCTTAAATAGCACAGCTTATTGAATAACGTGCCAACTTAATTAATATGCTGACTATATTAAACATAGACAGATGATAAATAATAAAGAAGACTGAAAACGGTTAAATAGGATAATTAAATTGTGTGACGATTTGGGCATAGAGATAAATGTTACCAAATGTGGCATCTTACACTTCTTAAAAAGTAATCAGGAATTTAACTAATATATCCAAGAAACTGAACTTCATTAAATAAGAACACAAGTAAATCTCTGAGCTAAAATATATAGATAACCAGGCAATGGCTTTGCCACTCTACCCTGCGGGAGAAGCTTGCGCTTCGCTACTAAGATTGAAATTTAAAATCTATAAAAAAGCAGCTATGGTTCAATTTTTATAAATATTCTGAACTTGACTATTTTAATTCTTGGGTTTTTAAAAAATTCACAAAATTTCGATACTTATATTTATTTCTGAACTTCACCATTTTGTTTTTGGATATTACAAAAAAATTATTTTAAATAACTTTGATAGAAAAAACATAAGTCATAACCAAACTAAGATAAAATTATCATTGAAATACTCCAAAAAATCCCCTTCTTAAGTTCTAGAGCTAGTGATGATTATGATATTTTAAATTTCTCCATTCATTCCATAAGAGATAAAACAACAACAATATTCGATCATTTAACAAACAGTTGGTCTTTAGACGAAAAGCTGAGACAATTAACTATAGATCTTGAAAAAATAGAGTAAGTTTAGCGTCGCTATTGCGGAAATGAAACATTGTAGCTTCTAGGAGAGTGTTAGATAACTCAATCTCTATTGCCTCGGATATAGGAGAAAATGGACAAACAAATAAAAACAAAATATTGAGTAGCATCAGCGATATGCAGAAAATATGTTTGATTTTTCACTCAGGACATCGACGGGAGGTCATGACAAAAAGATGGAGGGGACATTCAAAACATTGGAAAGTCTATTCTATCATTGTTGATAAGCCTTTGATTATATATTTCGTTCACAATTGTATAGAGAAGGTTGGTTAAATAGTTTCTATTTTTGTATGATTTCTACCTCAAGATAGACAAAGATTTTGAGATCCACCTTTGACATTTTCAAGTATTATCATACCTTTAGTGATCTGGGGAAGAAAACTTCATTATGTGAATGGGATCAATATTTCCTAGTGAATTTATTATAAGATTGGGAAATACAATTTCCATCCACATAGCTCTCTTTTCTTGGATGGTCATATACTTTTGTCATTTCACCTTTTGTGTAAGGTTCTTTTCTCTTTTGCATCACCGAGAAGAAAAGGATAGAAAAAATTTCTGATTTCAAATTTTAATGTGTTAATATAATTTAGCACTGTGACATTTACTTCCGTCGTTGCTTCAACATAAACATGTTAACATCGCATCTGCTAATTCACAAGAAAGTGGATAATGATGCGATTTCAATTGGCCCGAGTCAATAAATTACATTTTTAACCACTAATATTACGACGCTCTCAACACAGGACACGACGAAATTTTTGATGCAGTGAGGCAAGTATTTTAATTTTTGTAAACATAAATATGTGCTTGAATTGTAATGTTAATCAATAAGTCGAAGTCTTTCCTCATGCAGGCCAACACGCGAGTGTCGGAGGAATTCAGCCCGTCGAAGTTGCTGTGGTGGAAATTCCATGCATTGCATTCGACATACGCCACATACTTTAGTCGAGATTATTAAGAGCGGGCGACTGCGGTGGCCAAAGTTTTTTCGACTAGAAGTTCATGTTTGACACCAACTACATCTGCACGGTATCCGTGTGTTAGGCTGGCCATGATCCTGGTAAAAGACGTATCTGACTTTTGTGATCGCTATCACCCAAGCCAGGAATATCGTGGCTACGATGTTCTTGTAATCGCTATGATAAGCGTGTAAATGGCTGCGAACCTCACCGTTGGCATCGTATCGCCACTACAAGCCACGTTGCCAATGAGCATAATCACAGAGCCCGAGTGCTTAGTCCTGGGCACGTATTGGACCTCATAGACATTCTCTCCGAAGCTTAACGCGCGTTGGTTAGGTTGTTGATGACCGGAATAACACATCTGAAGTATATTAATATTTTTCTAAGGCAAATGGCTTGAACGCCTTAATAATAAACTATATCAAAATCAATAAAATTTTTATAACCCAAAGAAATAATGAAAGGGATAGGATTCATCACCAGGCGCCTTGCACTCCTTTTTAAATCTCTCCCACTACTTTCTCTTTTCACCACTTTATTTTCCTCTATCTATCCACACACACTTCTGTCCCCTACATACACATACACTCTTACACTAATTCGCAATTAGAGAAATTTAATAGGGAAAATCGGCATAATGAGTGTAGTTTTAAACGGGAGAATGCTAAATACTATTAGAAACGAATGAGTAAGCGTTAAATATTGTCTCCTAAAATATGTGGAGTTGTAAAAGATAGATTTCTGAGGGATTCCTGGTTACTAGGTCTGAATAAAATTCCATTCATAATTTATAGTAGTCTTTAGGTTGGTTTCGAACGTTTTAAAATAAATGTTCTTCGTAGCCACTAATGTTATAAGGCACCTGCTTAAAAGCGAATTCCTTCGTGAGTAATTTTTTTTACTTTAATTAAGAACCTTTTTATCAATGCCTAAGGGATCCATGTAAAGGGAAATAAATGAAATTGGTTCTATGGGCAGCAATTACTTTTTTTCTTTCGAGAAAAGGAGATAAATGGTTTCTTTGTTGAAATGAGATATGAAAATTGAATGACAAATTTGTGAAAGGTGCAAATAGATGTGTCGAGAAAAAGATTAAGACTCGAGCCAAATTGCCAAAACTCTTTTAGTCTAAAAACTAATTTCACTTGCTATTTAATGAAATTACTATATATATTTAGATTAATCAATGCATTATAATTGTTTAGTTAATTGAATGATAAAACTAATCAAAAAATCGTAAATTCCGAACAATTCCACCTACATACATAGATAACAGATATCATGAGAGAATAATATTTTAACTGTTAATCTCCTTCCGGTTTATTCTTCTGTAATTACATTGTATTTTATACGCTCCTGTACTTGTAGTAGCAATAAGGCAATACTGTCTACTGGCGCGTCATGTTAAAGCCGACAAAGTCCAGATAGGGGCCTTTAGTTTGGAACGCCGTAAATGAGAGTTTTGTCTCTGAGGCACAATACACAATGGTGCTAATAAGCGGGACTGTAGCAGAGCATGAACACTTATACCAGTAGTAGCTTTGATACAATTCAACAACACATTGTTACAAAATGGTTCTTAGTAATGACATAAATATAATATTAATTGAAGGTATTTTTTATATCACTCTTCAAAGCCATAATATGCAATTACAGAGCTCTTGTCAACCCTCTGAGGAAAATTATGATCAGTCATCAAGGCACTCTCGAAGGCACTGTTGAATTAAAGTCAGCTTATCGCCGATGCCGATAATTCCACAATCTAGGCACAAATTTTAAGGTTGCAAGATGACCATGAAGCCTATATGACTAGGAGGAACTAATACTAGGGCCGCAGATTATGAGCCCAATGTTTTTAAACACCGTAATCGAGTAAATGTTCCTGGCAGGTAGGAAGTGCCGCGTCTTTAAGAATTTGAATGTAAGCAACATTATCGTGAAGGTGAGTAGAAATTGAATTAGCTGCCAGTGAAGCGCACGATGTAGGGAGTTGACGCGAGATAAACGTCTAAGAAGGATCATAAAAGGTGCTTAAAGTATTGAAAATAGCAATCAAAGTGGGAAGAAACGAAAGCAAGAAGAGTAATCTAAAGCTTTTGTTGTTACGTGGAAGGGGATGTAGTAGGAATCCAAAGACAGTGAAGGCAAGAAAAGGATTTGTAGTTAATAGCAACATGATCAGTGAGTTGTTACTGAGAAACAATGTAGCTCTCTGGATTTGAAATAGCAATGGAAATAGCGACATAGTGAGGTACCACGATGAAAGAAAATCAAGCTTAAACTGCTTGATTACTTTCAAATTAATTCGGGTCTCAGGTAAATGAAGAACTACAACAGGAAAATTTATTTTAAATATAATCATCATCCAGAGTGGAATATTCCTTTTTATTAAGTCACTAAACAGAGTTTGCATATTTTCCAACAAATCTTTTAAATATTTATCACATACAGACTGACCTCTTTATGCAATTCGGAGCTAATCAAGGCAAGACAGTGAAATGCTCCTTAGAGTGACGATCTGCATATTAAGCATCATCAGTTTGAGTTGTCTATGGAAGCTCTTATAGCTCATTTTCTAGATACTACTAGATTACTTATATACATATATGTTTATTTCCATATGCATGTATATTGTATATGTGAATTTATAAAGTAACATTTTATTAGGTTTTATCAAAAAACCTACTCTTTGTACTTTTTCTGCCTCATTTTCTAGAGATGATGTCTTCTTCTCGGCTTTTGCCTACCGGGGGTCGCCGTTCCTGATAAGTCGTTTCCAAAGGTTTCTGCAGAACTCTTCTTTGGCCGCACCCGCTCTTGATCTGGTAGCCGTTTCTGATCAAGAGAGTTAGGTCAATTCATCAGTGGGTCGCTAACGGCAGACGTCCTACCGTTAATCTCATTTGGTAAAAGACATCCATTAAGGTTTTTGGCAGACACTTTCAGAAGGATTTCCTTTTCCTGAGTCCAACCTTGCCTATTTTTTCAAGCTTGAAACCTGTGCTGAGTTGTGCTGGCTTGCCGCTCTAGTTGTATATAATGTACAAACAACCCTTTAGCCATTTCTGGTATTATTCTTAGACTGATGATGGAGGAGAGTTACTTCAGGAAGCTGTATCTTAATTAAAATTTTATTTGCCTCTTTCTTCTCACTTACAAATACTTCACTACTGAGAAAAAAAATAGTTTATTTACTTTAATAATATTGTTTTTTTTAGTTTTTGTTACTCATTTCAAAAGTTTAAACAAAAACGTGAAGATAATTGGTTTACGTTATGTTGTTCTTTTCATTTATTCATTTATAATTAAGAAAATTGTAGTTCTTTTTTGATGACTGGGTATCCGTCTGTCTCCGCATTAAAATAAGTGAATAGGCGTAACTTTTCATTTTTGCCTCCGGATTTTATCTTGCCGTCTATTAAAAATTGTATATATCTCGACTCTTAAAATTAGAAAGGAAAAATTGAAGTGCAACGACAATATGTTGAAACTTCAAGTTCCTGAGCGAGAGTTTATAGCAAATTACTAGGCTAAAGAAGTGAGAGAGATTGCTGTACATTATTCACTAGACGTTTCTTTTTCAATCGTTGGCCGAAGTTACTCGTAGGTGGTGCCAGAATAAACTATATTTAATTCATGCCACGGACAAGAACTTAGTGAAAAACGTTCAAATTGGTAAACTCGTGCAATAAGTGACCGTTTAATTGCTAAAGACTGAGGCAGCTCTTGGTAAAATATGAAAGTTCAAGATATGTGACAGATTTAAAGCGAGTTCAGTTGTTTTGTATATTTTAAGTTATTTAAATAAGTACGGAAAAACATGAAATCATATAGTCATTTCAAGAGCGTAATATACGTCGCTATACTTTAAAAACAATTAATCGGAAGTAAATCGAGCATTTTATATATTATTTTCTAAGTTATGTAAGCGAAACATTAAGAAAGCCAAAATAAATTAAGAAAAAAGACCTTGCAAAAAAATTCTAAACAAAAAGAAAGAATAAAGACAAAACATGTCAGATTATGAGGCCAAAGTAAATTTTCAACTAGTAATTGAAAAAGATTAAGAGTAAAAGAGTACTTCGTAAATCCTTTAACTGCTGAATATTTGTTATTGCTATTCAAACTAAGCTAAGAAATCTTTATTCAAGTGAATGGGAGTGAAAGAATTGCATAGAGTGTATAAAGAGGATAAAACGATCCAAGGCACCTCGGCCTGATTACGTCTATCCAAATTACTGAAAAGAGGGGAAGAATGAATATGTATAGGTGATGTTTGCAATCTGTAACCTATTATTTAAGTTCGGGGTAGATAAAATAGAATTCGAAAGTGGAAATAATAATGAACATCATCAACTGGATAAAAAATTGTCTCAAATCTTGCACAACCGGGATTTCATAAATACCGCTAGCTCTGACTGGACCTGCACCTACTCAAAAATTTGATGCATTTTAATTTTTTGACTATTTGCCAAATTATTTATAATTGTTTCCATCTTTAAAATCTAGATTTTTATTTACATTGTGAGGCTAAATTGGTTAATTTATCAGATGAACAACTCCAACGTTTCTTACAAAAATGTACTTTTAATGTATTCTATTAATATTAAAGAATGTAGTATTTTTTAGTGCATAAAGATTTTATTTGCCGCGGTATTACGTGGTAAGCCTAGGAGGAAAACGGGATTTCTTAACTCGATTATATGAATACATATTACCAACGATGATACTAATTTAATAATGACGCCGCGGCAGTGGTAAAATGCTATCTTATGTGTTCGTTTTCTTAAAGTAGAGCAGGAATATCGTACTTCTATATAAACTACAAAAAGTTTTTCCACCTTCCATAAAACGGGACATTTTTTGTCGTGCGCTACAGCCGATCAATTATAGTGGGGGCCAATCTTGCCGGATCCACAAAAATAATAGAATGGTTAACTGTCATGTGAATAAAGCCATTAGAAAAATGTCTTTAAGGCAAACTCTGTTGTTTACTTAATGTTAGCAGAGATTCAAGGCTAGGCCTTCTACAGGAATCCTAATAATTTTCTCATCTGCCCACATATTTATCTCTTGTACATATATATTACTCTTCAAAGAGAAGTCCTCCATTGTACTTTCGGCGCCAAATATACTTTCGTCGATCTCAACAATTGAATTGGGTTCCAGATTGGCTGTCATTCGAAGTCATCTGTCAAATATAACTTCTCATGAAATAACCCAAATCATTTATAGCCTTATGGATGATATTAAGTAGTTACTGCAGAAATTCCGAAGAAAATGAATTACGAACATAAATTTTGACAATTTTTAAAACATTTGCAAAGTCTAACAACACGCAAGATATACAAAACTATTAAAAAATTGATTTTGATCAGTTATATTTTCTTTTGTTTTGTTGTTTTCAATCATCAAATATCACTGGCATCTCCATATCCCTCTAGTTAAATCTAATTCAGCCATACTCCCTCAACCGTCACAAATATGTTTTTTTTGTATTAATCCGTGAATTTGGCAAAATCAATTACAGCTTTGAAGCGACTATAGTATTAACGCAACAATGCAAGTACAGTTATTTTATATCCATCATAAAGGCAGTTATTTATACTAAAGGCTATGCCACGGGGCTTGTCCCTTGAATTTGCTGTTATTTTAATTCCAATACGGCAGGAAAATCAGCGCAAAATCTAACAACTTACTAAAAAAATTAACGAAGCTTCACAAATTAACATAAAAAAAACGAAAAGTTATAACCAACATAAACGCCCAACATAAGCAAATCACTATTTTGGTTGTTCAAGACAAGCCATCAATGACAAGATGGTTGGCAATCTATTTTTCGTTTGAACATCCTAATTAGAAAATTCCGTTGTTTAATTAGTGAAAGTGCTATATAGTGTATCTTTACTATACACACTATATAGCATTTTTCGGATTTTTAAAAAATAGAAATATTTAAAACAAATCGCTTTCGAATGCGTTGTATTGTTTATTTGTATAATAAGTTTGATAATTATGCTGCAATTTGCCTGAATTGATCTAGATTCGAGGTAATAATGATGGCAAATTAAAGATAACAGACATTTTTATTTAATTCTCTTTAGAAATGTCTTCTCAATAAATCTTTTAAATAGTTTTGAGGACTAGGAGCTGAATATATATATCTTATTTTACTTGTATTTGATTAGTGATGGAGCTTAGTAAAGATAAATATGGTGAATAACTCTAAATATAGTAGAGTCTCTTAATATAGACTTTATAATTCTTGTTTTCAATAGTGCTCTTAAACAAAAGAGTTTGCATTATACCATGCAAAAGGTATTTCGTTATGATTAGTTCGATGAATTATTATGTGAACTGCTCCCTATGGACAAATACAGTATACTGTAGTTACTTCCGAAACCCGCTACTTTTATTTCGTAAAATCAACTGATATTTATGTTTGTGTGTTGGTTATGACTATTTTAATTTGCTAGTTATTCTCTGAGTTTAAACTTGCACCCCTTGTAAAAAGCATTCTAAACTTCTTTCTTTTAAAACATTTTATGAAAGGACTAGCAATATTTGAGGAAGACCTTCACAAAGAGCTTTTATAAGCTTAATTCTCACGTTAACTTTCCCATGTCCATTTACATCTTTTCGGTTTTTAAGGTGTTTTGAAAGTATAGTATTTGTTCACATGTGTTCCTTCCTTTATTGATCGATTGTTTTCTGGTGTTTGGTGTTCATTGTAGTATATAGAAGGCTATCTAAAATGTCCTCAACCTCTAGGTAAATTTATTAAGGTAAATTTAAGTAATTGTCCTACAACCTTGTACCATTTTAGTGGTTGTAAATAAATAAAACATAATTCTTTGGAAAAATAACTATAAGATACGAATTAGTTAGAAATAACAACGTTCGTCCCTCTACGAGTGACCAATTAGGTCTAAGTTAGAATATTTGGACTATAAATTAGGGCTAGTTTATCTTATTCCTGAAATATTAAGCCAATTTCTACAACAACGAATAGGTTAGTACTTATCAAATAGCGTATTGATAGCAGCACTGATATTCTGGTTGACAAAATATTTATTTAATTGTCGTATATTTTAAAAAAATCTTTAGCTCTTTTAATAATTTTGCTCCTCAATTCCTAATTTTATTTTGTCATTTTCTGTTTAACATTTGCCTCGTGTTTCTTTATGCGTTTTGGCCAATTTTTTCTTGCACTAATTTATTTTCAATTTAATTTTGCTATCGGTCTATAATACATTTATGTGTCTACTCTATTCATTTCTTCTTTCATTCGTTCGATCCTGCCTCGATACTTTTACTTCACTTATTAAAATAATTCTAGTAACCTTATTCTCTGGTGAAAATGATATCGTCTCTTTGTTGTTTGCTAGAAACCCCCTTTGAAAAAAAATTGATTTTGCATTCTTGCAATGCTAATTCTGACAGTTTCTAATTTAATTCAATTCTGTTCTCTTTTTTTTCTTAGGTTAAAGATTTTTGGGTTATTTGAGAATAACGAATGTGGTAAGTAAACAGAATAACTAACAGTTGCCAATCAAGTTTCTTACCCAGAGTATTAATAAATTAACTCCCCATTACTTACAAGGTCTCTTTCGCCTCTTGAGAATTACGGTAGTTATGGGTTCTTTGTCATGAATAAGGTAATATGCCAGAGCACTTATTCTGCTGGCCCATTTACGGGGATCTCGAATACTCTCACCTAGAGATGAGCAAGAGTTGGGTTGTGTCTTACGAAGCCTTTTCACCCTTTATCTCTATATCGATCTATCAATCTCTTTCTCTCTTCTCTCTCTTTTTTTCTTAATTAACAAGTCAAAGTTTTGAGTTTATGGCAGTGCTTTTGGGTAAAGGTGTTAGTTCTTCAGTTCCATTAGATGCAGAGAAGTCCCAGTTTGTTAAGGCAATATGGCTTTACCCTGGGCACGACAGAGGACTTGTGAAAGCGCTCCCGTTTCTCCTCTTAAATAGGATCTTCCATAGGCTTTAACCAAGCAAAAGGGAGTTTCCTCAGAGAATATGAACTTAACCAGTATTCAAAAGTCCTTATTGTTCTTATCGGTGTAGTGAGGCTTATTATTTGAAAAGGCCTCGTCTTACCGTGTGCCCTGAAGCTTTCACAGTTGCTTTCTTTCAATCGCGAGTAAGCTTGGCACTGAAGACAATCCAAACCTTAAGTCGGGACCATAGTAAGGGTCAATCCTGGCCTTCATTTGAAACACTTGGTTTTCCAAAACTCTTCTTTACAAACAAATAATGCCCCTAATATGATGCTCCTTGATGCAATACCCTTAAACACTATCTACCTGCATTTCAAATTACATTAATGCAGAGTAAAATGGACTGCATGCTTATATTTTGGAGAGAGCAATTTCAGGAATTGAAAAAGATAAGCATTTATATTTACAAAAATAATGACTTAATAGACATATTAATTATATAACACCACTTATTTACTCCGTATTTATAATAATTTTACACTCTTGATCCCATTGCAAACCTACTGGCCCTGAATCTTACCTCCTACGATTTTAGTTATAGCGAAGGAATGCATTGTTTTTCCCTTTAATTTTTGAAATGCTGAATTTTTAATAACCTTGCAATAATTTAAATATTAGATTAGATAAATCTATTTTTGAATTCATAAATTAGTATCTATATCTAAATTATTAAGGTTTATATTTTTTATTTCAAATGTCTGTTAGATAATATATATACACAAGAAACTATTTCTAATTACGTGTATTTCAACTTAAATACTGCTTCTCTTATATGGCTTATTGAAGCATTAATTAAGGCAAATGCAAATGGTTCTCGATCGAGGTTTAAAGGATTGGCTCTAAAAAATGGGCACCCTTAATTTGCTATGTTTGACGCTTCACTATTTTAATGGCTACATCTTTTGTAAGGTCCTTGTTAACATGTTAGGATTATTCTCCAATTCCTCGTATTATTATCCCTTTCGCTTATTTCATCTTTAATTATTTGAGATTAACCTACAATTTTCGACTTATAAGGAAGGCTACATGAAACATTATTTTGGGAATTTGTATGAGAGGTTAAAACATTAAGTCGGAGAACAAAGAATATTTCACGGTAATATTTATTTTAAAGAAGAGATAAAATTCATGTTTGTTGGGATTCTAACTCTGCAAATTTTTCGATAAAAAACAAGGTCTGCTGACCAGAGGTTGCGTGCTATTTCTTATTGTGATTATAAACTTTTAACCGTGCCTTTAGTTCCCAATCTAACCTTAGGAGGACCTTGGCAATTATATCATTCGAAGCAGAATAAAAAAACTACAAGACGGGGCCAAACGAGAATAATTCTCGAGTTAACTTTATGAACATTTTGGCAATTATATCATTCAAATGGGAATATAAAAAAACAGAAGGCTTTCAAATTTCGTTAGAATCGGCCAAATAGTTATGATGTTATTGCCAAAAAAAATAATTCCTGGGCTAATCTTGAGAGTAACTTGGCAATTATAACATTCGAAGAAAATGTAAAACAAATAAGGGGTTCAAATTTCGTTAGATCGGACGAATAATTACAATCCTATTACCAAAACCAAAAAAAATGCAAACGGAGACCTACTGACATAGTGAGATGTAGAGTCGCCCGCGACTAAAACCCACACCCAAGTCCGAAAATACGGAAATTCCACAAATTTACTAAACAATATACATTGTTTGCTCACCCTATCACTCACCTAAACTTAGAATTTAAATGCTTTGGAAGTTATCGTATCTTTAGGGTGGAAAAAGGGGGTTGGGAAAATGTTTATGTTACTGACGACCTTTATTGCGCCTAAATTCGACCAAATTTATTGTAACCGATAATACTTGCGCTCTTCAGGGAAATTATTTTTTCCGATATTTTTACCTGAAGACCAAAGGAATGTTTGGGAGATTTCTTAAATCGTGAGATTTTGATCCATAATCCAAACATGTAAATGCTAATGGGCAAAAAACTAATATCTTAGAACAAATTACATTCAAATTTTTTCTCCTCTGAGTCAAATTTACCTTCATATATTCAGCCATAATTTTAATAGCTTTCAATACAATTCAGTGACTTTTATATATAAAATCCCGACAGTTATTGACTGCTTGGAAAGCAGAAACTAAATATTTGGAACTACATATAATAGCTTCAAATTTCCTTAGAATTTATTTTTTTATTGAGAATAAGCATTGTGGAAATATTAAAATTCAAAAGGATATTAACCAAATGAGACAATTGAAAATAAGTTTTACTACTTGCACTTTTTGCTCATTAATCAAGTCCTATTTACTTATCTACTTTATTTATTTGTATTAGGAGTGACATGCAAATTGCACTTGAACTTCATATAATATATTACAATACGTTTGAAAATAGAAATTATTATTTCAGAACTATGACCAAGTGATGATAATCGATTAGCTGAGAAAATACTTCACACAGTTCTACCAGAGAGCTCCGCAAGTGAAAAACTACAACGACGATTAGAGAGTGACCAGATACTTCAAGCATGCAAAATGTAGATTTCATTACATCCTAGTAAATTTACATCATCTTAGATTATTTAGGTGCAATTATTGTCTAACGTGTAGATTTGATAATGAAACAATCGAAGGTTGGTTGTAGTTTGCCTGGTTACCGTTCAATTCTTGATGTATTTGTTAACATAATTGGTTGATAGTATTTTATGTGTTTTCGTTCTAGCTTAGAGGCCTCTGTTTTTATTTATTTCTTTCAGTCATATTTTTCTTGTCCTTTTGCAGATTTTTGGGTCTCAATGTCTTAGCTTTTGGGATGATATTGCATTTTTTTCCTCTATACGTATCCTTGGGTGGTGGTCTTATTTGCATTTAAGTCCTTTGACTAGTAATATTTCCCCTTTGTTTCTCTCTTGTTTCCCTTGTTATTAATTACTTGCTTTTTTCTTCGTCTTTCAGTATAACAGCTAGGTGCCTCCAGATACCTAGGCTTGTTTATCGTTTTTCTGTTTTACTGGTCTAGTCTAACATTCTGATGGAGGCAGACTATCTTATTTTATCTCTTCTACTGGTTTTTGTTATGTGCAGCATTCTCTTTTTTGTACTTTATAATATTTGCGCTACAGTTTTACCTTTTCGTTTTGCAGGATTGTTGGGTTTAGAGATACCATTTTTTCACTATTTTGTAACCTTTGTGGTAATTTTGTTGTCCTCTCACAATTGCACTTTTGCTCTGTTTATACATTGGATTAGTTGCAACTGATGCATGTTGTTTCTGAAAGTGAGAGATAGACCGAGTACATTCCTCTGGTTATTTTCAACTTCATCTCCTTCTTTTAACTACATACCTATCTGCTTACCCTCACTTGTCAATTAGTACTAATCCCTACTGCTATGATCTTTGTCATTTTAGTGCGTCCTTATCTTCCCTATACGCTCGGGTCCATTGGTGTTTATTGTAACCCTTTTTATGTGATCCGGGTAATAGTGGGTGCGTGTGTGTATAGTGATGTGACAAGCGCATGCACATAGAAGCAGCAATCTAACGTGAAGCTCATCTAAGAATTGGCCGTAATATTTCGATTAGTATGGAAGAAAACGTCCCATGGGCTAATAGCATCTTTTTCTCAGGCAAGTGGGGAAAGGCTTCATACATTAAGAGTAATTGTGGAGGAAATGCAGCATTTTGAAGTAGATCTAAGCAGGGCAAAACATCTTATTCTTGCAATATAGTAATTTTCTCACTGATGTAGCAGAATACGGAAAGTACATAGGAAAGAATAATGCTCACTTTTTGATAAAATAAAATCCTAGAATACGCCGTAAATTAGTGTTGCAGAAAAACACGTTTCTATCACTATAATGTCTAACCTAAAAACTCAAAGAGTGAAAGTTATGCATTATTGTAGGGAGCCTGATACTACGTGAGAGGGAGTATCGGAGAACTCACAGGTAAATTGTCAGCATCTTGTTGATCTTTATTATATAGAAGTGGCAGTAGAAGTAGATATCGTCCATCAGCATCAATTTATATCATTCACTTGCAGTCAATAGCGCACCCAATTTCACCAGTTTATGTCACTCTATGTGTAGGATATAACAGGAAAGTATACATAAATATGTATAAAAACAAAGATGGCTTTGCATTCATTTCAGAGTATTGACTAGCACCACGATCTACACTCGAATTAATCAGTCATTTCCAGGGAATGGCAAGAGGAAGATGATCAATTTCCTCAAGAGAAGGGCTCTGAATTACAGAGCCAGATTGTTCCTTGCTAGGCTAGATGAAAGTGAGTCGACTGCCAGATACTAAAGCCACTGCATCCTAATGCTGACCCTGGGGCATTAAAAACAGAAGAAACAGGCTCTTATTTTTTTTGCACATGTAAGTGGTTAATTATTATTATTATTTCGTTCTTCTTTCATAATAAACCTAGAGGAGCGCCACATTCTTCTGCTTATTGCAACCTGAGTAAGTCAGAACCTATTTATTTTTATTTCAGGCATCTCCGTTTCACTCCTTTTTAGCTAAGGCAAAGTGCCAGGTGAAGGTGTCGCTTATTTTTCAAAGGAAATAAAGTTCAATTGTACCCATTTAGAGCCATGAAATGACCTATATGACAGTGAGACATATTGATATTCACCCTGAAGATTTAAATTCTGCCATCCGATTTGGTGCTGGATGGCGCCATATTTAGCTATTCAAAGACACTTGTAAGTAATTTGAACCATGTGAAACCATCAATGCAATACCCCTTTATCATCCTATTACAAAACGACGTCGGTTTTAGGGTGAACTTTTCCTCTTATTTCACTAGAAAGCGCTTCTTTCCTATTTGCTTTTACCCGAGTATAATATGCGTGATAGTAGCCAAATATCTTTCCTCTACTCATCACTGAGCGTGAAAATGTGGGGCGGATCATCTCATCTCTGTTGGCTTTGCTTGATATATTGTTTTTAACATAACTGCATTCTGCCCAGTATTCTCCTTTTCTACTACAACAGGTTTCTTTATTTTTCTAGCATTTTTATACCTCTCAAGGGACTTGTGATGTCAATTATTGCCGACCACGATGCAGGTGTCATCTGAAAGAATGCGTGCCGCTCTGCAACAAACCTATAGTTGCATACACTTCTAGTTTTAATGCTCACAGGAAAATGACCATATATAGAACTTCTAAATAGTTTCACTTGATCTTTGTCCACCACTGTACATATTTGCACTTCTCTCTTTAAATATCTGAGAGCGGATACTATTTTTGGTTTTAGCTTTAAATTTAGTTAAAAATTACTCGTATCTTACAATACTCCTGTTTTTCATCGCATAAATATGATTGATTACTTTCAAAATGCATTTATAGCTCTACATTTTACTCATGCTTTCTATTAGAAATAAGTCCGTTTTGTATAATAATGTCAACTACAAAAGATAAAGCTGACGAAACACATACACGTATATTCTCTTTCTTTCACACAATCATTCAATCATTTTCTCTTTCTCTCTCTTTAACTCTTACGCAGCTTCAACAAGAATAATTGTGAAAATGTCTTTTTATAAACCTATGAACAATATTAAGTCTAGTATATAAACACTATAATATTTTGTGTATTATTATTATTATGTTGATTTAAAAATATGCCAAAAAAACAAATAGTATTGTTTTATATTGATTGTATCAGAGGTTTAATTACTTTATTCTACACTTGTTAAAATGAAATGAAATTAAAGAACAATGAATAGTACGATAAGGAAATAAAGAACAATTATGTTGATTATAAGTAGATAATATTTTGTATATACACATAATATATATTTAAATTTTCTTTCTCATGAAACAGTTTGATATTGGCCACCAAATACATGAAAGACGTAGGGAGGCAATTTAGTGGTGTGTTTGGTGTTGAATAGATGTGTAAGTTTCTCTGAGGAATAGTGGTATTTTTTTAGGTTTATACTCGTACAAGTGCATTCTATATTACCTGGAATTCTTCAGTGATACTGTAATTTATTAAATGATAAGAATCTGCTTACTATTCCCAATTTTTTATTATAATTTTCTGTCAATATTTACCATAAGTAGCTATTTATATTAAAATTGTTTTGGGATGGAAGTAAAAAAATCGTCAACTCTTAGTCAATGCTATATTAGATTAATATTATAAAATTACTAATACTTTAATAATATTTTTTTAGTTTTCAACTAAGGTTGTGGTGAATTAGACTTGAGCTATAATTTTCAGGAAATTTTTCTACTCCAAAAGTGAGCATTTCAAAGAAAACTGCAAAGTTGGCTCAAAATAAGTGTAATCCAATGGGTTGCAACTCTGTTCGAGAAAATGCTCAAAAATATTTGTATAAATCAATTATTTAAATTATTAATCTTGTGCTATTTATAATTTTGTGACCATGGAAAAAAATAGAATAGAAATTTATTATCATTTTGATTTCTTGGCAATTTTTTTAACAAAAACAAGATCTGAATTGTTAGAATTGCTGATTTAATTGGTTTCATTGCAACAAATTCAACTTATTTACTTGATGAACTAAATAAAAAACTTTTGTATTTAGAATTGTTCAAATATTATTTCGATCTCATTCATATTTGAATTAAACAAGTTCGCATATAACAATCGAGGGATAGGAAAATGCCATTTGGGTGCGGGACAAAGGGCCTAAATGTAGCCGGGATAATATTATTCCGAATTCAGCCACAAATGTCTAATGATTCATCTCAAAGAAAGATATAAACATTCTTTAGGAAAGCCTAGTATTATAGATTGTAGGTAATCTACACGCAATTATGACAAACCCGCACAACACTTTAAGAGCTCTTGTGTATCCCTTTCATACGCTGAGCCCTCTTTTTATCACGCAAAACACATTAAACGCTCAATTAATTCCCTAACAACCATAGAGAGCTACTCGAATTCTGTAAGACCCATCGAGACCTCTTGCGACCTTTTCTAAGCAGCTCTAATCGCATAATACCCATAGAGCGATCCAGCACTCCAGTAATCATATTGAATCCTCTTATAATTCCCTTCGAACCTTACAGTAATTTTCATTGAGCCCTCCAGGATCCACGTTTGTTTCCTCCCTGGACTAAGTGCTGTTTGTCCGGCAACGTTCTGTGGTTTCCTCGCTTCATGTGTTTGACACGTCTGGCCGAGTGAAACGCGCTTCCATTCCTTATTCAGCTAACAGATTTGTATAATAATACAGAATAATATATTACTGTAAATATTATATTAATATACTGACAACTAAGCAGCCAGAAATTAAATGTATTTTTTACACAATTAATTCATCTTACTGAATTTAATAATACAATGTGATGCTGTAGAATTACGTTCACATTGTCTAAAAATACAAAACGTGTATGTTACTGTGATTTTTAGTGACCTCATTATAGCAATTTCCAAATTAATACACTCTATTAAAAATGCAGTATCATGAAAGCTACTTTAAATTTTATTTAGTGTGTGGCTCAAATAAATAAATTATTGTAACATGCATTGTTCGTGTAAAAATACAATAACTTCATGGCTGATGATTTGCCAGTAACTTACTGTATTTAATGCATTATTTAATACACAGTGATGGCCTGCAATCAGGATATGGGGACCCTTGTGACAGCGAGAGTTGATTTTAGAGATATTATATTTGTTTATTGGATGCATTCACATACTTCACGTGCAGAGAGCAGTGTCCCTAAGTCATGCACAAGGGAGTGTAAAAGCTGTACACATTGTTATATTAACTACACATTCTTCGTGCATATATTAGAGTTTAGCTGAAAGATGTAACCTCCACCGCAAATATGAAGGTTAAAATAGCAAAGTGCAGCTCATATTTTTGTAGATGCCTGTTGTTTGGCTTTATTGGATATAGACCCTCTTTTCACGTATGATGAATGCCCTCTCGACCCCCGCGCAGGCAGAATGAAGTGGGAATTGGACTAATCTTTGCTATGGTAATCGAATATTAGTTCAATTTATAAGTGAAGGCAAAGCTCTATGAAGGAATAATTGCTTTGTATAAAGCATAGGCCAATAGCCCAACGATCAGGGCAATATAGAAATAGTATATAAAATATTTCGTCTGTTCTAGAATTAGAAAAAATCAATTTTACACATTTGGTAGTTATGAAGGTTTGTTCAGCGCTAACGAATCTTATGTTTCATCAATAAGATACATAAATTTAAAACCAGATAAATTAAATATATTTAATAGATTTTCAAGATTTATATCTTTAATAAGAGTACATTTTAAAACATGGGTTTAGTTGTGAAAAATGAACGAAAATTATATATTCCATCGGTGTCTGTCTTGCCTATCTCTTTCTTTTTCCTTTTTCCTAATATAAAAAATTTTCTTCGCTCAGTAAAAATTCCTTTTTATAAATCATTCTTTTTTATTATGTCTATTCGGAAGCAATTAATAATGCATCCAAGAATAATGAATAAAAGCCAAATTCACAACTTAAATGATGAAAACTTAAATATAAAATTAGTCTCATATCTATTTTTTTTTACTGTTGGCCAAACAATCTATCATTAATTCTTTTCTAGATAGATTGAACGTCGAATGATGAGCACAAAAGTTATTTTTTTCGTCAACTTCTCACATTTAGGCACATATAATTGATTGTTTCCAAAATCACAAATCGTAATGCTTTTCATGTCCAAGATTTCCAACAAAAAACTAATGCTCTAGTGGTGAGCTGAGAGTGATTAAATGGACTAGCAAAGAGTAAAGTGTTTTTCATGAAAGATGATTTTGCTTCTATGTAACTAAATTATGGCATGGAAAGTCGTCAGTGAACGGATATGGTGTTTTTTTATTTCTAATTTTTGAAACAGCGAGTTTGATTTGCAAGAGTTTTCAGTGTAGTATCGGAAAATTTTAAGTTATCCAGAGTCGAACCATCAGATTTTACCTATAACCTTGTATGTTTTAAACATTTATACTTCCAAATTATGGGTTGCTTTAGCTCATCCGAAAGGAATCACATTCATTATACATCCCTTGTCAGAGATCAGAGAGAGAGAGAGAGAAAGAGAAAGATGCGCGAGGCAGCGCCTCTCAAGGAGGGAGAGAGAGAGAGAAGAGACACCTGGTCGACCCTTTTTGTCTGAGCTAATCACGAGAGGCCATGGTGGCCTGAAAGCCAGTCATCGCAGAAAGCTGTGAGAAACTTGAAGGTCCCATTGTGAGTCGGACAGAGTTTCGCCTTGCCAGATTAAGAACTTTCTCGCGATTGTACTAATAGGGTGAGACTACTCTCGCCTGCCGATGCGTCGGACCCTGGAACCTTCCCCTTCAGGCGGCGGGGAAAAAATAATTCGAACTCACAATAAATCCTCCGGCGCCAGAGTTGGAAGTCAGTATCCACCGCCTACCTGCCCCGTCAGTATCAGCTGTCTGCCCACCCCCGGCAGTACCTGCAGTCTGCACTTTCCCGTTCGTACACGCCCTTCGGGTCCCGTTGGACTCTGCACGATTCCTGGCAGAACCCCTCAAGCTCTGAGTATTCTCGTCTAATTCTCGTCCAAGTCTACTCGTTGTAACCCGCTCCTCGAACGCAACGCGCCCAGTCTCGATTCGGTGTTATAAACTCGAAGGGAAGATCGAAGTTCAACCCGTTAGTAGTCATTATCAGGAGACTATTATTTGAAATTTGTGCCAGGGCAAGGATTACTCCCTCGGACCAAATCTTCGAAGTAACAGCAAGGTGCCACTCTCCTGTCCAAGTGCTATCTCTTCCCACTCCTATCTCCCAGTGTACGCTTCTATCCTCGACTTCATGTAATCTCAAAGTCAGTTGAGGGACTCTTTGGTTAGTATTGTTCGTTCGTGTGTATGGACACCGTCGAATGTGTTATATAACTTGATTTAAACGCCTTTTTTAACCTTTGTAAAAGAGTATTAATTTACATATTAGTAAGGCTAATTTTGTACCGGTTTTTCTATTGTCACAGACCTTTAAAAGATAGCTGACTATTTGGCCAGCCTAAAATTCGCTTAATTTTCTCCCCCGTCTGTATTATAATTCCCCCACGCACGCAGTCGTCATCTATATCGACTGAGAAACAAAGGAAGGGTTGAACTCGACTTAGTCTACGACCCCCTTATATATCATGAGGAAAATATCCGCATCCAAATTGATGGTTTGTTAAATTATATGTTTAAGCTATTTAGTCATTGGTTTATAATAGATTTCGAGGTTATTTTGGAAATTATTCTCGACCACGAATTTCTTAATAATTGATATATATATGGTAGAAATATGAAGACCCAGGTGATGGTGATTACACTAATCATTTATTAGCTGGATGTTTCGGACCTTCACTAGGACCATCTTCAGCGACTGTGTCGACTAATCAGAAGGGGAAGGAATATTAACAATAACAGTAAAAAGAATGCATTAAATAATAGCTAAAGAAGCAGATGAAGACCAAAATAATAAAATTGACAATTATTGAGATTGAACTAAAAACACAATAACAATATATAGAATTAATTAATACTATCCAGTGTAATTTAAAAAAAATAGAAAGAATTGAAGTTATAACATAAACTGACTTGAATATCAAATATTAAAGTAAAAAGAGTAAACAATAAAATAACCTATTATATTAAATAATAAAAAACAACAAAAAATTCGAAAACAAATTAGAATGAATTAAACATAGTGAGTGACATTTATCGTCGTGGGAGTTGATAAATCAACTAAATGAAGATATAAAAACTACTAACGAGAAGAAGATACAGAAGAAGAAGAAGAAGAAGAGAAAGAAAAGGATGTTCAGGGTGTTAAAATAAAGAGTCTATAAAGGGGAGTAAGAATTGCGGTTAAAATTAGCAAATGAGGCCGTAGGCCACACCCCGCAGGGGTGCCTGTGTAACCAAGCTCTTCCTGTTAAGGAAGAGAACAGCGGCTTGTTTTATATTATAAAGGAATTATTAGAAATAATTTTGCTAAAAAAATTAAATATATTTAGGTGACAACCGGACTAAAAGAATCATTTTATTAATTTTTCACTCAAATTAAAAAATCCCGTTATACAGTTATACAGGGTGTCCACAAAGTCTGGGTACAATGTGGATAAATACATACCTTTAAAAATATTAAATATTAAATATGAAAATATTAAAATTCCTATGTACTCAGACTTTGTGGACACCCTGTAGAGTTAGGGATGATATATATATATATATATATATATATATATATATATATATATATATTTATATATACTAGTGTACATGGGTAGCAGACTTTCTTGAATGCATATTTTGCTGTCTTTTTTATTTTACCTTGTAGATAGTAGATAACTTGTCCTATATTCATATCTCTAATATAGGATATGAATATAGGACAAGTTATCTACCATCTACCAAATGAACTAAATTACAGATAGAACGAGAGAAATCGGCAAAGAAAATTAATCAAGGCGAAATATATCATGGTCTTTAACAAAATTTGCGTATATTTATATATATATATATATATATATATATATATATATATATATATATATATATATATATATATATATATATATATATTTCAAAATGTTTTTTTAAAAATAGACAATGGTTTTCATTAGTAAATTAAAAAAAAGTGTGTTGTGGGGGGAGGGTTTTTAGGCTATTGCAATCGCATCATATTTTATTATATATAATTTTTATAACCTAATTTAAAATTCGAACTTTCGCCCCCCATAACCTCCCCTTCCCTACACGCAAATTTTAAAAAAATCTCGTAAATATTCCCTATTCAAAAAAGCACTATCCTGAGTTACGAATTCAGATGCGCGATTGCCAAATCTCGTTTGGGCTCCATTTGTTTATGGTGTGTTACCTTACAAAATTATAAAACTAAACTATATAAACCCGTACGTAACCGATTCTTTTAGAGCGAATTCTTTATAAAAATAAAAAAAATTAAACTAACGATATTCTTTCAATTCAAAGATGGCAGCCAATCTATTTTTCGTCATAACATGATAATTAGAGACTTGCCCACATTAAGTATTGAAACTCTTATATAGCATTTGCATATTGTTTTAGTAATATAGATATTTATAACAAAGCGCATACGAAATTTGAGGACGGCCATAAACGGAAAAAGAGCCGATTTCGATAATATATAATAATATATGAGAGCAAAACTTTGAAAATTGAATTTGGCATTGCGCCATATTTATTTTAAATGACTCTTTAAAAGATATCCAATAGTGATTTCTAACAATGAGTGAAAGCAATATGAAATGATTTAATGAAACCTAACAAATATTTTGTGCACATGAAGATAAACCTTGTGTGAGAATGATATGCCATTTTTTGTGTTTTCGTTCGGTATATACGGTACTAAACATTTATCAAACCGTTTCAATTTTAAAGACAGTCGAGATGTGGCAGTCGAGCTCTCCTCTATATCTCTAACCATGGTTTTGCAAACCAGTCTTGCGTACATTCCTTCTTGCGTATAATAGTATTCCCAGCTTTATGTAGTTGTGTTTAATCAATTGTTTACTTGTTATATTGTTTTAATATTATTGAGTTTGCCATGCATTCAAGTGCGGGAATAAACCGAAAAAGAACCCTGGTGTAGAAAGTCACTTTCGTGACTTTCTGAGTGTTTTGGGAAATGCTCTAAATGGGTTTCCTTCTTTACTCTTATTTCCTACTCATACTGTTTACATCTGGAAAGATTTCTTTTGACCAGTTGCTGTAACACACGTTCTTCCTCAGCATTCTCTCTTTTGTTCGCTCCTATTACATATCTACTTAATTGCACTTGGCTTTTTATCTGCGTCGGAAAGACATTCCTTCCATTTCTACGCTGATGACAAAGAAATATTTCTCTCTTCCTTTACTACTTTCTTGTCCGTTACCATCAGTAATTTTTTATCTGCATATGCTAGGTTTACTAAATGGCTATCAGACGATAGCCACTAATTTAATAGTGACAAACCTGAGGTTCTTCTGACAGGCATCCCAGCAGAAGTCATTCCTTCAAAAAATATAGCCGCCTCTCAAAATTGAGGAGGCTCCTTAATCGCGTTCTATGATAACCTTAGATACCTGGGTGTTTCCTTTGTTAGTAAAGTCCATTTCAAATTGCATATTATAAATATCAGCAAAGCATCTCTCTGATTCTCCGTAACCACAGTCTTATACCACCAGACTTTTTCCTCACCTCTTTCTTCATAGCTATCTAAGTCTTTGTTCTATATTGTCGTGTTTACTCTAAATTTCTTAACCTCGAACCCTCATAACTACAATTCGTCCTCTTCAACTTGTGTAAAAGTTTACGACTGCCCATTGAATAGCAATTCTACCTAAGATGTGGAATGGTGTTCCTTCTGTCATACGTTCCTCTTCCTCACTTACTGCCTTCAATAGGCTCTTAAAAGCCACCTATTATGTCGACCTATTACCAATCGATGGCGTGCGTCTAGTCAAGGGCCTAAAATAAAACCATTTTTCTTATTTGCTTAAATTGATTTATTTTGTTAGGTTCTAAAAATTATTCTCTAGATTTGCCTTAGTTACTATCTCTCATCTTACACTATCGGGAACTACTAAGCTGAAAACCATTTTTTTTATTCAAAGTCTTAGTGTAAAACTGTTGTATCCTAGTTTACTTATCTCATTGTGCAATTGTTCTAAATTTTTCCGTCAATTTTTCATCAAGGCTTACCAATAATCCCATGAGAAACATAGCCATCGAAAAGTTGTTGTTGCTAAAAGTCTTTGTCTTTTCTTTTGTGTGGCTCAATACCGCATATATGTCTAGAATTTTGAATAATCTAATAATTGGTTTAAATGCACCCACTTTCTACTAACTTTATATCAGAATTCAAGTGATTTTCTAAAAAATTTGATTATTATTTTGATATTCAATACATTCAATCCTTTACTGATAAATCGGCGAGATTTTATGAATTCAAGTGTTAAGAGTATTGGCAATTACCTGGGAAAGCGTATTACAATTACCTGGAGAAGCGTATTAGTTTCTATTCTCATATGGACGTGGTCGATACTTATAGCAAGACCAGTGGAATACAGTTACAGCTCTATATCCATTCAGCATTCATCGATAATGGTTGAAGTTATTTGTTTGCTAAATTTTCTGCTTTTTTTACGAGTAACTTTCGATTTGGCATTTGGATTACAATTCGCTTCTTATTTAAATAGGCTTATGCACACAGCTCAATAATTTGTGCCTTCCTCGCTTGTGTGATTTGTTTCACTGCTCACCTTGGTTTATGGAACCAGTAGGGCCCATTTATTTACTGGAATTGCTTCTTTCCCTCCCTGCAAAGAAGATAAATTATTGTACTGAAGTTAACAATTGAATATTAGGTTAGCTAAATATAATACAAATCTATATGAGTGGCTGCGTCTAATCGTTTCTTATGCTCGAAGAAATTCTTATATTTTGGATTGATTTTTAAAGAAATATTAAATCCCTTCAAGACACACCTACGTTAAGAATTTACTTTTTTTCTATTATATTAGCATTGTAGTTAACATATAGGTACAGTGCACCCAATATTATGCCAGGCATTCTTTATGGGATAATTAGTAATTGTGTTAAAGACAGAAAATGTAAACTTGAATGGAAATTAACATTGCTACCTTCTCCTTCCCTTTCCCTTCATATATATTAAAAAATGTTTCTAGGAATAATTAGAAGAGAGATAAATCTCTATTGCTTTCCAAATGAAAATTTGGGGATGCATGAAATTTTAGCAGGGTTAATAAAGTTTTAGGAAAATGAATCGAAACTTTGTCAGAAAATGTAAAATATTTCAACGTAAACGTTTATTAGGAACCTAAACAATCAATCTATTACAAAACATCGTCAATTTTATGTCATTTAAAAAAAATACTCCAGTAAATTTATCATAAATTCTCAGAAATTCAAGATGAGATCACAGAAAACTTTTAGGTGAACATATGCGGAACAAAGATATTATTGATAGTTTCGCGAAGGTTTAAGGGGAAATTGTATCCAAGAAACGATAGTTTATGAGCACGAAAATAGGTTTCGATTCGAACTCTAAAATTAGAGACTAAATGAATTTTGTCTCCTCTCGACTAGCTTCTTTGATTCCTTGCCTCATTACAGAAGTCTTTTGTAGCCACAGCTTTGAGAAAAGTTGCATCCAAGAGGTTAATCGCTCTCTGTCTGTCTCTCTCTCTCTAAGGCATGGCAATGATGCTATGCCTCAACCTTGAGTGTTCAATGCTTTATCGCGAGAAAAACAAATCTTTGTGAGAAGAGGATGCCCATAATCCGAGACGTATCTTAATATTTGCGGGCTCATTTGTTGGAGGTTATTCCATCGCTTCTGGAAAATTATAGGTAGTTTGTAATGCTGTACTGGAAGAAAGTCTGAGAATGAGAGAGCAAAGAATATGGCCGCTTGGAAGCTAGTGGATTTTGCCTGTACCTTCACTGTTTACTTTCACGTTATTCTAAATTTTCCTGAGCCCAAGGATGTGATCGTATGAGATTATGAGATTAGAGGAAAATTATCGCTGGGTCACGTGGAGGGCAATTTTAGATTTTAAGTTGCTCTCCAGAATAGTACAAATCAGTTAAGCCCGGTAAATATATGTTGTTGGTGGAAGGATCAGGCATTTAGTTTGGTCCAAATTTCGTTACGAGAGCTTCTCCGAGTTCATTGGTAGCTCGTAAGCCATTGGTATATATGGAGAATTTGAAGGAATGATGGACAGGGTGTCGTTGCCATTCACTTGGATGCCAAAAAAGTTAGGATTTATGAGAGTATGTAATGTATTTTACTTTTACCATATGACAGCCAAAGTGATTGCGAAATAGATGCTAGAGATGTCCGCTTACAAAAAAGTTCGTGTATATTCTTTGATATTTTGTGGGCACAGTCCCGATACCGGTGAATATTGATGTGCCACCCTTGAATATTATGTAGTAAAAAAAGTATCGTCTAGATGTTCTCCTTATTTGATCTATTGCCTCTTTATATTCCGAAGTCCACCAAGAGACTCAGTATGGAATATGAAAGTGAGCAATTCTGTCAGTGATGTTAAAAGTTGCATGGAGGAACACATCATCATGAATGGTTCCAAATTTTGCGATGTTACGCACACTGATGGCCGAAAAAAGAATATGTGGTTTACAATTGGTTAAACAGCCAAATATACTCAATGATAGGGCATGGGATAGAGCATGATAATTACATTGTCGTCAAAGGTCCATGTTTGGGTTAATAAAAGTGATCCAAGCTAGGTGCGATAATTTTGTCGAGCTTATAATTGATTAATTATAAATATTTAATCGAACTCTGCTAAACATGTTTATAGGAGTTCACATTAAGTTTGGAACTTGTTCTGGCACGCGACTATTAGTATTCCCGTTAGTTTGGCCCAGAAGAAAAGGTTTGGATCTCTAGACGATGTGTGATGTTACATGTCATGAAGCTGAGGCTAGTGGAAAAAATTGTGTTTGATGAGACTTGCATTTATTATGCAGCCAGTTTATTCATCTCAAAGCTCTTGGTGGCATTAAAAATCCAATTGGGTAAAAGATATAGAGCTGTTGAGTTATAGAACGCCAGATGCAACGGAAAATTTACCTATAATCATGGTGTCAGTTGATTTGAAGTTAAAATACGTCCCTATCCTTTAAGTTTGCTCTTGCTATTACACGATTGATTGAATGTTGGATTACGGTCTACATTTTGAGTCTTTTATGCGATTATACGAAATAAAATATTCACAGTTAATGATTTATTCTCGCGCACGTGTAGGTGAACATTATTTTCCTCTATGGATTCTTAGTCACAGCTGGATCACCTCTTGTTTCATGTGGGCAAGTCAAAGAGTAAGGTAATAAATATCGAGAGCAAAATTGATATGATCCTATTGTGATGCAGAAATTGTGTTGTCTTGGACTTTATTGAAGGTCATAGAGAAATTATTGCAACAATTACAAAAGTTTATTTTCAGAAAATACTAAAAGAAAGGATTACTGTCACACTCACCTTAGAGCTTTGATTTTTCCCTCTTGTATGGTCTTGTTTTCCATTTTGTTGAAAAGCCCAGAGGAATTCTCTTTCAGTGATGTAGTCCATGGATGAAAATCAAACTCTATTATGTATATTTTCATTTTATTTGGATTTTCTGAGAATATCTGGAACGCCTCGAGTTTACAACTTTTTTTTATGTTTTCTCTTCAGTTCTGGATGAAGGAGATCGATAAGAAATGTTAACTGATATAATCTGAAAACATTTTCTATGAATTTAGCATCATTCAAGGGAAAAATCCTTTTACTTTAATTGATCATTTTTAATCACATGATACGTTAAATAAATAATAAATTATATTAATTTGTCATGAGCTATTTTAGATATGCTATTCATTTAATGAGAAAATGTATGCCAACACGTTTCAGACAGTTGTTCTTCAACCACTTGTGAAGAACGAAACCTCCATAAAAATTTGATCCTTCTTTGTCAACTCAAGATGTCAATTAAGGAATTTCAATCGTTGCCGAAATTAACTGTGGTACAGCAAGTCGACAAAGTGGACTTTGGGTTAGGTTTTGCTAAGATAAGATACCTAACATAACTTAACCCAATGCTTTGAGGGATGTAGTTCATTTTACAAAACATTTTTGAGATAATAGTAAATTTCTAGGCACCCCTATTACTGCTGACACTAATTCGTTGTCTAGTAGGACCTATTTGTATTTGTTGAGATGCCCCTCCGAAAGCATAAAAGAGAGGGAATGGACAGCACTCAATAAATTTGGAGAACGTTCAAATTATTCAATTTACTATAAAGAACTGCAAGGAAAGAGATTGTAATTTTTGCCTTATTCTCATAAATGGAAAATGCTTATTTCTGCAATATAACCCCATCACCTATCCGATCTGTCACATGTGATGCATAAGACGTATTATTCAATCCTCCATTCATCAAATAATATACTGTGCGAGATCATTTATATCATCACATATTACCGATCCACAAAAGAGCTCTTGCTAGCCGAGTGAATACGGCGTTGGTCTCTCAACGTTGCGGTACTGGGTACGATCACAGCAAGAGCGGTCCAAACATCAGCACTGTGCTCAGCCCTGTACTGTAGTGGGTAAATCTTACACTTATCATCAAACACATAGCTAATTAAAACACTGTTTTCTTTCCTTTTGCGACTTTAAAGAACAACACACACTCTTTGTATCAAGGAATCCTGCTGATGGGTATCTATATCCACATACCACTGACGCGGAACACGAACCTCTGCTCAAGGGGAACGAAGATTCCACCTGAACGCAGTTTGGTGTCAAATTACAATATTTGCCTCCTCCCTTCTCAAAAGATGACCGGCACCTGGTGCACTTGGCCTCACCAGCGATTGTCATAGTGTCCTTTCTGTTTATTTCAACATCCGGTTGGGATCCTCCTGAATAAAAGCAGGTTGGCTACCCATTACAACTATTACACATTCACAAACCAAATTAACATACTAAAGCTAAAAATCGGAAAACAAACATTGATGTATGAAAACAAGCATGGACGTATGAGAATACTTATAAAAATTCCTCGAATAGGGAAAAGATGAATAGAATAGGCATAAGGAAATGGTAAGACATAGATAATGAAAGTATTAAATTCAGCGGAAATTATTAATGGGAATAAAATTACTGTTATTGCAATAAATATATCGTTCAAATTAGGCATTTTGAAAACACTGTAATTATAATAACTGTTAATTTTTTATCCTTTTTAACGTAATCATAAAGTGATGAGTTAATGAAATGTAACCACGTTCAGCTTTTTTCTAATAATAAGGTATCTGAAATATGTGAGGCATTTAGAAAAGTAAGTTTTGAAGAATTTCGCTATTCAATGAGAGTAGAGTTGTAGCGTTAGCAACAACCATGAATTCGTATTCTAGGTAAATTCAAGACATTAATATCGTCTATTCAGGGTTTGAAATAAGTTGATTAAAAAAATGCGATAATCTCGAGATGAATTCAAATTACTCGCCTCTTAAAAACTTTGTTCTCTTCTGCCCATATTGTGGGAATCTTGCGTGTCTCCAGCTTTGAGAGCAAGAAATTTTCATGGAAGTTTGCATACGTCGGAAGCATAATGGGAGATAATGAAGCTCTTATCTGCCAGACATATTCTCTCTTTTCACTTTTTCTCACAGTGACAGCCGGAAAAAGGCTGGATGTCTGCAAGCAAGCCCGGATATGCCTTTTGCTTGTGCAAAAGCTGCATGGGAAAGGCATGGGCTTGCATTTCCCACAATTCCTCCATGTGGTGAAAAAATTGGCAGATTGAATTCCGAAGGCCTAAAGGGTAACTTCATGTATTCGCATAAACCAAACAGAGTTACTACCGCATTTTTCCCATGTCACCTGGGTTAATGGAGATTTGATGGTAAGCACAAACCAGATCCAACTAAGAGCAAATTGTTTTACCATGGAGGTGGTTGCCGCACTTTGTATTCAGGGCAATGTATATCTGTTGTGATCACATTAAGCGCGCAGAAATCACCGACCACCCTGTAATCATATGGCGACTTCTTTTCCACCATAGATATCGGGAAAGCCCGTGGTTATTTTGAATGGTGCATGATTCCCTCCTTCAAACGTTGCTTAGGCAACTTGCAACACCTCGTTGGAAAGAGGTCTTGGTCGCGTGAATATCGGTAGTACCGTGCTGGTCTCAATTGTGTGTGTCACTGAGTTAGGCGATGAAAGGCGGGATTAGTTGCACGGGGCTGTACAAGACTTCTTACCTTTCTATTACGGTGTTTCCTCCGGGCGGTAGGTGCTGCAGGTCACTAATCATTAGGGCTACCGCACGCTCCCCGTATTATTTCACTTGTGATTTGATCTTAGTTTGGTTGTCAACAACGATGCTGCGCGCACAAGAAATTAAATCCCTAATAATGGCAATGTCGTATCCGCGATCACAAACGACCCACTATATGACCGGCAAAGACTTGGCATAACTATATTCGTGTGTACCTCGCCGTGCACTTTTATTTTTCCAACATTTGAAGTCGTAAAGTTCACACTAGATTCGCGTAATTACCCCATTCGCAGCAATTTAATCGTGTTATCGAAACTCTCCCCGTATTATTTCACTTGTGATTTGATCTTAGTTTGGTTGTCAACAACGATGCTGCGCGCACAAGAAATTAAATCCCTAATAATGGCAATGTCGTATCCGCGATCACAAACGACCCACTATATGACCGGCAAAGACTTGGCATAACTATATTCGTGTGTACCTCGCCGTGCACTTTTATTTTTCCAACATTTGAAGTCGTAAAGTTCACACTAGATTCGCGTAATTACCCCATTCGCAGCAATTTAATCGTGTTATCGAAACTCTCGCCCCGTATCAATTAAAAATTCACATTTGAATTAATTTACATCTGCGGTGACGGGGGAAACATTCAGCATAGCAGCGTTGGCACTTTCAATGGCATGCCCTGCTTTTTTTATGGGGCAGGCGAAGATGGCCTGCAGGACGGTTGCATTTTAACGTGTTCCCTTCTCTTTGGCACCTGCACTAATGTTTGCTGAATTTCGCACTTTCACCAAAATAGAAATGGGAACGGAATACGACAGGTCTTTGGTTTCTGCGAAAATGGTCTCAGTCCTATTGGTGTAATATTGCTACTGTATTCGTTATTGTGCACTACAAAATTAGAGTACAAAACTATAGGCACTGATCGCGCACTTCACGTTTAAAAGACTATCACAGCTATTTTTTTAAATCGGAAATACACAAAACGAGAAAGGAAGTGGCACTATGTTTTATTTTATCACTGCTATTATTAATATCAAGACACTGTTGCCTATAAATTGCATTAGTTCGTTAACAAGCTTTTTTAGCTGGGTCAGGGTTAACTTCTGGGAAGCAAACATGGCGCAATGAGTGCTTGCAGGGATTGAATAAATTTGTGTCTTAGGAGTTCTTACCTAACTCCTCCAAGTTCCTCTAGCTTGGTTGAAGGTCAACTAGTGACGGTGGAGGGGGCAATAAGCTTCTCGAAGATCTCAGGGTTGGATCTCTCGAAGAGACTGATTACCTTGGTCCTTATGATATGGTAATTTTTGGTAGGTAAGAAAGTAGCTGGAAGTCGGTCTCCAGTCTTAGGAGGTAATACACCCAGGACGTGAAAGAATTTATTTCCTCCTTACTTTTCTTGATTTAAGAAACTGGGCGTGTACAATCTTAAATCAACCTGCAACTGCTGCCTCATTAAAGATGTGTGGTTAGATGGTGATGGCGTTCACAATCCCCATCTTTCCTTCGCCTGCTTGTTGATGATCTGATGCCTTCATATTTATTCTTATGTTACCTTCACTTTTCGCTCGAAGGGGTCACCTGTTCATACGTGTCTCGGAGTGTTAGTAAAGTAATAAAATTATGAAGGGTTTTGTTCGGGAAGCAAGCCAGCCGTAAATGGGTGTCGGACTAAGGCGTTTGAGGTCTCACCGTCGAGTTTACTCTGACTCCCAAAGTTCTTACTGAGAATTCACTCAAAGGCTGGGTTCGAAAGGTTACTTGGTTATCACTGGGTTAAAGGAAGGACTCTAAAGGGAAATGGTGTTTTGTAAGCTTTATTCGTGGCTTAGGTCTAGCTTAATTCGGGCTATCCAGGTAGTGAAGTTTTACGCGGCTTTTTGTAAATTTCTCTCTACGTTAGAGAGTTGGAGCTAGGATGGCTGCTGGACCTAAGGACAAAGAAACGGACTCGTTAAGCGAATAATAATTTTATCAGACTGAAAATAATGACCAAAGAATGATGTTTCAACCAGTCTATTTATACCACTTCCAATTAATGGGGCGCGCCTTCTTTTCTCCTAATCTAGACGCAGGTCGGAGCGTATAGTGCGAAGTTTGTCCGTTTGTTCCTTTGTTGAGAATGCTGGGCGTAGTCAAAGACTGTGTGTGTTTTAATGTCAAAAATTTTGGCCCATCCAGGCTGGCAACTATAGCAAGCTCACAGGAAAGTTAATTTTTGTTATCTTGTATCAAGACCTTTGGGCTTGGATTTGTTTCCTGGTGTGTGTATATTTGTGTTTACGAGGGGGAACCTTCAACTATTTACTTGCTTTATTACACTCAGTTTTTTATTGATACATGTACAATTGTAATATAATTATCTTTCTCTAACGTACGAGTACATTAGTTCATTGCTACTAAATGACATGTTATTTAGGTAGTTAATATGGATGCCCAATTTGAAGATTTCATGGGTCCCACATTTTGCTCATTTGTGAGGTTCCTCGCTGAAAATACTTGACCTTGCAATTCGAGCGCCTCAATATATATATATATATATATATATATATATATATATATATATATATATATATGATAGTGAAACCACTGTATAGGCGCCAAAAGGTTAATTTACGAGACTAGTTTCTTTATCTAGTTTATCATACCCTCTTTGGTCATATATTGAGAATGCGATTGTTACAAATGTCTATAAATAGCGTACAAATCAGAAAAAAATAAAAATATAAGGCCACAAAGAAACACAAAACGGGGGAAAGAGGTCATTATTCGTGGGGTGTGAGTCTAAGATCGTTGACTAAGCTGTTTACGATGAAGTTGCGCAAATTAGGGCTGGATTTCAATTGCCCATCTGACAAATTAAAATTGGGAATATTTCCTATTAAGATAGATTCTATTATTTTTCTTTACGGAAATCTTTACAATTATATATAATTTGTTCCTTTGAATATCTTAATTTGGTGGTTGAAATTGCTAATATGATTGAAAATACTGGATGTGGTACTCCCTCGTCTGACATTACCTTTATGTTCATAAATTCGTCTAGTTGAGGTTCTTCCGGTCTCTCCTATGTAAAATGAGGGACAGTTTGTAGAGCCACACGGGATTAAATATACACCTATTTTATTTGGCTGATCCACGGGCTTGATCAAAGGGAAAGATTTAAGGATAGAATAAGGGTATTTAAATGTAATTAGGCCTAGAAAGAATAACTTTGTGCACTCCTTTGAGGGGGAAAAAAAAGGAGAGGGATAGATACTTCGTAGAGCAAGACGGCACGGAAGAAAAAAAGATAAGTGAAAATATTACTAGAAGCTTTGAGACGGACAAACCATTGATTGTACATTGGGATGGCAAGCTTTTAGAATACATTACTGGGGATAAAGTATTTCATCATCCTCCAGTTCAAATATCGAGTAATGAAGCAACAGAACTGCTTGAAGTAACAAAGATAGATAATTGTACGGACACAGAAACTGCAACTGCTGTACATAAAGTAATTTGTGATTAGAATTTAACAGAGAAGCTAAAAGGAATGTGCTTGATACAATATCATCAAACACAGGGCGTAAAAATGGAGCTTGTGTCCTAATCAAACAAAATATGGAAAAAGATTTGCTATGGTTTCCTTGATGCCACTATCTTTTTTGGAATCCCCTTAGAAACAGTGGTGGCCCATACATTGCAAACACCTTCAGGTCCCAACATTAAGGTATTCAAACGACTTAAATCAAACTGGAACACACTAGAGTTGAAATCCTTTGATTTATTAGAAAACTTTCCTCGGTAAGAAAAGGAAGAAATGATTGCTTTTGCATCCAAACACCTGAGTGAACAGCAACCTCGTTATGATTATAACGAGCTTTTAACTGACAATAATATTGTTAGGCCGTACTCTATCCACTGGAATAAATTTCAATAAACCAGGAGCTTACCACAGAGCACGTTGGATGGCAAAGCTGATATATTCGAGAAAAATGTTTGTTGGTTTTCTGCTTCAATTTATGACCATCGTTGATTCTCTATTCAGAGTGCTGCAAGTGTTCCAGGTAATGATTTGTGCCTACCCAAAAGCCTTAAATATTACACAAGTATAAATGAACAAATAGTTAGTAGATTTTTCCAAAGTTTAAGAATCATTTGTTGTATTTGTCAGAAGAGTTAGTTGCTATAGCTATCTTTGACAATAAAATTAGTCATGAGACAAAACATAAATGAATGAAGCTCTTACAACACCATTAAGCCCAGATCCACCAAAGAATACACAAGTAGATAGTGAAACTCTGGAAAAGAAAAAAGTTTAAGATTTTGTTACTAACAATACAATGTTCTTCTTCAAGATATGAGTTTATAGTCTTGTTTTGGGGACAAACCGGTTGAAGGTTGGTCTCAACAAGAAAGTTTTGGGGTTGCAAAAATGTTGTTAACCGTATGTCAGTTGTTAATGACATTGCTGAAAGAGGAGTAGAACTGATTACAACAAAATTCTTACGAATACTGAACAACAGAAACAGTAATTGCTGCTAGTTGTATCAAATTACAGAAAGAAGTTCGCACATAAAAAAGCAGTAATATCTCTTATAAATAGTAAGATGTAAATTTGATACAAAAACTATATCAAGTTTAATCTGAATCATGATATAATAAATTAAAGAAAAGTGGTATAATAGGCCTTCTGCAGAACTTCCACTTAAGAAAAAGTACGAGTCACTTGCTGATACTTCCTTGATGTCATGGAAATCAGCAAGTTTTCAAAAAGCGGGGTTTTTTTTCTGACACAAATAAATTTGAGATGGTATCTTGGGGTTTCTACCCCCCAAAATTTTTACCTCCATTTGGCATCAACCTAAAATATATCTATATATATATATATATATATATATATATATATATATTTAAAATAGGTAATTATACCTTAGGCCGCATAAAACAAAAGATAAAGAGAATATAATTTTCTTTGCTAAAATGAATTTTCCAAATTGCTGAAAATCCGTGCGGAGCTGAGGATCAAACCACCACCCCGAGTGAGTGAGCAAACGCTTTGATCCTACCGCAAAGAAAGAAACGATAAACAGATTAATTTATTTCGCATAAATGGATTTTTTTAACGAATTTTGTAAAAATCCAGTTGCTGCATGTCTCTCTGTGAGTGGTTTGATCCTTACCCTGGCACGGACTTTTTTGCAATTAGTAAAAACCTTTTTTTACGAAAAAAAAAAATATTCCGTTAAATTCTCTTCCTTGGCATCACTTCTGTATGAAATAGCAGATCTCACTTGTTTGTCACAGATATTTATTAAATTGACTCTAATTGAAAGTTGCCAACAAAGTCCTTATGTAATGGAACAATAGATTTATGAAAGTAAAACTGCATCCCCAACTACACTTTTCTTTATTCAAAGTGGAAATAATCTTCCCTTATTGTTCCATTGATTTTAACAGATACTCTTATAATATAAGCCTCTAAACGAGTACATAATATTATCTTTTCTCTTCAATGCTCTTAAGTTTCTATGGTATATTTGTAATGATTTCCGAAACATGTCTCCCTATATTTTATACCATATTAATGGGAATTGGGGTGACAAATGATTCACACCTATATATATTACTCATTGAGACTTATCATAATCAAGGATTATCAAATGTGTAAGTGGCAATGGAGCAGAGAGAGATTATTTAGTGAGAATAAGGGATAGGCCCTTTACAAAATTTAAAAGCAAGTTAAATAAATCAGGGAAGAATAGAAATAAAGTACAATTCGGCAAGGGGGATGGATTAGAAGGCTACTCAATGATCATGTGGGTAGTCTTGAAATGAGGATATCACTGGGTAAAAAGGAGACAAAGCCTGACTAGTAAGTTTTTACTACAAGTTTGCAAGGCAGCTAGAATTGTCCATTGTTGATCTATTTCATGTGTGCAAGATCAGCAAATAGAAGAGGACTGTGACGTGATGGGACAGAGGCCGATATACCTGCCTGATCAGCTGCTTTATTACCTTTCCACCAACTTTGGACGGCTGCCAACTAAATCGGACAAGATTATTTTTTTAGGTCCAAAGTGCATGCAAAATAAATCAAAACGTGCAGATTAAATAGTTTGTAAGGGAGTAGAGTGAGAAAAAATCCTGGAGAAGAGGGGAGTAGAACTATAGCTCAAAGGCCTCCCGGATGTGATATAGCCCTGATCTTTATATGGCAGGAAAAGGGATAAATACCGAATAAGTTTATTAATAATCTTTTTATAATCTGACAGAAATTGGTATAAATTATTCTTTCTACTATACAGAAATGACAAAAAGAGCCACTAATTTAAGAAATACTATCTAAAAATTTATTCTTTAAAATCAGACATTACATTTGTTTCAATCTGATATAAATAAATTATAGATACATTTATTTATACATATTTCCTTTTATATCTTGCTCGAAAAAGTGGCTTTGAATTGGGATTTTTAACGTGAATATCATAAAATTATATATAAAAAACATTCATCAATTCTCTCTAGCATTTTCTCGCGTAATCGTACAAGAAATACGATCTCATTATAGTCTCGCAAAGGATATGTAACTAATAAATTTTGAGGTACTTATATGCGACGTATGGAAGTAGCTTAATTTGAATAGAAGTGTTTTAATTTCAATTTTCGCAAAACGTTTAAAAAGGAAATATTTTTCATACTCATTTCATGTAAAAGTCATGCCACCTTAGTGGCAATATGGTTTATTGTTCTAATTTTACAGAATTAGAAAAGACCAAATTAATTTAAGTTCATTGTAAAGGGCAAAAATGCCTCTTGAGCTAAATTACATTAAAATATTAAAGTTCTCTTATTAAAAGATAATGACATTGATTATAAGAACAATTTTAAATGTTTAAATAAATACGAACTACGCATGACAAAATAATTATGAAAAATATAAACTGTATAAAGAAATCTTCGATATCATCGTCAAATCTCCGAAAGCACAGAGAATAAAGAAAGGAAATTAGCAACCTGTTAAATGCTAAATAGTCGATGGTGGTAGTTTTGCGAAATTATCCTTTAACAAATGTGAAAATGAGTTCGTAGAAAGGATTCGAGTTAATCGAATAAGCGCAAATTCGTCCCAATTAACATAATGACGGAAAGATAGATAGGAAATTTTCCTATATTAACTTTTGAACGAGAGATTTTCTTAAATGAACGTAATCAAAGAATTAACACTAATACCATGATTTAAAATGTAAAATCCTTTACTAATTCTGAATATCATTCAATTCAAAAGATATAACTAAAGGACTTTTTTATATACCTTATTCATACTGGTAAATTAAACCAAAAAGGTTTGTAGTAAACATAAAATTATCTTTTGAAAATTTAAATCTTTAAAATGGATTAAACCGTTAAGTACAATCGACAAGTGATTAAAGGTTCATCAATATTTGTCAAAGTTAGTAAAAATGATTCCATATTTTGATGAGGTGATAGGAAAACTACTTAAAGATTTAAGAAGCACTAAAGGGTTTACAGAACATAGAAAGCAAAATCCAGTATATAAACAAAAAATTCGCTAGCGCAAAAGGGACTAAAAATTGCAAAGGGAGAGAGATTAGCATACATAAAATAACTTTGTCACTAGAATTGTTCAGATGAGTTTGCAACTTACAATTTTCTATCAGGATCTTAATGAATAGATTTGATAAAAATACACATCAAGAAATCAATATTTTGTCATCTCCATAATAAAAAAGAATAATTTTTCGGTCCAAATGGAATGTATAAAGAATTCTATCAAATTTCTAAAAACAAAATTCTTAAACTTTTTCTTAAATCTGAAAATTCATTCCCATATCAAGAATTGCATAAAAATATCAAATGTATTAATATGTATTTTGTTAAATTTATTGCAAAGGACCACTTAGTCTCGATACTATAGGTTAACACATTCCTGTATTACAGGATATTCATGTCGCTTTGTAAGTATAAACTTCATGCCACAGCATGTCGATCTTAGGAGAAATTTACACCAGGACAGAAAAGAGGCAGACAAAACCCATTAGCCTACTTTTTCTATCTCCACAAATTGAAAATTGCCTTTCCAAATCACCCCCACTGGAAATTAAAAGTCCAACGCATTGCTTTTGTTTCCCTTTGGCTCATAGGATCGTAATTTTCTCACTTTAGGGGATCTCTCGGGGCACCAACGGAACAATTTAATTGTTTCAACGCACTATTATACACATGATCTACAGTATTGACAAAGCGCATCAGCAATCGACATAGACTATCTCTCTTTTGCAATGAGCTGATTCGTTGTACTCTTTGATAACGCAATCTATGAGCTCAGGATATTATTATTCTGCTATTATTTTAACCGGAAATTAACCTCTTTCCATGCCATCTGTTCAAATTTAATCAATAGTATTTTTTCTCTGTACAAATTCAACAATCTTTCATTAGCCACCTCCACAAATTGAAAATTGCCTTTGCCAATCACCCCCACTTGAAATTAAAAGTCAAACCCGTTGCTTTTGTTTCCCTTTGGTTCATAGGATCGTCCTTTGCTCATTTTAGGTGATCTCTCAAAGCACCAACGGCAAAATTTTAGTGGTTCAACGCACTATTATAACCACGATCTAGAGTATGCTCAAAGCGTATCAGCAATCGACATAGAATATCTCTCTTCTGCAATGATGTGATTCGTTGTACTCTTTGATAACACAATCTATGAACTCATGATATTATTATTTTGATATTATTTTAGCCTTAAATTAACTTCTCTTTGCAATGTCATATGTACAAATTTAATCAATAGTAATTTTACTCTTTACAACTTTGATTAGCCACCTTAAAATAGTTTATATTTTCATTGTTGATATGAATGCTCTATTGATTATTATTCTTTGTCGCCGATTGATTGTAAATCAGCGAAAAGCAGAGTAGATTTTTACTATTTCAATATTCCAAATGGAATTTGATTTTATCTAATTTGTTTCAAAAGCCTCAGCAAATCCGGGCAGAGATGATAAGATATTCACTGGTTATGAAACGATGTAAGAAAGGAAGAATAATATTAAATTGAAAGGGTTACAATGAGTAAAATTAATATTTTCGATAATTTTAGTGTAATCCATGTATGTATATCGCAAATGCATTGTAGGCAAAAATGAGTTCTAATATTCATTGGATAATGCCTCCACTCTAGGAAAAACCTTAATGAATATTTATTTTACTGCGACAAAATAGATTAAATTCGTCTAATGGGCAGAACATGTTCTATTACTTTTCTCTATACTGCATTCATCTTTAGCTCCTCACTCTCAGAGTACGCCTGAAAATCTTCCAGCACCATTTCAAAACCCCACTTACTTTCACCCAATTTAACATGGTCATCAGCATATGCTAACTTGATAAGAACTATGTATATTTCACTAGTTATCTTCATTCTCACATCCCTTTCCATTAGTCCCATACTTTTCCCATATTAATACTCGATATTGTAATATAGGCAAAATATACAAATATGGTGGCGTGGGGTAAATTTTTTTAACTTTTATATTTTGTTCATTTTCTGTGTTATACTAGAATTATATTTCTTTAACAAGAAATATCATCATCTCTCTTCACAGAACTTTATCTGTTTCCATGTCAAAATTACGGAGTGCAACATTGTCTACGGTTACTTCGCTTTCACCTTCATCAGAATTTAATATTTCTTCTTCAATGTGTCTGTCTAATAATATTTTTATGGCTTCACCACTCATATTTATATAAAATGGTGGGGTAAAAAATTGCCAATATGCAGTAAAACAACTGCCTGACTCAAAACAACAAAGAATAATGAGGTTAAAAACCACATGGAGCATGAGTCGGCTTTTACTGGAAGGTAACGAAAACCACAGCTGTCTAGACCAAATTTAAAATTATTTAACTAAAAAAAACTGAGTGGGAGTTAAATATTTACCCCCATAACACCACTTAAGTGTAAAATACCCAAATCCACTGCACTACTGCGCAACCTATGTATGGAGAAATTCCATACCTTACTTTACTTTTTTTATGATAATATATTCCTAAATTGAATCTGTATTTCTTTTATGAAATAATTTTACGGGAATTTCGTTACAAAATAATAATGCTATTTCTATTGCAAAAATTACATTTATTATCATGTAAAAATTCTATTTCGCTCAATAATATTTTGGATTTAGCTGTATTGTATTCATTTGAGAACTTGGGATGACCCAGATATCAATTTGGCCTTTATGTGCTTTATTTCTCAGTCATCGGTTGTCAGAATAAGAAATTTGCTAGACCGTTCCTCAACTACACAAAGATTTTTCAAATTCATTTCATATTTTGTTCATGTAATACCCTTGAGAGCTGCCTAATTAAGAGTCTCTCATTATTCACTCATATACTACTAAGTTTTAACAATGGGATTTTTTGAGGGGTTGATTAATATTAGATATTTTAATTTCTCTTTCAATCCATTTCAGAACCCGTTAATAATGAATACAGAAGAGCGGATTTTTGTTGTAATAGCTCGTATCAGAAGAGCAAAGTTTAATGAAGTACGAGAAAAGTTCCAAACAAAGTTTAGAAAACCTGGACCTACAAACAACGCGATCTGTTCAGTTATGAACAAATTTAAAAGATCCTGATCCATACATAATGACAAAGGTAGGGGGCGGAAAAGATTCACCCCAACAAAACTCAACAAATTTGATAATTGTTTGAAAATGAACCAAGAACTTCGGTGAGAAAAGCCAGTCAGAGATTTAATATGCCCAAGACAACAGTGTACAAACTCTTGCGTTCAACAATTATAAAAAGCTTATTTTTTAAAATAATTGTGCCACAAAAATAAACATCAAATATTTTTCTTTTTAATATCCATTAAGAAGGGATTATAAAAGGAATGAAAAAGAAATTAAAACTTTCAGACTCCCTGTACATGGAAGACTATAATTTTGTGCAGAGCACAATTTCATGAAAATACGCATTCAATTTTGGGTCATCCGGTATTAGAATTAATCATTGATGTTGAAAAATGAATAAAATAATTTTTTATTAGCCATAAATATTATTAGAGTCGTTTTAAAAATACTTCCAATTAAGAGATCTATAATCATGGAATTAAATGTTAATTTGAAGGAAACTAAAATATCTTGTGAGCACGTCAGTAAAATAAGTTAAACTTGTTTTCAATTATGACCAAAACGTCTTTTCCTATGTTTTAGCCCCACTATTTTATAATTTTCATCAGATGTCAATACCTAACTTTTCCACTTAGGAAGCTCGTATTTTTTACCTTTTAATTAATTTTATAATCTATAGATTTTTAACTAATTAGAGTAACAATTTACTGCAAAATAAGAACAATCTTTCATGAATTCAGTAAGGCATAATAAATAAAAATAATAATAAGCATCTATGGGAAATAGACCAGGGAACTTTTGTATTTGAAGCAGTTCTTTGGAACATACCAGACAAAACTTAGATGGTTTAAAGCCTAGTGTTAGCTAAGGATTTTTAATAGCAACATTTTCGTAATAAATTAGTGACTAAGCTTTAGGTGCAGTGAATCAATTTCATTAATTAACTTATCCAACTCCTATTACTGGTAATTAATTCTCTTTATTTATTTTCCATGTTTTTCTTGGTCAGTAGACTCCATACATTAAAAGATATTAAAGATAGACATTTTGAAAAATAATTGGTTTAAAAAAAAAAATAGTCTGTTGAAAATTTATAGAAGAGAATAAGGAGAGAAATGGGTAAAGCGACGAGAGTGGTGAATGTTTACAGCAGTTAAAATCGTCAAGTGAATTTTAGAAATTGAAGATGAATTTCCTGTTATTTATTTTTGAGAAATGTGAAAACCAGCCAATGCTTTAAAACCAAAATATTCTTGAAATAAGTAAAGGTAATGAAGCAGTCATGATAGGTGGAATGACAAAAGAGAGGACTATTTGCAAAATTAGGAAGACATCCGTAGGGATAAACTTTACAGAATTCAAGTGTCGAAATTTAACTAATAAATTTAAAATTCAAAGAACTTTTTCAGCCCAATCAATAAATTCCGGGTTGGCATCTTTCTTCCAAGAGCTGGATCCAATGGCATCCTTTAAAATTTCCACTCCTTTGCAAACGTATAATTATTACTCATAAACTTATTTCTAGAATTATTAATATAAAGGAAGAAAGTGAATTAAAAAGAAGGCTTTAATAAAAGTAACCTAACTATCTTTCGAAGATATATTTTAAGATTTAATATTTTCCCTCTGTAATACAGTAATTTTCCTGTTCTATTTATTGAATAATTACCTTGAGATCTTTTGGCAGTTTAGAAGAAAGCAATGTAGATCCCTTGTTCTTATACTATAAAGCAACTTAAATCAAAATTTTAATCAATTTGCCCAGTTCTCTCTAATAAGGTCTAGCAAACTCATCATCTCGGTTGATTTTTTAGTTTACTTTTAGGTATATAAAGATTTAAGGCATTTTTTGTAATCCCATGCAATTATATAGAGCAAGAAAACTGAATGGAGCTATGTCTTTGGAAATATTAACGCAGGTCAGAACCAAAAACAGAAAATTTTTTTTTTGAATAAATGTAATTTTGGGCCGATCTTTGTAAGGTTGACCCCAATTTATGCGCAGATCTGATCATCACCTGCTGGTCCGAGGCAAAAAAGTTAAAGAGAAAAAATTAAGATGTGATACTTCGGATTTATTAACCGAAGTTGTTACAAGTACCCCAAGAATTGCTTAAGATGTAATTCTCTTCAAATTCCGCTTTGGACTTGTATATATATTTCTTCAAGCTTGACCGCGATTACTTGCTAATCAACTATCTTTTTTCTTTAATATTAGTCTACGGCTGGCTGCAACATCTGCTCTGAGGCGTTGCCATCGGTAAATAAATTGGGCTACACCGTTGCTATAAGAGAAGAGTCGTCCCTCTTTCCGTTACCAATGTCTTGAAGCTGAATCAAAGAATGAACAGGGATGGAGGCATCTTCGTTTCAGTGCTTAACCCTGAAAGCGTCGCGCCAACCAAAGGGTCACGACCCTGTAAGAGCCGCTCGAACCAATTAGTCCACTTATGATTTTACTCCTATAGAAAATTTTATTTCATTTGTGAAGGGAGTTTTCTCTTGCGCTGAGGGATCAACCATTTACTTTCCATAGTGCTTTAATAATTAATCTGGCCGAGAGCTAGTGTTAATATAGTAAAGTAGAGACCCCTTTGCCGCAATCAGATGGTGAAAGAGAGCCTCTCCAGCGACAGAATAGGTGTCTTAAGTTACCTTGTTTCGTGGGAAAGTAAGGAGACATGAGACTGCCCGCTCTTAGACACAGAGCCACATGTGCCAACGGAATCCCACTATTCACTTTCGCCTTAGCCATGATTGGCTAGGAAAGGAAAAAGTTGTCTGGTATTTTAAGGGCATATAAATTCGAAAAAGGATGGGCCTTGAGAACTTGACACTCCGTAATTGCGACTATGTCTTAGGCAATTAAGTCAGAAAGATGGTGCCGTTTAGTCACCTTATTAGCGCATTTGAGGCGGATTACAGAATCATTGGGCTACCGTACCCCGTACCTAATACTTGCATTAAATGCGAAGTTTCACGCATCGCAGCAGGTAGGAATCTCGTTATATCTTGACCAGGAGCTAGATTATGTTGAGAGGGCGAAAGTGTGCAGAAACGCCAGAAACACTTTTCATATTAATAGCAAAATTTGATAGGTGATAGAAAAGGGTATGTAACAAAGAGAACTACCGATAGGCGGGTGAAATAAAGATTAACAGGAATGATCACCAGGCATTTGGTTATCCCTTGAGGACGCGCAATATCTCGAGGTACTATGTGTATTGAATAACATATGCTACCATCTGCGGGTCCGTAGTCTTAGAGGAATTTTTTGAAACATAGAGATAGTCGTAGATAGAAGTGGGTTTCATTAGGGGAAAAGGGGATCGCACCGCTTCTCTGGTTTCTCGTAAACTTTAAAATATTCCACATTTCCATTATTGCTCTCATTTGATTTCCAAGCACGGAACATACCCTTTTATTTGCAATTCATTTTTCAATCTGTAAACGATGTAAAAGGGTTGATACCTGTCGACATAAATCCAAGATACTCTTTCTTGTGACAAAAAATAACTGTGAGGCAATGATTCACAACCTCAGGAATTTGGGGTATCTTCTATCTAAAAGAGCATTCTTCGGGAGTCGAGTACGGCTAAAATTCAAGTTACCCTTCACCTATCCCTTTCTCTAGCTCTTTCCTTTTCGTTAGAATGCATTCATTTAAAGTAATTATTATGCATGAAAGCGGGTTTACTGCAAGATATAGGAAGCATACATTTTGTGCAACTATATCTGGAGGAAATAATTCTGTAAGTTAGGTGAGGTAAAAATAAACAAATAAACATTTTATAAAAAACAATCATAAAGATCATACAAAGCCAACAGTGCTAAATAATCAAATATTAAGATCAATTAATCATAATCAGATAATAAAGATACTAAACCTAATCAACCTTATCGAACCTTTGTTACACAACAAACAACTCAGACCTATCCCATAAGACAAATAAATCCCCAAAAATGGCATAACCTACAATGAAACTCAAATACATGACTTGAGTTTCTTAACATAACAAATAACACGTCAAATAAAAATATCAAAACGATTTGACCTAACATACCCAAAAAGTTAAATAACTCATAACTCTTTAATAAAACCAGATAACCTAAATAACCTGACAAAACAACTTTCATCTAACATCAAACAACACACAATTATCAATTAAGCCAACCAATCCCTTCCCCCTCAAAACAAGATATAACGTTCTTCCTACGTCAAACACGTCAAGTTTATCAAATAAAACTAACACACACCCAAAGTTCCTGATATAACTTACGTGACACAGCAAACACACAAAGCCACCAATGAATCAAATAAAATCAACAACTAAAACAGCATGAGTAAACCTTATTCAAAGGTCCAACCCATCAAATTAATCAAAGAAGAACAACACAGCCTACATAACAGAACGTAAAAACAATTCATAATCGTACAGTGGCGGCAACAAAAAAAGTGACATTGAATATTGGCAATAGAAATCGATACATAAAATCGCTTTCACGATTTTACTTGCCAACAAGCCAATGAAAAGGGGCGGGGCTTATGCCACGAGTGGATGACTCTCCTGAGCTAAGACAACAGAACTGCGCTTTATTGGAACTCACTGTCTCGTTTGAGCTCGTACAGTGAGGTTTTGGTGTACAACGCTCCAGCGTGCTGATTTCCTGCATTCGTGCCTACATTTGACGTGCTATAACTTCTGTGCAAGTGGATACAATGGGGCGGAAAAAGCTTTCTATGACAGAGAAAAGCCGTGCCTTGACCCTATTAGAGCAGGGAAAGTTTTTTATTGATGTAGCAGCAGATTTAGGAACCTCAAGAAATACGATTTATCGCCTAAAACGGGCAGCTGAGTTATTCCCACCATGTACCATACCAAAGAGGAAGGAGGGCACTGGTGCAGCTAGGAAGACATCTCCAAGGACTGATAATATCCTAAGGCGTGAAGTGATGTCAGACCCTTCTGTAACCTCCGCTTCAATCAAGAAAAAACACCCAGACCTTCTCCAGAACGTCGCCCTCAGGACCATCCGTCATCGCTTACAGAAGGACTTAGGCCTACCGGCTCGCCGCGCTGCCAAGAAGCCACTTCTTACCAAGGCTATGAAGATGAAAAGGCTCAATTTTTGCAAGACCTATAAACATTGGACAGCTGCCCATTGGAAGAAGGTGATGTTCAGTGATGAGAGCACCTTTAGGCTGGTCAGAGGAGAGTCAAAGATCGTGCGTCGTCCCAGCAATGTGTCTCGGTATGACCCAAAATATACCGTGAAAACTGTGAAGCACCCTGATAGTGTGATGGTGTGGGGTGCCTTTAGTGGAAACAAGGGCAGAGGAGGTCTGTACTTCCTTCCCAAGAATGTAACCATGAGGGGGACTAACTATCTCTAAGTTTTGAAGCAGCACATGCTGCCATTTTGGGAAATTCATCGGTGTGAATTTTTCATGCATGATGGTGCCCCTGCTCACAGGTCCCAGTTAGTAAAAAGGTTCTTCAATGATAATAATATTAGTGTTTTGGAGTGGCCTGGCAATTCCCCGGACCTAAATCCTATTGAGAATGCTTGGAATCTGATGAAATCCAAAGTTCAAGAGACAGCATCCGGCAGCATCAAGGACCTGATAGAATCACTGAAGAAGATCTGGGTTACGATCGACCCCACCTACTTCGCAAACCTCGCTGAATCAATGCCCAATCGACTCAGAATGGTCATCAAGTGCAAGGGCAACATGACCAAGTATTAACTTTCATGAAATATTCATAATAAAATATGTAAGTTACATTTTTCTGTTTCATTTTCCCCGAATTGTCACATGTCACTTTTTTTGTTGCCGCCACTGTACAATAAAAGTAACAAACCCAAACAAACAGAGCTAACTTTCGTACTTTTCAAACATTTCACATTAATTAAATATAACTAAGACATCTAAACAAAGTAATCCAAGTTATGAGACAGAAACTTTATTTTTAAACTAGTAGTGTACTTTAGGGAGAACTGCATCTGAGTTCTAACAATCGCCCAATATCGAGGTAATGCTACATATTTTTGGAAGCTGCTTTGAAAAATAAGTTTAAAGTACTGGACTCATTTATCAATTAGCAAAAATGAAGAACATTCATTTTAGGTACTATTTAGAAGAGATTTAATAACAACCGTGTTTGCTGATGTCACAGGATATAAATAACTTTAAGTTCAATGATATTTCGATAAGCATTCTAAAACTTGAGGCAGCTTACTGGCAGCATATCGTATATACTGTTTAAAAAAAGAAATGGCATAGTTGAATTCTCTATACATTGTGTACTTAGTGTTAAACTAGATAGTATTAAAACAGTTTTAAAGATTTATCATATATAGCTTAATTTCGGTTATTAAATATTTTTAAAGATATGTCAACACACCACTTATGAAAAATTTGTAGTTTCTCAAGTTTTTCCTTCAACTACACCTCTAATTTTATAGAAGTTAAACATAAATATTCTCTCTTACTTTAACACATAAAATTAACGCTATAAAATTTAATCTGAGCCAAGTAATCAATTTAGACTCTGAAATGTATTTACAATCCAATTTAAGAACCGATGAAAGAAGCTCTTCAGGCGTGTGGATTTGCAAGGAGCGTTTCATCTAAGCGGAATTAATCCTCCAGCGAAAGGAGGAGCTTCTGCTTCTCTAATGAATCTTTTGCTCAAACTTCCTGGATGAGCTAATGAAAACAGAACTGCTATTGCGAGATTAAATGGAAGGTGAAAATAAAGAGGTAAAGAGTATCCTTTCAAACGGGTAAAAAGAAATTAATTTTCAATCTTTTAAGACATTCAGGTTAGCTAAACGAAACAGGGTCATTTGATGAATTAAAGATCTTGAAAACATCTTATCTATGGGTGTTTAGCCTTTAAAAAAATTATTTTCAACACCCGTTTGCTGTAACACCATTATAAAAAGGTACCTATTTATATAAAAATAATATGATTCGAAATAAACTCGTGTTTCCTCTCTCGAAGTGACCAATTCCCGTTATTTGGCTCTATTCACTGTGAACCAATTTTCCCTTTACTGAATCGACGTTGAAGAATAAACCGAATAAATTCACATTGAAAAAGGTTACTTTTTCGATAGTTTAAACATCCTCTTCCCAGCGCGTTTTAGGAGAAAGGATGAAAAATTGGTTAGGAGGGTTAAAATTGTATAAAATATTTAATTTTACATCGGATGCACTCTATACTGCAGCATTTCGGTTAGATTAATCTAACATGATTTAAAGTGACAGTGATAATAGTGTCAAAATATAATGAAACAAATTACTTTAACATCCTGCTCAGCCACCAATTCTTAATGAAATGTATAAAATATAAGAAAAATTGACCTAGTTTAGGCTAGAATAGGTTTGTTTCAGGTGCAGAGAGAGAGAGAGAGAGAGAGAGAGAGAGAGAGAGAGAGAGAGAGAGAGAATGAATTTAACCCTTCAAGGGCCGCTAAATAAACGCTTAACCTTATCATTAATTGCTACCGTATGGGTTCTTTCTAAAAAAATGACATTAAGCCTTAATATTTTCCCCAGGATCGGTAATGTTTTCTCATATAACATAGGACGCTAATGTTTAGCCTATGAGATAGAGTGTTATTGTTTATCCAAATGACATTAAGCGGTAAAGTTTATTCATATTGGGGTTGAAAATCCTTGACCACCGTAGTATTCCTCTGAAATTTAATACTAAAAAGAGTACATCTAAAATAGTTAGTTTTATTTACCGACTTATTTTAAGTAAGACAATTTATTTTCCTTTAATACTAAAAAAACAGCCAAATATCAGTGCCAAATAAATAATTTTGGAACACTACAATATTCAGGTCGATTTATTACAAAATTATTGTGTAGTTTTTCATCTACAGTGATCTGTTAGGACTATGTAGAAAGGAGTAAAACATGACGGGGACGAAAATTCATGAGTACCTATATACTAAAGTTACAATACAGATATTTCGGTATATGCACACACTCACACACACACACACACACACATATATATATATATATATATATATATATATATATATATATATATATAATAATAATAAAAACACTCACAAAGTTACACGTGAGGAAAGCAATAATATGAAAATTAAACCAGAGGAAAATGAAAAGATGAATCCAAGCACTTTCGAACTATAGTTCAAAAGTGCTTGAATTCAAGTTTTCATTTTCTTGTGGGTTAATTTTTCATATATATATATATATATATATATATATGAGAAACTCATGACCACAGCAAAAAATTTAAGATAGACGGAATAGTTATTCTTCTGAAAATCAACTTACTAATTGCAAAAACGTGTCGCATTAATGATTAAAGCAAGCACACTGAGACAGCGAGCTAACGCTTTGGTCTCAATTTAAACAACTCCTTAGACTACTTGCTTACCTAGAAAAATAAAAATTCCCTAGCATGACAAGCTTTTAAGGATTGCTTCGCTAGTTCGTTCGTAAGTATTATGAAAGAGATAAAATTTAATTGGGAATTCAAACTTTAAAGAACAAACGAGAAATATATTTAAACTATTACCATAGCGGTTTGCATGGCTTTAATGTATTCCTGTTCTCAGTGGAACTGCTCTTGGTTTGATAGTATGCGTGACGAGTTCTCTGCCTAATTGTTTGAGAAATTTCAGCCTCAACATGGATGTATTTGAGTACTTCCTTTTATACAAAATAAAAGCAGTCAAGGTAAAATATTCATAACGTGTTTGAGATGGACACATACCCATCTTTTTTAAAACTTGTAACAAGATTTTGTCGCCACTGTCGACAGCAACTTTTGTTTTATTTGAATTTAGAATTATGGACGGTTTTTATGTTCTAATGTACTGATCGATTGGTCATAATAATGACGAGATAACAATTGGACTAAACTAATTTATGCTGAGACATGCGATAGTATCGTGATATCATCTGTTGATAGAAAAATAGATGAACACACTTGTCAGTATTAGGACTAATATTTCTTTTGGCATCTCATTTCTATTTTGCTCTGTTTGTAACATGTTTTCCGCCATGGTCGTGAGTCCCTTGAAGATGACCCCTGTCCAGGACGCCCGTCAGACGGGACCAACGAGGACAATGTGGCCTGTGTGGAGAGGATTATCCTCGAAAATCGACGGTTTAAGGTCGGAGAAATCGAGCGAGAACTTGGAATATCACATGGAAGTGTTATTAACACCATACACGACAATTTGGCCATAACCAAGGTCTCTGTCCGTTAGGTCCTTAGAACCTCACACCCATGATCGACTTCAACGTCGTCAAAGTTCGGCGAAACTGTTGCTCCTGTTAAACCAATACCCGGCGGGATTGGAGTCAAGCATAGTGACAAGTGATGAAACGTGGTTCCATCACTAGAATCCCGATACCAAGCTAGAAAGCATAGCCTAGAAGCACAGGGGCTCTCCATCCCCCATGAAGTTCCGGACCCAACCCTCAGCCGGGAAGATCATGGCCACAATCTTCTAGGATTCTGAGGGAGTGTTGATGGTGGACTATGCGCCTCGTTGAAGGACCATCACAGGCCAATATTACGCCAAGAAACTGGCTGGGTTGAAGAAGTGCATCCGTCAGAAGTGGCGCGGCAAGTTGACATTCGGTGTCCTGCTCCTCCACGACAATGCTCCTGTCCACAATGCCAGAGTTGCACAAGCTGCCCTGTGCGAGTGCGGACTTGAAGAGCTCAATCATCCCATCTACAGTCCTGATTTGTCCCCTAGCGACTACTTTTTATTCCGCCGTCCTAGAGTGGATTGAACAGCAGTCGGGAGATTTCTGGTTGTCAGGAATTCGAAGCCTGAGGGACAAGTAGCGCAAGTGCATTGAAGTCGAGGGTAGTTATCTTAAAAAATAATAAAACACTTTTTCTCATAACTCGTTTCCTTATATCCGAATTGAAAAACTTATTGACCATCATTCGTATATCTTTATACCATATCGGACCGCCTTACTTTTCATATATACCCTGAATGAACACCTTCCTTAAAAGCCTAGTACTTGTTCATCTACACGCATTTCTGCTTCCGGCACCAACATTTTTGGCAGTTCTATGTAAGAATTTACCAATCATTTTGTATGTCTGTAGCTCTAGGTGGCAGTCTAGTATCAGGAGTATCTGCTCTAATGAAGCGCAGTATATTTTTTAAAGCATCAAAGCTCATAGGTGCTTTGAAACTTTGTCAAGAAAATTTATAATCTTCATTCTAAATACGGGGAATCGAGAATTTTCTAGTCGCACCAAATAATATTAGCATTCCAATAAAAGCATTCAATCATCTCTTTGATAGATGCCATTTGAGATGATCTAGTGTTCGGTTTTTGGTATGAATATTTTATAATAATATCCAAACGTTCATCATCTAAAAGAAAGTGAAATGCATCCAGAGGAGTTATTATATTTATATAATGTAGTTTGTAACTTCAGGGGCTACAGGCAATATATTGAGTTTAATTCGTCATCCTCTGTTGCTTCGAGGTTTCTTTGTCCATTTACTACCATTTCGTGAAGAAATATATTCATGAACGCATTCGTCCGACTCAAGACCGAATTCAGATCTAAAGCAGGACCCATCTTCACTGAAAGACACATGATCTTCTACTTCCGAATCTTATTCAGTAATAAACTAATTGCACTCTTATTGAACAGACCGTTATCACCTACATTTAACAGAGCACTAATTTCAGGAAGACATTTAAGGATAATATATTCTAAGAATATAAGAAGATTTCTTAATTAAAGATGTTTATTCAAACACAAAAGAGTGCATATATACATATGTGGCTAAATGGGGTCAAGATAGAAAACTGAAAATTCATTCCAAATAAGGAGAGCATATTTTATTAATGGCTTAGCGAAAATCGTTGAACAATTTTATAATTTTCTTAAATAAGTGTCCTAACTTTTATCTCATCAAATTATATATTCATATAAATTGAAAAGCGCAACAGCAACTTAGCTCTATAAGGAAAGTATGAAAGGCAAGGGGGCTAGCGGGGGGCCAAACTTCGAGCCGTAAGGCTAAGAGGCGTTCGTTCCTTATTGTTACCTGAATATAAAGATAATTGAATTTGATACACAATCCATTACATTAAAACTGATAGTCGAAGATGCAGAGAGATTTAAAAAGATAATAGGAAATTGAAAAAAGGTGCAAATGATTACCCAAGAGAGGGTACTATTTCCTCTTCTGGCACTGAGTTAGGAGTTCATCAATCTTCTACAGGTGCTACTTTAGTACGCTTAATACGCCTTTTCCCTGTCGCTTGGTCTTATCAGAGGAAATAACCATATATAAGAAACCCATATTGAGAGATTGGCAGAGTATTGTCATATTATCCAATTCGCTTTTGTAAAACTGGTATTAAGTCACTATTAGCAAGAGGATTAAAACTGAAACCATAGGAGCATTTTCTGACGTCAGCACTACTAAATTTTTAAAATACATGTAGCTCAAAACATTTGATTTCCTTGGCTCCAGATAGATATAATTTTGTTTACTGATACTAGAATCGACGCAAACACATAATTAGTTTTTAGAAAAACTATTGAATGACTTCAAGTTCCGTAGTGGCAAACGATCTGATTGCTCAAAATATAACCTTTTCAAACTAGGATATTTTTTATTTTCAAATTAAATCAAAATATATTTTTTAATTTAGTGTGAAGTTCAGAAGATCAAATAGTCATTAGTGATTTGAACTTATGGATAAACATTATCGATGATTATAAGATAGTTAACTTTATTCATTAAGAAATTATCGTTACCATACATACATATTAAGAAAGCGGCCCGAATTCAGGACAGAAATGAAGGAATACGAAGGTTTTTCGGAAACTTGAGGAGATTTGAAAAGATGTAGGAGACTGATTGAAAAGGAAGGTGTAGATTAATAAATTTAAGTGTGGAGTTGAAAATTTAAAGTAAATTTATGCAAGAATACATTTTAGGGGAACAAGTATTGTAATCTAAAATTTGATAGCTTCGCTTCAGTTTGCATTGTAGAAATTAGTTAAAAGTTTCACAAGCTTTCCCGTACATTTACCGTTTTCTGTTTGTGAATAAAACACAGCATAGAAATTAATGATTTTGGCTTCATGTATAGACTTGAAGACCTTTATGAGCAACAGTTAAACAACATGAGACTCTAGTGAAAATTCCATTTCAGGTATAACGAAGAATCTGCAATTATTATCTATTTTTTATTAGATAAAAATAGCAATTAAAACTTGATGAGTTTTATTAATATTTTCTAAGAGACAAATACATTATAGTATATTGAAATGCCTCTTTTAAAAAATTAATATACGTCAAATTATCTGACAAGTAAATATGAATAGCTTGTAAAAACTAAAAATGGGTGGCGTTAGTTCCTTCTCTCATCAATCTGTAGCTTCCTTGAGGTGAATGTAGTGCATGAATATAAAAGTGGTTCTTTTAAGGAAGGTTGCCGGCGTAAGTTCTCTTTAAAATTTCCGCCAATTTATCTAAAAAACATCAATACTATGTATATTGCTTGGAATTCTATAGTGCAAGCATTCATATTTATTCCATCTCACTGGTACCTGGTTCATAAGGGTACTTAGTCCTAGATAACTACCCAGAAAATACTTGCGATACGGGGTAAATACCGGAGAGATGCTCTGATCTATCCTTTAAAAACTGGTATCTACTAGATCGTCGATATTATCTAGATTCTGGTTATGAACCAGACAGTAGGTTAAGCACTGGTAGACACCTGGCAGATAATAGATAAGTATCGGGTTGGTACTGGGTAGGAACGAACATTTACTGGTCAACAGGGATGGAGAAGTTGAATTCCATGTATTAATATGTAAATATATATAACTGATAACATGTAACTTCTAATATAAAATATCATAAATTATACAATATTTACTTTATTTAGGAGAGTAAGGATATAGTGCGAATAATAATGATAATTAACTAGAAGTAATTAATTTCTTCATTTTCTAAAAAATAAATAAAATAAGAACCTTTCATAATCTCCAACTGTGACACTTTATATAGTTATATTTCTTTTCAGAGAAGTCAAGATCCTCAGGTTTAAAATTAGAATTTTGTTTATTCATATCTCTATTGTAACTCACGAGATTGGAATAAAGGAAAATCCTTTCCCTTTATTAATTGCAGCATGTTTTTATAAGTTAGCATAAATTAATCCTCAAAAGAATTTGTATGGCCGTTGGTGGCATGTTTTAATGAAAGAGAATTGAGATAAATAGATGATAGACTTATCTTTCTACTAGCAGGAGAGGGAAAATAACTATCTCTAACCAAATATAATCTTTGTATTCATGGGTATATTATATAAAATAATTCGTTGTTATTTAAGAGCATTTTTACAAGAGCTTTCATAGGGTCATATTACAGTGAATTTAATATTAAGTCAACTCATTCCATATTTAATTCTCGGCTCATTCCACATTTAATTTTCATTATTTAGCTCCTATATACATTATTTTAAACTCATTTATTTTACAGCTAAAAATATTATAAGTTATTATAGCCCTGCATATTAAACGATATAGTTAGTATATTAGAAGCAATATTCGAATACTACATACTTTCGGAAAAAGATAAGTTTCTATACTCAGACCGACAATAATTTGGGGTTAAGTTATATACCTTGAAAATATTCTTGTTCACTATCCTGCTGGAAATAAATAGAGGAAAACAAAACAATCCGTCACATATCTTTTGCTTTATATACTCACTATACATCCTTGGTCAAAGGTATAAAGTACTCCCAATTTTGTGATGTTATCATATTATTTATAAATATGTGTGATAATAATGTTTGATTTGCTAATATGTTGGAATATTTGTCACTGAGCCTGAATTACTTAGCATTTTACTAAATGGTGTGTAGTTAATAAAATTTTGTTTCTTTTAATATCAGTATTTACTGAATTTGACTTTTATTTCATCTTAGAGTTATAACTCTTGAGTATTTAGTTGTGAAATGTTTCTATGAATAAAACTAAAAAACTTAAAGAAGAAGAGATAGCACAATTTCAACTAATACATAGCCAAGCGTTTTTATGAGTATGTAGAGATTTGCAAAAAAATAAAATGTTCAAGATATTCTGTCCAAACCAGTATATAACAATATATAGGGACCAAGAACTTAGTATAAAAGAAGAAAAGTGGCCTTAATGTTCTTACAACACCTAGTAAAGACAGACCTATGATTTAGGCTTTACTACAGAATTAAAAATACACACACATCTTTGGAACGTAAAGGGGAGTTCAGTGAAGCTGCAATTATCAAAATATCACCTAAAACAGTTATTAGAAAATTGTCAGAACAAGGGCTAAAATTATGCAAATCGAGAAAATAGCCATTGATATCTGAGTTACAAATAAAAACAAACGTCTGCAAGCAGATGAAGATCACAAAAATGGACACTTTAATAATGGACTAAAGTTTAAATATATATTGCAAGAAAAAGTGATATAAAAGTATCTTTTGGGCAACAGTTTTAGTGATTTTTAGCACTTTTGGGGATACCTTTGTTATATGGAGTTTGCCACCTTAGTGAGCAGTCTTAAATTAAATACAACACTTGTTGGCAGTGTTTACACAAGCAATAAAAAGAAATAAAAGTACAAATAAAACAGAATTATATGAAAAATTATAAAATGAGTCGGGAAGATAGCGATCGGAATTTGTTAAATTTTCTGAAATCCATGAAACCAAGATTATGGCTGAAATTAAAGCAAAATGCCACCAACTAAGTATTAAAATAAATGAAAATAAATAAATATATACTTAATTTGTTTACCATAACAGTCTAATTACATTAGATGAATTATTGCTTAGTGTGATTTATATTTTCGGACAAGATTGTATGTGATTCATTCATTTTTATCTTAATATAATTTCAGCAACGAATTTAGTTCAATATTTGTGCCAATCTTGTTCTTGTCTATATATTACCTTAACCCATGTTTCAGAATGTATTTAGTTAAGGTGCCTCAATGACTTTCCATTATTATATGACTTAGTAGGGTCTTCTAGAAACGACAGAAATTACTAGCACATTTCGTATATGTTAACGTTATTGTTGAGGTGCTCTCTAACGACGCAGATCGGAAATCGAACCGGATGCATTGTTATTCCTATGGTAAAGGAAATTTTTTCTCTTTGGAAAGATAAATGCTAACGTTCACTGCTATCATATATAAGCTAGCAAAGATATACCAAATGAATTCAAGTTTATAGCTAATCTTATTACTGTTATTGTGAATTTTGAAGTATAAATTAGAAGTGAAGTGTGTTAAAGTTTTCTATAGATAATGAACCAAATCTTTTCCACTCTTTTGAAGCATTATTCTGTAAAGAACTTTAATAGTTTAAAAATTCTATAATATTATTATGGACAACACCAGCGAAAGTCATAATAGGAGCGATGATAGAGAACGTTATGACTAAACATATTTTCTTCCCACCGTCGACTTTTTGAAATTTGACCCTAAATTTGACTAAATTTTTTTTAAAGTTTGAAAGAAAAAACATCTCATCGACTGAGCGCCCTCTTGTCTGAGAAAGAATCACCTAATGACTTTCGGGAGACTAGGATGCATTAACAAAAGGAAATTTACTAAATGAGAAATTAAATAGAGTAGATAATTTCAACCGAAACACGCACAGACACACACATACGCATTTATATATATATAGACGTGTATGATTCTGCTTATAGCAAGCAGGATCTTCAGCAGAAAAAGAGGAGAAAGTATTAAATATAACATATATTGCCAACGTTTTGGGCTATGGACCCATCTTTTTAGGCTAGAATATTAAAGATTTATATAAGAAAAATTGCTTAACAATTATTAAAACAATGATATTTAATGATATTAGGCTAAAAATGGACTAGGATGAAAACAAAAAGAAAAATATCATAATGCAATATAAAGGACAAAAATCTGTATATTAAAAAAGAAAAATGGATAAATTAAAATGAAACTAATAAGATTACAATTAGAAAAAAAGGAAAACCATAATAAATGCACTAAAATTTGTTACCTGATAAGGAGAAAGATGCGAGCTGAGTGGAGGAAATTTGTAAATTATACTACCAGGAAAGTATCAGTTGGTTTTCTGATCTATGTAGTTGGTTAGTCGAAAAACAACAACAAAAAAATGTTAGCCTCTTGGTTGTTTAAATGTTAATTAATTCATGGTAACTAGTTAAAAAAAATCACACAAATTAATAAAGCAATATATAACGGTGTAGAAGTATAGTCCTTATTTAACTGAGGCTGATCGTATTTAATTAAAAGGGACTTAATTATGAGAAGGTCAGATTTAGATTTTGATGCATTTAATATTTTAAATTAATTATAATCTATAGGTATTTTATATGGATATGAATGAGATCTGACAAGAGAGTTTTCTTTAAGGAGAGATCCATTCGGAACGCACAATGGCAGGAATGGGGTCCTTTACACTGAACAAAGAACTAATTTTTAAGGGGTTTACAAAAAATTAGCATTAAATTAAAATTTGGATTAAATTTTTTCAAAATATTCGACAATTCCTTCCCAAAAGTATTAGTTTGGTATCCCACATATGTAAATGAAATGTATAATTTTGCGAGAACATAATTGTTTATAGGTTTAATGACTTTATTTAAAAATTCACTAATGTAATTTATATAAATATGGAGTGGGTAGTTGTTTACTTGAAAAACTTTTAAGTTTGATCATTTCCAAATGGAATAGAGTCTAGTTAGAACATATATTTACCGCACAGTGAATTAAAGTTCTACAAGCGTTAACATTGAATTGATAGGTGTAGAAGCTCTAAAAGCTTAAACCAAGGTTATTAAACGTTGGCTTTCGGAAAACAAAAAATACAAAGCAACCCTGATTCTTTTATATTTTTACATAAAAAAAAATAAACTGTTATCTGCTTCTGGTTTCATTGTAAGTGAAATGTTAGGTGATATGAGTTCATGAATTTCTTGAAAAGTTCCAATTGAGCAGATGTATGGAATAATGTAAAAGTGTCATTTATTTATCTTTTATAGAATTTATGTTTGGATTCTTTATGACAATGCTTTAAAAATTTGGTGTCCAAATTTGACATGAAAATGTTAGCGACGGTCGATCCAAGTGGAGAACCCATGGCCATACCATTGACTTGCTTGTATATTTTTTTATTAAAAGTGATAAAGGAATCTTTTACAGCTAATTTTAGAAGTGTTTTAAACAAAGTTCGAGGAAATCCATAATGTAAAATATTGTGATAATGAAATAGTATATCTAAAATCATGTCTATGGTTTCAATTAATTGAATGTTTGTAACGACAGATGAAACGTCATAGCTGACCGAGCCTCTTGAATTCTTCTACAAATTGCTTAGAATTATCAATAGTGTATACATTTAGAGTTAAATCAAAGAGAAAAGGAACTAAAAATGTAGCAATATCGTAACTAGGTTAATTGCAAGCGGCCAGAATAGGTATTAGATGAATACCAGCTTGATGAGATTTTGGCAGAGCGTATAAAGAACACAATGAAGAACCAGAAGAAAAATGTGACTGGTAGGTTACTTCGAAAATCATCTTCTGGTTTTTAAGTGACCAAATAGTTCTGCTGATTCAGGCACCATACTAATGATCAGTTTAAACGGTGGATTATTAACCACTTGAAATTTAGATTCATCAGAAATAATCGTTTTTATTTTGTACAAATAGTCAGGGCGGTTCATGAGGACAACACCTTTAGATTTATCCGGTGTAGTTACAAGAAGATCTTGGTTTAAACCAAGCTTCTTTAGAATATTTAAGTCTGATTTTATGAAAAAAGGAAAAGATTCCGTGGATAGCTTAGCATAAGTGTTATGAGGGAGTTGGTGCAAACGATCTTTAAAGAGGTGTACGTGGCCATAAATTGGTTCATTTTTTAAGAAGGTAGAAAGTTTTACAAATGGGAGAAAAAATTGAGAAAAATTCGTTCTATCCAGCGGTATATTGAAGCCGAGGCCAAGTAACAATAATAATTTTTTCCTTGCAGCTCAGAGTGTAGTCCGAAAAGTTATAAATTACTTGAGAGGGAGAAGAAAAGGAAGGCAGATTGGCTCCCAATTTGAGAAGTTTGCGTTCATGAATGCGTTGAACAGATTTAGAATATTGTTAGGAACTTATGGTCAAGAAAAGTAGTATTAGCTCGAAGGTTATTCACGATAAGCGAGAATTAAGAGCTGTATCTTTTAAGGCATTTAAGCTTAAACCTACTTTCTATGTGCAGAAGTTCCTAAGTAGCTGAGTGAATTCAACGAGGTTAGGAGTAATCCCATTTAGCTTAAAGTAAGATATGTAGTCAAAGTCCAATTGATCCTTGTTCTTTTTACGAATAGTGGATTCAGTTTTTCGAAAGAGTGAAAGAACGTCTTCACTATATTTTTGCCGGACATGTTCGTGTATGTTTCTGCTTCTAGCAAGCTGGATCTTTAGCAGCAAAACGAGAGCAAGTACTGAATATAACATATATTGCCAAGTCTCGGGCTCTGGACCCATCTTCTAGGCTAGAATATTAAAGATTTATATAAGAACAATTGCTTAACCATTATGAAAACAATGATTACACTGGGAAACAATGTATTTAGTGAATTGACAAAAGTACATTTTCCTAGCTAATTCTAGCATACTGTATTCAAATCTGAAATCAAATTCTCTCTAAATGCTACAGATATTTTTTTTAATATCAATAACCAATATTATACAATGATTTTCATTTTATCACGCCTATCGTCATGCCCTGAAGTAATTTTGATTCATCTTTTTGCGTTATTTATAGTAAAGCAGGTTTTTTGCATAAAAATTTTATTGCATATGAAAAGAAACTTGAAATACACATTAGGATTACAAATACTGTAATCAAATACATGCTAATTTATTAATGACTGTACATCAGGCTGGATGACCTCTTCTTGATTTTAATCGGGCAAATATTTGCGTTTGTAACTCTTTCTCTTGTAGGTCTTCTCTGGCTGATCTCTTCTAATCGTCCAACAATACTCCGCCATCATATGTCCATCTCACTGATATTGGTATCACTCTTCCATCGTCATCAAATCCTGATGGAAGCATTACGCTTGTCCGTTGCGCACGGCTTCCAGATTCTCTGGAAATCGCTTGAGGTGACTATTTAGGAAGTGCAGTTTCACACACATGTTGCATCCCAGATCACTATATTATACTAAAAGCGTATTAGTAACAAGATCCTCGTAGTTATTCGCTTTTGTGTTTCTCAAGCAGTTACGAACAAAGGCAGAAAATGAGAGCCAGGCTGCCTTCTCATTTTCATTCATGGTTTTCACAAATCTAGAATCACTCACAAGTCTTCGGATTTCGGGACCATCAAATACTCCTGCCTTCATTTTTTCGTATGATAAAGCAAGAAACGACGAAACTATGTACTGGAAACAATCAGTGTCACTGCTCAACGCCTTGACATATTGCTTCATCAATCCCAGTTTCAGACGAAATAGAGAGAAAACGATCTTATTTCGACTTACGATTGGCTCATTAACAATGTTTGACATTCCTGCTTCCAAAGTTTCCCGAACTGGCCAATCTTTTTGAGACCAGTGTTTGTCACGGGTTCGGCTGTCCCACATACAGATATAGCATGGAAAATTGTATATCCCTTCTGCTGGCCAATGAGGAGGTTGACCACCTTAAGGTCTACACATATGATCTAATTGTGTTCATGGTACTTAAGTAAATCCATGACCATTCTTATGTCATCGTGAGTTTCTCGCAAATGGACAGAGTGACCGAGATAAAAATGCACCAAATCATTACCATTATGCAAAAGGACACACTGAAGGCTACCCTTGGAGCTATCCAAAAACAGTCTCCACTCAGCAGGGCTATAGGTGCTAAGTCCCTACTCGGTAAACATGCCAGGAACATCGTGGCACTATACAAATTGTTTGTCCTCAGAGAAATACTTAACAGATGTACTCTCCCTTGTTCGGTAATATGATACCCGTACCGACCTGTCAAGCATAGGTCTTTCACTCAACCTGGAGGCTAAAAGTTCTGCAGCTTCCATGGAGAGCGCCAAATCACTTATGAAGTGATTCAAATCCTCTTGATTAAAACAGTGAGGAGCTAATGACTGTTTAGCATCTGATGATGAATCTGCAAAGTCTGAATCCATTCCAGAGACGTCCATATCAGGCACATCATTTTAATCTTGGGAGGAAGCATATCGACTGAAAAACGAAACTGGTAAAGACTCAGAATGAGGTACTGGCCGGATTACCGAGGGAATGTTGGGATAGTCGATCTTGTGCCGATTTATCTTGCTAATCCCTTTAGTATTCACCAGACAGAAATAAAAGTCCGATACATGATCTTTTGGCTCTCACCACACCATGGAGATTCCAAATGGAAGACAATTTCTCTTTCCTTTAGTCCACTCACGAAGATGTTACACACAACTATGGCAACAGCATGCGGGGCCCATTTATTATCATAATCGTTGAGGGGAACATCAAGATATACCTTATAAGTGCGGATCACAAAGTTTGATATATGGCGCCTTTGACCAACTAGCATGTAACAGCCACATATGTAGCAAAAGGGTTCTGGATCAATAACGCAATTTCCTATTGAAGAAGCCATCACTCTAACATGAGACTTGAAAAAAGAAACAATAATGACAATATTTTCCACAATAACACTTATTACTATCTTACTACTATGTATTGTGAAGGATTTTCTTACTTCAAGCACCCTCTCTGTCCGTTCGGGGGGCAGTTTTCGGGGAAACGAGCAAATAGAAATTACAGAATAACTATAGCATGTAGGTAAAAATAAATTATATATTTGAAATCAGGATGAAAAAAACGAATTAAAATTGGCAGATAAATCTATGTCACGAGAAAATGTGATTAAAATTGTTCCCCTGTGTCTTTAATGGCTTTAGGATAAATATGTACCAGGATATAGAAAATTAGAAAACTACCAGAATGCAATAGAAAGGACAAAAGTTGGTATATTATGATAAAAGTTAAATAAATTCGAAGAAAATTAATAAGGTTGCAATTAGAAGAAAAGGAAAACCAAAATAAATACACTAAAAGTTATTACTTGATTCGGAGAAAGCTGTGAGCTGAGTGAATGAAATTTTAAAATTATACTACCAGGAAAGATGTGATTTCCTTTAGTTGGTTCTCTGATCTATGTAGTTAGTTGGTCGAAAAACAACAAAAACCCTCCAAAATTGTATCTCGTTGGTTGTTTCAATGATAATTAATTTACGGTTACTAGTTAAAAAAATCAAACGAACTTAATCAGGCAATACATAACGGTGTAGAAGTAGAGTCCTTATTTAACTGAGGCTGATTATATTTAATTAAAAGGGACATAATTATGAGAAGGTCAGATTTAGATTTTTGATGCATTTAATATTTTAAATTAATTATAATCTATAGGTATTTTACATGAATAGGAATGAGATCGGAAAACGGAGTTTTCTTTTACAGGGAGATCCATTCCTGTTTTGTAACTGATCCCACGGTAAGCATGAATGCGAAACTTGAGAAGACGTTCTGTACATCTAATGTACGTTCTCAAAGAACATTTAGGACAACTATATTTATATACTATTATGGAAGCAAAATGTCAGTTTTGGGATCCTTTACAGTGAACAAAAAACTAATCAACCTTAGTTAAATAAGGACTCTACTTCCACACCGTTATGAATTGCCTGATTAATTTTGTTTGATTTTTTTTAACTATTCACCATGAATTAATTACCACTCACAAAACAAACTATCTAACACTTTTGGTTGTTGTTTTTTGACCAACCAACTACATGGATCATAGAACCAATTAATAGTAAATCTTGTCTTTTCTGGTAGTATAATTTTTAAATTTCATTCATCCAGTTGACAGCTTTCTCCGAATCAGATAACAAATTTCGCTGTATTTATTGTGGTTTTTCTTTTCCTATAATTCTAATCTTATTAATTTTGTTTGAATTTATTTATTTTGTAGCTTAATATACAGATTTGTGTCTCTTATATTGCATTTTAAAATTTTTCGTTTTGTTTTATATCTTAGTATATTTTTAGCCTGAAGAAATTATTTATCATTGTTCTCATAATTGCTAAGCAATTGTTATTATATAAATCTTAATATTCTAGCCTAGAAGATGGGTCCAGAGCTCGAAACGTTGGCAATATATGTTATATTCAGTACTTACTCTCTTTTTTCTGTTGCTATGTATATACATATATATATATATATATATATATATATATATATATATATATATATATATATATATATATATAGATATAATACTGGTAATTGATTTGTTCCTTGGGAATCTGATATGTTGCAGGAATATGAAGACCCAGGTGATTATACTAATCATTTATTGGCCGGACGTTTCGGACCTTTACTAGGACCATCTTCAGCAACTATATCGTCTAATGAGAAGGGAGAGGAACATTAATTGATAACACTTAAAAGAATGCGAAAAAAAAGTGGAAGAAGGCAAGTTAAAATAATAAAATTGACAATAATTAAAATTAAAATAAAAACATGAGAAATTCATGAATTGTAGTTTATTGTTATTTTGAAACATCATTTATGGTATAATAATAAATATAATAAATATTTTTGAGATTCATCTTCATTTTAGACATGCATAATACTGTATAAAGTAAATTCGATCGCAAAGGTATAAAAACTGTATTGTGTATATTATATATTATTACAAAACGATTTCTGAATAACAGAATACAAGTAATGTTTGATAAAGAAATACAAACATAAGCTAGTGTTAAAGGGGTAATAACAGCATATAACACCTTATTCGTCTAGTATTTCACATTAACATTAACTTGTTCCTTTGGTGAAATACATTGAATACGCTTGTTATTCTAACACCAATTTTGCTGTGAACATCGATCAGCACCAGGCTGTTGAGGCGTTTTTGATCTAGACTTTAAATTAAGTACTTTTTCATTTGTTTTAGGGTCGGGAATGAACGCTCTGCCTCTCTCTTTTAAAAGAGGAGAGTGATGATACCTTGGAAGAGCCTGGTCAGTTGCGGATACATTCGAGTCTGGGAGTGGGCACGAGCATCTCCGACGGAGTAAAACTTGATTGTTGACAAAAACTAGCGCTCTACTTCTGCCTTGATGAGGATTATGGCCTAGATCTCAGTCCTATAAACTTTTGCCATATCCATTTAATAAGCAAATGTTTGATGAAGAAGACGACCGCAATAGTGTCGTTACCGAACCGGCTCTGAAGCTAATTTAACACTTGGTTTATGAACGGGGCATAGTTAGATCGGCTGCAATATTTCTCAGATCTCTGGTAGAGTACGTTCGCTCGCTGCGAGTGTCGCCTACAAACTCGTGACACAGGAATGTTGTCATGTGACGAGCTCCTCTGCCTTCATGTAAATATTGTGGCAACTGACCATTGCATCTTACCGTGTCTTGTTGAGATACATATCCATTTCACTGATCGTAGTGTATGCTGAGACAAGATCGACCGTAAGAGACTACAGGGTTCAGTTCGGCTCCACGGTGTGAAATAGAACCAATTCAGGGACGAAAAGGCCAATCAGAAAGCGCAGCTCTAGTCTTACATTTAATAAAAGTCTCGCTGTCTAATCCGCGTTGCTTTCAACCTCGAGCAAGATGGCAATAAAGGGCAGGAATTCGATGAATAGAATGACTGAATCATGCCATTGTGTGGGACAATTAAGGAAGTCACTGTGCTTTTCACTATGGATTTATGTAAAGACAAATATGAATGGAATTTTTAATTAGTTGGAACGCACGCGATTTATGTTACTAAAGCCTGTAAAATTGCGTCATATTTTTCTAACTGTCTTAGGAGTAGAATTTCGATTGCGCAGTGTCTACCAGAATTTACAAACTCACCAAAAGTCAATACTTTAGCCTGATTTGTCATGAGACTCCGAAGTTGCGTTCATGCGATTGTTTTGTTAATTTATATATTCTATGCGCTTAAGAAATAATATATGGATAGCAGAGAAGGTATATCATACGGTATAAAGTCACAAATTGAGAATATTTGAACCCGATGCTGAAACACAATAATTCTTCTACGCGCCTCCTTGAAATGCTAACGCCACGCGCGCGTTTCATTATTTGTTTGAGTCGAATTAAGTTATCTTGCTCGAGCGCTTACGCTATATTTACAGAACATCCACACTACAATTAATTGGCCAGAAAATGAATTTTTCTCTCGTTTAAAGGCTTACAATCGAGTTAGCTTCACATTTATTAAGAACAGCTACCACGAGAGGTAAGCATTTTTAGGCAAATATGAGCGAATTGTGGAGATAAGGAGGATTAGAAATTATAAATCTAACCAAACCTAGCTGCCAAAGTATGGCCAACTGTACAGGAATATGCGCACTTAGGCTCTAAGATAGGCTAAGCAAGGCGACAACTGTTATTGTTCTAATAGTGCGATTTAAATAGATAGCGGCAGCTGCGTGATCAAGGAATATACCAAACACTATAGCAAAAATAGTTTTTAATACACACTAAATAAAACGCACAACAATACATATGGATATATATATATATATATATATATATATATATATATATATGGGTAAGGAATAAGACGGAATTATGTTTCGAATATTAATTAGATAACCTGGATTATTGAATGGTTATAATGAGAGATTTAGGATAGTGAGTGATTTAGTTATATTGAACCTCCTGAATAAGGTAGGGCAAACTTAGAAGAGGTCTGAGGACCTTTATTACTCACGGGTGGAAGCCACAAACCTGCAGCGGGAACTTGTGTTTTGCGAGATGAGTGCCTTTTGTCCTCAAGTGGTGCCTGAACAAATTTCAAAGGGGGGGGGGGAGATGACTGCTCCAAACGCAAATCGAGTGAGATATCAAGTCTCTTGTACTCAAGAGATCACCAGATAAACTTCGAAAGAGGGCCGGGGTGACTTCTCCACACTTAGCTTGAGCGAGCTAACGGGCCTCTTGGCCTCAAGAGGTCACCAGAAGAACTTCGGAGGACAGCTTTTCTAATCCTAGATCCGAAGGCGGTTGAGAAAGGCTGTCGTTGCCTCACGAGATTCTTCTCCCTGATCCGAAGATACGAGTATGATTTCCAGCTCTTCCGTGGCTTTCGACCGTCACTCACACTTTTCGAGAGAGAGCTTCGTAGAATTGAACTCTTTTCGGAGAATTCGTCTAACCAAATCTGTCTGTAATCCTGGAGAGGGTGCATATATACACGGAGTTCTCCAAAACAAGGAGATAGAGAGGCCTTAACGACCCCTCGCTATCGGGCGTCACAAACCGAGCGTCTCCTTACGGGAAAGTGACAACCGCAGGGATCAGCGGGCCAGACTGACGTCCAGCAGCTGGGCCATAAAAGCTGTTCACGGCGAACCTACCACAATATATGTGAAATCAATGTTAAATGTCATTTGGATTCGTTGGACCAAATTAAAGAGCTCGGTGAAGAGAAATCATCCAGGTAATTCCACCTATGGCTCATAAGGGAGGAGTCATAAATACTGAACATACAAAAGGATGAGGATATATTTTTAAGTGCCTATTTTGCGACCGCCTCCAAAGGCTCAAGTAACCGCAAATCATAACAGCTTGTATAGATCAAAGTGGGAAAAGGTGAGACACTAGTCTGATCGCTCAGTATTCACTAGTACTTAATACAACCAGTTCGGCTGAGAAAATAGACTCATTGCCTCGTAAGGCCAAGATGACTTCAAAGAGAAGGCATGCGACGTGAAAACCGACAGATCTCAAGCTGTCAAAGAAGTGTTTTTCGAATTTAAAAAATAAATCTCTAAATTAATGTAACCTTATGGAGAAAAAATAATCATCTAAACCTTGCAAACCGTTTGTTCTTAATATTTACAAAAAGCTATTTGCCCTATTTTGTCCAGAAAACTGTTTTTCCCCCTTTCAAACTTCTATTTTCATTGATCGTCGGTGTTGTCTCATCCGAAATGTAAACAAACTCAGATGTAATCGGATGTTCCCAGCGCATAGCTTCCTCCTCAAATCTCACGGAGCTTCTCAAACAACAAGGAATTAAGGTCAAACTCTACGAAGATAAGGGCTCTTCGGAATTTGTTTGCAGATGGTATTTTGGGGGGAAAGATGAGTAGAACAAATAAAGATAAAGCCAGGGAAAAGAATTTATGTAGAGGAGCTAACAGAGCAAAAATAAAAATATAATGAATTCAAATTTAATGGTAATAAATAATGAATATTTAAATAGGAAAAGTCATATGCACGGCTATGATGATATTTTAGCTAAGTTGATAGGGGTTAAACGAGAAAATATAAAATTAAAGAAAGGGAATCATACTATCAATCAAGCTGGACAAACAAAAATAACACATTGACAAAATGATTCAGTACATTTAATGCCAGAGCATAAAACTAGGAATGAATAATCTGCCCCCCCTCATCCTAAAAAAATAGTAGAAAGATAATGCGTCGTAAGAAAAAGAACTTAAAACCTCCTAGGAAATAGCTCCTATGGAGACACAAATGCTCGAATGAAAGAGTGATCAGTCAAATTTAAAGGCTCCAGCTGTTTATTCCAAAGTAACTGGCACCTGCCAAAACCTCTTTGCATATATTGGCCGCTTAAATCTCTAATGACATTTGAAGTTTTAACACGCCATTCTTAAGTGAGCTTTTCCTTTAGTTCTTCTTTATGATTTCACTCGTTTTTATTCATACATTATATGAGAACAGAAACCAAAATACTCTACACAAAATAAATAAAGTAAAAGAGTTGATATTAGGTTATGAAGTGTAAAGTTTAAATTATTGTATGCGTCGTGGGGAATGTTGGGTGTGAACTTTGGGTATTGTGGTATAGGTCGGGGTAAGATATGTATTGTGGAGTGTTGGTTGTGATGTATGAGTTGAGGTGAGTAGGAATGAGGAGAAAGGTTATTTAAACACACTAACAGACGATATCCCTTAGGGAGTGTACCTCATGAAGAAGAGAAACCTCTCTTCGATGAGGAGGTAGACCAAAATGATTTAGTTTGTTACTATAAACACAAGAAGAAATAAATTCCTGTATACCTTTTTTGAGTAATTTCGTCATCTGGTTTGCTAGAGGAATGGTATAGGTGATTAAAGTCTTACACCATTTTTCTAATAAATCATAAAAGAAACTTACTCAGACTTTTTTCGACAAAATTAGAGTCACTTTAATTACTAAGATATGAAATTTTATCCATTCTAAATATTCTCTGTAATCTTTGCCGGGTTGCCCCAGGCAACACATACACAGTTACACACATTATATTCTCTACTTGTCGACTCTATTGCGCTTCGATATGACGAGATTCTCTCACCCCCTTATTGTCTACAGACGACGATGATTTTATTTGTTATTTTATAATTTAGAAGACAGTAGCTCCCATTGAGGTGGTAGAAACATGGAATATTGATGGCCTTAACCCTATTTCATCTCGCCCTTCTCCAGATGAACACTTTTTTATGAAAGTTCGGAGAGCTTCAGGGAAAAATTGTGAATTTAGCTTTATAAGTGCTTCTAATTTTTTACCTTCTCTCTTTTCACCATATACTTTTTTAGTATCTTCGGAATTATTCTTATCTCGAATGCGCTGAATTATTTATCGGGTCACTGTTAAATTTGTATCACCTACTCACTGATAAGAGAGATTCTTTTCCGATCTGAATAAATTAACCAACTAGGACACTTCTGCCTCCTACATCATTCTTGATGATCTTTTGTGAATGCAACATCCAACTTATCTCCGATATCACCTTATATTAGAGTTTTTCTCTCTATCTTACCTGGTGTATCTGTAACTAGATTACACTATGTGGAGCATACTACTACTAAGGCTATTTTGATTTAAACCTAAACACTAATAGAATACTTTACAGACCAAGCTGCCCTCTTTAAAAGCTAATAATTGTGTTCATCAGAGAAACATCATCAGTGACTTAAAACAGGACTATTTTACCGTTAAATGTTTATTAAATTAAAATAGAAACAGTCATATTGAAAACAAGAATCTATACAAAAAGTAAAAATACATTTTAATCTAAGAGTCTAATAATAGATTGTTCTAATATGTACATAACCTAATTAGATCTGCCATAGAGAGAAATTAAATTATTTAATATAATTCCTCACCTAAGAAACCTATCTCGAACTGTGGCATCGTATGTTTATTCCTAATGAGTTATTAACAATATTATCATTTTCCATAATAATGGGAATAATCTGGAATACCATATAAATCTTTCACTCTGGAATCACATTTGTCCGATTAGAAATCATGCGTTCTCTATAATATTTTGTAGTCACTGATGCCCTTGTGGCAGTGTTCAGCTGGGCGTTATAAAAAAGCATTAGTTTGTTATTTATAAACAAAAGCTGTTTTTTTAATAATATCAGATCCGGAACTCGTATTCGTCAATATATAACTTTATTACCTTGAATAGACAACACAAATTCTGTTTATGATATATGTAATATATTTAGATTATATCCACCTCACAGTAATAGCAGTAGTTTTTTTCTATGACTAACCATTACTGTACTGCAACTTTGTAAATATTGTTCTTCCAAATATATATATTTCTTTATTCCAGATCAGACTCATACACCTGATACGGATCAAATTATTTATGATGGTTAAACATCATAAATTTTCCATCTCAGGATATTTTTAATTTCACTAGCTCAATATTTTTTAGTCTTTGAGAATAAAGTTCAAAAAACATTCTATCACAACTTTAAAGGATATTTTTAATTTCACTAGCTCAATATATTTTAGTCTTTGAGAATAAAGGTCAAAAAACATTCTATCACAACTTTGCAGAAAGTGAATAAATGATCTTTGACTATTATCCATTTCTAGCACCGTCCATAAATCTATGCAAAACGTTTTTTGTTTCAACCCGGACCCATGTAAAAAATTCAATCGGAATAATCTTTTGATATAATTTTTACATAGATACAAACATACACATGTGATCACACACCTTCGACAAATTCATTTAGGGAAAATATATGTATTCAGGCTATATTCTCATAGAAACAAACTCTCATACCCGGTATTTTCCCAGACTCAAATCTTCTCACTGAATAAAAAAAGATTTCCTTGTTTCGCTTCATTCAATCCTTTTCTCATCGGTTATCTCTACTCTCAAATAAATTAATTGATAATAATTTTGATAATTTATGTTTCCTCTTCTCTAAGCTTACACAGATGAATAAAATTTCACTTTCAGACAAAGCCCCACCCTAAGAAACCCAATTAAATATCAAAACTGGTCACGCTCAATTTCTTTACTCATAAATACTCAAAGCATTATTGTACATATACTACAGTCAGTCACCAAACTTTAGGGAGTGTCTTCCATTCATGTTCACACTTTGCTCCATCCATCTGGAAATGAAATTTTAAGTCACCTAAAGTCCAGCCATTCACTTACTCAAGCAGTCCTCGGCGAAAGGATTCACCATTGGGCATCGCATCATAAAAAACCTCTCTTTTATTCTCCTGCATTCGAATTCACTCTATCTAACGAAACGGGACTTAAGATTCCCGAGCCTACGCATTCATCACACCAAAACGTCAAGTTCAACTAAAGGTATTTTATTAAATTGTTTATAAAGCCATATTAAATTTTATTTGGTGATATCCTCAGAAAAACCTCGAATCCCGAATTTGGATTCATACGTAAGGGAAGAAATATTTGTTCCTATAAGGAACTGGTGACCGTATTACAATCGAAGAGAACCACCGTATATCATCATAGGTACCTTTTTCTTCTTGCCACATGTGTTGACCCCGGATTGACTTCAAGCAACCGAAGTGACCTCAAACATTATCATCATCTTCCCGAAGTGACTAAATAATAATTTTCCGGAATTAAATCTCATCATGTTCCGAGGACGTTGCATGTAATTTATGGAGTCACTTTTGAATTCCTTTAATGTTATTGCAAACAGCAATCAAACCATGACAACATTAATCGATCAGATCCAACTTTGTCTTGATCAAACGCAAGCAACACTAGCCTTCATCAAAGAGGAGCTTATGTTCATCTTACCTATGCAATTACTCAACTCAACGGTACGTTCAACCTCCCGGTCACGCAACTCTCTGATTCTGAAACAAATCAATCTTCTGAAGTAACACTACGTCAACAATTATCAACCTACAGCCGCATGAGTACAAAATCCCTCTCCAGCTGACTTGCCTTATCGGAAAATTATCTCTGTGCTTCAAAGGCAAATTTTCGCGTCAATTCATCGCACTTGATTCACTGGTACTCACACAGCGCTACGGCAACATGCCTCGTGAGTCACTTATCTAACAAACCGACAAGAAGAGATAGATTCTAAGCAAAAGGCCATACAACGCGTACGGTTTTCAACTAATCACTAAGGCTTGCAAGTTATTTCGGCCATTTTTTTCATCAAATACTTCATCAACTTACAAGTTGCACAGAATCGATTTTCCCGTCAACAAAATTTAATCGTAAGCTCTTCGTACACACACAAGTTTTGGGGATGCGTTGATTTTATTGTGTATGTAATTGTTTTATTTACTTACTCGCTCACTTAAACCATTATAGACACACCATTTTCTGATCACATGTCCGCACTCCTCCGAGCAACCAGAAGATTCTTTTTACTATAGTTTCTACAACTTTGTTATCTACACGAATTAAGGTTAACTAATTTATGATTTTTTAAAAATTCGCTGTGTTTGCGTTTGCACTTTCTTTGTGTTATTTGATCTATTCATCAAATTCATCATATTAATCTCATTTATATTTTAATTATATTTAATCTGTCTTTTGATGTGTATCTAACACTTTTGTTTTGTTATATGAATATGATTATTATTTTTTCATGTACTCAATTGCACAACTAGTTCAACTATCTATTTCTAATCAAAATTTATACTTTATGAATATTATTGATGTTTCTAATTGTAACATTTAGTTTCCAAGAGCTAATGTCATTCTGTATGCATAAGCATTATCTTAACTCACGATTTAATTTACATTTATTTTAATTGACTTCATTGAGTTAACATTAATAAGATACATCACGTCTGTTATGTACATATGTTGAATTTATTTATTTAATCATTTTAATAATTATTCTAGTTTAATACGGCTGGAATACTCGGAACAAAATGTATATAGCCGACCCCAATCATGCTTTTATTATTTTAGTTACCATGCAATCTACTATCATTATTTCTTTCACTCAATTGAAAAAGCCCCATTGGATTTAGTCTTTATTTTGAATCAAATATTTTTAATTGTCGTTACTTTTATCATATTTCATGAATTTTATAATTTATATATATGATTTTTTAATGTAACCACACTACAAATGTTTATACATTTGCTCATTTACATGCTGGGTCATTCTGTACCATGACTACAGAATTCATTTACACGCGCATGCAACCAAGCTCTTATACATGGTATTTTCCCAGGCTAAAAATCTTTTGACTGACCATATAAAAATTTCCTTGTTTTCCCTCTGTCAATCACTCTCACGACATTTATCTCTACTCTTTAATTTCTACTTCCTTTCCCACAGACGATTAAACACAAATAAATATTGAATTTCAGACAAAGACGCTCCTCGATAAATACGATTGGTGATCAAAACTTGTTATGCCCACTTTCTTTTCACATAAATACTCAATACATTATAGTACATATAATACAGTTGGTTACATCACTTTAGGGAGGACACATCTCCTTTATTTGTGTTCACATTGTGTTCCATCAACCGAGGAAAGACATTTATCTCATCTAATGTCCACCCATTCTTCTCCTCAAGCAGGCCTCGGTAGAATGATTCACAAATGGGCATCACATCATAACAACGACTGTTCCTTCCATCCTCATTAAATTTCATTCCATTAAACTAAAAAGGACTTAAGATTGCCGAATCTACTCATTCATCTTACTAAAGCGTCAAGTTCCAATAAAGTTTTTTTATTAAATTGTTTTTAAATCCAAATACGTTTTTATTGGGTGAACAATGAACAACATCTTCAGAAACCCACTCGAGTCCCAAATTTGAATTCATACGCGAGGGAATAATTATTTGTTTTTATAAGAAATTGCTGACACGGCCCGAATCGAAGAGAACCACCTTCTTTCCCCACAAGTAGCTTATCAGCACAATATATATACTTGCTCTGTCGCCATAACTGATCCCTTCCTTTTTCTTGTAAATTTCACCGCTAACTTCCCGCAACCTTGCTTATTCAAAGTTGGCTCTCTAACATCGACTGTGATCGAATAACCATTGATCTTGCCTCCTTCCATAGGACTCTTACTCTTTTATATTTAACATTAAAGACTCAATTAGCTCTTTTTTATTATCCTACCTTGATTTCATGCACCCAATTTTCTTTACTCTTCTTTCCCTCAAGCATTCACCTTTCCACTCTCCCCTTCCTTCCTTAATCTATTTGTAACTTCTACACCCAATATACTCTCCGAGATAATAAAAAAATCCTCACACAATGTTTGAACTTTCTGCATGTCTCTATTTACCTGTGGTAGGATCTTACCCTCATAAATTCAGTAAATTTGGAGGCTTTCTTTTTCAAAAGTTTTTCATATCTAATCTAGTAATCCCTTTGCTCTTGATCATCACTATAGTGTAATGTCCCATTTTCATATACCCCCAAACTCTGTCTCTTCTCCTCTTCTTTTCAAGATAGTAAACTCCTCCTTATCTACTCATAAAGAACCTTTATACACTTAATTTGTTCCCTGCTTGTTATCACCCAAATTTCCTTGATATCTTTGAGTCTCATCTGCCAACATGCTATGTAGTTTACACATGCTCTCTTCAATCAATTTTTAAGAAACCCAGCATAAAAACAGACACATAAAAGTAATCCTCTTCTTTCTTAATCTCATTGAAAGGAAGGCGTTAATGCAGGTTCTTGATAATATGTCCTCCTACAACATTGATGACATCTCCCAGTCGTGCCTAAATCCTTGTTATACTCCTCACTCTCCACTCTGAAGTGTAAACACCTTAGTACAGTGGCTTTGGCAGAACAACCTTCTAATATATTTTTATGATCCTTTAGTAATCTTTATACAACCGATAAGACTGTTGTTCTTAATCTTTTGCATTGATGTCGAGTGATTTTGCAATAGCTTTCGACTGGTTCCGTTTATACTTATTAACTCAAACTCGATCTGTTAATACCGGGATTGATAAATCTTCATACGCTGTTTTGCATTATGATATTCGTGAAGATTGAGTCCAGAGTCTGTTACTGCATCATATCTATATTATTTCACTTGTTATTCTTATGTCTCACATAGGAATATAATTTTACTTTAACAACTATTAGAAAGCTTTTCATACGCTTAACTCATTGACTGCCATGTCAGTTACATGTGACTAACATTGACATTTACAACTGCCGCTCCGTCAGTCACATATGACTGACATAACCAGACACAGTGGCCGCCGTGTCAGGCTGATACGACTGATAGTACCTATGTTTTAACATTGTATTTGGCTCCCTTGGCGCCTGATAAACATTGTGATATATGTACGGTGGCGCTGTGATGCAAATTTGATTTATTATAGGGGAATTTTTGGCCTGTGCTGTTTTTATGGTGTGTTTATAGTGGTATGTTTAAATATATCTATTTTACCATGTTTATAAAGTGAATTGTGTGTTCCAACTTTTCGCTGTTGCCCCATGCTTCGGCACGTGGAGCCAGTCGGAAAATACAGCCTATTTTTTTTTAATAATAATAACTGAAATTAAAACATGGAAATGAACTCATATTTTACTTAATATTCTTTCCACCACTTTATGAAACTGAAATTAAAACTTGGAAATAAACTCTTCTTTTCGTAACTTTATGATTTATTTAGTTCTTATGTTGGTCCCCAAAACATGCAAGACACATTAGTGCAGTAAGTACTGACCTTTTTTGATTTCCTGCAAGCTTCCCTTTCTTCCCATTTGTACTTTTAGTTTAGCATAACACACATAACATGCTCGTCTGCTTTTCTAGCCGTTAGCATCTTTTTTTAATTTGAAGAGTATGCACATTGGTGCATTGTGGTTTGGGATGGTTTTCTGTTGGTACAAGTTCGAGTTAAGCTGATGCAACCTCTTCTCAAAATACTCTTATTTTGATCGCCTTGTTAGCAGTTTTCTTATAGAGAACAAATGAATTCACCAATGCCATTCCGAGAATCATTTCCAGACCCAATTTCGGTACCACTTTACACCTTTGCGAAACGTTGTTACATATGATGCTATCTGGTCAGAGAATTCAATGCCAGTTTTACCCTTATTATAAGCAAAGATTGCTGAGGGTATTTATTATTATTTTTTCTTCTTGCTCTAGTTCTTTCTTCTTCATCTTCTGTCTCTTCTCCCGCTGTCTCCTCCTCTCAGATGTTCCCCATAACTGGGCTATGCTAAGTGGATAATAAGCGAACATCTCTAGTGTCCTTCCATTTCAAGACCACAATTCCATTAGCATCCTAACGGGCTATCATCTCTCCCCTTTATAGATTTGTCTTTATCACTTCCTTTGGCATTTCCTTTTTATTTGCCCGTAGTGTGCCCACCAAGTGAGTGTTCTGTGCTAAGATAAGAATGATTTCGCCAGATCGTAGCTTGTATAAAAGTTGTCCACATACAAAGTACGCCCTTCATTCTTCAAACCAGATGCCAGTTCTTCGCAAACATTTTTAGCAATTCCGACTTCTCGAATGCCACTTGCAGCTTTTTCTAAAATATATTTTAACATTATTGCTATATCTTTTTGACGAGCACGGTTTGAATAATTTAGTGCCATATTTATGGGCCTCGTTTGGCAAATACTGACAGAACACTAGTTTTCCGCTCCAGATGATGAGGGTTTCATCAATGACAATATCATGTCCTGGTGAAATGTAGACCTGGAACTTTTTTAGTAGCATATCCAGTAGAGGTTGACTTTTTGCTTTTTCTAAGCGCTCGCCTTCTCTTCTTGAGGTATTATCGGCAAACTGAAGGAATTTAACAACATTTCAAAGCGATTTCTACTCATGGTCTTAGATGAATTTCATTCGTATATTAATAACTGGTAGTTTAATAATAAAAAATGCTCCCTAACTTCACAAGGCCCATCCACATAGCTAAACCAAGAAATTTTCTCATTTCATTTCTGGAAGTTGGAGTCCATTTATGGAGCCTTGAATGGGTCTTGAGGGTCATATTGGCAATAGCTTGGGTGGCATACACATTGGTTAGGTTAACCAATTCATTTATAATTTCATCATCCACAAAGACTTTATAGAGGGCATATGGACTGGCATTTGGCAATAAATCAATCTGCAATCCAGGTTTACCAGGAAATAGAGAAGTTTTCTGTCTTCCCCGAAATATTTCCCATTCAATGGCATCTCCTTCATTTAAATTCCTTCCTTGACCTTCATTTTTAGCTTCTTCCTCTTCAACAGTCATCTGGGCAAGTATTCTCCAACATTATCATGAATCTCCGCTTCATCTTCAGCATCTGATGGAATTGCATCTGGTATATAATCTGGATCGAGATCCGAATCAGCCAGATCTGACAAAACTACTTCAGTGCTTTCATTGAGCACATCTGTCAGGTTCAATTCACTAAGATGTACTGTTCTTCTTCTTTTATTGTCTGAACTACCGGCACTTATTTTAGAAGGCTACTAATTTGAAATGTATTATGTACAATTATAGAGCTGATCTTATGTTCAATTATAGAACTGAACTTATGTTAAATTACAGAGCTGAAATTATGTTCAATTATAGAGCTGCAATAAAAGGAAGAAATTGAGATTATTGATAATACCTATGTTCTGAAAGTGAAATATAAAACTCGGTCAAATACAACTGACAGGTGATGCGAAACCAGGGGGCTTTGACAGTCTTATGTAATTGACGTGTCAGTCACATAAGACTGACAAAGTCCCCCCCAGTCACACATCACGTGAGTAGTCAAAACAAAAAATGACCTCATGACCTCGGAAATCACCCAAATCAACAATAAATGGGACCAACACATTTATTACATGATAAATACTCTATTTATGTGAAGAAAGTACCTTGGCGCGCAGTGACCATTTTTGGTCTACCAACCTTGGCAGTCAATGTGTTAAGTCATTGCAGACTCGCTGCCTTAGAATTTAGTTTACTCGAACCTAAAAAAATGCAGTGATAATTGAGTAATCTACTTCGCATGCTGCATAATGAATAAATATTGCTCCTTTTCAGGATCTTAGTGGCTCTCTGGTTCCGTTTTTAGACACTGCTAAATGTTTTAGGGTAGAGATTTGATAGTCCCTACCCTCTCGGAGCTCATGGTGTTAGTTCCTCTGAGGTTTGTCCCTTCCTTATTCAACATTTTAACTGCAACTGATCTCACTTTGCCTATTCCGCTTTTGAGATCGCTTTATATGAGTTTGTTTCCTACCACCTAAACTATTCAATTTTAGTATCTCCCCTGCGATCATAAATTCTGTTTTTATATCGTCCATTTGCATAGGTAGAATCCCCGCTGCTAGTAATAATTAGGGTTGTGCCATCAGCATCCTCCAAACTAAAAGTAGATTAATAGAAAACAGTTTAATTTTATGAGTTACATTAGAACCTAACTCAAAATGAAAATGTCTTCCAAAAAGTGTAAAAAATAATCTATTTTATTTCTTAAAGTATGTAGATGCAATTTAACTAATTGTGGCTCTTTAGAAATTGCTAAAGAAATCTAAGGGAGAGGTTGCGTAGAGTGAAGAGCATATCGATTCTCTCCCAATCTGCTTATTCTATATCTAAACAAAATATATAGCAATATTTGCTCCCAAATAACTACGAAATTTGTCAGATTATTTAGGGAATTATATTAACATCACATCTATTAATAACTTTTTATGACCAATTCATTGTGGTTTAGCTAAAGTAGCTTAAAGAATGCAGTTATTTTGTTTACTCTCAAAAGCATCCATGTCACAAAACACTTTAGTATTTTATTTATATCTTTTCTCATGGCTTCGTTAATTTTCAAAAATTACACTCCTGATGCACAAAAGATAATGATATTTTTTTATAGGTAAACTCTTTTGATACTGACTTCCTTTTGAGTGTTTATAAGCAAACTCGTTGCTCATTGAACTATTATAGCTTATCTCTCATAATTCTTTTACTATCGATATTTTTATTATTTAGCCTTTTTACTTATCTGTCTACTTTCACTTGTAGAATGAACCAATGTTTTGTTCTTTCATCCTCTTATCACCAAATAAGGCAAATTTTATACGAAATGAAAAGATCATATTTTCTTATTCTTTCTCTTTACCTGGACATTTGAATTGCCGGGATCTATATTTCTGAAATCACAAATATGATGATGCTATTTCTTTCTTTTCTGGTAAAAAGTAGATTTTCTTCTTAGTTCCTCGACAACAAAAGATTCTGATGAGACACATATAGTTTCATATTTTTAGTAACTTGATGTGAAATATCGGCTGATGTCCAATATCAATCCCCCATTGACTCACATTGCATCAGGTGAGCATCACTGGGAGTTTGGTTAACAGTTTGCAGTAACACGTCTGGTCATGGAGATTTATTTTGCGTGAAATCACACTCTTTATACACGCGCATTGTATAGATATTTTAGGCAGTGTCATGTGTTTACTTTTTCATTGAACACGCTGTTTTTTTATACGAGTTGTCGTCCTTAACTCTTCTCGCAATCTTAATAAATCACTAATACCATCATCAGTAGCATTATTCAAAGCAAGCTGAACATTAATGATATGTAAAACTTACGATTTTTTAAGTCAAACCTGGAAGTTTTATGTTACTGTTATTTAGTTTTTAGATGGATTCTTCCTTCAAATGCCCATTACTATCCTTATACATTATTTTATACGCTGTTTGATCAAATGAAACTTAGGCAATATCAGAGACTAATTTCAATGAAAAGTCTTTGCAATTCATATTAAAATTAAAAGTATTTTCTAAAATTTTATATTTAATTTTAGTTCTCTAGTTTTAATGATAAAGTAAGTACCATGTCTGCGGTTGTCAATAAAGGTTTCTTAGCATCTCTGCCGACTTTGTAAGAAATGGTGATATGGGTCTGACCACAGGGATATTAAACTGGCCATAAGAGTGATTAAAACAACCTCTTTGGGGGCAGGTGAGGTACAAGGTCAGTAATAGGGCAATATTGCCGTATGCAGGGGCACATTTAAGTTGTCTGTAATCTGATGTTGCGATAATTAAAGGGACGAGAAAATCTCAGCTTTATGGAGAGTTATACTAAATAATTAAGGACAAGAGTGGTACGATGCCCAAATTTTCATGGATTATAATTTGTAACATATTGATTTAGCTCGTAGTAGTATATAGTAATAAAGTTTCTAGAAATCTACTAGACAAGAAAAATTGAATATACGAAGAATCCCATATAAAATTGTTAATTATTCATTGACGTTAGTGCGTAGGAACAATTCCTTAAGCAGCAATGTTACACGTGGATGGCAGGAAATGGTAAGGAGGCAAATGAAGGGATATATATTATTGTGTCCAGTTACTGGTAAGTTATCGCAATGCTTATCTAGCAGTTAGTGCACTTTCAGCAACAAAAATAATGTAAGTGTTACACAGATGGAGAATCCGGAGTCCCTGGCCTTTGTAAAGCGGGAGTTAGGCATTCGCAGAGCAACAAATATAAGTTTCAAGTTTCAAGTTTCAAAATTTATAGATCGGGAAGCTATTCTTCGCATTCAGAATGGGGAGGGTAGCTTAAACTCTACGAGACGATGGTTGGTAGATAGAAGTGCTTGGTTGGGTAATAGTTAGGCTGTGAATTGGCCCAAAAAATTGGGAGTGGAGATATTGTAACTTATAAGCTTAATGATATTATAGTTCCTCTATTGTCTAAATCATTCAAAATTTCTGGCATCTGAATATAAATGTAACTCATTCCTTGCGGGAAGTCAAGAATTTTATCCAATTTGTCGGGTTGTTTGGATAGGAGAGAATTTGCATAAAATAGTTGTGGATTCATTGAGCTACCCTATGTCAAAGCCAGTAGATATCGTCGGTACGATATCATTCACGAGCTCTTCTATTTGATGTCAGCAATAGAAAATATTGCATAGCCTAAAATAACTTCTGGGTATATATTATTTATGACAGTCATGGATTATTATTTATTTATCAGTTTAGAAATTTTCATTAAAAATAAAGACTATAGAAAAGGTGAAAAAGTTCGAGATGGATAAAGATTTTGAATTTTTAGGCGATGTTTTAGCTACTGATCTAGACGGAATTTTATTCAGACATTAGTATGTGACGCAATAAACTCCTAAATTAATACGATTTTTACTGAAGACAATAAATGCGGGTTTGTTTTGGGTAACATATTAGGTTTTTTATAGAGGTTACAGCTGGTTATGCTAGAATAAATTGAGATTAAATACCATAGTATGTGACTGCCTCGAGCGGTTTCTTGTGTAACAAAGGCACAGCGACTCTGCAATTTTCCACTCGCTCCACGGAATGTTGAAGGGTCTGAAAGGAAAGGCATCTTACATAAGTACTGTCTTGGTCAAGAGGTTGATCAGTACTATTCTGTAGGAATTTCTATGGTAACCTAGTAGGCGATAAGTTGGATCTTCGGTATATGGCTTTATTCAAGGTAATAAAGTGTAATCCAGTGGAGTTTTATTGGTGATTGTGATTACTATTACACAAATGCATCACTTGCAGCTGTGCAAGTACTTTGAAACTCCCTATTATATCAAGCTAAGTTAAGAATACATGTAGGATCGTGAAATAGTTGTACTCAAGAACTGGATAAATGGCGAATATGGATGTTCATGAGCAAAAGTTGAGACTAGGATATTTTTCATCTAAGAAAGTAAATACATCTACGAAGAGGATGCATTTTGGTTTACTTTCTGTGTATCATAACTTCAAAGTGAAATATAGACAAAATTAGAGACTAAGCAAATTATATTAATAAATACATTAAACTGTTACGGGCAGTTAATATGAAAATAATCATGACCCTTGTTCTTCAGTTGTGCTTCAATTACTTTTAGTATTTTGGAGACAACATATTTGTGAATATTTTAACTAATATTACTCTATCTTTTTTTAAATAAGCAGCCGTAAATACTCAAAATGGTATTGCTTCTGTTTCTTATTGTCAGTTTGATTATCGCTCAAAATTCACTATTGGCTTCAAATCAGGCGAATTTGCTGGACAAATTCCCAAAAGTTCGATGATAGTTTTATCCAAAAACGTTGATATTGCTTTTGTTTGTTAATAGATGTGCCATCATGCTGAGAGTTTCAATTATTACCACTTAATTGGTCTTGAACTGCCGGAAAAAAGTGCCTTTGAAGCACCTTTTGGTATTTTTGTTAGTTTATGGCATTGTTTTTGTGCAAAGTGTTACGGCACTAGTAGCTTTAGATCAGTAGAAACTCTGAATTTGGAGAGCGATGGATGCTTCACCGTGATCACAATCCAAGAATTTTGAAAACCCTCCACTTTTCTTCTCGTAAAGAGGGATCTTCAACAAACCACAGTTAACCGTAAGGGAGCTTTATCAGAGAATATTAATATGCTCTATTCTTTGTCAAATTATTATTTATATTTTCAACAAATGTGGAGCCTAGCTGTAAGGTTCTATTTGGTAAGATAAGGCCCTTTCGAAACCCTTCTCGAAGTGAGATATTTTTTGTATAAGGCTCCACATTACTGTACTCGGTAAAGCGTTCACTCCTGCCCCTTTCCAATCCTAGGCAAGCATGGCACTGCAGGAAGCCAGCCTCTTAACATGGGACCTTACCTGAAAGCTAACTTAGCTTTCAGTTGAAGCACTTGGCATCCAGAAAATTTGCTCACCTGAGAGTATCCAATCATGATAAATCTATTATGACCGTAAAGATGGTGCTCCTTGATGCAAACCCTTAACAACTATCTCTTTAAATTTCATGTCATTTTAGGGGAAGAGCAACAATGATTCTAGGTTATAATTGCAAAGAAAAATTTCTGGGATTGAAAATTAACTATAATTACACAGCATCGTTCTCTTAACCCATATTTTACCCATTTTATCGAATAACAATACACCAGGGACTATGAATTTACCCCTAAAGTACAAGAGGCGGTCAATAAGTTTTGCGAATCGGTAGAGTAAAACAGAGGAAGGGGGATGGCTGTTTGTACGGGTGTTAGGACAAGTTATGACAAGTCAGGACCTGCAGCCGCACGCTCCTGCCTCGTCTATTCAAGAAGCAGTAGCTGATCGCAGATCGTCAGTCACAAATATTTCAACAATGGAGAAGGTTGAGCACCGCGCAGTGATCAAATTTTGACCAATGAAGGCAAGAATGCAAAAGAGATCGATGAACGCATGGTTGCAGTGTACACCGACACCACCCCTTCCTATGCAACCATTGATCGCTGGAATATGGAGTTCCGCCATGGTCGTGAGTTTCTTGAAGATAAACCCCGTCCAGAACGCTCAACAAATGTGACCAACGAGGACAATGTGGCCCGTGTGGAGACGAGGATCCTCGAAAATCAACGGGTAAAGGCCGAAGAAATCGAGCGAGAACTTGGAATATCACATGAAAGTGTTATCAACATCATACACGACAATTGGGCCATGACCAAGGTCTCTGCCCGTTGGGTCCCTAGAAACCTCACGCCCCTGATCGCCCTGAACGTTTTCAAAGTTCGGAGAAGCTGCTGCTTCTGTACAACCTAGAATCGGCGGGATTCGAGTCACGCTTAGTGCCAGGTGATGAAACGTGTGTCCATCACTTGGATTTTGAGATCAAGCTCGAAAGCATTGGCTGAAAGCACAGGGGCTCTCCAACCCCCATTAAGTTCCGGACCCAACTTTCAGCCGGGAAGATCATAGTCACCATCATCTGGGATTCTGAATGAGTATTAATGGTGGACTATGTGCCCGGTGGAAGGACCATCACAGGCCAATATTACGCCAAGGAACTAACTGAGTTGAAGAGGTGCATCCGTCAGAAGCGGCGCGGCAAGTTGACACGCGATGTCCTACTCCTCGACGACAATGCCCCTGTCCACAAGGCAAGAGTTTCACAAGCTGCCCTGCGCGAGTGCGGATTCTAGGAGCTTAACCATCCCCCCTACAGTCTAGATCTGGCCCCTAGCGACTAGTTTTTTCCGCTAGCTCAAGGCTGCACTGCAGGACGCCGGTTTGGGGACGATGAAGATGTCCATCTCGCCATCCAGGAGTGGATTGAACAGCAGTCGGGAGATATCTGGTTGTCCGGAATTTGAAGTCTCAGAGGCAAATGGCGCCTGTGCCTTCATGTCGAGGGTAGTTATATTGAAAAATAATAAAACACTTTTCCTAATATCTTGTTTCCTTATATCCGAATTGCAAAACTCATTGGCCGCCCTGGTAATAGGAACAAGCACGCTTGTGGATTCAACGAATAAAACATGCAATAATTTACATACATATTAGAATAATTATTCCTATTCCTTAAATTTGAAAAAGGAAATAAAAAAGAATATTTGTATATTTCTAAATTTTGGCCATGACTGAAGAGTGCGGACAGAAAACAAGTGATCTGGACAATTAAAAAAGCCACATTTATTCAAGGAAATTATTTGGTGTGACGATCAATAACTTATTTGTCCAATTGGAGATTAAATTGTTTCAAGGCTGGGAGAAATGACTCTTGGATTAAGGTAGATGTTAGAAGTTGAGCTTTAACCATAAAGTTTAACAATAATAAGATTCAATACAGTATTATATGATGGAATATGCCTCTACTCTTGCTAATATTTCTGTATCTTTGATTTCCTCTAATCACCCGAACATTTCCTATTATTTTCACGAGTATTTCGAGAGACTGGCTTTTTCATGTCAGACGGTTTGTGAGGCGAGGCGGGTCAAGCCCATCCAATGTAGGCGCAATAGGCCCTTAACGAGTTTGATTAAGAGAAAATGTGATTGTTTACACATTGATATCGATCTGTGTGTACACAGCTAAGTCCAAATTTTAGGCAGTGTATTGCACTCGAAACTTTCTTTCTTTAACTTTGGTAAGTATATATTTAATGGACTATCTTAATGATTTTTATATCTTTTTTTCCTAATTACCCTACCATGTGGTATTAATTAAATTTTTGATAATGTTAGAATATATCTACTTATGCTTTAAAGTATTGTATGATAAAAGGATGAGCGAAAATACTTACCATCCCTGAATGCTAGGATTCAAAGGCTAATCGTATATAAGTTATATTAATTAAATGAACGATGATATTTCTAATCACTAGTAAGCAAATGCCTATGTATTAAGTTCCACTTCTCTTGAACTTGCACCTAACAATTGATCTCACAGCCGCTTGGATTTTCAAATGCTTGGACGACTACCTCCGTTTATTGGGAGAATTAGGCGTACCTCATCGTATTTTCTAGGTTGATCTTCATGCTTCTTCTCATCAAGGATTGCAAACAAGATGTAAAATTTTGAGGTGTGCTGTTATTGCCATCATTAACAATTTCATATCACCATTCAATCTCCTAGTTAGTGTATAGGAAACCTGAAATATGAGGTATGTGCATCTGTGCGAGGAATGAAGAAGTAAACTATCGCTGCCTCAAATTACTGTAGGTCTTTTGAGCACAGGAAACGAGAACTAAAATTTTCCGCAGTGAGCGCGATCATCCGGCATGTGGGCAATTTAATCATTTTCAGATTTGAAATATTATGGCAGGGTTATTATTGTTATACTTTAAGAAAAAATAATTAATTTAACTATTTAAATTGCCTATTCATTCCTTTATTCATATAAATTTAAAATATTTCTTGGAAAACAGTATCGATCACTAACTCTTTTCATGACCCTCACTCTCAGAATAGGAGTAGTAACCGTTTGTTATTGCGTTTATGATTATTTTGAAAGAGTATACTTTGTGAATATTTTAGATAGTTGATGTGGAAATAGTTCCATATCTTATATTTATGAAATTTACATAGGAATTATAGGTTATTCAAGGAAACTAATGCGCTAAGCATTCATCTAATGTTTGTGCATGGATAATTTGCATATAGTCGAGTAAGAGACTGCAAGTGTCAATGATTATCGGTAAAATACGCATGTTCTGCATTAATAAGTACCAACATTGGCTCTGACCTGATTAATTAGGGTATTGCCATAAAAGAAGTAAATAATTTTATATATTCTTTGATTCCTTAAGTTGGCTGAGACCACCAACCTGTGGTTATCAGTCACTAATGTTTTAGCCTGTTTCAACTCCGAAACCAACGAGGATTTTAATAAGTCGGTACGAATTTAAGGGGATAAATATATGATTTACTTCCTGTGGGATTACAATGTAAGAGATAAATTTTGGATGCTTTATTACTATACACAATGTTATTCGTGAATTATTACGAGAGAAATGGTAACACATGAAATTAATTATTCGCTACAGCATAAATTTGTGGATTAATTAATTCACGGATTCCATTACTATTATTAAATGGAATATCTGCTCCATCTCATATCACTGCAGCAACTACTTTTATTGCTACAAGAGTGAATTAGATAAATTAATATAAAGATTGATCACTAGGCTTTGTTTACACTGCATCAGATAAAAGTTTGGAATAACAGGTGAGTGAATTAAGAATTACAAAAGAGTGCCGACTTTGCCAAGCAATGTGGAGAGTTGACCTTTCGTAGTTTTTTCCCTTGATGCAAAGGCTGGATGCTGCATTAAGGAAAACGCAGAAAGGTATGGCATGTTATTGCATTCTTGTAGGAGTACTTGAGCTTGTCCCTCTCTTGTGTTTCTTGTTAGGTAAGTGATGTTCTCCCAAAATGTGGAGAATTGCCTCTTTCCACAATTTGGGAAATTTTTTTGCACGGAATCTCATTTCCAAATAAAATGGAAAGAAATTAGTCTCTACTCAGCAATCAAAATAAAAATGAAGTTTTTCCCCCCACCTAATGGCGACAGCTTGAAGCTTGACAAAAGTGTTTCTTTGACTATTCCGTAAAATGAAGACTGTTGGTGAGAGAAGACTGCCTGGTAGATTGGTACACTGGCAATCTGAAGTTGAATGAGGATTCTTGCAGGGGTTTCGATGTAATGCTTCGTGTGGCCTTGAGTGTCCACAGTACCTGCAGTGTCTGCTTGCCAGTCTTTTATTATGAATTGGTACGACGCAGTGGACGAGAAGCAGAAGCAGTAATATGACTTTTAGTTTTATTCAAACTACAAGATTTGCTCAGTGTCTCCGATCTAAAGTTTACAAGGGTTTATATAAAATTATATCCGAGGAGGTAGGGAACATCTTAAAGTGGTTAACATATAGGGTATTATTAAGAAGGAGGTAATGACAAATTTAATGTAGGTTTTCCAATCCTATATTATGCGGGAGAAGTTTTCACGGGTTTTTGAGACGGTGTACCAATTCTAACCTAAGAAGAATAGGTCACTTTCCAACAATGCCTGTTTATTTGTAACATTTACAACCAGTGGGCTGGAATACACTTTTTCTACCTTATCTTCAAAGTAAGCGGCACCCAAAACGTACGACGTCAAGCAAAAAAGTATTTTGCTCGTATACAAAATTCTAAATTTTTTCTTAGAGAGATATATAATACAAGGAAATATTTTAGGAGTGCATTTTGTTTGCTGCTTACATAGAAAGTTTCTGCTGCGATATCATTGAGATTTGCGAAAAATGAAATACAAAATTTGATCAGCAGATGAAAGAGTTTGATATAAAGAACAGTTTAGCTTTGGAAAAATGTAAACTTCTGCAACTTCTAAGATTTTAATTCGTTCTATTTGTCTATCAATCATCTATCGTCTTTTTATATAACTAATTATATGCAAATGTATGTACCATAAGTATGAAAGTTTTATCCAACTATGACATAGTTACTTTGTTGCTAAGGCACTTAACAAAGGCACAGTTAACAAAAATGAGAGCTTTCAATCTGTTCCGTGAGGCCTCATAATTTAATAACCGAGCAGCCGCCATGAATAGAAAAATCGAGGTGAAAAATAATAATTTCGAAGAATAGGGAACCTATTTATTTCCACAATCTTAGCAACACATTTTGGGAGGGTCGTATAGAGAAAGAGGAGTAGAATGATTGGCTGTATGTGCACCCCTCCTACTCCCTTGCGAGCTAAGCAAAAAACGAGAACATAGAAATAGGTGATAGTGGATTTCTTAAAAAGATTGATAAAGCGCACCCTTGATAAAGTATTCTAAGCCGATAGTGCTTACATGGCTATATGGCGCGAAACGGGTCTTCTAAAGTTGCGCTTAGTTGCAATCAATGATGTTTGAACTTTGGAATGCAGACAGAAATTTATTTATTTGTTGATGTAATTACATAAATATGATGGAATTTATCAGTAGAAAAAATTCCAAGTAAATTAAGGTACGAATAAATAAAAATAGAATAAATCTGTTTTCGGTATATATTATTTTCTCTTGTGACAATGGAATCAGGGGTGCTTGAACTACGAATAAAAATGAATTTGATAGATAAATATTCGCTGTATAGCAACAATATTAAGGGTTCCTGTAATTAAAAAGTCTTCCGTCTTAAGATGTTGAGCTAAACATTTCATAAATGAATTTTTCGGATTTAATGAGTGAGATAGGTTGAAGTTCTTCTATTTTCTCCATCGTCATTTTTATGTTTGTGAAGTTTACTAGTCTTGAGTCCTATTTCTACAAAAATCCGCTCTACGGGTCTTTTTTACTAGTTCACCGGCACTTTTTCGCGTCGCTCACAAAATATAAAAGGGTGTGCGAGAGAAAAAGGTTTTGTATTTCACAATACATAAATTAAAAATTGGTGTGCAAGTAAAATAAAATTATGTAATTTTTTTAAATGCCCAGATGGACACAAAAACACACGGCTGTAACATTGTGATAGAGAGGGTTGAGACAGCGTTAGTTTCGACTATTTAGATGCAAACTTTACCACTAAGATCAGATTGGAGATCCAGATTTTCGTCGCGAAACATCACCACGACCCTCTCTCACTTTGTGTGCCAAGGGACCTCGACCTTAAGATTCACCATTACTTGTCCAGAAGGAGGACAATATCCCTTGAGTGCCAAAGGTTCGAGCCTTTCGTGACGCCAAGTCCTCAAGGCTTCCTTTCTCGTTGTTCAGATAGAGAACAACGTTAGAACAGCCATTGTTCTTTTGAGCCTCCGCCAAGAAAAGGTTCTCACCCTTCCCCCTTGTTGTTCAGAGGAGAACAACATTAAAACAGCCATTGTTCTTGAGCCCGTAGACAAGAGACGGTCCTCGCCCCGCCCCCTTCTGTTGTTCAGAGGAGAACAACGTAGAACAGCCATTGTTCTTTTGAATCCGTTCGCCAAGAAACGGTTCTCACCCTTCCCCCTTGTTGTTCAAGAAGAGAACAACATTAAAACAGCCATTGTTCTTGAGCCCGTAGACAAGAGACGGTTCTCACCCCCCCCCCATGTTGTTTGGAAGAGAACAACGTAGAACAGCCATTGTTCTTCAAGCCGTTTGTCGAGAAACGGTTCTCATTCCCCAGAAGCCACGTCAGGATCCTCTTATTCCCCCCCCCCTTCGGATGGAACTCACCAGCGGACCGAAAATTCCTTCACGTCGCCTTCCACTGCACCACTAGTATAAAGTTACGTAAGCCAAACGTCACCTTTGAGTACTTAACCCTTTTGTCAATTCTATCCTGTGCTTTAAATGGTTTAGCGAACTATCCCATCCCTTTAACTCTATATTTGTTTTACCTTTTTAAATCCTTTAATCCTTGGATTAGCCCGAGCCCCCACGACCCTTTCCATTCTCTGTTTATGTCAATATTTTCCGTTTTGTGTTTGTTGATAGTTATAATTAATAAAACTCTATTTTATTAATGATAGCAATATTATTATCCTTGAGCTCAGTTCCACTTCTTAAGCATATCGAAGATACAAAATATCGGCCCGCCAGATATTTACGCACTCTAAAGCTAATTTAAGAAGTTCTTACATCAAATATTTATATATGGTATATCGTCGAGAGTCCATTCTACGACATATATATATATATATATATATACTATTTAAATTTGGTATCAGGTGTGTAAGGTTTAACGCTATATCTTTGCAAACACTGGTCTCAGTCGAGTAAAGCATAGTGTTATTCGTCATAATAATAGAGTATTAGTAGTTCCTTTTAGTTTTAACGATTGCTTTCCCCTTTTTTGAAACTTAAGAAGCTGGAGCAGCTCAAGGAACTGTTATAATAATTTGTTTGTGTTTTTTTTGTGATTTTAGTCAGTGGTTATTTCAGATTAAGAAACCAAGTACGAGTAGGTTAGTGCCTATATTTAGGTAAGCTAATTTCTCTAGAAGGCATAACTCTTGTTGCAAGGAATTTTAGTTGGTTGACTAGTGCGGTCCGAAGTGCAAAGATGACTCAGTTCGAAATCTTCAAATCGCAAGGAGAGTCCTTGAGACTTTCCGGAAAAGAACTAATTGAGTACGTTCAAGAGGAGCAAAGGAAAGAGCGTGAAGAAAAAGAAAAAGAAAGAGGAAGAAAAATCCAACGAGAAGAAAGAGAAATCCAAAGAGAAGAACGAGAAAGAGAAATCCAATGAGAAGAACGAGAAAGAGAAATCCAACGAGAAGAAAGAGAAAGAGAGGAACGGATAAGACAAGCTGAGCTTCACCATCAGATTAAATTAGCTCGTGTTGAAGCAGAGATACAGTCCACCAGTTCCCGTTCCGAAGCCCTCCCCAATCTCTCACTAAAGCTCCCCAATTTCAAGGATGGAGAGGATTTCGGAGCATTTTTAGCTCACTTCGAAAAGATCCTTAAAATCAATAACATGGATCTGGAGGCTGAAGGTGTAGCCAGATTAATTCCCCTGTTAAATTGTAAATTGCGCGAAATTTTTATATCTTTACCATCTGAGTGTACAATTAACTACAGCACCTTGAAAGCTGAGTTATTGGCCAGTCATAATATGACTCCCAATTTCTACCGCCAAGAATTTCGAGGAGGTCGTATTAAACCCGGACAGACGTTCCGTCAATTCGGATACATTCCTCAGAGGAATTTTAAATTTTGGTTAGAATCTTGAAAGGTTGATCTGAACTACGAGTCCTTAACAGACTTCGTGTTGCGAGATCAATTTTTGGCATCTCTCCCGACGGAGATCCGCGCGTTCTTCAAGGATCGTCAGTGCCAGACCTTTAAAGAATGTACCGAAGAAGCGGATGTCTATGCCGCAAGCCATAGTTTATACCCAAAGGAGAATCGAACTTCTCACCAATCCCCCTACAAGGAAAGAAGAAAGGATTTGCGCCCCTTCACAGGAAAGCCGACGAAGTTTACGAGCCCCGTAAAACCCCAAAACTTCTTTCCCCAAAACCAACAACGGGACTTTAAACCTCCCGTTAAGATTTCTCCTCCATCTCTCTTCCCGAAGCGACCAATCATATGCTTCACCTGTGGTGTAGAAAACCACATGAGCTGGAATTGCCCCCAAAATTCTAGGCTTAAAAGCGGACCAGCCCACCAAGTTTACCAGATTAATGCAACCCCGGCTTTCCCGGTGGTTGAGGTATTATCGGCAAACTGAAGGAATTTAACAACATTTCAAAGCGATTTCTACTCATGGTCTTAGATGAATTTCATTCGTATATTAATAACTGGTAGTTTAATAATAAAAAATGCTCCCTAACTTCACAAGGCCCATCCACATAGCTAAACCAAGAAATTTTCTCATTTCATTTCTGGAAGTTGGAGTCCATTTATGGAGCCTTGAATGGGTCTTGAGGGTCATATTGGCAATAGCTTGGGTGGCATACACATTGGTTTGGTTAACCAATTCATTTATAATTTCATCATCCACAAAGACTTTATAGAGGGCATATGGACTGGCATTTGGCAATAAATCAATCTGCAATCCAGGTTTACCAGGAAATAGAGAAGTTTTCTGTCTTCCCCGAAATATTTCCCATTCAATGGCATCTCCTTCATTTAAATTCCTTCCTTGACCTTCATTTTTAGCTTCTTCCTCTTCAACAGTCATCTGGGCAAGTATTCTCCAACATTATCATGAATCTCCGCTTCATCTTCAGCATCTGATGGAATTGCATCTGGTATATAATCTGGATCGAGATCCGAATCAGCCAGATCTGACAAAACTACTTCAGTGCTTTCATTGAGCACATCTGTCAGGTTCAATTCACTAAGATGTACTGTTCTTCTTCTTTTATTGTCTGAACTACCGGCACTTATTTTAGAAGGCTACTAATTTGAAATGTATTATGTACAATTATAGAGCTGATCTTATGTTCAATTATAGAACTGAACTTATGTTAAATTACAGAGCTGAAATTATGTTCAATTATAGAGCTGCAATAAAAGGAAGAAATTGAGATTATTGATAATACCTATGTTCTGAAAGTGAAATATAAAACTCGGTCAAATACAACTGACAGGTGATGCGAAACCAGGGGGCTTTGACAGTCTTATGTAATTGACGTGTCAGTCACATAAGACTGACAAAGTCCCCCCCAGTCACACATCACGTGAGTAGTCAAAACAAAAAATGACCTCATGACCTCGGAAATCACCCAAATCAACAATAAATGGGACCAACACATTTATTACATGATAAATACTCTATTTATGTGAAGAAAGTACCTTGGCGCGCAGTGACCATTTTTGGTCTACCAACCTTGGCAGTCAATGTGTTAAGTCATTGCAGACTCGCTGCCTTAGAATTTAGTTTACTCGAACCTAAAAAAATGCAGTGATAATTGAGTAATCTACTTCGCATGCTGCATAATGAATAAATATTGCTCCTTTTCAGGATCTTAGTGGCTCTCTGGTTCCGTTTTTAGACACTGCTAAATGTTTTAGGGTAGAGATTTGATAGTCCCTACCCTCTCGGAGCTCATGGTGTTAGTTCCTCTGAGGTTTGTCCCTTCCTTATTCAACATTTTAACTGCAACTGATCTCACTTTGCCTATTCCGCTTTTGAGATCGCTTTATATGAGTTTGTTTCCTACCACCTAAACTATTCAATTTTAGTATCTCCCCTGCGATCATAAATTCTGTTTTTATATCGTCCATTTGCATAGGTAGAATCCCCGCTGCTAGTAATAATTAGGGTTGTGCCATCAGCATCCTCCAAACTAAAAGTAGATTAATAGAAAACAGTTTAATTTTATGAGTTACATTAGAACCTAACTCAAAATGAAAATGTCTTCCAAAAAGTGTAAAAAATAATCTATTTTATTTCTTAAAGTATGTAGATGCAATTTAACTAATTGTGGCTCTTTAGAAATTGCTAAAGAAATCTAAGGGAGAGGTTGCGTAGAGTGAAGAGCATATCGATTCTCTCCCAATCTGCTTATTCTATATCTAAACAAAATATATAGCAATATTTGCTCCCAAATAACTACGAAATTTGTCAGATTATTTAGGGAATTATATTAACATCACATCTATTAATAACTTTTTATGACCAATTCATTGTGGTTTAGCTAAAGTAGCTTAAAGAATGCAGTTATTTTGTTTACTCTCAAAAGCATCCATGTCACAAAACACTTTAGTATTTTATTTATATCTTTTCTCATGGCTTCGTTAATTTTCAAAAATTACACTCCTGATGCACAAAAGATAATGATATTTTTTTATAGGTAAACTCTTTTGATACTGACTTCCTTTTGAGTGTTTATAAGCAAACTCGTTGCTCATTGAACTATTATAGCTTATCTCTCATAATTCTTTTACTATCGATATTTTTATTATTTAGCCTTTTTACTTATCTGTCTACTTTCACTTGTAGAATGAACCAATGTTTTGTTCTTTCATCCTCTTATCACCAAATAAGGCAAATTTTATACGAAATGAAAAGATCATATTTTCTTATTCTTTCTCTTTACCTGGACATTTGAATTGCCGGGATCTATATTTCTGAAATCACAAATATGATGATGCTATTTCTTTCTTTTCTGGTAAAAAGTAGATTTTCTTCTTAGTTCCTCGACAACAAAAGATTCTGATGAGACACATATAGTTTCATATTTTTAGTAACTTGATGTGAAATATCGGCTGATGTCCAATATCAATCCCCCATTGACTCACATTGCATCAGGTGAGCATCACTGGGAGTTTGGTTAACAGTTTGCAGTAACACGTCTGGTCATGGAGATTTATTTTGCGTGAAATCACACTCTTTATACACGCGCATTGTATAGATATTTTAGGCAGTGTCATGTGTTTACTTTTTCATTGAACACGCTGTTTTTTTATACGAGTTGTCGTCCTTAACTCTTCTCGCAATCTTAATAAATCACTAATACCATCATCAGTAGCATTATTCAAAGCAAGCTGAACATTAATGATATGTAAAACTTACGATTTTTTAAGTCAAACCTGGAAGTTTTATGTTACTGTTATTTAGTTTTTAGATGGATTCTTCCTTCAAATGCCCATTACTATCCTTATACATTATTTTATACGCTGTTTGATCAAATGAAACTTAGGCAATATCAGAGACTAATTTCAATGAAAAGTCTTTGCAATTCATATTAAAATTAAAAGTATTTTCTAAAATTTTATATTTAATTTTAGTTCTCTAGTTTTAATGATAAAGTAAGTACCATGTCTGCGGTTGTCAATAAAGGTTTCTTAGCATCTCTGCCGACTTTGTAAGAAATGGTGATATGGGTCTGACCACAGGGATATTAAACTGGCCATAAGAGTGATTAAAACAACCTCTTTGGGGGCAGGTGAGGTACAAGGTCAGTAATAGGGCAATATTGCCGTATGCAGGGGCACATTTAAGTTGTCTGTAATCTGATGTTGCGATAATTAAAGGGACGAGAAAATCTCAGCTTTATGGAGAGTTATACTAAATAATTAAGGACAAGAGTGGTACGATGCCCAAATTTTCATGGATTATAATTTGTAACATACTGATTTAGCTCGTAGTAGTATATAGTAATAAAGTTTCTAGAAATCTACTAGACAAGAAAAATTGAATATACGAAGAATCCCATATAAAATTGTTAATTATTCATTGACGTTAGTGCGTAGGAACAATTCCTTAAGCAGCAATGTTACACGTGGATGGCAGGAAATGGTAAGGAGGCAAATGAAGGGATATATATTATTGTGTCCAGTTACTGGTAAGTTATCGCAATGCTTATCTAGCAGTTAGTGCACTTTCAGCAACAAAAATAATGTAAGTGTTACACAGATGGAGAATCCGGAGTCCCTGGCCTTTGTAAAGCGGGAGTTAGGCATTCGCAGAGCAACAAATATAAGTTTCAAGTTTCAAGTTTCAAAATTTATAGATCGGGAAGCTATTCTTCGCATTCAGAATGGGGAGGGTAGCTTAAACTCTACGAGACGATGGTTGGTAGATAGAAGTGCTTGGTTGGGTAATAGTTAGGCTGTGAATTGGCCCAAAAAATTGGGAGTGGAGATATTGTAACTTATAAGCTTAATGATATTATAGTTCCTCTATTGTCTAAATCATTCAAAATTTCTGGCATCTGAATATAAATGTAACTCATTCCTTGCGGGAAGTCAAGAATTTTATCCAATTTGTCGGGTTGTTTGGATAGGAGAGAATTTGCATAAAATAGTTGTGGATTCATTGAGCTACCCTATGTCAAAGCCAGTAGATATCGTCGGTACGATATCATTCACGAGCTCTTCTATTTGATGTCAGCAATAGAAAATATTGCATAGCCTAAAATAACTTCTGGGTATATATTATTTATGACAGTCATGGATTATTATTTATTTATCAGTTTAGAAATTTTCATTAAAAATAAAGACTATAGAAAAGGTGAAAAAGTTCGAGATGGATAAAGATTTTGAATTTTTAGGCGATGTTTTAGCTACTGATCTAGACGGAATTTTATTCAGACATTAGTATGTGACGCAATAAACTCCTAAATTAATACGATTTTTACTGAAGACAATAAATGCGGGTTTGTTTTGGGTAACATATTAGGTTGTTTATAGAGGTTACAGCTGGTTATGCTAGAATAAATTGAGATTAAATACCATAGTATGTGACTGCCTCGAGCGGTTTCTTGTGTAACAAAGGCACAGCGACTCTGCAATTTTCCACTCGCTCCACGGAATGTTGAAGGGTCTGAAAGGAAAGGCATCTTACATAAGTACTGTCTTGGTCAAGAGGTTGATCAGTACTATTCTGTAGGAATTTCTATGGTAACCTAGTAGGCGATAAGTTGGATCTTCGGTATATGGCTTTATTCAAGGTAATAAAGTGTAATCCAGTGGAGTTTTATTGGTGATTGTGATTACTATTACACAAATGCATCACTTGCAGCTGTGCAAGTACTTTGAAACTCCCTATTATATCAAGCTAAGTTAAGAATACATGTAGGATCGTGAAATAGTTGTACTCAAGAACTGGATAAATGGCGAATATGGATGTTCATGAGCAAAAGTTGAGACTAGGATATTTTTCATCTAAGAAAGTAAATACATCTACGAAGAGGATGCATTTTGGTTTACTTTCTGTGTATCATAACTTCAAAGTGAAATATAGACAAAATTAGAGACTAAGCAAATTATATTAATAAATACATTAAACTGTTACGGGCAGTTAATATGAAAATAATCATGACCCTTGTTCTTCAGTTGTGCTTCAATTACTTTTAGTATTTTGGAGACAACATATTTGTGAATATTTTAACTAATATTACTCTATCTTTTTTTAAATAAGCAGCCGTAAATACTCAAAATGGTATTGCTTCTGTTTCTTATTGTCAGTTTGATTATCGCTCAAAATTCACTATTGGCTTCAAATCAGGCGAATTTGCTGGACAAATTCCCAAAAGTTCGATGATAGTTTTATCCAAAAACGTTGATATTGCTTTTGTTTGTTAATAGATGTGCCATCATGCTGAGAGTTTCAATTATTACCACTTAATTGGTCTTGAACTGCCGGAAAAAAGTGCCTTTGAAGCACCTTTTGGTATTTTTGTTAGTTTATGGCATTGTTTTTGTGCAAAGTGTTACGGCACTAGTAGCTTTAGATCAGTAGAAACTCTGAATTTGGAGAGCGATGGATGCTTCACCGTGATCACAATCCAAGAATTTTGAAAACCCTCCACTTTTCTTCTCGTAAAGAGGGATCTTCAACAAACCACAGTTAACCGTAAGGGAGCTTTATCAGAGAATATTAATATGCTCTATTCTTTGTCAAATTATTATTTATATTTTCAACAAATGTGGAGCCTAGCTGTAAGGTTCTATTTGGTAAGATAAGGCCCTTTCGAAACCCTTCTCGAAGTGAGATATTTTTTGTATAAGGCTCCACATTACTGTACTCGGTAAAGCGTTCACTCCTGCCCCTTTCCAATCCTAGGCAAGCATGGCACTGCAGGAAGCCAGCCTCTTAACATGGGACCTTACCTGAAAGCTAACTTAGCTTTCAGTTGAAGCACTTGGCATCCAGAAAATTTGCTCACCTGAGAGTATCCAATCATGATAAATCTATTATGACCGTAAAGATGGTGCTCCTTGATGCAAACCCTTAACAACTATCTCTTTAAATTTCATGTCATTTTAGGGGAAGAGCAACAATGATTCTAGGTTATAATTGCAAAGAAAAATTTCTGGGATTGAAAATTAACTATAATTACACAGCATCGTTCTCTTAACCCATATTTTACCCATTTTATCGAATAACAATACACCAGGGACTATGAATTTACCCCTAAAGTACAAGAGGCGGTCAATAAGTTTTGCGAATCGGTAGAGTAAAACAGAGGAAGGGGGATGGCTGTTTGTACGGGTGTTAGGACAAGTTATGACAAGTCAGGACCTGCAGCCGCACGCTCCTGCCTCGTCTATTCAAGAAGCAGTAGCTGATCGCAGATCGTCAGTCACAAATATTTCAACAATGGAGAAGGTTGAGCACCGCGCAGTGATCAAATTTTTGACCAATGAAGGCAAGAATGCAAAAGAGATCGATGAACGCATGGTTGCAGTGTACACCGACACCACCCCTTCCTATGCAACCATTGATCGCTGGAATATGGAGTTCCGCCATGGTCGTGAGTTTCTTGAAGATAAACCCCGTCCAGAACGCTCAACAAATGTGACCAACGAGGACAATGTGGCCCGTGTGGAGACGAGGATCCTCTAAAATCAACGGGTAAAGGCCGAAGAAATCGAGCGAGAACTTGGAATATCACATGAAAGTGTTATCAACATCATACACGACAATTGGGCCATGACCAAGGTCTCTGCCCGTTGGGTCCCTAGAAACCTCACGCCCCTGATCGCCCTGAACGTTTTCAAAGTTCGGAGAAGCTGCTGCTTCTGTACAACCTAGAATCGGCGGGATTCGAGTCACGCTTAGTGCCAGGTGATGAAACGTGTGTCCATCACTTGGATTTTGAGATCAAGCTCGAAAGCATTGGCTGAAAGCACAGGGGCTCTCCAACCCCCATTAAGTTCCGGACCCAACTTTCAGCCGGGAAGATCATAGTCACCATCATCTGGGATTCTGAATGAGTATTAATGGTGGACTATGTGCCCGGTGGAAGGACCATCACAGGCCAATATTACGCCAAGGAACTAACTGAGTTGAAGAGGTGCATCCGTCAGAAGCGGCGCGGCAAGTTGACACGCGATGTCCTACTCCTCGACGACAATGCCCCTGTCCACAAGGCAAGAGTTTCACAAGCTGCCCTGCGCGAGTGCGGATTCTAGGAGCTTAACCATCCCCCCTACAGTCTAGATCTGGCCCCTAGCGACTAGTTTTTTCCGCTAGCTCAAGGCTGCACTGCAGGACGCCGGTTTGGGGACGATGAAGATGTCCATCTCGCCATCCAGGAGTGGATTGAACAGCAGTCGGGAGATATCTGGTTGTCCGGAATTTGAAGTCTCAGAGGCAAATGGCGCCTGTGCCTTCATGTCGAGGGTAGTTATATTGAAAAATAATAAAACACTTTTCCTAATATCTTGTTTCCTTATATCCGAATTGCAAAACTCATTGGCCGCCCTGGTAATAGGAACAAGCACGCTTGTGGATTCAACGAATAAAACATGCAATAATTTACATACATATTAGAATAATTATTCCTATTCCTTAAATTTGAAAAAGGAAATAAAAAAGAATATTTGTATATTTCTAAATTTTGGCCATGACTGAAGAGTGCGGACAGAAAACAAGTGATCTGGACAATTAAAAAAGCCACATTTATTCAAGGAAATTATTTGGTGTGACGATCAATAACTTATTTGTCCAATTGGAGATTAAATTGTTTCAAGGCTGGGAGAAATGACTCTTGGATTAAGGTAGATGTTAGAAGTTGAGCTTTAACCATAAAGTTTAACAATAATAAGATTCAATACAGTATTATATGATGGAATATGCCTCTACTCTTGCTAATATTTCTGTATCTTTGATTTCCTCTAATCACCCGAACATTTCCTATTATTTTCACGAGTATTTCGAGAGACTGGCTTTTTCATGTCAGACGGTTTGTGAGGCGAGGCGGGTCAAGCCCATCCAATGTAGGCGCAATAGGCCCTTAACGAGTTTGATTAAGAGAAAATGTGATTGTTTACACATTGATATCGATCTGTGTGTACACAGCTAAGTCCAAATTTTAGGCAGTGTATTGCACTCGAAACTTTCTTTCTTTAACTTTGGTAAGTATATATTTAATGGACTATCTTAATGATTTTTATATCTTTTTTTCCTAATTACCCTACCATGTGGTATTAATTAAATTTTTGATAATGTTAGAATATATCTACTTATGCTTTAAAGTATTGTATGATAAAAGGATGAGCGAAAATACTTACCATCCCTGAATGCTAGGATTCAAAGGCTAATCGTATATAAGTTATATTAATTAAATGAACGATGATATTTCTAATCACTAGTAAGCAAATGCCTATGTATTAAGTTCCACTTCTCTTGAACTTGCACCTAACAATTGATCTCACAGCCGCTTGGATTTTCAAATGCTTGGACGACTACCTCCGTTTATTGGGAGAATTAGGCGTACCTCATCGTATTTTCTAGGTTGATCTTCATGCTTCTTCTCATCAAGGATTGCAAACAAGATGTAAAATTTTGAGGTGTGCTGTTATTGCCATCATTAACAATTTCATATCACCATTCAATCTCCTAGTTAGTGTATAGGAAACCTGAAATATGAGGTATGTGCATCTGTGCGAGGAATGAAGAAGTAAACTATCGCTGCCTCAAATTACTGTAGGTCTTTTGAGCACAGGAAACGAGAACTAAAATTTTCCGCAGTGAGCGCGATCATCCGGCATGTGGGCAATTTAATCATTTTCAGATTTGAAATATTATGGCAGGGTTATTATTGTTATACTTTAAGAAAAAATAATTAATTTAACTATTTAAATTGCCTATTCATTCCTTTATTCATATAAATTTAAAATATTTCTTGGAAAACAGTATCGATCACTAACTCTTTTCATGACCCTCACTCTCAGAATAGGAGTAGTAACCGTTTGTTATTGCGTTTATGATTATTTTGAAAGAGTATACTTTGTGAATATTTTAGATAGTTGATGTGGAAATAGTTCCATATCTTATATTTATGAAATTTACATAGGAATTATAGGTTATTCAAGGAAACTAATGCGCTAAGCATTCATCTAATGTTTGTGCATGGATAATTTGCATATAGTCGAGTAAGAGACTGCAAGTGTCAATGATTATCGGTAAAATACGCATGTTCTGCATTAATAAGTACCAACATTGGCTCTGACCTGATTAATTAGGGTATTGCCATAAAAGAAGTAAATAATTTTATATATTCTTTGATTCCTTAAGTTGGCTGAGACCACCAACCTGTGGTTATCAGTCACTAATGTTTTAGCCTGTTTCAACTCCGAAACCAACGAGGATTTTAATAAGTCGGTACGAATTTAAGGGGATAAATATATGATTTACTTCCTGTGGGATTACAATGTAAGAGATAAATTTTGGATGCTTTATTACTATACACAATGTTATTCGTGAATTATTACGAGAGAAATGGTAACACATGAAATTAATTATTCGCTACAGCATAAATTTGTGGATTAATTAATTCACGGATTCCATTACTATTATTAAATGGAATATCTGCTCCATCTCATATCACTGCAGCAACTACTTTTATTGCTACAAGAGTGAATTAGATAAATTAATATAAAGATTGATCACTAGGCTTTGTTTACACTGCATCAGATAAAAGTTTGGAATAACAGGTGAGTGAATTAAGAATTACAAAAGAGTGCCGACTTTGCCAAGCAATGTGGAGAGTTGACCTTTCGTAGTTTTTTCCCTTGATGCAAAGGCTGGATGCTGCATTAAGGAAAACGCAGAAAGGTATGGCATGTTATTGCATTCTTGTAGGAGTACTTGAGCTTGTCCCTCTCTTGTGTTTCTTGTTAGGTAAGTGATGTTCTCCCAAAATGTGGAGAATTGCCTCTTTCCACAATTTGGGAAATTTTTTTGCACGGAATCTCATTTCCAAATAAAATGGAAAGAAATTAGTCTCTACTCAGCAATCAAAATAAAAATGAAGTTTTTCCCCCCACCTAATGGCGACAGCTTGAAGCTTGACAAAAGTGTTTCTTTGACTATTCCGTAAAATGAAGACTGTTGGTGAGAGAAGACTGCCTGGTAGATTGGTACACTGGCAATCTGAAGTTGAATGAGGATTCTTGCAGGGGTTTCGATGTAATGCTTCGTGTGGCCTTGAGTGTCCACAGTACCTGCAGTGTCTGCTTGCCAGTCTTTTATTATGAATTGGTACGACGCAGTGGACGAGAAGCAGAAGCAGTAATATGACTTTTAGTTTTATTCAAACTACAAGATTTGCTCAGTGTCTCCGATCTAAAGTTTACAAGGGTTTATATAAAATTATATCCGAGGAGGTAGGGAACATCTTAAAGTGGTTAACATATAGGGTATTATTAAGAAGGAGGTAATGACAAATTTAATGTAGGTTTTCCAATCCTATATTATGCGGGAGAAGTTTTCACGGGTTTTTGAGACGGTGTACCAATTCTAACCTAAGAAGAATAGGTCACTTTCCAACAATGCCTGTTTATTTGTAACATTTACAACCAGTGGGCTGGAATACACTTTTTCTACCTTATCTTCAAAGTAAGCGGCACCCAAAACGTACGACGTCAAGCAAAAAAGTATTTTGCTCGTATACAAAATTCTAAATTTTTTCTTAGAGAGATATATAATACAAGGAAATATTTTAGGAGTGCATTTTGTTTGCTGCTTACATAGAAAGTTTCTGCTGCGATATCATTGAGATTTGCGAAAAATGAAATACAAAATTTGATCAGCAGATGAAAGAGTTTGATATAAAGAACAGTTTAGCTTTGGAAAAATGTAAACTTCTGCAACTTCTAAGATTTTAATTCGTTCTATTTGTCTATCAATCATCTATCGTCTTTTTATATAACTAATTATATGCAAATGTATGTACCATAAGTATGAAAGTTTTATCCAACTATGACATAGTTACTTTGTTGCTAAGGCACTTAACAAAGGCACAGTTAACAAAAATGAGAGCTTTCAATCTGTTCCGTGAGGCCTCATAATTTAATAACCGAGCAGCCGCCATGAATAGAAAAATCGAGGTGAAAAATAATAATTTCGAAGAATAGGGAACCTATTTATTTCCACAATCTTAGCAACACATTTTGGGAGGGTCGTATAGAGAAAGAGGAGTAGAATGATTGGCTGTATGTGCACCCCTCCTACTCCCTTGCGAGCTAAGCAAAAAACGAGAACATAGAAATAGGTGATAGTGGATTTCTTAAAAAGATTGATAAAGCGCACCCTTGATAAAGTATTCTAAGCCGATAGTGCTTACATGGCTATATGGCGCGAAACAGGTCTTCTAAAGTTGCGCTTAGTTGCAATCAATGATGTTTGAACTTTGGAATGCAGACAGAAATTTATTTATTTGTTGATGTAATTACATAAATATGATGGAATTTATCAGTAGAAAAAATTCCAAGTAAATTAAGGTACGAATAAATAAAAATAGAATAAATCTGTTTTCGGTATATATTATTTTCTCTTGTGACAATGGAATCAGGGGTGCTTGAACTACGAATAAAAATGAATTTGATAGATAAATATTCGCTGTATAGCAACAATATTAAGGGTTCCTGTAATTAAAAAGTCTTCCGTCTTAAGATGTTGAGCTAAACATTTCATAAATGAATTTTTCGGATTTAATGAGTGAGATAGGTTGAAGTTCTTCTATTTTCTCCATCGTCATTTTTATGTTTGTGAAGTTTACTAGTCTTGAGTCCTATTTCTACAAAAATCCGCTCTACGGGTCTTTTTTACTAGTTCACCGGCACTTTTTCGCGTCGCTCACAAAATATAAAAGGGTGTGCGAGAGAAAAAGGTTTTGTATTTCACAATACATAAATTAAAAATTGGTGTGCAAGTAAAATAAAATTATGTAATTTTTTTAAATGCCCAGATGGACACAAAAACACACGGCTGTAACATTGTGATAGAGAGGGTTGAGACAGCGTTAGTTTCGACTATTTAGATGCAAACTTTACCACTAAGATCAGATTGGAGATCCAGATTTTCGTCGCGAAACATCACCACGACCCTCTCTCACTTTGTGTGCCAAGGGACCTCGACCTTAAGATTCACCATTACTTGTCCAGAAGGAGGACAATATCCCTTGAGTGCCAAAGGTTCGAGCCTTTCGTGACGCCAAGTCCTCAAGGCTTCCTTTCTCGTTGTTCAGATAGAGAACAACGTTAGAACAGCCATTGTTCTTTTGAGCCTCCGCCAAGAAAAGGTTCTCACCCTTCCCCCTTGTTGTTCAGAGGAGAACAACATTAAAACAGCCATTGTTCTTGAGCCCGTAGACAAGAGACGGTCCTCGCCCCGCCCCCTTCTGTTGTTCAGAGGAGAACAACGTAGAACAGCCATTGTTCTTTTGAATCCGTTCGCCAAGAAACGGTTCTCACCCTTCCCCCTTGTTGTTCAAGAAGAGAACAACATTAAAACAGCCATTGTTCTTGAGCCCGTAGACAAGAGACGGTTCTCACCCCCCCCCATGTTGTTTGGAAGAGAACAACGTAGAACAGCCATTGTTCTTCAAGCCGTTTGTCGAGAAACGGTTCTCATTCCCCAGAAGCCACGTCAGGATCCTCTTATTCCCCCCCCCCCCCTTCGGATGGAACTCACCAGCGGACCGAAAATTCCTTCACGTCGCCTTCCACTGCACCACTAGTATAAAGTTACGTAAGCCAAACGTCACCTTTGAGTACTTAACCCTTTTGTCAATTCTATCCTGTGCTTTAAATGGTTTAGCGAACTATCCCATCCCTTTAACTCTATATTTGTTTTACCTTTTTAAATCCTTTAATCCTTGGATTAGCCCGAGCCCCCACGACCCTTTCCATTCTCTGTTTATGTCAATATTTTCCGTTTTGTGTTTGTTGATAGTTATAATTAATAAAACTCTATTTTATTAATGATAGCAATATTATTATCCTTGAGCTCAGTTCCACTTCTTAAGCATATCGAAGATACAAAATATCGGCCCGCCAGATATTTACGCACTCTAAAGCTAATTTAAGAAGTTCTTACATCAAATATTTATATATGGTATATCGTCGAGAGTCCATTCTACGACATATATATATATATATATACTATTTAAATTTGGTATCAGGTGTGTAAGGTTTAACGCTATATCTTTGCAAACACTGGTCTCAGTCGAGTAAAGCATAGTGTTATTCGTCATAATAATAGAGTATTAGTAGTTCCTTTTTGTTTTAACGATTGCTTTCCCCTTTTTTGAAACTTAAGAAGCTGGAGCAGCTCAAGGAACTGTTATAATAATTTGTTTGTGTTTTTTTTGTGATTTTAGTCAGTGGTTATTTCAGATTAAGAAACCAAGTACGAGTAGGTTAGTGCCTATATTTAGGTAAGCTAATTTCTCTAGAAGGCATAACTCTTGTTGCAAGGAATTTTAGTTGGTTGACTAGTGCGGTCCGAAGTGCAAAGATGACTCAGTTCGAAATCTTCAAATCGCAAGGAGAGTCCTTGAGACTTTCCGGAAAAGAACTAATTGAGTACGTTCAAGAGGAGCAAAGGAAAGAGCGTGAAGAAAAAGAAAAAGAAAGAGGAAGAAAAATCCAACGAGAAGAAAGAGAAATCCAAAGAGAAGAACGAGAAAGAGAAATCCAATGAGAAGAACGAGAAAGAGAAATCCAACGAGAAGAAAGAGAAAGAGAGGAACGGATAAGACAAGCTGAGCTTCACCATCAGATTAAATTAGCTCGTGTTGAAGCAGAGATACAGTCCACCAGTTCCCGTTCCGAAGCCCTCCCCAATCTCTCACTAAAGCTCCCCAATTTCAAGGATGGAGAGGATTTCGGAGCATTTTTAGCTCACTTCGAAAAGATCCTTAAAATCAATAACATGGATCTGGAGGCTGAAGGTGTAGCCAGATTAATTCCCCTGTTAAATTGTAAATTGCGCGAAATTTTTATATCTTTACCATCTGAGTGTACAATTAACTACAGCACCTTGAAAGCTGAGTTATTGGCCAGTCATAATATGACTCCCAATTTCTACCGCCAAGAATTTCGAGGAGGTCGTATTAAACCCGGACAGACGTTCCGTCAATTCGGATACATTCCTCAGAGGAATTTTAAATTTTGGTTAGAATCTTGAAAGGTTGATCTGAACTACGAGTCCTTAACAGACTTCGTGTTGCGAGATCAATTTTTGGCATCTCTCCCGACGGAGATCCGCGCGTTCTTCAAGGATCGTCAGTGCCAGACCTTTAAAGAATGTACCGAAGAAGCGGATGTCTATGCCGCAAGCCATAGTTTATACCCAAAGGAGAATCGAACTTCTCACCAATCCCCCTACAAGGAAAGAAGAAAGGATTTGCGCCCCTTCACAGGAAAGCCGACGAAGTTTACGAGCCCCGTAAAACCCCAAAACTTCTTTCCCCAAAACCAACAACGGGACTTTAAACCTCCCGTTAAGATTTCTCCTCCATCTCTCTTCCCGAAGCGACCAATCATATGCTTCACCTGTGGTGTAGAAAACCACATGAGCTGGAATTGCCCCCAAAATTCTAGGCTTAAAAGCGGACCAGCCCACCAAGTTTACCAGATTAATGCAACCCCGGCTTTCCCGGTGGTGCAGACCCAAGCAGAATCTTCTCCCCCTCAGTCAGGCCACCAGGTAAATTTTATTTTTGATAAAAGTTCACCAGGAACTTTGAAATTTGAGGAGGGCAGCGTAAACGGCTACCGAGTATCGACTCTGTCAGGGACACAGGATGTACGTGTTTCATCGTGTCCGACGAACTCCTCCCCCCAGTGGACCCTAACCACGAAAAATTTGCGGTGGTACATGACTACCTTGGGCGGGCGAACCAATTCCCCGTCGTTAGATGTTACCTGCAGTGTCAATATTATGTTGGCTGGGCTGAAGTCATTTCAGCACCCATACAATTCTGTTCCGTACTTATAGGAAAGAGCCCCCAAGTAAGTTCCGACGTTGTGTATCAGGCCGCCCTTCCTCGAGGCCGAGCTAAGAAAGAAGCCCAGGAGCCCGTCCCCATCAGAACCCCGATACCGTCCGATTTCTCGGAGACACATAACCAGGACTTTAGGACGGCACAAAAGGAGTGTGAATTACTGACACCCTTAGGCGATAAGGCCCAAGTCAAGGACACGGAGACTGTCCGTGGACCCTAAGAAAAAAGAAACCCCAACGCGCCCATGGAGATACCTTCGTATAACTGGACGAAACATCGGCGCTTGAAAAAGATTACCCCGTGGAGTCCCTTAAGGTAATACAGATAGTGTGCACTCAACCTGATGCCGATTACCCTCCTCCTTCCCTACCAGGCAAGTCTTTGGAACCCTCTGACCTGGATATTGACGCGCAGCTGACACCACATCAAAAGAGTCAGCTACAACAACTAATTGAATGGAGTCACCATTTAACCACCCTATTAGCTCTTTTCGAGTGACTGCGCGAAAATGGCCTCATCATTGGCCCCAGCAAATGCCCTTTTGCCCACGAAACCATCAAATATTTGGGTTTCAAAATAGGACAAAGCCAGTTGGGTCCCCAAGAGAACAAGATTAAGGCAATCGCCGACATTCCCCTCCCGATTACAAAGAAGCAATTAAGATCGTTCCTAGGATCAGCTTCTCACTATCAGCGATTTGTTCCGAATTCCGCTGCAATTTTGGCCCCTCTCAGCCCCCTTCAAAAAAAGAATTCTCCCGATCGTTTACGTTGGAATGATGTCGCTATTTCCCATTTTAATCAGCTCAAGAGTAAGCTCATTTCTGCCCCCATTTTAAAGTTGCCCAACCAGGAAAAATCCTTTGGGATTAAGACTGATGTGAGCAACAAGGGCATTGGAGGTGTACTCCTTTAATACGAGGATGATGGCACGAGTAATCCAGTTGAATATGCTAGTCGTCAATTATTACCACGCGAGAAGAGATATGCCACTATAGAAAAGGAAGCTCTATCAATTATCTGGGTCATAGACAAATTCAAGATTTACTTGATAGGTAAAGAATTTCAGATAGGAACCGACCACCGTCCGTTAGCCTATATTATGAATGTGCGACACTCCAACGGCCGCATCATGCGCTGGAGTTTACTCTTGCAAGAGTTTCAATTTAAAATAAATTATATAAAAGGTTCCGATAACCAGGTCGCTGACGCACTCAGTAGGAATGCGTTACCGAATAGCGTAGAGTAAGTGTATTCATAGAATTAGTATCTCCATGTAGGTATATACCGTCTTGTACGTCCCTAAAATTTAGATTCTCGTGTATTATAAGTAGTTAATGTATATGTCTGAATTTTGTAACGCTCAATGTCTATTTTTTTTTGTATGTATATATATTTGTACCCATTAATTACGTATAAATTATTTTGTCCCATATGTACTATATTTATATCATTTCATTGTTCCATGCCTTTTTTTTATTAAGTTTGTATTAAAGGTTATTTTCCCTTATAATCAAAATATCAAAATAATCATATGTAATGAGGTAATACGAGTTAGGTGCAGGAAGGTACGGTTGCTACAAGAAGACGAGATCCCCACAACGGAGCTCTTTCGGTTTCCCTTCTCTCTTTTTTCGAAGTGACAACCTCCCCCCCGGAATGGATGGGTGTGATACAACGGGTTGAGGCAGCGTTAGTTTCAACTCCTATCACATATTATTTAAAACCACGATGCTCCCACGTGCATCTTCGCTTGAAAGCTTGGCGTCTTATTGCAGCCACCGGATGTCAATGTTTAAACAAGGAGGATTTCGTCCCCCCGTTCGCCCCCATACGCCGACCTCGCCAGATTGAGTTGGGCCTATGGGCAGATAAGGCATTGTTCCCAGCCTCGGCTGTGCATTCCCTCGAAGTTCCCATTCCATTGTCCCCCACGCCAAGGGAGTGTCTTGACTATTTAGATGGAAAATTTACCGCTAAGATCAGATTGGAGATCCAGATTTTCGTCGCGAAACATCACCACGACCCTCTCTCACTTTGTGCGCCAAGGGACCTCGACCTTAAGATTCACCATCACTTGTCCAGAAGGAGGACAATATCCCTTGAGTGCCAAAGGTTCGAGCCTTTCGTGACCTTAAGTCCTCAAGTCTTCCCCCTCGTTGTTCAGATAGAGAACAACGTTAGAACAGCCATTGTTCTTTTGAGTCCTTCGCCAAGAAACGGTTCTCACCCTTCCCCCTTGTTGTTCAGAGGAGAACCACATTAGAACAGCTATTGTTCTTGAGCCCGTAGACAAGAGACGGTTCTTACCTCCCCCCCTGTTGTTCGGAAGAGATCAACGTAGAACAGCCATTGTTCTTCAAGCGCGAGAAACGGTTCTCATTCCCCAGACGCCACGTCAGGATTCTTTTATTCCCCCCCCCCCTTCGGCTGGAACTCGCAAGCGGACCGAAAATTCCTTCACGTCGCCTTCCACTGCAAAACTAGTATAAAGTTACGTAAGCCAAACGTCACCTTTGAGTACTTAACCCTTTTGTCAATTCTATCCTGTGCTTTAAATGGTTTAGCGAACTATCCCATTCTTTTAACTCTATATTTGTTTTACCTTTTTAAATCCTTTAATCCTTGGATTAGCCCGAGCCCCCACGACCCTTTCCATTCTCTGTTTATGTCAATATTTTCCGTTTTGTGTTTGTTGATAGTTATGTATTATTAATAAAACTCTATTTTATTGATGATAGCAATATTATTATCCTTGAGCTCAGTTCCAATTCTTAAGCATATCGAAGATACATAATATCGGCCCGCCAGACATTTACGCACTCTAAAGATACTTAAAGAAGTTGCCTCAACAAATAGTTATATATGGTATATTGTCGAGAGTCCATTCTACGACAAACCTGATTATAAGAATTGTATTTCTGAAGTACGAGATGGTATAATTGATTCAATTCAAGTTTAAGATAGTTCTCAAATTTTGAATGAGCTTATGACATTTGAATTTATCGCTTTTTTCCTAGTACACAGGTCAGGTAAAAAAAATAATGGTTATATTCATTCATGAAGATGGCGAAATGTAAATCAGACCCCCACTAAATGTTTTTTTCGTTAGAATGTTAAAATTTCCTCTTCGATTTATACCCTGATAAAGTTAAATTTGCGTGAATATAATCAAGATGGACTCGAATAAAAGCAAATATCTGAGTATAGTCGGTATGTAGAGGTTACCTTATTTTTATATCGCAGCAATACCATTTCTTTAAGAGCGATGGTCGTTAAATTGGTTGTTGTGAATATCTCGCTCATGAAATTGCATACATGTTAACTCCAATATATTGAAACAAGAGGGATCAGTTTGGGGCCAATACATTTTTTGTAAAGCAGAGTTTGCCACGTATGGTTATATAATATTAATTCTGATGACAGTGACGGTGGTGGGGGTTAACTTTCGAGAATTACTTTAATAACATGTATTGCGTATTAAACCTTATGTTACTATGAAGAATGCGCACTTCGATGCTGATTTTGGTATAAAATATCATAAGTTGCCTAAATAAATATCATTTAGTAATATTATCGACAAGTTTGACAAGAAAAGGAGTCCATTTTGATCGTCGAAAGTTCTAAGGAAGCGATACATGAAATATTAGGATTGAAAAAGTTTCATATTACTTGGATTTTAAGAAAACTATAAGGTAACATTTGGTAACTTGAATTTTGTAGAAATCGTTCAAATGGTCTTAATATTCTTTCTGAATAAAGCCATAAATAACTTAGATCATATTTTGTTATTTATTTCGCTGTATGTTCAAATTAAATTTTTAATGTAAGAGGGATCTTTAAGAAAGTTATCTTTTTACATAACGCCTGGCACGTTTTTGCTGTGTTTTAATTTTGTCTTTTGAAGTGTTATTGCCTGTGCTTTCAGCATTTGCTGTGTTGCTTTTTGTGCTTTTAGGTATTGTTTACTATTTTGTCCACCTTAGCTTTGTAAGACACTTGTTACCAGTTTCCGTTAGTTCGTTTGTGTCGACTGCTCGAGTGTATAGTTGAATTGTGTTGTCCCTAATCTGTGATTTGTGCTTGATCTGCTATTGTACATGTTCATCTTATCAGTAAGTAACTCTTTGTCATTTATTTTTATTTTTATTTTCCCTTTCCTCGCCTCTCTTCTTCTCTCTGCTTCTTTCGCACCCAGGTGTTTTTTTTTTCAAGTTGCCTCGCTGTTACCTCTGCTCTGCAGTCTCACCCATGCGTCCTACCCCCTTCCCCCCCTCACCGACCGCTGATTCTGATTCGTCACTATTTTTTTTCCTCGTTTCTTGTTTCTATCGTAATTTTATTTGTTCACACTATTCGATTACTCTTTATTTTGTCTCGCTTGTTGTTTCTCCCATTATTGTGTCGCTTAGCCACTATACTTATATAGTTAACTAATTTGTGTTATGATTGATAGGTTAACGATTCTTGCCCTCAATGGAACTGCTACCAGTTTTTCTCAAAACACCCTTACTCATATTAATGCATTGCAAATTTCTCGTTCCCGCCGCCAGACTAAACGTGGTTTCCGTTTAGCTCCTGCTCTTAGAAAACTTTTTTACTTAAATCAAGTTCCTCCACTTAGCCCTGATTCTTCTTCACCTCCCCCTTCACTGGTTCTCTCCTCAGCGTCTCTCCTCAATGTCAGAAGCCTCTCAAAGAAGGCTGACTACATTCATGACGTGCTCGTTAACACTCGAGTCACTCTCCTTGGACTCATAGAAACTTGGCTTACCCCTTTTGCTTGCTGTTTAAATCTCGCTACCCCTGATGATTACGTCCACTCCCATACCTCCCGTAACTCTCGCGGTGGTGGAGTTGCTCTCATTCACAGTGCCTCCATCCCTCTGAATAATCTACCCTCTTCCCCTCTTCTTTCTTTTGAGGTGCTCATCAATTCCTCGGATTCCACCCCCTCTCTAACTATCTTAGTCCTCTACCGCCCCCCCCTCCAGCTCCTCCCTCGAGCTTTTTCTTGATGAATTTAGTAACCTCCTCACTAGCCTCTCCCCCACTAGTTCTCTGCTGATCCTCGGTGATTTCAACCTTCCTGGCCACAATTCTAATCCAAAGCCTTTTCTAAAATCCTTGATCTCTTCTCCCTCACCCAATACGTTTCTTCCCCTACCCACTCTCACGGTAACATTTTGGAACTTGTAATCTCGGACTCTCTTATTTCCAACCTGACGACTGCAAATTTGTCCACTGCTATATCTGATCATTTCCTTATCAACTTTAACTTCTCTATATCATTCCATATACATCCCCAGCTGTGTCATAATCCTAAGCCTTTCCGTCGACTAGCCTCCATTGATATTCCCTCCCTATCTAATGATGTGGCCTCCAAACTTCCTCCCATTGAATCTTCTGCCTCTCCTGACCAGATTCTCTCTTCTTTGGAGCAACCCCTTCTCACTTTTCTTGATGCCCACTCTCCCCTTGTCGCCCCTTTGAACTCCCGTTGTCACCGTGCCCCTTGGTACTCTATGGAACTCCTCCGTGCTAGGCAGTCCATACGTGCCCATGAAAGAGTCCTTAGAAAGTCTCGTGAGCAAGACACGACCCCTCTCTCGCTGGCCTTCTGACTTGCGTCAGCTTCCTATGTGGCGAAAATAAATCTTTTTGTAAAGCCTACTTACGTAATCTGCCTACTGATAGTAGGAATGATCCGCGTACGTCTTCCGCTTGCACCCTGGTCTTACTTCCTCAGCCCAGGTCTCCCCACCCATTAGCCCTGCTACTCTCTCGAATTTCTTCGCAGATAAAGTCATTAACCTCCGTGCCTCCCTCCCTCAGCCTTCTGTCCCGGCTTCTGCCATTCCCCCTGACTTCCCGCCTCAGCGGCTTATCGTTTTCCCCGCTGTGACCGCGTTGGAGCTTACAGCCCTGCTCTCGCGTTCTAAGAAATCGAGCTCTCCAAAGGACATTTTTCCTCTACCTAAACTGTTATGTAAAATTCTGCCTGCTATCCTCCTAACGCTTCTTCACCTGTTTAACACTTCACTTTAAACTGGTCTTGTTCCCTCTTCCTTCAAACGTGCCCACATCTGTCCGATTCTCAGTAAGCCTCATCTAAACCCCACAGACCCTTCCAATTATCGCCCAATTTCGCAACTTCCTTTCCTCTCTAAGGTTCTGGAGGGAGTGGTTGCTTTACACATCAACAGTCACATGGTGGCCTGTAACTTTGATGAAACTTATCAATCTGGTTTCAAGTCAGGTCACTCCACAGAAACCGCCCTTTTCAATGTGTCCAACTGCTTACGAATAGCCACGGAAAGGGGTTGTGCCTCCATCCTCGTTCTACTCGACCTCTCCTATGCCTTCTATACTATTGACCATACCGTCCTACTTGATCCTCTCGACTCTTTCCTCGGCATATCAGGCACTGTGCTTGACTGGTTCCGCTCTTACCTCTCGTCTCGTACCAATCCGTTGTGATTGATGACGTTTCATCCGACTCTACCCCCACTCGCTTTGCAGTGCCACAAGGCTCTGTTCTTGGTCCTCTACTATTTCGTATCTACCTTCTCCCTCTTAGTTTCCTTCTCTTTAATCTCGGTCTATCCTTTCACCTCTATGCTGATTACACTCAAATTTTCGTTTTCTCATCCTCCACGTATCTTGCCTACTCTATCACTGACCTTCTGGCTTCCTACTCCTCCATTTCCGACTGGCTCTCTACCAACTTCCTCAGGCTTAATCACGCCAAAACTGTGGTCCTCCTCGTTGGCACCCCTGCTCTTGTCAAAAAATCTCAATCTCTCTTTCCGGGCTTACTCTGGGTGCTAATGCTATCATTTTCTCTGACTGCGGTAGGAATCTGGGTGTTGTTTTTGATGAGCATCTCTCCTTTAAGCCTCATATCCGCAATGTTAGCAAATCCTCTCTATGTTTCCTTCGTAACTTCTCTCGCATTCGCTCTCCCTTTGATCGCCAAGGTCTTGAGACTACTGTCCATGCCTTTATCACCTCACGCCTTGACTACTGTAACTCTCTGTTTGTGAATCTTCCATCCTCCTCTCTCCGCCCCCTTTAACTTGTACAGAACTATGCCGTTCGGCTTCTCCTCCATCGCCCTCGCTTCTCTCCCTTGTAATTCTTGCTGCATGAACTGCACTGGCTCCCTGTCAGATCCTGTACTCACTTCAAGATACTTCTCTTCACATTTAAGGCCCTAAACAACAAGGCCCCGTCTTACCTCTCTTCTGCTCTTTCACCACGCCATGTCCCACGGGCCCTTCAGCCATCACATGCACATTTTTTGAATAGTCCTCGTTTATCCCTCTTTCTAAATGGGGGACTGCTCCATCTCAATCTGCGCCCCTAAGTTGTGGAATGCTCTTCATGCTGAAATCAGGTCTTCTCCCTCTCGTACCACATTTCAGCGTCTCCTTAAAACGCATCTTTTCAGAATTGCCTTCTCCCCCTCTTGAATTTCCATTGAATTTCCATTCTCATCTCAGCACAACGTACGATCTGGGAAGGCCTCAGGCCTTTAAGATCGCATTACAAAAGACTTATTATTATAAGAACTTTCATTCTCAACTACATCAAATAGCTCTAGATAAAATCAAATAACAAGAAGGAGGTATAATTCCTCAGAACTTTAATAGCACTGTACAACAAATTTCAGTGTTAAAAAAACCCATAAATCTCATGTGCATTTTATTATGAAGTTGAGTGTACTAAATTTGAATGTACTAACAAAATTTTACCATCACGTTATATTTTCATGTAAATTGTTGATTTAATAATTATGCAATTGATACCAATTTCCAAGATACCATAAATGTATTTCGCTCTCAAAGTCAAATTAAATGTGTCCATTGTAATTTATTCATGAATAAATAATGAATCAAGGAAAATAAGTGCCCTAGAATACCTTACAGCCCATACAAGGAGGGTACTTTTGGCGCAATGTTCGAAGGTGTCTGTTGGCAACATCGCAGATCACTCGCGAGGATCTTAACGGCAATTTCGCAAGACTTTATCTAGTCTTAACTTGAACTGGTCAACAGATTCACTATTGACCACTTACGTCGGAAGTGCGTTCCAACTACCGCAGATACTGTAAGTGAAGAGTTTCCCACACAGATCACGGTGGTATCGCTTCAGTTCAAGTTCAAAGCCGTGATTTCTTGTTCTTCCCTCGCTGAGCTGTAAAATATCCCCGTAGTCCAGTCTGTCGAAGCCTCGAAGTATCTTAAATACTTCAAAAAGCTGACCGCGTAGTCTCCGGGTCTCCAGCAAGAACATATCTAATTTCCTTAATCTATCTTCATAACTTTTATGTCTGATAGAGGGAATCAGTTTGGTTGCCCTGGCTTGCACACGTTCCAATCTCGCGATGTCTTTTCGGAATGAAGGACTCCAAAAGTGTACGGCATACTCCAGGTGCGATCGGACGAGGGGATTGTACAGACACAGTACTATCTCCTTGTTCCAGTATCCAAACTGTCGTTTTATATACCCTAACATCCTTTGGGCTTTCTTCTCCACCTCAATACACTGTTTCGAGAACTTGAGGTCACTCGTGATAGTTACATCCAAGTCCTTCCCAGTGTCAGTGGATTCAAGAGCAGTGCACTTAAGGATATAGGGTGATTGAGGATTTCGGTGGCTGATATGCATCACTTTGCATTTGTTTACGTTGAAACGCATTTGCCACGTTTTAGACCACTCGTCAATCTTCCCAAAATCTTCCTGCAGGCTTTCAGTATTTCCATCCTTTGCAACGTTCATACCAAGCTAGGTATCGTCAGCAAATTGGGAAATCTTGGCAACCATGTCACCGTCCATGTCGTTGACGTAGATGATGAATAGTAGTGTCCCAGGACAGAACCTTGAGGCACTCGGCTAGTAACGGGCACCCACTCAGAAACCTGTCTATTCAGCACCACCCGTTGCCGTCTGCCATTTAGCCAGTTCTCTAACCAGCCTGCTACTTTTCCGTCTATGCCCAGCGCTCGCACTTTCCGGAGAAGGCTGCGGTGTGTTACCTTATCAAAGGCTTACTGAAAGTCTAAGTACACCACATCCACCGCCTTTTCCCGATCGTGCTCACTGAAGACGAAGTGAAAGAATTCCACAAAGTTCGTCAGGCATGACCGTTGCCTTTAGGAGCCGTGCTGGGAACTCCTCAGTAGCAGGTTTCACTCTAAATGCGAAGTCATTTTTCTACCATCATGCTTTTTATGAGTTTACCGACTATCGAAGTCAGACTGAAAGGTCGGTAGTTTGACGGTTGGCTACGGTCTCCTTTGTTGATGATAGGAGTCAGCTCTGCTTCAAGCAAGTCTCTAAGAACGCATTCGGTCCGGATTGACATGTTGAAGATTGCGCTCAGGGGGCGTGACACTTGATCTTGCACTTCTTTCAACACTTTATGTAGAAACCCATCCGGGCCAGGTAACTTATTCGCCATTAGGTCAGTGATCTTCTTTTTGATTTCTCCTTCGGTGAAGTTCATATCCTCCAGCTTTTCCCTTGAGTAGAAATCCGTTGGCTGGGGAATGGGACCACATTCTTCAGTAAACACTGAAGAAAAGTAGTCGTTGAGGAGGTTAGCATTTTCTGCATCTGAATGCTTTAATGTCCTCTCTTCATTCCTCAAAGGGCCAATCGTTCGACGGATTGGTTTACGGCTCTTTACATATCCAAAAAACTCCTTGGGATTCTCTTTATAGAGTCTCGCCACTCGGAGTTCCTCAGACCGCTTAGCCGCCTTTATGCTGGACTTGACTCTCCTAGCTAGCCTCCCGTATTCTTAAATTCACCCTAGATCTTCGATTGCCGGTACACAGTTCTCTTTTCTCTAAGCAGTTGGCCGATTTCTCGATTAAACCACTTTGGTTGAACAGAATACCGACGGGGGCATTTCAGAGGGATGAAACGCGATTAAAGACTCATGAATGTGGTTTAGGAAACTATTTCACGAGTCTTCAACAGCATCGCACACTTCTAGCCTCGCGTCAGTCAGTCCAGCATGAAGGCTTGCAAAGTCTGCTCTTCTCAAGTCAAGTTTCCTTGATTGACTGGCAACAGACCTTACCTTCGGGATCTTGACGCTGAATCTAACTAGCTGGTGATTACTGCCACTGAGCTCTTCGCCTACAGAGAGATTCTCAACGATATCATCCTCAGAGGTGAAGACCAATTCGAGGATATTGTCTCCTCTCGTCGGTTCTCTCACCCATTGAGTGAGGAACGCGTTGTTTGCGAACTCCAGGAGTAGTGCGCTCTCGCCACAGGCTGCTCTGGTTGTTAGCATTATTTAATGCATTAACTTACATTGTAGTATTTACTTCTTCATTAATAAGACGTGTCAGTGGTGTCACGCTACAGGTTCCAGCAGAACTCAGCCAGCATAGCAGGACTCCATTTTCCCTTATACTTGTTTTTCATTGACGCTATATTTTAATGGAACCTCTCCCTATGTTCAGTACTCCCATCTGCTCATCCTCTGGGGAGAAGGACAGATAAAAATAAAGGAAGTGGAAGTGACATATTTCATCTGAGAATCTGAGGGCCTATGAATATATCTTCTTTAATCATGCCATCCCTTATATAAGGGAAAATCGCTTTGAGGTACTGGAAACAAGGCTTGTAATGTTGCAGTGCTTTGGTAAATTTCTTCATTAGGCCTAGTTTTATATGCATTGGTTCAGCTCATAAAGTTTCTTCACATGTATATTCAACTGTCTCTTGAAGTGTCTCAATGTAACTGATCCACATATATAACAGAAACTGTGTCGGGGATATTTGCATTCTCAGCTCTGTCGTCTGTAAATAAAAAACACTGTAGTATGTGAAAAATAATATAAATAGTAACAACAACAAATATTAAATAAAAAGTAAAAATAGGAAGCGTTAGGTAAGAGTTACCACGGAATTAGACCAATATACCTAAAAAGATATTGAGTATACTTTCATAAATTTCATAGGTTAGGCTGACAAATACCTTGGAAACACCCCAGTCAAATTATATCAAAATAATTTTAGAAATTTTAAAGTTTTCAGTTTCGGCCCAATCCTTTTGCATTCAATCCCGACGCAACCATCAGATTATTCAACCCATTAACATCCAATGTCTCATTTATGGAACGGAACTTATGTATAAATAAAATTAATAATTTCAATCATAATTAGTGTTTTTCTACTTTCAAGCAAGTTTATTTAAGTAGCTCATGAAAAGAAATTAACAGGGTTTACAATTTGCAAACTTTAGGTGGCGCTAAAGTTGCAAATTTTCCTATAAAACACAGTGACTTACCTGAGCACCTTCTGTGTTACAGTGTACGTATCAGGAGCTGTTTGTGTAAAATGATCATGAGAAGTAATTGTAGGGGAATCGTCACCCTCCCGTTCTCTCTCAATGGAGACCTGAGATGGTAACCGCAAAAACATCCAGCCAGGCAACGCGGGTCAAACTCGTAACCACAGCGCCTCGCCACTCGTCGCTATGAAAAGCCGAAAGGTTGTAAACTGCAAGATCTTCCTTACAAGAGTATATTGAATTTCACTTCAAATAAGAAATTGGAGACCCGTTTCTCTCAAGCTCGAAGGCTAACAGGAGCCGAAGTAATACATGATGAGAAAAACTGTTTGAATAAAAACCCTCCTATGCCCGTCTACAAGCCCCCCCTCCCCTCCTATACCTCCCCTAGTGGGGTGATGAGGTATAAATAAGGAAAACTTAGGAAAATCGAGGTAGAATACGTCAGGCTACGAAGTTTCCGGATTAAGACCAGGCTACCGAGACTGGACAGGTAGATTACTTGTGTCACCAGACTACGAAGTCCCCTGCAAGAGAGGCAGGGCTACTTAAAGAGCTAAGAAGCCGATCATCCTCGAGCTAGTCCCTGGTTATCAAACCGAACGTAAAGTTAACTTGGTCAAGTTCAACTTACTCTCGTCAGAGTGACTCCTCATTTACTGTTGCATCGTAATCCTCAGGGATATTCCTCGTCCTTGAGGAATTAAGAAGCGAAGAGGGAATAGGCTCCGCCTCGAGCCCGTTAGCCGGTGGTCACACCAAACTTATAAGTTAACTTGGTTGACAAACCAAGTTCAACTTATTCTCGTCAGAGAAAGCCCCTCCGTTATCCTCGCCATTGAGGAAAACTGGAACTAAGAAGAAGCTCATCCTAGAGCTAGTTCCTGGTTACCAAACCGACCTTTAAGTTAACTTATTCAAGTTCAACTCATTCTCGTGAGAGAAACCCTCCTCCTTGATCCTCGCCCTTAAAGAAGACCCCCCCCCCTCCGAGTACAGTCCTCACCTATTAGAAATTAAGTAACGAAGGAGAAAAGCTCCCCCTCGAGCTCGTTACCCGGTGGTCACACCAAACTCTAAGTTAACTTGGTTTAAGCACCAAGTTCGACTTACTCTTGCCAGAGAGGCCTGGCCTAACTTGGTGCCGCTTAAAGCACCGTGATTGTTCTCGTCCTTGAAGACCCCCCATTAAATACCATGTTGATTCCCATCTGCTACCCTCGCCAAGGTGCCTCGTGATCTCGACCACCTCTATCTGGCTGGTCGGCACGCGTCTTGGAGCCAATAACATTCCTGAGGTATTTAAACTCCAGTAGGAAAAATTGGCCTATTTCATGTATATTGAAGTACGTATCGAATTTAGCCGATTTTAGAGGGTCAAGTTAATTAAAGTAATTATTGTGTATTTTAATATTTGGAGTATTTCTGTAGTTAATGTTTAGTTTTTGTGTAGTAAACTTGTTAAATTTAAAATATAAGTTTATTTAGGGAATTCTTGCACGTTTCTCTAGCTCTTACGTGTTTAAAACGGCTCTTCTTTAAAAACAACAAAATTAGAACTCTTAGAACAAAGCCTACTTCATTAAAAAAGTATTTCACGTTCCACAAGGTGTACCACGAAAAAAATGGTGACCAGTGTGGAGTGATCAAAAAGGGGGCATCCTGCTACATAAAAGTGGTGTAAGGTGTGGGGTGATATAAAGAAGTATTCTAAAACAGTAATAAATACGGAATGCACTAACACGATAAGTGCGTCGTTATAAAATTCCTGTAAGTAATAAATATATTTTCTTTCTAAGTACTAATTTTGGAACAATGGCCAATTTGCATGAAAATACACCTAGTTGATACCTTGTTGAGGTTACGGACGTGGGTCTCAGGATGAGTCGTCCCACCCTATGGCTTTGATTCCCATCTTCATGTGATAGTTTATTTTTAAAAAAATAAAGTCACTGTCTTCATATTTATGCAAAATGCCAAACTGATGAATTCAGAGGGTAATATGAGATTCATAATATATATCGTGAAATGTGTATATATATGTATATATATATTATATTTTACCGTTTTTCTTTGTTGTCAGCTACTAATGTCGAAAGAACGCTGAAAGAACTTAGTGATTTAGGAGACTCTATAGAAAACGTTGAAGTGGAAATTATCTCACCTTATTTAGATAAAATGACAGAAGAAGAAGTTATCAACAAGGACGAAATTTCAGAAGAAAGTATTCATCAAGAAGTGGCAAGGCAACTAGAACTAATTATTCAAGGAAACAACCACAAGAAGAAACTGCAGAACCATCAATATCAAACGCCACAAAACGCAGAAAAGATTACCCAGATTTAATTCCTGAGTGAATAAAATTTAGACCAGTCTTCAACGATCGGATGAATGCTTCAGCTCAAAACAAACTCCATAAGCTAGTAGGCTCGCCAGGTAATAGTGTTGTTGATATTTTTAAAGAATTTTTAACAGAAGATTTGCTAAAACACATTATAAATTTACTCTTGACATGAATGAGCTTAAAATATTTTTAGGAATTCCTATGTTTAGTGAATACTACAGACTTCCTCAGCAAAATATGTACTAGGAATAATTTCCGGATATAAGTGTACCTTTTATTTCTAATGCTCAAAGAAATAAAAAAGTACCTTCATTTCAATAATAATGCTCTGATTGATAAAACTGACAGATTGTATAAATCGAGGCCATACCTAGATGTCCTAATAACAAATTTCCAAAAATTTGGTATCTTTGATTCTTATCTGTTACCTGATGAAATGATTATCAGGTATTATGGATTGCACTCTGCAAAGAAGTATATGAAAGCCAAACTGGTAAAATTTGTATATAAGGTTTGGTGTTTATGTAGTTCGAGTGGTCATTTATACAATTTTTCGCCTTATCTTGCTAAAAATAACGATACAAACAATTAACCTCTTGGGCTAAGTGTGATAGAGAATCTGAAAATTTCTTTACAAGCGTAGAAGGCTTGAAAGATCTTGGGAACAGAGCTCTGAAACCAACTGGTACGATTCGTGAAAATCGTACAAAAGGTCGTTCCTTATAACATCAAATGTCATGAAAAACACTACCGAAATAGGGCTTATAGATTATAGATTTGATAGTAATAACAAAATTTTGATCACGAATTGGCTTGATAGTAAACCTGTTTCTGTTGCTACAGTACACCCAACTGGTGCTGCAATCCGCTATTTGCCAAAGCTCAAAAAAGGCATTTCAGTACGAAGCCCAAAAGTTGTATCTGAATACAATCAATCAATGGGTGGAGTTGATATGTTAGATAAGCAAGTTTACCTCTACAGAGTTAAAATCAACGGAAAGAAATGATAGTACCCGATATTTACACAATTGTTTGATATCGCTGTTGTGAACTGGTGAAAAATATATAAACTAGTAAATGAAAGCGAAATTCTTCATTGCTAAAAACAAGTTAAAAGGTTGTGTTAGCCTATGATTCGAAGCTGTCTCCATCAAATTACGAACGCCCTGGCCTTTTAAGAAGTAGAATTTTGCAAGGAGGACGAGTATGTGAAGATATCAGGTTTAATAATGTAAATCACCTTGTAAAACCAATACAGACCTAACGACGTTGTGCACTGTGTGGAAAGGAATCTAACAGAATATGCATTCTGTGTGATGTTCCACTTCATGATGCATGCTTTGAAAATTTCCCTATAAAATAAAATAAAATAAAATATAAACCAAAACTTTCTGTTTATCTATATCTTGCAGCCGTAGGTGTTGTCAGGGGTAATTTTTATAAAAAGAAAGTTACTTGCTTAATTCTAATAGGTGAAATAAGAAAGGACAATATATTTGTAACTGAAAATATGTATTGTGTTCATGGTAATAAAAAAAAAACGAATGCAGTAGTATTTAATTTCTGTTTCCTTTAAGCAAATATTATGAATTGTGGTCAATGTCCCCAAAATGGGACATTCATGTTGATCATTCTAGGGGATTTAACACATAAGAAATATCTTATATCACCAAAGTTTTAGCTATATTATTTTGGCCCATAATGAGTTAACATAATAAAAATGGTAAATTACGAGAAACTGGAGGGTCGCAGAAAGAGATAGATATTATATTCGTGATTTGTAGCTCTAATATTTCAATCACTGGAAGATTCATCTTTGCTTAGCTAGTGTCAAGAACTTTCCAATGAATCTCCTCTTGATCTCGAAATTAATAAGTATCAAAACAGATAAGTCAGTAAAAATCTCGACAGCCAATATTTACAACTGGGACGAAAATTTAGGCAATGAAAGATTCTTTCGTTTCTCGTCTCAAATTATCTGCATGTTATTACAATAACTTTGCAGCCATGTTGGAGAAAGGGAATCCATACCTCAAATTTTCTGAAATTTCATCATCTTTTATAAAAAGTGGTCTAAAATTCCATATATCGTGTTTTCTTTCTTATTGATGACAGTTTCTCAGCATTAACTAAATAATCAAATATCAATGTACATGACTTCTACCCAGCCGAATCTTTAGATCGCTTACTTATTTAAGTTACTGGTAATATTTATGAAAAAAAAGACCTACTGAAAGTACTTAAATGTAATAAAGATATATTTTTAATGTAAGGGATCAGATATCAATTTAAATTCCCTGCAGCCAAGATCCATAAGAGGTCGTTTATTCATTTTACGGTGCTGGTAACATTTCTACAGTAAAAATTATCCTGCATTAGTATTTAAACTTTACTGAGATATATTATTTGTATTATTTCCAATTCAAGACTTAATGATGAAAGAAGGATTCGATTAAGATTAGAATTTTCTTTCATGCAATGAATTAAATAATTTAAGTCAAAGATTTCTATCTTCATAATATCATTCATTTATAAGTCGCCAAAACTAGCAAAATAATGATATTAGGGAAAAGCTAAACTTCATGCTATTAATTCTAATTAATAAATAAATAATGATAATATTACTCGACATAATAGATAAGATAGAAGATTTTTTAAAGATCATATATATATGGGCAAGAAATATACTCAGCAGTGAATATTTCAACACATAGTGTCCTATCTAATGGAGAAATATGTGTATAATACATCTGGTGACACAATTCAAACATTTATTTTACTTGTATTAGCGCGAAATAAACTTCATGGAGTTTAATACTATGCTTTCGACTCTAATAAGAATTACTTTTAAATTTTGTCCTTAAATACCATAATAAATATAAAATCTATTCTATTTGTTTATATATATATATATATATATATATATATATATATATATATATATATATTATATATATATATTTATCTATGTATATATATCTAGCTATCTATTTATCTATCTATAATATATATTTACGTTTTTAAGTATAACAATTACTGTTTTCTTTAACTAATTTTTTTATTTTCTTCTTTTTAGAATTTTACCATTAATAATAAAAAGTTTGTTTGGTTGGAGAATTGTTTCAAACAGAGGAGAACAACTGAAGCTGACAGTTGAATCATTAGTGTCCTAATTCTATAATTAATCTCCTTCTTCAAAGACCACTGGTCGAATGTATGGCGTTCATTCATTAGTTTAAGAGTGTTACAGCAGAAAAGAGAGGATTAATATAGATATATATGGAGCGATAGAAAGAAACAAATGTTCTAAATTCTTCAGCCTAAATTGCGAGTTAGAGTTTAAATTAATTTAAAAGTATAGCTTCTCGCGAAAATTTATTTATAAGAAAATTAAATGCTTGGAACTTTTTCTAGACTTAATGAAGCTCTATCACGAAAATTGATATGAATCTAAAGTAAACCAACAAAATCTAGCTCTAAAATTAGCTTTGATTTCTTTGCCTTTAATTTCTTCAAGAGCACAAAATGTCTCTCTAGTGTGTTTCTTAAGCAAAATTTATCAAACTTTTATGTAAATATAATATGTAACTGTTAATTTTTGGGTGACAATTAATTTCAATTTAGTGAGGTCAATAATTAATAATTCATAATTGAATTTTAGTTTCCTGCTTTACTTATTAGAATAAATATAATAAAAATTGGAAGTAATATGCTTATGGTCAATAGTATAGTAATAATTCTCTTCCAATTTTGGTGTTGATTCATATTGTTCTACCTAGGCGATCTAAACTCTCCCCCTCTGCTAACTTTTAGATGCCAGGAATTCAAATCGATCCATCTTTTTTAAATTCTTTATAGCAAGGAGGACGTAATGTATCTATCCCATCGTCAAAACATTTTACTAGGTATAGTTTAATGTAAGCTTATTTAATTTAGTTCTGAAGTGTAAATTTCGACCTATTAGTATTGTTAATTTTGTACTTTTATGAATTTTTCAGCGTATTTTGGGGAGTTAAACTGGTATATTGATCATAAAATTCTTAGAGCGTGGCTTATCAGGTACTATATTCAATTTAGCACTATAAAAAATATAGCGTCAGAAAGATAATCCGACTGAAAAAGCCCATGAGAAATTTATGTAAAATGTCCTTCATAAATGGAATGGTTACGTACAGAATAGCTATATATATCTACGAGAAAGTAAGATTGATTTAAAATAGAGTGACGATTTGTGTAAGGTTTACCGATGGAGGTCAATTGTAGAAAGTAACAATCGCAGAAAAGCAGGTGGTATCATGCCAGTGAAAGGAACAACATAAGTGATATTTGCACTAGGTCCTGTGTAGAGACATAGAGAGAAGGAAAGTAATTGTACATATGTTTTTCACGTAGTAACGTATGTTACTACGGCAAAGGTCATGGGCCTTTGAAAGTGGGTTATGCATGTTCTATCTGTATCTACATTCAGCTCGCCGCAACGGGGCTAAATGAGTGTCATTCTATTAGCAACATGCAAAGTAATTAGAAAAATAATAGCATCCAGACAATCACCAGCACTAAAATGCAATTAGCTTGGGAAATATATATAGTAATAATAATTATCCTAGTGGAAAATATTTCTAATAAACGCTGAATCAACTATAAGACCACAATAAATGGACTCATGTAACATGGGTTTGAAGATGAATTCACAAATAAAACAATAATAAATGAAGATAAAAGACTGTGAAAAAGAAACACGATCTTTAAAAAAATATTTAGAATTTTTCGAGAGTTTATCATCATCATCATCTTCATCATCATATTAACTCTATAATTTACGAAGGGGATTTTTTGATTATTTGAATAATAATTTCATCTTAGTTTGGTTATGACTTAGGCATTTTTTATCAAAGTTATTACAAATAATTTTTTTAGAATTTTAAAAAACAAAATGATGAAGTTCAGAAATAAGTATAAGTATCGAAATTTTGTGAATCTTTTAAAACCCAAGTAATTACAAATGGTGAAGTTCCTAAAATTTCTTTTTATATATTTACTTTTATACATATATTTTAGCAACATGATATTTTGAAAGAGGAAAATTTAGTTTAGGGTTCCCTTTTAAAATTATTATAATTGGCGAAGTTCAGAAAATTTATAAAAATTTAACCATGACTTTTAAATTTTAATTTTGGTAGCGAAGCGCAAACTCACCCCCATAAGGGAGAGTGGCGAAGCCATTGCCTGGTACTTCTAATGTGATGTTTATAGCATACAACAGCCGATTATTTGCAAATGGATATTTTAAGAGTGTCTATTCTGGATTCAATTAAAATCAAATCTATTGTTGATAACGTTTCATTTTTTTTAATCAGCCATTGCCTGCTATGCTTATATAAAAATTATCCCAAACTTTCGTAAAATAACTGCATTATTGTTGCATAGTTCGTCATTGAGAAAGCCAATCATGAGAGAATAATTAACTGTATTATATTTTCAATATGAGATAAAAATAAGACATGTGAAGCTTTTACTCGTATGAATTCCTAAAGTTACAAGTAGTTTTACGATCAACAATGAAGAAAAATTAAATAAAAGATAAATTTAAGTAACAATGGTTTAAAAGATAAATGACGACGAAACCTTTTTGTTGAATAAGCTTGAATAGTGTTATTTACTGAGGTAGTCTCTTTTGATGCAATCAGTAGAAACATTTTTCTACCATCTTAAATTTCATTCGAAACCTCCTTTCTACATTAAATTGCCTATCATCTGCGTAAATCTATCCTCCGGATGTTCTGCAAGTTTTCTATTTTATTGAGGTCGCAAGTGTTGGAATGGCACTTCAAAGAGTCGCATACAAATTCTTCGAACATAACAATTCTGAGAGAATTCGAAAGCATGGTAAAGAGCATCATTCATCATTAAGACAAGTGAATCCTTCATCGTTCCTGGCACTCTCATGAACCAGGTTACGAGATTTTTTTCCCAGAACTTGTAATGCGAGTTCGAATCCATTTGGCTGGCATCATCCTCGTAGAACTGTTCTAAAGCGGTTCTCCAACAATTCAATGTAAATTATTTGATCTTCTTTCGCCCTGTTGTTACTTAGTGAATTGCTTCATCTGACATCAATTGACAACCTCACACTTGGTGAACCATTCGCTCCATCCTGTGACCCTTGAAACTTATGTGAAGATAACTTTTCCTCAGGTCAGTATTTATGTTGGTTTGCGTCTACAACTTACTTTGTTCTTTAGATTTTCATTAGGAATGGCTGATTAATCTCATTCCTGATGGCAAAACATTAGCTGAGAGTCTAACATTTTGTTTGTCTCGGGGCGGAGAAACCCTAGCAGCTCGGAAATGGCATTTTAGGGTTTTTTGCAAACTCAGATTGGGGTCGAAGTTCAGGTTGAAACTCATTCTTCAATGGGTGATGCCTTTCTTTCCAACTTTCGTCACATTGTAAAAATTACGTTTCATTTTTTTTTAATTTCTTGGGAAGTCTTTACTTAAACACTTCACAATATACTTATTCTCTTAATAATGTTTCTTTCTCTAAGCCATAATATAGGAAAATGCTTCTAGGAAAAGATATTTGGACAGGCTTTGTAGCCTACTTCAGAAACTCTACTATAAATTATGTAATAAATTAGATGAATAGAGCTGTATCTATTTATTAAATTGTGCGTATTTCATTAATAAAACTTTCTGAAACAAACAAATGTCCTTAAAATGTTCTAAAAAATGATGAGACCCTCAATAGGAATGTCATTTGTATATAACGTCTAGATAGAATTCATAGCAGTAATTGCAAGGATTTTCATGTCTTAGGGGTTTAAAAAAAAAGAGGAGCAAATTTAAATTATATGAAAGAGGATTGACAATAAACTCCACTTGAAGCTAGTTAAAAACAGGAAGTAATGCTTGAAGTCAATGTTGGAACGACAATTATCATTAGAAGAGGGTAATGATAAATAAATAGTTTCGAATGTCTTATATTTTTTTTGTAATCCTTAGAACTAATCTTTCTCGTTTCAATTCTATGCTCTATCATATTTTCTATTAATCTCTCAACCATATTCCTAAGAAAGTTTTTCTAAGTTTCTGTTACTTAATTTTAAGAAAATATATTTTGTTCTATTGTAAGTGAAATCTCATTTGTTTACTAGCTTGAATCATCTATTTATAGTAGGCATCAGGTTATCTATCTCGTATATTGTGTCCAATTTTATTATATCAAATATATGTCTAGTTTCCAATCAATGTTTTGGGGGTTTTTTTAAGGGGCTATCTGGCGACTGCCAACTTAAGCCCTAAGTCGCCGTATTCCAATCAATGTAATTCAAGCTAACTCAGCCTTTGATTTAGATGCAAATTATCTGGAAATGTATCCTAGAATTTAATTTGTCTTTTCTGATAAAAAGTACATTGGTTCGATATTTTAGTTCATTCGGCATTAAGATCCTGAATCCTTTTCCATGTTAGCTCTGCGTAAAATTTGAAACAATTATTGGCCAATGTGCATTCTCTTACACTTCTCCAGTTTGAATAAAATCTGTCACCATACTGACATATTGAAGAATGTTATATTGTTCTAGAAACTACTTTCGTGTTCTGAGTAAATTTTGGATTTTGACATAAAATATTCGAGTGAAGGTAGTTAATATATTTTTTAAAAAGCAAGCAGGTGTACAAGAACAGATACCTGAAGAATGTCGCTAGTAACCCATGCCCATTATGAATTATGTCCTCCAACTACTAGACTGGCTAGGGTTTTCAAGCTAGTTTTCATTCCAGTTAACACGTATTTCGCGCGGTTTCGCCTTTATGTGAAATAATGACAAAAGCTTTTATTATATTGATAAAGCGATATATCTACATTTTATCAACAGCCTTATCTTCGTCGAATGTAGTTTGTAATAATTTTTACTGCACGTAACTCTCTGTAACTATGTAAAAATTCTAAGTTCAGTCTTTATTCGGTTTTGAAGATTGTGTAGGATAGCCCTCCTGAACTTATTAAAATCTATTAGTTTGCTAATAAACTTCTTAAGAATGTAACACTGAATTTTAATAGTTCCCTCCCTAATTCCATTAAGTAGATCATTTAAATTTATCTATACCTGTCACTTTAGAAATTTTCCTATTTGCTTGTCAGTATTTGAAAGTTTATTGTCCTTTTTAAAACATATAGTCAAATTTCTACATATACCTTTTGAATTTCTTCAAAAGATCAGCTAAAATTGAGTATATGTTTGGTTAAATGCTCCAGTGTTTTCACTAGACTTCTTGCTTATCAGGAATGTTCTAAAATAAGCTAAATATGACTTCGATGTAAGAGGAGCAAGTTCCATCATAAGATTGTGGCCTTATATTGTTGCTATCTCTCTTAAGAAAGGCAGAAAGTAAGGGACATAGTGTAGACATATAAACATATATATATGAAACCTCTAACAGCAGTTCGAGGGCCATTGAGATTCTATAACTTTATAGGTAGAGCTGGTATTAAATTAAGAGACAAAATTTAAAAAATTCTTTGAACTTAATCACTTAACGGCTAATGGAGAAAAGCGAAGCAAAATATCTCAAAATTCACATGACCACTGAGGTAGGGTTTGTGAAGAATCACGTTTACCGTGATCAGAGATTTTGTAAGAAAGTTTATTCATTAACGAAACCAAATTTAAAATTTTGTGTAGGGAAATCTGGTTAAAAATTTATTCTGAAAACAATGTACCAACCTTAAAACAGATTGAGAGAAAAAATAAGAAATGGAGTTTCAAGGCTGTTAATTTTAACAAAAGTCTTATTAAATTTTATGTGACAATAAATAGATAAATTAGTTAACATGACAAAGAAAAATAATATCAAGTGTTTGTAGTAAAAAATTGATTCAAAGTTAAATAAGTAATATTTGAAATGACCATCACAAGGCAATATCGAAAATCAATAGATATTATTTGGACGTAACGAATAAAGCTTTAAAACAAATAAACGCCAAGTAGAATTCATTTTGAATGAACACTTAAAAAAAAGATACAACATTTCTAATAAAGAGTGTTTCCATCACCAACCAGGGAAGCCTAAATTGTTTTTCTGCTGTCACACTTGCTTCATTCATAGAAATAAGGAATATTGTTATCTAATGAAGTAGTCATTCATGGAAGAAGAACCACACCTCTTGTTACACTGATGTGACTTAAGCGAAGTACAAATAGCCACATCCCAGGTGTGGAGAAATGGCTACATTAAGCATCCTGGAGGAGTATAGGTACATTAAAGCCCCCCTCCCTTATGAGAAGAAGCGTGGGAAAGGTAGCCGGCGAAAATGCTCACCATGTGTGATCTCCCCGCCGCTGTGGGCAGTTGGAGCTAACATCTGTTTTAAGGCGACCACCTAAGGTCCTTAAACGACGCTCTAACGATCAAATTACCTACGAGACCCATAAACCCGTGGTTATGGAAAAAAAGCGGTACGAGTCAGAAGGCACGCCAAGTAGCAGTGCGGTTGCGAGCCTCTAATTTGCGAGCTGACTTGGGCACCCCAGTGCCACCTCAGTAATTCTCGCTCTCCACAGATGCTAACTCACCATTCGACTCCCCCCCCCCCTTTTGCCTCTGAGGCCTGGTCATTCCCCCTTTAGATGGGGCGGCAATCCGCCTATAAATAAGCCCCGCAAAGAAGGAGGATTAGTTCGTGAAGATCGATCCATCGGCCAGACAAAAAGATTATTAGTATTCGATTCGCCAGAAGAGAGATTAGTTCGTTAAGATCGATCTTTCAGCCAGACAAGAAGATTAGAAGTCGATACGCCAGAAGAAGGGTTGGTTCGTGAAGATCAATCCTTCAGCCATACAAGACTATTTCCGTGAGAAACGAGAGGATCAGATTGAGAAAATCGATCCCACCTTTCAGGGCCGTATTAACCTAAATAGTCGAGCTTTATATCGGTGCCATACCGAAGAAGCCTTTTCAGTCGGCAAAGAAGTCCGACTGAAGAAAAGCAAAGCCGCTCACACTCGAGCGACTCTCACATCTCAAGCTCCGTAAGAGTGAGAGGAGAAGAACCCAGCCCCAACGAGCTCCCGTTCTTTAATTACGTTGAAGAATCAGCCCCCGTCACAGGCGACAAGCAATCCCTCCACTAAAATTCAACCAGTGGCTACAACACTGCAAAGCGAGAGATAAGTCCTCCAGCGACATCCGGCAAACCCTAATACCTACCTGTAAGTTAAAAATAACTTTTATATCTCTATTGCGATAGTAGAAGTTTAGTACGTCCCAAGTTTTAAAGGAGAGTAGAAACCCTTGTTCTTGAACCTAGGTCATATGTGTTTGTAGACGAGAGTACGTTAATTTAATGTTTAACGCTAATCAAATAGAGTCGTGATAAAAATACTAATTGGCAATTGGTAGCTTTACGGGAAGCCTATTTGTTTATTTTTGTCAGTTGTAACCGTGCGAAGGGTTTAGATGTCAGAGATAGAAATGTATTAACTGTTAATTTGTTATAGTTAAGTGTTTCATTTGAAATACATGTTTATTTTGGTAGATATCTGGTGTTTCCTCTTATCCTTATGTGTTTAAAAATAGCTCTTTCTTAAGAATAAAACTACTCAATTAGCACTCTTAGAACAAAGCCTACTTCATCATAGAATTTACTCACGCCCCTTAAAGCATACTGATACTAAAAGGGTGTCAAAGAGTATAGTGATCAAAACCAAGGGTCATTCTACGACATATTATAAAAGTGGTGTCAGGTCTAGAGGTTTCATATTAGAAAGAACCCAGCAGTGTCTACTTAAGAAGAGCTAACACATAAAAGGAACACCAGGAATAATAGAATATTTTACGAGTGGAAAATTGGTAAAGGTAGAGGTGGATACCATCTAAAGGTAGTTGTTAGGCCAAGTGGTAAGTTTCGGTGGTGGAGTAGGTCAGGCTTGATTAAAAACAAGGTAGATGACTGACATAAGCACGATGGCATTGTTTGACCTCTATCGGTAGCAAGGTCAAAGCCTCGGACTGGAAGGAACCGATCTGAGTTCGTTTATTCAGGACAAAGAGAAAAACAAAAGAGAAGAAAGAAGAGAAAAGATGAAAATGGAAGCAGAAAAGACGAAAATGGAAGCTGATGAAAGAGAGAAGATAAGGGCCCACGAAAGAGCTCTTAGTAAAGACCAGTTAGAGGTGCAGTCATTGTCATCCAGAACAGGAGTGTCACCAGCGGCCAGCATGAAACTCTCAGAGTACAAGGACGAAGAAGATTTATGGTCATATCTCTCCCATTTTGAGAAAATATTTGAAGTCAATAATTGAGACCTAGAAGAAGATGGGGTCGTCAGACTGTTACCGCTACTCAATCGTTCGATGATAGAGATATTCGTATCTTTACCCTCAGAAGCGACTGTGGACTATTCCACTCTCAAAGCCGAACTTCTCTCAGCAACAAACCTTAACCCGGAAGAATATAGGATGAAGTTCAGGCAGTCTCGTATAAGACCTGGACAAACATACAAACATTTTGGCTTTGAGCTTTGTCGAAGCCTACAGTTTTGGATAGAGTCAAAAGGGGTAGAGAACGAAGTCGCTGCGGTCGTCGACTTCATGCTTAGAGATCAGTTACTAAGTACACTACCCCTGGAAATCCGTGCATTTGTTAAGGACCGAAAAGCTTCTACCTTCAACGAGTGTCTGGACGAGGCTGACCTCCACGCGGTAAGTCATCGGTTATATTCTAGGAAGTAAAAGAAAGAGAAGGCTCCCTCCCCAAAGAAAAATGGGCCGCCACCCAGGCATTTACAGAAGAAGCCCTTTAAGTTCTCAGCAGCAAAAGGAACTTATAAACCAAATTTTGGAGGAAAAAAAAATCAAAAAGAAGAGAGGATTCCACAAGGATCATACCCTAATACCGGCACGTATCCCAGGAAGCCCGTCACTTGTTATACCTGCAGGATAATAGGTCACCTGAGTTTCCAGTGCCCACATAACTCCCGACTGCGGAAGATCTCGAGACAACAGGTGCAAAACCTGACTGCCGCGATCCCAGCAGGACAAGCTGATTCGTCCTACGTCCCAGTGCCAACATCCAAAGGGCCCCAGCAACAGGGAAACTTTCTATTTAACAAAAGTTCGTCAGGTGGCCTACAATTTGAAGAGGGCACTGTTAATGGGTGCCGAGTATCCACTTTAGTCAGAGAGACCGGATGTACGTGCATAGTAGAATCCGACAAGTTGCTGTCCCCAGTAAACCCTAACCATAAGAAATTCGCAATCGTCCACGACTTTTTAGGACGCGACAATCGATTCCCCATCGTGAGATGTCCTATACAATGCAGATATTTCACCGGTTGGACGGACGTGGTAGTAGCCATGATTAAGTTCTGCGCAGTACTAATCGGACAAAAACCCCCTAATTCCCCAGCAAAAAGTGGCATAAAAAGTAGTCACCCGGGCACAAGAAGCCCAGAGAAAAGTGCAACCTGCTAAGTTGACCCCGAGGATTACCCTCGAAGACAATGGGTTCAAATTGACTTCCTTCGCCAGTGCTCAGAAGGAATGCCCCACTCTTAAACCTCTAGGGGAGAAAGCTATTAAAGGTGAAACTCTCCAAGTTAAAGGAAAGAAGCCTATCCAGTATATCGTAGAAGACTTACTTCTCTACCCTACTATCAGCGAGGAGGATAAGGAGAACAAGAAAGCACTGTGTGTACCTCAAGAATACACGCAAAGAATTTTGAATACCACGCATGATGGAATATTAGCCGGACACTTTGGGCACAACAAAACGGCGCAGCAGATATTCCGACACTTTTATTGGCCCCAGGCCGCCAGAGAAATTGTGGCCTATTGCCGATTATGCGACGTGTGTCAGAAGGATCCCTCCAGAGGACGGGTACCTCCCGCTCCCTTACAAAAGGTGCCCGTTATAACCGAACCATTCTTTCGAGTGGCTATTGATTTGGTGACACCACTTCACCCCCCTTCAAGTGGAGGACACTCCTACATCCTCACTCTAGTGGATTGTGCCACCCGGTTCCCAGATGCCGTGGCTCTACGGAAGATTGACACTATTTCCTGCGCGGAAGCATTAATTTCAATTTTTGCACGAGTAGGCCTGCCTAAAGAAATTCTATCGGATAGACGGCGCCAATTCACCTTAGAATTGAAGGAGCAAGGTCTAACCACCGGCCGACCAAGTGTTATTTTGCATACAAATCCATTGACTACCTGGGATTCAAAATAGGACAAAAACACTTAAATACCCAGAAAGAAAAAGGGACACCATAGTCAAGATGCCCCGGCCGAAAACAAAGAAACAACTCCGATCGTTTATGGAAGCAGCCTCGTTCTATAGGCGTTTTGTACCACACTTCGCTTCCATTGCGGCCCCAGTGAATGATTTGTTAAAAAAGACAGTGTCAGACCCTGTAACATGGAACCCCCATGCAATAACTCAGTTGGAGGTTCTAAAAGGAAAACTCGTAACTGCGCCCATTCTTCGCTTACCAAATCCCAACAAGATCTTCGGCCTTCGCACGGACGCTAGTCAGGACTGGTTAGGCGGAGTATTGCTTCAATACGAAGATTACGAAACAGCCTATCCCATAGCTTATGTCAGTAGGAAACTGTTGAGTAGAGAAAAAGCCTACGCTACTATCGAAATCGAAGCTCTGGCCATAATATGGTCCATAGGTAAATTCAAATATTATCTAATAGGGCGCGAGTTTATTTGGAATGCGACCATAAACCGTTGTAATACTTAAGTAAAAATAAGAGTAAAAATGGAAGACTCCTGAGATGGAGTTTACTTTTAATGGAGTACCAGTACTCCATTAACTATATAAAAGGGTCCAACAATTGTATGGCCGACTCGTTAAGTCGGAACCCTGTCGACGATTAAGGAGCAGCCCAACTATTGTATTATAGCAAAGTTAAGTGTAAATCAGTAGAATTGTAAGTAAGTAGGGGTATGGAACCCCTTAGTGGAGGTAAGAAAATCCTAAGTTGGATCAGTAATATAGGAATTAATGTAAATAGGGGGAAATGTTATCAAGGCATTCCCGAGTGAACGAGAATTTATTGTATAATATAATGTTCCGTAAGTTACCCATGTATATTATTGTAAGCGTCGGATTGGAACCCCCCCCCCGTCCCGTTATTTTCTTAAGGAGGGAGGTAAATGTAGAGAAATGGCTACATTAAGCATCCTGGAGGAGTATAGGTACATTAAAGCCCCCCTCCCTTATAAGGAGAAGCGTGGGAAAGGTAGCCGGCGAAAATGCTCACCATGTGTGATCTCCCCGCCGCTGTGGGCAGTTGGAGCTAACATCTGTTTTAAGGCGACCACCTAAGGTCCTTAAACGACGCTCTAACGATCGAATTACCTACGAGACCCATAAACCCGTGGTTATGGAAAAAAAAGCGGTGCGAGTCAGAAGGCACGCCAAGTAGCGGTGCGGTTGCGAGCCTCTAATTTGCGAGATGACTTGGGCACCCCAGTGCCACCTCAGTAATTCTCGCTCTCCCCAGATGCTAACTCACCATTCGACTCCCCCCCCCCTTTGGACTCTGAGGCCTGGTCACTTCCCCCTTTAGATGGGGCTGCAATCCGCCTATAAATAAGCCCCGCAAAGAAAGAGAAGGGATTATCAGAAGTCGATACGCCGGAAGAGGATTAGTTCGTGAAGATCGATCCATCGGCTAGACAAGAAGATTATTAGTAGTCAATTCGCCAGAAGAAAGATTAGTTCGTGAAGATCGATCTTTCAGCCAGACAAGAAGATTAGAAGTCGATACGCCAGAAGAAGGGTTAGCTCGTGAAGATCGATCCTTCAGCCATACAAGACTACTTCCGTGAGAAACGAGAGGATCAGATTGAGAAAATCGATCCCACCTTTCAGGGCCGTATTAACCTAAATAGTCAAGCTTTATATCGGTGCCATACCGAAGAAGCCTTTTCAGTCGGCAAAGAAGTCCGACTGAAGAAAAGCAAAGCCGCTCACACTCGAGCGACTCTCACATCTCAAGCTCCGTAAGAGTGAGAGGAGAAGAACCCAGCCCCAACGAGCTCCCGTTCTTTAATTACGTTAAAGAATCAGCCCCCGTCACAGGCGACAAGCAATCCCTCCACTAAAATTTAACCAGCGGCTACAACACTGCAAAGCGAGAGATAAGTCCTCCAGCGACATCCGGCAATCCCTGAATACCTACCTGTGAGTTAAAAATAACTTTTATATCTCTATTGCGATAGTAGAAGTTTAGTACGTCCCAAGTTTCAAAGGAGAGTAGAAACCCTTGTTCTTGAACCTAGGTCATATGTGTTTGTAGACGAGAGTACGTTAATTTAATGTTTAACGCTAATCAAATAGAGTCGTGATAAAAATACTAATTGGCAATTGGTAGCTTTACGGGAAGCTTATTTGTTTACTTTTTTCAGTTGTAACCGTGCGAAGGGTTTAGATGTCAAAGATAGAAATGCATTAACTGTTGATTTGTTATAGTTAAGTGTTTCATTTAAAATACATGTTTATTTTGGTAGATATCTGGTGTTTCCTCTTATCCTTATGTGTTTAAAAATAGCTCTTCCTTAAGAATAAAACTACTCAATTAGCACTCTTAGAACAAAGCCTACTTCATCATAGAAGTTACTCACGCCCCTTAAAGCATACCGATACTAAAAGGGTGTCAAAGAGTATAGTGATCAAAACCAAGGGTCATTCTACGACAACAGGTTCCTGGTGAAACAAATGTAGAAGCAAATATCTTTTTTCAGGAACCAAAGAAGAATAGGACATAAGAGGTTCTGAAATGCTATATCTTAAAACGTACCTCCCCCCCTTTGATCAGTAAAAGTAAGAAAATTTAACGATTAACTTAATCTTTTGTGGACAAAAATTATCCTACTTCTGTTGACAACTTTTCAAGGCAACAGGAGGTTACTTTGCTACTCAAACCTATGACAACCCTTTCTCACACAAAATAAAGACTGCTGGATGTAAAAACTATTGAGACGCTGACGCAAATGGTAGATTGTCTAATGGAAGAGTACCCTACCAACTCCATCCTCTCTTTATCCATGCAACATTCAGTTTGCAACTTCCATATATCCCAATCAAGCTAAGCCTCAGAGTTATCCCCATTGTCATCTCTGTATATATGAATACTGAGCCCCAAAATAGAGAACCTCACCTATATATATATATAGTTGAACCCCTAAAAAACCCTTAATGGAATATAGGAAAGGCACAAAAATATGATTTTAAGGAAGGAACCTCATGGTGAGTGAATGTAAATTAATTCAATTAATTTAAAATAGGTATCATAAGTTCATCAGATAAGGTTCTGTTTGGAATGCAAAGAGTTTGTTAACCTACTGGTCATCAATTAGCAGTTTGATAGGAAGCAGGTAATGAAGGCGGATAGAGCCCAGAACAGGTAAATAATCAGATTTGCAGCACCTGGAGTATTGTGTTTTTAATTATCGGAACAAAAGCCATATTACGCTAGAGCCGTGCTTCCACGCCTTCTCCTTCCTGTTTGAAACCAAGGATCACATCTGGGTACTCTCTGCTTTGACCGTAGGGCACATGAGGTTACTCACATCACCCGAGTAAGAGAGCAAATTATGATATTTAGCGCCTCATATATTGCATTCAGAATTACTTTCTTCTCCTGGGTTCATAGAGATGTATAAATTGAAAAAACTAGCGCGCTGATGAGTAGGTCAAATATCTTCATCGACACCACAAGCTGAACAGCGTTTTGATCCATCCCACTATGAGTAATTGGCAAGTTAGCCATTTGTGTACCGAATTATGCAAGAAGATATTTGGTTACCAGGAATCCAACGATGCCTGTCATTCATTGCCCACGTCTTTTCTCATGGTCATACCTTTCGATGGCCTCGATGGCTTCAGGTCCTTTTGTATTGAACCTTAATCGGTTATACTCCTCTTAATTTGCAGCGTATTTACTCCCGTAAAATAATTTATAAAACAGCTACAAATGCATCCCATGCTCTATTTTTACGTCAGTCATCAACCTCTAAAAGCTTTGGCATTTAATTAAATTTCTGATTTGTGGCACATAAAAAAAACAGACTTTATTTTATCATAACTTAGTTCAGGAAATGTACATATCAATTTGCACCAGTCACCCACCACATTCCGAGATTTGAAAAATTGTTTTATTAGTACTAGCTTAATATAGAGGGGGTAGCTCAACAAACAAATGGTTGGTGTATGATATTCTTCTATCAACTGTCAAACTTATTCTAACTGGCGATAGTTTATGTTTCCTATGTTTATCTTTTGCTCGGCTATCTCATAATCATAGGAAAGATGACCCATTTGTGTTTATCATAATTGAGTAAATCTAATAAAAGTTTCATGTGTTCATGCACTGTTTTAAGTGTAAAGAATGACCTATAGAAATCACACCGATAAAGTTTCTATTATGGTATAATACATATTTTAGACTCTTCTTTGAACTATCCTCTAAAGAGGCTCTATTCATTAGGATCATATTGTGCACCACCCATAGATTTTAATAGTCCAGCCACGTCACAACGTAAAAAAAATCTTTTTAAGTTTTAAAGAATGTTAAAAGATCTTTTTCTCTGTTCCGACAAATTGTATTTCTGAAGCATATTCTTCCCTTTAAGTCCAGACACTACCAGTTCCGATGTCAAAGTCTCTAGGTAAATCATTCAGTTTTTCTTGGTTAAAATTTTCAGGTTCTTTGGTTGATGTATCCACAATTTATGTAATACTGTCATGTTAATATTTTATATCTGATTCTCATATATCACTTTCATCTTCCAGTGAACGTAGTTCTGTAAAAACGGGTACTAAATTGTAAATTCAGATTTGGTTAACTTAATTTCAAGTTTACTTACTATAACTAGAAATCTTTGTTTGGCATAGGATAGCCAAATGGCAGTTGTTTCCTTGTGCCCTCTGTCCATAGACCTAGATTTTGGTCACATGTTTCACCTATATTAGGGGGCCCACGATTTATCCTTATCGCCAAATTTAATAGTAAATTAAGACAAGTATGAAAATTTCACGAACTTACTAAAGTTATTTTTATGACTTGGTACTCTAAAACTGCCACACAAATATATAGCAAAAAGAGTAGAAGGAAGTGAAACATCTTGTTTCCAGATCATACAAAGTAGTAATACACAGGGAAACAGTCTTCCTTATTCGAGTTGCAGCGAGGAAGACGATTGACGGCGTCAACATAAACAACGTTTTCAGAACATAATTCTACTGACCGTCCTATGCAACCTTCATTCCTCACCTCACTGCTTCTAAACACTTTAATCAACCTTGAAGTAAATCTTGACAACCTAGCCAACCTCAGGATCTTGCTACAACGATACGACTTCATGACGAACACAATTTTCGCTTACTAAGTTTTTCCTTCTCAGCTGGGCCAGAGAGGTCATTCCAGCGTTGCCAAACCACAGCATTCTTGGCCGAGCTTCCCCATAACTGCAATTTCTTCCGTAATGAGGACTTAACTCCTGTGCTATTTCATAAAATCAACTTGAAGAGATAGAAAATAATATAATTAGATACAAGATATTTATATTTCTGGGTGTGTTTAAGTAGATAATGTAGATAAATCGATGTCTAAATACATAAATGAAATAATATAACAGCAAGATTGATTAGCTATAATATCTGATGTAGCTATGGGTTGAGCAAATATGGAACAGCACATAAAAAAGAACCCTAACGTGACCAAAAAATTAGGGGTAATTTTGAAATTCGGTGACCAAAGTTATTCGAGAAAAGGTCCTAAATTTGGGTCAGCAGAAAATAACTATAAATTTATTGACCTGTGTAATTATCGTTAATTTAAGTATGTATAAACGGAAAGCTATTTCGGTGAAAGTTTTTAACGAGAGACATCTTTAAAGAAAGTAGTGAAAAAAGACAAAGATAAAATGTAGGGAACCTATAGAGCTCGCAGCAGCCCAACAGATATTGTTACAAAAAATCAATGTGTGACCAAATCGTGTTGGCATATCGGTGGGAATGAATGATTGCGGAGAAGAAATTTTGTAGAAAATAAGGTACCTCAGCTCTAAGCGTAGTTTTTTTAATGACAGCAGAGAGAAAACTAAATTAGGTGTTGTTTAAATAAACGGAAGATTGCCTTGGGAATAATAAGATTTTGTTTTGTATAATTCTATAAATGGGGCCGACAGGATCCAAATCATTCTCTTTTTCACCCTTCGAAGCAAATGATTTTCCACAAAGTTGGAAGAGTGCGTAGCATCGTTCGCAGTAAAAAGGAAACTGACCGCTCCCCAGGCTTAGTTGCCTTTTACAACACGAAGCAGAGAGCACTATTATTATGCTTGTTTCATATGCAAGCTATAATACATAGCTGACTTATGGGGATTTTTATTATTATTTTAAAAATGGGGAGAAAACTTTGATCCTATTTCATATTGCTTAGGATTTTAGAGATGAGAGAGAACTTAAACCTGACAATGCCTTCTCTCTAGAGAGGTCAAATGGTTGACAGCTCAAAACCTTGCAATTGAAGACTTAAAGCATCAATTGATGTCAATTAGGACTGACCTATTTCAGCTTCTCTAATGAGACCTCTCTACCTCTTTTTTACAGATGGGCTTATTTTCATTTAAAATTCGCCAGTTTTTACAAAACGTCAGGAAATCCAGTTAAATTTTGCGCATGATGAGAATAATTTTTATTTACTAACATTAAACTCGCTCACATTTGGCTATAATTAGTCCAATAGAGTTATTTAACTTTGCTTTTTAATATTAACAATGAATTTTATTCATTTAACGAGCGCGTGCTGTGAGATTCCAGTCCCTTCTTTCATGGCGTAAAGTTGAGGGGGAAGCTTGCAATAATTTGCTACAAATCGTCAAGATACAGTTTCACACGTCTCCGAGAGTGGCCGTTCCGTTAAATGTTGAAATATATGGTTGCTATAAAGAGCGGCAAGTGCATTTTGAAGCATTTTGATACCTAACCTTTAATCGAATAAATTTACACAAGGTTCAATAAATTGGGAGGCCCTCTTATTTCGGTTATGACCTAAGTAATTTCAGGTTACTCCATGTTTATTCTAAAAATTGCTTTAGAGTTTGAAAAAACAAATTGGTGAAGTTCATAAAAAAATATATATGATTAGCCTATGTTTTGCAATATTTTAAAAAAAAAGAATTACAAATGGTGAAGTTTAGAAAATTTATTAGAATTTAGGAAACGCTGCTCTTCCTTTTTTTAATTTTACGTATATTCGAATGTTTCATTGAAGTAATTTCTAAACTAGATTTTCAATAATTTTACTCTTTATAATAAGGAAATAGGTACTGACTGGCCCATAAAAAACAAGTAAAGCAAAATTAAATTATATAAGCAAATTTAGACTGTGAAAAAATAGAATTGTGAGGGTTGTTTTTCCCGTTTTTAAAAAGAATACCGATAAATCTTTTTCCCGCCTTAAGCCCAGGAAAATATGCATTGATGTGAAAAAAATACCAGAAGTAAATTATTCGATTATATGTACTAGAAACTTTCGAAAAGTTTTGGGATAAAAGATTGTTGATAAATTCGAATCAGCTATGGGCAAAGGTTGGTTTTTATTATCTTGAATGCTTTTATCAAAGTTCTTTATAAGAGTTAATTCAGAAATGAAAAAAAAAGCGAGCAGGGGTCATTTTTCATTTATTCAAAGCTTCTATCAAAATTATTTCCAAGAATTGCTCAAATATGTTCCGATATTTGAAGGTTTTATCCAAATAAATTTTAAGAGTTAGCATTGTTTCTCACCCTATACTTTTTACTAAATGAATATAAGAAAGAATATGGGAAAGTTTGGAATAAAATACATCACAAAATATTGTATAGGAAGCTATATTTAAAGACAAGATTACTCTTAAATTTATAGAAGAAAATAAAGATTATGATTACAAAAGAAAATATCAAAAATAAGATATTCAAAAAGATATTAAAGGTTTTTATATATTGCAGCGTTTTAATTACACCTAAAACGATTGAGCGGACAGAATCCAGCCTCAAACTATTTAAGCTGACATTTAACAATTTAATATATTTTATTGTCAATGACGGATTCACTTTTTCACTTCTACGGTACTTTGCATGAGGCTTCTCATCCAACACAGACAAATTTAATTTACTTTTTTGCATAAAAGCACATTTGAGTCAAGACATAGTACCAAAGGCCAACCTAGATGGTTTATTCTTTTTTATCGGTAGTATCTTAGTAAGGGAGCCTTCTATGATTCTTACCACTCTCACTTGACTTAAAAAAGTCAAGAGAGACAAATTCAGGGAAATATCTTCTATAGAGTAAATTGTGAAAGGTGTTCTGTTGTCTAAAGTCGGCTTTTCATCAAAATTCTCCTCACCCCACGATTTTACTCGAGAATGGTTTTCCAAAAGACGTCCACTTTTCTTTGTCGACTCACCACACTTCATATTTTCATGAAGGTTTAGTTGAGTGATATTTTATTCTTTCACTATTGCAATTGACATCCTGTTTTTTAAAAAAATCAACACATTTTCATGCCTCACCTAGGACCGTGTTGCCACAATATATATATATATATATATATATATATATATATATATATATATATATATATATATATATATATATATATATATGAGAAATTCACAAAGTAGCTCGTGCGTAGAGCAATAATTGCGAAAAATCCTACAGGAAAATGAGAGTGATCTGAACAAGTTGTAAAGTACTTAGAATCCGCCTTTCATTTTCCTGTGTTTTTTTTGTATATATATATATATAGTCATATGAGTAACTGTTGACCGGCAGAAGGTAAGGACACACAGGCCGCTCAGGTACATTTGATCAATTTGTTATTGCGAAACGTTTCGTGCACTTTGCCCATCTTCAGGTTCTAAAATCATAAAACAATAAAAATACAGTAAGATATGATTAAAATGCTATCGTTAATAAACTTATTAAGAAGTTATAAAATCTTTGGAAACCAGGAAAAGTTAAAATATTTAATTTTTATACTCCCCTTCCCTGTGAAAATAATTCAAATTTTCCAGGTTTTTAATAATTTTATCCATAATTTGATGCATGAGAATAAATTTTTTTTCTTAATGCTAGTAGAAAGGGAATAAGAGGAGGAAGATTTGCAAAAGATTGAGGAGAATATGAGGATTCTGACTCGACTTTGTAAAACAAACCAAGGACAATGGTTCGATCGGGATCTTTTAACGCAGAAGATTTTGTGGTATCGACTTTTTTTCTCTTATTATTCAAAAGTATTTAAATTCTACTGAATATTGCATTCAAAAAAAATTGTGATACCTACCAAGCCACATTTTGTTCTATATCTATAACTTTCCATAGTTCCCTAAATTTCCTTATAATTCAGTTTAAAATGTTTGAATTACGGAATTTGGGACATATAAAAACGGCCCAGTGAAGGTAAGCAAACATATGGAGTTGTTGCAACTATTACGCATATTCGTGCTCAATTAAACTCAGGCCGCTATTAAACTTTTCTAAAGTCTAATGATAACTGGGCTGATTGTGATGACCTGAGGACCACTAACATAGGGGAGAACGAGTCAAGACCAAAACGGAAAGTTTATATCATGGTGTTGAAAAAGGTTGATGAATGACCTCATTACCTTCTCAAACTGACCTTTGAGGACGCAGTTTGTAAACTTCTAAATTTCTTAAATATCTCTTAGCAAAGAAAAGATTCAAGGAAGTAAATCTCCCAAATATGTCCTCCCTCAAGTGTCCTAAACAATAGGTTTTTTAAAAAGTGTTCAGTTATTCTTTTTAAGTATTTAAGTGTTTAAAAACTAGGCATTTTGAGTGCATGTTGACTTTGCCTTTTAGTTTCGTTTGGTAAAATAATCGTAAAATACTTTAATTTAATTCAAACATGTGTTATATTGCTGCTGGAAGACTTTATCTAAATTTTAAAAAGAAACTTATTCAGAATCTTAAACACTTTCTTGATAAATCTAACACATATTTTGTGAACTCCTCCTTTAGTTTGCAAACAAGCAACTAAGGTTACATGTTACATTATGCAATTCCTTACTATACATTCATTTATTTCATATCTATATTTATCAGAAATGCTGTGAGCTTAAGTTAGCTAATTAGATAGTAAATAAAGAGATAGTTGAATGAGGATTGCAGGTCTCCAACAATCAGGAAAAGAGAGAGAGAGAGAGGCAGACAGATAGAGGGGAAGAATGAACAAAAAAACAAAGTGCCAAACTATTATTCTGATTATTCCCAAGGTGGCAGCCGCTCTATTGATATTATATCTGCTGAGTAAAGGCCACTATGGGGAAATATCTTTTTACTTCTAAAGTGATTTTCTTCTTGCACTATCTTTATTTTAAATAATTTTAAGTTAACAGATTTTCACTGTGTGTCCTTCTTCTCTTTGCATTATTGAGTACACCTTTTTTCACTGCCGGATTCCCTTTGAGATAGAATAATTTAAGTTAACTCTCTTACTATTAAGGCTTTGAGTTTCTCGTGGCAAAACAGAATATGAATGCTGAGAGACTTAAGTTAAATAAATGCAAACATAAAGAATCCCATCTGAGAAAAAAGGCTAATTTATTTGATTGCTCATGAGCTTTAAAAATTTTAGGATAATAAAGTTTGGCCAGGCATTTAAAATATTCAGTTGATTCTTTATCTATTCTGTATGAGGAGAGACTCACACGTGAAAGGCTCTGAGTTACCTTCCTCTTTACAATTAAATAATCCATTATTTGGATTTACATTTCCTGTATTTAAATTTGAACACTAGGTGAGTCTTGTGAAAGAAATACAGGAGTTTTAATTTTAAATTAAATTACAGCAGGATGGTGTAGATCTTTTTTAATCGGGTAGTTCTCGCGAATCACAGCAAAAGCATAAGTCGCCGTAATTATTGTATAATTTAGTAATAAGCTACATTAAAAAATATAATAAATAACTGAAAAGGAAAAAGAAAAGAAAATCAAAGTAACAATACAAGAAACAAAAAAATACACTAGACGATCTTGGAGGACAGCATATTTAAAAAAAATAGGTCAACGCGTCAGTTGGAAATAGTGAGTCAAAAGATTTACGTGCAAAACTTTAAATAGCCATTGTAAATAGAAATAAATTTTTTATTATATTTAAATACACTCCTAAAGACTTTTCTTATTTTTGCTCCTTCGATAAATAATTCTGAGCTATTCCAACGGCATCACATCTTAATTATATCGTTTATTTCATCCATCTGCTGAAATTCTGTTTTTTCAAGTGTTTCTTAAATTTATGAAATTATAATAGTATTTACGGGAAAGTTCAGAACCATAAGAAGGAAACGGTAAAGTTTTTGCCTGAATTCCTAGAATATCTCCCTTGCTACTCTCAATTATACGTGGAACTGTTGCCATGAGAGAAGGTTCTGATAAACTAAAAAAATACTTGCAGGGAATTGATTTTTCCAAAATTCGGACGGAAATTACCTAAGGCAAAATGTATTAGAACCGACACAGGAACCTAAATATTTTTTTGTCTAATCTCCCTTAATTCAATGGCTGGTAAATGCATGAACCCTATTACTAGATATAGGCTTTCGACGAGGGAATGCAGGATAAAATAATTTGCACGATTTATTTTTACGAAATGATTTTTCAAAGATAAAGTTAGTTGTAGTCTATTTTGAATTCAATAGACATTTATCATTGTTCTAAAGAAATAAATTTCATCGAACCTAAGAACTCGCGGGATAGAGGACAGCATAATAAATTGTTCGAAGATGGCTGAAATATTTATGCAGGTAGTGGTTTCAATTGGATATCTTTCATCCTGGATCACATTACAAATAGATATAGAGACCTATATATAACGCGCTTATAAGAACCCAATTTGTGTATGTGATGCAATTCTGGTCCCCATTTATACAAAGTAAAAAAATTAAATCCTTGTAACTTGATAGCACGTTGTTAGACTCCTTCCCGTCAATTTAATCTCACTAGGAGTTCGGCATATACGCGGCAAACCTATTGCAGTACCATCTGAAACGTTTAGAAAGCCTTTAATTCTATCCAATCAACCTAAATAATCTTTGCCAAAGAACGTCACAGCTTGCTAAAATTAGTTGATAATCTGCACGTATAAGCTACATATGGATATTAAAATTTAGATGAATAAACTGAAAGTTATCATCAGTTAATTAATGCACTAGAAAAAATGAAGTGTTCAAAATAATCCGATTGGCTAGGTTTCCATAAGTGAGAAGTAGATTGTTAGCATAACAAATAAATTTAGTTTAATCTCGTAGAGGTTAGGTCATGAAAGATGTCGTCCTGATAACATGTAAAGAAATCTTTCACACGTCTCTCATTCCTCGAGCTGATCACGAAGCTGAGCCTACAAGAAGATCACTGAATTGAAGCCATTGCAGATTCTGTCAAGGATAAAAGACCAATTTATTACCCAAATTTTTAAGAAGGCCTGGTTCAAGGCAGCTGATGCATTTTCTCGACTGATTAGTTAGATCTTTTTCATAAATGTCTTCAGGCTGACTGTGTCCCATCTGTAGGATAAGACAATTTTCATGCTTACAATCCTACGGCCAGGACAATAATGACTCCAAAAAACAAGAACCACGTGTTGCATTCACACCTAAATGCACTGTTGACCAATGGGGTCAAGTCGATTTTAATTTCACACCTAAGTCCAATCTTTTTGTATACGATTGCCTAAAGTTTGTTCGTCACAAAACAGGTGTAAGTTGTATGTCAACTGCTCCTAAATAAATAGGAAGTTAGGCTTGATTTCGATAGAAGGCATAAACACCTACTAATTGCCACAGTGTATACACAACTTATATAGCCCCATCTCCCAGATTCAGATGGCCAACCTGCAAATTTATGCATGTTAATGCAGCTTTTCACACGCCCAAGTGGGAGAAGACCTTCCTGAATGACGAGCACATCAATGTATGAAATTGTATGCGCAAAGTTCGGACATGAGTTACATTGAATAGGTTTTCAAGACACTCAGAGAGAGGTCTAAAGCAATAAATCGATAAACCTTTCAATAATTATGCTAAGTTCATCGAGAATAATGCAACATTATGTCAAGGCAACATCAAGAATAAAGGCAAATATTATAAATTTTAATTATATATAACTTGTATAAATATTTGCCACTGAGAATTTAATCATTATATTACACTATAATTTTTCGGCTGTGAATCTGATCATCTTGTACATACTTTTTATCTAAAATTGCATACATTTTATTCATAATTAGTTTATATGAAGAATTTATTGGATAGCAAGTATAGAAACCCTTGCTTCTCCCTGAAAACACTTAAGGAAAATTTTATTATTTGCAATATGGGTGTAATGTTCTTTTGGAACGAATCCGTCAGTATTTAGTTATGACTGTTTCAATTATTTATATTAGTTTGCTGAGATTCGTTGGTCTGTGTTAGTCCCTTTCTCTTTCGTTTCCTTACATTCCACAAATACACAAATCACCAATACACAAAAAAAATATGCGTAAAATTGCCGATAATTTATTCGCAACTTTGGAAAATTCGCTTTGGCAACGCCTTGTAAAAACTAATATTAATGTATTATTTTATTGACTGAACATCTTATTTATTTAACACACGATTTTTAAAGCTGTCTTTTATAGCATGTAATTAAATCTATTTCTACTTATTTTAAAATAGTGTTTTTCTAGTCGTTTATTTCGAAAGTCGGTTATATTTAGAAAATGAGCAGCCAACCTAACGCAATATTCAGTTATATATAGTTAATCAACAATCTCAAATAAGCTTAAGATAAGCTTACAAACCTTGCGCAAATGGTTCCGAACACTATAATATTGTACATAAATTTTCTTACCTGAACAAAGCGTTGATCAAATAGAAAAATAATATCTTTCCAAACTGTAGACCCTAATTTTTCTCTTCCCAGGCCCTTTTTGATCCAGTCTGACCCAAGAAATTATAGTCTCTAAATTAACAAAATCTTTATGACAAAAATTAAATAGGAATTGAAAATAATCCTCAAACACAAAGAATAGGGATTCGTCCACTTTTGCGGGCTTCCCCTATACATTTAATAAAGTTATTTTAATTATAAAAACCCAACTGTTTGAATTTTCCCCAAGCAAAAACCAGTCTCTAAATTAAAACAAACTGTTATAGGCAAAGTTAAATTTGAATTGAAACTAAATCAGTTAACAAAAAATAAAATATATGTTAAAACTATATTAGTTACTACAATGGCTACCGATTTCTCAACTTGTGCGATGTATTCTTACAATTTTGATGGTTATTTGTATTAAAAAAACAACCACATTTTGATTTTTCAAAGACAAAACAGTGTATAAATTTAAAAAAAAACAATTTAGCAAGGAAAATTACTTATGAATTATACACAAAATAGATGCCAGTCATTTTCCAAACATTTAAATAAAATTCTACTACCTATGATCATTATTTGCAGGTTTTTAATCTTTATTAAACATTAATATAATCAGATAAGGAGAAGGCAAATTAAGAGCAGTTAATGAGAGAGAAGCGTGCATTGTCAGCAAAATGCACCGGACATGTAAACATTTTTCTTTTCCTGATTCTCAAAACAGAGAATTTGGGGTCCCGAAGTTAATTTTCTTTGATTCGGAGAAAAATTGGGTAACATTTTTAATTAAAGTAAGGAATTTTTTCAGTTCTGAAGTTCTAATATTAAGTCAAGGACTTACCATTCATTTTTCATTTTCTTGTTTAGCTTAAATACATAAGAAACACTTTAGTTCAAAGGAATTAAATTTCAATTAAATTTTAGCAAATGGGTAATAAGATGGCGAAATTTCAGAAGATATACGACGTATTTTTAGTATTAAAAACAGGACTAATGGGGTTTCTAGGTAGTGTAGTCGTCATATATGGTTTCGCTTTTGAAAGGATGTATATATTTTTACGATACTCCACCTTGATTGGTTCAAAATGAAATTAAAATAAGTCCAACTTGCCTTCTGTTGATGTGAATAGAAACCATGATTCCAAGCATTGGCAAGCCGGATTTCAACCTAATAATAGGTTTTCGAATTGTTTTTGAAACCTAAGGTAATTATGTCGAAATGAGGGCTTTGACCCCATACCACCACCCCCTCAATTTGTAAGCGCCTAGTAGTATTAGCAATTCGAAGGCATAGCATTAGTTTGAAATCATGGTTTATTTTCAAACAAGAGAAGTCAAGTGGGTCTTATTTTAATTTCTTTTTGAACCTATCAAGTTTAAGTATCTTATAAAAATATGGAATTTCCGCGCAAACCGAAACCATATATGACGCCTACAATGCCTAAATACCTTTCAGCCTCCTAAACTCCTATCCGTTTAGTGTCCCTATTACTCTTTTCTTTGTTTAACTTCTCTGCGCTACCTGGGAAAAATGTCTAAACAGGGCCCACCTACCGCTCCTGACCACTCTGCCCCTTACCGGGATCCCCTTTTTCGCGCTCACTATAGGGTTTCCTTTCAGGGTTTCAGACACATCAGAAACCCGTGCTCCCTACATGCCTCAACTAGCACAGAAGTTATAAGAACACGAAATATGCTGCTAATGTTAGGAAATAGGAGATTCCAAGTCGGAATCGCTGACCTTTTACGGAGGATCTGACTCTTCGAGTAAGACTGGTACCGTCAGGTCTCAGTGCTCTTAATGCGTGGAGGATTTCTTCGCCTATTTCCAAGATTTATGTCTGACTCGTAAGTAGTAGGACTTTGTAAGTTCTCTTGATGAGCGTAGAGTATCTCTAATCAAGTGAAGCGATTCAATGAATGAAAAAAGAAATTTCGGTAACGCTTATGTTGGAAAGTGTTTGAACGTAAATTGTTCCCTAAAATCTATTTTGACGCTGAGTGGACAATTTTTGCAGCGCTTACGTTTAAAAGGTAAAATTTGTCTTAAAAGATGATTCGGTATTTTATTAAAGCTACGTGTAAGCGAATAAATTAAACCTATATTTGTTAATAAAAACCTACTTAACACTGATTAATTCATTTTGTATATTTAAGGTTTTAGTAGGAAACCTACATATATATAGAGAAGCATTTTATTGCTGAAACCAGTTAGAGTCAGTTATTTCCTGTACATTACCTTAAGACAAGTTCACGATCTCGACGAATAAAGAAGTTAATAACCAGCTCTGAATTTTCTCTCACCTTAAGGAAGCAACGATCACACTGATTAACCAACCTACCAAACGATAAGAGAGATAGATACTTTCTCACACCTATAGATCTACCGCCGTAGTTAAATCTATCCAAACATTCAATGACAGAAAAAATGAAGGTAAAACTTCAAAGTATAATTTAACCTGACAACTGAGCTTTGTTTTGTTTGGTTTCTACGTACTCAATATACTCCAGCTAAATTATATTTTCGATATTTAAGAAAGGGTACCCATTTTAAACACGTCATAAATAATATTATATGTGAGATATTCGGTTTCCAAAATTTTGCCCTTTTCAATCATTTGTTCGAATTAGTTTTTTTGGAAAAATTAACTTATATTTAAAATATTAAATAAACAGTAATTCCAATTTGGCCTAAAGTTTCATGCTATCGTCTTGTTTATCATAATTTGTTAATTTTGGTCATGGTCAAAATTAGTTTCTTCAATTAGTTATCGGAATATAAACTATTTGCATCAATTTAATGTTTGAGTTGTATTTTATTTAAACAAATAGTCTTTGTTTCGGCGCTTCCCGATAAAGAGTGGATTAGACTTACCCAAGTATCTCTTGTTAATATCGATAGTCATTTATTTATTTACCCATTCTTAATCTATTTTCTTCTTCATTAAAAAGATTCGTAGTTACCCTTCGTAAATTATGACGCTTCTAATCATATTTATGAATTTATAAATGATAATTCTTCCTAGATCGATGAATAAGGTTTAAATTTTAAATGTTTTCTCTATTTCTTCTACACGTCTAAGGCAATATATTGCTGCTGTGATTATCGGCTCAAAAGAAGAAATTGTGATTGTACGCGGGTTTGCTCTTACTTACAAAACATGTCCTATGTTCCGGAAAAAAAAAAAATGTCAATAAAATATTTTTTGGTTCCTCATACATCATGATAGTTAGGTTGGGAATAAATACTAGAATATCTACATATACATATAGCAGATATGCATGTAATTATGCATTCCTTGATATTCAATGTACACATACGAGTACATACAATAATGTTTGACTTGGCGCAGTTGCTAGAAGAAATATATTGGTTATTACTTTTCTTTCAATATTAATAATAGATAAGAGACTTTGGAAGTTAAATAAACAAAGTCGCTTTGCTCCTATCTTTTAACATTGTCATGTTTAACAAAAACATAAGCAATGTTTTTATTTATATGAAGAGTAGAAGACATTTGTTTATTCATTGATATTTACAACTTGTAGACAACTTGGTCCTTTAGAACCCTTTTTAAATTAATATTCATTAATTAGTTTCCTTTTCCATGCACTAAGAGGAAAGATGTCATTATTCCTTATTGAACGTTTTGGGGATTCTTTGTCTTTTCGCATCCATCACTCCGGTGACCGATTGTAAGATTTTAAGTATTCCTTTTAAATTGAGATAAAACAATGGGTTTATCGAACTCAAAGTTCAAATTTCAGTATTGTATAAGTTATATGCAGAATGTTTTAAAAAAATCAAAGAGACTGAATTAAGCTAATTATTAATATCTATTTCGTCAATATTTCAATATGCAGTTTAATTTTAGCATCCATGTTTTTCAAAAGATGACCTTATGCTTAAATAAAACATTTATTCTTGATCTAAATTAATTCACAAGTAATATGTATCCCTTACCTCCCGTTATATCGAATTAATTTAATTAAAAGTTGCATTCCACTGATTTCAAACCTAGATTTAGTGTGTTTACACTAGATTTGAACACGACGAATGTAGGTTAAAAGCTCACTATTTTTCTTTCCTATGACATATTTTAGGAATATATTATTGAAAGCTTTGTATACCTTAGCTTTTATACTTTGGGCCCCTTCCAAGACTGCGTGCCGTGCCTGAAAATGGTTGGTAGGCCTATTATACGTGGAATATGTTAAACAACTAGGCGCCTGACGAGTCAAAAACACTAAAATCTTTAGGTGTTTTATTTTAGAAGAACATTCTTTAATGATATTTATTTCTATTTTTTAATGTTTTTATTATCCAATAACAGTAGCGGACTAATCTTTTAACTTAAATTTTATGGTGAGCCGCCATTTCGACATAAATACGACTGATTTATTGTCGTCTTTTCGGAGCATTTAACGGATACAAACTTTAAAACCATTATTCTTTTTTTTTTACTTTTCCTCATCCATACGGAAATAGGCGTTACGCAGTGACTATCTAAAGTTAATTTATAAATAAAATTAGGGAAAGAGGCAAAATTCAGGTTCGTCATACGACCTAAACCAATGAAGGTCTCGTTTTTATATTTACTCAAAGTATTTGTATTTTAGTAGTTCTTATAAAACTCAACTATTTTTTAAGCTTTATTTCTTTTCTGTTTAAAATAGTCTATGCTATGTTGCTAAAATACTATTAGGTTTGGATAACTAGACCGTGGAATATTTCATTCTGTTGCGCAAGAGAAAGAGGTGTTGATGACCTTCATTATACGATACTTGAAGAAGGAGTGAGAATTTTTGCAGTTGCTCTTGAGAGGATATGTTATGTATCACTGCACCTTGGAGAAATGTATGATAGCAAATATACTACCTTTGTTCGAGATGGAAAGTGAAGGGGTTCTAAATTGCTTTCGAAGTGAAGAAAATCCGAATAGCTTGGGACTAGATTCTGGGCACTGATATTCTGTAAATTTTACAGAAGATAGTTAAAAATAGATTTTAAAGATCTAGAAGGTGGAGGATTAATCAATGATTTTCGGCATTGGTCGGAACCACTGAATCGTATTTAGCATAAAATTTACATTTTGACGGGGTTACACTTAGAAAACTTGTATGCAAAATACTAAGGGATGGGATGCAGAGTTTGATATTAAATGAATTAAATTCACTGTGTCGTGTCAATATTATTGAGGTGCTTCAGGGATCAGTTCTGGGCTAATTAATTTTTCAGATATATATCAATGATCTTGAGGAGCCAGTTAATGATAGAGTGTCTGTTTTTGCTAAGGACACAATATTGGCAGCCCCGCTAAGGAAGGTTTAGAGAAACTATAAAGTGCAGTGTGATTAAAATATGTTCGGATCTTTAGCATTCAAAAATGTAAAGTTATACTTATAGGATGAGATCATATGGAACATAGCTGGGAAAAGGATAGGCATTGGCTGAACTCAATAGAGGATGCAAAGGACTTAGGAATGGTTATGGATACGTCACTGAGATTTTCTTAGTATCGGGTTTGGGACAAATATAGAGCAGCTATATATTTAGACTATATTAGGAAAAGTATTGGTCGCAAAATTATGAGGTTATCCTTACACTCTTTAACTCCTATATTGGGCCGAATCTTAAGTTTTGTATGCTAGCATCCTCCTTCCCTCGTTTTAGACATCATATAGACCTGCAAGATTCGGTTCAAGGGAGGAAGGGTATCAATAATGATGCCTTGCCTGAAACGTCTTGATTATCTGGACGACTGGAGGTACTGAATATGTTCTCCTTTGAGCGAAAGTGTGTGAAAGGTGATAACATTGAGCTTTCTTATTTCTTTTTAGTCGCATGTGACGCTATATCTCACTATGTCAGTCGGTCGGTCTCCGTTTTTCCTTTGGTAGTTTTAGTAATACCATTGCAACTATCCGGCCGATTCTAATGAAGTTGAAACCTTTATGTTATTCTATTTGGAATGGTATAATTGCCAAGGTCCTTCCAAGTTTAGTTCGGGAATTATTGAAAGTTTTGACCGACCACCGTAAGATAATAAATCAGAATAAGTGAGAGCACGCGACCTTGGTCAACTGACCTTGTTTTAGGATGGACAAGTTAGATATTAGCAGGTTCTTGGATTTTGGATTTAATTATATGGGTGGGTCTCGTAGCTTACAGAGTAAAACCAACTGTGTATGACATAATTGCGAAAATATGTTTCGTCCCATCAAGTTAGGACTTCTTTAATGAATTAGTTCTGGAGGTTCTGAGTGGTTTAAATTTAAGTGTGTCTAGGCGCAAGTTGGATAAGTGTATGTACAAGAAAAAATGTTACGATTTTAATAGTGACTTGTTAATTGTAGGCTATATGCGTTACTTTTTGCCAAGACTTTACTGGTGATGCTTTACATGCAGTATTCTGGCTGCAATTCTATGGATGCAGTATTAAGGAATGATGGTGATTCTTGCAGAGATCTTTTATTGACCTAGATCAACACTGATAAGGCCTTGTATCTTTTATTATCAGTTACATAATCTTCTCATCCCTTCTTCAAGTATCGTATAATGAAGATCATCAACACCTCTTTCTCTTGTGCAACAGAATCAAATATTCAACGGTCTAGTTATCCAAACCTAATAGTATTTTAGCGACATAGCATAGACTATTTTAAACATAAAGAAATAAAGCTTTAAAAATAGTTGGGTTTATAAGAAGTACTAAAATACAAAAACTTTGAGTAAATAATCCTCTTTTATGTTACTATATTGTTCTTTGCCACATTCAATAATGATGAAACAAATTAACGAAAATTGATGAAGATCCAAATTTTCAAAATGGTGGTTGAATTCAGTCCACTTAAATAAAAAGTGTTAACGTATTGTTGAGTTCAATTTTACAGAAAATAACTATATTGATCTTTATCTAAAGTTCTTTCATATAAATATACTAAATATTATTTTTAAAAATCGTAGTTTCTATGATTTCATAATTACTACACCCATAAACAAGAAAAATTACAAAACAGTAAATGAGTGCAGAGAAGAAAGAGCACAGTTCATTTATCAAAAGTCAAGTTACTCGAGAGATATTTCGAACCAAGTTCAACATAATTTGAATAAGAAAGATATAAGAATTTTTTTGGCTAATTTCAATTCATTGAGCCTTTAATAATCCTTCAAAATATTGTCGTATGAGTGTTTTGGCATCCTTGAACATTAGAAGCTTCCTTAGATTATTCTAACAATAGTAAGGAGAGAAGTTAGGTTTAGATACATTTATAAGATGCAATTGAAAGTTAGAGATAGTTAGTTATATGAAACAAATAGCGGAATAAAACCTTCAGAAAATCAAACAATAATATAAGTGAGATAAAATAAGAATAAATAAGGATTGACAAGCAAACTAAACTGCTTATATTGGCAATTTTTCAAACAAGAGTCAAGTTCGTTTCCCTATTCCATAGTTAAAATAAACTAGGAAATTAATGAAAAGGCAATATGAGTTTCTTGAGAACCATATAAAACCAGACAAGTTATCAAACAGCCATTCAAGAATATGTGCTAATTCCCAATCATCGAAGCGCCAAAGATATTATTATTACTTCCTATTAAACATATCGTTCTAAGAGTACTCTAAAAATTGATGGAATTAGCTACAATAGTTAAAATATTGGATTCGCCCCTTATTTGCCTTTGACAAATATATAAATATAAAAAAGTGTTTTTACTGTGATGATCTTTTATTTCTTATGCTCTAGTGAATCATTTATGTATTGATTTGAGGACCCTAAAATAAGGCGAATTTAATGTCAGTAGAAATAATTTTAATTACATTAATAAACTTGGCCAAAGCCATTATTAAACGAGAAGATGATTCAAGCTTTAGTTGAGAAAGTTTAGCTGAGATGGAGGAATGAAAGCCATCAGAATATTGGAAAGATTTTAAATTTGAATTAAACTTACAAAATGCCAAAGTTAGAACTGTTGCTCAATGTGAATGAGAATGAATAAAGTAAAGGTTGTATGTCGTAACATGGACAAACGAACGAATGCTACGAATCCTGGCCAGCAGAAAAGGATATAACAGTCGTTCTGACAACCTTTGCACGCCGAAGGTGATCCAACAACTGAAATACAACCTGATGAAAGAACTGAGCAATGGAAACCTCTTGGAAAAGTTAAAGAAACTCTTTAACAAGCTGAATCATCCTGATGAGCAATGAAATATCTGGCTTTTCTTATAGGAAAAGAAAAGCTCTCAGGACCAAGTGCAAAACCTGCAGAACATAGCTGGCTTAGATACAATTGATGCTACCTTCAATTTATCATGAAGTCCAGATTTACATCAACTTTCTCAGTCTTTCATTGTATCAAGTCAGGGTGACGTTATGCTTTCTCACATCTTTGAATTTCGAGGGGCGGTCAATAAGTTTTGAGAATCGTTAGGGCAAAACAGAGGAAGTGAGATTGCTGTTTGTGGGGGTGTTAGGACAAGTTATGACAAGTCAGGACCTGCAGCCAAACGCTCCTGCCTCGTCTATTTAAGAAGCAGTAGCTGATCGCAGATCGTCAGTCATAAATTTTGGAACAATGAAGAAGGTGATAAAATTTGTGACCAAGGAGGGCAAAAATGCGAAAAAAAGATCCATTAACGCATGGTTACAGTGTACACCGACACCGCCCCTTCCTATGCAACCATTTCTCGCTGGAATAGGGAGTTCTGCCATGGTCGTGATTCCCTTAAAGATGAGCCCCGTCCAGGACGCCCGTTAGACGTGACCAACGAGGACAATGTGGCCGTGTAGAGAGGATGATCGTCGAAAATCGATTGGTAAAGGTCGAAGAAATCGCGCGAGAAGTTGCAATATCACATGAAAGTGTTATCAACATCATCAATGACCAAGGTCTCTGCCCGTTGGATCCCTAGAAACCTCATGAAACCTCACGCCTTATGGTCGAATTCAACGTCATAAAAGTCCACAAGACAAGAGTTGCACAAGCTGCCCTGTGCAAGTGCGGATTTGAAGAGCTCAACCATTCCCCTTACAGTCCAGATCTGGCCCCTAGCGATTACATTTTATTCCGCCAGCTCAAGGCTGCACTGCGTGGACGCCGGTTTGGGGACAATGAAGATGTCCAGCTCGCCGTCCAAGAGTGGATTGAACAGCAGTCGGGATATTTCTGGTTGTCGGGAATTCGAAGCCTCAGGGACAAGTGGTGCAAGTGCATTGAAGTCAAGGGTAGTTATATTGAAAAATAATAAAACAATTTTCCTCATATCTCGTTTCCTTATATCCGAATTGCAAAACTTATTGACCGCCCCTCGTATGTCTATAGCACAATTCAGTCATAGAGCTGCCCGGAGACTTTTGTAAATTCTTAGCTAGAGATGGTTTGTTTGCAAGTCATTTCTCAGGAAAGAGTGAGGAGTGATTGTCAGAGAATTTCTACGAGTTTCCTGGCGCTTCTTTCCGGCATCCTAATTTCCAGGATTTTTGAGAATAACCACTTTGTTGCAACATCAAGAACAAGCTATTTGCTATATTTTCACTATCTTTGCTGACTTGTAATTTTTCATACTGTTTAGTTTTCTTTATATTTGTATTAGTTATTATTGCAATTTCAAGCACTCTCTACAATCGTTCCATTAGATATAATTTTGACTTAGGGGGTCGCTATTCCATAATGATGCTCTCCATTTCTCTGAATCAATTCAAGGTGCGGTTGGATGTTTCTCAAGGATCATTGTCCTGCTAAAATAAAACTTCCTTTTCAGGAGTTGTAAGATGCAATTTCTAAATTTCAGGACAACTCTGTGTTAGAAGATGTAAAATTTATTATTTATGGCATGAAAACATCTCCCCAACTCTGATAAAGATATGCAGCCTCTTGCCATTATAAAACTACCTCGATGCCTTGCAGTTCTCACAAGTTGGATAAAAGGCATTTTTAAATCTTCGTTTCACAAAGGTAGATCTAGAAGTGTTGAGAATTTGCAAAAAAAACCCAATATATATTTTAATGAAAGTCCATAAATTACATGTAAAAACGATATAACTTTCTTTCTTATGTTCTTGATAATTATTTTTATCTCATTTTATAACTTTAAATCATTGTTCACTGAAAACGTATTTTAGTGGTTGACGTCACATATCTATAGCTTCTTTCTCGCATTTCTTCCTTTTATACTAATCTTTAAGTCTCCGTCTAACTTTTCTGCGCCATATTTTTTGAATCAACATCCCCAGCAATTTCAGAAGATTATTTTCTGCAAAATCATCTTCTCTTGTGGTTGGAGACATTCTCTTCCACTTATCTTCCGTTACATAAAGATCCTTTTTGTCTCTTCATACAGTTTATCAGTAGTTTGGACTGCATAACATGAATATGGAGAATTTTTCTTAGTCCCCTTTGTGGTTCTGTAAGTTCTTTTGTTTTAATATTACTTATTTAAAAGGATATGGAATGCACTCTAGTTATAAATTTAAGGTAAACCATAAGAAATATTGATTAATTTTAATTTTAAAAAAATATGATTTTATTATTTAAACGACATATAGTAAAATACTAGGAAATTTAAGCATAGAAAAATATACATTTTTATGAATAATATTATAAATTCTAAATAGTTTTATTAAATGTTAAATAAATAAATCTATTAAGTGTACTTTATTTTTTGGCAAAGGGGGTAGCAGAAACGTAGGTATGTTGCACGTATTTGTCGTCATTTACTTTTGCTTTGGTAGTAGTTTCTTTAGAACCTCGCATTAAACTAATTTACATTTCAATACGATCCATTTATTTTACCACTTATAGATTTTCTTCCTTATTAACGCCTATAAATAGTTCATTGCCTTCCTGACTTAATAAGTCACCTGAGAATTGGATTTACGATTATCATCCTAAATCACAACATTTCACAAATGGAGTTTTCACTGCTTGTAAGTGGGTCTCTTAGTCGAGTGGATGAGGCCCTGGACATCGACGCCTACGCCGAGCGTTCAATTTCCCCCGAGAGAGGACACCAAATAAATAGTCGCTTGTAGGGAGAGTGCGTCAATCACAGAAGGAAGAGCCGAATCTGACGCATGCATTTCCATCCACAAATGTCATGACATACAGCCAACACTCTTTTTTTCCTTGGCAGTCTAGAATATCCATAAAGCAAAATTGCCGCGTGCCTCCATCGAGTTGTTAGACTCACCTAAAGCAACACATCTTAAGTCTCTTCCGCCGAAGAGGTTTTTAATCCACACTCCTTTGACATGGTAGCCTTTGTCCTACTTTGACCGTCCAAGTGTGACTCCTGCTCGCCCTTCTCAAAACAAGAACCATCACTGCCTCTCACATGCTCTTAATTGTCATACTTATTTTCGTGTTGATTTCACTGTCGGGCGTTGAAGACCTAGTAAAAGTAATAGATGGAGATAAAATTGAGACTAATAAACACCTAGTGATAATTTATAATTATTAATAAATAGTTCCTTTTAATGAATAAAATGCATCATTTAAAGATAACATTTGAACCCGTCTTTTCAAACGGAATATATTTTTCTTATTTTACTCGAAATTCTACGTCCCAATGTAAATTATTTAATATTTATTGTATTTTTCATTTCATATTTTAATATTTCGAGGGAAATAGAATAGTGGGAAAGGAGGTGAGCATTACTTCCAAAGACAAATTATTCATTGCGATGTATTTTTGTTGATGATGTAGGTAAAGAAAAATCCAAAATAAAAGTTTAAGCACTTTTGGGGGAACTAGAGGAAATTCATCGCCGTTTGAAGGCATGGTCGTTTTGGGTCCCTAAATAATTATTCAATGGGTCGGAGAAAAGTTAGAGATTTTTTTCTTTACTTTATTGATTTCGTATTTGTCGGGGTTTTTCGCGATTTAAATCTCAGCTGAAGAAATTGGGGATTCTTTTTGATCGCATTCCCAGGAGGATTTGAGTGTATGGGGAGCTCTTCATCTTCTCGATGAAGAGCTAGATAGCCATAAACTTGCCTTCTTAACCGCATAATTATGATTACGCTATTGCAAATAATTATATATATATATATATATATATATATATATATATATATATATATATATGTATGTGTGTATGTGTGTGTGCGTTACATCAATGTACCTAAATATTTAAGTAACTTCAAAACTTTAAGTTATTTTAGGCAATGTAATTTTTAAAGTTAACATTAAGTTCGAAATATTAGACACTATTGTTGAATACAAACTTCAGTGAGATTTTTTATATTCCATATGTTATGTCTAGATAAAGGTTTGAATTAGTAAGAGCTTTCTTCATTGTTGGATTAGCTTGGGTCAGAGGGGGTTGCACAACCTACTTTGTTAGAGAGTTCCAACTAGTCTCTTTGGGCTTCTCACAGTCTTCCGTTTGCCAAACTTCGAAACACCTTTTCCCGTCTAGATACCCAGATTGATTTTTGCTTTGTTAATTTAGGAAATGATAAATAAATGGTAAAACAAGAAAACCTGCCTAACCCTAGATGGTAAATATGTAGAGTCTAGAATTACGGATCTAGACGAACGAGTTGATGACAAATGCCAGTAAAACAAGTGCAGAAATATTGAGCCAACAAAACTACATCATCCTAACGATTATTGCGCTTAAGCAAACGTCTTCGAATTTTCCTGAGACTAGTTGACAAGTAGGTGGATTTCTAACGCCTAGGTACTCAGTTTTCTTCCAGCAAGAACAGACAAAAAAACAAATAGTGTTTTGTAGGGGGCTAATAGCATATTGCCATCGTATTGAGTCTGACGGTGGTTCACAAGACCAGCCATCCTCACAGGTCAGCAAACATCCCGGCTATTCATCAGCAGCAACGTCTCTTCCATCTCTCTCTCTCCTTCCCACACGCAGCACATCACTCATCCAACATAGTACATGCTAAAGAAGCTTCTAAATCCGCAAATTCCTGTAAGGGAATGGTAAACATTTAACTATACCGGGAATTAATCCCTTTCCTGGTTGCTGAATAAACCATAGCAGCTCATTCTCTATATAATCTTAGTTCCCTATTGTTTATTAGCCATTGTTATTTTGATAGGAGACCACGTGCTATGGTATCCCAGCATGAGGAATGTCACTTCCTGTTCGAAAATTCACGAATTTTTTACTCCTGAATGCATTAAGGAAATATTCCCGAATCCTGCAAACTCGGCCCAACCCTCCTCCTCCTCTATGACGAGGCGAAGAAGAGCCGCTGTTTCTCGCACCTTGCTGCTAAATGATAAATCGACTTCGCCTCCAGGTTAAGATATCTGGAGCTTGTGACTGCTTTCTCCAAATCCCCCCGTCCCCCTCAGAATCGGGCATACAAATATTCAGGTTGTTCTGTAGTTCGAGGAGTCCAGCCCGCACCTCAAGACCATCCTTATTGTCGCAAGTCTAAGTATGTCCAGTAAGCCTTCGTCAGACAGCAAGAATTTACCCCCGTGATTCTACTCTAGTCAATTGGTAGCTTCTGTGAAAGGCAAACTTTGAATTTGCGCAACAGTATCATTTCGTTTAATCAAACCCACCGAAAAAAATGTCCATCGATTATATTCGAGGAAAAGAAGCTTCCTCTCCCAGTGGAATTAGGAGTAATCACAAATTTTCCATCGAACTTATCTCAGAAGCTTGGCTATCTTCATCGAAAGGTTGGTTCGGATCGTTCCCCACCTGCCTCATTCAGACCGTGCCCCACTTCCCTCAGCGGATCGTTCCTTACTCGCCTCAGCACAAGAAGGACCTTCCTCGAAGTCATGAAACCCCTTCCATTATTAGTATTGTCACGTTCCCCCTTTTGATCTAAGCCTAGTAGCATTAAAGGGACCCTTTCAGGCTTACTCTTGTGCATGTCAAATCTTTGAAGAGTTGGATATTCTATTTATTATAACTTTATACTATCTAGTTTAATTTTTAAATTTTACGACTCCCCCCCCCCTCCCACCGCCGATTCTAAATCGACGAGGTGGAAAAACCTCATATTTTCACGCATTTCATGAACATAATAAGTCCCCTATTTTTTAACTGATCTTTGCGAAATAAACGATGTAGTTAAGTGTAAACATTCGTTTACATCATTATTATAAGGTTTTCAAAAATATGATTAAAGGTTTCTTTAAGAAAGAGTTAACTTCGTGTAGTCAAATGTTTTCTCAAATTCTTTAATTTTGGCTACCACCACCCAACAAATTTATTTATTACACGTAAATTTGAAAATAACTCATCATAACGCTATGCAAAATTTTTAAAGTAATATTTTAACCATTATTTAGTGATTTTTGTTGATGTTTTTGTTTTGTCGAGAAAATGGGCTCCAAAGATCGGAGAGTTTTTTATGCTTTTAACAGATTATAGAAAGCGTGTAATGCCCAAGATACTTTATGTACAGAGGCAATATAACTTTATATATATATATATATATATATATATATATATATATATATATATATATATATATATATATATATATATATATGAGTGAGTATGGGATTGTGTATGGATTACATTATATAACATATATATTGGATACCCCTGCCCAATAAAAGGTGCACACAACTCCTCTTGTTCGACGAAATTTGTTGTAAAAATAAGTTAATAAATAATTGGCAACCACTTAGGAGAGTTTAACTACAGATAGAGGAAACATTGGTGCTTCAAAAATGTGATCAGCTAAAAACACTGAAATTTCGAATTTTATGTCTCAATTAATTCTATTTGAGAATCCCTCCTCATAATAATTATATCAAGAGACTATTTTAATTCAAATAATTCCGTTTTGCCTATTATTCTTCTTATTTTGATCTTTGTAAATAAAATTATATTTTTTTTGTTTTATCTTTAACTAACCTTGAACGATACTCTGCTTATTCAAGTAAGTCTTGCCAACAATTTAAGAAGCACTTTGTCTGATAATTAAGGATTTGAAACAAACGCTTCAAGATTGATCGACTAGTAAGTCGTTAATCCCTGTGAATCATCCTTCAACGGTTCGCGTTGCCTTAGGTGATTAAGTGACCTCTCACATAGTATAGGAGTAGTCTGTGGTATAGCTTGGTTTACCACGATATATATATATATATATATATTACATCTATATTATAAAGAATGGTCTCAAGTGTGTGAGGTCTATTACATATTACATCAGTTTACTTGATTTACATTTCCTTTGAGTTTTAGTTTTTCCTTCTCCTTATTGAAGTTTCTTTATTTTTCTCTTTTGGCCGAAGTACGTTTAAATTAGCTCTAGATCAGTGTAACTTTAGTATATTAACTATCGAAAATTTAGATTATTAGTTGCTTGTGTATTCCACTTACCGGAATATTTGAGTTAATCCCCAGCCGGATTAGAAAGATTAACCCGTCCTAACCGTGTAGGAGAGTTTAACTGTTCCTTTAGTCAGATAATTTTTAAATATTTATTTTTGGAAAAGTTTGGCTTTACGTATATTTCCGATAAATTTCTTTAACTAATTTGACCCTTTCGCGTATTACGTTCCCAGAAGTAAGCCAACAAGTAGTCTTCTTCCTTTAACTGTTTCAAAAGTCAGGGAAAGTCGTTGGGCCTGTCGGGCCGACAATTATTAACTTATATTCAGGTAGAAGAGAGAAATGAAAGAGAAGAGAGAAGAGCACAGGAAAAAGAACTATGAAGAGCGTGAGAGTATAAGGCAGCATAAACTGGAATTAGGCTTGTAATCAATTGGAGTCAATGTCAGTTAACTCCCGTGACCGAAACTCCACAGTTTCATATCTTACTAATTTCGAGAAGATTTTTAAAATAAAAAATTGGAAAATTGAGGTAGAGCATCTCTCAAAATTGATCCCCCTCCTAAACTCACAATTCAGAGACATACTGATTTCCCTTCCCTGAGAGTCCACTGTGGATTACTCTACTCTCAAGTTCTAACTCTTAGTTGCCGTGAATATGACCGCCTAATTCTATCCTGCCCTTTTCAGTCACGAAAAGATTCAGCCCGCTCAGAACTTTTGCCATTTTGCGTAGACCCTCCAGAAAGACCTCCAATTTTGGTTAGGTGCGTATAAAGTCCACGAAGAGTACGAGTCCCTTCTGGACTTCTGTCTAATAGATTAATTCTTAGCTTCTCTGACCCACGAAATCCATGCCTTCGTTAAGGACAAGCGCTATTCTACGTTCAAGGAATGCCTAAAAGAGGCTAATGTTTATGCAAGTAGCATAAATTGTATCCCAATGTTAATAAGAAGCCTCCCCCGTCTCCTCCCAAGTTTAAGATTAATAACTCCAGGCCCCCTCCCAGAAATATCCCTAGATTCGTCAAAGTTTAAGGCCGCTCGAAACCTAGGAACCTCCCTTCTTCACAGACTAGAGACATTAAGCCCATAATTACCATTCTTCCCCAAGTCGTCATTTCCCAGAAAGCAGATAATCTGTTTTACGTGTGGAATTGAAGGTCACGTACGCACAAACTGTCCTCAAAATTCCCAATTTATAAGCGTGTCCCTCCCCATTAGGTACACCAAGTTAGTGCAACTCCTGCTTTTCCCCGTCTCTTCAAGATACCACTACGTATCTCGCGTCGACCAACAACTCCGGTCCCCAAGTAAATTTTCTCTTTAATAAGAGCTCCCCCGGTGGTATGAAATTTGAAAATGGAACCGTGAATGGATGCAGTGTGTTCACGCTTGTACGTGACACTGGGTCTACATACATCGTGATATCTGAGAATTTACTTCCCCTAGTCCTTCCTGACCACCAAAGGTTCACTGTGGTCCATGATTATCCCATCCGAGGAAAATGTTTCCTATTGTAAAATGCCACGTCGAATGTTAGTACTGAACTGTTTGGGTCGAAGTCGTAGCAGCCCAATCAAGTTTTTCTCTCTACTGATTGGTCAGAGCCACCAGGTTAGAAGTAACCCGGTAGCCCAACCCGTTGTAACCCGGGCACAGGCAGCCAAAGCTTCGCTGGAACACGTTGTTTTAGAAAACCCGTCGATCCTGAGATGGAGACCGTCCGGAACGAGGATTTTGCCCGCGCCCAGAAGGGGTCAGCAACTCTCCTTGGTAGAATGCCAGGCTAGGGGCAAGTGTCTTCTCGTGGTTAGAGAAGTATCTCATACTTTGTCAAGGATGAGCTGTTACATCGTAAATGTTACGATGGAACCGAACCTGAAACACACTCCTTTTGTATTCCCCGCTTTCACATCCCCCAAGTTCTCCAGATTTTTGACGATAGTTTATTATTCGGTTGTTTTAGTGATAACAAAACCGCGCAGAGGGTTTTTGAGTATTTTTATTGGCCGGGTGTGGCGAGAGAAATTGCAGAGTACTGCAAATCATTAGATGCCTGCCAAAAGACATCTGCAAAAGGGCGTGTCAAGCCCGTTCAGAAACGCCCGATCATCTTGGAACCTTTTTCTCGTGTGGCCATTTATCTTATTGGCCCTATTCATCCCCCATCTAGTGAATGACACAGTTACGTCCTCACTTTGATAGACTTCACTATCCGTTTACATGAAGTTGTTCCCCTTAAGTGCATTGATGGCGTTTTTGTGCGCCGCAGCCCTCATTTCCACTTTTTCTTGGTTAGGAATTCGTAAAGAGGTATTGTTGGATCGAGGAAGACAATTTACCTCCGAGCTTATGGAGTATAACGGCAAGCTCCTCCTAGGACAACCTCTATTTTTCACCCTATGCCACCCAGATTCAAACGGAGTTTGCGAAAAGCTGAATGGCACATTGAAAGCAATCCTTCGAAAATTGTGTATTGATCAGCCCCGAGAATGGCACCGCTTTTTACCCGTGGCACTCTTTGCGTGTCGTGAAATGCCCCATAGGCCCCTAGACTTGTCCCCCCTTCGAATTACTGAATGGCCGTAATGTTCGAGGACCCCTTGCTATTTTAAAGGAACTTTTCACCAATCCCCGACTGGATAACGATTTCCAATCCTCCTATTCGTAGCTCCTATATCTCTGAAAACGCATCGAGATATGTGCTGACATCGCGTCCCAAAATGAAGAGGTAAATTTGGAGAAGTATCGAACTTATTTTGATTTAAAGACGAATGAAAGGAGTTTTAAGACTAACAAGGAGGTGCTGTCGCTAATTCCCACGGAAAGTAATAAACTTCTGAGCCAGTAGAAGGCCCCTTTTCCGTTTTAGAGGTAAAAGGACCAGTGGATTACCTAATAATTCCTTCTAAACAAATTTGTGATGTCCCTTGTTCTTCCGTCTCTCTCAGAAAATTTCCATCGTATGAAAAGGAGGGCTGTAAATGAACAACCTCTGCCCCCCCTTCCTCCCACACACACTTTATCGAAATCATCTGCGATGGTATCTCTCCATGAGGAACGTCACTTCCCGTTCGGACATTTACGAACTTTCGACTCCTAAGTGCATTAGAGAAATATTCCGCAATCCTGCGAACTCACCCCAAGCCTTCCATTCCGCCCCCCCCCCCCCGGTGTCGAGGCGAGGTAAAGCCTCTTCTTCCCGCACCTTGCTGCTAAATGATGCATCTACTTTGCCTTCGGATTAAGATGTCTTGAGCGTGTGACTCCTTTCTCTAAATTCCGCCTCCCCCCTCAGATTCGGGCATAAAAATTCTAGGGTGTATTCTGTAGTTCGAGGAGTCCAGCCCGCACCTTATGAACGTCCTCATCTTCTCAAGTCTAAGTAATTCCCGTAAACGTTGGTCAGACAGCAAGACTTTCTCCGCCTTGATTCTACTCCAGTCAAATGGTGGCTTCTGTGAAAGGCAAGCCTTTGAATTAGCGCAACAGTCTTCCTTGTTTTAATCGAACCGAAAAAAATCTCCATCGATTACCTTTGTGGAAAAGAAGTTTCCTCTGCCTGTGGAATTACGAATGATCCCATATTTCTCGTCGAACGTCATTTTTGAAGATTGGCTATCTTTATCGGAAGTTTGGTTCGGATCGTGCCCCACCTGTATCATTCGAACCGTGCACCACTTTCCTCATCGGATCGTGCCCCACTTGCCTCATCGGATCGTTCCCCATTCGCCTTAGCTCAAGAAAGACCTTCCTTGAAGTCTTCTACCCGTAAGATTAAAACCGCCTCCATTATTAGCATTGTCAAGTTCCCCCTTTGATCTGAGCCTAGTAACATTAATCAATTAATTCTATTTGAGAATCCATCCTCATAATAATTATCAAGAGACTATTTTAATTTAAATAATTCCCTTTTGCCTATTATTATTCTTATTTTGATCTTTGTAAATAAAACTATATTTTTGTTGTTTCATCTTTAACTAACCTTGAACGATACTCTGCTTATTCAAGTAAATCTCGCCAACCACTTATGCACTCTGTGTGATTATTAAGGATTTTAAACTCAACGCCTCAAGATTGACCTCCTAGTCAGTCGTTAATCCCTGCGAACAGTCATCCAACGGTTCGCGTTTCACTAGGTGATTAAGTCACGCCCCCACATATAATAAGAGTTTTCTTTGGTATAGAGTAGTGGACCACGACATGATCTTTATGTGAATTTCATTATCTGGTCAATTTTCTCTTAGAAGATTGAAAGGAAATGGCTGGTGCAATTAACTGGGATTCTAAGGACCATCAACCCTACTTCATGTAAAGATGAGCGGAAGCTAAAGAAGCCCAACAAAGATAACTTAGCAGGAGAGATAACAATTTGTAGGAAATAAATAAAATTAAAGGGTTGATTACAGTATATATTTAAACGAGACACAGAACATATAATTGGATACCATTATAAAACCATAAATAACTTGACTAATGAATTTCGTTGAATTCATATTGGGCAGCAATTGACTACGCATAATAAGTGCCTTGCTTATATCTGTGACCACATAAATTCCTGATCATGGAAATTACAAATCTGCCTTTTCCATCTTTGCTTACACTTGATATGTTTTTTTCTGCTTGACCAAATAACTTCATGCAATTTATTGTTGACAGTGGAACTTCCAACCAAGTTGTTTTAATAGTTGGCGCGTTGTGCGATCTATAATAATAAAAAAAAGGAACTAATTTTGCCTTTTAACCTAACTTGTTAAGACAAACAACTAGAAAAATTAGCTCAAGCAAAGCTGCGCTCATTTTCTTATTTTTCAAAATCTCAATTAAATAACAAATGACACTTCGTTTATATAACACTATTATTTAAAAATTTCGTGATAGTTGCCCATACACACTTACAACCCTAATACTTAAAGATCAAGCTTCCATAAAATCGACAACATTTGTTGCAAATGTTCGTGCTGCTGTTCATTTTTCTTTTTTTTCAAACAAGATTTTCAATTTCAAATATGTACATATTTTTGTCAGTAATTGAATTAAGATTGGAGGGTAAAATAAGCTGAGATAGACCTTACGTTTTCATTACATAAGGACTATACTCTCCGAGTACATTTCATTCATTGGTCTTTGTGTAACTCTCGTCTCCTTTTCAAATTACTACCAATATTTTCTCATTTCATGGAATCAATGGTTAAGCCAGCAGACACTCATTATTCTCGTTTCCTTTTCCAAACACAATGTAAGAGTTGCTTCGCTCTAATAACGTTAGGTTCACTTCGCTTATATCTTGAAGTTGAAATTCGCTCTTAATGCTCGGATGGGTTGGTTTTAATGTTATATTCCACGTTTACTTCAAAATGAAAACTATGAAATTCATTCACTTTTTAAGAGAATATATTCGACATAACTAATGATTCTTGGCATACCACAGAATATTATTAGTAGGAAAATGAACAATCTTGACAAAATTAAGAGGAAAAGGGATTTGTGAAGGTAATCCTGGTTTTGACTTAATTTTCTATAGGCTAAAAACCGAGTTTCATTTCGCAATATAGAAGGTAATATGAATGAATATACTTTAAGTCTCTAGTTACCATGATATACCTAATCAGTTTTGTAAGGGGTGGGGTTGTCTCTTATGCTTTGAAGAAATTAATCCCCAGAATTTATCTTTATTGTTTTGTGATTCAAAACAAGGAGCTGAGTGATAGAGTTAAGTAATAAATGTGCTGACTTCTGTTAAATGAGGTACGCAAAAAATTCCAGAGCATTATATTTTATTATCATATCAATGTTAAGATATATCATTTATATTATCTAGGGACTTTGTGATTATGCTTTACTTATAAATCTTTTGTGTTTGAGTTTATTAAATAATGTTTCTATTACCCACGATAGAATGAAGCTTCGATGCTTATGCCATATCTATCCTACATTTTATGTTCCAGTTCCTTCTCATAATAATATTTAATTTACGTTGAGTGGGGGATTGAAAGAGGAGTGGTTCTCTCTGTAGAAATTTGTCGTTGTGTCATCTGCAGTAAAAATATTTGGGTTTATGCGTCCTTTAGGGGAGTTCTTGTCATTATGGGTTGTTCTTACCCATTAGGATTCCTTTCTAAGATTAATATTTTAAAGTCATTGATATTTCCATAATCCCTACTCATTCTGACTATTTTATCGCTCGATCGAATCTAGGCTTATTTTCTTCCTTCATTTAAATCCTATTAATATCTTCAAATTATTTAGGTGACTGGTAATTATTCAAGGTTTTTTAGGCAATAGGATGAATAAAGGAAATTTTATGGTCAGAGGGGATATTGAACTAAGAACATTGAAAAGAAGGGTTATTTACAATAGGAGAATTTAGTTCGCTTTGAAAGAGTCTATCTATTCAGGTGATGTTTTGTTTTGTTTTTTTTCTTAGAAGCTCTTCAAATATTGAGGTTTCTAAAAATACTTGCTCCATTCGTCCAATCTATTTTCTAAATTCGCATTACAATCAAAATGACATGCGAGAATTTGGTGTCCTTCCCTAGCGAATGCGAATATTCAGTAACGCCAATTGAGATCCATGGGCTAAATATAAAAGGTAACATAGGGGATCTAGAATCTGAATCGATCTCAAATGATAATTTTTAAGTCAAATTTGATAGAGTAAGTTCCCTCTTTTTCTCTATGGATTAATTGAAGGAAAAGTTTTTTAAAAATTATCTTTCATTCAGTCCAGTATTTGCAAAAGATTCCTTGATAACAAGTAGTATGCTAACTCCATTACGACTTTAAGATTAAATCTAAAAGAAACTGTTTATGGAACAGAAATATCGCTTCCTCATAACTCTCCCATTTCCAACAAGGCTCACGCTATGATTTCAAGGATATTTGAATAACCTAGGTCGGATTAATTAGTTGTAGCCTCCGCTTCCTTTCTTTTAGTCCGACACGCTCAATTTTGGCATTTTTCTTTCCCAATATGAGAATCTTGTGGAATGAAAATAAAATGATACGAACTCTGCCACACTCACTAAATTAAAGTTACTTGTGAAAATACACTTTTACCATTGTCCAACATCTTTACAGATGAACGAAAATTGAGAGGTAGCTCATGATATAAAGCTTTAATTTTTAATAGCAATGCTATTAAATTTTTATTAATTTAAAAAAAGGAAAAAGGGATCAAGACTAAAATAGATTATCTTAGACTTTCTGACACTGAACTTTACACTCCACGATTCGTTGCTTGGAAAATTCCGGCCTGCCAAACATTTTAATCAGGGCATGCAATTCAAACCTACTTCTAACCAATTTTTAAACTTTCATCTTTTCATACTCTCTATGTAATTCAAACAACCCTTCTCTTATCATACGCCTTTTGTTCAAACTTTCCTCAATTAAATAAATCCAATTTTAATCACCCAGCAAACAGCAAACTCAACATCGCCTCATTTTCAAACTATGAATTGTGCTATAGACGCTATTTTTTTTAAAATATTTAACTTATAACTGTTGCTAGTAGTGCAACAGTTCTTTTCATATTTTACCCTTTTGTCATAAAGAGTGCTTTACCTTATCCCACTAGTGTAAGTTTTATAAAGCCGACCCTAATATATCAGCCATCTGCCCAAATACGATAGTGAAATCGTGTGAATAAATGAAGGGAAGATTACCGGTAACGTTAGAGTTGCAGTATGAAACTTTTGAAGGGTTCTAATTATCAAAACTCGGCTGATTTATGATCCCTACTTTAATGTAGATATTGGTTTTAGCGGTAAATTTAGATATGTTAGATATCTTATATTTTGCATCTCAACCAGTGGCTGCTTTATTATATGCCAATTTGCAAATAATATCCTCATATACCTGCGAAATCCAAACTTTCATAGCTTTCACAATAAAAAAATGTGGCAAATGGAGCTCATTCTTTTCGTGTCACTGCAATTGATAGCTAAATTTTTAGTTTAATTAAAGTGAAGCCTTAGTACACCTTAGGCGATTTCTCCACTTAGAGTGAAAGGTCTTTCTCTCTCAGATAGGAGGTCGGTTGAACGCCGTAACCCCTCTGGTTGAAATTTGAGGGGCTCTACTAGGGACTGCGTCTATCTTTACGGCGCTAGATAACGCTTCTGCCCGTTTCAGATACGCAATTGTGATAATTAAAAACTAAAAAGCCCCCTGAGTGTTTTCGGGGCATTGAAATCACCACACTCACTAGTTGGCAGTATCCCTGCTATAGAGGTATAATAAGAGATTAGTATATATAAATATATATATATATATATATATATAGGTATCGAGTCTGAGGAAATAATAACTAAAGAAATCTGGGTTTAGCTTTGCTCCTTTGATGTTCTCCGGTAACATAGGATAACGGGCAAAAGGTTAAGTAATACGAGACTGGTTCCTGACCTCAGCTCAAAAAGGCAGGCCCTTCGAGGGTGCTCTTATAAACAACACATTCAAAAGTGCAAACTGCCGATATCGTATTAACCCCTCTCCGAGCAACAAGATGCAAAAGTGCGGGAGACCAACCTGAGGTCCCACCTTGCGAGCCCTCCCCCCCCATCCACCTCCCCACCCACCTCAGTGGGAGTAAGTTGGGTATATAACAGGATGACCTGTGTAAACCAGGCTTTTTGTTCGTTCTAACGGAAGAGACAAGTAAGTCACCGGTTGAGAGATTTTTCGAGTTCGAGAAAGAAACAAAAAAATCACCGGTAGAAAGTTTTCTGCAAGTTAAGGAGAACTTTGCAGTCCTTGTACGAAAACAGATCGTACCAAGGAAGCTCGGCACCGCACGAGCCCCCAAGAGATTGAGTATTAAGCTAGCCAGTTTGACGACTCTAAATTTTACTCTATCTGAGTTGGACAAATCCCAACTAGATAGAAAAAATAAAAAAGGATAACGATTTCATCTCGTCCGGAAGCAAATTGGAAGGGCTAAGTTTTAACTTGAAGTCGCCTCTACCCGAGATCCCTCGTGACGTCACCCGTCAACTCGCCAGGCAAGTCAACGAACGCCATCTAGCGAACAAACACCCAACTCCGATCAAAAATCTCCGAAGATAGTCTAACTGGTCGAGAGTATTTAATCTCCATTACCTTATGTGAGTAAAGAATAATCCTTTTGTTTATCTCCCCGTGCATAATAATTAGTTAAGTGGATGTCTGGCCAAAGACCACGATACTAACTTAAAAATTGTTCCCCCCGTAAAATTTTATCTCGAAGCGAGCTGCTAGAGCTCACCCAGTAATCCCATTTTCTTTTTTTAAGTGTATTAGATCTGTATTTATTATGTTATTTAGAGAGATGGGTTATGTTCATTAAAGTCTATTTTTCTTTAGTAAATACACTGTTTTAATTATCCCTGAACGAGTTGAAGTGTCAATATTTGATAAAGTCAAGAAAGAAACCCAGTTTATTCATTCACTAGAATAAAAATGAAGTTTAGCACTCTTAGAGCCCGATCCTTAAGCGATCACCGAGGCAAGAACCTACGCCTCAATTTAAAGTTATTTAGTTTATTAAAAGTTAATAAAACAAATAAATATATATTAGCTTGGCATTCTACGACACCTGAGTTCACGGTTGCCGCAAGCCAAGTGGATGTCAAGATTATCTTCTTCTGATTTACTGGACATGTGGGAATTGCGGGGATTAAGCGGGCCAAAGAGGACGCCATTGAGTGCGCTATGCCTGGGCAACAACACCAGCGTTTGATTCTTCCTCATAACCGAATACAGCGCAGAGGTGATGTCAGTTATCCGGGGTGCTTGGTAATGAATAAGGTAGAGGCTCGAGGGGAACTTGAAGTTGCTAGTAATTGCGTTGCGACGGTTTACAAGGACCGAATCCAAATTCCCATGAAGATTCGGATTGACTTCTTTCGCTCCTAATTAGGGACAGGCGCAGGTAGCACCACTATTTGATAGAGCAATTGGGCGCACCTTATTGCGACGACAGCGTTGTCCCCAAACTGTTTGACACATCCTTGTTGAATGTCCTAGTCTTAGTGATATTTGCGCACCTTGCATATACCGACAATTGGACGAGTAGGGTTTGTATAGCTTGTCCCTTGTACTTGGGATGTGTTGATCTACATGGAGATGCGAACTATCTCGCGTTGTGGAGGATGTTGTCTTCCTCCATTGTTTTTTAATCTTTGTTTTAGCTCATAGCTTCCTACACCGTATAAGGTGGCCCTCCCTCCGACCAGGGAGCATGTTTCCTTCTTCTTGCTTCTTTTCTTATTGTTTTCTCTTTTTGCTTGTTTGTTAAACTTATTGAGCGCTTTGGCTTTATTAAAAACCTACGTTGCCTGTTGTGTTGTATTGTAAAGAATATGAAACCTATTCAAGCTGTCTACGATCAAATTACAATTGTTGCACCAAACAGAGAACGAATAACTGTGCTTATCAAAGCAAAAGAAGAGTTAAGCCATATCAGAGAAGAACAACAAGGAACAATACTGGGAAGATTCATCAGAAAAATTGACATAGAAAACAAGAGGCTACAAAAAAAAAGAAAGCAAGACAAACAATAATAAAATAGCACTACAAAATGAGCAAGGGAAAAATAGATACAAGAACTATCGACCATATTTTCCGGCGCTACTGGAAGGCCGTTTATTTCCATAACACATGGGAAAAAGCATACTTTAACTAAGCAATAGATTAATTAGATTGTTCACAAAAACAAAACAGAGAAGAGAATCGTAGATCAGAAGCCACAATTACCATCAAGGAACTGAAGAGCCCTATAAGTTGGTTTAAACAAAAAACGCCAGTGCCTTCGAGAATCACAAATTCACACGCATCAAGCCACCAGACAACATTATTGAATCTATTAAAAAAATATTCGATGCCTCCTCAACAGTGGATACTTCCCAAAGTACTTCAAAATCAGGGAAAAGGCCGGATCTTGTTATTAGCTACACACCTCTATCTCTTTTTAATTTTAGCTGAAATGTCTTTTAAAAATTCATGTCTATGATTGTAGAATATGTTACTGAAAACATACTTTAAATAAACACCAGTTTGTATTCCATAAAGAAAAAAACACCAAAATGGCACTTGGGATCATAACAGAGAATGTCACGAATGCCAAATAGGAGCAAAAATAGATCGATGTGATCTTCAGTGATGAAGAAAAATTGAAAGCTGGTGTTCCGCATGGGGTTTTTCTCATATCATCCACACGCTGTACCTGAGATAACTTCTGCTCTCATGCTAAACTTTGCTTTTCAAACTTGTCATCTTCTGCTATCGTCTTCCCACGGTGTTTACCGCCCTTTCTCAATCTGGCTACACCAAACGTAGTTAAAGCTTGAAGGGATCTATATAGGGTATTCTCCCATCCTGCCCCACCAAGGTCGTGGGGCATTCGCTGCAGCCGATACAACTATCACCTTCCGCCAATAAAAATCTCACAAGCTTCTTCTCGGTTAGTGATTCGATGTTGACTCGGTCCACCTTCCTATTGTTAAAACAGAGAACGGAGATGAAAAAAAAATTAATCAAACTACTTTAATGGCTTCTGAATCTTATTCCAGAGTCAACCATAGCCATCAAATTGGGTGACATCACTGCCATGGATCGATCACCTTGAGAATTTTATCCATTATAATTTTCAAGTTCCAATCCTGAGTTGGAACTGTAATTGGAATAAATTTTCATCAGGGCCTCACTAGACATCAAAGATGAGGAAAAGCGAATTATTGGCAAGTTGAAAATTTTCGAATTTTGTAAATCTAATCAAAGTGAAACGAAATATATCTTATTTCATTATCCTAGATGGAGGAATTTGTATTTAAGCTTCCTTTCCATTATGGCAAATTTTGGAAATGGTAAACAAAGTCAACACAAAAATAGATGAAATAAGTCTAGGGGATGACTATAATGAGGTATTTGAAGAGATAAAAGAGTAAATAAATTTAGTCTCCACAGATTCTAGAAAATATGTTTGTATGCTACACAGAGCAATCAGAAAGACGGCTTAATAAACCAATACAAGTTTAAGACCTGTCTTTAACTACAAGTTTAAAATATACCTTTGCCTTTTGATGAAGAAAATGGCTACCCAGGAGTAGACATTTTATATCTCTGTTTCCTCTCATCTCCTGTTTTCAATCAAACATATATTCTCTACCCCATTATGAACGGATTTTTCTTAATGAATTGAACTATCATTAAAATAATAACAAGTTCTGTTATTACTGTGTAAAAAGTGGTGCAATTGTTACGTATAGCATCTGGTTATTTCAAACTTAATTTTACCTAAGCAAAGGTAGCTCCTTTTTCTTGATAACTCTGACCTATATAGAACTCAGGAAACTCTTTCTAACTTATAAACTCTTTCCTCTTCCTCGAATCATTGTCAAACGCTTCATAGTCTAGTGGGATACTCGTTGATGCGTAAACTTTAGGTCTATGATTTTTATTGATTTAGCAAATAAAAATTAAATTCATTCTTTGTAAAGAAGAATTTTGAAATAAATATAATTATTAACGTCTATTAAAATTACTTAAACAACATGGAAAACCATGCTATATTAATAACCAATGGCATTTCCATTATCATTAAATTCAATATTACAACTTTAGACTCTTTTTTTTTCGCGTGGTTTAAGGCCGAGCACGTATGTAAGTTTGCTCCATACATAGGTAACTCCGTTCCACTTTTCTAAAAGAGTGCTATAAATTAATTTGATTCTTTAAACAGGGAGGATACGTATTATTATATATCTATTTCCATTTGCAGCGTTCAAGGATCTAATTAAACAAGTCAGACAAAAATATATTTTTAATTTATAAAAAAGATTGAAATATTAAAAGTTCAAATATACTAATGCTATAATAAGAGGATCTAATAATACTTAACACTACCAATCATTTATACCTGATGGTTTACGCAAAAATCCCTTTCACACGAAATGGTAACTAACAAGCATGAATATGTTTAGGATTCCTTTTACCCTTAACTTAAAGAGCGACGGAAGTGGGGGGACCTAGAACGAGAACCTCGTCGATGAGTTGATTAGAGGAGAGTTAGACTGAAGCCTTCCTCGCGGACGTGTGAATAGCTGAGAAAACAGCTGATGCTTTTCAATGGGTGAAAGAGAGGGGTGGCGCGTCAATTCGAGAAAAAACAGCTGATACTTATCCCGAGGAGGTGGTGACATGAGGCGATACTTCTTGACTAGAAGATGTAAGTAAGTGGATGATGGATTAACGGACGTTATTCCGATCCCTATGTTATAAATTCGGACTTTTCGATGATGACACTTGACGAGAAGGTGAATCTTTTTTCGAGTGGGAATTCACGTTGGTATTACCCAATGGTGAGGGTTATCTCTATTTTTATTCAGAAAACTGAGCGAGGGGATTTTTCTGGACGAGAATGCTATGAGAGTGGGTATCGATGCCATTGGTTTAATTTTCTAAGCGACCAAAGGAAGGGCCTCGGGAGGGAAAACCCTGCTCGGTTCCGGCTGTCTTTTTGATTCCCGGTTTGACTCCGGAACTCGTCTTCTTCTCTGGATTGCTACGCGGATTCTCCTCTTACTTTCTCAATATCGAACTATATATACGTCGATTATCCCATAGGGACGGGGGAGGCGAGAGGCAACGATAGAGTTTATGAGGAGCGAACCCTCGTTAGCCCACATTTAAGTCTCTCCTAGGGCATAAATTTTCAACGTTGTCAAACTTTGGCACTTCTGGTTTACGCACGGAGAAAGTAAAATTTCGTCTATTTGGCGAAAATAGATATAAACAATCGGAGGTGACATTGAGCTTGTTCATAAATTTTTTTTCTAAAGGCTATTACACCCTCCTCTGTTTTTATTAACGGACTACGGATTCTACTGACTAAAATCCTTCTTTGCGAGCAAGGCTCGAAGGATCTTTGGGGCAGTGGGGAAAAGGAGAGGGGGGGGGGTAAAGTCTTGCCCCATGTGGAGCGTAACAGTTGACGCTGTTTAAACAAAGTAGCATCTGTTTGTCCTCGTGATATTTATTCCCACATATTTCCTTCCTTCTAAAGAAGGTAATGGTGGGGGTGGGGGAGAACTCAAGTGCAAAAATAAATAAACACTACCTAATAAAACTAAAAACATGTCTTGGAACGCCATTCCAAGTCCGACTGTTAGGGTAAAGCTACAGTAGTCAACCATCATACTAAAGTAAGACTGAATGAAATTGTACGCAAACTCCTGCACGTACATAGCCAGGAGAACGGAGAACTTTAACCTTGCCGAGTATGGCCAAGTAGTCCGGAACACACAACTAATTTAACCCAAAATAACCATTAATTGCATAAAAAAAAGCAAAAGAAACTTACTATTTATCTGTACCTAAGCAGTTAATTTCTTAATACTGCCTTTAGGGTACCATTTAGTTTCTTACACATACGTTTGCGGAGGGTGAAAAGGTGAAGTAAATAGGGTTTTGATGAGGAGTAACTTGCCGAAGTTTTCCATCAGTTCCGACGTAAACTGACGGCATCGATCTGAGAGGATTTCTCTAGGGATGCTGATTCGAGAAAAAATGGAAATGAGGGCATCTGCACAGGGAATAGTCTCAATTTGTCTAGGAGTAACTGCGTCGGGGGAAACGAGTGACGCAGTATACCAAACTGAGGATATAAGAGGGGCCTTCACTAAAAAGGGGATGAGTGTGCCCAGCCAAGTGTATAGCCACTCTGCAGAAGGTTTTGGAAATGACGAGGGTTTTCTGCAGTGGAGCCGGCGGTCCTCGTCCTTTAGCGGTTGCTTTTGGCACAGTTGGCATGACTGGCGGTATACTGCGATATATTTTAGTGGCGCCGGGCCAAAACAAGTATTTAAAAATACGTAGAGAGGTTTTGTTGTAACTAAAATGTCCAGCTAATAAGCCATCATATGCGATTTTTAATACAGTTGGGAGTAACACCAGGGAATTCACAAGACTTTATTCGACAGGGAAGTTACTTCAGCCGTCGTCCGGAATAGTAGTGAATTCTCTACCACGTAACTTATTTGTTTGTTCCCGCGAACAGATTCTATTTCGTTTTTCGTTGCCTTCTCCCACAGGGGTTGGAGAGTCGGGCATTCCATACGGGGCAATAGCGAAGGCTTGGGAATTAACTCTTCGTATACCGGGTTCTTAAGCGGAGATAAAGGGGTCGGGTCCTGTGAAATTCGATACTAGGTGTGGCATCTGACTCCAGGGAACTTGTTTGGTCTAACCAGGAAGTCCTGAACGACCGCGAACCTCTTGTAATGGTGGCTGACTGAGGGAATAAATTTCTCTGATACGACGATACAGGTGCACCCCGTATCGCGTACCAATGTTGAGACTCGGCAACCATTTCTGATCTAGTCTTGAAGTCCTCCGGGAGAACTCTTATTAAACAAAAGGTTAACCTGTTAGTCAGGGGAATTCGGTGTAGATATAGGAGGCACTGAAGAAAGGGGTTGTTCTTGGGGGAGAGATGCGGTGATGTTCTGCACTTGTTGACTTCAGGACAACCTAAACCTCGAATTTTGGGGGCAATGGAAGCTAATGTGACCAGGGGTGACACAATTAAACAACGGGGTTTCTGGGATATGACGAGGACAAGGAGTTTAGATTAATTAGGGGGTTAATTTTTCTATGATCATTAGATGAAAAGAATTTGGGTTTGGGAGTATCCTTAGGTCTTGACAAATTTAGGGGTGTTCTTTTGCTGGGGTTTCTGGGGATACCCATCTCTGCTTTGCTGTTGATGCATATTTATAGTATTGTCTCAGAAAATGCGCTGGACAGTTGTGTTCATAAATAGAAAACGCAAAGATTTTTACAATAAATGCGATTCTATACCTGATAAGACATAAGAATAGGCACCGAAGACAATATGTCACACTAACTTCCACAAAAGAGACGGTACTTGCAGAATAAAGAATCAACTTTTAAAACTCCATAAAGTACTTAAAAGAATCGACCTCCCTTTAACTAAAAAAAACATTCAACTTTTATCCAAAATTCAGGAAAGGAAGCCCAAATAAAGTCATACAATGGTGAAGGTGTGGGTTAGACCTTAAGAATCTAACAACAAATATAACGTCAAAAATCACAAATTTACTAACATAAAAATTAAGTTTCAATGTCTGAGAGAATAAATACTGGGATTCTAAATATACAAAAAAAATTTATAATACATTCTACAAGAGAAAATGATGTCATATTATTTGCAGTGAAAAGTGGAAAAAGAGAATATTGCCATCAACAACAGAAAGCAGAAAACTCTCGGTGAGTCAGATATACTCAGTAGTCATTTCTAATATACGAGCATGTATATTGAATTTTTCGGATAGGTCGATAACCTTAATACATTTAAGGTGGCTAGCAGGTATATCGATGTTTACACTTGTCACAAATTGAAGAGGACGATGCTATTTTTCTGATTTCTTCTAGAAAAAAGAGGAAGTTTCTCAGGTTCAAGAAATATACAATTATAGCTACAGGAAAATACAAAATAGGTGGTATGTAGCTGAAACAAGAGTGACATAGATAATGATCACTCATCAGTTACTTGATTAACCCGGCGCCTTCACAAGAGAGGGCGTCACTTTCTCGACACGTTGTCAATGATGCATGCCTAATCCTTTACAGCTGAATATTTCCTTTATCTAGCACTTATGGAGCTCGAACAAAGGCAACCTGAGGGGCAGGATGGATAAAACTTGCGGGGAGAGCAAAATCTGAAGCATCAATTTCAACAAACAATAAAACAGACTGTCGTAGAATAGGCTCTCGACGATATACCATATATAACTATTCGTTGAGGGAATTATTCGAATATTTCGAGTGCGTGGTAATCTGATTGACCGAGGTTAGTCCAAAAAGGAAGGGGGGGGGCTGGAAAGGCTTATTTATCTTCAATATGCTTAAGAAGTTAAACGGAGCACAAGGATAAATAATATGGCTATCATTAATAAAATAGAGTTTTATTAATTAAACTATCAACAACACACAAATAAAATGTTTACATAAACGGGGAATGAAAAAGGGTTGTGGGAATATCTGACTAATCTGAGGATTAAGATTTGGAGAGATTGAAAAAGGTAAACAAACAAAAAATAAAGGGTGGAATGGTTCGCTAAACCAATTAAAGCACAGGGTTGCGTTGACAAAAAGGTTAAATGATTAAAGGTAATGCTCAGCTTACGTAATAACAAAGTTGTTGTGCAAAGGGAAGACGATGCGAAGGAATCTTTGGTCCACTGGCGATTTACAGCAGAAGGGTTATTCGGGAGGTTGTCCTTAACGAGGCGGAAGGACTGTCTTCGAGGAGTGAGAGCGAAGTGGGGCTCGGAAGTAAGAGCAATCTTTGTGATAGCAAATCGGAGATGTTCTAGATGAACAATGGAGGTTATTGTTGAAACCAAGGGTTCTCTTGAAGAACGTTAAAAAGGGGTGAATTAAATAATCCTGACGTGAAGTCTTGGGAACGAGAACCGTTTCTTGACGAACAGGATTTGAGAACAATGGCTGTTCTAACGTTGTTCTCTTTCTGAACAACAGGAAGGGGTGAGAACCGTCTCTTTCAAACGGGCTCAAAGAACAATGGCTTTTCTAACGTTGTTCTCTTTCTGAACAACAGGGGGGCCTTGTTTACTTGGCGTCTCGAAGGCTCGAACCTTGGCACTTAAGGGATATTGACCTTTTCTGGACAATAATGGGATTCTCGAGGTAGATAGTTCCTAGGTGCACAAGGGATACCGGATCGGGGTGATGCTTCGCGAAGATAATCGGGATCTGCTTCAATTGGGAAAAGCTATGGTATAAATACCCGGAGCCATCTCCATGGCGTAGGGGATAATTGAGTGGGGGACTTCGGGGGAATGTCCTAGTGTCACCTGGGAAAATACCTTATCTGCCCATAAGCCAAATTCAATTTGGCAAGATCGACGTATGGAGGCGAAACGGGAAAGTGAACCTCCTTGGTTAAACATTGGCTATGATAGGAGATAACACGCTTCTGCTTCCTCTCGCAGGCAGGATGCACGTGGGTAAGCATGGTTATCATGTGATAGAGGCTGAATTAAAGCGGTCTCAGACCGTTCTATTACACAGATTACTATTACACAGCTGTAGGGGCTTTGCGAGAATGATGACATTTATCGGTGTCAATGAGTGGTATCATTTTCAGCAACACCCGCACTCCATCGAACATATTAAGAAAATAGTTCCAGAAAACTCTTTAAAGATATCATGTCATATTATCGGGTTGAAGAAGCTGCTTTAATATTAGAAGGATTTCGTATTACTCCCAATTTTCCCTTTGTAAATATTATTAACCTCAGAGGATTAAAGGAATGAAAAAAAGGGAGCTCTTCTTGTAGGTGATTTTTAATTTCCGTCTATTGGGCTTCAAAAAATTTAATCAAAATCGCCATGAGCAATTGTTTTATTTTTCCACATATACGAGTAGCAATATTTATGAAAAAAACCTACGTATCAGATAGGTTGTGGGCATATACATATAAACTGTTACTCCTTATTTAAATCGTTGCAATTTAGATATCTTAAGCATAGTAAAACCTTGTTAGTAAGCCACCTTGTTTACAATTTCACCAATTATAGGTACATATCAACACTACTAGTGCTTAGCCCAAATCGTCACTACGATCTTGTAAAATACCTTCCAAAACTAAATAACCAAATATAAAAAAATACATTTTCTTGAAAATGTTCGTTGAATTGATTTGAAACTTACACATAATTAACTGTGAAATTTGGTTTCATTTCATTTCATGGAGCAAAATATTAAAAAAACAAGAGGAAATTAAGATGTATTTGAAGTAAAGAATATATACATCCATAACAAGAAACCAAAAAATTATCTCAGAGACATTTGAGCAAAGTATTACTAAGCACTATGCATGCCATTGTTTTAAATGATTTGATCACATCTTCGTAGAGGAGAATTTACCAATCTGTCACAATATTCAGGCAGGATTTTATTTTATTCTTTGTCAGAGCTCTTGAACATTAGCATGTCTCTGAACCATAGGGGTCTCTCCCAGTATCACTCATAGGTTTTTTGACGGGTATTATCAAGATTCTGCGAAAACCAGTTCATCACACTGATATTTATTGCATCTATTTATAGCTCTAGGGTACGGAACATTTCCCTTCAGGAAGACAGTGTCATTCACTGCCAAGTTTTGGAGAGAGGGTGAGTATAATATTTTAAAGAAGATTTTGTATAACACAGAGATAATTTTTAACGTAAACAGACAAGCATAAACCCATTTCACGAAAGTGTGATACAGGAATTTTAAAAATCAAGGCTGCAAAGCCTCCCAAACGATTAGATAAAAGTATTTGTGATTTCCAGCTTTTTTAGTTCTAAAAGAAACGGTAAATGTACACAAGCCTATAAAAATAAGAAAATGATTTTTTACATGGAGTTGCACTATTCAGTATTTGTGATTATTTGACCGAAAAGTATCAACCAGTTTATTAAATAAATTCAAATTTCATTGTTTATTTTAAGTGACCTTAATTAAGACAGTTTCCAAATGCTCTATTAATCAAACGAAGAATCACTGATTATGAAGACTTGATGGAGCCAAGTTATGAATTGGCAAATAATTCTGCCTGCAGGACTTCAGATTTCTTGAAAATGGTAAGAAGTCTTACTATTATAAATTGTAAGTATCAGTTATTAAACTAAAATCATATGAAATTTACTATTATTCACTAACAGTCCTATAAGATAAAGCCTCATGTTAAACTTCAGTGGGCGGCCATTTGATGTCACAATGTTTTTTTTTCGTTCTTGTGTTGAAAACTAATGGGTTGCCTTTTCAGTTTCCTTTCGGTTCTATTTTCCGGGATTCTTTCATTCATTTAGTTAAGGATCACAGCCAGACTCTTCGTTGTATAGATGGAGAAGAATTTATGCCAAATATGCTAAGTAAACCGTGAAATTTTCACATAAAATCAGTTGACGATGAGAAAATCAGTGCATGGTAGCAGTTGACTGCACACTGTTGCTGATATAATGAACACTGTTGCTGATATAATGAACTAAGATAATTGCATCAAATTATCAAAATAGTATGGAGAAAGAACTTGTATTTTCAACCGAACTCTCCCTCATGTTATTTATCCATAAAAGTCCAGGCCTAAGTTAGAATAAATGTGTTGGAATTCCACCTGATATAAATCTCATTTAAATGTTGTTGGATAAAATCCAAACTCAAATACACAAAATATCAATAAAGAGAAAAATCCCAACTCTAGAGCGACTAAAACATTTTTCATTCAGCAAAATTCGAGGATTTATGTCAATCATACAATTGTGACATGCCAAGAAGAATAAGACACTTCGTTCAGCAAAGGTAGTTCAATTTAAATACGAAAGCATTTTCAATTTAAGAACGTTGCTTTTAAGAAAAATCCAAATAATTTTCCAGTAATGTCAGATGGCGAAATGTGAAATCGATTGGCTTCGGAATGTAAAGAAAGTGCTGGATTCAGTTATGGAAAGCAAAATCGCTAGCGTCGTGAAACTTTGGAACTTTGGGAAACTGGACCAAATGATATAGTCGTGAAGTCATAAACATGGTAACGATTATGTTATGGAATCAATCTGATTTTTGTAGGCAAGGCGGATGGGAAATAAAGATGTGTCATTAAACAGTATAACTGAGAGATTATTAAGGAATGAACAAGGCGAGTTTATCTTCGATAAAGGTTGGCGTCTATTTATCACTTATATCCACTGAGAGAGCTACCTGAAAAAACAAAGAATAAAAGATGTAAAGAAGATGCTGAATTAATATATATGGGGCAAGATTATGGTCTTTTATATATAGCAGATTTATGGTAACTTATAAAAATATATGAATTGAATAGTAATCTACTAGATAGTGCAAATAGTGTTTATGTTTCAAGTAAAGCATGCATCTAGGTAGGAGTTGGCTGGACTGAGTGATTTTGGAATGGCTGTTTAATTATATCTTTATGAATGTAATTCTGAAATAATTAATTAATCAAAATGAGAAAGGCTGACATTGCAATGATAATATATAGTCAGGGATTTGAGTGTATTCACATATACTGATGACCTGGTGTTTGTGTGAATGATTGAAAGTTATTTGGAAATGTTCAACTATGCCATTGAGTAGTCATATCTGTGAAGGGGTCTAAATGATAATGTATATATGATAAGGTATTTTTGATTAGGAAAATAATATGGTTGATTGGGTCTTATAGCTATTGTTGTTACCGATAAAAATTCAAAATTTTAACTAGTCTTTAATATGATGTAGTAGGAATGATACAAATTTAGCAGATAGTTAAAAATAGTTAGTAAGTGGTTACCTATCTGACAGGCATAGTAATACCAGAATCAATTATCAATTACACTGTTCAACTACTTTCGACTTGCTGATTTAAAAAATGGCATCCATTTTATATAACACATCAGGTTTTCATTGAACAGCATATTCCTATTTTACGACATATTGCATGTATTTACTCGGTAAGGATTGTCTCCTAAGTGTTATAGCTTTAAACCATAAATTAAAATGTCAACAGAATTTGAAAGGATAAATACATTATAAGATAACACCACCTATTACTAAATACATACAGGTTATTTTTTAATATAATTGAGGAAGCACAAGCAATCGTACACATACCTATACATTCATGGAAGAAATTAATGGGAAAGGCTAAAAATTTTGAGGTCTACACATTCTCGTTGAATACTCCAACAGTTTGTGTTCAAATGTTTGTTCCAATCGGCTTCAAACCATAACTTGAAATGTCAACAGAGTTTGAAAGGATGAATGCATTATAAGATAACACCACATATTACTAAATACATACAGGTTATTTTTAATATAATGGAGAAAACACAAGCAATTGTACACATACCTATATATCTTTGGAAAAAATTAATAGAGAGGGCTAGAGTGTTTGATATCTACACATTCTCGTTGAATACTCCAACAGTTTGTGTTCAAATGTTTGTTTCAATCGGCCTTGATATATTTCCTTTATAATCTTGATATCTTGATGAAAAGGCTATCTGTGAAAATCACTCACGTTACCAAGGTTAACAGAACATTCATCAAGATGGCTCTTGAGCAAATGAACTTTTATTTTCATGTTGCAGCCTAAACGATGAAAGCTATCAATTAATGTCTCTAACAAATCCTTATAGTTAACATCCTTTTTGTTTCCAAGAGATCCTTTCACAACAACCAAAAATGAATCACATGCTCCCTTATCTATCTCAGTCATCGGACTTGAGATGTTTTAGTTTTCCATTAACTTTCTGATTTGTGGCTCATTAAAAACTCCGTCTTTTGTTTTATCATAATTTAAGCCAGGAAATATTGTACATACAAATTTAAAACAGTCAGTCTCCAAATTAGGAGCTTTCACAAATTGTTTCATCAACTCTAATTTATTATAAAGGGTTGGGAAGATGATTTTCTCTCGCTCAACTAGTGGTTGGTGTATAATATTCTTCTCACAACAGTCAAACTTTGTCCAACTGGCCAGAGTTTCTGTTCGCAATGTTTGTCACAGGCTCGGCTGTCCAATAAACACAGGAAACAAATTTACCATTTTCAGATCCACACATATGATATATTTGTGTTCATCATATTTGACTAAATCTAATACAGATCTTATGTGTTCATACTTCTAATTTAAATGCACAGTGACCAATAGGAATCGCACCGCACATTTTTTCATTATGGAATAACACACATTATAGACTCTTCTTTGGACTATCTATAAAAAGTCTCCATTCACTTGGTTTGTACTCTGAAACACCCATCGCGTTTAACAGTCCAGCCACGCCATAAAATTAAACAAAATCTTCTTTCGTTCTAAGGAATGCCAATAGATCTCTCTCCATGTTCCAATAAAAAGTTAGATTTGTTTTTCCTTGTATCAAACTGTTCTCTTTAACTCTAGAAGCTAACACTTCTGGTGACTCTTTTGACAGACATAGGTCTCTAACTAAATCATTCAGTTCTAATTGGGTTAAAGTTCCCACGTTTTGAGGTCGATGTTTGTAGAAAGTCTAGATCCCTTTCAAGTTTATTGCTTACATCAGATTCACTTATATTACTTACATCGTCCAGCGAAGGAAGTTCCTTGAATTCAGGTTCTGAAATTTCATTTGAATGAAGCACTGGACGAATTGCTGAATCAAGGTTTTGGTAACTTAATTTATGTCGCGTTTTCTTGCTTTAACCAAAAGTCTTTGTGAAACAAAAGAAGCAATCATTTACATGGTTTTTTGGCTCCCACCCCACGATAGGAATGCCAAATCCTGTTGTTTCCTGGTACCCCCTAGTCATTGTGCTGGGCCCACGGTTTATCCTGATAACCTAATTTAATCTTAAAGTAAGCCAAGTATGCTCTTTCCACAAAGATACTAATGTTCATTCTTTGATTTAGTGCAGTAAAACAACTACATACGAGTATATAGCAAAACGAGACAGTGGAATTCAAAAGTTTCGTTCGTAATGAGGCCATACCACTGAATGTTATTTCATAAAACAAATCTGAAAAAACACAATATTATAGTATACACAATTTCTTTATATATCTAGATGTGCATAAAGAGAAGTCTAAATACCTAGATAAAATAAAATAAGACGAATACCAAACGCCTGCACTTTGTTTCACTTGGTCGTAAGATAGCCTACTACTATAAGTAAAACTGATAAGGATAAGTTTCTAAATAAAAAAATTGACACTATTGCCATTTCTAAACTCAGTGACCCCTAATTTACCAAGAACAGGTCTCAAAATTAATTCAACAGATAAAAAGTTAAAATTTGTTGACCAGTGTTATCATTCACACAAAGATCCCCTCCACCATGGCAGCACTCCTAATGCCAGCTTTCACTCACCCTTTATGAACATTTCGATCCACCTGTTTTGATTCAACCAAGAAGGTTTCTAGCCTGACCTTATAAATAAACTGTATCAATTATGAGTATGTTTGTATAACAAAATGCTCCATAGTCAAACGATTTAAATCTATTAGGAAATTTTATCTTAATGGATGCAATACAAAACTCTAATATTACGTCTTAAATTTTGTTGTTTTTCTATTTTTCGTTGACCTAGAAAATCCTGAATTCATATATTTTGTGTAAACCTGTAGTTATGTATTATCGCATTCAAGCATTTTTTCATAAATAATATTCTTGCAACCTTCATTTGTACTGTTTATTTATTTTAATTTTATTTATTTATTTATTTTATTTTAACTTTCCCTCCCGATGCCGTTCCTTTGGTCGCTTAGAAGAGCAGACCAGTGGTAGTGAGACTAACTCTCATACCATTCTCGTTCAGAGAAAATCCTTTATTTCAGTTTTCTCAATAGAACCAGAGATACCGCTCATCAGTGATAAATATTATCATGAATTCCATTTGGAGATAAGGTTCACGTCTTGGTCAAGTCTCATCATTGAGAAACCTGAATTGGTAATACAAAGATCTCCATAACTTCCGCTCATCAAAGATCCCCTCACTTACATTTTCAAGTCAAGAACCCTCGCCACTTGCCTCCACCTACCCAGGCAGAAGAATCAGCTGTTTTTCCTAAATGGCTCTGCCATGCGACTACACCTACCCAGTGAGAAGCATCAGCTGTTTTCCCAACCCTCCTCGTCGAAGTGAGGCAGCCTCCAGTCCAACTCTCTTCAAATCACCAAATCAAGTAGACTCACTTTCAAGGTCACCCAACTGTCGACTTCCTCTGAGTTAAAGGTAAACGAATCCCAAACTTAAAAATTGTTTTGTTATTTCCTATAACTTGCAAAAGTGTATTAACAGATTTAATACTCGTATTTCAATCTTTTATGTAATTAAAAGTATATTTTTATCTGAATTGTTTAATTAGATCCTCGAACGCTGCAAATGGCAATATATGTTCATAATACGAATCCTCCCTGGTTAAAGAAGTAAATTAAAGCACTTTAGGAGAAAAGTGGAACAGAATAAATATGTACGTATCAAACGAACGTACGCAATCGGCCGTAAATCACGACAGTATCATTATCAATATTGCTTGGAACCGTGGGGCCTGGCACAAAGATCTTATTGTATAGGAAGTTGTTATTTGTCAGAATTCGCTGATCTCTAAGTCAGAAAGATAAAAAACTATGGTACGACTCTCTGAAGTCTTTCCTGGTCCATGACAAGCCCCAAGTTTCTGCCCATCTAATCTGACCCGAGGCCCTATGTCTGGCATTGACGTCGCCTCCTATTAAGGCGGCGCTGCCGTGACTGGTTAGAAAGAGTAGGTTGTTAACAGCCAAATATTGAGCGTGGGGGGTTGGTACCTGCTGCAAATGTGAGTCCCCAACAAGTGATGAAATTTCAACGGCAACGAACAACTCATTTAGCTCAGGAAACCTTTTGAAGGTAAGCTTCCTCCTGATGCCAATTGCAGCACAGTCATTTCGTTCTTGAGAAGATTTCTTTGCGAGGACTTGATAGTTTGGGCTTTTCATCCACCTCATATCTGTGTTGCTACCATGTTTGGATATGAGGATAATGTCTTGGTTAGCCCTCCTGAATATGTTGCCAAAAAAGTGGGCGCTTTCACCAACCTGACATTCGTGTATATATATTCAATATTTTGAGGTGTTGTTTATTGTCTTTATGTCTTTGTGTCTACCTCTTTTGTGCATTGCTTAGTACCAGGGCTTCCTCATAATTCTGTTTTTTGCTTTCTTATATCTGGATGTTAATATTTTTTTGCAGAAATCGTAATTAGGTCGCATTTTTCCTGCGAAGAGAGCTACCTCAATTCCAGATTTATCCCGAGATTCCGTAACTGTCTCTTTGTATTTTGGATTCTTAATTCCTTTGGTGAACTGAATTTGGGTCAGTTCTTCAGGTTAGAGTGCTTTATCTGAAGCAGTAACTGTCAGATATATTTTTACGCCGCTATACCTGTATCTGAGTTTTCTTTTCTTTGATAGTTTTGCTTTCTTCTCGTTTGTTGCTACGCTCTGGAAGGTTTGGGAATTTTCCTTATGTGATTGTTGCGTGCGTGCTTTTGATGCTACGGCGGCTTTCTTAGCTTTTTCTTCTCTCTCCTTTCTTGCTTTAATTCTTGGTTTGGTCTCTTTTTTGAGCCTCGAATTTCTTGTATTCTTCTTATATCTTGGTCTTCCTGGCCTGTATCCACTTTCCCTTGGGAAGAATTATAATTGCAGGACGTATCCTGAGAGGGATTCTCTGGAAACCAATTCTTGCCTAGGTTGTTGTTTATTCGCCTCATGTTAATCATGCTCAAGAACGTACGCAGGTGCTTAACACTCCTCACATGAACATACAGGATGCTGGTAAGGATTTTTATCGTTTCCTCATTTTCTATTTTGAGGTACGTCTTGATCGGGGCCTGTGTAGGCTAGGCCATCTTAGTTGCTCCGGCATCTGATGTTGTTTTTCTCCTCTGTTCATCTTCCCTTTTTGCAGTTTGTTTTTTCTTTATGATATTTCTTTTCTGTGGGCAGGCTATAGCTAGCGCTATACGACCTTGTCCTTAGTTTACGCACTTTTCTTTTTTCATGCAGTTTTTTCATCTGTGTCCTCTTTCGCTACATCTTGTGCACTTCTCTCATTTTTCTTGGCATTCCTTTGTAGAGTGCTGGTCCATTTTTGAGCAGCGGAAAGACATTTGGGCCGGCGTTAATTCTCGACTGTCGATTTGGTCTCTACTTATTTTGGCATGGAAAATGAGTAACTCCTTCTCTTTAACTTTTTTAGGCCATCTCAGTTTCCTTGCAGATTACCTTGAATTTTATGACCTCAGAGACTTTGACCCAGCTTTGTTCATTTTAAATTTTCTCAGTGATCTCCTCTTTCGTGTGCTTCCCAATCCAAGGGTTTAGCCCCCGGCAGATCACACTTCCGTGGGCCTGGATTTGGGGAGGAACTAAGGGCTGGAGGTTTATTTCCTGAAGTAAAAAAGGCCTTCCATTGTATTGATAGTTTTGACGTCTTTACCTATCTCGCAGATGGCGACTTAGCTGGTAGGGGTGTCGATACCACGTATCACAGCGACATTGAGTTTCGCGAAGATAGATTGAAATGCCCTTCCTCTATCAGGTTTGGCCTGACTGTCAATTGCCGTAAGGGGTACTCGATGGTCAAAGCCATTTCCATGGTAGGTGCACTTGTAGGACAAGCAGTCTTCATTTTTTAAGTTGAAGAATAGGAGTATGTTGTGTTGCTGTTGCTCGTGTCTATTCAGAGGAGTTGGTATTTCTGTGGAGAACCCCCCCACCCCTCCACTTTTTATTCAGTGGCTGGTTCCCATGGAAGGCCCTCCCTCTCGTGGCGTGTGTTGGAATGGGTGTGAGGATGGCACATGTTGATGATATCAAAGAAGATTGGGTAGGAAATATAAATTTAGTTAGGTAGGTCCTCTTCATATCCTAAGGCTTGTCTTTTCCCCCGTTATTAATGCAGTCTAGGGTAGGCACAACTTAAGGCTGAGAGACAACTTTTCTTCTTTTATTTATTTGAACCTAAATTAGTCTTCCAGGTAAAGCCAGCTGGCCTGAACAACTTCATGGTAAGGTCCAGTATCACTATCAGTTTTAGTATTAATGATTCCAACATATTTAAGTTCTAAAGATGCTAGGAGTAATGTATTACTAAATATTTTGAAAATATTATTCCTGTAACATTTTACCATATACACAATTTGCCCGAAAACTTCGTTTTATTATAATAATTAAAAAACACGCAGTGGATAATATGTTTGTTTCCATTTAGAAACATTCTAACACCGGCACACCATCCCACACAACTTCTTTTTATTACTCTTGGGTGGGGTATTCTGCTATCTTTAATAATATAATCCTATTCATAGATTGAATTTACGCACAACAGTGTTACCTGAATTTTTAAGTTACCTTATCCCTGTTATGCAAATTACATGTTCTGGTAATTTCTCAACTTGTAGCATAAATTCGATTGTATGTCATGGGTCATCGTGCTTTCTCTAATTTGCACCAGGAACGTGCAATAAACTGCTTGCTGCTATACTCTCGACATCCTTTACATCCTTAAGTTAGTTGTTAGAAAAAATTTGTGTTAAGGTTCATGGTCTGGCACGGCGCCATACTAAAAACGTAATAATATTTTTATTAATAACCGTTTGCTCATTTCTCTCAATTAATAGAGTTCTAATGTAAGAAGATAAACTTAGACAAATATTGTAGTAAAATCGAAAGATTACGCAAGATACCAATTGACTTAATTATGTCATCTTCCCTATGTATTTTGAATACGAAATTTACAACCAATTTTCATTCTTTTATTAAGATTTTCAGAGAATAACTCCAGCTAAGCCAAACCAAAGGTATCTGTCACAATGCTCCCACGAATAGTCTCCATCTGACGAGTAAACTCATCTCATGTAGCTTTACCATCGACCAAATTAAGAACAGTGTTTATACTCGGCTAAGTTGTATCCATATCTTTAATAATAATTCTGTGTCGTAGAATGACTCCCGACGATATACCATATATCACTATTCGTTGAGGGAACTTCCTTAATTATCTCTAGAGTGCGTTTTTACTGTCTGGCGGCCGATATTATGTATCTTCAAAATGCTTAAGAAGTGGAACTGAGCTCAAGGATAATAATATTGCTATCATTAATAAAATAGAGTTTTATTAATAATAACTTTAAACAATACACAAAAACGGAAAATATTGACATAACAGAATGGAAAGGGTCGTGGAGACTCGGGCTAATCCAAGGATTTAAGGGATTAAAAAAAGGTAAAACAAATATAGAGTTAAAGAGATGGGATGGTTCGATAAACAATTTAAAGCACAGGATAGAATTGACAAATAAGGGATCAATACTCAAAAGGTGACGCTTGGCTTACGTAACTTCATTAGGGTGCAGTGGAAGGTACTTGAGGGAATATTCGGTCCGCTGGCGAGTTCCAGCCGAAGAAGAGGGATAAAAGGATCCTGACGTGGCGTCTTGGAAAGGAGAACCGTTACTCGACGAACGGCTTGACGAACAATGGCTGTTCTAGGTTGTTCTCTTCTGAACAAAGGGGGGGATGAGAACCGTCTCTTGTCTACGGGCTCAAGAACAATGGCTGTTCTAATGTTGTTCTCCTTTGAACAACAGGGGGGGTGAGAACCGTTTCTTGGCGAAGGGCTCAAAACGAACAATGGCTGTTCTAATGTTGTTCTCCTTGAACAACAGGGGGGGATGAGAACCGTTTCTTGGCGAAGGGCTCAAAACGAACAATGGCTGTTCTAATGCTGTTCTCCTTGAACAACAGGGGGGGGGATGAGAACCGTTTCTTGGCGAAGGGCTCAAAACGAACAATGGCTGTTCTAATGCTGTTCTCCTTGAACAACAGGGGGAAGATGAGAACCGTTTCATCGCGAAGGGCTCAAAACGAACAATGGCTGTTCTAATGCTGTTATCCTTGAACAACAGGGGGGGGATGAGAACCGTTTCTTGGCGAAGGGCTCAAAACGAACAATGGCTGTTCGAATGCTGTTCTCCTTGAACAACAGGGGGGGGGGATGCCTTGGGGACTTGGCGTCACTAAAGGCTCGAACCTTTGGCACTCAAGGAATATTGTCCTCCTTCTGGACAAGTGATGATGAATCTCGAGGTCGAGGTCCCTTGGCGCACAAAGGGAGAGAGGGTCGTGGTGATGTTTCGCGACGAAAATCTGGATCTCCAATCTGATCTTAGTGGTAAAGTTTCCATATAAATAGCCAGGACATCTCCTTGGCGTGGGGGAGAATGGGGTGGAAGCTTCGAGGGAACGCACAGCCGAGCCGGGGAACAATGCCTTATCTGCCCATAAGCCTAACTCGATCTGGCGAGGTCGGCGTATGGGGGCGAACGGGGGGGACGATAACCTCCTTGTTTAAACATTAACGTCCGGTAGCTGTTGATAAGACTCCAAGCCTCGAATCGAAGATGCACGTGGGTAGCCTCATGGTTTTAAATAAAATGTGATAGAAGTTGAAATGAATGCAGCTCTGAACTCGTTCTATCACATTCTGTATTTCCTTCATGTTCACTATATAATACAAATTACAGTATAACTATACATTTATTTTGAGCGCACATCATAAACTTGATTGGGTTGAGTAAACATTTTATATTCACGATCAAAATGCATGAGTGTGTTGTTAATTGAATTGAAAGTTCGTTCCACCTACACCTAACTTGAAATTGCTTCAATATTGGATATGACAGAGAGAAAAATGCACGTCCGAAACTTTTTAAATGGTGACCATTGCTTCCATTTGTTTACTGCTATCTTTTTAACCCTTCTGCTTTCGTTGTCAATTGGATAGGGCCCCGCTGTTTGCTAACAAATGTGATTCACTTCCATCAAAATTGATTTTAACATCGCTGCTTCGTCTAGGGTGGATGATCCGTTGAGATTAGAAGGAATGTTTCTGTATAATTTCACGAACTGCTTTTTCTATTCTCTTCTATTCCTAAATTAAAAGAGAAAAAGAAAAGGGAAATTTAGGTAATCACTTTGAGAATTTCGCCCAGTGGATGAAATATATATAGAGTAAGAGCCATGACAAGTGAAAAATATCAATTAATTAATGCCAAAATAAAATTAAAAATGGTTGAGAATCAAAAGTACTGGAAAGGAAACCTAGCCAACCTTAAACAAAAGATTGAGAGGGCCTATTATATAATCCGCCACACCAGCTCGTGAAAAATAGGTAAAAGCAGAAAAGTACTAGAGTACTTTTTTGCTTTGATCAAATTATATCATCGTGTAGGTTTTCTCAAACGATAGCACACAAGGTCTTAATAAGGTTAGCACAAAAGATGGAAAACGAAAACTAACTCCACATTATGAAAAAACCTATTTCTTCATTTTTTTATGGTAGTAATATAAGAATGCCCGATGTAAGTTTATGATATCTATTAAAACAATTATTCCTTTCGCCGATGAAAAATTTTATCTATTATTAGAAGACATAATTTCCATCAATATTTATTGGCCAAAAGATAGGTATCCAAATAATTCTTTCTACCATCAAAATATCGGCTACCGAACCAAAATGCGATCCGAAATTAAAAGGATAATAGATAAAATAGTTTTGGTTATTTTTTTATTATGAAAATCGCCAAGATTTCACCAGATTTGCTTTAATTATGGTAAAGTCTTTGCGCAAGTCAAGTAAACTACCGAAAAAAGTTGTGCATATAGTCAATTAATTTTGTTTTTTATTTTCTACAAAACTATAATGTAAAAATTTACAACATAAAAAATTAAGTAGTTACATTCCACTTTTTCAATAATGTAAAGAAAAGAAGTTAAACCTATGTAGTAGTCTCTTACAAGAACCCTTCTTAAATGACGTAAACTGAAAAACAGCAAATATTCTCAGTTACAACCTAGATAATTAAAATAAATAATCAAGAAATTTGTTTACCTTCATTACACTGGCAGGCAATCTCAACTAAATTCGCTTCGAAGACACTCATCAGAATAAGAAATTATGAGAGCAGTTAGCAAGATTTTATCAAAGGTCATTTGGGGCTCCAATCAGTCATAACGGCAGAAATTAATAATTCAAGTTCGTTGAAGGAATCCTATCTAAAATCCAAATTAATCAGCAGAAAGAATGGAATGTTAATGCAAAAAACATCATTTAATTACATTGTTAAAAATTGGTTTGAAATGGCGTCCTTATAAGATGCAAATCTGGCTTAACTACTCGAGAATGATTTTCCTCGAACAAAAACGAATTGTAGAAGGGCTTCTCCTTCAAGCTTCTGGTTTTACAACAATATTGCAATTGGTGATTAAGCGGTTGTCTCATCGCTGGAAAAGTATATGACCTAAATATTCCACACTATGCATAAAACTATAAAATAAACAGCATGAATCTAACTTTGACCGCGCCTTTACCAAAAACAAGTTTCTCTGGCGATCTGTATATATGTATGGAATAGCAGCCATATTAGTTCGTTTTTATACGATAATAACTTCAATAGAACTGTTAACATAAACATATTTCAAAACAAATAATTCCGTAAACTAAACCACAATTATCACAATCAAATTCAATAGACTCTTTGATTAAAGATGGTGTTCAAATACAAGCAGTTAGAGAAAAATTGGCAGAAATTCTCTACAATTTCATAGTTGTTGTGAATCTTTTGAATTGAAGCCTCCAAGATCACTGTATTTAGCAACTTTCAAGTTTATCCTGTCAAAATATTTAAAATATAATGTATATTTCACCTCGTTTGCAAATATAAACCAATTAAAGAAATGTATAATGCATGAAGTAAACTTGCACAAGAAAAATTCACCAATAATAACAGAATTGTACGAGCAGTGAGATCTGAACCTAACTCTGCCTGTTAAGAAATGGAGGCAGGAGAAGGAAACTGGTGCTTTGGAATGTATATTTTGGCATAATTTAATTTTTGTATAATCGAGTTCCATAAATTTATTGTTTGATTTTTACACTATGATTAATTTGATAAATTCACTGCTCTAACATAATTTTTTTTTAGCTTCCCTAACAGCAATGCAGCTTCAGTATTAAAGCAAATATTATGACAATTGTATCATTTATACATCTTTTGCAAAACAAATTGCGCTTAAAATAAATGTATTTCCCTAATGTTTTTATAATTTTAATTATTTAATTAATTTTTGGTTCACGCAATATCGTTGGACGTATATTAGAATAATTAAATAAAAATAATACGGTAAAAATTTTTACTAAATCTCCTATAAAATATTAACCTAAGATTCTTGTAGAAAAATAAACGGATACTAGCCATTATATGTCGCTTTTGGTTACTGTTAAATTCAAGAGGCTGTTTTCCTTGTATTGAAAAGTAGTGATTAAAATATCGTTTTTTAAACCTACGTTGATCTGTCCTTTACATAATATCTACTCTTTATCTATTTTTTTCATTAAAAAGAGTCTTTGATCATCTCACAATTTTTTCACTCATACAACTTCACTTGAGCCAAAATGAAGATAATTGGAACACACATATACTCAGCCAATTATGGAATTAATTTATTCATATGTGTGACCTTTTATCTAAGATCTTTATGTAAAGTGAAACTAAACTATCTAAACTAAGGTGATCGTTATTATAATCCATTTTCTCTCAGTGACAACCGAAAAATTAATCTGATTAAAAGTTGCGGCTCGATTTACTAGGTTACCCTGTATTCGTTAAATGAAGAAGAATTGATATCAAATTTGGGGGAGTAGTGCGTTATAAGAGTAGTATTTAACTCGATATATATAGAAACATTGGTAACAATTGAATTTACTTTAGTGGCGATGATGGAATATCTGCTCTTAATTGAAAACCCGTAATTTGTTCAAGGAAAGGATAAGAACAATTTACTACATTTATTTTAATACGTTTTTTTTTCTTTAAAATAATAATCTAACTATTTTTCTACTTTAAATTTAAAGTTGGCTATCCATCGCTGATCATCCAATACATTTGATCTATTCCGCGTTAATACAACGTGGATAAAAACGAGCAGTTCAATCTTGAGTATAGAGATGCTTAGAAATTTTGGTTGGATTGTTCCTTTTATACGTCTAACACAACCGGGCATACAATTTCGCATTTATTGTTACCTCTGTGGTTTTATAAAGAAAAGATTCATGCAAGAAGAGGTCTCCTGACCGAATAATGAAATTAAGATAAAGATTGAATGTCACTCACTGGAAATTCGAGGGGACGAGGGACGAGAGGAAAGTTTTATGCATGAGCGTGACTACTGTACTGTTTGTTATTTGTAATAAGGAAATGTTCCACTCGTCTCTCCCTCGTAGACGAGATTGTGCCGACTGATATAAGAATTCGCATAATAATCAGAATGACAATCGCTGGTAAGTCCGAAAGCTTTATGTTCCTTTTAGTCAGGTCATTAAAGTTTTACTGGTGATATCTTAGCTAGCTGTTGTATGCCTGTCATCATGTGAATAATACCTACGGCAAATTAGTCTAAATAAGGGAATTTACCTTGCACATCTCCAGTACGGAAATTTGATCAAATTTTTTTGGTATTGCAGGGTACTCGAAAACCAACCCCATAATTGAGTTCTGCCTGCTCCTATAAACAATCAAACAAATGACACATACCGCTCGCCTCTAAAAATGCCATCCTTTCGCAATGTTCATGTTTAATTGTCAGTATATTATGGCATGCCTTGGTCTTGTAGGGATAGTGGATCAACGGTATCAAGAATAGCACCATTTTTCCAAGAGGACAAGTCCCTGTCCATATCATATATTTCTGAAAACAATCCGTAGGAGAAGCGTTTGTTCTAAATTTATTTAACTTAGCTATTTCTTGTGGTTTATGTCTCCTTTCCAAATTTGACGCACACGTTTTGTACCTTTCAAATTCATGCTTAACTTTAAGATATAAATTCGTATGGATACAACAACGACAAATTCTATAAGGAAGCAGACCATTTTCCCTAACTTATTGTAATTGCATGAAAGTCACGAAACCCACTTTCCTTGTCTAGAGCACGCAAAAAATGTTCTGGATGGGTAAAAAAAACCATTCATCATCACTATTATCATAATTTATTAGAGACTGCATGGGAATTATCTTCAATTCTCGATGATTCCTTACATGTATCCGGTGGTTAATTAGATCATCAAAAGCCTATAGTCAATTTCAAGCTAGTTTCCATTAATCGACTCAACACATTTCCAGACAATTTCTCGGCTCGTATTTAGCAAAACACCATGTGATTTAAATTGTCCGTGTCAAACTCTCTATCTTTGTGATAGTTACTTTCTTCAGTTCCTGTCCGAGTTCACTACGGATATTATCTTAGTACGTAGTGTTGAAAATGCAGCGGCTGATACACTCCCTATAGCATTAATTCCTGAATTCACTCAGAAATTCTCAATATATCACCCTCAAACCCAACTTCACATGGAAAAACACCATTATTTTCTAACCGCAAATTTAAGTGACATAAAATCGAGTTAAGGTAACTTTTCTTCTCCTATCCCCTATCCTCAAACCAGACACAAACTGGCAGTACACCTCTCAAATTTTGAACAACTTGAAGCAGAAGATATATAGCTTCCCATTACATTTTCTCTTAATCTATCATTACATGGTTTGCGAAATAAAACAAATGTTCCCAAATTTAACATCTCATAGAATTCCAAAAATTCTTTTCACTTTTCGATATTATCCTTGACAAATGAGTATGTATCGTGGTTGACACATCTTAGCAAAAATACGCCGAATTGTTGCTAATTGTTGCATAAAACAGTCTTTAAATTTACTTATAACCTTTATAATTCATAGGAAAATTAGTCAATGATTGTGATGAGTGTCAGAGAGAACGAACTTTCAATCATAAAATATTGTCCACTAACTCGAGATAATAGGCAGAAGCGAGATATTTAGAAAGTAATATCGATGCTCCTGGCCACTTTTTCTCATGGAGTGACTTTAGAAATATTGTAGTAATGGTTGGTGGTTAGTTCATGATGGGTATAAACCATTCATTTATAAGATAAATCAACTCTTACATTCATCTCAAGAACTATTCATGGATGGATTTCGAGATTTAGCAGCATCGGATCGTTTCGGTCAATGGCGGCATTTTAAAATCAAATTCCTTCGAGATTTGGTAAAAGATTTTCGTCCTTTAGATATTTATCTAAGACAACCGTCCCTAATTACAGGTTAGCAAGTTTCAAGATTGGTTAAACAAGCTTTATCTAGGTTTACACTAGTTAAGATTGCAATACCTCCCACCAGACTTGGATACATGTAAATAGGTAAAGGTAATCCAACTCATCAGACAGTAAATTTAAAATTTTTCAAACCAGATATAATTTTCTTAAACGATATTTCGCTTCTTTTAAAATTCCTTACCATCCTCAACTCCTTACAATTAGTTTTCCAGCCCTTATTCTTCCTGACTAGTAATCTCACTTCCTCAAAATCTACCTTTTTCGACAGAAGTAAAAAGATAACCTTTCTCTCCTTTCATTCTGAAGAGTCTAACTATTCAACCTAAGAAACTAATACCAGTGCATATTCATCTAAATACCTCCCTGATTACCTAAATTACATTGGCTCTCTCATGGTTTCAATTACATCTTTTATTATAGGTTTTGTGGACGTGTCTCTTTATGGAAACGTCTCATTTTCTTTAAATCATGGTTTTAGTCTCACCTATTAGTTTTTTACGCTGTGTTTGAATTTTCTTTCACTATAATTTGTATTTTAATCGTTTTTATGGTATTTACAGTATTTCTTTACACCTCAGTAAAGAGATGTATGACTGCAAAGGTTTTTCGTACATTCGCTTATTAATATTGAGTACAAGAAAGAGGCACCAATATCACTACATAAAACACAAGGAGGAATCCTTTCTCAATTCAGGTCAGCCCACTTCACTATATGTACTACAACACTATAAACAGAGAATAAACCTTATCCCTGATCACAATTGCACCAGACCCCCCCCCCCCCAGCCATGACAACTTTAAACACCTACTCAAAGACTGCACATATCTCACACAATTACGTATTACATATAATATACCCTCTTTTAAGGAACGGTGGATCCACCCAGGAAGGGTAGGGGTTTTACTTGGGGCCGGGATGCTGACAGGAGTAATAGGGGGTCGATAATTAAGGAAGTATGTTATAGATTATTTTCACCTTACCCTTAGTGCTGATTTTTTCTTAATGAGATTTCTTTACCTTCAGCTCTGAACATCGTATTTGTCCTTCGATTAACCATCACACCTCCTCTTTGCTATAAGTAAGAACCTCATAGGCCAACTGATGCAACATGTGTCGTAATAAATAGATTGAGAGACATTGCAGTAAAGTCCACTAACTAAAATCATCCTATATTCCTATATTTTTTTCTATCCCTCAGTAAATTCAAAACTCTCTCTAATATTAAATATAGATGGAAATAATTTATTAGTTCTGCTTTTGAATAATCTTTTTACTCATTTTTTGATTTATTTTATGCATAAAGAATTTCCTATTTTAAATAGTACGTTTGAGGAGAGCAAAGCATCCAAGTCTCAAAGTGATATTTGAGATTGAGGTAAAGTAACATGAGCCCAGGTATATTTTCTTTCGACCATTCGATATTCTTAAATATAACATCTGCTGAATATTAACATTTATTAACAATGACGTTTGCTATTCCCTATTTATCCATAAACTGTTCTTTTAAACATTGTATTCATGAACTAATGACTCAATAACTGGAGATGTAAGCGCATGAAAATTATTTTTTTCTTTCACTGAGTTTCATCTCCCTAATTTGCTGCCGTGATGCCTGTGAGTTTCTCTGCGCAGACGTAGTTTAAATTTTCTCAAATGTTATTTGTACGGGGCGATACCATTGCCTATGCCAGGCGATATCGATTTTTTAAAGTGAAGTTTGGATAATTAACAAATAAAACATTTGGCATCAGCTCTCAATAATTTATGCTAATAATTAAGTTATCCTCTATATTTTCATTAGATAAAATTAACTACTATTAATCTAACTATTCGCTGACGCGTTTACCTTACTGAAGGGTCGTTTCTCTGCAGACGTCGTGTCATTTGTAGCATCTGTACAGACGTGCTTCCGTCTACCACTTTCCTAACTATTACATCTTGCCTATTGCTCATTTTCCTGAGATTCCTTCAGTTAATCTCAAATTTTCTATTTTTCCTCTTCAAATATCATGTCCTAAAATTCTCATTTGACTTCCTCATAGATATTTTACTAATTCTCTTCCAGTTAACATTTTCCTTAGGTACCTCTTCATTTGATATTTTCACCATCCATGAGATCTTCAACATTCTTTGACAACACCAAATCTTGAATTCCTCTAAATCTTAGTCTATCTGCTTATTGATCGTCATAGCTTCTGATCAATTCAACACCACATACCAGAAATAGGTTTTAACAGTTATTTTTCTTGTTTGTCTTGATAGGTATCTACTACATAAAATATTCCTTATCTTTTGAAATGCTTTCTTTGCCTTGCAAATTATTTTCTTAATTTCACAGTTACATCTTCCGTCTTCCATAAAATACCTCCTGAAGTAGCAAAATATACCTACCTGATTCAGAGCCTTGTCATTCACTTTTACCATTAACCTAGGGCTCTGTGACGTTTTCCCCTTTACCATACCTTCTTTTGTATCTACATTCATTGATAAGCCTTTTTATTTACTCTTTTCCTTTACCACTGATCAAATATCTTCGTTTTTCCTGGGTGTCAGGCATATGCCGTGTCATGAGCATAGATTATGTTGTTCATATTTTGGCCTCCGATTTTAAAACCTTCTCTATCCATAATTCATCTAATTATCGTCTCGTCTACAGGGAGAAGAGATCTGAAAAGAGAACGCGCCCCTCTCTTACTACTCTTCGTATATCTATCCAATCACTCAAATCTGCCCACACTCTTACTGTATATTTTGTGTATATTTCTCAAGTCTTTTCCGTTTACACCCACGGCCTTGAAAACGTCAATTCAATTTGATCTTCATATTTGACCCGATCGAATGCTTTTTCATAATCTATAAAACACAGGTACAAATCCTTCTGCATATCAATACTTCCTTCATTTAACATCCTTAGTATAAATATAGAATTTCTTGATCTTTTTCCTTCTGTGAAGCTATATTGCTCTTCTGCTATTTTCTTCCTTATCTTAGCTCTTATTTGTTAATTACTAATTGGCTCATTATGCTTATAACTGTGTTTATTGCACTCGAGTGTTCTTGACCTCTTTGTTGTAGTTAAAAATATTGATTTTCACATATCGTCACTTAGTTCTCCACTACTGTGTATCTTATTTGCAATGCCGGTTATTTTGTAAATAATAAAGTCATTCAGAACACGCAACATTTCCATTGCACTCCATTTTCGTTAACTTCCTTTCCTGACTTCATTTTATAATTGCTTTTTCTATTTCATCTTCTCCAATAGCAGGTCCAGAAATTGTCAAATTAAGCTCTAAATGCTCTCTTCTATTATCTTTAAACAATTCTTCGATATACTCTTTCCATCTCTCAAGGACTTCTTTTTTCCATTGCTATTTCACTGATCTTCTTCATTATTGTTTTGCCTGTACGTAAACTTTCTTTACCAGTAAGTTTTGTCACTCTTTCATACATTATCTGTGTATCCCTCTTTGATTCATCCTCAATTTGATCACACTTATCAGTTATCCAATTTTCTTTTGTAGTCGAACATCTTCATTTTACTTCTCTGTTTATTTTTCTATATCTAAAAACATTGGTATGTTTATATTTCCTTCTTTCTTCCATCATCTCTAGTATATCTTCCCTCATCCACTCTTGTCTTACACGTCTTTCTTTCTTTGGTAGTCTTACTTGAACTACTTCTAAATTTGCTCTTTGTGAGCATTTCCATTCATTTACTTATTCATTCATATCACTCTCACCGGCAAGTACTTCATATCTGTTTTGGACTTCAACACTAGATCGTTCTCTTATGCCTTTTTTTGCAAGTTCTTTTTGATTTATTCTTTTCTCACTTTTTCTCCTCTGCATATTTATCAATCTTAGTCTTATCACTGCCACTACAGGGTTATGGTCATTTTAATAATCATCACCAGGGTAAGATTTTTAATTGATTATTGAATTCCTGTAGCTTTTATTTATAGTTATAATATAATCTATTTGATTCATATGATTTTTACTTGGGCTCTTCCATATGTGCAGTCTTCTTGAATGTAATCGGAATATCGTATTCGCAACCATCTCGTTATTCTTTGCATACCATTCGGTAAACAAGTCTTCTCTTTTATTTTTGTCTTCGAGGCCAAAAGAACCAACTATATCTCCATTTCTTCCCTCTATTACTTTTGTAATAAGATCTACCATTATGACTATTAATTCTTGAGCCTTACATCGTTGTCTTGCTTGGTCTATATTATCATAAAATTTATCTATTTACTCTTCATAGCTTTCAGTTGATAAGGCATAGATGTGTATGATATTTAAGTTAATAAGGCTTCCTTTCTGTTTGAAAAACAGAACCCGATCAGATATTGCCAATATCCTATTACATTTGCGGAAATTCTTTTTACAACCATTACTCCCACATCTTCCTGTGTCGTGTCACCTCCGGAATATAGAAAGCTTCCGTCATTTGTATTCAGGATATTTGCACTAGGCGATTTCACTTTACTTACTCCCAAAATATCTATATTCATCCTCTTTATCTCCTGTTTCATAATTTCAAATTTTCCTATTTGTTAAAAGTTTCTACGTTCCAATTGCTAATTTTATTTCCTAATTTCTTGGAATTTCTTTTTGACAGTCATTTGTTGACGATCTGGAGCTACCTGTTCATCATGGTGATCTATACGGAGCAAGACAGCCGCCTCCTTTTCTTGGCTGGAACTCCCTTTCACGATGTTGATCTGTACTCTTCTTGTGCGAATATTCATAGCTATTATTGGATAGTACACGGTAAGGGCTCCAATTCTTATCCAGGGTTTGGTCCATGGCCTTCAATTAATTATTCGGAGCAACTCTAGAAGATCGATTCCTCTAGGGCTTTTTCCATCCGCCACCCAGAGGACGAGCCTGGTAGGCATTTACTGTCCACCAAAACTAAGGCGATTCCCTAAAATAAATAAAGATTGTTTGTTTAAAACGGCTTAAATTTTGTCTCCATCAACTCCAGCCATTTGTCTTACACCATTCTACACAATTAATTTCAAAGAGATGGAAAATTTATTTTGCGCTCATGATAGGGCGAAAGATGTTGTTTAAACCCAGTAAGAGAATTCATCCAAATTTTTCGCCATTATTCTGTCTGATATGAAGTCTTGTTTTGATTGTAAAATCCTATCAAGAATGACGTAATATCGATCTGTTTGAGCATAAAATGCCCAACAAAATTGTATTTATCTCTGGGTAATCCCTTTATTTTGTATTTATAAAACCATTGGTCAATTCATATAACAAGGGTGAAACTATATATAAATACATCTTAGAAAGTCATGTCTTTGCTACGAATGGTTTGAATTGAATTGGGCCAGTTAAAAAACAAGATGCTGAATCTTTGTGCATATATGGCAATATACTATGTCATACAAAATAGAATTCATCTCTTGGTAATCCCTTAATTTGTATTTATGAAACTCTTGGTCAATTAAAATAACAACATTGAAACTATACTGAAATATATCTTGGAAAGTCATGTCTTAGCTACGAATGATTTGAATTAAATTGGACTTGTTAAAAAACGCAGTACTCAAACTTTGTGCATATATGACAATATACTATATCCAACATAATAGTATTCATCTCCAGATAATCCATTTAGTTTGTATTTATAAAACTATTAGTCAATTTATATAACAAGGTTCTATCTTTCTCATCAAACAAATCTGTTCAATTCAAACTCTCTGGCAGATAAGCTCACATTGGTTTTCAATTCTTAGTTCTAATTAAGCTTATCTAATTACATTTCCTCTATTTCAATGGCTAAAACCTATTGTGTTTTTTATTGATATCATTTGATATCATATTCTGGTTTAATTAGATTTTGATCTTAAGCCTGACTTTTGTGGATTTTCACCCAAACATTAAAAATTATTATAATTTACTGACCGAAATTGCTTGTCAAATTTTTCACAGACCTACATACAAAGGGTATAAAGCAATACTTTTTGAACACAGTGGTTACACAACGTAATCTATTATAAATATCTACTCTAAACGCAACCTGTTTTATCTTTTTCTCCAAACTTCACTCCGTGCGAGGTCTGCATGATACCTCCCTAGCAGCAAACTATGGGGGCAATAGAGCGTGAGATTGGATTCATTTCTATTGTGATTAATTTGACATAGAAAGAAATATGCCATAAATCGAAGTACCAGTTCATATTGACAATCTTACAAAATTTATATCGTTGGATTGGATTTTTTTTCAGAAAGTATCGCTCTTGCTTTTTTATGAATAACATAGTGCTCTTAAGGACAATCAAGGTGAGCAATTGGTAGTGAAAACCTTAATTTTCCCTGGGTCACACCAAATTTCTTAATGAAGAAAGATATATTTTTTCGTTGTTGGAGGATTGCACATGAAACTACCTTTTGGGGGTCATATTTTAAAGGCCATGTATCCAGATATATGTATTTCTAATGGATTACTTCAATAAATTTTGGATGATAAACATAAGGATAATAATACTGTATAATTATTTTCCTTTGTATTTAATATAATTTGTTTCTTTACTAACTTAAACATGCGAGTTGCTAATATAACATTGGTTTTGCCATTGACAATATTTATTGTATAAAATACAATTTCAAAGTTTAAAATTTTAGTGTTATTTAGGAGGATTTTTGTATTTAGCCATATATAAATTGTTAATAACGTGCAATAATCCCTTCCCTCAGTACTCCTCTTGTACGCACGACAATATCAGTGCAATTTAAAGTGTAATATAGTGAGATTGTCTGCTTTGAGACGTGATTGAATAAATTTGCGTTGATAAGGAAGGATTGTGTTGACTTCTTTGGTGTTCTGTAATATTATCATTGTAAGTGCATCTGTATTGATATATGTAATTTAGCTTTCATTTGATTCTTTAACCAACTACGATGTATATACTATAGTATGTACTCGTACTTGTATTTTAGGTTTACGAACAAATATGGCTACCTGTGGTAATTTTGGCTGTCTACTGACTCGTTTAGCTATGTCTACGGCTTTTACATCGGCAACAGAGAAACCAGTGCAATTTGCCCCACTTGGACTATTGTATATTATACTTATTTAGGCATGCATATGGGTGACTGAAATAAACCATGGGGACCACATGGATGGTGCAGTAATTGCCGATCAACATGGGAAAGGTGGCTACGTCTAGCCGAAGTGAATGGCATTCGCAATTTAGAGAAATCCTACCAGCAATGATAAATATAGAAAAATAGCTGCAATGTATCCGAGCATTTCATTATCCACTAATCCCGTGCTACAATGTGAAGATTTGACAACTCCGTCTCGCTTCCTAAAATGCGATTTCAGATGCTGACATCTCATCTGAAGATAGTGATTCTGTTACCATTAAGAGAATATAGGACAGTGAAATGTGTGAAGGATGAATATGAAAATGTAAATATTTTCTTTTCCATGGTTAACTACTCATGACACTATTGGGATGCAGGTAGAAGCCTTAAAATTCAAAGGGAGATGAAATGATACTATGCTAAGGGACTACCTGTGGATTTGAGATGAACCTTAGGTAAAGTAAAGAAAATATCTTTCAACTGTTAAAATTTAGGGTTAAGTATTATTCAGTTTAATTTGTAGAAAGTGTAAAACTATTGATGCTAAAGGAATTATAAGGTCATTACTCCAATCAGTAGCCTAAAATACATATAAAACTAGTTAGAAATTTAGTTAAGCCAAAAATTCACAAATATTTGTTACCCAGTGTAATCATTTTTTTTAATTTTAGAGATTTGGGAATGAAAAATTTGATTTGTTCAATTTTAAAATAGTAATCCATTATGTGACAATGAAGCATTCTGACTTGGTTATTAAAAGGTCGCTTCCGATCTTGAGATTTAATTCCATTTAACCTGATAAAGGTTGAATTAGAGAAAGGAAATATGCTTGGAGAATAAGTAGCCAGAGAGTCGAGAAGAATTTAGTAATAATGTTAATGAGGAATCCTCTCTTGAATCAGACCATCTTGTACAATCATGCCCCAACACAAGGGAGCGTTTAGGTTTTGAATGACCAACAATGCTTAAGCTGAAAATTCAGTCGTGAACTCACTTTACGGGACCCTCAATCGTTCATTATTTACCGTTCCCTTTTAGGATTCCTGGATACTTTTCGATCATCGCTCTCAAATTAAAGCTAATTTTGATATCTTACCCATGCCGGCACTATATGGATGCTCTATTCCTCTTTTTTATATGCTTCCTTTAGATGCCTACATTCCTATTACTGAATTCGTGGAAGCATTAAATTCAAATGAGAGAATCACACTCCGCATGTCCGGATAATCTTGCACTCAATCACAAGGTGATTATTTCTAAAGATCAGATCCTTTACATACATTTCTGGACATTATTCTAACAAATCCGAACTTTCACCCCAATTACCAAATCAAAGCAGGCAACCGACCTCATCGAATAACCTCAGCTTATTTATAAACCAATTTTTCCTCCTCTATCAAAAGTAAAATAGCTAAAAAGGAAGCTCCTCATCTAACCAAATTTGAAAGAGAAAGCCTAAAAAACACTCATCAACATAGATTTTAGTTCTGAAATAATTAGACATTTTATTGCATAATTCAATAGTGCTAAAGTTTAATCTCAAATCAGTTTTTCGCTTACACTTTTATAGATTTAACCATCTTTGTCAATGTTATGTTTATTAAAGATATACTCTGAACAAGTGTCAAAAATGAAGATTGATTATGAACATGAACATCTCACAAGTAAAGCATTTTACTATTTAAGGCATGATCTCACTCTAATTTGATGATATTACAATCGGAAATGATTCAATCAGACTTCTACACCAGACAATGCATGAACGTGTAGTTAAGATATCGTCCAAATCGAAATAATGCTTCCCCAAGATGAAATAAATGCTTTTAACTTACATACCAATGAAATCCATTTTATTCGCTACGAAAGCAAACTTTTGGGGCCAAAACAAATTCAAAGCAGAATCTAAACCTATTAGTCCATCTAGGACATACCAGAAAACGGCCTCACTAAGAAAAAAGGAAGTAAACCTATAAACTACGTACATAACACCAACTTGCAAGAAAACAAAAAAATGATTCAAATAAGAAACAAAGAAAAAAAATCGTTCAAATGAGCAAGTCAAGCCTAAGGCTTAGAACCAAAACCGAAAATAAAGAACAAAAGAAAGAAAAATACGAAAGTAAAAGCACTCAATAAGTAATTCTCATAATTCTCTTACTCCTCATCCATATCATCGATATGATTCATATCTATCTAAACAGAATCTCTAACTACCCTATATCCCATTCATAATTCCAACACTTTTGCTATCCCGATCCTGTGAAGCACATCCACTTTCCTTCTTCGCCCGAGTCAAGCATAATTGATCAGTTACAATCTGGTGCACATTGTTACTCGGGTGTTTTATTCATTGTTTGCACTATTTTTAATCGAAGATTGGCCTGATCTAATTAGAGCTAAAAGTACTTCTGTACGGGATGATCCATTTACAATATTGTTTGGCGGAATATTGTATAAGAGGTCTGTTGGTTATGTTTTGGTTTGGAATGGGGCGGTTATTTATTGTAATGGTGTTAGAAATAAGATGCTGGTTATAAATTTTTCCTCAGAATGGAGGTGCTTTGCAACGGAGTGGTTTACTGCTATACTGAAATGTTTGGTTCTCAAATTGTTAAGTTTGATCTGCTATAATTTTGGTTTATTTTTCAAAGTTCATCATGGGGATGATTTGTGGCCATACTGTGATAATTTTCAGCATTTTTATTTGTACATTTAAAGCTTGTCTGAGATGGTTCGACAGAGATTTCAAGCAAGCTGATGCCTTGTCTTTAATTGAGGTGCCACTGAATTATTTGTAGTTTGATTAGCAAATTCTTGTACCGAAAATGATGGTTTCTAAGGCTTTAAATGATTAATTTCAATAAGAATTTGTTTGATATTTTCGTGTTTGGGGATACGTTTATGCTAGGGACGAGGAGGTTCAAAAGAAGGCGGAGGAGTTTTGGTGTAAACGAATGAAATTTCCTTTTAACTAGAGAAACAAGGACCACGATAGACCCTAATATCCGTTCAAGGCCAGTTCGTTTAAACAGACGGTGTTAGACTACCACTATCTAATGTTATTGTTTCATTCTTTTATTTTTTTAATATGCAGTTTTGTTAAAGTATTTCAACTTTACGTTACACACCTATCTAACTAAATGTGTACCCTTTGACTTGACAGTTCAGTTAACCCTCAAATGCACTTACACGCTCCACTAAATGGGAGGAGGGATAGGACAGTACTTTCTTCTCACGCAGGCTTCACCTGCTAGTGTTAATTTATTTTAGGTAATTGAGTGTCAATTTATTTTAGAGTATGCTGCGAAAATATTGAATATGATTTGATTTAATTTATTGTTCAATTGTTTTTATATTTCTATTTCAGTTTTCAAGATGCTGTATTGAGTTAAGGGTGTCATCCATAAATGTTGTTTTGAAATAATTTGTGATTATCGTTATCGGAATATCTTGAGTGAATATGTTACAAGGTAGAGGTTAAAGGATGATATCTTTTGCTATGAAATTATGCAGTAATTATTTATATATGTATTTTCAAAGAATCATTTTTATATTTTGCTATAATTTACGCTTGTGTAACATGTCAACTAATTTTGCAGATAAAAAATGGGGGACTCAATGCCCCACCTGGCAGCGACATTAGCAGATGAATTGATATGTGGTTATACATTTTACATATATTTTAATTTGGAAGAGATCGGTAGGAATTCGTCACTCCATGTATTGTGGGCTCTCTAGGAACCTGCAATTGGCGCTTACTAGTTCATATACATATTTAGCCCTCCTAGATCACTCAATCAATTGCTCATGAAATATTTTTTCCAAATAAATATTCATGCATTCTTTAATCATATAATTTTTATTTTTAATCATTAAAGCAGTCTTTTCGCTAATAAATTTTAAGAGTAGCATGAAAACACCCATTAAATCTCTTTTAGTCCTTCTTGAACTATATTTAAGCATATACTGAGTACTAATTGTGAATAGACTTAGAACCTAGTAATTGCTCCACAATTGTGCTGTCAGTGAACAACGATTTCCTGGAGAACTGCACTGTTTAGGCAGAGAACGAGCAGAACGTCAACCCATATAGTCTCGTGTCTCCATGAACATAAAATGACTCATTTCTGAACACCATTTACTCTCTTAATGAATACACTTGGAGCCATCCTGTAACTCCCATTTAGTAAACCGACAATATGCATTGATCCCTACCGTAGCAACTTGTGAGCTTTGTTGTAAACCCTATTGTGCCCTTATGTAACACTCAATAAGCCCTAAACAACGAATTATCTTGGTAGAGACCTTGCAGCGGTAAGGGCAGCATGACGATTAGGCCCTCAATGCAAACCCATTGAGTCATCTCGTTAAAGCTTTTGAACCATACATTAAAAATGTATTTTTATGGCCAAGACAGTCTTATGGTCATAACTACATATATGCAGATAGGCTCCGCATCTATAACTATTGAGCTCTCCAATAACACCCATTGACTCTCCAAGAACAGCCATTTGGTAATTCCTAACCGTTCATAGTATTTCCTTGAACACCAATTAGTCAATCCTAGAGTTTTTTGAAACACCAGACGAGATATCAGCTCACATCTTCAGACTTGTGTTTCCTTCAGGTTACAACGATCGATGTTAGCCCTATCGACCATAATGGCTTTAAGAAGATCTGCAGCTATTTATCTGCTATGCCTGTTTACTTTTCCAAACTTTCTTTAACAAATCTCTCCCTACAAACTATATGTGTGATTTAGCATCTGAGGGTGGAATTAGCCAGCGTCGGAATGGAGAAGAGCCTTAGTACTCCCCTTCCCACTGTCAACAGAGCCATGGAATCAACAGCATCCAGCTCATGTGTCTCGAGTTCTCAAGCGGATTATTGAAAATAATCCCGTTTTAAGGCAAATGATGTTGCAGACCAACTCCACGTGAGTTGAAGTTGAAGTTGTTTTTGTTCGGCATCTCCATCAACTTGACTACCATGTCAGAGCAGCCTAGATAGAACCTCTTCTTCGACCAGCAAATATCCAAAAAGAAAAAATACTGAGAAAATAAGATAGTAGAGAGATATATGGAGTTCTGGCAGACTATCACGAATGAATTAGAATTTCTAGAAATTTCTGATACAAGACCGGCATGGATCTGAAGATAGTGTGAATAGTAATCAGAATCACGAGTCGTTCATAACTCGTGGTTTGTATTAGAAAGATAAACGAGGAAATATACATACAGTATATCTCCATCATTCCTTAATCACTTCTTCAAGTTTCCTTCATTAGTCAAATGGTACAAAATGACGTTATTTATAGCTCATGGTGTTCCATGCTACGCAGCCAAAATGACAGAAGACTTGAAATATTAAACGGCACCATAAGACTTTCTCCTGAAAAGCACCACATTAAACGTCTTGGGATCATCTTGGACAGAGTAGTGCAAAAAAGAAACGAAAACCAATATCAAAGGCAATTTTGTTCAACATGTTATATGCTGCCTTACTATTACAACGCTTGAAGTGGTTAAAACTTTAAAAAGTCTACAGAAAATGCATTTAAAATACAAAATGAATTATTTAAATGCATCAAAAGACTTTTTTTGAATCCTTCAAAAATCATGGCATTAAGTCATTTTTGTGCTTTACCCTGCCAAGCAAAATAAGAGAACAATTTGCCTTTTTTAAAATATTTTAAAAACATAATGAGTTTGTAAAGGAAATTTCCATCATAGATACTTAAATGCATTTAATATATTTTTTGCAGATTTCATATGATAGAATCGTATATTCAAGAAATTATACTAAATAAACCTACAAAATAAAATAATGACAACTGCAAATTCGAAGAACGATTTTTTAAGGAACATTCTACAAGTTTCTTGAAATTATAAAGCAACATTTTGCCCTGTAGATAAAAAATGTACTACCTACATTTTTGTTGAACTGAATATGCATTGATATCACCAGATGTGAAAGTGAATAATAAAATCTGTAAGAGAATTGTTTACTTAAGGCCTTTTGGACACTTTTTAGAATTTTAAGAGAGGTAGAAAGGTCCAAGAGCGTAATGTTGCGCGTTATGAAGTTATAAAATTAAATAAATCCTAGAAATCTCAGACAAAAAGCATGTCACCCCCGAATAACCACCGGGAAGACAGAGCTATTTCCCAAAAATTAGATATTAAGGTAATGAAATGGCTTGCTTAGAGCCCAGACCTGAACCCAATTGAGAACCACTGGAAGATCCTTTATAGTGGCAAAGTTCGAGACCAGCAGCCTTCAACTGGCAATAATGCAACAAAATAGAACCAAAATTTTGTATGAAAGGGGCGAGGGTCTGTGGTCGTCTTAGCCACTAGGGTTAGAAAACGAAGGATTTATCACATGATATTAAGAGTTTTATTTTTCATTGATGTCAAATCCTGCTTTGTTCCTAGTTTATTGCTTCCTGGGCAATTCTGTGAATGATCGTTCGCTAATCACCATGTGTCAATATTTATTTTGGTAGTTTATTTAGTATAATTCCTTGTATATACGATTGCATTACAAAAACTTCAATCATATTATAACTACATGCCATTAGGTATTTCATTTCCCTACTCATCATACTTTTGAAAATATTGCAATGGGTAAAGGAAAATCGTTCTCTTAGGTTTTTGGTTAGTGAATGTGAATGTACATTAAAGACCATAAAGATTCTGATACTTTAGCTTTCCATCAATATAGTTACAGTAGCTTCAAACCAAATAATGTTAAGTAATAAAATAATACATTAGCGATATAAACAAGAAAAACCTATAAGTTGTACGCCTACATTGTATATGGTTGTAAAAATAATCAATACATTAAACAATAAACGTAGATGCTAAGGCAATATGATATAAGTTAGCCACCATATAATTTTATGTTGTACAATATATTTTTACTTGGAATGAAGTGATATACTGTTAATTACACTAAGCTCTCTTTTGCTACAGGAGTGCAGTAATAAAAGGCATTCTTTTGGTGTTATTTTAATGTATTCCTCTTGTAATATTTCCCAAATTCATTAGACTGTCCTTAGATTTCTCTCCTAGCGTCATCCATAAATTCTCAATTGGCTTGAGCTCCGTGCTCTGAATACACCAGTCAATGATATTTACCTCCTTCTGATCCAGCAGGAAATACTTCCCTACATTGCCTTAACCCAAGATTCATTATCTTGCATAAAAATTGCAGATTGGGCAAAGGCGGCTATCATATAGGCCACAGCATATGCTTGCAGAAGATTTGTACAATTAAGCATTCACTCTGCCCAGCAAGCGAGCAAGTGGATCAGTGCCCTCCACACCCTATCTCTTCATCCACCAAATTTCACGCTTCTCTTTACGTAGTTCACGGATGATCTTTTGCCATGTCATCGACGAATGATCCTCCTTCCATCTAAACCACAAAATTTTACTTTGATTCATCACTCACGTGTACTTGGGACCACTGATCTTCTGTCAGAAGAACGTTTTCAGTGCAAAGGATAATCTTGTTTTCTTGTTTTTAAGGCTGATCAATGGTTTAAATTCCTATGTCCAAGATTTTAGAGAGATCTCTTTTTCTCTTTTTCTCTCAGGAGATTAGGTCTTCTTGGAAGGCTTATGGCCATAGTTTCATTTACTTGTTGGGATATTCTAACAGCTCTCTTGTATCGTTCCTTCAGCATTTGAGATATCAATTAATAGACCAATTATTTAGTGAAGAATTTGAATTCATCCCTATAATTATCGATATCTAAATTAACTAAATTAAAATTAATTTAAAATTTCAATTTGCATCAATATCTAATAGTTCCTTATCAGTTGTGGGATAAAAGCATATTGCGGATCTATTTCTTACGATATTCAGATAAACGCAAGATGTCTGCTGATTATCACCGAGATAAATGCACAGCCCTAAACAGTTAGTTTGGTCGTGCTCGACGAGATAACCGTCTAGCTATACACCAGATACCCTTAATACCTACATGCGGGACTCTAAATCATACGGCCAAAATAATTAATGCATTTTCTATAGCCATCTTTCCCGACATCTTGCACGTGGCATTCTGGTCAGACAAGATCTCGGTGCAAGCCACCAACAATACCCCACAAACCAGCATAAAAAGCCTCAAAGGCACCACCACGGACAAATAACCAAGATTATTTAAAGCTGTGTATTTATTTAAGTGAGTGTTGAGGGCATTATTGTCTGAAATTTAGGTAAGTTAATAAAATGTTATTCGTCTATTCTTTATTAAATCAACTTATAAATTCGTCCAAGGTAATAATTGTCTTATTGATAATAATTTGCAAATTATTGAGGTGACAGTTATTTGTTAAGGTTTTCTTTGCCATCAATAGAATTAAACAACAATACTTTGACAAAAATTCTTGATTAACAAGAAAAAACGCGTATACCCCATTTTCTTATAGTAGCTAATCTAATTAAACAGTTTATGAGGCCTAAAATGAAAGTTTTAAATAAATCTGCAAGAATTATCATAATCATATACAGTAGGTTGTAGCATCGATAAACAAATTGTAGCAAATCAACATACACATTTCAGGTTTTGTATATTTGAGTACACATATTTCAAAGGTGGAAAAAGTTTTGGGGAGAAATATTTGGAACAACTCTCCTTTTGTCTAAAAATTTAATCTTTTTATTTTCGAGCCAGAACGATTTACAACACCAAAGTTTTGGGTTTGTTATTATTAGTGCTTCTAAATACATTAGAGTTGAGTTTAAATTGAAAGATAATGGAAAATAGGTGAGGAGTTCAACATTTATTATCCAATTGATATATTAAAATCACGCTTTGTCTCAAACAATGGCCTGAAGTCAAGGGATTTATTACCGCCCGAATGTAGCCATCTCGTGATTCTTTTCCATAAACTTCGCCAGAAGCTTCCGTTAGCATTCGCACATACCTTTCCACACTTGAGAATGGCATAGAATGTCAATAGAGAGTTGCTTGTCGACAATATTTTTCAGGTCTGAATTATATAGATGAATTGTAAGTAGTGGCCCAAACCTGCACTCCTCGTCATGGAGAGATAGATCTTAGGTTCTTAGCAGTCTTATCTATTTTTGTTGGCCTGAAATCACGTAGGAGACCGTCTTCAATTACAGCACTTGCAATAGCACTGAGAATTCTGTACAGGTAAGCTTGCTTCCGACTAAAATCATTTTCATCGACATCTGGAAGAGGGGCTCCTTTAGTAGTACATGGAAAGCCATTTGGTGATACTGAATAAGTTTCACAGGTGGTTATGGCTTTACTAAGTGGTCTCTTCCATTGAATTCCACTTTCTGTCGCACCAATATATTTCACGCTCGGGTGCCTCAAAACAAGCTCATTGAGATGCAAGCTGAAGATGATTCATTGTAAAGGACGATTCATTGAATATTCCATCCCTCTTATGGCTCAATTCTTCTAACCAGTATTAGTTTCCGTGCTGTCGGCTCCCACTGCCTTCATCTACTCTTTAATATCATATTCAACAAGCCATTTCTTTAGTCCATCTGTAATATCTGCACCTCTTTTTCGTTAAATAGTTAGATGATTTAAATAAACACATATTGATCGTGAATTTCTTTTGCTCCATGGCACTTGTTACCTTTCTCGTTTTAGTCTCTCCTCTCAAACATTCACATTCGGTGAAAATCCTCCTCATCTTCTGCTATGCCCTCTACACTTTGTGATTGTCAATTACATGCGAGCGATCTTCAAAATTTATAATATTATAGTGGAATAGAACTGCACTCCTAATCCTAAAAGCATCAGCTCCATTTAACTCAGAATGCCGATCTGCTTCCATGGCAATTGTTGGTATTGTTATGATGTTGTTTTGTGTTCTCGCAAAGACTTTCTTCCATTCATCATTAGAAATGTCAGAAGATGAGGTTTCTTCATCTAAGACTTCGTCTGAAATCTTGGTTTTCTCTTCCATCTTCTCATTTTGTGACTCTCCTTCTTCTCTACTTTCCTAAATTCTATCCTCTCTAATTTTCCTTTTATTAATCATTTGACTTGTTTTTACATCCACTCATCCAATTTTCATGAGACGACCAGTTATTTGGCCAATAAGAAATTCATGCTCTCACACTTGCAATAATCCGAGAGATCAGCATACTGGCAGCTTGATATATCAAAAGGTTGACTCAATGAGGAGAAAAACTTCTTACTCTTATTGGCATTCAGTCCTTGTTTTAATACCACACACGCTTCTTCCATCAATCCGAGCAATTTGGTTTTAACATTCTAAATCGGCTGAACTGGAATACAGGCGTTTTTTCAACTCTCAGTAAGAGCCATGGCTACTTAAGGAATAACAGCCTTGTTCCTCTTGTATTTATTGTCTTTTTCCTAATGAATATATCTTCCAACCTGTTGTTTAATTGGCACTTCATAATGAGATAGTTCTGGAAGTGGGGAGCCAAAGACGCTGTGACTTGTTCAGGCTCTAGTCCTTTTACTCATCTTAGCCCGGAACATGACTATTAGAAAGTCCCGTTTGCATAAAACAAAAATAATACATGTGAATAGTGAATCTAAAACCCCTCCATAAGAAATACTCTGTAAATATCTCGTAAATTCGTTATAAATCTATAGTGCCTCCCGAGTAATGTACGAACAAAGAATTAATCAATCTACAAATGACTTAATCATAGATAAATTGGGAGTCAAAGTGCAAATTTGTTTCCTGTACGAAAATTACCCATCTCTAGCCTCAGAGACGAGAACTATAACAATTGAATACAACCAGCCTTACCCCACCTAAAAGAAAATTATTGGAAAAATTGGTCTCTTTTAAATGAGCGTGTTACGATTTTTTTTCATCTTCATTTTCAATTTTTTTATGGTCTACTATATGAAAGCTGAAAGGTGCTAAAAAATTGGGTGATAGACTATGCCCTAAGTAATGTAATATTATGTTGAGATACTCAATTAGTTCTTATCCTTTTACACTTGCAACTATAAAATTATAAAATAACTATGATGCAATATTTTAGACCGTGAAACAGAAACAATACATTATAAAGCCGTAAACCACAAAAAGAATTCATGTATTTACAAAAATATCCTCTTTGGAGATCTTCGGCCCCAAAACACCTACATATATCACAAATTCCACCACAAATTGTTTCCAGGAAAACTTCTAAACAACTAAAATTATAATGAACTTACCAAGAAACTCGCAACGCACAATGCTAAAAAAGGAAAACGGGCAGCTGTCGACATCGGCAACACAAACAAAGGAGTTCCGTTTAGAGTTTTAGCCCGGAAACATCTATAATGAACAAGTTATTCATCAGATTTATAAACTATTTTAATAATTCGAAATTACACAAAAGTCAGGAAAACTGGTTACATTTCAGTATTTATTGAGAATGAATAAAATATATCTGTGCATATCTTACGTGAATTGAATAGAATTTCATTTGGAGATTTCAAGACAGAGGGCTCTCTCTGTTTCGAATGCTCAAATATTTCTCATATCGTAATTTTAGATGCGTCCACAGAAAATCTGCATAATGAAAAAACTATTGGCAAGAAAATTTGAGAATAATCAGAGTTAATTTCATTGGTATATAGAGATAAAAATTTTGATACGTAAGAGGATGATAACAGGTGCTGGGCATATCAATCATGATGTTACAAATATAGATAAATAAATTACAAGGACTTGGAAGGTAAAGTAGTACCTCAAGGGACATTGGTGATCATACCTTGAAGGTACTATTTTGGGAAGGCCCTAACTAATAGCATAAGAGAAAGCATAGCATAGATGAAAGCTCTCCCCGCCCACCTCTCCCACCCGCATTGGAGGGCCAAAAAGCAGAAACGATATCTGAAAATGCTGTGAAAAAGAACACATTCAGTAAATTTTGATAGAAAAATTGAAACCTATCTACTTGCCTCTAATCTATAATCTATACCAAGGTGGTACCATCAAGGTCAAGATGTTGATTATCTCGTCAAGTCGAGATTTAAACTGTTCGACTGACAAACTTTTCACTACTTCTGACTGTAGACGGTTCCACGTTCCGCAGAATTTGAGAAGGCCCTAACCTAGAGCATAAGAGAAAGAATAGCATAGATGAATATACCCCAACCCACCTCTCCCACGTGCATTTGAGGGCTTGAAAGTGGAAACGATACCTGAATGTGCTGTGAAAAAGAATACAATCATCAAATGTAAATAGAAAAGTTAAAATCTATCTACTTGCCTCTAATCTACAATCTATAACAAGGTGGTACCATCTAGGTCAAGGTGTTGATTATCTCGTCAAGTCGAGATTTGAACTGTTCGACTGACAATATTTTCTCTACTTCTGACAGTAGACGGTGCCACGTTCCTCAGATTTTGGACCATATAAAGTTGCCACAAATGCTAGTATGGAATTGCAGTTATTCCAGCTGTAACCCTGGTTAAGTTTAGCATTTGTATTGAACGTGAAAAAACTCATGTGATCTACGTTTTTAACTCATCATATTATCTTAAAAGTTTTAGTTAGCTGGATTCCAAGGAGAACATCCCCTCTTCTTGAGGCCTATGCTGATAGCTTTTATGTCTAGTAAAAGGGATCAATTTTGTGGCTCTTGCCTGTACCCTTTCCAGGCGTTCAATGTTCTTCCTCGGGATTGGGAACCAGAATTGTACAGGGTATTCAAGCTGTGGCGGGACGAAATTGCCAGTTTCCTTGTAGTTTTACACTAAATATAGAAATCTATTCATGAAACACATCTTTGCTGGCGAAAATTTGTACATAGTGCACAATACTATAGAGAAAGACTTAGTAGCCAGGTTGTAGGAAAAAAATCGTTTCTAGACGTTTCTTCCAGAATTCAGTCAACTTTCTTATGTGTGAAGAATGAAGCTAGCTTTTCATTGGTTCATTTCTTAAACACAAGAATCTTGCCCACCAGGACAAATTTCACACATATAGAGTTACACAGAACAAACATCCACATATCGAGAAGAGGGCAAACACCAATATTTTCCTTCTTTTTGTAACAAAAATTGATAGGAGGAATCTCAAAATGTTTCGCCTGTTTGTGTTATCCTGTGCTCAATTTTCTTATCTCTTCCTTATGGGTGATTGTAAATAACTTCTAAACAAGTAAACCAAAACTAAATCGCATGCTGTCGATTATTCTAACTTATGACCTTATGACCGTATGAACTTACGACCTTCAAACCTTTCATTTATTCTCGGAATGACCTTGGGGTGACCTTGGCAATTATATCATTCAAAAGAAAATGTAAAACAAAATCAGGGTTTTAAATTTCTTTAGAATCAACCGAATAGTTACGATATTATTACCAAATGATTCTCCGAATACCCTTGGAAGGACCTTAGCAATTATATTAATCGTAGGAGAGTGTAAAACAACATAATTGTTTCAAATTTAGTTAGAATTGGCCAAATAGTTACGATGTTATTGTTAAAAAACATAGTAACTTATAGAGTCGCATGCATGGGAGCCTAAATGCTCTAAGAAATTTCTCAGTATATTCTCACATCATTACTTAAAGCAAAAAATGGGAATTAATAAATAGTTCTATATTATTTAATTTTGTAGGCACTTTTTAAATTAATGTCAAATTGAATTTCAATGGAAAGGAAATTATTATATGTAAACTTAATCAGCAAAGGGCTATTAATGCCTTTCAGTCCTCTATTCGTTAAATAATTTAATTAAGTTTGTCAACAAACATGATTAAGAGTCATACATACAAGTTCGGAAAAATTGGTTAATATAAATACAATTGACTTCGTGAATAAATACAATAAATATTTTCAACTCTAATTAGATGAGTCAAATCAAAGAATTCTTATTGGTCATATTATTCAAAGTAAGGCAAACGTTGGGATCCACTGCACGGGCTTATTTTTAAGGTGTTCAGATACAAACAAGAATCTCAACATTAGTTTTAAGAAGATGAAATCAGAATAATTTTCATAGTGTTTTTTTTATAAGTAGATTGGAAACTTTTTAAACTAATTATCAGAGACTCTCGTTGAACTTAATATGTTGTACATAAGCATCAACAAGAACTATATATAATTTATAATATTATATATCAAAATTTATTTTATCTACATACCTATTAGTATTCAATTTTATTAAATTATTTGCTGGAGAAGTTTTTTCCCAGACAACAATTCATAATTGCTGAACAGAAGAGATAAAATTTATAGCGTTTTTCTGTTACAGTGTGAAGGTAACGACCTTTCCCCTTTTGAGCACTGATTCTTTTTCATAGCTAAAATATGTAAGTTAGGAGGATAAGGGAAAGAAAAGAGAAAAAATTTGCGGCGAAAAATAGAATCTCCAGAAAATGGCAAAGGCACTTCCAATTTATAGTATTGCTTTTCGCCCTATTTTATGAAAAGGGTGTCGGAAAAATACAGGCATGTCGGTGTTTTCTGGTTTCCTAAATGAGGAAATAATACAAGTTTCGTTGGTGTTTTGTAGGCTTCAAAGATCAGGGTTTTAGCTACGCGTTACTAAACCTTGTGAGAGCTCAGATAATTCAGTAGCATGTTATGGTTTAATAAGACACTAATCGTTCTATTGATTCAATTTGTCACTCCTGAAAAATCAAGGGAGGTACAAGTGCAGATTATCTTAATCGATTTCAGTAAATAATTGATATAGCGAATACCTATCTGAATACACACATGTATATAATAGGATATATTAAAATATTGAATATAACAGAGGTAGGAGGGGAGATAAAAAGAGTAGTCATAAACTATGTTTCTCAATCCATATCCTTCACCCATGACTCGAGGATGAGATTTCCTGACGATAATTTTTCTGAGGAAAATAGGTTCATTAATCCTGTCGAGAGAAGAAAGAAGAACATTTGTTGTTTTGGAGAATTGAAGATAAAGGAAACAAATAAACTTAGAAAGAGGCTCTTAGAGAAAAATCCTAATAAAATTATGTTGTACAATAATATGTTAATGTAAAGTAAAAGAAAAGATTTTTATCAGCTGCTACATAAAGATACATTGACACAGAGGAATAAAGTCTGCTGACCAAAGTCGCGTGCTCTCACTTATTCTCACTTATGAAATTACGACCTACGAAGCTTTTAATTATTTCAGGACTAACCTTGGCAGGACCTTAGCAATTATTTTATTCGAAAGAGAATGTATAACAACATAAGGATTTTAAATTCCGTTACAATCGGCCAAATAAGGCCAATGTTATTAACAAAACCAAAGGCCAAAGGTAACCTACTGATCGACCGTCATAGCGAGATATAGAGTCGCACGCGACTAATAAACCAGTTACAAAACTTGTTGAAGCATTTTTTGGCATTTTTGGCTCCCCTTTCGAATTTATAGGCCGTGCCTCAGGAACTATTCCTTTACACGCCCGATGCTAAATTTTCTCTTTGAACAAAAGAAATAACGTTTTTCAAAAGAAGGTTTTTAGTTTTTCACACTTAAATTGTTTGACAAAGTGTAAGAGTGTTTGAATCCACTTCCAAAAATGCGTCCTCTGGGCATGTATGTTGAGGCCGAAAGGTGTCTAAGCATTTCTAGGGCCCACGTACTATATTGCCACGTGAAGTCCCAATTGTCCAGCAATTTTTTTTGCTAAAGAGAAGGTCGTAATTTAATTCTGTTCTATTTGAGTTAATTGCAATTCAGAGTAAAAATAGTTCTTTGTAAATGAAAATTAGAGAAAAATTATTATTAAGAACAGAATATTCTATGTAGATTGCCTCTGATAGTGCCCACGATTTCTTTGATATAAACATAGATAAAAAATAATTTGAAGAAAGTAATCTGTTTATGAGAAATAACTGCTTCTAAAACTAGTGATCGATAAATTATAGCTTAAATGTTACACGCAAAAAATTGTTGTGAATTTATGGCAACACTTTTCCACGTGTATTACAGAATTCTACTTATGATATTCATTATTTATTAGGAGAGCGAACAAAGTTAAGCTTGATGGTTCCCTCAGAATTCAGGTGTTCAATTAGAAGAGTCAAGAATAAAACTGTATTGTATTTCATGGTTTTGTAATCGGTCACAATATTATTTCACACTAAATAAAGCTGTATGAGGATAGCAGACTTGAGATTATCGAAGAAAAATGGAAATCCACCAAAATCCACAACAAATAAAGATCGCACGATTTAGCAGATATCGATTTAGTATCGCTCTGAGACCAAAAACTGTATTTTATGTCAAGTTACACAGAACCTCCTCACGCCACTTGACAGAGTTGCAACTGATAAAACGATCCTTTGCTAAAATGAATAAAGTGTGCCTAGAGAAAATATGCAAATATTAGAAATATAAAATCTCTCTTAGAACACCTGCATTTTTAGTTCCGTGTGAGTCTAGTCACAGGCGACTCTATATCTCATTATGTCGTTCGTTCGGTCGGTCTGCCGGTCTCGATTTTGCTTTTTTAGGTTTGGTAATAACATTGTAACCATTCGGCCAATCCTAACCAAATTTGAAGCCATTATGTTGGTTTACAGCTCACACAGTCCGAAATTTACTCAATATTTTGAGACGCATGTTTCCCGGACATATAGTGTCTCAGAGAGGCGAATTAGGGTGGCCTGCGCGGTTACCTTATTTGAGCATTTGTGACTTCTTTCTTAGGAGATATCTGAAAGAAAAAGTGTTTAAACGTCACCCTCGCACCCTACCACAGCTAAATGAGCGGATTATTGAAGAAGTCCTGAGATCGACTCCAACAGTGTGTTTCTGTTAACGGCCGACATCTTCATGACATTATTTTCAGAACCTAGGGATTATAAATGGTATGTACTGCTAACCTCGAGTATAATAATATTTCTTCTCTTTATACTTCCCTTACTCTTTTATAACTCCTTAAAACTGCTTAATCGGTTCTGCCGCACCCTGTATTATATAGTTGCCAAAATTAAACAGGTCAGGCGATAGGCCAGAGTTCGTTAAAGCTAAAAATTTCAAATATAATTAATTTTTGACAGATGGATTATTTGTGGTATAATTACTTATAAATAAACTAAATTGGACAGTTACCAATGCACAAATTAAATTTTGGGATTCAGTACGTTATTACTGTCATTAAAGCAGCAATTGCTACAATTTTTTTGAAGCTGATTGGTTTCAATATCCGATATGCCTAAATTCCCTTAATTTTTCTTTAATCAAGCTTAATTAATTTTTCTTTAACTTTTAATCATTGCTATCTCAAAAATATTTGCTTTTAAGATTAGCTATGTTTTATCTCTATAATTAATTCTCCAGCCTAAAGTACTATGAAAAATATTATGTATTACTTGGCAACAGGGTGCTATAAAGCCAATCAACTGTTACTCAAAAACTGTTATAAGATTTCTAGAACATATAAATAGTGATAAGTGAAAATCTCATGACATATGATGTACTAATTCTTATTTATTATAAGCAAAAAAGCCCGTGGCCTCTCCTACTAAAAGACAATTCTCTTGTCTCTCACTATTTCTTGAAGCAACCTTTTTTGGTGTTGAGGATGGTGGCTCAGTCGATGAGCGTCGTAGTTATAATAGCGATGAATCCAACTCATTTATTCACCTTCATATAGCGGTAAAAATAGTTTCCCCTAATTTCTCAATTTTATATCTCCTATTTTCTTTCTTAAGCACTTAATGGTTCAAGTAATATATTCCTCAGCTTTTTACCTGGTTATGATACCACTTTTTCTTTTTGGGGGCTATTAACTACAAAAATAGTAATATTATTTTCGACTTAATCTCGTAACAACCATTTTTAAAAGTGTCTCTTGAGTAACATGGACAGTTGTACATTAACTAGTAAATAAGGTATTGTGCAGCCATATGAATGCATAATTTGATAAAATCCTCGGGATTAACTTGTTATGTAGTAATCTAATGATTGAACGCTGATGAGTAACATCCTTATATAAATCAGATGCCATTTGTACATAGGCAACAACAGCTAATAAATGAAAAAAATATTTACTAATCCAAACGAATGATTTAAAATAAAAATGTTGCGCTATCGCTTGTGATTTCCTTTGGTATGTACAGAAGTGATACAGTGAGGAGAAATAGGTATTCGTACACCTTTAAAATTCAACATCTTCCGTTAATCTTTACCGCGAGAAAGATGTTGAAATAATCCTCAAAGATTTCTCACGAAATTGAAAGAAAATGCACCACCCCCGGAATTGAAACAAAACCCCGACCGAAGTTGGAATTTCGAAAATTAGCTGGCATTCCTCTCGGAAGCGCGATCACCTTACCCTGACATAATTACGTCATCTCTATGACCTTCACAGCCCAGGGTTATATCCTCACTCTTGATTTATAGCGGTGAAGGGCACGTTCATCCCACGGAGTGTGGGCACTCAAACTTAACTGGTATCACGAGCTGAAACCCCATTGGGGCACAAGTTCAATTTAAAACCGCGGGGTATGTAGCTACACACAAAGCAACATATACACTCTATGTTAGGTTATAGGGAGCCTACCGATGGAGAAATAGTATCTTGGGTGGGGACGCTCGTATCCGCTACCCCAGATTTAAGTACTATTTTTCCTCCTCTATCGGTATTCATATTGATATATCCCTGACGCATGAAACGAAGAGCTCTATAGGTGGTTGTTATTGTCAAAACACTATAATACCAGATATCTTGTCTCCTCTTGCTCGAACGTGATTCACATTCAGATCTTTGTGTCTATTTCATTCTTCGTTCAGTTAATCTCGTCCACGATGAAAAGATCGAGAGCACAAATTACATACATAGGCCAGGTTTTGTTTCATATAAATTGAAAGATGTCGGTAATATATCTTCAATTTGTGTTTCCCTTCACTGTTTCACTTTGGGTGTATTATGCAGGTAAAAATGATTGTTTAATATGTATAAATGATAAAAACAATTTCAGTGCATTGTTTCCTCAAAAATGGTAACAAATCCTATCGAAAAATTTTGTGACCATATAAAATACAATGGCGCCTGATGAAGCCTAAATATCACTATAAAAGTCACAATGTGTCGGATCAAGAAGTTAAATAGTGATGACTAGTAATGTTTATACATCTCTACTATATTGGAATAGTAAAGATACTCCATCTCTAAATTGGAATAGTCAAGATAATGCATCTCTGACATGACCCAGCAAAGATATTCCAACTATCAATGTCCAAGTAAAGATTTACATATAAATTAACTAAAAGTTTTACACGGTTACTTTAATAGACCGCTTAGCTTTGAATAATCGTTAGGATGACTGATTTTTAATAACTTAAGTTTAAGTATAAGTAATATTATAAGACCCCTGAAATACAGAATTATTAAACACAATAAACTTAGCTCACTTAACCACAAGCAAAGTTAAGTTATCTCATTTTACGATGGTTTATCTGTAGTCGGTCCAATAGGCTTTGAGTCAAATGTTTACATTTCTCAAATTTTCAGAATGACGTACACAATGTTTGCTATGAAAAAGGTACTTAAATAATGTTTGAAATTTCTTAATTGTTATATTTATAAAACTTATCAGAGAGTAAATAAGTTAGAATAAAAGAATTCCTAAATGCTAGGCTAATACAAAAAATAAAAGACCAAGAATCATAAAATTTATGTGGATTATCTCATTAGATAAAATTTCTCAGAAAAAGAAAGGTTCCTTTTCATCCTTTGTTCGGTCTAAACAGGCGCGGAAAAGATATTGGAAGATTTAAAGGAGGTGTAAAAGGTGACCTGAGATGGAGTAGCAATTTTCTTGGGGAACTAGAAGCGGAAGATAGCTGCCGCTACTCTAGGTTTCCGTTGAGGCAGGGGTATTGATTCCTCCATTTACACATCCACCCACATGCATTGATATTACATAATTAAACGTTGCTAAACCCATGAAGATAATGTTAGCTTTTGATTATTCCTACAATCTGGGTAGTAAATCCTAACCCTCAGGGATAAATTGTAAAGGTGCTAAGGGGGAAATTTCGTGATTTAAACACGAAGCAATCGGCGAGATTTAAGCGCCCAGACTAATTTAGCGATGCGGATTGATTTGTGTAAAGGTTGGATAATTTATTGATTAGTTTTTTAAAATAGATTGGAAGTGCATTGCACATACCTAAAAGGGATTAGTTAGTGTTACTAGGAAAGAAATTGTATAGAGCAACTGAAAGTGAGTAGTATCTACCATAATGTATATAGGTATGTTGAGAGATATTTATCTTTTGTATTTAAATAAAGCCATGTAATTTTATAATCACTGAAACTTTGTTAAAAATCTTATTAAAAATGAGGAAAATTTAAGATGGGAAAACAGTAATAAACTCGATTGTTTATTTATCAGTGAATTTGCAAGAAAAAATCAATGGAGAAAAATGATAAATTGGAAGATAAAGGTTTCACAAATAGTTGGAAAGAGAGAGACAGAGAAGAAACCCCGTTTTAGGTTAAATAAATAATTGAAAAATACTACTGCGCTGACTTTACAATTTAACAACCGAGTTTGGAACCATTTAGAGATATTAAAAATTACAAATCAAAGGATATGTTGACACTC